>OX637287.1:15624223-18101723 GCA_951799445.1 Pseudisothecium myosuroides | reverse complement strand
AGGGCTGTTTTATCTTCAATTTTGTAATTCACATATTTGGCCAATACTTCAAGGAATTTGGAGAATAAAGGCCATGTATGAATGTAGAGGACACGATGTGGCCCCTAAACCACTTAGGGGTTAAGAAAAGGAACAATTTAATGATACTTTGGGGACACTTTCAATGGAAGCTTTACTTGTCAAGAATGGATATAGAAATAGATTTGTGTGTTTCACCATATATGCATAGATAAATAGGCTCTTTGAGATACGATTTTATATGATAATCTCAATAAAAAATTATGATGTATAATACAAGTAGTGATCATCAATTTCAAAAGAGGAACTCTATTATCATCCATACCTTGAAGCATTTTTTTTTCCAATTTCTATTCTCAGAGTTTTTTGAGATTTTGTATCCCATTCATTACTTATCTAACTATAGGTTCTTGTACTAGACTAGTGTAAATATGTGTGAAAAGAGTTTCAAAAACTTTAACCGTGTAGATGACAAGATATTTGCATTTAAAGTGAAGGAAACAGGTTTTTATGTACCTCGCTCAACTACATTCTTTGGCTTTGAACCTTCTTAACTTAAATTTTTTGTTGTATTGATTATGAATATCTAATTTTATATGTTGAAGAATTCTATTGAGACTCTAAATTTTTTTTTTTAAAACAAACACTTAGTTTTCATTCATTAAAAATTGTTAAGTAGAAGTATTGGTTCAATATTGAAGTAAAAACTAAACCATTAATTATAACTCTAAGACGGAATTGAAATACACTAATCTCAACGGTGAGATTGTTTTAGGAAGTGATTTTATCCTTGTGATACTCATTTTTTGAAAAATTGTAAAAGATTGAGTTAAAAAATGAATCCTACAAGTTATTTTTTCAAGAAGATGTTCTAATTGCCCCCAAAATAAGATTGTCCATAACTTTCACATAATAAATCCAAATGGAATAAATCAAAGCTTTCCATGTAGATAAAAATACAATATATATAAAACAAATTTTTGGAATTTTTTATTTCAAGTTTTTTTAGGGTTTTTTTTTGCCTTCTGAACTAAAATTTGGGCATTTTGTGCCATAAGTTTTGCTCCAAGGCACCAACTAAAATAAAAATTCCATTTTCCAAAAGCTAATTTGTTTTTCTATCTTTACAAAAAAATTCAAAAAATCAAGACAATTACTAGGACCATAGAAGCCTGGCCAAAATCCATTTTGTCCCTCAAGGGGACAACGGGACTTTAGAGGCTAAGTTTTTGAGTTCATAGAAATGCATTTTGTAAAAATTCAACTACCTCTCAAAAAGGAAGACTCTACAATTTGTGATCCTCTGCAAAAGCTTGATGTATATGATCTAAGAGCATCGCTACCGCAGACTCGCCAAGGAGGGGCGCCAAGTGCAACTTTGGTAATTGGATTTGAAGGCTGGGGCTTCACCGCTTCTTCTTTGCCCCATAGCTGACGCACCAAGCATGCGCACCAAATCGGAAATGCAATATTAAGAAGAGTTTCCTTGTTTTGAAATTAAACTTCAAAATAATTCAATTTTCAGTGCTTTCAGAAGAATCTTTCATTGCTTCAAGAGCACTCCCAATTTATTTTTGAGTTTGTAGGTTAGAAGTAAAGCTCACTATATACACATGGGGTAGTAGGAAGTAGAACAAAAATGTAGGATAAGTAAATTAGATTTGAAGTAGGAGCTTAATCACTCCTAGTTTATTCAAAAGTAGGAATTGTGTTAAAAGTAGAATTTCAAACCTCATTTAGGCATAGTAGAATACCTTTTGTCAAAAACAATTGAACTAAGAAAAGTTGTCAAATGAATCTAAATTTCATCTCTAAGAATCCGTTTGAGATTTTGAGCCTTCAATCAAAAGTTATGGACAAATTTCAGAGATAATGTTTAAAGGGAATCTTTTTTGACATTTTCAAACATTGTCTCTGAATTTTGTCTATAACTTTTGATTAGAGACTCAAAATCTCAAACGAATTTTTGGAGATGAAATTTAAATTCATTTGACAACTTCTCTTAGTTCAAAGTTTTTTGAAAAAGGTATTCTACTATGCCTAAATGAGGTTTGAAATTCTACTTTTAACACAATTCCTCCATTTGAATAAACTAGGAGTGATTTAATTCCTACTCCATCTAATTTACTTATCCACATTGTTTGTTCTACTTCCTACCACCCCATATGTATATAATGATCTACTCTTACCACTTCAAATCCAACAAAAGTTGAAAATACTTTCAATCCAATTTGATAGGTACAAGTAAATGAATCTTTCTTGTGGTTAAAAGTATTTTCTTCCCTTTGTTTTTCACACAAATGAAGGGAATTTCTCAACAATTAAATTCCTTTAACACTACAAGAGAAAAGGGTGTTTTAATTATATTCCTAGTAGTATAGTCCTATAAGCAATGACCTTAAAAGGAGTGTTTTCAATAAAAATTTACTAAAAATACATGTATTTCTAGTAAATTTTACTAAAAACACCCCTTCAGGATCATTACTTGTAGGACTATACTACTAGGACTATGCTTAAAACACCCCTTTTTCTTGTACTATAATTACATTTGAGTGCCAGCTGGGGGGGTCACTACCTCGAAGTCAAGGTAAAAGTGAATCAAACCCTATAGTAAGCCGCACTTGGGACTCCCCATTTGCCCGTCCCTTCTTCAAAACTTGAAGTGGTCGAACCTCGTTTCCAACCACCCTCGAATTTGAGGGTGGGCTCTTTCCATCTAAGCCCTTCAAATGGAGGGACGACCCTGATGGAAGGGCAGGGAGTAATGGAAGGGGGAGGGGCTTGCCAGAGCCTGCTGTATTGGTCTAGCAGCCTTGTTTTGTGAGCATGGTGGCTAGTAAATCAATTCTCATCATGGTGAAACATCACCACCATAATGAGAATTAATTTGCTTCTTGATTTTGGTTTAGGGTTGTTAGCTTGCTTGTTAGTTTTGCTTGCTGCTTGCTTGCTGATGATTTGAATACTTTGGATGGATGGTCTTCCAAAAACTAAACCTTCATACATAGTCATTTTGACCAGCTAATGGAAGGGGGGCCTACCAAGTCCTACAAAGAGTACTATGAGGGGAGTAGTGGTGTCTCCCTTCATAGTACGTAGTGGTGGTGATGGCCACCTTCACCATGGGTGAAAATGAAAATTAGCATGGGGTGGGGGTAGTGACTATTACTACCACCAAAAATAAAACATCGGAAGGTAGTGGTGACCATCACCACCACCCAAAAATTGGACATGGGAAGGTTTAGGGTGACCACCACCACCACAAGTTGGATATTGTGAAGGTAGTGGTAACAATATAAATTCAAAATTAGCATGGAGGTCGTAGTGAATTCACCACCACCAAAAATTGAACGTGGAGAAGGTGGTGATGATGGCCACCACCACAAAATGAAAAATAGCATGGGAATGATGGTGACTGTTTAAAATTTGAACACATGGTGTGTAGCACGTCCCGGTCAAAAGGGTGGTGATGACCACTACCACTTTCAATAAAACAAACTTGTAGTGGGATTACCATTGGTTTTTAAGTGGTGGTGTTCACTACCACCACTTCAAAAAAATTGGCCATGTGGTGAGTGTCACCACATGTACATTTTATTTGAAGTGATGGCGGTGAGCACCACCTCTTCAAAACCGGTGGTAACCTTCACCACATATTCAATCATTTTGAAGTGGGTACGGGCACCACCAAGGCAATATAATGGGTGGGGTCGCCATTACTTGCAAAAATTGAAGCATGTTGTTTAAAGCACCATTGAGGCAAAGAGGTGGTAGAGACTGCCACTTTTTTGCAAAATTCGAGCGCATTATTTAGAGTACCATCAGTGCAAAGGGGTGGCGGTTTCCGCCACCTCTTTGCCAAAATTTGAGCATTTGGTTTAGACCACCATTGGAGCAAAGGGGTGGCAGTGACCGCCATCTTTTTGCGAAATTCAAGCACATCATTTAAAGTACCATCAAGGCAAAAGCTTTGTCCAAATTTTTTGCATGTACTTTAAAGCACCACCAGATCAAAGGGGGGAAGGGAGAGACCATCCCCTTCTACAAAATATTGAACATGTGGTTTAAGGCACCACTAGGACGAAGGGGTCTCTGGAATAAAGATTTTGCTATCAGTTATATATAAATGAAATGTGGTGGGATCATTATGATTGACAATTTGATGTTGTGATTTAAAATTTTCTTGAAAATTTGGAGTTGTTTGTCTCATATTAACCTTATTGTGTGTTGGTTGTGTAGATATAAGAACTACTTGTTCATAGAAACCAAGAAGATGGTTGCATTGGAAGTGGGCTAAAAATAAAAGTGGAGGGCAATAGATAATATAGGAGACATTTTCGAGGTTCTTAACCTTGATGATCTTGTTTTTGATGAGGAAATTTAATTTAATTTACCACCGCTTTTAGAGGGTGACGAAGAAGCTTATGGTCGAAAGTATATGGATGGAGCTGAAGGAGAATACTTGGATCCTTCTCTGTTTTTACATACAACATATTATTCTTTTAAGAGGGGATTGAAAAATTATTTTGTTGATTGGCGCAATAGAAGGATAATGCCTTTGGCGGAGACTATCAACACTTTGGATCCTAATTTTTTAGTTAAGATGAAGCTTTTATAGAAGCATGGTACAAGGGAATTTTGAAAAAGTGGGAAAGATATGAAAGATTCTTTGGAGTACAAATTGGGGCAAATGGGGAAGCACGCTTATTCAATAAAAAGCATCCCCATCTTTTCATCCCATATGTTGAGGAATGGCCCTCAATTGTTTTAAAAGCACACCATAGAGGTGAATCACATGAAACATATAAGGAAACAATTGCAAAAATTAGGTAGGAAGGGTGGACAATTGAACGGCAACCCAAAACCTTCTGTTGAAAAAATCATTAGCTCATGTTCGAGTTGTCAACATGGGCATCAAGAGCATGAAAGGTTGGTTTCTCGGGGGATTTACTCCCTCTTACATTTTGTAACCACGTGCGATAATGGGGTATTTTATAGGGGGGTATTTATGTGCAGGCAAGCATTTTTTTGCACCCTATTTGTAGAAAAAAAGCTACCGAGGGATATTTTTTTGCACCCTATTTTTTTTCTTAAATGGGTGTGGGGACTAATTTTTGGCACCCTATTTTTTTTTAACTTTGTAGAAATACATGATACAAAGAAGAATACTATCATTTTCCAAAATTCATTGCATGAGCATCAAGCGGAGGATAGCATTCAAATTCCTACAAGAAACTAGAAAAGTCCAATTGTAATATGTTAAAGGATACATTCAAAACACAATCTAGTAGTAAAGAATGCCATTGACAAACATGCCACTCCAAAACAGAAAGTGACTGCGCTACCACACAAAATCATGAAGCACTACAAACTCAAAAGGCAATGCGATTATTGAACCCAAAGTATAGAACCACGGCTGCATACATAACGCATAACACAACAGAGTAAATGGTTTAAGGGGATTTCTTGCACACATTTAGTTTTCAAAGGGAAGTCAATTTTACAGGGTTTAGGGTCATCAATCCAGATTCAAGAACTTGCATTCCAATACCAGGGACCAAAAAATTCATTCATGGTATCTTCCAAAACCCAGTGACACACAAGCATTTGATTAACAAAGACAATACCCTACAGAAATTCTTGCGCTGATCCAATTTCCAACAATTACGCAACATTCAAACAGCGTTACTCATGGAATTCACAAAGATCATACCAGTTTGCAAGAGCTGTAGTACTTCAATCCCCAAACAAAAGGCCAAACTGAAGTACCAATGTACAATACCAGACCAACACAGGAAGCAGAAGGAAGCTACAAAACACAAAACCAACAACGCTGCTGAATTCCAATTCACTGAATTCTAGGCAGTAAGAGCACAGTGACAAACAACATAGCCGAATACCAAAAAAATTTATACAAAACTCGTGTTCACAAACACATACATCAGTAGTACTAGCCGAATTCTTTAAGCAAAAATAAGAGGTTCAAATCCTCCCTAGCTGAGACGAATCGAGAAACATCTCCTGCAGTGTAAGTGCCCGTGTACCTGACTGCAACCAAAACAAAAGAGAGCAATGAAAGTATCAGTTGGTGGTATACTGATCTAGCCTTGAAATACAAGAAGCCCAGTAGCTGCAATTTAGATGAATTTGTAAACAATTGCACATGACAAGTGCTGAACAAATGAAGGTGGAGGTTACCTTCAATCACAAGCACCACGATGAGCGAGGGAAATCCATAGAGAAGATGTCAGATGCAGGGCGCCAGTTGTTGCCCAACGCACGCACTCCTGCCCTTCTTCCAAAGCGACACTCAATCCTTGTAGGTCCTCTGCAGACAGGTCGCCAAAGGAAGCTGTGTGCCAACGATCATTCTCTAGGGGTCGGGGAAGCCACCAGCTGCTACGGAACATGCTGCGATGCCTTTGGAAGCGAAACAGCACGAAGTCATCCTCCTGAGTCCATACTGGCGGCAGCAACATCGAAAACTCATGCCGCGCCAAGATGAGCGCACCCTACTCTGCCGTCCCTTCCACGAATTCCTTCCAGGAGTCGCACGTCTCCCGAAGGCACTCCAAGGTCTGCAGTGTCGCTGGGTGCTCCTTTGGTGGCTGGTCCCACTTCTACGGATCCAGGAAGTGCACCTGCGGCACTAAAACAGGTAGCACTGCATTGCGAAAAGTGTACTCTATGCTGAAGTCAGAGGCATGATAGAAAGTGGGTTCAAACCGAATGACCACAAGGAATCATCACAAACATCCATGGGGTGCACGAGAACAAAAACGAACTGAGACGCAGGTGAGGGCACGTCCTTACTGAGAACCAGAAACCCAGCTACCTAGGACAGCTAAAACCCGCAAAAACAAGAAGACAGGAACAACATAAAACCACGAGGCAATAACGGTTGCACCTGCGTACAACACTAGCACGAGGCAACAACGACAGCAGCGGGAAGGAGCAGCGCAAGACAGTAGGCAAATTCGAAAACGAAAACCAACAACAACCTCTGGGAATCTCACAACACGACAGCATCAAGGACGGGGCACATTCAAAGCTAGGTGACCACAAAAAAGTGAGGCAAAACCTGAGATTAAGACGTGAGAAACAAATGACAAGTGCATAGTAAACCCTGGAGTTTAAATGCAAAAACCACAGAAGCTAACCTCTGAAGTGACCACAGATGACTCCAAGTGAGGGTCACAAACTAACTGGATGAGTTATGAAATTGAAAACAATCCAAAAAAAAAAAAAATTCAGGAAGTGACATACCTCATATCATATTAATTGACATGTTGATTAACAAAAAATATCACACAATACATGAGGGCCGTACTGCTGTTTAGGGTCAAAACTCATTAATTAACACAATCTCCCACCGATTGACTATGATTACACGGATTTGGGGCACCTTTCTTTTCCTGAATGTGAGTTTCACACATTTCAATAGTAAAATCATTTTTCAATAAAAACATTGTGCCCGTTAAGTGCATTTTCAGTCATCAAACTTAATTTTGAAAAACAACAGGCAGGTGCAGCCTGCCCTTGAAAAAAAATTGGAACTTGTAATTCAAATTCAAAATACTTACCAAGTACAAGGAAAAGCAGGCTGCCAAAAATAATTTAGCAGTACAAGATGAGCACTCCAGATACATTCACCAGCACCATGTTTACTTTGATTTCTCAACAAATTCATCTAACGAATTTCCATCAACATGATCAAGCTCAAATACATCCCTCTCCGCATCAAAGGACATTGTAACAGTGCAAATAATTGTATCCACATCCACCCATATTGAATCGCAGTGGTTGTACTTAAATTTCCAAAAACCAGGAACTCTTCTAAAATAATTTAGGTAAACCATGCAAGTGCATCCAGCATTACCTGCTCGCTTACCTCTGTTGACGTTGCGGTTCTGCAAGTCAATTGTCTGCCTGCAATTCCCCCAACAAGTCCCCACTTTTCGTCTCATTTTCTGTACTCTTCCCATACACCATGTGCCTTGATCTACTCCGTTTAGTACGCAAGTAGGTTGACTTTTTTTGGATGGTCTTCCCCTACTCTTCTTGCCTCCTGGTTTCAGTGCTGTTGACGAATTTACGGTACTACGCTGCATGAAGTACACCCCACAATCCATCCCAAGACCCAAAAGCATGCTCTCTGTGGAAGATGAAGCGGAGATGTAATCATCTGAATTGTTAAAGTAAATTGAATTCTTCACTCTAGTTAGCCTGTCTTTGGACAAAAATGGATTCGAATTGAGCTGAGAGACTAAGGTGGATTTGTAAACATTGTGGCCCCCAAATTCAACAAAAGGTATTACCTTTTCAGCCGGGATTGCGCAGCTGATTTGAGGCTCCTCTGAGTTCATCAACTCTGTCACTACATCTCGGGTCTCAGACTCTAAAACAGCAATGTTTTCTGATCCATCTTCTACAAGTTCTTCTTCGGCGTCAGCTGGGGGGCAAGAGTTGATGTCCACAGTCGCTTCTCCTGCTGTACTGGCTTCCAAGTCATGACGGAGCACCTCGGCATCACCGTCCTCCCCACAAACTGGTAAACTTGCTGGAACATATGCGAAGTGTTGTGGATCAGCTCTTTCCAACAACCACGGCGTTAGAAACCAACTTTTATCACGACATTCATCAGCAGGGGCCATATTCAGAACTGTCAGCAGGGTTTGAGCCTCCGCCAAACCCTCCTGCAAGGCTGCCACGACGTTAGCATCTGTAAGAATAGAACTGTAGTCGGAAAGATTGCAGGGAACTTTGTCGGCTGTGAGCGGGTGGAGGTCTGACCAAACATTTTTCATCTTATTATGAACTCTGCCAAATTTCAGGCCGCTCTCTTTGAACTCAGTTGCTGTCAACCGATTCAATGTGTTAGCAGTACTCACAAGCTGATGAAAATCATAAGCTCTCTCATGCCCTTCCATTCCTCCAACTTTGGAAAAAAAAAATTCACAAGCATTGCTCCCTGTAAGATGTAGGGGAACTGCAAAGTCTGGGTACTTCTCTCTAAAATGGCAGATTAGCAAGACGACGAAGTGACAGGACATTTGGACGTCTATGAAACACTGCTGCGATACGAAATTCGTGGTTGCAGTCAGCTTTTTGGAATTTCCTCCAACCGCATGGTTTTTCAAATTGAAACCAAAGCTTCCAAATGCGGAAGAAGAACGACACTTTAGACGCCAAAACTATGAGAGACCTCAAATCATGCCTTGGAGAAAGAAAAATGTCTATGTAGTTAGAGCAAACCTCCAGGTAGTACTCTGTGCCGAGGGTGCGCTCTTGGTGAACCTCCTTCGACATCCGCAATTGTGCTAGACACTGCCTAGCACATTTCTGGCAAATTCTCTGAGCAGACGCCCAATTCTGCCTATCTTTTCGATTTGTATCCTCTAATTTCAGTCCATGTTGGTCATAGGTGAACTTGTTGTAAATTAATCCCAAGTGCGTTAGTGTGACTACATCTGATCCTAGCTGAGGCGTCCGGACAGGGGATTCAATAGGATTTATTAGTTTTTTTTCGTTATGAATAAAATCTTGGTCATGTAATCCACTAGCATTCCCCGCTGAATCCAACTTCCCGGTAAACACCCACCCTGGCCAATCTATTTTAAACCGATCACCATCTATGGATTTATATTCTGCAAGCATGAGTTGGCGCCTGCGGGAATCTCCATCGCTGGCATGCCCAATAATGGGTCCAACCACGTCCTTGCAATGTTTGTCCCACAATTTATCGATTTTGACCCACTGATTGTGAACCCACTTGGAATCAAAGGCATTGCAAGTGCAAGACACACACAATACTAACCTTGGCAACTTCTCGTGGAGTGGGCTGACCATCAAAACCCTTGCAAAACCTCCCACTTTGTCAATCCGAAAACATTCTAAAATTTTGTTGTAACCTGCCTCACCTACGCCAATAATGGGTTTGTAGTTTGATACACATACGTGGTTTTCACTGTGACCGCAAAAACCAGTCAAGCTGTCAAAACGCTGTTCATATGAAACTCGAGATCTGACCTTAGTCTCGTCTTCAGCTAGTATCACTGGGACTGGGCCAGTTATTCTATGTGCAGATTTGGCGTCCTTGTAAATGTCAGCTATTGCTGCGAAAATCTCACCATGCTCACTTGGGACATGCTGCAGACCTTTTTTGTTGTCCCTCTTCACAGTGCTGTAACTAAGACCAGAGTAGTTGAGTGAAAATAAGTCACACATCCTCCTTCCTCCATACACTTTCATGGCTTGGGCAAGTGCCTTTGAATTCTCTGAATATCTAGAGCCCTCCTTCCTGCGATTCAAATTAGCAGCAACATCTTGAAAGAAATCCCATAGTGCTGGCCTCCCTCCAAATGCACCAGACCTGTGGGCTGCTAGAATATTTGTACAAAACTTATACAAATTATGTTTGTTAGAAGCAACGGCTGCGGATTCTTTTAGTGTAGGACGTTTAACTTTCAGTTGTACAATCCTAAGTTTGGCTGCCCAATGATAAAGACGCTCAACTCTCAATTTTTTGGACATAGACCTACTGTGTGTAGTGAGTTCCGGCAAAGAGAGATATCCAATGCGTCTCCCCCCCTCAGTAGTCCTCGTACCTCGTTTTTGAACACACTTGTCCTCCCTCATCACCCTCAACCTAAAGTCTGTTAAACAAGGGATAGTTGCGCACAGACTGCAGGTTAGACCAGGCCAAGGTTCGTTATTCATAGACACCCTAAGACAACTGCGATGTCTAAAGGTTCCCATAATATTAACGCACTGGCCATCGACGACCAGAACTTCCTGGATCCAAAGTTCGGGGTACCAGCATTGACCAGGCTTTATGTCAAAGAACAATCCAGCTACATTGAATGACTTTCCCGCATATACAGCACACGGTCCCCTGAATCTCCAGCACATCAGTAGTTTGCAATGAAATCGATCCATAGAACGGGGAACACTTACCTGTAGGCTGTCTGCAACGTGCCCAAAAAATGCATGTAGTTGTTTCTGATTCAAATTTGAAGTCTCTCCTGTTGACTTCGTGGGCCTCCCCCTCTTGCCGGAAAGAGCAGCCCCCCTCCCAAATGTGGCCGCCTCAAGTACCTTCTCAGCGTGCCTACTTCCTCCAGCATGGTTCAATAAGTTAGCTTCTAAATTTTTTTGGGGAGGGCAGAGACAGTAGACCTCATTGCAAGTTACACATTTTGCTTTCCACCAGAAGCTCTTCAACTCTGTGCTGTTGGGATCTCCTCCGACCAATTCAAAAGTTTTCCGGTTGGGGTCGAGATTGTCATTCACTTGATTGAGAATTTCAACACCTTCTAGCACCAAACGCTTGTGATCTTCAGCCGTAAGAACCACGGTCTTCTTCCCTTTTGCAAGTGATTGAGGGTGGTTGCACCAGTCTAGCCCCTTACGCTGACACCAACTTCTGATGTGTTGATTACTCATCACGTGGCTCTTCCGGAAATTTGAGAACAGATTTGAAATCCTGTCCTTCGTGTGCAGTCCATCTGTCCCACCGAAATCCTTCTTGCATTCAAGACAGTATAGGATCACAATAGCTCTGTCGTGGTTGTCGTAGGATTTTAAACACCATTCGTGGTCCTCGAGAGAAACATCCCTCAAAACCTTGCGGAGTTTGTGTTCTCCGTCCCTGTACGAGGCCAGCACCTCCTTCGGCACAAGCAAGGACTGCAAGAAGCTTTCTTTGCTGCACGCGCTAATTCGTGAGCAGGAAGCGAAATCAGTCTGCCCGTCCATGTCGCCACTGCCACTTGTGTCAATTGGAGGGAATTCGGGGATGTCCGCTTCTGGATCGTTACTTTGCCGAGTTTCCAGGAGATCTGGCTTGCCGCCCAGGCGCTGTCGTTTGGAGGCTGCATTTTCTTGTTCATCATCAAGCTCCACAACCGGGATCATGAACACGGTGTCTTCAACATCGTTCAAGGATTCCAGCGTTGTTGCTACTCTACAGCGTTTTTCCACATCCCAGTACTGGAATTGAAAATTCAAAACCTGCTTTTGTTCCAGACGCAGTCGCAGATCAGCTAGAGATTCTCCTTCATTGTCCCAATACATTTTGGAGATGCAGCTTCATCCGTGAGCGTATATACCTTAATTTTCATCATCATCCTGCACAACAACTACACGCGTGAATCCTGAAGTCCTAAACCCTAAAGCCCTAAACCGCACTTCAATGTCGTGAAGAGTGTTGACACCTGAAACCGAAAGAAAGCTGAACCCTACACAGGATTTGTACCTTGTTGCCCTACTCGCAAACCCTAAACCTAAACAGCAAGTCCGCCATACAAAAAAGACGATGCAAAACGAATCCACACCCTAAGACAACTGCAATTTGTAGCCGTGACCTCACCTGATCTTCCCAAAGATGTTGTCCTCGAACTTCAGAAATCAATTTCAACCATTCCACAACTAATCTTCAAGCTCTTCGGTCGCACATCAAAAGCAGAGAACCCTATCTTCAACAAGCAGAATCAATTTGCAACAAACTCCAACTGCACCCACCCTTGCCACGCGAAACTGCAAGCAGAGACGGAAACCCTGAAGCCGTTGGGGCGGCAGCACATACCCGGCCACCCGCCCCAGATCCAATTTGAATTTTCCTGAAGCACATACCCGGCCACTCACCCGTCATCCAATTTGAATTTCCCTTCAGCACTTGCCCAGCATTGGGAAAAGTCTAAAATTATGAATCACAGCTCAGCAGACTTTAATTGCAGAACTGAACCTACTATACAAGTTTAGGGGAATCCCAATTTTAGCATCCTATTTTTTTTCTACTACATTTCAAAATGGAAGAATTCTCTATACCCTATTTTATTTATAATTGCCTACACCACTTATTACCAATGCTATGGTAGATCTAAGAAATGTATAAATTTTTTGTTCAAAGAATTAAATTGACCCTATTTTTTATCTCACATAGTTTTCTAAAAAATCGGGAGTAAATCCCCCGAGGTTGGTTTGTCGATTGCGACAATACAATGCAAAGTACACAATGCCTTTGGGAGAGGTGGAGGACTTCTTGGATAATTTAAAAGCACAACACTTGATGCGCTTGAAACCGATTTATAGATACTCCCACGTGAAACTTTTTGCATTCAAGGTTTATATATATTTATGTTACCGTGGAATAAAATTCCAAAGTAAATCAAATGACATTAGAGGGTTGAACGATAGAGAAAAGCAATATTTGACAGCCAAATATGTTGGGTGCAAATTTTATGTGAAAGTCATATATCCGTATGAAGAGGGCCCGGATATTGAGATTCATGTGAATGAAGAATACAATGGACATTAACCAGGCTCAATGACTGATTGTTATTTTTTGTCCGTTCATTAACCCCTAAAAGACCAACATGCCTTTTTTGACAACATAGAAATTTTGGGCAGGTACGTGTGATTGGAGATTTGCATATTTTGGGCTGAAATTTTTATAGAAGGTGGGGACGAGGAATATCTTTCATATGCACCAAATTTCATGACATTTGGAAATACGAGTCAAAAGTTATGGCCTAATATGTTGTTTGTTTCTCAACTCGGGCAGTCCGAGCAGATCAGAAAAAATCACTTTTTTCAAAAATAAAAATTTGAAATTGGTTTATTAGATTTATATATACGTGTAAAGCTTTGAATCATTCCATTCTCATCAACGAGTCAAACGTTATGAGGATTTTTAGTTTGCGGGCAATTATGGATTGTCTACTCTAAAATAAACTTTGAAGTTGTTTATTTCACTCAATTTTCAATATTTTTCAAAAAGAATAAAATTGTAGGATGTAGATTGTTTATTACAACATTGCAACCATTGGGATTGGCATTTTTTAATTCCATAATCAACTTCTTAACAATTTCGTGTTTTGAACCATTCTCTACTTCTTTCTACTTACTATTTTTTTCCTATATGTTGTACAATTCCAAATAATTTGAAAAATTTTAAGCATGTAGCCAACTTGCCCTGAAGAATGAATCCAAAGAAGCACAACCATTTTGGAATTTTTTTCATAATAATTTGACCTTGTGAAGTGCAGCTGCCCGGTTTTTCGTAGGGCCAAAAAAAAGGACTCTTTCCACTTCAAACGCTAATATATTCCAATCTACAGGATGGAAATTTTTGAAATTTTTTCCACATATTCTCAAACCAGAGTACTACAAGATCCTACGGTTACATGTGTCCAAAAATGATATTTTTCAAAATTTTGGTACTTGTACTAGAAATGGCAATTTTGGAGCATTTGGGGTGAGGACATAGTCAAGGAACTTTAGGGGTTAAAGTGCAATAAATAATTGTTCTAAGATGTTACAAAGCTTAAATAACATCCAATTAGCACTAGCGTATTCGAAAATGTGTAAAGATATCTTGCACAAAATTGCTCTTTTACATGAATAACAAACATTTTGTTTCTTTTTGTATCCAAAAGAAGCATTAGCCCTCTCCTATCGGCTTCAATTGCATGAAAGATGTGGTGAAGATGACTATGATGTAGTACAACAAACGGTTCCCAAATGGATTAAAAGAAGAGGGTAATTTTTTATCAACCATACGATCGTGTAAATGTAGATTTTAATAAGCGACCGTTTGTGTTAGTAATGCAAACTGAAGAGATATTCAAGCGTGCAAATACTATAACTCCAAACTTGGCATGGGTGATTGACTTCACATCTAGAACCAATCAATGGGGCATGCCGTTATTTGCTAGATTGTACCCCAATTTGAATGGTTTGGGTATGCCTATTTTCATTATGCTTTGTAGTGATGATAATAAAAGTAGCCAAGTGGGAACAACATTGTGGCTTACTGTAAAAGTTGTGTTTCAAAATATGAGTACAATCCGACCGAACGCAATAGTAATTGACAAAAACAAAACTTCGAAGATTGCTATAATGAGGGCGATCGATGAAGATATTTGGTGTTGGGAAGACCAAACAATTGGAGGAATTCAAACGAAGTATAGATTGTTTTTGTATTGATTTCATGCCCAAAAGGCATGGATGGACTATTTGTTGCCTAAAATACCTGAGGGGCTTCGCAACGATCTATGCAAAGGAATGTGCTCTATGTTGGAAGCAGCTATCAAAGACGACTTCAATGTAGCATATGGAAGAATGAAAACCCAATATGCTAATAATGCAAGTGTATTAAAGTATATTGAACAAGGTTGGGCAAGACATAGCAGTCCTTGAAAATCTATGTGGCCTAGATGGCTACAATGTTTAAGTACGGACATGCAAACACGACGAACCTTGTAGAACGCATGTGGCAATATGTGAATTACACCTTATTAGATGGGAAAGTCAATCAAAGACTTGATGAATTGATTTTCGCACTAATAGGTAATTTGATATTGGACGGCGATTTGGAGGACTGACAAAAGATGAGCATTACAATAATGCTCATTGGTTGAGTGAATCATGAAAGTATTCCATTAGAGGAGGAAATAAGGGTAGAACAACGAGATTGCAAAAGGCCAAAAAATTGGTCCAATGGTATAAAGAGGACCAATCAACAAATTTGGAAGTAATTGATCCATGTCATTTGGAGTTTGCGTTCTGAAGCCAAACCGTGTCAAACCGTGTTAAACCGTGTCAAACAAGTGGTAAATAGTTAATTTATCTCGTGAATGGTGCAAGTGTAACAACTATTGGGTCCAATTTGTAAATACATGTTGGCTGTAAAACAAATTGTTGATGAAGAATATCAACATTTGTTTGATTTGCTACCGGGTATATATGAACCTCGTGGATTAATCTATGACTTGGAAGATTTTGATGAAGATGCATGTGTGGATCCGAGTGGACGGTTCAAATGAGGGATCAAGTGGGAGTTTTGATGAGGGTTCAAGTGAGGTTCGATGTGGAGGTGTAAGTAAGGATCCTAACGGAGATACAAATGACGAACCTTCCCTAAATTCTAATGATAACAAAGAATATATATTAGGAAGGTGGATGCAAATCTTATTTAATTCAAACTATTTGTTTGGTGTTATTCATTTAATGAAAATAAAATTATAGCAGTTATAACTACTAGTTATAATAATTTGCATATATTTATGTGCAACATTTGTATCATTTTTTTATTGCTTGCTTCAATAATATGTATGCATCATGTATATATTCAAAGTTTCATTTTATATGTTTTTTTGGAAATTATAATGTACATTTGTGGGTATTATTTGAATATGTTTTAAAAAGTTAAAGAATGTTCAAAGCTTCTTTAATTCACATGTGAGTAATGGCACTTACCTCAAAAATAGAGGTTAGTCACATTAGTAAAAATGTAAACTAATTTTTTTGAAAGCTCAATCTTATTTAAACATTTAAAGAAAAATGGAAGTGAAACATTTAAAGTAAAAAAGATTATGCATGCAATATGAATTTAGTTCAAAAGTGCAAATGAACTCATTTCCAAAACCATCCCAAACATTAGCCCGTAAGTGACTAAAGGCTTTAAGGAATATCAGAAGCGCTTATAAATTGATGTTTCTTTAACATTTTTGTAGCTTCAACTTCAAAGAGTATATATATGTCATCTTTATTAACCCCTAAAGGACCATGAGTGCAGATTTTGAACAATGAATGAACGGAAACACGTCCCAAACTCACCGAAATGCGTTTTTTCATCCATCAATTTTTTTTCAAGATTCTTATATTAGTTCTTTAATATTTGTACGGTTCAGATTATGAAGATTTTGCTTTGCAAATATTCTATAATTCAAAAGGTATCGGGAGGTCTAGCCTCAAAAAGTAACTTATTCAATTCAAAAAATGACCCTTCAAAAATGACTTGAATAAAAAAATCAAATAAAAATCTTCAAAAATTACTATAATTAGAATTCAATATTTTAAACTTATAGAAAAAAAAATATTTTAAAAATCATAAATATTCAATCTACAATTGATTTTAGGAGGAATTTCCAATTTCTGGCTTCAAATTTTATTGAAAAATATTGGTATGTGTTTTTGTTGATCTAACCATATGGATGTGATCTATAAATAGCATTTTACAACTATTGTTTGAAAGTCATCATTAAAATATCCTTCTAAGTTCATTTTATAATAGATCTTCGCAATTTTGGAAATCTGGACACCCCTCCGGTCCTTTAGGGGTTAAAGGACATCTATACAATTCAATTTCAAATAAAGTGCATAGATATTTTTCAAATGAATTTAAAGAATGAAAATTCTCAAATTCAAAAAAATTACAATTTGAACACTTTCATTTTGTAATTTTTATGATTAGTTGAAATAGTAGTGAAGTGGTTTGTCTGAGATTGAGTTCTATAGAGGTGTCTTCAACTTTTATTGAATGCAATGAGATGATAGTTTTATAGATTGAAATGTTGCACATTATGCAAAATATGATTCAATGTTGTACATTATGTTCTTTTGGCCCATCATTCCAACGTTCATGAGATTATAATTTTTTTTTTGATATAAATAAAATAATAATATCATATATTTAACTTGATGTATAAATAAAAATTGGACATTCCTATTTTCAAATTCTATCTATATATTATCTATGATTACAATCACCCATCCATTGTATAAATTCCCATCTTAAATTTTTTAATCTAAACTAGATGAATGATTGCAAATCACCAATATTTTGCATAAAAAGTAATCCACAAGATGGTCTTGCAGTAGGACAATAGTGTTATAAGTGCATGTTAGTTAATTTTAAATGGATCTAAAGTTTCATTATTACAATGTGATGTTTAGGTAGAAGGTCGTTTAGACATTAAACTTAAAAAGTAAATGTGAAGTTTGATTAATGTCATTGACTCCTGAAATAGAAGTCATTAACATTAGTCACAAAGCTCCAGGAAATATGAAACAACTTAGTTTAGATGTGAATTCCAATTGCAATGGGCTCAAGGAAAATTTACTGATAAATATTTCAAGATCACTAGTAGAAAACAGGCTATAAATGACTTGTCCACAATGACTGCAGCAGTCACTTTGCAGTCATTTTGTAGTCATTGTGGACAAAAAATGACTACCGCAGTCATTTAGGCCCCTATTTTTTACTAGTGGATGTTTCCCCTACCCAAAATTCAGATCTAGCCTTATCAAAATTTGAACCTCCTACCTTATCAAAGTTTGAACAAATAGCTTGGTTGCTTGGGGAGATGTGATCAGCAGGCAAGCACCTTACTAAATATCAACATGCCTATGAATCATGATCTTCTAGCTGAGGTTATTCCCTCATGAAAGGAGCTCGAACTGCCAAGCCAGCCAAGATGACCCCCCCCAAAACCACCCTTCCATTAGGACCGTCCCTCCATCTGAAGGGCTTAGATGGAAGGAGCCTACCCTCAAACTTGAGGGTGCCTGGTTGCTTGCAATTGGGTGGCTGGGCATTTTGGGTGAGTCCGCGTGCATGCAGTGGGAAAAAAAATTTGCTTGACGTGCCACTTTAGCGTGTTGAGCCGCTTTGGAGTGTAGCCGTGGCGATGCTCTAAGGGCAAGGGCAAGCACAAAGACAATTAGATTACAACGAAAGAATTGCAAGCAATGATGTCGAATAAAACCATTATGAACTAGATAATGGTCAAGAACCATGCCAATATGATACATAATTGGGTTTGTGCCAAGTTGAAGAGTTATGATACGCTACCAATCTAATTATGTATTGTGTTGATATAGTTCTCAACCATTATATGTCATAATGGTTGCGAGGAGGAAATTTGACAGCTTGGAGTACTATTAAGGTGCCAATCGGGATGTTGTTTCTAATTGCTTCTACAAACATACATATTATGAAGTTTTTTGAATTTTCAAAGGATACAAATTACAGCTTGTACGTACTTATAGTCAATTGTGTCATTGTGTGGCGCCATGGTGCCGATGGACCACGCGCCCATGATAAGTTTAGGGCACGTTACGTAGGAATGCTATCATTTTTTTGTCAATTTGGATACTTTTTCTATCAATTTTTTGTCAATTTGGACATTTTTTCTGTCAATTCAGACATTATCTGTCAATTCGGATGTGTCAATTTGGAGGTTGTTTTCTTGTAGTGGCGTACATGACAAACTAACACCTTTTGAATGGTTGGTATGAAATTAGGTTTTGAGATTACTTTAATCTAATTATTTAATTTGCACAAAAGTTTGACTAGTGAGAGTCTCCTTCACACTAATTTAGATAAATGTTGAAAGGATGTGATCTAAATATTGTGAATATTTGGATAAATTTCATTTGAGATTTGAATGAATGTAAATAAAATTGGATAAAAATTGGATGATAATAATTTTGTTTGAGATAGTATGAAAATAGTATGGACAATATTATATTAATTTAATCTAAAATACGAAGAATTCCCATATTAGTGCACCCGATAAATTTTTCATAATTCTTGATTTAACCCTTTAAGTTCTTTGACTATGGTTTCCCCCAAAACACTTAAAAACTACCATTTTGAGCACAAGTACCAAATTTTGGATAAAAAAACATTTTTAGACACATATAATTGTAGGATCTTGTAGTACGCTGACTTGGAAAGATGTGGAAAAAAAAATCAGAAATTTCCACCGTGTGGATTGCAAGATATTAGCATTTGAATTGACAAAAATCCTTTTTTTGGCCCTGTGAAAAATCGGGCAGCTGCACTTCACAAGGTCACATTTGTATGAAAAATATCCAAAATGGTTGTTACTCTTTGGATTCATTCTTCAGGGCAAATTGGCTACATGGTTAAAAAATTTCAGATCATTTGGAATAGTACAACATATAGAAAAATAATAGTAAGTAGAAAGAAGTAGAGAATGGTTCAAAACACTAAATTGTTAACCCCTAAAGTTCCTTGACTGTGTTCTCACCAAAAATGCTCCAAAACTGCCATTTTTCAGTACAAGTACCAAATTTTTGAAAAATATCATTTTTGGACACATTTAACCGTAGGATCTTGTAGTACTCTAGTTTGAGAATATGTGGAAAAAATTTCAGAAATTTTCATTGTGTAGATTGGAAGATATTAGCATTTGAAGTGGCAAAAGTCCTTTTTTTGGCCCTTCGAAAAAAAGGGTAGTTGCACTTTACAAGGTCAAATTATTATGAAAAAAAATCCAAAATGGTTATGCTTCTTTGGATTCATTCTTCAGGGCAAGTTGGCTACATGCTTGAAAATTTTCAGAATATTTGGAATTTTACAACATATAAAAAAAAATAGCAAGTAGAAAGAAGTAGAGACTGGTTCAAAACACTAAATTGTTAAAAAGTTAATTATGGAATTGAAAAATGCCAATCCCAATGGTTGAAATGTTGTAATAAACAATGTACATCCTATAATTTTTATTTTTTTTGAAAAATATTGAAAATTGAGTGAAATAAACCACTTCAAAGTTTATTTTGGAGTAGACAATCTATAATTGCCCGCAAACTAAAAATCCTCATAACGTTTGACTCATTGATCAAAATGGAATGATTCAAAGCTTTCCATGTTTATATAAATCTAATAGACCAACTTCAAATTTTTATTTTTGAAAAAAGTGATTTTTTTATTTGCCCAAACTGCCCGAGGTGAGAAACAAACAACATATTAGGCCATAACTTTTGACTCATATTTCCAAATGTCATGAAATTTGGTGCATATGAAAGATATTCCTTGTCCCCACCTTCTGTAAAAATTTCAGCCCAAAATATGCAAATCTCCAGTCACATGTACCTGCCCAAAATTTCTATGTTGCCAAAAAATGCGTGTTGGTCCTTTAGGGATTAAGAAGTTAATTATGGAATTGAAAAATGGCAATCCCAATGGTTGTAATGTTGTAATAAACAATCTACATCCGGAAATTTTATTTTTTTCCAAAAATATTGAAAATTGAATGAAATGAACGACTTCAAAGTTTATTTTAGAGTAGAGAATTTATATCTGCCCACAAACTAAAGTTCCTCATAACTTTTGACTCATTGATTGAAATAAAAAGATTCAAAGCTTTACACATATATATAAATCTAGAAAACCAATTTCAAATTTTTGTTTTTGAAAAAAGTGATTTTTTCTGAACTGTCCGGACTACCCATATACGAAAAAAAGGGAAATATTAGGCCATAACTTTTGACTCCTATTTCCAAATGTCATGAAATTTAGTGCATATGAAAGATATTCCTTGTCCCCACCTTCTAATACAATTTCAGCCTAAAATATGCAAATCTCTAGTCACTTGTACCTGCCCAAAATTGCTATGTTGTTAAAAATAGCAGATTGATCCTTTAGGGGTTAATGTGGGTTAGTGTTGTTTCTGAGGTATGTACTAATCATATAAACTTGAGTACCACTGGAAGAGCATCAAATATCACAATGGAATTCAAATGGTCTTTTTTGTTGTAGTGCTTTTGGCATTCGTTGCATAGTGGTGTAGATTCGAATTTGGTGTTGTAGCTTTGACATTTTCTTGTAGCTTAACAATAATTATAGAATGGCAAATGCAAGTAGCTATAAATTGTCCACTATTATAAATGTGAAATATGCACCATTCAATAACCATGGTCTCATGCTAAAAGAGCAAATACCAAAACTAGAGTTTCTAATTTTATGTGATCTTAGAGCAACAAACATTGATTTGTGGATACTTAGATGTTTCAATGTATTGACACCATTTTGCTTCAAATACTTGCCCTAGATTTTGAACATGGAATGAATTGCTAGAATTTGTGGTAGATGGCAAATGCGGGTTGTTAAGATATATTGAAAGTCTTTGCAAATCCGACACTTCAATATAGTATTGTTTACTTGAGGCTGAAAGAGAAATTATGTCAATGAAAAATCAATTGCAAGTTTTGATGTATATTGTAGAAGAACATGACAAGTCATTCAAATTTTAGAGAGAGCATGGTGGGTGGGACATGGCCAAGTTCAAGGCTAAGACAGTGGTTTTTCAAGGAGGAGCCTCTAATTTTTAGACTGCCTTGGATTACCTTGCAATCCAACCTCAATCTAGCCTCCCTCATGTTGAGATTCAACATTTTTGGTTATCCAAAAAGAAGATGTTGTTGTACAAGAGAGGTTGATGAAAGTCTCCACCATGCACTTTTGGTGGGAAAACTTCCATGAAAAAGATAAGAAATTTCAAAAGGTTGTTCAATATTAGGCTTTTTTGTCTACATTATCAACACATTGCATTTTTTTCCTACATGTTCTACAATTCCAAATGATTTGAAACTGTTTAATTATGTTACTTACTTAGCAAGAATAATAAATCCAAAGAAGCACCACCCACATGGACATTTCTTCATAAGAATGTAATCTTCTTAAGTGCAACTGCCCGGTTTTTTGCAGGACCAAGAAAAGGGATTTTGTCAATTCAAACAATTATATCTTCCAATACACATGGTGGAAAATTCTGAAATTTTTTTCCACATTTTTTCAAACCACTCTATTGCAAGATCCTACAATTACATATGCTGGAAAAAAAAATTCCTCAAATTTCGTCCTTGCAGTATAAATGGCAGTTTTGGAGCATTTTGAGTGAAAACATAGTGAAAGAACTTTAG
Source organism: Pseudisothecium myosuroides (assembly GCA_951799445.1). NCBI lineage: Eukaryota > Viridiplantae > Streptophyta > Bryopsida > Hypnales > Lembophyllaceae > Pseudisothecium > Pseudisothecium myosuroides. The sequence continues at coordinate 18,079,190 of OX637287.1, read as the reverse complement.
GAGTTAATGTTTGAGACCTATTGTGACTAGAATATAAATTATGTGCGTGCATGTGGGTGTATTTCAAACTCAAACTTCAAAAAAATTAGAGAATGTGGATTTTAGTTCACATGTTTTAGTATGATGCAAATGCTTGGGTTGAAAATTATCACACCAAAAGTTAGAACTTAAATCCACTTTGTGAAAGACTTATACACATTACATTACTATTTGCCATTGCTTTCATAAAGCAATTAAAGTACCATGGCTTCAAATCCCAAACCAAAAAAATTGCCAAGTAGCATTTCTTCACTAGTTCTTCAAATTTTACACAAAATTGGATATTTTAGGCCAAAACACAAAATAATTCATAATAATTGCATTAAAACTTGCATAAGCATGCAAATTATATTTTTACATTTTCAACAAAACGTGCATCAAAAAATTTAATTTATGTATGCTAAAATGTCAAAAGTCAAATTATAGTAGTTGACCAAAATCTCAAAAACCGCAATTTTGTTTAAAGGATTTATAGGTGTTAATAAAATGATGTGGCCAAATTATACTGGAAAGAACAATTTGACATCATTCACGAAATGCTCAGACTAAAGATAGTTAGATTGCTTTTACATAATTATAATAAACTAGGACTTCACATTGCTCTGTAAAACCATTGACAACTGTGTTGTAAGCAAGAGATATCAATTCTTATTTATTACTTACCTTTTAAACTTTTTTTTATTGTCAATGCCAACAAACTGCCAACAAATGAAGAGACATTGCAAATACACACGCATACAATTTTTATTTTTTATTTTTTTCCTTGCCACTTATTAAAGTTTTATATTTTAATTAAGATAAACCCTCTTTAATATGAATATCAGTGATGGAATAATCAAAACTTTTTCAAAATGTCTATATCACAGATTATTTTTTTTCATTCCATTAATATATTACATGATTCTCTTGAAGCTTCTTCAAGTAATATTAATTGAAAGAATTGCACTTTTCCAACATTCACCATTTCTTTAGTGGATGGTTGAACATTTAAATAGGAGTTCAGGTTATAGATTCTATTTGTATCATGTGACTATTTGTGTCACTTTGTAATCACTATTTATTACTAGAGTACAAATGAAAGTTTGAAATGTATACTATTGATACATTTACTACAGTGTATGGATAGTGTTACAAAAATATGTCATCATTTCATTCATCATGCAAATGGTTACTTTTCCATCTAATTTTTTTTTCATCCATGTTTTGCAATCTAAAGAAGGAGCCTGCCGCAACCAAAAGTTTGAAGTTGCAAATTTGCAACGGGGTCTACTAAAGTAGCTTACCCATTTTCAACCACTTAAGGAATTATGGGTATCTGGTGTGCGGGTTTGTTGAGTCGGAAAATTTTCCTGTGTACAGAAATAGAGTTTGGAAGGATACAAAAAATTCCAAAATTTTATTACACAAAACATACTTACTATGAATTTTTTAGTGGAAGATTCTCTTTGACCTCTAATGGTGATATAGACCTTGCTATAACTAACCCCTAAAGGACCGGCATGCGTTTTTTGGCCATATAGAAATTTTGGGCAGGTCCGTGTGACTAGAGATTTCCATATTTTAAGCTGAAATTTTGATAGAAGGTGGGCGCAAGGAATATCTTTCATATGCACTATATTTCAGCACATTTGGAAATAGGAGTCAAAAGTTATGGCCAAATATGTTACTTTTTTTCATAACTGGGCAGTCTGGGCAGCAAGAAAAATTTGGCAAAATTTTGATTTTTTTTTTTTAATATTTTTTTTCTTGTAGATTATATTTTTGTCTAAGTGGAAAGCTTTGATTCATTTCATTTGGATTTGTTATGAGAAAGTTATGGACATTCTTGTTTTTTGGGCAATTAGAGCATCTTCTTGAAAAAAATGACTTGTAGGATTCATTTCTAAATGCTATTTTTGCAATTTTTCGTAAAAAAAAAATTCTCATGGTTTGGTTTACTTGCTAGAACAATCTCACCATTGGGATTAGTGTATTTTAATTCCATCTAAAATATATTAATGTTTTAGATTTTCCTTCTATCTCGTACCTACTTCTACTTAATAAATTTTTTAGGAATGATAATTAATTTTTTTTGAATAATTTTTTTTCCCTAGACTCTCAACTCAATTCTCCACTATAAAGTTTTGAAGCACAAAACTCTGTAGTGCAAAAATTTTAAGTGAAAAATGTTTAAAGTCAAAAAATCTAGTCCCACAATGTGCTGAAATACTTGTTTTTTCCACTTTAAACGCAGATATCTTGCAATCTGAGAGGTCAAAAATTCTGAAATTTTTTCCACACATTCTCATACTAGTTAGGTGTAAGATCCTGCGGTTAGATGTGAAAAAAAAACATTTTTCATTTTTTTTTTACTCCTTGCTATAGAAATGGCAGTTTTGAGTGTTTTTTGGCAGAAAAAAGGCCTTGGGGCCTTTAGGGGCTAAATAGAGAGAGTAGCCTATAAGGTAAGTGACCCAAAATCGCACAGTTAAGCAATTCAGCATGGTTCCCAATATTATATTCAAAAAAAAATTCTGGGGTCTTTTTGATAGTTGCAAGGGGATTCTAGATTCTTTTAGAATGCATTTTTTGGACACGGTGTGAATAAACTACAAATTTTCGAAGTGCTGAAAATAGGTTGTTCTAAAATCGACCCTAGACTCTCATGAATAGTGGAAGTGTATTTTAGACAAGAATATCCAGGAGACGATTTCAGGAGAGGGTCGCTTTTAGGTGTAGTTACCTTATAATCAGAATGAGGGGTGATCAGAAATCGGTCGGCTACCTTGATAGTTGGTATATTGACCTAAAATAGGATTACTTCTGAATTGTGGCACAAATAGGGACCAATAAAACTGGGACGCTGCTCAACGACGAACGAAGAAAACCCGGAGCGACGAAGACTCGGACGAAACTGAACGAAGAGCTAAACGAGAAACCCCAGAGGGTTTACCGATTAGGGTTCACCTTATAGACAGAGCCACCACAACTCCTCTCCCTCTTTGCGCACGCGCTCTCTCTCTCTCTGGAGAAGAGGCTTGCACCGCAATCCCATCAGGCGTCATCTCCCAAGCTCATCGTCCTCCACCATGGTTCGTATCCCTCTCCTTCTCCGTCTCGTTTATGTAACCATTTCTATTTTTTTTAATTTGAAACAAATGAACCAGTTTTTCATATATTGAGAAACTTGTCAGAGTCTGAGGGTGTGCATTTGCCGGTCGGAAATAGGGTTTCTCGGATGCGTATATAGGTCTGTATTTTTTTCTCTTCTCAGTCTCTTGGACTGTGGTATCTTGGACTGTGGTATCTTGGACTACGAACTCTGTTGCGAAAGGGCTTGGGTTTGGCCGTGGGTACGCCGTGTATTCAATCTGGAAAAATTAGGGTTAGGGTCGCTGATGATGGAGTGTTTTTTTGTGACTTTCTAGGTGCTCTCCAACGACATCGACCTGTTGCACCCCCCAGCGGAGCTGGAAAAGAGGAAGCACAAGCTGAAGAGGCTTGTGCAGTCCCCCAACTCCTTTTTCATGGTGCGTATCTTTGCCTGAATTTCGTCGTGGTAGTGGTTCATTTTTGTTTTGGTTGTAACAACGGCACATTAAGTCGTGGCTGAATAATTCAAGCACGTTGTCATGTGTCTGAGTTCGAATTTGGTATTGGGTTTCTAGCATGTGCAATTTGTTTCTACGGGCGGAGTGGCCGGTTCTAATCCTCATGTCTCTTTTTTGTGTTTGATGCAGGATGTCAAGTGCCAGGGATGCTTCAGCATGTAACAAACTATTTCATCCTAGGCTTCTTGCTAGTGATTGTGCCACATTTTAGATAAAAGTAGAAGCAGCACTCTCCCCATTTCTAGTGTCTCTGTGACTTGATTCTCTTTTTCCTAGACGCCCCTTGTTATAGTTTGAGCCAGTTTTTGAGACACGGGTTGACGACGTGGAGTACATGTCTCACGCCCCATTTTGTGAATGGTTACTCGTTCTGGCTTTGGGTTAATTGGTTATGAATCAAAATGCTGGGGTGATAATCTGACAAAACGTTTCTGTTTTTGTTTCAGTACCACGGTGTTCAGTCACTCGCAGACTGTTGTGATGTGCGGCAGCTGCGCCAGTGTCCTGTGCCAGCCCACTGGTGGGAGGGCCCGTTTGACGGAGGGGTGCTCTTTCAGGAAGAAAGGCGAGTGAATTTAGACGTGGAAGCAAATTCGAGGGTGTCGATTTTCGGCTTATTTAATGGGCAGCTTTCTCCGTTATCATGTGTCTTGGTGAATAGCCAAGTTCTTGGATTGTAATGTAGAGCAATTCTTGATTCCAGGCCAGTTTCGGTGTTGTTTTGATTCAAGTTTGTGGAACGGAAAGTGTGTTTGGATCTCTTCGAAACTGTTGCTTGTGCTGAATTGACTGTTCCTCTGGAATCTTGGATGACATCCAAATTTGATGTTGTAGCCGGCAGGCTCGTCGAAATTAGAGGATTGACGATTGATAATTCGAGCTAGAAGAGATACTTTGTACTCGTCTGCATCACTGACGCTCAACATACAGTGGCTTGTACCTTTAAATTTCCTTTGCTTACGATGATCAGGGACGCGTTGCCGTTAACTTTGTAATAAATCTTGCTCAAATAAGATGTATTACGAAGTGAAACGGCAACACTTTGCTCACACAATATGTATCACAAAGTCAACGTTACCTTAAATTTCTTTGTTTACGAAGGTGCAAGCCAATAATCGGTATGGTTTTGAGTGTCAAACGGTTTGTAGACTTGCACTGAGGATACTCCAAGAAATGGAAAATCGAGCAAATGACATGAAATGGTATGTTTATAGTTGACGGAAGGATGATATCAATATGGTCATTCTGCACTATATTCCCTTTAGCCCTGTAAATGTGAATGAAGCATGATAATAATACGACCAATTTGACTTATTGAATTCTAGAAAGTCTAATTTAAATATTATATTATAATATCATGTTGGATTGCTTGAAGGATATTGATACATACCTATACGACCTTTTCAAAAATGAATAAATTTTATGATTGTTTGAAACGTCTACATGAAATGGATGGCATGAAAATGAGAACTTATAGAAATGAAGATCTTATGTCAGGGTTCTTTTCATGTTACAATTTAGTTCGCATAACAAAACTCCATATCTCGATTCTTCTTTTATTGCCATAAACTCTTGGGGGGTTAAATGGTTATAACAGCTCCTTCAAGTCTTTCACCTCGAGAACGAGTTCTGCGTAAAGAATGCTAGTCTGTAATAACTGAAGTCTAGGAAAATGGAATCCATTTTTTTTGGTGATTTCAAGGATGGGAAGTTTAGAGCACAAAACTCTTCCAAAAATTATCCTAAAATTAGCTCCAATTTCCTCAAATCCACTTTCTTATACTCCATCTTTGCGAATTTCCATTTGCTTTGGCCACACTACCAAGCTTTGCCGATGGCGACGGCGACGACATGAATGCCTCTCTCTGGGGCGAGCTGCAGAGCTTCATTGACCACTCGATAATCTACGCCAAGTTGCCCCTGGCGCCCTTCTTCCGCCTGCGCCAAGTCTGCAAGGTATGGAACCGCCTGGCTTAGGATTACCAAAACTTCAGAAATCTGGAAATGGTGTCCTGGAATTCTTTCATTTCACTTATGTAAAGTCATTACAATAGATTTCTCTGCATAGTAGTTCGTGATGTTTGAAATTGTCACTCCCGGGGTTCACTTCTCTTCTGGATGTGATGTTGTGTACCATCTAATAATTGATATAATATTAATTCTGCAGAGAAGAGGGCGAAGGGTATTGGTACAGATATACATGTCTGCTGCCAGATCCGGAAACAGGGGTCCAATACTACAATGACCCAGTTTCTCTCTACTTTGCCCCCAAGTCAGGTTCTTTTAAGACATCTCACTTGAAATTCTGACTGTTGAGTATAATCGAAATGTGTGCTCACTTTTGTAAGAATTTTGCCTTTGTTGAGGACTTGGGTATACTTGTGTTGAATGGCAGCCTCTTGATTAATTAGTTAGTTTGATTAGTATTGAAATCGGCGTTGAAAGAATACTGTTGACTCGTTTCAGACAATCCAACAGCTTCTCGCATTAGGTGCTGGCAATTCTCAATTCTCCTATCCTAGTCTGGCCATTCACTCGAGTTCTTTTTTGTTTCTGTGCATTGCGACTCCAGGCAGTATTTTGATGCCTACCATATCATGGCACGTACTCTTTCCCCCTGTTCGTACGATGCTATACAGGCCTTGGTATGCAATCACATCTCAAATGCAGGGCTTTGATTTTCTGCTGTCAGCTTGTTTGAAATTATGTCTGAGAGAACACAAGCATAATAAATTGTATATGCTTTGCACGCTGAGAGGGATTCATGAGAGCTGTACGTTCAGAAGCTAGTGAAAAACCCTAGGCATTTACTCGGTTCGCACTCACGTTGACTGCTAATCAGGTTGGCGCATCTTTTGGAGCATGTCTGGGGGCGCGTTTTTGAGCTCTTCTTCCCACGGTAAGAGATTCATCAGTACATACTTTTCCTAGACCCTGACAGCTAGTAAGTATAATTCCTACCTGTTTTAAGTGATGCAGAATCTTTGTATAGTTTGAATGTTTGTAGCTTGAAGAAAACTGCATGCTCATCTACAAGCTTTGAGCTTCAATATACCTTATGAAGTACTCCGTACGATTCTTCAAATCTGAACCAGTTTGAAATGAGAGTACATTAGTTCTTAGCACATTTGGATTGTATGGCCATGGCGTTAACTAACTTTATACTCCGTACATAATTTGTCGAAATCATTGTCGAAATCTTAAACCTATTTGTTGGAGCTTTAGCTAATTCTACAATTTCTGCTGAACCAGGTTAGTTCATTCAGTATTTCAGCACTTGCGGAACGTCAGAAAGCCTCTTCTGAATGTGCGTCTTGGTCAAGGGATATGCATAGCCTGCATGAAAGAGACCCAGGCCTTCTACACGACGACGAGCTTAGCCTCTTACTGCAACATCTTGTATTTATCCGTTTTTGTGCTAACAGGCATATCTATCCACCCAGACCTCTTTAGCACCTACTACTCCAATAACGCATCGGCTTTCACTGGTCTCTTACAGTAGCTATTTCTCAAGATTGTGCACGAAATGAAGCTCGATTTCGTTTCCAAGGTGTTTGTTGGCAGCTTCTCGACAATGTTATGACATTAAAGAGGTCTGGGTGTACCTACCAGAACCACGTAGCAAGCCGAGGCTAAGGATCACCAATAGGATCAAGAAACTCCTTTTGCATGGATTGACCATAAATCAGGTCAGAACTTTGAAGCATTCTGCTAAGAGTGATAAAACACCTCCGTCTTACTTGTGATACATGACCCAGATAGATTGATCTGGGGGCGGATTTGAGTGCATAACTGTGACTTGGAAGGCAGCTACTGAATGTTTTCTACACATTGAGGGATATTATGAAGGCTCTTTTGTATTTCAAGTTAATATAGTCTACCTCACACAGTTTGTATCGATTGCCTGAAAGAGCTAGAGTTGACAGTGTTGCTTTTGAATGAGTAGTACAGTTTTGGGCAGCAATGCAATAGCTATTAGAAGTGAAAAGGTATATGAAATGTACATTATATCTTCAGGAGCTGCCTCAACAGCCTTGAAAAAGATATCACATTCTCTTTGTGCACAATCTTGAGTCTATATCAGGTGGGAGCAGCGACGGTTACTTGAAGAAGACAGGTGCTCACCGAGCACCAATAATACTTGCTCTCCTCTCTATAGTAAATGTCGCACTTTCATTCTGTGTTTCGGTTACAGTCTACAGTGCAGAATTGCGAGTTCTTACGATTGTTGTCAAGCATTCAGCCCCAGGAGAGCTCTGTATTTCATCCTCTATTGCTATGAAACTATTTCTTGTAAGGTAGAGGATCCACGAGCAGTTAAGCAAGGTTGCTCATAGGAGCATTTATTATTATGACTTGATTTGTTAATTCCTTTTGTATTTGCAAATCAAACAGGATTTCAAACTATGTAGGTATGTAAATGTACTGAAAGTTATAACAAATCATATTGTCAGAATGTTCTTTGAACAATGTTTTTGGAGTCCTTGTGAATAGAGGTTCAAACATATCTCGTGACTCATCGCCAACTACTAGGCCCTTGGCCCTTGGCCATTTCTAGTGTCACTGAAATTTGAATCAAGAAAATCTCAAGAATATAGGAAGTATGTTCATGAATGTTATGGTGCTTAGTTGCTGTATATCCCAAAAACTATAGTAGGCTACAATTTACTATATGTATAATTGTACATTTTGTGGTGAAATTTGTAATGCTATTTTCAGGCACCTTTGTCCTTCTAGAAAATAAATCAATTCACTAATGCTGGTTGTCCCTTATGATTCCATGATCATTCACCTTTCAAAAAAGATTGATGGGATTGGATAACAAACATGAAAATGAGCAATTATATTAGGTATTATTAACTCCAAACTATAGCCCCAATAAGTTTAGACCATTTAATGATCAAACTCCTTGATTGGAATTCTACTCTCTACACCAAAAATACTCTCATTAGTTTGTCCCCCCTCCTCATTAATTTATGTAAACAGTAAAATGATGAATAAGATACTTTTGAGTTTCTATTATGTATCCACATTTTGAAATCAAATTTTATGCTATTGATTGGACAGCCTAATTAGAAAGGCAACCTAATGAGAGTATTTAATGTAAACAAAGGCTATTGTGGCAATATGGGTCTACATGGCATACCTAGTAGAACCACCTCTGAAAGATTCTTCATTCACAATGGTCTTTGGACCAAAGTTCTTCTTTTAGAAGTCCAAACAAAGGGGATTATTGGCTATTACTTCCTCCATCTCGAAATGATCTTCCTCTAATACAAAACATTTCGGATTAAGCTTGAAATAATAATTTAAAAAAAAAATTGAGTAATAAGTAGAGTTCAATGCACTTCTACCATCAAGAAATTTTGAGTTCTGAAGCTCTTTTCAAAATTTATTTTCCGAGTAGTCGATCAAAAGTAGAATTTTTGGTGCATTTTTTAGGAGCACCAGTGGCCACCCACTTTCACTTGGAGCTTGGGAGCGATGTCTTTCCCATAACCATGTGTGGCTTAGGAGACTTGCAACATTCTAATTGTAAAGTTGACCAATTGTTAGTTCATTTCCGTAAATGGTTAATTGCTTGTTTGGCTAATAGGCTGAGTATGTCAGCATTTCCGTGAATGACTGCTTGTTTGGCTAAGCATGTCAGCATGACTCCCTATCACAAGCCTGGTCTTTGTCAATAAATCACAAAATTCAATTAACTTTTGACTTGTAGCTCATATATGGCAACCCTTGTTATGTATAGTAGACATTCTGATTTGAATTTCCTCCCCTTGTTTTGGAAACTACCATCAACCTCCTTCCTCCCACATCACAACAAACAACCGGAAGATCATTTTGGGACAGAGGGAGTACTCCATATATAATATGGTTCCACGTGGCATACTTAGTAGAACCACCTCCAAATTAAAAACTCTTCATTCACAATGGTCTTTGGACCAAAATTCTTCTTCTTCTTCTAGAAGTCCAGAACCCTCAATTTGCACTTTGTGTTCGGACAGTCGGGTTTCTCCTTCAACATCACAGACAGTGACTACATTTAGGCAAATGGTTTGACCAGATGGCTTTCCTTAAGTTCACCGATACTTCTGCAGCTCTAATCAGATCAAGAGCTCCAACGCTGGATTGAAGGTGCTTCTTGGCCTTTGGAATTTTTGTTTCCTTTGGAATCATGTCAGTATTCAATTTTCTCGGAATCTTTCAGTTGCAAGTTGTCTCCAAATTTCGGGACGCAATTAGAGCAATACTGAATCGAGTGATGCATGATTAGAGAAATAGAGTCTTCAAGAAAGGTGCAAAGTAACCGTGATTGTTTTCTACCGTTGCTGAACCTCCAAAGTTTATCTTGAGTGTTTATGTAAGGTAGTATGCTCTTAAAGCGACCATTTAAGAGCTGGTTGCCTTTTGGGGGGGAACTAAACTCCTTGAAACAATTTTCAGTAAATTTTCGTAGGAAGAAGAATGGAATTGGCATTTAACCCAAGTTGTTTCGTATTTTTTGGACCTTTGTGGAATTAGTTACGAATTCTTGAAGTTGAAGCACAAAAGGTCACTAAAAGTGACCACCTCCTAAAATGTACACTATTGGTACATTGAAGAAAGCAAATTGTACCTATGTGTCATGATTGCTTTTAAAGCATGGGCGATTCTAGAGTAGACTACCTTACAGTACACTTGCTCCAGTGAGATTGTACATTCAACCTAACAATCATGTACACCTTGTAACCTTGAAAGGATGCCTCGGCCATTTTTCGGCCAATGAACGACAAAGAATCCTTCTATGCAAGACAGAAATGCAACTATTCACCCTTGGAATTTTGTGTGAGAAAGGGAGGTCTTGTACAGTAGTTTGACTTGCAATGAGTGCTTTTGGTTTCTTTTTAAACCAATGATTCACACAATGATATCCACAGTCACCAGCCCGTCCTTCATATTGTTATGAAATTCTAAAGTTTCAAACTAAGGCTTGTGTGCAGATTGCTGGAGCCAAAAGCTCATTTCCTTGAGCATTCCATATCAACAACAGGTGATTTCTGGTCTCAAGACCAGTATGAATCAAGAGTACTGGAACTCGACCAGGGTTGTTCTACTAATTACATTACATAAGCACAACTAGCACATGACTTGTTTTGAAGAATGCTACAGTCTACGGCATGGACTAATTTCATCCCCATTGCACGGGAATAAATTTTTCTAATAGAGTTGCATGTGTCAACAAACATGTGGAGAAAGAGATTTCTGAATTGTCTAGCAAAACAAATCGTGAAGAAATCTCAAATCTCTTCCAAATCTTGTCACTTCCACGACCTTCTCAAACTAACAATTCTAAACTATTCTACAGTAACTTACAAACTTGTCGCACTATCAAAGACCGCAGCACAATTGTCACAGCTTGAAATAAATAAATGTCATGGTTCTTCTTTTGAGACCCCATGCAGTCAAATAATAGGTGTCAGTCAGGTTGTACTGCAACTAATAAGTCATGCTTTGTACTGTACTGCTTCCAGCAGCAAACATGGTTTTGAACAGTTTCAGACAGACTTCCAGTGCAGCACGACGGACAACAAATGTGGCTGTGATGCACACTGTCTGTGTAAACAGGTCCACTTCCTTTGGTGTTTTTTTTTGTTTTTTTTTGACACAAATGAAACGGAATTTCAAGTCCACTTCCTTTGGAATACTGTAACTAAGACCTTGACTCTAGAGCTAGAGCTCAGCATATGGTCTACTATCATTGAATTGAATTGCGTGTAGCTAGGCCACTCGGTTCTGGCATAGTCAACATTTAGTGACAGAGAGGAAAAGAAGCATACAATTTTGCTTGGAGACTGACTGCGGACCTTCTCCTACAGTAACTTAAGTTCGTTCACTTTCAATTGAATCGTGGACAGGGTACTGGTCAGGAGCTTTTAGAAAAAGCATTGAGAATCGTACGATGGGCCTAACTTATATCGTGCCTATGGCAACAAATAAGTTAAAAAATGCTCTTCTTTTGGTCCAAATTGTTGCAGCATGAGGCTACACTGTGACCTTTGCTTAACCCATGGACACTAAGGCAGAAGTGCAATTGTTCATCCTTGGAATTTTGTGTGAAAAGAAAAAGGTCTTGCATAGTAGTTTGACCTCCAATGAGTGTTGTTGAGTTTCTCCAAGCAAATGATTCACATGGTACCAGAAAGGTTCAATTCTATGGTGATCAGCTTGTCCTTAGGGGAGGGGTAACATTAGGAGAATATTGGACCCTTTGGAAGCCCCTGGCCCTCGAGTTCATGAATTGTGATCCCTCTTAGCCCATAAAAATGTACACTACTTCGAAGAATGTGTTGGTGAACCAATCCTCTATCTTTGTCCACGTCCTCTCCTTATATAATGATGGTTCTTTCCAATTTCCATTGGCCAAATCTTGTTGGGCAACGCACACTTGCACAATAGTTGGCTCAACAAGTACCTTTGCTTATTATTTAATTGTTTGCAAGTGTATAGCTAGTGCCTTCAACAACCTATCCTTTGTACACTAAATCTCATGTACGGTTGTTTTAGTTGATCCTCTTAGAACTAGCTATGAACACCCAAACACCAACTAAAGGGCTATTGGATGAGGTTCATTGACCATCTTAATTTTCAAATGAGCTTTGTGTAGTGTGAACCAATGTCCAAATAAATTTGGTCACTAGATAGTAGATATGATTAGTTTTTTTTTGTTAAATAGTGTAGTTGAATGTTATCATTACAATTAACCTTCATCAACTTAATTTTATCTAACAAACAAGATTTTTTTTTTAAAAGATAATTTAATGCATTGCTTTAATTTTGCCAAGATGTATGAATCACTTTTTTGGCTTATATTTTGGATGACTTTCATTTTTGGAAAGAAACATATAAGAAATAAAGTGTTGTGATAATTGCATATCCAAAAACAAAAATAACAGTACTTGTGATTACAAAGATTGTCTATCCTTTCTACAATTACTTAGCAACTCTATTCCATATTGTTTCTAGACCCATTATAATGATTGTGCATTCTAGTGAAAAAGGAAAACTTTGATCTTGTTACCAAATAATATGCAAAACCAAAAAAATACATTTTTAGACATGAAGAGACTATAAAGCTATCATAACTTAGATTCACTACACAAAATAGTGAAATTGGGTTGCCTCTCACTAATTTCTCAACATTCTATACAACATAAATATTTATTGTTTTTCTACATAAATGCAATACTTTTGAATTAAGTATTGTTGTAATTGGGACTCATGAACCTTCATGTATACAAACCAAAATATCTACAGTAATATTTGTTGACGTAAGTTGATGGCTCGTAAAGTAACTTTCTTGAAGTAAGGCAACCTAATTGTCAAAGCAACCTAACTTCACTATTTTATGTAGGTGATGTGTGCAAGCTCTCACCCAGTATATTAAATAAATATTTAAAAATTCAAAAATTATAAATGCTATGACCATGATATAGCTAGAGATTCAATGCATCATGCAATCCTCATTTTTGTGTAGAGCAAAATTTTTACTTCAAGTAGGCTCAAAGTCTGCTAACCTTGTTTAACAAGAATTTCAGATTTCTAATTCCTACTTTAAAAGTGACACATCAACAGTGACAAAAATAAATAAAAACACTTGCAAATGTATCATTCACCAAGTCCGTTCATTCATGTACTAGAGGTTCCTTATGTTATGAACACCTAGGAAGACTATATTGGGTGATTGCAAAAAACACCTGTACAGTCTGGTTGCCTTTTTTTTGGATCGCTATAATTTTTGCTATAACTTTTGATTTATAAGTTCAATGCCAAAACCAAAAAAAGTGCTTCTTAGATGTCCTGATTGTAATTGTATCCCTTATTTTTCAGAAATTAAAAAAAATCAATTTATATTTAAAATTCAATTTTGTTAATTTGTCACACTTTGACGTTTAGGGGTTTTTAGTACTATTGAGCGGTTTAAATTAATGATTTTCAGTTGAAATTTCTATGGTATATTCCCCTAGTAGGTAGACATATTCCTACCAAAGATCATTCAAAAATACATTATTTTATATCCTCCACAATTGTGCAAATAGGCCTCCCTTGCGCGCGCACTTGTGAACAATAGAAATGGTTTTGACTTCATTTGTTTGGTCAAATTCCATCACCAAGAAGTCCTCCCAAATGGGTAATTTTTAGTTTTGTTCAAATTTTTTTTTTCTATTTTCTACAAATTAAAATGTCAAAGGATGTATTTTTTGGGACAATTCTACAGACTATTCTAGTGAAGAGGAAAATACATCCTTCAACATTTTAATTTGTAGAAAATAGGAAAAACAATTTTAAACAAAATTAAAAATTGACCATTTGGGAGGACTTCTTGGTGATGAGATTTGACCAAAAAAATGAAGTCAAAACCATCTCTAATGTTTAGAAGTGCGCGCACAAGGGAGGCCTATTTGCACAACTGTAAAGGATATAAAATAATGTATTTTTAAAATGATCTTTGGTAGGAATATGTCTACCTATTAGGGGAATATACCATAGAAATTTCAACTGAAAATCATTAATTTAAACCACTCAATAGTACTAAAAACCCCTAAATGTCAAAGTGTGACAAATTAACAAAATTGAATTTTAAATATAAATTGATTTTTTTTAATTTCTGAAAAATAAGGGATACAATTACAATTAGGACATCTAAGAATTTTTTTTTTGGTTTTGGCATTGAATTTATAAATCAAAAGTTGTAGCAAAAATTATAGTGGTCCAAAAAAAGGGCAACCAGACAGTACAGGTGTTTCTTGCAATCACCCTGTTATGAACATTCATGTCTTTCTTTCTCATTATTGTTACCAAATTCAAATGAAATAAATTACCATTGACTTTGGTACCTTCTCTATCATAAGATTCACAACAACAATATTATATTACTCCATAACTGTAGTATACGCATGTCTTTTGTCTTGTACTATATACAAGATAGAGATTGAAATGTGTCAGGTTTCTTGTTTAGAAACTAGTTTCCCTATCTACGTTTAAGAATATAACTTTGTCAATTTCTAAGGGGATTGAAGAGGGTCCAATATTCTCCTCATGAACATGCAACCCCCCTCCAAAAAAAAATGACTACAAGATAGCATGAAACTTTGAACGTGTGACAAGTGTACTATTGTGATTTATAGTGTGACAATTTGCATTAGATGTGTTCAAATGCCATTTTAGAAATGAAATTCAAAAGTTTTGAATCAACATCTCTATTTAAGTTACAATAGAACTTACATGAGGTAATATCCTTGGGACTGGAGGAGAATATTACATTGGAGAGGTTATTGCTTTAGAGAGGGACTGCAACATTACTGACATTTAAAGATTTTTTTAGTGGGTTGCAATTTCATGGCGCTTCTAGACTAAAGTCACATTCACCAAAGCAACATCTAGATTCCAAATTCAATAAAATTTGTTTTTCTTTTTTTACTTATTTTGTACATTTTCAATTCCTTCAAGCCAAGATTGAAGGAATAATATTACTTTAGAGAAGTTATTGGCTTATAGAGGTTCACTTTATAGAAGTTATACTATATTGAGATGAACTTTTCTACAAGTGCATATATTCTATGTGCCTTCCGGGCCATTTGGAGAGGGGTATTCTCTTGGAGATAAGCTAGAGGCTATGTAGGAATCAACAAGCTTGAACT
Organism: Pseudisothecium myosuroides; assembly: GCA_951799445.1. Taxonomy (NCBI): domain Eukaryota; kingdom Viridiplantae; phylum Streptophyta; class Bryopsida; order Hypnales; family Lembophyllaceae; genus Pseudisothecium; species Pseudisothecium myosuroides. Next base: position 18,063,883 of record OX637287.1, on the reverse strand, counting down.
ACATACTATAGACTTTCAACTCCAAATCATTGTTTGTTAACCCCTAAAGTTCCAAAGTCTTCTCGAGGGAATTTTGCGTTTTGAAGTAGGCTTGTGTGACCTCAATTTTTGACATGATTTTCTATAAATAAATAAAAAGAATAGAAAGATAGGAAATGATATTAGCTTTTTAGGAGTATAATTTTTATTTCAATTGGTGCTCATGAATAAAAGTTATACCACACTAAGTCTGAAAAGCAATTCACTGAGCAAGACAACAAAATAGTGTCTTTATTATTTTTTAAATATAATAAAATCTCAATATGGACTTCTAGTTCACTCTTTGTCTACACTGATGGCAAATTCCACTTGATTTCCTTGTGAGTAGGACCTTGAACAGATGTTTTAAAGAACAATGGTTCTACCTAAGATCTACTTAAGAACCAAAGTTGTTCCTCTTTGAAGACTTGACTATGAGTGGGGTTATAATTAAGATAAACTACCCCATTCCAGACCAAATGGGGGTAAGCCCATTGTGGGCTAAATTATTTTAGTGTTGTACATTTCAAGAGCTTGAATGTACACCACTAACACAATTTAGTCCACAATAGGCTTGCTCCCATTTGGTCTAGAATGGGATAGTTTACCTTCTGTACATTTGAAATAAAGGTAGAACAACACAATGCTATCAACTAGCCAATTCAAACATCTCCTTGACCCTTCCATTTGTGTCAATTAATGATCCATTACCACAATCTTAGCAATCCTTTAGCATCATGACAATGCACTTAGAGAGAGGACACGTTAGTGTGGTTTAGCAAGGGTCTATTCATGCTTTACCAATTTTATCCCAACAAACTTTGAAAAATCACAAAATATTCATCTCTTGTCATAATGTCTTGATTATACTTGCAAGTGGCTTCTGAAATTTTGAAGTTGAAATGGCACAAGGCTCTAAAATCGCCCACTTCCTCAAATGTACAATGTTTGTACATTATTGAAGGCTACAAAAAAGCAAGGAGTGTACATTTGAGGAGGTGGGCGAGTTTAAAGCTTGAGCGTTTTTAGAACCTCCCACCATGACTAATTTGGGCCTCTGCTTCCAAATTTGAATTCCAAATTTCCAAATTTTATCATGAGCCAGTGGCAAATAAAAAATTCCACCAGGTTAAAACCGTAGACTTCTTTTGACACATTTAACGTCCTGCGTTCAACCCAGTGTGGAATTTTGAGAGGCATGTTGGTGGAAATGTGGAATTTGAGAGTACCTGACACCACCACACTGAATGATGAGCATCATCAGAGGTCCACAAAGTCGGTCACTGGGCAACGGTGAAGTAAGAGTCCACCAACAGCAGGAGGCAGTCAGGATACATCCCATTTCACAACAGTCAGTGCTGGGAATTTTTTTTTTCAGTTTTGGCAGCCAATTTCCGTCCTTGAATTCCCATATTGAACCGGGGTTTTTAAAGTACTGTACTTACCGACTGCTCTGATTATTTTCTCTAAGCTTATTTTCTACTCTAAACAGAATATCTGTAGATTTTAAAACCGTTTTTTGGCTGCTCATGTTTTCACTGCAAGTTGCAACCGTTTTCAGTCTTTTCCCAATTCCAGTACAGTACCGGTAGCCGCCGTTTTTTCCCAAACACTGTTTCACACTACAAGTGAGTTAAGTTAAGTTTTGTGTGAAGCATATGCTCCGGGCTCAGCTTGAGTCTGCCACAATCCGTCAGTCCATGTTAGTGATTCTGAGTCTACAGTAGAAGCTCTCTAAATCGATAAGTTCTAGACCGGTCTGACAAATTGGTTTATAGAGGATTAACTTCTGGAGGGTCATTTTTAGTCACAACCTTTTGTTATGTGGCGTAGTCCGGGACCGATCTGACAGATTGGTTTACGAAGGTTTATCTGTTTATAGAAGAACGAACTTAGGGAGGTTCTACTGTATTACATGGTAGTTTCGAAAACTAAAGAAACTAAAGGTCCATTCCCACCTGGTGCTTGCAAACTGCTGGTGTTAAAAGATAAAACCTGCACATAAAAAGGAAATAATCTTTTTAAAACGGGAGTTCACGTTTGGAACTGCCGTAATTGTATTTTAATTAGGTGAAGTTCTCACATGGCTCCCAAGTTACTTTCTTCAGCCATTCTGGGGACCTCAAGCCCCTTGCACATCCAATTACTGTAGACCAAGGTCACACTTGACAAAAAATAATCAAAATTTCGAACTCTGAAATTTTGAAAATTAACAAGTCACCTTGCCAATTCAAAGGAAAATTGATTGTAAAGAAAATCCAAATATAGGGAACAATTTAAATACAACTCAATGCCAACCCATGTCCTCTAAACTATGGGTAGAGAGATCATTTATATAATGAAATCTATTGTCCATCATGAATCCTCAAAAGGTATGGGACAATTTGTAGATGAGAACTTGACCACTCATTGTCAAAATGCAGGAATTGTGTTAAATGTAGAACTTCAGACCTCATTTATGCATAGTAGAATAACTTTTTTCAAGAAACTTTGAACTAAAAAAAGTTGCTAAATGAAGCTACCTTTCATTTCCAAAAATCCGTTTGAGATTTAGAGCCTCCAATAAAAAGTTAGGGACAAAATTTGGAGAGGATGTTTGAAAATGTCAAAGAAAATGCCCCTCCCAACCCCTCTCCGAATTTTGTTCATAACTTTTGATTGGAGGCTTAAACTCTCAAACGGATTTCTGGAGATGAAAGTTAATTTGATTTAACAAATTTTCTTAGTTCAAAGTTTTAAAAAAAAAGTTATTCTACTATGCATAAATGAGGTCTGAAGTTCGCCTTTTTAACACAATTTCTGCTTTAGACTAAACTAGGTATGAGCCCTTTGAGCTTCTACTAATCCTAATTGACATATCCCACATGGGTTGTTCTACCTCCCATCACCCCATTTGTATAAAGAGATTGTTTACACATCTTCCTACACTCACATCAATAGTGACATTCAAATTAGTGTGGGGTAGTTGTTGAAAAACTTAAATAAACTTGAGTTTCTCACATCAAATCCCACTAATTTTTGCCTTCAGCATTCGTTGCTCTTATGTAATGGGTTGTCCAGAGCTCCTTTACATAAGAACAGCTGAAAAATGTTGAAATCTTCAATTTCAGAAGATGGCCAAGCACTTATTACCCACTACTTTTACAGTGGTGGGCCAACAAAAGAAATGATTAATGAGCGTAAGAGCGCTGTCAAGTTCATGCAACCTTGGCTACCATGCAGGTTTGGCGGATAGCAAAGCATTCAGGTGGGAATGCACTTCAATGTACAACTCGTTTAATACCTTAACATCACTTCCTTAAGACCAGGTGGGAACAGACCTTAAGTTAGAAATTATAAACTTCAATCAGTAGTGTTATTTTTTTAACTCAGTGTTGTGGTTTGTGTCCCCCGCCAGGCCACTTGTGGCTGGAGGTCTTGTACTTTATCTTTGCGATGAAATTTCGTTTCAAAAAAAACTAAAAATTCAGTCAGCCTGGAAGAATGTCCGTCTCCAATGGCAATTGATTGGGTAAAACGAACTAAGGGTGGAACAATGTACTGTACAGTACTGTACAGTAACTTACTTGACTCAAGAGTCAAGACTGACCGTGTGAGCTTACCCAAAGTTACAACCAGCCCCCCGCGTCCCCAGACAGGTGACTACTACCTTTTCACTCGGCCCTTTTTTATTTTCCACACATGATAAAATTTGCAAATTTTGAATTCATAGTGGAATCAAAGGCCCCAATTTTGCTAGGAGAGGTGTACAAGGTAGATTAATCAAGCACAAAATAGGGGGCTTTTTTCTTTAATTGCACCCATAGAATGACTTGGAGGGGCGAGGGGGCCAGTTCACCTCGACTTGTGTCCCTTTGCCCCTGCACCCCTATATACTATATGGATACATGATATTCATATTGTAACATCATTTTCCAATGAGGAAGGGGTCTCTTTAGCATCCTTGAAGAAGAGACCCATACAAAGAACAAAATTGTCTTATATGACTCTTTGGCCAGCCCCAATCCTTGCATTAACAAATAAGTCCCTCCTAAACATCTGGGGAGGCATAATACCTTTCCATTATAGAGAGGACCATTGCATGATTATACAATGTTATGAATTGTGTACATATATGAAATAGAGATATGGAGTACAAAACATTGATATTTATACAAAGTACAAATACAAATACGTTTCATGAACTTGAATTAACTCGTATTGTTTGCAGTTGCAAAATTATCATGTATGTAAGGGCTCAAGTCACACGAGTCGAATAATCAAATGCTAGAAATGGAAGGTGCTTAGGTCATTTCGACAATTTAACTAATGCTGCTACCTATGATTACGCAATTTCTCTTAATAAAACATAAATTTGTTATGAATTTTTGAAGAGATTTTTCTTAAAGCACATAGGGTAGAGCCACCCATAACCGACCAAATAAGGAATTCCGACATGATCCAGAGTAGCAAAGGCAAAATAAATATTTTTTAGAAGTTTAGATAGAAAAGACATGGATTGCAAAAAATTTGGTAATTTTATTACTTAAACTGAAATTACTATGAATTTTTGGAGGCAAAAAGTGCTCTGGACCCATGGCCAATGTCTAGGTTCTTCCAATTTCGAAAGTTCAAGAACTTTTTTCCTAATCATTATTTCCTACTTTCTTTTTCACAACTTGGGACATGTGTCATGTATTTATTAGTTCCAACCTTGAAAAGGAAAAAAAAACATTCTAAGCTTGGTAAAAAATACGTGAACCTATGGGTTGGGATCACCTTCAAAATGTATAGAAAGTACATTCTTAATTGACATTTAACTCACCTAAAATATCAAACTTAAGCCATTGATTGTTTACACCCAATACGTAGACAATCTCGTGTGTACATTAGGGCCACTTCATACTATGGCCAAAGGTCAAGAGGATGTGGGTTTCCACCAATCACATTGCAAGAAACAAAGAGTTTGGCCTCTCGACTCTTCACACTAGAAAGCACAAGTTCAAAGGCCATGGCTCTCCAACTACCTATGTGGCAATGAATTGCCTATATGGCGACGGACTCTCAACAAAAGTTTGGATTGGCTAAAAATGGAGATCCAAACTATGGTTGAGAGTCCAAATTATAGCCGTAGCAGTTGGCCTTTGAAGAATTCACACCATGGCCATCCAAATCAAGAGGCCGTAAGACTTCATTGCTAAGAATTTGAATTTTGATTTGGCCTTTGGAGGCTTCACACTATAGCTAGCCAAGTTGAGAGGCCATGGGAGTTCATTGCCAAGGATTTGGACGTTGGACTTGGCCTTTAGAGGCTTCACACTATGGCTGGTTGAAGGCTCCAATTCTCTTTTTTTATTGCCTTTTTATTGCCCATTTCTTTGGATTCTCACCAAAGTTTGGCCACTCAATCCCACAGCCTCTCGACTTGGACAGCCATAGTGTGAAGTGTCCTAATTCACTCCCCAATATTCACCATACCAAACTTATTTTATTTTTAAAGTTTGATAATTACACTAGCACGAGCAATTGAATTCCATTAAACTTTGTACAACACATTATTGAAAAAAACGTTGTATTTTGAAATCAAAATGTTGTACAAACAAGATCTAGATTCTTTTTAACCCCTAAAGTCCCATTGGCCCTACGGGGGCCAAATTGCAAGTTCGGGTAGGCTCGCACAGTCTCAATATTCATCATAATTTTCTAAAACTTCTTGTAAAGCTAGGAAAACACATAAGCTTCTTGGGAATATAATTTTTATTTCAATCGGTGCCCGGAAGCAAAAGTTATTGCACAAAAAGCCAAATATGGAGGTCGGCGGGCAGTCCAAAAAAAATCACAAAAAGTCAAATTAAATTTTTTTAAATTTTTTTCCTAAAATATTATATGTTTGTCTACATGTAAAACTTTGATTCATTCTATTTGGACTAGTGATGAGAAAGTTATGGACAATCTTGTTTTTCGGGCAATCTTGAAAAAAAACTTTATGCCCAACTTTGAATGCTAATATCTTCCAATCCGTACGGTCAAATTTGATGAAATTTTTACCACGTGATCTTAGACAAGTGAAGTATTAGATCCTATGGTTAGATTCTTAAAAAAATGTTTTTTTTCTGCTTTTATGGATGAATGCAACAGAAATGATAGTTTTGAGTGTTTTTTGACAAAAAAATGGCCTTGGGACTTTAGGGGTTAAAAGAGTGCTAAAGTAGTTAAATAAAATTGTTGTAAGAGGGCTCTAACTTAGAACTCAACCAAGATGTGTAATTAGAATTAATTGTAAAATAACGTGATTTTGGTAAATTAGTGTCACACTCACTAATCATTGAGGGCCTATTTACACCCAAAAACTTTGGATTGGAGCCCAACATTAGAAAAAATTTGGGCCCTCTGGAGGGTCGTTTGACTTTTGGCTACGATGCAAATAAAGGAAAAATAAAAATTAATTAATTAAATTGTTTTTTTAATTATTTAAAAAAAATCACCAATGTAATGTGGCACAACAAGAAGCTTCACATTGTTGCATGGAGTCAAATGGCCCAAAGCAAGCCTGAAAATTTTTCTAGTAAGAAACAAAGTGTTTTGATTAGATAGCTATGGTACCTAGCTTTTGGATTTACACCAAATAGAACTTGGGGGTTGTAACCCATCATTTTTTTAGTGGATGAAAATCCTTGTTGGAATCCTACATGGCCAAAGTGGATAGTGACTTCCTGGACCTAAGGGAAATATTTTTTGGAAAGCTCTTGGAGGTACCCAACCTCGAAGGCAAGGAAGAAATTTGGGGAGACTTTTTTCATCCAATCATTTATATTTGATTATTGCTTGTTTCTAGGTTGTTTTTGGCCAAAAAATCATCAAAAACGGCCAAAAATCAGAGAGAGACATAACAAAATAGCACACAAAGATATAAAGCAACATTCACTATGAGAGGTTCTATGACTATGGGATAAATCTAAAAATGGCTTCTATGGATAACTCAACTTTAAAAATTCAGCCCAAGTGCACAATGGGTCATGACTCAACTGTTTTGGTTTAGACCAAATGTTTGGGCCACTACCTACTTATAAGTCCCTTGTTTCAAGCATGGTACCCTACTTACAATGGTCTTACTCCTTGAACAAAGTACCACGTGTGTTCATAGATTGTGGCCCAAGTTTTTTGGGTGTAAATAGGCCCTAAGGCAAGGCCATCCAAATCAGGACATATTTTCAAAAGTGCGCACTACGAAAACCAAAGATAAAGTAGATGCTTGTTACACGCTTTTCAAGGTGTGAACATTGAAAATAGGGCCGAGATTTAGAAAATTTGCCAATTCAACTTTGACCTCTTCTAACTTTTGCATATTATAATCAAATACTCCGTATCATTTTTGAATTGCTCTTCCAATAAAATATCTTCTATTTCATCCTACTCTACTGCAATTTACCTTTATGTGATTAAACAATAAGAGCTTTCAGACACTCAATAATCCTCGCTTGTAAGGGAAATTTGCTCGGATTAAGGTGACCCTACCTTAACTTAACAGGATGAGTCTGTCTGTAACAGAACTGGTCGTCCTAAGAACACGCATGAAGATTCTTCTTGCTTGATTTGCTGGTAACCGTTGTCCTTGTAACTGAAATTTTGCAAAGTTTTTGCCTGGTCCCCCTCTTCAGCAACAAGCCTAGGGCCAGGGAGGATTGAATTCCTTATTACCCCGTGTTTTATCCCTCCAGAAAACAAGTAACATTCAGTAACAGTCACTGGCTCTGCCCTCCCCCGAATGAAATGGTGTGGAATATACCACACCATATCAGTAACTACTGATTTCGTGCAGACAGTTGTCAATAATTGTCAGACATCACTTGTGCCCGCGCCACGACTATGCACTACTGGTGTCAAATTAAAAATTTCTAAGTAAAACTGAACACTAAACAATAGGATCTTTAAACAAAATGCTATTGAATTCATAGAGAATATTGATTTCAATGTTATTGTAGAATTACCTCACTTCAAATTGGAATCCATTCGTGCATTGTACTCTAGATGTGAGAAGACAACTATTTATATGCACGTGGAGTGGTAGGATGTAGAACAATCCATGTGGGATATATAAAGTAGAGTTTGTAGTTTCTCAACTACCACTCATAGTCAAGTCAAAAGTAGAAATTGTGTTAAAAGTAAAATTTAAAATTGTGTCAGACCTCATTTAGGCATAGTAGAATAACTTTTTTTTTTAAAATTTGAACTAAAAAAAGTTGATAAATGACAATAAGTTTCACCTCCAAAAATCCGTTTGGGATTTTGAATCTCCAATAAAAAGTTATAGACAAATTTTGGAGAGGATTTTTAATGGACATTTTCTTTTTAACACTTTTAAAAATCCATTCCAAACCCTCTCCGAAATTTGTCCATAACTTTTGATTGGAGATTCAAAATCCCAAACGGATTTTTGAAGGTGAAACTTATTGTCATTTACCAACTTAATCTAGTTCAAAGTTTTTTGAGAAAAGTTATTTTACTATGCCTAAATGAGGTCTGAAATTCTACTTTTAACACAATTCTTTGTTTTTGACTTAACTATGAGTGCATGGGAACCTACAAATTCTAATTTATTTATCCCACATGGGTTGCTCTACCCTCTACCACCCCATGTGTATATATAGAGTTGTCTTTCCACTTCGAAAACCAAAGTAAGTTATTGATTGCAAAGATTAATAATACATTAGTGTATCACTCATTGGATTTTTGGCCAACATCTTTCACTACAAATATTTGTTGATTTGTGTGTCTAGTCCTAAAATTAAGAAAAGAAAATGGAACATGTCATAATGGATAGTCACGATCCCGGTACTGAAGCTTACATTAAATATGTGAGGATGAAAGTTGTGGATGAGGATTCCAGAGAGGAAAAGGCAACCTCTATGTAGGCTATTGAATGTTATGAACCCTGGAATTTTTTATTTGCCACATATGATAAATTTGCAAATTTTAAATTTATATTTGCAATCAGAGACCTTGAATTACTCTGGAGAGGTGAAAGATTACAAAATTCACGCGGCACAAAATAGGGGGCAATTTTTACATTTATCCTTGGATGGGACAGTAAGGAGGTCAATCCTCCCTGGTCGCCTACTTGTATTTTTAAAAAGATTACATTTGGATCAGATTCACACAATTTATATCTTAAATGCCTTAAATGAGGTTGTTTTGTTTTGTTTTGTCTTGTTACAATGAGATTTTGAGAACCATGTGTTCCTTGGTCATGTTCATGGTATTGTTGGAAAGCTCTCTGAGGAGGGGGGTGGAAACTTTGTTTCATGGCATTTTGATTTGTGACAAAAAAGATATTGAAGTTTGAAGTTGTTAGAAATTAGAAAATTAGAAAAATTACTTTTACTTTTGTGACATTCCAATGGTTGTGGCAGTGGTATAGGGTACACTAGTTACAAATGATGAAAGCAATGTATTTATCAATTCAGATGAAAGATAACAATATCATATTAGCCCGTGAAAGACATGCCCATGCCCATGACTTTTTTGTCCATCACTCTGTTTGCTACCATTTTGCAACTAGATATGATTGAAAACTTTATATTTATGTTTTAAGAGATGAAGTCATATGTCTAATACAAGTTAGAAATTTTCAAAAAAATTTGGGGGAAAATTTGAAAATATTGAGAATTTCTTAATTGGGGGAAAAGAAAATCATATCAAAGGCAAAAAATACTAAAAAAATCTGAAAATTTCACCATAGGTATATATTATGGTGTATAACATCATGGTATAAACATCAAAGTTATCATGTCACTCTAAAATTGAAAAATCAACAAACCATAATTATAGGCCCAAAGTTCATGTTGCCATAAAATATTGAAATTTACAAATTTACAAATTTTTAAAATTGAAGTAGAAACTAAACTTGGGTTTTCTTAAGCAAATGATTCACATGGTACAAAAAGGATGATTTCCATGGTAATTAATCCAACATTCAAGGATTAAATTTTCAATGCATATTTACTGGTTTTGGACAAAATTTAGATGTGCTATATTAAATAACGTCTTCAATATTTTTGAAGTTTGAACTAAAATAAGAGACTTAAACGTGAAATTTATAAATGATCTATTCTATCAACATTGAAAGAATAAAATTAAAGATATTTTTCAAGTCAATTTAGAAGCATAGAATTTTTTTAAAAACATTTTTTTTAATTGAAATTTTAAATTATATTACATACATATAGAGAGAGAGCATTTGTAGCATTCAATGACACTCAAGGGTTAACACTTAAGATTCCCAAGTGCATTTTTTCCACAATATTATGTACATAAAGTTTATATTGTCTATTTTTCATTTTGCCTAAAGAAAATATTAGTATGTATTAATGTAAATGTGTATGGCTTGTTGTCTCCAAAAATTTCTTGTACCCAAAATGGAAAATGCTTTCAAAATTGCCAAAAAATAAATAAATTTGTAAAAAGAGTTGTCAATCATCTATTATCTATAAAATAGATATCTCTAAAATTTGCAACAATAGGATCTTGTTATTGACTAGTTTTAGGATCACAAATTAAAAACTTGAAATGTGAAGGCAATGTATGTGTAAGATTGATGCAAAGTGGAACAACATATCCATCCTTGTGGAAACACATTTAATTATTGAACTTTTGTGCCACATAACTAGTATTTTTCTTTAAAAAGAAGATGTTGGGACTTTAGTTTCAGGTAGAACCTTAATTCCTAAAGGACCGTTGTCCCTTTGGGAGACAAATGCATTTTTGGGCAGGTACCTACGGGCTGAAATTTTTTCGGGATTTTTTGAAACATTTTTTGAAGATAGTAAAACTGATAAGCTTTGTGGGAATATAATTTTTTTCACAATCGGTGCCCGGGAACAATAGCTATGACCAAATAAGCTCAAAACAAGGGACAGGGGGTAGCCCGGGCAGCGCAAAAAAATTTGCAAAAATTTGAATTTTTATTTTAATATTTTTTTCTCATAGATTATATTTTTGTCTATCTGGAAAGCTTTGATTCATTTCATTTGGATTTGCTATGAGAAAGTTATGGACATTCTTGTTTTCTCGGGCAATTAAAGCAACTTCTTGAAAAAAATAACTTGTTGGATTCATTTCTGAATGCAATTTTTCAAATTTTTCAATTTTTTTTGGCATGGTTTAATTTACTTGCTAGAATAATCTCACCATTGGAATTATTGCATTTTAATTCCATCTAAAATATATGAATATTTTAGATTTTTCTTCTATCTTGTACCTACTTCTACTTAACAATTTTTTTAAGAATGATAATTAAGTTATTTTGAATTTTTTTTTCCTAGACTCTCAACTCAATTCTCCACTATGAAGACTTAACCCCTAAATGCCCAAGGCACCAAATTTTGGTGTTGACAAAACTTTGAAGTTATATAAAACCTAACCAAATTGCTATTTTTAGTAATTTATATTTTTGAAAAAATCTTTTTGAAATCTAGTTTTAGCATCAAAAGTCCAATTTTGAAAATGATGGATTATGATTTTTCTTTTCAAGATTTTGTGCAAGGGTACCCATTGCAATCTTGACTTTCCATAGTGTTGAGGACTCTTGGAAATGAGCCTCAAATACACTAGATCTTGGAGGAAAAATCACATTAGAAATTCATTTAAAAAAATTGTACATTAGATTTGGAGAAGCCATAAATTGATTGAGGTTATGCATGTTAGGTCCTTTAACCTCATACTTTTTTGTTGACCAAATTTTTGATTTGGCATGTGAAAAGAGGATTTAAAGACTTCAATTTACTTTCGCAGTTTTAACACCCTCATGTTCAAACATTATAATCTTTCAATTTGTAAGTGATATTGTTGTGTTTTCTTTTCCTATATGATCTCTAACATGTCTAGTTTGAATTTGTATGGTTACAATTCATAAAAAATTGATACAACCTATCAAAATGTTGGCTTTTTGTTCAATTTAGAGCAACTTCCTAGAAGTTCAAAAAAGGCCTTGGGCATTTAGGGGTTAAAGCTCAAAACTCTATAGTACAAAATTTTTAAGTTAAAAATGTTTAAAGTCAAAAAATCTAGTCCCGCAATGTGCTGAAATACTTGTTTTTTTCACTTTAAATGCAAATATCTTGCAATCTGTGCGGTCAAAAATTCTAAAAAAAATTCCACACATTCTTATACTATTTAGGTGTAAGATCCTACAGTTAGATGTGTGAAAAAAATATTTTTCAATTTTTTTTACTCTTTGCTATAGAAATAGTAGTTTTGAGGGGTTTGGGGCAGAAAAAAGGCCTTGGTCCTTTAGGGGTTAAATTGTAAGAAGTATCCACATCATCAAGGCAAAACCATGCTTTAGTTCCTTTGCCCAAGTTTGGGCATAAAAGTAGAAAAACACATACTTATACTTTGACCTTTATAAGATTAGATTTTCTAAAAGTTTTTTTAATTTTCTAATCTCAAAAAAATGAGAACGAGAATACAAATTTTGATATTTAGTATGGATACCTTAAATTGAGTACCTTAAATCCATTATGGATTGAACTTCTAAAGGACTATTGTTCCCTCAAGGGACAAATGAAAGTTTAGGAATGTATAGTAAGTGTATATGTTATGTTCTATCTTTTGAGTGTATAGTGAGGATTTTCACTCACTTTCAATTTGATTAATCCTTCAGATTAATTTTTACATTAAAATTTCTACACGCACTCCCACCCCCTTCAATTACTTGTATTTTTTTCAGACAGCCCCCCTTGCAAATGATATGGGATTATGTGATTCCCGTATGTATACCATCTGTATTTGTAACCAATATCCATACTCTGTATGTGCGTACTCAGTATCCAATACCATATTCAGTATTTGTATTCAATATCCATCAAAACACTTATGGGGAGGCTAGGGGATTCCCCCTCAAAACCCTAATGGCCTGATCAGGGAGGGAGCCAGCCTGGGGTTTTGGAGAACTTGTTTTCAATTTATGTTTGATCGACGGTAGGAAAGGTGCTTATTTGTTTTGTTTCCCACTGATCAACGGTACGGGATTTTCTTGGAGGGGAGGAGGAGGCCAAACCACGCGATCCTGTAATCACAGTAGATAGTACATTGCCTCTTAATATTCTTGTATACTCACAAAATTGCCATAACTTATTGAGAAATTAGTTTTTTTTTGACAAATTTTGGATATGTTGAGATATAAGTAGCACACTTATATAAAATAATTTTTCAATTTTTAAAAATAAATTAAGACATATTTTAGATTTAACTCAAATTTATTGGTGGATAAAACTTTTAATACAAGTACAAGTTTTTTCAAGAATCTTTAGTAGGTAGAATAAGAATTCTTTTTGGAATTTGGAGGTAAAAAATTCAGTAATTTTAGTGTTTTGTCAAGTGAAACATATTTGACTAAAGTGTGAACCCAACTATTTACATTTATGATAATATATTCAAAAAATCTCCAAAAATTTGAAAATTGAATGAGATGTCTATATATGATTTTTTCTAATTTTTTTAGTGAATTTTTTAGTGAATTATAAAAAATCTAAATATTTGAGATCATATTTCAATCAATATTAATTCATTTGATAAATTTTTAGAAATAATAAAACTTTAACCATATAATTTCCAAAAGAATTCTCATGGTTTTCTTAACTAAAAAATCTTGAAAATTGTGTTGTTGTGTAAAAAGTTTTTTCCACCAATAAAGTTGAATTAAATTTTTTAACACATTGGAAAAAAAAATCTAAGTTTTTAATTGGTTATGACAATTCTTTAATTATATGAAAACTTGTGAGGGCCTCTATACAAATGATCTCAATTTTTGACACGATTTTTTGAAAATTTTCTTAAAACATGAATTTTATTTCATTAATATAGTACTACCTCCGTCCCAAAATAATCTTCGTTTTGGTCAAAATGTTTTGGATTAAGGCTAAAAATAACATTTTTAAAAACCAACTTTGCGCTATAAATAGAATTTGGTGCACTCCTAATATTCTAAAAACTTCAAGTTTTGGAGCCCTTTTCAAAGTGTATTTTGGGAATACTGAAAAGTAGAAGATTTTGGGTATTTTCAAAGAGCACTACTGGTCAATTCATTGTTGAGTGTGAGGTCGTCGTTTTGTAGGCAAGACTATATGTGGCCCTTTGTTCCACCTCCCAGAGCATCATCTCCTTCAATTGGACAATCATCTCCTTCAATTGGGCAATATTCAAATAAATGCAGAAAATAAGAACAAATAATGTTGATTGACCCCTTTAGTCATTTTTCATTTATATAGAAAGATTTGAGTCATTCCATTTGGATTATTAATGTGAAAGTGATGAAGAATCTTGTTTAGTGGGCAATTAAACTATCTTCATGAAAATACTACATTGAATTTATTTTTGAACTCAATTTTCACAATTTTCTAAAAAAGAAAGGGTCCCCCATGTTTTAGATTGCTTGCTAGAAGAATCTTGTTAGTACCCTTCAAATATTGTGCTTCAATTTCACGCTACAAGTGTATAAAGCGCATGCTTTGGGCAAGATGACACGCTCTAATTCTACTCCATATATGTAAATTAGCGCGAATTAAAAATCTTGTCATCATAGTCCCTTGTCAAGTGCCAACGACTTATTCAAACACTTTAGATCATTGAGTATTATATGTGCATTTGTCTTTGACCTCAACAAATTTTATTTTTAGAACAAAATAAGAATCTCTCATAGGATGATAAGAAACCTGTTCTTTTTCATAAGGTGTGGCTGCTTTTCCATGATGATGACCTCCTTCACCATGTGATTGAACATGGTGGACCAAGATCCCACCATCCAACATTGAAATTTTATATAGTTCTGCAAAAGCAAAGGGTCGTTATGAAAAATAATATGCCAAGTTAAAAATATAGAGTTGGCAAGATGGAGGGTTTTGTTCTGATGGGAGTGGATCGGCATGATATTTCTCATATTAAGGCTTTGCTTTCACATTATCCTACATGAAGGTCAGATTTGACATAAAATTAAGTCATGTCTTTAAAAAAAAATTGCCACATGTCATTTTGTAAACATGGTGAGGTGAGGTGGCCCTCCTAGAATTTGATGTGGAAATTCAATTTTGGCACTTCAGTGCCCAATCAAACCTTCAGGTAAGGTACAATACCTCCGATCTTGTAGTTCCATTTTGGTTTTAAAAAAAAATATCGATATCTCATGGCAGGACATTAAACCCTTTGGGTGAAAACGCAAGAATTTTTTATTTTTATATGTTATTTTGTTTTAAAATTCTGAATTCATATTTGCAATCAGAGGCCCCAAATTAGCTAGGGGAGGTCTCCATCTAACCCTAGACACGGATCAAAATAGGAGCAAGATTTTACTTTCATCCCCCCAATTTCTGCGCTTTTACCTTGCGGCATGAAATTCTGAATTCATATTTGCAATCAGAGGCCCCAAATTAGCTAGGGGAGGTCTCCATCTAACCCTAGACACGGATCAAAATAGGAGCAAGATTTTACTTTCATCCCCCCAATTTCTGCGCTTTTACCTTGCGGGTCCCTCTTCGTGCGACCCGCAAGGTTTAACGTCTTGCTATCTCGTGTTCTAACAGCCAATATTTCAATATTCTCAATGTGGGCCCCTCCCCCAAAGAACAGGTCAAATGTCCCAATATTTCAACCTCCAACCCTAAAAGCATCATTTCCTGAAAATTCCCTGCAACTGCAACCCTCATCAAACCAATCTTCCAAAGGGGCAGGAGCGTCACCAATACGGGAAGCTTGGCCCATGTGCATGACTTCAGTAGGGGTGGGCCCCACTTAATCATGCACCCCAACCCCAAGACCAACGCTGTCTTCTATTTAAACAGTGTCTGCCACATGCCTTCACAGCACTGGTCCAAATTCTGGAGGGACGCAGTCTGACAGGCTCAACCCTGTCGGAACTCGGAAAGGGTGACCAGGAAAATGCTGACCACGAAAAAACAGCAAACCCACTCCCAGTGTGAACAGAGCCACCCACCCGGCCAACCCACCGAACGGGCCTACCCACCAAACCGGCCAACCCCACCCGCCCGGTAACGACCGACGGCAAAGATGACGCCCTCGCTGCATCCAACGGCGACCAACTGCCTCACACTGGCCCCCGAAAGTCAAGCTGCACGTCCATGGTCACCTAAGTAAGACCTACTGATGCAGGCTCCCCGTTGCCGTCCTTCTCGTCGTGTGGACGAAGACTCGCAGCTCGATC
Source organism: Pseudisothecium myosuroides (assembly GCA_951799445.1). Lineage (NCBI taxonomy): Eukaryota > Viridiplantae > Streptophyta > Bryopsida > Hypnales > Lembophyllaceae > Pseudisothecium > Pseudisothecium myosuroides. The sequence continues at coordinate 18,047,673 of OX637287.1, read as the reverse complement.
GTCGCCATGGCTGCAGCGGACTCCCAGCTAAGCTAAGCTAAGCTCAGTCCTGTCACCGAGAATTCAATTCCACAGCAACATACACCGACGAACTGCACTCGATCAGGACTGATGCCTGATGATGATGAGGAGCCACAACAGTCTGCGCGCACAACAGGCTCAACAGTCTCCTGCCATGATCAGAAGGGCCGTGGACCGAGCGAGTAGTGAGCTGCGCTTTCACCCGTTTCTGCAGTTGGTAGTAAGTATGATTGGGGACTGGACGAACACACCTTCCTTGTTGACCGCATGCAGTGGTCCGGGTCGTCCAGGCTCCAGCCTTTTGCGGCGCGTGGGCACCGAGTTTCCGCTGTAGTTATTGCGCTAAGGCTTTCGGTGCCGATTGGAATTCGTTGTTAGTGTGAGCTTCTAAAGAGAATTCTCGCGACTTTTCTAGCTAACCCAAAGTGCTCGGAACAATTAACATTTAGAGGTCTGGGAGATACATTACACTTTCTGTTGTGCATGTGGGTCGCTAGTCAAAGGTGTTTCAAAGGTGTTTTGAATTTGGGGTCTGAGGGTTGTGTGTACTGGAGAAAGCGTGTTGATCAATGTGTTTGTGTTTTGGGGAAAATTTGAGAGTAGTAGCGACGCGTTCTCTGGTGACTAGCTCTCGTTTCACGGCATGCGCATTTTCGAATTGGTTTTGAGCGAGCTACCGTTCTGTTGCCGATCGATCGACTGCTTGGGGAGATATGTGACTTCCGATCGATCTTTTGGATGGTGTGAGAATTTCACGCGCTGCTGATCGAGGGGGAGGATACGCGTGTACATCCATGGCTAGCTTAATGACCCTTTCGACGTTTGATCGATTGATAGTGTGAATATGAGGAGAAGCCGATCAGCGAGTGCATTTTAATTTGTTGACAGCATGGAGGCGGAGGAGCAATTTTGATCGAAGGTGAAGGCAAAGGTTGGTGCTTTTGTACACATTGAAGCAATTGCTCGAAGTTCGGGGAGTTTTGGGGGTTTCTGCGAAAGTGACAGATTACTTCCACCAACAAGTCGGTAGCTTGATGCTTGGGGGTTGTCTGCAAAAGTGCCAGATTTTTTTGCACCACTATGCGAGTCGGTAGCTTGATGCTTGGGTTTTCTTCAAAAGAGACAGATTTTTTGCACCACCAAGTCGGTAGCTTGATGCTTGAAATTCTGGAGAAGAGTTAATCATCAGAGTTAATATATAGATTCTTCGTAAGATTCCATTGTGAGAAGCCGAATTAGGAGCTTTTAATTTGGTGAATGTTGGGTTCCGAAGTGGAAATCGCACCAGCATGGCGCCACCTGGTAGCTTCACTTTGGAGCGATCTCCGATGGCAACATTATTTTTGAACCTCCTGCTCGTAGTGAGCTTCACCCTGGTAGTCGCTTCCTGTGGAGAGGCACGCATGTCAGATGGAAGCTCCATGTTTGAGAATGCGAAGACGTTGGAGGTGCAGATGGGCGTGGCTAGCCTCCGCAGGGAGCTTGCAACAATTAACGCTACGGTGGGTACCTGCTTGCATTTCTTCGATCTCCTTACGAAAACACTATTAGCAAATTGGTAGTCGCTTGCCTCTTGTTCCGTTGTGTAGAAAAAGTCACATCTTTGCTAGCTGAAACCCTAATTTGTAACATGAAGTTTTTACACTTGGTAGTGCGTGGAGTTCTTGAGACTGTTGAGAGTTAATTATCCTTCAAGTAGGGCAAAGGGGGTTGCGGACCCTTGTCTGTAAAATGGAGAGGTGAGTCTAGCAGAGGAAATCTATGGATTCTTACTACTACGAATCAAAGGAGAACTCTACTTTGCTGAGTGATCTCTCCTCCGATCCGTTTCTTAGGGTTGAATGATTCTTTGCTTCCCTTAGAGACATAATTGTTTGTTTTCAGACAAAGACCTACCATTAAACCATTGCAATGCTTTCGATCTGCAGACGCTGAACGCAACAACAAGCTTATCAGAAGACGCAGACGTCCTGCTCCTCTTGAAGGCTGCCCTCACCTCCGACCCGTTCAACGTCACCCGCTACTGGAAACCGATCGGGCGGCGCCAATTGATAAACCCTTGCCGACCAGGCTGGGTCGGCATCACCTGCACTAAGCGAAGAGTCATATCCATAAACCTCTACAACCAAAACCTCACAGGCATACTGCCCCCAGACATAGGCCGTCTCTCTCAACTCACCACTCTCAACCTCTCCACGAACTTCTTCTCCGGCCCCATCCCCTCCTTCCTCACCCCCTCCTTACAAATTCTAGACCTTGGAAACAACAATCTCAATGGCTCCTTCCCTTCTTCACTAACCTCCTTCCCCAACCTCACTTCCCTTGTTCTCTCATCCAACAAACTCACGGGACCCATTGTGATTAACAATCTCACGAGTTTACGAACCCTAAACGTCTCGGGAAACAGCTTCTCAGGCCCAGTTCCTGCAGGTTTGAGCGTTGCATTGGAAGTGCTGGACCTCAGTGACAACAATCTGAATGGGACAATTCCTAACCTTGGCGGGTTAAGGAATTTGACTGTGTTGGATGTGGGGAATAACAATTTCCAGGGAGGTGTACCCGCAACAGTCGGCAATTGCACGAACTTGGTAACGTTAAATTTTTCACGGAATCCGTCACTAGGTGGTGCAATACCTGCTGGGATTGGGAACTTAATTAGGTTACGCAGCTTGCAAATGGCGGGGAGTAATCTTACTGGGACTACACCGCAGGAGCTGAACGGAATCTCGGGACTCACTGAGATTGATTTGAGTGACAATAGTCTGAGTGGGGTGATTCCGTTTCAGAACTTGGGGAATCTGTCTTTGCTTTGGTTGCAAAATAATCTTCTGGAGGGGAACTTCGTCAGCCAAGTGCCGACTTTCCCGAGATTGGAAAGTTTGGATGTGAGGAATAATGTGTTGACGGGGAGCATTCCTGAAGCGATCGGAGGGGTGCAGTTGAAGTCGGAGTTTCTGCTTGGTGGGAATCGGATGAATGGGAGCATTCCTGAGGGGTTAGGGCAGTTGACATTGGTCCAGCGGATCGATCTTTCTGCCAACAGGTCCGTAATTTGTATTCTCACCTTCAATGTGTAGAACTATATATCATTCTCAGTTTAGTTGTACTCGCTATGGCGGACAAGGCTTTGTATGAAAAATGGCGTAAGGTTGTAGCTGAAACGGTTTCAAAATCGTGATTGATTCACTGAGTAAATTGACTGAGTGCTTGATTCACTTTAGAAGGACATACTGATCAATTGATAAATGACTGACTAGTTGATTATTCGATCACTTGACCTAGTGATTTACATATAATCTCACCTCTGGTGTGAGAAATAAACCCGGAGAGTAAGGTGTCGTGGTATCATCCATTGCACGATTGAGTGAGAAGTATCCAGTTGCTGTAATGTAATAATTGGCAGGAGTGTCCAATTAGAAAGATGAGATCGTGAGATTCGTAACCGTCGTATTGATTCCTTGATTTATTGATGCGTGCGTAAACGAACAGTCGTACATGTGACATATACTGTAATAACTGAACATATCAGTGGACATTTAAGGAGAAATTCGTTGATTTCATTGACTTACTGATCCCTTGATATGCACAGATTCTCAGGCAGTATCCCTACCGCCATCCAGACCTGCCTGAGCCTCACAGAGCTGAATATCTCCTACAACAATCTCAACGGCTCTTTACCAGCTCTCAAGCAGTTGCCCTCCCTGAAGCTCGTGGACGCATCGTTCAACAGCTTCTCCGGCAAAATCGCAACCACCTTCGTCAACTTCGCCTCTCTCCAGTTCCTGAACGTCTCCTCCAACCTGTTATCCGGGGAGCTCCCATCTTTCACCCCCCACGACAACGTGACCGCGCAATCCTTTCTCAACAACTCAGCTTTATGCGGGTCTCTTCTGGGGAGAAAGTGCAGGTCCAGTGGCAAGCTCGCCACCAGTACCATCGTGTACATCGCAATTGGGAGTGCAGCAGGGTTGATATTAGTTTTGGTGTTCTCTATCGTTTTGTTTTCGTCCTGCAAATGCTGGACCGGGAAGGGCAGCCGGCACTCCGCCCAAGTCTCAGCCGAGCTCCAGTTGAAGGTGACCCCAGATGAGGTTCTCGCAGCGACAGATCAGTTTAACGAAACGGGGTACATTGGTGGGGGAAAACTTAGCACTGTTTACAAAGGGAAGCTTCCCGATGAGACTGCAGTGGCTGTGAAGAGGCTGGCAATTACGACCCCTGAATCTGGAAACGAAGAGTCTGCAAAGGCGTTCGACGCGGAGCTTGAAATCTTGGGCCACATTCGGCACAAAAGCTTGGTAAAGGTGTTGGGCTATTGCTCCACTTCTGAAACGAAAGCCTTGGTGTTGGAGTACATGCCAAATGGCAGCTTGGATTCTTTCTTGCATCCACCTGAGAATGCAGAAGTGAACAGAGCTTTTGACTGGACCGTTCGGTTTAAGATCGCGCTGGAAGTGGCTGCAGGGTTGAAGTATTTGCATGTGGAGAGCCGGCACCCGATTGTGCATGGGGATGTGAAACCTAGTAACATTCTCTTCGATGCGGCAATGGAGCCCCGGATTGCTGATTACGGAGTTGCGAGGGTTTTGAAAGAGCAGGGGTTTATTCCTGTGACGTCTCCCTCCACGTCCGTCGCCACTGCTCATGGATACACGGCTCCTGGTGAGCTCTCGTCGCAGCCTGCTCTGACTGCATACTTCATTTATAGGCATATAAGTGTTTCTTTAATTTATTCCGCGCAACAAAAATGAATAGCCTTTTTATTGTGGTTCAATCACAAATTTGAGACAGACATACTCTTAGTGTTGAAGTTAAGGAGCATACCTCTACTAATCTCGAAAGGAAGATGCTCAAGATCGAGCTTCCTAACAATTAATATGAAAAGCAAACCTCATCATTCTTTGTTTTAATGGCGAAATATACTCCGTGAAATTGGCGTACCGATCTTCAATGACGTGCCCCACTGAATTCCTCATATTCATACCAGTCCTGGCGAGCTAGTTTTTGAAACTTCGAATACTTAAAAGCAACAACTTTGGCGCTTTGAATATGCCATTATAACGAACTTGCTGAACCCCCAAGGAAGGTAACTAAGGCTCTTCCTAACTGGAGACGATGCTATGATAGCAAGCAACGGATGCACTGTCCTAATGCTCGCTTCGTGTCCAATTTCCTTCTGAGCAGATGTGGCATCATCTGGGATTCCCAGCATGAAGGGCGACGTATACAGCTTCGGCATCATCTTACTCCAGATGATCACAGGACGCAGCCCTTACAACCTGGAGCCCGGCCAAACGCTTCCCCAGTGGGTGCGAGCCACGGTCTCCAACAGCGCGGCGTTGCACAACGTGCTGGACCCGCACCTGATGCCGGAGCTTCCGATGCACCAGCAGAAGATGGCCATGGTGCTGGGTGTTGCACTCCTGTGCACGCGCCACCAGCCGCAGGAGAGGCCCAACATGGAGGATGTGCACAAAATGCTGGCGCACATTCGGAGTCAGTCCTCAGGGAGTAGTGGTAGTCGGCGCAAAAGATTAATGAACTCCACAAGAAGGAGGTCTCTGAGAACAAGCTCTGTGAGTGAGGTCAAGCCGGTGTCTGGTAACGAAGGGTTGCCACACACGCCTTCATTGTCGGACTGGACACCATCCAATACTGTGTAACTTCAAATGAATCCTCTGAATCCTCTCCACATTAATAGCGGAAGCTTTCTCCGCCTGAATTAAAGGTATGTTTTTGATACAAGCTTTGGAACCGTTCTCTCTTTTGTTAATTAGACCCTGACTGGTTGAAAATGTTCAATGGGATTGATTACATTGTGAAAATTATGGGATTCAGATGGAACCAATTTTGTATTAGCAGAATCATTGAAGAACATTGTATATTCTGGTCAAAATGTACAGAAATTTGGACAAGAGAAAGGCTTCATGTGAACTACTTTAAAGTTTAAATTGCCAAAAAAAAGCATGAGCGGTACTTTAGTCCTCTTGGTCCTGTAGCTAGGGGTGGACCATGAACGTACATGGACTGTAGTTTGTTTTTCTTGCCATCTGTAAAAATAGGGTCGTTATCTTACTAGAAAAGTTGTTCAGGATTTGATTTCCAGGTAAACTGTAAGCACTGATCAGTTTTTGTTTTCGTTCTGCCAGGTGGTGAGACAGTTGGGGTGCGGTACACAAATCGACATTGATCTCGCTTCCCAAGAAATCCTGGTGTGCAGGATTAGGCATTAATTCTGAGCTTAGACTCATTCGCGAATCATTCTGCCATTCATAGAAAGATGCAGAAATTGCATTCTTTGCTGAAAGAAGCACAAGTGATTCAGTCATGCATACAGAGCTAGACCCGATCGGCCTGTATGTACGTGTGCTGGTGTAGTGTAGACGTTCTTTCTGGAGCATAGGATCCCAAATCGATCACACTTGTATTTTATTGATCACTGTGTCATTATTGAGCTTTGAGGCTCACCCCCCATTACACATGCGTTCTGAACCAAGTATGTTTATTTCTCAACCCTAGGTTTCATCAACGAAGGCAGTGTACTTGTGACGACTGACAAGTAGGGGTTCGATTCTACCATGATTATGAATGAGCTCATTTCTGCACTCATTCTGATCATTAGAAGTTTGTGCATGTCTTACAGCTGAAAATCACCAGTGACAACAAAGTGTACGCTATGGTGCAGTGCGTAACCAGAGTCAAATGAAGAAAGCAAAAGAATTTCTACTAGTGTGCTGCCAGTCTTTTAAGTGTCTTCGAGTTCATCCCTCTCATCCCACATAACTTTTGTTACATTGGCAATCTTCTGTCCCTTTGATAAACATTTCAGCAATTGCTCAAAACTAAACCTAGTTTTCAAGGGTAATAGCACTGACCTGAGCATCTCATTGTTGGCGGTTGGAAATTTTCCGGTTAACTCAAAGAACCGATAATCATCGATTACAGAATAAATTATTTTTTCAAAACAATTTATCGTTATTAACCCAGATAATGTGCCCTCCCCCCACAATTTTCATGCTAGGGCTCTAGGAGATCAAATCATGAGGCTAACTTCGGCAGTCACGGCAAGAGTAAGGAAGTTGACGTAAACTTGAAACTTTTAACACCTGAGCACTCCTTTTGAGGTGTAAGCTGCTTGTATAACATGGTATTTCACGGGTGGAGCTGTTAGGATTCTTACATGATTTTGATCTCTGACCAAGAATTGGGTAGAAAAAGCTGGAACCATTCAGAGGTGATCGATATATGCGTGCAATGCAGGATCGGAATTTCCTTCGATCGATATCTGTGGTCACTTCACCAATAATTAAATACCCACATTACTTAAGATCGATCGACTTCTGCCGTTGAGAATATCGATCGCAATTATTCTTGAAGATGAAGATATCATTCCACCGACTAAGACTCCACGACAGTCTTGTGGAGTAGTGACCAGGTTAGCCTTGGACGGTTCACATTGAAGCCTGTATTATTCCCAAATAGAATTTCTACCGAGCCCTTGTCGGTGCAACTGCTCAAGTCCCATGCAGCCTCCGATTCCAACTCCACGAGGTATATGATTTAATATTACAATAGTTCTTGAAGTTCACGCGGTAACCTGATTTTCTTATCTTATTTGAGGGTGCAAAAGTACTCCCTCCTATAACATTCAGTAGCCTCCAGAGAGGCTGCCTTTTCCTCTCTGGAGGCCTCATCCACCAAAATCATCATTGATTTTAAGTGCCTATGCCTGACAGTTTGGTACAAGGAAGCAAATTGGAATCCTTGTGCTAATTGAGGTTGTTGGCTTGATGGTGACTTAATGATGGAGTCAGTCCAAATTAAATCACCAAACTCCCATCATCCACTCATGTATTGCAATTGACTGACTCCATTAGCCTAAGTTAATCTTGACATCATTAGCCTAAGTTAATTCTAATTTGAGTTCTAGCAGTGACGGAGTTTGTCAGGCTTGACATGCCTTCAAATGGAATTAATTCATGAGCTAGTTGTCAAATGGCCTAGTTAGCCAAGTTCTCCAGTGTGTTCAGTTTTCAACCCAGTGCTAACAAAATTTGACATGTGGTTTTTAGCTACTGATGGTGTGGAATATTCCACACCATTCAGTTGGGGCAAAGGCAGTCTGCTGTACTGCTACAGAATGTTATGCCTTCTCAAAATAAATCCAGGTTATCTAAATATACTTATCCCAAATTAAATTTGACATTGGCTCTCCACAACTTGATGGAGAACAATTGAAGCTAGTTCGAACACCCTAAAGCAAAAGAATTCGTAGATGTCATGTTCCAAAGACTAAGGTAAAATATCATATTTGAATATAGTTTGTGAATGTTGTCGGCTCTGTCATTCTTGATGGTTTAGAGGTTGGTGGCAACAATGGGATTCTAAAAACATTTGTCCCAACCTAAATACCCGCAAGAAAAAAATCTGGCCCACTTCAAGAACAAATCTTCATAGCACCAAAGTGGTCACCAAACCCGTGGTCAATACTACTGTCTGAAGAAACATAGCAAGTATAGGGCACCGCCTCATGTAGGCAAGACCAAGCTTTCTAGGAGAGAAGCGCTCTCTAATCTCTTAACTTCACTGTAAGAAACCCACGTTTTAGGTGACATTAGTATAATATTAAGAGATGGATTTTAATGGACGTCCGAAAAAACGACTTCTGTTTATATGTCAATAATAACGTCCATTGTCACATCTAGATGTTACAATGGACGTTATTATTGACATAAAAACAGAAGTTGTTTTTTTGGACGTCCACTAAAATCCATCTCTTAAAATTATACTAATGTCACCTAAAACGCAAATTTCTTATAGTGCTTGCTCTGCAAGGTTGTTTAATACGGCCAGCGCTTCCTCAGCAATTGAAATTATAAAACAAAGTTTTTTAGTGGGACAGAGGGGAGTATTCCATATCAAATGCTACACAAATCCCAATCTGAAATTACAAGTAGGATTGGGATGGGGGGGGTATGAAATGAATTGAATTTTTTTTAATTAATTAATTATTATTTTTTAAATTGAAATTAATTTTTTTGAGAGGGTAGGATTGGGGGATAATAAATTGAATTGAAATGAAATTTTGAGCTCATTGCATTATGACACAATTTTGTCACACACAATGTATTGTCACAAAAGAGGTAAGCAGTTATTGTCTCTCTATCAATTGAGACAGAGTGACGAGAATAGGTATCCCTACCTTTCCTTCCCAACCCCCAACATGGTGACACAAACTGCCTGACGGAAGCTTGGTGATGGATGGTAGTGTCCAAGGGAAGAGAAAGAGAGCGTTGAAAATGGGAGATCATCGTGCTAGAAGTAAATACTTGAAAAACCTCGCACTCTCTCCCTTTCATTTTTGTCTTCAACTCCCGCATTGCGCCTTGCTTGTTGCGCCCCAAATTGGTGTATTGTCACAGCTGCGTGGCTCTGTTATGGTGGGAGGGCTGCACGGCAACTATTGTGCTTGGAATTGAGAAGGATTTGCGGACAGTCCAGTGCGTGGTGGAGGCTTTGCGTGACAAAAGGGAAGGCGTGACAGAGATCTCAATACACGTTGTGATTGAGGTTAGTCTTCTGGATTCACTATAAGAAACCCGCGTTTTAGGTGATGTTAGCATAATTTTAGGAGATGGATTTTAGTGGACGTCCGAGAAAACAACTTGTGTTTTTATGTTAATAATAATGTCCATTGCAACATCTAGATGTTGCAATGGACGTTATTATTAACATAAAAACACAAGTTGTTTTCTCGAACGTCCACTAAAATCCATCTCCTAAAATTATGCTAACATCACCTAAAACATGAGTTTCTTATAGTGGTTGGAGGCATTTTGTTTCTAACGTAGTACTTAACTCTCTCCTGTGCTCCTTCTTGTAGCCCTCTTGATAGATTGTAACTCACTTGTAGCAGTTGGGCAGTGTAATAATATGAAGCAAAATATCTTGAGGATACCAACCATTGACCTAATACCACCCAAATGTAGGGACTTCATTGATTTTAGAGTGAGGATTAATAGTAGTACATGCCTTAACTTCACAAAAAGTGAAGTTAAAGCATGTACTTTTGTTATAGATTTTCATTCTAGAATCAATAAGGGTCCTACATTTGGGTGGTATTAGGTTAGCGGTTGGTATTGGATACGTCTACCTTATATAGCAATTCAATCCCTACAAAAGGAATCAAAACACAACTTCTAACCAACCCAAGGTGAAGAATTCATCTCAAAACTGTACAAAAATTGCTACTAACAAATCTCTTGTTGAGATTTTCCTTGAGTTGAATCACAAGACATTGTCGAAATTGAATACAGAGGACATCAATGGACTTCATTGGAGAATTATCAAAATTAAAACCATTGGAGCAATTCCCAAATGGGCAAAAAATTTCACTTTCGCCACCTATTTTCAACATGTGCCGCTTCACTGCTGACTTCCATTCTTTCACACATAGTGGGCTTTAGTAGAAGCTACAAAATTATGTAATCCCTTAAAAATAGGAGCAACTCACACATTAATCTAGCCATTTCTAAGAAACCCTGGATTTATTCATGGCGTATGGTAACAATGGTCATAAAATCATAATACCTCTGACAAAGATGGAAAGATGCAAGAATATTTTTGTTATGAGTTGGATTGGCATTGGTTCGGCATAATTTAATTAGGGTCATCTTAACCCCTAAAGTACCAGCCTGCTATTTTTAGCAACATAGCAATTTTGGATAGGTACGTGTGACTAGAGATTTTCATATTTTAAGCTGAAATTTTAATAGAAGGTGGGGACAAGGAATATCTTTCATGTGCACTAAATTTCATGACATTTCAAAATAGGAGTCAAAAGTTATGGCCTAATATATTACTTTTTTCACAAGGCGGGCAGTCCGGGCAGATCTGAAAAAATCACTTTTTTCAAAAATAAAAATTTGAAATTGGTTTTCTAGAGTTATATATACGTGGAAAGCTTTAAATCATTCCATTTCGACCAATGAGTAAACTTTTTTTTTAGTTTGTGGGCAGTTATGGATTCTCTACTCTGAAACAAACTTTGAAGTTGTTTATTTAACTCAATTTTTAATATTTTTTGAAAAAAAAAATCTTAGGATGTAGGTTGTTTATTACAACATTACAACCATTGGGATTGACATTTTTCAATTCCATAATTAAATTCTTAACAATTAAGTATTTTGGATCATTCTCTACTTCTTTCTACATACTATTTTTTTGTATATGTTGTACAATTCCAAATGATTTGAAAAATTTTAAGCATGTAGCCAACTTGTTTAGGAAAAATAATTCAAAGAAGCACCACCATTTTGGACAATTTTTCATACAAATGTGACCTTGTGAAGTGCAGCTGCCCTGTTTTTCGCAAGAACAAAAAAAAGATTTTTGCCAATTCAAATGCTAATTTCTTCCAATCCACATGGTGGAAAATTCTGAAATTTTTTCCACATCTTCTAATACTAGTTTACTATAAGATCCTACGGTTACATGTGTCAAAAAATTTTGTTTTTCAAAAATTTGGTACTTGTACTAGAAATGGCAATTTTTGAGTGTTTTCGGTGAAAACATAGTCATGGAACTTTAGGGGTTAAGTTAGCAATTGTTCAAACCTAGGGCAAAACATTTTGTAGCCTTTTCAAAGGTCACTTTTTCCTTTGCGAAGTCCTCATCTACAAAATTCATCTACACATCATGGAGAATTAACTTGTGAAAGACCAAGGCCTTTTTTTCATCTAAAAACACTTAAAACTACCACTTCTATTGCAAAGAGTAAAAAAATTTGAAAATCATTTTTTTGCCCATCTAACCGTAGGATCTTACACATAACTAGTACGAAAATGTGTAGAATAAATTTCAGAAATTTTGACCATACAAATTGCAAGACATTTGCGTTTAAAGTGATGAAAACGAATTTTTTTGCACATTGTGGGATTAGATTATTTGACTTTGAAACTTTTTAACTTAAAATTTTTTTGCACTACAAAGTTTTGAGTTTTAAATCTTTATTAAGGAGAATTGAGTGGAAGTCTAAGAAAAAATTCCAAAAAAACTTAATTTTCATTCTTAAAAAAATTGTTAAGTAGAAGTAGGTACGAGATAGAAGGAAAAGCTAAATTACTAATATCTCTAAGATGGAATTAAAACACACTTATCCAATGGTAAGAGTATTCTAGCAATCAAACTAAACCATGTGGAACTTTTTTTTTGAAAAATTGTAAAAATTGCATTAAAAAATGAGTCCTACAAGTTATTTTTTCAAGAAGATGCTTAGATTGCCCGAAAAACAAAATTGACTAAAAAACAAAATTGCCCAAAACTTTGACATCAATTATCCAAATGAAATGAATCAAAGTTCTCTATGTAGACAAAAATATAATCTATGCAAAAAAAAATTAATTTAAATTTTTGAAAGTTTTTTTTTGTTGCCCAATCTCCCCTATTTTGAGCTTATTTGGATATAACTTTTGTTCTCGAGCACCAATTGAAAAAAAAAATAATCCCCATGAAGCTAATCAATTTTTCTATCTTCAAATAAAGTTTTAAGAAATCATGACAAAAATTGGGACTGTAGGTACCTGCCCAAAATCCAATTTGTTACCCAAAGAGACAATGGTCCTTTAGGGATTAAAGTAAGCTTCAATACCATCATCATTTGACTATCTATTATAAAAAAAAATTGATGGCAGACTAAAGGGATTGCTACATTGACATTTATAGGAATGGAAAGTAAAGACGTCAATTTATAATGAAATCTATAATTATCTATCATGAATTTTCAAAAAATATAGGATAATTTGAAGATGAGAGAGCTTGACCGCTCATTGTCAAAATAGAAGAATTATAGGTGAAGTAGAATTTTAGACCTCATTTAGGCATAGTAGAATAACTTTTTCTAAAAATTTAAACTAAAAAAAATTGGTAAATCAAACTGAATTTCATCTATTATAGTTCGTTTGTAATTTTGAGCCTCCAATCAAAAGATATGGACAAAATTTAAAGAGGATGTTTGAAAATGTCAAAGAAAATGTCCCTTCCAACCCCTCTCTGAAATTTGTCCATATCTTTTGATTGGACGCTTGAAATATCAAACAGATTTTTAAAGGTGAAATTTAACTTGATTTTTTAACTTTCTTTAGTTCAAAGAGGTTTGGAAAAAGTTATTCTAATATGCCTAAATGAGGTCTAAAATTTTATTTTAAATACAATTCTTGCTTTTATTTGACTTAACTATAAACGGTTGAGCTCCTACTAATTCTAATTTACATATCCCACATGGGGTTGTTTTACTCCTATTCCTCCATATGTATATAAAGAGCTTGTCCTCTCAATTTAGAACACAAATAATGAATGATTTTTGAAGCAAGTGAATTAGTTCTTTAGTTTATGATTCTCACATGCCGTTGGAGGTACTTGCAATGTTGACAATGTTATATAATTGCCCATATCTCCTTGTTTTACAGAAGATTGAAAGTTATTAGTGCTTAAGAATCTATAAAATCAAAAGATTGAAATTTACGTAGCAATAGCTTACAATATTTGAGAGTTATAAATAGTTTTAAATTTTTCTTAAGTAAACATTGTTCGTAACCTTTGCTAACTCTACAATCACCTAGATTGGGCAGTTATGAAAAAATGATGGTCTAAACACCTACCGGAAAAATCACGTACCGTTGTAGCAAAGAACGCTTGCTAAGTCCTCGTGTAAATGGACTCATATTTTGTGACTTTGATAAACTAGTGTCACCCGCTCTAATATAATAATAAGTGTATTAATAGCCAATCCATTTCCTAGCTCTGGACATTGTTAATTAGCATCAAGTCTTAGAGTGGGTTTACATGTGAAACTCCGTGGGCAAAAAAATACTAAAAGACGAGTAATTCCATTGATATTAGTGCATTTTATACTATAGAATAAACATAGAAATGCTTTCTATATTCTAGTTCTGGTGAATGCATCCACCCATCGATACACGTAAGGATGTCCTTAGTAAGGTATGAGTACCTAAAAGTAACATTTTTCTGGTCCTACTATTTTAGTGGTCAAATGATAAAAGAAAATTCATAAGATTAATAGCAAACTCAATGAAGGTAAATGCAACCCGAATGGTTTTGTAATTTTTTACGGTAAAAGAAATATTTTCCAAATTTTTGAAGTTGTGAATATCAGTTTTTTTATACATAATACTAACTTCACCTTAACTCCTAGAGTTCCAAGTGTCCCCTCAAGAGACACTTAACCCCTAAAGGACCAAGCTGCGTTTTTTGGCAACATAGCGATTTTGGGCAGCTCTCTACAAATGGAGTTTTTATTTTTTTCTTTGAAAATTTTACACAACATTTGCCCAAGGAGTAGCTTTAAGGCCCAACAATTTTCGTAACTTTTGATTACATAGTTAAAAAGTTATTGCATGATATGTGATTTTCTTTGAACTTTGGGCAGCTTGGGCAGCTCAAAAAATTTCTTTAAAAATGACTCTTAAAAAAATAAGAAATTGAAATTGGTTCTTTAGATTTATATATACATGGGTAGCTTTGAATCATTCAATTCCGATCAATGGGTCAAAAGTTATGAGGAGTTTAAGTTTGCGGGTAGGTATAGTTTTCAAAAACTCCATAACTACCCTAAACTAAAATTGTCCTTTTTTCCTAACTCAAAGATGCAACTTTTCAACCATTCGTATCTTGGGGGAAAAAAATTGTATTTTTTGCACTTTGAGCCCATGTGGAAGGTGGACACTTTACTATGTTTAAAAAATCTCTTTGTGATCTCTGTAACTTTAAAAGGATACTTTGTCTCTCAATTTTGACCTTTAAATTCATATTTTGGGATCAAAAATAGTACTAAAATCTTCCAAAATGGTAAGGTAGACATCCAATAGGGGGATATTAAAAAATAATAAAATAATATTAAAAAATTAAAAAAAACTATTCAATGTCTACAACTACCACGTATACCTTCATTTCAAATTTTATACAAAAATAACATATGATTCAAAATTTATAAACAAAAAAACACCTGTCCAAGGCCAAGGGGACAAAAAAAAAGGCAAGTGTTTCTTATTGCAATCACCCCTATCTTATTCCTACTTCTATTCAACAATTTTTTAACCCTTGAAGGACTTTGCGGCCGTACAATATATTACGAATTCGGTGGTATTTGATTAGAAAATCATTGACCAAATACTTTTCAATACATATTAAATTAATGATTATAATGGTATATGGATAACAATGTATTACAATTCATATATTAAACCACAATTGAAGTGTTATAAGGCTAAATATAGATTGTATAGAGGGACCCCAAGGGCCTTTCAAGGGTTAATGAATGAAAATAAGTTTAAAAAAAAAAATATTTTGAAACTCTAAATTCAATTAATTAATATAAAAAATTAGAAATGAAAAATTTGTAACGCAAAAATTTAAGTTAAGAAGATTCAAAGTCTTATAATCTAATCTAACAAGGTTCAAAAATCCATGTTTTTTCACTTTAAACGCAAATATTTTGCAATCAAAACAATCAAAGTTTAAAAAAAATCTTCTACACAATTTTATACTAAGTCTAGTTTAAGATCCTATAGTTAGATATGCAAATAATAAAGTTTTTAATTTTTTTTTGCAATTGAGATGATAGTTTTTGAGTGTTTTGGATGAAAAAGAAGCCTTGAGTCTTAAGGGGTTGAATGAACATCTTTGAATAACAAAATGTCTCAACTTTTGTTGGTTGCTTTTGAAATTTAGTGGTGGTTTTGAATCATGAAGGTGTTTATTTAAAGGAGGAAGGTATCACATTTGGATGTGCTTACCTTAGTCTTGAGCCATCAGCTCTGTGTACCAACCATCCATCTAGCTAATGCACCAACAATGCTTTCCAACTTTCCCATCAAAATTAAAATCAGTAGTGTTCTAAGTAAGAGTACTTGTTATATTAGTACACACAACCATTAACCTCTAAGCGCTCCAAAGTCTAAATTTTGGATGATAAACAAAGTACTTCTAGGCAATCTTTTTTGCAAAAAACTTTCCATTCATTGAAAATAATACTTGAATGTTTAACCCTTAGGATGATTGCAAAAAAGACCAATACTATTTTCTACTCTTTCCATCCTAGAATGATCTTCTTGTTAGACAAAATGTTCCGGATTAAGGTTAAAAATGACAATTAATTTATTTTTTGATCTATAACTAGAGTTTGATGCACTCCTACTCTCCTAGAAATTTCAATTTTAGATTAATTATCAAAATGTAGTTATGCAATAGTGAAGAGTGGGATTTTTTGGCCACTTTGGAACAGAACTGCTAGCCAATCATTTTGTGAGTTAAAGCGTTGCTTGTTGCCTCTTTTTGTCTTCCCGCGGGTATGTCATTCCAACTAGTCCATGTTGTGTCAATTTGTCTTCCAAATTTAATGTAGGAAGTTGAAAAGCCAAAACCACTGTACAATACATTAATGCAGACTAGGTATGGCACAATTATTAAAATGTCAACAGTAACAAATCCCAGGCTTTAAGCACAGGTGGATCTATTAGGATGCTCCAAAATATTGATCCAAAATAAGCTACAATGCATACTCGCTACAACTTCACCTAAATTTAATAGCTAAACCGAAATTCAGTGACTCATTATTGTCTACAAGAAAATTCTCTCAAGTTTGTCACTATACTGTACAAGCATCTCACTGCTCTTGACATTTTGAGAAAGTGTGGTCCATTCCTCTACGTCACATTAGGAAGATCATTTTGGAACACAAAATTAAGGCCCACAAGAAGATCATTTTGTGACGGATGGAGTATTAGATTGTCACATTTAGAGTAACAAAGTTCTCATCTATTATTACTTTTGAAGCATAAACCCAATGAACTTGAAATTTTTATTGGAAATGGTTGTTTTCATTATAATCACATGTCTTATTTTTTAAAAATAAAAAAATAATTTTATACTTCAAAGTCAAAGTCAATTCTTCTTATTTGTCACACTTTGAGGTTTCGAGTTTTTTAATACTAGAGAGTATCCAAAATTAATGATCTAGAGTTGAAATTTTGTGGTCTATTTCCACGCATATGGGCTTGTACCTATAAAGGAGCATCTAAAAATATATTATTTTATGTCTTCCATGTTCTTGCAAATAGAACTCTTTGGAGCATGCTTTTTTGAACCTTGAAGATGGTTTCAATCTCATTCTTTTGGTGAAATCTAATCACCATCAAGTCTTCACAAATGGTCAATTCTAGTTTTTTTTTTCATGATTTCTTATTTCTTATTAATTTAGACCTCGTTGCATCAGAGAAAATTTGGACTCACTAAAGGACTATTTTTTATTTGAATACATGTGAAAATACAACAAAAAGTGAAAATTTAAAAATATTAAAAAATATGGTCCATGTGATTACCTTAGGTGCCACATCAAATTGTAATTTTGTAATTTAAAAAAAAATAATAATAATAATTTTTAAATTTCTTGTATTTGCACAATTGAGTGTTGTACTTTAGCCCTCTAGAGAATCCAAATTTTTTCTAATGAATCTATTTTAGTGGCAAACTGTCTTTTTATTCACATAGCATTGTTTCAATACTTGCAAGTAATTCATCTTACTTGCAATAGTACTTCTAGCTGTTGATTTTTCTTCTCAATGGCTTAGATTATTCCTCTATAAAAAATAGTCAACAAAATCCTTGTTTTTATCAAAACCTTGCAAAGAACAGGTTGTATTTCTTGCAACCACACTCTAAAGGACCAAGTAGTCATTGAATGACCAATTGAAAATTTGGACAGGTTCTTATAGTGTCAATTTTCAATGCATTTGTTTTATTTTTTAACACAAGGTGTGAACATGTACCCTCTAAGCGAGTATGTAAATTTTTTGTGATCGGGTCCCTAGATCAAAAATTATGTTGCTCAAAAAGTCTAGGTAGTTTGGGCAATTGGGAAATCCTTTGTTTTAAATTCTACATCTATCTTTGAAATTTGGATGATATGTACCACATACCATGTAGGATGCAATTGTAAAAAACAATCCATGTGTAGTACAAAATCTCACTCTAGGAAGAGTTAAAGTTTATTATTGATCCTATCAAACATGGGTAGAAAGAATTTTTTTCTCCTAACTTCAAATGCAATAATCTTTCAATCAGAGTTGTCAAAATTATTGAAATTTTTTCCACATTTTTCCATCATAGTCTAGTACGTACAAATTTGTATGGTCAAACTTCCAAATAAACTTTTCTTTTCATTTTTTTTCTTACTGACCTACGAAGTGATAGTTTTTGACAAGTTATGATAGAAATGTGCTTTGGTTCTTTAGAGATTAAAAGACAACCTTCTTTCATGACCTATTTGATGAAGTTGAACTAAGTAAGATAATTATACAAAATCTAAGCAAAAATGTCTAGTATTTCTAAAAAAGACTTAGGGATTTAAAGGTTAAAGCATTGTTTCAACATATATTGTTAGTACCTATCTTTATGGATGATTTCTATTTCTTTGGGAATTTCCTTTGCAAAAATTTGAGACAAAAGACAATATTAGAGCTAAGGTGGGTATCCCCAAAACCGCCACTTTTTGCTACTAGGTGATTGCAAGAATCACTTATCCTTTTTTTTATCCCCTTGACTTTGGACATGTGTTTTTTTGTTCATAACTTTTGCTTCGTTTGTCCGTTTTCTATAAAATTTGAAGTGAAGGTACAAGTGGTACTAATTGCAGATGTTGAATAATTTTGAGTTTAAAAAAAATTATTATACTATTTTTAAACAAGCCCCAACTGGATGTCTACCTTGGTCATTTTGGGGGTTTTAAGTACTCCATCCGTCCTAAAATGATCTTCCTATTGCACTTTGTGACCTTGCAAAATAGTTAAATTTGGCATTAAATTCTTCTGGAGACCAACAAAACAACTCCAAGTAGTAGTTTTTCTTCCATTCATGTAATCATCAGTCAAAAGACAAATGAAATGATTAACCCCTACAGGACCGAGGCCTTTTTTCTGCCAAAAAACACTGAAAACTGCCATTTCTGTAGCAAAGAGTTAAAAAAAATTTTAATTGTTTTTTTTTCACATCTAACCATAGGATCTTACACCTAACTAGTATAAAAAAGTGTGGAAAAAATTTCAGAATTTTTGACCGCACAGATTGCAAGATATCTGCGTTTAAAGTGGAAAAAACAAGTTTTTCAGCACATTGCGGGACTGGATTTTTTGACTTTGAACATTTTTAACTTAAAATTGTTGCACTACAGAGTTTTGAGCTTTTAATTCTTGTAGTGGAGAATTGAGTTGAGAGTCTAGGGGAAAAAAAAATTCAAAAAAAACTTAATTATCATTCTTAAAAAAATTGTTAAGTAGATGTAGGTACGAGATAGAAGGAAAATCTAAAATATTCATATATTTTAGATGGAATTAAAATGCACTAATCCCAATGGTGAGATTGTTCTAACAAGTAAATCAGACCATGAAAAAAAAAAAATTTGAAAAATTTGAAAAATTGCATTCAAAAATGAATCCTAAAGTTAATTTTTTCAAGAAGATGCTTGAACTGCCCGAAAAACAAGAATGTCCATAACTTCTTCATAACATATCCAAATGAAATGAATCAAAGCTTTCCAGATAGACAAAAATATAATCTATGAGAAAAAAAATATTAAAAAAAAAATTCAAAATTTTGCAAATTTTTTTTGCTGCCCCCCGTCGCCACGCGTTCCAAGAAATGGCATAACTTCTCGCTCAAAGGCCCGATTTCAAATTTTTTTTTCTGCCACGTACCTCTCTCAATTTTTCATGTTCACAAAAAGTTTCAGAAAATCAGGAGAAAATTTCAGCCCGTAGGTACCTGCCCGAAAACGCATTTGTCCCCCGTAGGGACAATGGTCCTTTAGGGGTTAATGGGGTTAGTCAGCATTGTTCGTTCTTATTTTTTGCATCTCTTTGAATATTGCCCAATTGAAAGAGATGAAGCTTTGGGAGGCGGAACAAAGGATCACACATGGGCTTAGGCATATACTAAATGCCTACAAAATGATGACCTTACACTCAACAACTAATTGACCACTGGTGATCTTTGAAAATGCCCAAAAAATTCTACTTTTCAATATTCCAAAACTACATTTTGAAAATGGCTTTGAAACTCAAAGTTTCTAGAATTGTAGGAGTACACCAAACTCTACTTATAGCGCAAAATGGGTTTTTAAAATGTTATTTTTTGCCTTAATCTGGAATATTTTTTCCAACAAAAAGATCATTTTGGGACGAAGGTAGTACTATTTTCAATCCAAAAATTCAAATTTGAAGCTCCAAAAATTGGGATACAAGGACTTCTACTAAAGTTACACCAAGTCTACAAAGTATTTTCTAAAAATAATAAATTGTCCACCTTCCACATGTGCTCAAAGTGCATTACTTTTGCGCAAGTGCAGAGAACACAATATTATTTTTTCAAATTTGAAAATGGTTGAACAGGAGAACCTTCAATTTAGAAGAAAGACTTTTTTGGGGGGAATTTTTTTTCTATTTACCAAAAAATCAAAATTCCAAAGTATCTATTTTCTTGCATTTTCTGTCACACTTTGAGTGTGCATAAATTTTAGAGATAAATTTTTCTAGGTTTGAATTTTTACACATACATTTTTTTGAATGCTTTATAAATTATCCATAATTTATTTTGTTTAAAAAAAATTGTTTCAAAAGTCATACTCTGTAGTACTCAAGTTTCATGGCCGTTTTGAGCCAAAAACAACAAATGGCCAATTTCATTAAAATGGCGGTATTCTGTTAATTTGGCACTTTTAGCAATTCAGACCGCCCAGTCTGAACTGCTTTTTTTGTACCAAAATCTATATTTGTATTAGATTTTTGAAATCTACAATTGTCCTAGATATTTAAAATCTGTATTATTCTTAGATTTTTTAGACTGCACGGTCTGATATCTATGTTAGTCCTAGATTTCTGAAATCTAAAAATGACCTAGATGTTAGCAATGTACACTTGTCCTAGATGTCACGGTGTGAAAATGGCACATGGAATACCGCCATTTTAATGAAATTCGCCATACAAGTGTTTCTTGCAACAACCCTACTATGCCAACTTATTGTCATTAGATTGGTTAAATTTTATATTTCCTTGTTAGCAAGTGAAAGAAGGTTCCAATGCACTAATTAAAGAACAAGACATTTGGATACCATATGCCAAAATTATAAAGGGTCAAAGTGTTTTTTTAATCTTTTAGGTGTTCTAAACTTGTTTCTTCAACATATGTACATATTGATTTTGGAGATCAATAATGACGGTTATAGGCAGGGTGCCATTTTGGGTGTATCCACCCTATTGCAAATATATATATATATATATATGGGCAATTTCATTAAAATGGTGATATTAATTTAAAATGTCATGAAAAAAGTTCAAAACGGCCATTCTAAATCTATACCTGCCCTAGATGGTTCAGAACGGCTGTTCTAAATCTATACCTGTCCTAAATGGTTTAGAACGGTCATTTTGAAATCTATACCTATTCTAGATGGTGAAAATGGCACACCGTCAAAGTGGCACTTGGGATACCGCCATTTTAATGAAATTGCCCATATATCATGCGTGAGTACCTCGGTAGCTCAGTTTGAGTTACATTGGGGCCACCGACTGCCCAGATTGAAGCACTAACATACAACCACCAAGAATTCTCAGAGTCTTTGCTGGCTCCGTTGAACCTTGGTGGACTTTTGGCCTCGAACAAATTAAATGAACACTTTGATTCACGAATCCACTCACGGCGATAATATAATGAAGAGGTTCGAGTTCGACTTTTTCTCTTTTCAAGTAGGTGTAGGAGCGGATTTCGATAGAATCATCTTCCTAGATTCCATCGGGAACAGTGCAGTTGTGATGCTTTCCACTTGTTAAAGGAATCAATTCAGTCGATTGCGGCGATACCGCGGTAATCTGCATAATCTATAGATATAATTCCTCGATATACCTCCCTCGGATGCAGATCAAGCCCATGCCAGACGCGTCAGTAAATTAATCTTCGTAAGGCTGATGTAGGATGAGAGCCGGCCCATTGACTTCGAGTGCCCCACTCGTGGAGTCGTGGACGTGAAAGTCTTCTGTTTGCATTTGTTGCGGAGGAAAAACGGGTGACAAGAGGCGTGGTCGATGCATGCGACCCGCTGAGTCATGCTAGCTTGTGGGCCAACGAATGAACTGCTTCAAGACTCTCTAGCTAGTATATTCCGTCTGCCCCTTGAAAGCTCGGGTCGTTCCCAAGTGGTCAATGAAATCGAAACGCCGTTGAAATCGATATCGTCGTTGAAACTCGGATCGAGACCCAAACCCAGGCTACACACAGTATTGAAGCGTACTCCTATTCCTAATCCCTTCGTTTCTATCGAGTTGACTCGGAACAGCAGCAGTGAGACTTCTGAGTTGGAGTGACCTAACGTCTTGGCGTCTTGGCATCTTGACTCTTGGGAGGTTGTCGAAGTCCGGTCGACAGGCTTGACGAGACCCAGAGTCGGGAGGAGATTCACGTCACTTGACGAAAGCAGCTCATATCTAGCGCATCTGTGACGAACCTCCGAATGTTGCAAGGCCAGCATAAATTGTCTGATCAGTCTTGATTGGGAAGTCATCTTCTAACTCGTGAGGCATAATTGAGTGTAGCAGTAGCGCTATCGTCGATCGATACACTTTCGGCAACATACTTCTTTTCTGTTCATCTCTGTGAAGATTTACCAACATTAGCGACCTTGCGCCATTCGAGGAGATCTATTGAACAGCTAGAAAAAGAACCTGCCGTACGTTCGTCTGGAATTAGCTTGGAATCCCTGCCCCAATTCAATTTAATTCAATTCAATTCGTAGCATTTATTCGAGAGCTCATTCTGGTGCTTTTTATAACCAAAATGCAATCTGGTTGTTAGTGCGGTTGATGGACATATTTAAGGTCAGTGATATTCAACGCCCTTCGTAATCCTTCAATTGGGGCGATTAGTATCCCTGATTTTAGGGCGCAACTTTGAAATTGACTTTACAGTCCTCAATGCCGCTGAAACTCCAACCCAGTTCTGAACAGAGCCGAGCCCCTCATCAACCCAAGTTCAATGCTTGTTGCACCCTGTCTAATTACTAGATTTCCTTCGGATTTACGGCAAATACTTCGTTAACGTCTTAGCTACCTCACAGTGTCAGACACCTCGGGAAGCACTAGCCCCCAGCGACTGTCTGGGCGGGCTAGCTCTTAGGCCGTTGGTCTTTTCAATTTCAATGCAGCCTTGGGATGATTTGTGAAGGGGCTGCCGTCTCAGAGTATGGCCACAGCATGAGCGACAATGTGCAAAACAGCTAGCGGTAGACCTATTGGCAGTAACTTTCTTCCGCGATTAGTTGTTGCCTCTTACACAGGCTCCATTTGGGAGATCGTCTGTCTCTTTAGGTTCAATTAAGAGTGAGCTTGTTTTTGGTTCGAGACGAAAACTTAGCTAACGACCCCAACAGGCAGCGACAACTCTAGAAGAATACTTCATGGTCAATTAGAAGCTGTACAGGGTTCGCAGGGACGTTAATATCGAGCTCGCCAAGTTGTTCTCCATGGATATTGTCAAGCACGGGGAGCAAACTGAGTCACAGCGAAAAGTCATGGTCCCCAGAGTGAGGATATGGACTCGGTTGTCGCCCATGTATATATTCCGTGTGTTCCGCGATACTTATGTGAGAGGGTGTGTGACCTTCGGCAACAGCTCAAAAGTCAATGCAATTGCGCATGGCGCCGCTTTCCAAATCTCGTGTAATGAGAACTCCTCCTTCAGCCGCTCCAGTTCACAGTGCGTCCGTGACAACGTTACCTCAGCTCAGGAGCTTCTGGACTTATCCGCCAAGTTCAGTCGCGAAGTATCAGAGCAAGAATCGGTTCAATCAGGGCGTAAACATCTAACAGCAAATGGTAAGATCCTACTGTCTCTCGCATGTGATGTTATGAATTGGAACACTTCTTAGTTAGGAGAGAAGGAAACTAACGGACGATGTCAGATGTTGAATTCTCTGCCTCACATTCGAATTCAACCATAGAAAATTAAATTTGATTAAAAACTAGAATAAGTTTTTTGATACTAATTACAACCACAATTTTCATTTGAAAGTACTTCGAGAAGGTTTTGAGATGATTTTAGAAATATTTTTCCAGTGCAATTGAAAAACTCTATAAAAGAATTTCACAAATGGACTGATTTTTGACCTAATACGAGCACTCACATGTACCAGGAACTGCTCTGGTTCTCCCTCTTTAGCTGTTGATACCTCACTCAAGTGCGTCAATTGTTTCGAATTCTGCAATCCTGATGAATCATGTGGGTTCAGGATTGACATTGGCCGATCTCCAAGGCTACGCGAGCGCCAGCCCCAGCCCTGGTCGCAGCCCTCTCCGCATGAGCGACCGCGTCTCAAAATTGAAATTGACGGATATACAGGGCCACTCCGGCCCGCTTCGCAACACAGGTGCCTCGGGATCACCATTGCACGATCTCCAGGGCCACTCCAGCCCTGTCTCCGCTCGTCCAAGCTTCGACACGGTGCCAGAAAGCGAGCAATACACCGACCCGCGACTCACCAACGGCAGCCAACTGAAGATGCAAGACCTGTTCCAAACCGCCGCGCTTCACCCTACGGAGTTTCTCCAATCCTCATCCAAGCGAGTGGCGTCTCTCGACAGCTCCTATCAGCTAAGCCTTCCGCCGCGGACCAGCAGCTTCACCATCAAGAGAGCCTCCAGTGAGCGGCTGCGGCCACTCTCGCGATACGCCTCCACGAGCTCGGATCCAAATAAGCCATTGAGTCCCCTCCCGCGCGCTTCCTCCCGGCGGCCTGAACGGTTCGCGAGCTTGCCAGCTTCAGCCAGTATGAACTCACCGAAAACGGCGGTCGCTCCATTCGACGACTTCTTTCGGACACGTTCAAAGCAATCGGCAAATAAACCAAATGCTTACAGAGACTATGACACTAGGCTTCCATCGACACCGATTGCAGTGTAAACGTCACAGAACCAAACCCGAATTGGAGGTCGTCACGATCACCGTGGAAATGGTTTCCGCAGGCAATGTGTGCTTGCGCAGGATAGCTCGTGCTTCTGATACTCCCGCCTAAGGAGAAAGCACGCCCTTCACCATAGCAACGAAACTGCTGCAATGAGCATTCGAAGCCAAGCATCCCGGAGGACCCCTAAATGTGAATTGTCTAGTCTACGTCTTGTCACTAACATGGAATGTCAACAAAGACATTTTAGGAATAAGTAGTTGCACCTATGAATATTTGTGAAGTGTTTTCACCCTTGCATCAAGCTACATTGTCATAGCAATAAACAATGCATTGTTGTTATTTGCAATTTTTCATCATCTACATCATCATTATGACAAGGTTTATACCATACAATTGGAAGGATATCCCATGATTACTATTTTTGTCCATTTTATTATAAAAATAAGGCTACTACGTTTTAATTATCATCAGTTTCCTATTTTGATTGTAGATTCATCAAATAGACTTCTATTTGGTCTGACTACCTCATTTCTATTATATTATACTGTCTATCTCGATATTTTACAAAATTATTGTTTGTTTTCAACTTATTTATACTCTTCGCACTAGGAATGATCATTTTTGTGAGATTTTTAGTAAAATATAGTCATGAAAGTTTAGAGGTTAAAAATTGTATTCAAAGATTTAAAAATAAATAAAACCCAAAGCTTCTTTCGTCGTCATGAATACCAAGATATACTAAAAATCACTACAACAGTGAGTTAATTCAGTAAAAATTGTAGTTAAGTGAAACTTGATATCCTATCATTCTTCTCACCCTCTAATTAGTATGGTGGTAGCAACATCCATTTCCAAGGTAAATCAAGTAGATTTCCTAATTATTGTTCTAGGGAGATTTGTTGTATCTATTGATCTTCTCATAAGGGATGCCATATCATTATCAATGGTAACAAGTGCAACAAGTACCAATCTAATGGTAACTTGTGGAAGTAAGACAATCCACACAAATTTATACCAACCTCTAAGGACTTTGGAAGTCAAAATTTATTCAAATGATTAATTTTAAAATTGATGATTTCATTGTAGTGATTTTTTAGAATTTTTTTCATTATTTATGTATTTGATTCAAATTGCTTGAGACATATTTGAACAAAAAGTCATATTGCTCAAACTTTCATCCTATTTTTAAAATTCTATTAATATATAAATTGTACTAAATATTTTGTATTCATACATTGAATAATAAAGTAATTGTACAGTGGTGTACTATTCAAAATGGCGTTTTTGCATTTGTAAAGAAGGAAATTTCACATCTACCAACTTTGACAGTCTCCCGAGGGCTCAAAAATTGTTTGTTTACCATGAGATTTTTTTCACAAGAACATATTTACGTTAATAACATGTGTACCAAATTTCATGGCCAAAAGATTCACCAAAAAAAAGATATTCAAAGTCTACCAACATGTGTAGCGGTGAGAAAATTTTCCCTGCTCCCAACTTTGACACCCTCCCGAGGGTTGAAATATTTTTTTTTACCATGAAATTTTTGGCACAAGATCATCTCTATGTTGGTAATATGCATTCCAGATTTTAAGGTCAAAATATTTACACAAAAAAAAGATATTTGAAATCTACCAACATGTGCAGTTGTGAGAAACAATTTCACTACTACCAACTTTGACACTCTTCCAAGGGTTGAAAACTTGTTTATTTACCATGGAATTTTTATGATGGAATCATCTCTATACTAATAACATTTATGCCAAGTTTGAAGGTCAAAAGATTCATACAAAAAAAATATTCAAAATCTGCCAATGTGTACAACTGTAAGAAAAATTTCACTACTACCAACTTTGACACTATCCCAAGGGCTAAAAAAACCACATTTTACCATGAAAATTTTGGCATGAGATCATATCTATATAGATAACAAATGTGACAAATTTCAAGGTCAAAAGGTTTACCAAAAATAAGATATGCTAATTCTATTAACATGTGTAGTTGTGAGAATGATTTTATACATCCATGTGAAAATTTACCCATAAAATGACACTATCCCAAGGGCTGAAAAATCATTCTCACAACTACACATGTTGGCATAATTAGCATATTTTATTTTTGGTAAATCTTTTGACCTTCACATTTGGCATAAATGTTAATATTAATATAGAGATGATTCCATCATAAAAATTCCATGGTAAATAAACAAGTTTTCAACCCTTGGAAGAGTGTCAAAGTTGGTAGTAGTGAAATTGTTTCTCACAACTGCACATGTTGGTAGATTTCAAATATCTTTTTTTTGTGTAAATATTTTGACGTTAAAATCTGGAATTCATATTATCAACATAGAGATGATCTTGTGCCAAAAATTTCATGGTAAAAAAAAAAAGTTTCAGTCCTCAGGAGGGTGTCAAAGTTGGCAGCAGTGAAAATTTTCTCACGGCAACACATGTTAGTAGACTTTGAATATCTTTTTTTTGGTGAATCTTTTGACCTTGAAATTTGGTACACATATTATTAAAGTAAAGATGTTCCCACGCCAAAAAATTTCATGGTAAAAAAACGATTTTTGAGCCCTCAGGAGGTTGTTAAAGTTGGTAGATGTGAAATTTATCTTCCTTGCAAATGCAAAAACGACACTTTTGAATGGTACCCCACTATACATTAAAAAAGTCTTTTATTGTGAATAACAAAAATTTGAAAATATCCATTAAATTTTTCAAAATGGTTTATTTGTACTTATAAGGTTTATTTCAACATATTGTCTTATTGGTCAACAAGGTTCTTTTGAATTTTTACTCTACAAGAGAAAGGGGTGTTTTAAATGAGTTTTTAAGTATAGTCCTAGACATAAGATTTTAAGTAATGACTTTTAAGGAGATTTTTAGCAAAATTTTACTTAAAACCCATGCGTTTTAAGTAAAATTTTGCTAAAAATCTCCTTAAAAGTCATTACTTAAAATCTTATGTCTAGGACTATACTCAAAAACCCACTTGAAACACCCCTTTCTCTTGTAGTGTTATTTATTTATTTATTTCTATTGATCAAGATTGAACAAAGCTATGTACAATTACCTAATCAATGTCTTATTCAATTGCAAAGGAGATCATATTAACAAATTTTTAATGGCTCAGATAAACAATGTAAGGTTTGAAAGTAATGAATTTTAATTAAATTTGTCACTAATTACATTCAAGTATTTGTATAGAACAATGTGCAAGCACGCAGAATTGTGACCAATTGTCATTAAGAAGGAACTAAAATCCTAAGGTTTAGTGGCAAAGCACGTTCAACATTGGGATGTCAAATGTGGCATCAAAAGAGATAAATATGGTTTTCTCTTCCTATGATTAGATTTGTTGTGACATTGGGGGACAAAGAGGTGGGCAAACCTATGGCAAATAAAGAGGCACAATTTGGCACACAAAATGTCCCAAGACTTAGACTTATTTAGACCAAAATTGTCAAATAGTGGATTGAAGGTAAAGCTTAAGGTAGTGGATGGGTGGGTGGGTCAATGAAAACCAACCTTGTGTGGCAAATTACTATTTACCTTGATAGGATAAAGTTTAATATCTTGATGTCATTGGACATCTAACCATCTAGACATCCAACTTTCAAACAACTCTAATTGTTGTGTGAACTTAGATATTTAGAAGTAAATCTTATTTTAAATTGTCGGGTGTCCAAATGCAGCTAGAAGGCCCCATAAACAACGCTTCCAAAAATAGTTTCAAAAATAGTCAAATATAAAAAACAATTGAAGGACATTTGTCTAATGACTTGCCAACAATTGAAAATGCAACGCAATCACTTGATGGAGGTCAACAACCAACACAATGAATCCTTGTCTTGGTGCAAGTCTTGGTGTAGTTACTTTGGGCATTCCTCATACATCCAAGTTATTTAGGGATTGTTGTCAAACTGAACAAGAAAAAATAATCATGCAATTTCAAAATTCAATGTTTGCAAGTGTTGGAAAAATAAGTGGCTTAAAGAACAACGCTTTGAAGAACGCCAAACATGAAGAATTTTTTGATCACATTCCTTCAATCTTGAACCTATTTTTATTTAAAATTTTTTTAATCAATAAAAATTAAGTGTTTTTTTGTTGGATTTTTTTTTCTAGATCCTCAATTCAACTCTTCAATATAAAAAATTAGAAAATCAAAATCAATAGTGAAAAAATTTTAAGTTAAAAAGATTTGAAGCCAAAAAATTTAGTCGAGCAAGGTGTAAAAAGATTTATTCTTTGACTTTAAATGCAACTATCTTGCAATCTACGTGGTCAAAGTTTTTGAAAATTCTTCCACACATTTTTTCACTAGTCCAGTACAAGACCCTAAAGTTAGATATACAAATAAAAAATAAAAAATATAAGTTTTTTGCTCTTTGCAACAGAAATGGCAATTTTGAGTGGTTTTAGATGGAAAAAAGGCCTTGGGACTTTAGGGATTAAAAAAATTAGTTATATTCTGCAACTCATACAACATTATGGATGTGGTAGAAGTTTGTGAAGGAAAATATAGATTTGATTATAGATCAATCACTATAATAGATGATCTCAAATTTAGAACTTTTAGACTCTTAGATAACTATATTATCGGTATCCTTTTTTTATAATTTAAAAAAATCGATCTTAATAAATTTCAAATATAGAGATTACTACATAATTACAATTCAAGGCAAGACACTCACACTTATATGGTAGTTTATTTATAAACATAGTATTTATAAACACACAAAGGTCAATATGCTCCATTTCAAGTAATTTTGATTTCATTAGTATTAAAGCACTTTAATTGGTTTTCATTACATTTTTAAAGGTTAGATATGCCAACCAAATAATTAATAATTTATCTAACAAAATTTATTAAGAATATAAATGCTATAGTGTTGGTATTCTTGTATGATTTTTGTGTTGGTAGAAGAACTTAGTTTCAATATAAAACTACATTAGACAAATATATATATATATATATATATATATATATATATATATATATATATATATATATATATATATATATATAAAACAAACACGTTGATTACAATTACAAAACCTAGAACTCAAATTTATGGTTCTTTGAGGAAATTATTATAATAAGAAGCTTCCTACTCAATAAATCAGTTTGTTGAAGACCCATTCAAAGGATCTTTTTCGAAAGTTTGGATTTTGGAACTCCTTTGTAGCCTACACATTTTAAACATGTACCTTCAATCTCATAGCTACATTATCCACACTTCAACATTAATAAACAAAAGAGTAAGAAGCTACAAATTAAAGTTTAAATTGTCAAAATGCTATCCAAATAGAAATTTAGGCCTGGTTCAGATGAGCGGATGGACGAATTGCTTTCAACGCTCATTGGTTGAAATTGACCCCTTGTCTAGTGGAGTGTTCAGACCTCCTAGTTTGTCTACCACATCACTAACCAATATAGCCACCTCAACGGACAAGATGGAGAAGTTTTGAGTCTTGCCTGCGAGGTGGCTCCAAAGTTCTCCAATGGACAAAATGCTCCTAATTTGTAGCAAAGTTCACCTATCTTGTCACAATGTTCTTCTTTTGAGGCTATTTTGCTATTTAAACCTCACTAGAAGATCCAAGAAGGTAGGAGTTGAAGGGAAAATGTAGTAGGAAACCGCAACAAGAAACAGTGGGCTAGCTGGCAGTCTCAATCTTCCTATGAATTGGTCGGCACAAGAAACAACCTTACGACGTGGAAGGCTTTCTGGAGGACGAAACATTGACCGTGGTGCCATTGGTTGCTCTTTGTCTTTGTCTAGTCGCTTGTCTGAACCAGGCCTTAGAGAGCAAACAATAGAATGTTGGACGTCCGAATGTAACATCAAAGAAAGAAATCCGACTGTACCTTCCAACAGCTAGACTTATTGCAGCCTTGGAAGGCAAAGAGGCGGAAGTCCCTTTGGCAGACAACAAGTATAAGATGGAGAGAAAATGTCCCAAGGTGGACTAATTTAGACCAAAAGTGACCAAAAGTGAACTAAAGGTAAAATTGAAGGCTAAATATAAATACGAAGCTTTGCATTTCTATGCTACAAGCATTAGTCCTCGGGGGGGTCACTTAGAGTGTCCATTAGAAAACACGTGCGAACAAAACTTTGGACCCCCTATATTATATCCTAAAATTTAAATAAAATGAAATAAAAAAAATATGACTAGATTTTCCTACTT
The DNA here is from genome assembly GCA_951799445.1 of Pseudisothecium myosuroides. Classification (NCBI taxonomy): domain Eukaryota; kingdom Viridiplantae; phylum Streptophyta; class Bryopsida; order Hypnales; family Lembophyllaceae; genus Pseudisothecium; species Pseudisothecium myosuroides. The sequence goes on along the minus strand of OX637287.1, from coordinate 18,016,431 downwards.
CAAAAGTTTATGTTTTGAATTATTGATATTTTTATTTATTAATGATAATTAGTTACAAATTTTTGAAGTAATTAGATACATTGTACAACTGAAAAATAACTTTCACACCCCTATATTATATCCTAAAAAATTGTCTAAAAAATGAACAAAAAATTTCTAAAAATAGCTCTCTATTGAAAGTTCATTTTGAGTTGAGTATTGATGCAATGGTCATCTAAATGTGATCTCTATAAATATTTGAGTTGAAAAACATGCCATTTTAGGCCATTTTCAACCTCTTGTACAAATCATTTCAACTATTATTTTAGTTTGAAATTTTGGCAATAGAAACCTATAGTCATTATTAAGCAATCCTCAAAATTTTAAGTTGAAATTATAGTTCATTAGAAACCACTTGTTCGCACGTGGTTTGTAGTAAAATACTAGGTGCCCCCCCCGAGCATTAGTCATTGTCTTTGTCTTAAAGAAAATATCAACAATAGAATAATAAATGATGGTACTTAAAAAGACTAAATAATTCTTTCCTTTTCCAAGGGTGAAGCAGATACTTTTTAGTGCAATTAGATTGTGAGCAACAATGCCTTCTTTTCATAAAATAAAATGCATGTTGTATTAGGATTCATGACCGAAAAAAAAGTCTTATGGTATGATTTGCATTTATTACACTTCTTTGAACTATAAAAGTATCTTTAGAAGAAATTTTGTATGTTTCTGGTACGTATCTTGTAGAGCATCAAGGGTCTTTATTCTTATAATTGCAATGTATGCATATATATAAGTAGTAAATATTTAAAGTCTATTCTGTAGCAATGCCTTTGTTGCAGATCTAATCAGTGTGAATATAATTAAATAAAGAATTGGTTATGCTCAAGATCAACTTCTTTGCCCATCAATAATTACTTGATCAGTTGATCAAGTACTAGTTAAGTGCCTAAAATGATGTCATCTTGATTGTCAATGGTATTTCAGCTCAATACACCTAAAATGAATGTTCTATACACACTATAAGAAACCCACGTTTTAGGTGACATTAGCTTAATTTTAGGAGACGGATTTTAGTGGACGTCCGAGAAAACAACTTATGTTTTTATGTCAATAATAACGTCCAATGTAACATCTAGATGTTACATTGGACATTATTATTGACATAAAAACATAAGTTGTTTTCTCGGACGTCCACTAAAATCCGTCTCCTAAAATTAAGCTAACGTCACCTAAAACGCAGGTTTCTTATAGTGACAATATCACAGGTAGTGTATGGCCAATTATAGCTACCACTTATTATATGGCAAATGGATAAGGAATTGTGAATTCTTAGAAAAATATTGTATTAAATGATGAATATGTTTAGCTCTTTATTAAGGTACATAATTATACTAAAATTGCAACCCTTTTCTATAAGCACCTTCAATAGATTCTAGCTTAGAATGTATATGATCAGCTTTTAAGTTAAAGGTTACTTTTTGGAATACTTCTTTTGAGCAATGACCAAACTTCTTTCCTTTGGAGTCGCAAAGATGTATTTAATTAATGGTTGTAAAAAATGGCACATATTGTCATCACAAGAAAAATGGGGCCTGAAGAGGGCTACAAAATTAAACTAGCAGTGATGTCACCTCTTGAATTTTTATTTTTATTTTAATTCCAAGAATTATTTAAAAAAAAAATAGATTAACAATTGCAATCGATGATGGCCAAATTCAACTAGCTTGGACTATCTTTTCTTGATTTTTGGTGCAACAGTGACATCACTATTGGATCTGACTATAGGGATCTTTTTGAGGCTCCATTTTTCTTGTAATGCTACAATGACCTGACCTAAAATAAATTCAAGTAAACATATGACCTTGGTTTCTATTATTATCCTCTAAAAATATTTATAATCGACTTGCAATTTTTGGGTTTTCAGTATCCAACTATAATTTTAGTTTAATTTAGTTTTTTTAAGTGCAAATTAGATTTTTAGATGTACATTTTTGTTGCAAATTCAAAAATGTAATTTGCATGCATATGTGAGTTTAGTGCATATTCTATGAATTATTGAATGTTTTAGTCACTCAAGTTTCATTTTATATAATAATCAAAGGGCTTGTAAATTGGTAGTTCTTTTGGCACTTGAAGCCATGGCAAAAAAAATTGGCATTTAGGCCATAAAAATTGTGCTTCAAAAAAATTTGACAATTTCATGTCCCTCCTACTATTTAATACCTAAATACAACAATCCACTTTTTAGGATTTTTAAAAACATATATTTTGAAGTTTTGGTGAATTTATAAATATTTATTGATGTTTTGTCTTCTCAAATGAATCATGGTAATGAAAGGCGTCTAAGTCTTAATTTAAAGTTGATTCAAGTCCAGACTTTTAGAGTGGTAATTTTCAACTACGGCCTCTATATTGTACTAAAATATATAAACTCTATCCCATATAATTATTCTAATGTTTCTTGAATTTTGAAGTTGAGATATACCCATAGATAAAGAGTGGGAAAAAATCCACTTTGTACTCTGAGCAAATTGAGAAGACAAAATTCAAATTGAGTTTTTTTTTTAATATATATTCTATATAAATATGAAATTAAGATCCTACAATTACAATTGTCATTTCTTACAAATTTTTCCATCTAAGAACCTTGATCCAAAGTGACCATTTTTTTCATTTTAGGGCTCAAAGTGCAAAGGTTAAAATACTTTAATTTTGTTGAATCTTAATGATTATCGGAAAAGAATTTAATAATATTGTTGACTACTATAACATTCTTAAATAGGAAGAGTTGGATACCCTTTTGATAGAAGCATTGTTGCACGTATTACAATAGAATGACTACGATTTTGGAATAGTATTTTTTTCAAGAACTTTGGAGTGAGAAATCTTGAAGTAATGATTGGATAGGTCTGTCTGTTATGATTTGGTCAATAATGAGTGACATGTTGTCATTTATATGGTGTTTGGCTTTCCCTAGATGAAAAATCTTCCCTTATTGACTATTTTTATATCCTGGATTCAAAAGATTGCATATCTTGTATAAAATTAGGACCTCTAGGTACAACAAGTATAATTTCCTCTAGCATTTCAAGAACACTATTGTATTTTTTGGATACTTGAGTATATCCTTTTCTTTGCAAACAACTATTCTACAAATGCAAAATTGAAAATAATCAACTTTTTCCACAAGTCCATGACATATCCTAATTGTACTCATTCATTCTCCATTTAACCTCACTGCAACACTTCTCCACTACATTCCAAAATACTTTCCCCCCCTACTCTTTATCTCCCTACTTAAAGGTAGAGTCACTTTTCTAACAAAGGTGTGTAACTAAGGCATTCCTCATCTAATCTTCTTGGTCAAATGTGAGACACTCTAGTTGTTGAACAAAATCTTCATGTACACTAACCAAAATGGTTGGAGTCAATTCTCTCTTAAACCCTTGAGTTCCTTGACTATGTTTTCTCCAAAACTGCCCGAAAACTGCCATTTTGAGCTCAAGTGCCAAATTTTGAAAAAAAAACTTTTTTGGACACATATAACCGTAGGATCTTGTAGTACGTTGATTTGAAAAGATGTGGAAAAAATTTCAGAATTTTCCACCACGTGGATTGCAAGATATTAGCGTTTGAATTGACAAAAGTCCATTCTTTGGCCCTGCGAAAAACCGGGCAGCTGCACTGCACAAGGTCACATTTCTATGAAGAAATATCCAAAATGGTGGTTACTCTTTGGATTCATTCTTTAGGGCAAGTTGGCTACGTGCTTGAAAAATTTCTAATCATTTGGAATTGTATAACATATAGGAAAAAAATAGTAAGTAGAAAGAAATAGAGAATGATTCAAAACACTAAATTGTTAAGAAGTTAGTTATAGAATTGAAAAATGCCAATCTCAATGGTTTTAATTTTTGTATAGGAATCTACATCCTACAATTTTATTTTTTTTCAAAAGTATTGAAAATTGAGTTAAATAAATGACTTCAAAGTTTATTTTAGAGTAGAGAATCCATAACTACCTGCAAACTAAAATTCCTTGTAACATTTGACTTATTGATCAAAATGGAATGATTCAAAGCTTTCCACGTAAATCTAAAAGAACAATTTCAATTTTTTATTTCTTAAAAAAGTGATTTTTTCTAATCTCCCCAAACTGCCCAACTGAACAAAGAAGTAACATATTAGACCATAACTTTTGACTCATATTTCCAAATGTCATAAAATTTTGTTCACATGAAAGATATTCCTTGTTCACAACTTCTACTAAAGTTTTGGCCTAAAATATGCAAATTTCTAGTCACAAGTACATGCCCAAAATTGCTATGATGCTAAAAATAGCCTCGGGGGGGTCACTCTATGTAGAGGTTTGTACATCACGTGCGGCTGGGTTTTTAATTTTGGGGGGTATTTAGCTTCCCACAAACTATTAAATGGTCCCTATTATTAGCTAAGTTCCTCATTCTTGGTATTTTTTGCCTCCCTACAATTACTTGGAATTGTGAAGTAGGGTCAATTTTCAACACCCTTACTTCCTTACAAGGAAAAAAAGTTAAGTGAAAAAAAAGCAAAAGCAGAGCAAAGACAAAACAAGCCCTGTGAGCTGAAAACACAAAATTCCATGCATACACTAAACGTTGTTACTGTGCATGTTAAACACACATGGGGATGCGGAAATGTGTATACAAGTCATAAAACAGGGGATCCCAAAAAACAGTCTCAAACCAAACACTTTGCTGTGCAACAAAGTGAACACCCCACACAATGTACCAAAGACATTATTCACACGCTACAAACCCAAAAGAAGCAAAACATTGGAATGACAATAGTAGAGGGGTAAATTGGCAGCATGAACATCCATATTCTGCAGCGATCTAGCAACAATACTACCAATTTCAATGACTCAAATACATTGTCGTCCACTTATCCACACAGAAAAACATGTCCGGAATTGAATAGCAAACTGTAAAATGGAAGACGGCCCACTGAACAGGAGAGTCTTCAGTCTCATTTCAAAAAATGGACCAAGAATATAGAAGCAACATGAAACAATACAGAAGAGGTAAATGCAGTTTAAGAAAAAAAAGGAAAACTGAAAGTGAATCCTTTAGTAAATCAACATGTACCTAAGGTATAAACCATGTATATCACCCCAAAAATATAGAAATAAAACAGAAAAAATGTGTACAGTCCTAAAGACCTGAATGCAGTTGAAGAAAAAAAATTGGGAATTGAAAATGAATCCTCAACCATGACAACATTCGCCTTAGGCATAAACTAAGTTTAGCCCCAAAAAGATGGGGAAGGATTAAAGAACCACCATGTAAAGAAGGCATAAACCGGAGTCACCAAAAAAAATGGGAAGTGAATCTGAACCAGGAACCAAAACGCAAATATATGCACAGCTCAAAAAAAATAAGAAATGCAAGAGTGAAGAAGCAATGGTGAAGCAGGAATGACAAAAGCACAATAAACACATAGAAAGCTGCCGGCAAAAGGCCTCATATGTATTCATGAAACACAATTTTAAATACAAAAAAGGCAGGGCTCCGATGCACCTGCTGCCTGCCTACATCAACATCCAAAATTTATACAAACAGTTCATCAAAAACTAAGGAAAAAAGTGCACCAAGCTAGGAGGCTAAACAAAAAATGTTGGTTTCTATCATGTGCGGGCTGTAGGAGTCACCCATACCGTTGACAAGCTTTGCCAATCTGATCCTGGCGCCACATACACCTCCACAGGCTCCCAACCGCGGCATAGAATGTCACGTAGCTCCTCCAACTCCTCGGCGCTGAGATCTGATAGGGCTGAAGTGCGCAGGTGATCTGAAAGGGGTGCCTGCAGTTGCCAAGACTTCAAGAAAATTCCCATGTTGCCGTCGAACTGGTCCAGCACATATGTGTCTCCATCAAAATGGCGGTGTTTTTTAACCTGCTGCAGCTGAAACTGAGCTAGCTTGAGGGCGGAATACTCCACTGAAGTCGCCACAGCCTCCTGCCACTCTCTACATGTAGCACTTGTTGCGGGGATGGTGCGCAATTGTGTAGCTCGGCCTCCACCAGGTGCTCCAAGGTCCTCCCACGGATCTGCAGGCACTGCTAACCCTTGCAACATACACGGTATCATATGGTCAATGGGGACAGCCTCAACTCTATCACCCCATCCGTTGTTGTATTGGAGTCCATCGGAGCCCATCCTGTGTGATTGGAACTCGGAAACCCTCAGTCTACACAAGAGCGGGGGAGACAGACAAAGTGCGAGCAAAGGAAAGCGGCACGATTCACGGCAAATCCCTATGGCTAACGACAGATGCACCCTACAGACAGACACCCGATTCAAACACGGCTACAACAAAGAACTCCGCAGCCACAAGAACACCTGCGATCGAACACCTACAACCCACCGGAGCAGCTAAGATCAAACACCTACGACTGGCAAAGAATCTACAGGAGCGGAACTAGCAAGCACAGCTGAGAAACAAGATGGCACTCCGGCTTTCCTGCACACACAACTCACAACGCAGCTACGACTACAGCTCCAGCTGAGATGAGCACCACAAGCGCGCAGGAAATGGAAGAGGACAACGGATTCCACAAGCGGACCACAGATTCTGAAATATTGAGCAAGTGAGCCGCATGTAGACAAAAACAAAGCAAATGCAGATAGGACCAAAAGACAAAACGCAGATAGGTGAAGCAGTGTGGAGGTAGCGGAAGCCTAAGAACCTCAACGACTGAATTTGCTGCATCGACGCTAGCAGTTTAAATGGAGAAAGGCTTGTACCTGCAAACCCACGCAAAGCAAAGCATTAACAGGCATGCACGTGGGGAGTGGTGACATACAACTTCCCCAAATACAAGGCCAAATTATGAACAATTGTGGCTAATTATCAACCCTTGCTCATTGAAAAATGATATGACCCACTTATGAGAAAAAACTTGGCAAAGTACTAATCTGAACATCAAAATTACCAATTGATTTGATAAATGACTTTGGTGAAATGATGACACTCTTCTGTGAAGAAAATAAGGGAAAATCATGAGCGGATGCCACTCCATAATCAGGCACAGCTCAAGGAAATTCAAAATGACCACACTAGTGCCAAGCAGTTGTTGGAAATCATTTTCTCCTAATCAGCCTGATCAACCATAGGTGAATGAAACAAAAATTAATTAGTAAACCACTTATGGGAAAACATTCTTCCAAATCATTATCTACTCATTGCAATTATCCTAGCACAAGTGACTGAGTTCTGAAATGAAGACTACCTTGTGTGACGAAATTGGGCCAAATCATGACCATTACCACTCCCCCATCACCCACCACGGCTTGAAATCAAAAATGACCTCCCACTCCTGCAAAACAATTCTTTGAGATCATTTCCTCCTAACAGGAATGAGAAGCCATAGCTGAATAATAGAATGAATGAACACTCCACGACTTGTGGGAAACACATTCCTGAAATCATGACCTAATTTGCTCAATCATCTAACACAAGTGAAGGAATGAGGAAATGACAACCCACACGTGTGAAATTATCTGTGAAATCATAATATTAATTACCCACCTTTACAACCTAATAAGGTCAAAGACCACACTTGTGGAAAAAAATCTGTGAAGATCATTGGCTGATCATCCAATCATAGACAACATCTGAATCAACAATGACATGACCACATAGATTTAGCTGGGGGACTAAATTTTGGAAATTAACATATAGCCACCCTAATTCACAATATCAAGACAATATAAATTTGAAATTGAACTCCTAGAACATAAAGGCTTGAACTTGAAATTGAAAATTAAGCTGAAATGAGACCAACACCTCTCCTAACCAGGTCAGCAAAAAAACTTATCAAGCAAACTAGGTTCAGCAAGGACCACCAATTGCAACTCCTGAAATCGATTAACCTGCAATGAATCAAGAAAGGGCAAGACAGGGCACCACAATGACCTCGACCACTACATGATTAATCTGCTACATCCATGGCATCGTGACGTGCTCTAGGGCTCATTAGGCACGATAAAAGGTGTGGCACGCGTAGGGCCTCATTCAAGCTCGTCAGCACCGCTCTGCAACAAACTTATTCAAGGCATCAGCATCTTCCGGGTCCACTGTATAAATTGAAGTAACTAAATTGAAAGATAGAGTTACTGTAGTTATTATAGATTCTATGTCAACCCACTTTGTGTCACTGTGATCATACTTAAATTTGTTCAAACCAGACGCCTTACTAAAATACTGCAGCATAATTTGAATTGGGCATGGATTGGAGTTCTTCCTGATTCTTGCACCAGTCCGATTCAACAAATCAACAGGTTGTCGCAACAGACCCCACTGCGTACCCACTTTTCTCCTCATCTTTTGCACTCGGCCAATCCACCACGAGCCTTCATCTGCAGCACTTAGTATGCTGGTCGGACTGCCAGTCTTTGAGGCTGCAGTTCCTCGTCTTTTCTTTCGTTTTCTTGCGGCCTTAACTACGGATGTCTTTGTGGTGCTAGAACGTTGCACAAAGTAAATACCACAGTCTGATCCTAGACCCAACAGGCAAGTGGTAGAGCAATTAGCTGCCGTGACATAATCATCGTGGTTGTTGAAGTATATGGAGTGCTTCACTCTCATTAAGCGATCCTTCGACAAGAAGGGATTTCCGTTCAATTGGGAGACAAGCGTTGACTTGAAGATCGTATGACCCCCATACTCAACAACTGGTAGCACTTTGGCAGGTGCAACTGGTGTGGAGACTTGATTTTCGTGAGAATTCATCAAATCAGCTACAACATCCCGGATTTCGTCCTCCAAAACACATTGTGAATCTAGACCATCACTCACAATCTCATCTTCCAACTCCTCCACCGCTGCAAATTCATTGTTTGCTCCAGGTGAGGATGACTCCATTAATGTAGCACGCATGACTTCTCCATCGCCATCTTCTCCTTGCACAGGATTTGCAGCTGGACTATAAGCCATGAAGGTAGAGTCCTCTTTTTCTATCACCCACGGCTTCAGAAACCAATTTTTTTTTGCAGGTGTTGTATGCACAGTGGGTGCCATATTGAGCCCCCGCAAGGTACCTTGCGCCCATTGGAAGCCTTCCTTCAACGCCTCCACAACTTCTGTATTTGAAGGTATCTTGCTGTAGTCGCCAAGGTTACACGAAATTTGCCCTTCTTCTAATGGATGCAATTGTGCCCATATATTCTCCATCTTGTTGTGTACCTTCTTGAATTGAAGGCCGTTTTCCCCATACTCAATGGCGGACAATTGACTGAGGGTGTTGGCTGTGTTCACCAATTCGTGGAAGTCATACGCTCGTTCTTGGCCATTCATCCCCTCTATCTTGAAAAAGAAGACTTCACATGAATCACTACCTGTCAAGTGAAGTGGCATAGGCAGGTCTGCATATCGATCCTTGAAATGGCAAATTAGTAGTACAACAAAGCTACATGATAGTTGGATATCTATAAAGCATTGCTTACTAACAAAGTGTTGAGCTTCTATTATTTGCTTTGAGTTTCCAAGAACTGAATGATCACCATGTTTAAGCCATAGTCTCCATAATCGAAAGAAAAAACAAACCTTTGAAGCCAAAACAAGCCTGCTTCTCAAATCTGCAATTGGCGAGCAAAATATATCTATGTAGTCCGCACATATCTGCAAATAAGTTTTGGTACCCAAGCATCTTTCCCTGTGAACATCAGGGGACTCACGTAAAAGTCTCAAGCATTGCCTAACTTTCAATTGACAGATTCTTTGAGCCGAAGCCCAGTTTTGTCTATCCCTGCGGTCTATGTCTTCCTGTTTCAATCCATGTTCATCAGCAGTAAATCGATTGTAGACAAATCCCAGATGTTCATGTGTACACACATCCCCACCCAACTGCAAGACACGCACAGCTGAAAGAAGAGGGTTGATGAGTTTCTTCCCATTATGGATATAGTCTTGATCATGAAGTCCAAGAGCATTCCCCTGTTCATCCAACAGAGACGTCAAATGCCAGCCCTCCCACCCAACACTCAAACGTGGACCAACTAAACTTCTGTAATCTTGTAGCATAAGTTGTCGTCTCCTTGAATCACCGTCGCTGGAATGGCCGACGATAGGGCCCACAGCAGCCAAGCATTTTTTGGCCCACATTGAATCAATCACCCCTTACTGCCTTCGAACCCAAGCAGAGTCAAAGCAATTACAAGTGCAGCACGCTACAAGCACAAGTGCAGCACGCTACAAGCACAAGTCTAGGCAATTATTCATGCAAAGGATTGACAACAATAACCCTAGCAAATCCACCCTTCTTGTTGCTTCTAAACGAGTTTAGAATTTGGTTGTATCCCTCCTCCCCAAATCCAACAAGAGGTTTGAAACTCAAAATACAAACATGATCTGCAGTAGGCCCACAAAATCCAGCTAGACTGTCCCATTTGGGTTCATAAGCAACTCGACCCCTAACTTTGGTTTTGTCTTCCGCCAAGATTACAGGAACCGGCCCAGTTATTCCATGAGCTAATTTAGCCCTACTGTAAATATCAGCAACTGCCTCAAAAATTTCCTCGTGTTCACCTGGCACAAATTGCACCCCCTTTCGGTGATCCCTCTTTAGTGTACTATAATTGGGTCCGCAATAGTTTAGACTGAATACGTCACACATTCTCTTACCTCCGTAGACTTTCATGATTTAAGCGAACGATTTGCTGTTTTCAGAGTATCGATGGCCACGACGGTCACGGTTCAAGTTCTGTGCGACATCCCGGATGAAGTCCCATAACGCTGCTCTACCACCGAAAGCACCCGTTCTATGAGCATTTAAAATATTAGTGCAAAATTTTAACAAGTTGTATTCAGACGATGACTGCTTGGCCACTTCCTTAAGAGTTGAACGCTTTACTTTCAATTGCACAATTCTAGCTCTTGCAGTCTAGTGGTTCAGTTTCTCTAACCTGAACTTCTTTCTCATGTCCCGGGCATGATGAACAAGCTCAGGGACAGTCAAGTAAGCAACTCTTCTACCAACAGCAGTAGCCTTATACCCTCTCTTTTCGATTGCACAATTCTCTCTGAGCACCCTCTTCTTGAAATCATTCTGCTGGGGTATCTGGACGCACATGGAGCAAGTGAGGTTCGTGAACCCTTGGCTACTGGTACCAAATCTTAGACACTGCCTATGTCTAAACGCGCCGCTAATTTGTACCGGTTGCCCGTTCACATTGAATTCCGCAACAAGATGTGGCTCGCTATACCAAGCAGCACCAGACAACGAATCTCCTAGCAGGCCCCTCACAGCATACGTAAGACCATTGTACCGGCAGTGTGACTCACGGAATCCCCAACACATCAAGCCCTTCAAATAATTAGCATCCACAGCAGCGGTAGAATACATACCTCCGTCAGTTCCTCTCGATGCCATGCTGAACCAGGAATGCAAGTCAGGTTGGTTAGAGTGCGCGCTGGTACTGGAAGACTGACTAGGCCGCCCACGCCTTCCTGTAAGCAGGCTTGTGGATTTGGAATTTGTTGTGCGTGCTTCATCAATAGTCGTCATGTGCTTGGAACCTGCTATGTGATTGTGCAAATTTGCTTCCAGATTCTTCTTGGGAGGGCATAAGCTCAACAAATCCCTGCAGTACAGACATCGCAGCTTAAACCAGTAGCTCTTTGGGTTGAGAGTGTCAACATCGCCGACTACCATAAACTGGAGGATCCCTTCAGGAAGCTCGGCATTGACCCTTTCCATGATGGAAAGACCCTCCTGGATTAAGTCCTTGTGTTTTGATGGAGACAGTGGAACCGATTTCCCCTTGCCAGCTACCGAACCTGGATGATCGTTGAAGTTCACATTGTGCTTGCGGCACCAATTTTTAATGTGTTGCGCACTTGGAAGATGACTGGTTTTAAAGTTGGAAAACAAATTGGCAATTACAGCATTGGTATGGCAACCACTGTCGCTGCCACAGTCTTTGCGGCATTCCACGCAATAAATCTTAACAATCCCCACAGCATCTTGGTCCCAAGATTTGAGAACCCACTCGTTGTCCTCCAAAGACACATCTTTTAAATCCCTCCTGAATTTCTCAGCCTGCCTCAAGTATCGCTCCATTAGATCTTTTGAAATCAAAGTCGATTTCCAGCAGACCTCGCTGTTGTCGCAGCCCTCACCGTCGCCGTTCACTCTGGAGGAACCTAAAGGCTCTGCAGAAATCTCTACGGCTACTTCTGCTTGCAACGGTGGCTCCATGTCGGCAGGCATTTCGTTCTCCAATCTCCGGCGCTTTGGTGGTTGCGAGTTCACGGCAAGTGATGGTATGACATGCACATTTTCCTCAATGTCATTTAGGGCTTCAATCTTCTTTCGAATTCGGCAGGCCTCTTCCGCGTCCCAGAAATCGAAGCTCCAGTCCAATACATTTGCAGCTTCTAGGCGCTCCTTCAACGCCGCATACAATTTTGCGTCACCAACTTTCATCTTGCCGAAGAACTCAGCATCTGCTTCCTCGTCCTCAAGTGTCTAGAGCTTAATGTGCCTCTCCCTTGGTGCCGCCATATCCCAACCCTTAAGCTTAAATGAGCAAAAAAATGGATCACGGAATGATAATAAACCCTAAGCTCCAATCACGCAAACACAGCGGTGCCCAACCCTGAAGCTTGAAGGACAGAAACTATAGAACGACAAAAAACAGTAAGCTCCAATCACATTGACACATTAGTGGACAAAGTTCTTATGAACCCGAAGGACCCCGAAACCATAGATTTTGCACCCCGAAGCCTCACTTCCAGCGTTATCCAGCAGTCATGTAAACACAACGGCTAAGAATTGCATCACACACACGCAAGAACCCTAAGCCCTAGAATTCACACCCAAAGTCTCACTTCCACCGTAATCCTAAAGAAGCCCAGTAGATGGAAGAGTTTGTACTGCATCGAATCCAGCCTAAATCGTAACCCATAACAAGAAAATTGCAGACACACTTCACACCGCACTGACGCCACCCTAAACCTGAAGCTGGACAAGCGAATTGCATACACACTTCAAACTGCACCTAAACCTAACTTGCACGTAAACCCTAAACAAGCATACGGAAGACAAACTTTGCACGGCACCAAAGGACCCTCATACCAGCAGACCGTAGACCACAAACCCTCACGCGTAACCCCAAACCAGAAGCTTGCGGGGAACCCCAAACCCTAGAATGGAAAAATTGCTGAAACTACTGTACAGCAGTAACCCTCAGCGTAAACCTTCAAGGATGCACAGACACAGGTGGGGCATTCGTTCGCACGCAAGCAAGACAACGGAAACACCAGCGCCACCAAAATGTGAATGCAGCGGCATGATTTCAGAGTGCCTGAGTCCAGAATAAACACAATTGCGGAAATGCAGAGCATCCAAGATTCCAAGGTCCTCAAGCATCCTAGGGTAGGAATCCAAGGTCTGCACTGCTGCAGGCAACGAACAGAAATTCCCCACAGAAGCAACAGTTACTCAATTTTCCATCCACTCCAAGCATGTCCACAGTAGCTTGCACTGACCCTATTAAAAAAAATTCTAGGACCAATATTTCCCATGCTATCTTAGGAAAAAAAAAATCTAATTTAACTTATTATTTCCATTGGTATCTTACTTGTAAGTGAGTGTAGAGTAATTTGTACTATGTATATTACCTCCAATTTTTTTCTAATTTTTTAACACCTTGAATTAATGCCTCCCTATATTATGTCGCACGTTGGTTGGTAAAAATTCCTAAGTGACCCCCCCGGGAAAATAGCAAGCTAGTCCTTTAGGGATTAAACCTTAAAGGATACTTCATGTCCGAGCTTGGTCAAACTTAACTAGGTTTCTACATTAAAACATACATTTGAGCACTTTGATATTTTAAAGATGTAGTAATATATGTCTAATCATTTATGTTAATTTGTCACACTTTGAGGTTTAGGGGTTTTTACTACATTAGGAGTCCCCAAATTTAACAACCTGGAGTTGAAATTTTAATGGTCTATTTGCATGGTAGGAAAGCATATTCCTACCAAAGGGAATCTAAAAATATTTTATTTTGTGTCCTCCACATGAGTGCAAACAGTATTCCCATTGTGCGCAATTTCGGAACTATGAAGACAGTTCTAAGATCATTTTTTTTGTGAAATCTCATCATCATCAACTCTTCCCAAATGGCCAATTTTTAGTTTTAAAAAAAAATTGCTTTTCCTATTTTTTACAAATTAAAATGTCAAACTATTGATTTTCATGAGATTTTGCACTTTTCTAGTTCTCCTACTTAGGGAATTTTTTTAATGCTTTTCCTTCCTAGGATACCTTCTTCATAAAGGTGAATACATTGGACATATATTTTTATATTTTCTTAAAATTGGTTTTCTAATTTTAAAGTCCTCCCAAAAAAATCAAGTATACTATGCAAAACGCTACAAAAAAATGGGGGTTGTTTCATGCAATGACCCCAATATTCTTAAGAAAAATGAAAATAATAGTGATAAACATCATGATGTAATTCATGTACTCCTTGAGTTCACACCTAGAGAAGTTTGATAGAAAAAGTTCAAAAGTGGTGTATTTTGAGCTTTCAAGATGCTCTCTTCAAAGTGTCACAAAATTACAATTTTAAAAATTTTGAAAAAAATCAAAATGGAGCAAAAAAAAAAGATGAAATTGAAACTACATTTTCTTAAGTAAACTTCAAAACATTTAAAATCAAGAACTATGTGAAAATTCGAGTTTTGACTTTCAAAATTGCCCATGAGGTTTCATTGTCCTTTAAGGGTCAACAACTATCAAATCACACTACATTAACATTATGTAAACTCTCAGAAACAAAGAGGGCATCTATCTCGATCATGCTTATCATCAGCTTATGTGGCACTGTTGTACTTCCAAAAATGACTTTTGCACTTGCAGTGACTCTTCAAACAGCAGTTTATCTTGAGTTGAAAAGTTGTAACGGCTTAACTTAAGTTCCACTATACAGCGTGCATATTATCTCTCTTATGTCTAGTCTATTATTTTGTTTTTCCTCGAGCAGCAAAATTCAAGGAGTTCACCATCATGTTGTTCACACGTCAACGTGAAGCTGCCGCAGCTGCTGCAGCAGCAGCAAGTGCATCGTCGTCGGTGCCCAAGCCTCGCAGTGAGCATGGCCGATCGGGATCCAATCCTCCGACAAGGAAGCTCCGAAGTGTCATAAGCAGGACTTCTCGTTTCATTGCGGCTGCTCCGGCTGCTCCTGCTGCTCCTGTTGCTGCTGCAGCAAACTTCGGGGTGAAGAAAAGCTCCAGATTCCGCGGTGTCACTAAGTATATTTTTCTTTTACTTTTGGCTCTCAGTATGTGGCTTCAATTTCGCTGTGTCTAAATCTGTGATGCACTTGGTCATGAGTACCGGTACTACTAGCTTGTGTGTGCAAAGCAGGATCTCTTTTGCAGAAAAGAAACATTCAAACAAAGAGATTGAGATGACCGTGTTAACTTCAATCAACTAGGAGGGTGATAATACAAACATGTATATATAATTATTTTTCGTGTTGTTTATGTTTCTTTTGTTTTGACATCAACTGACAGGCGGTTTGGAGAGTTGTGGATCAGTTTGGGGACCACAATGAAAGAGCTAGCGCTTTACTTAGCACAAATGAACGCTTGTGAGTGGCATTTTTGAGCTCTTGATTCGCGCAAGTTTGATGCACGTAATGAAGCAAGTTGAGGTGGGTTAATTTGTGAATGGGGTACGTGCGGGTGTTTTGCTTGCTTGTGAAGGCACCGTGTGACAGCGCGTTTTGAAGCTCATTTGTGGGATAAGGGTGCGTACAACGTCAAGCAGAAGAAGAAGGGGAGACAAGGTAGGTGTCATAGTTACAGTATGTTAATTTTGAGTTGTGATTAAGATAATTGAGCTTGTACGCTGCTAGATGCACTCTGATTTTCACATGTTGGGATCTTGTGTCATGTTAAGGTAAGTACACCCAAAACCAACAAATTAAGAAAACTAACACTGTGAGTGTACTTAAATCCTACATTTAGGCACATCAAATGTACAACAAGTTTACATAATAATGTTTGCTTTAGGTGCATTGTTGGTTATGGGTGTACAAATTTGACTTGAAGAAGTTAGAAGAAGAATAACAAAATCGTTATACTTTTGTATAGTCATAAAAATAGAAAATAAGTTTTTTATTTTCAATTTTGGTCAATTTATCTTTAAATGGCAAGAGTTTCTTGACAATTTTTCTTCCAAAGCAACAAATTATTACGCTCTTTATTGTTATAGTAAGAAAAGGTATGATGATTACGCTTATGGATGGATCTTTGGGGATGGGCTAATGATAAGAATTCAAGTTTCACTTAACTAGAGTTTTTACTGAATTGACTCACTGTTGTGACGATTTTTAGTATACCTTGGTGCTTACGACGACGAAATACCTGCTGCAAAAGCATACGATCTTGCAGCTCTTAAATATTGGGGCCCTACAACCGTCATCAATTTCCAGGTACAATCTTCAACTCCACACACATGATTTTTTTTGAGGTTTTACATGAAATTTTTAGTCAAAATCGTAAAATGAAGATTTCATAGATTTATAAAAACATTACAAATTGCATCAATAAGCATTTGAGTATGTTACGTAGTATTTTGCAACTGCAGGGATTCCCGCTTGAATGGATATTTAGGAATTTTTATTATCTCAGTTTAAGTTTGACATGGACTTTACTAAAGTTTTACTGAAGTTTTTTTTATTGAACAAATTGTAATAGAGGAAATCCTATTGATATAGATATTGATATTAGAACTAAATTTATCATTAATTTTTTTAGATGATGTCCAAAATGACTAATAATAAATATATTATAGTACCTCCAAAATTGATATTTTGAATCACCATTGCAGGTGGAAAATTACACTCAGCAACTCAAAGAAATGAAAGAAATGTCAAGGTCGGAGTTTCTTGCTGGACTTCGAAGGTTAGTAAGCGATAATTTACAATTACTTAAATTGCAATTAGCTAAATAGAAGAGGTTTTTTGGTGTCAAACTTGAACACCGTACCTGGCAGTCAAGATTGGCAAAAAATAATATTCTTAAAAACGGATACCCAAATTTTTTGGAAATTTATTTTGTAAAAATATAATCTCTTGTATGGACAAAAAAGAATATTGCAAAATATTCACATAATATTTCTAGTTTAGAGTTTAGGGTAAATAATTATTGGGCAGAGAATGCCAAATCTACCTTTTGGGTACAGTTCTGGAATGTTTTTTTTATATAGATTGTTGAAGATTGCCCATTTTCATATTTTTTGTTGGTGAGATGGAAAAAAATATATAATTATTTTTATCATGTAATGATTCTTAAAACTCAACTAGAGTGTAGTTTCAATTTGCTTGAGTGACACATGCAAGAGTTCATTGGAGGATATTTATGGATAGTGGTCATATAAAAGATCACACTTGATTTCTATTTCTTCTCTAGAATTTTTTTTTGAGGGGGGCACGGAAGAAACTTAGCTTCAATTGCAAACTAAATAACGGTCAATAGTTTCTTTTCAATTATCCATTTTTAAAGGTACCTATAGAATTTACACATTTGATTTATATTTATTGTTTACTATAGTTCAAATCTTAGATTTTGAACTTCATGTTTTCATAAGCTTGAAGAGCTTGAAAAGTATTTATTCTTACTATTCATTATGTTCATGGATCTATTCAGGAGGAGCAGTGGATTTTCAAGAGGCCTATCTAAGTTTAGGGGAGTAGCAAGGTAACAAAGACATCTTCAAGCCCATCCATTTAATTTGTCCTTGAAACTTCAATCAAATTGGGCATCTCTTCTAAAATCTTTAGTAATATATGTATAAATTTACGTCAAATATTATTTGGTAGTCATTGTAGTATAATGATCTACTCTAGCCTTGCTGAGATGTTTAGAGCTAGTGAAAACTTGTGGAAGATCATCAATTGATTTGTGCATCTAAATTTTGTGGTTTTTTTAGGCACCATCAAAATGGACGTTGGGAAGCTCGCATAGGACGTGTGGAAGGAAACAAATACCTATATTTGGGAACCTTTGGTAATTTTATTTTAACATATCCAATTCACTTATATCAATGGATATAACATCTTGCAAAGCACAATAAAATAATTCATTAAACATGCATGTATCATCTTTATTTACATGAGCATAAATTATGTGATATTTTATTCATAATCAATTTCAATCAAATGATTGTATTAATGCTTCATTTTGAATTATTAAAGGGACACAAGAAGAAGCAGCTGAAGCATACGACAAGGCTGCGATAAAATATAGGGGGACAACAGCCGTTACAAATTTTGAGTTGAGCCGTTATCCAGAGTGAGTTGTAGAAAAATATATACATTTTTTTATTTATATGTTTATTTGAAAATCAATCTTTTCAATTCAATTAAAATTAATAAGCTGCAATATCACACTACAACTTTAATGATAGATGATGCTCAAAATTGAATTACAATTTCTTATATCAATAGAGTCAATTTTATATTTATAGCAATGATGGCATCATTTTAGGATGTATGCTAAAAAACTGGAATTATTTGGTTTGTAGAGAAGTTGAAGCAGCACAAGGGCCCAATAACAATGCTTCCAAGAATAGTTTCAAAGACAATCAAATATCAAAGACGATTGAAGGACATTTGCCTAATGACCTACAAACAAATGAAAATGTGATACAATCACTTGATGGAGATCAAAACCTGTCGACAGCCAACAAATTGAACACTTCCCTTGGACCTCTTGGTGCAAATATTGGTGTAGTTACACTGGAAATTCCTCATACATCCAAATTATTAGAGGATTGTTGGCAATCTGAACAAGAAAAAGGGTTCCTTCAATTTGAAGATTCAATGTTTGCAGGTGTCGAAGAAACAAGTGGCTTAAACAATACCGCTTTGAAGAATGCCAAACGAGAGGAATGTTTTGATCACATTGCTTCACCAGCTGACCTTAATATAGATTTAGGACCAGATTACGATGAGATGTTGGTTGACTTTCAAGGCACTATTCTACCAGACTTTGAACCAAATGGGTGACAACACATGTAATTCCTTATTTATGGTTTTTTATTCTTAAAAAAATTAGTTGTATTGTACAACTAATGCAACATTACAAACAATGTATAGAAATTGCTATATAATTACAATTCAAGACACTCACATTCATATAACAATCTTATTTATAAACATAGTGTTTAAACACAACAAGGTCAATATGCTTCATTTCAAATAATTTTGATTTCATTAATATTATAGTATTTTCATAGGTTTTCATTCTCATTTTCATTGCATTTTTAAAGGTTAAATATGCCAACCAAATAATTAACAATTTATCTAATGGAGTTTATTGAAAATGTAAATGCTATAATGTTACAATTCTTATATTATTTTTGTGTTGGTGAAAGAACTTAGTGTCAATAAGATACAACATTAGACAAATAAATACACACACACACACACACACACACACACACAATACATGTATGTATAACATATTGATTTCAAGTACAAAAATTGGAACTCAAAATTATAGTTTTTTGAGGAAATTCTTGCAATAAGAAGCTTCCTACTTCAATAAATTAATTTCTTGAAAAACCGTTCAATGGATCTTTAAAAACAAATTTGCATTATTGGAACTCTTGTGCAACCTACACATTTCAAACACCTTCCATGTCAAAATCACATTAATATCCATACTTCAACAATAATAAACAAAAGCATGAGAAGCTACAAAAGTTCAAATTGTCAAAATGCTATTCAAATAGAAATTTAGAGAGCAAACAATAGAAATAGACATCTTAGTCTAACTTGAATGTCATAAAACTCCAAAAGAGGCACGTAAAATAAGAAATGCACCATAATATAGGTTGGATGTATTCCAATAGACGCATTGATTTGCAATCAATAAATTCACCACTTTGTGAAATTCACATTCATTAATTGTTCACATATAGGGCATTAAAAGTATCTACAAGCCGGATTATCTATATATTCTTTTTGACCAGCACACTGTGGTAATCTTCTTTAGAACCATAGACTAATTTTACACAAAATTGGTAATTTTAGCACTTGGTCGAGTGCATTGATTGTACGACAAAATAAGTGCATTCTTCTAATTTATTGGAAATGTATACATAATGTAATTAAAAATGTACTTCAAATTTGTAGGAATTTATATTTTGAGAATAAAAAATCCATCAAAAGCTCAATTATTAAAATATACAATGCACATGTTGTTTCTTGTTTACCTCAATTTATTTCAATCATTCAAAAACTATTATCAAACATTTATACTTAGTTTAAGAAATAGCACACCATCAATTTATTATCATTCAATTACAAAACTAGAACACGAAAGTTTTTAGTCATCACATAAAAACCCATCCTTTGTTACTATTAAATTAAAACATACACTAGTGAATGTTGAATCTTTTTGTTCAAAAAGAGAGTGGGCTATTAACCCCGTGAGGACACTACGGACTAGAGTGGTCCAATAGATGACTTCACTGTTAACTGTAGGAAAAGAAAATGCTCCTATTGGTTCAATAATCGAAGAATTTTAGTGATTATCTTGGTCATGGAGGCTGCATCCCCAAGGTTAACCCTTAATTCTTGATCTTTGAATGCCGCAATGGACATATTGTGTCCGATGGATGACACGGAATCAAATTGTATAGGGCAAAAGTGCAACTATTCATCCTCGAAATTTGGACTTGTGGAAAGGAAAGATCTTCTACAGTAGTTTGACTTCCAATGAGTGCTTTTGCAATTTTGGAGGCTAATGATTCACACGGTAATAGAAAAGGATGATTTTGAGGGTCACCCCTTTGGCGTTTAATGGGGTTAAAGGACATATTGGTGACTGTGGTAATCTTTCCTTTGAATACCGTGGAAATCATTGGCCTAAAAAAAATAGAAAAGCCAATGAGTACTTGGGAGTCAAACTACTATAGAAGACCTTCCCTTTTCACAACAGAATTTCGAGGATGGATAGTTGCATTTTTGTCCTACACAAAAGGATTTTTTGTCATTCATTGGACACAAAAAGTTTGGCGGAGGCATTTACGGGTTAAAGGGCACGATTGAAGCCAAAAGTGGCCAATAGATGACTCAACTAAAAACAAAGAATGCACCTATTAATTCAATAATCGAAGCATTTTGGTGACTACCTTTGTCACGGGGGGCCATGTCCTTTAAGAATTAAGCGACTATTGTAAACATTTGACAAGTCTAGAATTTATCATAAAATTCTGAGAAAAAAAGTCTAGGGGAAACCTAATTCTTCTCAACATTACCCAAAAATCAATACAGAGTACAATTTATTGCATGCATGCTTCCTTGCATTGATCTGCCAAAACCTAAGTTTCGTCTGGTCCTAAATTGCAACAAGCTTCATCGGCTCCAACCATAAACATTACTATGAGGTGCCAAGAGGGGGTCAAAAGAAGTTGTGTAATTAAAAAAATTATTAAAATAGTTTAGGAACAAAAATTTAAGAACAATTGAAATAATAGTGACAAAGATCATGGTGTAATTCATTACAAAAAAATCTGAACCCTGCAAAGAGCCGTTTGATTTTCATTTTTGGCACCCCGCGGTGCAAATACAGAAAAAATTAATTAGTTAATTAATTTATTTTTAATTGGAAAAAAAATTAAATTTTTTTTTGAAATTGCCAATCTGATGTGGCACTAGTAGTCCAATTTTTTTTCTTTCCATTGTAATTGCACTACTACCATGCTATCTTGCAGCCTTGTGCAAGCCAAAATTTTTCCTAATAGGTATATTCTTTGAGCTCTCACTAAGAGAAATTCAATAGAAAAAGTTCAAAAGTGTTGCATTATGAGCTTTCAAGATGCTATCTTCAAAGTGTCACAAAAATTAAAATTAATTTTTTTTGAAATAAATTGAAATGGAGTGAAAAATAGATTATTGAAAATACATTTTCTTAGTTAAGTTTAAAAGCATTTAAAATAAAAAACTTTGTGAAAATTTAGGTTTTGACTTTCAAAATGCCTCTTGTAGTGTCCTTTAAGAGTGAACTTAACTTTATCATGCACTATAAAAAGTTTTTTTCAAGCTTTGAATTTGTGAACAATTTGAAAGAACTCGATTTTGAATAAAAATTAATATTGTGAACATTGGAAATAGTGCAAATTCTTTAGTAGTGTAGAGTATTATTTCATATGGTAATGCTTTAAGCACTTTGAATTTGGTTCTTTGTTATAATTGTCTTCATTTAAAAAAAAATTCAATTCAATTCTAAATTTTTTTTGAATGTTTTTATTTAACGTTGTCTTTTATTTGTCTCAGTTTTGAACTAGCAATATGCAATAGACTTTTGTAATATAAAACTCTTTTGTTTGGAATTTTTTATTTATTCAAGTATTTAAAAGGTGGAATTTTCATTATTGATAAAAAAAAAAAATACTACATTCGAATCAATTATTTTTTGTTTTTCATTTTTGCAAATGTTGATAAATGACTAGTTTGAAATTTAATAACCTCTTCTTTATGTCCTAAATAAGAACCTGTAACTTTTGCAATAGTTACTGCAATCATTTGAACCAAAATTGTGCAAGAACTTGTAACTTTTGCAATAGTTATTGCAATCATTCAAACTAGAATTGTGCCATGAAGAATATGGCAATAAAGAGCAACTATATAAATATCAAAAATTAAAATTAAAATCAAGTGATTGGCCCTAAAACACAACTACACAAGTAGTCCATTTGGGCTTCAATAAAGCCTTAGAAACAATCTTTAAATACCTAAGTGTGTAGACAAACTTTCAATGTATATAAAACAACGGTGCTAGTATGTGAGCTCAAGAATGCGAGCTTGCGAGCATTAAGCCTACAATATAGATATCTATAATATAGATACCACACACTATAGAAGGTGTATGTATCATAAACACCTATAATATGGATATTTGCAACATATATACCCTATAATCATAGAAGTTTTTTATAGTATATACACCTATAACATAGGTTATTCTAAGCTCATGGGCTTACACTCCTATGCTCACATAATAGTAATCCTTGTATATAAAGTATGGCTTCTTCAATATTCTTTTATGCTTGTATTTAAATTTGAATTCATTCTAAATGTTAACATTACAAATTATACATATGGTCGAAATTGAAAAATAAATATAGCTACAGTTTAAATCAATTTTGAACCATTTTTTTTGGAAATTCTCAAAATACATTTAATATTTTTAGAAATTAAAAATAAATTTTTGACTAAATTTGAGATTTAATTACAATTATAAAACATTCAAGAAGATTAAAGTATAAAAATACCAATATTTTATCCCAATAGTAATTTTCTAACAATAGGCAATATCAAATATTTTATGCCTATTGAAGTAAGATCAAGTTTTATGTAGAAAAGGTCTTGGAGTTTCATCAGCAAAAGTGGGCAATGAAGATGAATGTTAACTACATTAGAAAAATAATGGAGCCTCAAGAAGGCCCACATATTCTAAACCAATAGTTTGATGTGGTTGAATATATATATATATATATATTTTTTTAAATTTTAAATTTTTATTTTTTTATATTATTATTATTATTATTTTTTGACAATGAAGTTGTAATTTTGTTTTTAAGCACATGAGATTGTTGGTTTAGAGTTTGGCAGCTTTTTTAATGCTCCATTTTTTTTTCTAATATTGATATTAGCCAATTATGAGGGTGGAAGTTAGAAGAGAGGAAAGCTCAAGCAGAGACTAGTACACAAATTACATGGAAGTATTGTAGGAGCTATCCAGTGAGAAGCATAGATGGATAGAAAAAGAAGCAGCTGTATTCTCATGGAAAGACTTATCTACGAGAACAAGAAGTGGATTCATGCAAGAGAACAATGTTGTTCATGGAAAAATAACGGAGAAGAAAGTGAGTCATCCCAACAACAACAAAATGTCATTTGGTGCTGCTCGGAGTACATTGTAATGTAGGTAGAGGAGATCAACAATGAATGATTGCAGAATGATATAGATGTATAATAAAATAGAATATTACAACTCTAAGGACTTAGAGGAGTGGTATATTTAGTACAAAATTGTTGGAGAATTAGATTTAAGCTTGGCCAAGTAGAATATACAAAACTTTGAAGCAATTTGTAATTGGCAAAGAAAAATTGTAATATTAGTCTAGAATGTTCAGTTTTACATTCAAATGCGTTAGCAAAGTAGTAAAGTTGTAAATTTCAAAGAGCTACTTTGTATTTTATACCATAAATGAAAGAAACATTGTCATGAATGCAACCATTGCATAGAGAATAATTGATGTTTCATTCTACAATTTTGTACTATACAAAAAAAGAATGGACAAGTGCCCCCCCTCTTGGTGGTGAGGTAAATTTTGCTCGTACGGTTGGTAAGTGCAATTTTTTATGGCCAAGTGCAAAAATAACAAATTGTACGTATAACAAATTGCATGTATTAGTACTTGTGGCAATGAATTAATTACCAAATTCTATCAAGCCCAATTTACATGCATTTCCATGTTCAATCACTTTGCCTACAAAGATGTTTCCAAATTTGTCTTCTTCTAAAAAATTCCTCCACAATCATACTTATTTATGGATCCGTGTGACAATTGAGACCAAAAAACCCAACACATAATACTATTAACCCCTATGTGGTCCACACTACGCTTCACTTCTTAGCGTATTAGGTACCACAATTTTGGTATAGGGTTTGGGTGTTTGGAACAATTTGAGGTCATCAAAATAGGAAGAAAGCATTAGTACAAAAACCGCCCCAAATTTGTGAACTTATTAAACATTATAAATCATGCATTACAATTCTCTATATGCACAATTGCCATAGCCCAAATGGCAAAGATTGAAATGCAGTATGGTATAAGGTGACTTTGTGAAGGCACCACATGTGGAAAACTTACTCAAATGCCTCTCAAATTTGTCTCACACTATATCCCCAAGGTGTCAATGTCACTATACTTTGCTCCTTCAAAATCCAAGTGCATGAAAATTTCCAAATTGCTTGAGAGTAGATGATTCCAAAAGCACTTCACATAACGTATATATGGGTGAGAATCATTAAGACTGACTAACTTGTGTTGTACAATGAAACCTCTTTAAACCAATAGGTCCAGGCATGTCTGACAAGATAAGCTTAGACTGGTTTCTTTGTTTACGGAGGTTGTCATTTTTAGTCATAGCCTTTGTATTGGGGACAAGTCCGGGATTAGTCCAACAACACTAGCTTAGAAGAGATTTATTGACTTTTAGAGGAATGAGTTAGGGAGCTTCTCCTGCAGTCCCTTTGTTTATGCCTCAAGAAGTTTGAAGCTATATTGAACCTTGCCACCCTTCCTATCACTTGCAACCACTTCGTCTTCTTGAAGTGCTTGTTGAGCTCAACCTGGCATTCGCTACCCGCCTATTCGAATTGCAACTCTCAATTAACGACAAGTCACCAGCAGAAGCACCAAAATGACTCCCAAACGTTCTAATTCTATCTTGAAGTTATAAACTTTGCCATTTCTAATAAAAGCCAACACTCCGCTGTTTCAAATCCAGGTTCTCAAGAATTTCAAGATCAGGATCGACACCTTCAAAACAGAACACTAAATCAAATCGAATGTCTGTTCTCCACAGCACGGATGATGATCTCTGTCAATAGGCCTTCAGGGAGTCTCCAATGGAAGAAGTATATATGGGTTAGTTCGTGTGGTCAACGTCTGTGCCGATTTGTTGAAGGTCCGATCCTGATTCAATGCCACATTCAAAAGACATGCAAGTTCAGAGTCACTCTTATGAAGACACCGCTATGTTGAAGAGCTTTGGATTGGCATTAATTGTGCAGCATCGCAAGGTTGAACTGGCGAAGTTGAAACCAGTGAAATAGTCCTCAAGAACAAGATTTTGAATTACAGATGATCGGGAATTTCTTTCAATTGGAGAGGTTCCGACCCCAAAACTTGTGACAT
Organism: Pseudisothecium myosuroides; assembly: GCA_951799445.1. Taxonomy (NCBI): domain Eukaryota; kingdom Viridiplantae; phylum Streptophyta; class Bryopsida; order Hypnales; family Lembophyllaceae; genus Pseudisothecium; species Pseudisothecium myosuroides. Next base: position 17,990,448 of record OX637287.1, on the reverse strand, counting down.
ACATCATAGCATTCTTTAGATCCAAATCCGAACACCTCCTCCAGTCGGGGGGCCTCATTTTGCCGATCCTGAACATAAGGAACTAAAACCCATACGTTGAATGATGTAACAGTGGTCAATTCAATAGAAATCACTCCCCCATTAACCCCCTAAATGCCTAATCGTTTATACTTTTTCTGTTGAAGATTGATAAAACTTATCAAAACTTGGGCTACTTATTTTGTTTTGAGCAAAACTCCATGAAGCTCAGACAAGGCCACTTTCACAGTTCTGTACTTCCCAGTAATGAAAGTGCCAGCCTGTTCACTGGACAAACTCACGATCACGGTGGGACTCGAACCCACAATCTCCCGCTCCGGAGGCGAGCGCCTTATCCATTAGGCCACGCGACCACTGCTTGTGTCATAAACAATTCCTGATTTTGACTTTACTGAGTATGTTGTTCTGTCGTCACCTCATAGGATGGCATGACTCAACGGTTAGTTATGGGGTCTTGAGCTTAACTGTTATTGCGGTAAGCAGTGGCCGTTAAGCATTACCAGGGTTAGTGACGAACTCTTTTCGAGCAAAGGAAACAACTTGCTTCACGCTTCTTCGCAATTGTTCAGCATCACAGTCGGACAGTATTATTCCTTAACATCACCTCCTAAAACGCAAAAGTATCTTTGCAATTAGTCCACATAAAAAATCCACAAAAAATGAAAGTATAATCAGGTCCTAGTTACCTCCCAAAGAGGAATTGATTGGCAAACCTGCTCAAGAAGGCATGGCAACCACCAAGGTCTTCATAGTGTAAGCAATTGTACTCCATATTTCTGTTTTTCCTGGTGTGCATGTCAGCGTTGTTTAGAGGTGCCTGATCCAAGTAGAACAGAATCAGAAGACCAAGCTTGCTCGGTCTACTTTCCAGTTGCAAGCATGCTGTGCGTTTCTGTCACAGGCATTTTCAGCATGCCAGTAGGATCAGCAAGGATAGGAAAAATTGGTGACAGTCCTCACGGCTTTCGTTTCCAGGAATTTGAATCTTGACCCTGACAATGACAAAATCGGTTGAGATTTCAGATACTACTCGATGTATGGTCACATCGAGAAGATGGCCGAGGAAATAAAGAAGGGAGCCGCTTCAATCGAGGGTGTCGAAGCCATTGCATTTCAGGTACCTTCAAATAACACTGTACTGCAAATTTTGGATAAGGCAAAGCCAAGCAAAATGTACTGTACATCCTTGAACCCTACCTCATGATGCTTCGAAATTTAGCAAAGTGCGTGAGACATGAGCTGAATTGAATCATCAATTTAAACCTATTCTTCACAGCAGTAATGCTTACCTATTGATCGGTGGGGTGTCACAATATGTGAAGGTGCCGGAGACGTTACCACAGGAGATTCTGCACAAGATGGGAGCCCCTCCCAAGAGCGCAACCAACCCTGTAATACAAATTGCACAACTGCCAGAAGCTGATGGATTTATTTTCGGATTTCCCACTCGCTATGGCATGATGTGCGCCCAGTTTAAGGCTTTCTTTGATTCAACTGGCGGGTTGTGGCGGACTCAAGCTTTGGCAGGAAAGCCAGCTGGAATCTTTGTCTCCACGGGCACTCAAGGAGGCGGCCAAGAAACCACAGCGTACACTCACCAGTTCTTCATTTGCATTTGCTTTTACCTTCTCCAAACGATGACCATCGTTGTTGACCTTATAGGACCTGAATACAATGACCTGCATGAAGCTGTCAAAACAAAGTGTGCCAAATGCTTTCATAACAGCAGATGTAAAATGGATGCTAATATTACCTAAAAATCTGTGGGGCAGGTTGACAGCAATAACACAATTGGCACACCATGGAATGATCTTCGTTCCGACTGGCTATACGGCAGGGCCGGGGATGTTCAACCTGGCAGAGCCCAAGGGCGGGTCTCCATATGGGTCGGGCACCTTTGCTGGTGATGGTAGCCGTCAGCCATCGAAGCTGGAGCTGGAGCAAGCTTTTCACCAGGGCAAGTACATCGCCAGCGTTGCGAAGAAGCTCAAGCTTGGCTAGGTCTTTGAATGTCGGACTTCATCGTCACAGCTGCAGGATATCCGCAAGTATCATGTCAGCGCCATTGTTTCCATTTTGAGAGAGAGACTAAAGGTACTAGGTCTCCCGAACCATCTGACATAAGTTTTCTTACGACAAGTATCGTAAGAAAAAATTGAGCTTGAAGTAGTGGCTACTCATAAAGGTAATAAAAGCTTTCCTTATGTTCAGTTTTTGGATCTGCACACATCATAACCATCGTATGTGCCTTGTAAACTACAAGACGATCAAATGGACAAATGGTGCTTACCCTATTTGTGGCGGCTTCAGAGTATTCATATGACTCATCAAAAAATAAGAGGAGTTCAACTCAAATTTCAAAGGGAAATAAATTAGACCGAACTCATAGTCTTCAAGCAGGCAAAGGCAAATCTCCTTTCCAAATGCGCGCAAGGCCCAGATACGTCCAGCAATTGGAACAAGTCCTATAAATAAACTTGTAATGACGATTGTCCTGCTTGACAATCCTGAGCAATTTCAATTGCAACAGCTCAGTGAGCTGAGCATCGAGAATTTCTCAGAATCTACTTCAGCATCCTCATCTTTCTGTCCGTTCGAACCCTAAACTCACACTTTCCAAAACATTCTTAAGACCTCAAAGTACACCACGAAAACTACATGGACGCGCAAATGAATCAGACAAATGCACCTCTGGAAACATATCTACCTTGCAAAAATTGCGAAAACGTCCAGGAAGGCAACAAGATGAATGAAATTGTCACGACGCATACTCGATAACAAAATGAAAGAGCCCTGACATTGTAATTCCAATGTAAAAAAGCTGCGAATCCCGTACCATGCCAACCGGACTAAAGCAATTTCAAATATTTCGAGCCCTAACTACTATTCATGTTACAGTAGAACCTCTCTTAGTGCATACTGTCTTAGTGCATATATGCATTAAGAGAGGTCATGATATTTGTGAACAGTGGTTGGAGGCCCCATAGTGAGTGGCCACGTTAGCCAAAGTTCTGACAGAACCTCTCTTACTGCATAAACCTCTCTTAGTGCATAAACCTCTCTTACTGCATAAACCTCTCTTACTGCATAAACCTCTCTTAGTGCATAGTCCCAACTCTATGCACTAAGACAGGTTCTACTGTACTTGTAGAGTCCAAAATCTGTCCCTTAGTTCCGACTGGAGACGAGGGTGTACTAGCACTCAAATCATAACGCCAAACCCATAAGAACACATTCTAACCAAGTATATTTCGAATTCGTGCAGCTTAGATATTAACACTGATGGGCCCCGTGAGGGGCAGTCCAAAAAATGGGGTATGCCGGTGAGTGTACCCAGCGCACGGTATTCTTTAGTAAAAGGCGAAAGAATAGTTCGCTTTGTGCTGAGCACCCGACTTGTAGCTGGGTAAGGTGAATGAGCTGGACTTTATACAGGAAGAATGTAAATGAGACAAGCAACGCGTATGAGGTAAATGAAGACCTCTCTCATCCTCATTTGGCCTGCACCTATCTCACCGATAATGAGCGTGACCCCAAGTTCTCTGGCTGATGTCCCTGACTTCTAAGTCATCTGTTTCCCTCCGTGGCGTATCTCTATCCCTCACATCTTACTACGGGCATCCCCATGAGAAGATTGAGTGCACTGGAATGGCTTTCATCACTTTCAGGCCATTTCACTGTTCAATTGCAAACCATTTCAGTATCAGCAGCTCCAACTTCGCAAAATACCGTCCAGTAACCACATTTTCGAGGCCGCGACATGATCTTATTCGGGAGCTTCTAAGATCAGTGCGCTAATAAAGTAATCTGCTCTTTCAGCTGCCCAAGCACTTATTCCATCAGAGCGCACTATCTGGGTGTCAAATTGACAACCAAGAACGGAAAGTATTTCATTTCAGTAGTGCACACAATTCGAATAGATCGGTTTACATGTTTGATTGGAAGGGGGCCGCGCGAACGCGAGCCCCCGCTGCCACAAATTATGACGTGTATGCCTCCCGTGGGAAGATACTACAGTCACCCGGCCCTTGGTGCAATGGGGCAGGTTCCTCCAAGCCATCCACCTTCAGGATTACGGATCGACCCCGCCCAGGTAAGTGAGGAGAGCTGCGCGCACTGGAGTACTTGAAGGGTTGGGTCATCCTTTGAGACTCCCAAAGCTATGGGACATCGATCTGTAACGATTTTAACATCACTGTGATTGAAAATATTCCCTGGGATCTCAATCAATAGCCCTCTGCTTGGAATATTGCACAGGAACCGCATTTCTTTTGAACATACATTTCTAGCATTTGAATAGCTGGTCTCTTGTGCAGATGTGCAAAAGTCCAAGTCTTCGTTTGGGACTTCGCAAGGTGCAGTAAATGAAACTCCTCTGCAACGAGCTCTCACTTTCGTTTTTCCTGGTGATTCTACCGATCTGTTACAAGATGTCGGAAAGCGCTGATGCAAGTGGGACGATGATTGTTACGTACATTGAGACTGGTTTCTAATAACATCCAAGAAACATCAAAAGGCAGCGTCTCTCTGATTGAATCGAACAAGTGCCATTGATTTCAATGCAGACGCTACAGATTCATGCCACCAGTACATCACCATGTTAAGCGGTCTGTAGCAATTTGACATATAACTGTTGCCCAACTAGTCATGCTACTGACCTAAAAAACAAGAGAATAGCATTCAATCACATGATCAACTCCTTCGGAGACTTTTCAGACAATACAAACTAATAACTCTACAACCAACCAGTTTCGCTATTTAAATTGATGGCCCCTCCGAGGGGCAGTCCAAAAAACGGGGTATGCCGGTGGATGTACCAGCACACGGTATTCTTCAGTAAAAGGTAGTTCGCTCTGTGCTGAGCACCCGTCTGTGCTAGCTTCACATCCTGCTACATTACTACCAGTGTGATTTTGTAAGGGGTGCAGAGACCTCTGCGATCAAAGTGAACCCATTATGATCTGCTGTTCCGTGCGGAAAGGATTCAAGCACAGGAATAGTATATTTCCGAATTTCGAGACTATAGAGATCACTATGGTAATCAGTTCCATTTTACGGTTTCAAATTGGATGGGGGCCGCGCGAACGCGAGCCCCCGCTGCCACAAATTATGACGTGTATGCCTCCCGTGGGAAGATACTACAGTCACCCGGCCCTTGGTGCAATGGGGCAGGCTCCTCTTGGCCATCCGCCTTCAGGATCATGGATTGACCCCGCCCAGGTAAGTGATAAGAGCGTCGCACACTGGAGTACTTAAAGGGTTGGGTCATCCTGTGAGACTCCTAAAGCTATGGGACATCTCTCACCAGAGGGAAATCACTGCCCTTTAACACTATTTTGCACATTACTCAGAAATCGCAACTCTTGTGAACATACCTTTTATAGAAATCCTGTGCAGGTGACAGCAAATACAACGGTACCATGGCCTTCCACTAGAGCACCGAGGCGCTTGTCAACTACACCGAGATCACGCCTATTCCACACATCGAAGGCCTTGCAGATCAAGTCTGTGTTATCTGCTAGCATTTCACGCCTCTTGTGAAGAGAAGTAGAAGCATCTGAAGTCATCCAATGCAACACTTCTTCGGTCTTGGTAGAGGGTATAAGTCTACGAATCACTGTGTCAATGCCGATGGATATGTGGATCTCGTTGGAACCCAGGTTGAAGAAGGCCACATAATATTCGTTCTCTGTGGATGGCACAAACCGTAAGATCAGCATGCTGCTACGTGGAAAATATCTACATCCATCTCGGAATTGATAAGTGGTAGCGAGGGTTCTCAGGTTACAAGTGCAGGTTCAAACCTGAAGGATGCCTTGCCACCCAGATGCGTTCTCCAGCAGCTTCGACGACAGATGCACACAAACCTGTGTGCTCATTTCGAAGTCTACCCTCTGCTGTCAATCGCCACAGCTGATTCCAAGCATTCATACACGTCAATAAATTTTTTTTGACGAAAAGCATCGCCAACATGCACATCGCCTGCCATAAACCTTCTTACCCTTTGGGAAAGTTAGGAAATCTTCTTATGGAACAATTTAAGCAAACAATTTATGCAGCAAAGTGAATTGGATATGAAAGTATTCAAACTTTGTGAGAAAATTAGTACTAGTGTATCAATTAGGGGTGGTTTAAGCTGGTGAAATACTTGATACATTAATGACCTAAGAGGACCAACAATTTCTACCATTGAGCTGAGATACTAAAATGATATAAAATCTTTTAGATGTCAATTCTAAACACGCTTGATAAAATGATTTGACGTACTAGGTAAAATCTGCATATTCGAATGAATATTTGCAAGGCTGATATTAGATTTTAAATAAGTATGAATCCCCAATTTTCAAGATAGTATCATGATAATAAGAACATAATATACCAACACCGAAAATGAGCTTCTGGTTTATAAAGTTTTTTTTTTTTCCAAACACTTGTAAGAGTACAAAGACCCTATGGCACGCGACTGTAGACCATGATGTCGTGAATGAAGACGATACCTGATTGGGTTCTTCGAGATTGCATTCGGCATTCTGCATTTTCGCTTGCTGCACATCAGTGTAAAGGTCTGGAGCTAGGCATCCATGCTCGCGTGGTGATGCAATGAAGCCAAAGGTCTGTGACCCAGATGCAAACGAAGTCCAGTGCAGGCATTTAAGAGGCAATACCCCGTCCTTGCGCCATATGTTTCGACTCGACGCTGTATCAATCCAGCAGACTTGATCTGCATCCTGAGGATGGCGTCCAGGCCTCAGAGACCATCGTCGCCGAACTTTCTCCTTGCAATCACTTAATTCAAACCTCGTGGACGCTGAGTTTGAGTTGGAATGAGACGTACTCATCAGCTGCAAAATAAAACGCTCGACTCTTAAACTAAATGTTTTGAACGTGTCGAGCTTGAGATTGGCGAACCCAAAAATCCTGCAACGAAGTCTTGAATCCACCACCGCACTAAGCGGTTCAAGATTACCTCATGATTATCGACACTGTGAGCATTGATGAACAGAATCCGAGGGTTCGTGATAAGAGAGAGCGTCGCATTCTCCATTGCCCGCAAGTCACCCCCAAACATCAACGGGCTCTTCGCCATCGCCCAAAGAGACACCTAAAGAGAAACAATAGAGCACCGTAAGTCTGGCGACGGTTGAGAAGAAATGAATTTGAACTCCACTCAAATTCGATGAGAGAATGCGTCATATATTGACGATAAACAAATGATTGTCACCTTTGAATGTGCACTACAGTCATAGGCGTGCTCTGTTAATTTGTGGAAAACACTCACTACTTGAAGAAACAATGGGTCGCAATATCAAAGGTATGGAGGGGTAGCTAGAGCAAGCAAGACTCACCTGGGTGCGTTGTTCAGCAGGAGTTAATGTACACCAGCGATGAGGACCAACTGGAGCACCTGCAGAAGTCCACTAAAGCCTACTCAAGCAGATGTATATAAAATAGAAGAACTCCAAATAGCAAAAAAAAAACGCTATCGAAACTTCCAAATTTTTACCAGGGTCAGTGAGCCACCCCAGCGGCAACATATCCAGATCTGGCCAAGAACAACCTCCTTCATTCGGGGCTCCTATCAGACCAGCTGCCGCAAAGTCTCTGTTGCCCAGACAGACCCACGATTACTCTAAATTCAAACTATCAAAACCAACAAGAGGCAGGTTTACAGCTCGTATCATTGAGAATACGCACCTAGCAACATTAAAATGTGTTTCCAAGTCCGACCATGTATCCCAGTCATCTCCAGTCACACGATACATGTTGGCCATGCTTGATACCATTGTGCCCATATCTGGGGTTGCTCGAACACCAGGAGATAGAGAGTACACCATATGCCTCGCGGTCTCCGCAATGCTCTGTTACAATAATCCGGTGCATACAGTGCTCAGTATCTTGAACTTGCACAAGAGAGGGGACATATTCATCTCTCATTCACCAAATGCATGTAAAACTTTGCAGAGTGTGTGACTCTAAAATGCACATACTACAGCAGAGCTATCCAGGACGATGTGTAAAAGAGATGGCACCTTTGAAACAAGCTCTATCTCACTGATGCGTAAGTCCGGTGCACCAAAAATACAGTCGTGCTTGACTGCAAATCACATGCGTAATTCAGTCACCACCTGATTGTGAAATCATTAGCTTTTCTCAGGATCTTCTTACTTTATCCCCTACGTGCACCATCTAAAAGAAGAAAGTTCACTTTGGAAGCTAACAGTCAATTATAGTAACTTTCGAAACATACTTCCATCATTCAAAATTTAGGGTATGATTATTCCTCCCCTCGGTACATTTTCAAAAGCGGTCACTTCCATATCTACTGGGAGTTAAGACGTTAACAGTAAACTTACTGAAGTCTACACCCCAGGATGCATATTGGTCGTAGAGCGATTTCACGAATGCACGACCACCCTCGGAGCTTGAGTTGACGCCCATGAAGCAAGCCTTCATCCATTTACACTCGGTTCCTTTGACGGCAATGTCCGCAGCCAGCCATGGCCTTCCACTTTCAGAATCCGGACTACCCTGCCCACAGTACCTCAAGTGAGTGCAGATCAATGTCTACAATCAAACATGATGAAAGATTGAAGAAAAGAAACTAATTTCAGAATGTTAGGTGTGAGATGCACCTTAGCACCTAAGATTGGAGTGTTGGCATGCACAGCAGCAGTGCTGATCCCTCGCATCACATGGATCCCGAATTTCAACCCCATGTCATGCACTTGTTGTGCAACGCGAGCTAAGCCGCTTCCATCTTGAGATGACGGCCATCGATCAGGATCAGGCACCGGGCGACCCCATTGATCAATTGTGTCGTACCCAGGTGACCCCACGGACGCGCCCGGTGCAAGTTTTCGGTACCACAAGAAATCCAATACCACGTACTGCAAATGAATATCACTTCCACAAACTTCAATCGAACATCTACCCCACGAATTGATTGCTTTGAACGATTCTCACACACGGCAACAGTCTAGCAATATTACACGACAAAAACGTACCTCATAACCGAACTTGAGAAGATGTTGGGAGACAAACTTGGCATTGTCGAGAAACTCTGCTTCTGAGACGATCCAAGAAAATGAGTTGTACGAGTTCCAACCCCGCGGCGGGGTTAGTGCCAATTGTCGCCTTCCCTTCGTAGGACGAACTTCTCCCTCAGCCCTGTTGAAGCCGGAGCAAACATCTCAAATCAATCACTACACTAGCTGAAGTTTACTGAATACCGTCACATTCGTCCAAAAATTATGCTGATTGAATGATTCCATGTCGACACACAAAATATTCCACTACATTTGGATTTTCGTCATTCCAAAAATCAAAATTCCAAAATTCCAAAAATTCAACAATTAATAGAAAAACATAATTCGTCTTGAACCAGGACGACGATACCTAGGGTTTACAGCGATTCAGGTTTCAAGCCATTTCCGAGCTCGAGCTCATGGTTAAGTATTCTCACACACTCTCATAGTCGGTCGGCGTTGTGTCAGAAATTCTTACTTGCAGAGAATCAAGAAGCAAACGATGCAGGATACTGCGGTTGCGATAACTCCTGGCATCGTCACTCCATACAATTTACTCCGACAACACTCCTATTCTCCCGAGCTTCAAAAATCCGATCCGCAATGCCAATGGCCAGATCAGTTAAGGATAATTCCTTGCAACTTCAACCGTCATTTCAGTGCCTGGTACCAATCTGCACATACGAGTCGTGAATTGCAATGCATTTAACAGAGTCGCAAATAAAACGAAGCAAACGCGTCGACCATAGCCAGAGAGACACTTGGAAACCACAATTCGGGATCTGCACATCACTACAGAACTATTCCAATTTCGAAGCAATGGAAAAATGGAACTCATGGCAAAATTCTCAGAAGCTGGTAAGGGATCCACATCTTACACCGACAGCAAGAAAGACGGCCCAGTACTCAAGAATTGCTGTACAACTCAGAAATTCTGGAAATTTCACCACCATGGCGAAAAAATGAAGCTGTGAATCCGTCGGGTTTCTGCATTTGATTTCTAGTGTTGCAAACGCAAATTGAAAATTGTAAAACACGCGAAGACGACAGATGGGTCAAGTTGCAAACTCCACAGACTTGAGTCACAGCTTCCTTGCAGATATCCTTCCCTTGCACGATTGCTCAATACACTGATTTGTCCTAAGTATTAATTAAGTGTTAATTAGTGAGGATGCAAAGTTGGTGTCACTTCAGAAAGGAGACAGTAGTACATGTACAACATAGTAATATTTCAACCTGCACTAATTAATAGAGTTAATCGTAAAGTATGTTCAATGCAGGATCAAGAGCTGGAGTTTGAGAAAAACACAGGGCTAAGGTAGAGGTACCTATTTCCAATAACTTAAGCATTTGAACTTCACTGTAGGATATGGGAAATTCATTGAGAAATTGAGCTTAATGTGTGCAAATATAAGGATGAAGAAGAAAAAAAATTTAAATGATTTTTTTTTCAAGAATGATTATTTTATTCAATATAAATGTGGATTTTTCACCTATAATGGATAGCTTTGGCACTTTTCCCCAAACAAAGAAGGAAGAGTAGATGAGAAGGTATAAATAAAGAATCTTTTTCAATGAACAATGCACCCAATTGTTGTCAACAGTATGTCACCCTATAAAGCCATGCATGCATCATAGAGGGGCTTTTGGAAATAGGCACTTCTACCTTAAACTCCTTGGAGCACTAAAATTGGGGTGTGATGGAGTTTGGACGTTTGGTGATGTTTGTTTTTTGTACTCCATACTTTGGTATTCTTGGTTAAACCTTCTTATAACACCACTATTACAATTGGAGTTGACCTTTACAAAGGTAAAAGTACCCATTCCTGACCAATGACCCATACCCAATCTATAGGGTGCAGTTATTTCCAACTAAAGTTGGAATAAATTTTTTGAAGCTTGCAGAATGTGTTTTTTCTTTTTTTCAATGTTGGAACTAATAAGTTCATGAAACATGTCCCAAAGTAGTGAAGGAAGTAATCGGAGCTCTTGATTCATTAGAATTGGAAGAGTCTAGACATTGGCTATGGGTCTGGAGTACTTTTTGCCTCCTAAAATTCATAGTAATTTCACTTCAAGCAAAAAAAATTATCAACATTTTTGCAATCCCCGTCATTTCTATCGTTGCGCCTCAAAAAATATTTGCTTTGCCTTGCACTACTTGAGATCATGCCTAAAATTGCTTATTTGATTGGTTATGGATGCCTTTAAAGTAGACGCACCCATTTCCACCCAGCACCCAATTCCATCTTCATGTACCAATGGTGTGCATTTTAGAAAGAAAATGTCCACCACTAGTACATGAGGGAGGAATTCTTAAAGGGACAGGAATGGGTGCGCCTACCTTACCTCATTAACTCCAATATATTGTGACTTTGGTAAATTAGTGTCTCACACATTAATTGGACAAATCATTGTACTTTTTGAAATCAATGTGCTTTTTGAAATTAGTGTTTTTTGAATTTAGTGTTTTTTGAGGATTTTATTTTCTCTCATAGTAAGATTGGGATTGTTACACAAGTAATGGTGGACACTTGAACAATGATTTTGTACATTTATAAAATTTGGTTAATACAACAAATGTTGTGTAGAAAATTGGATTTTATACTTGTCATTTGGCATTCATGATGTAGGTCATGTGACAAAAATTGAATTTATGCCATCGAAGGTAGAGCCTCCCATAATCGACCAAATGAGAAATTTCGACATGATCTGGAGTAGTGAAGGCAAAACAAATATTTTTCACAGGTACATCGATAGAAATGACATCGTTTGCAAAAAAATTGGTAATTTTATCGCTTGAATTGAAATTACTATGAATTTTGGGAGGCAAAAAGTGCTCCGGACCCATGGCCAATGTCTAGACTCTTCCAATTCCGGTCATTCAAGAACTTATTACCTAATCATTATTTCCTACTTTTCTTTCACAACTTGGGACGTGTGTCATGTATTTATTAGTTTCCACCTTGAAAAAGAAAAAGGAAACATTCTAAGCTTGGTCAAAAATACGTACACCTATAGGTCGAGAATGGGTCAATGGATGGGAATGGGGGGGCTACCTTAATTGGAATAGTCTTTTTGTTAAGTTGGTTGAAACCATTCCAAACCATTCCAAACCATTCTTCAATGTTACAAGTATGGTAACTATAGATAAAGTAACCAAATTAGTATGTGATCATGGTTCATATTATTAGATTGTCTTAGTTTGTATTGGATCTTGTTGGTCATTGAAAAAAGACTCTATATTCCTTCATTGTAGCTTATACTTTTAAAACACTTGATGAATAAACTTTCATAGTTCCATTAGAACAGAGGAATTGGGAAGGGGAACAGGTTTGAAACAACCCTCTGGAAGACTCAAATCTCTTCTAATGTATTGTAGGAATATAAAAAAACAACGTTTACTTAGACTCTCATTTTCAAACTACATACAATATAAGTAGGAATTCAGTTTTACAAAAGATGGCCTTACATCTCACATGAACAAGAATTAAAATCGTTTTTTTTGAATTTGATGAATTCTTTGATAAAAAGATTGAAAGACTCTTTACTTTGTGGAGTAATTACAAGAAACACACAATCATGTACTATTTTCAAGTCAAAAGCTTCTATAAACATAGTATTTTTTTTCATTATACCATCTAAAATTTGAAATTCATAATCTTCAAAAAATGACTATTTTAAATTTTGAGTAAATTTTTTATAATAATAATAATTTCAATAATGCTTAAGATTTTTTTGATAGTCTATATCATATTTGTCAAGTTGGGGATTTATTACAATTTTGAGCCCAATTAAGATTATTGGGTTTTAACAATTGTAATTTCAAGTTGTCTTTTAGAATTGCACAAATTTGCAAATGACTTTTCTGAAATAGTTTAACCACTATCTTGCACTTGTGCTCAAGATGCACTCTTTTTATAATAACAATGGAGGAACTATATTTTTTACTTTTATTTAGATGAACAATCCAACCTTTATTAGAAAAAGGGCTATTTTTTATTTTATTTTTTGAAACTTTTTAGTACTTTTTAAAATTACAAACATCAAAGTACATCAAAGTCATGAAATATACTATAAACCTATTTTTATTTGTAACTCTTAAACAATTTTTTTTGTCATAAGTTTTTGGAATTATCTTATTTATGCAAGTAGTATTTTGGTGATTTTTCATATTATTTATTATTATTTTTAAAAAAACATTCTAGAAGTTCTAATATAGTGCAATACTTTGCAAATAATGAAATTTAGTAGTACCACTCTAATTGATTTTAAAATGCTATAAGTATTTAATCTTGATGAACACTTTTATTCAGAGCATAATATCAGCAATATTCAAAGAGGAGGATCTTTATTAACTTGGATCATAAACATATTCATCAAGAATAAAAATTGATAACATCTTATAATCAATTAGTATAATTAACACTAAATTTCATTAAACGCAAAATTAGTATATTATTAAACGCAAATGAAACAAGTGTTCAATCTCCCTATGACCTTGCTATGAGCATTGATATATAATATAGTTCATGATGGCAATAACTTGATCACAAAATGTTTGCATGAAGGTGGGCCTCCCTAAATGTACCACTAACCCAAAACTGTCATCATCACTTAGTGTCTCTGAAATCATTGCATATCTATGTGGAAGAAACGATTTTAGAAGCAGGACACTAAATCCATCCCATAGTTGACCACTCAAGCAATTCTGCGCATGTTCTGGAGCAATAGAAGGCAATATAAATTTTCTACCCTGTAAAAAGATAGAAATGACAGGCATTGCCAATTTTTGTGATTTTTAACCTGAATTCAAAATATTTATGAGTTTTGGAAGTCAAACGAGAAGTCAAGGGTTGGCCTCAACCCATATCCAATGTCTAGACTCTTCTAATTCCAATCATTCAAGAACTACTTTCCTGCTTACTATTTTCTATTTTCTTGCTCACTACTTTGGGACATGTGTCATGATCTTATTAGTTCTAACCTTGAAAAGGGAAAAAAACATTTCAAGCTTCGTTTGGAAATCTATCCCAGCCTTGGTTGGAAATAACTGCACCCTATAGGTTGGATATGGCTCTTTGGTCAAGAATGGGTGGTTCTATTATACAGAGCTTGTTTTTAACATTTACCTCGCAAAATGCATAATTGACCGTGCTTATCTGACTTTGTGAGACAGATTTAGCATCTTGCATTTTAGAACCTCTGTCAAAAAAACTGCCTCCTAAAGTTTGTAATTTTTGCATATGATATCCTAATGTCAAGTTCTTTGGGACATTGAAACCTCTTCACTTGCCAATTAGCAAGAAATTATGAAAATTTGACTAGTCTAATAGTAATTAGGCACAATACCAAAAAGTGGTGGTTTGGAAGGCACCCACTTTACATTTTGAAAACTAGTGAGGTTGAACAAAGTCCAATGGGGTTACTCCTTCCAAAGTGAGTTTATTTCCTCATTTGTGTGGTGAAGCATCGTATGCACACCGAGCACTAAACTCAAACATAATTTGTGAACATTAAAGTGTTTAACCCCGCCTAAAGGTTCACACATCTAAAAAGTGGGTGCGCCTTGGTCAACCCTAATTGTAACTTTCAAAATATCCATTATTGGTGTATGTTTTAAATTAGGAAAATGAAGTTTGACAAGTTTTAGTTCTAAGCCATTTGAAATTTTTGAAAAAATGAAAAAATTGAAAGAATTATTGCAATTCCAAGCTCCAAAGGTCAAAATCTATATTACACAATTATATTGTCTAATTTTCTTTTGAATTTAAATTATCAACTTATATTTTTCATACTAACCTTCACTTATGGTAAAAATCCCAAATTATTCTAATATATATTGTAATTGATATAATTTTATTTCCACCTTTTACTTTATTTATTTTTTATTATTTGTTTTTTTCATCAAAATTTATAAAAATTTAGTGTCCATTAAAAACCTGTTTTCTCACATGTGAAAATATCAAGATTTTATATATCAATTATATAATAGAATAAAACTAGCTTGATAGTGAAATTTGACTTAATGGTCATTGCCATGGGTGTTTTGGGTGTAAAAAATAAAACAACTAATTGAGAAATTTTCACCCTAATCTCCATTGCTATTTGAATTTCTTGAAATAATTTCAAATTAATGGAGTATTTTTACTATATTTACAAAAAAAAAATCACTATTAAGTCACCAAAATTATAACTATGGTAATTTTGAAACAAAGCAAAAAATTTCATAATGATTGACGGTTCATAGTGTCACATAATATAAAAGTATAAACTTGATATTTGAACACATTTCAAAAGGGAAAATTTAGCTCAAATATGATGTTTAATTTTTTTTGCAATGGACCTAGTCATTTAGGGTTAAAGGATTCATCCCCTTAGATGCTTTCTCTTTGAATCACATTCTTGTGGAAGCATCACTTCAATGTCTCACCTGCAACATCTATAGCTTAAGTTAGGTTGTTTGTTTTGTTTGTTTTGTTTTGTTTGTAAGTTACGTTGAGATCTCCATAATCGTGCATCCTTGGGGGCATTCTTGGTACCATTGAAAAGCACTCGGCAAGGAAGGGTGCATTGGCTTAAGGTAACTACACCTAAAATTGCACAGTTAAGCTCTGTGGCATGACAATATGCTCTAAAAAGTGAACAACAATTTCTGGACATAGGTGAAGGACTATGAATCAAAACGCAAGTGGTTCTATAATTTTTGGACACATTATGAATTAGTTACCAATTTTCAAAGATACAAAGTGTAGGGTGTTAAAAGTGTCATCTAGGTGATGCCAAAATCAATTTGATGCTTATGAAAAAATGCCAAAGAGAAGTTAAACCGAAGGAAAGTGTACACAAAATGGACCACTTGTGAGGTTGCCACCTCCACAATTCTATTAATAGAACTGCACAACATTCAAAATGGGGCTTAATTCCATCTTACACTTGTCCTTCAATGTGTACCATTTTTGATTTCCTCCCAATTCATTTCCAGTTCAAAAATAGGAGTCGCTTTTGAGGAGCGGTCCATTATAAGTGTAATTACCTTAGTTTGGTGTCATTTTGACTCACAGTAGAAAAGACATGAATTTAAAAATTAGAAAATTGCTTTTATTTTTATATATTATATCATATTGTGACATCGGCACAAGGTACACTAGTAGCAATTGAATGCAATACGGTAGTATACCGTAGTCGACTGATTTCCTCACTGTAGTGCTATACTATACATTAACTTACATGGGCTACGGTAGGGGATGACCCAGAAGCGTGTAAGTTAGCTGGGACATTGAGAACCTAAAACATTGAGAGTATATGGCTTCAATCACCTGTCTTGGCTAGTAGGAGAGCTGATAAGGAGGTGTTCTGGAATAGGGTGCGCCCTCCAAAGTACTCCTTCATTTAGTGGGTTTTTGAACTTACTTTGTTTTGCTCTCTTGTCCAGCTTTCTTGGCTTGGTTGTTGTTCCTTGGTTTCTTTCTAATGCAGTGGGTCTCCCATTTGTTCAAACAAACAAACCCTAAAACAAGAAAACCGTAATTAAGCCGTGTTGATGAGAGGGAGAGCCGACCTCTCACCAGGTGCGGTGCTCACAGTTCAGTCTCATCGGTATCGCCAGTAGCCCGTACCCCGTTGCGAAGGTAACATCTCTCTCCCCAGTCCCAGGGCTGGTCAGAAGCTGGCTGTATTCCAGTTTTATTGCAGAAGGCCCTTCCACACTATTCGGCAGAGACTGACCACCGGGGAGGGTTCTTCCTGTATAAGATTCTGCCTACCCTGTCAAAGACCACAACGAGCCGCGTGCTCAGCATAAAGCGATCTGTTTTTTCGCAAAGAATACCGTACGCTGGGTACACTCACCGGCATATATATCCCATTTTTTGAACTGCCCCTCACGGGGTCCATCAATGTATATTGAGAAATCGGACGGACTTTGCGGTCTCTAGTTTCGAATTGTCCTGAAATGCGTCCAAACGTGGTGACATGAAAGCTACCGTCGAGTCTCTGCAAAGCGAGTAGCATGATCAGTTGTTAGGCAATCAACACTGAAATCTGAAATTCCAACAGAGCGTTGGGCATGGCCGGTGATGGACTGATGGCATGGAGTTGTGGCCTCTGCATTGCAATCAATTGGATCTTGTTCGATTCAAACTCAGAGACGCAGCCTTGATAGAGTCTTTGAAGATTCTCGGATGTTGTTACGTTATGAACCAGTCTCAATGTACGTAGCATTCGTTGTCCCACTTGTATCACTGACTTCCAACATATTGTAACAGATTGAATCGCTGGGAAATATGAAATTGAGTGCCCGTTGCAGATCGAAGAGTTTGGACTATTGCACTTCGAGAAATCCCAGAGGAAGACTTGGACTTAATAATTTATGCATAGTCACATCTGCACAAGAGACGAGCTATTTAAACATGTATGTTCAAAAGAGTTGCAATCTCTGTGCAATATTCAATTGCAAAACAGAGGGCTATTGATTGAGATCCGAGCGAACATAGTCTGAACTCGTTACAGATTAATGTCCCATAGCTTTGGGAGGCTCAAAGGATGACCCAGCCCTTCAAGTACTTGAGAGTGCGAGGCTGTTTCTACTTACCTGGGCGGGGTAGATCCGTTATCCTAAAGGTGGATGGCTTAGAGGAGCCTGCCCCATTGCACCAAGGGCCGGGTGACTGTAGTATCTTCCCATGGGAGGCATACACGTCATAATTTGTGGCAGCGGGGGCTCGCGTTCGCGCGGCCCCCATCCAATCAAACATGTAAATTGATCTCTTAGAGTTTCGCTCATAATTACTGTTTCGATTGTGTGCAACGGTGAACACATCACGGTTTGAACAAAGCGTTTATTATGTCTTCTTGAAATACCTTTCCGGACAGCCTAAAGAACAGGTTTAATGTCAAGGCATCGATCTTGGGAACCGCAGCGAATAGATCATATCATTGCCTTAAAAATATGGTTGGTCTTAGGTCAACTTGGAGCTTCTAACTGGATTAGCTTGCAGTTTATCGAATGTTGCAGCGGCCTGAAAGTGATAGTTCCACTGCAATGCACTCAATGTTTCTCGTGGGATGTCCTGAGTAAGTTGTGACGGATGGACATATGCAAGGTGGGTAATGCAAGTCAGAGAGATCAGCTAGAGCACATGGGATCAAGCTCATTCGCGGTGAGGTAGGTGCAGGCTGCCCAAGGACGGAAAAGGTCTCCATTTATCCCATACGCGTTGTTTGTCGCATTTACATTCTATGGGTATAAGTTTCTGCATACTCCTCCATTTTTCACCTGGCCGGGTGCTCAGCACAAAGCGAACTATTCTTTCGCCTTTTACTAAAGAATACCGTGCGCTGGGTACACTCACCGGCGTACCCCTTTTTTTGGACTGCCCCTCTTGGGGCCCATCAATGTGAACTGCAAACCGAACGGACCTGGAGATTGTGCTCATGTGTGCCGAAGGTGTTCTACATGCTCACACCTGTAGAGCAGCACATGTGGCTAGTATTGTTTTATAGCAGTAGATCACTCTGGTTTGTGAAGCTGCCACAGACCGCTCGGCATTGTATTAGCCTGGCTTCTTTAGAATCAATCGATCAGATCTTGTCTGATTCAATCTGAGAGCCGTGCTTGGATCGACTCTTCGAAGGGCCTTGGATGATCAATTTGAGAATCATTATCGGATTACGGTGGGCAGATTTGTTGCCAAAATTGTATCAGTGATACAGTAGCGGCTTGAAACAGATCGAATCGCAAAAGAGTGAGAATGTGAGTGTGCATGAGAATGTGAGTGACAATGTATGTAATGTGCTTAGACTCTTGTCCCTTGTGAAATCCAATATGAGGACTTCGATAGATTAATTTATGCATAATCAGACCATTGTTACGAAGAGAGACCGAGTACTTGATTTTTTTAGCGTAATTTTTTGCTTAGTTTTGCAAAAACTCTGTTTTCTCCTTTCTTTCTTAGTCAACATCCTGTGCTGTTAGATGCAACTGCACACAAAGTCAGTAATCTAATAGATCTACGACAATTTCTCAAGAGTTGCAGATATAGAGAACACGGTGTTTATGTTTGAGATCCGACCGCACAAACTCAATTCAGTGATGTTGATAGCACGTGTGAGATGCGCCATACCTTTAGGTGACTAAAAGATGATCGACCTAGACCTTCAAATACTGCAGTCTGCGAAGACATCTTCACTTACCTGGGCGGGGTCTATCCATGATCCACAGGGTGGATAGCTTAGGGCGACTGTCTCCATTGCACTTCGGACATGGGAGCTCTAGTATCTTCCTACGGGAGGCATACACGTCATAATTTGTGGCAGAGGGGGCTCGCGTATGCGCGGCCTCCACCCAATACAAACCCTAAATTGAAATCTGGTTCTTGTGTGATGTAGGATTGCCGACATGAAAAATCGCCAGACCGGATTTGAACGTGAAACTATAGCTTAGCCTCGATGAAATACTTGATTGCGATGTCTCCTCAGGAGTCACAGAATAGCTAGATCATACCACTTCTGCGAAACTTAACTTGTGGTAAGGTCTTATTTCACAATCGGTCTCCTGCCAATATTTAGGTTTCGATTTACCACCCACTTGCAGTTAATTTAACTGAAAACTGCCTTGAACTGAATACTAAAGAACACTAAGCAGCAACACAAAAACACATCGTCAAAAGTACAACTGTAGCCATACATACAGGATGAGAACAGTTTTAGTCCATGACCTGCAATCTGAAAACAAAGTGTGCATAGTATATTACCATGTCCAATAAACGATTTTGTTAGCTATACTGGTTCTGAAAATAGTTTACAACACTGACATCCAGGTCACACTCCGGAAGGGGTAGAGTGCAGTTCTCTTGTTTTCTTAATTTGTTTGCTTAGGTTCTATTCGTGGGAGAGGATGCCCTCTACCAGCATGAAAGACGCAAGTTTCCACTGCGTACAAGCTTGTAGCATTGAGCACACGCATAAAGTAATACCAAAATTTGTTCCCAGGTCTGACCATGTATCTCAACACATTGGCCATGTTTTGAAACGTTTGCACCTAACTCCGGTATTCCTTGAACACCTGAGACACAGTACACACGCTTTGAAAGAGAGGGCACACATTGACCTCAGATACCGAAAATATAGAAAACCTAGCAGCAAGGTGTGCCTTTCTATAATGCATAAGCTATAGTGTCAACGATAAAGGGGTAGGGTGGAGACAAAACAAGCTCAATCGGGCACATCGAAAACACAATCGAACTTGACTGCAAATTCGAACGCAATACCTCTTGACCGTGCAATCGTTAAAATTTTCATATCACTAGCCAACGTAGTGTTTACAAGTGCCTAAATCAGACAACAGTTCGAAATTTGCATCCTCTTAATTTAGGAAGTGCAAGAAAACGTACAGTACAGACGTATACACCCCAAGATACAGAAGAAAGGTTTTCCTAAAAGCAAGGCACCCTCGGAGCTTAAATTGACACCATTCACGAAGATATTTTCGGAGAAACAGAAAATGAATTATCACCAAATACATCATTCACAGAATCTGCAAAAATTGAACCAACATTAGAGACCAATAGAGCGAACAAAATCAAATCAGATAATCCAAAGCAAGCTCTGACTCCGTTTCGTTCGTTCGTTCGTTCGTTCTAAACTCCTTTCGCCAATTCCTTCGATTTAGACTGTCACTGCAATAGCGAGCTGGGGTCCTAAGAACAGACTGCTGCACCACTGACGAAACAAGAATGGAGAACCAGTTAACCAGGCTTCGAAAATAGCATCTGTCATATGGTTCAAACTTGCCCAGAGAAAGAAAATCAGAGAGGTAGGAACTCACAAGGAACAGTCATGCCAAACATTGCATTCATTTCATGCTTTCCCTGAAGGGATGCCAAAGCGTATAACAGCAATGTAATTTTCTTCATCCTCCAACTTTGAACAGTCTAATTTACTTTATCTCATCCAGTATGGCCCCATTGAGCATTTCACCATATATTGTTTCCATATGAACCCCCACTCCTCGCAATGGAGGTCTACTACTCCGTTCGATTCGACCCTCTCTCTATCCTGTTAATAATCCCAGTGAGGCCGTAAGGAGGTCGCCCTAAGAAATTTTCATACTGGCAGTCGGATATAAGTAGAGGCTCGAAGTAATTTCCATACACGTACTCTGGCACATACATCTCTTCGTCATAATCAAATAGGAGAATGTGACCTTGCCATTCCCAGGTTCTATACTCCGCGCTTGACTCCACATCATAAGATACACAAACCTGATGACCGCCCACGTCCACCGAGCTCCCACTGTTGGGCTGCAAGCTTTCCCAGTTCCCACTTGTGATGATTCGTATGATGTTATCTGACAACGCAGAAGTTTCGCGCTGAAGATTTGATCGGGTGTCTACCCCACTCATCTCTGCTGCAGCCGCGACTTCGACCGGAGGTTCGGCATTCGTGGCTGGTTCGAACGCATCATCCCGTTCCAGCTCCATGGTCCGCCCCATCCTCAACTTACACTCCCAATGCTAGTGAAAACACACAGTGACGAATTCTACAACCCCAGTCGACAAAAAAACACTTGCAAACAGACTTCTCCGAGAGAATTGCACACAAAGAACACTAGCGAAAAGGAAGCACAAAATCGCCACGCCAACGAAACCCTAAAACAGGAAGAAATTATACGCACCCAGCCACGCCTGGCCAGCGTTTGGGGCGTGTTTTGACCCTGAAACCCGCAAAGTAAGGTAGGAGGTCCATAAAGCGACCATCTAAGCGCTGAACCTGAATTTGGGGGAGGTAAAACATTTTGAAATATTTTTCAGTAAATTTTCCTTGAAAGCCAAGAAGAAATGGCATGTGGCCCAAGTTGTTTCATATTTTTTGGAGCTTTGTGGAATTAGTTATGAAATTTTGAAGTTGAAAAGCCATAGGGTTCTAGAAGCGACCACCTCCTAGAATGTACATCGTTTGTACATTTTGGTAAATTGAAGAAAGCAAAATGTACCTCTGTGTCCTGTTTGGTTCAAAATGCCCTATCAGAGTTCAAGCCTCCTACCTTAAGTGTGCGCAAGTTTAAGTTTGGTTGTTTGTTTTGTTTTGTTTGTTTGTTACGTTGAGATCTTTCAAACCGTGCGTCCCCCAATGGCGTGCTTGGTACCATTAGAAAGCCCTCAGTGAGGAGGGGTGCACGGGCTTTTTTTCATGGCGTTTGGACCTACGGTGGGAAAGTTATACATTTTTGAATTATTTTCATTTAAAAAAAATTAGAAAATTACTTTTACTTTGATTTTGACTGTGGCAACGGCACCTAATGAGATAAAAAATTACAAAGAACCTAAACCCTAAATTCAACCCCGAAACACATGCTCTTCAATCTTATATCAATTAACCCCTAAAGGACCATTGTCCCTTTGGGGGACAAATGGGTTTCGGGCATGTACCTACGGCTGCACAAATTAAGCCCAACGTGGGCTCTTTAGACAATTAGGGGTTAAACAACACTCTTAGAGTATGGATATCATGACATTCATCAATATAATTTGTGCTTGTGGATGGAAATTGGAAAAGTAATCAGTGTAACATACACAATTTTCATTTCCTTCATTAATTTCATTTTAATCCCTAACATTCACTACATGGATTATGAATGTTTTTTAGAATTCATTGTTGGTATGATTATTGGAGCTACAAGAAAGAGAAGTACATCTAAGTATGTTAAAAAGGCAATTTCTGTCTATTCTTCAACTATGATTAGCATGGTCACTTGAGGCATTATGATCATTGTGCATAGTTGTGAATGAATTCATGTAGGAATGGGAAGAAAACAAAAACATGAAAAATGAAGAATTGATATCTAGATTATACTCATGCAATAGTTTATTTTTCAAAAAAAGTTTAAAATCTACGTCCACCTTTTTCCGTAGACACATAGGATCAAAAATTAAAGATGTAAGGTTCTCAAGAAAAAACTTGGAAATCTACAAGAATATTAAGTTTAAATTTACATTCAAATGTAGTAGTCAATATAAAATCTAACTTTATATAGTTGAATACTCCCTTGTCCTATAGTAGAACCTCTCTAAATTGATAAGTTCGGACCCGGTCTGTCTAGATTACATTAGGGAGGTTTATTTACTTATGGAGGGTCATTTTTAGTCATAACTTTTGTTACGGGGATAAGTCCGGGACTAATCTGACAAGATTACTTTACAGAGGTTATTGGCTTATAAAGGGTCGACTTAGGGAGGTTCTACTGTATAATACTAGTTCCTATTGTTTTTTTCATTTATCCAAAATTACTTGTCTCCTTTAGCAATGTACCTTTGAATTGATTTTTGGGTTGAAGATGATTTTTTTTTGTTTTTGACTCTAACTAATGAAATGAAGCATTAAAAGTCTGGATTATTATATATCCACTTTATAGTTTAAAAAATGATCAAAATTGAATTTTCATAGTAATTTGAAGTTGACTATGTCAAAGACCAAACAAAATTGAACTGTCATTGAATCTATTGAATTTCAAGCCGTTCTAGTACACATCTAAACGCATGGAGAGGGCAAGGTAATTGTGCATTTGACATACAAAATGGATTTTAAATCCAATAAGTAGTGCAACACCTAAAACTCTTAGTTGTTTGAAGGCAAATGAGGCTCCGCATTATCTTGTTGAATACAAATTATACCAATATTAGAAATTATTGACTTGGATTGAATTGCTAATATGGTAGAACGCTTAGTGCATCCTCTCTTAGTGCATAGTTAGCAATGAGAGAGTTAGAAGGTGGGCCCAATTTCAATCACTTTTTTCTTAAATGTATTGTAGTTTGAGCCAATATTAATTAAGTGGCCAATATAATACCTCTCTAAATGCATAAACCTCTCTTAGTGCATAGTCCTTGCACCATGTACTAAAAGAGGTTCTATTGTAGAACTTTTTAATGTGGCACTATTTGTAGTCATCCTTTAAATAGCCTTTGTTACTAATGTGTTTTTTGGTCTCCGCAAACTGCTCCTTTGAGCACGCTCTCCTATAACAAAAGGAAGAATATCAATTTAATCGATAAAACCCCTCAAACTCAAGTTTCAATGAATTGTGGACCTGCTACAGTTGTAAGAAACATAAACTTTATGATGAATCTCTTTCTTTGCACCACACAATGCGGTTCTTCTACTTTGCACCGCATAATGCGTTTCTTCTTCTAAAGGCAACAAGTCGTACTTTTGTGCAGTCTTCATCACAAACAACTTCTCATTAACATGAATGTCATTGAACTTGTCAACAAAGTAAGGTGCATGTTCTATACTCATGGAATTAATCATAGAAAAACAAAATTCCAACTGAGCCTTCTTGTTCCCCTCGGTTAGAGTGGATTTTATATAGTTTGTGTGCTTATGAAGCAGGATTTCATCAACTTGTTCAAGATGAAGTTGTTTCTTGCGCCATACTCTATCCTTCTTATTCGGACTTGTCAGAATACCAGAAGTTACAATTATGTTTGTACATACAGAGAACTCAAAAGCAACTAACTTGAGGGTACCTTTCCTTTCCTTTCCACCATTGCTAAACCTAAAAAGAAATTCTCAATGTATTGAAGCTTTTAATCTAATAACTGTCCAGAAGGACTTTCCCCACCAAGCACCATTTTGCTACCTATTTCTCATTGCTAAAGCAATCCATGGCATGCGTGGAATGAGTTTGCAACGCCCCACTTGAACCCTACACCACATTTGCAAACTTCTCCAGAAACACATTGATGGAGTTGCCAAGAAGGTGGTAAGATGTTAAGGTAGACACATGGAGGGAGATACAAGGAGGCAACTAGAAAATTGGAAACTACACTAAAAAGGGTATTTAGTGTTGGCAACACTATTTGCGAACCATGACACTAAATATCATTTACCCTACTAAAGTAAGTAACACTAAATGTAATTTCTAACACTAAAAGTACTCTATGGTAAATCTGAAATATGAAGAGGTTTACATTTAGTGTTAGAAGGTAAAACAAACCTGGATGAAGTCAAAATTGCCGCAACAAGGAGCAATGGAGCAATCAGGAGCGGGAATAGGCGGGAGATTCAAACCGCTCACGGGAGGCGGAAATGCGGGAGTATACCCCCCCCCAAAAAAAAAATCACTCACTCAAAGAATTGTAAGTGCGGAGAAACAAGATAGCAATAGAGGAGAAGAAGCCAAGTTGTAGGTAAGGTAACCAAGGCGGAATGGAAGAGAGGCCCAAAAGGCAACAATCAAGGTAAGGTCGCAAAAGCAGATTGCAAAGGAAGTCCAGGGAAGAAGTCCAAAGAAAGAGATGACAAAAGTGAAGACAACACAAAGGCGGCGCATTGAAGTTTAGCACTACACTAATCGTCCTAAAATTGACATTTAGTGTAGGGTCAAGTAGGGTGGTAATTACACTAAATGTAATCCAACACTAAATACCCTTTTTAGTGTAGTGATCTACAACATTGGTGACCAACACCATGCTTGTACCTAGTGCACTAACTTTGTTATCTTTCTTTGATTGCAAATAATAACCACATCCACTTGTTTTGAACTTGCAAGGAGACATTGCACATTCAATATTGTATCATCTAACCCTTAAGGGACAAAGGGATGACCCTGGGAAATCATCCCTTTTAATTACCATATAAATCATTGGCTTAAGAAATAGCAAAAGCACTCATTGGAAGTCAAACTATTGTAAAAGACCTCCCCTTTTCCCAACAAAATTCCGAGGATAAATAGATGCCCTTCTATCCTACACAGGAGATTCTTTGTCATTCATTGGACATGAAACATCCGCCTCAACATTTAAGGGTTAATCATAACTTGCATTACAAAAGAGTTGCCAAATCCTTAACACTTTCATTGCTATTAAAAAGTACTAGAAGTATGGGACGGAGGGAGTATAAATTGTACTCTGGAGTGATCAGTTGCGGATGAAGGTTCTTCGATGGCATTAAGATCAGTAGAGAAACTTGTTGCAACACATTACTTTACAAAATGGATACCGAAGATGTCACTTTCACAGCAAGCAGGGGTGTCAAAAGAACCTTTGGCCAAATTTCTGTTGAAATGTTGGCACCTTTCTCTTTCACTTGATGGATAAGCACGTTATTCATTACTTACTTCAGCAGGCACAAATATTACCTACAAGTCCTGATGCTCGGATGACCACAGAACTACCCAGAATGAAAGAGGCACCTCAGGATAATCTTCCTTCAAAACTCAACACCTCAAAATCTTCGCCAGCATCCAAACTTCCCCAAAGTAGTCAGATTTAAGCATAGTTCCATGCAATGAGCGAACCCAAAACAGTAAAAAACTAAAACGCAGACTGCATCTAAAGTCAGTCACGACTGATCTAAACTCGAGGGCTACCAGTAAGTGAAACTTGACTCCAATCAAACGGCTCATGGTCCGGGTCACGTGGAATACGGTTTCGGGCTTGTCTTCCCATCACAGCGAAACCTTCCAGAACACGACTTAAAGCAGTCCACCAACGTTCTTCTGATCCTTGGCGGCGAACGAGTGCCTCCCTTATCGTTGAGTCATGGTGGCCAGTCAATACCTGATACAAAAATGAAATCGGTGCCATCCAAGATTCAGATCGATACGCAATAAAACCGAATCCCATCAGTAAATGTAAAAACTTGCAACGCGCAGAAGTGGTCAAGCTGTCACGTGCATTCGTCACCAAATGCTTTGAGTCGTATTCACAATAATGATTAGAATTGAGAAAGAAAAAGGAGGAATGAAGGTAGAACCAAGGAACCACATGTCAGTGTAAAAACATCGTCCATAGGTCCTGCACATTGAGAAAACCTCGGTACTAGAAGACAAGCTTACGGAATGAGGGGAAATACCTGATGCAGGGTTCTGGTAGCATCTCGTGTAAATTCCAGAATTGTATCATCTTCACCCTCATCTTCACAAATAGCGGTCAAGTCATTTTGAGAGTCTGTCAGACTCATAGCTAGAGCCCATTGCGCAGCTCGTGCCCAACGTGAAGTGGCCTCCCACTTCGTCTTCTGAGCGATTGCATCTTTCTCAATTTCTGCATGCCGGTCGACATCTCCCATTGCTATTCTATGCAAATACCTTGCATTAGCAGGTCCAGTGCTCCGTACCATACCTATAGCAAGGAAAAACAAAGTCAGCACAAACACGGCAACTGTATGATTCAAGTCTACGGCCTTCCAATGGCTATGGCACGCAGATCACCTTGAAGTGTTCAGCCTGGCCAACTGTACAGTACACATCAGACCTTGTGTTCAAGGCTTAATCTCAAACGAAAGCATGAAGTTCTACGAACACAGACAACCGAAAGTGGAAAACCGTGTACACATCAGGAAATCACAACTTCATGAAACATGGATCAGAGCATATCAGGCACCTGCAAACATGCTGTCTTCCTTCAAGATTAGTGTAGGAGGGGTGTCCATTTCCACCACTCGACCAGCATCAAGGACCATAATTCGATCACTGTCAATGATTGTATTCAATCGATGGGCGATAATTAGCATAGTACATGACTTGAACTCCTCACGAATGGTCTTCTGGATGAGAGCATCAGTTCCAACATCAACCGCAGCAGTAGCTTCATCAAGAACAAGAATTTTAGATCTTCGAAGAAGTGCTCGGGACAAACTAAGTAGTTGCCTTTGTCCAACACTGAAATTCTCTCCTCCTTCTGATACCTCAGCTTCTAATCCAAGACTGTTTCTTCGCACAACATCCTTCAAATGAGCTCTCTCAAGAGACTCCCATAAATCCGCATCTGAGTGTTCTGCAAAGGGGTCTAAATTAAAGCGGATTGTACCAGAAAAGAGAACAGGGGTCTGAGGAATGATCCCAAGGTTCTTGCGCAAATCAGTCAGACCCAAAGTGTGAATATCAATGCCATCAATCAGGATCTGGCCACTTTCAGCTTCAACAATGCGGAACAGCGTATTGAACATGCTAGATTTTCCAGCCCCGGTTCGTCCGACAACTCCAACTTTCTCCATTGGACGAATCTCAACTGAGACCCCATGTAAGACAGGAGGTAGATTTGGACGATATCTCATAAGCACATTCTTGAACTCCACTTTGCCTGCAGATGGCCATCCAGGAGGTGGCCTGTGGTCTTCAATCACCAGTGGAGCTTCCTGATCTAGGTCAATGTAGTTACCAACTCTTTCAACTGCATTAAAGCTATTTTCTGCAAGGCTCGCCAATCTCAAAACTGCAGTCATCAGATTGGTAATATTTAAGGCATAAGAAAGAATGAGACCCATTTGAGGAGCAAACACAGCAGGATCCCTAGCCCTCGCATTTCCAAAAACTGCCAAAGTTCCAGTCATCCATATCATAAGACCTCCCAAGAACTCCAATCTCACAGCAAGCCATCGGTTTGAGCTCATTGTGACAACCGTAAATCTAGCGTTTGTGTCCATCGCCTGTCCATTCATCATTGCCATGCGATCATAAGCCTTGTAGGCCCTGATTGTTGCAAGACCATTCAATGCCTCTCCAAACTGAGCATAGACAGGGGACCGAGTGATGGAATCCATACGCTTCACTTCTCGTGCTGTAGCTTGAAAATATAGATACGACGAGTAGAAGGCAAGCAGCAACGGTAGTATTGCCCAAAGAGAGATAGTGCTTACGTATCCAATAAGGAAAAACGTAGAAATAAGCGAGAACCACGAAGTCAAGAACATATTTGTAAACATAGCAACACTTCTGTCTATATCACCCGTGTCCTTTGCAAACCGGTTGATTATTCGCCCCACGGGATTGGAATGGAAGAAAGACATTGGAGCCCGCAGCATAGAAGCCAACATGCCATTGTGCAAGTACTGCGCGGCCCGAAGACTTGAAAGCACCAGCCAGAAGGAATTCCCTAAAGTAATGCAAACCTGGAGAGTAAAAAACAAAGAGTTAGCTCCGCACATGGTACGAGTGAAAAAATACTTCATGATGCAACAGTCGCAAAAAATTAGAAGGAAAGCCCCAAACAATTGCAAGAACAGGTTGCTCATGATAAGTTCTAAAGTCATTGACGGCAATACTTTAATACCTGGAAAGACACAAACCTGGTAGAGACGATGTACCACATACCTGAGCAAAGGAGAGACCAGAGTAGACTTCGAGATAGAACATAGGGCCATGAGTTTTCGGTTTTGTGCCATCAGTCCAAATAGTCAACCAGCCACTTGTGGAGAGACGTAGAGCTTCAGTCAGTATGTAGCAAAGAAATAGCACGCCCACCACACCAGATCCACCCATGGACGCCATGTAGCGTGCGAGAACCTTCCACGAAACCACCCCCGTCTCTCGTTCTTCCGTTTTGATAAGAAGAGACTTGGCAGATTTCTCCTTCTCAGTCCGTTTAGGCTCTTTCTTTGAGCTTGATCGACGCTTCAAGGGTGGACTATTCTGTGGCTTTCCTCCTGCCAAATTGTTTCCACTATTCGCTCCTGCACCCGCAAACAATCAGAAGGATGACCAGATATTATAAGAAATGCCGCGAAGAGGTTTGTCGTACGTACTCCCGATACTGCCCTAACTGTGCTCCGCTACAAGAATTGTATATGACCATACGAGAAATGAAACACTTACTAACATAGAGGCAGCAGCTTTCTATACAGTTCATGCTTGCCACCAGCCTGTTCTGGAGCTTATTACTTAAATCAAAGATTCAACAAGCGTGCAATTCCAAGGAAAATGTTTTCCCGTTACGACATCAAGACCACCCAACTATACGATTTAACGAGCAAAAGATAGACAATATTCTTACCCACTACGCTGGAATCTGGTTCATCTTCTCCATCGTCAACCGCGTCTTCTATGCTCCCTGCATTCTCCATTAGCTGCTTGAAGAGCGGACCGTTAGCCATCAAATCATCATAAGATCCTTGTTCCTCAATTTTGCCTTGATGAATTAGAATAATTTTATCAACATATGACAAGAAATGGAGCTGATTTGTGACCAGCACTCGTGTCTTATTCCGAAGTCCATCCTTCAGGCATGTATCAAAAACTTGTTTGGCCA
This sequence comes from Pseudisothecium myosuroides, assembly GCA_951799445.1. Lineage (NCBI taxonomy): Eukaryota > Viridiplantae > Streptophyta > Bryopsida > Hypnales > Lembophyllaceae > Pseudisothecium > Pseudisothecium myosuroides. The sequence goes on along the minus strand of OX637287.1, from coordinate 17,960,354 downwards.
CGTGGGCATCCAAAGCACTTAATGGATCATCGAAGAGGTAAACATCCGCCTCAGCATAAACTGCCCTCGCAATAGAAACTCGCTGCTTTTGCCCACCACTGATATTAACCCCTCTTTCACCAATTTCTGCAAGATCCCCTCCCTGTAGCAGCGAAAGATCACGCTGAAGACCAGACACAAGTATAGCTCGGTTGTACTTGTCAGGGTCGTAAGGAAGCCCAAAGAGGATGTTATCCCTCACAGTTGCATTGAATATCCATGACACTTGCGGAACATAGGCGACCCTGCCACGAATAATACAATTGCCAGATCTGGTTGCCATTTCGCCCAAGACTGCAGACAATAGTGATGTTTTGCCTTCTCCAGTGCTTCCCACAACAGCTACTAAGCTGCCCACTTCAACCTCAAAGTTGATATTCGACAAAGTTGATTCCTCCTTGGTGGCATCCCAAGCAAAAGTCCCATCTTTAACGGAAATTGCAGGTAGACCACTTTCGAGCGGGGGATTCAAAGCCAAGACTCTTTCCTCAGCTAGAAGAAGCTCTTGAAGACGCTTCAACGAAACATTCGCATTAACAGCGGCTGTCACAAGAGTTGGGAACATGAAAAGTGGGAACCGCAGTACTGCAAAAAGGGATAAAGAAGTGAAAGCCTTTGAAGGAGTAAGCACTCCACCAAAGAAGACATAGAACCCAAACGCAAGAACAGTGACAATAACAGGAACGCTATTCAGACAGAATGTGTTCACAGCTGAAAGCAGTTGGGCCTTCCTAAACCAGCTAATTTCATCATCCCGAATAGTGAGCACCTTAGTGCGAAAACTGTTCTCCCATGCGTAACACTTCACAATGTCCATCGCCGAGAGAATTTCATTCATAAGCCCAATCCGTTTATCAGTCCTTTGTAAACCTTCCCTGGAAAGATCTCGCATTCTGGTGACCATGAAAGTTTGAAGGGGAATCATGACAAGAAGAACCATGGAGCCGAAGATCGACGCCACTCCAAGCTGTTGACCGACAAAATTAGGCACTATGTTAGAACGTCCGATTTCCTTTTGTTCCAACGATAAAACAAGGGAAAGACTCCGCCCACCTAGATGATACCAAAAACAGCTCGAGCATAGGGAGGTTTGAAGCAGAAGAGTTGATGATAACTGCACTCAACCCTCTCTAAGGTAACTACACCTGATGGCAACCTTGTTGCAAGAGCGAGTTACAGATTCTTGGATAAAATGATACGTTCTGAACATGAGAGCCTAGGGTTGATTTGGGGTACACTTTTAATCAACACATTGGAAATTAATAGTTTACTCATACGGTGTCCAAATCATACATGCTAAGAGAATCTACAGTCCTCTGTAATTGCCAACAAGACCCAACATAAACTAATGATACCAAAGGGAACATTTTTTAGGCCGCTGCCCCGCTTTTTTCACCTTCGTGTTCTCAAATTTTAGATTTCTAAGAAAGAAAAAACCCATCTAGAAAACAGACTACGTAATGAATACAATGGTGTTGGTTTCATCGAAATGCAGCCATGCACCATATCTCAGGTAGACTCAAGAAGCCAATTTCAATCACCCAAAAAAACATATGTTCCTCAAAGACCTTACAATCAACAGGTAACTTCACTTGAATGTACTTTCCTCATCTTCCCACCTATCTTGAACCAGTTGAACAGCCAAAATCTAAATAAATTAGGCGAAAAGTTGATCTCTGATATTTTAAGTTCAAGTACAAATCAAGCGCTAAATGCGAGCTACTTCAAAGAGAAAGCCTAGATGAACATTTTCTCCACAAGTGATGAGAGATAAACCATACCTGTCTATACAGAAGCGAAATCGCAATAACTATTCGCAAAGGGGAAGACCAGAGAGAGTGAAGTTGCTGGACAATCTGCTGTAAAGCTTCTGCATCTGTTGTCATTAAATTTGTGATTTTCCCTGCCGTGAAACCCTTCCTGCCATCTTGTGTCAAGCGAAGTGACTTCCGGAAGACAGCTGCAACTAAAGTCGATCTTGTCCGCATACCAACTCTCATCACATTCTGAAAGTATTGCCCTTCACAAATAACACCCAGTAAAACGCCAAGAAAAATAGACGCCGCATACACATATCCATGCCATACAGGTTCTCGGTTCTGCATGGACTCCAAGAGCAAACTCAGAAACACTGGCCCCACGAACTGGGCTGCATCATTCCCTATCTTAAACAATCCTCCCAGCCAGAATCGCGCCCCCAAAGCTTTATTCAAAGACTTTAGAAGCCAAGGGTTAGGTTTAGCACGTTCTTCGTTCCATGCTTTTTCAAAGTTACTGTAGAGCTGCTCAGTCGTATCCCAGCTATCCAGCAACCAAATGTCTTTGTCATTGAGAGGCCTCCGATAACCCAAATTCATAAGGGGTGACATCCATCCAAAGAGGAAAAACGAGAATATGCCAGCCTTCCTCTCTGGACACACTTCGCGCTCCCCTGCAAGAGGTTCATATGCAACGCCATCCATCTGATCCTCCACAGCCCCAATTGGAGAGTATGCAGCCTGGGGCAACAGGTGTGGAAAATTTAAGAGGTAGAAAATACTCAAGAGGGCGGCTGCAACATACTCGCCTACAACAACATGGAACGCAGTCTTGGAGAAGTAGCTCTTCAATGCCAGAGTGTATTGCAGCATCGTCGTTTGAGCGACTACCAAGTACAGAATTGCGAACCGAACAAACCACACAAGGGGTCTTGTGTAGCTCTTCAATTCGCAAACGAGCATCGTCAATACAACGATCCATGTTAAGCTAATCAATAGGAGTGTACAAACCTGCAAGCATCACAATCAAACACTCAGATGACCAAAAAGACAAACCAAATCGCTTCCCAGAGATTCCTTCACGTTGGTTCATCATAAGAAACCTGCCAAATCAATCGCTACATTTACTTTGACAATTCATTCCATCTGCATCAAGCCTTCGGTTGGACGACTGGTGGACAAACACTCTCGAAAAGCCATGTCGTTGATCGATTCTACTTTCGAAGCACTTAGGGAGTAGAAGGTTCAGGTAAAACGTACCTCAAAAGGAGGCATGGAACCCTCTCCATCGAGATTCACAGTGGAAACTCCCAGTGCAATCTGAATCAATGGAGCCACAGCACAGAAGGAAGCAAGGAGCAATCCAGGGCAATATCTCCAAGGATTGATGACTTTGAAGCGCTCGATAGAGACACCATATACCAGAGATCGAATGCGTTGAACTGTGACGAAGATTAGCACGATGCTGGAAATGTTAACAATAAAACTGTCAACAAGGCATGGAGTGTAAGCCCCGAAGCCACTGGTCAACTTGCTGGCCCAGATCCCATCCTCCAGGGGCCTACAGAACAATGAAAGCAGGTCCTCTCCCATTGTTGCGCTTACGAGGACTCAAAGAGCAACAGTGCGCTATTCCAAACCAACTTCCCACATCATCTCCATTGTGTCATGACCCTGCTGTAGCAATCCATGCGCATAAAGTGTAGTTGAAAAGCGCGATACAACCTTCTGCATTCACATATGCAAACATCAGCTGGGAATAATGACCCATTGGTCGTTGCAAAACAGAATCCCTAAAAGACTTGATTTACAACAAAACTCTACAACGACGAACCCAAACAAGTGCGAAAGCAAATCAAAGCACTCAGGTTAGTGTCCACGAACATTAATTTCTGGATTAGACGAAGTGAACTGCGATAATAATATCAGGGATAATCGGACAAAGGGAGATCAACCACATCTTCCGTACAAGAAAGCCGGAACTACGAATTTCAGTGAGTACTGTTTGAGCAACTTGGAATAATAATTCTCTTGCTTGCAAAATCCAGTAATTCAAGGCACACTCATGACCGATATAACGAGGTTGCGACCTTGAATCGTCAAGAATATAACCGATAATAACAGACAATACGATAGCCACACACCAATACCCCCTCAAATTGACGCTTCCGAACCTTCACACGCCATAGTTCCCAGTTTGATACTGAGGACCAAAGCACGGGCGGGCCAGTTTTGAAGGGAATGACGAAACTGACGCAAAATGCGACCCTACAGAACGAAACATTGAGATATTCTCCACCTAAATCTGAATCCCAGGTACAAATTAATCCTTACCTTGCAGTTGCAGATGGACAAGACAAGTCTTTCACAACAAGCAGGATAGGAAGCGCAGACCAATATCTCTCTCCCTCTCTCACCTCTCGAATGTGACCCCCATCCCCTGCCTCAAATCTGCTCCCAACAAAGAGAAGCAGCTCTCCACACAATCAAGAGTCATTTTTTGACAAACAGAGCCACGCCCTAATAGAAGGAAGGCCCTCTCCAGTCCCCGCACCCTACAAAACAGAAATAGCTCCCAGGATGATTCTGGGGGAGCTTCGGACACCACGAAACTTCCTCACCGCACACACTTGGATGAAAGTGTCGGAGAACGGATGAACTGAAGGGCTGCAGGAACTGAAGCTCGCGTGACATATCCGAGAATCACGCCGAGAATCTGGAAACTCGTGAGTCGTGACACTTCGACTATACCAGCTAGAAAAATTTGTAGAAATTCTAAACATTCGATGCTGCACCTTACCAAAGAAATTTGTGGCAATTCTTTTGGTGGGTGAGAGAGTAGCCGCAAAAATTTTGGGTAGGGCACTGTACGTGAATAGGTCCTTTGTCTTCAGATTCGTACAATACTTCAGAAATTCGTAGAACATTGATGTAGTCACCAATACCACACGCTGCGAGTGCATGCGAAGTACATCAAGCTGCACGAGAGATCGACCTGTTGTCGAATGCAATTGCCAATGTTGTATGCAGGGCAAATACACATCATTTCATGCTCTCGGCACTAAAATTGTTGCGATCGAATCACACGAAAATCGCTAACCCTGCCTGACTACCGACAACAGAAATGATCGGAACGAGGAGCGTACCAGTCGGTATCGTATCGTGCTGCCCAGTCTGCCTTTCTCAAACAAGAATGCTCATGGGCATTCTAAGACCTAATTCAGTTTATAAAGGTGTTCTCCACCATTCGATGCTCCGCAGGAAATTGCCCAATGACATATCTACAGGAGTAATCAAACATTTCTGAAGCAGACAGGGTTGCTTCACTCTGATTCGGAAGTCCATAGCTCTCCTCGATTTTGGAGAAAATGTGGAGAACATTTGAAACTCAGCAGGCAATTTCTCAGCCAGTGTGCTTTTCTTGGGCTCCACTCTTCACCTTCACCTACAGTATTGAATGAAGTAGTACTGTAGTTGTGGGGCAGGTTCGGCGGAAAATATGGGTATGCTAGAACCACCTATAGTTGACCACTTAAGCGATTTTGAGCATGTTCTAAAGTAGTAGAAGTCAATGTTAATTTTCAACCCTATAGAAAGATAGAAATGACGGGCATTGCCAATTGTTTGTGATTTTTTCCCTTGGATTCAAAGTACTATGAATTTTGGGAGTCAAAAGTTGGCCTAAACCCATATCCAATCTATAGACTCTATCAATTCCGATCATTCAAGAACTATTTTCCCGCTCACTACTTCCTACTTTCTTGTTCACTACTTGGAGACATGTGTCATGACTTTATGAATTCCAACCTTGAAAAGGGAAAAAAAAACATTCCAAGCTTTGCTTGGAAATCTGTGCCAACCTTGCTTGGAAATAAGTGTGCCCTATAGGTTGGGTATGGCTCTTTGGTCAGGAATGGGTGGTTCTACTATAAATTAGAGACTGGATGCCGAAGTTTTGCAGGGCAGGTTCAATGGAAAATATCAGTAAATCTGAAACTAGATGCCGAAGTTTTGCAGGGCAAGTTCAATGGAAAATATCAGTAAATTTGAAACTAGATGCCGAAGTTTTGCAGGGCAGGTTCAATGGAAAATATCAGTAAATCTGAAACTAGATGCCGAAGTTTTGCAGGGCAGGTTCAATGGAAAATATCAGTAAATCTGAAACTAGATGCCAAAGTTTTGGAGTATTTATGTTTTTGAAATATAAAAATTTTGTGCAGAGAAACAAAAATTGCAAAAATATATTTTTAGCATTTATAGAACTTTGTTCTGTGGGAAAAAAATATTCTCATGAATGTGTGGACCTTGCCCTTCACTTACAGTATCAAACAAAATCAAACATGCTTCTAAAAGCATACCCTCAAAATATTTAGAGAATAAATTGATGCTTGTTGCACTATATTCAATAATAAAACATTGAAATGAGGATATATGTTAAATAAATTAAAAATGAGAGAGCTTTGACTCTCTTATACATAATAATGGTTGTAAGATAAATTTGCTTAGTTCTAAGAGATACTAATGTTGTACCATGATAAGGGCTTTTTTTAATTCCTATGGAGTAACTTCATCACCTTCCATTTATACTTCAGCCCTTGCAACAATAGTTAGACCCATACAAATTATTGCCTTAAATTTACATAACACCCTAGAGTTCATTTTGTTTATACTTGACACTTTAAAAATTCATTGTTAACTCGTTTGGTATGCAAAAAGTATGCGCTAAAAGAGCCTAGAATTTTCTTTCTATTGCCACAAAGATTCAACAAGAACTAAGACAATTTAGTAGTAAAAACTACGCTTAGATGCTTAAAGGATGTTCATTGTAATTTCCTTAATTACACTACCTCAAGGATGAAAAGCCTTATGTGATCATGGTCATAGGCATTTAAGATTTGACATATGGAGATTGTCCAATTAAATGTATATCCAATGTCAAAGAATACAAATAAATATAGAAAATATGCAATTATAGTGCATGTTGTTAAAGAGAATTCAATACACAATATTATACGAAATAAGTAACCATTGCATTTCCATATAAAGGTTTGTTTACTTGGACAAATCATTAATAATATTTTAAAAATGTAAAGAAAAAAGAGCATTAGATGAATGTCTTATAGAGATTATGAGCATTTGGTATATTTTTAATTATTGGCAATAAATTTATTTTACTAGTTTATGAAAAAAATCTTTTGATTCCATTGTAAAATTGTAATAAAAATATATCATAGCTTGTACGTAGTCTTGTTACACTTTACACTACCAATATTGGAGGTGCTAAAATTTGCATTTGGAATTTTCTTGGTCATGGATCTCAATTAACATAATGGACCATCAAAGCTCTTGCTCACACTTAAATTTGACCTAATAGTATTAGAACAACCTATTTAGAATCTTCCCTAAAATGTGTATTTTTTAAACTTTAGTGCCTAAGGACAATTTTAGGTACATCTATAATACTACTTTAAAATTCATGCTTATTCATACCGTATCTAACACCTACATGCTAAGAGAATCTAAAATGCTTTTGTAATCTCCAACAAGACTCCACTAAAATGAAGACAATTTAAATATAGCAACCCTATCCAAACACTTATTCAAAGATTTTTGATGTACCGGTTAGCTTACCACTAGACAAGTGTAAACAATCTTGAAGGCTAAAACCCACTCTACTTGGAGATAGGTTGTTAAACCAATAATAGTAGTAGTAGTAATAATAATAATAATAATAATAATAATAATAATAATAATAATAATAATAATAATAATAATGGATAATTGAAGCTCATATCTGTATACTCAAGCTTGAGTTTGTGATTTTCTTGAAATTCTTCAAACTTGCACTAGAACCCCAAATGCCAATCAACTATGCTCATCAAACACTATCTCACCATCTTCATTAACAAAAGAATCAAGCCAAATTCAAAATGTAACCTTGCAAAGAATGTCCTTAATATTTGTGTGTTTACAAATGAAATTCACCTTCTACTATTATACTAGCATAACATTATTTACCAATGTTGAGGGCCTTTTTGCATTCCTTACATTTTAGGAAATTCTCCAATAGCCATTTATTATATTCTTGCAGCTCTAACAAAAAGTTATAACTGAAGTTTTCCCAAGGTATCCATAGAGCATTATACCTCTTTTTGTAGAATCTAGGGGAAGGAATGCAAAGAATTAACATTCTTAAGATATAAAACACCTAATTAACCCCTAAAAGCCCGTTGTCCCCTCGGGGGACAAATGCGTTTTCGGGTAGGTACCTACAGGCTGAAATTGTGCTCTGATTTTTTGAAATTTTTTTTGGAGATAGAAAAACTGATAAGCTTTGTGGGAATATAATTTTTTTCTCAATCGGTGCCCGGGAAAAAAAGTTATGACCAAATAAGCTCAAAACAGGGGACGGCGGGCAGCTCGGGCAGCAGAAAAAAAATGGACAAAAATTTGAATTTTTTTTTTTAATATTTTTTTTCTGATAGATTATATTTTTGCCTATCTAGAAAGCTTTGATTCATTTCATTTGGATGTGTTATGAGAAAGTTATGGACATTCTTGTTTTTCGGGCAGTTTGAGCATCTTCTTGAAAAAAATAACTTGTAGGACTCATTTCTGAATGCAATTTTTCAAATTTTTCAATTTTTTTTTTGGCATGGTTTAGTTTACTTGCTAGAACAATCTCACCATTGGGATTAGTGCATTTTAATTCCATCTAAGAGATATTAATATTTTAGATTTTCCTTCTATCTCATACCTACTTCTACTTAACAATTTTTTTAAGGATGAAAATTAAGCTTTTTTGAGTTTTTTTTTTTTTCCTAGACTCTCAACTCAATTCTCCACTATAAAGATTTAAAGCTCAAAATGCTGTAGTGCAAAAATTTTAAGTTAAAAATGTTTAAAGACAAAAAATCTGGTCCCGCAATGTGCTTAAAAACTTGTTTTTTCCACTTTAAACGCAGATATCTTGCAATCTGTGCGGTCAAAAATTCTGAAATTTTTTCCACACACTCTCATACCAATTAGGTGTAAGATCCTACGGTTAGATGTGAAAAAAAAACAATTTTAATTTTTTTTTACTTTTTGCTATAGAAATGGCAGTTTTCAGTGTTTTTTGGCAGAAAAAAGACCTTGGGCCTTTAGGGGTTAAAATACTTTTTTTCGTCCTACTATGTTAGTAGGCAACCAACTACAAAAATTTGATGAGATTATTAGTGAACTCAAAAGAGACTCAAAGTGGTTTTATAATTTTAAGGCAATCTCATAATATTTTACAAGATTTTCAAAATTGAGAGCATTGGATAGTCTATACGTAACACTAAATTCATCTTGAATGAACACCCTTGAAGCACTTTCATTAGCAACTTCAAAAAACTCCTCACCTCTCATTAGTTGCTTTTGAACAGTTTTTATGGTTTTAAATCATAGAGGTGTTCATCAACTGAAGGTCATTTTTTACCATTTTTTAAATGTGGAGAAGCGGAAAGTGTTGTAATCTTCTACACAATTCAACGCAAGTCAATTTTTATTTTTATTTTTTTTGGAACGCAAGTCAAGCTTTGCCTGTGAGCAAGTCTGGCAGTGGGCATGGCATGTCTGGATGAGGGTTGAGGCAGCCTTGGCAGGGCACTGTGCATTCCTTTCCACTGAGGATAAGAATATGCAGCTTCGTAAGTAGCCGGTACGTACGAATACAACTGGCCCAAACAACCTGCCAGTGTAAATTTTTGGCCTCCAGGCATGTTACTCATGTGGCAATGGCTTGTAATAGAAGATGCCATCTCATACTATTCTTAACTATATTTTTCTATTTGTGTTCCATATTTTACTATAATGAAAAGGATTTGGCAAATGCTTAGCTTTTTCTGTGTATGGATTTGGCAAAAGGCAAAAAAAAGCTCCAAACTTTCTATACACTTGTCGTAAAGGTGCGATGAAGGTTGGATTTTTGCTGTAGATCAGAGTTAATCGCAAAGTTGTCATGTATTTCTGAACCTATGTCAAAGGAAGGTTTAACTGAGAATAGAACAAAACAAACACGGCACCAAACTCAATCAACCTGAGTTTGGGTGCTCTAGAGAGTTTGGGTGCTCGAGTGAGTTTGGTCCTATTTTTTTCCAGAACTCTAGCTCTTGGTCCCGTGTTTGCTCACTTTACGATTAACTCCGTAACAAGTATCAAAAAATTTAGACTACAATTGACCAGACAAAGATGAGAAACCAAATTTTTTTCAGACCGCCATCCAATATTCCACCCCGGATGTGTAGTAACTTAACCCCTAATGACCATAGCCACCATTTTTTGGTCGCTATTCCTCTTTATTGCATTGACTATTCTCAAATTTTGAGTTCTTTCAAAAATTTAAAATTATTTTAAAAAATAGACTCCGTGCTTGTTATAAATCCATTGGCAATAGTTTCATCAAATTCAGAATTATACTCTACCTTGTAGAATTTTTTAAAGTTGAGTGGTGTATAATTGTATAGTAGTTCAACACTTATTTTGGGGGGTTCAGTTTGAGTAAAGACTAAAAAGTCAACCTACCAATGCAATTGTTGCCCACCTCAAAATTGTCAGATCCATCTCAAAAGGGTAGATCCAAGGAGCTCAAGGAGAAGTCAAGTGTCCCATTCTTGTTTTTCTTATAAATACTATTCTCGTTTCAATGACCACCCTGCATTGCAAGCTCTACCACGAATTGAAAAATTCTCAAAATGTTGTGAAATTTTAAATGAGCATTCTCAACTCTCTGACTTGTCTTTCACTAAGCACCAAAAGTTCATCATTTCAAAATATTCTCACTAAGATGTTCTCCTTCAAAGTGCATTGCCCTCTTTTTTCCATTGACCCAAATAAAACTTCAAACTTAAATATCTACTAAATTGTGTGGTCAAATAATTTGAATTTTTTTTAAAGTGCTCACTCTCAATGTGAGCTCAAGATCCTACAATTACATTCTAGCTAATCGTAAGAAAAAAAATGAGCAAATAGATTGCTCAAGTTTTTGGCAATTTTGGCCCATTTTGAAAGTACCCCCCCTTTGGATCATCAGGGATTAAGCTTAACATGTTGCAACAATACATGCAAATTTGCTTATCTTTGCATTCAACTGTGCAAGATGAAAATAAGGCTTTGGGGGGGCATTATGGTGCTAGATTGCTCTAGAAAAAATAATTTGGCTAAAAAAATGGCAACAAGTCGTGAAGTTTTTTGCCATAAAACTTCAAATTTAAAAAAAGAGAAGATGAAATCGTCAAATTGTGGATGAAAATAGAATTATGGACATGTGATATGTGCAAATTTGATATATTCTATCCAATATGCGGATGAATGTTGAAATTTGAAGCAAGCCACTACAACATTTTAAATCGCCACTTTGGCACTTCAATAAAAATGAAAAAAATGAAAACAAAAAACTGAAACTGAAACTGAAACTAGATGGAAGCTCCCGCCTCTGGCCCAGAACACAGCACCCCCTAGACCTTCAGTGATCTATACGCTTCTTAGAATTGAATATAAGGTAGCAACATCCATAACCGTTACTGTATCCAAAATCACCACCTCTAAAATCTTGAAAAATCTGTGGAAATAAATAGATGTGATTACAAGGATATACTATATTTGAACATCAAACCCTAGTATTGGTATTAGGTGCAATTGGAGTTGGCTCTTTAAAAATTCATAACTTATTCTCACAGTTTCCAAATAATACATTCAAAAGTGCACATGTGTTATTTTTCTCTTGCTAATAGGATCCTATAATTTCCAGAATCTTTATTAATAATAATCATGTTCAAAACCCTTATTTTGACGGTTATGGGTGCTGGCTGCTACCTTCCGCAATGCTTTTGTCGTCCCTGGTCCGGATATACGGCAATAGGGCCTCGCACATGAGGTGCGGTGGGGGCACCATGCGGACCCTGATGGGGATGGGCGGGTCCCCACTGGACCAGCCAAAAGTGGGCGCCTTTCCCGCAGTTAATCCCCCCTTCCACCGGCAGTTAACCCCGGGAAGGTGATTGGAGGTGATTTAACCGAGGTTGGGGGCGCTTGAAGCTCGAGGTCGTGAATTGTGTCCTCTGCCGTGTTCTGGCTGTGAGTTCTTTTGTTTTTTATTTTATTTGTGACTAGAATTCAATTGTAGGTTTAGGATGTATGTTTCAAAACAAACACTCCCCCATATGCTTATTCCTTAATTGAATTACATGTGTTCAAATTTCAAAAAAAGAGTCTTTTATTCAATGTATTGGAATTTGAAACAAATCAAATCAAACCAAATTCCATACAAGATTGGAAACCAAATTCCAATGCCTAAAACTAACAGTGGCAATCTGCAATTAACTAACACCCTATCTAGAACTTGCAACAACAAACAAGAAGAAATGCTTCAAGAAGGTTTGGTTTAGGAGGTGAAAGGAAGGAAGCATGCGGTGACCATTTTCTACCGCATGCGGTGAAAAGTGCCACTTGAGTGGGGGTAAACCCAACCGTAGGGGCTGGCCCTCTTCAGTTCTCGGGGCTGGGCCGGTTGGGCTGCCTCCGCCCGAACCCACCCTTTGCGGCCCTCACCTGGGGTCCCAAACCCAGGCGTTGGGGCTCATGTGCGAGGCCCTAATGAGGGGATGGTTGGATGACACGGCCCGGATCTGACGGATGTTTTTCATCCACTGGCGGTGTTTTTCTTCCGTGGAGGGTATCGTGTCTGTAGCGAAGACTGTGACGGACATGTAAGTTACAGTACGATTGGGATAAGTGGCCTCGACACTGGTGACCCTGAGGCCAGGTCACGTACTGTGCACGACCTCCTCCAACGGCTATAATTTGACGGCTTTCTCGTTCGTGACGTCGTCTGCAGCAGGCCAGCAGGGGGGCCGGGGTGAACTGCCCCCCCTCGCTCGGCCTCGAGGGAAAACCCAGAATTTTTTTATTTGCTGAGGCATGATAAAATTTGCAAATTCTGAATTCATATTTGCAATCAGAGGCCCTGGTTGAGCTAGTAACTTAGTTGCAAGACGAGCCTCTTGCGGTGGAGGTAAGTGAATGTATAAAAAAGGCCCCTATTTTGTGCCGTCTTTAAGGTATGTTCTAAACCTCTCTCCGCTAATTTGGACCTTCGATTGCAAATACAAACTCAAAATTTGCAAACTTTATCATGCCTCGTAAATATAAAGTTCCTGTGTTTTCCCCTTGGATAAAACGGGGGGAGGGGGGGCTGTCATACAACTGTAAGCTTGACCCAGTGCCCTGTGAAAATGTCATCAGTCTCTGCAACGTGAATATCATAATTTTGGGTGATGAATTAACTTTAGAGCATCGCCAGCAGCATCGCCACTAGTCTCGCTACTGGGCCTTGGCAACGCCATTCTAGGCTTGCTGCGTCTCTGTAGGCAAAAATGGTTCCGCACCAACACCATGTCACATTAAAAGTTGTGCCATTCTTCCCGTCACTTCTACATTTGCTCAGCAATCGAGGGCCTTTATAGCAGCAATATTACACTCACACCAACTTGGGCCCCATCTCCACCACCAACCCCATCCAAATCCATTCACTTTTCTAACAAAATCAGACCATTTAATGCCACAAAGGATAATGTGCCAATCTTTCATTGGTCAATACATGGAAGTGTGGTTATTGGTTGTTGGTAGGACGTTTATGAGTCCACATATGGGTGGTTTTGTAATTTCAAGGCAGCCCACTTCAAAAATTCACAAAATTATCATTTTTATTGGAAAATTGTATGTAGAATTCCACTTGGATATGATTCGTGAAACAAGCGCACACCTCTTGAAAAATATGCGCCCCTTTTGGAATTGGCCCCAAGATATTCAGATTGCAAATCAAGGTAGTAATAGGCTTGTCTACCTTATTGCCTTAGTGGAGGACATGGAGGCTAGTGAAATGTGTGAGAAGGAAGGAGAGAACTTTAGTGAGGACTTTAACCCCTAAATGCCCGAGGCACCAAATTTTGGTGTCCACAATACTTTGAAGTTAAATAAAACCTAACCAAGTTGCTATTTTTAATAATTTATATTTTTGAAAAATTCCTATTGAAGTCTAGTTTTAGCATCAAAAATCTGATTTCGAAAATGACTGATTATGATTTGTCTATTCAAGATTTTGTGCAAGGGTATCCATTGCAATCTTGACTTTCCATAGTGTTGACGTCTCTTGGAAATGAGCCTCAAATACACTAGATCTCAGAGAAAAATTCACATTATAAATTCATTTAAAAAAATTGTAGAAGAGATTTTGAGAAACTGTAAATTGATTGGGCTAATGCATGTTACGTCTTTCAACCTCATATTTTTTTGGTGACCAATTGTTTAAATTCGACATGTGAAAAGAGTATTGAAAGACTTCAAATAACTTTCACAATTTTAACACCCTCATGATCAAACATTATAATCTTCAATTTGTTAGTAATATTTTTTTCCTATGTGATCTCTAACATGTTTGATTTGAATTTATACGGTTACAATTCCAAAAAAAATTGATACAATTCAATAAAAGTTGTCCTTTTGTTCAATATAGAACAAATTCGTAGAAGTTCAAAAAAGGCCTTGGGCATTTAGGGGTTAATCCTTGAAAGGCCCTTGGGATCCCTCTAAACGACCCATATTCAACATTATAACTCTTCAATTGTGGTTTAATATATGAATTGTGATACATTGTTATTTATGTACTATTATGATCATTAATTTACTTATACTAAAAAGTAATTGGTCAATTTTTTTTTATCAAATACCACCAAATTCATAATATATTATTTGGCTGCCAAGGGCTTTTAGGCCCTCCAAGGGTTAAGGGTTTGTTGGTGCAAAGCATCGGGTCTTGAGTGTACCACCACATCTCATGAGGCGGCAAGTGTCTTGCCACTTCTTTATGCCGTGGTTCAATTTTGCAAAACTAGTGGCAATGCTCTTACTTGTTTGCCCAACCCATGGAACACTTTATTTTGACGTTATACCCCACGAGGAAATGCCCCATTCAAAAGGCAGGCAGATTGTTTCTCGTAATCTTCTCCTTGACATATAAAATACATGTAATTGGTGATTACGGATTTTTCATTCATTGATCACATATTCCATCCATTTTTGAAATAGGCATTTATGTTAGGCAATTTCCTCGTTGTCAAGAAATTTGACAAAAGAACAAACATTCCGCATTAGCCTTTGCCCTTCTTGTCAACGTGTTTTTTTGTAGAAATTCCCTCCACCTCCGTGATTGCCCTATATTTTCAACCAATTGCAGAATTCTTGCTATCATATTAAACCAATAAGAATCTCCATCATTGTTAATCTAATGTACTATTTACAGAAAATAAATAGTTTTGGTGGAGTTGTCTAACCCACTCAAAAATGCTTTTTGGTCTATAGCAAGGGGCAAATCTTTTGGTGGGTCCTAATATAAGTGTGTATTTTTCACACTACAAATGTTGAAGTAGATTTATTTGGTGTATTTATTACTAGCCATGCTCTGAGAGTTCTTTAATGCACCTTGCAAAACAACCTAATGAAGGTATTACTAAATTTTAATTCATGTGGAATAAGAGCTTAACTCACAAGTCCCATTGTCCCTTTTTAAGACAAATGAAAGTTTGGATAGATTCTTGTGATTTCAATTTTTGGCGCATTTTTTAGAAACTTTGTGTTAAAATAGAAGAACTCATTATTTTCTTAGGAATATATATAATATCAATTTCAATTGGTACTCAAGAATTATGCCATCCTAAGCACAAATCTAAACTCGCCGAGTAACAATTTAAAATTAAAAAAATTAAAAAATTAGTTTCTCATATATCAAGTTTTTTTTCTACGTGGAAAGTTTTGGTTTGTTAAATGATGAGAAAGTTATGGAGCATCTTGTTTTGCATACAATTAGAGTATCTTCTTAAAAAAATTAACAAATTGTATTCGTTTTTTACCTCAATTTTTACATTTTTCAAAAAGAAAAAAACTCCATGGGTATAAATTTGAATGTTAGAACAATCTTACCATTGGGATTAGTGTGTTTTAATTCCATCTTAGAACTATAATTTGATTTTTTCTTTAAAAAATTATTATATAGAAGTAAGTACAAGATAGAGGGAAAAAATAAATCATTAATAGTTTTTTGACATTTTTTTCATAGATTCTCAACAAAATTCTTCATGATAATTTTTTTCTAAATCAAATGTGAAATGCCATGATTTTTAGTTAAAAAGATTCAAAGTCTTATAGACTACTTTGCCATAGTGACAAAGATCATGTTTTCTTCACTTTGAACACAATTATCATGCAATCCAAGCAGTCAAAGTTTTTGAATTTTTTCCATACATTCTCATACTATTCTATTGTAAGATATGCAAAAAGCATTCTTTAAATTCTTTATTGCTCTTTGCACTAGAAATGACAATTTAAAGTGTTTTTTTAGAGTGTTAAGAATACTATAGTTGGAAGCCCATAAAAAATCACTTATAATAGGCACATAAAATTTGGAATATCAAAGTAGACTCCATTAGAAGCAAGCTAAAAAATCACAATGTACAAAAGCCACTGCAAATCTATGTAAGAATCATCATTAAAATGGTACAACAAATGTGAAAATTGTGGTTGTTCAATTTTAAATTAAAATTTTATTGTGATTGATTAAAATTACTTTTTTGACTTGTTTTCAATGATGGTACTCTTAAGTTCTAATTTCACATTAACCCTTGAACGACGCGGCGGTCATTTTGAGGCCGATGAATGACAAGAGAATCTCCTGTGTAGGACAGAAGTGCAACTATTCATCCTCCAAATTTTGTGGGAAAAGGGAAGATAATCTACAGTAGTTTGACTTCCAATGAATGCTTTTGCATTATTTTAATCCAAGAATCCACACGGTGACAAAACAGATGATTTCCACGGTTATGAGCCCGTCGTTTAAGGGTTAATTAAAAATAAATAATATTTTGTCAAGCTGTTTTTCATTTGTGCACTGAGGATGCTCCTACCAATCCCCTTCATAAGCCACATGTGGCTCCTAGTGTTTTTTTTTTTGTGTATAGAGATGAATTTTTGAAGATGTCAATGCTGAATAGGCTCATTAGGTTGCTAAATCTAATATACATATATAAAATAAAAAATTTGATTTCAAAATCTACAATGATTTTGTATAATAAAAATTCAAAGTTATCTTATTCATTCGTTTATTGATCACGTAAATTAGTTTATCATGTTGAGAAAATTATATAGGGCAACCTCATGAGCCATGTAGTGTCCTTTATCTTTGGATGTAGGGGCTTATACATCCCTTTTTTGATTAGTATGAACTTTTTTTGGTAACTAGACCTACACAAGTACTCAAAATGTTTTATTTTACTCTTAAGCAAACCCCCATTATTAGCCATGGATTAAAGGAAAGAGGTTTTGCATTGACAAGCACTATGTGTGAGAAAGTTTGCATACATAGAGCCCTACCCAAAAAATGAGATTGTGCTACAGGGACAAAGACTCTTGTAGTATAGAAGAAACAACCCATTTCTGACCACTTAAGCAATTACATGTATATGTAGGCGGGGGTTTTCAATGGGAAAATTTTCCTGTGTGCAGAAATAGAGTTTGGAAGGTTTCTATAATTTTTTAGATTTTTATTTCTCAAAACATAATTACTGTGAATTTTTCAGCAAAAGATTTTGTTCCTTCCATACCAATGATATAGGGCTTGCTATTTCCGACTATGGGCTGAAAACAAAATTGACCAAGGGGTGGTTGCAATATTGAAAAGTCTTGAAGGCAATCAAAATGCACCACAACTACGTTGGGGACCACGCCATAATTAATCATTGTTCATCTCCTCCTTCACGGAAAAGGAATAGCCTACATAATTAGAATGGGACGCTAATCTAAAATGGGTTGCCTCCCCTAGTTGCTGGTTCTACTAAGAACAAAACATCTTATAGAATAGAAAGAATAAAACCTTAGCAAAAAAAAATCAAATTTGTCCCTCAAAAATGTTTTTTACACGCCAAAGTTTGGACACAACTAATTGATGGATTAAAATTTTGTAATAAAAATTTGAATTTGTTGTGATAAATGAATTGTGTTTTGCATATAATTCATTTTCAAAAGTATTCAATCAAATTTAGAATTTTCTAATTAAATCATTAGAAGGTAAAATTAGTATTTTTGCACAAAGTGCAAAATCAACAAATTTCTTTGGTGTGGGGAGTAAGAAATCAATCATTCTTGAAATCATATGGTAAAATTTCAAAAAAAATTAATTTCAAAAAAATAAAATACTCTACACCATGGTCAAATTTATCAAAAAATAATTCAATTAGTAATTCAAAAATGGCATCTATTCAAATCTTCAAAAATTGTAAAGTGGTATAATTGAATAGTATAGAAAATATTAATGAAAATAATCTATATTCATAAAAATTCAAGATTTTTGCAAACAACATTCCCAAATACAAATTACAATAGTCTCAATCCAAAAAATCATTATAAAAGAGCAGAATGTAATCATCTTGTGCTATATATCAATGTTCTAAAATTTTAACAATGAAAATCTTAATGATGTGTAAGAAATAAAGCTCAGTATCAAAAGTCTCATTAAAATATTAGATACCATAAAAATCTATACATACATACATTAAATTAGTTAGTTAGTTTTCTTATTTTGTTTATTACGGTGAGATCTTTGGATTTGTGTGTCTCCCGGGCGCGTTCTTGGTACTGTTGGAAAGCTCTATGTGAGGAAGGCTACACAAGCTTTGTTTTGTAGCGTTTAGATCCACAATATGAAAGTTATTGAACTTTGAAGTTTTTATAAATTAAATAAATAGAAAATTACTTTTACATTTATTTTGACTATGGCAATGGCACATTGGTGAAATTTGAAGAAACTACAATTTCACATAATAAATTAAATAACCCCTAAAATAAACTATTTTATATAGGATCTAATAAATTTGACCCTAGGATATACTATTGTAAGTTCAAACTAATATGCTTTGTTCAGTTGTCACAATTTAAATAAAAATAAAAGTAATTTTCTAATTTTTTAATTTACAAAAACTTCAAACTTCAAAATTTATACCACAGGTCAAAATACCTTAAAACAAAGCCTATGCACCCCTCTTTGCAAATAGCTTTCCGACAATACAAAAACATGACCAAAGGACGCATGGTTTTGGAGATCTCACTGTAACAAACAAAAGAAAACAACTCTAGTCTAACTTAAGGTATGGAAATATGACTCCAGATGTTTCAAAATTCACTCTAAAAATCCAAACCACCATAAATTACATAGAAAGATTTACTTTTCAATCTTGCACAATTTTTTTCAATTTTTTGGAATAAATTTAAATAAAAAACAATATTTGGTGTCAAATTTTAGTTTAAAGAATTTTTTATAATAAATTTCAAATTACAATACGATTTCAAAAAAAATTCTACTTCCTTATATAAGAGAATTTTATGAATTTTTTGCTTATGCACAATGCACAAGGTTCTTTTGTCCTTCTAATTTGATTAAATTAAAAAATGTCTGGGATTGGTATAAATTTTGAAACTCAATTTTATACATAGTATGCTCTTTGCACTACCATATGTCTAAAGTGTTCAAAATTTTAATTCCTTAATTAGTCATGGATATTTTTAGAATATATTATACCTTTTAATAGAATAAATCATCAAGTCATCTAAACTCCCTTTTGTGTGGTGCGTCTTTTAATGTTTTTTCAAGAACACATTTGAATTCCAATGTAATTTGATTTTTTTTTAAATGACATCAAGGCATGTCTTGTTCTGCTTTCTTTTACCTGGTACAAATTTGAGTTTGATCCCCTCATTCTTCCTAGACCTCCATTTAGGGAGATGAGACAACATGATGTGATTAGATTGTAGGCAACTATGTCTTGTTGTTGTTCCCAAAAAATCAAGTGGAGCAAGCTATGCCTTGATGTCATTCCAAAAAAATTCAAATACTTTTTAGAATAAGCATCAAAAAAGGCACCACATAAATAAGAGTTTTATGTGTTTTTACAATTAATTCATTACAAATTGAAGTTATAAGCCAAAACTACAAGATCTCAAAAGCCTAAATTATAAATTAAAGTAATGATTGCTAACAATGAAGATGATGAACTTCAATATGTTATGAGACTACACTAATTTGCCCTATATATGAGGGCACAAAATTAGTAACACTATTCCCAAATAATGTGGTAATTAGTAAAACATAATATTACTTTAATTAGCACTAATAATTTTAAGTAGTAAGACTTTAGTAATCTAGCTAGCATTGCATCACATCACCATAAATAAGAGCTTTGGCTGACCAAATATGTTTTAACCCTATGGCTTACCAAATACTCAACCTTCAATATGTTTTGTTAAATGTGTTCTATTTTCTATAATAAAAAAATCATTGATGTTATTTTTTCTCTACAAATGTGATGAAGTGTATGTATAGTTACAACATAAAGTTATCTTTTTTTTGTGAAGATTTAAAAAGATTTAAAATTATCAAGTATAAATGAAAATAATTTATATAAAATATTAAAAATTTGTTGAACAAACATTAGAAAATTTCACCATATGTATGTGGATTATATTGCAAATTATTATAGCAAAAAAAATTCTATTTCATTCTATATATAAAATATAATAATTTATCTCTCAACTTTAAATTGAAGTAGCTATTTATTTATATATTTACAAAATTTTCCAATTACAAAAAATTTAGAATTAACAAGCTTTGCTTTGTTAGTTTTATAAAATATAGAATATTATTTTAAAGGTTTATCAAATAATAAAAAATAAATAGGCTATACAATATTATACTATACATTCTAGTAAAACATTGTGTAAAATCAAATTTAAGTAACTAATATGATTTGAATTCTTTACTTTCATTTAGATACACAAGATTCACATAACTCTACCAAAAAAATTAGATGCCATTTGTAATTTTCATTGTAAGTAAAAACTATTTTACCATTCATAAGACATTTTTTGACTTTGGCAAGGATTGATAGTTTGATTGTTCAAGATCCAACACCCAAATCTACATGAAATGCCAAGCCATTACTAAAAATTACACCCCTTTCTAATGATGTCATTAAGCTCTTTACAACGATCGTGCTTTCTAAAACCACAACTTTTCTCAGTGCATGAATCTCAACGGTCATCTAGTAAACAAAATAAAAAAAATGAATAGTATGTTAAATAAATCTATCAAACTCACTCTTGACAAATCTCTCGGTTGATTTTTTTAATTTTTTATGAAGTGCCAAAGTGCCAATACAAAATGTTATTAGTAGTGTTCTAAAATTCAACATTCATCCACATATTGGATAGAAAATATCACATTAGTACATATCAAATATCTATAATTCTATTTTCATCTACAATCTGGCTATTTCATCTAAGATTTTTTAAAATTTGAAGTCTTCCAAGGAGAAATTTCATAGTTTATAACCATTTTTTAGCCAAATTATTATTTTTTTAAAGCAGATACTATTTTGCCCCTCCAAAATGCCCTACTTGCAATCACTATTATTTCTCAAATGTTATAGGGATTTTACAATCAAATATTATAATATGAAATTTGGTGAATGATAGAAGATATTAGATAATAGTAATAGATGATTAAATATAATTAAATAAAAATTAAATACCATTAGGATAATAATATATAAAATCAATTTATAATTGAAGCATCAAATGATAATAGTTTGTTCATATTAATATTATTTATTCATTTATAATATTATGATATTATTTTAAATTAGGATCTTGTTAATTCCTACATGACAATTATACTATTGATAATTTATTCAAATATATATATATATATATTTAAATGTTAAAATATTCACATGTTCCAACCATGTGATATGATAGGTTGCACTTCTGCTGATTAAATAGTGTCGAACTACTGCCACTATATTTGGGAGAAGATGTTCCTAAATGTTTTGAAAATTGATCAATTACGAACGAAGTATAGAATTGGATGGACGACGGAGGACGAAGAAGCGTCTCGTTCGTCAAATCTCCCGCTCTTTCATCGAGTTTCCCGCTCTGAGACGGGACCCTTCGTTCAAACCAGACTGGACGAACCCCGCGGCCATGGCCACGCCCCGTTTTTCGGCTATGGCGATGGCTTGCCCCCGCGCTCGCTCTGTGTCACCGGGGACCTCGCTGCTCTGTGCTGCTGCCGTATCATCGTTTGGGAGCTTTGTTCTGTAATCTCGGAATGTTGGAGAGTGGCTGTGAAATTTTGGCGCATTTCGAAGCAGGTATGCATTTTTTCGTGCAATTTATTTTGAAAATTAGCCGTTGGTGCTCTTTGCAATGCGAAATGGCTGCTTTCACGCGAAGTAGTTTAGGACCATTTCGAGGTGCTGATCGTTAGTTTTGACGATAGGCCGGAGTTTTTGTTAATTGAGGATTGAGTCCACGGGCAATGTGTGTCAGCCGTAGATTTTCTTGGACAGTCGTGGAGTGTGTTGCTGCTGCCTGGAAGTTTAGTCTGGAAGATTGAATAGGCTTCTGCAGCTTGTCTTAGTCTTTTTACACACCTTTACTGCATTGGTCATGGCTGTCGAGGGCAGCTGAATTCCCGAAGTGCGATGCTGCGTTTGTCCCTAATCCGGCAGTTTTAAATATTTGCACGGCCTTTCACAAATTTTTCTCTAATTCCGGGTGATAGGTAGGACGTGCAGACACTGCAAAGGTAGAGCATGAGCTGCTTTTTTTATCATTTCGGAAGCGGAAGCTTGGTGTTCCGCTTATAGAAGAATGGCTCATGACTCTGCGCGGTTGATTGAGAAGAAAAATCAGGGTTCAGGAAGCAGTGAACATTGAATGAGTGGAAAATTTCTGCGAGAGTGACGTGACTTATTTGCTCTGATTTATTTTCTGTAGGCAGAAGCAGTTTATCAAGCACCTGGAGAACTCTGTGTATTTTCCATTGCTTAGCTGAAAGACTCAGCGTGAAATTACCATTAAAGCTCAGTTTCGGAATGAATATGAACAGGCAAAGACGGTTGATCATTCATGTCGGAGTAACAGCGCAGCTGCACAGTGCTCCAAGAAAAGATACCAGGCAATGAGAATGACATAGAACTGCATCACTTACAATTGGGGATGTATCATCATTCAGCTAGGTGTGAACTTCTGTATGTTATTGACGGCGCTGGATGAGACGCACGGGAAGTGCAGGGATATCCAATTCATACGGTATTGGAAGAGTAACAGTTGTTAAAAACCTACGTTATGGCGCCGGCGTTTGTTATTCCAACTTCTTTGCGAGACTTGGAAGCACCTGCGGAGAATGGAGAGCGCCTCTACGCTCAGGAAGTCGCAGAAGTTGAGAATCTATCTGCTTATGAGGTCAATGATCTTGTGAAAGGTACACGCGCACAGGATAATTCTGCAAAGTATTGACTCGAAAACATCATGTCTGGCAGAATTAAAGCTCCTTCAGAGCTTGAAGGATGATAATTTTTCAGGAGACATGGATCATCTTAGATGTCACTTATGTAGAAAACTGGCTAGTAAGGGGTTATTTTTTTGCAAGGTCAACAGACATCACAAAAAAATTGGAGATGAATGTGTGGATGGAAGATCAAATAGTGTTAGTCTGTTTTTTCTCCAGTCATTGAGAGGAGACGGAGGCATGGCATAGTAGCGTCTTCTCTACAAACTTGTTAGTTACTTAGGTCGTAATAAATTCAGAGCCGGAGTGTGAAAGCTATATCGTTGAAGTTTTTTTTCATGCCTGAGGCGAAGGGACTATCCCGAAAGCCTTCCCCTCTTGAGTGGAATTCTTTATCGTCGTGAAGTGGCACTGGAAATTGACATGGAGAGATATGTGGCAGGTGTGGCTTACGAATTGGCCGAGAAGGAGGTGTGGTGTATCGAGGATCAGAGCATTTTTGATCAAGTTTACTCTCTCGTCAGGTAGATTTGACACATGCGTCTATGAAGCACATGGTCTCTCTGCCTCTTTTCTATCTTCATTTGATTTCTTAATAGATCCTTTTTCGGCAGACGCTACTTTCTTCGTACTAAGTCGATATTCAAGTTTTCAGCATGGTTCGGTCTAATTCTTCAACTCGTCTCAACATTCAGTACTTACTCTCCAACATTCCTCTGCGTGATACAATAACTTCTTTAGTTCTCATTTCCTAGAGAGCTTTGACTTCTTAGGACTAAGGTTTGTTTTTCAACGTGTGGATGGCAGAGGTTTCTCTTTCTTAGATTCTTCCGCGAGAGGCAGCTTGGTGGAGAGCCTATGCTCCAACTTTGCTGTGCTCAACCCTTCTATTACGGCAATATCATATGCGTCGGGTGAGTCAAGTGAGGATGCCGCATACATGCTGCAGCAGATTCAATCGCACCGGAATGCATTGAAGATTTACTCGTACTTCCTGCACTCTATTCTCGTTGTAGAGGAAGCTGCAGAGGTAGAGCCATCGTCTAAAGCTCCTTCTGGGAAGGTATACATCAACTATTTTTGAAGTGACTTTTCCCTGTTATATAAAGCGTATATGAAACAGGTTTCGTTGTCAGGCTTTGAAACCAAGCAAGAGTCTATGTATCTCGAAGTATCAAGTGCACTGGTATGGAAGAATTCATCTCCTTTTGCGTTTCACGAGTTGGTCGTAATTGGTGTCGTATTAATTATTTCACCTACTCGGCGGTGGAGTAGGTCAAGAAGACTCAGCCTCGAAAGGCACATGTGCCAGCCAAGTGGGACTGGGATGTTCACAGGACACGCATTGTCCGCCTACTTGCCACAGCATTGCAAGTGGACCTGCGACAGCTTTACTCAATGTCACAACCTGAGGAGAATTTGATTGCGTTTTTTGCCAAGTTAGTTTTGCCTGCTACCTTTACTCCTTGCAGCTGTTGCCATCTACAAGTTGATTTATCAGTCCTTGTATAGAACATAATTGTAGAAGTGTTATTTCATGAGAGTTGTCTTGCTTAAAATCTGAAGTGATTCTCTCTCGCTGTTGGCATACACTCAAAACATTCAATTTCATAGTTATCGTAGACGAGGTGGACCAGTCTTTGCGGTTACTAATGGACTTGCCGTGGCATGATTGCAGAGCTGCTTTTTCACTTCTAGAGAATCCGACATATGTGAAGGATACAGATCTAAAAGATGCTTTGTGCAACATCGTTGCAGCCTGTGCAGCAAAATATGGCTACGTTGTTCCTGTCACATCTACAATCTTGAGTCTGCTTCACAAGTACGAGCACCTTTCAGTTTATCTTGCAGAGTTGGTTGTCCTTGCCGAGGAGAAGTATCACAATAGCAGTTTGCCTGTGGCTGTTTTAAGAGAAATTGGTCACATTAATCCTGAAGACTTCAAGCGTGATAATTCTGGAGCTGATAATGTAAGCTCTTTCCTAGTGGCAATGGCGGAGCGGTTGCCAAAGCTCATGACCGTGAACCTTAGTATTATCACTTCGCATTTAGATGGTGATTCTTATAAGATGCGGAATGCTATTGTGCAAGTGATTGGTACACTGATAGTGAAGGCCTCCAAGGACCCTTCCGTGGACGCCGCTGGAGATGAGATGGCCAGGCTTCGCAGCAAGCAGGTGAGCTTACATGGATTTAAGGTTTCCGCTTAATATGCCATTCAATGCTTATGTTTGCTCAGACTGGAGGCATTTCTTGCTCGGCGCTCGTTTTTCTCAAGCTTTCACATTTTGCTACACCTCTCAAAATCATCAACCTATCGCCATTGAACAGGGAATGGTAGACATTCTACTGGAGCGTGCCAGAGATAAGAGTTCTTATACTCGTAGTAAA
Organism: Pseudisothecium myosuroides; assembly: GCA_951799445.1. NCBI lineage: Eukaryota > Viridiplantae > Streptophyta > Bryopsida > Hypnales > Lembophyllaceae > Pseudisothecium > Pseudisothecium myosuroides. The sequence continues at coordinate 17,934,752 of OX637287.1, read as the reverse complement.
GTTTTACAAACTTGGGCCCACCTTTGCATGGAAAGTGCTGTCTCAATTGGTCACTGGAATCTGGTGGCCCGTGTTGCCGCTGGAAGATTGGAAGACAAAGGCGCTATTGTGAGAAAGAGTGCGTTGCAGCTATTGACTACTCTCCTTCAATACAATCCTTTCGGACCAAGTCTTCGAACCGGCCCCTTTGAAGCTACACTTGAACAGTACAAGGAAAAATTAAGAGAAATGGAATCGACATCCGCAACTACCGACGAGGCTGAAGCTCACTTGGCTGAATCAGAGGATGTTGTTGGTGAGGACAGAAGTACTCCTTCAGACGACGGAAATGCAGATCTGGTTGCGGGTACACCAGACACTCAATACGATCACATTGATTCATCTCAGGTGCACCATGTGGAAAAATATGCTACTCCAGAGCATGTGGTTCTGACATGCGAGTTCATTATTACTTGCTTATTTACTCTGTAATTACTATGTAGAAATTCCGTGCATACTCTTGCAAACTTTTTTGACCAGACTCTCGGATCTTGCACAGATACAGCCTGAGCTTCATGCACCCACTGCAAAGGATTTAGGTGGACTTGAACAAACCAGAGCTCTGGTTGCTTCACTGGAATCGGGATTGCAATTTGCACGATGCATTGCAGGAGTGATGGATGTGCTGAAGCAGCTCCTTGCCTCATCATCTTCAGATGATGTGAAGCACACCATAACTCTTCTGATACTTGCCCGCCAGTTTGAAATCGACGGTGCCGAAGAAAGTCTACGAAAAATGCTGCCTCTGGTATGTTCTATTGTCGTTCTACCTCATGATGAAATTGTGTTATTGTATGCTCCGGCTGTAGGAACCATCCCGTCTGTCAGAACCATCCCGTCTGTCACGAAGTCCTAGACAAGTTTTACCCTCAACATACACTTGATCATCTTCATTTGCCTTGTGGTCTATCTCAGGTCTTTTCTCAGGAGAAAAGTATATATGAGGCTGTTGAGGGAGCTTTCACCAGTCTCTACATGAAGCGAAGTCCATCTGAAACAGCTCTGAATCTCCTAATGCTCACATTGGACGCAAGCATTGGGGATCTGGCTTCCATTGAAGCTCTCGTGAGCAAGTTTACAACGAAGGGGGAGATCTCTCACGGCACGGTATATCTCTGGTTTCACTTTCCAATGATTTCAATTTCATCGCTACAGAAAGCATAGTCATTGGCATTAAGTTGTTACGTTACAGCACACCTGTCTTCTGAGAGTGGTTTTATGCAGGTGGCAGCCCTGTGGAACTACTTCACGTTCAATGCTCCTGATGTTACCCCTCAGAAAAGTCGGGGGGCCCTGGTCATTTTGTGTATGGCTTCGAAGTCGCAACCTCGGATAATAAGCTCTCACCTCCAAAGTGTGATGGATATTGGGCTGGGTCGACGTGCTAGAGAAGACCCCTTACTTGCTAGATATGCATGCGTTGCACTGCAGCGTCTTTCCGACGGCGATAGGGTCGGCCTTGGATCCACCCACAAGATCTTCAGTATTTTATCCAGTTTGATCATCGGGCCAGGTAGGTTTGGCTTAATATTATGTCTAGCCGCAAGTCGGTTGGTTCGGAAGTGTCTCGCTTGTCGATTAGTTTTCAGTCTCGAACACTAATTCCGTCACGTCTACCTCTTGCTGTTACAGTAGTCGAGTTTGACATGTATGTTTGAAGTGGACGTATAGTCTGAGGTTAAATTGAACTCGTTGCTATCACTTCTTCTCGACAATCCTGTGTATATTACATACGTCATCAAATTTTAACTTACGGGAGGTGTCCTATTGCAGTACATCATTATATTCTCCGTCCTTCAAATCATGATAAGTTGATTTTGAGCAGGTTTACCCGAGGAAGGCTGGTACTCAGCTGCAGAGCAAGCCATCAATGCAATCTATGTTCTTCATCCAACCCCTGAGAAGTTTGTCTCAGGACTTCTTTTGAAGTTCTCTAAATCAGTATTCGGCACAGTCTATAAGAATGCTGGTGAATCTTCGTCCTTGGAGGAACCGACGACCTTGGAGAACGGGGTTTCAGGAGGTCCTGCAAGATTGGAGACTAATAGACTTGAGCCCAAGGCTTCTGTTCTGAGTCGTTTCCTCTTTGCATTGGGGCATATCGCATTGAAACACCTTGTCTACGTTGAATCTTGTGTTCGCAAACTTAGAAAGCAAAGGGCTGACAAAGAGAAGGCAGCAGCAGATGCAGCAGCAGATTTACAAGCTAATGGTGATGATCTAATTCCTTCTCAAAAAGCCAGCAATAAAGCAAAGGTTGAAACTCATCTCCTTATCTTCCAGTAAATTGGTGTTGATAAAGCACAACGCTCATCTCGCGAATAATCTGTCTATTATTTGTCTAGTAATGCGAAAGTGTATACTGCAGTTGCACTAAAACTGTATTCTTTTAACAGCGTTGATTCAGGATAATTTTAAGTTCTCGAGATTTTTCTGCCTCACTTCTTTGTCTTATGCTTTGTGTTGTTGATGTGGGTGGGATCAAAATAAGAATTTTTCAATTCAGCGACAACAATTACGCTTTAGTCGGGAACATCTTTAGGAGAAATTTGTCTGGTTCTTACTTAGGATGCTCCAATTGGTTAAAGAATTGCAGGTATTCCGTCAATTGTAGGTCTTTTCATTGATTGTGATGTGCGACTTTGTGTAAATTGAGCCAAACTTACCATGAATCTGAAATGGTACAGGTTGAGAGCATTGATGCAGAACTGGGACTGGCAGCTTCTGAAGATGCAAGGCTAGATTTTCTACTCGAGAAAACTGAATCCGAGATAATCTCTGGTGACAGCAGTCAAAAATTTCTCATAGGTGCTATGGCTCCCATTGTTGCCAAAATATGCCGCAATTCGGGTCTCATGCAGCAGGTTAGGCCGTATGCCCTATAAGACCAAGTAATTGTCTACCAAACATTGAACCTGCCTTGATCAGTAAGCTTCAGAACCTATAGTTTGATCTCAAAATCATTAATCGTCTGTTTTGTCTTTGTACCAGTATCCAAGATTGAGGGTTTCAGCTATGCTAGCACTTTGCAAGCTCATGGCCATTGATGCTGACTTCTGGTATGTACTCTACTTTTCCCTTGAAATTCTGTAATCCGGACCAACTTATGTGGTACTAGAGTAGGTCATTTTGTGGAGATGTTCAGTTTCAATATGCTCATTTTCTATGACTTTAAACTTAGCGCCTCCACCCGGTCTTCCTTGAGATAGTTCGCATGTTGCTTTATTCTATTTTCTGAATTTATGCGTTCAATCTACTCTGGTGTTTCTGAAACCTATTTATACTTGTCTAATATGGTGGGTTAGGGCCTATAATATATTAACAAATTTAAATGAAGTAACCAAACATGGCTGGTTTCAATGCTGCAGTGACCAGAACCTGCAACTGCTCTTCACAGTGGCACAAAGTTCAGGAGAGGCAGCAGTGCGCTCAAATTGTATCATTGCCCTGGGTGATTTGGCTTTTCGATTTCCGAACGTGCTGGAGCCGTGGACTGAGCACATGTATGCTCGCCTCAGTGACAAAGACCGAAAAGTTCGAAAGAATGCAGTGCTCGTTTTGACTCATCTCATCCTCAATGATATGGTCAAGGTACCGCTCTTATCTTACTCTTTCCTAATTGTAAGCAAGATCTTATACAATCCTAGTATATCAGCTGAACTTTGAATGCAGAAATAGCTTCGCAATAGTTAAAATGAAGTAATTGATAAAACTTTTCATTGAGACCGATAGACATACGTTATCGCGTGAAACATTTCCGAGTATCCTTATTACTGTGCCTTCTGAATTTTTGCAAGGATGTTTCAGTTACGAGAGAATGCTCTACTGGTAGTATCCTTTCTTGTTACCGGTAGTGTGATTGGATGCGTAGTGCGTATTTCTTATGCTGACACTGTTGTGTTATCCAGGTGAAAGGACACATTAGCGAGATGGTTCTGCGGTTAGAAGATGAGGATGAACGCATCCAAAATCTTGTGAAGCTCTTTTTCCATGAACTTTCGAATAAGGGTGAGTTTCAATGGCTGTTTCTCTTAGGACTCTCTTTACAGACAGAAGTAGTTCTAGCTATTTTGATACGAGCTGGAAGAAACAGTTCGAATTTAAATATGACTCAATGGGAATAGGCAAAATGCTATTGTGACCCTCATATTAAACATTTAGCGTTTGATTGATGTTGGACTCCTACGCTGTATGATTTTCATTGAGTCAGCAGCATTTTCTGGACGTTTAGTTTACTAAGGAAGCTTAGATTCTGATGTGAGGTAAAGTGTCAGCGTACATTGCCGATATGACACCTGAGAAAATTTCGTACAACTTAATTGGTTGTGTATGGTTGTTCAGGAAATAATCCCATCTACAATCTGCTCCCAGACATACTCAGCCGGCTTTCAAGTCAGACCGATCTGCCACAAGAGACCTTTCGAAGTGTTATGCAGTTCCTTATCAATGCAATCACTAAGGTGCACAAATTGATGGAAACTTTTATTATCATCGCTTATTGAGGTCACTCCTTAATTTACTCTTCCAGAATTGGAATCACAATTTTGTCTTGATTACAGGACAAGCAAAAGGAGGGTCTCTTTGAAAAACTCTGCCATCGTTTCCCTGGTACCTCTGGTAGGCCCTGAACAATTTCTCAGAAATAAAAGCTACATCTACCTTGCAATGATGCCTATTTGAAATTACTCTCTGTTATGCAGTTGATGAAAGCTAATTAAATCATTTATTTTTGGATCAACATTTGGGCCTCGTTACGTAGAAACTGTTCATATCTTTTTGCTATTGCTGTAGCCTGCGTCTTCTACAGCATATAATCAAAGGCCTCAGCTTCAGCTTCAAGCTTGTTAGTTTTTTCTTCATTCTGGTTGATTATGCTTGCATTATTCGCAATTGGTTTCTGTAATCCTCACTAATCCTGAAAACCATTCATTCAGATGTCAAGCAATGGAAGGATCTATCTTATTGCATGGCGCAGCTCACCTACACGGACAAGAGCTTGAAGAAGATGATTGAACTATTTCCGAAATACCAGAACGCTCTTGGTGAAGAGGAGGTTGTCGAGCACTTCAGAAGCATAGTCGCCAAGGTACGATAGTTTCCTCTACAATATTGGTACTACATTGAAAGATGATGAAATCCAACCCTTCTTTCTGTCGGTCATCCTGTGAACAAGTCCCTAACGTCGTGAATAAATGCGTCTATGTAGGCCAAAAAATTCGCAAAGCCAGAAGTGAAGGCAATGGCAGATGATTTTGAATCCAGAATTGCCAAACATCATGAAGAGAGGAAGGAACATGACCTGGCTGTGCAGAATGCTCAGGCTCACCAAAACAGATCCAATGAGCGCACAGACAGTGCAATAAGTCCGGATAATGAACTTGGTGCAGAGACAACGTCAAGAGACACTGGTGAGTATTTTGGCATACTGGTTTTGGACCGTGACATTCCATTTCATCCTTAGTCTGCTTTGTGGAGATTGATCTATTTGATTTGATAATGCCGAGGGCATTGGAATTTTAGTCCAACCATTTTTTGCAATCCAGCACTGTAATATGAAGTGTGTTACTCCTAAAATCCGAGCTTGGAGGTGTCTCACCTTCATCATCGTAATTTCTGATGTAGTTTTAGCATGCCCTAGCAGCTGCATGTCATACTTTTTTTTTAATTGACTTGACGTGACTGCGTCTAAAAGTCGTATGTGAATGGTTTTGCAGACGGTGATAATGATGAAGGCCAATCACCGGTGGCAGGCCACGTACCAGAGGAGGCTTTTTCTGAAGCAATAGTGGCAGATGGACGTGTAGAGCACAGTAGCGTAGACTCTGATGATTTTCACTTGCCTGTTGAGCCTGCTTCTGCAAGTAAGCAAGTGCTGCATTCTGACACCAAACTGTCGAGGAGAAGATCACTGGAGCCCAGCGCAGTGTTAGCTGAAAGAATGAACAGTGAAGAGGATGAGACCGTCAGTAGCAGTGAAATGGTAGGTTCATGAGGCAATTGCCATGACTATATTGTGTTGGTTCGGTCTCTTGTAGTATCACGTGGAATCATATTTCTTGTACGTGGCTATCTTGCTTATTATCATAAGCAGGGACTCTAGTTAATTTACATTTATGTGTGCTGTACTGAACCTTCTGTTTAAATTGCGCTATTGACTGTCGTAGACATCAAGCTAGTGGCAATCATCATCACAAGAAGTTCTTGATTCTATTGGAAATAAGGCATTATGTTTGTGTGCAGGGTCGAAGTCAAGTGCAAGTCAAGGAGGGAAAACAGTCTCGAAGGGCATCCAGGTCCACCAACAAATCGAAACCCACTGCTAATAAGAAGGTACCTTCGTCTACTTCTCATTGTTGCATATTTCTTATGGCACTTAATTTCAGCCTGTCCGTCTTTTGTAACTCTGAGTGCCATTGCAATTGTATGACTTTAACCGAGGTGCGGTATCCTGTAATTCAGGGGTCAATACCGTTAGCTTGACTGCGGGATCAACTTTTTAGATTGGTTGTTATAACTGTAGTCGATCAGTGTTTTCATCGATTGAAAATTGGGGATCACCTTCCTGAGTATATTTCTTGGCTCCTTTCTAAGATGAAAATGCAAATCAACAGATAAAAGTCATCTCTAAAAATGAACTTCCAAGGACTACTCCGGAACACTGCGCGATGAAATCCTCACCTCTTTGGGGCTTTCAGGAACTCTTCCTGCTGCCCAGAGTGCTATGTAAAACTTGGTATAGAACATCTTAGTGGGTGCTCCTTAGGCTTGTTTGATCATAACAACAACATTGTTATATATGTGTTCTCTTTTTTGACCGTCTTTGCTCGTCTCCTGATAAAACATTTCTTTTCTTTAGGGCCATCCACAATTGCAATTAAGTGATGATGACGACGATAGCGATGATGAAGAGGAGGTTATGCAGAATCCAGAGGACTCATTGAATCAGAGGTCCAAACCTCGTCTTAAAAGACTGGTACATATCTTAGTAATTCAAGATGCTGGAATATCTCTTTCACCTCTTGTAATCAAGGCTCTGGGAAACACTGACGGGGCCTTTTTTCTTTTTCCTGGATTGAATACAGGAACGCAGGCAGCCTGTAGACAGTGACGACGAGCAGTCTCAGCTGTCCGAACAGTTGTCCGGGATTGATAAAGAAGTCTTGAAGCCTGCCTCGACTAGAAAGGTAAAGTGACGTAGATTATGCTTTGCAAGAGAACACTTGACTCTTGAGACCATGCAGCATATCCCAAGCCGGATCCTCAATACCAGTATTTAGAAATGAATTTTAAGAGCAAAGAACTGACTAGGAAGTGTTTTTCCTCACCTGTACGTGAGGGGAATTGTTGTCCTCAAGATCCTAGTTCTCTTCCCGAGAATCACATTTTTGGTCTCTTCTTTTGATGGAGCTTGCAGGGTCCTTACGTCATATTTTGATGTCTTTTGTGGAACATTAGCGCTCTCAAATTAGGTAAGGCACAAAATTCCAATGATTCATTTCAGGAATACAGGTTGCAATTCGTATAGAACCGGAACTTTCTAGAGACCTATGGAGTGTATAGTAGAGTTCTATGCAAATTTTACAGATACTGTAACGAAGTATGGAATTAGTAGACATTTTATGTCTTCATTTTAGTAATTTATACATCTTTTTTTACGAACAAAAGCAAGTGTCTATTTCAGGCAGCAAACCATGAAGGATCCTATATATTTAAGATAATCATAAAACTTAGTTTTCAAGTCGTTTGCTGTGCTAGTGCGGTTGTCTCTGACGTCGTGATTTTGCACTTTCAGAGTCGGAGACAGTCTGTGCAAGTCTCAGAAGCTGATGACTCAGAGAACACTTCGATAGACACACGAACACGAGCCACAAGGTCGCAGCAGACTGTCACGTCCCAGAAGTCCCAGCCAGCAACAAGAAGGAGACGGTAATTCCGTCCGAAAGCATCTTTCTGGACTTTCTCAATCGTTCTCTGAACTCCACCGCGACTCATGACACTGTTGTTGTATAGACTCTTAAAGTTTTACTTAAGGGCAGATCGTTGAAATGTAAGCTATAGACCTTAGATTAGTTGCGCAGGTCTCCCTTGGAAGAGCTTAGCTGATCGGAATTTCCTCTTCGCCTTGGTCAGAGGAGTTACAGTTTGTGTCAGAATTAGGTTATCATCTGTAATTGTAGGTAGCCTCTCTGAAGAATTTACACAGTTATTTTTTTTCATGACGGTGAGTGTTCTCACCCTTGTCTCTTAGGAGAGATTCGACAGCATAACCCCTTTATGTACTTTTGTGCGATGCCTTATCGCCTCTTTGTATACAATTTTAGTTTGAACATTTCAGTGGATTTCTCTGTCTGAAACATGTATTGCGTCAATACGCTCTCTTAGGAGTGCGCCGAGTGTCGAACTTTTTGTGTATTCTCTGATTATTGCATCATATATCCCTCAACAAATTTTGCAAGATCCCCAAAATAATGCGAGCCACAGAGCGATAATATCCGAAATTTGACGATGATAATTGCTAATGTCTGCAATTATCTCGGACTTCTACGGTAATAGCTGCTGACGAACACGGTTGCCTCTAATAAGAGATGGAGCCAGGAGAGTCCGATATGGAATATTTTTGGTAAGTCTACCCCTGTTATTGAATACCTCCATTGCATCAGATACTCATTACATTCATTATTCAGTGCGATTCGGTGATCATCTGTGATCTGTATTATGCTGAAGCTCTGTATTATGCTGAAGTTATAACCAATTTTGGCAGCGATTTGGAAACGCTGACAACAGTAAACTGGCTTTCAATTCCTTTTGACGACCACATTGATGAAGAACTACCGAAGGGCCGTGAGGTGATTTGTTAAGATCCGACCTGACGAATCCCATGGGGCAGCTTTCCGCATCATTTTCATTGTTCAATTTGTCATTTTCTACAATTGCTGGTCTTTATAGTTGCTAATAGCTGTTACACACCATATTCAACAAGCTGTTCGATCTCACAGAATAGTTTGGGTATGTAACCGCATTAAAAAGTTGGAATATGAAATGTTTAAATGCACAGGAACAGCCGTGAGTGAGCAGTTTGCATTTCGAAAGAGAGAAGCATTTCGAAAGAGAAGCATTTAGAATATTTGTCCAAGAAAAATAATGGAGGTTCATTATCGCGATCCTGAGCCTGCTGTTGGGGTCTCGGACGCTGAGGTTGAGAGTGTAATGAAAATGCTTATGGCATACCAAAAAGCCCGAGCCGAAGGAATTGGCCAACCCAATCCCGAACTGGATGTGAATTCTCTACATAAGTCATCTCCTGACCAAACTTTAGGTCCAACCATTTCGTATGAATGTCGATTCTACTTTCCCAGTCTGTTGTTCAATTTATCTGAGGTCTTTCGCAAGCTGTATGAAAATTTACGAAGGTGGTTTGGGTTTGTTTGAGGAATAGCATTTGCTTGGAGCCATGCAAAACAGCCTCCCAAAAGACTGCCCCATCGATGAAGGCTTGAAGATTCCATCACATGCCACACAGCCGGAACTGGCTCCCACAAGTGATGAGGTTGTTCCTAAGCCTTTCTTCGTACTCAAGACGAAGAATGAGAAGCAGCAGAGAGTGTACATCAACATGTGCGGTTCCCATAAGGTAACCATTTTGCACCCCATGACTAGGGATTACATTCTATTCGCGCGATCAGGTTTCAATTTTTTGACCTAATTGCTTCTTGTCAATAGCTGTAGCAACCTAATCTCATCGAATTTATGTCGATGATGGAAGAGCGTAGTATCTTCATTCCTTGCGTAAGTGGATAACTGCCGCTTATTTTAAATGAAATATCTGGCAATGAATTCAGCACTCGGTTGTTTGCCGTGGGTCAGATTCAACCTCCGGACTATGGCGAGGACACGGTAGAGAATGTTGACGAAATCAGGAAAAAGCTTCAGCATTTTGATCCAGCTAACGATCCAGATTGTCCAGATGTGCGCTTCCCTTGCAGTTGTCTGGACCCTGTTTTGCAGAAGGATAAGAGTTAGGGGTGATAACCTTCCAACTGAGACAAAAATTTTGCTTTTATGCATGAGTCTACATGCACATGTCCTGAAGATTAACCCCTAAATGTTCAAAGCCTTGGAATGGTTTCTTAGGATTTCGGGCAATCCATGTTTGTATGACGTCAAATTTTATTGCAAAAGTTATGCCTTCGTAAGCACAAAATGCTCAACTCTCCAGGGAGCAGAAAAAAAATGAAAAAGTAAAAAAAAATACATTTTTATTTTATTTTTATAGAATATAATTATGTCTTTTTGAAAAGATTAGATTCATTCCATTTGGAGAAACAATGTGAAAGTTATGAAGTGCCTTGCATTACCGGCAATTAGGGAATCTTCCTAAAAAAATAATGTATAGGATTTGTTTCCAAACTCAATTTTCTCAATTTTTAAGTTTTTTTTTTTTTTTAATAAATTATTTCCTAAATTTTCAACTCAATTCCTCACCATGAAGATTTAAACCTCAAAACTCTATAGTGCAAAATAATTAAGTTAAGGGGATTTCAAAGTCTTGAAAACTAGTTATGCGAGGTGGTTCAAACTTTTTTTTTCCACTTTGAACTCTAATATCTTACAATCTACATGATCAAAGTGTATGAAAAAATTCACACATTTTCATACCTGGAATGTGCAAGATCTTACAGTTGAATATTAAAATAAAAATACTCCCTTTGTTTTTGAATAATACCTATGTTTCTTTTGTAAAACACAAAGGAAACACGGATATTCTCTGAGGCTTTGCCCTTAGCTTTCTACCACTTGTTCTTGGTTATCTTGGAATAAACTCTGGGTTTCAAAAAGGAGGAAACATGGGTATTCTTCAAAAAGAAAGGAGTTTTTTTTCATTATTTACTCTTTGCACTAAAAATGGCAGTATTGAAGTGTTTTTGGGGGAAACGTAGTCATGAACCTTTACGGGTTAAGACAAGCGTAAAAATTCCTTAGACTGGAGTTGGTATACTCTGATGCTTTCAGTGCGCAATGTGGATGTACAGAAGGGAAAACGTATGTGATTTACGACGTGTGTTACAATCGCACGGTGGTAGAATCGGCCATGTCCGTGAAGCCACTCAAGGTCTTCATCATCGATTTGGCTTTCGCATGGCTAAGCCAAAAATACAAGACCCAGCTCAGCTCTGGTAACTTTTCTCTATCAAACCAACTTTGCTATGTCCGCTTCATCTTAAATCAACATCACCAGCTAATACTGAAAGCGTGAGCAAGCAAAATACTGGTATAAAATCTTCAGCGCTAATGTTGTGTCAGTTACACGCAGTCACCTTGAACGGCAACTCACTTGCACAGTGACTCAGAGCAGGGCTTCTGCGTGACTGTGTGCTTAACTATTGCAACAGACTTCAAACTCCTGGAGGGAAGAAAATACAAAGGAAAGGAGGTCGGCAAACATATCATTCGGGTTGATCCCAAGAAGGGACCCATCATTACTGAACTTCCTGGTACTCTCTGCCACTCTATCAAATCCTGCAATAAGCAATTGTGGATCTGATATATACCACCACATTTCAGTACCAGCATCATGATTTTCCCATTTTAACGTCTTTGTGAGCTGTTATCTAAAGTATTGTAACATTTTATTGTAAGAGACAGTGGGAAAGAGAATCAAACCAAAGAGTGGTTACTCATCAATTTATCTTCGAGGATCGAATTTAACTCACACGTCCCCTAATGTTTGAGTTCTCAGATGACGATGACGATGCAGAACCCGCCATTCCTCTGCTTTTGCGTGACAAACACGGCAGAAATTTATCAGGCGACGAAGTGCAAGGGAGCTGCAAGTCCGATGAAATTGTCAATAGTGATCGCTATCGAGAGTTACCAGAATGGGTACCCCAGTTTTACCTTTCAGATCCTGCCAAGGACGAAGTGGAGCCTGAGAATCATCAAGACAAAACGGCACAAGATGTTGACTCCAAAACATCGCAACTAGGTTCATCAAGCGAGCCCGCTCGCATCTCAGAATCACAAGGAGACAGATGTATATCCTTCTCTTCTAAGAAAGTCCGACGACAGTCAGTGTCGTCATGGAGTCCCTAACATCCGTTCCCAGAATTATGCAGATATTTTATGTGCACTGAATACTGTAGTCCACATGAAATAGCGCTACTGCACTGAAAGTCCATCCCAGTTCTCTTCCATAATCTTAACCTCATGATCACTAACGAGACATATCATGAGGTCAGCGGTGCAGTGACCCTTGATCACTTACTTCTTGTGAATACGTTCGGTTGAAGTCCAGGAGTGGTTTAAATAGAAGTTGAATACCTTGACTGGGTATCACCCTCAGAAAGAGCCCTCGCAGAGCCATGGTTCCCTCGCAGAGCCATGGCTACCAACAGGTATGTTTCGTGAGTTGAATACTCCAGCACCGGATCCAGATGTGTCTTCTCAAGCATCGGACCTGAATACTGAGTCTCCTGTCCCGAACCTAGAGGTGTCTCCTACTATGTCCAATGAAACAACTGCAAAGAAGACCCCTGCAGCTAAATTCAAGCTCCAGAAGCTGAAGAAAAATATGGAGAAATCTGAAGACTGTGATAGATCGAATCAAGATGATGCTCCATGCGAGACCCTGGAGGAAAACCTGACAACACCAAAAGTACAAACTGAATACGTCGGCAGGCCAGTGGTCACTATTGTCATTATTGTCACTTTCCCTTTGAACTTTGTAAGCATCACACTGAGCACCAACTTATGCTTACGGACACTTTATATTGCACAAGTTGAATTGACAGTCTCGAGATAACAAGAAATCCTACACCTTAATTAGTAAAATCATTGTTGTTTGTGTTATCTTGTTTTGTTCAATGTAGCTCTAAATCCCGAAGTTCACGTAACAAGAATGAGGATGAAGAGGTCGTGCTGTATGGCTTCTATGTGGCATGCTAAATGTATTTGACTTCACAAGGTTTCAGGCTATCTCTTTAAAAGAGATAGCTGGATTGGAAACTTGTTAACACAAATACGTTGTGTCACATAAGTAGTCACAACTGCAATGGATTATTTTAAGATTATTTAAGCCAAAATATTTAGTTTTCAAATTTCCAGTCTGAGCACTCCAAAAAAAAACTACAATATATTCTGTTTCTTGCGCGTGTCATTAATTTCACAAACTCAGGTCCAGTGATCCCAAAACTGGCTAAATTTCGCTCAATTGCTACTTAATTTTTCATGCCCACAGTGTAAATTTGTTTTTAAATCTTCCCCAAATGAACATTTGGCTAAAAACCCTGAACCAGTTCTGAGATCACTGCTCAGGTCCTTATCAACTCTAAATAATTCATATGGTAATTGTTTAAAGTAGTAAAAATCAAGTGCTTCCTGAGTTGTCAACTCTTTACTAGTTGCACAGGATTCTAATTATCAGCTTGTTACTTTGACCAGTGCAATCTCCCATATCAAACATGGCCCTTAGAGTGAAATCCAATATTCTCAAACGGACTCCAGCTTTTGATCGTTGATGCCTTCTTCCATATCAAACTACCTTCGGATAGCCATAGCTGTTTACGATCAATAAAATCTCGCAAAAATTTAACCTTCTAGTTGCTAATTCCTTAGATCTGAGTGGCAGATTGGTTTGGAGGACATGCATGTACACATGACGAGCACAGAAATCTTCATCGATACTAAGACTTATGGTCCTTTACAGGTGCGTCTCACAACACCAATTATAATAACTGAAATCTGCAGTCATTCATGCATGTTGTGTGGTTTCAACGTCGAATTTTTGGTTATAAACGCAGGTAAAACTGCAATTCTATGTCTCACCAACTGGAGTGCAAGCCGAGTACAAAAAATATGATAGAATCCTCAGATTTGAACTCCCAATTTATACATATGTACAAGCGTTGAAACTCAAACTATGATCCACAGAAAGTGGTTGATTATCATGAAGACCCACTCAGGCACACAGAGGAAGCACGAGATTATAACACGGGAAAGAGTGATCTAAAAGCGATTGTTGGGGCAAAAGTCTCTGATTTTAAGAAGCGAAAGCCAGCATGCCATTCTATGCGATACGTATAGAAGACGAACACGGCTATCGCTAACAGGATTATGCCAACAAAGGCAACGCTATGTCGAGCTCAAAGTGCATCAGAACCGTTTCTCTCTGTCAAATTTGTAAGTATGTATGCAAAGCTGAAGATTCATTCGGCAAGTTTTCGGATTACATTACCTGAATTTTTTTCTGAATTCGTCTATTAACTCCGCTCCATTTCGTAACAATCCCCTCGAGGTCCTCGACTTGTTTTGAGGACTTCTTCAATTTGGTCCAATTCGGAAGGTTCAAAGGAGAACGTTAAGGCTGTTAAATTATCGTCTAAATGAGTAGCGTTTCTCAGCCCAATGATAGGATGCACAGGTCCTTGCTGCATAGCCCACTTTAGTGCAATTGCAGCAATGCTAACCTCCTTAGAAGCCGCAATTCCGCCCAAGGTACTCAGTAGCTTCCTCCAATAGTCTTCTCCGCCTGCCTCTCGCACAATGCGCCAGTACATTTTCAAACTGGACGTGTTGAGGTCTGGAGTTCTGTAACTCACTTTGCCAAAGAGGCCCTTCTTGCCTTCCTCGAAATACCGGTTGGACAGTAACCCCCCCGCAAGCGTCCCATACGTGAACAGCTTGATATCTCGTTCCTCACAATATTTGATCATCGCCATTCGTGGTCGTTGATCCAGCAACGAGAACTGTACCTGTCAAATACGCAACACAGATTCAGAGGTTCATTTACATAGGTATAAGAATCTGCGCTGCTTTGGTTGTCTATGAAAGCAATTTTTTGAGACGCTCCTTGGAGGTGTTCTATGATCTATACGGTATATGCAATGACATTGTGACGAATTCACGTGTAGTCACAACAATGTTTTCAGTAAAATTAGTCTGTTTCAGGAACTTTTAGACAACATCATAAAGAGAATATTCACCATGATTCATGGAAAGGTCTCTCTAAGGTCACAATGATCATTCAAAGACTTCCAAAAGATACATTGGGAGGCCTCCACGTGATCACCTTGACCATAGAGGAGACCTCCCCGTGAATTATGAGAACAATTTTCTTTTCTGAAGCTGTCTAAAAATTCCTGAAACATAAGTAATTTTATTAAAAGCCTTGTTCCACCCGTACAACATGACATGAAAATGTCTAGGACCCATGAGTTCACAGAAATTGACCAGTACCTGGTTGCAAACAAGAGGAACCCCAGCGTCAGTGATCTGAGCAAGAGCCTCAGTGCTCATGTTCGTGACACCAATGCTTGTGATTAGACCTTTCTCCCTCAAATCTGCAAGCGACTTCGCCACATCCACCATGCCAGCCATGTCGTAGTCCCACCAGTGCATCTGCACGAGGTCAAGTTTCGGAACCCGCAAGGCTGCCAAGGATCGCATTATGGATTGCTCGACAGCTTGCGGAGTCATCTTCATGCGAAAGATGTTCGGGCAAAACTTTGTGAAGATCTGCTCCACAACGAAATGACGCGTTACAAAGGAGTGACTAAATCAAAGACTTTCTATTCACCGCATGCTACATCATGATCCCAATGCAGGATATTGAAGCTAACGTGGCAGTGCAAAGGGCTGAGAGGAGGAAGATTACAATCCAAAGTACCAACCCCTCTCAATTTTACCTACAACCCATTACAGAATCTGACTTAAACGAATTACAAGCAATGAGATTCAGGTGCACAACCTTACCCTCAAGCTCAAAGTGCAAGATTGAATTTGGACTGTTAGGATCTTATGATTTTTTGTCGGTAGTATACTTATACTCGCCAGTTCTCAATTTTAGTGTTGACCAAACACAACATGATCTTCAAAATCCGATACTTGAATTTTGCAAATTAAATACTAAAATGAATTTTGGAAGGATAAGAAACTGGTTGTAGGTTTAATTCATTAGCATTACGTCCAATAATGAAAATCAAGGCAACAACGCAACAAGCAACAACTATTTGCAAGTTAGTACCTACCTCGCCCCCTTCGTACTTACTTGCAAATTATTTCTCGGTGTTTTTTTATAACCACGTCCTTGATTCCCAATACCTAGTCCCTAGAGTTGTGCATAGTCTGAATTGTTACGGAACAAGAAGGTAATCAAAGCCATGCCTGAACGTCGCGTAACCCATCGTCTTGTTCTTTCTCCTTGAGCCATTGCTCCCGGAACGCACCAAGCACACTTTCACTGGGTCCATAGATATCCGCCGTGTCGAAACTCGTCAATCCACTCCGAGCATACAGTTCCATCACCTGGAGAATCTCGCCCTCGTCAATCCGGCCATGGCCACCAGCCAAAGTCCAGCACCCATTGATCAACGGAGAAAATCTGGTGGCGCTTCCGTCGTTGAATCCGACCGTCTCCACCGCCATTGCCTTCGATTGCGCAGTCCCGGACGAGGCTTGCGCTCGCCATTTGCTGCGCTCGCCATGGCTCACCACATTCCGAGTTCCGTTGCATGTCCGGGTTCCATCTCCGAGACCTAATCTCTGGGAGACTTGTCGAGAGAGAGTGGCGACAGAAGAAAGGCTACAATTTCTCGACAATTGGGTTCTGCGTAAATGGGAGAGAGTGTGGGATTCTGGGGCAACAGGACGAGAAGCGACGACTAGCTGCCGGATCGACATCGCTAAAGATCCGGTAATTGGGCAAATGCGGAAGAATGCGCAAATGCAAAAGAATTACGTTGCTGCAAAACACATGAGCTCCCAATTGAACGTCGTCTGCCCAGCTGCCGATGGATCATGGCCAGGCGAGGTTGAATCGAAGTGGTGGCTGATGAGCTCCATGGATGGACTTCGTTTGTCAATTGGCAAGAACACTTGTTCGAAAACCATTGGGTTCAGTTTTTCAGAGCAATTGCTGTGGGCCTCACTAAATAATCCACTTATCTTACCCTTTTGAGAGGACAAAAATAACCCCATCTGGGTCAGGGTCAATTCACCCCCACATTGCCATGCATGGAAAACACTGGAATTTTTTGTTTGCAAAACATGCTATAATTTTGGAATTCTGAGTTCATATTTGCAATCAGAGGCCCCAAATTCGATAGGGGGGAGAAGAAATACCAAAAAAACGCGGCACAAACAATTCTCCCTGGCCCTCTAACTTACAGATCAGGCTGAGGCTGCCGGCAGCAGTGAGCGTTCCAGCAAAACGGAATGCGGGTTCGTGGTTTATGGTTTCTTTGAGACGGATGAGCTTCTGGAAACTGGATAACCGACATTCAAGTTTATGCTGGTCTAATAAAATGCATCGAAGGGCCACTGCTTTATAACTCAATGAAGAGTTCACAATTTGCATCCACCAATAGGAATTCGTGTGCTAGATCAGCATGAGAATCGTAGCTAGCCTACGTAGCATAGTGGTAGTGCGTTCCCTTCGTAAGGGAAAGGTCGAGAGTTCAATTCTCTCCGTGGGCTCTAACTCATTTTTGTTCATTACATCAAAACACCTTTGGAGCTGCGATCTCGTATTTATGCATAAGGTAGGTATCCCAAAACCGCCACTAATTGCTACTGTGCCTAATTACTACTATTAGACTGTTCAAATTCATATATATTCTTATTGGCAAGGGCAACGAGGTTCCAACGCACCAAAGAACGCAACATTTGGATACTGTATGCAAAAGTTATGAAGGAACAAAGTTTGGTTCTAAAAGCGTTCCTTTCACAGAGGTACCTAACTGATTTTAGATATGTACACACACTGAAGATGGCGCATTTGGGATGCCTACCTTAATTGATAATATACTAAAGGGAACATGGTTCCCGCAAATGTTAGAGAATTAGGTAAAACAGCCCATTGTCAGAATTAGGAGTTTGCTTTCATGTCATTGCTTGCAAATTTTTTAATTTTTTTCTCACATGAAGAGAAGTGTGAGAAACAGCGAGAGCAATTGAAATTATATTTTTTTGACAAGTAAGTAAGTATGAATTTGCTATGAATTTTTGAAGTGTTTAGCCCATCACAGCCCAAAAGAGTCTCTAGATTACACTAAACACCAACAAAATCTATATCCATAATGCTCTTCTTACACACTTGAAGTAGTCACAATTATTTTTGAAGTGGAAGGGCCCCAAAAAATCACTTTATGCAATGAAATTACATTGAAAAGTTAGAAGTTCCTAATGAGGTCACTCATCACTCCATTATTGTTTGGTATAACATTGATTATGGTTCAAATCTCATTTGTTGAAAAAAATCATAATGGGGTCATTCCCTAAGTGTCTACTATGGGATCTTTTCATCTTTTGACCGCAATGGGGTGTTTTACTTTATATATAAAGATTTAGAGCTAGTATTTGAACCATTGGACCAAAATGCTCACAACAAGATATTTAAAGAAAACACACTTTACCAATTGTTTGAACGAAGAAAATATACTAAATATATAGATGAGACAATTTGTACCTCACTTTATTCTTAAGTAGAATCAATAAAAATCTAACATGTCCCCAAAAATGTATTGTAAAAAATTGAAAGAAAAACTTGATGCTTGTTGCATAATATTCAACATGACAACATTAACATCAAAATACAATGGATTTTTAGAAAATCTACCAATTCAACTTTGACCTTAGACTAAGAAAAAAGAGCTCCTTACTAAACAATAATATTTGTTTGTTAGAAAAATTCCCTCACTTTTAGGGAAATGATACTACCTCACCTCCAAAGGCCAAACTTTCAAAGACAAACCTCAAACCTAACTAGAGTTTTCTCCAATGTAGATGCAAAGAGGGCCTCAAATGCATAATTGGACCACAATAATCGCACACTAAGCTCTAGAGCATTGGCGGGGGTTTTCAAAAAAATGTTAGATCATGAGGCAAAATGGCATGATTCTAGTGCTTGACATTGCTTACAAGGTGAAGCACGATAACAAAAAAATATTAAGGTAAAACAGCCCATTACGGACAAAAGATCCATTGTGGACACCTACAAATGACCCCATTATGGTTTTCTTCCAGTGAATGAGATTTGGGCCACAATCAATGTCTTAGCTAACCAGAATGGAGTGATTAGTGACCACAATAGGAACTTCCAGCTTTTTCGTGCTAATTCATTGTAAGAAGTGATTGTTTTAGGGCTTCCATGTTAGAAAATATTGTGATTGCTTTAGGTGAGTAAGATGACCATTGTGGATATAGTTTTTGTTGGGTTTTCGGGTAGTCTAGAGACTCTTTTAGGCTACGATGGGCTGCACCGTAAAAAATTCATAACAAATCCACTCTTTGTCGAAAAAATATAATTTTAATTGCTCTCGCCATTTCTATCACTTGTCTTTATGTGGAAAAAAAATTAAAAAATTTCAGCAATGACATGAGGGCAAACTCCCCATTCTGTCCGTAATGGGCTATTTTACCTTAGTGCTTGAGAACATTTTTCTTGAATTTTTGTACGGGCACAGCTAGCTGCCCCAAGGCTTAATGCAAATGGGATGCAACCCCACTCAGGTATCCCCATGGCACAATGGGATACCCTCACAGGGGAGGCGTCCTACTATACATGAGGTAAACTACTCCATTATAGGCAAAATGACTATTGCAATATGATACTACTATCTAGAAAATCTAGGAATAAATTTCACTGGTAGACAAGTAATTAGAAACAACATTAGAATTGAAAAAATAATTTTCTGATGTCATATGATTTTATAAAAATTTATAGAAGGGCTTGGACTTCCCATGAAAGCCTACAGACATGCCTATTAGCATTAGAAAAGCAACTATTGTAGGACTTCTACCAATCCATGCCCAACTTAACACATGTCCAATCTAATCCACAATGACCTCAAAATCAATTGCACACTTCTATTGCCAGCATAAACCGGTTTGCATTGATTTGAGACTAATTTAGAATGAATGGATGACAGTGTCTAATTAAGGCATAGATTTTGCCTATTGTAGACATTTGCTATCCTCATTTTGTGCAATTATTTCCCTAAAGTGAGCATTTTTTTGTTAATTTGTCTTTTTCGTATTTCAATACAAACAACCTAGAATGGGGCTTTTCCTAGATGTCTAAAATGGAAGATTGGACTAGAATGAGGTATTCAACCTCAAACACATCTTCAAATGGAATGATGAACAAATCTTTTTTACAAGGCACACATTTTGCAAGAAAAATACCTACAAAGAATTTTATTCATACTCCATCCAAAGCTGGGATGAAATTTTCAAAAGTTCTGCAAGAAAAGAGGGGGACAGATGCAAAGTGTTTCTTCTAAGATAATTCCCTTAGAATTAAGGTAAAAACATCCAAAAACATTGAAATAAGCAATTCAATATAGTTGGAGGCATTGTTTTCAAAAATAAAATAAAATAAAATAAGATTTTGTAGTATTAGCATTGAAAATCATGAAGAAAAATAAAAATAAATAAATAAATAAATTTATAAGACAGGTATTACTATGAATTTTCAAAGTGGAACTCTTTAGGCCATTGAAAACATCTTATAGCTTGATCCCAATATTGAATTCTAGAAAATTAGCAATCAACTAATGGCAAGGAATGGTTTAACCCCTAAAGGACCGAGGCTTTTTTTCCATCAAACTACACTCAAAACTGCCATTTCTATTGTGAAGAGCAAAAAACTTTAAAAATTGTTTTTTTTTGCATATCCAACCATAAGATCTTATACTTGACTAGTGTATGAATACGTGGAAGAAATTTCAAAAACTCTGACCATGTAGATTGCAAGATATATGCATTTAAAGTAAAAGAAACAAGTTTTTTTGCACCTTGCTTGACTAGATTTTTTGGCTTTGAATCTTTTTAGTTCAAGTTTTTTGCATTACTGATTTTGATTTTCTACTTATTTATGTTAATTAGTTGAGTTGAAAATCTACAAAAAAAATTTAGGAAAAAAAGCACTTAATTTTCACTCATTAAAAAATTGTTAAATAGAAGTGGGTTCAAGATTGAAGAAAACATTAAATTGTTAATAGCTTTTAGATGGAATTGAATCACAATAATCCCAATGGTGAGATTGTTCTAGCAAGAAAATCTAACCCTTTCTAACAATTTCTTTTGAAAAATTCTAAAAATTGCATTCAAAAATGAATTCTAAAAGTTATTTTTCCAAGAAGATGCTTAGATTGCCCAAAAAACTAAGATTGTCCATAACTTTCTCATTATTAGTCCAAATTGAATGAAACAAAGCTTCACATGTAGACAAAAATATAATCTTTGAGAAAAAAATTTGAAAAAAATTATTTTGATTTTCTGTGATTTTTCTTGTGCTGCCTGCCAAACTCCAATTTTGCTTATTGTGCCATAACTTTTTCTCGCAGGCATCAATTAAAATAAAAATTATATATTCACAAAGCTCTTGCAAAAATACACAACCTCAAAAAATCCCAAAAAATATCACTAAAAATTGAGATAGTAGGAACCTACCCAGACCCAAATTGTCCCCTGAGGGAACAAACGGTCCTTTAGGGGTTAATGGTGCTTTTGGGGACACTTTCAATGGAAGTCTGCTTGTTAGGAATGTGTAGGGGAGGCAATCCATTCTTGATCATCCCCCTATTTTTGCAAAGTAGACTTTTCTCTTTACCATGCAAGCAAAGATGAGTAGTGACCATTTATGGTGCAGTTGTGGCGCATTATGATTGGCTACAAGACTCTCAATATTGCAACAACCAATCCTTGGATGGAAATAGGAAGACCTATATGACCAGTATGGGTTAAATAGAATCTTCAACTAGAAAATTCATGGTAATTATATTTTGAGAAAAAAAAATTTGAAAAATTATAGATTCCTTCCAAATTCTATTTTTGCATACAAATTTTTTTCTAACTAAAGAAATTGCCGTCCAGATACATGTAATTATGGGCAATTTTGTTAAAATGGCGATTTTTTTTTAAATGGCATGAAAATAGTTCAAAATGGCCATTCTAAAATCTATATCAGTCCTAGATGGTGAATATGACTCACTACCAAAGTGGCACTTGGAATACCGCCATTTTAATGAAATTGCCCATAATTGCTTAAGTGGTTAGAAATTGGTTGCCTCTCCTACAAGGATAATTTTGGGTGTTTTCACTTTAGTCTCCAACTCTTTAATCAGTTCATCCTGACTATTCTTTATAAGATACATTTGCTACAGTAACTTAGAGCATCTACAGTGGTCCCTGCAATAGAAGTGGTATCAATATTGTGCCAAGTGCCAAGTGATTTGGAATTAAATGTGTGCTCCAATGCTACCATTATGGGGGAGTTTACATCCATAGCCTTGGTATGCAAATACTCGGGATCGGCAAATTTGCAAAATGTGAAGGGCCTGCAAATTGACTCTTGGTAGAAATAATCATTATTGTCAATCCTTTTCTGCATTGTTAAGCGGGCTAATCAATTCAATCTTTCCTTGTTTCTATGAAAAGTCTATTTTTAGTGTAGATTCTTTTCTTTCTTTCTTTGTATAATGCGGAAAAGTTCATTTTTACGGTTGGATTAATAGCTTTGCATTGGATCAATTTGTTCTAAAAAAAACCCAGCATTATGCGGGCTTCGGAGAATGTCCCTCCATTTGCCAATACAAGGATTGTTTGCGGAAAGACCACTACAGATGCTCTTAGTAAGGGCCAGCTTACATGTATCGGTAGGTGGGTGGGGTCAACAATACCAAAATATAGAAAGCACTTTTATGTTCCTCCTACAGTGCGGAATACACTCATATTGGTGGAACTCATTCTCCTACTTCCACCCTTGTCGATCATTGGTGTAAGGTAGAAGCACCCAATTCGAACACGAGTCGTTTAGGGACACCTACAAAACAACCTAAATCCACAAGCAAGTGGATATAAAGAAGACATGTGGGGACCCAAAGTAAACAAGTGCGGTTCCAAGAAGTTGTCACTATCATGATGGAGGTTCTTGCATTGGCCAATCACCTATGCATGATCCAAGGTTAGAGTGTTTGTCTCTTTTGGGTGTTGGTGTGCCCACTTTGGTGTTCGTCTAGTGTTCACAGTAGGTGCTTCTAAGGAGTTGTTTTCAAAAATTCATATTATATTCATACAAGCTTGGAAAAATACGAAACCAATTTCGTTGGTTTCCTAATCCATTTCCTAACAAACTTATATCATTTTATTTTGTAGTTACTTGAATAAGTGTCACATTTAGGTGCTTCTACTACCTTACCTGTTCTTGTCTTTGAGTTGCTTTTTTTTTTCCCACGGGGCTCACATGTAAGCTGGCCGGCCCTGGCCCTAACTTACCGCCCCTTCCAGATTGATGAGTGCCGCAGTCCCCTGACAGCGCCTGCACGTCTCCGCCCCCTTGCGTCTCCCTCAGTCCTCTGCCCATCAATCTCCGTCCACCTTCGTGCAGCATTCAGACACGCCACACAATCATTTCGCTGCTGCACTCTGCAATTGCCACCAACTTCTTCGTCTCTGCAATCGATCTCTTCAATTCTAGCTCAGCTACCTTACCTTCGATTCTTTCAATTCTAGCTGGGGTCTGGGACTCTGGGTTCCATTCCATGCAGGCTACCAAACTAAAAGTAGACGATTCCTTGCCTTGGGCGGGCATTCCGATGCTGCAACAAGCCGAAATCGGAGTGGAAATCGATCGGGTGTTCATTTCTCATATGTATATATATATACACTTTTTGTCAGAGAGTACGAGATAGATCCGGCCTAGCCTACTAGCTCGTAAGTTCTGTGACCTGTACGCAGATTCAATGTAACTTGTGAACTCAAGCTAGCTAGCTCTTCAAGGTGGTGCATGTGTTTGAAGATGTCAAGGTACTCGCTAGCCGTGATATGGCTGCTGCTGCCATGGCTGGCAGGGGCATTTGCTCGAAATTCGGGCACTGCAGACGGAAGCGAGCAGTGGGGATACGTTGACGTGAGGCCTGGTGAGCTAGCTAGATCGGGATGCTTCTTGGCTTCAGAATTGAAGGGATATATTATGGAGTAGTTTCTTGAACTTGAGGAATTCCAGTATTAGTTCCTGCATGTGATCCATGGATGGTTACATGGCTTCCCTGTGATTTGATTTAAGATGGAAAATTTTGTGGCAGGGGCACATATGTTTTGGTGGTGGTACCGCAGCACGAGTCAAGCCTCGAACATTCCTGTCATAATGTGGCTGCAAGGGGGTCCAGTAAGTCACCGTCTGTGTACAGGACCGGGGAGAGCAAGTTAGGAATCTTTATGTCAGCTAAATTTCTTTCTAATGGAGCTCTAAATCCCGCTCTGTATCACTTCCTGTGAAGGTTGAAGGTCGTGGGTGCATGTACACTAGACATGCAACAGGGTACTCACTCATTAATAAATTTTCAATTGGAGAAATAATTAACACGAAGTTGCAGAGGGTGTTCTAAAGTTCTCTTAACAGGACGTTGCTTAAAATTCACGGCACCGGTGTGGTTCATTCCATCTTGTTCGATCAAAGGGTTTTGAAAACAAGAATTGGATTCACAGGGAGGATCTAGTGTGGGTGTCGGCGATTTCAGAGAAATTGGTCCTCTGAATGAACAGCTTCAACCTCGCAAGTACTCATGGGTGGAGATAGCTGATCTTCTGTTTTTGGTGAGATTTTTGAACTGGAGTTCATAATTCTTGTTGCGTGCCTGTCTTGCCAGTGTGCCTGTCTTTTGCCATAGCAATTGTAACTGACAGCTTGTACGTTCAATATTCCTCTTGTTTACAGGAAAACCCAGTGGGCACAGGTGCATTTCGTGTGCTAAACCCTATACTTCATTTTATGATTAGTTTTTTGAAGAAGCTAAAGCGTCTGTTCCTCTCCCAATTCACTATGGAAATTAAATGATCATGCTTACAACTTTCTAATTTTCTGTACTTGTAAAGAATATTAAGTAATGAAAAAGTCTCCAGGTTTCAGCTATGTGGATGAGTCTTCGTTGTTGGCAACCAACAACACTCAAATTGCGGCTGACCTTCTTCAATGCCTCAAAGAAATCATAAGGTTGCGTCCTGATTTTAGCAAACGCCCTTTATTCATCTTCTCCGAGTCCTATGGTGGAAAATACGCGAGTGAGTTTGGAGTCGTGATTCATAAGGCCATTGCAGCTGGCAGTCTGGACCTCAATTTTGGAGGTAACTTTCAATCTCACCAAGAATCTCACGTGAGAATACCGTGGAATAATGTATATGGAAATCATTGTGGAAGTCATACTGTACATGCAAATGTTATCGAGGGTTGGATCATCTTTGCAGATAAATCGGGTTTCTGACGTTCAAATCTGACATTTCCCCTCTTACGCAGGCGTTGCTCTTGGGGATGCTTGGATTTCTCCTCTTGACTCCATGGTAATCCTTCTACCTCCATAAGATTATCACATCGTTTTTTGAATCGCTGATAGAAACGTAATGTGTGGCATACTGGCTAGTTTGTGCTTTAGAGGACTTCCTAAAATTGTTGAACAGAGTACTACTCATCCTCTAGAGGAACCTTAATTGCGCATTTAGAGATACCTTATTTTACTCATACGGATGTACCATTTTGACTCCTCTAAGTTCTTTATTCTCTCCTTGCCATTAAATTCTTGATGCACTAAGGAGAGAGACAATGCAGTAAGGAGAGGAATTGCTGGTGGGTTGAACATTGCAGTATTCCTGGGGGAACTTTCTGCATACGAATTCTCGTCTGGACGCAAGTAGCGCGGTTTTGGTCAACGAGTAAGTTTTTTTCCCTTTTGAGAGTAGTTGGCAACTAACAGGTATGGAATACCGGCAGGGTATTAATTCTGTATTGCATTGGTCACCAACCTTGATGGATTAATTTGAAAATCTATAATCTTGGACGGAACCAAGTTTATGCCGCCTACCCGTTCATGACAAGAAGGATTCTTTATGGTTCAGAAATGTCGATAAGACAGCTGACTACGTAAGGAATAGGCAATTCGAGAAAGCAACAATATCATGGTCAGACGTCTCGAATCTTGTCTCGGAACTCAGTAACCAAGTGGTGAGGGCTACGTTCTTTCTTTCTTCTCTACCTCCTAGAATGTGAGGCCGTCCCTCGTTTCCAGAAACAAGATTAATTTTATTGAGTCTGCGAACTCTTTGAGTCAGTGTTGTCTGAAAGTCTGAGTCCAAGCTCGAAGGTCTGAACCGGTAAGAGAATTAATCTCACTTATTGCTAAGTTTCGTAAATTAGTTTTCATATTTTTGCTCTCGTTCATCAAGCATAATGTGTCCTGAATTCCTGGCCTTGTGGACTGCCAGGATTTTTACAACATTTTGGAGGATGATGAAGCCGCAGCAAGCAGCTCCACAACGACCATGTCGGCGACAACGAAAAGAGCGAGAGTCTTTAGAGATTACTTTAGAGATTTCGATGATGTGAAAGTGGAGGAAATGAACGCAACACGAAATCTAACTCTTCCTCAACTCATGAATACAGTTATACGGGAAAAGCTTCAGATTATTCCAGCAAGTGTGCGGTAAAGCTCAATATTCTTTAGCTCTGAGTTTACTAGTTATGCTCATTCAAGTCCCTTTTGCTGATTTATGTGAGAGGCGATCAGAGAGAAACGAGTGACTCCTTTAAATCTTGTTTCTGTAAGACTCTAAAGTTGTGAAGGGTTCAGTTCTCTGTCTCTGGAAACAAATCACAGGCTCTCTCGCTCTTGAGATTTCTCTTGGCTTAACGTCGTCCTGTCCATCCTGAAAAGTCTTCAAAAACTTCTTCTCAACATGTGACCTCGTGTGAATATACTGAGCAGGAACTCTATTGTATGTATTTAAATCAAGTTTTTTTGAAATTACCACTAATGAGTCGCGTCTTAATTGCTTGTGTTCGAGGACTAGATGGCAGACATCATCTAATGAAGTTTTTTCAGCACTTACTGGTGACTTCATGAAAGACACAATTTATCATGTGAGAATCCACTGCCCGAAATGCAATAACCCTCTCATTTTATTCATGTGTTTTGCGTTCTGGGTCTCGCAATGTGTTTCTAGGAAAGAGTCCAAATTCCCTCAACGGAGGCCTATTCTGATGCAGGTAGATGAACTGCTGCGCCTTGGGATTAAAGTGGCTGTGTACAATGGTCAGGTGAGATTATCTTTCTTTCCAATTTACAGCAGCTTTCAGATCTAGAAAAAAATTTGTAACTGTGAAAGGATACCCTTATGGAAGTGATTTACTCAAGATAGAAATTAAATTATCAGTTTCTAGTAGTCTTGAATTTCTTGACATGGACTAGCGCTAGATTCTTAACCACTTTCAAGTCTTGCATTCTTCCTCTATAATTTCTCTGAAACTTCGGTACATTTTGAGACAAACCCTTTGCAGAACACATTGGATTTGCTTTAAATGCTCAAAAGTACTACAAGATATCGTCCTTTCCAGTGAAGAATTTCACGATCGCGTGTTTGATACCATTGGTGTTTGCAGCTTGACTTAATTTGTGCAACGCCTGGTGCTGAAGCTTGGGTTCAAAAGTTAAAGTAAGTTATTCACCACTAGACATTGTGTGATTTACCTTTTGATACACGAAGACGAGAACATTAATTAGCACCACCGCAGGAGAGTGTATATTATATCTGATGGCATATCTAATGTTGGCCTCAAAAGAAATAGCACATTGTATGGCACAGATGGAGTGGATTAAAAATGTATAATAAGCAAGTTCGAACACCGCTCTACTGCAACTCAACTTCAACCAGAGGATTCGTGAAGAAATACAAAAACCTCTCTTTCTACTGGATTTTAAAAGCCGGTCATTTTGTGAGTGTTCTCTGACTTTTGACTAGTACACGTCTCTAACTAAAAGAAAATCTTAGATTCATTCTATAGATTCGTTTACATAATCAATAAATGCTGCTCACATGGAATACACACAGCACAAGCCATCTCACTCTTAAGTAGGTGCTCAGCAGATTTCAATGTAACTGAAATATATTAATTATTACCTCTGTTTTCTCGCAGTTGCCCGTTGATAGCCCTTGTGCGGCACAGCAAATGGCGCAGCTAATCACATCATAGTTCAAGCCCAAATCTGAAAGGTTAAGGTGTGCTTACTTAAAAGCGTGGTTTCTTTTGTTAATCTGACTTGATTGTTGTAGGGTCTGCTTGACCATTGTTTGAGGATTCCAATGGAACGTGGAAATCAATGAAGTTTTTGTACATTATATATAGATTTTCAAATGCTTCAAATGCTAGTGTACCTTAAATGAATTTTAGGCTCTCATGTTCAGATTGTGTCGCTTTTGGATAAGGGCACCATTAGGTCTACTTGCACATTCTAGTCCCCCACGATCTTTGCTTCCGTACTGAAGGCCGGAGTCTCCTCACATACTAGATTACAATGCATCCAAGTTTTTCGAGCTACAATAAAAGCACAAGACAATTCTCAATATTCAAGAGAATGGTCATCCTCAAAGAGGTACCGTAATCCCGTGAAGAAGTGTGATCTTTATTTAAAACCAACGTGCACACAAGTGACTGAAATTAAGTTCACTGCCGAAAGAAATATATCCTTTCTGCTGAAATCCATGCACTGCGTGTGGTCATTGTACTTTCATTTACATGAAGATTACTGCAACTAACTGGTGCACAAATTCCTAAGTCAATCTAACTTATTCTGGACAAGATTTCTGCTTATGCCGAAAAACGATCAGCATTGTTTCCCAAAACTCAACCCTTCACTCAAGAAATGGAAATAAAACTTGCATTTACTCATATCAGCATCTGTGGAGCTCATGGAATGGGTGAACACGGGCCTTCACCGACACCTAGATTTACTCATTCACAAGGAACACCTTCCCTCCACGCGCGGTTTGCTGCAACCATTGAGGACATGCAGTGTTAGTGCATGACTGACTTTAGATTGAACTCAATGAAAGGTACGGACACCCTCATTCGCCAACGATCCAAAATCGCTACCCTAAACTCTTAGACAAGGGAGCATGTTGAATGCGAGGATTAGGCCAATTAAACATCAGTCCAAGTGTTGATTTCAAGTGTCAGTTTCAGATCGTTTATCAATAAAACTATGAACCTTCTTGACTTTTGCATACAGTATTGAAATAATGCAAACTTTGGTGCATTGGAACCCTCTTTCATCTGCAATCAAGACCCCAAAAATTGAAACATTGAACAATCTAATATTAGTAACTGCGGTTGAAACCAAAAGTGACGATTGTGTGTCCTTGCTTATAACATTGAGGACTGGTTTCATAATAAACTCACAAGTTTTCTGTTTGACAAGTAAGAACTTCACTTTCGACTATGAGTCCATTTCATGAATGTAAGTGCCACTGGATCCCAAGTGATGGTAACAAGTAGGTGGGCGTTGAACCATCACAAACAGTAAACCACCACCAGTATCTAAATTTGATGAAAATTTTAACAGTCTCATATGACACTGGAAATGTTCGTCCAAAGTAATGCTTGAATCTTAAAAAACAGCCTTCCTTCACGACCAACTTGAGGAAATTGACGTCAATCATATAGTTGTACAAAAATATAATTCAAATCATACAAAAAGTCAAAAAATAAATTTGGGCCTTCAAGTGTTAATGCAATCCGTTTGAATTCGTTCAGTATATCAGGTGAAAAAGAGAAGCACCTGAGCCTTGGCGATGGCGTCCTCATATCTGCGCAGTGGAAACTTGTCGCCGTTGTGAGGGGTGAGGATCTTCTTCTCCAGAAGGCCCATCACGGTGGACGCCACATGAGAAAGCTTCTGCGGGCTCAAATTCGCCAACCAATCGCTCAACAGGAATCCTCGCATTTTCACGTCCCGGAAGATGAGAGCCAGAATGAAGATTTCCGCTATCGGCCCTGTCACGCCTCCCAACAGGATCACTGTTCCTGATCTCCGTACCGTCTGCGTCAATATCTGCCACACCCGGCTCAACACAAATATCACTACCAAGTGAACGCATTTATAGTCTAATTTCAAAAATTCACCCAGTGAAAGCTCTTTATTGTACCGCAAATGCACGTCGTGATTATACAAAATGAATCCCTTGCATTATGACCACCAATATGAGTGCATGTAGGAGTGACATTAAGAGACTTAGTACTTAGAATTGCAAACGGAAGCACTGTGGTCAAGAACTTTTTTATATCACAATTTTTGGGACATAGCAGAGAGTATGACAGTGTGTGTCCCTTCCCTACGGCCGTCAAAGCACATGATATTCGAGAAGGCGTTAGTAATAAGGTTCTGAGTGCACGTGCATATAAATTTTTGATCAATCCCTAAGTGCCTCAATGGACCAAAAGTGGAAACTTCTATCTCTATTTCAATTGAAATATACCATATGGAAAGCTTCAAGTAAGGTAGCATAATTTGCCAACAGAAAGAAATATACTCAAACCCTGCATTTTTGAACAAGAGAAAGAAATATGTTTAGGAAGTGATTAGCTCTAAAGTGGACACAGAGAGAAGACCTTGGAAAGAGGTGATTACACACAACTTGAATCATGAACTGCTGAAGGCTAGCAACATGGAAAGGTGGATGTATTGTGTAAAATAATACCTTGGTGACCTCGCCCCCAGCGGAGTCGATAGCCCCGTAGGCAAAGTGGCCCCTCGTGATCTCCGCCACGCGCTTGACAGCATCTTCGGTGGTGTAGTTGATCACTTCATCGGCCCCCAAGCCCTTCAACTCCGCAATCTGCTCGTCCTTGCGCACCAGGTTGATCGTCTGCTCTCTATCTCCACACCCAATCCATCAAGCTAGCTAGTCCCTCGGAACCTCATCAAAACCTAGTCGATTCCCCAGTCTAGGATATTTTCTCTACAGGGAATTTAATGTACTTGGCACCCCAAATCTGAGTATCTAATTTTTTCACAACCGGGCTCAATCTGAAATGGGGTTTAGCACTTAGACTTAGGCAGGTGGTAATGGTTCAGTCGGAGATGGTAAACTCCGTTTCATTTCCATGATAGAACTCCCTTGGTACTATGACAATAGATGATCCGAGGATGAAGAAAGCAAATCTTGCCAAACTGAGATACAGAATGTATCATGGAAACCAGAAAATGAGAGTGGCTATAGCTGATCCCGGAGCTTCTCGTCTTCTGGAACGTCTGCCTGCCGATTAGAACCCCTACCAGAGATTAACCACCAGAGAATTTCCAAAAGTCCATAGACCCCATTCCATTGTGCAACTAAGGAATTATTCCACTGCTTCAGTATAGAATCGAACACAACAGAGCCCGAAATTCCGTACTCCATCTGTGAAATTCCATGGACCTTGCAATAAGGAATGGGGTCTCTGAACCTTTTGGATTTCTCAAGTGCAGGAGTCGATGAGTACGTACCTTGACGCCGATGTGGTGCGCGTACTGAATAATTTGTCGTCCAGCAGTGGAGGAAGCCGCTGACTGGATCACATACTCCCCCTTGGGCACCTGCAGAATCTCCAGAAGCGCATAAACCGACCACGGATTCACGAAGAACTGCGACGCCACTTCGTTGGAAACCGAGTCCGGAACAGGAAACACTCTGCATCCCAGCGCAACAACGAATTCCTGCCAACTGCCTTGGCCTGTGAGCCCCGGCTTTTGCATGATCGAAGGCACCACGCGCTGCCCAACTGAGAGTCCCTGCACGTTCTTCCCGACCTCGGCCACGACGCCCATGCCCTCCAGTCCGAGGGGGACTGGGAGCTTCGTGGGGTTGGAGAAGGGCGGGTAGTGGCCCTGGAACACCATGATGTCGGAGGGGTTTACAGGACGACACAGCATGTGGATGAGCACCTCGTCGTCTCCTGGAGATGGCGTGGGTCGGTCTATGAGAGCCACGGCTTTGGTCACGTCGTCGTTGAACCCCAGCAGCTGGACCGCCTTGTGTGTCTTTGTCCCCGCCATGGCTGCGATAGCTCTAGAGCTTCTTATCTACTCCGATTGAGATGCAATTTGAGCTTCAAAGCCACTCAGTACTAGCTAGGAGTACGTACTTCACTATGCAGAAGCTCAGATTCACAACGAAATGCACATGATGGGGACTTCGTGGTCACCAATGGCCCGCTAATAGATACTACCAACTCTTCCAATGGAGCTACTATTTCAAGAGCTGCCAAAGCCAGTGCTAGCTGAACTTGGAGTACAATCAATATCCGTGAAAATGGCAGCGCACATTCAAAAGCTGACTGTGTTGACAGAAGCAGTCGTTCAGTACGGAAAAGCTCAGAATCAGAACGAAATGCTTACGTTCTCTTCACTTAATTTTCGAGGCACCTGAGAAGGTTCAACATGTCTTTCAAAGGAGATAAATTATGATCTTTCAGTTATCTATTAGTCGACATGGACTTCTAGCTAACAGCAGATGATGCTCGAGAGTAAGGTGATACACCTGTCAAGTAATCGAGAACATGCAGATGTGTATTTCTTGGTTGATCTAAGAGGTTAAAATTAATGAGGGGAAGGAGAACAAGTCGTAATATTCGTTTAACGAGACTGTCAACCGTTGCACTATTGGCTAGTTGGCTTTGTGGCAAGTCTACCTTGTAGCTACAAGAGTTTGTGAGTTCAATGTGCTGATGGAAGTCTTGCATCATCCTCCCGAACAGAAACTGCAAGCACATCTGCCTGCTCAAAGAGCTTGTGAGTTGTGTCTCATTCAGTGTGCTGATGGAAGTCTTGCATCATCCTCCCCAACAGAAATTGCCCGCACATCTGCCGCTCAAAGAGCTTGTGAGCAGCGTTCACAGAACTGGCAAAAATTCGCTCCATTGCTACTTAAATGTACATTGGAGAAAATTCTCAAAAAAATAGATTTTAGCCAAGGTTGCAACAACCAATAGAATTTGATAGCCAGTTTGTTACTTCCTCCACATTGGAATTAGCATTTATTTAGTCAGTTTTGGGTTATAGTACTCCCAATCATCCTTTACAACTTGCAATATCCTTTCTTTCTTTTCTTTTGTAATGGCAATATCCTTTCTTTCACTTTCAAGGTAGCCAAAGTTGATGCTTGTTTGTCTTGGAAGTAGCATATTGCACTAAATTCTATAAACTAGTTCTGGGATCACTGCTTATGAGTTGTGTCTCATTTAGTGTGCTGATGGAAGTCTTGCATCATCCTCTCGGACAGAAACTGCCCGCACATCTGCCTGCTCAGGAGAATTTGATACATTCCGGCCAGTCGGATTGGAAGAATGGGTGGAGTAACAGTTAAAACTTTGAGCTTTCTTTAACCATGTAAGGATGGATTGGTCTCCGCAGAAATCATCCTTTCTGATACAGTCTGAATCATCTAGTTTAAGAAAACCAAAAGCACTCATTCAAGGCCAAGTTATTATAGAAGGCCTCCCCTTTCTGCAGAAAATTCCAATGGTGAACAATTGCATTTCTATCTTACATGAAAGTATTCTTTGTCATCCATCGAACACTTAGTGTCCACAATAGCATTACAAAGTTAAACATTGAGTTGACGTGCATGAAGAATATGTTCATTTATGGTCCCGTGCTAAGGCGCACAGGAGTGATGCAAAAACTTACCAAGTTACTCCTACTTTGGGTAGATTTTGTACTATAAGTACACTGATTTAATTTGTCATCGCAGAGTATGTTACAAAATGAACTTAGATATGGTAATAAATTTTTACAAGAGATGAATACTTTTAATAATAATATCTGTGAAGAGTCTTTGTCAATCAACATGGAAAGCACAAGTATTCAAATAATGGGTGAAAATATTCTTCCCTTATAAAAAAGTACATCCGTATGTAAGTTCTTTTTGTGACACGCACTAACAAGACAAATCAATGTATCTAATAGTGTAATAGGTTATTAACCCTTCAACATACACCTCAATCCGTTTTGGGATTCTTTTTCACAATTTTTCTTTTATCTTCACATGAATGTATTATTTACGTCAATTTCATCAAATTGTTTAGAAAGAACGGTCATCTTTTTAAGATTCAAGAATTGCTATGGATGAATGAAAAGGTGTATAGAAAAAACATTTGCTTGAAGGATTCAATTTATCATCTAAAATGTGGATGTCAAAGTGCTCAAAGGTTACATTAGAAAAAATTTCAGGCTATGTGATGGGCTGCTTAGAGGCATGAAAATGTACATTTAGAAAAAATATCAACCCAAAAAGGCCACCAGAGTGTCTGCAAGGCAAGTAGTCAACTGGTGTGCCTCGTCGGAATTCCAATTAAAAAATTATTTTATTTTATTTTTAAAAATTAATTAATTAAAAAAATTTACTGTAATTGCACAACTGCCAAAACCTTGACCGCCTTCCACAAGGGCCAAATTTTATGTAATGAAAATAGAGAAAGCAAGTGTGAGACTATAGATGAGAATACTAAATATTTCTTGATGAAGGTGTCTAGCATGTATACTTTAAAACATCCAAATGAACACTTGATTATGTGTAGTTTCTGTATATTTCATGTCTTTCTTTTTGCTCAATCTTCTAGCAATTAAAAGATGAGTGTTTTTTTTCTACTTGGACATACTACTTTTATAGAATCTTAGGGTGATTGCAAGAAACACTTAATGTGATATGTCACACCTTAGTATTTTTGTTTTGTTTTGGCCATAACTTTTGTATTTTAGCTCCAAATGACTCGAAATTTACATGGAAGCTACTCATAACTATTATATACTATACCTGATTTTTGAGGATTTAAAAATAATAATTTACTATTTTTAAACAACCCCAAAAATTTCTCACAATGGCTGATTTAGGGTTTTTTAGCACTAATTGGAATCCAAAAAAACGAATTTTGAGCTGAAATTTGGAGAGGATGGTCTCTTATTAGACTAATAGCTACTGTCCAAAGGAATTTTAAAAATACTTATTTTTATGTGGTGTAGGGGTCCACAAAGAGAGCTTCTTTCTACATTTTTTTTCAAAGATATAAAACAATATTTTGGTGATTTTTTGGTCAAATCTCATCACCAAAAAGTCTTCTTAAATACTCTATTTTTATATATTTTTAAAAAAAAAATCCTATTTTTTACAAATTAAAATGTTAGAAGTGGTATTTTCTTCACCGGAATTCTATGTGAATTCTATGTCCAAAAGTCTGGTGAAGAAAATACCACTTCTAACATTTTAATTTGTAAAAAATAGGATTTTTTTTTAAAATATATAGAAATTGAGTATTTGAGAAGACTTTTTGTTGATGAGATTTGACCAAAAAAATCACCAAAACATTGTTTTATATCTTTGAAAAAAAATGTAGAAAGAAGCTCTCTTTGTGGACCTCTACACCACATAAAAATAAGTATTCTTAAAATTCCTTTGCATAGTAGCTGTTAGTCTACTAAGAGACCATCCTCTCCAAATTTCAGCTCAAAATTCGTTTTTTTTGCGCTTGAATGGTGCTAAAAACCCCTAAATCAGCCATTGTGAGAAATTTTCGGGGTTGTTTAAAAATAGTAAATTATTTTTTAAAAATCCTCAAAAATCAGGTTTAGTATATAATAGTTATAAGTAGCTTCTCTATAAATTTTGAGTGATTTGGACCTAAAAGACAAAAGTTATAGCCAAAACAAAAATCAAAAACTAAGGTGTGACGGAACACAACAAATAGTACAGGTGTTTCTTGCATTCACCCCTTATTGGAACATAACATCATTCTCAATAGTTTTGGAAGTTTGATCAATGCAACCCTATATATTCAAAAGAAGAAGACTATGAATCCTAGAGCTTGGATTGTCGCCACCTATATGTCGTTGTATGGTATTCAATACCAAACAAGGATGTCAAAAGTGAAAATGGAATTGGTATTTGCAAGTCAATGCAACTAAAGTAGGAGGTCTGAAAATTGACCAAGCTCTAAAAGCATCATGTAAGTGTCCTATAATAAGCATCTTGAAAGGCAAAGGTACATTTTGTTTTATTCAATGCACCATCAATGTACTCAGTTATGTACAGTTCAACAGGTAGATACTTTTAATTTATAACCATTGCATTTCATCTTCAAAAATTCGTAACTAATTCCACAAAGGTCCAAAAAATATGAAATGACTTAGGTTAGATGCCAATTACATTTTTCTCTCCATGAAAATTTATTGAAAAAAAATATTTCAAGGAGTTTAGCTTCCCCAAATGCAATCACCTTAAAGGCACGCTTTCTGCACCTTAAACCCTAAAGTTCCTTGACTATGTTCTCACCAAAAATGCTCCAAAACTGCCATTTCTAGTACAAGTACTAAATTTTTGAAAGATATCATTTTTGGACACATGTAACCATAGGATCTTGTAGTACTCTAGTTTGAGAATATGCGGAAAAAATTTCAGAAATTTCCATCGTGTAGATTGCAAGATATTAACGTTTGAAGTGGCAAAAGTCCTTTTTGGGGCCCTGCGAAAAACCGGGCAGCTGCACTTCACAGGGTCAGATTATTATGAAAAAAATTCCAAAATGGTTGTGCTTCTTTGGATTCATTCTTCAAGTCAAGTTGGCTACATGCTTGAAAATTTTCAGATTATTTGGAATTGTACAACATATAGGAAAAAAATAGTAAGTAGAAAGAAGTAGAGAATGGTTCAAAACACTAAATTGTTAAGAAGTTAATTATGGAATTGAAAAATGCCAATCCCAATGGTTGCAATGTTATAATAAACAATCTTCATCCTAAAATTTTATTTTTTTTGAAAAATATTGAAAATTGAGTGAAATAAACAACTTCAAAGTTTATTTTAGAGTAGACAATCCATAACTACCCGCAAACTAAAAAACCTCATAACGTTTGACTCATTGATAAGAATGGAATGATTCAAAGCTTTCCACGTATATATAAATCTAATAAACCAATTTCAAATTTTTATTTTTGAAAAAAGTGATTTTTTCTGATCTGCCCAGACTGCCCGAGTTGAGAAACAAACAACATATTCAGCCATAACTTTTGACTCGTATTTCCAAATGTCATGAAATTTGGTGCATATGAAAGATATTCCTCGTCCCCACCTTCTGTAAAAATTTCAGCCCAAAATATGAAAATCTCCAGCCACACGTACCTGCCCAAAATTTCTATGTTGCCAAAAAAGGCATGTTGGTCCTTTAGGGGTTAATCTTATGAAGAAATAAAGAGAAGACTGGCACTGATAGCTTGGACCATATTTATTTTGAGTTGAAATATGGGTCACCTTGAATTATCACTTACGTAGTATATCCATGAAATAAAATGATACCCCATATCTATTGCTCAAAAGTGTTGCGACTACATATTATTCACTAAGTGCATTTAATTTTGACAAAAACATCAGTTTTGAAACATGTATCAAAATGAATTACTATCAATTGAAGGATTAAAAAAAAATTAAGCCTAAAATTTATCTCTATCAATCCATCTATTTGAATTTTTAATCTACAACATTATTTTTGTGGAAAATTATTAATTTTTAAACTCCCCTTTGACTTTGTTTGAATCCAAATTATATGTTTTTTACACCACAGTAGTATAAGGTGTAGTTATGTTGTACACACATATGACAACCATGTGATTAATTCACTCTTGATTCTTGGAAATCCCAGTACACCCAATATTCTTTAATATCACAACCTTGGTGATGATGATGCAAGTGATTATCAGTGGAGTAAGTTTTGTAGCATTGTGACAATCAGTAGTGTTGTAACTAAAAGGAACATACAGTATATAGAAGAAACACATGGAATTGCAAGAATCAATAAGCACATCATGTTGATCCGTTTCTACACGTACCAAATTCCTTATTATGCCATGTGAATATAATTTGTTCTAACATAATAACAGAGATCAATATTGTAGTAAGAGTAAAAAGAATGAAGTAAGAGTGAAGAGCTAGTTTTTTTAACCCCTAAAGTCCCATTGGCCCTACGGGGGCCAAAATGCAAGTTCGGGTAGGCTCGCACAGTCTCAATATTCATCATACTTTTCTTAAATTTTTTGTAAAGCTAGGAAAACACATAAGCTTCTTGGGAATATAATTTGTATTTCAATCGGTGCCCGGAAGCAAAAGTTATTGCACAAAAAGCCAAATATGGAGGTCGGCGGGCAGCCCAAAAAAAATCACAAAAACTCAAAATAATTTTTTTTTCATTTTTTTCCTAAAATATTATATGTTTGTCTACATGTAAAACTTTGATTCATTCTATTTGGACTAGTGATGAGAAAGTTATGGACAATCTTGTTTTTCGGGCAATCTTGAAAAAAAACTTTTTGCCCAACTTTGAATGCTAATATCTTCCAATCCATACGGTCAAATTTGATGAAATTTTTACCACATGATCTCAGACAAGTGAAGTATAAGATCCTATGATTAGATTCTTAAAAAAATGTTTTTTTATTGCTTTTATGGATGAATGCAGCAGAAATGGCAGTTTTGAGTGTTTTTGGACAAAAAAATGGCCTCGGGACTTTAGGGATTAACAACAGTAGGCATATTTGTTCCCTAAGATTTGGTGCAAGAAAAAAGTATGTGATATTAGAGGAGGCGACATTAAAGAGGTCTATACGTAATTTACCTAATCAATTAATCACCAACACTGATAGATTTGGAAAGTAAATTTAATTATGTACCCATCTTGTACACAAGGAAATTACCCGTTTGTCATGTAGCCATATGGTACAGAACTCATAGAAGGCAACTTGTTCCAAGAGGCAACCAAACTCAATGGTTGTAAAGAATGACGGCAGTTACGGTGATTCTTTCCGGTATTCTATACAACTCTTTTTGTGTGAGAGCTATGAAAAAGCTGTAATTTAATTCTTCTGCATGCATTGATTATGTTGTCCCTCCACAATACAGTGAGTACGAGGTGTCTGGGCTTGGAAATTCCCCTGCAAACTTTAATTGTCTCTTTTAGAGCCCACAATCTTGTCTCCAAAATTCTTGCAAGCCTTGAGATTTTACAGAGTTTCAAAACATTAGTAACCCAAGAAAATGAAATGTAAGTTAATTGGCCGATTGAGTAGTAGAGACAGTCAGGGCCGGGGTAGCTGACAAGTCTTTGTTTTATACTATATTTTGGTTAAGAATGTGACAGCTGCCTCAGTCTTTTAATATTGTCACTGTGGAGAACGTCTTGACGTCCTTTAATAATGTTATGTTGCAAGTTTCAAAGCAGGATTCGTTTGCCTTTACTTTCTGAATCCAAAGCTCCTACGTACTTTGACATAGAATTAGAACACAGAACATACATTCAAAGTGAAGGAGAAGGAGATGTCTGAACACAGCAAAATGCCCAGAGTTGTGTATAGTTATGACTTCGATGGAACTCTGAGAAAGTATGCGGCGACTCCTGTTAGGAAGCACAAGCACAAGGAGGAGGAGGAGCAGACTCTTGGCTCACGCCATTGTGAGGACGAACGGGCTCTTCTTGACTTAAGCTCGAAACAAAATCAAAAGGGACAGACAGACTCTTGATTGATTCATGCCAGAATCAAAAGAGGATTGCGTTCTCGTTCTTTTGAATGGTCATTTACTCGGCCCTACTGTATCAAATGACAATTTTGGGGGTAACTCACATGACAGTGTTGTAAATTTGTCTTAATACACCTGGAAAAGGAATTCA
Organism: Pseudisothecium myosuroides; assembly: GCA_951799445.1. NCBI lineage: Eukaryota > Viridiplantae > Streptophyta > Bryopsida > Hypnales > Lembophyllaceae > Pseudisothecium > Pseudisothecium myosuroides. The sequence goes on along the minus strand of OX637287.1, from coordinate 17,895,205 downwards.
GATTGCATTTCAGAATCTTGAGCTCATCAAATGACTGATAGATGCTAGCAACTCATTTGAGGGTCATCGATGGAATAAATGTCAAATAAACTTACAGTGAATGTCAAACTTTTTAGGGTTTTTTAGCCAGTTGCCATCAATACAGTAGCGAAGATGGGTAAGTTCACACAACCACAAAAGAATGTAAGTAATGCCCTCATCTGGGATTTACCAAAATCACAATAGACAAAGTGCAATTGTTATATTAACATTAAGAGCAGCCCCTGCTGATTCAGCCGTTTTGAAGGATATATAAATATGCAAAATTGACAACAATTGCTGACTTTGGCATCGGGGCCAATTCTGCCTTGGGAACTTCATGGGAACGTCGTGGGAGCTACTCTTAACGTTAGGGAACGTGCTGGTGCAGGCGCATTTTGCACGGGATCTTGCCCAAGAGCTCGCCCTGCCGGGCTCGCTCTTTTGTAGAGTATACTTGCACTGGCATGTTCTCTAATATGTACATGAATCTAACTATAATTGCATCGGCAATGACTACTGCAACTCCTAAAGCAATATCCAGAAACAATTTTTAAGTATACCGTACGTGAAGGTCTGATTCGGCACCTTAGTGCTAGAATAGTTTCTTTTTCATGGGCACATGGTTTCAGCAAATGGAACTATTGATGTTAGAGATTCGACATTTTGGCGCTTGAATTTTTTTGAGTTTGGCAACTTCAAGGTTTTTTTGTTTTAGGAAACCTGTCATGTGGGACTTAAGACGTAATGGAGGGTTTCAAAATTATTCTAAAATTCAAACAGTGTTGATGAAAAATTTCTACAACATTTCGGACATTTCACTTGTCATATTCCAAACATTCAAACACTCCAAAAAATACTTAATTTATGTCTGAATCTGACCTTCACGTAGGGTAGTTTGACATGGTGACTTAGGGTGAAAATTTTGAGGTGGTTTTTGAAAAGTTTCATAAATTAAATGTATCCATGCCACTCACCTGTGCAAGCGTATTTACGAAAAAAATAAAATAAGACTAGTTTCCTATGCAAGCAATTTTTGTTGAAAGAAGCTATCCTGACATATTGCACCATAATGAACTTTCTTGAAAGGAACTCCGAGCACCTTGGGCCCATCCCTAATTCAAGAAAAAATCAAGGTTTTGAAGATATTTCAGTCACCTATTGTCTTTTTTTCTTTGAACATATTTGCAAGGATCTTGAGTTCAAGAATTTTGAAGGAAGCCCTTGACATTAATCACTATGATTGCGCTCAGATTGACACTTGAATCACGAAAACGTAAACTTTTAGTATTGTGTCACTTGCATGTCCCAATTTTTTTATTTTACATATGTTGTCACATGAATAGTAAGATGGTTCTGCAAGCTATACATAAGAGCCAAATCAAACTTTCTCTGTAGGCGTACCTTGTGTTGATGCAAAGCCTCCTCCCCGTTGCCTTAGAGCCAACAAAATCATGAACTGGTTGCACTTACAAGGCTGTAAAGGTGAAACAACCCCCTTGCCTCTGAAACCAAGGTGAAACCAAAGTGATTTTCAATTTTGCCGTGGATTTCTACGCCGAGTATAATCTTTCGCCCTAGCAAGCGACACAAGAGTGCTACTACTAAGAGAAAGACCTCTTTATAAATGAAGTTTCCGTGAATCCTTCGACTCAAGAGGGGGCCAAAGTCAGTACTGAGAATTCCCTGTGTCGACTATCTCTCTTTCCTGCTGATAAATACTACCTAAAAGAGAAGTGTTTCTCCGTTTCTAATATCTCTCTTTCCCGCTGATGAATGCTACGCAGATTCGGACTGGAACTGGACAAAATTATGCTAACAAAATGAACCCAGCTTGGAGCAATTATCGAGGTTGTGCCTCTGCGTCATTGTGGTTTTCGCCTATTTCTTCTCATCATCTTCAGTTGCAGGTGAGCTGACCTCCTCATCGTCAGACTCTGAAGATCCAACCATTCGCTCCAAAGACTCTACGTCTGATTGCTCCGACAGTGTATCAATCCGAATTAGGTTTGCATCGTCGCTGCAGCAGAAGAAGTCAATAATATCAATACATTACTTTTGTAATCTAATTCAGGTTCTTGTAAAACCTAAGTATGCAATTTTTGTTGCTATTCATATAGTAAGAGCTTGAGAGACAGTCGTATACTTTTATGTGACTGGAAACAATGGATCATATTCAGAGAGAATTCCTAAGATTCAGCTAAGACATGAAAGCAGTTACTAAATCTACAAGAGAATTTGCATGTTCCACATTTGCATGGAGATAATAACAAACACTGGAAAGGTTGGAATATTAGACATACTCAGTGACACCAAATGTTGTTTTAATGGTCAAGGCACTCCTGTTATCACTTGTAACAAACTCCTCCAACTGGAACAAGCCAACAGCGGGTCAGAGATGTTCTACAATTGAGAACCACTCTAAACCTAAACCTAAACCTAAACCACTTTCTCTAGTCTTAAATGACTAGCTGATATGACATGAAAGCATCATTGAAATGCAATGATTCTAAAACGTTACACATTCAGCATATTTAAGAAACGATAACTGTGTAGATGCAACAGGCAAAACCACAGAGAATACATGATACACTGGCATGATTGTTCTTACTGGGTTCTACACAGTTATTCATCACGACTGGCAAGCTTAGAGCTTGGAGGGGAAAAAAAATGTAGAAGTCTATTCCAGCAGGCTTATACTGTTGCGGCAATTTGTAGTGAACTTACTTCAGAGAGATAGAGGAGCTTGGAAAAGAGGCCCTGGACTGCGGCCTTGCGCTTAATACCCTTTTCTGTGAAACCTTCAGTATTCATCACGACTGGGCCTGGCACACCCACATTCACATGATTGATATACGATCTAAAACGACCTGTTCTCATGACTAAGACTCGAGCACGTAAAGTGAATGATAAAAAATGCCAATATGTTCATGCGAAAATAGGTGGATGCTGGACCATTTTTGTCCCATTCAGCCAATGTGGAAAGAAGCAATCCTATGCCACAAAACCACAAGGTTGCAAACTTCCTCCTTCCATGCGCATTGGCCAAACGAAGCACAAATGCATGGAAGTGAAGTACCTTTAGCCTTCACGACGCGTTTGGCAACATCATTCAGTACTTCGGCAACCTCAGATTCACTTAAACCAGAAATCTTCCTCAAATGGAGCAGGTCAGCAACTGTCTCTGGAGTGAACGGTCGCTCGTTCAGTACATAACGTATATATTTGCGCAGAACCTCAGCATTAGAGAAATCGCACTGCACATCTCCACAAGTCCAATTGCAGTGTGAGCCCCTCTAATTTAGATATATTTATTATTAATCAAAGTAAGAGAAAGCGGGAAGCCTGCTCCCCTCACAAAGACTTGCTTCCCTGAATTCTGTTTTCCCGAAATGTAATGATCAATCCATCACCCCACGAAATTTTATGATACATCTACGAATGTACACTGCATATATGTAATAATTGTGTACAGCAAAATGCATGTGTCTCGTAGAAAGAGACAGAATATTGGATGTCTAATAATCAGATTTTCTCTCACCAGACGGCCACGTCGCAATGCCTTGATACCAATGAATGATATGATGCATATTCAGACATTTCATGTTAACAGGTACTGTGCTGAAATTTGAGATATAGCGGAGCTAAAATATAAAACCGAAGAAATGGGACGGAAAAGGTGCATCAAAGTGTACCGTGCTTGAGAGCTTTTGAAGTGTCCTGGAATCCAATTCATTCCTTTTCGACGGAAAATACTCTTCCAAAGTTTCGCACAAGTACGCGTTCTTTCCTACCTGTCACCACATTCTTTCATCAGAAACACAACCAAACCGGAGAGATGATATATTTCAGAAGCGAACGCATTGGACGATTATTGGGCCTCTGATGTATAAACGAGTGACAAAAGCTAATCCATAATGCATATTGCTTTCCAATACAACAATCAATCAAAATCGAGAATCATATGAACCTGATCAAGGGAACTTTCATAAAGTCGATAAATATTGACTGCGCACAAATCTATGAGGTTTTGTTATAGATTCATCTTGTCATTCACAATAAAGAAAATCTAAAAATAAGTTTGCAATTCAATTTTTGAGGCAATCTCTAAATCAAATAATCTAATCACTTAGCAAAATCTTTGAACTGCTGACATCATTTTGACATAATCCATAAATTCTAAAAGAAGCTTATGAGCAGAAATGCATGAACTTCACGATTAAAGGAAGATAGCACAAAGCGTGTTCTTCTGTAACAAAAGCAACGAAATCGGAACCAATGACAAAAATGACAAAAACTTTACGGCGAATTGTCCGAGCGGATTCCTACCTGACGTTTTCGTTGCCCTCTGGGAGAAGTGTATTTCTTGTACGTCTTATAGACAGAAATAACGAAAGTGATTCCGAGGTAGGCCAACGGCACCGCAACGAGCCAGGGCATGCGAGTCTCTCCCACTCTTGGTCCAGGAACTCTATCAATTGCTTTGCCAGTAGCGAAAACGAGATCCTCAGCCTTCTCTTGCACCCACGAGATTTCCACCTCCTCCTCCTCCTCCTCCTCTTCTGCACCAGCCGATGCACCTACCTTATCCGCACTAACCTCAATTTCTGCCACCTTCTTCGCTTGCAATACCAACGACCTCCGTCTAGGTAATGGATTCCATATAAAAGAAGAATTCCATTGAGAAATCCCTGGAATCCCCGAATCGCAAAACCTCGAAGCTCCAGTAGCGGGAGCCTGCAGCAGCAGCGAGCTCGCTATCTGCGGAATTCTGCGTCGAATTTGACAAGAATTCGTTCGACAGGAAGCTGAGCAAGTGGGCGATGCATTGGTGCCGGGAAGGGACAGAGACGACGCGAGGACGCAGACGTGGGAGCTCCGCAACACGTCGGGTGTTGCCATCGTTGCCATAGCCAAAAGGATTTCTGCAATCTTACGAGCCCTAATTAGTTCAGCTTCGTCGTCGCTATGTGCTCTGTTTCACGTTCCCTTTGTTCCCTACCATTGAGTTCCCCGGTTCACATGTTGGGAAATGGATGAGAAAACTCTCAAACGAATGAAAATGTTTTCAGTACAGTACCTATATTGAGGAATTTGAAAATTCATGTTTTGTTCTTAGGATTTTAAGGATTTTAACCCCTAAATGCCCAAGCCCTTTTTTGAACTTCTAGAAATTTGCTCTAAATTGAACAAGAAGCCAACATTTTGATAAGTTGTATCAATTTTTTTTTAATTGTAAACCGTACGAATTCAAACTAGACATGTTAAAGGTCACATAGGATAAGAAAACACAACAATATCATTTATGAATTGAAAGATTATAACATTTGAACATGAAGGTGTTAAAATTGCGAAAGTAACTTGAAGTCTTTCAATCCTCTTCACATGTCAAATCTAAAAAGTTGGTCAATAAAAAATATGAGGTTAAAGGATTCAACATGCATGTCAATCCCAATCAATTTATGGCTTTTCAAAATCTACTCTACAATTTTTTTAAATGAATTTCTAATGTGATTTTTCCTCTAAGATCTAGTGTATTTGAGGCTCATTTTCAAGACCCCTCAATACTACGGAAAGTCAAGATTGCAATGGGTATCCTTGCATAAAATCTTGAATAGAAAAATCATAATCCATCATTTTCAAAATCGAACTTTTGACGCTAAAAGTCTAAAACTAGACTTCAAAAAGAATTTTTCAAAATATAAATGATTAAAAATAGCAACTTGGTTAGGTTTTATTTAACTTCAAGTTTAATTGACACCAAAATTTGGTGCCTCGGGCATTTAGGGGTTAAGTGCAGTAATTGAATAAATTTGTATTGTATTTTATCTTTTAAAACACAATTATTTTCCACCCATATGATTATTTACTGATTCCGAAAGATGATTTTAGAAAGTTTTTATTTTTTTATATTACTATATTAAGTATGACTATACAAGCTTGAGGGAGACTCTGCTAGTAGGTATAATTAGAAAACTACACGAGGACTAATATAAGATGTCATTTAATGTTGCGAGGTGAAAAATACATGTTTTTAGAAACAGTATAGGATTTCTGTTAATGAAACAAATGGTTATAATTAATAAAGGGTGCTTTATAATTATATATAATTATATTATATAAACATAATATTAGAAAAAATTAGAAGTTAATAAGGTAAAATAATTTAATGTACTAAATCTTTTGTTTGTAGGTTCAGTTTCTTCACTGAAAAAATCATGGAAACTTGTGAGTTCAATGTTGTGATCTTAAACTATATTTGAAGTAAAACTTTGGTTAAGGTAGCAACACTCATAACCGTTAGTGTACCCATAATTGATAGTAGAGTTCCCTTAAAGTGTCTTCAAATGTACCTTGAAACCATGCCCAATGTTTAATTGTGGTTGGTGGGCTCTGATTTTTTTAGATTTTGGTGCTAAAATCAAGGCATATTTAGTAGACTGTGGTTTAGGGTGCCCTAGGGAGTTGTACTTTGAAAATTCATAGAAAATAGATGCCTTATCCAAAAATTCTATTTTTTTTTTGGAAAATTCATGATTTTCAGTTGCTAATACTAAAAAAATATCATTTCTACAAAAAGGTGTCTCCAATTATGCTGAATTGCTTATTTTGATGGTTATGGGTGTTGCTACCTTAACCCCTAAGGATTGGGGTGTTTGAGCATAGCTCTTGTTTTCTTGACTAGCTCTTGTAACAAGCATAATTCCTAATTTGTGTGGAATAATTTTGATGATTGTCACCATTGAAATGAAAGAAGAGTTATGTAGCTTGTCTGTAATTAAAAGATTGACTAGATTGCACAATTTAAAAAAAAATGTTACCGTTGACAAGATTGATGAAAGATGTTCAGTTAGGTGGTACTTTGTACATACGTTGAAATCAGAATGTTGAAATCAAAATGCTCAAAAGTGATCCTAAAATTCCAATTTTTTTCCACGGGTACATACCATCATGGTTTTGATGCGTGATTTTTTCAAATCATTTTGAGCTGTGAAAAAAACGTATGAAGATGTGAAGTGATGGCCCCAAGTACCTTCTCCATTCTCAAAAAAATCACCAAAAATTGCACACTCAATCATTTCTTGATCAAATTGTATCTAAGGATTCATCTAAAAAAATCATCTAATTTCTCTTTGTTGTTTACAAACTGTTAGTGAAGTTCACATTTCAAATTTTCTACAAATGTAGTTGTAGAAGCCACATGGTGGCCTTATGGTCCTTCAGGGGTTAAAAATAATAAATTGACCTTTAGGATGTCCCACACGTATAGGATGTCAAGGTTGTTGTGTTAGCATTTGCTGACCTTTTATGATATTATTGTTCTTATGGATATCTGCTTAAGGTATCCACGGGGATTTAGCTTAGAATTTTAGTATTGACTTGACAATGATCATATGTTGTGTTTTTGTGATTGCAATGTGCACTTGAAGTGCCAATTTTGTTTATTTAAATATGTGATTAGTCTTGTATTTTTGTTCAATTTATACAATATTTTTTTTGGAATGAAGTAATACTAACATTTGAAAATTTTAAACACTTAATTTGCCAATTAAAATTAGGTGTGGTTTGTTTTTAGTTGGGCCAAACAATCAACAAATCACAAGGCTTTATAAAGTTAGTCATATTTGAATATTATTCCCACTTTAAATGCCCTTTGAACTCATATGGTTATGAAATTTTACAAGGAGTGCCCCTCTTGAATGTAGAAGTGGCATTTTTTTAGATTAATTAGATTAAAAAACTAAAAATTATACATAGACTTCAATTTTTATTAAAGATTTTATGTATAAAGATACATTAATTGTTTTTTGTGTTGTACAACTTATAATATGTAAAACATGAACTATGTATATTTTAAGTTTACTAACTAACTTGTGCTGGTCACCATCTTGAAAGCCGTTGAAAGTTTACCTTGTGCACAAGATATAATGGTGGAAGTTTGAATTTGAATAAAAATAGGATATGAAAATAGAAACCAAGAACAAGAAAAATAATTGCCTTACCAATCAAATAAAAGTAAAATCAAATTTACTTTTACGATAAGAATATTTTTAATTTTAATTTTCGAGAAGAAGTATTAATCTTAGACCTTTTAGACAATGATTTTTTGAAGAACCAACTGGCAAATGATCACAATTATATACAAATAAGTGAAGATACAAGACCCAGACAAGGACCACTTCTAATATAGAATAGATGTTTCATTTTAAACTAAATCATATTTCTATTAAAATATTATTTAAAATTATAATATGTCATTTAAAAATAAAATTTTGATAGATTACTTAAGGATTTTAATTATTATTTTTTGTTTATTTTATATATTTTGATAATTTATCAATCTATCAATATGGCTAATTTCAAATCTATATTTTTTTTTGGACTCTTATTATTTGCAATGCAATCACATACAATTAGCGCAGCTCGACGTTTTCCATGGTGGCATCTAATTTCTTTTGAAACAATTCAACCTCCTATTTCTCATGCTCCAGCAATTGCTCCAACAAGTACACCTATTATTCCACAAGTTATACCTCCAAAGAAAGTTTCAAAAGCTTGGATATTTGGAATACCATGGTGGTTCCACAACACACTCAACACAATACCCAATCCTATTTCTTCTGCTCCAATAGGTTCTCCAATAGGTTCTTCATTAGCACCTCCAATTGCTCCAACAATATCGCAAATTGTTCCAACACCAGTGCAAATTGTTCCAACAATACCGCATATTATTATTCCATTAGAACCTCCATTTGGTCCAGGTGGTATTTAGATTGTACCTACAATGAATGTTTTAGATTGTGGTGCTTTATATGCCCCACTTGTCTAATAGACTAATGAAGCATTACAAGAAATTTCAGCCCCCGAAGGGGCCGCGAGTTTTAACCCCCCCGGGTGCAATTGAAGAAAAAATTCAAATAAAAAAATATTTGATTTCGGGTGCTGATGTGGCACTACTAGTGCCACGTCAGACTTTTTTTTATTTTTTTAATATTTTTTTTAAAAATATATATAATTTTTTTATTAAAAAAAATATTAAAAAAATAAAAAAATAATTTTTAATTGTTCTGTAATTGCACCGCAGGGGTGCCGAAAAACATTTGTTAACGGCCTCTTCGAGGCCGGAAACTTCTTCTAATGGTCCGTTAACCCCTAAAGGACCAAGGCATTTTCTCGCTCCAAAACCACTGAAAACTGTCATTTCTGCTGCGATCACTCCCTAAACTGAAAAAAACTTTTTTTTTAATCTAGTTGTAGGATCTTGTACTTCAATTGTCTCAGATCATGTGCTAAAAATTTCATGAAGTTTGACTGTTTGGATTGGAAGATATGAGCATTTGAAGTTGGAAAATTTTTTTTTTTTGAACTATGGCCTGTAATTTCAGATGACTCTGATGGCCATTTGTGGATTTTCTTTGGATTACATACCATAAAGTCAAAAAAATTTATGTTGAAAATTTGAGTTGAGAGTTGGGGATAAAAATTTCAGAATGTCAAAACTTGATTTTCACATATAAAAAAATTGTTAAGTAGAAGTAGGTCCAAAATTGAACAAAACACTAAATTGTTAATAGCTCTTAGGTGGAATTAAAACACCATAATCCCAACAGGGGAATTATTCTTGCATAAAAACTTAACCTTGTCAAAAAAAAAAAAATTGAAAAAAATTGAAAATTGCATTCAAAAATGAATTTTGTAAGTTGTTTTTTGAAGAAAATACTTAGATTGCCTGAAAATCAAGATTGCTCATAACTTTCTCATTCTTAGTCCAAATAGAATGAATCAAAGCTTCAAATATAGACAAAAGCATGATCTTTCAGAAAAAAAAAATTTAATTAAAAAAATTCATTTTTCTGTTTTTTTTTTATCTACCCGGCGAACAACTTTTTTGACTTAGGGTGGCATAACTTTTGCTCTCAGGCACCGATTGGAAAAAAAATTATATTTTTAGAAATCTACTAACATTTCCTATCTTCGAAAAAAGTTTAAAAAAACCAGGTCTAAATTTGAGGTCACACGAGCCTGCCTGATTTCCAAAAAGTCCCCCGAGGGGACTTTGGTCCTTAAGGGGTTAAAACATTTTACTAAAAATTTGTTTCTGGATAGTTTTCATTCGGCAAATGAGAAATGTTTTTGACTTTGAATACTATATTATATATAAATCCTATTAGCAAATAAATTGAATGATGTCAATTTATTCATTAGAATTTTAATTGCATATTGATTTCTATTTCAAGTATATTTTATTAAATGCAATGAAATGAATTGTTTATAGTAATAGATAAATTGTCTGTTTTATATTGTTTTTATAAAACCTATATATGATGTTGTTATATTGTTGTATTGCATAAAGTTTTTTTGAAAGTATGCAAATATATGTATGTATATTCAATTTCTTTTCAAAATGTGATTTATCAAAAAATAAGTCTAGGTCAAAAAATTAACTTTATAAAGTTCATCTTTTCTTTAGAAACAAACAAACAAACAAGTAGTGTGAATTTTAACTGGGATAGCTTATCAAATAATTTTTTTTATTCAAACAAGACAAGAAGGTTATTATTTAGTTGAAAAAATAAATCTACAAATGTGATAGATTTAAATAGTGATCTAATAGTACTTCATTCCAAAATATTAGCTTCTACATTATTTTTGAGGTACCACATTTAATCCCTAAAGGACAATTGTCCATTGAATAAACATTCAATTGAAAATCCGGGTAAATTCCTATGAAGTCAATTTTGGTTGGATGTTTATAAAATTTTGACACAAGGTGTGAATATATACCATACAAATAGGTTACTTTTAGTACTTTCAGGCGAAACAGTTTACTTTTTGCGGTTTGACAATTTGGCAGCTTAATTTGGATTTCTCGACTTTCAGCACTTTGTCTTTTCTAATTTTTAGACACTCCTAATTTTGGATTGATTTTTTTCTATTTATGCTTAAATGTGTTCCTTTTTCTAAATTTTCTCAAGAATAATTTTTGGATATTCAAAATTAGCAACAATGAAATTTTTTAGATTTTCAAACACAGTTGTACAAATTTTTAAAATTTCAGGCATGATCCAAATTTTACCTACTTGTTTTCAAAATTGACCTACATATATAGTACCCGCATAGTGAAAATCTAATTTTTTTTTCAATCAGATGCTCGGATCAAAAGTTATGTTTTCTTGAATTTTTTTAGCAGCTCGAGCAATCTAGGAATAACTTAAGAATCTTTTGCAAAAAAACTCATTAAATTTTGAAATTTGGCATGAATGTATGTAACTTACATGATTTAAGATGAAAATGTCAAAAAATAAGCATACGCAGTGTAAAAATCTCACTCTAGGAGGAGTTAAAGTCTTTTGGCCCTATCGGGAAAGACTGAAAAATAACTTTTTCTTCTAACTTCAAACGTTATAATCTTTCAATCCGCACGGTCAAAGTTTTTGTAATCTTTTCCACACATTCCTGTAGTAGTCTAGTACAAATTTGAATGATTGCAATTTGAATTTTTTTTTTTTTTTTTTTTTTTTCCCACTGCCCTAGAAGTGACAATTTTTCACAATTTCTGCTTGAAATATGCCTCGGGGCTTAAAGGATTAATTTAAAATTATAATTCTTTTTTTCATAGTTATCATTATTGTTCTATTTCTTTCCTTATATGTGGTCTTAATTACTTTGTGGCTAATGATTTGTATGGATCCAACTAATGCAACCATATTTGAGAATGCATTGTAATGAACACCTAAATCTTTTTACATGGTTGAAACCATAATAAGTATTTTGTTGATGATTTTGTTTTTGAAAGAAACAACTTAATTTATCTTAAGCATTTTAATGACACCCATAGGATTCACGTAAAGGTCATTTACAAAAGGTTTAACCCCTCAAGGATTAAGAGGACACAATGGTTTTTTTTCAAATTTTCAATGGAAAATTCTTGGTAGGGTGAAACAAATCTCTATATTTTATAAAGTAGGATCTTGTAGAATAACAATTTGACATATTTGTTGCATTTTACAATTTTCAAAATTTCAATGTGAGAAGTATTTAAAATTTCATTTAGGAAATGTAGTCTTGTAGAAAAGGGAGCAAGTATAATTTTCTTATAATGAAAGAAATAGTGGGGATGGAAAAGAAATATTTTTTTATACATTTCTAGTCTTTGGTCTGCACAAACAAATTGGGCCTAAGAAAATTTTATTTTTATTTTTAGCAATTTTAAAAATACAACGTTCAATCTAGTGTGATTAAGAACATAAAATAATTAGAATGGTTCCAAATTTTTGGAACATGTTCCAAACAATATGCTAATAATATCAATCTTTAAATTTGAAAATTTGACACATATACAAATTTTCAAAATTTGACGTATATATAATTTTTCAAAAATTGACTTATATATAATTTTTCAAAATTTTGTTGGATCTAATTTGGTCAATTTTGGCTTTCTACTCCTTGTGTTTGAAAATCTATACAAATTTGAGAGAGTTTTTTTATTTCTCATCTTTGTAAATTAAAAAAATACTACATTTGCCTTAGATTCTAATACTTTTTTGGGTGGGTGGGTGGGGTGATAAAGCATTATTCATCTTTTTATAATTTTTCTTCTCCAAAATTTGAAATACTTTGCCTATAAGTTGATTATCCACAATTGTTATAATCTAAAAATCCAATGGTCAATATTTTCACAATTAATTCCATGCATACTAGACAAAGCAGTCTTTACTTCTGTGCAGTTAAAATTATAATTTCAAGCACATTTATGTGCAAAAAAATATCAAAATAAGACAACTCGTTAAAAACCACCATTATCAAAAAGCTTTTAGGCCTTGAAGCGTTAACCATAAGTGAAGGAGAACAAATTCTTCAAAAAAGTGCAAAAGCCTAATTTTGTATTATAAATGCAAACTTCCCTCCAATACAAAGTAGAAGTAAGAGCAAAGAGAAACCAACAATATAGGACCTTCATTTACTCTAATTTTTGACATTCAAAATAAATGACAAACAATGTACAAATGTAGCAAAAATATAGAAATATCTTTTTTCTCCAATTAAATATGATTTTCTTGAATGAAAGCGGGATTCAAAAATTAATATATATTTTATAGAAATTCTTCACACAAATGATAAAATTAAAGTTTGAAATACAAATATTAAATTGGCTAGTGAAGTTATTAATGGATATACAAACAAAAGTGTACACTTAGAGCCAAGAGTGGTTCTATTAATTAATTAATTTTAACTTTTAAAAGTTTACAAAGTTCAAATTTATGAATTCATAATAATATTACAATTTACAAAAGAGAATTATCCAATCTAATGCATCCTAAATGACGAAATGAGGCTATAGAATTGAAACTTGAGTTCAAAAACTTAATGCATTTACAAGTGATTACAAGAAAGAAGTAAACTATTTTCTGTCACACTTTGTGTATTGGAGTGTTTTCACGTACAACTTCAAGGATACTAATTCTATTTAGTTTGAGTTCATAGTAAAGAAAGATCATATAGTCTCTTTGAGACTTTGTTTATTTTGTATTTTTTCTAAAATTATTTTGGTAGGAAACATTCATTTCTGAATATATATATATATATATATATATATATGCCTTATTTTTCATTTTAGGCTTTTGGAGGACTTATTATCAAGTTTTCATTAAAAAGAATTTGGATTTGGAAAGATGGCTTTACACTAGACTAACAGCTATTTTACGAAAGAATCTTTTAAATAGCCAATCTCATATTGTATTAAAGTTTGCAAGATAATTATTTTTGGCATTCATTTTAAAATATGGAAATAAATATTTTGTGGTTCTCATAGTAAATGACCTTCTCCATATAATAATAGAATAGTGACAACTTACAAATGACTAATTTTTATTTTGTTTTTCAAACGGGTTTTATTTTCTACAATTCTAAAAATCAAAATATCTATTTTCCTCAAAATATTGTACATATTTAGTTCACCTCCTTAAAGAATTTTGAGCTTAACTCCTAAAAGGCTAAGGAGACTACTTTTAAACTTAGACAAATCCTAATGATTTTATAATTTTGAACTTTTGCATGAAATTCTTAAGATGGATGCTAATCATCCTAATCTACATGTGAATCTTTATTTAAGGTTATTTTGATGAATATTGAAAAAATTAGAAGTTTTTTTATTCTAATATTCACCCCCAAATGACCAAGGCACATTTGGGGCAAAAATTGTCAAAAACTATTACTTTTTAGGACAGCAAGAAAAAAATGAAAAAATAATTTTTTTTCAAAATTCAACTGTACAAATTTGTACTAGGCTTCTTTAGGAATGCTTGGAAATTTTTAGAAACTTTGACTGCATGGATTGAAAGATTATAACATTTGAAGTTAGGAGAAAAAGTTTTTTTTCAACCTTGCCCGACAAGGCCAACAAACTTTAAACTCCTCCTAGAGTGAGATTTTTACACTATGTATAGTTATTTTTTTGACATTTACATCTTGTATCATGTAAATTACATACCTATCAAATTTCAAAATTATAGGAGGAGTTTTGCGCATGCTACCTAAAGTTGCATGAGCTGCCTAAAAAATCCAGGGCACAATAACTTTTGATCTGGGCACCCAATTGGAAAAAAAAATTAGGTTTTCACCTATAGAGGTATACATTTGCACATTGTGTCTAAATTTCATAGGCATTCAACCCAAAATGACTTCGTAAGAATCTACTCAAGATCTCTTTCCTATGTTGAATAAACACTTAGTCCCTTAGGAGTTAAATCACGTAGCTAAAAACATATATTATAAAAGAAGATTAAACAATTAATTTTTATTGAATTATATAGAATGAAGCATACTCAAATACATTTGAACCATTCAATTCCAAATTATGAGGTGAAAATTATGACATTAGTTTGTAGGCAATAAAGGTAGAAAAAACATATAAAGTTGATCTTTGTACTCAATTTTGAAGTATTCAAAATAAAAATAAAACAAAAGATACCAATTATTTATAAGAATGTTTTTACCGTTAGAATTTCTCAATTCTTGTAAAATTTATTAGGAGTTTATCAACATTTTTTTTTCATTCAATACTACCTTCTCCTTTGTAATTTTTTGGAAAATCAATATAAATTTTTTTTTGGTCAAATTATTTTTCATATATTTTCAACCCATTTTTGAACATATTATCTAAAATGCACAAGTTACAGAATGTATGTACTTCTCCTCAAAATGTTAAATGACAAAATTTTACCTCTTAGAAGGGCTATAAAAGCCTACATGGGTCATTGCAAGAGAGACCTCTTGTTTTTGTTCTACTTTGGCAGTTTTGGGCCTTTTTTTCGGGAATACTATAAAATTAGAAAAACATTTTATAAAAAGTATTAAAAATAAGACTAATGTATAGACCTGTAAAAGAAGGTACCCTACGAAGGAAAAGCTCCAAAAAATTCATTAAACATGAAAACTAGAAAAGTGCAGAATTGCTAGAAAATAGATACTTGGACATTTTAATTTGTAAAAAATAGGAAAAGATTTTTCAAAGAAACTAATAACTATCTGTTTGGAAAAACTTCAAGGATAAGAGATTTCACCAAAAAAATGGTCTTGAAACCATTTTTAATGTTTAGAATTGAGCATACAAAGGAGCCCTATTTGCATAAACATAGAGGACATAAAATAAAATATTTTTAAATTTCCCTTGGTAGAAATATGACTTCCTACTATATAAATAAATTATAGAAATTTTAGCCTTAGATCATTAAATTTGGGGACTTCATAGTACTTAGCCCCCCCTAAAACTCAAAACATGACATATTGTTTTAACTGTTTTTAAAATATAAAATGATCTTCTAATTTTTTTGAAAACTATGAGATATGATTAAATTCAAGACAAACAACTCCAATAAAAATTTCAACTTCATGTGAGTTATGCTTCAAGAGTTATTGCAGAAAAAAACTTCGACACTCCTTTTGTAACAATGTTCTAGTACATGTGTTTTTTGCAATGACCCACATTTTGAGGCTTAGGCACATTGAACTTGCAATTGGTAGAGGTATTTAAAAAGTTGGATAGGATGTATTTGAACAAGTTAACCCCTAATTGCGTAAGCAACCATATATGGTTGCTGTATAATTTCAGGCTCGTTTGTATGTAGGCAATTAAATTCCTTTGACCCTTATGGAAAAAAATTATGGGTAGTATTGAAGGTTATCTATTAGAAGCTTTTATTTTTGACTAAAAAAAATAAATATTTGATTTTTGAGAGGTCTTCAAGGGCATATGAGATTGAGTACCAATAGTGGAAGAATAAAGCTAACCAATTTTACTTCATTTCTTGGCTTTGAACATAGGCTGCCAATTTCAATTGATTTGAGATCTAAAAAATTGTACCTATTCTTATGGTTGCTCCAAAATTTCAAGCTCATTTGTGCATGGGCAAGTAAATTCTTTTTACTATTCTAAATTTTTTATGAATAGTATTGAAGGTTAACTATTAGAAATTTATATTTTTCACTAAAAAAGGTAAATATTTGATTTTTGAGAGGTCTTCAAAGACATATATGTACCATTAGTGGAAGAATAAAGCTTGCCAATTTTACTTGAACATTTCCCACATTTGAGCAAAGCTTGCTAATTTCAATTGAATTGAGATTTTAAAAATTGTACTTATCCATTTGCTTTAAAAATGGTTCTAATGGAAAGAGTTAAGTGTTTTCACAATTTTCACCATTGAAAATTTAAACTTCACAAGTGTTGATTTGGAGGTATTTGTAATTTCTACTTTAAAAAAAAATTGCATTCCAAAAATTGCAAGGTGGATTGTGTACTAATTAAAGCAACAAGTGACAAATTGATAAAATCTATTTTTTTTGTTACAATGGTGCAATCCTGAAACCAAAATTTGTGACATATATGTACATAAAAGGTTTAAAATCTAAAACAAGTATGGATTTAACCCCTAAAGGACCAAACACCATTTTTTTTGCAACATTGTAACTTTGGGCAACTCACTACGAATGAAAATATTATTATGTTTCTTTGAAATTTTCACACAAGATGTGCCTAAGGTGTAGCTTCAAGGCCCAACAATTTTCATAACTTTTGACTACATGTTTAAAAAGTTATTGCATGATATGTCATTTTCCACATTCGGTGGGCAACCCGTGCAACTCAAAAAAATTCTTTAAAAATCACTTTTTTGAAAAATAGAAATTTGAAATTGATTTCATACATTTCTATATACATGGAAAGCTTTGAATCAATCCATTTGGATTAATGAGTCAAAAATTATGAGGAGTTTTAGTTTGAGGGTAGTTATGGAATCTCTATTCTAAAATAAACTTTGAAGTCCTTTATTTCACTCAATTTTCAATATTTTTGAAAGAAAAATAAAATTGGGTGTAGATTGTTTATTACAACATTACAACCATTGGGATTGGCATTTTTCAATTCCATAACAAAATTCTTGACAATTTAGTATTTTGAATCATTCTCTACCTCTTTCTACTCACTAATTTTTTCCTATATGTTGTACAATTCTAAATGATTTGAAATTTTTCAAGCATGTAGCAAACTTGCCTTGAAGAATGAATCCAAAGCTTAACCACCATTTTGGACATTTTGTCATACAAATGTGACCTTGTGAAGGGTACGCTAATATCTTGCAATCCATATGGTGAAAAATTCTGAAAATTTTTCCACATCTTTCTAAACTAGTGTACTACAAGATCCTATGATTACATGTGTTCAAAAATGTTTTTTTCTAAATTTGATACTTGTATTAGAAATGCCAATTTTGGAGCGGTTTTGGTAAAAACATAGTCAAAAACCTTTAGGTTAAGTAAGTGCCAAAGTACGCGGAAATATTGCCATTTTATCGAAATTGACTAAAGTAGTGTGGCTTCATGTAGTGCACATCAAACTGATTCCATGATCGCTTAAAAACAGACCCTATTTGCGATCATGACCAGTCTTGATGATCTTTCAAGTGAACTCAAAATTGTTGTCAAGAACATAAGTTGAACACAAGTAGCTTCACGTTCCCTTTTCAAATCAATGTCAAGAAACGTCAATGTTGTTAAAGTGACGCAATTTCAGTGCCAAAAATTATGACATATATGTACATAAGTATCTAACATTTATGACAAGTATGGATATTTATTTCAAAACAAATGTTTTGAAAAGTGACAAAGTAATGGTATAATACCATCAATTTTAAATGAACGAAATTGACGTTAAGAGTTTCTAGTCGCAAATGACTGATTAGTTGGCCATGGTTCTAATTGAAGGGAATAGTAACTTATTCAAGAAACCTGTAAGGATTTAACTGGGTGTATTTTTGTTGGAGATTTTGGAACTCTGAAACAAAACCCTATTTGAGCAAATTGAAAATTAGGACGTTCAGAACTTGAACATGTCGTTTTGGCTTCTGGAAATTATGTCGAAATTATAACAAATATGACCACGGAATACTCTTGTTGTGAACATTCATAACTTTGACACCAACTTTGAGCAATATATTTTTGGCGCTCCGAAACAAGCCATTTTCACGAATATGACCATTTTTAAGATGTTGTCTTCATCCATGCTTGGCAGGATTCAGTGTAAAGAGCATCAGCCTCTGGAATATCTGAAACCGCCAGCATAATCTAAACTTATATCCAGAGCCATCACCGTCCCGAACGATGTCTCCTGCAGCCTGTTGCCCACAATATTCATGCTGCCTAGATTTTTGCACTACGTTACCAGGCAACGGACAGCAGCTGCCGTACCCTGCAGAAGATTTCCCTCGTACTCGTTAGATTTACTCATTTGCCAATGCATTCGAAATAGAACATCTCAGGAGCAGACAATTTGTGGATCAAAAAGAGGCACTCAGTCCACACTTTCAGTTGCTGAATCCATCATTGACATGGGCGGTTAGGTATGCAAATTTTCCTTGACCCTATCAACCAGGGATGTTAGAATAGGAATGACAAAGGCCTTGATAAAGAATAACAGTGTCCATGACATGGACTCAAAGATATGGATTTTTCTAAAAGAGAAGTTGAATCGTTACTTGGAGGGATTCTAGATAGCTATATATGTACATGCACAAATAGATAGAACGGCGATATAATTTCACATTTGAATCTATGTGCATGAAGCTTACGTCAACTATATGTACAGTACTGTATGTCCCTGCACAGACATCCAAAGCAGGAGCCGCATGTCCGTCATTGAAAACAAGTGAACCCACTACATTAGACCCCAAGGTATTTTATCTGTTTCAAACGATTGATCCACGTAGCCAGGCACGCACTAAACCAGATGAACTTGATATTGTGTTCGCAGGGTGTCCAGTCACAAGACAGCACGTCACAATGATCTTGCGTGGAAATCTGGACTTAAAATCTCCCAATAGATAAATTGAATATAGTCAATATGCTTCAATCTTGGCGTTACAAAACCAGCGTAACTGCCTTACAATTCAGGTCGACTTATCGACTCTTATTCAAACAATCGTTGCAATCTGTGACTGCCCACACCAACTTGCCCACCAGGCACCAATCAATAAAACGAGCAGTTCCAGCTACACTAACTCCTGCCCCCCCAAAATCACAATCAACAAGTCACCAGTCTACCCGCAACCCCCGGCTGCATGAACGCGCTGCTATCCCAAACTAATGCAAACCTTACATACACTGTGGGCCCATATGCTTGAATCTTCTAGCTGTTGCGCGCAGGAGCTAGCTCATGCGAGGAGGAATGCTGCACAGATTACAGAAACATTTACGCGGGCAGGAACCCCTTCTTGATCATGTCGACCTGCGAGACAGAGATTCCGAAGGCCTTGGCCAGGATCTTCGAAAGGATGGATGGACTGGATCCGAAGAGCGCCGACGGCATCAGCTGCACGCCAGGGTTCTGCGCGTTCAGCACCGACACCGTCTTGGCGTGTCCGCCGCCGCTGTTGAGCTGGAAGTGCACCAGCCCCTGCGGGAACACAAAGAAGTCGTTCTTCTTGAGCGTCACGGCGTACAGCTTGCCCGCCGTGTCCACGAAGCCCACGTACACCTCGCCCTTGGTCACCGTGATCACCTCGGAGGCGCGCGGGTGCGTGTGCGGGGGCACCAGGCCGCCCTTGGCGTAGTTGAACTTGGCCAGTGCGAAGCTCAACGTGTTGAGCGCCGGGTAGTTGACTCCGGCGAAGCCAGGAATGATGCCGATGCCCAATGGGTTGTTGGTGTCGGCGTCGGCGCGGAAGCCGCGGAACGCGAACTCCTCCGACATCACCATCGCCGGGGCCTTGCAGGCGAGTCCGTTGAACATCCAAGTGCTCTTCAGGTCCGCCACGCAGAAGTCGTTGATGGCGCTTGGGTCCGTCGCGCTCACAAAGGCCACCAGCAGCACCGATGCCGCCACCACCGCCACCAGGAGCTTCGCCATCGCGATCGACAGAGCAGCTAATTAACAATCAAGCACTTACCAGAGATCTCGCTCACGGGAGAGAGATGTGAGCTGAGTGATCAGTCGAGTGATGGGACGTGAGGACGTGCATCACGTACTTATGCGATCGCGACAATGTTTAAATTAATCTTTGAAGCCCTGAAATCCTGTGGGTTAGTATTGAATGAAGCAGTCGTAAACCCGTACAAGTTGCAATTGCTGCGAACTGGTGGGCTCTTAGTCAGTTAATTTCGGAGCAATTTTGAAGCCCGGGTACGCAACTCCTATATTATATGGCCCTGATTATAATCACTTATAATGCATTTTAGTTCAATTTCAAGGGATACAATTTGTTTTAATGTAGAAAATTCTTGTAGCCCTTTTAACAAGGAATCCAGAAATGTAATTATATATATGAAATGATATTTCTTTGGGGTCAATAATAGCATTAAAAAACTAATTATATGAGTTTTTTTAATACATGTATCATGGGACAAGCTACCCAACTTTTTGGGCTTTTTAATAAAAATTTAATTTTAATTGGAGGGAACTTTTTGTAAAGAATTTTTAAAACTATACATAGGTGTTTCAATTCTTCATATACATTGTGAGTTTTTTTGTCATATGTATGCAATTCAACATTTTCTACATTTAATTTTCTTTTAATTTGGTCTTCACCCAACTTTTTGGTCATTTTAATTTGATATAATTTTTACAAAAGCCGTCCTCTGAGCCGTTTTAATGCCTATGACCCCCGTATATAATATATGAGTTGCGTACCCGGGTTTTGAAGCCTCATGTTTAGCGTTGAATCTGAAAAGTCCATGCCGGATTAGGTTGTTTCGTAATATCACCCTGCATGTGTAACTGAAGTTAACTCACAAACCCGTGCATCTTTATGAGGAATTGCAGGGTAATGTGGATAACAGGATAAGGATATCTGGGAGTATTATTCAGGCAAGTGCCTTCATGTCAGTGACTGCAACCTCATGCAAGGTGAAGCTCATTTTCGTTTCACTGCAGGCTCGTTGAGGGAGATCTGCATAAGTTACAACGGAAAACGAACTTTGAACATATTCATTAACTTGGAGCATTTCAGAGTGTCAAAGGTTTGGGGCTGGAGTTGGAAACGAAAATGAGGAAGGAGGAAGGTCATTCATGTTAAAATGCCAAATCTCAGTGTGTCAAAATTTTGACGTCCAAGTATCCATAACTGTAAAAGTTCCGGTCCCTACTGTTTAAGGTGTATCCGACAAATTTGAGGGTTTACGTGGGCAACGCAAATCTGTTTTACACTCCATCCCGTTAATTTGACTGCTGCGGAGACAGTCATATAAATAGTGAAATAGTCTGAGTGCGTGACAAGTGTGTTTCAATCACTAGTAGTGCGGTAAGTGTGAAGAATACCACTCCAGAGTGTCATCATAATGTGCAAAGGATTTGATTACAGAGGTCTGAGTGCAGTTTCAATCGGGGATTCAAAATTGCGACAATTGGATCTCACACAATAGTAAGGTTTTTGCTAATGCTTCATGGCCACTTGGCAATGGGCAACAAGCTTTGTGGGATGCTCTCTTAGATGCGGGTCGAGCGGCGTAGATTAAGGCTCAATACGGAGCGAGTCAGCACCCTCATCTGTCTGATAGGTTCCACACTAGGTTTGAGAGTATTTGGCTTCAATCACCTGTCCTGGCTAGTAGGAGAGGTGATAAGGAGATGTTCTGGAACAAGGTGCGCCCTCCGGAGTGCTCCTTCATTTAGCGGGTTTCTGTGGGTTCTTTGTATGAGCTTACTTTGTTTTGCTCTCTTGTCCAGCCTTCTGGCTTGGCTGTTGTTTTTGGTCTCTTTTTAATGCAGTGGGTCTCCCATTTGTTCAAAAAAAAAAAAAAAAAAAATTGCGACAATTCCTTGTCGTAAGCCTTTACCACGGGCACCGATTTTATCGAGTTCTACCATTGTAAAGTATATGACCAAATTAAAATCCTGCAATATAATGTAAGTTTTGTATTGGATGTAGCAGCTCAAGTCAAACATGAAAATTAAACTTTGGATGCTCTATTGCTCTAATAGAAATTGGGCTTGGATGTTTGAACCTTGAATAAACCATCTAAGAAACTAATAAAGAAGTTGAAACAAAAAATTGCATCACAAGTAACCGTCACTGTGGAAGTCAAAGGCTCCAACCATAACAAAATACAAATTTGAAAATACAATATTTACTTATACATATTTACACGTTACAGCAGCTCACCAGAACTGAACATTACAAATTGAAAACCCTCATAAGCAATTCAAGTCAACGTTATCCACAATCTTTTGCACCTCGAATGTGTACAAATTACACTGACTGTAGTCGAAGTTGTTGACAGTGTGAACTGTGAACTCCGAACGAATCCACGAATTCCTGCCAGATATTTATGGGCATCTGTCCAAATTCCGATTTTTCAGAGCCCAGATTGCAGTTCAAAAATAACGTCCAGCCAAGTGCGCCAACTGTAGATGGAAATAGATTATGATGGCCATGAATACCAACTTTAACTTCATGAATTAATTGATACGAAAGTGAACTGAACTTTCACAACTTGATCATAAAGCATGACAGCTCCGTCCGCGTGGGGGGGAAATATGATCGCCAAGTTCTACCATGCCGACATTTTCACCCCACTACAGTAGCTGTCTCTACAGTGGAAACGTTGATTCGCACAATGTTCCAAAATCTTGAGCTTCTGTGGATTTTACTTTAAAATGCCAGCTACGTACTCAAATGGGTCTAGAGCGGTAGAAGTGACCTTTTTTTTTTTTTTTTTTTTTTCCTTACAAATGGAAAGAACCATTGCATTAAAAAAAGAAACACGTAGTAAGGTAGGAGGCTGTAAAGCGGAGCGGGCATTAAAATGGAACATTACTTAGAGGTACATTTTGCTTTCTTCAATGTACCATCTATGCACATTTCAGGAGGTGGTCCATTTTGATGACCACAAATGACCACTTTTTTCCAACTTCAAACATTTGTAACTAATTCCACAAAGGTCCAAAAAATATGAAACGGCTTGGGTTAGATTTCAATTCCACTTGTCTTCCAAGGAAAATTTACTGAAAAATATTTCAAGATGTTTTACCTCCCCAAAATTCAGTTTCAGCGCTTAGATGCTCCATTTCTGGACCTCCTACCTTAGTGACTTTTTTTTTCTTGAAACACGTGGACCAATTCCACTGATAGAAGAAAAAATACATAGAATCAAAGGACCACGTCCTTGGTGGAAATTTTTACATTTTCTCAGACAATATCAAAGTATTCTTTTTCAAAAGCAACCAACAAGCAAGAGACAACAAAAATAGTAGCGACTTTCGTCACTTCGTTAGTGCAATATGCTATGACGTTAGAGCATCGCCACCGTTTCTCATGAAAAGTGGCTCAGCAAACAAGGTTTACTGTATTGACCTTTTTAATGTAAGTTCGGTGTTATCTTCCTCCCCCACTCTCCCACAGCATGGGGCCTTGGCATCTTCCATTTCTCATGTATTGTTCATGCAAAATTAGATGGTGGTGGGCCATGACTATATTGAAAGGAATCGGAACCTGCTCTGCAACAGAAAGAACTGGGAGACTGGGAGCTCTTTTTCAAACTCTCTTCTTCATTCAAGCTCTCATGGCACTCCTGCCCATGACGACCATGGCCTCTCATTGCTCCTCCTTGCATTCCAACAAGGTGGATCACGACAAAATCTGACAATTGTTCCTCAAAGATACTCCACAATTGCAATTCAGTATATTAAAAAATGACACGGGAAGGTGCCATGCCAAACGATGTTTTAAAGTGGCCCGGCCTAGATTTCCCCATCCCTGAGTCCACGGTGGGGGCTCCCATGACTCCCAGGCTCAGTAACCACCGTGCCGTCCCAATATTTTGCGCAACAGTGGCGATGCTCTTATGAAAATAAAAGCACGGCACTTCAAAGTTATTTCTGTTTCCAATTTAGAAATTGAAACTAGCCACTTTCTGCAAGTTCAACACTGATGCTTCGCCAAAGACAGACCTATGAGACTGCGACTTGCTCTCGGCATCGACTTGGACTTCCAGTTCTCCATCATGTCCATTAGAGGAAG
The DNA here is from genome assembly GCA_951799445.1 of Pseudisothecium myosuroides. NCBI lineage: Eukaryota > Viridiplantae > Streptophyta > Bryopsida > Hypnales > Lembophyllaceae > Pseudisothecium > Pseudisothecium myosuroides. Next base: position 17,870,678 of record OX637287.1, on the reverse strand, counting down.
TGTACCGCTATAAATTGTAAAAAAAGCATTTTCAGCATGGATTCTATTATTAAACTGTCTTTGGGGGAATCAAAAGGAGATTTCTTAAGCAACTAGTGTGCCCCTCTGCCGTTGCCACAGCCAAAAAGTAATTTTCTAATTTTTTTAATTCAATAAAAACTTAGAAATTCAATAACTTTTCCACAGTAAATCCAAACGTCACAAAACAAAGCCCGCACACCTTTTCTCGTTGAGGACTTTCCAACGGTACCAAGAACATGAAAAATTGATATCCGTTTCAAAAGATACATAATTTAGCACAATTTAGTAATTTTAAAGATCCAAAATGACTAAAGAATCTATAACTTTCACATAGTGAGTTGAAACGCCACGGAACCAAGCCTATGCACCATCCTTGCCGAGGGCTTTCTATTGGTACCAAGCAAGCAATTGGGGGACGTACGGTCCGGTAGATCTCAACGTAACAAGCAAACAAATATAGCACCTAAATATAGAAGAATATACCATGCAAACTTAATAGAAGAGATTTCGGGCACCTTATCAACAATCTGAGATTGTTGCAGGGTTGTCCTAGTCACGTAACAACGACGATAGGATGTCATGATGCGTGACATGACCCCAAAGTCCGTCATGATGGAATTTTCTAACTATTTGGTTGAAATATGATAAAATTCTCTGTAAGGAATGACATAAATTAGACTATCATGTTAAATAGTAGTGATACATTTGATTACTATCCATGATTGTCAATAAATAGTAAAAAAAAAGTTCTACAAAAATTAAAATTCAGGATTTAGGATTAGGATTGTCAAGATTATGATGGAATCTTGACGGAATCATGACGTGTCATGACGCATAGTCACATCAGGACATGATGTGAGGTGACATCACAACGTGAAAACTCCAAGCCATATCAAGATAGACAACCTTGGATTGTTCAAACTTCAAAGTGATCAAATTAGTTTCAAGTGACTTCTTTACTTCCAAACGGGCCCAAAATCTAGGCCCCGGTGAACTGCCTTCCTTGCTTGTCCTCAATTTTATCTCTAGGGCAAATACAAGTACTATTTATTTGCTACGCATCAAAAAATTTGGAAATTTTGTATTCATATTTGCAATCAAAGGCTCCATATTAGCTAGTGTAGGTATAGAAAATAGATTAATCAAGCATAACATAGGGGGTCTCTTTTTTTAACATGCACCCTCTGGAAAACTGAAAACTGGAGACTTTGGGAGGGCGAGCAAGGGGGTCAATTCATACTGGCCTAAAATCTGTATCAATCTCAAACTTCTTTGGCGAGAGGTCCCGTCTTTCGATGAGTTGGCGGCTAGCTCAACCTAAGATGGATACTTTTAATTGAAGGGGCAAGGATTTTTTTAGGATCTTTAGGTCTCCAATAGTAGGCTTTGCTTGCTACTGTACTTGGTTCTTTGCTTATTGTCTCTCGCCTTGTTGACTGGTTTAGTTTAAAAAATAGAAAATGTTTTGGAAAATGTAAAAATCTTCGCCAAGGACTTGATCCTTTGGTTCTTTGTACTTGTTCCTTTTATCAATGGAATTGGTCCATGTGTTTCAAGAAAAAAAATTGTATCAATCTAAATGATGAACAAAATGCTTCACGATGACTTCTTTTTGTCAAAATAAATTCTCTCACATAATGTAATGTTTAGACCACGTACAATATTTGAAATTCTAATATGCCCTCTATGATTAGATCAAAACAACTTTAGTATATTTTAGGCTCATTTCCAAGAGCCCTCAATACTACAAAATCAAGATTTGCAACAGACACCCTTGCACAAAATCTTGAATCAAATTTTTGGTGCTAAAACTAGACTTCAAAAATGATTTATCAAAAAAATAACAAAACTAGTAAATTGATTAGGTTTTATTTTTAACTTCAAAATTTTTTCAATATCAAAATTTAATGCCTTGGGAATTTAGGCATTTAAGGGATTAATTTAAGTAATTATATGACAAAGTGATTAGAAATTATAATAAAGGTTTAGACCATATACTGTAGTATGTGCTATGGAATATAGTATGTACACATTATGTACATATATGGCCCATTTCTATCATGCCATTTGGATTCAATATGAGTGTGTTATGGATGATTACAAGAAACACCTGTACAATTTGTTGCAATTTGTAATAATAATTTGTTGCAATTTGTTGCAATTTGTAATAGTATTCATGAATTTTTTTGGAGTACTTTAAAATTAGAAAAATAATTTTTAATTTTTTTTTAAAACATGGTTAATTATACACCTTTAAGATAAAGGTAAATACCAAAGGAAAGCCTAAGAAAATTTTCTAAGTTGGAGGACTAGAAAAGTGTCAAAATTCAAGAAAATAGATATTTCAATGTTTTAATTAGTTAAAAATGCAAAAAAAATTAACTTTAAAAAAAAACCATTTGTAAAAACTCTATAGAAATGGTCATTCACAAACAAAAATATATTTTATATGTTTCAAAATGCAGCCAAATGAAGCTCACTTTGTAGATTTCTATACCACATAAAATTAAGCATTTTTAGAATTCCTTTGGAAAATAGCTACAAGTCTACTAGAAAACCATTTCTTTTAAATTTCAGCTCCAAATTTGTTTTTATGGGGGTGAATGCAAGAAACACCTGTCCATTTTGTTGTGTTTTTACAGTAATCCTGATTTTTCTTCTGGAGTACTATAAAATTAGAAAAATAATTTTCAAAAAACAAAAAAAATATGGCTAACATATATACTTTTAAGATAAAGGTAACCACCAAAGGAAATGCATAGAAAAATTCTTTAAGCTAGAAAACTAGAAAAGTGCCAAATCTCAAGAGAATGGACACTTCGATGTATAAATTAGTTAAAAATAGGAAACAAAAGTAAATACATAAAATGAAAATTGGCCATTTGTAACAATTCTATGGAGATGGTCATTCACCCAAAAAAACTCCAAAATAATATTTTATATGATTCAAAATGCAAGCAAAAAGAAGCACACTTTGTGGACTTCCACACCATATACAATTAATTATTTTTAGAATTCCTTTGGACACTAGCTACAAGTCTATTAGAAGACCATGCCCTCCAAATTTCAGCTCCAAATTATTTTTTGGGGGTATTAAATAGTACTAAAAAACTCCAAATTGGCAAGTGTGACATACAATTGGGGGCTATTTTTGGGCAATAAACTATTTTTGAAAATTACCAAAAGTTAGATAAGGTTTATAGTAGTCATGAGTACCTTGCCTATAAATCTTGAGTCATTTGGAGCTAGACCACAAAAGTTATAACCAAAAAACAAATCAAAAGTGATGCAAGATGTGACGCAAAATAGTACATGTGTTTCTTGCATTCACCCATGGGTTCTAAATAGCACTAAAAACTTCCAAATTAGCTTTTGTGAAATAAAATTGGGGTTTATTTTTGGATATTAAAACATTTTTGAAAATAGAAAAAAAATTAGGCAAGGTTTATAATAGTCATGAGTACCTTACCTATAAATCTTGAGCCATTTGAAGCCAAAACGCAAAAATTATGACCAAAAAACAAAAAAAAAGACATAACGTGTGATGGAAAATAAGACATGCTTTTCTTGCAATCACCCTTATGTACAATAAAATTTTGAAATCTTCTATTCATTACTATGATCATAGTAAACTCCTTTAATTCTTTTGTACAATGAGTTGGCACTAAGGAAGCTTTTAAAAAAATTGGTCACGAGTAAAATACTTGTTTTCAGGGGTATTCATCCAAACATAGCAACATGACGTCTAACATCAACTGTAGCCCTCATGCTTATCAAACAAGAATTAACCTAAACTTGAGGGCTATTGTTGGTTGGACAAATATATACCTATAATATGTTCAAATATTTTAGAATAGCTTTAGAATATATATAAAAATAGTTAAAAATATTCTAGTATATTGGAAAATATTTGAAGAAGGTTGTCTAGTATGTTAGACACATGTCTAATTCAGCATGCTTTAAGACATAATAACTTGACCCAAAATTCCAAAATTGTTTTAGACTAGACAACCCCACTTGTTTTTAATGATATATATTATATATCTTTTTTTTAAGGATTTGATTGTAAAAATCAGCATTGTTAACCCCTAAACGTCTGGATTCATCTCCAAAATTGACGATTTGAGAAAAACCATTATAAACTACAATTTGGAAGAATATTTTGGAATTGGTATACAAATGAAAGTTGTAGATTTTGATTTTTAAATTCTATCCATACGGTTAGATCTACTAATGCTATCACCAATCTTTTTCTATAAATTTTGAAAAGAAAATTTCAGAATTCCTTCTAAATTCAATTACAAGTAAAATATTATCATTTTTTGAGTAAAACTTGTTGGAATGGATTTGAAATAAGGTTCTCTTCATATGGTGATTTTTTGAAATTTTTGTGACCTTTACATCTTTGACCTTGTTTTTGCACATCTAGTTTTGAACTAAAGTCAATGCAAATTGACCACTTGACATACTTCCACATTTGTAATTTTAGAAATGTATATATTCTAGTAACACCAAATCCAACCGATGGATAGGACAACAACTTGATAAAGTATCACCAAAAATTAGGATGACTTTCATCCAAGCAGGAATGAGACAGAAACAAGGATCTGAATCCGTTCATCGTCCAGAAAATGGACGTCGGAGCGCTCCAGGGTTAATTGTGAATTTTGTTAAATTGGTTATTGGTGTAATTCCATTCAATGTTGCATTGAATCCTTAAGATAGGAAGGAAATAAAATGATTTTCAGAGCTATAAGAGAGACAAGGTTAGGATTCCAAGCTTATTGGTAGACAATATTGTTAGTGAAATGCAATTTGATTATTAATTTGCACATCTATTAGCACAACCAAGCAAGTAGCTAATGCACATATCAAAGTGGTGCATGAAATACGTTTAATTTAACAAAATTTGGATTGTCAGTACAAATAGTTCCTACGTGTATTCTCAAAATCTAAAATTACAATAGAATTCTATGCACATATAATTGATCCAATGTTGCAAAAAAGACAAGAGAAATTTTAGATTTTTGTTTAGAACAAGCGTGCAATAATTGCAAGAAGATAATTAGTATTTTTTAGTCAACAAAATTTATAGGGACTCTGGCAAAAATCAGGAAAGGTGAGTTTTTGACTTCCAAAAAACTATTTTTGACATTGAACTTGAACTTTTGGGTTGCTTATAATTTGACAATATGGTAAAGTTTCTCCTAAAATCCAATTTCCCCATGTTCACATAGGAATAAAAGCATAAATATGCTACTTATACACTACTATATAAACGTCAACTAGAAAATAATCAACAAATATCCCACTACAAAATAACATATATAACACTATTTAATCACTTATAAGAACTTTTAAAATATCAAATTGAACAAAATAAAGTAATCCAATGCTATCACTAAGTAGGGCAAAGCAATTACTACGGAGTGTATAGATAGTATACTATCTATACACTTCTTGGTTTTGTCCACTATCTAAATAATTAGTATAGAGTTTCCATCCTAATGGGGGAGGTGTAATCTTGGAGTAATGCATTTTGTTCTTTGAAACTTCATGAGTTCATGTGGGATACAAAAAGAAGAGACTCTTAAGTTACGCTAGCCCCAAATAAGGCTTTGAGTTCTTTTCTTTTTGAAAGCATAGTGAAACTCGACAAGAGGCAATACCATACCCTAGAAAACTAGTATTCCTTACTTTTTTTTTCCTAAATCAGACACACTATGGAAGTTTGTTCTACGTGGTCGTGAATGCCTTAGGTGAACTTACATGTGAGCCCGGTGGGCAGAAAAAGCAACTATAAGACAATCAGAGTTCCACCAATGATCAATAAACGTAAAGTAGGAGATTGAGTTCCATTGTAGAAGGAATGTTAAAGTGCTTTCTATATTTTGATATTGTTGACCTCACCCACCCACCCATACATGTTTAACCCTGGAATGCTGGCAACGCCAATCTGTGGCGCTTGGATGACAATCCAGGGAACTGTAGAGCTACCAGAAGCAATTTTTCATCCCCCTTTTCCTTTTGGACTTTTCATGTTGGGTTATGAAGAGTATCCAATTGAGTTTGTAGTCTTTCTAGTGTTTGTCTTCATGTGAATGAGAAGTTATTAAAAAAAACGGATCACCAAATATGCTATTTTAGTGTATTTTAGGAATTTGTTGCTCCTTGCTCTAAATCTGAAATTTCTCCACAAAAATGATATTTTTTGAGTTAGAGCCCAACTAACAAAATGAAGGTCATTTACTCTAGTTTCTACTCCAATTTGAATTTTGAAAAAATTCCTGAAATTGAATATTTTATTGCAATTTGAACTTTGGGTGTATTTTCAATGACTACAATTTTCTAAATATAGAATGAAACGGAAATTGGGTTTACACCATGATGTTTGTTATTGTAACATACACACATGGTGAAATTTTCAGATTTTTTGAAATAATTTTCTATTTGATGTGATTTTTCTTCACTTCTTCTTCAAAAATTCTCAAAAAAATCAATTTTCTACAAAAACATCTAAATTTTTTGTGAACCAAAGAAGACATATAGTTTCATCTTTGAAAAATAAATATAAAATTTTTCATACATATCTAGTTGCAAAATGGCAACAAATTGAGTGATAGGCAGTGAGGCTTGAAATCAATGGTCATAGGTCTGTCATTTAGGGGTTAATCAGGTTATCTCATTCGAGTCATACCTGCTTAAGTTTCCATTAAGTAGAGACGAGTCACAAGGGAACCCACAGGACAAAATGGGGGAAATGATTACAGGGCTCACATGAGGCTTGCTGCAAAGAGTCACACTCGCTCACCAGTGATGACTTAATAGACGACGGAAGATCCAGCACAGCTGATGCCAACTTTCATCAGCAAGGCTTCGAAATCTGTACGCAGTGTGCAGTAAACGCCTGGTGCCGACATATTTACCAGCAGCGGCAAGCTTCCGTTCACCAGCAGTATCGTAGTTGCGTCTCCGGGTTTACAGCGATACGGGGCGCGCAGCGGCGTTCGAATTCATGGCATGAACAAACAGCCAGGAGGCCAGGACCACCAACTTGTGGCCCAGCATCACGTCCAGGAATACGCACAGACTGGAAAGGTGAACTCAGCGCCCTCTGTCGATCATCACTTCTCCCACTCAGAATTGAAATGGCGAACACGTCATCGTCTTCTCACTATGATATAAGTTAAGGCTAGGGATCCTAGTCTTCAGTCTCCATCGCTCGACTGATCACTCAGCTCACATCTCTCCCCCGTGATCGAGCTCTCTGGTAAGTGCTTGCTTGTTAGCTGTTCTGTCGATGGCGATGGCGAAGCTCCTGGTGGCGATGGCGGCGGCCTCGGTGCTGCTGGTGGCCTTTGTGAGCGCGACGGACCCCAGCGCCATCAACGACTTCTGCGTGGCGGACCTGAAGAGCACTTGGATGTTCAACGGACTCGCCTGCAAGGCTCCGGCGAAGGTGATGTCGGAGGAGTTTGCGTTCCGCGGCTTCCGCGCCGACGCCGACACCAACAACCCATTGGGCATCGGCATCATTCCTGGCTTCGCCGGAGTCAACTACCCGGCGCTCAACACGTTGAGCTTCGCACTGGCCAAGTTCAACTACGCCAAGGGCGGCCTGGTGCCCCCGCACACGCACCCGCGCGCCTCCGAGGTGATCACGGTGACCAAGGGCGAGGTGTACGTGGGCTTCGTGGACACGGCGGGCAAGCTGTACGCCGTGACGCTCAAGAAGAACGACTTCTTTGTGTTCCCACAGGGGCTGGTGCACTTCCAGCTCAACAGCGGCGGCGGACACGCGAAGACTGTGTCGGTGCTGAACGCGCAGAACCCTGGCGTGCAGCTGATGCCGTCGGCGCTCTTCGGATCCAGTCCATCCATCCTGTCGAAGATCCTGGCCAAGGCCTTCGGAATCTCCGTCTCGCAGGTCGACATTATCAAGAAGGGGTTCCAGCCGGCGTAGACGGAAATCGATCAATCAATTGAGCGGGCCAATGATTCCTGTACTCGCTTGACAGAAGTGGATCGGAGCCAGAGCTAGCCCCCTCGACGTCGTTACAGTTAGTAAAAGTTTTTTTGATGGCGAAGTGTGCCATTATATTACAATCTTCATTCTCTTGGTTAGAAGTTAATGTAGGATCGATTTATTTGCTCTCAACATTTGAGGTCGCTAATCAACTGGCCGACAGTCTCAGAATTTGGCACTGGGCTTCTAATAAGCTGAGGGTCAGAAGACTTGAATTGTACTATACTTGAACCTGGGAACAAGGGTTGCTTTCGTCTTGGTACAAATTGACTCAATCCTTATGTTTGAGTTCTTGCACGAGGTCGATCTTGCACCTGGTTTGCAAGCACCTCTGCTATGTTGTCTCACGTAATACCAATTATTCAAATCTAACCTGCTTACTGGAAGGATCTTCATTTCAGTAGCGCAGGTGGGTTGAGACTGGAAGAGTGCACGTCAATACAGACGGAATGATTGAAGATGAAGCTAGTATGATATTGTGATGCTGTCTGTGTCACATATACTGTCCAATGGACAATATGGTAGCATTGGTGGCAAAACTTTCAAAAAAATTGTTTTTAAATCTTCTAACTACAGAATCTTGAACTGGTCTAGCAAGAGAATGTGTAGAAGGAATTTGATCAACTTTGACTGTGTAGATATTTGCACTTAAGTGAAGAAAACAGGGGGTTTAGCACCTTGCAGGATGAGATTATAAGACTTTGAATCTTCGTAACTTAATCATTTTGCACTATAGATTTTGAGTTTAAGATTTTTTTGTATTGAAGAATTGAATTGAAAGTATAGGAAAAAAATTGTAATCAAAAACTTGATTTTCATTCTTTAAAGAATCAATTTGCTAAGGACTAAGGAGAAGTAGGTATGAGATATCTAGAAGGAATAAATAAAGTGGCAATTGCTTTAAGATGGAAGTAAAATACACTAATTTCAATGGTGAGATTGTTTTAGCAAGCATACTAAAGCATGTGGACCTTTTTTTTTTAATTGTGAAAACTAAGTTCAATGAAAATTTCCCAACTCAATCAACTCCAACCCACTGACTCCCTTTCAACCATCAACCCAGAAGGTTTTGAAACTTGCTATTCAAGGTTGTGACACAGGAAACTCATATCGCTTTCCTGGTGTTGATTCCCGGTGAGTCTCACTTTTCCCATTGAACTTTAAAATTTGACACTTGTAAAAACTTTACTAATGACATTATTTTGGAACACATGTCGTAACTACACATACACAGGGAAATATGAGACTTGCCGGGAATCATCACCGGGAACACGATATGAGTTTCATGTGTGATACCCACCACCAAAATGTGCTCATGGCCTTCATTTCAACTTGAGTTTCTAAATGCAGATATCTTAGAGCGTTGTTGACAACCACCCTTTTCACTGTGATTTGTAGTATCCACATTTGTCTATAATAATTAATTGTCTACAATGCTTTTAGTTATGACACTTGCCACTAGTAAAGAGTCACAACAACACTTTCATTCATGTCAGGACCAAGGTGGAGGATCTAAGGGTCTGACAAAGATAGAAAATCTATAGCACTTTGATGTGGGGGTGAGAGTGGCATTGCTACAAGACTCCAAGCGAATGCGATGAGGCAAGAAGTTGTGAGGGCAGATCTGGAGTTCTGTTGAAGACCCTTGAAGTTCAAGAGACAGAGTCTGAGATTCAACAATTAGAAGCGACACTTCGAACAAGCGCGCGGTCAATGACGAGGTGATCACAAATTGGGAGATCCGGTTGTTGAGATCAATTTAAAATGGTGATCTAACAGAAATTTGGAGGTGGCGATGGAAAGTATGTACAACTGCTGCAATTGCAAACAGTGCGATATTAGAGAATGCGGCGCTTCATGATACAGAGATAACAGTGGTGGACTGCAACTTGACTACGTGATAATATGGAGGTGCAACAGAGTAATATTATGGAGGACAACAGTAAACAAAACCTAGGCAAGCCCTCCTTTGGGTGATTTCATTTCCGAACTCCCTTCTTGGCCTTGTAGTCTTTTTGCAAGTCCATATTAAGGTGAATTTGTAAGGCTTGGATTATTAATGATTAAGAATTGCAATGTCAATTGCAAATGCTTTGTAACTATGGAACTCCTTGTCTTGATTTATGTGATTTATTTGAATTAGTAGAATGTATGATAGTTGTTGTCTACTAGTGAGCATTATATTGTCCCATAGATTGCATATATCTTAGATGCTTTTTATTATTCCAAAATCCTTTTGTATTTATTTTGGCATTCCAAACATTATTTTAGGTGCCTTATTTTTTACTTAGCATCTCTAGATTACCTTAGATGTTCTTCTCTCCTAGTCTAAGGTAGCCAGGTAGGTAGCTAAATGATTTTTTTCAATTTACCATTTTTTTCTTTTAGCTCCAATATCTATTCATAGTAAATTGTGAGGTTTTTGTTCATAGGAGTCCATTGTTTGGAGATTCAAGTCGGGTCACACTCTCTACTAGCCTTTTCTAGGGATTTTTGGGCCATCACAATTAAAAACCCTCATATGATATATTCTTCTTTTTCTAGTGAATCATTTGGTTAAATTGCGACAATATCATTGGATGCCGGTATTGCTCTTATGGGAATGAATGCACATTTTATAATGAATAATTGGATTTTTTTCATATTATCATTCCTCATCCATGTTCATGGAAGAAAATAGCTTCAATACTTTAATGAAGATTGATTCAGCACTCTTAATTATGACAAAATCCAATGAAACAAAAAATCCTCCTATGGTGGTAACAAGGTAATACTAGAAGATTGTATAGATTAGTTAGCATTCAACACCATTTGTAGTCCAAAGAAGCATACATTGAACTAAAAAAATAGAATCTAATATCACCTATTAGGATCGCATAGACTATAAAAATGTAATTTACAACAAACAACAAAATCTCTATCTTACACATCAACACATGTGTTCAAAGTGCATTTTGTATATATTATAGTTGGGATTATATAACATTTTTTTGAGATGTAATTGGTTGACCTGAAACCTTTTAAGGTTGAAAAATGATAAACTTTTAATTTTAATTTTATTAAAAATAATAATAATTTGTAAAAATACATACATAAAAACATCTATTATCTTTATATTTTTCATTATCCTATTTTTGTATATAAATTTAATGTTTAGATACTTGTTGTTTTTTATATTTTATAATTTTTTATATCTTTCAAAATTTTCACATGTTTCTAAAATTTCATTGTAATTACTACAACCTCATTTCAAATAAATCAAGGGTTGGTTTCTTGCAACCACCTTATTGCATTTGAATATGTACTGTAGGGTAGAAACGTCAATTGGAAATTAATTAAGCAATGCGAGAATAAGAGGAAAGCAAAGTTGTGATGGGGTGAGAGTGAGTGACCTTTCACATCCACCGTACTTGTGGTATATACTTCATTATAGAGCGTTTGGTTACTAAAATGATTGGAGAAACGCTTGAATGTTCACGCTAGACTTCCTCACTTTATTTTTGTGCCGCTTTGATTCTTCCAATCTTGAAGTTGAATCTCGCATTCACACTTGTGGCAACATAAATGGACCCCAAGTCTACGCTCTCCGCTTCAGGTCTGAGCACTTTACTGCAAATTTACTTTGATATTATAGTTTGATGGATGTGCATTAGAAGAATTATTATTGCCATAATTTGACTTCCAAGACTTCTAAATTCTTCCTTTTTTGTTAGTACAAACCTTTTTAATATGTTTTTGCATGATCAAATATGTGTTTTTTGGCATGATATCTTATAAATGCAAACACTAAATCTTAATAAGTGAATGATTTTTGCCTAGGTTGGTCAAATATATGGAAATTGTATAGAACTCAAGTATCAATTCTACAAAGTTTTCTTCTTTTATTAGAATATAATCCTTTGGGCTTTGGTTATTTTGGTGGAAAACTTTAGTGTGGTTTGCAATGAGAGGTTGTCACTCTCTTTTATAAGATTATATAGGGGTGTGAATTTGTGCTTCAAATGGGTGCCTTTATAGCAGAAGGACATGCAATTTTTGATCCAGGAAAATATGTTATTTCAAGTATTAGAAATACAATTGCCAAGAAGTGTCAAATATGGTGGCAAGATTGGAAATAATAATACATTGAAGGTGAAGTTGGCATGAAATGCTAATAAAGGGTGTAGCTTGAATGGTTAGTGTCAATTTTGCATTTTTTAAACAACTCTTATTTGATCATTGTAGAAGTTGAAGATTACTGATTGTAGTAGATTATTGGATTGATGTATTTGATAAAATGGCAAGATTTTCATATTTAGGCACTTTTTAGGGAAATTTTGGACTATGAGGACCATTCCATAACTATACCCATTTTGACCTTATATTTGTACTAATCCCATATTTTAGAGCTTTGTGCTCTTGATTGTTTTAGTTTTGGTATCATAAATTTTGAATATGACTATATAGGTTTCTTTCTAACTTAGTTTTATTGTGTTCAAGAATATACTTTATTCATATATTTGTGATAGAATCTCATATAGGAGCCTTGTAGTAGATGTAAAATTCATTTTCATATACATAGAATTTGATGCCATCACTTAGCTAATATATATTTTATATGAGATTTTTTATTATGCCTACTTTGTAAATAAAAAATAATTTCTTAATCATTGAAATATATGATTTTATAAATTTATATTATTAGATTTATATTATTTGAAAATTTTATAAAAAATGCATTTATTTATTTATAAAATTTATTTATATCCTATCATTTTAAATTGAAATCTAATTTATCTATCTAAGAGTCAAAAAAGATTGCAAAAGGGATTGTAAAATCATGATTTTAGTAAACTTGGATCGTATTAAGAATTTTTAGATAACATAACAAGGAAACCATGTAGAGATGATATGACTATGACTATGACATAATTTACAAAGAAAGGCTCATTCTTGTAATATATCTAGAGGCCTCTCAATACTCGCCTACTTGTCATACTTGAAAGGTGTTCATATCTAATATCACAATTTAAAACACTTACCTTGTAACTTTTCATTTATTTCAATGAAGAGAATGAAATGTCTCTTTATCAATAACCTACTACATCTTTCTACAATGGATGGTGAAAAAATCTTGCAGTCTAATTTTATTGAAAAATCTTGTTAAGAACAAATATAAATAAAGGTTTTCAATTATGAATTGGTCTAATTTTAGACTAATACCTATGTATCTAGTGTATAATTTTATGTGTAAAAAATCTAACATAACAAAATTCTATCAAATTTTCTTCAATTTAAATTAGAATATAGGAATTTCATATTCTTTTTATGCATTTCTAATGTTGGTTCTAAATTTACTTGTATCATACAAAAAAAGTAAAATTTGGCAATATAGTTCAAGCATTTATGACAATGTATTTGTACTTCATTTATTATTATTTCAAATTCTATTATAAGTAATTTTTTTAATAATTTCACTAAGCTAAATTGGCATTCTATATAAAGACAAAATTGATTTTAAATATGCTACTTTGAACATTTTTCAATAATAACATGTACCATTTTTTTGTAAAAGTTCTCAAAATTTTGAATAATAATGAATTAATAATAAAGTTGCATAACACAGATGTTTTAATTTGGAGGTCGATCTATAAGAGACTCAAGATTTGACATATATGATGGATCATATGCATGGTTCTCAAAGAATGACTTATAAATATTCTCTTCAACCAACTCTTGGTACCTCTTACAAAAGATGAGCTAAAGATTGGGATAATAAATGTAGATCTTTTTTTCAAAGGTGTTGAAGCATTTTCCTCAAGAAGTTTAAAGTTATCTAGCTTGCAAAAATCTTAAACTTAAGGGGACTTTAGTTAAAAGAAAAAATATTTTACAATTATAGTTTGTACATAATAACTTTGTTACACTTATTTTATAATTCTAGAATCAAAAAATATATATATATGCAATGTAACAAAGTGGATTAGTGAAACAGACTATAAATACATCATCAAAATAAATCTTCAACATTGATATTTTCTTTAACCTTGAATAAAAATATATGATACTATATTATTAAAAAATACATAATTTTTGGAATAAAAATTCAATACTTAAGTCCTACTTTGAATAAAATGTATAATATCCAAAAGTATCATTGAAATAAATCATGCATTTATAGAATCCATTTTTTTCACTACAAAAAGATTCATAGAAACTAATATAGACTGTAAGAAAATGAATTACAATGGAAGATTAAATAGTATACACACATTGGAATGGTAGGCATACATAAGATTACTAAAATATGTATTATTTGAAAATGGGATCAATTTGGCCTTAAAAATGGATATGAGTAAATCAAATCAAAATCCTAATTTAAAAGATTTATATCTTCACAAAGTAATTGCTAACAATGATACATATGTACCAAATATTAATATACCAAAGAACCATTTGAACATGGTATCATGTTCACCACTTAGAAATAATGAAAAAATAAATCTAGGAGCAGAAAAACGGCGAAGAACTTTGATTTTTGCAGCAACAATTGCGGACATTTCAAAACTTGAGTGGAACCATCGTGAAAATAATGAAATTGACTATTTGGAAGATGGAAAGTCTGTAGAAGTAGGAACACAAATAGAAGTGGCATTGTTGGATTGCTATAGGTTTTCACCTCCTTCAAATCCTAATCTTGAAACATATTGTTTAGAAATTAATGATCAAAATAATGAAATTGATGGAAATAGTCATCAACAAATAGAAATAATATCACAAAAAGGAACACAAATTGATGTAGGATTATTAGATCTCTATTGTTTATCACCTCATTTTATACATTTATATAAAAATGATTTTGAACAGAATAAAGAAAAAAAACAATTAGAAGATGATATACAAGGATTGACCGGACTTGCATTGTTAGCAGGCTCTACTAATGTGAGTCCACGAAGTAGTCCTAAAAGTAGTCCTAGGAATAATTCAAATCCAAATACATTAGGATCAATTGAAGGAAAATTAATTTATCAACTTGAATTGATTGATTCCAAATCAAAAGTGAATTTGAATTTAGAAAAAGCTTCAATTCATCAATCAAAGCTAGAGGTTCCTACTTCAAGACCAAGGTCTAGTGTAGAAAATTCTTTAATCAATCCAACTAAGTGGGTGGTGCTAACTTCAAACAAGAATGATAAAATAAATAACATTGTTGAAAGAAAGAAAAATGATTTACAAATTGAAATTGAACCACAAAGTGGATTTGCAAAAAATCCTATTTTCAATATGCAATCCAATAATAATGTACCAACTATTAATAATATTCTCCATAATTCTTATAAAGATTACTATATTTCAAAACCTTTGGATAGTACAACATGGGAAGCCACTATTAACTCTACAACATCATTGGTGAGTAGCAAGATAGAATTAGAGAAAGAATTGAAATTAAAACAAGAGGCATTTGAAAATCTATTGTGTGGAAATGAACATAACTTGACTATATCTACGTCACCAAAAACTCCTCGCAAAAGTTCTATGCCAAATATTGATTATAAAAGACAATGCTTTCTTAAAGATGGTGAAGGAATGCAAGAAAAAACAAGTGAAAAGGCAAATGAAGGAGCTTCAAAGAATGAAGGTAATGGATTGGCTTTAGAATCCAATAGAAGTGAGTGCAAATTTATTGAATTTGATTATCTTTGAATAGACAAAAAGATTTATTATTTGTTTGCAAATTTTTTTATCCTTCAAAATTGTACTTGGATGATTGAAAAATACAATATGTTTAAATTAAGTTCCATTCATTCTAGTGTTAAAATATCTTTTAAATATTAAAGGATATTTTTAATTTTTTTAAACTAGAAACTCAAACAAATTACAATTTCACTATGATGCAGTGATACAAAAGCATATTTATCTTTTTTTGCATATGACTTGCGTGTATTATTCAATGCAGGAGATTGTAAAGAATGGTTTCGAGCAAGGTTATGGTGCTTCCTATTTGAAAACCTTAGTCGAGCTGTTGATGAGCTCTATTTTCTTTGTGATCTCCAAGGTGCTTCAGAAAAGATGAATGAAGCAATTCTATTTTTAGAAGAAGCAAGTCAAGATTTTAAAGAATTAAAATCAAGTATTGGTGTTGATAAAACCAATACTTATCCTAGTATTATGAAATCAGAGGGAGAGACTAGCAAATTAGATGTTGAAAAGAAATTGGAGGTTTCAAAAGCTGAGAAATTAAATGATGGTTTTCAAAATTATAATGAAGAAAAAATTGAAAATCTATCAAAAATAAAAATCATTGAACTCCAAACTATTGAAGAAAATCCAATACCTAAAATCATTGGCAAAGATTATGAAATTCAAAAACAAGAAAAACAACTTGCACATTTGGCTTTAGAAGAAAAGATGCATTCCTCAACAAGTAAAGGAAATAAAGATGAATTTAAGTCTAGTACTATTGAAAAGAGAGAATTTAATGAAAAATCCTATGACACCACAATTGTCGTCCATAATGTTCAAAAAATTCATGATTTGAAAATTAGTGAAGAAACTTTGAATATTGATGATTATATGATAAAATGTGAGATTGAAATTAATGACAAGCAGCCTCAAATTGAAGGCAACAAAAAGAAGACCAAGACCCATATTGATATAGAAAAGATTGAAAGTACTATAGAACCTACTAGTATTTTTAATACTACAAATTTGATTTCTGAAGTTGATGGAGTTGAAGGGAGAAATAAAAGACACTTTCAATCTTTACCTTGGGAGGTGAATTTGAAGAAATTTATTTAAATAATATTTATTACGTATTTAATAAAATAATTTAGTAAAATAATTATAAATTTTAATATATAATTATATAGATTTAAATAATAGATTTACTAAACTCACCATGTTTAATTATGATCTAAATTTTTGTATTTAAATATAAGTTTTTTTTAACTTTGCATTATTATTTTATTACTTAATATTTGATTTATTAGGTCTTTAAAAGACCTCCTCATCCAAGATCCCAATTTGAAAATAGAAATACAGATTGCAAAATTGGAATGATTGTAAATGAAGTTGAATCATCAATTGCCAATGAACCTAAAACATATTGTCAAACTTTGGCATTAAATGGTATGATTCACAAAATTGCCTTAATAATTTTTTATCATTACTTAAGAATTGATCTAAATAGACAAATAAATAGATGTGCATATAGTGTATCAAATTCTTAATCTAACCTACATGTAGTAACTTATTAGGATCATTAAAAAAAAAATCTCCTTTAATAATATAGTCTTAATAATTTTATGATTTATAGGAAGAAAAAATTTAGAGACATTTGAAGAAAGAAACAAAGAAAGTGAATTATTGATTAATACCCAAAATCGAGCTGCATCTGTGATTGGCTACCGAGTTGATGAAGAACGAAGGAAGATGGTGGGATTTGTAGAAAATGAGCCACAAAAGTGCAAACCAAATAAGAAAATTTTGCATAGCACCTTTACAGGCCGACTAATGAGACCTACAGAGTCAAGTAATATCCGCGCTTGTTCAAACCTCAAAATTAAAGAAAAAGAAAAATCTAGTAACAAAGAAAGACTTGGAGCTTGGACTTGGACTACCAAATGTCATAGTGATAATTTGAAGCAAAAAACAAGTTGGTTAGATGCATTTGCAACACCTCGACGAGGTCCATCAAGGTGCCAAGGTTTTGAAAAACCTCAAAGTGCCAAAACTCTTAATTTGATTAGAAAAGAAAGTTTTATATCACAAAATTGTCCCAAAAAACTTCAAATTGGAGAGAACTTTCAAGAATTACAAAAAAACATAATAGTTGATGCTCCAAAAATATGCCATGATAATTGTGTTGCCAAGTTACAAAATCAAGAAAAAATAGACGTCAAATTGAACAATGAAAAAACAAATAAAAGCAAGATAGCATATATTAAAAAAAACACTACGAAAACTAATGTTTGTGAATATGACATTTGTCTCATTGAAGATAGACTTGCAAAAAGATTGAAACAAGGTGCAAAACGGCGTATGGCTTGCCTTGATGAAATTAATAGTAGAGTATCATTGACTAGTGAAGGAGAGTTAGGAGACAAATACAATGAAACTAGTAAACATAGTAATTTTTGGAAGATGGATAGTTTTGGGAACCAAAAATCTCTTCATAAGAATAAAGAGTATTTTGATTATTTTGATCATTTATCTCAACAATCTAAAAGCACTACACTCTTTCAAAAACAAGCCATGAAGAAAAAAATTAGAAATGTAAGATTGAAGTTAGCAAATAAAAAATTTGAGTTTTCTGAGCCTCCTTTAGGAATAGAAAGTATTGGAATTGGTTCAGCTACTACCACAGGTACAAAGATAATTATGAAAATTCTTTATAAAAATATGTACATTATTTATAATTGATATGTTTGTTTTTTCAAATTAATTTCACTATTATTCTAATTTCTTCAAATTACATTATTAAAATATCTTATAAATTGATTTTAAAGTGCCTTATTATTAAAAAAAATAAAGAATAGATTCAAATTACATTTAAAAATAAAATAGTGCTTAATTTATTAGTCATTTTGGAACGCACTATAATTTATAGAAATTTTCCATTTTGTGTTTGTGATTTTTCACACGATAAACATAAGTTGTGTAGGTTTGGCTAAGGGAAAAATAGGAAAGTGGATGGATGAACTTCGCCACATACAATTTTCAAAAAATGTGACAACAACTACTATAGTTGTTTTAGATATTGCCAAGGTATATTGTTAAGTCCTTGACTATAATACAAAATCAATTTTGATTTAATAATTTCATGAATCAAATTTTTTTTTCTATTGTTTGCAATAATGATGATTTGGAATAATATTTATTTTTTAACGTTATTTTTTATAATTAGTGGATATTTGCACTCTATGATACACAAATTTTTTTTGTCACAATGTATAGATGGATGATTGCAAGAAAGACCGACCGTTTTTTGTCACACTTTGGTAGAACAAGGTTGTCCTCTACTATAACTTTTGAATTATAAATCCAATGCCAAAAACAAAAAAACTATTTCTAGATATCTTAATTGTACTTGTATCCCTTATTTTTCAAAATTTTAAAAAAATCATTTAATATTTAAAATTCAATTTCTCTAATTTGTCACACTTTCAAATTTAGGGTTTTTGAATACTATTGAGCAACTTAATTTAATGATTTTCAGTTGAAATTTCTTAGGTACATTTTTCTAGTAGGCAGACATGTTCCTACCAAAGGACATCTAAAAATACATTATTTTATGTCCTCTACGTTTGTGTAAAGAGGCCTCCCTTGCGCGCGCCCTTGTGAACCTCATTTTTTTGGTTGAAACTCATCACTAGAAAGTCCTTCCAAATGGACTATTTTTAGTTTTTTTAATAACTGTTTTTCCTATTTATTACAAATTGAAACATTAAAGTATGTATTTTTTTGCCAGAATTCTATGTTCGAGAATATGTCCCAAAAAATATATACTTTGACGCTTTAATTTGTAATAAATAGGAAAAACAATTATTAAAAAAATTAAAAATAGTACTTTTGGAAGGACTTCCTAGTGATGAGTTTCAACCAAAAAAATGAGGTCAAAACCATTTCTACTGTTCACAAGTGCGTGCGCAAGGGAGGCCTCTTTGCACAAGCATAGAGGACATAGAATAATGTATTTTTAGACGTCCTTTGGTAGGAACATGTCTGCCTACTAGAGGAATGTACCATAGAAATTTCAATAAGAAATCATTAATTTGAACCGCTCATGGGTATTCAAAACCCCTAAACTTGAAAGTGTGACAAATTAGAGAGATTGAATTTTAAATATTAAATGATTTTTTTTTTAAATATAAAAAATAAGGAATACAATAACTATCAAGACATATAAACTTGGTGTATTTTATTTTTGGCATTGGATTCATAATTCAAAAGTTATAGCAGAAGACAACCTAGTTTTGCTAATGTGTGACAAAATCGGTCGGTCTTTCTTGCAATCACCCAGATGTGCACCAAAGTTGAAAACTTTGAAAATTCAACTTGCTCTATGGAAATGAAACTTGTGGTGGAGAGTATTTTTTGCATAAGGTATGTATTTAATGTACCAACATTCATCAAAAAACCACTTCAAGTTCAATTTCTACATGCCTACATGAATGATCAAAGTTTTAAACTTTGATGCACATTGGTGTATTGTGACAAAAAAGTTTGAATACTATAGCATGCAAATACTCTAGTACAAGAATCAAAACATCACATTTTTAGTGTTTGTAATAACCACTTGCTACAATTCTATATTTGAAAAAATACCTTTTTTATTTTCTATATTCAACTAACATATAAAGTTGTTCTTAGTGTTTAGAAGGAAAACAATCTGAGCTACATGTTGCTCGCCAACTAGGCCTTCTTGACTATGTAGCTACAACAATTCCTTTACGTCAAGACCCAACTACCACCTTGGGTTTGTTGCAAATTCAAAAAAAACTCTTGTATCTTCCAGCCAATAGAAGCTATTATATAATTCGTAATTTGCTTCCTCCTTTGGTTCCTATGCTCTTGTCAAGTTTGGAAATATTTAATTCTTTTGGCAATTTTTATCAAGAGCCCAATTTTTTTTCTTCTAATCAAGAAACACATGAATCCAATGATGACCAAATAAAGAAAACTAAAGAATTTAATGTGTTACAAGAAGTCTTAGAAGGATTATTGAATTGTATAATATCTATTATGGAACATTCATGCATTGATAAAAATCAATTAAGTATACAAGATGATCTGGTTGATTTACTTGTTGCTTGTGGACTTATACATCAATTGCAAAATATCTTTAGTATATTTCATTGGCAACAAGGCAATCAAACTCCTATTCCAAATCTCATTATCTTTAGTCTAAAATTGATAGAAGTTTTAACAGGGTCAAAAAGAAAATCTCTCACTACAACTCATGAAGAACCTATCAACATTTTTGTACACAAATCATGTTTGAAGCAAAACCAATCTAATATTAGAAAAGAAGAATTTACAAAAGAGAGTGTTTTCACATCTATACCCATAGTCATCAACCATAGTAGTAGAGATATGACTAATAAATCAAAGGAGGATTTTTATAAATTTAGTGGAGGAATTCCACGAATCGTAATAAGTCAAAAAACCTCTTCACTTTCTGAGTCAACTACATTTTTAATTGCTGCTATTTCAGAGACTGGATTAGTTGGACTTCTTTCTCTTTTGATTGGGATGATTCTTCCAATTGATGCATCATCTCAAAAAGAGGTACAATAATATTCTAGTGCTAATTTTTTTTGGATATAGCTAAATTAATATAATTTCAATAAAACAATTAAAAAGATATTGCATGTAATTGTTGAATCAAATGAGGTAAAAATAAAGGAGATAGTTGGAAGTATAGATAATTATACTACAATACATGTAATCTTTAAATATTAAATATTTTTATTTTTATTTTTTAATAAATAAGCTATTTTGATATTCATTCTATTTCAAAAATATTCACAATAGTTTTCAAAAAATTTAAGAGGAAAACATTAATACTATTTCAATCTCAACATTTATTTAATTAGTTTTTATATGTGATTCAGACAATTATTGCATTACCACTAAATTTTAATGAAGTTGCAATAATGATGTTACAAGTTCTCAATAATATTGCAAGGCTTGATCTTTCTCTTGTTCAAAACAAATTGGTATATTTCTTGGTTCTATTTTAAAATGCAATCCTTTCCTTCTACCTAAATACCATCTAAAATCTTACTTTTAATCCCCAAAAAATATTATATGCTAATGTTATACAGTAGAACCTGTCTTAATGCATAGAGTCGGGACTATGCATTAAGAGAGGTTTATGCAGTAAGAGAGGTTTATGCAGTAAGAGAGGTTCTGTCAGAACTTTGGCTACCGTGGCCTCTCACTATGGGGCCTCCAACTACTGTTCACAAATATCACGACCTCTCTTAGTGCATATATGCACTAAGACAGTATGCAATAAGAGAGGTTCTACTGTATCTCTAAAATTACTTAGCAGCATTTATATTTCATTTTATTGCTCTATATTTTAAACTTAATTAGTTACAAAGCTTGTTTTTATTTTGTTTTTACAGCCTTTCAAATGAATGACAATTAGTTTCTTTCAAAGGATTCTATATGAAACATTCAATAAAAATGATGTGGTCAATTTAAAAGCCTCTACTAATAATCACTTACAACTGCTTTATAGGCATTACCAGATGTATGCCTAGAATTCTATCAACTCATGAGTTTTTTATTAACATATTGTACAACCAATTGGAAGACTAGCGTTGACGAGGTAGATTTTTGATGTTTCAATTTATAATATATTGTACATTTCATTTGTAGTAACTATAAGGCAAAAGCACACTACTATACAATTAAGTCCCATCATACATTCAGTGTATGAAATGCTTCATTTGCAAGTTTGAACCTAAATATCCATTTTGTTCCAACTAGAAAATCCACCCTACTTTTCCTCAACAAATTCATGATTGACCTTCATCAAAAAATTTATGAGAAATCAATGTCTTCCTTATAATTTGTATAAATAACACTTTTTAAAAACAAAATAGGGAATGTAAGTTTATAAAACTGTGAAAACTTGTTGGAGGTATTGAACATTGAAGTGAACAATTAAAAAAAATAAAAATTTAAAATAGTATAAAAATAAAAGATACAATCCTTATTATATCCCAAAATTATGTTAAAATTGTCAAAAATTGTCTCATTGTAATCAATGCAATTTCTAAAATTAGTTTGCATAATGCACTATTATAAAGCACTCTTTAGTGCACAGTTTTTTATACAAACCTTATAGATATTATTACATGGATTTCTACAATATAATTATGTACTTTAAATAGAATGGATTTGCATTAAAGAATGAATTTATTTCAAATTCAATTTGCATTTAGTGGTGGGAAGTTTCAAAGTTTTATTAACAATTAATGTAAATGGTGCATTGAGACGATGAAGTTGGTACATTGTAGTATGCAAAATTTCAATAAAATTTTATTCAAAATTTTGATATTATTTATTATAATTTAAAACTCTCACTATATTTTATAAGATTAAAATCTAGTTTAATATCTTACATAAAGATACTGCCTTTTTCAATTTAGATTGCGGCATTATTGCTAGAAACAATGATGTTTTTAGGTTATGCTACTTTACTGAATCCGGAAAATCAAGCCTTGTTGCGATGGGGAAAAAATCCCACAATACTCCAAAAGGTACAAATATATGATATTTCATTAATATTTGAAAGTAATATCAAATTTTATCTTGAAGTATATACTATTTAATGAACTCTATGCTAATTCCATTCAAAAGTACATTTTAATATAAATTTATTTTAAATAATTATTCATTTAATTTCTAAAAATATAAATTCTTACATATAAGTTCATATTGTAATGCTATAACCTTGTGTGGTGCTCAGATGTGCAATCTTCCTTTTGTTTTCTTCAGCGATTCCAAATTGACTCCAATTTTAATAGGAACATTGTTAGCAATTTGTTATGGTAGTGAAATTAATCGTGATATGGTGCAACAACAATTAAGTATGGAAATCTTGCTTACTTTTTTAAAGAGTTCAAGAACAGGTCTATTTTGTTCTTTAAACTCTATTGACATTTCCAAGGATCAAGAAGAAATGAAAAATCTACAAGAAAAAACAACACAGAACAATGTTAAAACTTCTAGAAATGACAATAAAGAAGCTTTTGATAATCAACGATCTATACAAAGATTATCTCTTCCAAAAACTTTATTTAGTCCTTCAAAAAGTATGATGGCAAAGGAAAAGCTTGGCATGTTTGCTCCTAGTCTTTCAAGTCTAGAAGGTACAAGACAAGATCACATGAGTAGTTGTAGTACCATACAAACTCCTACAATGAGACCACCTCATGCCTTGAGCTCAAGACTAAGTAAAAGTCTTGACTTTAATCAAGGAATAAGTAGTCTCGTAAATGGAGTTTTGATTGATGATGTTGCTAGAAAAAATGTTAAGTCACCAAGATTATCAAGTAATAATTTTGAAATTAATGATATATCAAGAATTACAGTGATGGATCCACTTCCAGTTGCTTTTGAATTGCGAAACCGCTTTCCAAAAGGCTTATGGACTTATGCTGAGGAGTTTTTTTCATCAAGCACTTGGATGGGTCAATTAGTAAAGTGCTTATAAATATAAAAATACAATATTTTTTGAAAAATAATACAAAAGAAAAATGACCATACAAATTAAATTAAAAAAGTCTTTAAGGCTCTTTGAAATAATGCGTACGATTATATTTGATAATTCAATGAAATCCAATATAACAAAAGAAAGACCATTCTTTAGCAACACTTCAAATTCATCTTATATTTCTAATTCTATGTATACATGGTAAATTTTAATTAAAAGGACCCTTATTTGTCAACAAAATCATATTCTTTTAAGATCATATGAAATATGACTAATTTAATTGGGTACTTGATTTTTTGTTCTAAAGGTATAGAGAAGAAACTGAAAGTGATATTAAACTCGATGATGAAATTTTTTGTCTTCAATATAGGTTACAACTTACAAATTATGGAAATAAAGCTTTGATACTTTGTATAAAATTTCATCATCTTCAAGCCTTTTGGATTTCTTAAGAATTTGATGGAAAATATGAGAAACAATCATGATCACTATACATAATACTTTATCAAAGGCTTAATCTCTATTGAAACAGAGGTGGACTAGTTTTGAATGCTATACTTGTCTTTAAAAAATATGTAGTTTTAATAATTTTGACAATAGAAATTTCAAGGTTGATGTAATTATGAATATGGTAATTCAAATTGAAAATGTATTCAATGCAAGGTGGTGGTGAATTGAAGTGGATTTTCAAATAAAGTTACTTTAACTCCTAAAGGACCAAATTGGGTTTTTTGGCAACATAGTGATTTTGGGCAATTCACTACAAATGGAATTTTTTTTTGTTTCTTTGAAATTTTCACACAATATGCGGTTAAGGAGTATCTTTAAAGCCCAATATTGTTTATAACTTTTGAATACATGGTTAAAAAATTACTGTATGATATGTGTGTTTTTTCCTCAACCCGGATAGCTCAAAAAAATAGCATTTTCAAGAAACAAAAATTTGAAATTTGTTTTCTAAATTTATGTGTATATATATAATTAATGAGAAGAAAGTTATGAGAAATTTTTGATTGCGGGCAATTATAGAATCTCTACTCTAAAATAAACTTTGAAGTCCTTTATTTAACTGAATTTTTAATTTTTGTTGAAAAATAAATAATAGGATGTAGATTGTTTACTACAACATTACAAGCATTAAGATTGGTAGTTTTCAATTCCATAACTAAATTCTTAACAATTTAGTATTTTGAATCATTCTCTACTTCTTTCTAATTACTATATTATGGAGAGTTGCAAGAAAAAAAAGTCAGCAGGAACCCTGGTTCAGAAGTTGTGTCCTCTTGCAGGCCTCATTGTGCTCCTAATGTGTAGGATCTTCAAATTTTTGGGTAAAATGTTTGAAAGATGAAATCTAACCACTTAGAAAGAGTTGAAAATAAGTTTTTTGAAATCCAAGCATCATGATTTTGCAATTGGTAAGGTTTTTTATTCTAAAATTTCAGGAGGGTGTACTCTTAACAAATTAAGTAAAAGATCTTACAATTGAGTTTGTTAAAAAACAAATATAGATGAAGATTTTAGGCTTGCTTTGGAGACTAGCATTTTGAAGTAGTTTTGGGCTTCTAAACATGAAAAAGCTTTAGATGCACATTATTTGATGCACATACAATTTTCAGATATATTTCATTGTATAAATTTGAAAACTCTAATTGATATATATTCTATTGCAATTTAAAAGACCATGAACTGTATTATTCACACTTTAAAAGTTAGAATATTACAATACATTTGCAATACACTTATTAACAATGGTACTAGGAACTATTTGCAATACACTTATTAACAATTTGTTTCTCTATTGATTTTTTAATATATGATGCACTAATACTAAAATGATGAGTTCTTGTTTTACAATTCTTTCTTCAAGGCATTCATCAATTATTGTAATTTTATTTTGAAGTTGACTTCAAGTAATGTTTAAAGTTGTTGGACATGTGGACCAAGATTCTAATATAAGTAAAACATTTTGCTGGATTTTTTACATCAATCCTAGAAAATTATATAAGAGAATATGATTATAGAAAAACGGTGACTAATTTGTTAGTTTTCAACACTATTTTGGAGGTTCATTGGAGTATTTTGAATACATAGAGAGGTTCATGAGATTATTTTGATCATAAAATGTTTCTAAAAAAATTGAAAAAAAATCCAAATTCCAACTATATAATCTTCAGAACATTCATGTTTACATATTATAAGAGTGATACAAAGCAATGTACTACATCTTTTTTGATGAGCATATTGTACATTGTTTCTAGGACGCTAAGAGTGTACCAAATTCTATTTACAACGCAAAATGGATCTTTACAATGATTTTTTAGCCTTAATCCAGAATAATTTGTCTAACAAGAAGATCATTTTGGGACGGAGGTAGTAGGATTTATTGAAAGTTAGTTGTTTTATTTTATTTGAAAAGTAAGTACGGTGTTCTTAAAGCAACCCTGCTTTAAAAGCAACCAACAACACAAGGGTGTATTTGGCTTCCTTTAATGTACCAATAGTGTACCTTTTAGGAGGTGGTCGCTTTTTTAGTTAGTGACCATTTCATTTCAACTTCAAAAATTTGTATTCAATTCTACAAAGGTCCAAAAAATATAAAACCGTTTGGATTAGATGCCAATTTTATTCTTCTTCCTACGTACCAAAATTTACTAAAACTGTTTCAAGGAATTTAGCTTTCCTAAATGCACTCACATTGTAAAAAGTAGCTGCATGAGCTACCACCAAATACCTAAAGTCAACCTTAAATGAATATTTTATTCAATAGAAATGTGGATTTTTCATTCAGACCTATTCCGAGTCTCATAGACTCACCTATTATGGTTAGCTCTGGCGCTTCTTCCTAAGCAAGAAGGGAGAGAGATGAATGGATGAGAAGGTACAAATAGACTATATTTTTTGATAAACAATACATCCAATTGTTGTCGACAATAGGTCACCCTATAAAGTCATCATAGAAGGACCATCATAAATAGCGTACTTCTACCTTACATTTGCAACATTTATGTCAAATATGACCAATAATGATTTTTTTTTCTTGAAAAGATATG
Source organism: Pseudisothecium myosuroides (assembly GCA_951799445.1). NCBI lineage: Eukaryota > Viridiplantae > Streptophyta > Bryopsida > Hypnales > Lembophyllaceae > Pseudisothecium > Pseudisothecium myosuroides. The sequence continues at coordinate 17,843,365 of OX637287.1, read as the reverse complement.
TCCAACAATGCTTTGACATGCTTCCACTTCCATTTGTTTGAAGAGCCTTAATTTTTCATCTATACAATTCTAGGTTGCAATTTATTGGTGTACATTTGAAATTGCAAAAAAGTGGTGTAATATTAATGTTACTTCAACATAGAAATGAAGAAGATGAAAACAAACTTGCAACTTATTGGTGTACATTTGAAATTGCTAAACAATGATGTAATATTAATGTTGCTACAACATAGAAATGAAGAAGGTAAAAAAAAGCAAGAAAGAATTATTTGTAAGATGAAGAAAGTGTATATTTTGTATTTGTTTTGCTTAAAGAAAGAAGGTCCTGATAGTTTACATGCAAGATTGCAATAGAGTACAATACAATAGAATGGATGAAACACATTCTTGAAAAACTTAGGGGTACCATACTTTTGAAAAAAAACACTTTTGAGTACGCAATTATATGTACAATCAATGCGCTTGGCCCTATACAAGAATGTCTAACTAATGATAATTTTTGCAAGTTAAGACCACCAATGCAAGCAATTGGTAGAACAACAATCTTTTCTATGAGGAAAATTGGCATGCCAATTCCACTGAGTCGAGTGTTTTTTTTCTATTGGTTCATGCAAATGATTGTCTGTAAATCCAAATCTATACTATCATTTCGTGTTGTTTTAATTAGTATATGAGTAGGTTTGAAACCATCTAAAATTTCAATTCATTCAAACAACCATCTACTCCCCAAATTAAAGGTATATGTGGATGTATTTGTATATATTTGTATATTTTTAAATTTCTTTGTGCATATATTTGTATATATATGTGTACTTTTAGCCACTCCATTTAGATTTGTACAACTTGTGGACAATTTTGCATTTTATATGTTGACATGGCAAAATGAAACAAGGAAATGAAATGTTATAATTAATCCTTGACATAATAGAGGTTAGAAATATAATGTAGGGGATTGTTTATTTGATTTTGTTACATACCTACTACAATGTGCCCATTCATCAGCAAATTTACAAATAAACGTAGCATATCACTGAAAACAATGTTTAGCAATGAATAATCTAAAAGCACGTAAAACTTGATCAAAGAAGTGAAATGATTCCCTCTACGCGATTCATATAATTAATGAAAATATAAATGATAGAACCGGAAGCCTGTTAAGTCTAAGGTTTACTCAAAACAACAATAGTACGGGTCATTGGGATTCATCCCATTGATTTTGGGATACCGGAAGTCTAGCCATAATAAAATATAATCTCTAATACCTAATAATAAAAAATCAACCCCCACATGCCAAGCATATTAAGAATGGAATAATACAATTGTGAAGGGTTCAATACAACCGATGCTCCTAAACTCCCATTGTCCCTTTGGGGGACAAAATGGATTTTGGGTAGGCTCCTAAGGTCTTAATTTTTGTGATGATTTTTTGAAACTTGTTGTAAAGATAGGAAATCACATTAGCTTATGGGGAACATAATTTTTATTTCAATCGGTGCCGTGATGCAAAAGTTATGCTTTTTGCAGTCCAAAATGGAATTCATTGGGTGGCACAAAAAAATCACAGAAAGTCAAAGTAAAAAATTTAAAATTTATTTCTCATAGAAAGTGTTTTGGTTTGTATGGAAAGTTCTGATTCATTCTATTTGGATTAGTGATGAGAAAATTGCGGACAATCTTGTTTTTGGGGAATTTAAGCATCTTCTTGAAAAAGGAACGGGAAAAGGAACTTGTAGAATTTATTTTCAAATGAAATTCTTTACAATTTAAAAAAGAACACTTGCATTGGGTTTAGTTAGCTCGCTAAAACAATCTCACCATTGGAATTAGTGATTTTTCATTCCATCTTTAAAATGTCAACACTTTAGTTTTCCCTTCAATCTTAAACCTAGTTCTACTTAACAATTTTTTAATGAATGAAAATTAAGTGGTTTTTTCTTCAATTTTTTTCCTAGACTCTCAATTCAACTCTTCAATGTAAAAAATTAGAAATTCAAAATGTGCGGGGCAAAACTTTAAAGCGTGAAGATTCAAAGCCTTAAAAATATATTTAGACAAGGTGCAAAAGTTCTAGATTTCTTCACTTCAAATGCAAATATCTTGCAATCCACTAGGTCAAAGTTTTCAAAATTTCTTCTACGCATTTTCAAATTAGTCTAGTGCAAGATCCTACTGTTAGATATGCAAAACAAACAATTTTTGAAAGCTTTTACACTTTGCAATCAAAATAGTAGTTTTCAGTGGTTTTTGATGAAAAAAACACCTTGGGAATTCAGGAGTTAAGCTTGGGTTTAAGGTAGCAAGTACGGCGTGATAGAGGGGCTTAGCATTGACATTTGCAACTTTACTTTGTACATCATCTCAGTTTCTATAATTCATCAAACATTTTATTTTTATTTTTTTTGAAATACATGGATGATTTTCATTGATTGGGGAAACAGTACAGCAAACCAGAGGTAGAAACCCTTGTTGAAACTCTTTACATTTTCAAACAGCAGTCAAGACCTAAACACCAAAGCAGGACCCAACAACAATAAGAAACCGGGCCACACTACACACCCAAGTCATCTGAACTGCCGCCCATTTGGGAAAGAGCTAAATGTCATCGCATCACCAAGTGTGAGCGAGCTCCAAAAAATTTGACTGCTGCCAAATGTTGTCAACTGTCTGAGGAAGACGTCACTCCACCTTGTCTGGGTAAGGTAAGTATACCTAAAATCAACCATTTAGTCCCTAAAGGACCGAGACCTTTTTTCTGCCAAAAAACACTGAAAACTGCCATTTCTATAGCAAAGAGTTAAAAAAAAATTTGAAAAATGTTTTTTCTTCACATCTAACCGTATGATCTTACACCTAACTAATATTAAAAGGTGTAGAAAAAGTTTTATAATTTTTGACTGCACAGATTGCAAGATATCTCCATTTAAAGTGGAAAAAACAAGTTTTTCAGCACATTGTGGGACTAGATTTTTTGACTTTGAATATTTTTAACCCCTAAAGGACCATTTGTCCCCTCGGGGGACAATTTGGGTCCGGGCAGGTTCCTATTGTCTCAATTTTTAGTGATATTTTTTGGGATTTTGTGAAGTTGTGTAATTTTGTGAGAGCTTTGTGAATATATAATTTTTTATTTTAATTAATGCATGGTAGAAAAAGTTATGGCACAATAAGCAAAAATGGAGTTTGGCGGGCAGCACAAAAAAATCACAAAAAGTCAAAATAATTTTTTTCCAAATTTTTTTTTCAAAGATTATATTTTTGTCTACATGTGAAGATTTGTTTCATTCAATTGGACTAACAATGAGAAAGTTATGGACAATCTTAGTTTTTCGGGCAATCTAAGCATCTTCTTGGAAAAATAAGTTGTAGAATTCATTTTTGAATGCAATTTTTAGAATTTTTCAAAACAAATTGTTTGACAAGGTTAGATTTTCTTGCTTAAACAATCTCACTATTGGGATTATTGTGATTCAAATTCCATTTAAAAGCTATTAACAATTTAGTTTTTTCTTCAATCTTAAACCCACCTCTACTTAATAGTTTTTTAATGAGTGAAAATTAAATGCTTTTTTTCCTAAATTTTTTTGTAGATTCTAAACTCAAATACTTAACATAAATTAGTAGGAAATCAAAATTGGTAGTGCAAAAAATTTGAACTAAAAAGATTCAAAGCTAAAAAATCTAGTCAAGCAAGGTGCAAAAAAACTTGTTTTCTTCACTTTAAATGCATATATCCTGCAATCTACACGGTCAAAGTTTTTGAAATTTCTTCCACATATTCATATACTATTCAAGTATAAGATCTTACGGTTGAATATGCAAAAAAAAGACAATTTTTAAATTCTTTTCTCTTTGCAATAGAAATGACAGTTTTGAGTGTTTTTTGATAGGAAATTCACCTTGGGCCTTTAGGGGTTAACTTAAATTTTTTGCACTACAGAGTTTTGAGCTTTAAATCTTTATAGTGGAGAATTGAGTTCAAAGTCTAGGAAAAAAATAAAAACTCAAAAAAACTTAATTTTCATTCTTAAAAAAATTGTTAAGTAGAAGTAGGTACGAGATAGAAGGAAAATCTAAAATATTAATATCTTTTAAATGAAATTAAATTGCACTAATTCCAATGGTGAGATTTTTCTAGCAAGTAAACTAAACCATGAAAATTTTTCTTTTTTAAAAATTGCACAAATTGCATTCAGAAATGAATCCTACAAGTTATTTTTTTTCAAGAAGATGCTCTAACCGCCCAAAAATCAAGAATGTCCATAACTTCCACATAACAAATCCAAATGAAATGAATAAAAGATTTCTAGATAGACAAAAATATAATCTATGAGGAAAAAAAATTCAAGTTTTTACAAAAAAAAATTTGTTGCCCCTTGTCCCTTGTTTTGAGCTTATTTGATCATAACTCTTGTTCCCGGGCACTGATTGTGAAAAAAAATTATATTCCCACAAAGGTTGTTAGTTCTTCTATCTTCAAAAAAAGTTTCAAAAAACCATGACAAAAATTCAGACTGTAGGTACCTGCCCGAAATCCCATTTGTCTCTCGAAGGGACAACGGTCCTTTAGCAGTTAAGCAATTCAGCATGGTTCTCATTATTATATTGTAATTTTTTTGTGGGGCTTTTTTGGTAATCCATAGCGGATTCTAGATTCTCTGAGAATGCATTTTTTGGACACTGTATGAATAAATTATGAATATTCAAAGTGCTGAAAATAGGTGTTTCTAAAATTGACCCTAGACTCTCATGAATAGTGGGTGTACATTTTAGGCAAGAATTTGTAGGGTCCAGTTTTAGAAACAGTCGAAATTGGGTGTAGTTACCTTATTGTTCAGAGATCTTGTAGGTTTTAAGCCATGTTAGCCAAGCATGTTCAATAAAAGCCTTCCAGAGTACATTCTCAAGCTTGTTGGTGGGCCAAGGTTTGTTGCTGAAGCAAGTGGCGGTGCGATTGAGCTAGGTAATCCACATGATGATCCCTTGGAACAACGTCCATAGGGAGGCCCCTTTTTTTAAGCTTCTCATCAAACATCTTACAAAGTTGCTTTGAAATATATCAAAGATGACTTGGAATATCAGCCCCTAAAGCCCATTGGCCTTTTTCCATCAAATTCCACTCAAAACCACCATTTGTATTGCAAAATTTTAAATTTTTTACTTCATCAATTGCAAGATAATAGGATTTGAAGTTAAAAGAAAATATTTTGTCAAAACCACCCCAATATAGCTAACAAAGTCTCATTGCTCTTAGATTGTGATTTGTAAACTATTTTTTTCTTTCATTTTTACAATTTTATGCTCCTAGTCCAACCTTCACCTTTGAAGAAATTGAAATTTTTTCTTAGGGATCTAAGGGAGCATATTACCTTTCCAATGTAAAGATAACCATTGTTTGATTATACAATGTTATATGCACCCCGTTTTTAAATTTTATTTTGACTGAACTTCAAATAGTCCTAAGAACAACTCTAATCCAATTGAGAATAAACACGCCAATAACATAATGATGGAGCAACTTAAAAAAAGATACAACACAATACAACCACCAATGATCTTTTTTTATTCCCAACCCTACCATTTCCCATCTCTGGCCCAACAATTTGGAAAAATTTGAAGAACTTACAAGTTGGCTTGCAATAGGAAAAGTCATAATTGTCATATTTTTTCATGCTTTGTTTTATATGCTGCTAAATTTAAACTTCCCTTCTTTGTGGAAAAGTTCTTTTTTTAATATTGAATCTTTATACCAAGTCTATATGCAAAGGCCCACAGACTCTATTTTAGTCTTGCAATGGATTTGTTCCTTGATTAAGGTAAACTATCCCTTTCTAAATTACATTGGTGGTGTACAATTTAAGATCTAAAATGTACGCCACTAATGTAATTTAGGCCGCAATGGACTTGCTTCCATTTGGCCCGGCATAGAAAGGGTGAACCAACCTCCTTGTTTGTCCTCCCAAGTCATTCCACGGGGATATTTAATAAATAAAAAAATTATTTTGAACTTCATTAATTTGTCTTGTATACCTTCCATAGCTAATTTGGAGCCTCTAGTTTCAAATGTGAATTCTAAATTTCTAAATTTTATCACTAGTGGCACATAAAAAATTCTAGCGTCTTAATTCTTGGGAGTAGAGTTAGGGACATGCAAGGGAGTTGGTTTACAACCAAGGAGGATTCATCCCTTTACTACCCCATATTTTATCCCCATAAAAATCCACCAATTTTTTTATTTGCCACTTGTGAAAAAATTTGCAAATTCAAAATTCCAATATTTGCAATTAGAAGCTCCAAATTAGCAAGGAGAGGTGAAGAAATATAAAATTTGCATATCACAAAATAGGGGATAGTTTTTACATTTACCCTTAGCTAGGACAATACAGTAAGGGGTTGAATCCTCCTTGGCCCTCAATTCACCCCGGCCATTTGGGATTGGAGTGCACAAAATAATTTTGGATTACACTGAACTTTGGCAGCGTGTTTCTTCTTTTATATATATATATTTCTTTTTCTTTTTCATTTTTTATGAAGTGCTAAAGTGGCAATATAAAATATTATAGTGGTGCTCCAAATTTTAGCATTTATCCACATATTGGATAAAAAATATCACATTAGCACATATCACATGTTTATGATTCTATTTTCATCGACCAAATTTGGCCATTTCATCTAAGATTATTTTTAATTCAAAGTTTTTTTGCAAAATACCTCATGGTTTTTTACCATTTTTTAGCCAAATTATTTTTTTCTAGTGCAATCTAGAACCAAAAAGCCAAAAAAAACCCGGTTTCTTCTTCATACAATGTTTGTTTCTAATAAAAAATTTGGAGGAAGTTTTACATACTGTCTAGTCTAAATTGTGTGATTAAAATTTCATATCAATCTAAGAAGTTATGAGTAACTAAAAAGCATTTTATAGAAGGAAGTTTAGCCTTAGGTGCATTTTTTACAACCCTTTTTTCCCTACTTATTGATATTTCAAAGCCATTTTTTAGATATAAATAATGAATCAATTGAATAATATGTTCTTCACCAATGTGTTTGTATGGTAGTTTGAAGCACTTTATAGTTTAAATTTTTTTCACTTAAATGGGTTTAAAAATCAAACTGCACCTCTAAATGTGTTGCCACAAATATTTTAGTATTCTTTTTCAACACTATAACATTATAATTTTGCAATCTATATGCCCAAATGACTCCAAATTTGATTCACATCATCTACAATATGTACACTACTAGATTGTTTGGTTGAGATTTCTACACCTTAGTAACATTAAGACCTGTAACACTTCAAAAGCAATGATGTCTTAAACCACAAAAGGCCCCGAGCATTTAGGGATTGAGATAGGAAAACTCATTATTTTCATGGAATACATTTTCTATTTCTATAGGTAATTGGGAGCAAAAGTTATAATATCCTCAAACACAATTTACCCATTGTTGAACTAGAAAAGAAACATACAAAAATTTAAAATAAAATTTACAAAAATATTTTCTTACAGATCATGTTTTTGTCTTAGTGGAGAGTTTTGATTCATTTCATTTAGAGAAGCAATGTAAGACTTACAAACAGTCTTTTTTTTTTACAATCTAAGCATTTCTTGAAAATATCAAGTAGAGGATTCATTTTTTACTGTTATTTTTAGGTTTAGGAAATAAAATGGTTTGAAGGGTTAAATATCCTTAGTAGAACAATCTTAATTTTGGATTTATTGTGTTCCGATTCTACACTAGACCTATTAACAATCCATACCTTAAGTTAGGCTGTTTGTTTGTTTGTTACGTTGAGATCTCCCAGACTGTGCGTCCCCCGGTGGCGTGCTTGGTATTTTCGGAAAGCTCTAAAGAAGGAGGGGTGTACAAGGTTTTTTTCGTGGCGTTTGGAATTGTGGTGGAAAAGTTATAGAATTTTGAAGTTTTTATTGAATTAAAAAAATTAGAAAACTACTTTTACCTTTGTTTTGGCTGTAGCAACGGCACAGAGCATACTAGTTTAGTTTTATATTGAATCTGGGACCCACTTATACTTAATAATTTCTTAAAGAATGAAAATCAAGCATTTTCTTTTGTTATTTTTTCCATAGACTTTCAATTCAATTCTTTGATATGAAAACTTTTAAACTCAACACACATAGCACAATAATTTTAAGAAAACATTTCAAAGCCTTTAAAATTATTGTGCTATGCGTGTTAAACCCTAAACATTTCAAAGCCTTAAATCTAAGTGGGCAAGGCGTAAAAAACCCAAATTTCTTCATCTTCTTCAAATGCACGACCAACCATTAACGTAGTTTGTTCTAAAAGTGACCGTGTTCTAGAAGCGATCATGGCATAGAGGTACATTTTGATTTCTACAATGTACCAACAATGTACATTTCAGGAGGTGGTTGCTTTTAGTGACCACTGCATTTCAACTTCAAAAATTCATAACTAATTCCACGAAGGTTCAAAGAATATGAAACGACTAGGAGTAAATCCCAATTCCATTTTTTTCTACAAAAGTATACTGAAAATTGCTTCAAGGAGTTTAGCTTCCCTGAAAAGGCAATCAGCTCTTAAATGGTCACTTTGGGAGCAGACTAAGGTAGGAGGCTTGAACTCCAATTGAGCATTTTCAACTGACCCCATAAATGTGCTAGAAACCGCACAACATTAAGTGGAAACGAATTAGAGTTTTTCTGGCAAGACTTTGTATACTTAGTGCCTGATACAATAGAACCTCTCTAAGTTGATCCCCTCTAAGTCAATATAACCTCTCTAACTCAATGTGTCAGACCGGTCCCAACTCTATCAACTTAGAGGGGTTCTACTGTAATAATGAACTGCTGATGGGAGGAGTGGTGTGCTTATGAAGAGATTGAACACACACGTCATTTTTCAATGCAAGTGCCATGGCTTTTAATCAAACGAAGTTGTCATGGGCGTTGTTTGTTTTTCCAACTAGGCGCCAAGTTTTCTGAGTGCATATAAGGTAGGTATCCTTAAACCGTCACAAATTGCTCCTGTGCCTAATTACTACTATTAGACTGTTCAAATTCTTCTATATTCTTATTGGCAAGGGAAAGGAGGTTCCAACGCACCAAAAAACGCAACATTTGGATACTGTATGCAAAAGTTATGAAGGAACAAAGTTTGGTTCTAAAAGCGTTTCTTCCACAGAGGTACATAACTGATTTTGGAAGAGTACACACAATGAAGATGGCGCTTTAAGTTCAGTGGCAGTTTTGGGATACCTACCTTACATTTATCTCACTTCTCTCCCACACAAAAAAATCTGCAAAAGTTTTGGTACCCGGAGCTCTCCACAGACCTCTCTTTTCGCTTAGATGGTCGACTTATGAATCTCAGCGATGGCGGGACCTCTCGTCAGTCTCGCCTGCGCTCGCCCTTCTTCCCCATTGCCATCCTCGCCCTCCAGAAATCTCCAACCCAATTCTTCGCAGCCGCCCCAACATCTTACTGCTGCCTTCCGACGTTCGTCTCTCCTTGGTAACTTGCTGACTCGCTCCCTCAAAAAAAAATTTAATTTTGGGTTCCAATTCTTCTTTTTCTGTGACCTGCAGTCTTGAATATCGCGAATGCAAATTAAATGCTTGGGTTGCTCGCCAAGAACGAATGTGAGGCCATATGTGAGGGAGGAATACCGTATTGTGAGTGATGGGCAGGAACTGGTTGAGCCCTGTTCTGGTCTGAAAAGCCCCGACTCACACTTTGGGTAGAGATAGTCGCATGGGCTTCAGCCAGACAATGCGAATTGGATTTCAAAGTCCTAAGCTATGGCGGGAATTGAAGACGGGTACCTGCAGATTAGGATTGGAATTTTGTGTGCTGATTATACCTTGTTGTTTAACTCCAAGAGAAGATGGTGATGAGCTGTGAAATTGTAGAAGAATGCTCTCACTTCGTGACACTAATAATGAGCATCAGATTTGGCCTGAATTTCATGATCAAGCACAGGAAAGCAGTCGGAATGTGGACATGGGGTATGGGCCAACCCACTTGGCAGCTCCCATTCTTCCTTGAGAGCCATTTTCAATTCGGAGAAAGAATCGTCTGCGAGTGCCAGTGACGATGAGAATGATGTCCCTCCTGCTGGTTGCAGTCGAATCAAAGTGGAATTCACGAAACCATTAGGTGCGTCCACCCTTCTCTTCTTTCTTTCCTCAGACTAGATATAGGGTAATATGTAGCGTACACATAGATATGTGGGATAGTAACTCCTCTCTGAGATGATTTGAATATCTGTTGCGGATCAAGAATCAAAGGATCGAAGTAAAGGATCGAAGCAAAGGATCGAAGCAATGTTGATTTTCTAATAACTCATTTGAAAATGCAAGTGGTAAAACGATGCACAACATTCTATAACCTCTTCTAGAGTTTTTGTGACACCTTACCAACGGATGGAACATCTCTTTTCTTGGGGAGGGATTTGAACTGAATTGACCACTGTCGCATCGTTCAATGCGTGGGTTTTAGGTCCTTATTTTCATGTTAGCCAAATATAGACCCCACTGGAGGTGGTTAAGAGTGTTATGTGTTCGTTTTTTGGTCTCGCTTGTCAGGCTGACTCATGGAGGAGTGGAATAGTGCAGGCATTGCTTTTGAAGAAGACAAATCTGGAAATATCTTTGCGGATGAAGTGCTTGAAGGTGGAAATGCATATAAGTCGGGGTTGATAGAGGCTGGTGATCAGCTCATTACCACAAGCGCTGTAGTCTATGGTCCTGAAGAAGATTACCAAGGTGTGATGGTCAGAAAGGGTATGCAGATAATCCGGCTTAATGTACGTGGGCAGAGATTTGAGACGGTCCGTCCCTCATTCTTCAAGAGCCACATTTCATATATGATGCCTGCATTGTCCCTTTTCAGTAAGGCTAGTAAGGCTAGTGGATACTTCTAATCCACTTCAGCTTCCTGGCAATCTCCTAAGCCATACGTGAACAATTAATGGTGAATTTAACGAAGTGGTGGATCTGTTCACTGCAGGTCATGGCGGCTATTGGCACGCATCCAGCTTATATTAAGGTGCACTTCTTATCTTGCGTGCTTAAGCAAGCAAGACTAGGTCGTCAGCTTTCATTTGTCTGGCCTTTGAAGTTCTATTTGGTTAGAATTATAATCAGTTTCAAGTCTTGTAGCTTCTTGTCTTTTTGCTTATGTTGAAGTTTGGATATGTGGCTCGGCGATTGAAGGCGTTTGGAATGTGCAGGTTGCAATGGAGTTCCAAAAATGAAAACCTTTGTTGAAAGATTCTTTGAATGGCTCTACAAGAAGTTGATTTATGGAGGTAGGAAGCTTCTTACCACAAGAGTTTCTGAATTCTGAGTTCATAATTCTGAGTTCTTGGTTGTGTGCTTGAAAACAATGTTTTTGTTTATATATATTTGTCTAGTTGTTGTATCTTATTGACACCAAATTCTTCCACCAACAAGAAAATAATACTGGGGCTTTGTGATGCTACTCACAACCGTTGATAATTTTACTTTCACAATGCAAAATATTGAATTTCAGTAAGACTATTTAAACTCTGGCACCAATTGAATAATATTGTTTTGATAAAGTTGTGTAGTGGGTCTTATCCTGTAATTTATCCTCGACCTTGGAAGCGAATACCAGAAAAGCAGTGCAGAAATGGTTTTGATCGTTTGAGCAATTACCACTCAACTTTGTTTCTGACACCACGATAATAAAATTATTTGAAGCACAAGAAGTAAAGTCAAGACTCTGAATCGAAGTCTATACGTATTCCAGAATCTTTCAGGAGTTGCTGGAGGGGGAGATCAAGGGGCCGGTGACGAAATTTTCAAGATGATAGCACCGTGCCTTGAGCATTGCCGGCGATCAAGTATCATAAAATTTATTGTTCAGTTAAACTGTTTTTCTTGCAGGTTTTTCTCTCTCAGCTTTCTTTCAAAGAAGCTCCACAATTTGAGTTGGGGCTCTCTGCGAAGGCTCTAGAGATCTTTTCCTAACTCCTACGATTGCTGCAAGTTTTTCCGGAATCAGAATGCTAATATCTTAAATGGTCGCTAAGAGGTGAAGGAGCAGACTACCTTATTGCAGTTCAGAATTTGAAAATTTTATGGTTCACCCGGCGGGCAGGGTGCTTGAACCGCGGGCTGACGGTGAAACCCATGCCAGACTGCCAGTGCGCTTGCGCTTGAACCGCGAGCTGACGGTGGAATTCATGCCAGACTGCCAGTGCGCCCTGCGGCACCGTGCCTTGTCGCCTACACCGTGAGCTTATCTTCTTCACCTTTTTCACCACTTCATCTCTACTAGGGTATAACGGGAGCGAGAGGGAGATTCTAAAATGAGGTCACAGTAGAGCATTCCGGTTCAAGTAGTTGCAATTGGTTGCATCATCGTCAAAGGAGGAGTGCAGGTCTCGGAAGAGGTAGCACTTCTTCTCATTGCTTGCTCCGTCTTCTAGGGAATGATACGTTACGTGTATCTACCAGTATTGGTTAGAATGCAACAAATGCGTTTTGCTAGTTCTGCTATTGGTTCTGCATTGGCCATTTGAGGTTCTACGTTGTCACAGTACATGCATTCTCCCGGAAAATCTGGACTTGTAGTGTCTTAACTTTGTGCTTTTTTTTCACAAGAGGAGAAGCTGTTCGTTAACGTTTGCATTTTTTTCATAATTGGTATTGATATGTGGGGAAGGCTTTAGGCAACTTTGGGTGTTATGCATGTGTGGTGAGGTGGCTTGAAAGGTTTTGGGGAACGGAGTATAATGCAGAAACTCTGACTTTGGAATAGTAATTCGTTTGTCCCGCGGCAAAACACGGTTCTGCATGCTTGTTTTGGGGATTAACTTAGATTGAAGAACCATACAGGCCTCCTTTACTGCAAATGAAATCTAGAGTTACCATTGGCCTTCGCTTTGGGTCTCTGGCTAATAAGTGTCATATTCAAGTTAAATTTACTGATACGGTAGACAGAGAGCTTGTAGAAAATCAGAATAGTGGGAATCTATGCATGAACCTTCACTATATGTTGGTCTAAAGCTCGTGTTTGGTGCCTGCATATATGATGCCTGCATTGCCGATGTACTGTAACATTTTATATCCAATATGTGGATGAATGCAGAAATTTGGAGCACTACTGTAACATTTTATATCTCCACTTTGGCAGTTTATAAAAAATGAAAAAAAGGTATAATATACACATACAAGATATAATCATGAGCAAGATAATCAACACACATACTAAAGCATTTATGGCACATCTATCATACAACTTTCCAAGTTACGAAAATGACACATATCATAAGTCATAACCGATCGCCTTGCAACTCCATCAGAGGTCACCCTGGTGCGTCAAGTAGGAGTCCGTTATGTGGCACAACCTACTTACATTTTGCAGACGCTCCAATTGACCAATAATCAACTTCCAACTTTGCAATCATATCAACCGATTACGTCCGATTACTCGATTGAATCACAAGGAGCTTATCCTTGTTTCTCTTAAGAAAATATCAAGAGTATTATAGATGATTTTGCACTAGCGAGGAGGGGAATCAGTAAAAAGAGGCGAACAGAGAAATCAGTGGCCAGCACAAATTTTCCCTGTTGCCAACCTATTTAAGCAATCCGGGAAGCAGAGAAAACCTGCCAGCGGTTTCTGTGGTACCAAAAAAAATCAGTTTATCTAGATATTGATTACACAAGATGTACAGAATCAAAAGATGAAAGTCTGCAAGCCTACTATGGGCTTTTGGTACACCCAGAGACAATACTTCAAAATACGCTGTCCAAATAATGCATGCTAAAGTGTATTGGAATCCTTTTTAAGTTGCCAATAAGATCTCGATAAAAAAACTATGTTCAGTTAGAATTAGTGTCGACCCGAATATAGGTGCGCATACCTTAGTAGCTTAAATGTATCATTCTATTGCTGATTTGTACATCATTTGCCTATCTAGAACACACGCCCAGCAGTTTTGGCTTCAGGCGGCACCAAGGGCACCAGATTCTCCCTTCCCAACTGCATGGCAATCTTCTCATGAAACAGCTCGCCGTCCTCGCGTTGACAGACGGGAATCCGAATCGATCTCTGGATGGTATTCTCCAAATCCTCATACGAGCCTGCGCAATTCCTATACATCTCGAAGATCATGCCAATCTGTCCGCCTTGCGCAAAGCTAAAGCAAAACATCGCCGCCACGCTGCACGTCGCTGCAACGCTCGTCGTCTGCACAGACGCCCACACCGGCCAGCAGCATTGCAGGAAGTTAATTATCGCCGCCATACCCACCAACACTGGAGCTCCAATGGCCAGCCGGAGGCTCTGTTCTTCTTTCTTCTTGGCCCAGCCCAAGTAGAGTTCGATGTCCGCCTCCCGCAGCTTATCCGCTGCCTGCTTGAGATCCTCAGTGATCGCCTTGCTCCACCCATTGGAATCCGTGCACGGCATCTCCGGCTCGGAGAGATTCACTGGCGTGTTGAGAATGGAGCCTCGGACGACAGCCGGGAACTTGGGTATCCTCAACCCTTTCCCGTGAGGCAGTGTGAGAGGCAGCGGATAGGCCTTGTCGACGTCGTGCAGCCTGGCGAGCTTGTCAGCAACGTAGAGGTGCGCGTCCTCCCGGAGCCGAGGTTCGATTTGCAATGTGGCTTCGATCTCGTCGGCCATGCTCTTAAACTGACGCGTGGCGGATCGTTGCTCCTCCGCCATTTGGGAGGGCTGGAACTTCCCGGCCAACACCATGAGGCCCAAGGTGCCCAGGTTGAGGAGAAAGGCCGTGAGTGAGAGCGGGAGCGCGGGGGTGGCGCCGTTGAGAGAGGCCAGAAGAGCGGCTGCGACTGTGGTGGTGACGACCGTGGTGTGGCAGAGCTTATTCCAGTTGTCGCGCTGGAGACCGATGATGGTGTGGAGTTCAGCGCGGTCGCGGGCGGCAACGGCGATGTTGTGCAACTGGGCGATGAGGCGCGGGTTCTGGTTGCCGCGCTCGTCAATCCAACCCTTATTGTTGCGTGGGGATGCACTCGGCGAGGGCAAGGGACTCCTGGAGCCCATGTTTGTGGTTTGTTGCATGGCTAACGGCGTTATAACAACCTTCCGCGACCTCGACAGCTTCGATTGCCGGAGCGCATTGCCTGGCACCAAACTCCCATGGCAGAAATCTCTGCATGGCAAGCCTCTGCTTGGATTACAACGCGCAATTGCCGAGCCCCCACGTCGAGACTGAACCGCAACTAAACTACTGCTAGCAGTGATGGCGATTGAAGTTGCCATTGCAGAATGATAGAATTCGACTGTTGGACGAATTCACTGCAAGGCTTGATCGATTAAATCCCAAACTGGAACTTGTCTACCACGTCACTCGTAAGAGCGCGTTGATGGCAAGGAATTGAAATTGGACTCAAGATGTTGAAAATGTTGCTCCTCAAGTTGAAAACATTCAGAGTAGGAGAGGAGATGGAAATTCTAGTACCACATCCGGATGCGAATGGAGTAGGACGATTGGGGACTTTATGTATTAAATGGAAGAACCCGTCGTACGAGGACCGACAGTCAAAGTAGCGTCCGAGGGAATTTTGGGAGACAGGACTGACTGTATAAAGTACTCAGCGTTATTCGTTTTGACTCATCATCAATCAGTTAGAGAAAAAGCTAGACAGTGTCACTGTATATTCCTCGAAACTTGTGTAGCATGACATGCAGATGGTCCATGCACGGGAGCCACAGCTCTCCACAAATCCAGTGACGGCCACGGCACAAAGAGCACAATTGGCGTATTTCACGAGTCGGATACCCGGCTCTGAATTTCCGAAAGTAACTTGATTCTGCGTCTTGATTCGCATATTCCTGCACAAAAATCAAACGTTTGGGGACATTTGCCTCCACGAGCAAATATCCAGACCTCAGAATTCAACAATTGGCGAGGAATATGATAGCCTAGTGCTTACCTACAAGTTGAGAATTGCATTCACACCACAAATTAGACGACGAATCACCTGGGTTACTGAACCACCAATTCAATCCAGCCATCTCATCTAGATCGAATATTAGAATTTCCTGCGCGAAAAAGGTACACAGCGGGTACCTGGTCCCGACTAAATGTGGGACCGTGAGGGATTCTATATTCATGAGCTGGTTGTACGTGCAGGTGTTCACACAGTTTCTCAAAGAATTTTTTGAAGGAATTGTATGACGCATTTTACATTCGGTGGCTAGTTTTCAACGTTGTCAACTGAGTCCAAGTTGAGGCCAGGCACCTAGGAATCGTGGCCTACTCCCAGACTTCCGGAGAGCCTCAAAGTCGTTCGCATAGGGCAAGACTGTCAACTCTGAGTTCTTCATTTCGGGTGCATTTGGAAGGAGGCAGACACCGAGTGACTGAGGTAGGTAGTTCCTGGCTATCCCTTTCAGGTGTTTTGACTTTTGAGTGGTTTCCAATATTAGAACGGAATTTCAGTTTGGGTCTCCTCGTGCTTAGGACTATGAAGGTGTGTCGTCACTTACCATACCCTCAGATTCGTTAAAAAATAATTCAAAATATAATTAAATATGGCATCTAATTGAATTTTCAGAAAATTATAGCATGGCATAATTGAATAATGTGGAAAATATTAATGAAACTAATCTAAATCCTCAGAAAATTCACAAAGTCTAAGCCATGAGTATCAATAAAACCTTGAGTATTGATAAAGTTGTGAGTATTACTATAAGTCAAGGAATAATTTGAAGCATGCTAAAGGTCACAAAATATTCTAAACCCTATAAAATGAATCTAACCTTAATGTACAGTAGTTTTCAAAGTTTCAATTGTAACATACTAGCCATAGTGATTTTTAGAATTATTTATTATTTATTGAAACGATGGACAATTTCGTTAAAATGGCGGTATTCCAAGTGCCACTTTGACAGTGTGCCATTTTTATCATCTAGGACAGATATAGATTTTAGAATGGCCGTTCTGAACCATCTAGGACAGGTATAGATTTCAGAACGGCCGTTCTAAACTATTTTCATGCCATTTTAAAAAAATATTGTCATTTTAACGAAATTGCCCATAATGACATTGCCCATAAGGCCATAATGACATTGTAAAGATTAAAAGTCTCTTAATCTTTAAGATGGGCAATTTTATTAAAATGGCAATATTATTTTTAAAAATGGCATGAAAATAGTTTAGAACGGCCGTTCTGAAATCTATACCTATCGTAGATGGTAAAAATGGTACACTATCAAAGTGGCACATGGAATACCGCCATTTTAATGAAATTGCCCATTAAGGTAATTTCACAGACCTAAAATCACCCAATGGAGCATTTGAGCAGGGTTCCCAAATCCCAATATTAATCTCTCTAAATTTCTATTGGATTTTTGTTAGGAGCCATATGAAGATTTAAGATTATCTTAGCATGGAGTTTTAGGAGAATGTATGAATAAATTATGAATTTTTAAAGTCTTAAAAATGGTTGTATTCCAAATCCTGGGGGGACTACTTGTTCAATTTTCCCTATGCGTGTGTTTGAAGGGGATTTTATGAGGGAATATTATTTTTCCTTTCATGGTTTTAGTGTACCTTGTTGTTACTAAATTTTATAATATTTAGCATTAATATATGTGGGGCTATTTTTTAATTTTTTTTAAATTCACAATTTTTTTTGTAGACTATGTTAATCTAAATGTCTTAGTTTTTGCTTCCAAAAGCAAATGTTCTAGCAAGGGCAAGAAGTCTCATGGAACCAAAAGCAAACGACAAATGGGTACCCTATTGTTTTTTCTGCTAGGCAAACAACTGCTACCAAAACTGCCTATGCACATGAACATGAACTTCAATCATTGAGAAACAACATTGAAGGGTGGGGAGTGGGGACTTACAGTAGCATTAACAGCAATATGAAGTACAATCTGTAACTAACAACTCATACAACAAGTATATAACAACAGTAACTTACACCTCATTAGAGATTTAATCCCTAAACGGCCCTCGAGCTCTTCCTCCACAGCACCATATCCACCAAATACGGTCAGAGCCAAATTTCAAGAAGTGCTTTATAGATGTGAATTCAGACTTTCAACCGTTCTGATCACCTTCCTATATGCTTGAGGTCACGCATAAATTTCTACAAGGCCTCTGACTGTTGCAATGCATAGAATTTTAGCAAAATGCGTCGCCAACAATGGCGTAGTGTCTTGGGCGGTGAATTTAGGTTATATTGAAAGTTGCGTCATGGAGCTTCAGTAGATTGCAACGGTAGGTGGCCTTACAATGATGCATGGATGCATGGAGTGCTCACAAAAAATTCGACTTGAAATTTGGAGCACCGGGTCGTTTGGAATTGCGATAGGCAAATTCTGAATACGTGTTGTTGTGGCATCCATATTGGCTTATTTACTAGAAGAAATATGCATTTGCCTCAACAAAATTTGTCTCTAAACATGTTGAAAAATGCAGATTTTGCGTTTGCCTTAACATACACGTCATGTAGATTTTCTTGAGGCAAACGCAGATTTCATTTAGTGATTGTTGTTGTACGAAGCCTAACCAACCCGACAGACAACACCATAGTTATTTGTTTGACAAATGTGTTTGAATGGCAATATGAATTTCCATCAAATAAATGAGACTTTGATTCATAAAAGTTTTGATCCATGATATCACACACAAATTGTTAGTGAAGTCACAGTTGGCTTAACTGCATAATGGAAGGAATTAGATTAACAATCATCTCATATATTAATAGTTTTGAAGTATTAAGTTCTCCAAAGAAGTCGATAATGACTACTCAAGTGCATGAATTTATCCTGTTTACAAATCAACTTTGAATCTCCGTGGGATTTAAACATAGCATTACTATAACTTATAGAGAGCACACTCATAAAAAGACAAGAGATCATCGACTGGTAAACAACTCAATACAGACATCTCCAATAGCTGTTGGTAGTTTACTTACTACCTAGGCATAATATACAGCAAAACTAGTGCATCCTTAGTCAGCAAGGTCCAAAACTCACCTTTGGAGCAAGCAAAAGCATGAACTCTAAGGTAAACTCTTGAAGGAAAGCGGAAGTATTTGGTGAAGTGGAACACAACATTCAATGCGCCATTTGCGCCATTCCAACTTTGTTGTACATTCAAACCCTAAATCCACCTCCATGCTGCCTCAAAACGTAAAAAACTCTGACATACGGCCAGAGAGGGCCTTCAAGCTGTTCAAGGGTTAAGGTAAGAAAGAATCACAGTATAACGAGAAAAGCAGGTTTGCACATAGTGAGCAACAATATCAAGAACATCCGTGTTACATTGTTACTTGCATTAAAAAACCATGATACTATAGAGAACCCTAAAATTAATCTTACAACGTAAAAAAAAAGCTGCTACAACAATCATCTTAATGAAACTACATGGAACACCGTAATTTGCAATAAACTAATATGGCTGATGTCCAAACAGTCACCAACTGATATACAATGGCAAAAGCAAATTGCAATACAAGGAAATTCTATAGAAAATCTCCATGCATGTGCAATTAGGTTCAAGGTTGTCATATTGGGTGACTTTAGGGTCACGGATGTGTTCGTTGGACAAAGCCGGACAAACCTCCTGGGTGATTTGGACAGACCGACCTCATTTTTTAGGTATTTGGCTTAAGTTTGGGTTAAATTCTTTTTACATATTTCAAGTATTTTACCTTTGCATTATGACATGGCAGAAGGTTCCCTACTTTGTTCATATATAGACTGGTGCAAAAATATCAACATACAAACCAATAGTAAGAAACACATGATTGTCCTCGTAACAAAGGCCAGGACTTTCACATTGACTCACTTTTGTCCACTTCAATTTGCTTGTGTTGACATTTGTGCAACAACCTAATCTATGATGCTTATGTTGAGAGGCAAGGCTTCAGTTCACATTTTGAATGTGAATGTCGTTATCATCTAGCACTTCATTGCAATCAGCATTATCATCTTCTCCATCTTTGTTGTCTGTGTCTCTCAACACCTCGCTCTCATTGCTGTAGTTCGTGGTCACAAGCAGCTCGATCTTAGAATTCTCATTCCAAAGTTTGAAAGGGCTTGGCAAATAGCAACTGTATCCTTGTTTGAACAATTTTTTGTGTCGCTTCACTATGAGATCATTTGCATTTGAATTAAGTGCAAGTTCACATTGATGTGTGCTTACAACAATCGCCGATGTGGATAATGTGTTCCTTAAAGTCACCAAGTCTAAAAAAGAGAAGCTCTTCACTGGGTCTAAAATGTCCAGTACCCCTTTCCCATCTTATGGGATTCGGAGCTAGATTCTTTCCTTGGAAGATCCTAGCGGATTGGCTTACTATCGTACTGTAGATTCATATCTATATTGTATACATTGCTTCTCAAAATCTACTTTAGATTTTTTTGAAATGAATTTCTAATGTGATTTTTTCCTCAAGATCCATTGTATTTGCAGTTCATATCTAAAAGCCTCTAACACTAAAAAATCAAGATTTGCAATGGATACCCATGCAAAAAGTCTTCAATAGAAAAATCATGAACAATTTTTTTTCAAAATTAGATTCAATTTGATGCTTAACCCCTAAAGGACCAAGCTGCGTTTTTTGGCAACATAGCAATTTTTGGCAACTCATTACGAATGAGATTTTTATTTTTTTTCTTTAAAACTTCACACAACATGGGGACAAGGTTTTTCTTTCAAAATTCCAAAAATTTTATAACTTTTGACGACATGGTTAACAAGTTATAGTATATTATGTAGTTTTTTTCTTCCTGCAACTAGTTGGCTGGGTAGTCCGACCAAATTAAAAAATCACTTTTTTTCATAAACAAAAATTTGAAATTGGTTTTCTAGATTTATGTTTACGTGGAAAGCTTTTAATCATTCCAGATTAATCAAATAAGATGAAATTTATGAGCCAAGAGTTTTAGTCTACGAGTAGTTATGGATTCTCCATTCTAAAATAAACTTTGAAGTCATTTATTTAACTCAATTTTCAATATTTTTGAAAAAAAATAAAATCACAGGATGTAGATTTGTTTATTACAGCATTACAACCAGTGGGATTGGCCTTTTTCAATTCCATAACTCAATTCTTAACAATTTTGTATTTTGAGTCATTTTCTACTTCTTTTTACTTACTATTTTTTTCCTATATGTTGTGCAATTCCAAATGATCTAAAGATTTTCAAGCATATAGCCAACTTGTCTTGAAGAATGAATCCAAAGAAGTACCACCAAGTCACCAAAATGGACATTTTTTCATACAAATGTGACCTTGTGAAGTGCAAGTGCCCTATTTTCCACAAGGCCAAAAAAAGGATTTTTGTCAATTCAAACGTTAATATCTTGCAATCCACTCGATGGAAATTTCTGAATTTTTTTCCACATGTTTTCAAACTAGCATACTTCAAGATCTTACAGTTATATGTGTCCAAAAATGTTTTTATTTCTAAAATTTGATACTTGTTTTAGAAATGGCAGTTTTGGAGCATTTTTGGTGAAAACATAGTCAAGGAACTTTAGGGATTAAATAGGTTTTAAAGGATATTTATCTAATAAAATATTTAAAAAAATATTTTGAATATAGGTTATTTAAATTTGAAGTTTAATTTGAGGCACCCAAATATGGTGCCTTGGGCATTTAGGAATCAATGTTTTTCAAACAATATAATAATGGTATTCTTCTTTCTTTAATTCTTTCTAAAATGGAAGACATTATTAATGTCTCTTCTTATTTTGCCACATATGCGGATATGCCTATTGATTGTACAAGGAAATAGAAATGGAAGACAAAAACAGTCAAACCGCTTTATAAAAATTGGCACTTTGAAAGAAAATATTTTATAAGATTGTATAATCATTTGGCGTTGGCATATCAATTGGGGTAAAAATGAGGGATACAATCTAAAGCTCTTTAGAAAAATTGGAATGTTTCTTCCCCCAAAATTCACTCAAATGTGCAAGCATTGTGTGCTTGCATATTTATTGGGGAGAAGAAAGAGAGATTTGGTATAAAGCCCTTTAGAAAAATTGGCACGTTATCCCCAAAGATTCACTCAAACATGAAAGCCTTGGGTTCTTGCATATCCATTGGAGAAAAAAAAAGGGATGGTCTAAAGTGCTTTAGAAACATGGACATGTTCCCCTCCCTTCCCAAATGCACTCAAATGTGTAAGCATTGAACGTTCGCATATCTATTGGAGAATAGAAGGAAAAAAAAGATATGATCTAAAGCACTTTAGAGAAATAGGCATGTTCCCTAAAATGTTTCACTAAAAAATGCAAGCATTGGATGCTTGCATATCCAGAGGGGAAGGATGTGGTCTAAAGTACTATTGAAAAATGCATATGTTTTTCCCCCCCCTAAATCATTTTCTTAGGAAATAATCACTCAAACATGCAAGCAATATTTGGCGCCTACATATCTGTTGGACAAGGAAAAAATGGAATTGACGGATATGATGTATACGCTTTAGAAAAATAGACGTTTCCAAAAAGAAACTTCACTCACATTGGTAAGATTTTGGAACTTCTATATCGATTTGGGGAAAACAAATTGGAAGTGAGTACATCATAGAGTTAGATACATAAATCAAAATCTAGAGTTACATTATACAATTTCTATAGAAGAATTAACACCAGAGAATTTCTTTGTGCATGATTAATTGATTACTTTCTAAGTTTTTTTGATAAAAGATACATCCCGCAGACTTCTTCAGATGTAGTTCATTGATTGATTTTTCTTCACTTCTTATTTTTTATTCCAACTAAATGCCTTTGCCTACAACTTGTAGAATTATACATAGTAGATGATTTTGTGGGAATCATTCTAGCCAATTGCTATATTAATTTAAATAAATCTAATACAAATCAATAAAAGATATTAAGACCTTTTTTTTGGAATGAGACTATAATGCATACTTTAAAAAATTATCGTCTTCAATTTAAATTTAATGATGGAATATTCATTCATAGAATTATATATGTTACAGTGTAAACTTCATTTTGGATAATTGTAAATCACTTACAAAATATCACTTACCAAATCTGAACAAAGGCTGACACATTATATTTTATTTATGGCATTTTAGTGTTTTTGATTCCTAAAATCTTGAATCATTTCTTCTTATTAATTTTCTATTGTTTCAAAAATAAAAATAAAATCAATTCCACATTCAATTTACATTTGCTCGGAACCAATAAGATATTTTGGCTGCAACAATAAAAATGTTCAAGTTCTGGCTACTATCTCATCAACTTGATTACCTATATAATATGATTGCCAATGCTAGACATGAAACTGACGACACATTTTGTGCAGGAGGCTACGAGGGAGGCATAACAATTAATGTATAAAAAACAACTCCTGCAATGACATTTCTTCTCTGATTGTACTGTACACGATAAAAAAAAACTAAACTGCATCTATTATACTAAGCGCACAATGTCATGTTCTCATCTGGATGGATGGTCAGGATTTCATACTTCCAAATTTTCATCCAAAATTTGAAAGTGCTACAATACTGAGTTTAAAATCCGGTTCTAGCAAACTATTTAAACAAAATATTTCGTTTTCCATGGGTGTCGTTGCAAATGTTGCAATGGTTATAGTTTTAGAAAATAAATAAATTGCAGCTCCGAGCTTACTAACCAGGTATCAGGAGGATAGGTGATTCCAATCTGTGGTGTCTCATTCCGGGTAAAAATAACGTTCATTTCGGAATCTCAGATCCCCAAACTACTTTGCCTCCGAATGAATGAGTTTCTGAACACGAGCACTTCGGGATCCGGGACATTGCTTTCCATTCCGAGTTTCAGACTCACAAGCACCTCAAGCATATATATATACGAAACAAAGCCGAATGAGTCAGATTCTCTGAAATAGTGAAACTTCCGATTTGTAGTTTCAAGTCATGAAGCCCCGTCCGTAAGGGCAGCCCAGAAACCGGGGTATGCCGGTGAGTGCACCCAGCGCACTGTATTTTGTAGTAAAATGCGAAAGAATATATAGTTCGCTTGTGCCCCGGCTTGTGCTGAGCACCCGGCTGGATGTGTGAAGATATGGACTAGGTAATTGCAAAGCAGGCCAAGTTATCAAAAATAATCGCCGGTTAGGACCTACTGAGCCGCGGGTGGCGAGGTTGGTACTAACTGGCAATTATTTTTGATGACTTGGCCTACTTTGCAATTACCAGACATAATGTCAATGTAGGAGAGTTGAGTCGTTTGACTTCTTTGATTGCTTAACCAATCAAAACATACCACAAAGGTGAAAGTCTCCTACATTTAGATTATGTTAGGTGAATCCGCACTCACTAAGTTGATACAGGTTGGTAGTAGCAGAAATTTCTCTTAGATTTCTCACTCTCAAACCAATGAAATTTCTACTTCATACTGATCGTGTTGAAAATTTGCACAAAGCAAGCAGTGAGCTTTATCAGTCTTAATCTTCCTCTCCTTAACCAATCGAAACAAGCCACAACGGCGAAACTCTCCTGCACTGACATTATGTGCAGGATATGCTGCAACTTATACATTCAGTGCGTGCAGTAAAGCGTATGACATAGTCAGAGTCATGGTCATGTTTACATTGCCTGTATTGTACCTTGTGCCACGATTATTGTTGGATGTTCTATTAAGTAAGTTAGCCATCAACGCTTACGAATTCTACCGGAGTTTGAATTTTCGAAATCGGAGGTCGAAGAGTTCCAAATTCACAGTTGCTTGACCGTAAAGTGGCCATGGGAAAACACCA
Source organism: Pseudisothecium myosuroides (assembly GCA_951799445.1). Taxonomy (NCBI): domain Eukaryota; kingdom Viridiplantae; phylum Streptophyta; class Bryopsida; order Hypnales; family Lembophyllaceae; genus Pseudisothecium; species Pseudisothecium myosuroides. The sequence continues at coordinate 17,818,646 of OX637287.1, read as the reverse complement.
TTCACATTATCTTTTCACTAAATTACAGTACTGATGTGTATTCAGCTAGCAATTTTCAGCTTCATTCAGGGAGATATCTCCTTGTTAAACCATTTCCAGTTTAGGTCTAGGATTGGGTGGGGGCCGCGCGAACGCGAGCCCCCTCTGCCACAAATTATGACGTGTATGCCTCCCGTAGGAAGATACTACAGTCACCCGGCCCGTGGTGCAATGGGGCAGGCTCCTCTAGGCCATCCACCTTCAGGATAACGGATCGACCCCGCCCAGGTAAGTAGGGAGAGCGTCGCACCCTCGAGTACTTCAAGGTCCGGGTCATCCGCTGAGCCTCCCAAAGCTATGGGACATCTCTCAGCTCACCAGAGGGAAATCACTGCCCGGCCTTGCAGATCAAGTCTGTGTTATCTGCTCGATGGAATACTTAAAAGGTTGGGAGTTGGGACAACACATGAGCCACCTGAAGCTATCGGACATCTTATACATGTTCGAAATCACCATACCTGCCATCATTCGATTGGTCTCAACAGCACTCGATTAGTGAACTCACTTCAGCACTGCAGAACAAACACTATCGAGTAGATAATCAGGAGTAACAAACAAAGGGATGAACTCTTCCACTCTTCGAATTCAACAAAGTGGCATTCACTGACCTTCAAGTATCTGAAGTATATGAGTCATTGATAATGCATGAAATGTAACCAGGACATGGAATGGTGAATAATTGCCAGCAACTCTTGACTTATCACTGCAAGTGCCGATGTGGGAATTAATATTGAAACAGCTTCACTTGGAGAAATCAATGTGCTTTCTAGGATCAAATACACTTTCAGTAAAATCAGGGCTGGTACGTAAACCAGACCAGTGGTACCACGGCCACAGCATTATTTTGGCATGATCTAATCCGTCGTTGAATTTGGCTGTGCCTCAGCAGAGATTCATAACCTGAAATTCGAGGAGCCATGGGTGAGACTCGAACCGGTCCTGATGTCGAGATCATCACGCAAGACTCCTTCACAGTCTCACAAGTAACTCCAGAACCGTCCGGTTTGGCAATTTGCATTGATGGGCCCCTTGGAGGGGCAGTCCAAAAAATGGGGTATGCCGGTGGTGTGTACCCAGCGCACGGTATTCTTTAGTAAAAGGCGAAAGAATAGTTCGCTATATGCTGAGCACCCAGCTTGATGAGATGGGGTGAGAGTATGCAGGTACTTATACACACAGATTGTAACAGCGTGAAGCAAAGCATATGGGGTAAGTTACTTCGAGGCTCTATTCTAGGAAGCACAACATCGTTTCACTACAGTGCGGGCGGCCTAGCAGTATCAACACAGTGGTAAGTAAGATACATGTACACCTTTAAAAGCTACACCGGCAATAATAGCAACTTGAAGAATTGAAACATCATTGCTCTATAATTGTGACAACATGTACTCCAGAATACCTACACATACTTAGAGCCAAACCCCTGGACAACCTAATTAAAAACATGGATCTCAAGTGTTAATGAGCGAAACGGCAGAGGCACGAAAACCCAGTTGGAAATTCTGAAAGATCATTCGACAATGAAACAACATGCTGATTCGATGGACATTCATTCCTGTAGTTCTGAGCTGCAGTGCAGATTAAAATATTTATGATAGAAATGCATATGGCATGGGAAAGCCAGGTGCAAGGAGTGCCGGTAACAATTGATGCAGACATTGACATGTGTAGGTGGATTCTGGTTGTGGCCTTCAGTTCCTGTGTCAAGATATTCCATCATCACTCTGTTCTCATGGCTACGTGGAAGGCAGCCCAAAGCTCGTACGTGCGTTCCTGAAAAAAAATTGGACTCTCTGAAGACGTATCATTCTTCTGCCAAGCCCCAAGTCATTTTAAAGTCTGATTTTGGTGATTTTTGTAATTGGGTAGAGAATTTAGAAAAGTGGTTCCAACACTATTTAGAAAAGTGGTTCTGGTTTGCCCTTGGCATGATCCTCTGATTAGGGGTTCCAGGGCTCATCAGTGTTTCGATATGACTGATATTTGAGAAAGTGACTGCTAATTTGGAAAATCTAAGATTGAGTATTCAAACTTGTTTCGGTACAAACATATCAAATCTAAACCTTTTCTCGTTACCTGACTTTGCAAGGATGGTTTCCGATTTAATTTTAAGCTTTGTACAATCAAAGACCATCTTCGTGGGAAGAAATCATGCGCAAGCTTATGCATAACTATTAGAATGAGGAAGAGAAAAGTGTAGACAATTGTGGGGAGAATTTTAGAACAATCTTATTGAACTGCTAGGAAGTTCTGGAATACACCTTGAAAGAACGAAGAACATATCTTTCTGTACAATATAGCTATCTTTGTGCACAAATACATTTATGTGAGGATGGTCTGAAGGCAAACTCAAGAATATTCTGACACTCAAGGTAGAATTGAGTACATGTTGATTACAGGCTGGAGTGAATGGAGAGAATGGTGGTGATAAAGGAGTCGGATAGCACAAGTCAGGCCACAATGGCGAGAAGTTCAAGCATGATTGAATGAATACTGATGATATGCACCCTGGCAACAATCATTCTTGGAACCATGGACTTTACTTTGCGCATTACAGAGCCTTTCATGTCTTTTCAACATTCCCAATCAGCCACAAGACGATGCTTCAAACACTGACAAAGCCTTCAGTATAATTCAAGACAACAAATTATTGAGAAGAGATGGTGAAAAAAAAGCATGAGAATATCTCATTGTTCTGAAAGGACCAAGGATTCATGCTTGGATATTGCCCAATTCAATTGGGCATTTTGTGGAAGATATAGTTCAAAGTCAATAACACTAAAAGCCGTGAAAAACATTGCAAGTACTGGTCAATAAATAAATGAAATCAAGTAACGGAAGTCCTTATCTGACCTACTCAAAGCTGCTTATAAAAACTTGACTTAAATTGGCCCCTCGGTCTTCTGAAAAACAAGGATGAATGTTTGTTGGTCATTCTCTACGCATACTAAATTTAAGGATACACGTCACTCAGATTACTGCTTCAGGAGTTAAGGTGCTTATTCTCACTTCTGAAATGTCCCGAGTTTTAATCCTCAAGGGTTCTGTTCACTTTGTCTCTGAGGCTCGAGACTTTTTTCTTCTTTTTTCTTTTCTTTTCCAGTTACCCGGCATATTATAAATTCGAAATCTGCGTAAACGCCGGATGGTGTCCCCGACAAATACGAGTTTAAAACTTTATCACTCATAAATTGCTCTTTGCCGAGAAGCACCGCAAAAATGGATGCTCCCAAGGCCGACGGTGATAACGTCAGTGAGCCCCTACGTTCTGAGGCGCGGGTGATGGAAGCACACCGTCTGAAGCAGCAAAACAACAAACAAAGCAGCGATGTCAATAATATGTTAACCATAGCAAGCGGATATAATATTACAATAAAAAGCTAAACAATGCATCACTGTCAATCAACCGTAAACCAAGGAACTCAACTACGAATATGTTCTTGCCGAGCACAGCCTCACGCCAGGTGTGAAGGATGACATTGCTACTAACTGCTCTGGGAATTGTTTTGCATAGGACATTGTTTTGCTCTGGCCATCGGTTACTAAAGAAAATGGCAAAGCTGTGTTGTATTGATAAAACAGAACAAGTAGAAGGGAGCTGACCCAGATCCTCGTGACTTCCACTGGAGAAGAGAACCGACAAACTTGTGGCTGAAAAACTTGGCAACATCAGAGACGTTGCCACCGCCAACCCCGGGCGTCTCGCGGGCGACAATCTTCTGCCAGCAGGAAGTGTACCCGTCTTGGAAACTTCGGTAGGACTGCGGTCGCTCTCACACGGCGGAGGATGGTAGAACGTCCGCCCAGTCTCTGGGTAGCGCCCATAGAAGCGGAACGCGATCACAAATCCCAGATCCGCCAGCTCCATCAACGACCTGATCTGCGCCATTGCGAAAGCACGTCCTTCACTGCAAAGGGCACGTCCTTCACTACAAAGGACACGTCCTTCACTGCTACAAAGGATCAGAGCTTCGGCAGCCACAGGAACTCCAATTACGGCTGCTCTCCTCCCGATCCTCCCACCAGTCGATAATGTCGTAACTCCTCCTCACCACACGCAATGCGACGGTGTTGCAGTCATGGAACGCCTCAGAGTTCCACGAAGCACGAAACGAGAGGGGCATCTCAAGAGCAACAAAGCGCGCCCACTTCTGCGATAGCCGAAACGAAGCCAAAAGAAGGGACCTTTGGCGACCCTGTCAATTTATACAAGACTGTCAATACAAGAGCACTGAAAAAGGTCAGCGACGCCAAAGCAAGACCCGAAAAGCACCACTCCAACGGCACCAACTCAAGGTCAAATCAACAAAGACAGGCCGCGCTTTAGAAACCGAACTCCAACACGTACAGGACTGCAAATCCTAACCACCCATCGAGGTAAGAGCTCGCAATGCAAGAAGAAAAAGTGCACAATTGAAAGACTCCCGAGGAGATGAAAACGAGATCGCACAAATGGGTTGACTGGATCGGAAGCAACGGCGTACCGCACTGGACGCTCGCAAGCAGGAGACGACTGAGGCGCCCCAAGGCGCGGGAGCCGAAAGTGCGAGAGCGAAAAAGAACGAATGGAAGGGCAGGGCTTCTTGTACTTGCTAGAGAAGGATGGCCTGTGCCGCAGTCGCCCGTCTGCGGTCGTCCGTTACTCGTCGTCCGTCGTCGTCGTGGCGACGGAAACGTGGCGACGGAAAGGGAGGGGCAACTGGCGCTGCCAGAAACGGACGCGGTTCTGAGAGCGGTGTTTACGGACGTGATAAAATATCGTTGTTGCGTTTCCGCGTGATGGAATTAAATAATGGGGCCCTCCGTGAGAACTGGGTTGATTGATTTCCAACGGCTGTGGATTTGAAGAGCATCGTTATCAGTTCATTGGTTCAGTACAGGGCTTTTTCTCATTTTTTATATATATATGAAGTGCCGAAGTGGTGATATAAAAACTTATAGTGGTGCTCCAAAATGTTATATTGGTGCTCCAAATTTCAGCATTCATCCACATATTGGATAAAAAATATTGCATTAGCACATATTCATAATTTCATCCATGATTTGGCGATTTCATCCAAGATTTTTGTTTAATTTGAAGCTTTCTAGCAAAAAACTTCACGGTTTGTCACCATTTTTTAGCCAAATGATTTTTTCCTAGTACAATTTGGCTCTATTTCATCCCCCCAAAGCCCAAGTTCAGTACCTTGGAGATATAACTTTGTTAGAGCATTGCCAAACGCTATTCACTATCACTGGCAAAGGCAATTTTGGCAAGGCCGAAAGCCAGGGCATTTCCTACCTCCACTTACTATGATCACTAGCATCACTATCACCAACCTAGGTAGTTTTGGCAGGGCATCCCTCGTCCCCACTTGCCAACCTTTTTTTAACACTAGGCACACCATATTTTTCCTTTTTTCCCTTAGCATCGCGTAGATGGGGTAATTTTCCTAAACCTTATAATTGATTGTTTTGGCAATATTTTTTGTGTTTTTTAGTTGATCAATTTGTAAATAGCTTGTAATCCAAGTGCTACAATTGTGGGGCATAGCTTGTAATCTAAGAACCAATAACTGTAACAGTGCTAGTATGTGAGCCCAAGAATGCAAGTTTGTGAGCATTGAGCCTACAATATAGGTACCTATAATATAGATATGACACACTATAGAAGGTGTATGTATCATAAACACCTATAATATGGTTATTTGTAATATATATATATCCTATAATCATATACGATTTCTATAGTATATACACCTATAACATAGGTATATAGTATTTTTAACTCATGGGCTAATAGTCCTATGCTCACATAATAGCAACCCTCCCAATAACTGCAAGGGTGTTATTGTAGCCAGTCTTTAATTTGCCTAGTCCACGTTGTGGGATCCTTCCAGTGCAATGCCCACCATTTTTACAAAGTACACCAGCTAGCCTTTGTTGTGGGATTTGGCCACCTTATGGTAGTGATGCTTTTTATAGGTCCTCTTGAATCTTTGAAAAAAATGCCCCAGTCTTCTATGGTTACTCAACCACCCCCAATCCTTGCATTAATTAATAAGTCCATTAGGCATCTGAGGAGGCATAATAGGCCTTCCTTGCATGTGAAGGACCATTTCATAGGTATACAATGTTATGGAGATGCATGCGTAAGTGTGCAATAACATGAGGGGTGGTATTCAATGAATAATTTTTTGTAAAGTTGTAAGATATATTTTTTGAATAAAGTAAATAAGGCTTTTACCAAACAAATTCACTACCTACAGTAGGTACTTTGGAGAAGTTGTTTGGTAACTCATCCATTTTTCAAAGATTGCAAAAATTGACAAAAGCTATATGCATGTAGAATCAAGCTATTATGGCAAAAAAATGTTTTTTCTATGATTTTTCAAAGTAAACTAGGACAAATTTGATAAAGCATAGTATCTTGATGCTAAAGGTTTGTTGAGGTATGAAAATGAGAACATCTTGTAGGTGGCTCGAGATGTGGCGTCATTGCATGGTTGATGGAAAAAAACATGCTAACCTTCTATCAAGTTTTTTTCTTAACATTATTAATTTGAACAATTTTACTATTTTGACAACTTCTAGCTCCTTGGTCTAGATCTAAATTTCAACATTTAAAGCAATCTTTCTTGAATTTGAAGACTACTAATGAAATGAATTTTATCAAGTCTAGTTTCTACTCCAATTTGAAAATGTGAAAAATCCCGAAAAATGAAGCTTTTGTTGCAATTTGAACTTTGGGCCAATAAACATAGGATATTGAGTTTTTTTATTATAGAATGACACAAAACTTTGGTTCATTCTATACCATATTCAATATTTGTAGAGAAAATTTCAAATTGTTTGAACATATTTTGTATTTGATATGAACTTTCTTAATTTTTTTAAATTAAAAATTCATAGTGGTTTCAAATTTTCATAAAAAAATCTAAAATTTACTTATAATTTTAAAGAAGATATGTGATTTCATCTTTAAAAGATAAGTATAAAAACTTTATTTATAGTAGTCACAAACTAAAAGCATGATGTGCCGTGCTTATCAAAATGATGTGCAATAAAATGATGTGTAGAGGCTAATGCAAAAATTCAAAATGTGAAGTCAATAGAGCTTGCTTGAGTTCTCATGAAAGCCCAAGTAGGCTCCACAGTCCGTTAGGAGTTAAATTCGGAAGAAATTATAACAGTAAATGCTATTGTTACCTTACTGTAAATGTTAATAGAATATCTTGGAGTTTACATAATGTAAAATGATTCATTTATGAGAATTTGCATTCCTTTACTATGCTTATGTAGCATCTTGGTTAGTGAACCATTTATATCAGCTATGAAATTTCAACGATAGAAGACGTACCTTCGATGATTTCTACAGTAGAGTTCTTTTACAGAGTATCCATACTGAATTTATATCTGCAAAACTTTGTAAGACTTCATTTACACCAACTGAAGACCCACGGCAGCTTTGGCCTTCAGAAGCAAAGCAACCTTCAAAAACTGTATGGAAGTATACGGAGTACTGTACAACACATTATACTGGGCGTGCAAACTCACATCTTTATAAATATTGAAGCAACCTCCCAAAAGAGATTTAGAAATCACATACCACAGCACTGAAAATATCTGGCAAAAGCACAGAATGCCTTTAGTGGTTACAACCGTTCCAATCATTCCATCATTCTCTTTCTTAACACTGTTGAGTACTATATACAGTATCAAGTAAATGTTGGTTGGCTTGAAATCAAAGTTGAAATTTATAGGCAGGATTGTGGTCTGGGGCGTTGCTTTCATGTCAAAACGCTTCACCGGAATTGAATAAATGTCGGAGACCTTAATGGTACCTTAGAGTCTCTTTACAAGTCACAAACACAACACGACATGCACATGGGACATTAAATGCGTGATCGTTGTTCATTCCTGCAGAAAAGCTGTTGCAAATGGCATCAGCTTCTGATGTGGTGGGATCGGAGAGCATTCCAGAATCATCGACTTAAATTTAGGGCTGGAAAATTATGTCTGCGGCGTTACCATCGCAGCGTTTTCTGATTTGACATCCCTCTTACTCGCTGTACAGTAAGGGGATAATGACCACCTGCTCTTTCCGCTTCACGTGCAGATCAGTTTTAATTTGAGCTGAAGCAGCGTACAGACATAACCCTAAATTCTTCAAGTCCGGGTTGGGAATCACGCAGAGTCTGCCACTTGCAAGCACTCCCTACTCCACTCACACACTCTTTCTTTTCCAGAATGCTCACACACCCAGTCGTCCAGTTGTGATCTGATTGATGGGCCCCAATCGAGAGGGGGCATATCTAAAAAATGGGGTATGCCAGCGTTCGAGTGTACAAAGCACACGGTACTCTTTAGTAAAAGGCGAAAGAATAGTTCGTGGCACAGAGTGAGCATGGTGGATATACATTGTACACGCCTAGTGTACCTGAGTGTAGCAACGCGTATGAGCTAAGCACAGCTATGCTCCGTGTACACTCAAGAAGCCCAAACCTAGCTAGTATCCCGCTTGATCATGAGTGTGACCCCCAAATGCTATGGCTGCTGCTGGTCTCTCACCTGCATATGTTTACCTCCATGGCTTAACAACTTGATCCGTCACAACTTGCACACTCCATTCCCTTGAGAATATGTAGTCCATCGCAACGGCAGAATCGCTTGCACACCGATGCAAAAATCGAACTGAACTTTCATACAAAACTCTAAAATTTTCTTCTACGGCACACCCAACTAAAATTAAGTTTCAAGTTATGGTTTTGACTTGGGTGGGGGCCGCGCGAACGCGAGCCCCCTCTGCCACAAATTATGACGTGTATGCCTCCCGTAGGAAGATACTGCAGTCACCCGGCCCGTGGTGCAATGGGGCAGGCTCCTCTAGGCCATCCACCTTCAGGATTACGGATCGACCCCGCCCAGGTAAGTGAGGTTGTCGTCGCACCCTCGAGTACTTGAGGGTGTGGTCTTCCTTTGAGACTCCTAAAGCTATGGGACATTTCGTTTCAGATCCTATGCATGAGGACTGCCAGGCCTTCGTGCTCTGAAAGGCTCATCAAGAATAATCAGAACAGGCATATACTCACATGGATCTCATCAATCTGGTTCACAAGTCCGTCTAAGTGAACATAGGTGTACCACAATTTATATTCATTCATATCAGAGAAAATGTGGTGAAATCCAGGCTCCTAGCTCCATTCTCTGTCATCGGTAATATTCACTTCACTTGGGTTCTGAAACTCTAAATTCTAACCAAAGCAAAATTTGAGTTACATCATCAACTTATTCAATCTTCTTGGGGTCACAAAACACATTAGATTGGATATGCCTCTAACAACTCTGGAGGACTCCAAAATACAAAGCACATTTTAGATTTGTATGGTTGCGATTAGACTAGTGGGGTTAAAATTTCACGTTGTCTTGTAAACAAACTTTGAAGCAGGATGAACTTCTTAGCAATGTATGAATTGATTGGTAACATTGAGTGGAACAACTCCACCGCTAAAATTCTACAAGATTTTGATTAGGTTACATGCAAATCGCATCCGCTGCAATAAGCAGGCAAGGAATTCATGTTTCGTGCAGTTCAAGCCTTGACAGACAGGGCTCACTCCATTGAATATGAAATTATAAATTTAGTTTTAAAAATGGTCAAAGGAAAAACACCTGAAACCTAATTTGCACGCAACGGATATATCAAGAAGAGATTTTTGTTAAATTGGCGTGTTAACTTTCAATGCGCTAAAATCCTGAAACTCAAGCGCATACCGAGCTCTAATTAAAAACTGCAATTCCAGGTAAAGAGCTGGGGTTCAGGACGGGCGCTTGGAAAAGTGCTTATCTCTAACATGACGATGTGTGGGATTGAAGCAGCTTCACTCGGTGAGATCGAAGTCCTTTCCAAAATCATCAATTTATTATGTCGACTCAAGCCTGGTGAGAAAATCAGCTGGCGTTACCATTGCAACAGCATTCTTTTGACATCCCCTTCCAAATACACAAATCCTAGACAGGAAAACATGTCGCTGACCGTGGTTGAGACCGATTTAATGGCACAGTATTGTTGGAGGTTTCCGAGAAATCCTCAAGTCGGTCCAGTTCCGCAATTAACAGTGATGGGCCCCTTAAGGGGACTTCCAGAAAATGGGGTATGCTAGTATTTGTACCGTGCGCTATTCAACATCGTGCAGATTTAACCCTGATTGGACAAGCCTTGGTTAAGACTCGAGGCGAGGGTGCACTAACATTCGAATCACCTCGTAATACACCTTCGCAATCCATTCAGCACATTCAAGGGAACCTTTTCAGTCGATCCAGCTTCGCAATTCATATTTGATGGGCCCCTTGAGGGGCAGACTAAAAACTGGAGTATGCTGGTGAGTGTACCCAGTGGACGGTACTCTTTAGTGAAAGGCGAAGAATAGTTCGCTTTGAGCTGAGCACCTGCCATAGATCAACGACGGTGAGAGTATGCAGAAAATTATATAGGAAGAGTGTAATTACGTGCAGCAGCGCGTATGGGATAAATAGAGATCTATCCCACCCTCATGCGGCCTACACCGGGTTCACCGCTAATGAGCTTGATGTCTCTGACTTGTATATTTTCCCCTCTTTGGCGCATCTCTAACCGTCACAACTTACTCAGGACATCCCCATAAGAATATTGAGTGTACTGCAATGGCACTATCACTTTTAGGCTGTTGCAACATTCAATTGCACACCAATCCAGTAAAGTAGCTCCAAGTTTACCTTGCAGCACCCACATTTTCAAGGCAGTCACATGATCTATTCGGTGGCTCCTAAAATCGATGCTATGACATAGCAATCTGTTCTTTCAGCTGTCTGAGAAAGTACTTCAACAAAGCATTACACTCGGGTGTCGTCAATACAACCGTGCCGAGTTCACTCTTGCGTGCAATTGAAGAGACGTTCGAAACAGTACAATTCCAAGAGATCAATTTAGGGTTTGTTTTAGGTTTAGGGGTGGGTGAGACCTCAGAGTAGTGTTCCCACGAATTCTATTGGATTCCAGTATTGGATTTTTAGTTGAATGAGGATAGCGCGAACGCGAGCCCCCGCTGCCACAAATTATGACGTGTATGCCTCCCGTAGGAATATACTAGAACTCCCATGTCCCAAGTGCAATGGAGACAGATGCTCTAGGCCATCCGCCTTCAAGATCATGGATAGTCCTCGCCCACGTAAGTGCCAAAATCATTTGACGATGGCCTTCTTAAGTGGTAGGGACAACCCATGAGCCACCAGAAGCTAGGGACATCGATTAGTAACGAGTTCACCGTCACTGTGATGGAAAATTTTCGGTCAGCTCTCAATCAATAGCCCATTGTTTTGAATATTACATCGAAATTGCGATACTTTGGAACACACTCTTGTAGCATTTAAATAGATTGTCTCTTGCGCAGATGTGACTAAGCATTAATTCTTGAGTCCAAGTCTTCGGATTTCTCAAGGTGTAGTAATCCAAACTCTTCTGCAACAAACACTCGATCACTTTCATATTCTCCGGTGATTCAATATATTACAAGATGCTGAAAAACGCTGATACACGTGTGCACAACGAATGTTACGAATATACGTACAGACTGGCTTTTAACAACATCAAATAAATCCTCAAACGAAAAAAATCAAACATAATACGTTTGATTGCAATGCAGAGAACGCAGATCCATGCCTTCATTGGTATTTATTCAAGTCAAGCCTCTATTGGTATTTCCACACATCTGCGTCACACAACAGCAAACCATGTCACTCGTCACAAAGTTCCGTGCAAACAAGACTAAGTTCTCTTGGTCATTCCAGTTTAGCAATTCACATTGATGGGCCCCTTGAAGGACGGTCCAAAAAATGGGGTATGCCGGTGGATGTACCCAGCGCACGGTATTCTTTAGTAAAAGGCGAAAGAATAGTTCGCTCTGTGCTGAGCACCCGGCTGTGTGAGGGAATCGGCTGAGTTTGGAGAGGCTTATACACACATAATGTAACTGCGCGTCGCAACGCGTATGGGATAATAGAGGCCCAACGATGCTGTTAAGCTTAGTACCTGCTTTCTTGCACAACATGTTGCCCTCTCTAGCTTGGTGAATCTCTGTCCATCAGAAATGTGTTGCACACAGCTATAATTATAAATGCATGAGAGCATCTCCACCGGCTCCCTGCAAAATGGGCACGCCAGCCCCCAAGTGTCGTGTGTTAGGGAGTAAATTGGCCACGCTCAGTTACCGGGGCCCCACCAATAGACAATACATAAGCAACAAATTGTCAGAAGCTCCCGCTTTCCAAGGCGTGAAGACATTGATAAATGCTGGTGGTTGAAATTTTGTTGTTGATCCTACGGAAGCTGTTGAAGTGGTGAACATGTTGGAAGCGGTTTGTAATAGTAATGTTACCTGCTCCTCAAGGTGCCATATTCTAACTCCTTACCGTGGCACAAGTCAATTCTTGAGCTCACTGCAACATCCAATGTCTAGCTCTGAATGTGGTGCGGCCTATGTTGAATATTCATCAAGGCTGCAACTAGTGGGTCTCATATTACTCCCCGGGCACGCCAAAACATTGTCAAAGGCTGTTTGGCAAGAACCGGTGGAGATGCTCTGAATTGCTCCACAGATGGTTTGCAGCCCAGTAAACACTTGGTGTCAGCAAAGTGAATCAAGTCCAAAAGTGTACCCAAATTCAATTTCAAGATCCTAGTTATCACCACCAAGTCTAGAAATATCCAATTTATCTAGGTTCAAATTAACCCTTCAAGGTTCAACTATCCACAAAAGTGGATGATGCATGTTTTTAATAAATCTACTTCATCAAATTGATGATCATTTAGGAAGCTTGTGTAAAATACAATAGAAAGAAGGAAGACTTATCTATATTATTGTGTGACTCTATTTTTGCAGGAGTTACTATTATTGTTATTGTTATTGTTATTGTTATTGTTATGACTAAGTTCTTGAAGTGTATCAAAGTTTGGTGCCACAAGTCTATATGGGCACCAAACTTGAGTGCCAAAACATCCTTTTCTACTAGTATTCACATCAAGGAGACACATCGTAGCTCTGAGAGGGATAAAATGACCTCCATTATAATAAAAGATTGAGTTTGGAGGAGAATAAAGTAGAATTATTTTAATTTCTTGATCTAAAAGGGAAAATTTTGGGTTTGGATGATCCAGCCTAGACATTTGGCTTAAAGACCCACCAAAGTCTCCAAACAAAAACCTGGCCCTTACTTTGTAGATGCTTAATTTTTTTTCTATATCTCTCTTACCTAATTGGAGGTCTCTCATTCCAAATACAAACTCAAAATTTGCATCTTTAATAAATAACAAACTTCTGCATTTTATGGAATTGATTCTCAAATGGAATTGATTCTTCTCCCTATAATTTTGTCCCCTTCAAAGGTCAAGACATGAGAAAAAAGAAAAAGTCAGTTGTAAAACCAACTATAGACCTCGAGTTTTGTCAAGATGCATTTATTACATACCGCCAATATATGATTGTCCAAAGTATCTTATTGTTGGAATGTCCTAAACTAAATTTTTTTGAACAATATTGGATTGGCATTCTACAACAACATGCCTTCTTAGATTTTGAAGGAATTACATCACAATTAATTTTACAACAACCTATCTTCCCTACCTTAAGGTAACAACACTTATTTGTAATATGTTTATAAAGAAAGTTTTATAATGTGGACCATTTACTAATTAAAAATAGGCATCTTACCATATCTAAGTGGGGTTCAAGTTGAGAGGTGGTTAGTCTTGTAGGAAGGTTAGGCCCTTCAGGTGGTTAGCCTTGTTGGAGGTTAGACTCTTGAGGTAGTTGACCTTGTTAGGTGGTTGGGGTTTGGTTGGGCATTTATCCCATATTGTTTGCAGCCTTGAGACCTTCTTGTGGGTACTTACAAGCTAGGCTTTTTTCTTTGGAATTTTTTTTCAAGTGTTTTAATTTGAAATCATTTTCTTTTGGGATTTATATTTTTTGTTTAGTTTAAGTTGCTTTTACTTTTTATGTACTTGTAAGGATTATACTTTAGAGCTTGAGAAGGTGCAATAGACAAACTTAAGAGGGTTTCAAGTGCTATTGCACCTTACAGTTTTCGAGAGTTGACTTCCAAGGTTTGAATTCCGAGTGAAGGGAATTTGCTAAAGCAATAGTGTTATTGTCTTAATTGTTGGGAACTAGTTTCTTTTGACATTTGCGGTTGGATTAGATGTTGGTTTATAAATTACTTTAATAGTCATTTGGTATTTCTTTGCTTTTTACAAACATATATGACAACCATGAGCCTTGTACTTTTTCAGACAGGCAACAGACCTCATGACACCATCCCACCTACATTCTTGTAAAAAATGTACAACTTCCTACATGAAGGTTTAGCTAAACCTATTTTTAGTGCTTTGAAAATTCATAATTTATTCATATAGAGTTCAAAAATTGCTTTAAAAAAGATACCAGAATCCTCTTTCAACTTTCAACAAGATCCACCAAAAGCTTTTAAAGTTCAATGATTGTGTTGAGTATAATAAACGAAACAAAAGCTCCAAACGTATAAAAACACCAAAGTATGCAAGAGAAAAGAATACAACTAACATTGAAGGATGGAAGTATATACAAAAGGAGAGAGACGATCAATAGTACTCTCTCCGTATTGGCTAGGAAATAGTATCAACTACTTTGTTGACTAAACTAACATGCATTATGGGGAGCGTTCACACTACGTTTCTTAACACTCCTCCTCGCTCGACATAATATGGATAAAATAATAAAATCCTATTGGCTGGTCGATGAAGGTAATAAAATTATTTGAATGCCGAACTGAGTCGCCAAGTCGTGGACTTGGTCGGCTGGTTTCATACGTCGGTGGTCAACCGACCGGTCCGCGGTTCGATTCTCGTCGGCCTCGTTGACTGGTTCGGGAAACTCGCGGCTTGGCATGCTAGTGAGGCAGGAATAACAGTCGACCCGCTATCCCACCCCTGAGCTGTGATGTGACAAGATGCAGGATACCCCAAGATGGTTAACAAGCTCCAGCATTGAACCCCAAACCGTGGTTCTCACCACGACCCCACCTTTTTCTATTTGAAAATTCCCGTAATCTTAAAAGTTTACGGTTGTTGCCTCATTAAAACCTTATCTGGGAAAACCTTGGTTATATTCAAGGATAAAACCGCAGATGAAGGAAAAAGAGTACAACACCTTTATCAATTCATTCTCATAGTAAAACCCAGTGGGAAAAATCTATGGAAGGATATCAAAAGGATCAATAAATTTCATAATGAAAATCTATTGAATTTCTTGTTCCAAAATACTAAGTCGCCGCATTCCAATGCCATGGACAAGTCGACGATGAGTAGATGATGGAAGAGCCTTGGTAAAAAGATCAGCAAGATTATCTGCTGATGCAATTTTCTTAATGTCAAGTACCTTGTCTGTAATCAAATCATTCGTATAGGTGAAATATTTTGGATCAATATGTTTTGTGCGATCACCTTTAATAAAACCTGCTTGCATTTGAGTAACACAAGCACTGTTGTCTTCGTATAAAATAGTTGGAGAGTTATCATAAAATAATCCACAGTTGGTTCGAATGAACTTGTCAATCGATCTTAACCAGATGCACTCTCGAGATGCTTCATGTAAAGCAATAATTTCTGCATGATTAGATGATGTTGCAGTGATAATTTGCTTTACTGATTTCCAAGATATTGCAGCTCCATGTCGTAAGAAAACATAACCTGTTTGAGATTTGGATGTTGCAGGATCTGATTTATATCCAGCATCAGCATATCCAACCAATGTTGGATCTAGAGATCGAGTATAGTGTAGTCCCAAGTCTTCAGTTCCTTTCAAATAACGGAAAATATGTTTGATGCCATTCCAATGTCGAAGTGTAGAATGAGCGCTATGCCTTGCAAGAACACTAACTGCAAATGCAATATCAGGCCTTGTAGACGTAGCTAAGTATAAAAGTGCTCCGACCACAGCGAGGTATGGGTAGTTTTCACCCAATGTTTCCTCCTCCTCCTCGCAAGGACGGTAAGGGTCTTCACCCTTAGAACTCCGACCTACCATAGGTGATGATAGAGGATATGCATCGAGCATGTTGAATCTTTTTAGGATTCGGTTGATGTATGTCGTTTGAGAAAGAAAAATGCTACCATCTTTCAAATGGTGAACTTGTAAACCAATACAAAAAGTAGTTTTTCTAAGTTCCTTAATTTCAAACTCACGAACAAGAAGCTGAGTAGCTGCAATACATGCAGATTTGGTACCTATAAGGTTCAAGTCATCAACATAAACAGCAATGATGACGAAATCATCTTTGTCTCGTCTGATAAAGAGACATGGAAGCAATGCATCATTAATAAAATGATTCTCAATAAGAAATTGTCATAGGCGTTGATACCACATGCGTCCAGATTGTTTGAGACCATATAGTGCACGTTGTAATTTAACACCACGATATTTTCCTGGAATATTTGGACTTGAATTTGTAGATTCAAGGCCAGGCGGGACTCTTATATATATATTAGTATGAAGTGAGCCATATAGATAAGCAGTAACAACATCCATAAGTGTCATCTCAAGGATGGTGTGTACTGCCATTCCAAGAAGATATCAAAAAGTGATTGTATCCATAACTGGCGAATATGTAATATCATAATCAATGCCAAACTTCTGTGTGAATCCTTGAGCAACAAGACGAACCTTATAGCGAATAATCTGGCCTTTGTCATTTCGTTTGCGTACAAAAACTAGTTTGTATCCAAGAGGTTGTGAATTGAGATTATTTACGATAGGTCTAAATACTTGTCTCTTGCGCAAAGAATTATACTCCTCCTCAATAGCAGCTTTCCACTTGAGCCAATCAGAGCGATTCATCGCATCTTCAACACTACGCGGTTCGGGATCATCTTTCTCGCAAGAAAGATTTTCTACAACCATAGAAATGAATGGTTCATCTATATCAATATTTGCTCTGTCCCATATGTGACCAGTACCGCAGTACATCACAGATAATTCTGTATTCACCTTAGACATTTCTTTTTTAGAAATAGATGGATGAATAAAATCGGCAATGGTTGCTGTAGGTAGAGAAGAATTAGCAGCATCAAAGAATGCCTTGCGTTTACGTGGTTGCTTATCGGGTCCACGAGTCCGTTTGGCCATAGGTTGAAGAGTAGGAATAGTTGTTGTTTCTGGTACAAAAACTCGTGCAGGAAGATTTCGAGCTTCATTCAATGGAGTTTTAGTGATTCTTGGTGCATCATTGAATCCATCAGGTGTCTGATCTGCAATCTTTTGCAAATACAAAATCTTTGCAACTTCGTTTTCGGTCAAAGATGTTCGTGGATCAGGATTTGAAGTAAATGTTTGAAGTGTTTGAAAAGTAAGACTAGTAGGAGTTTGTTGAATAGAAGTTGCTCCTTTCAAAGTTGGAAATATATCTTCCTCAAAACGACAGTTGGCAAAACGCGCTCGAAGTAATGTACCAGTAGAAGGGTTAATATAACGAATAATGCTAGGAGAGTTAAATCCAACATAGATGCCTTCTTGGCGATGAGCGCCAATAGTATGACGTTGAGGTTCTGCAATTGGAACCCAAACACGGCATCCAAATACTCGCAAATGAGATACATTAGGAGCTCGCCCTGAAAGAAGTTCTTGAGAAGAAACAATCTCCACAGATGAAGGACGAAGTCGAATTAAAGTTGCAGCATGTAGAACTGCATGTCCCCACATGTATGCGGGCAAATTTGCATGTAAAAGCAAAGGCCTCGTAATAAGTTGGATTCGCTTGATGAAAGACTCTGCCAATTCATTTTGAACATGTTCATACGGAACTGAATATGTCAGATCAATCCCAGTGGCAGTACAATAATCTTCAAAAGATTTGGATCGGAATTCTTGGGCATTATCCATCCGAAGCGTTTTGATTGGGTAATCAGGAAAATGAGCCTTGAAGCGGATAAGCATGGAAAGTAAATTGGCAAAAACCAAATTTCTGGTTGATAGTAAGGAGACATGAGATTGTCTGCCTGATGCATCAACCAAAACTAAAAAATATCGAAATGGTCCAGACATAGGTGTTATAGGACCGCAAATGTCACCATGCAGTCTCGAAAGCATAGGTGGTAATTCACTGGGCAGCTTCCATATAGATGGTCTGGCAATCAGTTTGCCTTGAACACAAGCTTGACATAATGTCATTGAATTGACATTAGCTGGCTGCAAATTATGACCAAGAACACATGGAAGAATTTTCCGAAATAAAGTGGAGCCTGGATGACCTAGTCTTTCATGCCACAGTGAAATTTTATTATGTTTAGAAGATAAAGCAAAACTAGATACAATTGGTGGTCGGATTGGGATCCGATACAAGCCACTTGCCGCAACAAAGGCTGTTTCCACTACTTTATTGTTTTGTACAAAAACCAGAGCCTCTCGCCTATTTAGAGTTTTGGTCGAGAGATGAAAACCATTGGTGCGGATATCTCGATAGCTGATCAGGCTTCGAGGCGCAGAGGGAGAAAACATAGCACGCATGCATGTTATGGTGGTGCCCTCAGGCAAAATCACCTTTGTAGGTCCCTCCTGGAAACGAAACACATTCGATCCAGCCATAGTTATTAAATTTCTGGTTTGCCAAGTTGAAAGATTATCAACATTAAAAAATTGTTTATTCTGCAAAATAGTGTGTGTAGTTGCAGAGTCAAGGAGCGCATCACATGACTCACCAGTGGAGGTATCCTCAGCAACATGTGTTTCAATGTCTTCAGCTCCAAACGGGTCCATAGACACATCCATGGTATGAGTTTCACGACCCTGAGCTCGAAGTTTCTTGTTTTCTTGAAACATCTTGACAAAATAGTCTGATGTACGGCAAACATTTGCCAGATGGCCAACTCTACCACATTTGTGGCAAGTACGCGTCTTTGACTGACGCTTACCATGGTTGTGAGAAGAAGAATTGGTATTCTTCTTGTGCGCATGACTATGACTACCGGACTGTTTATAACGATGTTTCTTAAATTTTTGTGTCTTAGGTTTGAAATGAGAAACCTTGACAGCATGAGACTCAGGAACTGTAGTCCCAATAGGGCGGGCCTCTGCATTGCGCAGAAGAATCTCGTTTTGCTTTTCAGCAAGAAGTATCAAAGACATGAGATCTGAGTGATTCTCAAATTTCATGTTTCGATACTGCTAGGCAAGTACAGCAGAAACTGGTGGAAATGTTGAGAGGGTTTTCTCAATCATTTCCTGTTCGGTAATGGCTTGACCACATAATCGTAATTGCGATATGATGCGGTAAAGCTCATTATTAAAAGCAACAAGTGTTGGAAAATCCAATACTCGTAAATGTGTCCAGTCGTGGAGAGCGGTAGGAAGGAACATTGTTTTCTGATGGTCAAAACGAGCTTTGAGCTTTTGCCAAAGCTCATCTGGTTTTTCTATCTCTAAGTATTGATGTTGTAAAGAAGGAACAACATGGCGACGCAACAAAAGTAAAGCTTTCCACAAAATGGAAGCAGAAACAGTAGCAGTAGGAATAGTAGGATCTGTAGCAGCAGGATCAGTGGCACTTACAGTGGGAATAGTGTCAAAAGTAATAGCGTCTGATAATCCATCAGCAAATATATGTGCTTTAACAGTCCTCGCCCATAATAAATAATTGTTGCCGTCAGCTGCCAGTGGTGTAAAAAGAAGAGGCTGAAACCTCGGTGGCTCAATAATAGTAGCAGCCACCGGAATAGTCGTAGATGTAGCAACAGAAGAAGTTGAAGTAGTCATGTTGTAAAATGTAAATGGCTTTGGGGAGAAATTAGGGTTTGAATAGAGAGATAAAGATAAAGATAAAGATAAAATTGGAGATAAAGATAAAGATAAGATAAAGTAAAAGTAAAAGTAAAAGTTTAAAATTTAAAGTAAAGTTAAAATAAAGTAAAAGTAAAAGTAATGATAAAGATAAAGATCGAAGATAAAGATAAAGATAAGAAAATTATAAAGATAAAGAAAATAGGATAATAAAAAAATATATGAAGATAAGGAAAAAGAAAAATATAAAAATTTTATTTGAACTTTAAAAATTAAAAAAAAATGAAAAATGAAAAATGAAAAATAAAAATGAAAAAAATAAAAATGGTTGGGGTTTGGATAGTCAAGCAAGAGAGAGCTTGAAGGGCGAATGGTGAAGCTTGAGGTGAAGAAAATGGCTTAAGTGGCCAAGAGGTTAAGAAGTTTTGAAGAGGCGAGGAAGAAAGAATAAAAAAAGGAAGGGAGGAAAGGAGCTCTACAACAGCGAGGGAGCGAGGGGGCGAGAAAGCGAGGGAGCCAAGGAGCCAGGGAGCGAGGGAGTGAGGGAGCCAAGGAGCGAGGGAGTGAGGGAGCCAGGGAGTGAGGGAGCGAGGGAGCGAGGGAGTGAGGGAGCTAGGGAGTCTGGAGAGTACAACAACGAGGGTGAGCACAGAGCATGAGTACAGAGTGGTATGAGGAGGTTATAAAGCCTTCTCCCCAAACTAAATTCTAAATCGGAATTAAAGCTTAACAAAACTCAAAGCTTGAGTACGAAGAGGTCGTGCTGATAACGTGTTGAGTATAATAAACGAAACAAAAGCTCCAAACGTATAAAAACACCAAAGTATGCAAGAGAAAAGAATACAACTAACATTGAAGAATTGAAGTATATACAAAAGGAGAGAGACGATCAATAGTACTCTCTCCGTATTGGCTAGGAAATAGTATCAACTACTTTGTTGACTAAACTAACATGCATTATGGGGAGCGTTCACACTACGTTTCTTAACAGATTGTAACCATGCTCAAACCCTTATTTGAAAGTAATTACACATTGTCAGCTTACTGGTAAAAAATGAAAGATACCCGGAGGAAATGTGGAAACAGACACGGACATAGTGCCAATATAGTGTAAGTTAGTGTTTCAATGGCCCTTGATCCGGTGGACATTGGCTCATTGTCATGACAAACAGACACTCTATTCACGCCGGCCTTCTTCGAAGTCCGGAGTTTCTATCTATGTATCTAAGTTAGCGTTCGTCGTGACACTAGCCCGTATCTCCAAACTAAAGTCACGAAGCTCGCCGGCTTCGTCCTCGCTCCTTGAAAGCGACCAATTCCTGCACTTCGACCAGTCGCAACACACGGTCGCCAGTATGATGCCGGGCAGGCTGATCCATTCTCATCCAATTCTCTTGATCCTCTTGGTCTTTACAAGCCCCCCACGCAGCTAAGTTAGCTCAAGCTTCGCTGCCAAAGCAGTCACCTTAACTAACATCGACCAATCGCCATAGCCACTACTAACTTAGCTAAACCTCCGTCACTCTCAACCCTCAACTCTGTGGGTGCCATCTGCACACATTTGCAATTTGAGCGAGGATGGAGGCGATGGCGGTGTCCCGAGGATTAGTGGGAAATGTCCGATTGCACTGTAGCTCCTCTGCGGCCACTCCCTCGTCGTCGTCGTGTGTGCCGGCGCTCATTTCGTATTCCGGGTTGAAGCAGAAGAGCAGTGTGGGATTTTTCTGTGCTAAATCCTCGCAGGTTCACGTGTTGGCGGCATCCAGAGTGGGCAGGGTGGGGAGGGGCAATAGGCAAGTGAACGTGGAAGCTGCCGCCACGAATGGCGCCCCGCAGGCGTTTGATTATGATGTGGTGATTATTGGAGCGGGGGTGGGCGGCCATGGCGCTGCACTTCACGCTGTGGAGAAGGTGACTGGCTTTGCTTTCTAGATTTGTGATGGGTTCCATTTGTTTCGTGGGTTTAGTGGTGGATTTGTGATCAATGGGGAGACGCTGTTGGGTTTAGCGCGAGTGCAATCCAATGCGGGTGTCTCAGTGGTGTCTGTTGTAAGGATTGTGGTGAAATTTGATGCTGTTGCATCTGCTGATTAGAATATTCTCTCTTTTGAATTGGCGTTAGTGGTGGGAATAGAACAGAGTGACCATTCCTGTGGCTACCTAAAGTAAGCTCCATGCAAATAAGGATCTGACCTATGTGCATATGATGAGAATTAACTTTGAATCTTTGGGTCGCCAAAAGAAATGGAACCCGACGCTGGATTTTTGGTAAAAAATGTGGAGGTGTAGTCAATTAGCTGTGAATTTTGAAAGTCATTAGGGTGTCTTTTCCAAAACTATGTTTTTAGACTATGCTTATTCTGACCTTCCTAGCTCCTTTCACGAGACGGTTAAACCCCAGGCACTTCGCAAGAATGAAATCTTAGCTTGGGGCAGTTTTCATTGGTTTGAGGGTTCTACTGAGTGAAATTCTAGATGTGTAGTTTAGGAATCAGGTGCAATTGGGGCCTGAACTTTAGATTAATTGGTGTACAACAGTTTTTCCGGTAGTGTCAATCAGGACTCATTCCTGAGATGCGCGGTTCTCCAATTTCTGAAATTGGCCATGGGTTTTTTTGAGCCACAGGGTTTAAAGACAGCAATCGTCGAGGGAGACGTTGTCGGAGGGACGTGTGTAAACAGAGGATGTGTTCCGTCCAAAGCACTCTTAGCTGTTAGTGGACGTATGCGGGAGCTTCGTGATGAGCATCATCTCAAGGCCCTTGGAATCCAGGTTGATCTCTCATTTCTTGAACTTTGTACAGTATTATGCAGGCCATTTTCTAGGTTGTTTTGGTTTTAGTGTTTCCATTTCGGCCTCTTTTTGCCTTAGTTTGTGATAATTTATTGGCAGCGAAGTTCCCTGAAGAATACGTTTGGAGCTTCAGTTGTAGTATCCTACGTCCTTACATTTTGAGATGAATTGTATGCAGGTAGCAGCCGCTGAATATGATAGGCAAGCAGTTGCAGATCATGCTAACAACCTGGCCACCAAGATTCGGGGGAACTTGACCAACTCAATGAAGGCCATTGGGGTCGACATCCTGACTGGTGTTGGTTCCGTCGTGGTATGAGTGCTGTTTTTCTTTCTCATTTGGATCCTCTAGTAGACACCAAATATGTTTAATGCGCTTGTCTAGACCTATTGGTCCATTGCAAGAGGACTATCAGCAGCAATAACCTTAGAACTTTTCCTCCCAAGAGAACATGGATTTAAAATAATCAACTTAATTGATCATATTGTGAGAAGTCAGATGTGGCCAAATTTTACATCACCAGAATCACTTAAGAACACTGAAGGCTTTTTGGTGAAATAGTAAGTAACATTGGACAAGAGCAATTTCCTGTATGACCTACTTTAGACTGCTATAAAAAAATATTTGTATCAATTTGGTCCTGGTTGTCCTTTACGGGTTAATGCATAGTTTCTTATGCCTGGAGGTGTTTTTCCCACGATTAACTTTTACATGATCTGTGGCATGACCTGTGCGCAGGCTCCTCAAGTTGTGAAGTATGGTAGAATCGGATTTGCCGATAGAACCATCACAGCAAAAAATATCATAATTGCCACTGGGTCAGTACCATTTGTGCCTCCAGGGATTGAAATCGATGGTAAGTATTCTAGATATCGTTGCTTCATCTAATGCATGTGAAGTTGCCCTAATGTAAGTGTGCAAGCTGAGGTTCGTTTGATAATGAGAAATGTAACTTAGCTATTTTTGACCAGGCAGTACGAATAACTTTCAGGGCCTGGCCCCCAAATTCTGATAGTTCTCAGTATAGGCTTCTTTAAAACCTGAACAAATTTATATGTTTACACTTCTCCTTTGAAGAACAAAATTTCACCATTGATTTTGTAGATGACCACAGCACTTATCTCTTGGACTCGCAGGAAAAACTGTTTTCACAAGTGATCATGCTTTGAAGCTGGAGTGGATTCCAGAGTGGATTGCAATAGTAGGAAGCGGATACATTGGTCTAGAGTTTAGTGATGTGTACACAGCCCTTGGAAGCGAGGTAAGTATTGTGTGTCGCAGGGCATGGGCTCAACATTAGAGTTGTTCCATGAAGACATCTCTTTTCTTCTTATGCTATCACTATTACGTAAGGATCATACAAAAGTGTGCTCAGAAAGTGCTTCTTCTCCATTTGGTTCCTTTTGAAGGCTTACTTCTATTATGGGTTACCAACAGGTGACGTTCATCGAGGCGCTGGATGGTTTGATGCCAGGGTTTGATCCTGAAATTGGCAAGCTTGCGCAGCGGATTTTGATCAATCCCCGAAAAATTGACTACCATGTCGGTGTTTTGGCCAAGAAGGTGAGGGATTTTTGATGTGAAGAGATGTCTCCTTGAAATCTGTATAATTTTAATTTTTTGTATTTATTTAAAGTTACTCAGCCTTGTGTTTGCGATGTGAGCAACAATTATTCTGTAGCTATGGGAATTAATATTAGTAAGAGATTTCGACATGATCAAGTTAAGAAATAATGTTCATTGATGTTATTGTATTATAGATCACGCCAGCTAAAAATGGAAAGCCAGTTCAGATTGAACTGGTTGACACAAAGACTAGGGAGGTGAAGGAAACTCTTGAGGTAAATTCTCTCCTCACCTGGGTTTCATTTAGATGCTGGCTTTTCACATGCTCGGTTTATGTCTGCTCTAAATTTTAGTTCTGTTTTAAAGTCACAAATATGTAATTGCTCCTTCTGACTTACAGGTGGATGCGGCGCTGATTGCTACGGGGCGCTCTCCTTTTACGAAAGGCTTGGGTCTTGAAAAGGTGCTACACTATATTGAATTCCTTCCTATGAGGGAAACATGGGCATGTTAATTGCGAGTGATGTCATTAATTCTGTATCTTTAGTAAATTGTCAAACCCTATTCACATCTGTGTTCTTTTTTGGCAGTTGAATATAGTTACACAGAGGGGTTTTGTACCTGTGGATGAGCGAATGCAAGTGTTGGATGCGGAAGGAAACAAGGTGAGTGGGCATTGTTGTACGAAGACGTTTATGTTTTCAAGAATTCCCGTATATATGTTCAAAAAGGGGTGACTGAAGGGGCATTTGCTGCGTTCTGAGTAACATTCATCAAACATTGTTTGTTTTGATGATACAGGTTCCCAACCTATATTGCATTGGTGATGCCAACGGCAAGATGATGCTGGCACATGCGGCAAGTGCTCAAGGCATTTCTGGTCAGTCCAGGCTTCTGCTCCATCCATCTTGAATGATTTGAAGGAGCTGTCAAGGTCAAATGTTCTGGACCTAATATGCCGAATTGAGCTACTCTGTTTAGCCCTGGGTGCCCAATTAATCAAAAGTGGCCGCTTCCAAAGCTACTTCAATTGACTATTAGCTTTCGGAGCGAACTTCTATTTTCATCCTGGGCACTGGGGTTAGGCTGATCTTCTAAGTTTATTCGACCTTAACGCATGATTTTCTCATCGGGTTAATGATTTTTCCACAGTTATTGAGCAGATCGCTGGGCGAGACAATGTTTTGAACCATAACAGCGTTCCTGCAGCTTGTTTCACGCACCCAGAAATTAGCATGGTGGGGCTTACTGAGGTAATTTTCTTAAGACGCTTTCAGCAATACCGACTTTTTGAGATTTACCGTATGCATTATTTCTAAAGCTTTTTGAATGATCGGTTGGAAATTAGACTTGAAATTCATTGATAGTAAATCTAAAACTCCCGGAAGTAAGATGCTTGACTCGTGAGTTAATTAATGGCAGCCACGAGCAAGAGCATTAGCCGAAAAGGAGTCCTTTAAAGTAAGCGTTGCTAAGACCAGCTTCAAAGCCAACACCAAAGCACTTGCAGAGAATGAGGGTGACGGGTTAGCCAAGGTAACACTACTCAATATCTTGCAGTATCAGTTTTTTCCATTTATATTGCTTCTTGGGTGATGATGTTAAGATTGGTCGATCATAGAAGGGATTGTTGTCATATACTAGAGTTTTTTGCATGGTGGTGTGAAGATTTCGCAATTTTCTGCTAGGTATAGGCCAGAAAAATTCAGAATCGTATGAAAGGTTTCCTCATGCAAGGATTGTAGAGGAATGAAGTTGTCATCACATCTATGTGGAAGATGTTTAAAGTCCACGAGGCTTCAGTCTTGAAATGTAGAGGACTTACCCCCAGACTGTGTTGTCGGCAGTTGATATATCGACCTGATACTGGAGAGATCTTAGGAGTTCATATACTAGGTCTCCACGCTGCTGACCTTATTCATGAAGCTTCAAATGCTATAGCTATGGGCAATACTATCAAGGTCAGAAACAGAATGCACTAGCTCTCCTAACCATGCCGAGGAGGCAAATTTTCTTGTCTATGTGGTTTTCTTTTTTAAAATATCATAGATAACAGTAATTTGCAACCTTTTGTCCTTTTTCTTTTGCATTCTCTTGGTACCCGGATCCTTACGTTTTCTATTCCAAGTCATCCTTATCTGGTTTTGTTGCCTCTTGAATTCGCAGGATATCAAATTTGCTGTGCACGCCCATCCCACATTATCTGAAGTTTTGGATGAGCTGTTCAAGTCTGCCCATGTAATTCTCTTACAGGATGAGGCTGACATAGAAAAGACAGGGAATGGAATTCTTTTACAGGGGACTGTAGGACTGAAGGATGCTCCTATTCAGTGCATTTAAGGAAGTAGTGGCGTTTGAGCTTGGCCAAAATTAGTGACGTCATATGAGCTGCTGTGGATGATCGTGTGATGGCCTATTATTAACAAACTAACTCTTTCTGCTTTTGACTTGTTGCAGCTTGAGGATCACTCAGTGGTGTCAGAAAAGGCAGCTGAACCAGTAGCTGTTTGATCCAAGATGTTCTCAAGACCGAAGGTTTTGTACAAGCCCAAGTGCGATGATATCACATCATTTTTCGAGCATTTCTTGTTTAATTGTGATCATATATTGGTGAGTTCCTGAAACGGACAGCAGAGAAATATCTGCCGAGGTTATAATTTCTTGTAGTGCTAGACGATTGCTAGTTACCTCACCCTTGATTAAAATTGGTGAATTATGAAGGCGGTGTTGATTTCTCTGCATATGGTCGAAAGCACAGTTGCTTGTAAATTAGCCCTACAGTTTTGAGAGAGGAGCTTTGTTTCAGAACTTCAAGGTCAACGAAAAACTGGATGCGTGAATGGTGGCATTCTCGTTCCATTTAGATACAGATTCTCTTTACGCCCCACCTACTAGGTTCTAGTTCTTTAAATTGCACCCTCCAGTTGGGGATTTTACCAATTTCATCATGGCTCGCGCTGTTCCTCTCCTGTCGGAATTCGTCAACTTGAGGCAGATTCTTTGAGTGGTTTGAGCTATCAAATAGATGATGGGATTCAGCTCTTGAAATGTCGTAATTAAAACACTTTCATTTCAATAGTTTCTCATTGTAGGCCAAGCTCAAACGCCACTACTTCCTTAAATGCACCGTGAACTAGGCTGTCACATGACTCTATCTGCGTTTACAAAGCCTTGCCCAATGTTGCTGTTCAGAATGCTTCTAGAAGTGAGAAAACAGAATGTCTATTACACTCTTCTAACTCAAGTTATTGAATTGAGCACAACTTCCAGAAGCTTAGATACCAAAAGAAAACTATCATTCAGTTTCGAGGAAATGTTGTTTTGATGTATCAGATTTGCATGATATTATGTTATCTCCGTTGGCAGGCAAGATTGTGCGAGGGTATCATTTGTCAAGTATGAAAGTGTTATTGCAGACAAGCATTGGTCCAATTACGGTGTTTGTATTGATGGTCACCGTGAAGGGCAATCCAAAAATGAGTTATGCCGGTGTACTTCCCCAGCGCACGGTATTCTTTAGTAGAAGGCGAAAAGAACAGTTCGCTCTGAGTGGGCACCCGGCTGACTGATCTAACGGTGATTCGACGCAGGAATTTAAGGAGTCAGAGTGTGAATGCATGCAGCAACAAATATAGGACAAATAGAGACCTATGTCATGCTCGGGCGTTCTAAACTTGCTCACTTGAAATGCTGAGTGTGACCAGAGTTCCGTAGCATCTCTTGTTTGCACAAATTGCACTTTCTGGTGTAACTCTATTCCTCACAACTTTGTCATTTCATCACCTCAAGAGTGGTGCGTTGCAATGGCTTTATCACTTGCAGATCGATGCAATATTCAATTGCAAACCAATGTTTAACAGGATCGACCCCGGTAGAGACGTGGTGCTTTCTTTGGAGTTTAAAATTTCTGGTGTCCTAATTGGGCTTTTGTAACGGTAGTTTTCATCTTCCACGTGGAAATGATCTCCCACTCCTACCTTCAATCTGAGTAGCCAGAACTAGTACATTTCCCAGACAGAGACATGATACATTCGGTGGCTCCAAAGGACAATCCTATGACAAGTATTCCACCCATGCATAGTACGTGTTGTTCATTGAAACGCAAAACTGTATGCGTTGTTCTCGATTTCCGAACAATCCAGCAATGTAAGACCTCTTGAAGCAATAAATCCAGCAGCACCAAGTGAAGAGAAAGTTTTTTCATATTCCAGTTTATGGTTTGGGATTGGGTGGAGGCCGCGCGAACGCGAGCCCCCTCTGCCACAAATTATGACGTGTATGCCTCCCGTAGGAAGATACTAGAGCTGCCATGTCCGAAGTGCAATGGAGACAGTTACCCTAAGCCATCCACCTCAAGGATCATGGGTAGACCCCGCCCAGGTAAGTGAGAACTGCCTCGCAGACTGGAGTAATTGAAGCGCTGGGTCTAGCTCTGAGCCACCCAAAGATATGGGACATCTCTCACGAGACCAATATCACTGCATTGGATTGCAACTGCAAAGCTCCATGTCTCCAAATAGTTCAAGGAGATGATAACAAAGGGGTTAAGGGGATCTACCCTCAGTATTTCGATAATGATTTTCAAACCGATCATCCAAGGCCCTTCAAAGAGTCGATCGAGGCAGCGTCCCTCAGATTGGATCAAACAAGATCTGATTGATTGTAACGCAGAAGATACGGACCTAACTTAGTACCATGCCAGGCGGTCTGCAACAATTTTACATATTAGCGTGATCACCTACGATTAACTACTAACCACATGTGCTACTCAACAGCGTGCAGATATTGGAGGAACCTTGCTGGTGACCCAAGGCGAGGGTGCGATAGCATTCAATTCATCACGTCCAACCCGTCGGACTCATTTCAGAACATACAAGGCTAAATACTCTTGATCCTTCCAGTTTAGCAATTCACAGTTTAGCAATTCACATTGATGGGCCCCGTGAGGGCCAGTCCAAAAAATGGGGTATGCCGGTGGGTGTACCCAGCGCTCGGTATTCTTTGGCAAAAGGCGAAAGAATAGCTCGCTCTGTGCTGAGCACCCGGCTGGATGAGGAAATATAGCGAGTGTGCAGAAATTTATGCACACAGAGTTTAACTGCGTGCAGAAACACTTAATGTCGGCGGGATAAACAGAGGCCCAGACATTACGTTCAGGATGTCCTGGAGTCCTGCATAATCGTATTTTCCTCCCTGCAGGTGTATCTCTCTCCACCCCTACCTTAATTGCACAATACATCACCTTCACAATGTGCGGTACACGGCAATGGCATTATCACTTGTCTATACAACAGGCAAACCGAAATGATCAACTGGTTCAATTTGCTCCAATTCAACTCAGCACCTTGCAGCATCACCTTGCAGCATCTTTTGAGGCCGTGACACCATCTATTCGGTGACTCCTAAGGTCCATAAAGTGACATCGCAATTTAGCGTTCTGTCGGAGAAACTATTCAATAAAAGCATACAACCGGCCAGTCAAATGTTGAAGTTCAACCCCAAAGAGTAACCCAAACCATGTAATGGATTACAAAGGGGAGTTCGGTTAACTATTGCATGGTTGCCTAATGTTCCACGAGAATAAGATTCCAGAATTGTGATTCCGTTTTGGGGTTTCGGCTTGGGTGAGGGCCGCGCGGACGCGAGCCCCCTCTGCCACAAATTATGACGTGTATGCCTCCCGTGGGAAGATACTAGAGCTCCCATGTCCGAAGTGCAATGGAGTCAGTTGCCCTAGGCCATCCACCTCATGGATCATGGATAGACCCCGCCCAGGTAAGTGGAGACGGCTTCGCACACTGGAGTACTTGAAGCGCTGGGTCTAGCTCTGAGCCACCCAAAGATATGGGACATCAGCCAATACTCAAAATACTCACTGGGGTCAATCTTGTTCCAAACTGCCAACGAAAAGAGTGTGTGAAAATATTCGCAAGGAATATTTGATTCATTACCGATGCAGATTATAAGGACTTGTCTCGTCCTCGGCCTGCTTGAAAAGCTCGGCTCACATTCTTATTAGGATTTCACAAACACTCGAGTCTGGTTTATTTCGGATGCAATTGAATAATGAATCCATTAATCTCTATGAAAAATACTGTCCCAAGTTCACTTCTAATGTTTAAAGAAGCCCAGGAAGCTCCAGGATGTTTGAGATGATATGATCCGGTGTTGCACCCCCAGCCGGTAGATCCTCCAGGTTATGCAAATTGACCCAGACAGTGGCCAAAAAGCCCGCATTTTGAGCGCCCTGCGAAATCATATCCAGGAAAATTAAATCTAATGCACCGATTGAATGCAACAATGTCAGGAAATTCCAAGTGAAAATATTGGAAGTTCCATAAAAAGCCTAAGGCAACTTGAGAGTACCTGTATGTCAGTCTTCAGGTTGTCACCAACCATTATAGTCTCTTCAGGGTTACATCCTGCAAGGCTGCAAGCCTTCAAGAATATGCTTTTATGTGGCTTCTGATTTGGCTCCTCTGCAATGTCAAGAGGTCTCACAATTTAAACAGGAAGCATTCATGTGCCTACTATACTGTAGATGACATATGAGATGACATGAGATACATAAACACACCAGAAGAGGCACTCGATTACCTCCGCCCACAAGAATCGTATCAAAAAGTAGATCAGCCTTGCATGCTTTCAATTTGTTCCTTTGGACCTGCACGGTAAACAAAAAAGCACTCAACATCCCAGTAAAATCAAGTACAAATTACAAGCTGTACCAGTAGACAGAGAATTGGAAGACGTTGGAACACGGCGATGATCTCACAAGGAAGTGGCCGTTAGTAATAATGCCCACTTTGATGCCTAATTTATGGAGGCGCTGCACCATCTGCGACCAGACAATAAAATGGATTTCAAAAAACAGTTTCTATGTTCAGATGCACGTCCTAAAAGAGTTCACGTGATTAAGACCAATCACCCTTTCTAAACGCGCGAAACAATAAGAGATTCGTTAGTAACATCCACTTCAATTACAAAACTTTGAACATTTTTTTCAAGGCAATATCCTTTCCTATGCAAGTGTAACAGCGCTGGAACGCTAAAATCATGAACTGTGCACAGAAAAGATCTATCAAGACCACCAGGGCTTGCCTGAAAAAGGAAGGCCGAGAGAATGCTATACCGCTTCAACTCCTGGTGCCCATTGAAAGGACGACATTCTCTCTTTCTCCCACATGTTTTGCAAGACCTGTAAGACCACAATAAGTAAGCGGAGTAACCAATGACTTGGCTAAATGTCTACGGCCACTGATCCTCGAATGGAAATGGGGTTGCCTACTGTGACTTATAGCGGTCTAAAACTTCCAATTTGAAATTGCGTAAGAAATTCATACATAGTTATAAAAATTTGATCCCAAAAGAGTTGACTCTTGGACTCAAAGAGATCTCTCCACAGTTGCATATTTATCTCCACAAATCAAACTTTCATATTGAAAAAAAAGCTTAAATAGTAAAGTTACGCAAATAGTATCGCCTACCGTCCTCACCCTCGTTGTATATATAGAGAGAGAGATGTAAGTATGCATACTAACCAACTAACAAGAAAAACCTTACCCTAGCAAGAGCCATATCATCAACACCTTGGCTTCGAAGAGCTTCATTCCAAATCCGTGCTCTCCACTCCGGGACATCCACCTGTAGGAAATCACTTTCTCAAATTCAGCACAAAAAAGCCCGACATCCCCGCAATAAACACCAAAGTCAGTTCTAGAGAACCACATCTGGGCAGTCCCATATTGCCCTAAAATATCAAAATCAGAAACTTACAGAAAGCAAATTCACTAGTCTTGAAATCTTAAAAGACGTTGCCCTTCGTTACGTCAGGTTCGGAAACTCAGCAAAGGGCAAGTTTTCATGGCTAGAAAAAAACAGGGACAGACCAGATTCATGGAAGGAACTGCAACTCTGCAAGGCATACATCTTTCGTAACGCATCACTTGTAACAATTGAACATACCACCATACCATTTTCCCTTCAGAGCTCACCTCCATGAATGTCCCACTAATCGGTGATGAGAAGGTGAAGAAAGAACCACAAACCTGGTGCGTTTGATCCCATGGAGAAACGTCGAATTTCTCTGCGAAAACCTTCACCATCTCTTCTCCATCAATGTGTGGAACATGGCGCTCCGCCAAAACCTGCGATCAATTCACAAAACCTATCAATCCTCAAGAACGTTGAATCCATTGATCCATCCCAAACGAAACTTCGTGCAAATGAATTCTCACCCGAGCAGCTTCCTGAGCAGCTTTATCAATAGCGTGAGTGAGCACCAGAGTGTCATCCATATCAAACATCACAGCCTTCACACAACGGTTCCATTTCTCTCTCTTCTCCTCCTCCATCTCTCCATTTACATTTACGCCGTCCATTATTTTTGGAGCTACAGAGTGAGCTAGCAATTCTCTGTCCCTTACAAGTCGCCTCCCTTGATCCTGCGCCACCTTGCAAAATGTTTTGCGTGATGGAAATCGCACAAAGGCTGGATTTGAGAGATGCGTTGGGGAGAAAGAAAAGAAAGCGGATGTTCGTGAAATGCAGAAGTGAGATGCTGCTGCCGCTGCCATGGGAGAGATCCCATGCACAATTGCAGAAGTGGGTGTTGCAGAATGCAGAATTCTCTTGCTACCCAGCTGCAGCAGTTGGGCTGATCATGGAGATCTGTGTCCATAGAGGAGCTACAGGCATAGAATGGCTGAATTTTAGGGTTTCGGTTTGTACTGTACTACACAATCTGGTATCAAAGTCTATTCCAACGCATAATATTTATTTGATATGAATTTTCTTCAATATTCTCTTTTAAATATTCACGGTAATTTCAAATTTCACGAAAAAAATTCAAAATTTCGACTGTATTGTGATTGCATCTCTAGAAAAAAAATTAATTCTACTAAAAATGTGGGAAAATGGAGCAATATAAAAAAGAATTAATTTTCAAGTAATTTTTATGGTCTTAGGGTCCATCCTTTTAGCTTCTAAATGCATGAGGCACCAAATTCTAGTGTTGACAATACTTTGAAGTTAAATAAAATCTTATCTAGTTACTACTTTCAGTAGTTTATATTTTTGAAAAATTCCTTTTGAAGTCTAGTCTTAGTATATAAAAACCAATTTTGAAAATGAATGATTATGAATTTTCTATTCAAGATTTTTTGCAAGGGTGTCCAATACGAATCTTGATTTTCTAGTCTTGAAGGCTCTTGAAAATGAGCCTTAAATACACTAGATCTTAGAGAAAAAATCATATTAGAAATCCATTTTAAAAAATTGTAGAATGAATTTTGAAAAGTCGTAAGTTGATTGGGATTATTGCGTTAGCCTTTTTAACCAATTTTTTAGATTTGACTTGTGAAAAGAAGATTGAAAGACTTCAAATCACTTTCAAAGTTTTAACACCCTCATGATCAAACATTATAACCTTTCAATCTATAAATGATATTGTTTTTTAATTTTTTGTTCCATGTGATCTCTAACATGCCTAGATCGAATTTCTACAGTTACCATTCAAAAAAATTGATAAAACTTATCAAAATGTTGGCTTCTTATTCAATTTAGAGCAAATTTGAAGAAGCCCATAAAAAGGCTCAGACATTCAGGGGTCAGGAGTAAGGGTTATTTAAGCTCCTTCTGAGGTAGCTGTATGACTTTAAGTAAAGTAAGAGATCCTATTTTGTGTTGCTATGTCTCAATATTGTACATTTCAAATTTTCAAGAACACTCTATTGGTACATAGTTGCTACAAAATGACACAACTAGTCATATGGTACAAATGGAATTTGTTACCTTATAGGGGAGGCAACCGATTCCTGATCTGTGCCCCCATTTTGACAATGTATAATGTTTTCTTTCCGTGAACAATGATTAATTATGGCACGGTTCCCAACACAGTTGTGGCACATAATGGTTGGCCACAAGACTCTCAATATTACAAGCACCCCTTGGTCAATTTTGTTTTCAGCCCATGGTTGGAAATAGCAAGCTCCATATCACATGTATGGGAAGAACAGAATCTTCCGCTGAAAAATTCACAATAATTATGTTTTGAGAAATAAAAATTTGGAAAATTATGGAAACTTTCCAAACTCTATTTTTGCACACAAAAAATTTTCCCATCGAAGAAATCCGCCTTGCAAATGTATGTAATTGCTTAAGTGATCAAAAATAGGTTGCCTCCTCAATTTCTACTTTGAAGCAATCCAAATCTTCTTTGTAATGATAGAGAGACAACAAAACTCAAGTATTGTAGAGAGCCATGTTGTTGTCTTTATCACAACATCACTAGATGTTACATACGTACATCTTCCATCATCTTTGATAACTTTCTTGCTTCTATAGGAGTTTTTAGAAGTCAAATTTACTTTGAAAGACTAGGTATATCCTCCTAGTATTTAATTTAGAAGCCTCCTATAATATTTTATATGGCTACTTAAAACCTTCAAGTGGCTCTCTTTTAAAATCAGACTTTCTTTGAAGACTAGGGGTATCCTCCTATAGTAGAACCTCTCTAAGTTGATCGGTCCCGGACCGATCTGACAGATTGGTTTATAGAGGTTTATTGACTTACAGAGGGTCATTTTTAGTCACAACCTTTGTTATGTGGCTCAATCCGGGACCAGTCTGACATGATTAGTTTACAGAGGTTTATCAACTTAGAGAGGTTCTATTGTATTATCTTAGGGGATTCCTATAATATTTTGAATAGTTACTTGAAACCTTGAACAACTCCCTAATGCAATCAATAGAGTAGCCACCATCGAGGGACAAGACAAAGAAACAAAATTATTCTCCAATTGCTAAGCGATTCAAGCCTGCAAATATCGTAGATTAGGTAAATCTGCAATTTCCCTCTAATGAACTAGTACACTGCATTCAACCAGACTATCTAATTAAGTATGTCAGCTAGCCATAATGTTAAGCACATGCAAGGGGAGGGGCTTATCATCAATTTCCTACTAGTATCAAAAGAAACTACCACATTCTTTCTAAGAGGGAGACAACTCATTCCTAGCTTGTGTATTTTCGGAAGGCTCGCAGGGAGTGGTAATGTAAAGCTTAAAGCCTTAGATCAATTGCAATGTGCCTCACTTCAGTTAAAATTATGCACTATCTTGTTGCCAACATGTCTGATGTCTAAAGCAGCTAAACGCTAATTGTTCAGTGCCATTGTTAATTTTGCCTATTGTCACAACTAGCTAGAAGAAGGGTGAGTGATGTATAATTCTTTTAATCACTCATAAGTGTAGTATGTAATGATTCTCCAACAATAATTTACAACTACTTTGCAATTACAGTTCCCAATTAATTGTTTGTGTTTTCTTTGCTTTTACAATGGCTTTTGCAATTCTATGCTTAATTCTATGCATAAAATTGATTTACGAGGTGTATAAGTAGGGGCAACTTATGAGATATATCATCCCGTCCGTCCTATCTAGTAGGCATCTAGCAACAACTACCCATTGTTCACCCCTTCCAAACCACATTTGCCTTTTACATCCACATCCGCCCTCTATCCACATCATATCCACCCACCGTCCACCTACCATCCTCTACATGTTTGTATATTGTCCACCTTGGCCATTCCATTGACTAGATAATCTAACATTTTAATCTTTGATAAATTAAAATTAACCAATTGAATTATCAAAAGCAGACAAGGACTCACTAGTCAAAGTCAAATGCACTCTTACCATAAAATTGGTGATGGTCATAGCTTCAAGCAGCCTAGCAAACCTAGTACAATAATACTGCAGCTTCATCCCAAACTAGAACCCCTTATTACCTTCTCAGTAAACATTGACGTCGATGGAGACACACCACTCCAAGTACCAAAACGCCAATACTGCCAAAAAAATAGTTGCCCAAAAGCAAACCGGATTGTGGTGCCCGCGATGCTCTTTAAAAAATCGTCGTAAGCATTGGCATAGTCTTGGTGGTTACAAAACAGCCTGGAACTACGCAACCAATTGTACACCACATTGTCAATCTTCGCAACAGGGTCCTGTCAATAGTGTCGTTTACAAGGGCAAAACAAAAATGGCCCGCATAACCACAGGAGGTTGTGCCATACAACTGGTACCTATACCTCATCGCTCTTTTGCTACAGCCTTTTACTAGTGCCCCCTCCGCCGTTCACAACAATCTACAATTCTATAGAACCCATTAGGTCACTTTCCAATTGATCATAGAATGGAGTCAATGGACGCTTGGGCAATCAAACAAGCGGTCATATAAGCCTAAGAACGGCTGGTCCAAGCAAGCAACACTTGCCGAAAGTAGGTTTACCACACCCTCTCTCAAAGAGACAAAAGCTTTGTCTACTCGAAGCCCCGACCATATGTCGTCAGGACTAGGGATTCTTGTTGCCGCAAACAGACCAACGGTTTTGTGAATACAACGAAGCGTCGACATGAAACTGGCTTCATAGTTCTCGGCACCTAGCTCTTAGAATGAACTCACTCACTCACTTGCATTCTACACTATCTGCAGACAAATATCCAGTACCACTCTTTCTTGCAATGACCCACACACTAATTCCAAGCGTGAGATTGTTTTAATAATTAAAGTTAGTTGTGTGGAACTTTTTGTTTTGCAAAAACGTGAAAAGTGAACTCGGAAACAAATCCTATACATTATGTTTTCAAAAAGATGCTCAAATTGTCTGCAAAACCAGGAAATCCATAACTTTTACATCACAAATCCAAACGGAATGAATCAAAGCTTTCCACATTGACAAAAATACAATTTGTAAGAAACAAATTTATAAAATTTAGATTTCAAACTTTTATGGGTTTTTTTCTTGCCCAAGTGCCCGCAAAGTTTAGTTATAGGTTTAGTATAGGTACCCTAGGGTGATTGCAAGAAACACTTGTACTATTTTGCATCACATGACTTTTGACATTGAAATGTTTTTCAAGTACAACTTAGAGAGTTATGATCCAATGTAGGGAAAATTCATAATGGGTATGGATATGATCATTTAAAACTTATATCCATTTTCTTTTAATTTTCTAAAATTAATTTGGTAGGAAATATTGATTTTCAAAAATATGTCACACTTGTAGTTGTAGGGTTTGAGAGTACTATTGAGTACCTTTTTGAAAGAATTTAGAACTGAAATTTGGAAGAGATGTTTTTCTAATATATTTGCAGATATTGTAAAAATGATTTCTAAAAAGAATTAATTGTATATTGTGTAGATGTTCGCAAAGTGAGTTTTTTTTAGCATACATTTTCAAACATGGAAAAAAAAAATTTGATGTTTTTTTGGTGAATGACAATCTTCATAGAGTTGTTACAAATGACCAATTCCTATTTTATTTTCAAATTGATTTCCTAATTTTGAAAAATTATAACGTCAAAACACCTATTTTCTTGAGAGTTTGAACTTTTTCAATTCTCTTACTTAGAGAATTATTCTATATTTGATCTTACTAAGATACAATTTTCTTCAAGCTCTCATAACATTCAGTTGTCTTACTGACCACTACCTCCTCCCTGATAGAATGGTGTGGAATATACCACACCATTTCATTCGCTAGATGAAATGGTGTGGTATATTCAACACATCAATAACTAAAAATAGGTGTCAATGCACACGAGACTTGTCAATAGTGTGCTCAATTAGCAACTCTAACACTGCAGTACTTACAATTTTATCAAAGTAAATAACTAAGCTCCTAAGCTTTAAAGTACAACTACAAAACATTGAGCAAAAAAATCTTTGCATACAATGAATTAGCTTCTCACTCATTAAATAAGCTTTGGAAGTTATTCATTGCTTGTGTTAAGAATAGGGGAGACAAACTCTTTATATACATATTGGGTGGTAGGAGGTGAAACAACCCATGTGGGATATCAAAATTAGAATTAGTAGGAGCTCAAGTCAAAAGTAGGAATTGTGTGTAAAGTAGAATTTTAGACCTTGTTTAGGCAAAGTAGAATAACTTTTTTCAAAATACTTTGAACTAACAAAAGTTGGTAAATTAAGTTAAGTTTTATTTCCAAAAAACATTTTGGGATTTCAATCCTCCAATCAAAAGTTATGGACAAATTTCAAAGAGGGAGGTTGGAAGGGAATTTTTTTTTGACATTTTCAAACATCATCTCTGAAAATTGTCCATAACTTTAAATTGGAGGATTGAAATCCCAAATGGATTTAAACTTAACTTAATTTTTCAACTTTTATTAGTTCAAAGTTTTTTGAAAAAAATCATTCTACTATGCTTAAACGAGGTTTGAAATTCTACTTTAAACACAATTTCTGCTTTTGATTGAACTATGAGTGGTTAAGAACCTAGGAATTCTAATTTATATATCCCACATGGGTTGTTCTACCTTCTACCACCCTAACTATATATAAAGAACTTCTCTTCTTATTAGAAAATCAAAAATAAGTATTGAAGGCCACATAGTAGGTGCATTGGTAAGTTACTCAATGGATTCTAGCTTGGCATTTTTTGGAAACCATTTTTTTTTACAATTATTTGTAGAATTGTATGTTCAATCCTAGAATTACCAAAAAAAATGGAACACACCATAAACATACTGCCACTATCCCGTTATTGAACCTTGAAATAATGATGTATGGATGAATTTGGTGGATGAGGACTCTGGAGAAGAAAAGGAAGCTTCTCTAAAGGCTACTAGATGTTATGCTAATCATTAGCTAAATCTTTTAGTTTTTTGAAAAAATGATTTTTTAATTTTAAAATACTCACAAAAAAATCTCAAGTATTAAACAAAACGCAACAAATAGTACAAGTGTTTCTTGCAATCACCCTTCGGAGTATAATTTTTGCTCCTGGGTTTCAATTGAAATAAAAATTATATTTTTAGGAAGTCAATAAGCTTCACTACCTTGTAAGGATTCAGATCTTCTAGTTACAATTGTCATTTTTTACATTAAAAATCTTGATGTAAAAGTCCGTTTAATTGATTTTAGGATTCCAAAAGCAAAAAATTAATATTTCTTTCATGCCAGCATAGTTAGGGCAAATTAAATACTCATTCCAATTATTTAAAAGAAATTGCCTTACTTCATTGACCCTCAAATATTGTCGCTTAATAGCAAGTTCAACATAATTTTTTTTTAAATCATCAAAATTGCCCAACAGCATCATTTGATAGATCTACATCCAAGATAGGTAGAAGTAAAAATTCAATTTGAGAAGGCAATATGCCTAACTCAGTGCTATTTATTTATAATAAGATAACAGAGCCTAATTTTGACTTTGAAGATTGCTATTAACCCCTAAAGGACCGTTGTCCCTTTGGGGGACAAATGCGTTTTCGGGCAGGTACCTACGGGCTGAAATTTTCTCCTGATTTTTTGAAACTTTTTCTGGAGCTCGAACAGCTGATTAGCTTCGTGGGAATATAATTTTTTCCACAATCGGTGCCCGGGAACAATAGTTATGACCAAATAAGCTGAAAACAAGGGACGGCGGGCAGCCCGGGCAGCAGAAAAAAAATGGACAAAAATTTGAATTTTTTTTTAATATTTTTTTTGATAGATTATATTTTTGCCTATCTGGAAAGCTTTGATTCATTTCATTTGGATATGTTATGAGAAAGTTATGGATATTCTTGTTTTTCGGGCAGTTAGAGCATCTTCTTGAAAAAAATAACTTGTAGGATTCATTTCTGAATGCAATTTTCCAAATTTTTCAATTTTTTTTTTTTTCATGGTGTAATTTACGTGCAAAAACAATCTCACCATTGGAATTAGTGCATTTTAATTCCATCTAAAATATATGAATATTTTAGATTTTCCTTCTATCTTAGACCTACTTCTACTTAACAATTTTTTTAATAATGATAATTAAGTTTTTTTGAATTTTTTTTTTCCTAGACTCTCAACTCAATTCTCTACAATAAAAATTTAAAGCTCAAAACGCTTTAGTGCAAAAATTTTAAGTTAAAAATGTTTAAAGCCAAAAAATCTAGCCCCGCAATGTGCTGAAAAACTTGTTTTTTTCACTTTAAATGCTGATATCTTGCAATCTGTGCGGTCAAAAATTCTGAAATTTTTTCCATACATTCTCATACTAGTAAGGTGTAAGATCCTACGGTTAGATGTTCAAAAAAAACATTAAAATTTTTTTTTTATACTTTGCTATAGAAATGGCAGTTTTCAGTGTTTTTGGGCAGAAAAAAGGCCTTGGGCCTTTAGGGGTTAAATTGCCACACATTAGAGGATTTTAGGGCCTCTGGAAGACTGCAAATTCCCGGATTGTGGTAACTCTGGGAATGCTGCCAAATCATCAATCTAACGTGGTCGAGAGACTGCCACGTCAGATTTTAATAATTTATTTATTTATTAAAAAAATTAAAATTTTATTTTTAAATATATATATTTTTTAATTTTTTAATTTTTTAATTTTTTTAATTTTTAATTTTTTTTGATAGCTAGGGCTGGTTTACAGCAACGGAAACAACCCTGAAACAGTCTTCCGGAGGCTCAAATCTGCTTTAAAGTATAGATTCTTGCATGAAATGTAAATTTGGCTTTCAATTTACATGCCTAGGCTTAATTTTAGGTATAACTACAATCAACACTTTGAAGATCATCTATATATAGTTTATGCATATGGTGTCCTAAAATTATAAGGTAAGAAAATTTGAAATCTTCTTTTAATTGTGACCCCATATTCATTTAACCCCTAAAGGCCCAAGGCCTTTTTTCTGCCAAAAAACACTCAAAACTGCCATTTCTATAGCAAGGAGTTAAAAAAAATAAAAAAATGTTTTTTTTTCACATCTAACCATAGGATCTTACACCTAACTAGTATGAGAATGTGTGGAAAAAATTTCAGAATTTTTGACCGCTCAGATTGCAAGAAATCTGCGTTTAAAGTGGAAAAAACAAGTATTTCAGCACATTGCGGGACTAGATTTTTTGACTTTAAACATTTTTCACTTAAAGTTTTTGCACTACAGAGTTTTGTGCTTCAAATCTTTATAGTGGAGAATTGAGTTGAGAGTCTAGGAAAAAAAATAATATTAAAAAAAACTTAATTATCATTCCTAAAAAAATTATTAAGTAGAAGTAGGTACGAGATAGAAGGAAAATCTAAAACATTAATATATTTTAGATGGAATTAAAATACACTAATCCCAATGGTGAGATTGTTCTAGAAAGTAAACTAAACCATGAGAATTTTTTTTTTTTTTTAAATTGCAAAAATAGCATTTAGAAATTAATCCTACAAGTTATTTTTTTCAAGAAGATGCTCTAACTGCCCGAAAAACAAGAATGTCCATAACTTTTTCATAACAAATCCAAATGAAATGAATCAAAGCTTTCCAGATAGACAAAAATATAATCTACAAGAAAAAAAATATTAAAAAACAAAATATCAAAATTTTGCGAAATTTTTCTTGCTGCCCAGACTGCCCAGTTACAAAAAAAAGTAACATATTTGGCCGTAACTTTTGACTCCTATTTCCAAATGTGTTGAAATTTAGTGCATATGAAAGATATTCCTCGCGCCCACCTTCTATTAAAATTTCAGCTTAAAATATGGAAATCTCTAGCCACACGGACCTGCCCAAAATTTCTATACGGCCAAAAAACGCAGTCCGGTCCTTTAGGGGTTAAATCAAAGTCAATTTAACCCCAAAAGGACCAAGTTGAGTTTTTTGGCAACATAGATTTTTGAGCAGCTCATTACCAATGGAAATTTTATTTTTTTTCTATGAATTTTCAAACAACAAGGGGACGAGGAGTAGCTTTAAGGCCCAACAATTTTCGTAACTTTTGACTACATGATTAAGAAGTTATTGCATGATATGTTGTTTGTTTCTCGACTTGGGCAATTTGGGCAGATTAGAAAAAATCACTTTTTTTATAAAACAAAATTCAAAATTGGTTTTTTGGATTTATATCTATCTGGAAAGCTTTGAATCATTCCATTTTGATTAATGAAATGAAAGTTATGAAGAATTATAGTTTACTGGCAGTTATGAATTCTCTACTCTAAAATAAACTTTGAAGTCATTTATTTTATTCAATTTCCAATATTTTTTGAAAAATACCAAATCATAGGATGTAGATTGTCTATTACAACATTACAACCATTGGAATTGAAATTTTTCAATTTCATAACTAAATTCTTAACAATTTAGTATTTTGAATCATTCTCTTTTGCTTTCTATTTACTATTTTTTTCCTATATGTTGTACAATTCCAAATGATCTAAAAAATTTCAAGCATGTAGCCAACTTGCCTTGAAGAATGAATCCAAAGAAGCACCAACAACATAGACATTTTTTCATACAAATGTGACCTTGTGAAGTACAGCTGCTTTGTTTTTGCAGGGCCAAGATAAGGACTTTTGTAATTTCAAACACTAATATTTTGCAATTATTTACATAGTGAAAATTTTTGAAATTTTTTCCACATCTTCTCAAACTAGCGTACTACAAGATCCTACATCTACATATGTTCAAAAATGTTTTTTTTCTAAAATTTAATATTTGTACTAGAAATGGCAGTTTTGGAGCGTTTTTGTTGAAAAGATATTCAAGGAACTTTAGGGGTTAATGATAGGAATCGTATTCAATTGGTTCAAATAATTGCATCATTTTAGGTGTAAGGTAGCAACACCTTAAAGTGACAACTGAAACTGACTCCTATTTTTTTGCCTCATAGAACAACAATTTGCATGGAAAAACACCAAGTCTCCTACATAGAACTTGACTAGATTAGCAAAGTGTCTATGCATGTGTGCTTCAATTCATGAATTACACTCTATCACTGGGTTGTTTTTTTAATTTTCCTGTTTCACTTTCTCCATTGTGAGCGACAACCTTGTGACTTTCCCCCCCTGTGTTATAGGATTGTGATATAGGGAAAAGCCACAGGGTTGTCAATCACATAGGGGAAAGTGAAACATGGAAACTCTAAATAGCCCCAAATGTATTGCTTGAACAAGATTCCAATTGTATTGTTTCCTCACAAATTTATGACCCATTGTATATGCCTAGAGTGGGTTGCTTTTGAAAATTTATAACATCAATATTCTCTGAGTAACATATAATTTAGGTTGTACTTGCAACACCTTTCACTATAATTTGCTAATTTGAACAAAAATCTCCTTATGTAGCCACTCACATGACATTGAAACTCCTACATTATTGCTTTAAGGGTCTATCCCTTATAGGAGGCCACCCATTCCTAATCACTCTCCCATTGGCTTGCTATGTAGACTATTCTCTTTCCGTGAAGGAGGTAAAGAATAGTGAATAATTATGGTGCGGTTCTCGAGGCAGTTGTGGAGCATTTTGATTGGCTACAAGACTCTTAATATTACAACCACCCCTTGGTCAATTTTCTTTTCAGCCCACAATTGGAAATAGCAAGCCCTATACCACTGGTATGGAAGGAATAGAATCTTCCGTTGAAAATTTACAGTAATTATGTTTTGAGAAATGAAAATCCAAAAAATTATCAAAACCTTCCAAACTCTACTTCCGCACACAAGAAAATTTCCCCAGTGAAGAAACCTGCCTTGCAGATGGTCAGATCGGCATAAATGATCAAAAATGGGTTGCCTCCCTTACCATTGAACGAATTGGCCCATTGTTTTTGATGCAATACAGTATTCCCCGCATGCCACTAGTGTCAACAATAATGAAAAGGACTTTGTGTTGCCAGGTGCTACAACACAAAATTGTGGATACCGAAATAGTAAACAATTGGTGGAAATTTGTTGCGTTCCAATAGCGTTAGCATTAATGGAACAGATTGGGGGCCTCCACAGGTAGCAGATGAATGAGTGAGCGAGCGATCCATTCACAATTGTCCAACTCCTACCATACTGCAGAAACAACAATAAGCCTCTGACTTGTAGAATTTATGAAGAGCAGAAAGGCTGAACACTGGACCCCATTAAGGTCGAAGCATGTTGTATTTTATCAGAAACCATCTGCCATTTCCGAGGAGAAAGCCTAGTACTGTCTCGTAATGGTAATCCAGTTGCATTCAAGCATCCCCATGTGCCGTCCATGACACATTCAATGGACTGGCATTCAGTAGCCATGGAACTCGCCAGGCTTCCACCACTTTGCAGGGAATTGGCAAGCTTCCTCCTCTCTGAATAAGTTTACTGTTACACCTCATATTCGCTCATATCACCTAATCTCACAAAGTTAACCTGGCACGCACTATTCCACAACTATGGGCATCTGGAAACTCATCAGATCCATCCAAGTAGTACTACGAACAGATATTTCGTTAAAATTGCAATATTCCACAAACTTGGCACTTTCAGGTTCAGACCATGTGGTCTGAAATATAAACTAGCCCTAGATTTTAGACCATGTGGTCTGAAATCTATACCAATCGTAGAAAATGAATGGAAAAATGGCGGAAGAATATCGCCATTTTAACGAAATATCCGTTTACGGTAGTCTTGAGAGCTCTGTGCTCTTGAATGTGTCTTAGGACCCTCAATTAACTTACTGCATTCAAAGGATAAAATGGAGGAGCCCCAGCTATGCAGACCTGGACATCTGGGTCACACGTGTCCGGGCTACATAATTACTTTGATCTGCTTGCTATCTATCAAACCTGCATGCAACTCTATATGGAAATAGGAACTC
The DNA here is from genome assembly GCA_951799445.1 of Pseudisothecium myosuroides. Taxonomy (NCBI): domain Eukaryota; kingdom Viridiplantae; phylum Streptophyta; class Bryopsida; order Hypnales; family Lembophyllaceae; genus Pseudisothecium; species Pseudisothecium myosuroides. The sequence goes on along the minus strand of OX637287.1, from coordinate 17,773,813 downwards.
ATGAATGAGGGACAGTTGCATGTACAAGTTGATCCTTGGCTTTTGAATCGGTTGTAGTGACGTGGGTATCCTTCGCTTTGACGAATACAAAGCATTCCGCGTTCAAGGAAATCTGCCTCCATGATGTACAAAGTTACAAGTGTTCTAAGTACCTCCTGAAAACTTTGTCAATATGCTCACTTTGCAATGACTCTTTTGTTTTTGAATATATGAGTTTCCAAATCCCGTCTACAACCACTTTTACATTGTGCCACACAATTAGGGTTTGGTTGGAGTGGATAGAACCTCGAAGTTACACCAAAGTATCCAACGTTCTTATTTTATAACCAAGTAGGCATATATGGTTTTTTTTACAATGATGATTCAATGGAAGAAGCTATTATCATAAGAACTTACGGTTTACAATCTATCATGACTTCCTCAAATGCAGTGCAAGTTTCCATCAAGGAAAGTATACACACAAATGACACAACTAATAATTTGATAGTACTTATAAGGTTTTTTTTTATGTTACATTTGTTTCTCATCTCTTTGAATTTAATAATGCCAATATTATGACTTCAACATCAAGTTATGAATTGTCCCTTATCCGGTGTATGAAGATGAGTTTTAAAACATGTATTTGGATTGGTGTTAGTAAAATAAATCTAGTTCAAATATGTAAGGTGGGGTGTCTTTAAAATGACCTTCAAAGCATTGATCGGATTTAAAAAGGATTCGCACTTCCTCCATTTTTCAATCAATTTTCATTTAAAGGAACATATAGAAGTTGCATCGAATCCATTTGGATTCATAATTATATTTCAAACTCTTCTTGAATTAGTTAAAAAGTGGAAGGTACTCTAAAAGGTCACTATCAATATCACTATCAAAGGTCACTTTCAGGTCACTTGAAAATTTGAGTATGTACTCTAATGCTAATGGACACTTAAGTGTTGGAGAAATTGTAGTACATCCCACCTCTCAATATATTCATTGCTAAGACCTTTGTTGGCACTATTCTTAACTCAACACTTATTGAGAACATACATTGTTGATCTATTTTTCAATGTGACGGTCTACAAGGTTTTTATGTAATTTTTAGTAGTAAGTTTAACTACATGGGACTTGTGTCCATTTAGGGTGCTGGTTTGAAATAAGTGAAGTTACCTTCTTCTAGGTTTAGTTGAGTTAATTCGCTTGTATGAACTGCTTGCCATGGCGACGACGAAATTATATACATTCTAATTAACTTCCAACAAGCATTGAAGAGAGCAATTTGGATCATGCACACTGAAGGTCCTCGCTGGGTATCTATGACTTCTCGATCTGTAAAGATCCACGTGTCCACTCCTAACAGAGTCTTCAAGTAACTATACGTCCATTTCCACTGATGTAGCTCATCCAGTCCAAATGCTATGCAAGAATCAAACTTGTCTCACCCTCCACGGTTTATAGTGCTTCTTTTATGAAAACTAAATCCATGCAAATCACCTCCAAGATGGGAAATTCCATTAAATGGTGGTATTCCATACGCCATTTTTCCATCCATTTCCTTCTTTAGTTCTAAACTCTAGGACTATTATAGATTTTAAAACACAGAGCCTACATGGAAAAGTTCCAAGTTTGTGGTATATAGCAATTTTAAGGAAATTTTGGTTCAAGCCAATAGTCACACAGAATTTGGAGGCATGGATGTGAATATGAACAACAAATAGAATCAAATCACAATGGAGTATTCAGGAGACAACCTTTATGTTCAGAGAAGACTCACTAAGGTAGGTATCCTTAACAACCTTTATGTTCAGAGAAGACTCACTAAGGTAGGTATCCTTAAACCGCCACTGAACTTAAAGCGCCATCTTCAGCGTGTGTACATCTCCAAAATCAGTTATGTACCTCTGTGGAAGAAACGCTTTTAGAACCAAACTTTGTTCCTTCATAACTTTTGCATACAGTATCCAAATGTTGCGTTCTTTGGTGCGTTGAAACCTCCTTTCCCTTGCCAATAAGAATATAGAAGAATTTGAACAGTCTAATAGTAGTAATTAGGCACAGGAGCAATTTGTGACGGTTTAAGGATACCTACCTTTGTCCTTATCACCAAAATTGTGACACAAATCTGTAGCTCTCAAAACTAGGACTGGTATAGAATCCACGTTTTGGGCACATGTCGTGAATAAGCCAAAGTCAAGAAATATTGTCAATTTAATGAAATTGACCTGTAGTCCTTATTTGGGAAGGAAGCATCATTTTCCTGTGCCATACTGCCATCTGCTTATGAATTTGAAAGGTACCAAGATGTTTTGAAATTAAACAAGTTTCAGACTCGGAGTGTGAGCCATTATCCTGGGCTAGGTTCATGCTCACCAACTGATGAGAAACCACAGGAAGCAAGCTAGAGAGGGAGGAGTCCTTTGATGGGAGACCTTGTCTAAATACATGGTCTGTGCATGGTTTGAACCAGTGTTTAGGTTGGGTTTTGCAGATACCAGCTGGGTAATGATATTCATTTTCCGAGGGCATCATTGGGCTTGAGGTTTCTGGAACCCATATTTTGTTAATATAGCGGTGTGTTTTCCCGTGTGTCTGAAATCTATACTTGTCCCATGATCTGGTTTTAGAATGTTCTCAAACAAAGAAGCAAAGGTATCAATAAAATTAATTAGGAGTGTCTTGTGAATCCATTGTGTATTGTTAATCTATGAATTTCAGCTTTTGGAAATGGATATATACCAGATTGGTATGTTCAATGGTCTGAGCCAAGAATGCCCAAATGTTGAATGGTTGATGGGTAATTTTAGTTCATGCATGCAGGCACTCAAGATAGTACATGAACAAACTGCTAAACTTTTGGAAGCTATGTTTATAGAGCTCCAAAGAATCTAACACAACACTACAAAAAGGAATAAAATTCATGATGTTGTACATTTTCAGAACCTCAAGCATTACAAAAATTCATTTTACTTATTGCAACTATCCCACTCCCATTGGAATGAGGTCAGGTTTAAAAAAAATTTAACCTGCAAGGTCGGATTCTGCTGGTCGTTGGTGGTTGTATACGGTGCGTGCCATTTCTTTGCTTTAAGTAATTAAGCAATTCTGGTACAGGAAGAACAGACAGTGCCAAGATGAACAGTGGACGCGTTGAATTGTCTGCAGGCACTTGAAGACAGGAGACAGAGAGACGGTGGATTGCTTGGTATTAAGAATTGAATTATTTTCAGTTCTCTTTGTTATTTGGATCACACTAAGTTTCCTTTGTCGGTAACTTGGAAATCAGATTACGCTCAGGCACATATGGCGACGAGGGAAGACAAACAGGCACTGGGATCAACCATCGGAATTCGGACACAACGGGTCATCCAGCTTTAGCCTGTCACGTGTAATTTGCTACAGCTTTTAATTCCGTGACAGGCTCAAGCAGGACTGTGAATGGCAAACCGTTGTGCAATTTGGTACGTACAGTTTCCTTCCTAATCTCAGAAATGTCATTGAAGGTTTTTGTAATCATCACACCTGGGTCGCTTGAACCTTAAGAGTATCGTTCTGACAAAGAAAGGATGATTTATACCGTACCCTGGCACCACAACTAACGAAAGTTGCTCAGTTTTGCAGAACATAAATGCACTGAGGACTGAACAGAAGATGAGGGACTAATACACCCAGACCTCTTTAATTTTAACCTTCACTGTGACCAGATCCACCGTTTTCTCACTAAAAAGGTCTACGAAAGAACCCTGTGAACCCAAATACTCTAATATTTAGCTTTCGCACGCAACACAACTTTATCAGTGTTACAAATTACTCCATGTGATCATGTGCATTTTGCATGCCCAGGCTGTGATTTCATTGAGGTGTACATCCCAGTTTAAAGAAACTACAAGCCATTTGTTTTTCCTAAGCAAAGTACGAATGAGTTCTCAGAATAACGTACAACTCGATCCATCTCGACCAGACCTCTTAAGCTCGACCAGATTTCTTAGCTCGAGATCTATTCCAAAGACTTTCACATTTGACATCGGAATACCGATGGCAAATCTCTCACCTCACCATGTTACTTGGATTGGTCAACGAAGTACTCTTGCTGTCAACCAATTCAAGACCTTCATGCTGGATGTATAAGTCGTGCATTCGTTTACCATAAGCACGAACCACTAAGACTCGACAAACCGATGTCACCGATCATGTTCACTTGGTGCCGATGTGTCACTTCAATAGGATGCTCGGGAAGAGAAGTAAAACCTCTCTTCCGGACTTGAATCAGCTCTGTGTGAGCATACTCCTCAACGCTCTGATAATCAAGGTCGAAGAAGATTGTATCTCTGATATTCTCTGCGACAGTGCCTGTGACTGCAAGAGCAAATAACATGGAGCACAGTTTCATGGATCCAGGGGTGCCTAAATGACACTCCGAACAATGAGCACCAAAAATGGATCTCGACTCTTATCACTCTCAATTAATTGATCGGTCCCCTTTGCACCTTCCTTCTAATGAGCTTGAGGGAGGTACAAATCTTGCTATAAGGGTCCTATCAGGGAAACCACCCACCCACCCAAAACAGTTCCAAACATGCTCTTCAGGAAATAACGGATAATTCGTTAAAATGGCGATATTCCTCCGCCATTTCCCCATTCACTTCCTAGAACTCGTATAGATTTCAGACCACATGGTCTAAACTCTAGGACCGGTGTATCTTTCAGACCACACGGTCTAAACTTGAAAGTGCCAAGTTTGAGGAATATTGCCATTTTAACGAAATATCCGTTAAATTCTCAAACGTTTGATCACTGGAAGGTTTCAATGTAATTTAGGCCCAGACGTGGACTCAGGGTGGTCACAGAAGGAAACCGACCTGATTTACTGGATAAAACGCTCCTGAATTCACTGCAATTAATTAAAATGCGATCTTAATTCTCCAAATGCATGTGATGCCAATCATTAGTCATTCAAATCGGCAGCATACCTTAGAGCAAGTGACGACGCATTGTATGCACCCTTTCCCCACCCTAAGGATTGAACACTGCGTCACGTCAAACCCCAACGACTGCACAGCTTGAAGCAGAGCGCTCTGGAAATTTGGACGAGGCTTGTTCCACAACATCTCCATGACAACGTCCTTCTCTCCTATGTGCACGTGAATGGCTCTTGTGGTGCCAGCACTAGGCACAAGTACAGGATCAGCTCGCACCCCGACGCCATCTGAGGAAGCGGATAACGGAGAATCGAACTTACAATTCTCGGGCGACGACCGCTGCTTCGTCGGGATGCATCGCGAAGGGTTGACAGCAGCTCCTAATGGTCCACGAAGAGGAGCTAAGGACCTCGTTTTCTTGCTCCCTGGTGACTGGTCGCAAGACGCCATTAACTTCAAATCAGCACGACGATCCAGAAGTTGGGCTTTCTTCTGCTCCAGAGCTCCCACAAACGAGATTGCGTCCTCCACCATCACTGCCCTCTCCCTCTGCCACCCCAAAACTCACTTTGCTCAGATAAATAGCAGCGGACGTCGACGGTACACACTTACCATTTGGCGACGTTTCCTGAAATGAATTACTGCTGAAGGTGCCAGCGAGAACTCAACTTCATCTCAGTCCTAGCTTGTGGTCATAGATGTTCCAACGTTTTAAACCTCTGCAATTCAAAACATTGAAATCCTATGACCAAGGTCAAAGTGAACTAGGTTAGTGGGAAGAGAGCTATACTTTCGGCGCTGGAGGCAACAGAGACTCCAGAATCGAATACTTGGCAGACATGTCGTCTCTCCTCTGCCGCTCCCGAATGATGTGCTTCGCTTCCGTGGGCACACGATTGTCGTTTGATTTCGGCTCCGCAGCATCAAATCCTAGTTCTTGTGGACTCTTCTTCTTCTTGGGAGTACACTTCGGCTTGGTCGTTCCACTGTCACGTGATCTCTTCGGCTTCACCACTGGCGGAGTCTTCGGTGCGAAAGACACGGACGTCGTGGGGGCTGGAATTTCAAACCCTCTGCTTCCTGTCTGTACGGAGTAAGGCTTGGTGTTTACCGCCCAGGGGTTTCGAACGCAAGCGGGGGCTGGAACCGCAGAGGTCACTACTGGGATGGTCCTACTGCTATGAGAAGGCAAGAGTGGAATTGACATAGGATTCGGAGGCGAAAGAGAGAATGATAATCTAGAGTTCGGGTAGGAAGCAGGCGCCGCTTGTTCGGGGCCCAAGTTTATCTCCGGAAGCTCGATGTCGACCAGCATGGCATCCGGGCTGGGAATGGTACCCTCGGGACCCATGACGTCGTTCAGAAGGGTGCCACAGAATGGGGTTTGCCATTGAAACATTTCCTCCAACGAATCCACTATCTCCATGATGAGAAGACCGCTCTGAACGACTGCTCTAGCTAGTACGAAAACACTCTCAAACGTTTCCTATTCTCAATATTTCCAGTTCGGTGCTGGCGGTTTCCAACTAGTACTGCCGTGCCCGCTTCATGCTGGGGATCACCAGGTGGAGGGGATTGACAGCTCCGGCCAACTCCGCAAGTAATTCTTCCAAATCGATCCAACCCAACGGCACTTCGAAAGAGGTGATAGTTTCAAGTCGCTCACTTCGTAAAGGCGATTCCTTGGCTTTCGGTGGGGCGGCACTTTTCGAGGTTTTCTCAAGGTACGCCGATCATTGGAATTCGACACTTGTTCTCTGACTGCATTGTTTGGCTGCAGCTCTGGAATGAAAACGGTCGATCGTGTGAGACTAACTTGACTACCACTGAATTACTAGCTGTAAGACAATCTACCGACAGCTACGAACAGTGGCCGCTGCTACATCGATATGTCGTACTCAGTCTGAGGTTGACACAATCGCACAATTTGGTCTCCAAGGCTCCGAGAACTTGCAGCCTCCTCACCTGTTGGAGCCTCCAACTTTCAGTCACCTGCAGAGTATTCATTCTGAGGTTGATACTATCGCACAATATGGTCTCCAAGGTTTCTAGAACCTGCACTCCTGTAGCCTGCTCATCTGTTGGAGAATCCAACTTTCAGACACCTGCAGAGAATTGTCAATGATATGGAGGTTTCCAATGATGAGGAATGAAAACCTGTCTTGGATCATCATTGAGTACTTTATAAAGATGAATTTTTTTGTTAAAATGGCGGTATTTTCATTAGAGAAAGTTTGGACTCTCTAGTACCTAGGTTACCAGGATTTGACAAGCAGTATAAATTCAGAGGCCATTTAATAGAACTACTGAAAGGACAGAATCTCTGACAAAAAGACAAGTTCATCTTGTGTGAATATTTGAATTGTTAAAGAGTATTTCTCCATTTTCTATTGCGCAATTTTTAGAGGAGGGAACTTGCGATGGCTTTGATTAGCTGTGATTGGGGATCAAGAATTAGTGATCTGACAATTGAGTGCACCAAGATTAACAACAATAGAGAAAAATTTACTATTCAACAAAAATAAATGTGATTTGAGGGTTCCTTTAAGCACTTCAATCATAGTAGCCTACTGGAGAGCCTAGATTTTTTCTAATGCATACGCCACTTTTTTGTGCATTTCCTTATGAAGTTATTAAGTCTATTATTGTTATAAATTTTAGAACACAAGGTCTAAGCGTAAAAGTGCCACGCTTGTGGAATACCTCCATTTTAACAAAAATTTGGTTAAGGGTGCTGCCATTATGTTGATTATGGAATAAAATAAAATAAAAAAGTCGTTTGCACTGTAAATCCAATGAATTAGACTTGCTGTGGCAAGTGTATGGTTAGGTCTTATGACGTTGCAGGTGCCAAATAGATCGTCCATGTAATGTCAAGGCCAATGGTTAAGAAATCACTTTAAATCTTGATTTGTAAAGTGCATTGCTTGTTTGTCCCACATGTGCAACAGATTATTTTGCATACAACCCAAATACAAACTTATAGATCACCTAGTATCCAAAAGCTAAATACCTTTTAGTCATTATCAATTCAATAGACTAATTATAGAAGAAAAAGTAGTTTCAATCAATTGAGCTAGACAACTCTTGGAAACACATCTTTTGATGAATCAAAAGGGAATATTTTGGAAGTTGGGATTTTTGCATAAATGTTAATTGCAAACATTTCATCCAATAGCAAGAAATAGAGGAGCATGTTGATGTGTGTATTGTTGGTCATGCTCTTATCATGACACTTCAAAGTTCAAACATTCAAATAATTAGCTTAATTTGTATGTTTTGTACTATTTATCTATATCTTGGTTTTTATTGGATTTGATTAATCTACCATTTCAATTTAGCACCTATTCATGTGCTCCTATTTGGAAGGAATACAAATTCACCTAAATTTTACCATTCAACTTTTATCTCTTAAAAACTCTTGTCTACTATATTCAATTGTCATTATGTGACTTTATACAGAGACAAAGGTAGGCAACTAATTTCTTTATTGTGATTGAAAAATCAACTCTCACTTACACATGATGATGGCTATTAGAGAATTGAGCTTGAGTATGAGTGATCCTCTTATAACTTCTAGTTGGTGCATTTGTCATCATGTTTGAGTTTTCTAATTCTAGTCCATGTCATCTTTACAATAATCTCTAATTTTCTTTCACACAGCTAGTTGTAACCAAGTATTTTTTTTTAATAAATTATAATTAGTGCATATTCAAGCATCGATAATTCTTAGATCCCTCAATCAATTCATCTATTGAGATGCTATTTCCAATGCCATGAAGGCCCATCAGTCCATGATACTATAATTTATTAGGTTTAGTTAAATTAACGATATTTCTTCACATTTGAAAAGACATAACTACACTTTTCATGCTATTTATTGTTGCTTTCAAAATAATGATAAAATGAACTACATGTTTTGTTTAAATCTGTAAAAAATTTGTTAACTAAGATAGCTCAAGCCATTGGAGGATTTTTGAGGCATCTGGAGGGACGCTTTGTGGTGACATCCTTAAAGATTTCCACGTCACCATTGGCCCTATAACTAATATCCTAGTATTACAAAATTCACCTAGTCTGATTTTCGCAAAAGATGTTAGAACATAATAATCACGGTACATTAGGGCAATATAGTACAAGGCAACAAAGTCCAAGGTGCTTAATTGACAAATTAAGCCAAATTAAGTGGTTTCTGAAGCTACTTGCCAAAGACAAAGGCAAGTAGCAGTAAAAGCCATGTACTGAATTTGGTATGTTTGAAGATGAGAAGAGAAGTTCTTTATACAAGTAGAGTAGTGGTAGGTAAAACAGTCCATGAAGGATATGTAAATTAGGATTAATAGGAGCTCAAGGTCCACTCATAGTTAAGTCGTACAAATGCGGGAATTGTATTCAAAGTCAAATTTCAGACTTCATTTAAGCATAGTAGAATAACTTTTTGTTTAAAACTTTGAACTAAGTTAATGTGAGATTCAAGCTAATTTTCATCTCTAAATATTCATTTGAGATTTTGAGACTCCAACTAAAAGTTCTGGCCAAATTTTAGAGAAGGGTTCAAAGAGACATTTTTTTTGACATTTTCAAACACCCTCTCTGAATTTTGTCTATAACTTTTTATTACAATCCGTAAACCTCAAATAAATTTTTTAAAGATAAAAGTTAGCTTGATTCCCCACATTAACTCAATGAAAGTTTTTGGAGAAAAAAAGTTATTCTACTATGCCTAAATGAGGTATATAATTCGATTCTGAACATAATTCGTACATTTGACAATGAGTAGTCTATCTTCAAATTGTCCCATGATACCTTTTGAGGAGTCATGATGGACAATTAAATTCTTCATAAAAACAACCTCTTCACCCTTCATTTTCACCACATGTCAAAAAAGTAAGTCTTTCACATTGTCATAAAATAAAATTCTTGCTGGTAGATGGCCTTGGACTATTTTGGACATTTGTTTTTTCTCCCACAACTTGGTTAGAGTGCAAGGTGCATCCAAGTACAAGGTATCCAACAATCAAGGTTAAGGTGCATTAAGGTACCTTAACCCTGATTATTTATCACCTTGTACTTGGATTTTGAGCCACTAACAAGCATCATACATCGCGACATAAGGTGAGTAGCAAAAGGAAAAAAACTAATCCTTATGCAAAATAAAATGATATCTACGGGGTCCTCGGAGGGTTGTGGAGCGGCCCCGTGGAGGCCTCATAGTTTCTCTAATGCAATAATCATGTTGTAAAACTATTAGAAAGTAAAAATTAAATAAATATTTCTTCAATGAAAAGATATTACCTAAAATGATTTGCTCTTGGCTAATTCTCAACTTTGAATTGAACTAGCCTTTTCTCTCTTTCAATAAAACGAAGGGGGGATAAAAAAAACTCTATCCTTTGACTGTGCAATCTTTGCATCATAATAACATTACTTGAGTGTTGTAATGGAGAAACAAAATGGGCATATGCATGGAACAAGAATGCAAAAAGAGGTGAAATGAGATAAATGAAAATTTCAATGCTGCAAGTTGGACTCAAGGCTTTTTTTCTTTGGCTTTGTAGTGTGAGATTGCTCTAGAAAAAAATAATTTGGCTAAAAAATGACAAAAAATTGTGAAGTTTTTCGCTAGAAAACTTCAAATGAAAAAAAAGTCTTGGTTGAAATCTCCTGATTGTGGATGAAACCATAGTTTTAGATATGTGATATTTTTTAGCCAGCGTGTAGATGAATGTTGAAATTTGGAGCACCACTATAACATTTTATATAGCCACTTTGGCACATCATAAAAAGTGAAGGAAAAAAACAACTGGTTGCAGTTCTTAGCAAAATTGGAGGCCGAGCAATTCAAGTGCATGGTAGCAGGCCCCTTTAGCGGGCACGAGTTTCAGCCTCCATGATCTTTTGTGACTGGGCACGGCATTGCGATTGCTTCTTACAGCCGGTTGTGAGAGGCCTTCCCGTGCTACATCCCAAGCAATGCCCTTTTTTTAGCTTGTGATAGTATCTGTCCTCGATCCCACTCTTGTGGTCTTAAGCTAGTTTTGTAAAGGGAAAGGCCTAATGAGGAGGGCTTCTCCCAACGTAAAGTGCAGAGTAGCCGACCTCACAAGGCTGATCTTATAGGGTCAACCCTATAAAATCTCACAATAGTGATCTCATGGATGTAAAGGGCCCTAAAAATGTATTACGCTCTAGTTGTTTGTGTCTTTCCCCTTCTAGGCCAGTCATCTGTGGCTGGTGTTGTCTTGAGGTAAAAGGCTCAAAAATCGCTCATCTAAAGGCTAGTCCGCCTTGTTTATATATTTCTTTGGATGGAAATATTTTTAGCGCATTTTTCAGACATTGAAAAACAAATGAGGAATCTAACACATGTGGTTTCATATTTTCCAAAGCATTTTTGAATTACTTATGAACTTTCAAACGAGTTGGGTTGTAGGTCCCTATTTATGATTCTAGGTCTTTTTTAAACCATTCACTTGCAAGTTTAAAGAATGATGGGGAAAACAAGGAGAATGATTGGCTCTTGCAATTATTAATGCTTTTTCCCTCGATTCATTCAATGACTATAAAGGTCAATTTTAGGACCACCTCATGTCCATTTTGTAGGCAGGGGCCGTTCTTAATGCCCGTGCAATTTTAGAGCCTCCTACCTTAATTTATCTCTTGCAATGAAATTTCGTTTCATTTGTGTTAAAATTTTTAAAAATAAAAGATAAAATAAAATTCAATGCTAGAAATTCAATGAGTGGGATGCAGGGATTGAATTGACGAAAAGACCAGCTGTTCAAAATGGTAGACAGTCCACTCCACATGCGTCAGCCAGTGACTCAGTTTGCTCACTAACAAATCGTATGCTCACAGATGCAATACTTTTGCTTCTTTTCTTTCTTTTAAACAACTCAGTTCTAGTGCATTTTCAATTGAATTTTTTTTTTTTTTTTTTTAAAAACAAATGGACAAATTCCATTGATAAGGAAAAGTACATCAAACCAGGAAAGCAAGTTCCCCGCGGCAATTTTTAAGCTTTTCAGACAACAAAAATCAGAAACTAACAACACGAGTAACCAAGAGCCACTCAAGAGAATCTCCCCATCTTGTTTGCAGGTGATCGTGAGGCCATTCCTTTCACCAAAGGAGTCGGACTGGAGCCAGATTTTATGAAAGCGCCTCAGGAATTCGAGAACCTTGGTGGGGTAAGGTAGGAGGTTGTAAAACAGAGCAGGCATTAAGAATGGACCCTAAAATGACTGTGAAATGGACATGAGTTGGTTTTGAAATTGACTAGTATAGTCATTGCATGAATCAAGGAAAAAAGACTTGTTAATTGCAAGAGTCAATCATTCTCTTTGCTTTCCCCATTTTTATTTAGAATTGCAAGTGAACCGTTTATGAAAGACCTAGGGTCACAAATAGGGACCTATGACCCAACTCGTTTGAAAATTCATAAGTAATTCAAAAATGCTCGGAAAAATACAAAACCACTTGGGTTAGATCCCTCATCAATTTCTCTATGTCTGAAAAATGAGCTAAAAATATTCCCGTCCAAGGAAATACATGAAAAAGAGGGACCAGCACTTAGATGCTCCATTTCTGAGCCTCCTACCTTAATGCTTGCACAGTTTCTTGGCCTTGAGCCATGCAACTGACCCGGGCATGATCGGTGTGCATTTACAAAATTGAATGTGTGTCTGCCCATGACTGGTGAGGAATTGGGGAAATGTCCCTGATCAGATGGCTACTGAATTTCAGTGGGGGGGGGTTCTTGGTGATTCGGTGCAAAATTGCACCAAATTTTATGGCCTAGCACCACATTTATAGGAAAAAATGGTACTAATAAGGTGGAAAATCGCCAGAAAACTTCAATTATAATAAAAATCTTGGATGAAATCGCCAAATTGTGGATAAAAACTAAATTATGGATATGTGATATCTGCTAATCACCAAGAAAGTGCCCCCAAGAATCTCCTCAAGCTTCATTCTATCGTTGAAAAAATGGGCTTGTCTTTCGAATGTTGTCTGCCATTGTCGCAACTACTTCCACAGCTCATTGCACAAAGCCTCTCAAATTGGGGCGACATATTGCTGTAAAGCAAGCATGCAATCTGCAGGCATCGTTTTCGTTGTCCTCCTTTGATGCAGCTTCACCTCCAGCTCGTAATAAAATTGCAAACATTGGGCTTCCAAGTCTCCCAACTGTAGAAGTAAGATTGCCACTAGGTCTGACAACCAAATTCACACGTGCCAACATCTCTACTATGAGCCATTGATTACATGTCATAGTTGCTTCCGCCTACAGTCCAGAAGCTTGCATCAGATCCGACTCTGTATGCTTCGAGCAAGGGATGTCCGTTTCAAGCAATGGCCACAATATTTCACTAACCTTTAACAGTTCGCTAAGTTCGAAGCACGTTACGAACAACATCACATAGTTGAGCTTGATCGCACGTTGGACGACGTCATTCATCAAGTACTTGGCGAAGCATTTGGCTAGGTTCACTACCTCGTCGCGCTTCATTTTGAGCATCTTTCAGTGCAAATGTACATGAAGCAACTCGCTCCAATCTATGGGGAGTCTCTACATTGCCACCACCACCATGCAAACTGTGGACATTGACAACTCCATAGCATGCTCCTCAAAGCAGATATGAATGTTCATGAAAAAGAACTGGGCGTCCTAGGATTCAGTGGCTGTTGTAAACTCCTACATTTGCATATCCGCATTGTAATGCACCTACTTGCCTTCAAGAGAAATAGCTACCAAGGTCTACTCCAAAGGCAGTTTCATGGAGGCCAACGTCCATGCAGACCGCATACCAAGTAGGCCGAGTAGGATGGCGAGAAGCTATAGCGTGACCTACAACAAATACCTATCCACGTCCATCATAAATTGTTGGAGCTGCCTCGAAGCTGAACTCACGAAAGGATAAACGACATCTTCCTTGAAAGATGCTGTCGGCCAATGGTGCATCACAAAATTCCACACCTCCGCCTTCATTAAGACAACCTTGCAAGGATACAATTGTTTCCGGAAATCGAAGGGGTATATCTCCTCGACATATGTCGTTGCCATTTCCTACATCTTGCATGGACATGTTCACCAAGTAGTCAACACAGTGCTTATATCAAAAGCCTGCCTTTGCTTCCTACGTTCTTTGCTTTGCTTTGCTTTCAACTATTCATTGGAATTGCTCAAGGACAATAGCTTCGGCAATTGCAAGTTTGCTCCACAGCATTTCAAAACCCAAACTATTTCCAACCTCAAGCGACTAGGGTTTAAGATGCACTAGATCAACTGTCAATTGAACCAGATTTGTGCATTCAGCTTCAATTGCTTCATAACCCACCATGTTCAAAACGCACCATTGCGATGACATGGACTGCTCTAGGCGATCGCGGAAACCATCATTTCAAAAATCAGGCGTCGACACTAGCATTGGCAACATGACAACGGGTTTGCTCAACGGCATTTCAAAACGCGGGTTATTCCACGATCATATATCCCACAGCTCACAGTCGGGCACACTTTCAGGTCATTCTCAACACAAAGCTCATGAGCATCTTACCATATTGTTGGTACTTCATGGCTCACGGTAGTCTACAACCGGGAAGCCAATTCAGAAAAAACAGACCCAACTCATGACTGGAAAACGGCAAGAGCATCATCACTCTCATGAAATAGCTTCCTCATGTTCGGTTGTGAGCTTCCTTACGCTTTGGTCATAGCTTGTCTTCCGAGAGGTTTTTGCTTCAAGTGTTTCTCCTATCTGTTCTTGGCTTCAAGTGTTTAGAGTTCACTGATTTACAATCTCATGAGCTTCAAAACGGTACAATACAGATTGCATTGGACAACAAACTCATCTTCCTATCGACTGTCAAGCACAACATTATTTTCTTTCTTACTCAAAGCTAGTATTCCTTGACAGATTGCAGCCAATCGACAAGACTCAAAAAGGGAAATCATGCTTGAAGCACACCCATTTGGGAGAACATCCACCATGCAACAAAATTAGGGAAACCAGCATGCAGTTATAGAGATGAATACAAGCAATGCAGGGAGCAACATCAAATTCCACCTGAACACGCCCCATTGCTGAAATTGGTTCAGCTCATCTACGGGGTGAATGCAAGAAACACGTGTACTATTTTACGTCACATTTTGCACGTTGATTTGTTTTTTGGCCATAGCTTTTGCGTTTTGCTCCAAATGATTCAAGATTTATAGATAACGTATTCATAACTATTATACACCTTGTCTAATTTTTTTGTAATTTTCAAAAATAGTTTACTATCAAAAAATAGCATGTCACACTTGCCAATTTGGGGTTTTTAGTACTATTTAGTACCCCAAAAAACGAATTTCGAGCTGAAATTTGGAGGGGATGGTCTTCTAGTAGACTTATAGCTACTGTCTAAAGGAATTCTAAAAATTAATTGTGTGTGGTGTGAAAATCCACAAAGTACGCTCTTTCCACTTGCATTTTGTAACATATAAAATATTATTTGGGATTTTTTTGGGTTGAATGACCATCTCCATAGGGTTATTACAAATGGGTAATTTTCATTTTATGAATTTATTTTTGTTTCCTATTTTTAACTAATTAAAACATCAAAGTATCCATTTTCTTGAGATTTGGCACTTTTCTAGTTCTCCTTCTTTAAGAATTTTTCTATGCATTTCCTTTGGTGGTTGCCTTCATCTCAAAGGTGTATACATTAGCCATAATTTTTTGTTTTAAGAAAAATATTTTTCTAATTTTAAAATACTCGAGAAAGAAAATCATGAATACTATAAAAACACAACAAAATTGACAGGTGTTTCTTGCATTCACTATGTGTTCTAAACTGCTCTTATTTAAACAACTCTCAACTTGAACCCATTTCTTTCTGCATTACATTGTCTTGGTTCAACCATGCTTTCGCTTCAAACTTTGAACCCTCTATTTCCCAACCATCACGTTTGAAGCACACCCATTAGAATGACATCTATCGTTGTCGTGATGTGGGCCGTCTACTAATTAAATGAGGCATCTTTATTTGTTAGAAGGTGTGTTAGTATTGAGCCTTGTTGTGTTAGGAGCTTGTTGTTAGTTCATTTGTTCATGCTAGCCACCGGTTGATAACCGGTTAGTTAGTATTTGATATCTAGGTTAGTGGGGTTAGGGTTAGGCCTAGCTGCCTTTGGGATTTGAAGTCTACTTGAGGCAAGGGCTGGTCCTTTGCCTCCTCTCTTGTTTTTTGTGTGTTGGAAGGTGTGAGAGGCACTTTGGATGCTAGTTGTGTACTTGTTGAGGTTTGATATTGAATGGAGCATTGATTTGAGGAAGTTTTTGTGTTGCATTTTGGAGGAATGTTGGATGAATATAAGCTTTTGGATCTGAGTTTTTGAACACTTGATCTATAATGATACCAAGTTTTAGATCTAAATCTATTATATAGAAAAAGTTATGAAGCTTTGAAGTGAAGGTGTTTGGTTTCAAAGGTAGCCAAGGAGGGCGTTTTTGAGGAGCTTCTTCATTATTGAGATCTTGTGCAATGGCAATGAAACTTTAAGGGTATCTTTTTTATCTTATCTTTTAGCTTGTATCAAATTTTAGCTTCAATGGACTTAGAATCAAGGAGTTGTGCACCAAAATACAACCGGATTGAAGAAGCAGAGAAGAATTAGGAAGTCAGCAGTGGAAAAATGATT
Organism: Pseudisothecium myosuroides; assembly: GCA_951799445.1. Lineage (NCBI taxonomy): Eukaryota > Viridiplantae > Streptophyta > Bryopsida > Hypnales > Lembophyllaceae > Pseudisothecium > Pseudisothecium myosuroides. The sequence goes on along the minus strand of OX637287.1, from coordinate 17,757,232 downwards.
ATAAAAGCGGGACAGTATCTTAGAATGTTATAAAACTTGATGTATGTCTATTTGAGTAGCTGATCTACAAAGTGACAAAGTTTCAAGTTGTTTGGAGCTACTATCTAAATTTTATGCAAAATCAAAGCTAGGTATGTCAATTTCTAGGGTAGCTTGAGAAGGACTAGAAGTCAGTAGTAGAAAAATGTCTATAAAAGTTGGACAGTATCTTAGAATGTGATGAAATTTGGTATGTGTGTATTTGGGTAGTTGATCTACAAAGTGAAGAAGTTTCAAATTGTTTGAAGCTACTGTTAAACATTATGCAAAATCAAAGCTACATATGCTAGTTTTTAGGGCATTATGGAAATTATAGGATAGGGATTGGAGAAATAAAGAGTTTGAAGGTAGGTTTAATATGATTTAGGGTGTTTATGAATATTTAAGATTATATACAAAGCACTTCTACAGCAAGAGCCCTGTGCTATTCCAAACCTACTAGCAAAACTTTGTGACACCGTTTGACAAAATCAAGGAAAATAGCACGCGGTTGTAGAGACAGACACAAGCAATGTAACAAGCAACATTAGATTCCATTGGTACACAGCTATGTTCGAAAATCTCACTACGCTTCTCTTTGCTCCAAACTGGACTCTCTTTGCCATTACAGCGTGCCGGACTCCCTTGATGTCGCTTCATGTACAGCAAAATGCTCAGAACGGTCCTTCCAATTATAATGTCACTCTCGTGCTCGGAAAGTTGCTCCCATCAACGTTCCATCTGCTCCAATACAATACTGTACAATACAACAACAATAAGCACCAACTTCGAGTCTCTCTGCAAGTTTGCATTCAAGGCAGGGAACCAGGTGTCTAGGAATAGTATATGCGCCACTTTTTGAGCTTACGGACAAATTCCATCACCTTTCCTGGGTTTAGAACTTCATCCACCACTTCAACAGGCCGGCGGTCAGGACCCTTGTTTGATTGAACCAACTAACCGAGTGGTCTTCCTTGCTATATACTGTATAGTCGAGTCTAATTCATTTAAAAATTGCCCATTGTGCCATTCAATTTCTTTTACATAATATAGAAAAGAATTGGAATTTTTTGTCTTGCATAATGAACACTCAATTCTTACACAAGCCCAATCAAACATACCAAATTTCACTTTTGAAAATGCCAAATTCTATTTTTGATGGATTTAGTTTTAAAATCAATTTTTATAGTTTTACATAATACTTTATTAAAAACAATTGGTGATGAATTTTTTAAATTCGATCAGAGAGATAATTATGTAGAGAACATCTATACGCACATCTTTCTTTCAACAAGCATCTCCAAAAATGTTTCATAATTCTCTCTCGAAAGCACAATCAAACAAAACATCCAACTTAAACAATTGCAATAATTCCAACAATTCCAATTAGGTGCATAGACATGCGGTACAAGGCAATTTTCATCTTTGACTCAGAACACAAATTCACAATGCAAAATCAACTCCAACTATAGCATAACAAAGATTTCAACATTCAACTTACTACACAACATAGAAGATCATAGCACAACAACTTCCAATATATATACAAACATATCATAATACACATTCAATTAGGCAACTCTACTTCGCATTAATCACAAAAAAAATTACAACAAAATAGCCAATTTGGTAGCTGGACTTGCAAGCTCATCTAACAATGGGTAGATGAACCAAATGGAAGAAGCCAGCTAAATACCATGACTTGTGTTGATTCAACTTTGATAACTACCAAATAGGAAACCATGCAACTCTTAAAATTCAACTTCATGTGACAATCCCAACTTGGAACATGGCTACCTTTCATTTACTAAGTTCCTTTTCCACTTAGACACACTAAAACACCTAATTGGAAGTTAAAATCTAAGCTATCTACACGTGGGGTCCTTTTGTTGCTAACTCAGGTGTAAAATTCCATGAAGAAAATGACTAAAGCCATAGAAAAGTGAAGCCATAAGTGTTTTGAATTACTTGTTTCATCTCAAGGGGGACATATCTTGTAAAATATTGTAAGGATATTATCCCTTACCCCTTGAGGACCAAAGTCCCCTCATAGAACTTTTGGGATTTCGGGTAGGCTCGTGTGACCTCAAATTTTGACTTGATTTTTTGAAACTTTTTTTGAAGATAGGTAATGTCAGTAGCTTTTTTAAAATATAATTTTTTTTCCAATCGGTGCCCGGGAGCAAAAGTTATGCCACCCTAAGGCAAAAAAGCTGTTCGCCAAGCAGGAAAAAAAATCACAAAAAAATTTAATTTTTAATTTTTAATTTTTTTCTGAAAGATTATGTTTTTATCTACATCTGAAGCTTTGATTCATTCTATTTGGACTAATAATGAAAAAGTTATGAACAATCTTGTTTTTCGGGCAATCTAAGCATTTTCTTCAAAAAAATTCAAAAAAAAATTTGGACAAGGTTCAGTTTGTTGGAAAGAACAATCTCACCGTTGGGATTATGGTGTTTCAATTCCATCTTAGAGTTATTAACGAATTAGTATTTCTTTCAATTTTGGACCTACTTCTACTTCACAATTTTTTAGTGAATGAAAATCAAGTGTTTTTTTTCTAAAAAAAAATTCCCCGACTCTCAACTCAAATGTTCAACATAAAAAATTTAAATTTATGGTCTATAGTGCAAAAAGTTTCCAGAAATGGCGATCAAAGTCATCTGAAATTGCAGACCAACACTCAAAAAAAAAATCAACTTTGAATGCTAATATCTTCCAATCCGTACGATCAAACTTCATGAAATTTTTACCACATGATTTGAGATAAGTGAAGTACAAGATCCTACGGTTAAATTCTTAAAAAAAAGTTTTTTTTTGTTTAAGGAGTGATCACAGCAGAAATGGCAGTTTTCAGTGGTTTCAGAGCCAAAAAATGCCTTGGTCCTTTAGGGGTTAAGGACACTACAAGCTTGAGGAGCATTTTGAAAGTCAAACTTGATTTGGATTTGCCTAAATTGTTGCAAGCCATGTCCAACATTTCTTTTCAAGTACTAAAGACAAACTCGATATTGGGACGAACCTACAATAAAAAAACAAATAAAGATGGACATTTAGATGCAAAAGATAGACTCAATATTGGGGTGAATTACAACTATTGATCTATTTGGTATCCAATATTTCTATCTTTGATGACACATTTTACTTATTCTAATTATTGACATCAAAAAATAGAATCTCATGCCATTAGGTTTCTTATGTCTAGCTAGAATATTGTTGGCCTTTCTTTTCAAGAACTCTTATGCCGGACTTCAATGTGACCAAAATTGGAAACCTTCAAATAAGACAAACCAATTTATAATTCCAATGCTTGGAAGTGTGCAATATTTGCAAGGGGGGAATTGAAATAGTTTGCCAACATGATTATAGGGAGAAGTACTTTCTCCCTACTCACATGGAAGTAAAAACATCATGAAAGTTGGTCAAGGCAATTCCGATTCCAGAAAAACTTGCGGCAATGGTAGGATATAGGAAAAGATCTGTGGAGCCTTCGCGGAAGCCCAAATTCAAATTGTGGAGCTTCTTCGAAAGAAGGCTGAGAGAAAAAAACCTGCAAGAAAAACAATTGAAGTGTACAAGAAATTTTATGATACTTGATTGCCGGCAATGCTCGAGGCACGGCGGAATCTCAGTCCTATCATCTTGAAAATTTCGTCACCGGCTCCTTGATTTCCCTCCAGTAACTCCTGAAAGATTCTGGAATATGTATAGGCGTCGATTCGGAGTCTTGACTTTACTTCTTGTGCTTCAAATAATTTTATTTATCGTGTTGTCAGAAACAAAGTTGAGAGGTAATTGCTCAAACGATCAAAAGCATTTCTCTTAAGTTTTTGCACTGCGTTTCTGGTATTCCCTTCCAAGGTCGAGGATAGATTATAGGATAAGACCCAATACACCACTTTATCAAAACAAAATTATTCAATTGGTGCCAGAGTTTAAATAGTCTTAATGAAATTCAATATTTTGCATTGTGAAAGTAAAATTATCAACGGTTGTGAGTAGCATCACAAAGCCCTAGTATTGTTTTCTTGTTGGTGGAAGAATTTAGTGTCAATAAGATACATCAACTACACAAATATATATAAATAAACACATTGTTTTCACAGCACAAAACCAAGAACTCAGAATTATGGCCCTTTCAGAAACTCGTGGGAAGAAGCTTTCTACCTCCATAAATCAACTTCTTGTAGAGCCATTCAAAGAATCTTTCAACAGAGGTTTGCATTTTTGGAACTCCATTGCAACCTGCACGTTCCAAACACCTTCAATCGCCGAGCCACATACCCAAACTTCAAAAATAAGCCAAAAAGACGAGAAGCTACAAGACTTGAGACTGATCATAATTCTAACCAAATAGAACTTCAAACGGCAGACAATGGAAGCTGACGTCCTAGTCTTGCTTGATTAAGCACTTAAGATAAGAAGTGCACCTTAATATAAGCTGGATGTGTACCAATAGCCGCCATGACCTGCAGTGAACAAATCCACCACTTCGTTAAATTCACACATTAATTGTTCATGTATGGCTTAGGAGATTGCCAGGAAGCTGAAGTGGATTAGAAGTGTCTACTAGCCTTACTAGCCTTACTGAAAAGGGACAATAAAGGCATCATGTACGAAATTTGAGTCTTGAAGAATGAGGGACGGACCGTCTCAAATCTCTCCCCGCGTACATTAAGCCGGATTATCTGCATACCCTTTCTGACCATCACACCTTGGTAATCTTCTTCAGAACCATAGACTACAGCGCTTGTGGCAATGAGCTGATCACCAGCCTCTATCAACCCCGACTTATATGCATTTCCACCTTCAAGCACTTCATCCACAAAGATATTTCCAGATTTGTCTTCTTCAAAAGCAATACCTGCACTAACCCACTCCTCCATGAGTCAGACTGACAACCGAGACCAAAAAAACGAACACATAACACTCTTAACCACCTCCAGTGGGGTCTATATTTGCCTACCATGAAAATGAGGACCTAAAATCCACACATTGAACGATGTGACAGTGGTCAATTCAGTTCAAATCCCTCCCCATGGAAAGAGATATTCCATCCGTTGGTTTGGTGTCACAAAAAACCCTAGAAGAGGTTATAGAATGTTGTGCATCGTTTTAACCACTTGCGTTTTCAAATGAGTTGTTCGAAATTACATTGCTTCCATCCTTTGATTCTTGATCCGCAACAGATATTCAAATTATCTCAGAGAGCAGTTACCACCCCACACATCTAGGTTTACGCTACACGTTACCCTATATCTAGGTTGAGGAAAGAAAGAAGAGAAGGGTGGACGCACCTAATGGTTTCGTGAATTCCACTTTGATTCGACTGCAACCAGCAGGAGGGACATCATTCTCATCGTCATTGGCACTCGCAGACGATTCTTTCTCCGAATTGAAAATGGCTTTTAAAGAAGAATGGGAGCTGGCAAGAGGGTTGGCCCATACCCCATGTCCACATTCCGACTGCTTTCCTGTGCCTGACCATGAAATTCAGACGAAATCTGATGCTTATTATTAGTGTCACGAAGTGAGAGCATTCTTCTACAATTTCACAGCTCATCACCAACTTCTCTGGGAGTTAAACAACAAGGTATACTTAGCACACAAAATTCCAATTCTAACCTGCAGGTACCCGTCTTCAATTCCCGCCATAGCTTAGGACATTGAAACCCAATTCGCATAGTCTGGCTCAAGCCCATGGGACCATTCTCTACCCAAAGTGTGAGTCAGGACTCAACCAATTCCTGCCCATCACTCACAATACGGTATTCCTCCCTCACATGGCCTCACATTCGTTCTTGGCGAGCAACCCAAGCATTTGCATTCGCGATATTCAAGACTGCAGGTGACAGAAAAAGAAGAATTGGACCCCAAAATTGGAATTTTTTTGAGGGAGCGAGCCAGCAAGTTACCAAGGAGAGAAGAACGTCGGAAGGCAGCAGTAAGTTGTTGCGGCGGCTGCGAAGAATTGGGTTGGAGATTTCTGAAGGGCGAGGATGGCAATGTGGAAGAAGGGCGAGTGCAGGCGAGACTGACAAGAGGTCCCGCCATCGCCGAGATTCGAGATGCAAAAGAGATTCACAAATGAGGCGGAGGCGGAGCAGCAAGCAGCAGCATAGCAACGAAATGATCCAGTTCTAAAGCAATGGTGGTTGGTTGGACTTTCTCTCGTGCTCTGCACCACAAGAGCGAGCCTGGCTTTAGTTCCCCTTTTGATTCTCTGCAGGCAGGGGGGCATTCGCACTAAGGTAGACGAGCCTGTTACCCGCCTGATTAGCAACTGAATATCTTGGGGCCAACTCCAAAAGGGGCACATATTTTTCAGAGGTATGTGCTTGTTTCACAAATCAAACCAGGGTGGAATTATAAATTCTGATTAACCCTATAACACTGCCATGGGCACTAAGTGTCCGATGGATGACAAAGAATATTTTCATGTAAGATAGAAGTGCAATTGTTCATCCTTGGAATTTTGTGCAAAAAAGGGAGGCTTTATACAGTAGCTTGACCTCCAATGAGTACTTTTGGTTAAAGTAGATGATTCACATTATATCAGAAAGGATGATTTCCGCAAAGACTAGGCTATCCTTACAGGGTTAAAATTGTAATCTTTGTGAATATTGAATTGGTCTGCCTTAAAATTACGAAATTGCCTATAGAGTGGAGTCATCAGCATCCCATAAACAACCCACAACCGCTCTCCCATGTATCCAAATGGTACTCAAGTGCTCACCAATAAAGGATTGACGTGTTACTCCTTGTTAGCATTAATGCAATGATTTTGTCAAAAAAATAAACGGATTTGGATGATGGGCTAGATGGAATTGGGGCAAAAAAGTAGGATGACGGAATTAGATAGTAAACTAAAATGGGCTGGAGATCAACCCTAAAAGGACAGGCTATAACCACTAATTTCAAGCTTTACTATCTGTCACTCTGTTTGCTGCCATTTTGCAACTAGATATGAATGGATATTTTTATATTTATTTTTCAAAGATAGAATCATATGTTTACAAATCATAAAATTTTAAAATTTTGGAGGAATTTTGAAATTACTGTAAATTTCTTAAGAAATAAATGAAGAAAATTTGTATCAAGTACAAATATACTGAAAAAAAATCTGAAATTGATATTGTAGATGTATTTTATATTATATAACATCGTGGTATAAACCAAAACTACTTTGTCACTCTAAAATTACAAAATCAACAAACTATGGTTATAGGCTCAAAGTTCATATTGCTCTAAAATATTGAAATTTACAAATTTTTGAAAATTTTCAACTTGATAAGATTCATTTTGTTACTTGCACTCAAATTCAAAAAATATCATTTTTGTAGCTAAAATTCACATCAAAAGTAAATAGCAAGAAATGGCCAAAATACACTAGAAGGATGATCCATGGATCAAGAATCTTCTTCTTTAGATAAATCAATAATATCATGATGAGGGATTTGCACTACTATTCTCTGAAAATGTACCCAATCAACTCCAAAAAGAATTGAATGAAAAAAAGGAAATTTCCATCCTATAGACTATAATGAAGTCATGTAAAGGACATTTTGTGGCCTTAGCAATGTTTTGGGGTTAATCCTTAACCCCAAAGCGTCAGGGCGGACAGAAAGTGTCCTCTCCTTTTTTCAAGCAGCTGGTTATGGTCCTTCGAGTACTCAGATAGGGTTTCGTCCCGAGTACGGCAGTTAGGCATTCGGACCACCTTCACGATGAGGTCGTCAGCACTGAAATTGGATACTTTGGCGATTTTTTAGGGTAATTTGAAATTTGGGGCGTTGCGAAGGCTACTCTGTGACTTCCGGGTTTAGAGGGGTGAGCGCTGATGTCACCGGAGGCATCGCCGGGTTTAGGGTTTGCGGGAGCCTGGGCCAAGACCGTTGGTGAAGGTCGACTTGGCGGCTGACATGGAGGGTTTTGGGCGCGAAGACCTTCAAACGGACTTTCGGGTTCTGCGAGAGAGAGACGTCTGCCTCGGATCCGTGTCCAGCACCTGCCGTGGTGAATGTAGTGGCGCATCGGCCGTAAGCCGAGTGGAATTGCCGCAGGGTTTGTACTACCAGAAATTATCATTGCGCATTGTGGATTGCTCTTCTCGCACGGAATTCCTGAATCGTGCTCCGTTGTTCTGTTGGGAGGCATTCTGCCGCCATGGAGGACAGCAATATGTTCCCTTCACCTCTAATGAGAGCAAAATTCTCCCAAGTACCAAGCTCAAGGACGCGTAGTGGGGTTACTGGTAGTGGACGGGCTGTGCGGTGCAATCACCACAAAAAAAGGGCTTGTTGGAGAGGTTCATGTCTGTGCAGGATTGAACTTGCCTTCAAAATTGAGCAGAAGCAATGGCGTTCATAAGAGAGGCAGCTTGTCAATTACCAAGGCACTTGCTTGCAGAGGCAGAAATCATTGATGAGTGGCTTCGTAGTTGCAAGTGTAACGAGAGGCAGAGGCAGAGGATTCTAAAGTGCTTGGATGTTCAATTTCTGAGGCAAATTCCTGTCGTCGGAAAGAGTCGCCCCTGGCCTGAGGTTCCGACCAACAAAAATTTCAGATATCACTTCCGAGCTCAAGCGAGTCACGTGTTGCGGTGGAGGGAGCGCACTGCATTTCTGGAACATATTGATACCTCAATTCGGCGGATGTGGCCAGACAATGTCGACACCACTGAGCTTCAAGGAGGCGGGGAGGGCAGCAGCAAAAGACAGATTGGCCTTACGCAGCCCTGTGACGCAACGGCGTGTGAAACGGAGGACCGCCCGAGTGGCAAGACTAAACGGAGACGCAGCAGTCGACCTTCAGTCACAAGGAGGGCGCATTCCGGAATCACCCGCCATTCAACCATCGCGGACGCTGCCAACACCTGCAATCAAACGCTGGGAAGTTTGCAGACGGGGAATCCCTCAAGCCCATCGAGACAATGCGACGCACCCGCTCTAAATTCTGCAAGGCTCTCCCAACACAGAGGTGGTACACTGTCTCTTCCTCCGAAGACAGCGAACACTCTATTGGGGGAACGACATCAATTGCCGAGGATATCGAACGGCAGGGGAAAGAAGGATTCGTCGCGTCCAAATTCATTGGAGGGAAGGGTCCCGGGAAACCCAAGGAGGGGCCGCGGACGAAGAGGGAAATCACCCCCTCTCGCCCTTGCAGTCAATAGTGGCAACCATGACGGGAGCCTGCGAGGCCTTGGAGGGGCCCAAGGCGGGAGAGGCCGAGGAGGAGGGAAGAAAATTGTCAGAGGAAGGGGTGCCGGAAGTTCTACGGCAAAGGATACATATGGGATTTCAATTACACCACTTGGTTGGATCGCACCAACAATTGGTTTGCAAAACCAACAATCTCCGCCTACTTTGAGAGCTGCCACTCAACAGGGACGAGTGGTGCGTAATTTGATAGACGCTGTGAACGTTGTGGCCTCTGATCATGGGGCACATCGGCTTCTTGGGGTGGATGGAGGGGACAGCAGTGGCACTGAGGCGCAACAGTCTCCCTTAGCAACGCAAGTCATGGGACTTGACCTGACTCCCTGTGATTGCAAGGAGGCGCCAAGACAAATACCATGCAACTCATTGAGGAAAGGGAAGGGGTTCATGAGACAAAACGATTCGGCGTCGTGGTACACCTCATGCGAAAGCGAAGACTGTTATCATGAGGGGGGGACCAGTTCCAGTGACCGGGGAGTGCAGCCGAAGAGACTTGTGACGATGTTGCCTGCTATCTTGGGACTGAGTTCAACCTCAAACGGAGGGTTCATAATTGGGGAGGTCATCCGTGAGTTTACTCACGCAATTACAGGAAAAGAGATGTTACTCGTTTATTTCTCCAGTGTTCTTGGCGACCTGGCAGTGGCAAAAAAACATTGCGTAGCTCATGGCGCTAATGGGGCAGGGACCTCGAAAGTGGGTAAAGTTTTGCGGCATCGACATCGCAGTGCATCTCCTCGGGACTTTGGAGGCACAGAGGTGTAGTTACTTCCGCAATTTGAGGCCACGGACACGCTTGACGGAGGGCTCTCCCAGTTCATCGTGGCAAGTGATATTGAGTTCCCTCCCTTGACCTCGGACAGTGAACCGGAGCGTATTTGCCAGAGTCCAAGGGTTCGTGTGACTTTACCCGATTACCTGTTGCCAGTTTTTTCGAGTTCCAATGACGATTCTGCAAAGGAGGATGACGAAGATCCAGATTGGGCGGCGAAATTCTCGCACTTTGCTGGCGATTCAGATGCTGCTAGTTCGGACTGGGAGGTGGACGAACCTCAACTTGTTGATGAGGTGGGTCCTTTATCTGATCTTGTGTTGGATGAATGCTCGTATGAGGTCCGTTACGGAGAGGGCTCCTGGGACTCGGTTGAGACCACTCTAGTCGGAGAGAGAGAGGCATTTTGAGGTCCACCGCCTGGGCCTACTCGTAGACAGAGCCGCCGCCGAGTGCCTATTCAAGATTTCTTTGAGATTTTTTGGCCAGAAGCTGATTTGGCAACCATTTGTAGAGAGACGAACTCATATGCCATGCAGGAGAGCGTCAAACACCCTGGTGTTTTGAATGGTCGAGGCAAATGGCGCAATCTGAATGTAGTTGAGCTCCGAGCGTGGCTAGGAATTTGCATTTTCATGGGACTGAAACAACAGCCAACGCTTAGGTCATATTGGTCCCAAAAGAAATTCTATGCCTGTCCGGTTGTCAAGAACGGTATGAAACGAACCCGGTTTGAGCAAATCTTGTCATGTATTCACTTAGTGGATAATCAGTCTTTGGTTCAGGATAAAACAGCTGAGGGGTATGACAAGATAGGAAAGTGCTGTTGGCTGGTGGAAAATTTTGTTGCTAGGTCCAAAAGTGCTTACAATTGTGAGAGGTATTTAGCATGCGATGAAATTATGGTAGCTTATAAGGGTAGAAGATGCGACATCAAGCAGTATATGAAAGATAAGCCAGTGAAGTATGGAATTAAAATTTGGTGTTGTGCAAGTAGCAAGTCCAGCTACGTGTACAACCTTATAGTCTATGAGGGACGAAAGCATCAAAAACCTGAGAAGAATCTTGGTATGAACGTCGTTTTGCAGTTGGTATCTGACCTTACAGGTCTCGGCCATGTCATAGTGACCGACCGATTCTTTAGTTCACCTCAGCTTGCCGATGCTCTCCTCGGTTTGGGAACGTGGTTCAATGGAACGGTGAAACCCAACCGAGTGGGAATGCCCAGGCAATTGCTTGAATACACTAAATCAGACCTCCCAAGAGGCACAATAGTGGCAGCAATGCATAAGGAGCGCCGCATGGCTGCTTGTGTATGGTATGATGGATGCCCTGTCCACTTTTTGAGCACGTCGTCCAATCCCGTAGTTGTTGGAGTCACGTGCCTTCGTTGGGTTAGTGGTAGGAGAAGGGAGTATCCAACTTCTCCCATGCAAAAAGAGTATCAAGAGATGATGAGAGGAGTTGACGTCGTGGACCAATGCCATGTGGAGTATACCTGCCAGATAATGTCGCACAAATGGTAGCATCGGCTACTTTTTTTTATTTTAGACAGCTCCCTAGGGAATGCATATGTTCTTTACAAAGCTCATTGGATGGGCCGCCATGATAAAGGCCGTCACAAATTCCGTCCCATGAGCTGCTCTGCGTTTCACTACGAGAAAGCTTCGTGGTTGACCGGTCCTGCTTTTCAGCTTGGTCGCACAGGAGGGAAGTTCAACATCGCCAGCCGTGGCATTCATGAGTCTCAGTCCGCAGGTTTGCAGCAGAGAAAATGCGAGGTCTGTAGCCGCAAACAAAACCGGTTCTGCCCAGGCTGTGGCGGCGCATTTCTGTGTCAGCGAACTTGTCACGGCCTAGTTCACAGTAATCTGAAGTATACTGCAAGGATTTGGTTGTAATGTGGGGCGGGCAGTTTGATTGAAGAGTGTCTTTTGCAGGGTGAGCGGGTGCAAGTGAAGCCCCGACATGGATCAACAGTTGGTCAGGGTGGCAATATTGTACCTACGTCAGCATCCGTTTCAGCATCGCACTTGGAGGGTTACTATAGTCCAGAGGTTGTGTTGTATCTCGCTTGGCTTGCATCGGTTTGAGTCTCTTTGTAGTACTTGACGGCTATAGGTAGGCGGAGTAGAAGAGCGGCATTTTGTTTCTTTGTAGCCGCTTAGCAGTGGGGGTTCCTGCAGTATGAGGCATTCCAGAGTGCACATTTTTGTAAGTGCACACGGTTCATGTAATAGAAACTACTCTGTAATAGACGTAGAATTTTGTTATTGCTTTGTTCTGTTATTCTCCTTGAAGCAAGGCAGCCCTGTCAACGTTGCCCAACCGTTTTTGTATCACAAGGGGTGGAATTTGTCGCCGCCACCTAGTCATTGCTTGCGGCTGCAGGGCGGCGACCATCTTTGCATGCTGAGTGGACGCTCCCGCGTTGTCCCTATTACATGGCTTTGCAGACATGGCAACCTGTAGAAGGGGTAGCCCGACAAGACACCGGGTTTTCCCCAAAGTCCTTTGACGAGCGCGTTACTTTTCTTCAGAGCACACATCGCACCGTTGAATTTCTTTTAAATTTTTTGGGGGAGTTGGTCTGTGCGGCAGGGATTCATTCGTCCGCTCTAATTGTCATTGTCGACTGTGTTCCATTTGTGGCATTTTTTTTTTCTGTCAGGGCGATGGGCGAGGGCACTTCAGCACGTCAGCGAAACATGCATCGAGGAAGTGTCTGTTTATTTGCTTTTCTTCTTTTTTCACCGCAGCAGTTGAGGATACATGAGCCTCCACATTTTTGTAGTTTGTCCCGACTCCCAATTTGGAGTGTAGGATGGTCCACCAGGCATCCAAAGAAATTTCCGGCAAATTTGCAGTCGTTTTGCACAGCGCCGTACAGCTATTCGTCGATGAATTGTGTCATACAGAACGAAAATGGACGGTTGGATTTTTTGAGCACATAGCTGAAGAACCTCCACACCATTTTGTACGGTTCGATGTAGTGTTCTACTCTTCGATGGTCAAGAAATAATGCAGACAAGTGGACCGGTTTTTGGAGTCATCTGGAGTTCAGGATATCTCATGTCACTTTGGGGTTAAAAGGCCCTTGGAGTCCCTCTTGTACGACCCGTATTTAGCCTTATAACTCTTCAATTATAATTTAATATATAAATTGTGATACATTAACCATACTATCATGACCATTAATTTACTTTGTTTAAAAAAATATTTGATCAATGTTTTTCTAATCAAATATCACCAAACTCAGAATATACAATATGGATACAAAGAGCTTTTAGGCCATTCAAGGGTTAAAGGATACGGCCCCTGAACCAATAGGTTCATTCTTTGATTCTACATGTAGGAAGTGTTTTTAGGAATAAATTGGAAACCAAAAAACTAGCAAATACAAAAAATCACAAAACTTATTAGGTAATATATTAAAGCCATCAGATCTTTAGGTGAGCAATGTCTTTACAAGGTTAATTCTTAAAAGTCCCTAATAGAAGGGAAGAAGTTAGATTTGGAGCTTTTGAGACAATATAGATTATAATCATAGAAAAATCAAGACAAAAGATCTTCATTTTTGCAAGTTTTTCCCCTCCCATCTATACACGAAGTGATTCACAATCTTACAAAAATATATGAAGGAACAAGTGACCACACCAATCACATCATTGAAAAATAAACAAAAATTACTTTTTCAACAAATATGTTTGCTTGTAGCTCCCATGATAGAAAGTTGTTTCAAAAATTCATAGTTTGATCACTCAATAAACGCCAAGAAAAAATTATAATCTTCATTCATGATAGCTTACCAACAATTTTAATACAAGTATTTTCAACAATCTCAAAGCCCATAGTTTATGCATAAATTGTCCCAAAACTACATATAAAAGAAATTTCAAATTTCTTTTTGACTCTTAATAATATTGAACAAAAATTTAGATAGTTCAATTATAGGAACCATTTGCTTAAAATCTTAAATGGTTATTTGGACAATTTCAAATGCATGTACCTCATAGAGAGACTTTCCAATGATCATATATATATTTTGGCATATTCAGTCTAAAATATTTTTATTATTTTTTAATTAATCAATTAAAAAAAAATTAACAATTTTAGTCAAATGCACCAACAAAAAAATCTCCTCCTTATAAAATGAGCTTATTGGCCTTATCATCTTATTGCCAACTCTTGCATGATTGATGGTTAAAAATTAATGACATACTATTATTGAAAAATTAATCACTTTTATAAATTTACATCTATAAATATAGAACTTACAGTTTAGCTAGACTTTAGGGTTAAGGTTATTCATTTCACTAAGCCTTAAATATTAGTATAGGTTTAATAAATCACAATTGTAAAAATATCTTTGCTCCATTTTCATTTCAACAACAACAAAAAAAATTTACAACTTTTTTATTATAAGACTTTCCAAAAATATCAAAACTCTAACCTCAATAAGCTATCAAAATTAGTGAACAATCCAAAATTTTAGGGTCAAATGAAATATAAAGTTGTCATGAATATTGTCATTCTAAAAAGTAATAAGTTGAATTGAAATGCAAATGCAATCTAAAATAAAAATTGAAAGAGAAGTCACACAAAGGATAACAATTCCATGATTTCATATGATACATCTAATATCTCATTCATTTTTATAAGTACTGAATTTCTGTACTTCCACTCCCAACACATCTCCTATTTGCTAAAAAAACAATCAGTATTCCACTTCGTTTTTGCTTATTTGCAATACTATCGATTATAGGTACACATGTGCACCATGTCTGTCTCCGTGAGAACGAAAAGTCTGCCAACGGAGAATAATTTACACTTGGAAAGATTTATGTTCAGAAGGGTTTGTTCACCCAATCCTTTATTTCAATAGGCACACATTCAAGCCTCTAGTGATTGAGTTGGTGATATAGTATTCCACACCTAAAATCCTAAATGAAATGAAATGAAAATGAAAATGAAAATGAAATGAAATGACTACCGTATCGTACTTCTGGTATCATCCTGTAAGAAGGCGGACAGACCAATTTGATGGCCCTGTCGAATGAATAATATAAATTCAACGACTAATGTGAGACACTACACTGTACTGACCGGGGCTCTCTACTTCGTCCAAAACCAATATAATCTAAAACGTTTCACCGCAGGCATGCCCATCTTCCACCCGATCGTCCATCGGTTGGGACTTCAAAATGATCGATACGGCACATACAGTATGGCAGTGACAAAAATCCAAACTCCTGAAATAGAGAGCCCTCTAAGCTAGGTGTCCTGTATATATATATCTCCAGAGGACCACATTGGTGGTTTCATCGACTTTGGGACATAATTCTATTGCCCCGGCGGTTCATTCTAGCCTACCACGATTTAGTGTAGACCAGGGTGTACACACTATATTTAATTGAAATTTGGGGAAGAAAAAATCATCTTAATACTCTATACTATAGGTTCAACTGGTCTCAAGTATTGTGGGATCCAAGCCTGTCCATCCACGAAGTCGAGAGATAGAAATGGTGCAGCCTCCCAATCAGTGAGCTCATGGGAATACCACACTCGACCCGCAAGATTGGAACCAGGCCCTGTGCATTTGTACTGGCCGTAGTACACCGTCCTGCACAAACCATTTGCTATTAATGAAACAGAAGCAATGCAACAACAGAAACAGACAGAGAATTATAATTGCAACTGGTGGCGAACACGTTCTGTCTTCAATCAGATACGAGGTTGAAGATCGGACTCTATGACACCGACTGATTTCAGAAAGCATTTAACAAGACATTGGCAAGCTAGCTGCACAGTATGTAACATGAGCCTGGCTAGTACGGAGTTTGCGAGAAAGGAGGCTGGAGTGCAAAGCGCGTGAGCTTACGCTTGTCTGGTCCAATTGCCCCAGTCCATCCATCCAGGAGCATAAACGACATCGTTCATCCAAGTGTAGGAGTAGACCACTCGGGAGAAAGGTCCCCAGGCACGCCCCAAATACACTTGGCCCACACTGCCTGTGATCCAGCACAACTGGAATGAAAATCCAGAATTGTCGGTGGCATTCTGCCTCTTTTGTGCAGTTACGGCACCGTACGGAGTTGGCACAACGTTGAGCTCACATTTCTGCACATCACAAATTAATTTGCGATCAGAGATTTTCCAGTATATTGATCTGGAGATTGAATCTCCTTCGGAAATTTGAGCAATTACAGTGCAATAGAGACATGGTATAGTACTAATTCGTCTAAGAAACCAGAGACTTTCAAATTTTTATTCTATTTCAATTAGAACTATTGTAACATTCTAGAAAAGGAAATCATCTAGTAATTCAAGGAAGAATCAAGGTATACACGATGCTTCAATGTTCTGACATTTTCTTTCTTTGAAACACATCCTCTTACATCTTGATGGAGTTCAAGAACTTCGAAGAAGGAGCCCTTGACATCAACCTTTTTAACAGATTCCTAATAGTAGCTCTAAGATTGATTGGCAGTTTGTGACGAGCAGAAGTAGCATGTTGTTGCACATCATTCTCAAGCGTATCTTCATTGAATCCAATCATATCCTATTTCTTCACATGCAGTCAAATGAACAATGATTGGGATGCACTAATTAAAGGAAAAGTTAAGAATGCTACGATGAGAAATTAGAGAGGTTTTGAAAGACTGTACATAATAGATTGAAAGAGCGTCCCCAAAGACGAAGTCGATGCTTCCTTGGATATAGCAGTCCTTGAAGTAGTGACGACCGTTGTGGTCATACAGGGAGTCTTGGTTGCCAAGTATTTTGCAGGCGTAGAAGACTGCAACATCCGACGTGATGCGAAGGGCCACAGCTTGCATGCCAATCGCCCCTGGTGGAGGCGGTGGTGCAGAATTCTGCCACATGATTATTGATTGTCACATTAAAAACTTTCATTCTTTGTAACACACACTAACACCAAATCTGTCAATGGTGCACTACGTCATGTGCACCTCTTTTTGCCTTATTTTACCTCATTGCACCCGGCATTAGATCGATTCTACTTCTAACGTTGTAATGAAAGCTAGCGGGGGTACTAGATGGCTCTCCACCCCTCCTCTTCCATCTCTTACGATCATTTTTCGTGCAAAAATGGCATGATACGAAAATATGATAAATACGGTTTTTGTTTTTTAAACAATAGTGCATGCCATGTCCATTGTAGGTGTAAGGAAATGGAAGTGTTGAAATGTTGAAGCTTGCTGGTGAATGTTCACTAACCTGAAACGTCATATTGATGGCCATGAAGAAATCTCCTCCAACGCCAAAAGTAGCACTTTCAAAAGTGCGGTTCCCTGCGTCAGCCTTAGTGTCGTTCCACACGATGACAGGGTCTCCAATTCCCAACATGGTAATGAAAGGCTTCTCCTTCCCAATGTACAATTTTTCCCTGCGTTTTTAATCCAGTACTGGCGTCAGAAAGACACTCTTGGAATGAGAATCAAGCTATACTCTGGCCTAATACTCGAGATATTACACAACTTCATGAGGAGAAATTCATAGTCACGTCGCATCCAGATCTCTGCGTTACCAGAATTCACATTTTGGCATAAATATCTGAAGAACTTTGGTTTTGCATAATGACAGATGTTCTACGCGACAAAGAATATTATGTCGGTACAAGTTCTGATACAGGGGCATATTTTTTTACCAACGGACGGTCAACTACTTGGGAACCGAATGAAATTCCTGGAGCACAACTGCCAAATTTTATTGTACTGTTCATTTTCACCATGTGCAATGAACTTTGATACACAGAATGACAACTATGGTTCATGGAAACAGCTAGAATCCGCAACGTTTCATTTTGTTCTAACGTTCATTTTCATCACATTTTGACCAACTCCTGTCAGACATATAAGTGAGCACACTTAAATTACAGTAATTAGAACGCTGCAAGGAATCTAAAGCAAAGTGAGCAATTAGTTACATCAATGTGAATCACCCCTCTTTCCAACTATAAAATGCAACAACAAAAGAGTAATCACATTCGACGAAGTAAGAAACTTAGGGCAAGACATCACCTGTAAGTACCGGTATTGACTTGAATTGTGACGCGGTAGCGCCGATAGATATCATCAGGAATGGCGTTGATAGCTTCCCAAATACCTCTGAAGTTCCCAAACCCATTTTGATCCACAACAATATACGTCAGAGGCGACACCACACTGCCCCAGTCCCAGTATTGCTTCAACCCCGGAAAGCTCCCTGACAGGTCCGGTTGGGCTACGGAGGGATCCACCTCCCCAACAAGCTCACTCCTGTTGCTTGCCCATTCCTGCTTCAGCCTGTGTTTCTTCCCCACTCTCTCGACCCATTTCGCAAATTCTTTCACACTCTCTGCGTCAGGTTCCGGCCGTAAACCAGCTGCCTTTCCAGTGGACTGCTGAAACCGTTTACCAACATCACGTCCAGTGCAGGTCACAGTGAATGGCGAGCCTAAAATGAGTATTAATCCTAGCGTAATCGCAATTGAAAGAGACATGATTACTAGCCTATGTCAACCACATCAGCTTCCTTCTAGAATCAGAAGACCGTCGCAGGTCGATCTTGCTAGCTGGGAGGATCAAGCACTCGGCGATCTGCAACGATGGCTCCAAAACATGTCAGTCGAGTACCGAAGTGCAGAATGAGTACTATCTTACATACTATAAATGATGGTCCAGGCCCTTCAAAAGCCACAATTAGGGCTCCCCAGCTGTGTACTAAGTAAGCTAGCTAGCTATTGGAGCTAGCCTTGGTGGTCGAAACGACGCAGCGCACGTTTTGACAAGATCGCAAGCTTCCTCGACTCAAGGTATGCATCAGTTACTGACATTACTTGAATGGTATGCAATCGACATTGGCGGAAGGCCTGCCAAGAGTTGAAGGGTAGAACTTCTTTTGTCTGCAATTCTGAATCATACAGGGTAGGGGACACAGTGTCAACTGGGACTCTGGGAGTCCACATCCTTGGACGGTTGTCGTAGACGGATGAGTCAATTCAAGTGAGGAGGGTCAGTAGCAATCAATTGGGTGAGTTGCAGCTGGCTGGGCTGGGGTGCACAGGAAAGCTGTACTGTCAAGGTAGGCTCGTGGACTGTCAGGGGACCTGGAGATCGGTGTGAGTTGTGCAGTGCTAGTGGAGACTGCATTGAAGGCATCGATTGCTTGGCTGCTTGCAAACATAAAATTGGATGTACAGTATTTGAAAATAAGTTAAACTGAGAAGATGGCGTAAACCTAATAGTTTTAATGGCAGGTTTGGTGACGTGGCTTCTACTTCGACTTGTCAGTCGGAGACAGGCAACCTGATTTAACTTCACCAGATCCGTATGATCTCCAATCTTCAAACCTACGTAAGCTTAACGTTTCCAGGGGCAACTTTGATTTCAGTCCTCGGAATGAATTCTCTTTATTTGCGCGCGCACAAACACACGAAGTTATTTTCTTAAGGTAGGAGGTCCTAAAATGGAAGGGGCACTTATAGAGCCCTATGCACTTCCACTTTGAAAAATCATAACTAATTCATTTGAAGTCCAAAAATTTCACTAAAAATTGTGGTTCACTTGTTTCCCACTTCTCCATCTACCATAAATTTTTCAAAATCAGTCGGCACCCAATTTCTCCTACAGCTCTGTTTTTCTCTTTATATGTGCCATTTCTGAGCCTCCTACCTTAGCTTCATAAACGAAATGACTGTTGACATAATAGTTCGTTCGGGTTGAAGGCAACCTCAAATAACTTGGCTAATTTCAAATTGCCAAAATGAGATGCGAAGCTGATTTTCCTGTGATAACTAGGAATGCAATTGCGTGAAACGTAGCCATTGTAATGGAAATTCCCTTGTGGTTCTTTACTTTGAAATACAATCCTCAGTTACAAATTACAAATAAATAAATAAATCGTGTGTTGGTTGCAGACTTGCAGCTTGGGGAGTTATTTTGCGGAATGAGCAGGAGATTATCGTGGGTACTTGCAGAACATTACGGTCTCCGGCTCATCCGCCCATCACTTTAGAAGAGGGTGTGCACTGTACCTCGATGACAACACCTGACTATCCCCTGAAAAGAAACATCCCCTCCGGCCCTCCCTGCCCCCAAACTGAATAAAATAAAATAAAACACTTGATTTGCCCACCCACTCCAAAAACAATTTCTTTTTATAAGGATATAATATATGGAGCATATACAGAATATATATGGGAATGTTGAATGAAATATGGATGTCTAATATGGAATATTGATATAGTACGACATATAGGTACATGTATGGAATATGGGGTTATACCAAATACGAATGTGTTTGAATGAAATAGTGATATGGTATGAAATACGAATGTATGTATGGGATACAGGATAAGGTTGCTAATTCAATATATATTGATTGCAATCTAGCATGTTTAAAAAATATATAGATATGGGTAATGGAAATACAGATATGGAGATTACTAATTCACTCACTCTAACAAGTGAGTGAAAACACATTCTCTCACTATCCTCACAGACAGACACTAGCGGCTTACTTACTGTAACAGTGTTGTCTCCTCTGATTGTGTTTTAATTATAACTGTGAAGCACTTCTTTAGTCAATAAGGGAATCTTTACTAAATAGAAAATTTTGGTTGATGGAAATACCAAACTTCAATCGAAACCTGTCCTTGTCATCAAACGAAAAAACACTTGTGCAGGAAGCTCATCTCACAATTGGCAATTGAAATTT
Organism: Pseudisothecium myosuroides; assembly: GCA_951799445.1. Classification (NCBI taxonomy): domain Eukaryota; kingdom Viridiplantae; phylum Streptophyta; class Bryopsida; order Hypnales; family Lembophyllaceae; genus Pseudisothecium; species Pseudisothecium myosuroides. The sequence goes on along the minus strand of OX637287.1, from coordinate 17,736,499 downwards.
TTCCAACTAAATTGAGATCACTATAAATCCTATTCCAGATCACAGTACAACTTTTATTCTAGATCCAGGCAGAAAACTCCAAACTTCGGTACAGATTTAATCATAACAGGTTCTCTTTTGCAAATGACAAATCCAGGATACAAGGTACTGACCTGTGCTGTGTTTTAAATCCAACCTGCACAACCAAACAAGGTTATAACTGCATAGTAAGCTTAGAGGGATCTCTCATCTCACCAAAGTTCATGTTAGCACGTAGACAAGTTTCTGTAAGGTGAATACAGTCCTGCATTCGTAGTCTGGGGTCTACGATTTCTACATTAATAAGTAAAACTGACCAAGGTTCCTTTTTTAATGTTAAAGAAAACACATGATTTTGAATTTTGATAGGGTCATCTTAACCTCAGCAGAGCCTACCTGGAGATCATGGTCACATTTCATAATCTTGAACTTTGGCATAATAGTGTCCAATTGAGACCCTTTAGTAACCATGATTGAACAAGATCAAACCAACGTCAATTTCGTGGTACAAGCACAATTCTATAAAAAAAAAAAAAAGTGCAGTAGAAACTCAAGAAAAGAATGCAGGAAAGTTCTAAATGCTTTAGAGAAACTACGAAATTTCACAGCTTGAGTATGGAATAGAAATCCAAAAAATCCAAACTCAGGCCCGGCAATTCCATAGGGTCTGAAATTGCATACTCAAGCTTTGAATTCTCATAGTTGCGCTCGCTGCTGACTGTAGAATTACGGCTCTGTGCCTGCTTCTCGTCTTAGTTGTCTGAAAATTTCTAAATATTGCCGCCGGGGACTTGCTCCCTTGGTTCGATTGTACCTTTTCCCTTTCAAAGGAAATTGTCCATGTGTTTCAAGAAAAAGAAAAAGAAATCTCATAGTTGCACTATGGAATTGGGTCTACGGACTTTACTGATTCTCTGGTGAACACCCTTACACCCCAAATGCAACGAGTTCAACGTCAACGCCTATGCATGTGCAGGTTTATCATTACCGGCCATGATACTGTACACAGAAGAAGGGAAATTTTTGAAAGTACACTGGCTCTTGCTCTGAGTGGGTCTACCGTCTACGTTCATTTACAGCTCTTTCTGTGAAATTTGCAGCTTTTTTACTCGAATGTCCAAAAGACTCCTCCTGTGCATGTTCGATCAGGCTGATGCTGATTGCTAGCTTGCTCTCCTCTGTCATGGCATTAAACTCTGCTGTGAGCTGGGGTTCCCATCCTGCAGAAAAAGTGAGTCTTGTGAGTCTTTTTATTGAGAGTTCATAACTTACTCAACGCACGTGCAGGAAATCGTCCTGCTATTGAGAACGATTGGTGACTCATGAGCCATTTTTATATGCAGAAAATACAGTATGCATTCTGACATGGAAATCTTGACCAAATCTTACAAATTTCCAGCATTGGAAGCCGGATTGGGAGGTTTCTCAGTAGTCAGTACGGAGTAACTTATAATTGTGCAATATGATTCTGCGAAGTTTCCAATGGTTCTTCTTTTCATGTCCATTGAGCTAGCTGCTTACAATGCAAACTTCCAGGCTGTATCTGCTGTCACTAACCATCCTGACAGCAGCACTCAGTCTGTAGAACATGATAACATTGGGCCAACTGAATAGATTGAATTTAACTTATATACCAGTAGTCAATTTCGTTGAATTGGTGTGACATTGGGCACCAAAAATCGTGATCTCCATTTGAAAAGAAATATAAAATATAAAAAAATTGTGATCTCCACATGCACAAACCTTTAAAAACTCTGACGGATATGTGCATTTGTTCCAGGCAGTGTCCTGGAAATTGCCATAGTTGAGGAATTCCGTCAATTTAACAATATTGACATTCTATACAGACAGTTCTACTCATCCTGAGAGTCTCATTCTATGCCAACTATTCATGAGGTCATGCCAGCATTCGCTAGGACAGACTCAACCATTCTTTTGCAGTTCTTGTTCAGAAGATATGATTCACAGAAGCCAACTCTCAGTCATTATTTTCAGTTCTCGTTCAGAAGATAAGATTCAGAGAAGCCAAAGAATTGTTGACAACAAATGCATTCTTGCAGCATATGATGGAGAACAACTGAGAGCTGCTGGTAGACTGATCGACATCCTGTCAATTTTGAGCCAAGTCATCACTCACCAGTGGAAATTGTGCTCTGATCCGCCATCCCGGAAACTTGGTTGGATTTCATTTAGTCACTAATGTTGACAAGTTCCAGCCCAACTTGGGACAACCGACTTGCAGGGCATGATGTCCACTAGAGACGGAGTGTTGGGACCATTTTATGCTGATTTGAAGAACAAAAAGCCATTTGCAAACTAATGAAGGAGGCCGGGTGCGTCCACCGGTTGATGAGCAATTAGTGCTACAGTCATTGTAATCTCTAGTTCATTGAACTTTTAGTCGGTGGTCCAAGAACGAAGTCCTTGAATCAGTTACCCAGAATCCAAGAATTGCTCCTAAATTGCTTACGAAGTTACCACCTTGTGTCTCTCTGCAAAACGCATAAGTTATCTTCCCAATTTGAGCAAATGAAAGTACGTTTCTGCCAACAATGGAACGGAAGGTGGATCCTCAGTCTGCAGGAAAAGCACTTTGAGCAACTTCTATCTTTCTGTCCATTTCATCACTGTCTCTGCAAGGTCTGAAGAGACATGCAATCCTTGAGTGAGGCACCACATGCTGCCCCAGCATGGACCAAGTTGATGATTGTGACTCTCATCTCCCACAATTTTATCTTGTCAGACAGTCCCTTGCTCTGTGAGTTTGGAATATCATTGCTCTTTGATAATGCTCTCAAATATTTCATTGTTCTGGTCAAATAGGCCGGATTCAGCTGAAGAAATTTGACATCAATTCAGCAACTTTTCACACGTCTGTTGGAGTGCACAAACTGTAGTCCATACAATTACATTGATTGAGTCTAATAAGAGCATGTACCCAAACTGAGCATACTCCAATAAATTTAGTCAGTAGAATGAACCTTGCACAATCGTTATGTCCAACACAAAGACATTGAAATTATGGCACAATGTTATAAAATCTACCTATTCCACTTCTCAAATTGCACCCATTTTTTCTCCAAATTCCACCGGCTAACAATGAACTAACTGGCGGTTCTTCCCGAACATTGTTGCCGAGGCTCCATGACGGGCAGATTGAGGATGCACTTACCAAAGTGCGTTTTAGGGTTTTTCGCTGCTCACTGCGCGCTGCAGGTCTTGCCTGACATCAGTCGGATGAGGTGCATCATAAACTTCGAGTTACTGTTGAAACCTTTGACAGAGCACCTGTACAGCCAGAGTTCGATGATCGGCTGCAAAAAGCCAGGCACCTGCAACCCACAGCCAGGGTCAGAGCAACTTGTCAAAATATCTTCCAAATGAATATGCATGGCAGGCATGGGCTGGCACAATTGCAAACTGGCATTGCATTCATATTCTGCTTCATTTGCTTCGAAAAAACAAGCAAACAAAAACTGGAATCGCATTGAATGGTGCAACCGATTTTCTCAACATATTGTAAACTATTGTAATGGTATTTTCCTCAAAAAAATTCCAACAATTTGCACAACAACCACCCCTTGAGTGATATATATATATATATATATATTAGTCTTCAATTTCAAGAAACACACATATAAGGGAGAAGCACTCAAAATCAATAGTGTGCTCAATTGCAATAATTTTAGACATTCTAGTCATTCTAAAATATAAATCTAGGTAGACCATAGATAACTTATTGTTTATTAACCCCTAAAGGACCAACATGCCTTTTTTGGCAACATAGAAATTTTAGGCAGGTACGTGTGACTGGAGATTTGCATATTTTGGGTTGAAATTTTTATAGAAGGTGGAAACGAGGAATATTTTTCATATGCACCAAATTTCATGACATTTGGAAATACAAGTCAAAAGTTATGGCCTAATATGTTGTTTGTTTCTCAACCCGGGCAGTCCGGGCAGTCCGGGCAGATCAGAAAAATCACTTTTTCAAAAATAAAAATTTGAAATTGGTTTATTAGATTTATATATAAGTGGGAAGCTTTAAATCATTCCATTCTGATCAATGAGTCAAACGTTATGAGGATTTTTAGTTTGCGTGCAGTTATGGATTGTCTACTCTAAAATAAACTTTGAAGGCGTTTATTTCACTCAATTTTCAATATTTTTCAAAAAAAATAAAATTGCAGGATGTAGATCGTTTATTACAACATTGCAACCATTGGGATTGGCATTTTTTAATTCCATAATTAACTTCTTAACAATATAGTCTTTTGAACCATTCTCTACTTCTTTCTACTTACTATTTTTTTCCTATATGTTGTACAATTCCAAATAATCTAAAAAATTTCAAGCATGTAGCCAACTTGCCCTAAAGAATGAATCCAAAGAAGCACAACCATTTTGGAATTTTTTTCATAATAATCTGACCTTGTGAAGTGCAGCTGCCTGATTTTTCGCAGGGCCAAAAAAAGGACTTTTGCCACTTCAAACGCTAATATCTTCCAATCTACATGATGGAAATTTCTGAATTTTTTTTCACATATTCTCAAACCAGAGTACTAGAAGATCCTACGATTACATGTGTCCAAAAATGATATGTTTCAAAAATATGGTACTTGTACTAGAAATGGCAGTATTTGAGCATTTTTGGTGAGAACATAGTCAAGGAACTTTAGGGGATAACCAAAATGATAAGCTTCTATTTACATTCTAGAATGACTACCATATCCACCATATTTACGTTTTGGAATGACTACCATATCTGAAAATTATTGCAATTGGGCACATTCATTGTTGGTTTTGGGTGCTTCTCCTTTACATAATGTTTCAATCGAACCACAAAAAATGAATGTTTTCAACGTTTGAACCACCGACACATCATTCCATGTTTGCAAGGTAGGAGGCAAATGGCTTTGAGTTGATGGGTCAATTTCATGAGTGGCTGGTTGCTGATTATGAGCACATGGTCTGAAGCCAAGGCAAGGGCTCACTCAGTCCACTTTTTGCATCTGTAGTGAAAGCTCGGCCTGTGACTCTCTTGCTGTTGGAGGCCTAACTTACATGTGAGTGTGTTCTGAAGCCAGCTGTGACATTCTTTGTGATTCAGAAGCTGCATTATCATATCTTTAAGTTAGGCTTGGTTTGCATTCACAGCAACAAAATTGAAGATGGTGTATTGTAAATCGCCCTGGGAGAAGCTTCTTGTAAGGTAGGAGGAGGCTGTAAAACGGAGCAGGCATTAAAATGGAACATGACTCAGAGGTACATTTTGCTTTCTTCAATGTACCACCTATGCACATTTTAGGAGGTGGTTCATTTTGATGACCACAAATGATCACTTTTTTCCAACTTCAAAATTTTGTAACTAATTCCACAAAGGTCCAAAAAATATGAAACAACTTGGGTTAGATTCCAATTCCACTTGTCTTTCAAGGAAAATTTATTGAAAAATATTTCAAGATGTTTTACCTCCCCAAAATTCAGTTTCAGTGCTTAGATGCTCCATTTCTGGACCTCCTACCTTAGATAAGATTAGTAGCATTTGTGTCCATTGCCTTGGCTCTATAGTGTTGGATGTGGAATATTTCACACCCAACAGCCTCTGCATCCTTCACATGTTAGTAGTTATTGATGAAGGACTATTGGATGTAGAATATTCCACATCCAACACTATAGAACCAAGGCAATGCATAGTAATGCTACTGAATGTTATGTACAAATTTTATTAAAACAATTTGAGCCCATGTGATCGTCGTTGACACATTAGCAAAACCCACTCTATGCAGTCACTTTAGACATTAGACTAACCTATCAACTGTCTTTTTTGAAGATAGTAAAGGAGTGTCACCTATTCACTTAATAAGTGAGTGAATTATTAACCACCCGTATCTGGATTTTCATTGTTTATATTTTTCTAGAACATGCTAGATTGCAATTGATATGAAATCAACTTTTTAATACTTCAATCTTTTTTTGAATTTTTGCACATTTATGTTTAAATCTTTGTATAGGAATATCAAATATTACCATATCATGAAATTGGTCATTAAGGAAGTTAGTTTTTTAAGATTCAAATATTTTATTGGATGAATGAGAAGTTAGTTGCACTAAATAGTACCTTCAAGCCCTCTATTCATTGTCTAGAATATGGATGTTGGAGCACTTAAGAGTTAACAATCGTATTTCATATCCTACATCCCATACATGTATCTTGTATCATATCAATATTTTGTACTAGACATTCAAATTCGATATATCATAATAATATATATTCCATATATATTCCATATATGCCACATTTAACTACTATTGGACTATTCATTGAATTATGAACAAAACATCGTGGGATCTCCCGATGTTTTGCAATGTCTCCTAATGATAATTTATTTTTTCTCTTGATGACTGCTATTAATTATGGACTTTCCAAAGTCCAAAAGTAGTTAAATGTGACATAATATCATATCCGTATCAAAGTTTTTTTGGTTTTGTTTTTTGGAAGGGGAGGGGGGCAAATCAAGTGTTTTATTTTATTTTTTAAAATTCAGTCTGGGGGATGCCTCTTTTGAGGTGGTAGTGCACTGTGTGTGTATTTGCTTTTGCTAGGAATGGAGTTATTGAAGCCAATGTTATCATTGTTGAGTAACCGTGATGAGCATCATATGAATCAATGATTGGAAGGTGGCAGCGACAACAAGATACAAACTTACATGGTCTGTGCTGTTTGTGGGGGTATTCAAGACTGAGAGTACCAAATTTGCAGGTACAGAAAACAGATGTTGGGCCATTGTATTTGGTACTGAGAGTTTCTCTCTGATAGTTTTAATGGCAACTCCAGTCCACTTTCATCATCATAGTAAATAAATTAAAACACAAGCTTTTGGTACCTGTACGTGGTCGGGGTGAACTGTTTCCGTAAAGAAGAGAACCAGAAACAGCCCTGAAATTTTCTATTTGCCACTCATGATAAAATTTGCAAATTCTGAATTCATAGTTGCAATCAGAGGCACCAAATTACCTTCAGAAGGTCGGTGTAGAGCACAGATCTAACATGGTACAAAATAGGGGGCTTTTTTTCACATGCACCCCTGGAATGACTTGAAGAGGCCAAGCAAGGGGGCCAGTTCACGGTCCCAACCTTGTACGGTAATCTGATACAAAACTCTTCAAGTTATGTAACAAGAACTTGTGTGGTAAATTATGGTGAGACCTTCCAGAATTCCTCCTTCAGTTGCTTCCTTTGCTGGCTTGGAACCAACATCATATCAACCTACCAACATATACCATTGAATTGGATATTCTTTTTTATTCTATATTCTATTCTATTACTTTTGAAAGGCTAACTCATTCTGTCAAATAGACCACAAATTCAGTCCAAATAGCTAAGTTACATATCAATGGAGTCAGTCTTCTCCACTATATCATGGTCTTTTTCCACCACTGTTACCAGAGTTGTTGAGGGACAACTCATAGGACAACGACATTGGCAATCTGTGGTACTTGAGCTTTCTCACGTAATAAGAAGTTAACCCTTAAAGGACATTGCAAGCCCCACGGGCATTTTGAAAGTCAAACTAGCATTTTTCACCTAGTTTTTGATTTCAAATGCTTTTAAGCTTAACTAACGAAATGTAGTTCCAATAATTTACTTTTTATTCCATTTGAATCTTTTTCAAATTTTTTCAAATTTTAATTTTTGTGACACTTTGAAAAGAGTGTCTTGAAAGCTCAAAATACACCACTTTTTGAACTTTTTCTATCAAATCTCTCTTGCTATGAACTTAAAGAGTACATCAATTACACCATGATGTTTGTCACTATTATTTCCATTTTCCTTAATATTTTCATACTATGTTAAGCATTTTTGTAATTACTATGATTTTAAAAAAGAAATTTCTTTTAAAAATCATATAAAATTAAATTTGAAGTTCTTAATTATGAAAAAATGAGATTAAATCTTAAACATATATTACTACATGTGAAAAATATTAGAATTTTGAAATATATGTTTTAATGTAGAAATCCAATGAAGTTTGACCAAGCTTGGACATGAAATGTCCTTTAAGGGTTAACTTAACTCCAGTCATAACATTCAACATTCCATAGCCTGAATTGGTCCATGTGTTTAAAAAAAAAATTATAAAAAAAACAACCAAACATTCCATAGCCCATCTGACATACACCCTGGAAAGTTGGACTGATTCTGATGCTCTCCATTATTCTCTTGCCACAGACATACTTATCCCAAGTTCCCAACTGAAGAATTCAGTCTGCTTTCCATCAGCTTCTTTCCAAAGTTTTTTTTTTTTTTTGAAAACACAAGGACAATTCCCATTGAAAAAAGGAAACAGTACAAGGAGACCAGAGGAGAAACTCCCCGGCAACAAACTTTTTAAGATTTACGGAGAACTAACTTTCTGCTTTTTAAGAGTAACTAGCACTACCCATAAGTTGCGCCCAGATCAATAGCCGCCCTCGGGTGTGCGATCTCACGGGATTACTCGAACCTGCCCGCCTTGGGAGGGGACAGGTTCCATCATATTTCCAAGTGAGTCCGGGTTCCAGAGAAGCCCGTCTGTAACCACACGTTGTCGAATTTGCGCAAGAAGACGTTAGTTTTATTCGAGTAAAGCTCACATAGTTTCTGGGTCTTGAGCCAAGCCACTCTCGCGTGGTCAGTGAAGGATTCCCAAAGCGTCTGTTCTACTTTGTGCTCCGGCCAGGGTGAGTTGCTGAAGCTCGTTGAGTTGCGGTCGAGCCAAGATGTCCACAGTACCGAGCCACGAAACAGAGACCACATGGTTGAGCATGCCTTAAGTCTCCTTGGCAGCTTTGACCCTAGTATACACTGCTGCCACGTTAGTGCTGACCATCTACCTTCAACGGTCAGGATTTCTAATGCACTGTAGAGAATGGAAAGCGCGTAGTACCATGCGTGCCGGGTCTTGGGGCGGTGGTGAAACCTATGGAGAATCGTCTCATCTAGGTTAGCTTGGCAACTGGTACAGGTTGTGGAGATGTTGGGGTCGGCCACCTGTCGCCAGCAGTGAACCGCGACAGCGCAGTGGTGAATAGACCACAGGAAACCTGCGTCCTTCTGCGAGCGAGATTTACACCAAACGTCGTTCCACCGAGGTCGGTAACTCTCTGGGAGGGCTCCGTGCCACTTATCTGCAATTGGGCGGATGAGAAAAGAGCGGTTGGTGAGCATCGTTCGACCGAGTTTAGCTGAGTAGGCAAGCAAGGGGGTTATGTTACTCCACTTCCAACGGCCCGGGTCGAAAAGCAGGTCTCTGGTAATTCCAGCATACAGTAGTGGACCGGACCCTTGCTGCACAATCCTGATTTGTTTTACTCAACTTGTGACAGAGTTGCATCTGTTCGGATTTGAATCGGGTAATAACCTAAAGATCGACGAGGGGGAGCCGATAGTGAGTCTCTGGATCTCCGGCAAGATCACGATGACAGCTTTGACTGCCAGGATTTCTGGTCTGTAGTGCGGGTGAGCAATGACCACCAGCTCCGGAAGGAGGTCGGATTCACTAGTGAATAACCCAAGGTATTCTCGTGACCAGGTAACCGTCCGTTGAGTGGTAATGAGTGTCAGCCATTGAGGTGGAAAGGATGCCACCAGAGTGTTGAAGGCCCCTATTTCATTCTGATCAAGGCCAAATCGGTCTTGCGCTTGGTCACTTGAAATGAAGTTTTGCGATACTTCATCCCAAATGTGGCGCACCAGCCACATTCCACGCTGCATGAGAGCTGCAACTCGCTTTGACGAGAAGCCGTGGTTGCCTCCAAGGAAGTGTGTGGTCCACCACAGTGGCGAGCTTAAAACTTCGTCACAATTGGTAGGTGGAGTTGCTGTAATATGGCGGACCATAAGTCCCCAAGCCTGGACAATGCGGTCCCATGCCCTTGAGCCATTTGTTGCTCTAAATTTATGCAATAGTGACCACTGCGTCATGGCGGGCCAAGGGCCGTTGACTTGGGGGCGGAGTTGGAGGAGCTTATGGTGAAGGAGTATCTGCAGGTTAGAAGCACCGGGGAGTAGGGCTTTAAGTATCCATTTGGCGGTCAAGGCGTGTAGCGCCTCCATTGGGTCCACTAAGTTAAGGCCTTCCACATGCTTCGGCGCACAGCAGTCGGACCAACTCACCTTGGCCCTGCTTCTATGTGTTGAACCTGACCAGAGAAAGTCTCGCAATGACGTTCGGATCTGCCGGATGACGGTAAGGGTGCCCCCCCAGATGCATATGAAGTACCAAAGTGTGCTTAGAAGTATTGAGTTCACGATCACAACCCTCCCTGCTAATGACAAATGAATACTCGTCCAATAATCCAATTTTTTCCGTACCTTCGTAGCAAGAAAGGCATATGTATCTTGCATGTGCAATTCTATGCCAAACGGTGACCCTAAGAGCTTGGAAAATTGGTGTTCGACTGCTGATGGGCACACGCTTTGAGTCAACCAGTCTGGAATCGGGTTTGTCGAAATCCAATAGGAAAGGCTTTTTGGCCAGTTGATCTTGAGACCGGTAGTAGTGCCGTATCTCTCAATGAGTTGAGAGAGGCTTCTAAAACTCCCTTCCTCTCCGCGTATCGTGAAATTGATGTCGTAGGCGTATTGGCTGATTAGCTGCTGCTCTAACGCTACTGGGAGTGAAATACCCCATCAAGATCCAGTGTTGCGCAGATTTTTGGCTGCAACGTTGAGGGCTTCCCCGACAAAGAGGAAAAGGTACGGTGCCAACGGGCATCCTTGACGGATGCCGCGCAGCACCAGGAAGGATTCAGAGTCTCGGCCGTTGATGCAGACCGAGGCTTTAGCGTCGATAGAAAGAATCCGAATCAAGTGGATGAAGCTGGACGGAATGCCCACGGTTGCTAGCACTCCCAGTAGGAAAGGGAGGTGCACCGTGTCATAGGCCTTCCTAAAGTCAAGTTTCAGTAATATCATATCTTGTTGAGACGCCTTGGCCCAAGAGATTGTTTCGTGTAATAATAGGACGTTATCCAATATGTAACGTGTCGGGATGAATGCGGTCTGATCTGCACTAATCACATCTGCCAGAAAAGGTTGCAGTCGCTTCTGAAGCCCCTTGCCAAAATTTTATACGCCACATTGAGAAGGCTTATCGGTCTCCAATTTCCAAGCTCTTCTCTTGGGCCGCCCTTGTGCAGGAGGGCGATGGTCCCGCAGTTCATGCCTTTGGGTAAAGAGCCTCTGATAATAGACTGATGTATCATGGTGGTGAAGTCTGACCCGATTAAAGGCCAATATTTTTTGTAAAACTCGACGATAAAGCCGTCGGGGCCGGGGCATTTGTTGGGTGCCATGGCCTCCGCAGCGCCTCGGAGCTCAACCTCGCTAATGGGCTTTGATAAGGCTGCTATTGCATCCGGTTGAAAATTCTTTGGTAACAGTCGGGTGAATTCTACCATAGCTGCATCTTTCTCGGGCATCTGTGGCTCTGCGGTGTACAGGTTCCTGTAGAAGTCGAAACACACCTTGCTTAAGCCGACTTGGTCATCCACTGGATTCCCTTGGTCATTGCGGAGACAAGTGATGGCTGACGAAGTAGATTTCTCTCTTGCTGCTTTGAAAAATTCGGCTGTCACCATGTCTCCATGGAATTTCCAGCGAATTCTCGCCCGGATGCGCAACCCATTTACCCTTCTGGTTTCAATTTCCTGTAGCTTGAGTCTTACTTTGCTGTGTTGTGCCTGGGCCCCAGGGTCTTCCGGGGCTGCGTGGAGCGCGGCAGTGGCTGCAGAGTGTTCCTCCCGGATAGCTACTTCCTCCCGTCAAAGTTCCTAGGCTTTGTTTTTGCAAAAGGTCCGGTAGGCGCGCGAGACTGCCCTGATTTTGGTGAAAAAGGTCGCATTTGGGGGAGCGTTACTCCATGTTCGTTCTATTACGGGACGGGCAGCCTCCAACCAGTAGCTGCTCATCTTCCAGCGGCTCGGCCTTGGGGGGGGGTCCAAATTCAACAGAGGCCCTTACGGGGGAATGATCTAACCAACCGTTGTCACTCAAGATAGAGTAGTCAATTAACTTAATTTGCGGTTGACCTGCGCCTATTTTGGACAGGTATACTTGGTCAAGGCGAGCCAGGATCCTCAGGCCATTATCATGGAAATTGTCCCATGAAAAGGGCAAGCTGCCCGGGGAGCGCGGTTGGTCCTCCACGTTGAGCATCTGTTTGAGGTTTGTGAAAAGGGCCCGCTCCGCAATCGGAATTAGTCTGCCACATTGGTTGGTCTTGTCTTGGCGAGATTCCACCATATTAAAATCCCCTGCCAAGGCGGAGGGGAGGTCCCGAATCAATGACTCCCACAATTGGCACCTGGAGTGGGAGTCGTTGGGAGCATATATATTTATAATGCCTAGGGAGCCACCTGGAATGCCCCGGATTAGGATCCATTGCGCACGGTTGACCATTACCGTACCTACTTGGACACCATGCTTGCTAATTTGGGAGCCACCATCGTGGATATGCCCCTGCGTCCAGCACCCGGGCCCTGCGGGTCGTTGTTGTACCCAATTGAAGCCGAGGCAGTCCATGCAGATGCTTGATTCCATAACTGCTTGCCAAGTGAAGCTGCGTCTTGATTCCGTAGTTTATGCTCATGTATGAGGAGGATGTCTAAGTGTTGACAGGTTTGTATATAGTTTCGTAACAAGGCAATGGTGGATTTATCGTTCAATCCCCGAACGTTGAAGGAGAGAATTTGTACTATCATACTTAGGCATTTGGGTTGGAGGCTCTAGGTGCGGAGCACTCAACGCTATGGTGAGAGGGGGCGGGGTTGTATCCCCAGGCATATTAGCCCGCTGGGGTGGGTGGGAGAGGTCGAATTGTGGGTGGTGTAGTGAGGGCCCTGGCTACTGCTTGGGTGTTTCGGACAGATAGGATCGCCGCGGCTACCGATGAGGGGAGGGGAGCGCCTGATGGGGTTGAACGATGCCGATCAGCTGTGAGCAAGTGGAGAGCTCGGTATGCTTGCGCGTTATCTCTAGCTTCTGCTCGATTAAAAGGTTGGGGAGGTCGTCCTTGCACCAATGTCGCTCCCTGTCTCTGAATGAAACCAGACTGAGATGGAGCCCCAAATTCAATGGCTCGAGGTAGGAGGGGATTCGGTGTGGAGGTCCTAGGGGCGCAAGCGTCTAGTTGAATAGGAGACAGCTGCTCGGCTTGAGCATCCTTGAAGGCCTCATCCTCTTGGAGAGATGGTTCAAATTCGCCCTCATGAGAGCTATCATCGTCCGAGTTGACATGGAATATGATTCTGCTGGGTCTTGGAGCGTGCATGCCAAGCATTTCTAGATTAATGCTGGCAGGTTCTAAGTGAATTCTGTTTGGATGAGGGGGATGCTAGGTCGGGGCCGGGTTGATGGCAACGACTTGTGAGGATGGAGCCAATGCCGTAACTACCCCAAGTTGTTGTGGCTGATCCGTGGCTGGAAGGCCCAAGGGAACTTGCGTCGACTTATAAGCCTAGTCACTGGAGACGGTATTAGCATTGTCAATACCTCCCTGGGCGGCACTCCGTTCCTCAGCTAGACTTGCCATATACTCTTCAATTTCCAATTCCAGGTCCATGTCAACTGCATCCTCCGGGTTGGGACAGTCCTCCATGTCAGTGATGTGAATCGGGTTATCGGAAGGAAGGAGAGGGGGAGGGGAGGGGAGATCCAGGTGTGTCACAGCTGACTACCTGGCTTGACATGGTACTTCAGAAGAATAGGTGAGGATCCCGGTCCCGACTGGGGGAGCCTCGGGGTTAGGTGTCATGGCGGATTAGATGGGTACGACAAGGAATTCTACCTCCATGTCGGTGGTTCCTAAGAGATGCGGAGATCTGGAGTCTTGAGGGGGGGAAGTCTGCTGTCTGCAAGGGCGCGCCGGGGTTTTCCTGCCAACTGATCGGCGTCTGTGTTGAACCAGGGTGAAGCTGTCGTCTTCCTGGGCGGGGCGGGGCGGGGGTGATCTCCTCCTTCTGTCACGGGGGAAGCGAGGGGATGACCGAGGCCAGCGTTGAGACCGGCCCTGTTGAGAGGGGATGTGCGGGGTACAGGGCGAGCCAATTGTATCCTGGCAGAGAGCTGGGCTTGGTGACCTAAGTAGCCCTTTCGCAGGGCAGGTTGCATCCGTGTGAGAGGCATTAGGACACCTGGGGCAGCTTGGTTTGTTTATGTCGTATTCCACGGTCACCTCTAAGTACTGGCCCGCCACATTGGCTACTGAGATTATTGTTGCGTATCCACACGAGGGATCTATGGCCACGCAGAACCTCGGATCGCCGTTTGTCCGTACTCCGCAGTCCTCCTCTAAAATTGTCCCCACTGCACCGGCTATGTTTCTAGCTTCGTGTTGGTAGAACTCCAGGGGAAGGTTCTTCAGGTAGATCCAACAAAGGATCGCAAGACCAGCAGGTTGGTTAGGGTTGAAGGCGGGGATCCATCTTTGGAGTAGAATTGTGCCAGCTTTGAGTCGACACGGGGTCAGCGCCATCACCTGTTTAACGAGCTCTATCGTGGCCAATTTGATGTAATAAAACCTGCCTCTTGCATAGCGGTGAAGAGCAATCCTAGCACATATTCTGTCCTCTAGTTCACAAATCCAATTTTCAGGCAAAACCGCAGGGGAAGGGTCAACTGCAAACCTGGCTATAAGCACATGTTGCTTGAGAAAGGCTGCTTCCTGTCATAATGCCACCATGTCCATCGATGTCGCTGGAATCACCACGCTGTCGCGGATAAGGAGTCCGTTAGGGTTGCGTGTCGTTCCAACTGGAGGAGCAGCATCGTGAGGGTCCGGACGGTGTCCTGTGACACCTTCCCTTCGTGGTTGAGTGAGGTCTGCCGCGGCGACACGCTGCCAGTTTCCGGTTTCCGACGGCATCACTTGAGCGGCTGAACTGGGGTTATGAGTCTCTTTCCTAAGTGCGGCACTGTAGCTGCTTGGTGTCGTCATGTGGTAACTTTGGCTAAACAAGATTAGGTCTAATGTGATTAGGTTAAACATGATTAGCTTAACAACGGGAGTTCGGATAATCAAAAACCTAATTCTGAATCATCATTCGCACGCTTCTGTGTGAACGCGAACTCCGATCATATCAGCTGGGCAGGTTACACGAACGGTGGTGCATCAATACTAGATTGCAACACGAAGCTCAGCCTGCGAAGGCCGCAGCGCTTCTGCTCTCCCATCGTTCTCTCCGTAAGTCAGCCTTTTTCTTTCTTTCCAAAGTTTGACAGCTACCATATAAAGTCTAAGTTTACTAATTTTCTTACTAAAGGTATGTGCGCACTTGGTGGGGGCTTTTTTTTAAACACATGGACAACACACTTGGTGTTTGATAACAGCAGTCATAAAATCGTAATACCTCTGACAGAGATGGAGAGGTGCAGGTTTTAAGGAAATATTTTTTTTAAGCTGGTTTGGGATTGGTTCAACATAATCAGGTTCATCTTAAGTTTTGAGTCATTTAGACCTGTGGCATAACATTTAGTAATCATCACAAAGTTTACATGTTCATCACCGATGTCCTCATCCACATCATAGAAAATAAAGTATACTTCAATACTAAAGTCATTTTTCATTTAAAATGAATTTAATGGCAAAGTGAAGAAGAATCAACAAGTGTGGGAAACAAGGGTGGGATGCCTTTTTTATAAGGAATTTCATTTTCCATCATGAATTTTCAAAGGGTATGGGATAAATGTGAAGATGAGAGCTTGACCACTCATTGTCAAAACGCAGGAATTACATTAGAAGTAGAATTTCAAACCTCATTTAGACATATTAGAATTATTTTTTTCAAAAAAGTTAGAACTAAGAAAAGGTAAGAAATCAAGTTAAATTTCATCAACAAAAATCCGTTTGATATTTCAAGCCTCCAATCAAATTTTATGAACAAAACTCAAAAAGGATGTTTGAAAATGTAAAAAAATGGTCCCTTCAAACCCCATTTTGAAATTTGTTCATAACTTTTGATTAGAGGCTTAAAATGCCAAACGGATTTTTGGAGATAAAATTTCACTTGATTTCCCAACTTTTCTAATTTCAAAAGTTTTTGAAAAAAGCTATTCTAATATGCCTAAATGAGGTCTGAAATTCTACTTTTAATGCAATTTCTCTTTTTGACTTAACTATGAGTTGTTGAGCTCCTACTAATTCCAAATTACATATCCCACATTCTTTGTTCTACCTCCTACCACCCCATATGCATATAAAGAGCTTGTCTTCTGAAGAAATAAAACAAATAGTGAATGCCTTTTGATGCAAGTGAGGAAGTTCATTGAATTTGATTTGGCAGTGTTATGTATATGCCCAAATTTCCTTGCATTATGAAACATTGCAGTTAGTGCTCAAGAATCTACAAAATCGGATGATTCTAACTTACATAACATCAACTTGCAATGTCAGAGAGTTATGAGTAAGTCTCGTAAACACCGCTCTAATAACCCTTGCCAGATCTGCAGCCACGTAGGTTCGTTAGTTATGAAAGAACGTTGGTCTGAACACCCACCAAAATAATCACCTAATCCATGTGGTTCAAGAAAATAATAATAATAATAATAATCACCTAATATCACTGCAAAGAACGCTTCCTAAGTCCAAGCATGCACATCATAACATTCAGTAGCCTTCAGAGAGGCTGCCTTTACCTCTCTCGAGTCCTCATCCACAAAATTCATCCTCAGATAATTAATGTAAGTTTGGGTACAGGGATAGTGGCAATACATTACGATAAATTCCATTTTTTTTTGGTTAATTTTAGGACCCGACATACAAATCAACAAATATTTGTAGAAGAGGATGTTGGCAAAGAATCCAATGAATAATGCTATACAATCATTTTCCATCAATAACTTGTTTGGTTTTTCAAGTGAAAAGACAATTCTATATATACACATGGGGTGGTAGGAGGTAGAACAACCCATGTGGGATAAATATTCTAGAATTTGTAGTTTATTAGGCATTCAAAGTTAAGTAAAAAATAAAGAATTGTGTTAAAAGTAGAATTTCATATCACATTTAGGCATAGTAGAATAAGTTTTCTTAAAAAACTTTGAACTACAAAAAGTTGGTAAATAAAGATAAGTTTCACCTCCAAAAATCCGTTTGGCATTTTGAATCTCCAATCAAAAGTTATGGACAAATTTGAGAGAGGGTTTTTTAAAATGTTAAAGAAAAAAGGGCCATTTCAAACCTTCTCTCAAATTTTTCCATAACTTTTGATTGGAGATTCAAAATGCCAAACGGATTTTTGGAGGTGAAACTTATCTTCATTTACCAACTTTTTGTAGTTCAAAGTTTTTTGAGAAAACTTACTACTATGCCTAAATGTGGTCTGAAATTCTACTTTTAACACAATTCTTTATTTTTTACTTAACTTTGAATGCTTGAGAAACTACAAATTCTAAAATATTTATCCCACATGGGTTGTTCTACCTCCTACCACCCCATGTGTATATATAGAATTGTCTTTTCACTTGAAAGTCCAAAATGTTTTTGGTTTTGTGTGAAAGCAAGCTACTTGCTTGGTTCATTTTTTTTCATTTTTTTTAATGTGTTTTGCTATGTTACAAAACACCCCAAAAAAATGAAAAAAAAATGAACCAAGCATTTAGCTTGAATTCATACAAAACCAAAAATACTTTGAGTTTTCAAAACACACAATGTATGGGTGCAGAACGTTTATTGTGTTTTATTCAATAAGTGTATGAACTTTGGTATTGTCTAAATTTTAAATGTACATTCTGGAATAAACTCTGGTTTAAAAATAAATAAATAAAAATTTAAATGTACCTTGAATTGTTATGGCCAGCTGACTGACTCTAACAATATCGACGCGTGTATATTAGCTACTGATGGTGTGGTATATTTTACACCATTTCATCCACCAGATGAGATGGTGTGGAATATACCACACCATTTCGTCCGGGGGAAGGTTGCCCAACAATCTGCTACTGAATATTATGATACCTTAAAAGCCATATGTCCATATATTTTCTCAGTTCTTTGTCAATGTGAAAGTGATAAGGTACCCCCCCCCATTCCCGACCATTGACCCATTCCCGATCTATAGGTGCACGTATTTCTGACCACGCTTAGAATGCGTTTTTTTTTCATTTTCAAGGTTGGAACTAATAAATACATGACACATGTCCCAAGTTGTGAAAAAAAAAGTGGAAAATAATGATTAGGTAAAAAGTTATTGAATGAT
The DNA here is from genome assembly GCA_951799445.1 of Pseudisothecium myosuroides. Lineage (NCBI taxonomy): Eukaryota > Viridiplantae > Streptophyta > Bryopsida > Hypnales > Lembophyllaceae > Pseudisothecium > Pseudisothecium myosuroides. The sequence goes on along the minus strand of OX637287.1, from coordinate 17,718,241 downwards.
CGGAATTGGAAGAGTCTATATATTGGCCATGGGTCTGGCGCACTTTTTGCCTCCCAAAATTCATAATAATTTCAATTTAAGTGATAAAATTACCAAATTTTTTGCAATATGTGTCTTTTCAATTTATGTATCTCTGAAAAATATTTGTTTTGCCTTCACTACTCTAGATCATGTCGAAATTCCTTATTCGGTCGGTTATGCGGGGGGTACCTTATCTGCTTCAAAGAGGACAACAAGGAAAAAAATGAAAAAGACTTGTTGTCAGCTGAATAACTTACACCCTGTCAGTTGCAAGAAGTTATCAACTTATCTAAAATTTGATCACCAGGCTGGGCTAAGTTAGTCCGTGTGCTCTCCAATGAATCCAGAAGTTGGACAAGCCTCAGGCAGAGCTGGACGAGGAGAGTAGCTCCACTTAGTGTTAACTTACAGGGAGGTTTTTTGTTCTGGTAACTAACTTAACTTATTAGTCTTCATCTTCCTAAATGAAAGTTAGTGCCTTTTCTCACAGTCAATCTGACCCATTTTGCTTGGGACGTGGGTTGAGCTTGTTTTATTTTTTTGCTCCTTTTTGCACTCTAATTTGATGGTTAACTTACTTCTTTTTGAAAAGGAAAAGAAAGACTCCCAAATTTGGTGCACATAACTCAGTGCAATAGAAGTAGCAAGAAGAAGTACAGTACATTCATCCTGCATTCCTGCTTTTGAAACTCTCATGGTCTCAATACAGCTGGAAATGCTCCTGAAGTACAGTACCAATGTCAGGACTCTGGAGACACGGACAATGTTGCAGTCAGCTTACAGTATGTTATGTCCAAGCCAACATCAGGCCAGTGGCCGGGGTTCTTTTCGAGGAATTGGGGGCTAGAAATCTAGAATTTTGCTCTAAACTCCAGGACAGATTTACTGTACACACCCACATGGGAGATCCAATTTGATCATTGTGTTTAGAGCATCTCCACGGGGGCACGCCATACTGCTACGCCAAATAGCGTCCCAGGAATTGCAGCCTCTGTTGTTTTTCAATGCAAGCCGCACCACAATCTACAGTACATACTTGAAACTACAATGCCCATCCGTTCTTGAATTCTCACACGTTAAGTTTGTAGAGCTCAACTTCCTATGGCGCCTCAGGGTCGTGGCCGGGCAAGCAGAAGAAGCGGACAACATTTTTGCAAGTTGACCCTTCCGTGCAAGCGCGCTCAGTTTTTTTTTCTCATACTCAACAGTGCTTGACATGCTCCAAATTAATTTTGCATCTCGATTCCAAGGTCTTCTTGACAAGTCTTCATGATAACACACCTTCTCTACGGGTGATGGTGGAGGTAATGCATTGGCCCCTTCTAAGGCTCTAATGCGCAGTACAGATAGTCTAGCGCATCCCTTGTGGCATGGACTATTGGAAATGCTCTTAGTACTTAAGTTTTTTCTTATCCTTGTGTCTTGTCTTTGAGTGATTGTTTCTTTAGTATAAGAGGGAGAAATAACTCCAACCACTCTAAGAGAATTCTCAGTCTAGCTTTGCATTAGGACTCTACAATGGTATACTTGTGTGGTTCAATGAAAACCTCATCTTCATACAATCAGTAAGATAGATCAACCTATTACCATCCAAATTTGCTATCTAGATACCTTAACCCTTATATGTTTTTGACTATGTTTTCACCAAAACCGCTCCAAAACTACCATTTCTAATACAAGTACCAAATTTTAGAAAAAAAACAATATTTTTGAACACATGTAATTGTAGGATCTTGTAGTATGCTGACTTGAGAAAACGTGGTAAAAATTTCAGAATTTTTCACTGTGTGGATTGCAGGATATTAGCGTTTGAATTGACAAAACCCCTTTTTTTTGGCCTTGTGGAAAAACGGGCAGCTGCCCTTCACAAGGTCACATTTGTATAGAAAAATGTCCAAAATAGTGGTTACTCTTTGGATTCATTCTTTAAGGCAAGTTGGCTACATGCTTGAAAAATTTCAAATCATTTGGAATTGTACAACATACAGGAAAAAAATAGTTAGTAGAAAGAGGTAGAGAATAACTCAAAATACTAAATTGTCAAGAATTCAGTTATGGAATTGAAAAATGCCAATCCCAACGGTTGTAATGTTGTAATAAACAATATACATCCTATGATTTTATTTTATTTCAAAAATATTGAAAATTGAATCAAATAAAAGACTTTCAAAGTTTATTTTAGAGTAGAGATTTCAAAACTACCCTCAAACTAAAATTCCTCATAACTTTTGACTCATTAATCCAAATGGAATGATTCAAAGCTTTCCAAGTATATATAAATCTACAGAATTTTTATTTTTTATTTTTCAAAAAAGTGATTTTTAAAGAATTTTTTTGAGCTGCCCGGCCTACCAACCAATCGTGGAAAATTACATATCATGCAATAAATTTTTACCCATGTAGTCAAAAGTTAAGAAAATTGTTGGACCTTAAAGCTATACCTCGGGCACATCTTGTGTGAAAATTTTAAAGAAAAATAATAAAATTTCCATTTGTAGTGAGCTGCCCAAAATTGCTATGTTGCTAAAAAATGGTGTTTGGTCCTTTAGGGGTTAAAGAAGCTACACTGAATAGTGAAATTAGGTTGCCTTGACAATTAGGTTGCCTTACCTAGAGAAGTTACCTCATGGCTAATGTTTGTCCAGATGGAGGCACATGCCAGTCTCTAATCCCAAGCCATAAATTAGTACACCAACCCATGCCACACACATAGCTCTTATATTACTGCATCCTTGTGAAGTAATTGTACATATTGATATAGTGTAGAATGTTGAAAAATTAGTGTGGGGCAACCTAATTTCACTATTTAGTGTAGTTATAAACTCACATATTTTTCAAGGATTGAAAAGCTAGAGAGAAGCCATTTGCAAGTAAAATCTTCAATTCTATTGTATTTAGCCTCAGTTGATGCATTGTCTTAAGTCAATTAATGAAACAAATTGAACAAATTATGCACCCTTTAGGTATGTGGCCGGCATCTACACATTATTTCTTGATATCTCTTCAACTTTCTCTACACATTGCATGTTGGATACAACAGACACTCAAAGAGTTATAAGCACTCAATAAATTTGTACAAAGAATATTGGGTAGCAGAATAGTTGAGCAAATAGTTGAGCAAATAGTTGGTCAAATGTGGTCAAATGTTGAGGGTCAATGGCCACATTTTTCTTTGGTAATGATGATATGTCAAGACCTTTATAAATTTTCACTTTTATCTTGTTTCTGAAGTGGTTATCCAGTATCTAAATTTAAATTTTCTTATATCTACTCAAAGTTCTTTTGGATGTGCTTTCAATGATACAAATATCAAGTTTATATTATATTCTCCATACCATTCAAAAGTAAGAAATACATTTGAAGGACCAATATACCATTACAACTTACAACTGAGGATGCTCTTAGCAACAATGTGCACCCTAGTGATGTAGGTGAGTTACTAGTTGAGTAAAACATGTGCCAACTTGTGATAGTATTATTGATTGAGCTCTGATTTCTGTACATTGTAATCCGTAGATGTGGCAAAAAACATACTACGACAATCAGTACTAGATTCTAAACTGAATAGGGGTTTGAACCCCTAAAGGACCGGCATGCATTTTTTGGTAGTATAGAAATTTTGGACAGGTATGTGTGACTAGAGATTTCCATATTTTATGCTGAAATTTTAGTAGAAGGTGGGCGCGAGGAATATCTTTCATATGCACTAAATTTCAGGACATTTGGAAATATGAGTCAAAAGTTATGGCCAAATATGTTATTTTTTTTGTAACTAGGCAGTCCGGGCAGCAAAGAAAATTTGGCGAAAATTTGATTTGGATTTGTTATGAGAAAGTTATGGACATTCTTGTTTTTCAGGCAGTTAGAGCATCTTCTTGAAAAAAATAACTTGTAGGATTCATTTCTAAATGCTATTTTTGCAACTTTTCAAAAAAAATAAAATTTCTTGGTTTAATTTTTTTGCTAGAACAATCTCACCATTGGGATTAGTGTATTTTAATTCCATCTAAAATATATTAATATTTTAGATTTTCCTTCTATCTCGTACCTACTTCTACTTAATAAATTTCTTAGGAATGATAATTAATTTTTTTTTAATACTTTTTTTTCCCTAGAATCTCAACTCAATTCTCCACTATAAAGATTTAAAGCTCAAAACTCTGTAGTGCAAAAATTTTAAGTCAAAAATGTTTAAAGTCAAAAAATCTAGTCCCACAATGTGCTTAAATACTTGTTTTTTCCACTTTAAACGCACATATCTTGCAATCTATGCAATCAAAAATTCTGAAATTTTTTCCACACTTTTTTATACTAGTTAGGTGTAAGATCCTACGGTTAAATGTGCAGAAAAAGCATTTTTCAAATTTTTTTACTCCTTGCTATAGAAATGGCAGTTTTGAGTGTTTTTTGGCAAAAAAACCGCCTTGGGCCTTTAGGGGTTAAGGGGACCCATACTAATTAATCAACATTTCACACTATATAAATATATACCTTTGCGGTACATCAATAGTTATTGAAGTGTGTGGGGGTTGTACATCATGTTTCAAACATCTACAATTTTCCAAGATAAATCCCTTTAATTTTTTGGTCCCCTTAATACCCCTATTCAGTGTAGACAAGCAAACCACAGTTTATTGCATCCCACTCTCTGATGAGATTCACTTAGAACTTGAAATTCTGATTCATTTGCAGGAGCAGACTTGAACCAAGTTTATGTTTCAGCAAGAAATTGGTGAAAATTTCAATCCAGAAAAGACTTGAGACTTTCAAGTGGGCTCAGAGCAGCCCCACAGCAACACACTGAAGCAACACTACAAAGGTTCTGCACTATTGATCTTCTGATAATGAGGAATGTCCTCCATTGATTTGCTTCATAGTGTTGCTTCAGCGTGTTGCTGTGGGGTTGCTCTGAGTGTCTCATTGTGAATCAAAGTGAGTGATTGAGGGATGTTTGTGATTTGAAAAGTAAGTTACTTACTGTAGAACTGTAGAAGTGTTAAGATTTAAGAAGTACAGAGAAATCAATCAATCAATGGTGTGGAAAAAGTCCAAGATATTGCACCAGCACTAATCAGTCTTATTAGGTACCTTCACGTAAACAGCATGTTGTACAGCCACTTCCAATCCAGTCGCTGAAAATTAGCATAGGAGAGACGTTGACCCCTTGCATAACTGAAGTTACTGAGTATTTGCAGAGTCCTGGGATCCTGGCATTCTGAGGAAGGCGGTTCCATGTACAGTAGAACCTCTCTAAGTCGATCGGTCCCGGATCGGTCGGACATGATTAGTTTACAGAGGTTTATTAACTTAGAAAGGGTCATTTTTAGTCACAACTTTTGTTATCTGGCCCAGTCTGGGACCGGTCTGACATGATTGATTTAGAAAGGTTTATCGACTTAAAGGGGATCGACTTAGAGAGGTTCTACTGTACGTATTTCTTACTTGTGCTTAGGTGCCAGTGCCAGTGCCAGTGTCCCCTATTTTGTGATCATGCTTGTCACTATTTGCAACGATAAAGTCAATTACACAAAACAGAGATTAAATCAAAACATTCATGCGTGAAAGTTCATGACGGAGCAATCTAAAAGATCAAAACAAAATAACCTGAAAAGGCCAATGTGTGGAAACAACTTGCCACAATTTACTGCAACTGAAGTCTGCAACTAGAGACGTCTAAATGCTTTATATATGCAATAGATCGTGGCAATGCAACTTAAAGTGTTTCAACTTTAGTTGGCCAATGCAAGATTCCACATGTGAACAGCACTTGAAGGTATTTTGACATTTATGCTTACTACCACACATTACATTACGAGTGGTGCATGTGTGCTTGAGTCTCCTTTCAACAAAAATTTTATAATTGAACACGACACATTGTTCTAATAGATGGTAACTAAGGTAGGTATCCTTAACCCCTAAAGGACCAGCATGCGTTTTTTGGCTATGTAGAAATTTTGGGCAGGTACGTGTGACTAGAGATTTCCATATTTTAAGCTGAAATTTTAATAGAAGGTGGGCGCGAGGAATATCTTTCATATGCACTAAATTTCAGCACATTTGGAAATAGGTGCCAAAAGTTATGGCCAAATATGTTACTTTTTTTCGTAGCTGGGCAGTCTGGGCAGCAAAAAAAATTTGGCAAAAATTTGCTTTTTTTTTTGTAATATTTTTTTTCTTGTAGATTATGTTTTTGTCTATCTGGAAATCTTTGATTCACTTCATTTGGATTTGTTATGAAAAAGTTATGGACATTCTTGTTTTTCGGGCATCTTCTTGAGAAAAATAACTTGTAGGATTCATTTCTAAATGCTATTTTTGCAATTTTTCAAAAAAAATAAATTCTCATTGTTTAGTTTACTTGCTAGAACAATCTCACCATTGGGATTAGTGTATTTTAATTCCATCTAAAATATATTAATATTTTAGATTTTCCTTCTATCTCGTACCTACTTCTACTTAACAATTTTTTTAGGAATGATAATTAAGTTTTTTTGAATATTTTTTTTTCCCCTAGACTCTCAACTCAATTATCCACTATAAAGATTTGAATCTCAAAACTCTGTAGTGCAAAAAATTTACATTAAAAATGTTTAAAGTCAAAAAATCTAGTCCTGCAATGTGCTGAAATACTTGTTTTTTCCACTTTATACGCAGATATCTTGCAATCTGAGCAGTCAAAAATTCTGAAATTGTTTCCACACATTCTTATACTAGTTAGGTGTAAGATCCTACAGTTAGATGTGCAAAAAAAACATTTTTCAAATTGTTTTACTCCTTGCTATAGAAATGGCAGTTTTGAGTGTTTTTTGGCAGAAAAAAAGCCTTGGGCCTTTAGGGGTTAATGCGCCACTGACCTTAAAGCGCCATCTTCAGTGTGTGTACATTTCCAAAATCAGTTATGTACCTCCGTGAAAGAAACGCTTTTAGAACCAAACTTTGTTCCTTCATAACTTTTGCATACAGTATCCAAATGTTGCGTTCTTTGGTGCGTTGGAACCTCCTTTCCCTTGCCAATAAGAATATAGAAGAATTTGAACAGTCTAATAGTACTCCCTCCGTCTCGAAATAAATCTGGGGTTTCCTAGAAATGGCTAGATTAATGCATGAGTTGTTCCTATTTTCAAGGGATTGCGGAGATATTGTAGCTTCTACTAAACCCCACAAGATGTGAAAAAATAGAAGTTAAAAGTGAAGCAGCACATGTTGAAAACAAGCGGCAAAAGTGACAAATTTTTGTCCTTTTTGAAATTGCTCCAGTGGTATTAATTTTCATCATTCTTCAAGCAATATTAGTGCAGTGACATTCATTGATGTCTATTGTATTCAATTCCAACAATATTTTGTGATTCAACTCCATGAAATTCTCAACAATAGATTTGTTAGTAGCTGTTTTTATATAGTTTTGGGTTGAATTTTTTGCCTTTGATTGGTCCGAAGTTGCATTTCGATTTCCTTTGCAACAATTGAATTGCTATAAAGTCTTTGGAGTGTGACATCTACAGATTCTTTTGCTTCAGGGTGTTTGAAGTAGCTTCAGTTGTTGTCCATCAAGTTGTGGAGAGCCAATTCCGAATTTAATTTGAGACAAGTATATTTGGAAAACCCTGGATTTATTTCGAGACAGAGGGAGTAGTAATTAGGCACAGTAGCAATTAGTGGCGGTTTAAGGATACTACCTTAGAAAACATGAAAGAAGGTGAACATGTGGACTTTCTTGTGGAGTGTGGACAGAAAGGGCTTAGAAAGTTGGAATGGTTTGGAAGTTGCCACAAGTATCACACAGGAACTCCAAGTCAGAGTTGTCAGGCACTTGCTTTGGCAAACTCTCATTACGCGTCTGGTCAGAGCAACTGAGCTGGCTGCTCTTCAGAAACATCAAAATTTAAGTTAAGCAAATTTGACAATATTTAGAGGTGATGCACTCAACCTTCTCTAATAATGACACACTCTGTAATTGCACATTCTTTACATATCCTCTGAACCTATCCTGTTTAACACTTCGACCTATCCTGTGGTGTACTCATCTGATTGGACAAATTTCATATGCTGAGTTGTGTACGCTTGTGCACTGAGAAGCCCATTTGTCTCTGATGGCAGTGTCATTTGAGAAGGCAGAATGTAAACTAAATTTATGCAACAGGAAAATACCATCTTGAGTTTTTGAGTACTGTACACTGTACAGATATGATACCCGCAATTACACCTGCACTAACTCCACATAGAAATTATATTCTTGGCACATGTAAAAGTTAAAAGATTGCCCCATTGCTGTCTGTGAGCAGGTGTACAGTACTCTGCAAAGTACGAATTCCAAGAGCAACCTGAAAAGTAGAATTTTGAATGACAAGACAGGACTTTAACATTTGTCCCCTGGCTGGCTCCCCTAAGTTAAATAAGATTTAGAGCAACAGGAAACAACCAATTCACAAGCAGACTGTACTTACAGTACAGTAAGCCACTGCAAATAAGTTAGCATGGCTTTATTTTTATCCAGAAGAGGGGATTATTTCTTGAAATACTATACATGGAGACCTAAATGTTCAGGTCATACTGCAGGAAGACGAGTACAAAATGATGTGATTGAAATGCTGAAAAACGACCAGGAATCTACAGCGTTGACAAGACTTGGGAGAGCTAAGTAGATCACAAGCAGCACCTGCCTGTTCATTGAGAAAATCCAGTGTGTACAAATTAATGTAGACAAATACTTGGACATATGATTCAAACTCATCACAGTAGCACTCATGAATCTCTCTACTCTCAAATGGATGCTTGTGAAAGTCTTGTCGCTATACAGTAGCCACGAAGCGTATCATATACTCCGAAATACTTCATGAAATCGGTATGATGTCATATCCTGAGATAAGATTGGTACACACCACGTTCATGTGCGAGTGGGACATTTTGTAAACTACTAAATAGTGTCTGAGTGTAGATTTGTCTATTACCCGGTTGCTTTGCAGAATCTGTAACTCTCCAACTTACATCACTGCTGAGTGAGTCTTCAACATTCCTATAAAGAATTTGCTCAGGATATTCTTCCCATTCTTTCACAAAACAACAGAGTTGCTTTATTTTGCTGAAGTTTTACGTTTCTAAATCGAAGAAGTGTAATTCATTGACAAACACAGAATTGAGGGACGAGTTACTTTTAAAAAAAGGGACATTTCTTGCAAAAATTAATATTAGTAGTCGTATTATGAGGGCACGGTCCTAGTGTGGGGGCTCGATATTGGACCCTTAAAAAAATGGTTAGTGAGTAATTGGAAATAGATTATTGAGACTTGGAAAAGCAAGTTGAATTGGTTTCATTTTGTAGGCAAATTTTTTCGTGGAAGTCTTGATGAAGTCCCCTAATATTGGGAGAGACCCCATCACGGGTCTAAATCACATGGGCCCTCCACACTAGCAACGTGCCATTATGAACCTCAAAGATAAATTTATTCCAACCTCATTCAATGACAAGCAAAGCCATCACTCTTACCAATTGAAAGAACACAAGCATTGCACAAATGAGAACTGAAGGTAGGAAGCTTGAATTCCACTTGTAGAATTGTCCCTATATAACTGTCAAAAATAGTGTAGAGAGTTTAAAAAACGGATCATAGTTTGTTCAATGTGCTTTATGCTCATAATTGTGATCTTAATTCCCTCTCAGTATAATGTACAATCATGTTAGGCTAAAATAAATGAAAACGTAATGTAAATCAGCCTCTGATAGCCATCACTTTTAGAACTAACGTGCTCTATTCAATAGCTGACAACCATTATATTTGGGACTGGTATGCTCTATTCAATAGCTGGCAGCCATCAATTTTGGAATTGGTATGCTCTATTCAATAGCTGACAGCCATTATTTTTGAGACTGGCATGCTCTATTCAATAGCTGACAGCCATCACTTTTGGGACTGACGTGCTTTATTTAAAAGTTGACAGCCATCACTTTTGGAACTGATGTGCTCTATTCAATAGCTGACAACCATTACTTTTGGGACTGATGTGCTCTATTCAAAAGTTGATAGCCATCACTTTTCGGACTAATGTGCTCTATTCAATAGCTGACAGCCATCACTTTTGGGACTAATGTGTTCTATTCAATAGCTGATAGCCATCACTTTTGGGACTGACGTGCTCTATTCAAAAGCTAATTTTGATTTAAAACTAATCTAGTCTATGAGCATCAATAGCTACGTATGCACCTTTTCACTTTGAAACTTCATAGTTATTTAATTCTAAGTTAGAAAATTACAATTTAAATTCCCAATATATTGTTTCTCTTTTCTCTTTCTACCAAAAAGAAGTGAAAAATGTTACACTTGACTAATTTCCCTTGAAAGGTCCATATTCCTTAGATGGGCGATTTATGAGCCTCCTATCTTCATGAGAGTAAGATTTTTTATTTTTTATTTTACACATGGACAATTTCCATTGCAATGGGAAACCGTACAGCGAAGAGTAAGAATCATTTGATTACCATCTCTCGTAGCCAGCCTTGGAGAGAACCCAGCCGAGCAGAGGATTATTCCAAGGAGTTTTTTCCAGAAAAGTTGGAGTAAACCTTTGTGTCAGCCAGTGTTGTAACTGAAGGCACAGTGAAACTTTAATCCAGCTCTCCAACATCATGAGATTGCAAGCCTGGTGGAAAGAACTACAGTAGAGACTGAGCAGACCTAGAACCAGGGATTGCACAGGACCCCATCATGAGTCACAGGCTAGCTGGAACTCTTTATAACCAAGGGAGATCAGTTCATTGAGCAGCATGAGTCACAAATTTCTTCCACTGCCACGCATTGGAAGAAGGGTGACCGCAGGGGGGTAGTAAATGCTGCAGCATGAGTGCCATCTAGTATTACATTTCGTGTAGCTTGCAATCGCAAAGATACGCTCAATCCATGTGGGAGCACTCATGCTGCTGGTTTAATAGAAGCATGCAAGCTGCTACCATAGATTAAGTCCAACCCTTGCAAGAGTAGGTGTATTGTGTCAAGTTGACAGCTCCAGCTCCGGGATACATTGAACACTCAAGAAGCATTGTTGAGTGGGCCCATCTGAGCGGGCTTTTTGTGAAGAGATTCCGAATTTCTGCTGCAGTAGTGTGTGATTTTTGCAATGGCAAGTGTATGGAGCTCAGTGGTTCTCTTGCTCGCGTTTGTTTCGTTCCTGCAGCCAGCCTTCTGTGCGCCTTCCAAAGTGCCGTCCAGTAGAGAGGAGGTCATTGCCAGCTTCCAGAGCTGGGTTGACAGTGTGGGCACCAAGCATGCTGCTTTTGAAAATGCTGCCAAATCCGCTGGCAGCGTCGACGACCTCTCCAACAAGGTCGGAGAGACGGTGATTGTGGTGGATCAGAGCGGCGCTGGGAATTTCAAGACCATCGGTGAAGCGATCGCTTCTGTGCCTCTTCACAACAAAAATCCCATTACCATCAAAGTGAACGCCGGAACATACGTGTAAGTAGCCTCTGTCACTTCTATGCACAAAGAGATGCGTTTTGTTACCCCTCTGAAGTTATTCTTTTCCAAGCTCATGGAGACCTTGAAGAGGGTCCCATTGGATTTACAGTGTTGTTGGATTTGCAGAGAAAGAGTTGTGGTACCCAAGAGCATGTGGCACATTACATTGCAAGGAGCGGGTCGAGATTTGACCAAAATCTCTTCCACAAATGCAGCTGGACAAACGGGAACTACTTACACCACATCCACTTTTGGCGTCAGTGCTACTTACTTCACAGCGAGAAACATCTCGTTTGAGGTGAAGTACAGGAGCTAACCTTCGCCGTCAGTAGTAGTTGATGCCGACTTGGCAGTGTCTTATTCTCATGAAGAGAGCTTCATAGAGTCATAGAGCATATCATTTATTGTTTGGCACCTGAATTTGCTGTTGCATTCAGAACTTTAGGGCTTTCTCTAAGCCAGAACATAGACTACTTTGCAAATCGCTACATTGCCCTAGAGTGGTTTCACTTTTGTGAGTTTGATTTAGGCGGAGTGTATTGGTTTCATCTCTCTTACAATTTTCTGTGCTGGATTGCAGAACGCCTCGCCGCCACCAAACGGAGGAGTTCAGCAGCAAGCTGTAGCGCTGCGAACCACGGGCGATTTCAATGCATTTTATGGCTGCGCTTTCTATGGGCAGCAAGACACTCTGTACGACGACAGAGGGCGCCATTACTTCAAAGACACGCTCATTGTGGGCTCGGTTGATTTCATCTTTGGCGACGGGAAGTCGTTGTACAAGGTAAGCATGTAGCATGCAGCTCCCATTTGGCAGCTTCTACATTAGAAATTCAAGCTTCCACTTTGATAGGCAGCAAGGTGAACCCTTGCTATTTGCGTCCATAATATGTTAGTAGAACTACCTCCAACAACCCTTCATTAACACTGGTCACAACAAGGGCAGTGCTCACGGACTGCGACCATGTGGTGCAGTTTGGAGAACTAACCCCAAGAGATGCCTTTATGGTGGTCTTTGGACCAGAGTTTTTCTTATCTTTTTCTTCGGGTTTTGAATCCGTAAGTTTGGATCACTGACTCCTCGGTTTCTGAATGTTGAATGCGTGCAGAACTGTGAGCTGAGAGTGATTCCCTCATCTGGTGGCTCCCTAACAGCTCAGAAGAGGCAGAGTACGAGTGAGGACACTGGTTACTCTTTCGTGAACTGCAAAGTGACAGGCAACGGGCCTGCAACGGTGTACCTTGGACGTGCTTGGGGTCCCTATTCCCGTGTTGTGTTTGCTTATACAGAGTTCACCAACATCATCAACGCTGTCGGGTGGTATAACTGGGGCGATCCTGCCAGAGAAGGGTGAGAATCTCTTCTGTAACATGTTTCCAAAAATCTGAGCAATCTTTTGTTAGACAAGTCTGTGTTTTAGAGTATACCTCTGAAAAGCACCAAGACTAGCTTTGTTTACCTGCGTCCATGTGGTGTAGTCAGTAGAACTACCCTAATACATTTTTATTCAGGCTTAGCATGAATGAAGAGATTGAGTTGTAGGACCAGAGTTTTTCTTCTAAGGCTTGCCCTGCTTCTGTACCTCAGTCCTTTGTGCCTGCTACAGATTTTACTTTGGTGGTCAGCGACCTACTTCATTTCCGATGTCTCTGTTTACATTCCAATCTCTCTATTTCTATTTATTAAAGACAAAATCTCAATCTTCTTGTTTGTGTTGTTCCTGCAGCACCGTCTTCTACGGCATGTACAAGTGCTCCGGTCCTGGAGCATACAATTCAAACAGAGCTGCTTATTCTCACGAACTAACCGACGCTCAAGCGGCCCCTTTCTTGAGCCTGGGTTACATCGACGGTGGATTATGGACAGAAGGATGAAATCCTGACCAAATCCTTGCTCTTCAATTACAGAGCCCGAGTAAGAATCCGCCATAATTTGTATCCTATTGGATGCTGGAAAGGCTTTTTCAAGTTGTTGAGGTAGTTTCATACGGCAATTACAATAGAAGATTTCCACATATAAGACGTCACAAGCTGTGCTGCATTTTTCGATTGTTTTACATTTGTCGCTCTTGCAGGAGCATCAATAAGTCCTGAACCGTCAGAGTTAGAGAATATTTATGCTGCATTAGTGTAGTGTGCCCTAGTAGGAACTTGCAACGTTCAAACCGACCTTCGGAAGATGTTGGTAGTCCCGTACACCACTCACCTCCAAGAGTGACTACTAGGACGAGCGTTTAGGGGAGTGTTCTCAGATCTGTTTGCTTAAACAACGATTCTGTTGTACTGAGGGCGTGGGGAACGTGCACAAGCGTCCCTCAAAAGATGTTAGTACTGGAATTAGACAAGCAGATTGTAATACATCATTCAAAGTGGACATGGCCTCATGCTCCGCGATTGGAAAGGGAACATGTAACTGTTGACAATCCATCCAGGGTCTGAGTGCGCCCTTTGTTTGAATTCTCTTCAAAAATGACATCACAAGCGACAGCCCTGATCGAAAGCCAAACAGCATCATACAGTACAAAGAAACAAAAAAACAAGCAGATTCAACCAGAAAACTCGAATCGTCGCTTCTCTTTTCCTTAAGTACCACTGTTAATCCCAAACCCGTAGTGACCATCCATCTGTCAATGAATCCAAGGACTAAAGATAATTCTGCATTATCCCGATACTCAAACATGGCCTTACAGATTGAAAATCTCACATTTTATACACCCCCCAAAAAATACTCGCAAATTGGAAACAAAATCACTGCCTGAGTGCGTTGATTGGAAACAAAAAGCTCGGATATTTATTTCTCAATGTCTGCAGCACCTCCGCCAATCCATACACTATGATACATGATATATCACTACTGACCGACAGGTCCTCATTTAATTACTGCAGGAGTGTGCCTTGAATTCCTACAACATTGAAAACATCATCACTGTGTTCCCTCGGGACACTTGGGAATAAACTTCTGCGTCGCAATAAACCAAGTGTTGCCCGCGGGGTCCTTGACAGTGCCCATACGGTCCCCGTAAAATTGTTCCTTCGGCGCTTGCACGGACTCCGCGCCCTTCTGCAACGCCAGCTCGTATGTCTTGTCAACGTCTTCCACGTAAACGTACAACCAGGCGGGAACAGCGGAATGCTCTTTGCTGGCGTCCTGGATCATGACGGTGGTGTTACCGATGCGAAAACATGCGTGCAGGACGCCTTTCTTGTCTTCGGTGGGCATGTTCACCACTACGGTGGCCTTGAGCACTTCCGTCACGAAGTCGATCACCTTCTGGGCGCCTGTGGACACCAAATACGAGGACGCTGTCGAGTGGCCATTTCTCTGCCATAAATTCGGAGGAGCACTGGTCGCCATAGCTAATCGAATGTGACGAACTAGGTGTGAAGAAAGTTATCCTCGATCGATCGACTAAGCTGCGAGAGACCAAATTCTCTAATCTCAAAGTTTGCAAATGGGATGGTTGGAGGTCGGCTATGGAACCAGTTTTATGCCTCCCAAAGCTTCACGGTGAAGCTACGGCCGCGACTATTCTTGGATCACTGGAATTGTTTTTTGTTGTTCCCGCAGTGAATGGGCGGCCATCGCAACTTCTCAAGTTGCGCAAATATTTTTGGAAATTGGGCCGAATTGACTCCGGAAGACTACAGGAATTTCTGTGGTGGTGGACAGAATAATGTCCTGCAATTCTTGTGTTCGTGATGTAACGCTGTCCCTTCTTGGCACGAATTTCCTACAGAGAAAACACAGAGGTTATTTTTTGAAAAGGAAATTTAAGTTTTTTTAATACAGTAGCCACATTCCTGCTATATTTTTAACCAGTAGCCAGATAATACTTAGGTGTCACCTAAAGTAGGTTTTGTATAGATATCAAGACATATCACCGGAATATCACATGAGTATTGAAGAAGCAGCTGGCCGGGCTACATCGAAAAAAAATCACTGCGTAGTCTCCATGCCTCTGGTTGTCCAAGTATTTTTAGAAATTGGGCGAATATCCTCACTAATACCGGATATGAGTGGATAGAGAATCCTGCAAATATCTTGATTTTGACGTGGACAGGCCTGGTTTAACCTTGAGAAGTTTCGTCGCAGCAAACTTGCTTGGATTTTGCCCTCATTGAAATTGCTGTAAATCAGTTGATTAACTTGAAATTTAGTCTTAGTTGGACTGTTGTTACATGTTAGTGAACTGATGAGAGGGTGCCAACATATGCAGGTTGCAGAGGGAGAGACGGAATGGCCGAGTGAATGCCTAAAAGATGGGGTCAGCGTTGGAGATATTTTTTGAGTTTTACCAGCTATTTTCTTCTAATTCTCAGAATGAACCGGTTTTTTCTCTATTTTTTAATTTAAATAAAATTTTATATATTTTTGCACCGTTTTTTTGGATGTTCTCGAATAGCAACTGACCGTTCTTTTTTCCAATTCCATCGGGTAACAATGAACTATCCGGCGGTCCTCCCCGAAAATTTGATGGGGTTGCATTCTTGTAACCAATATTCGCGGAGTCTTCTGTCACAGATGATTATCCGGCAATTCCTATATTCGACCGAATTTTCACATACCTGCTCCATCTCTCCAAGCAATAATTAGAAATTTTGATCGGTTATCATCATGCAGGTTCAAATTGCATCGGTTATATCTTTCTCGCAGGTTCACACTACACCAACCGGCGATTCTTCCAATTCTCAGTTACAGCTTCTCAGTAAACAGTTAGGGACGAAGTGGGCGCCAGGATGTTGCTGTGGGTGAATTAGAAAGACGAAAAGAATCAAATTTCTTTCCCCACTTCATTCTCAACAGGCGTGGACTACGAAACTACTGACTCAACGCCGACAAGTATATGACAAACGGACGAGTTCTCATTGAATGCAAACACGTCTTAAGTATTAAATCGTGTCCTGGAAGTGAGGATTATGCATCGCAATCCACCAAGTCTTAAACATAGTCTTGCAATCCGCCATTGAAAAAAGAAAATCTAGCCGGGAATCCAGAGAGCAAAGAAAATTTTGGATAATATTCATGAAAAGTCCCTCACAAGCCAAACAGCATCACTGCACACAGGTTCTAAAAACAAACAACACGCAAAACCCAGCAGATATCTCACATCTTATAACCTCTATTTCTCTAGCTCCAATGCCAACCCAAAACTAAGTTAACTACCAACAGGTACCAAAGCGCAAATTTCCATTTCACGGCTAGAAAATTGAACAAAACCTCAAGTGTCGGGACACTTGGGCATAAACTTGTGCGTCGCAATCCACCAAGTATTCCCCGCGGAGTCCTTGACACCGCACATACGATCCCCGTAATACTCGTCCTTCGGCGCTTCCACGGACTCGGCGCCTTTCTCCAACGCCAGCTTGTACGTCTTGTCCACATCTTCCACATACACATGCACCCACACAGGAACAGCCGAATGCTCCTTGCTGGCGTCCTGGATCATGACGTTGGTGTCACCGATGCGAAGGCAAGCGTGCATGACTCCCTTCTTGTCTTCGGTGGGCATGATCCACATCACGGTGGCCTTGAGCACTTCCGTCATGAAATCGATCACCTTCTGGGCGCCTGTGGACACCAAGTACGAGGATACTGTGGAGTGGCCTTCTCTCTGCCAATGCACCCCAGGAGTACTGGCGGGAGTAGTGGTTGCCATTGCTGATAAACTGTGACAAGCAAGCAGCAAAGAAACTAAGGCTTCCTCGGTCGATCGATCGAACTAGCTGTGAAAAGCAAAATTCTCTATTCTCAAGAATTGCAAACACTAGGGAATGGATGGAATGCTTCGAGACTGGCTATGGATCCACTTATATGAATGCGAAAGCTTCACGGTGAAGCTGCCGCTCCGACTATTCTTAGTTCCTTGGATTATTTTAATTCTGATCGCGCATTGAATGGGCCGCCATCTCTGGTGGCACAAATATTTTTAGAGATTGGGTCGACTTCAGGAAGGTTGCGGGAATTTCAGTTCTGTGAAGGTGGACAGAATGTGCTGCAAGTATCTGGTTCTGGAATTGCAAGGTGACTTGCGAGAGCACTTGTGAGAAGAGTCTCTCCTAATTGTGCCACCTATCTGCAGCTTGAAATCTTGGACAGCTGTAGATAAATGGCGCTATTGGGAGAGTGTCTCTTATAGGTGCACATATCTTAGTATTTATCATGTCCAAATAAATTGGTCCATTGTTTAGAGACAAATCATTAGTGAATAGGGGTGTTAGAATCCTTGAACCGTGTAAGAGTCAAATCTCAAAACCCTCTACTTTTATCCTCCATTTTGTTGATAATTATGATTGAAATTTTTATTTTTATTTTTCAAGGGTGAAATCACATGTCTACTATATGTCATAAAATTTTCAGATTTTTTTGGCAAAATTTCAAATTATCATGAATTTTTGAAGAAAAAATAAAGAAAATTCATATCAAATACAGAATACAAAAAATGCTCAAAAAATCTGAAATCTTTGGAATAAAAGTATATTGTACTATAGAAATTTTAGTATAGATTTTGATTCTATATCACTCTATATTTAGAAATATGGTCATAAATCTTCAATTTCAAACTTCAATAAAATGCTATTTTTAAGAATTTTTTCAAAATTTTCAAGCAAAGTAGAAAATGCACTTTAGAAGATTCATTTTGCTACTTTTGCTTGAAAGCTAAAGGAACAAATTTGAATGTCATAATCCATGAAGTGGATGCTAGAATTTTTAGGCTAGTCTTCTAGGCACATCTAGAATGAGCCAAACCTTGATAACAACAATTGTTGGAACTCTACATGGAAGTGTGCAATGGTTGCAAACCTACTATAGAATCACAATTGTTAGCCAACATATTTTAGGAGTAGGCTTGATAAAAGCAGGAAAACAAATTTTTGACTTCTATAAAACTATTTTAAAGATTGACTTGAACTTTTTGGTTGCTTTTAGTTGGACAAGGAAAAATTGCTTCTCACTGTATGTTGTTTTTCCTTACTCACATAGAAGCAAAAGCATCATAAAACTCAACAAAGGCAATTCCAACTCTAAAAACTTGAAAATTCATTTATGATTTGGGCATAACATGGCACTTAGTTGTTATTAGAGTATGGCTCCTTGTATGTGCTAGGGATTTTAACACTCTTCAAATGTGAATGAAAAATGTTACTAGCCCCTCAAATATTCTTTTGAGACTTAGTCTTAGCGTATTTAAAAATGGCGCTTGAAATCACCGTTCATGCTAAGTTTAGTTACTTTATCCTATATTCTACTTGATGAGTGGTTACTCAAATATTTATGGGCTGTATTTGGTGAGCAAGAATGAAGGACAAAGAATTTGAGGACTCTTCAAAATTAGATGGAAAATTTTGAGCCAACCAAGTTTAAAAGAAAAAGAAAAAGAAATGGAAGAAACCATTGCATTAACCGGGCGGGCCAAGTTTGGCAAGTAAGGGTGGCCATGCTCTTATTAGGAGTTACAGGCCATCGTGCCCTATGGTAGGAGATTCCATGATCAACTAAGCTTTGAATCCACGAGCAATGTCCGAGTAGAACCGGTGGTTAGTTTAGAGTTAGCCGGTGGAATTGGAAAAAAAAATGGTTGCAATTTGGAAATATCGACAAAAAACCGGTGAAAAAATCTAAAATATTTCTACTTTGAGTAAAAAACAGAGAAAATAAACGAACCCCATGCTTGAAAAAACGGTTCAATTTGGGGATTGAAGGAAAATAGCCGGTAAAACTCAAATAACTTCCCGAAAGCTGTCCACGAGCAGACTAGACTAGCTTCAAGCTGAAGCTGTGACCTCAGAGTCCTGGATTCGTGGAATGGGTCGCCATGCCCCAATGCTATTGGAATGTTGTCCTGAGTGGCGAGAATATTCTGCAAGACGGTGACGGGTGAACAAATCCAGCTTGTAGTGCCTTCCCAAATTCCAACTTCAAACTATTCAGAGCAGGAATTCCTCAAGAGTGCAAATTATATGAATAAAAGAAGAATAGACTTAACTCGTCAAGGACGGGTTAGTCTCTATGGAAATGAGAGATTTTGTCACCATGTGCATCATGAGCAAAAAATGAATTAGAATTACTCATTGGAGATCAACCTATTATAAAAGACCATCTCCTTTCTACACAAATTCTAAGGATGAAAAATTGTCCTTCTCTTCCAAATAGAAAGATGCTTTGTTTTCATTGGATACTAAATGTCCTCAACGTCCTTTATGGATTAAGTTTTCTGATTTTTCTACAAGAGAAAATGATTTCAAGGTGTCTATCCTTCAAATTAATCGTGTAACGCTTCTACGTACACTAAGTGTCCATTTGGATGACTTCACTTAAGACTGTAGGATAGAAAAAAATGTTTTTTCATCCAATTTTTAAAAAAAAAAAGTTGCTTGAATACATTATTAGTGAATTGTATTGTAAATTCCTTCATTGTGGTATTGCTGACTTTTCTAAAAAAGAATATGCTTGATCCATGGATCTCCCTTGTAGTGTATATTGGCAATTTCTTGCTATTTGCTCTTGATATGAATTTTAGCCATGAAAATGATATTTTTGGAATCTAAAACCAAGTAATGAAATGCAATGAAATGAAATAATGTAATGAAATCAAGTGAAATGTCTTCTCAAGTGAAATTTCTTCTCAATTGAAAATTTGAAAATTTTGAAAATTTTGGGCTTGTAACCATGGTTTGTTGATTTTGTAATTTAAGAGTGACAAGGTTACTGTATTTGATACCACAATGTTATACAATATAAAATACATTTGCAGTGTCAATTTCAAAATTTTCAAGTATATTTTGTATTTGATATTCCATATGAAATTTCTTCATTTTTTTCTTAAAAAACTCACAATAATTTCAAATCCCCCCTACACAATTGAAAATTTTATGACTTGTAGTAGACATAGGATTCCATCTTTGATAAATATAATTTTTTCTCATTCATATTTAGTTGCAAAATGGCAACAAACAAAGTGGTAGATAAAGAAGCTTGAAATCAATATTCATGGACCCATCCTTCTAGGATTAATACCAAGTGATAACCAAATGTACTAATATTTTAACCTTGGAAGAATGTTGCCCCTGTAACCAAGGTAGCCACTAAATTACTTTTATTATTGAACCAAGTGATAACCAAATGTACTAATATTTTAACCTTGGAAGAATGTTGCCCTTGTGACCAAGGTAGACACTAAATTACTTTGATTATTGGACCAATAGGTGCATTCTTTGTTTTTGCAGTGAAGTCATCCATCAGTACTGATACATCCATTGGTACACGGCCAATAGGTGCATTCTTCATTTCTACAATGAACAATGAAGTCATCCATTGAACACTTTCGGTTGTCATTGTCCTTCAAGGGTTAAAGTGGAGCATGAACGATGTGCCATCACCACCAACACACATGAGATCACTGCAAGAGTGTTCATAGTAAGATAGACAGAGCATTGAATCTTCCTTCGGGATAGTTTGCAATGAATTTATGCACACAATCTTGGCCATGGTCTTGTGTTACACGATTGGAAATTGAGAATCGATCTGTCAATCAATGAAGGGACTAAGAAAAATTCTGCATTATTCCGGTTTATGACCTCACAAATAAAAGATGCCGAGCAACTGAAGCCAAATAACACCCACAATTCCAACAATCAACACGTAAAATCTCGGATAATCTCTCCTCTATTTCTGAAGCTCCACTGCCAATCCAGAAACTAAAATAGATCCTACTACCCATCTGATCAATGCACGAATGCGTTGATTGGCAAGTTGATTGAACAGGATTTCATGCGTCGGCACACTTGGCAATGAACTTCTGCGTCGCAATCCACCAAGTGTTGCCCGCGGAGTCTTTGACAGCGCCCATGCGATCCCCGTAACACTGCTCCTTTGGCGCTTCCACGGACTCCGCGCCCTTCTGCATCGCCAGCTCGTATGTCTTGTCCACATCTTCCACGTAAACGTACAACCAGGCGGGGACAGCGGAATGCTCTTTGCTGGCGTCCTGGACCATCACGGCGGTGTCACCGATGCGGAGGCACGCGTGCAGGACTGCCTTCTTGTCTTCGGTGGGCAAGTTCACCACCACGGTGGCCTTGAGCACTTCCCTCATGAAGTCGATCACCTTCTGGGCGCCTGTGGACACCAAGTACGAGGAAACTGTCGAGTGGCCCTTTCGCTGCCATAAAGTCGGTGGACTGGTGGCCATTGCTAATCGAATGTGACGAGCTAGCAGCGAAGAGAGGATTGCTCGATCGATCTAGTTGCGAAAAGCAAAATCTAATTCACAAGGATTCCAAACACCAGGGGATTGGATGTTAGGAGATTGGCTAGGGATCCAGTTATATGAATCCGAAAGCTTCACGGTGAAGCTGCGGCCTCCACTATTCTTAGTTCCTTGAACTTTTTTTTATTGCTGATCGCGCATTGAATGGGCCACCATCTCTGATTTGCCCGAATATTTTTAAATATTGTGCCGAAGTCCGGGGAATGTTGTGTTGCCCAAGTCCGGGGAGTGATAGAATATTCTGCAATTATCTTGTTGCAGATGTGGATTTGCTCGGTAAAGACCGATGAATTTTCGTCGCAGCATACTTGCTTGGCTTTACTTGTGATTGGATGGCTGTTTGAACTGTTGCTCTTCCACTGAAATTGGAGTAAGAGCACGGTCACCCTTCCGAGCAAGGGGTCCGACACTCTTCAAATGCAAATAAAAAGCACTACGGGCCCTTCACCCTTCACGAAGCCTAGCATGTCAAGGAATGGCCCTTCGGAAATCACTCGTCATCCTAAGTTTAGTTGCTTTATCCTTTATTTTACTAAATAAAAGGTCATTTGACTACTTATGGTCATATTTGGTGAGCAAGGGTGAGGGACAAGGAAATTGAAGGCCCTTCAAACATTAGATGGAAAATTGGAGCATACCAAGTTTGGCAAATAAAGGTCGCCATGCTCTAAACCTATGGTGATGGATCTCATGCTCAAGTAGAAGCACCCAACACCACTTTTTTTATCCTTGCTAGTCCAAATGATGTTTTTTTGTAGTCCAAATGATGTCTTTTTGCATCGCCTCGTGGGCTTAAAAAAGAAGGCCTGTTTCTTGCTTGAAAAAGGCAGAGCATCCACTTTGTAGACTGTGGAAAATTAGATAGACTCACTTATGGCCTCTTAAAAAGCCACGATTGCTGTAATGTGAGCTTAGAATCATGAGCACATGAGTATAAGAGTCTATACACCTCGCTATACACCTATATTATAGGTGTTAACCCCTAAAGGACCGGCATGCATTTTTTGGCTGTATAGAAATTTTGGGCAGGTATGTGTGATTAGAGATTTCCATATTTTAAGCTGAAATTTTAATAGAAGGTGGGCGCAAGGAATATCTTTCATATGCACTAAATTTCATGACATTTGGAAATAGGAGTCAAAAGTTATGGCCAAATATGTTATTTTTTTTGGAACTGGGCAGTCCGGGCAGATCAGAAAAAGTCACTTTTTAAAAAATAAAAATTTGAAATTTTTTTTCTAGAGTTATGCATATGTGGATAGCTTCGAATCATTCTATTTCGACCAATGAGTCAAAAGTTATGAGGGTTTTTAGTTTGCGGGCAATTATAGATTCTCTACTCTGAAATAAACTTTGAAGTTGTTTATTTCACTCAATTTTTAGTATTTTTTGAAAAAAAGAAAAAAGTAGGATGTAGGTTGTTTATTGCAACATTTCAACCATTGGGATTGACATTTTTCAATTCCATAATTAAATTCTTAACAATTTAGTATTTTGGATCATTCTTTATTTCTTTCTACTTACTATTTTTTTTGTATATATTGTACAATTCCAAATGATTTGAAATTTTTTAAGCATGTAGCCAACTTGTTTAGGAAAAAGAATTCAAAGAAGCACCACCATTTTGGACATTTTTTCATACAAATGTGATCTTGTAAAGTGCAGCTACCCTATTTTTTGTAGGGACAAAAAAAGGATTTTTGCCAATTCAAATGCTAATATTTTCCAATCCACATGGTGGAAAATTCTGAAATTTTTTCCACATCTACTAAAACTACTTTACTATAAGATCCTACAGTTAGTCGGTTACATCTATCAAAATTTATTTATTTTCAAAAATTTGGTACTTGTACTAAAAATGGTAGTTTTTGAATGTTTTTGGTGAAAACATAGTCATGGAACTTTAGGGGTTAATATTATAAAAACCTTCCATAATTATAAGATATTTATGTTATAAATACTTATATTATTGGTATTTATATCATAAGCACCTTCAATGGTTGTAGAGTATCTACTTATACATATGCTTAAGACTCGTAGGCTCGCATTTTGATGCTCAAGAGGCCACCAAGAAGTTGATAATGCCTTTATTTTTATTGACATGATTTGTAAGCTTAAGTTACAAGCTCCAATAGATCGGATTCAAATGAATCCCCAAATTTTTTATGATCTTCTCCAAATTAAAAGATCTTCTTGATCAATAGGTTACCATTCATTCATGTACAATCTTTGATTTAAACTGCATTTGCTGTAACATTAGTTGATCAAAAGATGAAGTCGTCAAAATAAACCTAGTTAATCCTCATAAAAATCGATCTAGCTTCCCAAAACAATATTAAACTTTGGAAAAAGACTTTCGCATGACATCGCAACTAGATCACATTCTAACACCTTGATAAGGAGCTCACAACACAACTTAGGGCTTGTAAGCTTAGGGTATTTTCAATCTAGCACTCTAAACAATTATAAAAATAGTCTTTTAAAAAGTGAATTTTACATTCACACATTGTATATGGTGAGTGTATGGAGCCCCTAAAATCACACTTTAGGACTAAATTTAAACGGATGCTTGAACTTGATTGCAACTTGTGATGGAATCTTGTCTTACATTTTAAACAAAATAATTCATGATTGGTCCACTAATTATATACGTGGTACTCATAGAGAGTGATTGAGTCCCTTGACTTTGAAGGTGGATGAACCTTTATTTTGAAGGGCAAATGTAGATGTCTCAATTGAAGATGCTCTTAGCATCCTCAAGACAAACTAATGCAAGTCGTTTATATATGACTCACACAAAACACTAGTACAAAACCATCACCTCCTTTATATTTTCCAAATGTAGTTTAAACCATATATGATATTTCTATAAGTGTACAAGTACATTGTCTTCTAGCAATCTTCATTTTATAGTACTAAGTGGGAAAAGGCTTAATCCCTAAAGGACCACGGTGTTTTTAGGCTCAAAATTGCTTCAAAATACTTGTATCTAAAGCAAAGCTAAAATCTTCACTTATATTTATTTATTAACAAATCCAACTATATGATGATTTATTTAACTTGTTAGAGTACACCTAAAATTTCACAATGACAAATTTTACTAGTTGCAAGATCATGATGTTTGCATTTCAAAAAGAATTATTTTCAACTCTAAATATGGAGTGACTGCAAGAAACACTTGTCCTTTTTTTGGTCCCCCTTGACCTTGGACAAGTGTTTTTTTGCTCATAACTTTTGCAAAGTTTGTCTGTTTTCTATGAAACTTGAAGTAAAGGTACATGTGGTAGTTGTAGAGATTGTGTAATTATTGGGGTTTCTTAAAATTATTTTACTGTTTTTAAACAACCCCTAATTGGATGTCTACTTTGGCCATTGGGGGGGTAGTACTATTTTTGATCCCAAAATGCAAATTTGGAGCTCAAAATTGGGATACAAGGACTTCTACTAAAGTTACACAAGCCCACAAAAGATTTTCTAAAAATAGTAAATTTTCCACCTTCCACATGTCCTCAAAGTGTACTACCTTTGCACAAGTGCAAAGAATACAATTTTATTTTTCCAAAGATGAAAATGGTTGAAAAGAAGCCTCTTTAAATTTAAAAAATAATTTTTTTTCGAAGAATTTTTTTAAATTTTTTTACCATTTTCTAAAAATCAAATTCCAAATTATCTATTTTTTTGCATTTTCCAACACTCTTTGACCATGAATAACTTTTAGTGATAAATTTTTCTAATTCAGAATTTTTACACATATCATTTTTTAAATGCTTTAAAAATTTAGTATATTTTATTTTATTAAAAAAAAATTATTCCAAAAGCCACAGTAGTCGAGTACTATGGCCGTTTTGAGCCAAAATCAACAAGAGTTTTTTGCAACACCCTATGATTAAAAATACTAAAGTATTAAAAATTTAATTATAAAATTAAGAAATTTCAATCCCAATGGTTGTATCCTACGTGAAGGTCAGATTTAGATATAAATAAGTATTTTTTGGAATGTCTAAAACGTTGCATAAATTTTTCATCCATACTGCCTAATTTTTGAATATTTCTAAAAACCTACATTGTGCCCTAAGCCTCACATGACATGTTTTAGAAAACAAGAAAATCTAAAAGCCCCCAAATACAAGAAAACTTAGATGCCGGAATGCCAAAACCCTAACACAAGTAGTTCCAGCCGCCAAATCCCTTTACGAGAGAAAAAAAAACTATTTCGGCATTTAGGTGCCAAATTAGACCTTCACGTATAATAATGTTGTAACAAACAATCTACATCCTATATTTTTATTTTTTCCAAGATTATTGAAAATTGAGTTCAAAACAGGACTTCAAAGTTTATTTTGGGGTAAAAATTCCATAATTGCCCCAAAAGTAAAACTCATCATAACTTCATCTCGTACATTCAAATTTTAAGTATATATGAATTTTAAAAACCAAATTTAATTTTTAATTTTAAAAATAGATTTTTTTTAAAGCTATCCACATTGCATGGGTTTTGAAAGAAACTACATATCAGACAATAACTTTTAACCATGTAGTCAAATGTTATGAGATTTGTTGTACCTTGAAACTACTCTTTGACCACATATTGTGCAAAAAATTCAAAGAAAAAAATTGAGAATTCCATTCACGAAAGGATGATTGAAAACACTATGTTGCAAAAAAATGACACTTAGTCCTTTAGGGGTTAAAAAATATTGTTATTAGAACTGCTTGTTGTAATTAGGGATGGCATTCTCTATTGGATAACTAATTAACCCCTAAAGGACCGTTGTCCCTTCCGAGGACAAATGGGATTTTCGGCAGGTATCTACGGGCTGAATTTTTGTCGTGATTTTTTGAAACTTTTTTTTAAGATAGAAAAATTGATAAGCTTTGTGGGAATATAATTTTTTTACAATTAGTGCCCGGGAACAACAATTATGACCAAATAAGCTCAAAACAAGGGATGGGGGGCAGCCCAGGCAGCAAAAACAAATTTGCAAAAATTTGAGTTTTATATATATATATATATATATTCTCATAGATTATATTTTGTCTATATGGAAAGCTTTGATTCATTTCATTTGGATTTGTTATGAAAAAGTTATGGACATTCTTGTTTTTTGGGCAATTAGAGCATCTTCTTGAAAAAATAACATGTAGGATTTGAATGCAATTTTTCAAATTTTTCATTTTTTTTTGCATGGTTTATTTTACTTGCTAGAACAATCTCGCCATTGGGATTAGAGCATTTTAATTCCATCTAAAATATATGAATATTTTAGATTTTCCTTCTATCTTGTACCTACTTCTACTTAACAATTTTTGTAAGAATGATAATTAAGTTTTTTTGAATTTTTTTTCCCTAGACTCTCAACTCAATTCTCCACTATAAATAATTAAAGCTCAAAATTCTGTAGTGCAAAAATTTTAAGTTAAAAATGTTAAAAATGACAAAATCTAGTCCCCCAATGTACTGAAAAACTTGTTTTTTCACTTTAAATGCAAATCTCTTGCAATTTGTGCGGTCAAAAATTCAAGAGAAATTCCACACATTCTTATACTAGTTAGATGTAAGATCATACGGTTAGATATGCAAAAAAAAACATTTTTCAAATTTTTCTTACTCTTTACTATAGAAGTGGCAGTTTTGGCAGAAAAAAAGGCCTTGGGCCTTTAAGGGTTAAAGGTGACAAATGTGATGCAGAAAATGCTTATAAAATAGATAGACTCATTTTCATACATTTATTTATGAAAATTTATCCCCAAAAATTTGGCACCTTGTTTTAGAAATATTTTTTGCTGACTATTTAAACACCAAGTGCAGTATCAATTTTTTTTTACTAACAAATGAACCATTCTACAACAGTGTTCCCACTATTGAATGACTGAATGTGAAGAAAGATTTGTACTCTGTGGGTAAAATTCTCAACAATTTTTTCACAATACATTCAATTTTGTCATTACGTACCTAATTTCAAGCTTCACCCATCCCAATTACAAATCTTCTCTCCATTGGCAGAAGTAGTTTTAGCAACAGTTGGCCCTATTTTAAAGCAACTCTCAATCCTCACTCCCCTTCCTGGAGTAGTAGCATATGAGGGTTTCATTCGTAGAGCCAGAGTTCTTGAATTTTGCAAGAAGTCTGGGGGGGCTCCTTCTCTTTTCTACTCTAGTGATATTCTATCTTTGAAGTTTGACCCTGGACGTTGGCAGTGGGACACTGGGCATCAATTGTCAGCCTACTCAACCTCCTTGGGACGTCAACTCCTCACTAAGCAATGTCAACTTAAGCGCTCCATTCCCTCCAAATGGCCGGGACAGCTTCCCTTCAATTTCCTACCTAACTGGAGAGATCTGTGGCACCAATCTAGATCTCAGAAAGAAGCGGCGTTTATGTGGTCCGTATGGCACAACGCGATGGCGGTCCATTCGTGGAGAGCACGTATCAACCCAGGTATTGACGTCAGATGTAATTGTTGTATAGACATTGTTGAGGAAACTCCGATACATAGGTTCTACCAATGTTCTCAGGCTCAAGAGATGTGGGAGTATGCTCAGTCGATTCTCTATCACATACGGGGAGAACATCCGGTTATGGGACCTCATAGCCGTTTCAGTTCAACCCAATGTATATTCGGCACTAAGCTTCCACGTAGATTGTATGACCTTAGGACCATTTAGACTCTGCTTCGAGGTCAAGTACTGTGGATTATTTGGATTTCAAGGAATAGTAAGGTGTTTGCGAATGCTTCTTGGCCTCATGCCAATGGGCAATAGGCTCTATAGGAAGCACTCTTAAATGCGGGTCATGCGGCGCAAATTAAGGCTTAGTGTAGAGCTCGCCATCATCCCCATCTGTCAGATAGGTTCCACAATAGGTTTGAAGAGGTCTGGCTTCAACCCCCTGTCCTTGCTAGTAGAAGGGGAGGTAAAGAGGTGTTCTGGAACAAGGTTCATCCTCCAGAGTGCTCTTTCTTTTAGTGGCTTTTGGTTCTCTTCGTGGGCGGGTTTTTTGTGGCTCTCTTTGTCCAGCCGTTGCGGCTTGGTTGTTGTTCTTTGGTTTCTTTTAATGCAGTGGTTTCCCATTTGTTCAAAAAAAAAAAAAAATTGTCATTACTAGATAGGTGGTTTTAGGGAATTTAATTTGGTTCTCCTGAAGACTAAATGGTGTCTATAAAATAATAATAATAATAATAATACATTTTTAAAATAAATTTTAAAATTTTATTAATAAAAAGTATTTTTATTATAGTTTAATGATATTTCAATTTTAATAAAAATTATCATTAGTTTTATATTATTTTAATCATTGAATAACACCATCCCACACATGATAAATTCTATATCATTACATTTGTATGCAACTTTTTGAGTGTGGCAAATAGAAAGGGTGATAATTGCAGCATCTAGCATTAGAATGAAAAAGGAAGTAATTTTGGATTCATTTTAACATTTTTTTTTTTTTTTTTTTTTTTTCAAAATTGTTTTATTAAACTGTCCCGCACAATTTAGACCTTGCAATTTGTTGGGGTTTTTTGGATGGTGGTGGTGGTGGTTTTGGTTAGCACTCCCTACTATATGGGAATTCACGGCCCTCCTTAGGCCTCATTCTTCTTCTAATGTACATCTTGAATTAAAACAAGCCACATTATCAGTGTGGCTACAATTTATAATTCAATTCATTAATAAAAATATCATTTTTTTGGAGAATTATATATATATATATATCATATTTTTCTAACGGAATATGAATTAGTTGTGAAATTTTGAAGCAGTTTGCCTTAGAGTCCGTAATTGTTATTAAAATGCCTCCAAAATGGATAGAACATGGTTACATTATAGTCATCTTATTTTTGTGATATAGCTACAATAGCAAGGCTTTGAAATGGCCACATTCTTTGATGGTTTTATTCCCGCAACAACTACATGGTCCTATTGTGTTCACTAAGGCACTTCCAAGTCATCTGACTTGTACACTCATCCCTATAAATGCCACTTCTTGCATCCCCAAAATGCCCATTGCTTCATTTATTCAAATAAGGCTCATTTAACCCTTTAATATTAAATTTTTAAGGAAAAAATTTATTGCATATTTTCTACTTATTTTCTTTGTATAAATATATTATTTATCTCAATTTTATAAAATGGATTTAAAGAGTAGGGTTGTCTTTTGAAATTCAGAAAATACTTGGAGAAAAACTTACATTGAACTCAAACTAATCATTCAAAGTATGGACTTTAGAGAGCACAAGTTTTAAATCTTGTTGTTTTAACTACTAAAGTTCCTTGACTATGTTCTCACCAAAAATGCTCCAAAACTGCCATTTCTAGTACACGTACCAAATTTTTGAAGAATATCATTTTTGGACATATGTAACCGTAGCATCTTGTAGTACTTTGGTTTGAGAATATGTGGAAAAAATTTCAAAAATTTCCACCGTGTAGATTGCAAGATATTAGCATTTGAAGTGGCAAAAGTCATTTTTTTGGCCCTGCAAAAAACTGGGCAGCTGCACTTCACAAGGTCAAATTATTATGAAAAAAATTCCAAAATGGTTGTGCTTCTTTGGATTCATTCTTCAGGGCAAGTTGGCTACATGCTTGAAAATTTTCAAATCATTTGGAATTGGACAACATATAGGAAAAAAATAGTAAGAAGAAAGAAGTAGAGAATGGTTCAAAACACTAAATTTTTAAGAAGTTAATTATGGAATTGAAAAATGCCAATCCCAATGGTTGCAATGTTATAATAAACAATCTACATCCTAAAAATTTTATTTTTTTTGAAAAATCTTGAAAATTGAGTGAAATAAACGACTTCAAAGTTTATTTTAGAGTAGACAATCCATAACTGCCCGCAAACTAAAAATCCTCATAACGTTTGACTTATTTATCAAAATGGAATGATTCAAAGCTTTCCACATATATATAAATCTAATAAACCAATTTCAAATTTTTATTTTTGAAAAAAGTGATTTTTTTTAATCTGCCCGGACTGCCCAAGTTGAGAAACAAACAACATATTAGGCCATAACTTTTGACTCGTATTTCCAAATGTCATGAAATTTGGTGCATATGAAAGATATTCCTCGTCCCCACCTTCTTTTAAAATTTCAGCCCAAAATATTCAAATCTCCAGTCACACGTACCTGCCCAAAATATCTATGTTGCCAAAAAAGGCATGTTGGTCCTTTAGGGGTTAAATTAAATTTTGTTCTAATAGGCCTTGTCCTAAAATGATGCTTAATTCTTCACTTTTACTAACTTTCTGGTATCTTCAATTGTAGGATATTTTAGTTAATTTGTTCAAGTACATCTTTCCCCTCAAATTGGAGTATAGAACCTCACCAATTCCAACATCATGACTCTTGAACTTCTAAAACAAGGTGAAGATTCATCATCCAAACTTTTATACAAAATTGTGCATGTTCTAAAACTTGAAGAAAAAATATCACGTTGAAAAAATAGGTTGAAAATACATGAAACCAATATAACAATAAATACTGTATATTTCATTCTTGAAGCTTTTATAATTGGAAGGTTGTACATATTGATAAGAGAAACTAAATTGTTAATAGCTCCAATTCTCTTTTTAGGAAAATGTGATAGGAAAATGTGATAGGAAATATATACCTTATACATTTTTTTCTTGAAAATATTAAAAAATGAGTTCAAAAAGGAACTAATCATTTCTATGATTTGATCGCTTGAGTGCCTACAAAATGGAAGATTCAAAGCTCGTTATTTCATAACTTTCATTTCATCAATTAAAATAAAATGATTCAAGTTCTGCGAGTTAATATATTTCTATGAAATCAAATCCAACCTCTATACATAAAAGAAGAATGTTTTATTGCTCCATGAACTCCATGAATTTACTTTCAAAGAAAAAAACATATATGTGTTGCAAAAATTATCAAAATGGCACAAAAGCCATTGTTTGAATCTTGACATGAAGTTACGCTACAATCAAAATACCAAAAATCAAACAAGGAATTTAAAGTCTATCCCTAAAATCTGTCCAAAAAAAACATGTTTAGTCAATAAGAGGCTTTGGAATTTAATTATTCCTAGATGTTGGATCTAGAACCACAAAACTGTGCTTTTCATTCACATTCAAGATTTGAATTTTAAATTTACTTAAAAATTTAACATTTTATTTTTAGAGAAGATAATTTACAATTTTTTCATAAAATTTGATGAAAATTTGAAATTATTGTAGTTTTTTGAAGAATTGTTAAGAAAATTCATGTATTGCAAAGTACTAAACCCCCAAATTTCATTATTAAATTTGTGTGAATAACATCCTTGTAGATAATAATAATTTTTATCACCAAAATTAATAATTACCACTATTATATGGTAACAGATGTTGAAATTGTTTCAATAAAACATTCAATTATTAAAAAAAATCAAAACACAAAAAGGATTTTCTTTTTAAACCAGCTTTCATTTTGTTAAGAAAAAAACTTTAGAAATTCACTATATAATATATTTTTTCATTACATTCTTTTTCATTCATTTGTTTTCATTCATTTTCTTTTGTTTTGGCAACTAAGACTATGAACAAAATTAAAAAATAACCCAAATGATAGAAAAGAACTTTTAGAATTAGCAAGACCACCCAAATCAACCTTTGTACCTAAATTAAAGTCATATGTTCTAAATTTTGATTAACGTTGTCATTTAAGCACCACAAAATGATACCCATCAAGATCAAGAATTACGCTTAATAAATAGTCATAATGGGATCATTCTTTGAGTAGTAAAAAGAATGAGGTGGCCACTAAGAATATTTTTTAGGTTAAACTCTTATAAGCTAGTTTTTTTGCTCTAAGACAAAACCCAAGGCTTTTTGGTATAGGGGTTCTTCTAGGAAAAAGGTTAATTTGTCTATCATTGGATGTCTAGGATCACTTTTCAAGTAGAATGGGGTTTATAATGACATTTTAGTGAATAAAACGCCCAATTGCTCAATATCCTTTATTCTATTCATTTTTTGTCCATTACCAATGCTATTGTCTTGTGATGCAATCCCAATCCTACCTAGTATCCATTTGGGGGCAAGTCAAATTTTCAGTCAAATATCTAGGTTTGATCAATTCGTCATGTGCATGCTTCTATAACATAATTAAAATGTCAAATTTATATTATACAGATATATGCATTTGTTGAATTCCTTAATTATTCCTTCTATGTTTTTACCTTTTTGTCAAATTGATGAATATTCTAATTAACTAGCCTAATTGATAATTGTGCATGGATGTTAATTCACAGTCAATCTATAGGATGAACTGACTTGGTATACATGGCATGAAGTTTGAACTTTAGTTCTTTGTTATTTGATGAATTTTGAAATTTAGCCAGTGCCTTGTAACAATAGCTCAGCTTAATTGACCAATTGAATTGGCCATTGTACTCACTTGCAAAAGCTAATTGATTGCATAATTGAACAATAATTTTGACAATAATATTTGCCTTGGCAATTATAATTTTAATTATGATAAAAAAAATTACTCAATCACAATTCATCTATGAATCACACTTCAAATGCAACTGCACATTGGGTCATAAGGTAAAACAGTTTGAGATTTAAGACAATTTGACACACAATCATACAAATGTAGGATCAAATTCTCATATATAGTTCATAATATTGGCAATTTGAAATACAACAATTCTCAACTTTCGACATAATAAGTCAACACGCAAATTTTGTAACTTGGTAAAAGGTTTGAATCAATTCGACACAAGAAATAACAAATATCACATTGGATCATTATTCTTGCAGATAACACAACTTAAGGTAGATACACCTAAAAGCATCACAAATTGGGCTGTAGGAAAATAGATGGCTGAGTATTGAAAAGTAGATATAGGAAAGTGAAGAGGCTTGTCGAAAAGGAAGAAATGTACAAAAAAATCCCTGATTTTTGCAATTACCAGGGCGCAGTAGGGGCAGAAAGTTGTGGTGGTCGACTGAGTTGTGCTGGTCGACTCTGTGTACCTGTTTGCGAATATAGAACTGAAGAGCATGAAAAACTTTGGTAATGTGACCACTGAGTGATCACTGTTATTGATAGTTGTTAATTTTACTTAAGGGGAAGGGTAAGGCAACCCATCTATACTAACCCAACTTGCGTGCGAAATCCGAGTAGATAGGTAGATAATCTTGTAATGCCCTGTAATTGCTAGAGTGAACATTAGAGAAACGGCATAATTATGGTTTCTATTGAGTGTTTCCATATTGGCAAATGATAACTTCGAGCTCTCAATTAGGGAACATCTTTCAAAATAATCCTCTCAAGAAGAGCTTAAACATATTGTGTATGCAGCCAGTTTTTGGGAAAAACGAAATCTTCTTATGAAAAGAGCAAATGACTTGTACTCTGATTTCAAGAGTTGAGAGTTTGATTGACAACGTTTAGTGTCATTTGCAACAGTGGAACTCAGTTTCTTAGTAGATTGATCTTGCAACCTTCTTTTCTAAAGATGCACTGAAGGATTGTAAATTCTGGAATCGATTAAAGGTGAATGAAGTTGGGTCGACGTGCTCATGATTGTGACATGTATGTTGCTGATGATTGTGAAATGTGTGTTGCTGTAGGACCCGGAAAGATTATTTCCTCGTATTTTTGGCTATGAAGGAGTAGGGTAAACTTGACAGTTTCTGAATTCCATTTGCCAGATTCTGAATAGCTAGCAAGGTAAAATTCACATGTCAATGACTGTATGTATGCTTCCAATTGAGGATTAATTTGCTGATGTTGCGCTCTGGATGCTTCAGACTGCTGGAGAGTGTGGGGACTGACATTAAGGATCTGAACGCTGGAGACATAGTGAATCCAGTATGGATATGCGAATGCAAGAAGTATCTAAGTGCAGACGTGGCAAATCCAATATTTGTGACACCCTTGTTTACAACTGGAGTAATGGATTCATGCCATCAGAGAAGGCAACCACGCGCTTCTCCGTCGCTTCTGATGGATGGCGATCAACCATTTCTTCAGCACCTCCACTTTCAGCCAATAGACCGTCTGTGATGAAGCTTGTGTCGCCAAAATCAACCCCGAGGCCGATGTCTCCAAAGTTTGCTTCCTCGGTTGTGGTGTGACAACAGGTGAGACATGAATCATCTCTAAATGAACTGCGTGTTTTGAGAATACTGTCTGAATTTATTTTCTGACCAGTTTACACATGCAAAGTTATTTTTTGATCTAGTGATATGTAATGTGGCCCCGTATATATGAATTGCAGTTTCACAATATTATAACTTCTACATAAAAGGAGACCAAAGTGCATTTGTGCCTTGTTAGTATGCTAGTGACATCAACATTTCGAATTACTTGCAGAGTATCCTTGTTCAGGGTTACTTGAATTATACTTGGCATTTAATGCACTCGAAGTTTACACTATGAATCTTGATAGTTAGATTAATCTATGTGATAATAATTTCACTATGAATCTTGATAGTTAGATTAATATATGTGATAATAATTTTTCAAATTACCATGAATTTATTGTTGGGACTCTTGTTCCTTGAATTCAACTGTTGATTAGTACAGGTCCTCTTAATATTAGTTTTTTCAATCCATGACTTTCATTAGGTATTGATATGAACTTACTCGCCTTGTCTTTGATGTGCAGTTGGTCAATCGCAACAAGTTGATGACGAGGAATCTTGAAATGGGAGTACTGTACCTATGGAACTATCGACAAAGATGCCAAAGATTACTGCACCACTCTCTGGTAACACACACTAAAGCTTGTGATGGTTTATGCCTAAATTCCTGTTGGTTTTCCAATTTCTTTGCTACGCCAACTTCCATTCCGTATTGAATTACTCTTCACTTAAGTGACATTGTTTACAAATCCATGAACTAGATCCAGAATGCCATCCTAAGAGCTATTTGGCACAATTGCTAACTCTCTTTGCAACCCACAAGATTCATCTATCGTCTTTTGCTTCTCATTACTCAGCCTTATGTGTTACCTTTTGCAGGAAGCTTGCTTGCAAGTGTTGCAGGATCGAAAGACATGCCACAAATGCTAGATTCTGTCAAAATTCTAGCCAACTTTCGTTTATGCCACTCTTTAACTTGATTGTGCTCCAATTCCTTGAAAGTATGGCTCTGTCTCGATCTCAAAGTATGCTTTCAGCGTGTGACTTGATGTGTTCAATTTTTTTAGTCTTGCCAAGAGCAGAATTACATGCAATAGTCTTTGAATGAAGGTTGACTATTTTGTGTTACGTTCTTTGCGGTGGTGCTTATTGGAATTGTCTTTAGGCTGGATCCTCTCTGAAACTGTAGACTCTTTAATCCTAATGAAATTCCAGCTTTGAGACTTCCAAGATGGGTACAGGTGAAGAGATCAATCGATCTATTCTCCAAAGACTGTTGCATCTTTTCTTCTTTAGCCCAGAACACTCTCTCTGGTTTGTTTTGTAACTGATATGCATGCGAGCTAGTTGGTAGACAGATTTGATAACTCAAACTGGAAAATACTGATTTGAGTTGCACGTGCTTTGTAGGGCTAAGCCTTATCACATCTAGAATTACGAATGGCACCTAAGCAAACGCTAAAAGCTCCGAAGGAGCGAGCAGTCGCAGTTTGGGAGAAGCAGGAATAGAGCCTACCACAAGCTTCATGGCCTCCAAGCTTCGGTGCAGCTTGCAGCACCATATCAACCTTCTAGAAAACGTGAACTGCTGGCTCTCCTCTGAGCCTTTTTTGAGCTTCGAGCTGTGTGCAAAGTTTGGTACGTTGTGGCCTGCCATCGCATGGCCCTGAAGGTTTAGAATTAATTTGTAGATAAGTCTTGTCTATTAAATTGTGTTAAAATCCTTAAAAGTGATTGGTAGAGCCTTGTACCATATTTCTCATTGGTGTCCGTTAGTCGTTGAAAGCAAACTTCTTTATGCTGTTTTATTGGAATTTGCTATGTTAGGAAAAC
The DNA here is from genome assembly GCA_951799445.1 of Pseudisothecium myosuroides. NCBI lineage: Eukaryota > Viridiplantae > Streptophyta > Bryopsida > Hypnales > Lembophyllaceae > Pseudisothecium > Pseudisothecium myosuroides. Next base: position 17,681,561 of record OX637287.1, on the reverse strand, counting down.
TAAAAATGACTCTCATCACCTACTTATGCATTCCTGCAGGTCGTTGTTGGAAAGCAGAGGAATTATGACAACAGGCATGGTTGGATATGGATCACCTATGGTACGTCTGTTTTGGGGATATCTCTATGGTACTATTGTAGAAGCAAATGCTACATTTGGAGAGCATGCCACTAGTAGAAAAGAGGCTATCAATGACTGAGGTTTATGACTACCTAACCAGTCATATAGGACACATATGACCAAAGAATGACCAGATCGCAAATTTGGGATCTAAGTCATTTGGGACAAGTCATATCGGTCAAGTCAGTCATTTATTTTTTTTCATTCAGATGAAGGGGATGAAGTTCAATAGGGTGTGATTATATGGGGCCTCTCCAATGGCGCCAAGACACGTGGCTGAGGATCTGGCATGGCGAGGTGTCAATTTTCTATTGGCTAATTTTGGAGTGATCCTGTTTCACGTCAAACAAATTCTAAGCTGACGTGGAAAATGTTTGGTTCCTTATTTGTCATTTTGTAGTCATTCTATAGGCAATGACAGTCATTTTCTTGTAATTTTTGAGTTGGTTGCAGTCATTAACAAAGTCATGGATGTGCTTAGGGAGTCATTCTTCAAAATGGTGACTAGTGCAGTTAGTCATGCAGTCATTGTGTAGTTGGATAAGAGTACAACATGGACTCCAACATATGACTCAGAGAATTGACAAAAACAGTAATACTGGAGTCATGTATGATATTCATTACAGAAAAATAACTAGCAATACAAAGGTGGTTGTAGTTTGGTCACAATACAAGCATAAATGACTACAATTGTACTATGACTACACTATGGTTGCACTATGACTATGCTATGGTTGCACTATGACTATGCTATGGTTGCACTATGACTACACTATAGTTGCACTATGACTACACTATGGTTGCACTATGATTACATTGTTACTACATTATGACTATACTATAATTTCACTATGTCAAAGTCTATGCACACCACTTCTTCTCTCCATGCCATAAACTTCTTTTGCCTCTTGTTCCATTAACAACTGCAGCCAATCACCAATTGAAAATAAATTAAACATATTTAATGAAAAATACATTACAAAACCACAAAATAATAACTATCACCAAGAATTGTAGAAATCATCTAATGCAAAATTGCAGAATTCACCTGAATTGCCCGAATTCACCTGAACTGCCTCTATTGCCTGAATTGCCTGAATTCACCTGAACTGCTTGTATTGCCTGAATTGCCTGAATTGCTTGAATTCACTTGAACTGCCTGTATTGCCTGAACTCACTTAAATTGAAGGAAAAATGAAAAAAAAAAAATAATAAAAAGCAAAAAGACAACAAACAATAAATTGCAAACAACAAAAAAGAGCAAACAACAAACCCTAAACATCAAACAACAAACAACTAAGACAACAAATAACAACAAACAAATAACAAAAAGTAGAAAGCACTCAAGCAAATGTAAATTGCTACATTCAAGAGGTGGAGACTGACCTAAACCTTCATTTAGAAGCAAGAGGGAAAATGAGAGGAGGTTGATGAGCAAGAAGCAAGAAAGAAACAAAACAAGTAGAAAGAGCTTGATGAATAAGAACTAAGAAGCAAGGAGGCAAAAGCAAGAAGAAAACATGAGAAGAGATTGATGAGCTAGAAGCTTGAAGAAGAAGACAAAAACAAGAGGAAAAAGTGAGAAGAAGTGCATTAGCAAGAAGCAAAACAAAGAAGATGTATTTAAGAGGCGGCGGCTAACCTAAACCTAAATTCTGAATGAAAGAGACAAAATCTCTGCCGTTCATCTTCAACAACTGCAACTGCAATGTGCCATATGTCAGCCTGCTTGAAATAGAAAGGTGGCTGACCTAAAATCTAAGCCATCCATTTGCTATCAAGATACAATCTATTCCGTCCATCTGATCCATCCATCTCAGCCGTCCCTTTAATTCATTCATCTAAGCCGTTCATCTAATCCCACCATCTCAACCATCCATTTGATCCCACCATCTGATCCGTCCATCTGACCCATCCATCATTCCATCTCAGCCGTCCATCTGATCCATCCATCATTCCATCTAAGCCCTCTATTTGATCCATCCATCTAAGCCGTCTATATGAAAATTAGTTTGTCACTTGAAAATGACTACAATGCAACTAGTCCTTTATAGAGAAAAAGACAATAAATTTAATAAATTCAATTTCCACGGTGTCCCATTGTCAATCATTCCTCCGTTCTATCGTAGTCATATGATGCACTCATTTTAGAACAACACAACTCAAATATGACTCAACAAAAACTACATCAGTGACAAGGCCACAAAATTCAAACTGAACCATGGATGACACTAGATCTGGTCGTTGGTTTCATCTGGTTGCCATCCACTACTCTGGGAAGTCACTACAAAATGACTGCTGATTGTGACAGGTCAGCTTTGGCGCCTTTTCTGTGACTGCTAGTCATTTTCCAGTGTGAAAGTAGTGACCAGTCATTTTTTTACTGGTTACATTTGACCCTGTTTTCTACTAGTGTGCGGATGGCAAACTTGAATGATTTTCCAAGGTGAGCTTGGTCATCAAATCCTCGGATATTCATTCATGCCACACTATATTCTGATGTTTCACTCTATTTTAAATGCATTTTGTTAGCCTAGTTCCCTGGTTGTGCAGTGGTTCTACTTTTAGCGATCTGAATTGCAGTTCTGAGCAGAAATGATATTGCATGCACAGATGGCGATGTGCTGAAAAGAATTCTTGGTGAGATTGATAAACAAGCTATGCAGAGAGTAAGTTCATCCTCCTACAAGGGCACTAGTAGCTTCAATAGGAAAAAACCTATTGTGGCAGTCTTCATATTACTTTGTAGTGCAACAATTTTGTTATTGTCTAGTATTAATGTGAGACTATATGTGAATTCTATCCGTTTCCTAATCTTATTATGATTTTGTTGTAGGCACTAGAAAGGACATTGAAGCTTATAATATGAAGAAGGAAAGTCCTAAGGCAGGTATTCCAATCACAGTTGCTCGTCTAGGCGACCTAAAACAACGTTGCTTTTCATTTGTATAGTCATGTACTCTCCATTCAACATTTCCATGAAACTCGCAGTGTAATTGTATGTCTTCTTACAATACATCCATATTTCAATTCAAAACGTGCAAATATGAGGACAAGACAAACATACTTATTTGTACAATAAGCACATCCACAGAACTTACAAGCCTTGTAAAGAATTATGTGGTCACAATTTTTGAAAAGTTGCTACTATCTGCATTGCCAATGCTTGTACATGCTAGTTGAGAGGAAAAAGGTCATGTGGGCCTTGTACTTACAAATTGGCCATGAAGCAAAAGTTTGTGCAGTAGGGGTAGGTAGGAGCAGGAGCACAGGTAGCAGTAGTGGCTCCAGCAACATTGAAAATTCTAGTGAAAATCTCAGTGACTGGAAATCCCAACGGTCATTACAGGAGCAGTACCAAGAGAAGTAGCCTTCTACTCAATGGGTGAGTTGTTGGAGTACATGTGCTTAGCCCAAGGTATTGTGCTGCATGGAATGACTGCTCTTGGGTTCTTCCCTTCTCATTTGAATTTTAATCTCAAGGTTGCCACTCTTTGATTCCAAATGCAGATGGAGGGAACATTACCACAGAAAGGAGCGTGGTACATGCCTGCTGGGAGAGTCTTCGGATTGTACAGGAGTTTGTGAAGGTTATTTCCCCATCCCTGCCGTTTTTGGTGATCATAGTAAGACTTCAACCTTTTTTCATTGGCCCTTTCTTCATTCTTCTCCTTCTGCTCAGCTGCCCTTTTCCTCTTCAATTCCTCCTTTACCTTTCTCTTTGCTTTTGCCTCCAGCCTTTTTGTCTGCAATTCCCTTGCTGCAGCCTCCCATTTCTCTTGTAAATCCTTCAGCATTTGGATATGGTCGTCATCTATTAGTAACAATGACTTGGAATAATCAGTATATGGCTAAATTTTTGGCTTCTGTGTTGGACGTCTTATTACTTCAATGTTTCTGTCCATTTCAGTGGGGTTGGGCATCTGGCTTGACTGCTGTTCGCTTTGGCCAACCCCACTGAAATGGACAGGAACTGCAGCTGCATCCTCATAGTCTATGGAGAGCGGTTCCTCCATAGTAGGTAGATCTTCTTGTAGAACTTCATCCATGAGTTCTTCATAGCCCTCATCTTCTGCAGCATCATCTACTTCATCTATTAGGAGTTTGGATGGCCCAAATTTACTATCCATAGCATGAGGATTTAGAGGGAAAATCCTAGTGACTCAAAATCTGCTCTGAATGTTGTTGCAGGTTAGTGCTGTTTTGAAAGAGTTGCAAACCCATTCTGCTAGAAGGATTTTCGTCACTTTCCCTCCTCTGTTGTGTGTAGTCCAGATGTCTCTGTAGATGCGGAAAGCCAATTTGAAGCTACTGAAGCAACTCACATCCAAGGGCTGCAGCTCATGTAACGTGTGAGAGGGAAGAGTGAGGAGATCTATATCCATAGAGCGACATTTTTCTATCACTTGAATCGTTACACGGGAATTGTGACCATCCACTATAAATAGATGACGATTCGTGGATGACACCCCCCTTCTCTCTTGTAAGTTTTAAACAAAGTGATCTAACCATTTATCAAATAAAAAAGTTTTCATCCAAGAGTTTTCTTGCATGCCCATTCCTGCTCCATGTTCACATTTTGCAATGTGTGCGTTCTGATACTGTATTCCTTTAAAAACATAGTAGTTAGGAATACTGTCACCTGCTGCATTAATACATGAGAGTGATGTCATATGCTCGCGTTCGTTTGGTGTGATGATATGAACGTTTCGTACCCCCGTTGCTGCTAATAATCTTGCTCCTCCGCTCCTGCCCACCTGTACTCCACTTTCGTCGGCATTCCAAATGTGGTTGGCTTCATACTTGTTTTTTCGTAAAGGACCTCTAAGTTCTTGTAGAAAGTGGCTACATTAATTGGACATAACCCCTTTGCTCTGGCCAACTCTAGGGGTTGTACTTTTCGTAATGAGATATTGGGATGCCTGTTTTTGAACCACCTAACCTAGCCATTACTAGGTATGCCATCCTTGAAAGGAGTGTCACGATGTTGTATCATGGTGGAGACCCTTATTCTCAGTGTCAGCCAAGTGATTGGGAACCCTCTACTTGCCATGTCCACTAAATACTTAACTAGTTTAGGGTCTTCAGCAGCTGAGAGTACTATTTCTTTACCTCGTTTTGGGTCGTTGCAAGAATGGCCTTCCGTTTTTGTTCCATTTTGGCCAGTACTCCCAGTACTATGAGCTTTTGCATACAAATTTTTAAAAATAAAATAAAATATAGATAATTAGTATAACACTAAAAATAGCATACCACCAAAATTTCAGACCTAAGAAAAATCTAGGTCAAAAGTTATTCACAAAAAAGAGAGAACTGAAATTTTGAAGAAAGTACATACTTTGATGTTTTAATTTGTAAAAAATAGGAAAAACAATTTTTGAAGAAACTAAAAATTAGCCATTTGGGAAGACTTCATAGTGAAGAGATTTCACCAAAAAAATGATCTTAAAACTATCTTCAATGTTTAGAATTGCGAGTGCAAGGGAGCCCTCTTTGCATGGACGTGGACGACATAAAATAAAATATTTTTAAATTTCCCTTGACATCCTACTATGTAAATAGACCATAGAAATTTCAGCTCTAGATCATTACATTTGGGTACTCCATAGTACTCAAAACCCCTAAAACTCAAAACGTAACATATTAACTTAATTTATTTTTAAATATAAAATGATTTTTTAAAATTTCTAAAAAATATGGGATATGATTACATTTACGATAGACATCTCCAATAAAAATTTCAACTTCATGTGAGCCAAGCTTCAAAAGTTATTGCAGAAGGAAGCTTCCACTTTCCTTTTGTGACAATGTTATAGTACAAGTAATTCTTGCAATGACCCTTTTCTAGTTAGGGTTGTACCATGAAGATGACCTCTGAAGCTGGTTCTAGGAATGCCATAATAGTCAGCAGCTGAACACACATTAGCTCCTCTGTCTACTGCTCTTAATGCTGCCTTCAGTTGAGAGTCTGTCCAGTTGCCATTCTTCTTCAACTTCTTTTTTTCGGCTTTAGAAAGAGGAGCCATACCTCTTAAACTTGCCTGCTGTCCAGAGTCCTCCATTGTTGGCATGCTGCTGGCTTCTTTGTTTGAAGTTCCTCCTTTATTTCCTCTTGGCCGGTCCATGATTTACTTGTCTTGTAGTTCCCACAGTTTCAAAGGTTGCATCTTCTTCTCCTGTGGTTGGAGTTGCATTGGTTCTTCTGAAATTGCGCCCATGTGTAGGTGACCATCATTGCTTTGCTTGAGCTTTGCCTCTAGACTGCTGTCAGGGTGTAGTGCTTGGTGGCTACTTGTATTTGGTTGCTCGATCTTTGGAAAAACCTGTGAATTGCTTTGGCCTTCTCCAAATGTCCGAAAAGATGACATGTCTCCTAGTTCATATTCAACAGATTTTGACCACAGCACTTGCAATTCATGTACCTTGTCTACTTCGTCTCTTGCTTTGATGGCTGCCACTAAATCTATTCCTCCTACTGTTGCTTTAGGGCGTGAGATGCGACCTTGCCCAAGGAATTGAACCTCATCATCCTCTTCTCTATATCCGTACTCTGTTCTTCTTGCATCTCAGTTGATTTCAAATGTGTAAGCTCGGAGCTACTGTAAAACCAAGGAAAGACAACGAATTCATGCTGTGACACATTGAAGTCTTTTAAATGTTATTCCATGCCCCAATTCGCTTGAACATTAGTCCCAAATGTTGTACCATTGAATGGTCCTTGAGAATTGCACATTTAATCCTTGAAACTAAAATCGCCGCCCACTCATCTTTAAATAGTCTTCATCTCTTTAATGAAGAGCGCCATTTGCGCTTGAAAATAATTTTAAGAAGCATATATAAATGCCCCAGTAGTCTTTTGAGATCGTATTGAAGGAGGTAGAAAATCACTCCAATTATGCATCAAATTTTTCCTAATTTTGAGTGTATAATCCATTAGCTGCCATCTGAACACCCCTAATGAAGTACTTTATTATGCTTTGTACGCATTTTTAATGAACGTGACGTATCTTGAAGCCGCCAATTATCATTTATTGAGAGATTTAAAGATATATTCATATCCTTTAGGAGCCTTTTATAGCTGGCGCTTTAACCCCTAAAGGACCGGCATGCATTTTTTGGCCGTATAGAAATTTTGGGCAGGTCCGTGTGACTAGAGATTTCCATATTTTAAGCTGAAATTTTAATAGAAGGTAGGCGCGAGGAATATCTTTCATATGCACTAAATTTCAGCACATTTGGAAATAGGAGTCAAAAGTTATGGCCAAATATGTTACTTTTTTTCGTAACTGGGCAGTCCGGGCAGCAAGAAAAATTTGGCAAAAATTTGATTTTTTTTTTTTTTAATATTTTTTTTCTTGTAGATTATATTTTTGTCTATTGGGAAAGCTTTGATTCATTTCATTTGGATTTGTTATGAGAAAGTTATGGACATTCTTGTTTTTCGGGCAGTTAGAGCATCTTCTTGAAAAAAATAACTTGTAGGATGCATTTCTAAATGCTATTTTTGCAATTTAAAAAAATAAAAAATTCTCATGGTTTAGTTTACTTGCTAGAACAATCTCACCATTGGGATTAGTGAATTTTAATTCCATCTAAAATATATTAATGTTTTAGATTTTCCTTCTATCTCGTACCTACTTCTACTTAATAAATTTTTTAGGAATGATAATTAAGTTTTTTTGAATATATTTTTTTTCCCTAGACTCTCAACTCAATTCTCCACTATAAAGATTTGAAGCACAAAACTCTGTAGTGCAAAAACTTTAAGTGAAAAATGTTTAAAGTCAAAAAATCTAGTCCCGCAATGTGCTGAAATACTTGTTTTTTCCACTTTAAACGCAGATATCTTGCAATCTGAGCGGTCAAAAATTCTGAAATTTTTTCCACACATTCTCATACTAGATAGGTGTAAGATCCTATGGTTAGATGTGAGAAAAAAACATTTTTCATTTTTTTTTACTCCTTGCTATAGAAATGGCAGTTTTGATGGTTTTTTGGCAGCAAAAAAGCCTTGGGCCTTTAGGGGTTAAGGCACAGCGCGATTGTGGGTGTACCCACCTTAGAGCATGCCCATGGTAGCACTCAAAGTGACACAAACTCGGTGACTAGCCGTGGCATGCCATCATAAGTGTCCAATGGCAGGGATGGGAAGTGGAAAAAAATGGCCGGACATGGCCCAATTTGATAAGCAAACAGGCAAATGCTAAGTCTCGAGTGTGGCTTGGTATTTGTTGTGACACAGTCTCTAAGGTACGGAGTGCAAAATTTGAGGTGGCAAAAGAGAAGTGGCGAAAGCAAAGTGCCGCAGTGGCAGAAGAAGTTTCTTGGTCCACGTGCTCAGTTCTTGGATTTTCTCTTGGCATTTTAGAATCCCGTTTCACCATGGGGCAGTTGAGAACCAAATCTCTTGAAGATGGAGATCCTTAGTCTTGACAACACATCTCTAGAAATCTAGTTTCTTGTTTGTATGTTCTTGCTTCTTGCCTTTAAATATATATATCTTATTGTTGCTCTTGTTTACAATGATGCCACATTTAACTACTTTTGGACTATTTAGTGAATTCTGGACAAAACATCGTGGGATCTCACGATGATAACATCGTGGGATCCCACGATGTTTGGATAGATCTCTCGATATTTGGATAGATCTCTTGATGTTTTGTACTGTCTCTCGATGATCAATTTTTTTTCTGTTGAAGACCGTTATTAATTCTGGACTTCCAAAAGTCCAAAAGTAGTTAAATGTGGCATAATGCCCCATACAAGAGGATGTCCAGATACAAGTTGGTGAAGAATTGATCCTGCAATTAGAAGTTGCGGCAAAAAGTTATAGAGAATCTTGTGATGGAACAAGTTCATATCGGGCAGTTTACAACGGTTCTAGAGCATGTCCTTGCGCAGCAGGATGTTCAGTTTGAGGAATGGGAGGAGAAACTCAAGGCGCAACAGGTTGCCACGTTCGAAGAGTTCAATGAAAAGGTTGACGCAATCAACCTTTCTAGGACAGCTGATGCACAACTATGGGGTAAACAATACTTGTTTTGGATCACTGGTGAAGTGTGCTATTGGATACTCAAGAAGCAACCCAACAAGAAAATCAAATTGTTCACTTCATTTGAGGGCTTAGAGAAGCGACAAAATATTTGTTATGCGGCTAGGGAGATGGGAATCCTTCCTAAGGAGTTCTGTCACTTGCTGAAGAGGTATATTGATTGGAGGAATGTCTCGTGCTACTTTTCCAACATAACCGCATTGACAGATGCAGTGTTTAAGTGTGTTTCTTTACTCAGTCGTGAGCCTACGTTGGGTGCTCTACCTGCGGTTCAAGAGTGCTTGGTGTTATTTTCCCACTTTGAGTTACTAAGTGAAGCCTTCAAACTCTAAAGGGTACGTGGTTTACACATGAAGATATTTTGTTTATATGCTTTGGGTTTCTGTGACCTCTATTCATTTATTGGCATAGACTGACTTTCAGAGGTATCTTGTTCTAGGTTCATCTTTAATTTTTGACGAGGAGGTTTCAAAAGGAAGATGGGTTTAAAGTTCATTTTAGAGGAGGTTTTAAAAGGAAGATGGGTTCAAAGTTCATTTTAGAGTAGAGAATCAATAACTACCCGCAAACTAAAACTCTTCATAACTTTCATCTCATTGATCAAAATAGAATGATTCAGAGTTTCTATGTATATATAAATCTAGAAAACCAATTTCAAATTTTTGTTTCTAAAAAAAGTGATTTTTTTAATTTGCCCGGATTGCCCATTTACAAAAAAGTAATATATTACGTCATAACTTTTGACTCATATTTTCGAATGTCATGAAATTTAGTGCACATGAAAGATATTCCCCTTCGCACCTTCTATTAAAATTTCAGAGTAAAAATATGCAAATCCTCATTCACAGCACCTTGTCCAACATTGCTATGTAGCCAAAAAACGTAGGCCGGTTCTTTGGGAGTAAACCCTAAAGCGCTTTGACGTCCATATTCTAAACAATGAACAGAGGACTTCTAGGCATTGTTTAGTCGAACAAACTTCTCATTCATCCAATGTAATACTTGAATCTAGAAAAGACAATCTTCCTTAATGACCCAATTCATGAAATTCCAGTAAATGATATTTCTGTACAAAGACACAAGCAAAAATGTGCAAAAATTCAAAAAAGGGTTGAGGCGTTTAGGGGTTAAGGGTTAATTCTGGAGGGAGTGCCACAACGGCCATACCAGAGGTATGATTTCCCTCCTCCGGTTCAGTGAGAACTGAGTACAGTGAATGTGATAATGGGGAGAGTGACAATAATAAAAGACGGAGTTCTGAGCGTACTTAGATTACTGTCAGCATACGACAGACATATGAAATACAGGACCAGCGTCCGTCTCTTTCCCGCGGTGGGCGCCAAGAAATTTCATTTCATTTGTGCCAAATGAAAAACTAAGAATACAGGACAATTCACATGCTCTGCCACTGCAAGTTCCAGAGTGCCCAGCTGCTGAGCCCTTGCAGTTAACGAAGTGAGCATCGATCAGGAGGTGTCAGGCAAGCACGTTGGCAACATGGGGCAAGGCGAGGCTCCTGCCAAACACCCAGTTCATCGTCAACTCTAGCTGTGCGAAGGTCTTGGTCCTGCCTGTATAGTGGCTGTTGGAAAACTGATCGAGCTGATGCGCTCCTCCCAACTTCCCGGCCAGCTCCTCATCAAGCTCGATCTTCACAACAAGCTGTCTGGACTCTGGAGGCTCTCAATGATTCCCAAACACGGGGACATGATAGAGGAATCGAGGTACGAACTGAGTCACATGGACACAGAGAAGGCGACCGCAAAGTGGAAGTGAAAGTGAGTGCTATCCTTGGAGCTAGTCTCCTTTTGAGGTAGACCATGATAAGTAAGTGACGCACGATAGAGTTTAGTTAATTGTAAAGGTCGTCCCCAGTTGTAACAGTGGTGTCAGAGGAAAGTTTAACTGAGAATTTTACAAAAGAAATAGAGTACCAAACTCTGTGAGACCCTAGTTTTGTTGCTCCAAGGAATTTTGTCATGTTTTTTTTTCAAACTCCAACTAGCTCCTGGTCCTGCATTGCACACACTTTACAATTAACTCTAATGTTTTGTTTTCTTTTTGCCAATCACATCATCAATCATTGAAGGCAACTCTCTATTTGATCCAAACATAAATTCTTATCCTGATTTTTCCCATATGTCCAAATGATTCATTGGTTGTAACCTTTGAATGATTCCTTGTGGCATTTAAGAAGATTACATTTGTACATTGAAATGTTTAAAAAGAGCACAATTAGTCTTCTACAAATGACGAGTGTGAACATAGCATTCTAGAGGTTTGAGACATTCTAGAGGTTTGAGATAGGTGAACCTTCTTCAATAATATTGTGCACGAAACTATTCCATCTACAATGCTACGATAAGTAAATTCTTCATAATCCTTAGTTTAAAATTTACTTACTTGTAATTCCATCGAGAATACTACTGTAAGAGGTCACGCCCACCTCAAAACTTAAGAATGTTATGGATGAAGAGTTGTTTGGGATAATTCTGTGAACAGTATGCCACTTGAAAAATTGGGGCAGGACACTCTTAATGATAGTGGCATTATTTGTGTACCTTGATGCAATTTGAAACCCAGAACTTGTGATGACTCCCTGAAAGCTGCATTGACTGAAACGGAATCTTTTGTGTTGCTCAAGTCCCATACCAGATTCTCATGGTCTCATCAGCACATGTGAAGCAGCATGTAGCTCTGCATTCGCTGTACACAACTCGCCGCTTTCTCAGCTAAGTTATCATGTCTCATCCCGCACAGCACCACCTTCTTCCTGACTTGTGGAAATAAACTTACCCATTCTCCCTACAGTCTAACTTACACTCTGAACAACCTCAGTAACCACTCTTATCCTGCAGTCCTGCTTCCATATTCTGGCTTAATGGACACAACCAGTGGTCTTCTTGCCAAATATTGCCAGATTTGGCAATTTTTTGGGTTTTGCACCTGGATTACTAAAGTAGGAACATGCTATTACTTTCCAGACTTCCATGGTAATTTGTTGTAAATCACCAATATTTGTATTGTGACTTCCAAAATAACAAGATATTATGCAAATTGGTAGGCTCGACCAAATTCGTGTAGCCACCCCACTGAGCAAAAAGTGAAAAGTGAAAAAGTATGCAGACAGTGAATTTTTCCAAAAAAACTAGACTGTTGGACAAAATGACTAGACCTTTGCAAATTCAGAATCCTGTGCAAAATGTCACTGCACCCGCGAAGCTCTCCTCACCCGGACTGTACAGTACTCTCAATCAGGTCACCCAGAAACACTCAATCTCGGGTGACAGTAAAAAGCGAAATCATGAGGTTCAATCCTTCCCCTTTTCCGTGTACGCTTCCCAGAGGTCAGAAGCTTGTCTCAGAATGTTACTGCATTGCATAGTAACAGTCCACTCATGGCTTGTGAAGACTGCGTGCAGAGTCCCGCCTAGCTTCATTGAAACGTCTGCACACACTTGATATATAACTTAGTCTATATCCGCATTGCAATTAATATCCTTACACTGGGTCCCCGAAGTCATCGCCCTTCATGAATTTCTCCTGACTCGTGGAGTTGGTTGATGGGAATGGGAGACACAGACCGGACTGTACCAGTTGGTTGCAGTTAATTGTTCGCTTTCTGCACATTGTATCACATCGTGGCGGCTTTTGGCAGGGCTGGATTGTTTGACAAGCTTGGAGGTCTAGCTCTTGGTTCCCAGGAGTTTAGGATTAATGGAGTAACTAGTGTCCAGAGCTCGCAGTCGGAGTTGCAGGATGGCGTTTCTTCCTTGTTGAAGTGGAGTTGGAGGCGGGAGGATTTGAGCTGCCTGCAGAGACTACGGTGAGAGGCCTTTGAGTGCATTAAATCGCAATACAGAAATGATGCACGATTTAATGTCAGTTTGTTGAACTAGAAGTGTCTGTAATAGTGCAATTTTTGCGGGACTGCACTGCAATTGTGACTGACGCTGAAGGTCGAATTTCAATTTTGAAATGGTGCCTGATAGTAGAGATGGCTGACGCTGAACAAAATATTTCAGGGAGAGAGATCATTTGACGATTATCGTAAGCACTTCAGACTTGCACTGTGATGGAGGTACTAGTATGCATCAACTTGCATTCGATCGTGTTTGAGTTTATTTGATACCTCCTATCAAAGGCGTTAACAATCCCGTGCCATTGTAATCAGACACGAGGAGGAGCAGCTATGGCGTCAAACTCACTGTCACTGCTCGTGCTGGTAGCAATGTTGCCCCTGTGTTGGACAGCAAGGCCATTGGAGTCAGAAGTCTCTCTCGAAAATTCTGCACCAGTTTTCACTGAAAGGTAAGCCTATGTTGCAGTTTTTGGATGACCAGACTTAGTTTGTGTGCCGTTTTTGAAAGCCATAGCTACTCTGCGGCTGAGATGAGTACCATTAGCGAGTTTAAATATTGCCACTTGCATCGCTGAAGATCCTCATTGTTCGCCAGAATATTTCATGTAGTAGACACGCATTTTTCTGGGACTCTTCTCACATTAATTGGACCCATTTCAGAGAAGTGGATCATGGTCTTCAACGTTGAAAATTGGTTTCCATGTTCTGCCATATGAGACTCGTCTTCGCTAATGGCGGAGACTCATCTAAGTTCATCTAATTAGATAAATTCAGAAGAGAAGGGGTTTGAAAGTATCTAGCACTTCCATCCCTTCCTATGGGTTTTCCCATTCCAACATTGTACGGAATCACTTCACGTTGAACACATTCTTACTAAGAATGGTTGGCTATCCCAGATTCGATTTTTTCAGATTGCGAGTTTGCTAATTAGTTTCGCTCTTTTGTGTGATCTTTGAACATACTATGGAACCTCTCAGATGTAATTGCAAAACATTCAAATTGACGCTGAGCTAGAAAGCGAGCTAGATTGCCATTCCCAGTAACTACGGTTAAACATTGTGCCTCCTAAGTACACTACTCTGAAATCCACTGTTTTCGAAAGCCATGGCTGCTCAAGCCACTTGTACAGAAGGCTGAGTTTGCAATAGTGTTTGCAACAGTCTTGCAATGACCTTCAGAACTCCACTAACAATTTTACAATGGTATAGTACAACATTGTGCAATGCATTTGCAAAAATTTGCAAATGCAATAGTTTTCGCAACAGTTTACGCATAGATGTGCACTGGTTCCGTGCTCAAGACTTTTGCAACAACTTTGCAGCTCTTTTACAATGGTTTGCAATAGACCATGAGTTTAAAGCAAAGTATGCAACCGCTACAAAACCATTGCAAAAAATAATTGATGATGTGTTGCAACCGCCACTTCCTGTTGTACTGATATCCATTCTCGACATAGCTGACCTGAGGGCCATTATGGAACCGTTGCAGCGTTCCAGAAAATTCCACACGCAGAGTGCTAAAGGGTTGCGGCACCGGAAACCCCATCGACGATTGCTGGCGTTGCGACAGTCACTGGCGTGCGAACCGTCAATCACTAGCCGACTGCGCAGTCGGATTCGGCAAAAACGCCATCGGCGGCAAGAACGGCGCCATCTACATAGTGACGGACCCCAGCGACGACGACGTGATCAACCCCACCCCCGGCACACTCCGCTACGGCGCCATGCAAACGGAGCCTCTCTGGATCATCTTCTCTCGCAACATGAACATCAAGCTAAAGAACGAGCTCATCGTGAACAGCTTCAAGACCATCGACGGGCGAGGCGCGAACGTGCACATCGCGGGAGGGGCCTGTATTACCATTCAGTACGTGAACAATGTGATCATTCATGGGTTGCATGTTCACGATATCAAGCAGACGGGGCCTGCGGTGATTCGAGGCAGTCCGGATCATGTGGGAGATCGGGGGAAGGCGGACGGGGATGCGATTTCGATCTATGGCTCCAGGGATGTTTGGATTGATCATAACTTCCTGGCGCATTGCGCGGATGGGTTGGTGGACGTGACGGAGGGGTCGACTGCGGTGACCATCTCTAACAATTACTTTACCAAGCATGATAAGGTGATGCTGCTCGGGGGGCATTCCAAGGACAGCGACGACAGTGGGATGCAGGTCACGGTGGCGTTCAACCACTTCGGGGAGGGGCTCGTGGAGCGCATTCCGAGGTACGTAGCGGCCCATTTTCTATCTATCTCCGACTTCGGGGCTAGATCCCTTGTTTTTCTTGTTATCTTGTGCATTCAGCTATGGACCTGGATATCAAATAATGAAGATAACATTGTGTTGGTTCCACTTAACAATTTTTGCCTTTGATGAAAAGTATGCTAAGAGATCACAATTCGCAATGTCTCAGACATCAAAATTCAGGACTATATTCGACCTTAAGGATGAGTGTATGCACTCGAATCTCATTGATTGCATTGACCTTGTGGATGAATTTATGCACTTAAATTTCAGCAGTTGTGTATCTTCTGTATCAAATTCAATTCTACAGTGGGTTAAGAAGGGCTAGCTAGCAATATGGGTTCTAATCCTCCTCCCTTCTTGCATCGAGCCTAAAGCCCTGCATTGGAGTTATGGTTTTTTTCGGAGCTAGATACCATTGGCTGATGGATCTGTTTCGTTCCCAGATGTCGGTTTGGATACTTCCACATTGTGAACAACTTCTACAGTCCATGGTTGATGTACGCCATCGGCGGGAGCGAGAATCCGACCATCAACAGCGAAAGCAACTTCTTCATGGCCGGCACCTTCAAGGAGGTGACGAAGCGCATCGACGACGACGGCAGCGACATTGATGGATGGGAGAAGTGGAACTGGAGAAGCTTGGGCGACGTCTTCCTGGCGGGAGCTTTCTTCACGGACTCTGGTTCTACAGGCAAGGGCAACTTTTATGCCAAGGCCACGAGTTTCTCCGCTCGCCCTGCTGCTCTGGTGCCTGCCATGACAAATGATGCTGGTCCTCTGATGCTATGACCATCGTCCTGGCTAGCAGGTGTCTGTCTGTTCTTAGGAGGACGCCTTCTAGTACCATTGAAATTGTGATCATAGAATAAATAGACAAGATTTCATAGGCATTTGACAGCAACGTCAATTTCGTTAATTGGCGGTATGAATTCCACGTTTCAGCTAGGAGCGCGGCTTGAAACATACATCCGTACCTGTTCTAGTTGTTTAGAGCACTTTGGAGATTAATGTCTCAATTTTTGGAGCCTGAATCACGCCAATTTAACGAAATTGTCGATCAGCGCCATGGTAACGTAAGTATGACAGTAGGAAACTAAGCTGGTTACTTCGCAGTATGATGTTCAAGTGATTATGAAAATACAGAATCTTCGACGTGGTTTGTACGATAGAGAAGTCCTATTCCTCATCTCTAAGATCCAGGTTTGTAGTCTTTAAGACAACTAATTTACAGCACAGTGAGGTGCTTTGCAAGCTCAATCATTCACCAGGCGTTTAGTTTTGATGGACTTGGATTTAGTGTTGGTTACGCAATGACTGAACTGCACATGTTATGGGCACACTTCCATGTGCTGCGTATGTTGGCCATATACTGTATGTAGCAGACGTGATAGCATTTGTCAACTCTTCACATGTAAGTGTGACTAATTGGTGAACTACATGGTCAATGTGGTTTTAGGAAGATGTACATGTTTCAAGGAGTTTTTGATGATTGAGAACTTGAATGGGCAATTTCGTTAAAATGGCGGTATTCCAAGTGCCACTTTGACAGTGTGCCATTTTCACCATTTAGGACAAATATGGATTTCAGGACAGCCGTTCTAAACCATCTAGGACAGGTATAGATTTCAGAACAACCGTTCTAAACTGTTTTCATGCCATTTAAAAAAATATCGCCACTTTAACGAAATTGCCCATTTGACCAAATTCTATCTTTAGCTTGGAATAGACCCATAAATTTGCAACTTGTTGTACCGAGTACCAAAAATTGTAGTTACACTCCAAACTAAGCTCATAATATACCATTCAAATGATATTGTTCAAACTTTCCTACAATATACCATATATCCAATTTGGATTAAAACTTCGCTTGTGGGACTCATGTTCAAGAATAGAAAACATCACATTTAAACCCTTGAACTCTTATTGTCCCCTCAGGGGACAAAATGGATTTTGGGTAGGCTCTTGTGGTCTCAATCTGCATGGTGATTTTTTGAAATTTTTTATGAAGATAGGAAGTCACATTAGCTTTTTGGAAATATAATTTTTACTTCAATCAGTGCCTAGAAGCCAAAATAATGAGTAAGAAAGTAGGAAGTACTAGTGAGTGTTTTAGTAGTTCTTGAATGATTGGAATTGATAGAGTTTAAGGTACCCTCTCCCATTCCCGACCTATAGGTGCATGTATTTCTGACCAAGCTTAGAATTTTTTTTTTTTCCTTTTCAAGGTTGGAACTAATAAATACATGACACATATCCCAAGTTGTTAAAAAAAAGTAGGAAATAATGATTAAGTAAAAAGTTATTGAATGATCGGAATTGGAAGAGTCTACACATTGGCCATGGGTCCGGCACACTTTTTGCCTCCCAAAATCCATAGTAATTTCAATTCAAGTGATAAAATTACCAATTTTTTTACAGTCCATGTCATTTCTATCGATGTACCTCTGAAAAATATTTGTTTTGCCTTCACTACTCCAAATCATGTTGGAAATCCTCATTCGGTCGGTTATGGGGGGGTACCTTATACGTAGTAGATTGCATATGGTTTTAGGCCAACTTTTGGCTTCTAAAATTCATAATAATTTGAATTCAAGGAAAAAAATCATGAAAATTTGGCAATGTCCGTCATTTAATCTTTCTATAGGGCTGAACATTAAAATTGGCTTCTACTGCTCCAGAACATGCACGGAATCGCTTAAGTAGTCACTATGGGTGGTTCTACCATATTGTACTCCGTATTGAATATACTTCAAATAGAATGGCTACTTTAGGGTTAGTTATGTCAATTACTAAAGAACATTGCCTGTCTCAAACTTAAATGAAACCTAAAACTAGGTATAATTGTGATCATGTATGAGGATATGAGCTCCTGATTACTGCAATACGACAGAGATTAGAAGCTCCAATTTTGAAGTACTTGGTCTTCGAGTAGATTTCCATGTGGGTAGAAATTGACCAAGATAATGACAAAAAAATGCTTTCATACATGAGCAAGGTAGATTTCTATTTTTTGAACTTCTAAAATTGTCTAGTAGAAATTTTATGTTTTAGAAATAATGAATAGTTGGTGTATGGAAATTATCATAATATATTTTTTGAGTTTTACCAGCTATTTTTTTTTTATTCTTGTATTGAACTAGTTTTTCAAGTACCAAGTCCAGTTTTTATTTACTCCAAATAGAAATTTTATAGATTTTTTCACCATTTTTTTATGTTTTCAAGTTGCAAACCGTATTTTTTACCAATTTTACTGGCTAACAATGAACTATCCAGCGGTTATTCCCAAATATTGTATGAAAATAATCACTCAACATCAAAACCAACCGCCTAGTCATTCAATGCCCCTTTCAACTTCTATACAATTGAATTATAAACCCTCAACATGGATTGTACAATTAAATTAATCATTTTGATTGTAGCAATGAAATTTGATGAAATTGATCTTTTTAATCTTAATTAATTCTTATAATATTCTTTTATACCAATAACGCATCAAAATAATCTACAAAGACAATTTGATCATTTTCACAAAATCAAATATGAGATGGCTAGAGAGTTAAATTAAATTGAAGACACATAAAATTGAAGGGAAACAAATATGATTTCTTCGTTGAGTGGAAAAGTTTGACAACAAGGCAATTCTATTCCTTCACTTGTTTCTCCCAATTAATCTGGTGGTAGAGCATTAGGGAAAAATGAATACTCAAAGGGGTTGTGAAATTCTGCATAGCAAGGAACGCCAACCAATGTTTTTTTCTTTTTGCGGCCAACGAATTGCAGGGCCTAATTAGTGATGACAATTCAATTCAATTAAAATTAATTAAAATTAAAATAAATATGAAATTATAGAGTTTTCAAATTTGATATGGCATGAGTGGGACCAGATTAGACTACTATTTCTGATTTTTTTAAATGTTTAAATATTTTTAAATATTTTTATTATATTTTTAAATAGTAATAATAATTTTTTAATAATTTTAATAATTTTAATTATAATTCTTGAATGATAATATTTTTTAAAATATTTTTAAAATATTATTATACTATTATTATACTATTATTATACTATTATTATAATTTTGTACTATTACATCCTCATGGATAGTGCAACAGCTAGGGTCGGGAGCCTATTTCTTTCAATTTATTGTAAATTTAAACAGATCCAATATTTTTAGATCTCAAACGGTGGCTAGGTGGAGAGTTGCTCTACATTGGGTTGGGGGGCTCAAATAGGCTCCGTACTTTAACCCTTAAACGACGGGCTCATAACCGTGGAAATCATCTGTTTTGTCACCATGTGGATTATTGGATTAAAATAATGCAAAAGTACTCATTGGAAGTCAAACTACTGTAGATTATCATCTTTTTACCCACAAAATTTGGAAGATGAATAGTTGCACTTTTGTCCTACATAGGAGATTCTCTTGTCATTCATTGGCCTCAAAACGTCCGCCGTGTCGTTGAAGGATTAACGATGAATTGTAATTGATGTGAAACTATTTTTTGAATCCTTACAAGCCTTCTTTAGTGTTGTGTAATTGGTAGCCCCATTTCTCAAATTGTGCTCAATAGATGCAATCATTTATATAAGTTTGTCTAAATGTGTTGTAGCAAAGATTAAGACATGAATGCACTACTATTCAAAAAATGCCCAATCAACAATTTTATAGTTGCTGTAGTAGTTACAAGAAACACTTTGCATTTTTTCGTCAAAGTTGTAGTTTCTAATCATAGGACTGGCAGTACTATGCAATACTACTAGTATTGTGTGTTAGCAGCGCCCAGCAGATCTAAACCGTTGATTCAATACTATGTTGTACTATGCAAGACTACAGACTACTACGGAATACTACAGAAGCCATTGTGAGCAGAAAAGGAGACTGTGGAGTTTTTCATTTTTCGTAATTAAATAAAATTCAATAAAATTCAATAAAAAAAAGTCATTTTGCTATACAAGATTGCGCTTGCATTGCACCAAAAAATTCATGAAGGAAATTTTTTCCCTCTTTGCAGCCTTTGCGCAAAGGAAGTTCACTTTGACCCCATGTGTGCAATCGACATATTGTTATTTTAATATTTTAATAAAAATTCACCATCAACCCTTGTAATGTTAGTAGACCTCCAACATGTTCAATTTGTGGCTTCAAATTTTCATTTTTGAGTCAAAAATAGGACTAAAATCCTCCAAAATGGCCAAGGTAGATACCCAATTGGGGGCAGGTTAAAAATAGTAAACTAATTTGAAAAAATTTGAAAAAATTACTAAATGTCTGCAACTACCGCATTGACCTTCATTCCAAATTTCATGTCAAACGGACAAATGATGCAAAAGTTATGAGCAAAAAAACACTTGTCAAAGGGCAAGGGGATAAGAAATAGGACAAGTGTTGCTTACAATCACCCTGCTCGACTTTGGGCAACATTATAGGATAGAAAATTGACTTATGTATATATGCATACATACATACAACCAAACAAGAATAATAAGGAAAATAACACAATGGACCTAGTTTTAAAAAGTTTACTATTTGGAAAAAGTGTTGATGTTTTTGAAATAATTGAGTCTCTAGAGGGCCGCTTCGCAAACTTCAGAGGCCCCTGAACTTTACCTATTTTTTGGCTCAGGGAATCCCCCCCCCCTATTCTTGCTCTCCTTCCGTCAAGCTGTCGAATGATTGTCAGTGGCTCTGAATCAAAGTTCAAGTGTTCAATAATCAAGGTTAAGGTACTTTAATGTACCTTGATCTGCTAATTGAATTCTAAGCAAGCTGTAGAAAATAAACCGAATGTCAAAAATAGTCCAATGACCATCTACCATCAACAAATTCTTTTGATGGCGATGTGGAAGATTTACCTCATTGACATTTGGTGAGAATGAAGGGTGAAGAGTTTATTTTTATAATGAAATCAATTGTTCGTCATGAATCCTCAAAGAGTATTGGACAATTTGAAGTTGAGAGCTTGGCCATTCATAGTTAGAATATAGAAATTGTGTTAAAAGTCAAATTTCAGACCTCATAAAGGCATAGTAGAATACCTTTTTTCAAAAAAAATAATACCTTTGGACTAAAAAAAGTTGAGTATTCAAGCTAAGTTTATCTTCAAAAATTCATTTGATGTTTCAAAAATCTAAAAAAAGTTATGAGCAAAATTCAGAGAGGGCGTTTGAAAATGTAAAAAAAATGTCCCTCTCTGAAATTTGTCTATAACTTTAGTTGGAGTTCCCACTCGAGTTCCCAAACCTCAAAACCATTTTTGGAGATGAAATTTAGTTTGATTCCCCACATTAGTTTAGTTCAAAGTTTTTTTGAAAATAGTTATTCTACTATACCTAAATGAAGTCTGAAATTCAACTTTTAACACAATTCTTGCATTTGACTTAACTATGAGCGGTTGAGCTCCTATTGTTCCTAATTTACATATCCCAAATGGATTGTTTTCCCTACTACTACCCCACTTGCATAAAGATCTTCTATTTTCCTCATCAAACACAACAAACTAAGTAAGTGACTTTTGAAGCTAGATGCCTCTAGTAACAAGCTTCAAAAGCCACTTAATATGGCTTATTTTGACTTCAATTGTTTAATTTGTCAATTAAACAAATGAAGTCAAATTAGTCACTTAATTTGTTTAATTGGCAAAGTAAACACCCTATATAATTGTATTCTATTGTCTTGTACTCCCTTGCCGTGATGTACCTTGATTAATATATTTTGACATCTTTTGTAAAATTTGGTTGGTTTGACTTTTGTGTTTGTACAAATTTGTAGGGTCGGTAGTGACGTGGAAAAACTTAATGATGCCACTGCAGAGCAGCCCTCCAGAGGCCCAATTATTTCTCTAATATATTTCTTGCATAATATATTAGCACATTCATCTATAGTTAGATTGTCTCTAAATTATTATTCATCTTGTTTTTTTAATCTCATTGGATTGTCTTTTTCTAAATATAGGATTAGATTCCATACTTGCGAAAAGAAAAGATAAAAAATCCTCAAGGTTTTGAGACATGAAAACAAGAGCTATTGTACAAAGTTTTTTTGTACACTAGATATTTTCATTAGGTTGTCCAATTTGAAGTGGAGGTACATGATAAAAAAATTCAAATTTGATAATCTACAAAGTAGGCTTAGAATACAAATTCAAAAGCTTTTTAATCATTATTTTATTGATTAAGTAAATTAGGATGGAATGTCGAGGCAAGGTCGATTTTCACTATGTCCTGCATCCTAAGTGCTACCAAATTTTCAAAATATGATTGGAAGAGAGTTAGAAATTGAGATAAAGGGCTTCAAACAATGTCCCAACATTTAAGGCTTGATAAACTAAAAAAATGCGTAACACTTTTTTTGAAGTTTCACTGCCAAAGACATGGGATTTACCCTGGGTACGCAACTCTTGTATTATACGCAAGGGTCATTGGCATTAGAACAGCTTAGAGGACGGCTTTTGTAAAAATTATATTAAATTTAAAAAAAATTAGGTGAAGACCAAATTAAAAAATTTAAACGTAGAAAATGTTGGGTTGCATATGAATCTGGGGATTTACAGCTTCAGTTGGGTTTAGCAAAAATAAAGACCAAACTCGGGCTCCAAGCTCCATCTAGTATTTTGTGTATAATATGATAATATAAACACTAAATCAAGCATCTTTGTGGTCTACTTTTGTAGACATATCTATCCATTGCAAATTCTTTGCTTACAATGCTTAAAAAATGTTTATTTAAACTTCTTGAGGCATTTTTTGACATATTTTTGTTGTAATATAACAAATTTCATTAAAAACGTATGATTTATAGTTGGGACTTTAGACTTCACACTCTGAAGATCCAAGTCCATATATAATATTTTTAAATCACCTTTTACAATCCAAGTTAGTTAGGATTTGACATTAAAACAGGAGGTGGCGAAATAACCCTAAGTCCCTAACGAGATTATTTGCATGACTTACAGCATGTCACCTAGGCACGTCAAAAATGACGCGCCAAAGTGGTTCTTGAGGATCCTAGAGCTGCGAGTGACTTACGTGTTGTGACTCCGCGCTCTCGCCTATTTAGGGGCTAGGTGGCGGCTTGTGTTAGAGGGTTGCTATTATGTGAGCATAGGAATGTGAGTCCATGAGCCTAGAATACAGCACACCTAAGTTATAGGTGTATATATTATAGAAACCTTATATGCTTATAGGATATATATATATATATATATATATATATATATATATATATATATATATATATATATATATATATATATATATATATATATATATATATATATATATATAGGTGTTTATGATACATATACCTTCTATAGTATGTGGTATCTATATTGTAGGCTCAATGCTCACAAGCTCGCATTCTTGGGCTCATATACTAGTAGTATTGGCTTGTGCTACATTTTCATTGGCTGCGAACTATTACCTACGACTGCGCAAAGATTTTTTGGCACGTTCAGACAAACTTAGGATAGCTTCTCCTCAATCCATAGTTTAATGCCACCAAAGAGACCCTCAACTATTGAGTGACTGGTCCTTTTTTTGAAATGACCCCTTTATTAGGAGAGCCACAGTGGGGTGCAAATTCCACTAAGGGGCTCCACTGAGAGGCATTGGAGCTGCACCCATTGATGCCTGGGTGGCCATGCTCTTAGAGCCAGTTGCCATTGAGGAGCTGGAGGGATCCAAGTCTCTACCTCTAGCCTCCAAATTTGCAAAAGTAGAATATAGAACTAGACCTTCCAAACCCTCCTCTAGACCTTGCTTTCAGAACTCTATATGAGACCAAGATTTCAAAGTTTTTTGCACGCTTTGATTGGAGTCAACCTAAATGGGCCTCCAGTTCCTATTTACCATTCCTCTTAGAGCATCACCACTATGGCCTGCGTGAGGCTAGCCAGGATAGCATAGGCTATGCCTGGGGGTCAAATACCCCCCTACTGTGGCGCAGCTTGGCCACTATGAGCAACTAGGCGCGACCAAATTCAACGAGTTCTCCACAGCTCCCAGAGCTTGGTGAGATTTGCAACAATGGCCTGGTCTGACAACTTCTCAATGGATTTCTGTGTTTTCTTGTTGCGCAGACTGCTTTTCATTTACTTTTATGCATCCTTGTTTGTTTTTTAGTAAAGAAAGGTCGCAGATCAAGCTACACAAGCATGTCCCAATGGGGGAGCTTCAAGTCACTGTGCCCTGGGGTTGAATTGCCATGCCAACGCTAACCTCCCGTGGGGATTTGGCCGCCACACGGTGGCAATGCTCTTTAGTCCACACCAGGAGAGTGTTTGTTCACGGGACACGGGATCCTGCTGAGTCAGTGCTGAAGACGGGAGTCAACGATGAGACTGACCTTTTCATTTCCGTGCCACCCGGTAATTGAGCCATGTGGAGCATATGGCTTCTTATTTGTAGGACAGCCGGCAGGACCAGGTGTAGGACAACGTGGTCGCCCGCCGTCACACGGAGCTTTGTGGCTTGTCGCTGTAACTTAATTAAGAGTTAATGAGCTTGCACCAGCTCCACGGCTCCACCATCATGATTCCACCTTTGGTTGGCCATCTCAGGGATTTTCTTACTTCATTTCAGCCAGAGCGCGAGGGACGGAGGGAATGCGTGGGTGGCTGTGATGAAACGCCAGGCTGCAACGGTCGCTTCCCATCGTCCGTTCACCACTTCCCCGTGTTCTGTGGAACAGTTGGCTTCGTCCGTGACTTCCTATCACCTGCCACTGGCTGTTACAGTGACCGGCCAGTGCACATTGAATGCACATTGCTCAAAGCCAACCAGTGATCTTAGAACTAGTTTATGGAATTTAGTGCAGTATGCTACCTTGAAGAGAAACAAGCATCAACTTTGGCTACTTTGAGAGTAAGTGGCATTAAAAAAAAGTAGAAAGGAAAGGATTTTGCTAAATAGATGCTAATTCCTATGTAGAGGAAGTAACAAATTGGCTATCAAATTCTATTGGTTGTTGCAGTCTTGGCTAAAATCTAATTTTCTTGAAGATTTACTCAAATATACTTATAGCTATTGAAAATTTTAAGTAGCAATGGAGCAAAATTTAGCCAGTTCTGTGAACGCTGAAGCCAACCGAATGAAACCAGAACTAGCTAAACAAGTGTGTTTCATTCAGTTTTAATATGTAGCATTCAGTTTTAGTATAGTAACGTTACATGAGTTACCGTTTCTGTCACCGAGCATCACTGCAGGAGGCTATCGTGTTTTTTTAATACATAATTATAAAGTAAAATAATGAACACGGATGCTCTTTTGAAGTTAGTAGCTGAAAACAGTCCGCGTAGAAAGAATTAAAACTCAGTTCACCGGTAACCAGAACCTCGTCACCGCGTTACTGCAACCGGTCACCATACCTTCAGTTCGTCATCGCCATTCTAGAGAAAGACGGAGTCAACCGGTAAGGCGTTATCCCGTCAACCTCTTTGAAAGGGCTTACAGAAAGGTTACTGTGCAAGAGTTAGCTTACATGACTTGACCTCACGCTGAGTTACCAGTTACCACATGACGATTTACGGTCACAAGCAGAGGGTTACTTTGTTGAAAGTTTCCCAGCTAACGGACAACTGTGTTCAGCGTGACAGTGGGTCCCTTGACTTTCAGCAAGAAAAGTACGTCCATGGCCACGCTTCCGTTCCGCAAAACTAGTAAGTTCACTTACGCTGTATTGAACCGAGTTTCAAGAAATTTGCTCCACCAAAGAGTCCACTCCGTCAGTGTATACTGTCGCAGTTTCTTCTGGAACCAACGTGCCATTGGGGAATTCGCTAACAATCAAACAACACGCACGGCCGGAGGGAGGCGACTGATTTCGCTCTCGACAGTACTCTTATTGCTGAACCGACGGTGACCCCAGGCAATTAGTCTACTTCTGATACCGTGTCTTGCAAACCCAGCCTGCACAGTAAACTTAAGTGACAGGCATCCGGGCTTAATCATCGATCAGTGACCCTGATTAAGCAAAGAATTAAAATAATGCAAGCAGATCCAGCTGAGAAGGTACAGTCAAATAAAATAATACAGCATCGAATAATGACGATGCTTAGCAAGAAATGTACTCGCCAACGGCTTCCAAAGCACCGACACCTGCAAGGAAATTCTGGTCGGTTCTAGTTCTGTTGTTGTAACTTAATTTACTGTCAATAAGCCAACTGCCTGGTTCAGGCACAAGACGTGTTTTTTCTCAAAGGGTGAATAGAATAGTGGTTAGGTCTTCTTCTTCAACTTCTATATATAGCTCCATTCTAGACATTCACTTGCCAAATCACATTTACTCCAGTTCGCGGCCAACACACAGCAACAAGCCAGCTGAGCTCCCCGCCCGAAAAATTTGCCTTTGCAGTACTAACTTACCTTCAAAGGAAATTCCATTCACATGATTAAAATTAGTAGACAGCGCCGGGGTACCAGCTGCCACGACGTTCATTGG
The DNA here is from genome assembly GCA_951799445.1 of Pseudisothecium myosuroides. Classification (NCBI taxonomy): domain Eukaryota; kingdom Viridiplantae; phylum Streptophyta; class Bryopsida; order Hypnales; family Lembophyllaceae; genus Pseudisothecium; species Pseudisothecium myosuroides. The sequence continues at coordinate 17,654,841 of OX637287.1, read as the reverse complement.
AATTTGCACCGAGCCAGGGCCGGTGACCTTTGAGTCATCGCAGTTGGAGTTGCTGTCAATCCCACAGGAGCTTGAGAAAATAAAGAAAGTTCCATCTCTGGCTTTGGGCGTGCTTCGATCGAGGGATACTTAATTCGACACGGCGACAGATCAATTATTGTTTGTTAAGAACACCCCTTGCAAGTCTCTTTGAGAATTGCTGATCCCCAGCCTTGCCAGATCGATTGACACGGATCCTGTCAGCTAGTAGGCCGGCGATCAATCGCCACTTGTATAGTATAACTTGTGCATCAGGCGTTCCCTCGTTTGTCAGTAGTGGTAACGCTCTTCCGAAGTCTGTCAGACGATTTTTTTTTTAAGTGTTAAGAGATCTGTAGTGGTGTAGGTAACGGTCAGTACATACCTCCCAAGGTTATATGTCAGGTTCTCGACAATCTCTAGAGACTTAGGGATCCTTCAATTTTTTCAGCTCAGTTAGCGGTGAGCTGCCAATCAGCTTTGATCGAAAACCTGCTTGGACTGCTGAATTGCAAGTACAAGTTGCGATTGTGTATTTCCCTCGTGGTGGCTGTCTGACAGACACGTCCATTGTACGCGGTTTGAGTTCTAGGTTTGGCTGGCTGAAATCGCTGTAGGGGTTTATAGTGTCCAGAAGGAATGTGATTCTGTGTGTGAAGTCTGATTGCTGACGAGTGGCCACTGAAAGCGCTCTCACTTCCGTCTTCCGAAGGTGCAATTTCCTTCTCTTCTGTTTTCGTCCTAAGGTTTTTGAAGGGTTTGGCGTCGTGACAATGAAGGTGGAAAAGGACCACACCGTGATTAAGGTCGAGAGGGGCACGGAGAAAGTGAAGCGGTTGCACAAGCTCTGGTCGAGCAAGGAGCTGGGCTGCCACACGGCCATCAATCTGCAAGTGACCTCCCTTCCCGAAGTCCGTCTCAATGTCGTGTACAGCATGATCGTGGCCATCGGGTTTCTCCTCCTCCTTGTCCAGCTCCTTCCTCTCAGCTCCAAGCTCTGGTGTCGCACCGACACGGCGAAGCTGCACAATACACAACCCGAGCCTCTTCCTCTTCTCTCTGCATCTGTTCTCCACGAGAATATCAACCCGGATGCAATCGATGTAAGCCACGGGGAAGTTCGGTTATTTAAACCCCACGGATTAGCAACGCACTTGTACATTGAAATGAGCGCCTACCGAGGCGGCCCCCGAGAGTTTTCCATTGTGGGACTCACGTCGAAGCCCGTAGAGACTCACCACCAGCCGCCTTTCGCTTGCGAGTGGGTGTCGAATGGCACTGGGGAAGTTGTGAAGGGCCGTCCGCACAAGGTGAAGCCCGATTGGGACTACGGGAAGCTCTACACTGTCGTGGTGCTTACGTGCCAGTTTAATGAGGATGTGGGTGTGGACGGAGCCGGCGGGGAGCTTGTTTTGTTTGCCAGCTATGGGGACAACTATAGGCCACCCGTGAGGATCGTTGCGCTGACTGAGGCGAAGGGGGAGTACAATGCAAGCGTGTTCGATCCCCAAAACTTTCCTTATGATTACGTCTACTGCGGCTCCTCAATTTATGGAGACATCAGCCCGCAAAGGATGCGAGAATGGATGGCGTACCATGCGAAGTTCTTGGGGGATAAGTCACATTTCTTCCTTCACGATTCTGGGGGCTTTCACGAGGATGTGCGCAAGGTGCTACAGCCGTGGATTGAACAAGGGAGAGTGACGCTGCAGAATATTAGACAGCAGGAGCTGTATGATGGGTATTACCATAACCAGTTTCTGGTGGTGAATGATTGCCTGTTTCGGTCGAGGTTCATGGCGAATTGGACGTTCTTCTTCGACGTCGATGAGTTCATGTACGTGAACCCTAAGGTTTCCCTGTCGGAGGTTCTCAATGAGAATCCGAACGTGACGCAGATCACCATTGAGCAAGTTCCGATTTCGAAGGGGATGTGTGTGGCTGATAACGCAACCCAAGACGAACACCAAAGGTATGCTCCATTTCTAACACCTCGACATTTTTTCGCAGTTTTTGAGTACGTCATACGGGACTTTTTTTTGTGTATTTTTATTGTATATTGACCAACACGTGGAATGTTATTCACTGATTCTGGTGATATAAAATTTGATGCCACTTGAATCCTCTTATTCCAAAATACGATAGATCGATTTAGTCATCGATCTTCACGGGCTTCCTCCATAGTTAGGGTTAGCAGGAACTCTTCTTCCCAAGTTCAAAATCAAGCTTTAATGTGGAGAAATCGTTGCTGAGTTTGCTGTGCTGTTGTGATTGTGTGCAGTCGATGGGGATTTGAGAAGCTAGTCTACCGGAAGGTTGTGGACAAACGAAAACGTGCCGACCGCAAGTACGTTGTCCAAGCTCGCCATGCCGAGGCAGCCGGAATTCACATGTCGATGAACATGCGTCAGGGGTCGAATCTTTACCCCAAAGGTGACCGAATTCGGTACTATCACTACCACGGCACTATCAACAAGAGGGACGAAGTCTGCAACGTCTTTGTCGATTCGGGAAATAAAACAGCTGTGCAGACCCGCGAAGGTAGCCACCATAAGTTAGATGAGACTTTGGCGAAATTAGCCAAGGATGTGAAACAGTATGAGCTCAGCACCATCGGGGCGCAACCATTTATTGTCTAGGTACAAAATCAAGGTATGTATGAAATTTTCCCCGTTTCTTGCAGGCCCTACCATAAGGAGTTGGGCTAGCAAAGCTTCGGGCAGAGGTATCAAACGAGAGAGATATTAGTTGTCCGGCGTTTCGCATGATCCGAGTGTGGATCGTAAAATTCTAGACAAACCGTGAGAGATGTACTCTCACCGAGGTGGAGTTGCGGAGTCACATAAGTGGATCACCAAACCATCTGTGCATCCTGCACCAGGTCTGGAAAATCTTGCTTACTGAAAGTGGATCCACGAGTTCTGTTCCGTTTTTGTGAACGACAGATCAGTGTATATAATTTGATAAATGATCGAGAGCTATTCTGCACTCGGTCTCATTCTTTTGGACATTCATTGCATTTTTTCGTGGTTCTCTCCCTCTCTTTGATGCATACTTGTCCACCACTTCAATGGCTAGTTTTGCTTGTGACTCATGAATTGAAGACATCATTATTGAGTTCTTCATCGGCGACATTGGAGGTTCAATTGTATCAATGAATTGCAGCAATTCAGTTGCCGTAATCTTGAACCGGATCCGCTGTCACTGTGTGCTTCGTGGTGTTTCCAAAGTCACCAAGGTCTGCAGTAATTTACAGTGCTACGACAAAGTTGTTTCTCAACCTTGGTAGCAAGGACTGCAAGTATTAACCCCTTTAGGATGTTGGTCTGAGTACGATTACGGTGTCTTCCTCACCGTATATCCTGCCAGTCCGAATAAGTCAGGCGCACCGGCCGCTCTGACCGATGTGACGACCCCCAACCCGCTCCCCGGTCATCTGCTCATGCCCTGTTAAGATGAATCCGATTGCGGTCGTGGATTTGTACAAGTTCGAGCCGTGGGGCTTGCCTGATACTGTGTTATGGGAATGTATTCTTGATTTATTTTTGTTCGGAAGCTCTGTTTCTCTGTTTTTGCTCGCTTTTGGGTGTGATGAGTTGCATTTGGACGTTTCTTTATTTGCGAATGCCGGTTGTCTTAGTTTGGATTTTCATCGAAGGTTTGGTTTCTGTTTCTCGTTTTTTTAACTTTTCATGCTCTGCTCTTCTCAGATAAGTCGTTAGTTGGAAGCCGAGTGGTTCTACAGCTGAAGCATTAAACCCCAACGAACGGCCATATACTGTATCTAGGAAGGAGATTGACGTTCTCATTGAAACATGCAACAAGCTCAGAACTGGTTCCTTGGACTGACCATCCTCAACCTGGCAGTACCTACTTCAATTTGTGTGTTCCACAAATGGAATTTCTCTGAACCTCAGCTCATGATGATTGTGCTTGAATTGAAGTGTGCTTACACAAATACAAACAGCAACAAATGAAAAGAGCTGCAGATTGTAACCTAGCAACTTGATAGAAATCCCCTTCTAGTAGAAGATCTTAATAAATTTCAAGAGGCTCATCAGATCTGGCAACTGGAAGAGTGTGTATGAGTGATTCTAAGTTACAAACTGAAGCCCTAGCTAGAAGCACTTGCAACCAACGTAAGCTTACCAGAACTGAACCTGCAACTCTAATCAAAACTTTCTTGTGAAGGGACGATCTTCTCTCATTGTAGAGAGATCACAACTTCACAAGTTTACTCTTATCAAAACCTGGATTACGTAGAGCTCCAAAACAAAGCTTTGGACACGGATCAATTTCAGCCAAGGGAACCCACTGCAGCTGAGAAAGAGGTGGAGCACAGCTTCGTGCCTCATACTTCGGCCCATTTGTGCTGGTCTTCTCATCCTTTGGGGCTTCAAACACAAGTGTTCGACTAAGGAATCAATCACCGAAAAGAAACCCAACAATAGGCTTGGGCCGAAATCATAAGTTTTGTGCTCTTGACAACTTGGTCCTGCAGACCTGCACTGGAGTTGTTCTCGCATACCGGCTGCGTCGGTCACCCTCCGTGCAGGCTCTGCGGCCCTGACAAGTATTCCCCCTCATACAGTATACGTTCTACACCGTCGGCCAATTCTGGCTAGCAACATCGTTTAAGGGTTAAATCAAAGTGCCACATCACGAACTCCAGGTAGCATCTTGGACAAGAATCAAAGTCAAAAGAGAATAATGCCATGTTCTTTGAAACCCAAGTACAAGGAAAGCATTCAAGAGAAAAACAAGAAACAACTGGGCGAACCGTAAACCTTGCCTTAAACCAGGGATTACATGAAGCTTGAAAGAGAATCAGTCTTACCCTACGAGTATCCAACATCAAATTGTCTGGCACTGTAAAGGGTGGAGGCTTCCTCAAAATCCTTCTCTCTATATGCTCCTCTATGTTTTTAGAAGGAGCTTCCTAAGAGCATCGCCACCCTTGCTCTGAAAAATCGCCTCGCCAAATGGCTTGTTGCGGGCTCCATTCTCCTTCCGGGCTCCACCTTCCCCACCCTTGCTCTCCATATTTCCAATAACTTTGCATTCTCATTTGTGGAAATTGCTACAGCGCTCCAACTTTTCTAAAAGGAGACAAAAACATTGTCAGACAAGGAGAATCCAAGCTTGGAGAGAAGGATTGCGGGCCCATGAGGATTGCAGGTTGATGACATATTTGAGTGGGGCCGGGCTTTAACTTTTGGATTTCAGGACAAGAGTGGGGGCAATTTTAGAGCGCAGGCCCTGGATTTGAGCGGCCCAGGGGCAATCTAGGGCAAGGGTGGCGATGCTCTAAGTGTAAAAAAGATTCTGAACCATCATCCTCATTGATGCAACCCAAGTACTTTTTTATGTCAATTTTCCATGTCATGGTACAAAATTCCATATCAATACATGCTTAAAGAACTGATGAAATTTCACACTAGTTCTTTAATGCACATTCTTTCAAACTTGATTTTTTTTTTAAATCACACATATATTAAAAAAATAGGAACAATGTAGTATGATGCACATTCCAAAAATTTCAAAGAATAGAGGGGGAAATAAGGTAAATTACCCCATTTTAGGCCAAATGGGAGCAAGCCCATTGTGGGCAAAATTATGTTACAGTAGTAGCGTACATTTAAATTCTAAGATGTACATCACTAATGTAATTTTGCTTACAATGGGCTTGCTCCCATTTAGCTTGGAATGGAGTAGTTTTAGTACATGGGTACTCAGTAGTTATACTTTTTTGTAGAATTACATGGGGGGGAATTTAGTGGTGTCCAATTGTGTTGTATTGTGGGAGAGATGCAATTGTATCCAAATGTATTCTAGGTTGAAACATCTACTAAACTAAATTCACATGGTTCACAATTTTTTTTAATTATTGTGACCTATGGTAATTGCATAGATATGTGTGCTTGTTTTATCCTACACAATTTGGATGTGTTCAAAGCCAATCACGCCATTATTCATATTCAACCTTTTATTCATATTCAAGATTTATAAGACATCATTGTACTCACTGAAAGAAAATTGACCAAACCAACTAGCTCATTTATATCAATTAAAGCATATTAGGTGGTGTGAAACTCCTATGAGCATCCTAACCAACAAGCTCACGATTCAAGGGCTCTTGTATGAATCCGTTTGATCTCTTGTTTGAATGAAGATGGTAAATTCAAGCAGAGACATGGGACATGTGATGGAACATGGTAGGGGACTACATTTTTGTTACTCACCCATGCTCACCCTCTCTTGCTTCCACTTCCATTTTGAAGTAGAAGCAAATTCGTTCATTTTGGCTCTCCCTAGGTAAAAAGAAGGAAGCTTGCTGTAGTAAGAATTCCATTCCATTCGCTTCTGTTCACATTGAAGAGGTATAAAGAGGGTATGGGTGTGTAAGCACTTTCAAACAACTAAAGAGGTGTTGTTGAATGTTTATTATTTATAATAATAATTGGAATGCACGAATATTTATTCAATTTCAACCAAATGTATTTTTTTAGGGAATTTAATGCCCAATTGCTTCAAAAAAAGAGTGGGCAACTTCAAGTGTATGGAAGAAGAAAAAGTGGATAAATGTATTTAAAAGTGCTACTCTATAATCATGGCCTTGCACACCGGTGCGACAATGTTTCCAAAACCTTATTTCATCCATCGTGCAAAGCCAGCACATACAAAAATTCCATACTCAAAATTGACCACCTTCAATTCAAGCCTTCCAAAAATGAAGGAACCAGAAAACTCAAAACCTTATTGTAAGAAAGGCCACATATCTGTTGCTCCAAAAAAACCCAAAACACTAGTTTCAACTAACTGCAAGAAAATATAAAGTTGCTGTAACTTTCTACCCATTGACACGGTTATTACTCCACCATTCAACAGCCGGAATGATCTGAACCCCTTGCTTGGCTCTTCGAGAAAACGCTGAAATCTTTTATTTTTTTCCACGCATGATAAAATTCATATTTGCAATCAACACGGTACCATTTGTTAACACGGTACCATTCAACCGGAGTACCCCGTTAACACGGTACTACTGCATCTTTCAACCGGAGTTACCCGTTAACACGGTACTACTGCACCGTTGACACGGTACTCCATCTTCCGCGGTTGACAGGGTATCAACATGTGCTCCGTCTTTCGAGCGTTGACGGGGTGTTGCATCAGTCTTTCTAGAATGACCAGAATGGCGGGGCCGGCGGGGCCGCCGGGGCTGCCCCTTCCGTCGCCAAGTGAAAAGTTTGGACTTTGGAACTTCAATCGCGCAAGATTCTCGTCTGCTTGACGGACGGACGGACGGAGTGGTCTCGCACTCTCACGGCGTAGAATTTGAATTCACATCGGGAAGAGCACCTTCTGTACAGTACTGTACATTAAGTGTTGACACCATAGAGGAGAAATCTGGGAGCTCGGAATCGTTCTGAACACTGTCGGTATTCCCATTAGAATCGATCCATTCCACACAGAATATTGACACCTGAAGATTTTTTCGTCACTTATTCTCATTTCTGATGTGTAGATACTGTCTGTTTTCTCCTGTGTGTCAAATCACGTCCCTTGCAATCCGCGTCTGTGGATCCTTCGATTCCTGAATAACCCGATTAGATCGCTTACCTCTTGAAGGACGCTGAGAACCAAAAGTGTCTAACCAAATGCTTCTGATGGATGACTTCATTCTTCACTATAGAAAAGATGAATGCACCTATTAGTTCAACACTGAATCAAAGCATATGGCTGACTACTTTGGTCATGGGGGCCGAGTTTTCAAAGGTTATGTTGTAACTATTGTGGATTCTAAGTCTTGAATCCGTCACCATTATTCTAACTGGGAGTGAAAGTGGCATTCAAGGCTTCTTTATACTAGGGACTAAGGTAAACCAACCCATTCTAGTTAGAATTAGGAGTTTGACTTCTTGTCGTTGCCGAAATTTTTTAATTTTACTTCAAATCTTTGTTTTCGAGAGGGATAATCAATTCCACAAATATCGATTTTCCCACATAAAGACAAGTGTGAGAAATTGCAAGAGCAATTGAAATTTATTTTTTTTGAAAAAGCATAAATTTGCTATAAATTTTTGAAGTGTTTAGTGCATTGTGGCCCAAATGAATCTCTAGACTACCCCAGAACCAAAAAAATTTGAATCCATAATGCTCATCTTACTCATCTAAAGCAGTCATAATATTTTCAAACACAAAAGGTCTAAAAAAGTCAATTCTTACAATGAATTCGCACTGAAAAGTAGAAAGTTCTTAATAAGGTCACTAATCACTCCATTACTCTTATGTAAGACATTTATTGTGGCCCAAATCTCACATATTGAAACCCCCGGTAATGGGATCATTCCCTAGGTGTCTACCATGGGATCATCTAACTGCAATGGGTTGTTCTATCTCAAGTGCCCTAACTAAGAGCCAATATTGTCATCCATTGGTCACCTCCACTAGTGTAAAGTGACCTTAGATTGGTCCTTTTGGAGCTATTTATCTTTAATCTTTAAATAAAATTCTAAGAGATATAGATTTTTTAATTACCCTTCTCTTTATTCATCTTCTCTCTCCCTCTTTCTTTTCTTCCCACCTCCTAGTAAAATTTCAACAACTAGAATGCCAAGAGATACAAAAGAAAACTTGTAACCAAGAAGAATACAAATTTTTTTCTTAAAGATTTTGTCAATAGTATGTAGTGGAAAATACCATATAAATGACCATGCCAATATTTTAATGCTTTTTCAATGGGATTAATTAGAAATAAAAAATAAGATATTAAAAAACAAAATTCATTTATCACATTCAATACTTCAATAAATAGTTATTTATTGCAAAAAAAACTACAATTACTGCAACAAAAATGCATTTCCCAAAGTGAAACAACAATTTAGTAGTAAAAGCAATAATAAAAATTGCATTCACAACATTAAAAGAGTAGTAAAATAGCATTTTTAGAGTAAACAATGTTTAAGATTAACAAAAATAGACCAATTAGCTCTATTGGGATGGCTTGGTCACCCTAAAAATTGGGCAAGAAAACCTCTTCATGTTGTCTTGTCACAAAAGTTGGATGACCATGAACCCTTATCCATTTTAGGACATGTAGGATTCCATGTCATATTGTTTGAGCCTTGATCATTTTTCATTTGAAAGACTAACTAGTATAAAGTGACCTTGGATTGGCATGTTCTTCTCCTTTGATCACAATGCTCCAAATGCTTTGGCCATAGGTATTTGGTTATTAATAGTATAAAGAGGTCCTAACTGATGGAGAAAAAGATTTATTGTTACAACGAAGGCCAAAGGAAAAGCATTAGGAAAAAAATGAGCTCTCAAAGGGGTTGCTTCCTTTTGAAGAGTTTCCTTCAATGGAACTCAATCCCTTTAGTAGACAATGGCTATTGTTCATCAACAATGATGAATAGAGGACAATGGCCATTATTCATAAGCAATAGGGGTTGTCACGCCTTCTCCGAGAAACACAAATCTATGAAATCGGAGAAATAAGTGAGAGAAATGAGAATCCAATGGCGAGCCGTTCCACGTGAAGGAGGCGTGACACCCCTTTTTCCTGTTTGAAGCAATTCTCAGAGAATGTGTTACCTACAAAGCTGGATGGGAGCTCCGCAAGCCATGCACAACCAATGAAACTGAAAATTCCTCAAGAAATTTTTTTCTTCGAGAACATTTCTTCACCTTCGGAGGAGGAGAACCGCACTTGCAAAAACTCAGAGGTTGAGAGCTCCACAAGTCATGGTTTTCCACCCACACAGCGCCACACGTCCAATCTCGGAGAATGGTGCACGGGTCGGAGGAGGTGTGACTACCCCTAATGATGAATAGTGGCCACAATAAAAAAATATTAAAAAAGTATAAATTAAATTTTAAATTTTTTTAAATTTTTTTTAAAATTAATTAATTAATTAAATTTTTTAATAATAATTTTTTAATTTTTTAATTTAAGAAAAAAATATAATTTTAATTTTTTAATTAAATAATAATAATTGACAAAAAGCAGTCTAACATGTCATCAGTCATGCCACAACAGATTTGAAAATTTTGTAATTTTATAATTATTTTAATATCAAATTTATAATTTTCTTGCAATTATTTAATTGAAGCTGTTTGTTGGCCGACCAAAAAGATTTTTTCTTTTTTTTTTACCGGCTAGCGTTCCCTACTGTCACAAACTCACAGCCCCTTTGAGGGCTCATTTTTTTCCTAATGATTGCTTGTCTAAAATCCCTTAAACTAGTCCACAGAGCCTTCTTTCAAAGTGCAAAAATTAGAGTTCTAATCTTATTTTACCTTGGAAAAAATACAAAAACAAATTATTTACTATGAATGATAAAATTTGGAAATTTAAAATTCATGTAATTTGGAATTATAAACCTCAAATTAAGATTGAGAGAGTACAAAATACAAAATCAAAGGCACATAATAGGGGGAATTTTTTTACTTCTTTTCCTTGGGGAGGATGGGAAGTAAATTTTTTGTTGCCGGTATAAAAGCCTTGTAGGATTGATATGATGTAATCCACTTGTATTGGTTGTTGCATGTCTTTTACTCCTGCCTTTCTATAAAATTGAAGAAATTTGATCCCAATAATATATGCAATTCTAAAATTGGATAATTTTGAAGTGCATTGCCCCCAAGTTACTAATGATGTTCTTCAGTAGTCATTGAAGGTCCTTTTTAAGTTGAAAGAAAACCAAACTATTCTAGGAACAAATGTTCTTCCAAAGAATGAGGCAACATGGTTCAAACTAACTCTCACAAAGGATGATTCTTAGCTTTGAACCTATATTCTTGAACCTTCAGTAGTCCGCTTGACTCAATAGTGCTTGGTTCAATAGTATTTGGAAGACCCTCATTAGAAGAGATTTGAGGCCTCCGAAGGGCCGTTTCAGGGTTGTTCCCCTTCCCAGTTCCCTTGTTCTGAACCACCAGTAATGTTGTCAAAAAATAATAATAATAATCCAAAAGTGAAAAAAAAATTAAAAAATACATATATTTTAAATTTTTTCAAAAAATCTGACGTGGCACTCTCTCGGCCATGTCAGATCGCACATGTGGCAGAGTTCCCAGGCTAGGAACACCCTGAGAACTTGTAGTCTTCTAGAGGCCTCAAATCTCTTCCAATGCATGTCATGTTGGAGACTGTTAAGTTAGTACCTTTATCTCAACATAAATCCGTGATCTTTAATGGAAAGCTAGTCGGATTTATTTTGAGACAGGGAGTAATGAGTGTGGGCAAAAAATACAAGGTGAAGTTGATAACTTCCCAGTGAACACGTCTAACGAACTGTGAACAACAGAACAAGGCGTGACAGAAACAGAACGCACAAACGTGCATGAAGATGGCATGTTCCACAATGTCTGTCTACATCCGAAGGCCAAAAATTTTAGGAACGCAGCTTTTCGGGACACAATTGTCATCGGAATAGCTTACCATTCAATAAGAAGACACACGGCTTCATGTACTAAAATTTATTTAACCAATGGAATTCAATTTTATCATCCATACCTTAAGTGAGGGGTTTGTTTTGTTTGTCTGTTTGTTTTGATTGTTACATTGAGAAATCCTGACTGTGTGTCCCGGTTGCGTGCTTGGTATCATTGGAAAGCTCTCTGTGAGGTGGTGTGCACGGGCTTTGTTTTGTGGCGTTCGAACTCAGAGTTGGAAAGTTATGAATTTTTGAGTTGTTTTTGAGCTAAAAATATTAGAAAATTATTTTCACTTTATTTTCACAGTACAAGGCACACTACACTAAAATTGGTAAATAGTGTTGGCAACACTAATTGTCCCACCTAACACTAATTGTGATTTGCAAGGTTAGTGTTAGATCATTATTTACCAAATCTAACACTATTTTAGCTCGATAGTAAAATCAGATGAATGACAGAGAGAATCAAATTTTTTACGAGAGTGCATTTAGTGTTAGATGGGAACTAAATGAAACGCTGAAATAGACAATGAGATGCTGAAATGCTGAAATAAATAAATGAAATGCTGAATTGCTGAAAATGCTGAATTAAAAAAGTGGCGACCAAAAAAAAAAAAAACTATTTTTCAGAGGAAATAGAGGAGAGAAAGACAAATCCAATTGTTCAATTACATACATCAAAAAAAAGATATAGGCAACGGAAGTTTGAAATTTGAAATCAAGCGGCAATGGAATTGGCGGGAAACCACGAAGTATATCTCCCCCCCCCCCGTAGAAGGAGCCTCCTTCAAGTGATAGAGCAAAGAGCTCCTCCACCTCTTCTTTCACAATCTCTCCACCGGACAAGGGAAACGAAAGTTTTCTTAGAGAAGGAATTGGACGGCAAGAGGTGTGAAAAACACAGTTTTCCAGGGAAGGGCCAGAATTTGACGGCAAGAGACAGAAAACACAGTTTGCCATAGAAGGGGCGGATTTTGACGGCGGGAAGTAAGTGCCCCAACACTATTTACACATAAGTTGGAAAATAGTGTTGGGGGGTAAAAACAGGGAACAACACTAATTATCACCCAACACTATTTACCAATTTTAGTGTAGTCCTTCCCTTAAGTCAAGCTATTTGTTTTGTTTATTATGGATAGATCTCTTGGACCGTACGTTCTCTAGTAGCATTCTTGGTACTGTCAGAAAGCTCTCTGTGAGGACGAGTGCACAGGCTCCGTTTTGTGACATTTGGACCTACAATGTGAAAGTTATTGAAGTTTGATTGAATTAAAAAAATTAGAAAATTATTTTTACTTTTTTTTGGCTATGGCAACAATACATGGCACACTAGACTTTTATTTGTATTGTGGCAACGGTACAGGGCATACTAGTATATACCTTGAATGAAGTTGTTTGTTTTGTTTTGTTTGATACAATGAGATCTCCGGAACTGTACGTCCCCTAGTTGTGCTCTTGGTAATGTCGGAAAGTTCTCTGGAAGGAGGGATGCACGGGCTTTGTTTCACGGTGTTTCGACTTTGTGTGAAAGTTGTGAATTCATGAGTTATTTTTTAATTAAAAAAAACTAGAAAATTACTTTTGTTTTTATTTTGATTGTGGCAACGACATAAGGCATACTAGTCCAAACTTGAAGTCAGGCTATTTGTTTTGTTTGCTACGGTAAAATCTCCTAGATCGTGCATTTCGCTGTTGCATTTTTGGTACCGTTGGAAAGTCCTTTGCGAGGAAGGGTGCCCAGGCTATGTTTCATGGCGTTTGGGCATACAATGTGAAAGATATTGAATTTCAAGGTTTTGGTGAATGAAAAAATTAGAAAATAATTTTCACTTTTATTGTATTATGTTGTGGCACTAGTCCAGACCTTAAATTATGTTGTTTGTTTGGTTTGTTATGGTGAGATCTCCGGAATCGTGCATCCCCCCATCGCGTTCTTAGTATCGTCGGAAAGCCCTCAAAGAATGCACGGGCTTTGTTTTGTGGCATTTGGACCTAGGGTGTGAAAGTTATGGATTTTTGAGTTATTTTCAAATTTCAAATTTAGAAAATTACTTCTACTTTTGTTTTGACTGTGGCAACAACACATGGCACACTAAGGTAGGACCATCCATTCCTGCCCAGGGAGCCATAGCCAACCCGTAGGCTGCAACTATTTTCAACCAAGGTTAGAACAGATTTCCAACCAAAGCTTAGAATGTTTTTTTTTTTTCCTTTTCAAGCTTAGGACTAATAAGGTTATAGCACATGTCCCAAAGTAGTTACTCTATGATCGGAATTGGAAGAGTCTAAATATTGGCTATTAGTCTGGACAACTTTTTGGCTTCCAAAATTCACAGTAATTTCAATTTTGGAAATAAAATTCTAAAAAATTTGCAGTCTCAATTTTTCCTATCTTCTTACATGGCAAAAATTTTATTTGTCTCATACTGCTCACGACTTGTCTGAAAATTGCTTAACCCCTAAAGGCCCAAGGCCTTTTTTCTGCCAAAAAACACTCAAAACTGCCATTTCTATAGCAAGGAGTAAAAAAATTTGAAAAATGTTTTTTTTGCACATCTAACTGTAGGATCTTACACCTAACTAGTATGAGAATGTGTGGAAAAAATTTCAGAATTTTTGACTGCTTAGATTGCAAGGTATCTTCGTTTAAAGTAGAAAAAACAAGTATTTCAGCACATTGCGGGACTAGATTTTTTGACTTTAAACATTTTTAACTTAAAATTTTTGCACTACAGAGTTTTGAGCTTCAAATCTTTATAGTGGAGAATTGAGTTGAGAGTCTAGGAAAAAAAAATATTCAAAAAAACTTAATTATCATTCCTAAAAAATTTATTAAGTAGAAGTAGGTACGAGATAGAAGGAAAATCTAAAATATTCATATATTTTAGATGGAATTAAAATACACTAATCCCAATGGTGAGATTGTCCTAGCAAATAAACTAAACCATGAGAATTTTTTTTTTTTGAAAAACTGCAAAAATAGCATTTAGAAATGAATCCTACAAGTTATTTTTTTCAAGAAGATGCTCTAATTGCCCGAAAAACAAGAATGTCCATAACTTTCTCATAACAAATCCAAATGAAATGAATCAAAGATTTCCAGATAGAAAAAAATATAATCTACAAGGAAAAAAATATTTTAAAAAAAATCAAATTTTTGCCAAATTTTTTTTGCTGCCCGGACTGCCCAATTACGAAAAAAAGTAACATATTTGGCCATAACTTTTGACTCCTATTTCCAAATGTCTTGAAATTTAGTGCATATGAAAGATATTCCTCGCGCCCACTTTCTATTAAAATTTCAGCTTAAAATATGGAAATCTCTAGTCATATGTACTTGCCCAGAATTTCTATAAAGCCAAGAAATGCATGCTCGGGTCCTACCTTAGTGAACTATGGGTGGTCCTACCTTAGTGAGTATTGAAGAAATAGCTGGCTACTTCTGCAGAATGAAAAAAATCACTGCTCGGGAAGTAGAAGATAAGAAACGTCCAGCTTAAAGTTTGTCCACATGTGAGTCACGAGACCCCGCCCTTGCATTTTTGCAGGGACCGAGTCTGTGAATCTGTCCCATGTCTAATCCAGTTCTTCCAACTTGTCACTTCTCTGCCAGGGAGGGAGAACTGGATTAGACTCGCAACAGACTTTTTTCTACAAATATGCTGGAAATGGCTCACATGCATGTGAACAGGCTCTTAAAATCCTAATCGAATTGCCTTCCCTGTGAAATGTTGCAAGCACCCGACTCTCGATCGTTGCATCCCCACCAACGACGAAGTTAATGCAGGTCTGTGTTGCTGGAAATCACCCGGCCTGGAGGACTTCAGAATGTTCAAGAGCAAACTATGTTGGTTGCAGTGTTGGTTGGAATAAAATTGCATTATTATAATAATGCAATTTCGTCGTTCATCCATGCCAATTTCCCAAGCGGGTTGGCTGCGTTCGTCATTTTCCTTCGACTTCACAATCGGTTCACGTCTGTGTGCTAGATAACTGAAATCTGAAAGGTTTTTGTTGAGGAAAATAGTACATGCTGAGCAGTGAAGGATATACTATTTCCACAACTGGGCGTTAGATTTGAGTTGCTTAGCATTAGCTCAATCGGGACGCTAGGCTTGTGGCCGGGGTGATGTGATAGTCGAGCAAGAAAGTCGTGGGGAACTGAGTGTAAGAATTTGGAAAGAAATCTCCGTGTGGCTCTTTCTAATTTCTTGCATCTCTCATGCATACTGCAGGTTAATTATGGATTATAGCCGGGTTTCTCCATATCAAATCAGAAAGTGCCAAGCATACAGAACTCATACAGTTTGGAATTCCAGCAAAACTACTATACTCGGGTAGAATGTAGCAACGGCGACCTCATCGGCCATTGCCAGAAGAATGGCCGGGTAGCCCCATGCTTCATCCAGAGAAATAGATGAAACCTAAACCCTACAGAGCAGAGCGAGTAGGATTTAGGCTTGTAGCGGAGCGTCGTTATAGTCCTCCTTAGGGTTTGCTCCAGGGGCTTAGGGTTGAATGGCCAAGTTTTTTTGGTTTAATTATTTAAAAAAATAAAAATTGAAAGATTAGGTGGGTGGGCAGGTAGGATGGATTTCGTTGCTCACTGGATAGAGACCTGGGGCGGGAGGCACTCACCTGGCCATTCTTCCGGTAATGGCCGGTGAGGTCGCCGCTGCTACATGTGTCCTATACTCGAAGGGATCAAATTTTCGAGATTGACCACGATCATCGTAGATCTAATTAAAGGAGCTGCAAGATTTGCTGAAACTAATTCAAACCGTGCATGCTTCGATCACCCAGATCTATGAAATTAAGACGTGGTGAGCATAATTCTAAACTTTGTACTGTACAATCTCTGAAATAGCAGATCGATTCAGCATCCATAGTGGCAGAAATTAGTAATGACCATTGCTCACTGAAACAGCATATTGGTCGCTCTAGAATGATTTTGGATCTAGGATGTGGCCAACTAGCTAGTAAGTGGTATCGATCTGCTCGACTTGCAGAAGATTACATCTACATGCCACGATTTATTTTTCAGTTTTCAGGTTCTGCATGTATTTCATCAGACTCCAGAGATTGAATGTATCATAGTGGGTTCAATTCCCTACAGCTTTGTATAATCACGTCAGAGACTGTGTATGGACCAGGTTTTCGAGTGGTAGTCCTGCCGTGTAGATTTATACTCCAGTGCAGGAAGGGTGCAGCACCTCCGTTTTATCAAGACACCATTTGAGCTTTAATTTCAATGAGATTTGTACGTCTCCTTCACAGACAACTCCTTTGTCATCAATTGAAGCAATTAGAGCATCTCCAATGCGGAGACGGGAACATGCACAGTATTCAGATTTTGAAGTGGAGGTACGTGGATCTCATTCTGTTTGGACAACTTTTGAATAAAAATTGCCCCAATGTAAAGCCGACAATCCCAAACCTCAAATAGACTTTTCCGCATTATAAAAAGGAGAGGAAAGATTCTATATGAAATAAAGACCTTTCATGCCAAAAAAATGGGAATTCCAATTTATTAACACACATAAGAGGTTGAAAAGGTGTGACAATGATGACCTTTGCTATTGTGTGCCACATCATGGGCTCTTCAAATTTTCTTAAATTGTTGTGCCTTGGATGGAAAATGGCAGGTCCAATAAGAAAGAGAGACCCATGCCATGTGCATTTGGGCGTGTTTTTTTTTGCCCCATCATTGTGCAGTTCCCATTTGTGTTCTAGTATTGCATTGGATCTTCTCTAACATAATGTATAGTAATGTAGGAGGTTCATAAAGCGACCCTTAAAGGGTTGGTAGGCCTTTTTGATGGTTTTCAAATGCACGGAAGTATTTTTCTTTATTTTTCACGTGAAGACAAATTGATACGGAATCTAACACAAGTGGTTTCATTTTTTAGAGCATTTATGAATTATTTATGAATTTCCAAAGAATTCTGCCATAGGGACCTATTTTTTATCATAGCCCTTGCAAAATCCACACACGTGCATGTGTGGGTTTTGCAAGGGCTATGAAAAAGATATGGCTTCACCCAAAATAAGCACTGCGGCATGTAGAAAGTAATAGAGAAGGTTACAATATGTGACCCTTACTAAAACTTAAATGGTTTCTTGAGTCAATCATTATTTTAGATTTTTTAGCATCCAAAAGAAGGTAGTTGGGCCGCCAATTCTCATTTGAAAAAATTCCTATTCACCTAATTAGAAATGGACCCACCCTAGCTCTTATTCCATCCATTGGAGAAGTAAGAATCAATATCTAACAAATCTTATTACGTACACTCACATTATGAGTAGTCCATTCACTAACCTTCGCGTATCCATTTTAGAGCCTTCTGTAGAGATGATTTATAGAAGAGGGTTGCAATAAGAGCCTCCTACCTTACATATTCTGGTGAATTGGTGATAATTTCTCTTCAGACTCGTGGCACCGTTCTATTGAAGTGGGCAGTACTGGCACTGTGTACCACCATTCAAGTACATAAACTCATACGTGAAGTAGACTGCCACGAAGTTAATAATGGTCATCCTGTACTCTACGAGTCTGAGGCTTCCCACAAGTCTGTAAGTTAGTAGTAGCTTGCAATAATTTTGTCCCTCGCACTTCAGTCACGTACTGGACTTCTACACCCTGCCGAAGGCCAGGTAAGGTAAAGTAACCCATTACATTGTCTTTTTTCTATTTGCAGAGTGACTGAATTGTGTGCTGAGATCTCTTGGTCGTGCTCCCTCGGTTGCATTTTTGGTACCATCAGAAAGTCCTCTATGAGAAGGGGTGCATGAGCTTTGTTTTGTGACGTTTGAACCTACGGTGTGAAAGTTATTGAATTTGGAAGGTTTTATGAGTTAAAAAATTAGAAAATTAGTTTTACTTTTACTTTGGTTGTGGCAATGACATAGGATACACTAGTAAATAATTAAATCAAGCACCCCTTACAACCACTCAACCCGGCCAATGGAGTCACTTGAAGCATCCCAAGATATGTTGTGTTGTTTTTGAAATATAATGCCAAGCCCGATTTTCAAGGCAGATTTGTCACCATTCCATTGGATACTTAGAAATTAAAGATATTGATTAGAACTCATAATGCAGACAGTACAGAGATACTGATGTTGGTGATGAACTATAAGACTTGACATTATATATTCCATAATGCTCTCAAGCCTCCCGTCTCTTGAGCATTATCTAGTCCACAGGGCTTGTCTGAAGAACCAACTTGTCTTTGTCGGAGTCTGGATCGGAGCTCTTAACTTTCCTCAACTTCAATTCAATGGCGGCCATGGCTTCCACTACTGCGACTCTAGTTTTGGTAAGTTCAATGCTCTTCTCACTTTCTTCAACTTGTTAATGTTGCCCAGCCTCCATATCATTCAAACCATTTGAGCAATTGCCAAAATGAGCTCGAAATTCATAAGCATCCTTCGTCGGTGAATGCATGCAACTGTTTGTTGAGAAAATGATGCTGTTTGGAGAATGGTTTTTTATATTAACGTATACTTGGCGTTGCTGACAAGGGGGTTCCTATTTGCATGTCCTCATTTGTATCGATGCCAGATTCACTACTAGAATAAGGGGGTTTGCAACGTTTGGTAGCAACATCTGTAGTGCTACCAGGAATTGAGCAACGTTTGAGCAATTTTTGGCAAGAGGCAATTTGCAAAGCAACATCTAAGCAACGTTTAATGAGAGAACTCCCAAGTACTTTGTTCCCAATGGAGTTCACCATCTAGTACTTTATCCTATAAGCATTGTCCTTGGTGCGACTCCCATGGAGTATAATAGACTTGTTTCTCACATGTAATTTTATAGTAAGTACATAAGAAGTACAATCTACTATATTGTAGAATGTATATTGTAGAGCATTTTATACTAGTAGTATATATTTTATATAGTATAAATACAATATATTGTACTATAATTTATACTATATGTTCTATATAGTATAAATATCGTATATTGTGCAATATAAATATTGAACATAAATATTGATGTTTCATTGGTCAAGAATATTAAATACCTATCTTCCCTAAATTAAATGAATTATTGGGAACAAATGTTCTTAATGAAGACTCGAACAAATAAAACTATTTACATGGGAACTCAAGTTCAACCATTCCCATACACACAACAAACCTTGCTAAATTCATGTACCAAAATGTTGCTTCACCTGAACAACGTACCAAGGTTTAGTCAGCCTTAAAACAACGTTTAGAGGTCCCCAAAAGTTTGCCTCTCTAGTGTATTGAGAGAAATCATGATGATGCAAAGGGTACCTAATTCTAGTAGTGATCCCGTTTGAAACGCCTCGGGAGACTCGATCTCCTATGCACAAAACCATATAATTTGTAGCAGTTGTGAGAACCGAACTCACCCTTAGTTCCTCCTGTAAACGAAGGTTTGGTTGTATTTTGAAACGCCTGGAGACTCTTAACACTTTTTCTAGCGAGTATTCACCCTTAGCTTCTCCATTGTCGATGTCAACCGAAAAGAACTCAAAAGTTTGACTTTTGGTGAGGAGAGAAGGCATAGTGCTGTGCGATTCCTGTCCAGATTCTTGCAGCATTTGGTATTCCAGATTGTGCACGAAAAGAATCTCGTGAAACAGCTCTGAAGGAACTGATGGATGGAGCAAGCAAGGCTTCCGTGCTTTTTGATGAAATTTATTCTTTCTGCTGCAAAAGAAACCCTACTGATGAGGCTAACCTTGATTCTGTAAATTTCTCAAGTCAAGCGTGCCACCGGATGTAGTGCGTTCTGGTCAAGCTTATTCCTTGCCTACGGTGTTGCCCTTCGATCAAGAATGTTGGAATCATGAAAAATACTGTAGTGGTGTCTGGTTTGTAATTTCAGAATTAACTTACACTCCCAACCTGTGTCCGGGACGTGGACTTTGAGGAACATTGTCCTTGGCCCTTAAATTATAACATTTCATGTCCGGGCCTAAACTTCATTGGATTTCTGCATTAAAACACAGATTTCAAAAAGAAGATTGTGCACAAAAAAAGAATTCTACTGTAGATTTCTTTGCCAAGGGTGTTGAGGGAACCTCTTCAACTTTGTTGAGAGTCACGTAACAACGTAGGGGTGTCAAAGCTGGTTCGTAATTTCAGAATTACATTCCAAAACTTTGTCAAGAACTAGTACCTAGGGGAAGATCCTGTACTCAATTTGGTACAAACCTGCAAAATAGAATCACGAGTTCTGATGCGCAGGGAGATCATCTGTAGTTTCCCTTAATAGGATATTCAAGGTTTCCCAGATGATTTTGCACTACGAACAGGGAAATCCAAGAATCAGAGATACATAATCTCTCTCAATTTCGATTTAAACTGGGTAAATTCACAACAGACTTTGCCACTTTGCAGGACGCGTAGCCTGAAACTTAAAAACCTATACTGTACCAGTCCTACTGTAAAGCTGTGAGTGCATGAATGTTACAATTTCTGGTTCCAAGACTCACGCCAATTTAACGTCGATTTTGTTGGCGCATGAAATTGGCGTATTCCACGACTTCGGCACTTTCAGGCCGCGCGGCTTGAAACGTAAACTTACACCTGACCTCGTTCGTTGAGCTTTGTGTAGCTTTGTGTCACAATTTCTGGCACAGAACCACGCCAGATAAACGACGTTCATTGCCGATTTGAACGAAATTGACGCCCTTGTGAATGAATATTTAATTGCAGGGTGTGGCTGTGGCGTTGCTGGTGATCTATGGAAGCATGCTGCTATGGAGATGGCTATGCAGCAAGTATCTGAACTTGCCGCCAGGTCCTCGAGCGCTGCCCATCGTGGGGTCGTTGCATTTGCTGGGCACGCATCCGCACCGCAGCTTGGCGGAGTTGGCTTCGCAGTATGGTCCGCTCATGTCCGTGTGGCTGGGGCAGCGGCTCTGCATCGTGGCGAGCACGCCGGAGGCGGCCAAAAAGTTTCTCAAGCTCCAGGATGCCAACTTCGCCTTCCGCCCCTCGACCCGAGCTGCCGAAATCGTTACATTTGGAGGTGTGCATTCCCTTCCCCCACACCCCATTTTGTATAAGGAAATCAGAAATTGGAGAGAGGGCAGATGGGCAATTTTGTTAAAATGGCGGTATTCCAAGTGCCACTTTGATAGTGTGTCATTTTCACCATCTAGGACAGATATAGATTTCAGAACGGCGGTTTTGAACCATCTAGGACAGGTATAGATTTCAGAATGGCCATTCTGAATTGTTTTCATGCCATTTAAAACAAATATTGCCATTTTAACGAAATTGCCTATGTAGTCCGCGAGGTGTAAAACAAGAAAGGTTGAGAGTCCCTTGAGGCAAACATTTAGTCCAAAATCTCAGGTTTTGTATTATTCTGCGGTTAAGGTAAAATAGTCCATTACGGACATAAGACCCATTCAGTTGTGGATATCTAGGAATGACCCCATTATGGTTTTCTTCCAGTGACATTAGAGAAAAACTGAACCCTTTAGAGGGCTGCTAGAATGTGACAAACCAAGCTATTAAAAGCTTGTTCTGTCACAGCAAGCTGACTGCTCCCCGCAGTAGTCAGCTTTCATGATTTTTTTTTTTTTACTCGTAGTTTTCGTTTCCTGCGCCACTGTCGCAGCAGAAACTGCTGCGCGGAAATAGGGGAAAAACTATTTTTTTTGGAAAAAAAAAGTAAATTTCAAGGTCCCTCAGAGGGCTGTGGAGCAGCCCTCCGGAGGGCCCAGATTTTCTCTAATGAATGAGATTTGGGCCACAATCAATGTCTTAGCTAACCAGAATGGAGTGATTAGTGACTTCAATAGGAACTTTCAGCTTTTTAGTGTTAATTCATTGTAGGAAGTGACTTTTTTAGTCCTTCCACGTTAGAAAATATTGTGACCACTTCAAGTGAGTAAGATGAGCGTTATAGATACAATTTTTGTTGGTTTTGGGGTATTCTAGAGACTCATTTATGCTGTGATGGGCAAAACACTTCAAAAATTCATAACAAATTCACAATTTGTCAGAAAAATATAATTTCAATTGCTCTCGCCATTTCTATCACTTGCCGTCACGTGGAATTTTTATTTAAAATTTTCAGTAATGACATGAGGGCAAATTCCTCATTTTGTCCATAATGGGCTACTTTACATTAGTAGCTGGTATAATAGAACTTCTCCAAATTGATAGCCCTGGAACTAGGCTCAAGTCTCCAAACTCAAGAATATCAAGGAAAATCTTTGATGTATTATTCTTGAACTGGGCCTAGTGTGGGATCAGGCAATCAATGTTCCATCACTTTAGAGAGGTCATTGCTTTAGAGAAGTTCTTATGTATGTAGCTAGTATGTTTTTTCATTGCTTGCATTTTTACTTGAATTAATAATTTTATTGAATTGTAGATTAATATAATTTGCCTAGGGTTCTCAATATGAATTGACTATTTGGAAAAGTAAATTAGCTCATTTGTAAGTAGTTGCCAGTTATCTACAAACTCTGCCTTGAAGAATGCCACCAAGTGTTGAATTTGTTACTGAGTTTGGTTGGTGTACGTCCTTATTAGTGCCAATTTCGTGAACTTGGTGGAATTCTTTGGCTTTGGTGATTTTGAAGTGGAAATCTTGATATATTAATAATGATAATTAGGGTTATATTAAATGTGGTACTACTTATGCTATTATTTGATTCACTCTAATTCTCATTTGGTTGATAAATAGCGTTTAGGTTGACATTTAGTATTGGTAAAATTAGTTGGGTATTCTTGACTTTTAGAACACTATATGTCAACATTCAAGAACACCACTAAAAATCACAATAGCTAACAAATAGTGGGTCATTGCAAGAAAAGTGTTCGTTTTTGTTCCACTTTGGTTGTTTTCGGCTAGTACTCACAGTACTATGAGCTTTTTGCATATGAATTTTTAAAAATAAAATAAAATAAGGATAGTTATTATAGCACTAAAAGTATCATATCACCAAAATTTCAGACCTAAAAAATCTAGGTCAAAAGTTATTCACAAAAAAGTGTGAGTTGAAATTTTGAAGAAAATACATACTTTGACGTTTTAATTTGTAAAAAATAGGAAAACCCATTTTCAAAGAAACTAAAAATAAACCATTTGGAAAGACTTCATGATGAAGAGATTTCAACAAAAAAAAAATGATCTTGAAACCATCTTCAATGCCATTGAAAAAAATCAACCCTTAGTAGGGCTCCTTCCCTTTGCAAAGGGGCTGTGAGTTCCCTGCAATGGAACTCATAGCATTAGAAGAGATTTGAGGGCTGGGAGGGGCCGTTTCAGGCTGTTCCCACAGCTGGGAACAGTCAGAATATAAAAATAATAATAAAATAATAATAATAAAATAATAAAAAATAATAAAAAATATTATTTTTATTTTTATTTTTATTTTAAATATTAGAAAATTAATTTTCTGACGTGGCACTCTCTCGGCCACGTCAGATTACTGCTCCCAGGCTGTTCCCAAGGTTCCCAAGGCCAGATAACTCGTGGGCTCTTAGAGCCCTCAAATCTCTTCTAATGCCCCTTTGAGGGACAATGGCCACTATTCATCATCAATGATGAATAGTGACCACAATAAAAAAATATTTAAAAAAAATTAAAAAATTAAAATAATAATAAAATAATATTTCAAGTTGACGAGGATAATTTTGGCCACATCAGATTTGGGAATTTCAAAATTTTGTATTTATTTTATTAATAATATTTTTTTAATGTTTTTATAATATTTTTAAAATTATAATATTGAACTGTCCCGCGTAGATTAGGCCCTCTAGTTCGCCGGCCAATTTTTTTTTTTTTTTTTTTTCGATTTTTTTTTCCTGTTTATTTAGCTAGCGTTCTCTACTGTCCGAGAACTCACAGCCCTCTTGAGGGCTCATTTTTCTTCTAATGATTTAGAACTGTGCATGCAAGGGAGCCCTCTTTGCATGGATGTAGACAACATAAAATAAATTATTTTTAAATGCCCTTTGGTAGAAATATGAGTTCCTACTATGAAAATAGATCATTGAAATTTCAGCTCTAAGTCATTAAATTTGGGGACTCCATAGTATTCAAAGCACTTAAAACTCAAAACGTGACATATTAAGTTAATTGATTTTTAAATATAAAATGATTTTTTTAAATTTTTGAAAAATATAAGATATAGATACTCAAAATAGACATCTTCAATAAAAATTTCAAATTCATACAAGTCATGCTGCAGAAGTTATTGCAAACGGAAGCTAAAACACTCTGAATGTAACAAATATCCAATACCACTCTTTTTTGCAATGACCCTAGTGTTCATGTTGACATTTATAATAGAGTGTATAATTAGTATTACAAACACTAAATCTCATAATTAGTATAGCCATTTTTTTAGAGCTTTTGTGTGGATGAATGTTACAATTTTTTGGCACCCAAAATCTTGCCAATGTAACAAAATTGACAATTGTTGACTAATTTAATTTCACTCTTAACAATTCATAAATGGTAATGCATGAAATCAAACCTGCAACTGGACACTTGCGAAAAATCCTTGTGACTAAGCTCATGTTCACAAGACAGTTAGAATCCTCTCAATACATACAAATGGAAGAAATGGCATCCACACTTTGCAAAATAGCCAACGAGAATGGTCCTAGTTGTGTGAAAATGCATATGAGCTTCATGGCCACAAGTATCTGTCATGCATGATCTTCAACAAATGGTCTTTGGGTGTGAAGGACCAAGACAACGACACTAAAATGGTCCAGATAGTGACGTCTATTATGTTTTTCCAAATATGGCAAGATTGTTGTCAGTTTCACTCTTCTTTCCAACTCCTTTTTCAAGTCAATATCAATTCAATGGCAGTCTAACAAACCATGGGAAATGTCTTTACTACAAATTTTAACTTTTGATAGCCATTGTTGGTAGAACATTTGAGATTGTCTAATAGTTTGGGTAGAAATATAATTACCACTCTTTTGATTCATTATTGAAATTAGCCAAGAATTCTCTATGCTTGTCATTTGGCTAAAATTCATGCAATTTTTCTTGGTTGGATTTAGGAATTCATAGAGCTTGTAGAAGAAATGAAGATATATTCTAGTCTTATTTATATCGGAGACTTCTTCAATGTCTTGAAGTGATTTGACCCTCAACGGTTGAACAAGCAGTTTTGAAATCTTCGAGTTTGCATGGACACATTCTACAAGAAGATGATTGATAAATACAAGGAAGATCAAAGGAGGAAGCCCATCAAAGAAGTAAAGAAAACACTCCTTGATATTATCTTGGAGCAGCTGGATTTCCCAAAGAATGGAGTTACTGAGGAGCATATTGACGGAATCATTTACGTAAGTAATTTTAAAAATATAAACCTGAAATTTTAAATCTTGAACTCTAAACCTAGACCTATTATTAATACTTTCAAAGTAACATCTATCATTTAGAGCTCAAGGGCAAGTTTTGACACATATATAGGGTCGTTGCAAGAAAGACCGCCTGTTTTTGTTCCACTTTGGCAATTTTGAACCTTTTTTTCGGGAGTACTATAAAATTAGAAAAACATTTTTTTTAAAATATGAAAAATATGACCAATGTATAGACTTGTAAGAAGAAGGTTCCCTATGAAGGAAAAGTCCAAAAAAATTCTTTAAGTGGGAGAACTAGAAAAGTGCAGAATCGCCAGAATATAGATACTTGGACGTTTTAATTAGTAAAAAATAGGAAAAATCATTTTTAAAGAAACTGAAAATAGAACATTTGGGAAGACTTCATAATGAAGAGATTTCAACAAAAAAATGTTCTTGAAACCATTTTCAATGTTCAGAATTGTGCGCACAAGGGAGCCCTCTTTGCATGGACGTATACAACATAAAATAAAATATTTTTAAATGCCCCGTGGTGGAAACATGAGTTACTACTATGAGAATAGACCATAGAAATTTCAGCTCTAAATCATTAAATATGGGGACTCCATAGTACTCAAAACCCTTAAAACACAAAACGTGACATATTAAGTTAATTGATTTTTAAATATAAAATGATTTTTTTTAATTTTTGAAAAATATAAAATATGATGACACTCAAGACATACATCTTCAATAAAAATTTCGAATTCATGCGAGTCATATTGTAGAAGTTATTGCAAACGGAAACTAAAACACTCTGGCTGTGACACATACCTAGTACCACTCTTTCTTGCAATGACCCTATAGGTTAAATTTTAAAAATTCATAATTTTCTCATATTATGTCTTATTTTAACGTGACTGATACTTAAAGAAAAGATTTTAAATTGCATTAAAATCATCTTTCAGTTGCTAATAAGTCCATCAACAATTAAATTATTATTCTCCCTTCGTCCCAAAATGGTCTTCTTGTTAGACAAAATGTTCTAGATTAAGGTTGAAAATCACTTTAAAAAAAGTATGCTTTGAGTTGTTAGTAGAGTGTGATGCACTCCTACTATTCTAAAATCTCAATTTCAAATAAGTATTCAAAATGTAGTTGTGTCGTTTTGAAAAGTGGGATTTTTGGATGATTTTAAAAGAGCACCGCTAGCCAATCATTTTTGGAACTTCCCGTGCTCCGTATTTACCCTCTTGTCTTCCTGCACTGTTAGTCTAGGGACAAGACAGAATGTTCGGGAAACTACTGGCTAAATGGATACTTACGGCTAGACAAACTTCTAAATGACTAGGAAATTCTCTAGTTTTGGGCATGTGGTTTAGGCTGACAAAATGGTCTATTTGGGTTGTGAGGTGGCTGTACATGGTGGTGTTTGGAATGAAGTTAGTGTCTACAATAGTTAGACTAGGATCATTTTGGACCGTGTTTTCTTGAAATTTTCAAGAAGTATGGGCCCTTCCTTCTACGTCATGCATGAAGATCATTTTGGGACAAGCAATTTATGCCAACAAAAAAATCATTTTGGGACCATGGAGTATTTGTTATAATTGCTTGAACGATAAATTGTTTAAGCAATTGCTTTTAACGCGTTGTTCCCTTAGAATTGCAATGTAATGCACTTACATTTTTAGATAAATCCTTCAAAGTTGAAAATTGTCATTTCAAAAGTGGATATTAAATTTGAACACTAAAAAATGATTTTTATAATTTGCACTCATCTTTATTCTTCTAACAATGGAGCTTCATTTACCTCTCAATTGAAACTTAAAAGAGGATAGATTTTCAAAGATCTATATCCAATAATTTAGCCCATCTTTTAGATCTTTCCATACCAATATTGATTATATATTGCTTCCTTAACTTACTTTCAACTTGTTGTTGCTTGAAGTCATGAACATTCAAACTTGCAATGATTAAGTTACTATAACAAATTCTAATCCCTAAACTCACAATTACTTGAAACCATGCACATTTGCCTGATGTTGCACATAACGTAAATCCTAAACCTGCAATTACTTGAAACTATATGCTATTGCAAAGGATGTGACATAAATTCCAAGCTCTAAAGTCTCTAGTCCTAGAATTAATTAAAGTCATGCACATATGAGGAATGATTGAATTCCTATGTTGGATCCCTTCATTGCCAGGATTTGTTAGCAGCTGGGATAGAGACAACAACAACTACAATCGAGTGGGCCATGGTGGAGGTTCTTCATAATCCAACATTACTAACAAAGGCCACCTCAGAGCTTGACCGCGTGGTTGGCATGAACCACACCATGCAAGAATCTGACCTTCCTCATCTCAAGTACCTCCATGCCATTGTCAAAGAGACACTCCGCTTGCATCCTCCTGTTCCATTACTCATCTCGCACCAAAGCAAGGTCGCAACCAAAGCTTTTGGCTACAACATCCTTGGAAAAAAACACTTGCTTGTGAATGTGTGGGCCATTGGGCACAACAACGACAATTGGAAGAAGCCTTCGGAGTTTGTTCCGGAGAGGTTTCTTGACGGAGGGGAATGAAGCAACGGAGTTTCTAGGGCAACATTTTGAGTTGTTGGCATTTGTGATGGTGCATTTGCAAGTGGCAAGCTTGTTGCATGCGTTTGAGTGGGAAGCACAAGAGTTGGAGTTGGAAGAGGCAAGGCCAACAATGACTTTGTCTATGAGACAACCCTTGATTGCGGTGGCAAAAACAAGGTTGCCGTTGCATTTGTACAAATGATAGATGCACAAATAAGAAGTTCCACATGCTTTTAGCACCCTAGACTCTAAACCTATGCAACATCCTTGCACAAGTCCATACTTTAAGTTAGGCTGTTTGTTTTGTTTGTTTGTTTTATTTGTAACAATGAGATCTCCCGAACCATGCGTCCCCTAATCACGTTCTTCGTACCGTCAGAAAGCTCTCTGCAAGGTGTATTGTATGTAAATGTACCAAATAGACATTAGATTCTCTTTGGCTCTCACATTTTCATTGGATACCTCAATGTGTCATCAATATCTAAATTTTAGTATTGCTTTTTGTTTGGAATGTAGGTTTCGCATTTTGGGTAGAGATGATTATGGATACAAATACCTTTGTCACCATCTCTTTGCTTTAATATAGACTTTTCTATCTACACGTGGGTAAGCTTCAGAAAATCAAGTCACCACAATAAAGTCACCAATATAAATTTGTGCATGGGATGAACTAAACATATGTCAATGTAGACTTTGTTGTGCATCAGTCATCTTGAAAGTCATCTTGAAAGTCATCTCTTATTTTTTCACATTGTATTTTGTTTTTCTTGTCCTAGACCTTTATTTTTTGAAATTTAATTATATAATTCTATTATGAAAGACTAATTGCATCCACATAAATTGAAATCTTCAATCAAATTAATCATTGGAGCTACATAACACAAAATGTAGAGGTTAATAGACAAAATCAATTGACACCCGAATGCATTTTTTTTTCTACTTGTAAGAAATGAGAATTGTTGATTACTTAATGGAATGATTCCTCCAATACCAGCCCATTTGTATCCCTTCAAACTCAATCAAACGTTGGAGTTATAGAATAAGTCACCTATAATATATACAATATCACACAAGTCATCTATAATATTTCAAAATATCTTACATCCTAGATCTATTTAATTAATATTTTTCAACTTAATCTATATAGTATCACATGCCAAAAATAAATTTATGTCGGGATTTATTTGAGATTTTACTTTATTTATTAAATAAATGTTCAATCATAATTTTCTTTTATTTATATGTAGAGATTGATATTTACTTTGTTTTATTAATGATGAGATTGAAGCAAATTTTTTTGACAATGGCAAGGCATTTCAAGTGTTTCAATTTGTGTAGGTTATATGTTTCATTTATGTGAATTAAAATATTATTTTCAATATTGTATCAAAATTTTAGAAGATATATTAAAATATTTGGACATAAATACATCAAGTACTACACCATCATTTTTTTTATTAATGATTGACATCTTCATAATACGGTATCTTATAGACAAAAGCTTCATTGCTTTAAATAAATTTTTTGAAGCTAATTAGACATCAAAATATACTCTACAAATAATATAATAATAATTCAAATTACATTGCTTGCAATTCTTGATCACTATATTCATTGTGCCGAAAGATTACCAATTCACTGACATGTTTCATAAGGGAAACCATGATGAAATATAACAACAATAAAGTTAAAAGAAAATATACTGAAAGAAAAAAATCTAAAGACAACAACATACATATTAAGATCCAGATTCCAAACCAAACTTGTGCAATTTTATCGATTAATGTTTGAATTCTTAAGTCCATTTCTACATATTCTCATCAACTCCAATAGTTGCACACATATAGGAAAGTTTAGCTAATATATGTTGCTTACATTTTTCTCATATAATGGTTTTGTTGCAAAAATCCCTTATATTTTCATTGAGATGAATTTTCTTTAAATATAATCTCCATGTACATTTCTTCACATAAACTATTGAGTCGAGGAAAAAACATCCACGTGTATTATATTATTACCACTACGTTGAATTATGTTCATAAAATCCTATTTCAAATATATCATTGTAATTTATCTACAAATTTTATTTATAATAATGACAATATGATATTTCTTTGCTCAATTTTGTTTAATAAGAGTATAGAATTTGAACCTTAATAAATAATGTTCATGTTCAATAAATAAATTGCAAGATTTTTCCATTAAAAATTCAATCATGTCTCTATATATAAGCTTAATAAACCAAAAAAGTTTTTTCAAAATATTCTTAGTCACTGAATTTTCATATTGATGCTTTGATATGTGATATGTCTTAGTGCACATCTATATGATTGGTTAGATTGCATGTTGTTCTATTTACTTGAAAATGTCTTAAAAAGATCAATATTGGTATTTGTTTTTGATATTAAATGTCTTTTAATTAACAATGTTTTTAGTTTAATACATAAGAATCTTAGTTGTCATCCAAATAACTCCAAATCCAACATATGATTTGGTGTTGTATCTTGTATCATTCAATAGTGTTTGTGAATATGCAAATATAAGTTTCAAGTTTTTATAAGATGAAAAATCTTGATATTATTTTGGTGTTGTGTTTGATATCAATAATAATATTTGCCAAATCCTTCTTTTTAAGTGTCTATGGATATTAATGAACTTTTTCATTGTTCTTTGAGAATTGATGAAAGGTTACTTGGAAACTTTTCAATACTAAAAGAGTGTTATCT
This sequence comes from Pseudisothecium myosuroides, assembly GCA_951799445.1. NCBI lineage: Eukaryota > Viridiplantae > Streptophyta > Bryopsida > Hypnales > Lembophyllaceae > Pseudisothecium > Pseudisothecium myosuroides. Next base: position 17,623,764 of record OX637287.1, on the reverse strand, counting down.
TTCAACAAATCAAGAAAGGAACACTAAATAGAGTGACATGTAATCAAAGGGTGTTTAAATAATAGGCATATCCTAAGAATATTCTACAATCTTTGAATCTTTTAGATAATATTTTCAAAATACATTTTTGGGGAGCTATTTTGGAAGTATTTGTCTTTCTAAGTAGTTCATTGTTTAATTGTTGTTGAATTTAAAGAATTTATCTTTGCTCTCATATGATTTTTAATATTCTCGTATAGTGCCTTCCCCAATGAATATTTTCATTTTATGTGGAAATTCACCACTTTTATAGTATTTAGGATATTTTGGCTTGAAATTTGTTTACATCAATCCTATGACCATGACATTTTCTTAACAACTTCTAACATAGAATAGTTGCCAACATGTCAAACAAAGCACCTACACAATGCAAAAATTAATTCTAGATTCTAAACTATTTCTAAATGAGTAGATGATAGGGAATAGTGAGAGATTCTAAACTAGGATCTATTGGACCTGGGATATCCCGGATCAACACCCATGTATGTTGGTTAGTTCACACTTGTCAAATATCAAATAATTCAAGCATATTCATGCATTTTTCTAATTCAAAGAAACTATTTGACCTACAAAACAATTAGGTCAAGTCGTCCATTCACTTGCACCTTTGAAGGATGTATAAGATTAACTTGCTAAATATGTCATTCCTAAGAGATGGAATGGGATCAAAAGAAGGGTACAAAAACAAGAATGTAACCTCACGGTTTTAACCACAGATGATCAATCCATAAATTGTACAAAGAAATTATTTTAGTTCCATCATGTACATGAGGCATTTTTCTCATAGGATATTTGAAGATTTTCTTTTCAATAATGAGGATTTTATGACTTATGGGGAATGTGAGACAAATCTTGTTACTTCTAGGTGTTACATAAAATGTCAACCTCTTCCAAATTAACTCTACTTTGTTGTTCCAATCTGCCACTTTCTTAAGTTCTCCACTTCTCCTCAACTGTGTTAATCTCTTTTGAAAATAATAATCTCTTATTTGCCATGCTTAAAGCGAGAATTTTGTAAAAATCAATCTTTTAGGATGTACATTTAATTTTCTACATCCAATTTTTATGTAGATATTAACTAGCACACATAATTAGTATGGAGTGCAATTTAGAGATTTTTAAGATCTCAAATCTCTTCTATTCATTTACTTGTAGAAATTTGTAGTTCCAACATCTTTGTTTTGTAGATTTATGAAGTTCTAAAAATCTATTTAACTTCATAGATTTTGAAATTCCATTTATTTTTAGAATTTATTGATTCCAAATTTCTTCTTAAAATTCCACAAATGAAACTCTTGAATGCTTTCTACCTTCTAATGTGTCCAATTTGATGGTATTCTTGACAATTTGATATGAAACAAAGATGTCTTGTAAAATGTACCAAAAATTGTGGGTTATAACACCATTAAAATGTACAATATGGATGACTGAAAAACAATCTAGATCATTTTTGTCACTTTGAGTGTCTTTCCACTGCAACTTTGAAAATAATGATTCGATATAAATAAAATTCATACTAGATGTGGATAAATATAGCTGTTTTAAACTTAAATAAATTATTTTATGATTTTTTAAAATTAATTTGATAGAAAGTATTTATTTTTGAAAATATATCACACTTGTCATAGTTGTACTTATTTTCAATTTTAGTTTGGAGATTCTTTTGGTTACAAGTAGTCAATTCTTTATTTCTTTAAGCCAAATCATTTTCCTATTCTTCATAAATTCAAAAGTCAAAGTATCTATAATAATTCTTAAGATTTTGTGCGTTGTTAATTCAATTTTTTTTTTGAGAAATCAATTATTTTGTACTTGATGTTCCTAAGGAAAAATCTCCTTAAAGATCTTTGTACATGAGTACATGACTACACAATCACTATAAATATATTTATAATTTTAAATGCAACAAAATCAATAATCTTTCAAATTCTAGCAATCACCCATGTATTAATTATAATTTGTGAAATCTACCCATTCAAATTTCTTCAAAAGAGATTTTGGAAAAAATTATAGAGATAAGGAATTATATAGTGATACGAATCCGCAAGGGGTTTTGAAATTTATGTGAATCACATGGAGAAATCATATTCACCATTTCGATAAATTGACTTGATTCATGTTCCTAGAATTGTAACATAAATCTAAACAAAGCTCTAAAAAGCACGGTAAGTATAGCTTTGTGATTTTAGCTCCATGTTCTAAAATGTTCATCCTAAACTCTAAACATGTGACAAAGTAGTGACAAAGTTTCAATTTAGTTCTTCCTTCAATCTCATACCTACTTCTATTTAACAATGTTTTAAAGAATGAAAATCAAGCAAGTTTTTTTTTAATTTTTTTTTCTAGACATTCAACTCAATTCTTCAATATAAAAAATTAGAAAGTCAAAATGTGTAGTGTAAAAATTTTAAGCTATGAAGATTGAAAGCCTTAAAAATCTAGTTAGAGAAGGTGCAACAAACCAAATTTCTTTCACTTCAAACATGCATATCTTGTGCAATCCACCTAGTCAAAGTTTTTGAAATTTCTTCCACACATTCTCATACTTGTCTGGTGCAAGATCGTATGGTTAGATATGCAAAACAAACAATTTCTAAATTTTTTTGCACTTTGGAATAGAAATGGCAGTTTTGAGTGGTTTTTGATGAAAAAAATGCCTTTGAGTTTAGGGGTTACTGATAGCACACTGATGTTCCCACACTTTCACGAGGAAACTGAAATATCTTCCTTGTATTGCCGGACATACACTGCCACTTTCAGAGGGGGGGAACTAAAACAACAGACTTCCTTATGTTGGGACATCCAGACGGACTTACCGGAGGCACAATGAAAATCGAGCTGTAGTCATATGAGCTTCATATGACAATGATAAGGAACTTCAATTTCATTAGATTGGCATATTCCACGAATTTGGCACCTACTGTATACCTATCGATCCGTCTTTCTATACCAGTCCTAAAAAGTTTTTACGAGCATTGTGAAGATTTTTGGCTTACAATTTTGAAGCCGGAATCTCGCCACTTTAACCGAATTGACGTTCAATCAGGGCTCTTTCCTGATGCTGACAAAACGAATTCTACCCGAGATTGCATCTCATGGATTTCATTATTTTCCTTAGCTTCCCTTCTTTCATGCTACCAATTTCAATTCAAACAGCAAGCATGCAATTAATTGTCTACAAACGGTAGCTAGTTTTATTGCTGAAACTGAATTCGACAGTACAGTTTGAAGCTAGCGGTGGTGAACGAACTCCAGATCTCGTCAGTGAAGTAACTAATCATCCCACGGATATAGCTTCCCATTTCTATACAACCCATCTCCCATGATGGTCCACATACAGTCGAGGCACTCCCGCGGCACCGGCCACGCAGGCACGGTCACGGAGAAGGTCCGGAAGGCAAAGCTGGAGTACAGATGGAAGTTGCACATCCAGCCCCGGAAATTCGGCCCGAAGTAGAAGTAGAAGTTCCACGTCCCGCGCACAGCAATTGTAGCCCGGCGATGATGGCCGTACATGAACCCAATGCGTTGGCACTGCACGTGCACGGGATCCAAGAGGAAGCTGGCGACTTCCACCGATCCAGAGCCCTGCGCGTGCACCTTGGAAACTGGGCAGAGCCTGGTGGTGATCGCTAGTATTGCCATAGCGGAACAGACAGACACCACCGCCCGGTAGTACTTCATGGCTCCGACCATTGATGGATTTCTCTTCTAGCTAGCTGCATACACCACAGAAAAAGTCTCGTTAGGAACGTCGAATTAATCAGATTCTGGTATCATTCCAATGCTATAAGAAATTACGAACATAATGGTTCAACAACACCCCATCAATGGAAACCAATCATTTTATCCATTGAGGATTATGGCACTTAGAATTGGTTTACGGTATCGTTACGAAAGTGCTATGCGAAATTACAAACGTCATGCTTCAGCGATTGGTAACTGAAGGTAATACATGTGGAGATATTGTACATCTCGGACGAAAACCGATCGAAGGTTTGCAGCGGACACTAGACTTAAGTTAGCATGTGAACTGCACCAGCATTCAAAAAAATTAATTGATGAGGAAGGACAAAAAGCATTGTTCAAATTCGTTCAAGAGAAGAATGAATCCGCAATGCAAATTCATTGACAAGAATAGGACCGGAGAAGCTTGATCGAGTAGATGCTATACAGAGTTGAGAACTCAGAAATTTCTCGGCAATAGATTAAGCTGCTGAGCACCTTACAGTAGCACGAAGAGAGCAGAGCAGCATTGCCGAATATGGCAGGCGAATGGCTCAAGAAGCTCCGATCCTGCAATTAAGTAACACCCCCAGAAGGATCTACAACCTTCTGGCTTGTCTTGTTGTCCGCATCTCCGGTGACGTCGGTCGCTAAATGATTTTTCACGTAAGTTGAAATTGTAGCATCTCCGACAGCATCTAGTGAAGTAGTTAATTCACAAACGATACTGTTATCCAGAGAGCTTGAAATGGACCGCCTAACTCGTGAGGATGCTAAGCGATAAACATGCGTGGCTGGGTGGCGACATGGGATAACTCTTATCCGTCGTCTGTAGCTCGTAGAAGCTTATCTTTTCTTACATGGAGTGATCTCGACATGTATCACATCCTTGTGGAATTCGAGTATAATTCAGATAAATCCGCCCCTCTGCATGTAGAAATCTCTCAATTCATTTCAATCTTCTCAACAGTCTTGTTTCTCTGTCTTTTCAACTTGATACTTCATATCGTACACATGCCTATAACAGGACACTTTGCAATAACCGGGCAGCTCACCAGGCAACGAAAGTTGTTGCTAGACATGGCGAGATCTGACTTATTAGAAAAAATGAAACATGTCTATTGAGCTGTCGGGTGAAGGGTAATGGTGTTTTCTCATAGCAAGTAAAAACCTATGTTAACTCAAATTGAGAAAGGTCAGAACTCTTTCCACAAAACCTTAATTTTCTTGTTGTACTCGGGAGTGAACTCCATTAATATTTGATATTATCAAAATAGTAAGATGTCAAAAACTAGTGCTAAGTCATATGTGAATGGTATATAAATCTCAAAGATGGCTGAGAGAGGCAATCCATGTAATTAGAGGGCAAGTTGCATCTATAGAGGGCAAAATTGACTTTCAAGTGAATTCCTCTTGGACCCTTACTCCCACGTCTTACACCTTGAGTTTGTGGCTAGGATACTTTGAACTTTGAAGAGTCATGTTTTTTTATTCACAACTTAGATCCTTGTATTCTTTGGAAACATAGACACATGCTCATGCCTACATTCTAAGCATATGTGGCATAACATTCATTTTGTCCAACCAAAGCGCTACAGTACCCTGTTTGTTTGGGACTCATCATTTCTACTTATCTAGTTTTTGCAAGGCTTGAAAAATCATCCGCAATGTCCCCTTGCTCACTAAAGTATTACAAATATACCTTGTAGTGAAGGTTGTCACTAAAGTACAATTGTGTTTGGTTTAGGGTCCTAAGGCATATTTACTATTGCAATGCCCAACCAAATACAATTGTATCGTTGTTTGGACCAATGTTGGGTGTGGGTATGGGTGCAACCCAGATATCAAAATGGTCTAAATAATGGTATCTCAACTCAAATCCCGCATGGTATCAATTTTTCCATATGGTGATCAAAACTAGTGATGTAACAATAATTCTCCTGGGAAGTATCATGGTAGTTAACTGACCTTGGAGATTTCAGTTTTTATAAACTGAAGTGCATATTAGTTTCATCATCAAATTCAAACTGAAGTGCACATCAGCCACTAGTATTTGATACCTTTTCCCCATCAGTCCATTTACATCTTCTTAAGTTTAGCCATCCATGTGTCATTTCATTAGAAGAGATTTGTGGGGTGTACTTGGGGGTGTAGAAGACTGCGAGTTCCTAGGCTGTTCCTAGCCTGGGAACTCTGCCACACACACAGTCCGATGTGGTCAAGAGAGTGCCACGTCATTTTTTACATTTTTTATATTTTATTTTTTTATTTTACCTTTTTTTTGTAAATTTCAGAAGCAAATTTATTTATTTATTTTTTAATTAGGGTTCTGACAGCGCCCGATGTTCCTTTGCTACATCAAGAATAGGATGGGGAACGGGCCTGAAAAAGCCCTCCAATGCCCCTAAATCTCTTCTTATGACTATATGTCAACAATGCATTCAAAGTCAAACTTATTAAATTTTATCCACTTATTTCTTCTTAAATTGAGTGATATCATTGTGCATAATAAACTATTATGCAAACCTTGGAGGTCCACCTCATACCAGTGCATTGGTAGAAATACAAAGTTTATGTTGATATTGATAACAGTTTCAATAAATTGAAATAACTTTCGACTCTAGTACCCTCTTTCTTAATGATACCATTCAAATTTGTAAACCAGTCCCAAATGGTATGTTGCAAACTTGACCCACGTCCAACACTGGTTTAGACACCAATTCCACCTATATAACAAAATGCAATCAAACTATGGATTTGAAGGTACTTGGAAAGTCAAGTTTATCCTAATATATTGTTGGTTGATGGTGTACATATATAGAAAGGGACTTGCGAGGTTGAGCCTTCATATTGACATTGCTAAGATGAGGGTGTAATAGCAAAGGGTCCAAAGATAGACTAAACCTAATTGTTGAGACTTCCAATTGAGACATGAGGCAATGCTCTAATCCTTAGTGTGGGCCTTAGTGTTAGCCTTATATTCTTCCAAATATGACTATCAAACCTATTTGGCTAAATTTGATGAATTTATTAGTCAATATAGTGTTGATCTACTAGTGAATTAGCCAGGATAATAAAAGGATCCTATGTCAACCTCTTGTAAAAAGAGGTCTTCCAATAATGGTTTCTCATTTAATGAAATCATTTGATTATTTGTATCTTTCACTCCAAAAAAAGATCACAAGCAATCTGGACATTGTCTTCATGATAAATCATCCCCAGTTGATATCAATTTGAGTACAACTTCATGTAATTTTGTCCTCCTCATTTTCCCTATAACTTCCCATCTCAATCCATCTACACAATCATGGAAAAAATTGAGTGGGTCAATTGTATGTGTATTCATCCAATATGACTAAATAAAAATTGGAAGCTTCTCAAGCTTCTCTAAATTTCAAGAGGTTTCCAAAGAAGAAGCTAAAAAAGAGGGAGACAAGACTATTGTTGATCTCCTTCTGTGGACTTCTTTTTGGTTTAAAAATGTAAAGAAGGGCACCCATGAAGTTACCTTAAACCCTAAACCTTACTACATACACATTCTTGAGAGTCTAGCATGGTGAGCCCTATCAAGGTGAATACAAGTTGGAAAAATAGAAGTGAATATGCAAGTGACCTAATTGGCCTCTACTTGCAATAATGCAAGGATGGGGGAAACATGGATCTTTTTCCGAAACAAAGGAAATATTGTTGTTGTAGTACATAACATTGTTAAGCAAAGTTAGGGGGGTCTCTTTTGCTTCTTCAGAAAGTGGAGCCCCCTAGCTTTCTGAAATTACTATTGAGTCACTTATAGTAGCCACACACAGTCCCCCACACAATGACATAGCTAGCCTAACCAAAACTTACGTTGAACCAACCAATAATATTGATTACAATATAACTAAATTTCTCCTAGGCATCCACAGAGGGATTATACTTTCTTGAAGGGGGAAGCTTTTTGGCTAGTTAACAATGTTATGTATAAGGTAACTACACCTAATTGTGATCCCATTCTGAAATCGATCCCAAATTCTTGCATTTGAATCCTAAAATGTATTGCCTCTACCACAAGCCTAAAGCCACTCTTTGGTACACCTATTTTCAGCACTTTGAAAATTCATAATTTGTTCATACAAAGTCCAAAAAAAACATAAGAATAAGATACTCTTTTGACTTCCAACAAGATCCAACAAAAAAAAGTAGGAACAATGCTCAAATTCATTGTGCACATGAAAAGAGTAGAAGCATTACAACTCACACAGACAAGGGACATACGCCGAGTCAGTGTCTATTAGTCCATCAAGATATACACTTAAAACTATAGTTTGGTGAAAGTAATATTCACCCATGCTCTCTACTTAAGATACAAAAGCAATTGTCAATACTTGCAGAGCCCTGTCAGCGTATTTCTACATAAACCTTATATAGAAACCTAACCCAATACAGTAACCTAAACCTTAGTTTCCTTCAATGCGGATCAGCCACTAGAGCTGGGCATTGCCCACAAAGCAAAATTTCATCTCTGCTTAGCGAAGGAACAAACCAGCCTTTGTCAGAACAAGCTCAAAAACAGGCTAATTAATGGCAACATTCCCTCAGAATACTCTGTACACAATTTTGAAACATAGTACCTCCCCGCTGGGTACATGACTGGAGAAAGATTAGACACTAATTAAGAACTCAGGGTCAAGGAGAGGACGTCGTTTAAGTTATAATGCGCAGGTTTAGGGTTAGCCACTGGCTGAAAAACTATCTCCAGATCCGGTCTCACTTCAAGATGGAGTGGGAAACCAAAGTCTTGTTTTTTGGTGGGCTTGGTGGGGTTCGCCTCTCGGTGGTCACGAACAGTCACAGCAACTTTAACTTTGGGTGTACGACCAATTAAAAGCCCTGTCAATAGAACCACCGCAACAATCAATATTGTATGACGTTGTATTTCAAGCCGATGGCACCCCTTCAAAGGAAAAACGTGGATCTGTGTCCTAGTTTTCAAAGCTTTTAGCACCTGGAAATCACAATTTTGGCACAATGACATCCACCATTCCAGAAAAATAACAATAAGGTGGAACTGGTGTAACAGACTAGTTCGAATATACATTAAGGTCACGAGTTTCTTCCAACTTCCCTACGAGAGAACACAAAGCATTGAGCCACGCTGCAATGCAATCTTACTTTGAATGATGAGGACAAGGATAAAGGAAAACTGTAGTGTAATAATCCTTCGTGGGCTCAAGGAAAGGAACAAAACTCACCAAGTGTATGACCCACCCAACCCCTTCGGTGCGTCATTGTTAACTGTTTCACAACCTTCCGCTTTGCAAACTTCAAAGTCTGCACCTCCTCAGACTGACCCTGAAACGAGTGAAAATCTCCAACCACAATTTTACCTCCGTAAAGCTCCAACCTGTAAGAGTCGATGCGTTTAGTCAGAATGTAACAACTTCAATGCCAGAAAGATTAATGTAATCAGGATTATAAAGGTCGCTTGCTTGCCAAGAATAACACAGTAAGGGCACTGAAACATGGACAATAGTACTGTACATGAGTCAACTAATAAAGAAGAATGTAACCTACGAAGCTTCGCTTGGCATACCCCCATAGAATCTCGACTGAAGGCATACAAAAAAGAAACTGCTGCGAAGAAAAGAAAACCATTCAGGGCTTACATCATTGCCCAAATATTGAATATCTACCTTAGCCCGAAGTCCAAGGAGAGACAACATGCGTATAACTGGCAGGGGTGACCAAAACATCACCTGTCCCAAGTAGGGGCCGTGCTTAAAATATATAGCAGCTGTTTCTCAGAAGTCTCAGTAAGGACAGAATCTGACTGCTGAGAGTTAAAGAGACTACTCATCCATCCAGACCCAGTCCTTCCCAGATTGTTTTCCAAAAAATTCTCCCATTGATCTGCGGATAATACTTCTGGCTGCATCACGATGGCCTGTTCTGGCCTACATGTGCAACAAGGAACAGAAACTGTTATTATTCAAGTAGACTACCAGAAAGTGTCACCCAAACTTCCTCACATCTTGATTCAGATCGTCAGTTTATAAAAGCTGTTGACAGTGGGCAGCTCGCGGTAAGTGCCTGACTTGTCATGCATATCATGCATTTCTGCCCCCGACATAACAGTGACCAAAAATGGAATCCTATTTGGAAACCCGAGCTCCCATATAGAGATTTTCAACAACGGGAGTTCCTGCCATATGTTTTGTACTCGTTCTTTTGTCACCTGGATATATAGACAGACTAAGTCTTCAACTCTCTTATCATTTCACACTACAGGAAATTAATTCTATCAATGCAAACCCAAGATAGAGATTTGGATGAGTGGAGGGAATCAGATTACCTGCAGTCAGGATTGACTAGAAACACTTTGGGCTGCACAAAGCCAGAAGGCACATTCACCCCCCTTCTCTCAATATAAGACTTCAGCAACACAGCGCGGTACTTCGTACCATCCACCTGTCAAGAATCGAGATGTACCATGTTCAATGGATTTGCTTGAAACACCACAAAATTGCGGGTAACGAAAGGAAAATACAAAATGGAGAGAGATGATTAGTTAGAAACAAAGTGCCTTCATGTTGATGTTTCGCAATAAAGAAAGACCAGCTAATTTAGCGATATCTAAAATCCGGAAAGTATTCACATACTTTGGCAATGTCAGGGTCAATGAAGAGACGAAAACTAGATGCTAATTGAGGGAACTTACAACATTGGAATGCTTTTGAAATGTACCATTACGACGTATCTGCAGCCAGCTACCATCCGGTTGCAACTCAATTGCACCAGACCAGTTCTTCACCTCCACAACAAACAACTCTCTGCAACATAAATACTGAACAAGTATTTACTTCACGTACACTACATTAGACGGGAACACCAAGAGCACGAAACTAGGCATAAAACTAGCGTCTTCAGTATTGACCTTTCATTAACCCTGACGAGGAAAGCCCACATTGACCTCACTTTTTTCGGCAGCTTCGAAGAGTTTCTGTGGGGATCTTTATTTTTTCAGATAATTAGTTTTTTGGGCCAAAGAATTATATGTTCTTCACTAAATCCAATGACATAAAGACTTTCCCCATAAAAATTTCACTATCTACAATATGATCAATCAAAATGGTCATTTAAAAATGTGGCATCCCATAGTCCATCCTTCAGGGTTAAAGTGGGGTTGAGATACAAAACAATTTCGTGTTGTGGTACCTCTTTGTTACAAGAACGAGATCTATCTCCCGGCGTCCTCGGCCATTGCCTGTATCAGGGATCCGCAACGACGTGAAAACTTGAACGCCTGGTATCCCTTCAAACCTGAAACATCAAAAACAGACGCTTCTTTACAAAAAAGAGAGACTACTAAACCCCGGAAAACGGAATCCACATTCAACAGCATCCTACTTTTAAGAACATCCACCTAGACTCAAAACGTGTTGCCTGCCTTTCAGACGATCCTCAACCACTGTCCACAATTTCCTTCCATAGAATTCTATCGAACCTCCATGAAACATCAAAACAGGAGCTTCTTCAAGAAATATGGAGACATTAAAACTCGACAAACATTATTTTAATTCAACGGCATCCTTCTCTTGCCCTACGAAGACTTCTAAAATTGTTGCCTGCCTTTCGGATGATCCTCAACCACTGTCCACAACCGTTTTCCATAGATTTCTATCTAACCTCCATGCAACTAAAAAACTAAAGGACAATGCTCGGAAGCGCAAAAGGCACAAGAACTGCAATTCACAACAACTCCAATTCACAAGAACCCAAATTCACAACAGGAAGGACAAGGGACCAGAAAATTCTGAAACAAAAGCAGAAGGGCAGGAGAAGGGGAAAGGCGAACCCACAACGCGGCAACGCGAAGCTCGGCGGCGCGGCCCGCGCGGTCACTCTCTAACTCGTACTCCTGGCCGGGCGTGAGCGTGAGCGCCAGCAGCTTGAGCTGCTTGTACAGCGCCACCAGCGCCTCCCCGGCACCCATGAGCAGCACCTTCACCAGCCACAACACCCCAACCAAGACAGTTTCAATCGTCTTGGCAGCGCCATAGCCAGGACTCTGCTGCACTCGTTCCTGCGTCCTGGACATTGACATCCTCGCAAACGTTTACTTTTCACTCTCACTTCGACAAATCTACAGCGCTGATAGATTCGCCTCGGAAATCCTAACCTGGAACCCAAACTTCCGTAAATTGCAGTCGCGTCACCGACACTCAAGTCCTGCTTTGGTAGTCTCTCGAACAAGTCGAATTGTGACTCCAAATAAGTGTTGCAACTTGCAAGAGATCAGGATTCATTAATTATTTATCTGGTGAGACTGAGTCCTCAGATAGTCTTGGGATCGGTATCATCTGCTCTGCGAGAATTGAGGCTCACTTGGTTCAACGTCGGAGCACGAGAATAATAGTTTTGGAAGTTGCAGTGAAAGGGTGATGGAGTCGGCCAGCGCATTGAATTGGGACGAGAAGTGGCCTTACAGCTCGGTTTTCAAAAATTGCCGGTGGAATATTCCAACTCGGCTTGACTCTGATGACCCTGGTGGAACGGCGAACAAAAGGACAATCACAACACTGACCAGTACTATTCAAATTCTGTATAGATGGAGTACCGTGAAGGCTATGGAGTGTCTGAGTACGAACCCGAGAATCCACAGTCACGTGATCTGATGGGCGCAAGCAGGAACACGCTTTGTAGCAAAAATTACCACCCAAATGAGTCCCCTCGAGCAAGCACGGACTGTGACAAAATCATGAAACATCGACAAAATTCTGAAGCACTGATGCAGTAGAGGTGACGTTTACGATCTTGAAGATCAGTAATACGAGAAAAGGGATGTCTTTATAAGTCAGGCGTCACGCAAATAAGGGGCATTCCAATAATATCTAGCTCATTAGAGAATGAGAGCCCACAAGTGAGCCCACCTCGCTTTCAGAAGCTGGGGCTTGGCTCGGCTGCGCAATGCAACCTTCCGTGTCATCCTCTGTCTGAAAAGCACGAATCAAGAGCAGTGACACCCGTAGGAGATCTGATCGTTTTCCTTAAGCCTGAGAACACAGTAGCTCCCCTAATTTTATGACAGTACTACAATAATGTCTGTACAAATACTCCTCAAATTCATGGTGCACATAGTATCTCTTTGCATGTAGAGAACATCTATCAAAAGGGCCCTAAATACATACACTGAATCTTAGGCAAGGCGCTCATCATAAAAGAGAGCGCAAGTTTGAAAAGGCATGAAAACTAGTTACATCTGCGAGAACTCCAGGGCATTGCCGTCAGGATCCCTAGCAAAGAGGGCTGGTCTTCCAGACTGGCTCAACGTGTAAGGGACACCTGTACATAACAACTTCAAAGTTCATACCTGTTCGTAAAACCCAAGAACTAATACCCGAGGCTGTGGGAGGACCACTCCCTTCACAAAGCGACTTGGAGGGAGACAAATGACAGATGCTAGCACAGGGCTTAGAAATAAAGGTATGATTTCAGCACCTGGAATCTTCTATACAAACTGGTTTAAGAACGATTCGATTGCAACAAATGGTAGTGTAATGAACAGAAACATCAAGACCAGAGTTTAACATACATACCAACTTTGTCAAATACTTCCTTGATTTTCGAAACATCCTTGACTGAGACACATGCATGACGGTCTCGTCCACCATGTTTTGGGCGGCCTTCTTTAGGATCCGGGTTAGGCAACTCCATCAAGTGAATCATTTGAGACGGTGAACCAACATTTAACCAGACCCCACCATACGGAAGCTTATCGTCAGGACGATTCTTATTGATTTCAAGACCTGTTGCAAGCTAAGGTTCACAAATCAGAACTCCCTCCCATATGCAATGATGGCACAAGACAAGTAAGGTCTTTTCTGTTTTAACCCCTAACAGACCAAGGATTCATAGTTTGGAACGATCAATTCCATTGATCATATTGTGAAAAAGAGAATTCAGATGGGGTCAAATAAGATAACCTGAATCAGTAAGAATATTGCACGGGTTGGACAAAAAATAAATAGAATAAGACGAGAGAATCCCAACATGACCTACTCAAGACTGCTAAAAAATATGAGCCCCAATTTTGGGCCCATAGGTCCTTTCGGGAATAATGCGGTAATACTTGGCTTACTCATCTATAAGAAATCAGAAACATAGAATGAAGCTAACGGAACTAATTAGAACTAACTAACCCCTCGCTATGATGAAAAGGATTTAAACATATATTTGCAGGCAATAAAAAAAATTCAAACGTGGCATGCCACTGAAGGCTGCGTTTTGAGTGGCACATACAACCTAGATTGTAATATGAGCGCAGTTCTTAACAACATGACCCCCTTCAAATATGTTCAGAAAAGTAGGCGACACCCACAACAAAGCAGGAGCGTAACAGCACAAGAGAGAAAGGAGAAGAATGATTGCCATAGGGTCGACAATGAGAGAACGAACCTAGAAAACCACAATAAAAATCGAGTGACCTTCCAAGATCCTCGCATAGCATGCCTACGTGATGCACTCCCGTGAACTCGATTGCTGAACAAACATTCCATGTTCTATTAGAATCTCCCATGTTGAATACCAATAGCCTTGCAGCAAGCCCTCAGGCATCATGGCACCATCATTTGGATGCTGCCCTGATACTTCCAGCTCTGACTGCTCATCACATCACATTCTCCGATGTCACTGAAAGGACTATTAGCACAGCCATTTACTAAGAAGCTTGCCACGCTAGAGGAAATTAAAGAGAAGACAACGAAGTGGGAGCATGCCGTTGGTTTTCCATTAGAGCAAGTGGCTTCCACACAAGAAAAACGGCAAGAAAATTGACGAGTTCATTTTTTTTTTTCACTCTGGCATAATTTAGGCATCCTATATCCAAAAATCCCAATTTCCTAAGATCTGTTTTGCCTTCTTTACCATCAGATCGCCCAGTATCATACCGTCTGCATTAAGATTATGCCAGGTAACTCAAAGCTTGAACCTCTTTGTTGAAAAGATACATCCTTCGCCCATTACAAGCTCAGCGAGTTCATTTTCCCGCAGCGAGGGTCCAGATTTGTGGAACCTAGCACACATTAGAGGTACCTAGAACATTGTGACAAATCTAGGCTGTAGAAATGTAGTGCTAATAAGTCACTGGTAAGAATTCATACCTTTCACAGCAGATTGCAAGTTGTCATCAGGTGCAGTCTCACTTTCTCGCTTGACCGTCGATGAAGCCTTCGCCACTGTTGTGGATGATCTCCCGTCTCCCCTGCCGATTCTCGAAATCACCTTCGTGCTCAGGTGTTGCTTGCCAGTTCCACAGCACAACTGGTTCGTTCCGCTCACATTATAAGCCCTGTTCTGCTTACAATATCCAGATCAAACAGTAGCGACTTACACCGGTGATCATGGCGTGCTTCAGGATCGCAACATTAATCCTTAAGAACAGAGATTTCATAGTTTTAAAAAAAAAAATTTGATTGCTTATACTGCCAACAATACAATTCAAACAGGTTCAAGTTCCATATCAGTGAGGAACATTGCAGGTATCGGTCACAAAATTTAAAAAATCGAGCAAAAGAAAGTCCCCAACTCAAAAACATGACGCCTAATTTAGGCCACTTGGTCCCTCACAGGTGAACCACGACATTCACTTGTGCAATGCCATCTACTTGAGAGTATCAAACTTCAGAAGACAAATTCAACACCATGCGAAATTCTTCATTCGTGAGATAAAAACCATAAAATTTTCACGTGTCGAAAAAGAAAACCTAAGAGTTAGTCATGTCGCAATTTCCCAAAAGCTTGAAGAGCTTCTAATCGAGAACCTAGGGTTTTCACAGGTGAATTACCGAGGGTACCCAAGAACGAGTGCACCACAAAGAACTCATCGTTGCCGCATTCGTCATCGTCGCCATGCCTGACATAATCAAAATCCAGCATAAAGGGTAGCTCAGTGAATGGGACGCCAACCCAAAGAATGCATCCATGCATCCATGCATCCATGCATCCAAAGACAGTCTGAGACGAATGCATCCATAGCTGAATTCCAACACACTGCTACACAAATTCCAGCCTACTGAGATGCAAGCAAACCGTGTAAGAACAACCCTGTGCACGGGAAATGAAAATTCAAGGAATGCAAATTGAGGAGTGTTGCAAAAATACTCACTTGCTCAAGAAACAGCAATTGAAGAAGATTGAAAAGAGTGCTCTGTGATGCAGGAATGAGTTCAAAAAATGGCAAAGAGTGGCAGAGAATAATCTTCTGCAAGACGGAGAAAGCTTCGTGGCAGAGGTTGGAATTGGAAGGGGTTCGGAAAGCGGAGGATTGGGTGCTCGCCACGTGTGCTTCTCAAATCACATCCGTGTAATAAATTTTTATTGCCCCAACTTAAAGGATGAACTGGTAACCGCGGAAATCATGCCTTTGGTTAGAACTACAGTACCGTGTGAATCATTTGCTTAAAAAATTGCAAAAAGCACTCCTTGGAAGTCAAACTATTGTAGAAGACTTCTCCTTTTTATAGCCAAATTCTGAGGATGAATAGTTGCACTTCTGTCCTAGTGGAAGGATTTTTTGTCATCCATCGGACAGAAAACGTCCTTGTCAACGTTTAAGGATTAACCCTATTACGACAAGCTAGTCACCTTAGAAATCATCATTTTTGGTATAGTATGAATCATTTGCTTAAAAAAACTATAGGAGTACTTATTGGAAGTCAAACTACTCTACAAGACCTCCATTTTTCACGCAAAATTCCACAAATGAACACATGCATTTCTATTGTATATTGAAAAAATCTTTGTCATTCATTCAACCACTCTGGTTCACATCATTCCTACAATCTTGGAAGGACATAGACTCTTAAGACCAAGGTAGTTACCAAAATACTCCAATTATTAGACCAATAGGTGTACTTTTTTTATTTCTACAATGAAGTCATCCATCAAACCTTTTAAGTTTGCAATGTCTTTATAAGGTTAATTTCTCAACAAGAAGGCTTGCAATCTAGGTAGAGAAAGTATAGTGGCGGTCAGGTTGAATTGTGTATTCAATATAAAGCGTTTATTAACCCCTAAAGTCCCAGGGCCATTTTTCTGTCAAAAACCACTCAAAACTGCCATTTCTGCTACATTCATCCATGAAAGCATAATAAATGTTTTTTTAAGAATCTAACCGTAGGATCTTGTACTTCATTTGTCTAAGATCATGTGGTAAAAATTTCATCAAATTTGACCGTACAGATTGGAAGATATTAGCATTCAAAGTCAGACAAAAAGTTTTTTTCCAAGAACATGTTTAGATTGCCCGAAAAACAAGATTGTCCATAACTTTTTCATCATTAATCCAAATAGGATGAATCAAAGTTTCACATGTAGACAAAAATTTAAAGAAAATTATTTTGGCTTTTTGTGAATTTTTTTGGGTTGCCCGCCGACCTCCGTTTTCGACTTTTTGTGCCATAACTTTTGCTTCCAGGCATCGATTGAAAAAAAATTATATTCCTAAGAAGCTTATGTATTTTTCTATCTACACAAAAAGTTTTAGAAGATTATGATGAATATTGAGACCGTATGAGCCTACCCGAAGTCGCGTTTTGGCCCCTGTAGGCCCAATGGGACTTTAGGGGTTAACCATGGAAGGACGCAACCTCCCATAACCAAGGTAGTCATTAAAATACTCCAATACAATTGAACCAATACTTAGATGCATTCTTTATTTCTACAATGAACAATCACGTCATCCATCGCTCTAGGATTAAATTTAGAAGGTTACAAAAATATAATTGATTTATAAACATTTTGAATGGATAAAAAGGAGTTTAGTGGTATTTCTACATTAGGGCTTTGATGTCCTTCATACAACTATCAATGACAACCAATTCAAATTTCAAAATCTTAAGATCCAAAAATAAATAAATTTTAAATTTCTTACCTTGTAGTTTATTAATTTGAAAATAATATAATTTATTAAATTATATATTTTTTATAAATTTATAAATTTTAAATTAGTGAATTATCAAATTAATTTAATCTTAATGTTTAAAATTTGAAAAATATATTATCTAATACTCCCTCCGTCCCAAAATAAATCCGGAATTTTTTTTAAATGGTTAGATTAACGTGTGAGTTTCTCCTATTTTCAAGGGATTGCATAGTTATTATAGCTTCTACTAAAGCCCACTAGGTGTGAAAGAATGGAAATCAACAATGAAGCGGCGTATGTTGAAAACATGCGATGAAAGTGACAAATTTTTGCCCTTTTGGGAAGTAGTGACATTAACCCCTAAAGGACCAGAGGGGTGTCCAGATTTCCAAAATTGCGAAGATCTATTATAAAATGCAACTTAGAAGAATATTTTAATGATAGCTTTCAAAAAATAGTTGTAAAATGCTATTTATAGATCACATCCATACGGTTAGATCAACAAAAACACATATTAATGTTTTTCAATAAAATTTGAAGCTAGAAATTGGAAATTCCTTCTAAAATCAATTGTAGATTGAATATTTATGATTTTTAAAATATTTTTTTTTCTATAAGTTTAAAATATTGAGTTCTAATTATAGTGATTTTTGAAGATTTTTATTTGATTTTTTTATTCAAGTCATTTTTGAAGGGTCATTTTTTAAACTGAAAAAGTTACTTTTTGAGGCTAGACCTCCCGATACCTTTTGAATTATAGAATATTTGCAAAGCAAAATCTTCATAATCTAAACCGTACAAATGTTAAAGAACTAATATAAGAATCTTAAAAAAAAATTGACGGATGAAAAAATGCATTTCAGTGAGTTTGGGACGTGTTTCCGTTCATTCATTGTTCAAAATCTGCACTCATGGTCCTTTAGGGGTTAATTTTGATCATTGAAGTTCTCAACAAGAGATTTATTAGTAGCAGTTTTGTATAGTTTTGGAATGAATTCTTCACCTTTGGTTGGTTAGAAGTTGTGTTTCGATTCCCATTGTAGGGATTCAATTGCTATATAGTCTTTAGAGCATGAAAACTACGGATTCTTTTGATTCAAGGTGTTTGAACTAGCTTCAATTGTTGTCTATTAAGTTGTAGAGAGCCAATGTTGAATTTAATTTGGAACAAGTATATTTAGAAGCCTTGGATTTATTTTGGGATGGAGGGAATATATTTTTAAAATTTTAAACTAACTAAAATGATAAAGTCAATACTATTGATGGGACTATTGAATCTCTTATTATTTACTAAATTTCTAGTAGTCCTTATAGGTTTTTGGAAGTTGGGTTGACTTGACTAGTTTTTCTCTTATTTTTGTGTCCAAATGAAAAATTAAGGTAGGAGGTGCACGAATCGCACATCTAAGGAGATTTTCACATCTGTAGGAGAACCTTTGCCGCCAATGTCGAAGAGAAAATTACGATGTATGGAAAAGTGGAGAAGAAAGCCGTAGGAATTTTAGTTGGAATTTTTTGACCTGGTATGATTTAGATACGAATTTTGAAAGTACATAGGCCATAGGGCGCTATTGAAGCTTGTAGAGTTTTGTAGTAATGAACTGAAACTAGCCTGGGAATGGTGCACGTCAATCCAAGAAGTGATGGAAAAGGCACAGGGGATCTTCATGAAAGTTCCATGATGGCTCATTACATTGTCAAAAATGGATATAGACAGATGTCTTTATTTCCTAAGTTAGCACCTACTGTAAATTGTATTTTATTAATATTTCTGACAGCTTCACAAAATTTTCGTTAAGCTATTGAATATCTGCATTCAAGAAGTATGAATGATCCTTACCAATGGCTGATATGCACTACTCATTGTTCTTAAATCACTCACTGGCAATTACATCTACCATCTTCAAAAAATGTGCTTCATTTTTGAAACCGCATGCACCATTCTAGGACCTTTTGTAGGGGCGGTTCAAAATGCCCGCACAATTTAACAGCCTTCTACCTTACAACTACAAAAAGGGCAGTGTATACACAGAGAGAGCAAAGAGCTAGGCATCAACCCATCAAGACAGGCCCATTCTAAACATTTCTTGATCAGCCTATATGTAGCCCAATACATCACAACTATTGCAACATTTTTTTGGAAAGATCAACCTTAAAGAATTTTTTAATCGTTTTTGTCATACCATACATCCTATTTATCATCTGTTGTGACAAGGTAGGAGGCAACCTTTCCTTTTGGGAAAAAAACATCTTTGAAATGGTGGCGATATTCCTTGGCCTGCATTTTCGTGTCTGGATATACTAAAACTTATCACGATTAAACAATTGGCACTTACTGTGAAAGACTAGTGTTGTAGGAAAGTGGCTATTGCAAAATTTGACAAACCTAAGTATGCTGGCTACAATCCATTTTAAACCGCCGATATTGCTTGCTACTGCAACATTTTTGTGGCTCATTTGGCCACATACTAAAATTCAAAGGAGAAAACTTGGCAATGATATCATAAATTCAAGTGTAATTTGGCTCCAAGCTCCACAAACATCAGTCCAAGCTCCAATCTGTACACAAGATTTTAAGACGGTATATCATTTCATTATACAAACTTCCAAAATACAATAGCTTCATGAACATTGTTCCATTCAAATTATGCGAAATGAAATCCTAATCTACCTATAGTTTACCATTTGCTAGGTGATCCTAGTATCATGTTTGTATGATCTACAAAGTCTTGGGCTTGATGGGCGGCGACTCTGGCTGGACCATGCAACGTAAGCAGTTCCGTAAAGGAAATTTTTTATGCTAAAGAATGGTTATGCAATCATGCCAATGGCAGTCTCCAAATTAACAGTCAACCTATTCTGCAATTTATTCTTGATAAAAGTAAGGTTGCTGAAGGTTCGTTCATCTTCCACGAAGCCTACTAGTACCTGTACACAAGCAATCTCAGCCAACTTCAAAAATGTCTTGATGTATGACCCCAAATTTGTGTTGGCAGATGGGTGATTGCACGAAACACTTGTCTATTTTTTGTCACACGTCGCGTGCTAATTAGTTTTTTGGCCATAATTCTTGGGTTTTGACTCCAAATGATTCAAAATTTATAGACAAGGTACTGATGACCGTATTATACACCTTGTCTATTTTTTTGGAATTTTAAAAAAATGTTTTACTATTTAATAATAGCCCCCAATATTATGTCACAAATGCCAATTTTGAGTTTTTTAGTACTATTTAGTACCCATAAAAACGAATTTGGAGCTGAAATTTGGTAGAAATGGTCTTCTAGTATACTTGTAGCTATCATCCAAAGGAATTCTAAAAATACTTAATTTTATGTGGTGTAGAAGTCCACAAATTGAGTCCCTTTCTACTAGCATTTTGAAGCATGTAAAAAATTATTTTAGTGTTTTTTTTGGTGAATGACCATCTCCATAGAGTTGCCACAAATGGCCAATTTTTATTTTTTTATTTAAGTTTTTTCCTATTTTCTACTAATTAAAACATCAAAATATGTATTCTAGTTCTCCTACTCAGAGAATTTTTTAATGAATTTCCTTTGGTGGTTACCTTCATCTTAAAGGTGCATACATTGGCCATATTTTATAGTTTTTTAAAAAATCGATTTTCTAATTTTAAAGTACTCCAAAAAAAATCATGAGTACTATTGCAAAACGCAACAAATAGTACAGGTGTTTCGTGCAATCACCCAGATAACATCATCTACAAGGCCGTGAAAGGGTTGACCAGAGGGGGGCGCTCCATCACTAGAAGTGCATTATTCTGCATCGTCATTCTCAACATGCCAGACTCATAATTGAGACAAGCCCATGAGATGATGGATTCAATAAACAACTCCTTAGAGGTATTAGCATCAATTATGCAACTCTAATGGTCCTTCAGAACTGTGAGGTGTTGATCAAAATGCTCGCAATCCTCCTTTTGCAACTAATATTGCAAGTAAAGCATGCCCAATGCATCCATCACTAGAACTTCACAGAATCGGCTGGTGATTTCTACTAAAACATTTTCTACTGCTTCTGCAAAGCAAAAAAATAAACATTAACTATCAACTCAAACATTGTTGTTTCAATATCATATTTGATACTAAGAATTTGTATATTAACAGAAGAGTCAGAAGCTTACTCTTGCATGCCGCCTTCACTTCATCCACAATCTCAACCCACTTTGCCTCGCTTACAAATTCGTATGCCCCACTAGTCTTGGACCTGTGCTTTGCCCAACAACAAAGACATATTGTTTCATCATATAAGTGTTCAAATCTTCCTTCACTTTGAACTAGAGCCTACCATGGGTGAACCCAACTAGGGCTTTTAACTCAAAAAAAGC
Organism: Pseudisothecium myosuroides; assembly: GCA_951799445.1. Taxonomy (NCBI): domain Eukaryota; kingdom Viridiplantae; phylum Streptophyta; class Bryopsida; order Hypnales; family Lembophyllaceae; genus Pseudisothecium; species Pseudisothecium myosuroides. Next base: position 17,601,751 of record OX637287.1, on the reverse strand, counting down.
TAGGCTAGTGAATGCCAAATTAGGATCACAATAATCTTGGAACAATTTTGTCTAGTATGCACATATAACTCCAACAAAGTCACAAATAAAGATATTACGTCCCTGAGAGAACTTGATGATGCTATTCAGAGTTTCTAGCAACGACAATAAACAGCTTAAGTCTAGTAGTGTCTCAACATCGCAAAGTAGATCGAGATTGGATTGTTTTTGCTTTTACAATAGGTGCATCAAGATGCATCTTGTATAATTAAATGTCATATTGTACAAGCACTCTCTTTGCCGGCTTTAGCATACTTATCCATTGTGTTTTCACTTGTCGCAATATTTTGTCATGACTTCAATTTGTCATAGTCGCCAGCTTTACAAACTCATTGTGACGCTTGTGTGAGTGGCTAAAGTAGCTGAAGACGCTATTGAAAGTCTCCTCAATGAATGAAACCACTACCATCTTAGACAATGTAGCAATAGCAAGCTAAAAGCAATGTAACATGCAGTGATTGCCATCCATCTAAGGAGCATGGTTTTCTTTCAGTTGCCAAGTGACACGAATTGGTTCTTGGTCCCTAGAAGACGTTGACGTCGGTGGCGCCAAAGGAAACAAACTTCATAGCAATATCTTTGAGTGATAATGCATCTTTGCTTGTCAATGCGTTCACAACCACCTCCCTCATGTTGTTTGCCAACCCTCCTTCAACACAACACTTCAATGCTCAAAGGTACAGTTGTTGAATCCAATCCTTTATGGTGTAGATGTGTATGCTGAGATATGATTGGTTGTCAACGCTCATGGCTTCATTGTAGGTAATCGCAAAGAACTGTGCATTTGCTAAAATCTCCGCCAGTTTTGTCTTTACCAAAGTATACAACACTTCAACCATTGCCTAACCAAGTTGTTAGACTAGTGCTTCTTCGAAAGATGGCGGACCTGCAAGAAGCTAAAAAGTGAGTTCAAAGACTCGTATTCAACTTTTGGCCGACCTTCTGCAAGTATATGGAATACGATTGTGAACTAGGCATACTTACAAGAACGCTCTCCAACATTGTTCCATGTCATCTTAGCAAATTTTTGGGGCCTTCGAGATGCATATAGTATCGCATTTTTAGCATGTACACAATTTCGGGAATAGTAGTACTCTCCTCTTTTGGCCATGCTTGGTATGTCACGGTCTACAATTCGGCAGCTTGCATGCTTTGTGAGTGTATCCCATTTTAGAAGTAGGAGTTTAATGTGGCGTTGTACGGCTGAGAAAATGAGACATTTGACCTGGCAGATGTAATTGTCACCTCCAACTACCATCTCAGCCCATGGCAACTTGGTTGGCCACGTGTTTTGAAAGTGCCTGGATGCTTCATATTGTTAATGCCAAAGAATAGGTTTTGGTACGGGCGTCACCTTGGCTTCTCATTTCTGCAACTCGTTTGCGTCATCTCCACTAATAACAATCAACATTTCTTTATTAGAGCAATTTACAAATACTTAAGCACCCTCGGCAATATCAACATTCATGGATATGGGTACGTGAACTAACAAGTCTTCAGGTATGTTCTCTTTTCCTTTCGCTTTGGACTTTGAAGTCTCTAGCATGTGTTCTTTATCCTTACAGCTAGTATGACTAGGAAGCCATGGCATGCAAGTTGGGAAACCACCTTCATCTCACCTGAGGGAGCCAATTCTTAAGGACATTTATCTCGGTCTTGGCCTTTGTTCTTGCCTTCGTCTAAAGAGGTCGGTCATTATCTGAGACAAGCGTTGTAAATTTGGGGGCATAGCTACTACTGAAACCGTGTCAAGTGGCACAGTGTCCAAAGAATTCTAACTCTTGTTGAAATAGTACAAAAGCAATCATGTGCAAGTTCTTGGCCTCAAAGTTGCCACTTCCTTCCCTTTTTCAGTTCTCGGCTCTTTTCTAGCTTGGATAGGAATTATAACAAAGTCTTTGCTTTTAGCCATTGCGTCCTTGAAGCTAGCATTGTTTGGAGCATCACCACTAGCACTTTCAATCAAGGCGCCTCTAGCAGCACTTCCACCTCTACTACCGTTGACACATCCTGCACTTTTGCTACCACTCCCTCAAGTCCTTCCACTATAAACAAATTTTCCCATCTTGACTTTGGTACTACATACAAAATTACAAACATTCAAAAATGTAAAGAAGTCTAGATCATAGTCATAATATCAATTCAAAACTACTAGAAGATCATCAAACAGGTAGACACTCCTTGTAGAGTGTAGACTATCTGACAAGAAAATGGATGAATATGAACGATGTTCGAATAAAAAACTACACCTACAAGTTGAATAAAATAATGTAATATTGAAGAACACAAGATCCATGTTACAATAGTCTAAGATTCATGATAATGCTCCCGTTAGAGGCATCCAAGATTTGGTGTCGATCACCCTCAAGGCCTCAACTATACATTTCCAAAATACAAAAGTATGGTATTTTCACCTGTATTTCACCAGCTGTCGCAATATTTTTAGTTCTTTGGTCACTTGCAAAAATTGGGAATCAAGCTCCATACAAGTTCTACAACTTATGCATGGGCATCTGGGCACTATATGCAAATTGCAAGTAAAGAGAAAGTGATGGAATTCTCACTTCAATATATACTTTGAAAGTTTACAGGTAACGGTGTAGATGTTTCTTCTCCCTTCTCGATTTGCAAGAGTCCATGATTCAATCCAGTATGCACCATCAAAGTAATCAAACTCAACTTGGATTTTGCAATCAATCTTCTTGATCTTGTTTCGTAGGTCTGATATTCTTTGTCCTCTAATCGTGATACTTTGGTCAAAGTAGAGCTGTGGAGGTCAAGTACGTGACCATGACATATCTTTGGCGCCAAGGTTTAAAAGAAGTAAAGAACTCCACCGCTCCATGTTGAAGACAACAAAAAGTATAAAATATGAATTGCATGAGAAGTTAGCTAGGCTACATCTCCCACGCTACAAGGAGAATATTGGCTCCAGAAGAATCTCTCGTACAAAAGTATCGTGGCGATAGATAGGCCTCCTATATTTGGATTTTTTTGCTGGCAAGGACACAGTGAAGTACAATTGAGTTTGACTACAACTACACATATGACAGAGAGTGTTGGCAATAATATCTAACTTTGACAGCTAGGATTAATGAAATACTGGCTATCAATCAAGAATGGGTATTGAACAAAGATCATCTAATGACTCTGATATGGCTATAACACTGTGACTGCCAACAAGGAAATACTAGCATCCTACTCCACCAAATACTAGCAATCTAGCTATTAAAGACTTTTTTTACCTTGCATTTAATTACTAGTAGAAAAATTGAAGCATGTCATTGGATGGTGAATTGCTTCGAAATTTAGCCAATTTTAAAAAGGCTAGTGGGAGGGTAGGATCATTGTGCCTCATTTACCTAACATCAAAATAAATTCATCACCTTCCTATAAATAGAAAACAAAGAAAGAATTGTATTTGCAAAATGTCATTACACTTAAAGTAGCAAAAATAGCAAAAAATTTAGAGTAAACTTGAGAAGTAATTCTTGGGGGTCTTTGTAAAAAAGCTTAAAGCTTGAGGGTCTTGGCCTCACCTGCACGCATGGCCACAAAATGAATATGTGGTTAGTTTTAGGTCATATGCGAGGTGTCTTCAGCCAAGGGCCAATTGTTATCTTTTTTGCAAACCTAAGAAATTTAATAAAGCAAGATGGATGCAAATAAAAAAGCCATTGAAAAATGATGTCATCTCCCATGTCAAACCTTATCAGCCATGGTGTCTCTCAATGAAGTCTAATTGGAGTGTTGTTAGACTGAGCACAGCATCTCTTGAATTCTAACACTTGAAATGTGTATCCAATAACTTTCTCACATTCCGCTGCACTATTCCTCCCACCAAAAAATTGATGTAGCATCACATAAGGTAGGAGGCTCGAACTCCGATCGGGCATTTTGAACCAAACATGACATAGAGGTACATTCTGCTTTCTCCAATTTACCAAAATGCAAAAATGGTGTACATTCTAGGAGGTGGTTGCTTTTAGAGACCTATGGCATTTCAACTTCAAAATTTCATAACTAATTCTTCAAAGCTCCAAAAAATATGAAACAACTTGGGTTAGATGTCATTTTCTCTTGTCTTTCAAGGAAATTTACTGAAAAATATTTCAAGATGATTTACCTCCCCAAAATTCAGTCTCAACGCTTAGATGATCGCTTTATGGACCTCCTACCTTTGTACTGAGCCCAACATTCATCAGCATGAGGTTTTCAATGCAACACTCAATAGCAACAAATCTCCAGTATCCATACTCAGTGTGGAAACACTCAGTAAGGTAGGAGGCTCAAACTCCGACCGGGCATTAAAAGCAAACATGACTTACAGGTACATTTTGCTTTCTTCAATGTACCAACTATGCACATTTCAGGAGGTGGTCGCTTTTGACGACCACAAATGACCACTTTTTTCCAACTTCAAAAATTTGTAACTAATTCCACAAAGGTCCAAAAAAATATGAAACGACTTGGGTTAGATGTCAATTCCACTTGTCTTTCAAGGAAAAATTACTAAAAAATATTTCAAGATGTTTTACCTCCCCAAAATTCAGTTTCAACGCTTAACTACTAAAATGCCCAAGGCCTTCTTTGAGCGTCTAGAAATTTGCTCTAAATTGAACAAAAAGCCAACATTTTGATAAGATGTATCAATTTTTTTTGAATTGTAACCATACAAATTCAAACTAGACATGCTAGAGATCACAATGGAAAATAAAAAACTGCAATATCACTTATGGATTGAAAGATCATAATGTTTGATCATGAGGGTGTTAAAACTAAGAAATTCTTTCAATCCTTTTTTCATGAGTCAAATCTAAAAAGTTTGTGACCAAAAAAATATGAGGTTAACCCCTCACCGCCCAAGGCCGTTTTGGGTTCAAAAACATCAGTGCTTTTGAAGTAATATAGATCTAAATGTCACCAAGCTATAGAGATCTTAACCGTACAATCTTGTAGTGTACATGTTCTAAATTATTCGAATCAAATTTGAAGTCATTTGACCGGATAGATTGCGAGATTATAATGTTTTAGTGTTGAAAAAGGATGCTGAAATTTTCCTAAAAACACATTTAGAGGCGAAATTTGATTTCTAAACCTAATCAAATGAAAGAACTTTAAACTATAAAGTGATTCAAAACCAGCATACAAACACATTGATGAAAAAAAAATTAAATCAATTGACTCAATGTGCTTGCAAAATAGCTTGCAAATGTCAAAAAATAGGCAAGAAAAGTTGCAGAAAACACAGACGAGGCTGAACCTCCTTCTACTAAAATGCTTCTCAGTCATTCATAACTTCTTGGATTGATATGAAATTTTAGCCACACAAACTAGACTAGTATGCAAAACTTTATCAAAAAAATTTATTGGAAACGGACACTGTATGAAGCAGATACAAGCCGCCGAAGTTCACTGTAGTCCAAGAATGCCGGGATTTTGAATTTCGAATTGCTCCCAAACATTCAAAACAACTTGGATTGACGTGAAAATTTTACCACAATAACTAGACTTCAAGGGGAATATAATCCAACAAATTTTTATTGAAATCTAACAACGGATGAAAGAGATATAAGCCCCCGAAGTTGTAGCCATGAATTGCACTTTGGTGAATCAAATTGAACTTGTGAACTTCGATTGGCTTCCAAAAAAAATTATTACCTCTTGGATTGATCTGAAAATTTTACCACACAAACTAGAAGAGAAGGTGCAAATTTCTCAACAAGTTTTATTGAATTTGAACATCGGATGCAAAAGTTACAATACTTTGAATTGGACTTGAAATTGTGTGAGGACACTTTTGAGCCCCTTGGGCGGTGAGGGGTTAAAGAACCTAACATGCATAACCCCAATCAATTTATGGCTTCTCAAAATCTACTCTACAATTTTTTTAAATGAGTTTCTAATGCAATTTTTTCTCCAAGATCTAGTGTATTTGAAAATAAACAACAAAAACCCTCAACACTACAGAAAGGCAAGATTACAATGGGTACCCTTGCACAAAATCTTGAATAGAAAAATCATAATCAATCATTTTCAAAATTGGATTTTTGATGCTAAAACTAGACTTCAAAAAGAATTTTACAAAAATATAAACTACTAAAAATAGCAACTTGGTTAGGTTTTATATAACTTCAAAGTATTGATGACACCAAATTTTGGTGCCTTGGGCATTTACGGATTAAATGGTCGCTTTGTGGACCTCCTACCTTATGCACAAGAGCGAAGAAAGAAAGTTGAGGCTTCAATTTTCTCGCAGCCAAAGTACATGGCCATGTACGTGAATGATGTGGATTTAAGATTCAGTTCCAGTAGTGCTTGTCACTCAATCATCATATAAGGTAGGAGGTCCAGAAACTAAGCGATGAAACTGAATTTTGGGGAGGTAAAACATCTTGAAATATTTTTCAGTAAATTTTCCTTGAAAGACAAGTGGAACTGAAATCTAACCCAAGTCGTTTCATATTTTTTGGACCTTTGTGGAATTAGTTACAAATTTTTGAAGTTGGAAAAAAGTGGTCATTTGTGGTCATCAAAAGCGAGCACCTCCTGAAATGTGCATAGGTGGTACATTGAAGAAAGCAAAATGTACCTCTGAGTCATGTTCAGTTTTAATGCCCGCTCCGTTCTACAGCCTCTTACCTTAACTATAGTTTTCCAAAATTTATATTTGGAGCAACCATGACAGGTAGTGGAGGTCCAGCCACTAGCTTAGTAGGACAGTAAGGTAGGAGGCTCTAAAAACAAGCATCTAAGGACTGGTCCGCCTTTTTCATGTGGTTTTTTTGGATGGGATTATTTTTTGCTCATTTTCCAGACAAAGAGAAATAGGTTCTGATTGTAACACAAGTCATTTCGTATTTTTTGAAGCATTTTTTAATTACTTATGAATTTTCAAAAAAGAAGATGTGTCATAGGTCCCTATTTATGACCCTAGGTCTTCCATAAATCGTTCACCTACAACTTCTAGAGAGAAATGGGGAAAGCAAGACAATGATTGGCTCTTGCAATAAATAATACGTAGTAATTTTTTTATTGATCCATTCAATGACTATAGAAGGTCCATTTAAAGACCACCTCATGTTCATTCCAGGCGAGTCTACATGGCGGTTCTAAATGACCCTCAGAATTCGAGCCTCCTACCTTAATACATACATTTAGCTCTTTTTTATGAGCTTGCCATGAGTGGATATTGTGGCCTTTTAAAAAAAAAACCACAAGTAGATGGTATGAGTGGTAGTACTTTGTGTGCTAATCGTTTTGTGGGTTACCTCTTCCTATGCGGTAAATATATATGTGGTACTAACACTTGAAAGGATAAGGCCTATCACCAAGGTAGTCTATCCAGAGCTTGAATGAATGGATGTCCTTTTCTATTTTGTTTCCAAAGTAATCATGGGAAATCTTCATAGGAAGTATTTAATTCATAGGAAGTTGCAATTAGATTTTTTTTTTTTTTAAGTATTTAAAAAAAGGAAGAGAATTTTTTCCTTTTGTCATTTCTTAGTGTAGAATTGTACAAGGCATGTGCCTCATATATACTTTATTTCAAATACACGTCAACTTTGGAATAGGGTCATTATTTCATTTGCCACTTCTTAGCAATTTTAACACTTTGAAAGAGAGAGAGAAACAAGTTGAGCATTACTAAGCTTGACCACCAACTAATTATGGCACTATCAATCTAATCCTACATCAAAAAACAAGACTCTTGTCATCATTGTATGACTTCTACAATTTAAAATCATATTAATATATGCTACATTCATTATTTAATGGGGATTTCTAATTTTGAAAAACAAATAAAATGAAAAGTTTAAAAGAATTTTTAAAATCCCTATCCTAAATTATTTTCTTAAAGTTGTAATTTTTACACAAAATTACAAATATTTCTAATAATACATAGTTGATATAAAAGCCGTGCAAAATAGTGAAGCATTTAAGTAGCGTCTATACATCGGAGTATGAAATCAATTTTGAAAAAAGTTTGAGATGAATTAATAGGAATTTGGTGTGGGCCTTGAACAACAATTGATTGCAAAGTCTCACTTAACACACTGATTTCTAAAAACATGTTTACTTTATTGTTAACTTCTAAGTGTTTGACCTACAGATAATAAAATAGTATTTCTTTAAATATTTCCAATAAATAATTGAAATTCCTTTAACAAGTAGCTTTATCATTGATTTATGAATAGCATTTCTTCTTTCTTTCCATTGATATATTTTGAAAATGAAATTTCCTAAATAGAAGAGCATTTTTTAGAACATCCCTCATCCACCCAATGAATGATTGAGCACTTAGGAGTTAAGATTGTATACATTTTCAAATTGATATTAATTTACTTATTGTGCAAAATTTTGTGGTGTCTCAATTAATTGTATATCTTGATTGGGCACCTCTATCTATGATTGGATTGCACACTTAGTTGAATACAAAACTCTACCACACGTTCTTTTCATTTACACCCAAGAGAAAAGCAACTTTATTCTAGGAGTAGATTGATTGTATCAACGACCTTGTTGACCATCAGTGTTGAAATCAAAAGCACTACTGGGCTAGTATGAATGGTATGTACACCCACAAGCAACACTGTCCAAAATGCAACACCTACAATTGGACCAAAAAACATCACAAAAACTTGGATAATTGTTGATGACACATGATGTACACAACCAAAGCATGGGAGCCGTTGAACCCTAATAGGACAGTGAGGAAAGTTGTGACTTGAGAAAGCCGCCCACTTAGAGCTCGTGACTTTGGAGTTCGAACCCGCGGCCGTGGCTGATGCAATCCTGATGTAAGTTATCACTCATAGGCAATGAGCGGAATAAGTTTTCAGCTGTTTGAATCATGTGAAAACAAGTTCAGTTGGCTGCAAATTCTGAGACTGGCAAGCAGATTGAACGCCGGACTGTGCTTTATCAAAGCAATTGACTGGCAAGCACCGGCCTCCCACACAACTCTTGGGCAGATTGCAAATTGCAAATGAACCGTTTGGTAGATGTGTAACTTAACTTACACGGATCTGAGGAGGATTGAAATGAGAAATCCGGATGACAAAGAATAGCTCGGTCACTTTGGACTTACGGAATGAATTTCCCAAAATGGGCTTGATTTCTGTGGTGCGGCAGTTGACCTTCATAACACAAACTCCAGGCTTTGTGCCTAGCACTGTAATGACAATGAGCAGTGCCACAATCAGGATGCCCGAGGCCTGAAAATTTCAAGCCTTCGAAGACCGCTAAGCAGCTTCAGAGAAAAATCTACCACCTCTAGGAGGTTCTTCTTTCTTGAGTCGCGTGTCAATGTGCACAGCCTCAGTCTGTATTTCATTCAAAATTGGATGAATACAGGCCTTTCTCCGTCCTCCGTCGCGTTTTGCATTCGTCGAAAGGACGCTTAACGTCCGCCTGGCGTCAGTTCTGGCTAGAGAGCCTACTGTTGGTAGTCAATTTGTAATTCGTGACGTTTATAGGTGCGCGTATCTTGCGTCATGGGAAAGAGATCATTCAAGCACACTCCTACAATTCCGTCCTGCCCTCCACCAGTTTCTGCCCAAAAGTTCAACAAAATATACTACAGACGGAGTTGGCATCTACAGTAGAAATAATCACAACTTCTACTGTAGACGCAGCGAGTCGGACGGTGCATTCGACAAACGTAGCTTCCTCAGCTCCTTCCGGAACCCATGTTCGAATACTAGTTGGACACGTACAAATCCTAGCTGGACTCAAACATCCCTGCTGGCTCACTTTAAATGTAAGTTCCCTGGACTCAGGCAAACCCGGCCTTCTGGAAATCATGCAAAATAGCTTTTTCCAGCGTAGGCTTTTCCGAAAGCTTTTCTAGACTGCAATATATTCGTGCATGACTCTTATCATTCCAGTGCTGCAGTCTCATTTTGCTGTCAGTGTCCTCGTCTTCAACACCCCGCATCCGAGCTTCACCTTCGCGACCAGTTGCAGTTTTGATTTGCGTCCAACCGCAATCCAACATGGCCACCAAGCTCTACATTGTGTATGTTTCTAGCTGACTGGCTCCTGAGATTCGTTCGGCGTTTGTTTCGTTTTCTGAAGATTTGGGGATTCTGCTTTCTGGCTATGGCTAATTGTCGGTTGGGGTCTTTCCATGGGACTACTGTACGTGTTGGCAGTAGCGGATTAGAGCTGTTCCACCAGACTGCTAGCAAGAGTTGGAGCCTGTATTGGGGGGAGCTGGAGATTGAAATTGAGAGTCAGAGAGGATGATGTCGATGTTGTTTAGGGTACGGTTCTTAGTTCTGTGGTGACCAAGATTTCGGAATGCTGCATGATAGAGGTGCGGATTCCAGAATCTGTACATGCTTCGGGTTGAAATTTTTCTTTTAGCAGCCTGAGTGGCCCCAACGTACACGAGATCCTCGGAAGTTAGGCAGAGTAAGTTTGTCGTGAGTGTGTTGGATGGCAGAATCTTCTGGAATTCCATCTTGACGTTTTTGTGTGGAACTTAATATCGTTGCAGGTACTACTCCATGTATGGTCACATTGAGACCCTCGCCAAGGAGATTCAGAAGGGTGCCAACTCTGTCGAGGGCGTGGACGCCATCTTGTACCAAGTAAGTTGTGTCGATGGTTACTGTATATTGAATGTCCCGCTCTATAATTGCGGAATCATAGCCTATCCTAATTGGCTGAGTGATAGATATCCATTTCAATTCGGTGCTAGCATAATGAATAATTGAATATAGTTCAATGGTATACCTGAATTCATTCCTAAGACTCGCTTTCATTCATTGAATTCGAAATCGTCCATTCGTATATGGTGTCAGGACCGCTGTTAGCAAGACTGAACCTAATCCCATAGTGGTTGGTGTATTTGGAATTGATTGTAAAATGTCCGATAGATGACTTCATTGCTCACTGTACAAACCAAGAGTGCACCTATTGGTCCAACAATCGGAGTATTTTGCTGTGAGTACCTTGATCGTGGGGACCCGCATGCTTGTAGGGTTAAACGGAATGAAACGTTCTTTCCTTGGGTACAAAAAGGTTCATTTGTTGTGGTATTAGGAGTGGCAGTAGCTAGAAAGTGATGTAGAAGCGGCGTACTCTTGTTCATTCTTGTTCTTTCATTGGGACTCAAAGTCTGAAACTCTCAAATGTCCATATATACTTGGTGTTAGTAGTAGTAGCAATTTGAAAGTGTTTACCTAATCCGAAGGTGTTGAACCTGAATTCGTTCTAATTCACTTGCTAACACCATTCCTGCCTAATGCGAAGCGACCTTAATGCTCTTAAACCGGTGCACGTGTCACGAACGGTAACAACCGGGTGGGTCTTAAAGTTGCGTGCAACAATAATAGTGTTGCCATTGGAATGTCAGGTAGCGGAGACATTGCCGGAGGAGGTCTTAGGGAAGATGGGTGCGCCCCCGAAGTCGGATGTGCCCGTGCTTGATGCGAAGGATTTGCCTTCAGCGGACGGGTTTTTGTTCGGCTTTCCCACCCGATACGGCATGATGGCGGCCCAGTTCAAGGCTTTTTTGGACGCCACTGGAGGGTTGTGGAGAACCCAGGCGCTGGCCGGAAAGCCTGCTGGGATCTTCATCAGCACTGGGAGCCAAGGAGGTGGCCAGGAAACCACAGCGTAAGGCCTGCTGACATGCAAATCTCCTAATTGTTATCACACTCTGTATACCAAATACTCCCTTTGTTTTTGAATAATAACACAAAGGAAACATTGGTATCATTCAGACACAGAGGGAGTACAACATTCAAGTTAATTCTTAGAAACTTTGTGAGGGTCAAATCCAGCAAGCAATCCACGTCAGATCTTGAAAGGTCCATGTCACATTAAAGCAATCACCAGATGACATATGGCATTTGGGACAAATTTATGCCGCATGTAACTCTTGTTGTGGGGTATATACGCACGAGCAAGGACCCTGTGCAGCGCAATAGATGGAAAAATTGACAGATGCTACTCAGTCCAGGCACATCCAACGATGCAATGCAAGCTCATGAGAACTGCACATGGAGAAACGAAGACCAAAAATTGTGGATGAAATTATAAATGAACAGTCGGCCACATTTGTTGATGCAAGAATCTTGTGAGGGGTCGTGACAATTTCACTTAATAATACAACGGATATGTGGGCAACTTTTTCATTACATGTTCGCAAGTGGAGGTTTCAGATCCTGAGCATGTGACATGAATGCGGACATAAAATGGTTCGAAGTTCCGTTTAAGCTTAATGTCTGTTTGCAACTTCTCTCTCTCTCTTGCAAGTTCCATCCTGATGATTCTACATTATCAGTTTCCGTGTCAGTTTTTAATCGTAAATGGAGTCTGCATTGTCAGTGTTGTGCTTGGGTACAGTATGTGTGACTGATATTTTTTTGACGTGGGATTGAGCTTCAGATTGACAGCCGTCACACAGTTGGCGCATCATGGCATGATTTTTGTCCCCACTGGTTACTCATTTGGAGCTGGTATGTTTGAGTTGAACGAAGTCAGGGGTGGATCTGCATATGGGTCGGGGACTTTTGCTGGGGATGGTTCACGGCAACCCACAAAGTTGGAGCTGGAACAAGCTTTTCACCAGGGAAAGTACACTGCTGAGATTACAAAAAAGTTGAAGGCTTGAAGCAAGCAGGAGGTTTGAAGTTGAAGGCTTGAAGCAGGTGGTTTAATATCGGCCGTGAGTACGGTACAGGAGGAACTAAGGCTATGATAGATTCTCTTAAGTTGATGTAATACTGTGCAGGCTTACTCATGTAATGTGCAAATTTGATTTCCATACCAGTGATCAGTCTGGCATTCCAAGGTTAATTTCTGTGCAAAAAGGTCGTGACCTGAGGGATAGAGGAAGTATAGTTGTGGCCAGGTTGAGCTGTGCATCAGGTATAAAATGTCTTTTTAAACTTGAAAGGTCACAAAAGAATAATCAATTTATGAACGTTTTGAATGGATAGAGAGGTTTAGTGTTAATTTCTACATTTAGGCTTCGATGCTCTTCATACTCCTATCAATGACAACGAATTTCAAGTTTCAGAATCTTGAAACCCATAAAATTGCAAATCCTAAGTTTCTCAGCTTACAAGTTCATCAATTTGAAAAGCATATAACTTGTAAAATTATAAATTTTGTTTGTAAATTTGGGAATTTAGGATTATTGGGCTTGTACACCCACAAGCAACACTGCACCAAACGCATTTGGATCAAAAAGCATCACAAAAACTTGATGACACAAGATGTACTGTACACGAACAAAGCATGAGAGTCTAAAATGATGGGTCTGTGGCCTCGAGAAAAGTCCTGACTGAACCCACGTGGGTGATGCAACTTTCCTAGTGGGTGATGCAATCCTGATGTATCACTCGTAGGCAATAAGCGGAATAAGTTTTCAGCTGTTTGAATCATGTGAAAACAAGTTCAGTTGGCTGTAAATGCTGAGACTGGCAGGCAGATTGAACGCCGGACTGGGCTTTACCAAAGCAATTGACTGGCAAGCACCGGCCTCTCACACAACTCTTGGGCAGATTTCAAACTGCAAATGAACCGTTTGCTAGATGTGTAACTTACACGGACCTGAGGAGAATTGAAATCAGAAATCCGGATGACAAAAAATAGACAAACTCGCGGAAAGAAACGCGATCTTTTTCCCAAAATGGGCTTGTTCAGTTCACAAACTCGTCCAGGCTTTGTGCCTAGCACGGTGGAGACAATGAACAGTGTCGCAATCAGGATGCCCGAGGCCTGAAATATCAAGCCTTGTAAGACCGCCCCTTCCTTTCTCTATCACCGTGGCACCGTTTTAGCAGATTTATTTGTGAAAATATATGTAATTCTATGTAATGTTTAACCCTTAAACACCGAAGGGGTGACCCTTGAAATCATCCTTTTCTATTACCTTGTGAATCAGTAGCCTCCAAAATTGCAAAAATACTCACTGCAAGTCAAGCTATTATAGAAGATCTTCCCTTTCCACAACAAATTTTGAGGATGAATAGTTGCACTTCTGTCCTATACAGTTTCCTTAAATTAAGTCCCAAAGTCCTTATACGGAATTCTTGGGATTCTTGGGATTTGGGGTAGGCTTGTGTGATCTCAGTTTTTGACATGATTTTCTAAAACTTTTTTGAAGATAGGAATACACATTAGCTTTTGGGGGATATAGTTTTTATTTTAGTCAGTGCTTGGAAGCAAAAAATTATGCCACCCTAAGTTCAAAATGCAGTTTGAGGAGTCGCACAAAAAAATCACAAAAAATTAAGTTTATTTATTTTTCAATTTCTTTTCTTAAAGATTATGTTTTTGTCTACATGTGAAGCTTTGATTCATTATATTTGGACTAGTGGTGAGAAAATTATGGACAATCATATTTTTTGGGCAATCCAAGCATCTTCTTCAAAAAGTAACTCATAGAATTCATTTTTGAATGGAATTTTAACAATTTTTCAAAAACAATTGTTTGATGGGGTTAAGTTTGCTTGCTAGAACAATCTCACCATTGAGATTATTGCGTTTCAATTCCAACTTAGAGCTATTCACAATTTAGTTTTTAATTTAATCTTGAACCTACTTCTATTTAACAATTTTTTTATGAATGAAATTAAATGTGCTTTTTGGGAATTTTTTTTAGACTCTGAACTCAATTATTCAATATAAAAAATTAAAAATTAAAAATCAATAGTGCAAAAATTTATGGTTAGAAGATTCAAGGGCAAAAAAACTAATCAAGCAAGGTGCAACTTATTTTCTCCACTTTAAATGCAAATGTATTTCAATCTACAAGTTTAAAGTATTTGAAATTACTACTACACATTTTTATAATAGTCTAGTGTAGGATCCTACAATCGAGCCTACAATTATATATGGATTTTTTTTTAATTTCTTTACAATACAAATGGTAGTTTTGAGTATTTTTTTATGATAAAAAGACCTTGGGACTTTAGAGGTTAGACTTAAAGGATCTAGCAATTGGATGTTCATAAAAAAAAACAAGTTTCCTAGGCAAGGATCTAACTTGACAAAGTTTTTGTCTTCAAAATAATAGAAGTAAAGCCAAGCAACAAAATAGACCATGTCAAGCCCATGCAAGAGGGTGGTAATCTTGAAAATGCTTGGATTATACATGACCATGTGAAGCATGTCAAAGATTAGACTACAATGGATTGTTATGTCTATGATGCAAAGTACTATCAAATTATGATCATAGCTATCTATGACATGTAGTTTAATTCCTAATGGTCCAAGCAACCATTTTCTGGTTGCTGCCCTTCTTTTTTAATCTACTCGTTCTCAAATTTTGAATTTTTTTAAAATAAAAACTATTTCTAAAAAATAAACTATGTTATAAAATCCAATGGCGGTAGTTTCATCAAATTCCAAGTTAAACTCTGCCTTGTGGACTATTTTAAAGTTAAGTGTTGTAGTGTAGTTTACAAATTAATTTTTTAAGGTTTGGTTTGGGCATGGACTAAAAAGTTAGACAATTAATGTGATTCATGCTCCCCTCAAAAAGGGCAAATCCAAGAAGTTCAAGGAAAATACTAGTGTCTCATTCTCTTTTCTTCCAAGCATTTATTCTCATTTCAGTGACTACCGTGCATTGCAAGCTCCACTATAAATTGAAAAATGCTTGGAATGCTATCAAATTTTACATGTATATTTTCAATTTTTTTGTCTTTCACTACGCGTAGAGAGAGCATCATTTAAAAATATTCTTGCAAAGATATGCTCCTTCAAAGTGCGCTGCCCTATCTTCCCATTGACCCAAATAAAAATTCAAACTTAAATATCTCCTAAACCGTCCTACAAAAAAATTTGAAATTTTTCAATGTGAATTTCAAGATCCTACGGTTACATTCTATCTGATCTTAAGAAAAAATGAGCAAAAAAATTGCTCAAATTTTTGGCAATATTGGTTAATTTAGGAAGTACCTCCTTCCCTTGGATCATTAGGGATTAATTACTAAAGTTCTAAGGTCTTTTTTTTCTCAAAAACCACTCAAAATTGCCATTTCTAATGCAAGGTGCAGAACTTTTATATTTTATATTTTTTTTGCATATCTAACCATAGCAATATAGCATCTTGCACTTGACTAGTATAAAAATGTGTAGCAGAAATTTCAGAAACTTTGATCATGTAGATTGTAAGATATTCGCATTTAAAGTGAAGAAAAGAAGTTTTTCATTAATCGAGAACTCACTTCCTTTGTTGATTTGGTCGCGTTGTCCTGGAAAATTTTCTGTTGATTAGGACACTAATCTATTGATTTGGTTCACTTTTTTGTTGATTTTTTTCCAAGACAACGCAACCAAATCAACCAAAAAAATTGAATTATCTAGTAGTGAAATTTGCACATTTTATGACTAGACTTTTTGGCTTTGATTCTTTTTAATTTAGATTTTTGTATTGCAAACTTTGAATTTCAATTTTTTTTGTTGAAGATTTGAGTTGAAAGTTGGGGAAAAAAATTTCAAAAAAACACACTTGATTTTCATTCATTAAAAAATTGTTAAGTAGAAGTAGGTATGAGATTGAACAAAACACTAATTAAATCATTAATAGCTATGAGATGGAATTGAAACACCATAATTCCAATGGTGAGATTGTTTTTGTAAAAAAATTTAATCCTATCAAGCAATTTTTTTGAAAAATTGTGAAAATTGCATTCAAAAATGAATTCTACAAGTTCTTTTTTGAAAAGGTGCTTAGATTGCCTCCAAAACAAGATTGTTCATTACTTTCACATCACTAATCCAAATAGAATGAATCAAAGCTTTAGATGTAAATCAAAATAAGATCTATAAGAAAACAATTTAAAAATTTAATTTCAACTTTTTATGGATTTTTTTTCTACCTGGCGAAGTGAAAATTATGTATAAAGTGGTTGCTTCTAGTCACCAATTGAAATAAAAACTATATTCATGCAAAGCTTATAATTTATTTTATTTTATGAGAAAGTTTCCAAAAATTCACCAAAAATTGAGGTCATAGGAACCTACCTAAATCCCAAGTGTCCCTCGAGGGGTCATTTGGAACTTTAGGGGTTAAAGACATTGTTGCTCAAATTTGCTTTGGAAAACCTTCAATGCAGTTGCTAAAAGGTACAACATTTCCAAATCCAAGTAACTGCACAAAAGATTCATCACAAATAATGTTTAGCTATTGGAATGTTGCTTGTATTATTTATAGCAATAGCAATGCAACTATTCTCATAGAGAATTATGAAAAGACGTGTGTCTTTTATTGGACTTAGTATTTAGAGAAACATACAAAAGATAAACATTTGTGTTGACTTTAATGATCAACATTGACAATTTTATAAGCAATACAAAAATGTCAAAACATCTACAATTAGGTTTTGCCATCTGGTACTTCCAATACTATCAATAAGGTTGATTCATGCAATTGATACTTCCTCAATCATCTTTAATAAGAACTCTGGAGATTGTGATTATTAGTCTCTTAATCCAAATCAAATACCAGCTTCACTCTATTTGTGCTCCATAGCCACTATTAGAAGTTAAATTGACAGAAATGTAACCCTGCAATCTTGCGGAGACAATGCATAACAAATTGTTGCAGCAATGTAACAAATATGCAAATGAACTCTACATAACAATTGTAAATGGCTTTGTTCAAGCCTTCATACAAGTAATTGCGTGCAATCAATACTTGAATGGTAAAAAATTGAGCATTAGTCTAGACTTGGCTTCTTCAAAACTTTTGATGCTTGCATAAAAAACAAAATGTTAAGCATCAAGATAAAAAATCATTTGTAAAGTCAAATTTTGAAGAATATTTATAGATTTATTTCAAATCAGTTTTGAAGTAATTTCCTTTGAAACTTCACCAACTTCATCCAAACTAAGGTTCAATATTTCACATGAAGCTAGATTTGCAATCTACACTACTCAATTTGGTCTAATTGTGATCATTGGCAGATTGGCACAATATACCTCTTGGAGTAGGGAATGAAGAAGTTTTCAATTTGGAAAAAGGATGTCAAAGGATAGCCATTTTGCAGGGCCGTGAACTTAGAAAAAATGTACAATAATTATAGAACATGGGTTACAGTCTTTAAAACCAAGAACCAAAGAACACATAAAATATTATCCAAATATTGACATGTATATCCTAATTGTAGAAGGATTGTTTTACACTCAAGGCCAAGCCAAAAAACTTACAATTCTTGTTGGTTCTAAATTTGGAAATGGTGTAGCTTGACCAATGAGAGTAATAAGAAGTTTTGGTTTTCTTGCTTGGTTCCAAGTGTAAACTAACCTTTAGTATCCTATATCTTAGGATGAAAATCAATGCTGTGTCACAATCTAAATTTTTTTTGGATTTTTTTGAGGTCAAATTTGCCTTTGTTGAGTTTCATGATGCTTTTGCTTCCATGTGAATATGAAGAAACTACATCTAAGGAGTAAATTTGCTTTGTTGTCAAACTAAAAGCAACCAAACTGCTCAAGTCCAATGTTAACACTAAAACGTTGTTGAGGATGCAAAACCTCTATTGGATGACTTCACTTAAGTTTGTAGAATGGACAAAGAATACTTTTTCATTCAATTTTGTTTGAGAAGTTGCTTAAGTAAATTTTCAAAGAATAGTATTGCAAATTCTCTCATTATAATATTATTGCTTGATTCACAAATCACCCTTGTAGTGTATTTTGGCCATATTTTTCAATTTATTCTTGATGTGAATTTTAGTCATAAAAATGAATTTTAGTCTTAAAAATGAATTTTTTGACTTTGAGTCCAACTAATGAAATGAAGTTTGTCAATTGTATAGTTTCTAGTCCAATTGGAAATTTTGAAAATTCATAAATTTCAATATTTTATAGCAATATGAACTTTGTGCCTATAGCTATGGTTTGTTGATTTTCTAATTTTAGAGTGGTAAAATATCTTTGATTTATACCATAATGTTATATACTACAATATAGATCTATGGTGAAAATTTCAAGTTTTTTGAGTATATTCTGTATTTGATATGGATTTTTTAAATTTTGCTTTTAATAAATTTTCATTAATTTCAAATTTTTTCACAAAAATTTGAAAATTTTATGACTTGTGGTAGACATATGATTTCATCTTTGAAAAATAAATATAAAACTTTTCATTCATATCTAGTTGCAAAATGGCAACAAATAGAGTGATGGACAAAGAGGCTTCAAACCAATAGTCATAGCCTCATTTTTTTAGGGTTAAAGATATTTTTTCGTAAGTGGGAAGTTATCTTGGTCACTTTTCAAGAGTCTCTTGCCAAAACTTTCCAACCTACAATTTCGATTCTCCTCTTGCAAGTGATTCTACGTAGAATTTTAGAAAAAAACATTTGTTTTTTTGATATGGAAATCTAGTCTTATTCATGACTCATGATGTTTAGAGATGTTTGAAAGTTGAAAAAAATAAATGATCGCATTGATGTACAGGTTCCATAAGTCAACATCAACATGTTAAAAAAAATCATCGTAGAGAGGGGTAGAGTTGTGTGTGAATTGAAGACAATATATTTTATTAAGTACATAGTATTATAACTTTTGTTACAAAGTCTTTCACATTTTCATCCCGTGGAAATATCATCCAATTATTTTATGTGACATTTGCAAATCAAACCGTATGACGTGATGAGCATTCCTACGATTTATCATGCACACAATTTCCTTGTCTCTTGCCTTGTCCTTATATATAGGTTTGGCGAGTATAAATACATTTGAAGAAGGAGAAAACTACTAGAAATGTAGCTGGGGACATATTAAACCCTAGTTCAAGCTACTTGCTCTTGAAACCATTTCAGCCCTAAGTCATTCCTAACCAGGTTTTTTATTTTGGCGTTACAATGCTAGATTGCACTAAAAAAAAATAATTTGGCTAGAAAATGGCAACAAATCATAAAGTTTTTTGCCAAAAAACTTCAAATTAAGAAAAAAATCTTGGATGAATTCGCCAAATTGTGGATGAAAATAGAATTACGGACATGTGATATGTGCTAATTTGATATTTTCTTTCCAATATGTGGATGAATGTTGAAATTTGGAACATCTCTATAACATATTATGTTGCCACCTTGGCACATCAGAAAAAATGAAAGAACAAACCTTGCTCCCAACAACTTAGTGTTTCTCCCACGGAACCCCAAGCCGTGATCAAATCTTGACTCCTATTTCGTAGAGTAGGAGCACAGTACCGTCTGCAATAGTTACAGTAGAACTTTGAATTATCAGATGAAGCTTGTTTGAAAGACAATGAAGGAGAACTATCAGCTTGGTTAGTAATTGATGGAATTTCTAGCTTGTTGCGTTTCCTGAAACCGTCTAAAGTCTTGGTAAGCTCCCAATCTATGTCCACTGTCGGTGGTAACATAATTGAGCTATTTAGGAATCATTAGAATGGTCACTTGGATCTGGCTTGAAAGCCAAATGAAGGAGAACTATCGGCTTGGTTGATCATGGAATTTCTTCTGTGCATTTTTTGAAACCGTTGGATCTGATGTCGTGCTTGTAGCGAAAGATCATCACTTTGCCATTTGAGTCATGTTATTGTTAAATTTTGAAGCCAGCAATTGACTCTTTCATCGTGTGTTCATTTGAATAGTAGCGGACTTTGCCTATTTTGCTGCATTCTTCTGAGACCATTTCTCGAGTTCTTGAGTGCAGCTGCTGGCAATAGAGGAGCTTTTCTGTTGGATGACGATACATCCAGTACTGGATGACCTCCATATAGGTACTTTCAGAGTGTAACAGGCCAACGGAGCAGGAATTTGAATACGGGAAGGCGAATAGACAGAGCCGACCCCCAAGGAGATCACTCCTTGTAATTTAAAGTATACATTTGAGTTAAGAGGGTATTTGATGTGGGGCTATTTACATCAATTATTGTATTTAAGATGACCGTATTTTTACATAAAAAGTTACAAGGGGAATATTTTCAATACCCTATAGTTTTATAAATTCATTCATGTGGTTCTCAAAGTGGGGCTATCTTATATAGAAAATTTAAGTGTCCAATTGACCAAGTGGTAGTTTTTAACCTCTAAAGACCAATTGTCCATTGAATGAACAATTGAAAATTTGGGTAGGATTCTATGAAGTCAATTTTGCTCGGATGTTCATAAAATTTTGATACAAGGTGTGAACATGTATCCCCTTAGTGAGAATATATTCTTTTCTCATTGAGTACCCCAATCAAAAGTTATATTGCCTTGAATATTTTTGGTAGCTTGGGTAATTTGTGCATCTTTTGCACACCTACTGCAAAAAAACTCATCAACTTTTAAAATTTGGCATGTATATCACTTATAAAATATAGCATACGATTATTAAAAAAAATTAGTTTTCAAGTCACATACTAAGAGGGGTCAAACTTTATTAGCTATGTTGGGATGGCTTCAAGAAAAAACATTTTCTTCTAACTTCAAGCCCTATTATCTTGAAATTTATGCAAAGTCAAAGTTCTTGAAAAATTTTCTACATATTTAAAATGTATGTTTCTAATTTTCTTTACCATTTGCATATCAAATAAAGAACTTTCTTACTACACAAGAAATCATCAAAAAAATGACTAGTGTATTGCCAATGCACTTAACCTCCTTACATTGCACGTTGATTTAGAGTAAGCTAGGCTCCATATTTGCTTTTGAAATTTTTTATGGATAAACCAAACATCATATGCATATGAATGGCTAAAATCTTCATTTCTGTATAGAGCAAAAAATTTATTCTAGGAGAGCTCAAAATCTGTTGACCTTGTTTCATAAGAATTTTAAAAAAAAAAAAATTTCTCACTTCAAACAATATAATCTTTCAATCCACGCGGTCAAATGGGCTGAAATTTTTTCCACACATTGTCTTAATTATTTAATACACTTTTGTATGGTTGGAATTCAAAAAAATAAAAATAAAAAATTGGGATAATGCATAAAAAATGGGTAGTTTTGGACTTTTTCACTTCCAAAATACCCTCCAGCCTTTAGAGGTTAATGACAAGTTTACCATTGAACAATTCAAAATCCCCATTGAATCTATTCCACAAACATTTCACTCAATTTGAGTGTGTTT
Source organism: Pseudisothecium myosuroides (assembly GCA_951799445.1). Taxonomy (NCBI): domain Eukaryota; kingdom Viridiplantae; phylum Streptophyta; class Bryopsida; order Hypnales; family Lembophyllaceae; genus Pseudisothecium; species Pseudisothecium myosuroides. Next base: position 17,579,653 of record OX637287.1, on the reverse strand, counting down.
AATATTTACGGCTCTAAAGACTGAAGTTAAAAAGACGATAAATTCTATCATCATGTTGTATAGTTTTTTGTTCGTTGAACCCACTAAGGTAAACCTCCCTATTTGTGCAATGTGACAATTTTTTCCACTTGTGATCAATGCCTTATGTTCACACTTAATTTTTTTAATATAAACTTTACTAGTACTGTGGCACAATTTCACTCAACCACCCTTCATTGTAGATTTTCTTGACTATGTCCATTTTATCCACATGAAATTATTTGTCTACATCTGTACTCATTGTACTATGAAAAAATTTCACAGACTCTATTTGTCAAGGCTAATTTATTAATAAAAATTTCAACTACATAATATTTTATATACCCTACTTTATATATAATAGAGTATGTAGCATTTTATAGACCCTATAGTAGCCCTACATATTATATAAATTTTTTCTACTTTGAATTAAATGTACCCTATCTTTTAACTCATGTAGTTTTCTAAAAAATCGACAGTGACCTCCCCGGGAGCCGACCCCTATTTCTTGATCCGTAGTTCCTGCTCAATGTAGAATGTATTAATCTCAGCATTGTAGCTTATACAACTTTCTCTGTACCTGATGTGAGTGTGTCACGCTGAGCTAGTTTAAGGCTAGTGTTTTTGTAGAGCTTTTTGTGGGAGTGTAGTGTACTCTGTCCCCTAGTTTGGTACAGAGGGTATGTATGGCAGAGGTGCTACGCATAATACGAGTGTTGCGCTGTTTTTAAGGAATGCTTGTGTTGTTACTATGTATGAGTCTAAGTGTTTGTGTCAGGCTCCTATGAGTGTATGAATGTAGCGAAACAATAGATTATAGGCCCTTTTATCGTTTTTCTAACCAAACTGTGCTTTCTGAAAGTTATTTAGTCTAATTTAAATTATTATGAGTATCATGGGCGAAAATAGTCGTGACCTTGGAGGCATTTCCTGGTTCAAGGATACAAACTTCCACATATGGAATTTCCAGATGAGAGCCATTCTACTTGGCCGAGACCTTATGGACGTCGTTGACGGATCTGAGGAGAAACTTGTAGATACAAAAACCACTGAAGTTATATCAACTTGGTGTAAACGAGATATTCAGGCTGTTAGCTTTCTCTGTTAGGCTATTGATGAGAGCATGCTCAAGCATGTAACAAGTTGTCTCACATCAAAACAGATGTGGGATAAACTTAAATAAATTCACAAACAAAATGCGTCAGAAAATATCCACATGCTCGGATGCTCCAGCAAGAGTTTTATAAGTGTTTGATGAATCAGGGAGAGGCTATAGCAGACTTCGTAGGAAAGCTCAACGTGATTGTATAACAACTAGCATCCCAGGGAGATACAATGGTTAACGAACAAGCCGTCATTTCTAAAATTTTATGTAACCTACCTGGTGGATTTGACAATCTCATCCCCACATGGCGTATGAAGTCAAACGATGTAAAGACCTTAGATAACCTCACCCTTCATCTTTTACAAACAGAGAGTACGCTTAAGTCTAGGGTCGATGAGATCACATCAGTCGTTGCCTATGTAGCTTCGACAAGTGGCAAGAGTGTTGAATACACACCCGACCATCGAGCAGCTAGAAGGAAGGAGATTAACAATCAAAAGAAAACTAGTAGATGCTGGAAATGCGGCAAAACAAGGCATTGGGGGTGTGAATGCACAGCAAGCGAAGAGGACCAGAAGTGACATCAAGAATCGTAGGCACAAAGCAGCCACGATCACTCCAAGAAGAAGAACTTTAGTTACAAAGCGTTCGTGGCAATCCTCGGCGTCACCCTTCTTGAATCAAATTTCTGGTATGTCAATTCTAGTTGCACTGAACATATGACCGATAACAAATCCTATTTCACCATGTATCAAGATGTATTTGCGGAGCGTCGACCCGTCTAGGGGATCAGAGGCGCGATGTTGACAGTAGCCAGAGTCGGAGACATTAAGATTCGGATCTAGCACGGACGAGCGCGTACCCTCGGGACTTTGAAAGGAGTAATCCACGTCCCAAACCTTGGTCAAAACTTGTTTTTATCATACGTTGCAGCACAAAAGAAAATTTACACACTGCATACGGATACTGGGTGCCAGATGTTAGAGGGAAGAAAAGTTGTCATGACTGGGGATATATACAACCATATGTATAAGCTAAATATAGAGGTTTTCCACCCTAAGGAAGATACCAAAGCTTTTATAGCTACATCAACTACCTCTTTTGGTGTACCTACTTCCGTTGATAGTAGACAGACCCTAGATATCTGGCATAGAAGGTTTGCGCACCTCAGCCATGATACAATTCAAAAAATGGCAGCCCAGGGTTTTGTAAATGGTCTTGTTCTTAAAAGTAGTAGCAAGTCTTTTTGCCCTGGCTATGTATATGGAAAACACAGTAGAGCACCGTTCCTAGCTAGTCAACACTGAGCACAATTAGTGGCACCAAGTGACTTGATCCACTTAGACCTTTGCGGTCCGATGAGCACCCCATCAGTAGGCGGAGCACTATACTTTGTCTTATTTAAAGACGACTGCTTTGGTTTTAGAGTTATTGAGTGTATTAAACACAAACCGGAGATGCTTGCTGGCTTTAAAAGATTCATTGTTCAACTTAAGAGTGATACGAGTCACTTCGTAAAAATCATTAGAAGCGATTGAGGAACAAAGTACACCAACAGAGCTTTTACCTAGTATCTAGAGGAACAAGCAATTAAGTAGGAACTTCCCACAATGTATACCTCACAACAGAACGGAGCATCGGAGAGGGACAACCATACAATAATGGGGGTTGTCTGGAGTATGCTATACTCCTCAAATGTACACACCCGCTTTTGGGCTGAAGCCGCCCACACGGCTATCTATACTTTAAAGCGTACATCAACTAGGACCAAAGAGGGACGAACACCGTTCGAGCTATGGTACAGCGAGAAACCGTCCGTCTCACATATGTGGATTTTTGGGACTACTGCCTACATGCACATCCCCTAAGAACTTCGGAAGAAGCTAGTACCTAAGAGTCAGAAAGGGGTGTTCATGGGGGACTCCGCTACAAGTAAAGCCTATAGAATTTGGAATAATGAGCTCCAACGGATAGATGAGAGTCGTGATGTCTTGTTTGACAAAGACTCTATAGACTCAAGCGCCAAAGAAGATCAAACGCATCAATGGTTGGGGGTCGAGGGAGATTTTGTTCCACCAACCATATTGATCAGAGACGCCAATCGACCTATCCATGCACCGGCTATATTACTGGTCCCTCAGTTACCAGTTGCCGTAGCTCAAGCGCCAATAACAATACTTGACATCGTCAACTCCAACCCGCCGGGTTTAGAATCTGACGATACGCTCGATGATACCGATCCAAGCAGCTTCAATGATTTTGCAGCAGTTAGTGATCTTCAAATCAACGACCTAGGCATTATCAACCCACCTGCTCCTACTGATATCTTTGACGCCGCACCAGGTCTACACGAGATTCGATCACCCTCACCGCATGTCGAGCCAGTGAGAGATCAAGTAGGACTCGTCGAACGAGTTGGAGCTCGTATAGAACCTGCTAAAGAAGACCAGCCCATTCCCCGCCTAAGAAACCGGAATCCACCCATACGACTCGATGAGTGGATCTACCTTGTCAATCAAAATTCTTATGCTTGTATTGCACATATCAAGATCCCAAACGAACCTGAATCCTACGCGGAAGCAATGGCTTCACCAGAGAGAGATCAATGGCTAGCAGCCACGTGCAAAGAGTATGAATCGCCGGTCCAGAACAATACCTGGACACTTGAAGAGATCTTGAAGGAATGTAACCTGGTCAAAAGCAAGTGGATTTATAAACTTAAACTAGCAGTTGATGGTTCCGTTAACACATTCAAGACTAGGCTAGTAGCCAAGGGGTTCACTCAAAAGCAAGGGGTCAATTATCAAGAGACCTTCAGCCCAATCGTGAAGTTTGATTCTATCCGGACAATTTTATCCGTAGCAGCAGTAGAGGACCTCAATATTACACAGTTTGACATCTGCACAGCCTACCTCAATGGTTACTTAGAGAGCTCATCTACATGCAACAACCAATAGGGTTTGAAGTGGGCCACCCAACAAACCGACGCCTCGTCTGCCGACTCAACAAGGCCCTCTACAGCCTCAAATAGAGCACGAGAGTATGGAACTGCAAATTTGACAATTTCTTACAAGCCTACGACCTGGTAGTATCAAATGTGGACTTTTGTGTCTATGTTAACAAAATTGATCCTTTGCATTTGGGCCAACAACGGTATGGTATGTAGTGCCTTCAACAATAGTATCATTGAGATTCTCAACTATATGGAAGGGGCGTTTCAAGTCACTCAAGGCTTAGCAGAGGTATATGTGGGGCTGCACATTACTAGAGAGTAGAGACAAAGATAGACGCCTTATCCACATTGATCAGCGTTGCTATTTAGAGAGAGTACTGCGTAGATTTAGCCATGATGATTTCTACCCAGTTACAGTTCCATCCGACCCATCCAACTCCGCTCAGATGCAAGTCGCTCAAGTTGTTGATCCCAAAGTGACCTTTCCCTATCAAGAGTGTATCGGATGCCTTCAGTTTGCTCACATTGGAACGTGTTTAGACATTAGCTATATGGTTAGTAATATGTCACGTTACAATAACCAACCAACTACTGCCCATATTTCTGGAGTAAAGCGGATTTTGAAATACATCAAGGGAACAATGGGACATATTATCACGTATGGACGAGGCCAGCATCCGAACTCCCTCACTGCTTATTGTGATGCCAATTATGCCTCCAACTGCGACAACCGCAAGTCACGCTCTAGCTACATACTCATACTCAACAACTGTCCAGTCTCTTGGGGTAGCAGAAAATAAAATTGCACATTGCTCAACACCACAAAGTCGGAGTAAATAGCTGCCAGGCTCGCCATGCAAGAAATCTGCTAGATGAGATGATTATTGCTCAACATCAAGTCTCTACAACCGCACTCTACGTCACTATTTTGCGATAATCAATCCACCATCAGACTTGTCAAGAATCCTGTGTTCCACCAGTGTACCAAGCATATTGACACCAAATATCATCAAATTTGAGATGCAGAAACGGATGGCCATATCGCCACTACCTATATCAACACTGACGATTAGCTTGCCAATATCCTAACCAAACCTCTCCCTAGAGATTGTTTCAAACGTCTCCGCAGACTCACAGGAATATAGGATCATTTTCTACACTTGCCCCTAGTCACGCACTGTGCAGAGTGGGAGGACTTGGAGGTCACCACAGTACTGAGTGAAAGTGTTGGATGACGATACATCCAGCATTGGATGACCTCCATCTAGGTACCTTCAGATTGTAATAGGCCAATGGAACAAGAATTTGAATATGGGAAGGCGAATTGACAGAGTCGACCCTTGTTTCTTGATTTGTAGTTCCCACTCAATGTTGAAGGTATTAATCTCAGCACTGTAGCTTATACAGCTCTCTCTGTACCTCGTGTGAGTGTGTCACGCTGAGCTAGTTTAAGGCTAGTGTTCTTGTAGCGCCTTTTGTGGCAGTGTAGTGTACTTTGTCCCCTAGTTTGGTACAAAGGGTCTATATGGCAAAGGTGTTACGCATAATACGACTATTGCTCTGCTTTTAAAGAATGCTTGTGTTGTTACTATGTATGAATCTAAGTGTTTGTGTCAGGCTCCTATAAGTGTATGAATGCAGAGAAACAATATTTTCCTTGACGTAAATCTCAATGCCTTGGTTAGAAGGGTGCTGCTCAACTTCCATTCTATCTACAGTGTCGGTGGTCCTATGATTGAGCTATTTAGGTTTCGTTAGAATGTCAATCTTTTGTGTCTTGTTTGAAAGCTAAATGAACAAATTACCTATCCAGAGTGACAATGGAGTTCTTTGTGTGCATTTTCTGAAATTGATGGATTTGATGTCCTACCTGCTTGTTGCAAATGGCCCATTGTGCCACTAGAGTCTTGTTATTGTGGAATTTTGAAGCCAACAATTGGCTCTTTTGAATTTCGTATGTTGGTTTGAGGTGTAGCAAATTTCACCTGTTTAGTTGTTTTTTCTTAAAACTATTTTTCTTGAGTTCTTAACGTTCACTCCCCCATCAATAGTCAAAATCTTCAAAATTATTGAACTTATTTTGCAGTTGCGCAGAGTTTGGTGTGTGGAATTTCGAAACTTGCTATTGCCTCTTTTGATTATTTGTTTCGTCGCGTATTTCACCTACTTTTTTGCTTGCATCGATTTTGTCTTATTTAATATAGTGAAACCATTTCTTGACTCTTGAGTTTGCGAAGTTCATTTCTCCTTTTCATTAATTGAGATTTCACAAAATCAATTCCTTTGCATTTGCACAGAAACTGGGGTTGCAAGTCAAACCTTGCTGAAGCCGCCATCTCATGATGTATGATTGTAAACTATTGGAAATGGAAAGTCCTACTCTGAGATAGTGAGCCTAGGCAAGCAATTGTAAAGGTAGGAAGGTAGAAAGATAGTTTCGTTGGAATGGATTCTGTCCAGAGCATGGCGAGCTCCTCTTCATCAATTATGCCTTCCTTTGAACGGGCATGCCATTTAATTTATTTCTCAGACATAAATGAAGATAGAGTCCCTGAAAGCTCGTCATTGGAGCCAACTGGATTCGGAGTGGTCAGCGGGGACCAACTTTAATTACTTTGATTTGCTAAAGAAGATCTCAATGGTGTCGTTTCTTCTCGGACTTTGAGACATTTGAGGGGCTCAAGTCGACACTTATGAAGCTCGCATGACACGTGATGGTCCTTTCAATCTGGTCGTGAAGGTGATGAAGGGAGATGCTCCTCTTGAAGCTTTCCAAGAGCAATAGCCCATCACACAAAGAACGGGGAGGCGTTACCCTCCCCGGTATTCTTTTATAGGGTGTTACTTCACCCCCCCTTGACATTCTGTTTAAGAAAGTCAAGGGGGGTGAAGTTACACCTTACAAAAGAATACCGGAGAGGGTAATGCCTCCATGTTCTTCCTATGCATTGGAATGTTGTTTGCTCGTTCCAAGTATAAATATTTATTTGATTTGCCATATTTGATTTGTGGTTCCAATTTTAGGAGGAATGGTATTACGTGATAAGAGGTTGCAGGGACGGTTTGCGTTTGTTATATATTGGCGTTGGGGAGATTTGCGTCACTTGATTGATCGCCGCGTGAAACAAGAGCACGGTACACCTAGCCCTTTCCTAATTGACAAAGCCATTCCCTTGATGTTGAGTATTGCTAAGTACATGGACATGCTACACATACTATAAAAAACCCGCGTTTTAGGTGACGTTAGCTTAATTTTAGGAGACGGATTTTAGTGGACATCCGAGAAAACAATTTATGTTTTTATGTCAATAATAACATCCAATGTAACATTTAGATGTTACATTGGATGTTATTATTGACATAAAAACATAAATTGTTTTCTCGGACGTCCACTAAAATCCGTCTCCTAAAATTAAGCTAACGTCACCTAAAACGCGGGTTTCTTATAGTGACAGCAAGCATTGTCTAATACATCGAGATTTGAAAGCGTTGAATGTGCTTGTGTGGGGAGAATTTGAAAAAGACATGAGCCTTGCTGCTACTCCTGACCAAGTGGCGAGGATAGGATCAATTGTTGCTAATTTTGAGTACTCTATGGGAGTATTGGGGACCGGGTTTGGGAGGGCACCAGAAATATTTGAGCAGTTGAAGGCTAATGTGCGTAGTGCAAAAGTTTAGTTTATACGTGAGTCGGATATGTATAACTATGGCATGACCTGCTATAAGATTGTAACAAGTTGCATTCCATATAATGCCCTTGGTGGTGACGATATGATATCCCAAATTTTAAAAAGGTGGACGCTTGGAATTGCCCCATGAATTGCCTGAGGGCATAAGAAACATCTTAGTTGGATGTTGGCATTCCGATCCATTTTAAAGGCCAACCTTTTCAACCATATGTAGGGCCCTAAAGTTCAAGAGAGGTCCTAATCCTGTGAGTGTTGTCATGAACAACAAAACTTTGAGAGGTGCAAGCATTAGAGAAAAAGTGAACCCTCAAATGGGCCTTGAGGCTTTGACATTTGCACCTATTTTTATGGGTAGGGTTGGGTAGGGCAAGGACAAGTTTTCTGACAGAAATCTATCAATATCTTGGGTGAATATTCAATAATACATGTAGTATTTTGTATTTTTCTATTCTTCTTTTGTCTGGTACAGGTACTTGAAAAAGCCTTGTTAGCCCACTAAGGTATATTGAGGGCCCATTCCAAAGTTCAATTTTTTCTCTAATGTATTGCGAAGGTTTGTAAGTGACAAACTTGTCAATTTTAGTAGTGCTTCATCTGAATAGGAGATTGTTGATTGCATTTTTCAAGATTTATTACTAGACTGCTCATCTCACATCTTTTTTGATTTAGATTTTTCAATGTTTTGAATATTTATAACTAGGTTTTTAGGATCCTTGGGGGGATGTCATTCTTCCCATTGTTTACTTTGGGTGGAGTTGGACTAAGTCTTATGGTTTCAATATACTACTAGATTGCTCATCTTCACATCTTTTTTTATTCAGGTTTTTCAATGTTTTGAATATTTGTAACTAGGTTTTTAGGATCCTTAGGGGATGTCATTCTTGTTGTTGTTTGCTTTTGGTAGAGTTAGACTAAGTCCTTTGGTTTCAATTTACTTCATGGTGAATTTGCGAGGAGTTAGTGGTGTGAATTTTGTGTTGTTTTGGTTTGGGAACTGTGGTATGAGTCTTCCATTATTGATTGTGCATGTATTGAAGTTTAAGTTTGTGCAAGCTTAAATTGCTTATAGTTTAGCTTGTATGTTTTATCTAATTACTATCTTTACGGCCATGTTTATTTTAGCATTTTTTATTTGTAATATAAAGTCACGGATAGTGTCAAAGTCTCCTTGATTGTCGATATATCAATAATGTGGCTCACAAAGTATTGTGAACATTGGATATTTGAAATTCAATTGAATGTCGGTGTATGGATGCATTACTACGCAAGCTTACTTATAACTAATATAGAACTAATAATGTACAAATCCATAATGAGTCTATAAATAAAATGACTGACAACTTATTGGTTATGTCTTTTTCCCTATGTGAGCATTTCTTGAAGTTTTTTGAGTTTGAAAAGGATCATTGCAAGAAAGAGTGGTATTGGATATTTGTCATAGGGGGAGTACCGAAGCTTTCTTTAGCAATAAACTCTGAAGCATGACTCGCATTTGAAATTTGAAATTTTTATTGGAGATGTTTGTGTTGAGTGTAATCAGATCTTATATTTTTCAAAAATTAGAAAAAATTATTTTATATATAAAAATCAATTAAATTAATATGTCATATTTTGAGTTTTAAGGGTTTTGAATATTGTGGAGTCCCCAAATTTAATGATTTAGACCTGAACTTTCTATGGTATATTCTTATAGTAGTAAGTCATGTGTCTTTGAAGGGGCATTTAAAAATATTTTATTTTGTGTTGTCTACGTCTATGCAAAGAGGGCTCTTTTGCGCACCTAGTTCAGATGGTTGCAAGATCATTTTTTTGGTGAAATCTCTTTAACATGAAGTCTTCCCAAATTTTCTATTTTTAATTTCTTTGAAATTTTTTTTCCTATTTTTTACAAATTAAAGTGTCAAAGTATGTATTTTCTTCAAAATTTCAGCTCACTTTGTTTTATGAAAAAGTTTTGATCTAGATTTTTTTTAGATTTGAAATTTTGATGATATGCTATTTTAAGTGTTATACTAATTATCCATATTTTATTTTATTTAAAAAAAATTGTATGCAAAAGCTCATGGGTATTGGGAGTACTAGCCAAAAATAGCTAAAGTGGAACAAAAACGGATAGTCTTTCTTGCAACAACCCAAAAATCATCTAAGATGGATTTTATATTCAAATCAAGAGTTTTACCGGCTATAGAAAGATGACGAACCACATGAGAGAAATTTAAAACTTCAAAAAAAATTATGGAACCAAGATACCCCTCATTTGGACAAGGTTTAAATATTAATCAATGAATTATGATATTGTTTGTCAAAAAGAATTTTATACTACTTGACATGTATTTTTTCCTGATTTTGTTTTTGACACATGTTTTAAAAAAAACAAAATCATGTGTCAAAAACAAAATCAGGAAAAAATACATGTCAAGTAATATAAATTAAATTTCTTTTTGACAAACAATCATTTCAAATCTCAAAACTACAAGAATATCTAAAGATTTCAATTAGTATCTCAACTATGTCTAAATTGTGGATGTTAAATACGTGAGACAATAGACCATTTTATACCATTTATAAATGGGCTATTGTCTTGTGTATTAATTAAATCTTGGCATGTATCATCAAAATATTGCCTACAATAAGCCTATATTTATTTATTAAAAAAAAACTTACCATCTATATTGTTCTTTCTTGTCTTCCTACCATACTTTTCTTTCTTTTGGGGGCGAGGTGGGGATGAATATATTTTGTTTTTAAATCTAAAAGGAAAAAATAGGCTTATGTCTTTGCTTGATATAGATTTAGTTGAAAATGACCTTTGAAATTGAGAAAGATGGCAATAAAAAAACAAGAAGCTTTTAAGTTGAGAAGAAGTCATTGATTGATTAAACTTAATTTTAAAAAATCTATCCAAAAGCTAAAATTTCCCTACAAGTTGTATCATCTTTTATACATGTCTTATTTTGATAAAATCACTAGCAACATATTCTATGTGCTTTCCATTTCATTTTATTTTTCTTCTAAAAAGAAAAGACTAAGATCATTTACAAAATCTTTTGCACCAATGAAAAAAGACGTAAATTAGATTCTTTTTCCTTGCTATATTATTTGGTGTAAAATGAAGTAGTGGATGATTATTAAACTTGGGGTATTTATCAACCTTAGTCCTTCCAAATCAATGACATATCCCAAGTTAGAAGTTAGAAAAAATGATCCCCTAAAGGCCCAAAGTCCCCTCGGGGGACACTTGGGATTTCGGGGAGGCTCTTGCGACCTGAAATTTCAACCTGATTTTTTGAAACTTTTTTTGAAGATAGGAAATCACATTAGCTTTCCAAAAATATAATTTTTTTTTCAATTGGTGCCTGGGATAAAAAGGTATGCCACCCAAAGTCAAAAAAGCAGTTCGCCGGGCAGAAAAAAAAAACTTTTGAAACTTGATTTTTTTTTTTTTTTTTTTTTTCCCCTCAAAGATCATGTTTTTGTCTATATTTGAAGCTTTGATTCATTCTATTTGGACTCAAAATGAGAAAGTTACGGACAATCTTGTTTTTCGGGCAATCTAAGCGTCTTCTTCAAAAAACAACTTATAAAATTCATTTTTGAATGCAATTTTCAAATTTTTTCAAATTTTTTTTTTTGAAAAGGTTAAGTTTGTTTGCAAGAACAATCCCACCGTTGGAATTATGGTTTTTTAATTCCATCTAAGAGCTATTGAAGATTTAGTGTTTTGTTCAATTTTGAACCTACTTCTACTTAACAATTTTTTTATATGTGAAAATCAAGTTTTGACATTCTGAGATTTTTTTCCCCGACTCTCAACTCAAATTTTCAACATAAAAAAATTTAACTTTATGGTGTGTAGTGCAAAAACAATCCACAAATGGCCGTCAAAGTCATCTGAAATTGCAATCCAGAGTTCAAAAAAACTTCTTTTTCCAACTTCAAACGCTAATATCTTCCAATCCGTATGGTCAAACTTCATGAAATTTTTACCACATGATCTGAGACAAGTGAAGTACAAGATCCTACAATTAGATTCTTAAAAAAAAGTTTTTTTTGGTTTAGGGAGTGATCGCAACAGAAATGGCAGTTTTCAGTGGTTTCGGAGCCAGAAAATGCCTTGGGCCTTTAGGGGTTAAAGCAGTAGTATCCTTTGTTATCTCCTCCCTGACATTGTTGACAGTTAGCGAGACAAAGAAAAAAATTCTTGGTCTCATTTACGTCTTGTGTAGTTAAGGCATACAATAGGAACATGCCAAAATTATATTTCACTTATTGTGATTGGGTTGAATCCTATAACAATTTTTTTTTTTTGGGAAGGTTTTGAGATTCCAAAAGAAAAACAAAAAACTTCACTAGTTCTAGTAGTATACATTGTTAGAGCATCATTATATATTCATAAGGCGTAATTTTGGATTAGCAACAAATCTTGGATGATTAATTAATGCCCTTTAAATTTTCTTTACCATGACAAATAAACAATTTTTGTTAGAGGTGATAATTCCATCAAATATCACTTTTTCTTCTACAAATAATACGTCAGTATAATAAATATTGCATATTCTTTTAGCTTGGCAAAGTTGAAGATTTTGGATTGGTTGAAAGTTAATATTGTAATTTGCAAGTTAATGTTGGAATAATCAAGTGACCCTCTCTTATTTGATGTGACGAAGCTTGCCGCATTGGTGGAGATGCTCTTTGTGAGCGACAAAGCTTTGCACCCTAATTTCGAGGATTCATCTGTGACCCATTAGGGGTAGTCACAGCCCCTCTGAGAATTGTCCACTTCTCGGAGATTGGACGCATGGCTTTGTGTAAGTGGTTTTCTGTTGTTTCGGGATCGCTAAACCTCTGAGGTTCAGAGTGTGATGTTCTTCTCCTCTGCAGGTGAAGAAAGGAGCTATGAACGGCATTTTCTCCGAGAAAATTTCACCTTCTGCTCCGTGATTGGTTTGCCGTGGTTGCCGTGGTGCTATGCAATTGAACCTTCTCGGAGATTTCATTTTCGCTGCAAAAGGGGTGTCACAGCCCCTCCACAAAACAAGGCTCCCCATTGGCTCCCCATTTCATGCGCCTGAAGAAATTTCTCAGAGAAAATCTCAATCTCGGAGGGGCTGTGACTACCCCTATTCCCGATTGGTTTCCAGCAGCAGTTTCCATCAAGAGATCACTGGAAGCGTTTCAGAAAAAGTGAACATCGAAAGCACAGCAGAATGAATCGACACGAACTCAGCCATGACTGCCGACAATCTGCTTTGCCCCTCCAAAAAATTGCACAAAGTATATGAAAATTGCCCGAACTGGTTCTCCGAAGTCACGCACATCCATCGCTGCGAGCTTTGCACGGCATGGCATGGGGCCTAAACAATTAATTGTAAGCCACGAACTTCATATCTTCATCCCCGCCTGGGCTCGACCTGGTCTGCCTCGCACTCCACTTCGACTGCAATTTCCGAATAAAAGTCGTCTCCCATGGGCAGCGAATATGCTCTCATTTTGTCACTTCAAACGAAGTCATACACCCTCGGGGACTCACTCACTGTTGCGACGGACTTTGGGACGAAGTTTCCGAACCCAAGTTACGAGCTTTCGTCTTCTTTGTCGCCAGCGACCCTGCCTGTGATTCCTGCTGGTCGTCGCAGATGCTTCTCCAAGGTACACGGAGCTGAATTCAGGTCGTGCTTGCCGTGGAACTCACGCTCCCCAGCTTCCAGATTCGCCGAAGAATTCCCTGGGGTGGGGATACAGCAGTGCTGCACAACATGACAACAGGGTTACCGTCGAAGTAGCTAGTCGGTGCACGATCATGGCTCTGCGGAGTCTGATTTTTCTGCGCTGGGCTTGCACGTGAGCGCCGCGCGGAACCATTTGGGTCTGTCGCAATTTCTTGTAGCTCTCGTGCTGAATTGTCCCTTGAATTGTCTCGTGAATTGTCTCGCGGATTGTCCCTTGAATTGTCCCGTGAATTGTTCCGTGAATTGTTGCGATCGAGCGTTACTTGTTGCCCGACTTGGAGTTCAAGGGGAGGACTGAGAAGGAGTCCACATGGCTGCCGCGAAAGGGAGCGAGGAGCGCTTTGCAGGCGCCATGGAGAGCCTCGTCCTGCTGGCGGAGTCCATGCAGCAGGCTTCGGCGTTGCTGGCCGACGCGGACGACGGGGATGATTCCTCCGAGGCTCAGTCGGCTTCGTTTCTCAACATCGTCGCCCTTGGCAGCGTCGTAAGATCCGCGCCTCACCTGCCCCTCACAATTGCTAAATTCTTGCGCAATTTACAAACAAAACTCTGCGCAATTGACGTACTTCTCGGACAAATTGGCCAACAGGAGATGTATCCCGAAGTGACGGAGCGTTTCTCGGATTGCTACTCACGGCATTCGTGTTGTGTGTGTGTTTGTGTGTGTCTAAGCAGGGGGCCGGGAAATCTGCAGTGCTGAACAGTCTCATGGGCTATCCTGTGTTGGTATTTCTCATCACCCAGCTTGCAAGCGCTTCCTGAGACTAAATTTAGAGCTCGTTTAGGAATCATGCATTTGGGGGTGATTCAATTTGCAAGATATGGAAGGTTGTGCTTGTAAGAGAGGGACTTACAAGGAATCGCGGTATATGTCAAGTGAACATACTTCAAGTGTAGATAATTTCGACTTTCCTCAATGAAGCACAAGCAATCTGGTTTGGATCAGATGTCATTCATCTTCATGAGTTTTTTGCCGAGGGAAAGAGTGTTTGTAATTTTCTAGGTTAGGGTTTACGACTTCTTGACACGAGAGTGTCGATCTTGGATGCGTGTTGCAGCCCACCGGAGAGAACGGTGCAACGCGGGCACCCATTGTCATTCAGATGCAGCGCGGTAGCGGAAGTAGCAACAGGGGACTGTATCTTGTTGTGGACGGGAGAAACCCGAGTTTTGTCTCGGCAAGTACGGTCTCTTGCGATCCAGAAGCTTTGTTTGTCTCAGTTTTCTTTACGAGCATCAGCAAGACAGAGGATTATCACTCAGGCCTTTGGATTTTTGTTCTTTTTTTCCCACTTATGGACACCTATTAAAGTATCTACCTTCACGTCCATTTGCACCAGGCGATGTTCGTCATTCTTTGCAGGGGAGGTTGAAAACTTGGACACCAAATGCAAGGAGTGGTCGAACTCAAGGAATTCAGCTCACCCTCCAGTCTGATGCAGGTGAGATTATGGTTGGTAGAGCGTGGTGATGGCCTGCTTTGGTACCAGCAAGCTTCGCTGTTACGCCCAAGATTTCATGGTTCTAATTTGATTGGTCATGCTGTAAATAACATAATCCAGACGGTGGCAAATTTTATATCACCAGAACCAGTCAAGAACAGAGCAATTATTGGTTAAAAAATGCGTAGAACTAAACCAAAGAAACCCTCCGTACGATCGACTCAAAAGTGCTAAAAAACATGAGACCCGATTTGGGCCTCGTCCTTTAGAGGTTAGGAGCGGACTCTACTGTGACATTGATACAGAAGAGTTGGACCTGTGCAGCTCCGCCTTTGAAGTTATGCGATATCCCTGGGCTGGGCGGTACAACAGAGGACTCAATCGTAAGTTGTTTGTTTTGGTTTTTAATTTTTTTCTCGTATGCTTTTTGATTAGCACCTCATCAGCTTTCTTACAGCCATAGCAGTGACGAGCATGACTAATGTATCCTTCTACTTGTCATCACAATGGTATTTCTTCAGGCGCAAGACTTTGCTGAGCACAATGATGCTATTCTTCTGGTTGTGGTTTCAGCTGCATCAGTGCGGGAGGTTGCCACCTCCAAAGCCTTAAAACTGGCTCAAGAACTGGATTCTGACGGTAAGCCCATTACCGAAATGTCGGCTCATCACTGGCCCTATTTACCTGCTTTCTGACCCTTTTCATCACACCCTGTTTGGGCCACTTTAGAGTTTATATTGCACACGTCAAATAAGCAAGCTGAGAATTTGAACTAATATCATGTGCAGCTACGGGTGACATTAGTAGCGTCCAATATTCCATTGCAATTATGAGACTTTTGAGGTAACATGCGTCCAATCTGCCCAAATGTGGTAGCTATCATGCCACAGGGGAGCCTTGTAAATGCAACCTCTTCATTCTCATTCTTGTTACTTGGACCAGCACAATGTCGACATCGATCTAAATGAGTAATTTTTTTGGCACCAGTCAGGGCGTAATTTTCAAGCTTGTTCCTTTTGAGCTGCGCAATCGAAAGTGGTCCTTTTAGTAGATCTAAAATTTGATTACCTCATTGCATATCCTGCACATCAATGCTTACTGAAATCAATCATCAATGAGCTAACGAAGGAGACAGTTGCTGTAGAACTTTTGCGACCTGTAATTGGACAATTAATGTGCAGCTACGCGAACTGTTGGAGTGATCACCAAAGTCGACCAAGCATCATCCGATCGGCGGAGCCTGGATGCAATAGCTGCTCTGCTTTCTGGAAACGGTCCAGCCAGCACGCAAGAAATTCCGTGGGTGGCGATGATCGGGCAATCCGTGTCGATTGCTGCGGCTCATGGCTCCGAAGATTCTTTGGAAACGGCGTGGAAAGCCGAAGCCGACTCTCTCAAGACTCTTCTGACTCAGTCCACACCAACCAAGCTCGGAAGAGTGGCTCTGGTGGAAACCATCGCCAAGCAAATCCGGAAGCGGCTGAAACAACGTCTGCCTACGCTTTTGTCAGGGTAAGAATCTTCTTGGAGTTCACCACTCTTTTGATTCACGGTTTAGTGTACCACCAAAATAGGGTGCCATAGAGTAAGTATGCTTGTTTGGGGTTCAAGTAGTGTACATACCTTTGCAGCTTGAAACTTAATTTAATAACTGTCCTTGTATACATTTGGATCACGATTTTGGATCCTGAATTGCGCCAATCTTACGAAATTGAACACAAAGTTCCAAAGCGCACTAATTGGTATTCCAAGATTTGTGTACGAATAGGACCGGGACTCTAATATGTGTTGTTCAAAGTAGCATTAAACCTATGAAATGGTGTATCATGTACACTGAACAGAATAAACAGTGTAGTTTTGCAAATCACCCTAACTTGGGAATTAGCTCAGAATCTTAGTAGTCCAGAAAACGTTTGTATTGTACGTATTTGATTTGGATTGAATTCCATTTCACCAGTTTCTGTTCTTCGGGTTGGTCCACAGTTTGCACGGAAAGTCACAACATGTTGAAGACGAATTGGTGAGATTAGGAGAACTAAGAGTGGAGACTTCAGAAGGAACTCGAGCAATAGCTTTAGAGCTTTGCAGGGAGTTTGAGGACAAGTTCCTCCAGCACATCAACACTGGCGAGGTATGAGGCAGTACTCGTCTATTTGCTTCTTTCTACTTTCAGGCTTCTGGACCAAGTAACATCGTGACTCAAGTTTACATTGTACGTCTTTAGGTTACCAAAATCCCTTCCTCGTGTACAATGATTATCTCTTCACATTTGTATTAGAAACGACTGGGATAAGATTCTGGATGAGGATTGAAGTGCATCATATTGTGCAGGGGGGAGGATGGAAAGTGGTTGCTAGTTTTGAAGGAGGTCTTCCAAAAAGGATAAAGCAACTTCCACTTGATAATTTGTTCGAACTGAGCAGTATTAAAAAGGTGAGTGTCACTTGCAGTATTTCTAGGCGTTGGTTTTATTCATTTGTCCGTTCCGTTACCCCGTAAGGAACCCAGGGCTCATGGTTTTATTTGACTTATTGGATTGATCATATTGTAAATAATATATAATTCGGATAGAGTAGTTTTGTTTGGTCTGTCAATAGATAGAATAGAATAGAGGTATCCTCTTAACGGAGGTATGTAAACTTGATGTGGGAACCAAGATGAACAGACTCTTAATTTTGAGGTTGAAGAAATCCATGAAGTTCAGTTCTTGTGTCCAAACTCTTGTGTGACCCGAATCAATGATTCTAACCCACCGTGTTTGTTATGTTTCAGCTTGTTCTGGAAGCTGATGGTTATCAACCCTATCTCTTATCCCCTGAGAAGGGACTAAAGGCACTCATTCGGAAATCGCTAGAACTGGCGAAGGATCCGGCTAAATCTTGTGTAGATGAGGTTCTTAATTCTTCCCAATTCAAAGATTCTTCTTTAAATTGCAGAGTGTAAGATTTTGGTGTTGGTGATGCAACACACAATTTTTTCATATTGCTTGTGAGTCTGAAATGTTGGTTGGGATTCTGCAATTCAGGTACATCGTATCCTGGTTGACATTGTTTCTGCTGCTGCAATTGCAACACCCGGGTTGGGAAAGTACCCTCCTTTGAAGCGCGAGGTAAGGAAATTCTTGGTTGTAGCTAGAACAGTTTTCATTGCCGTTGGCTTGTTTCTTTGGGTTAACGGATGGTTTGTAACTTTTTGAATTTGGTGTTTTGATTCAGATGGTGGCGATCGCACATTCTGCTTTAGATGAGTATCGTTCAGAGTCGAAGAAAATGGTGGTCGCTCTTGTTGATATGGAGAGGGCATTTATTCCACCTCAGCACTTTATAAGACTCGTCCAACGAAGGTGATTTATTTTCTATCTCGTTCTTGATACCGGTAGTCAACTTCACAATTTATTTTTTTATTTTTGATAGTGCTGAAACAATTGGGGACCTGATCTCATCTCAGTAACTCATCC
The DNA here is from genome assembly GCA_951799445.1 of Pseudisothecium myosuroides. Lineage (NCBI taxonomy): Eukaryota > Viridiplantae > Streptophyta > Bryopsida > Hypnales > Lembophyllaceae > Pseudisothecium > Pseudisothecium myosuroides. Next base: position 17,561,260 of record OX637287.1, on the reverse strand, counting down.
ATCCATTCATCTATCTTATCTGCTTTCAACGCAATGCCTGTGCATTTCTCCCTTCTGAAAAAGTTGATTTCCAACAACTAGGACTCTGTATATCTAATACTGTATGTGGTCCAACTAACAAATTCTCCTACCTTAGGCTTTCCCATTCATGGTTTGTCTTTCGAACAATCTCCAGATGCTAAGAGAATGTCTGGCACGATTACAGGATGGAAAGACTGCGACGAGAAGATGAAAGCAAAGGACGGAATGTAAAGAAGGGCCAGGAAGCAGAGCACACCTTGTTGAGCAAAGTATGTTGCATAGATTGGCACTTTCTGTTTGCAACTATTGTAAAATGGTGTAGTATATCTGTCACAATGTTGTCTATTTTCGCTGTTAGGTTCTCAAGTCTAACCTTATAACAAGGCTTTTAATAATCCAAGAGTGTTTCAAGAACTTTAGACAACATCATCAAGGCTTCTAAAAAGAATCGTCCTGTGGTCATACAGAAGCCTTGATGATGTTGTCTCAAATCTCTCTTCAGCTTCATTCACTGAAACCCTTTTTATTATGTCTTCTATTTTGCCCGTTTATGAACACCAATGTCGCGATGAAGAAGGAAGGATGATTAAGCTTATGGCAATGACAGGACTAATAGAATTGGAATCTTGCGTAATGATACTGCGGCTTGTTACCATCCTTAGAAAAATGTATCTGGAGAAGAATATCACGTCTAAGTAAGAAGGAAAGGGGCCATTGTATAATTAAAGACTTTTTTCATGTGATACACACCACAGGCAACGACTCCGCAGGCAAATGTAACTGCTTCACAGGGAGGAACTCTGAAGGAAAAGAAGCAAGCGGATGAAGAAAGCAAGGATGCTCCTTCGTCGTTGAAAGTTATTGGTGATAATTCAGCAGGTACTTGAGTTCTGGCTATCAAAGCTATTTGCAGATCATGAAGTCACAATACGTGACTCTGAAGGACTGATAAATGTATAGTTTTAAAATAACCCATTTGATTGATCTTATAGTGAAGAATATCATTTAAATGGGTTCAAATTTCAATTCACTAGAATCAGTGAAGAACATGGCATGTATTGATGATAAAATATACAAAATTCGACGAAGGAGAGTCCCCATATGATAAAATTGTGGAGACCCGATTTTCGTCTAAGTTGTGTTGGAATCGTTTTATTACTTTTGCTTTGTTATTGAACATCGAAAGGATTTCTTTTTCAAATGGAATAGTGCTACTGACTATATTTTTGTTTTACAGCCAGTTAAATATTCGGTTGCTGGGTTGTACAGGTTGGCTTTCCACAAAAAGTGAAAGGACCAATGACTGGAGCAAAAAATGGTTTGTTCTCAACGAGAAGACTAACAAGGTTCAACCTATTCCTTTCCTGTCAAGAAAAAAATTTAATAGTCATTTGATTCAAAAAAACAACGAAATGCGAAAGTACGTGAGTATGAAAATGAAAAAGTACTGAAATGGCAAAATATAATGCTAGCTGTGGGGTTTGAACCCACGCATGCCTACGCATAGGCGATCTTAAGTCGCCCCCCTTAGACCACTCGGGCAAGCTAGCTCATCATGCACCATTTCTAAGATGTTATATATTGCTCAGTTCATATCCAGTGGACTGGAACACTGTTCACCCTAAGCCTCCACAGATAGTTCCGAATCTTTTCTAGATTCTCCACCTTGCCGACATCCTGAATGAAATTTTGAATTTAAGATTTGATGGTGGGGTGCAGTTTGCTTACACGAAAACTCCAGATGAGAGAAGCTTTCGAGGCATCATCAACCTTGAAGTACGTTCACTGGCACTAAAAATTATTATTCTTTCTATTGGGGAGTTTATTTTCATGTTGAGTGAAATGATGCGTTTTTGTAGGGATTTATGTTGGTTTGATGTGGAGATGAATTCAAATGTCTGGATCTCGATGTGGCACCATAATTTGCACTGAGTTTCTCTTAACGATCAAATGAGTTAGCAGAAGTGGAATTAATGCTGTTTTAAATATGGAACTCGGCTGATAAATGGATTCAGTGAGTAAAAAGATTCTTATCGGGTCTCGAGTCTTTTAGGAGTGCCTACTTGAAGATGGAGCAGATGAACCTGAGCAAGCTGCAAGTGAGAAGAAATCCTCCAAAGACAAAAAGGCGGCCAATGGCCAAGTCAACCCTGTAGCAAGTCTGATGTTCAAGCTGAGTCACAAAATGCCATACAAGACGGTTTTGAAAGGTGATTTTTATCATTGCAATTTGATTGAAAAATTTCAATTTGATTGATAGCCCTGTTTTTCATTTTGTACAATGTTGGTTTTCATAACATCATTATCCAATTCTGCTAGGGTCTCTTTGCCTCCTACATTGACTGGGAGCCTGCTCATTGGTGTCAATGGTCAGTTCAATAAAAATTTCTGACCAAGAATCCTAGGAAGTGATATTCCATAAGCCCTAAGGGAGGAAATCTATGGGATCTAGAATGTGAACTTGTGTATTCATACTGACACTGTATTCTGTTCCAGCCAAGCATGCTATAGTATTGAAGGCTGAAAACATGGCTGAGAAGCTTGAGTGGATGGCAAAACTGAGATACTGCATCGGCAACGCCCAAGGCCCTAGCATCAAAAGAGACGCAGAGTTTGACTCCAGCCAAAGACACAGCAGCACTCCTCAAACTTCGGGGGTAAGTCACCTCCTTGACAAGTTCCAAATTTGAAAATACAAATTCTTTATGACTTCTCTATGATCTATAGTTTTTAAATACTGACATTTCATACTTCCTACTGAATTCTCTAAAACCCTCTGTTCCAAAAGCTTTCAATCCGCTAAATCTAATACAGGGGTTCATTTCGAAGTTTCCAACGCTAGTCAATTTAAGCACTCATGTTGAAGTCGTGGGCATCCTCAGAATCAATATTTATAATCAATAATATACTGCGGGAAAGATTTTTGGGGTGACACATTTAGATAGGTTTTGCAATTAGGGACCTCATATTAATGAGACCCCCCAAATTACAAACTCAATTGTCATCTTCATCATTTGAATTTGTCATTGTTTTCTATGTATATATGTTTATTTTGCTCCACTATTCCCAAGTATGCTGAAAAGCTTCCCTCCTGCCTCATTGGGCTGGTGGCAGGAGATGAGCGCTGTTGTAAGAAGGCCTGCTGATCTAGACGAGGATCTTAGGCTTATGGCTCAAGAAGTTCGGGACTACGTTGACGCTGTGCTAAATAGTCTGTCAGCCAATGTACCCAAAGTGAGTTCTTCACATGGTTCTGATGAACATGCAACTCCATTAACTCTTTCTCGTGACTCTGGAGTGATATTCTGCATTGTTCTCGGCATTATTCTATACTGGGGGGTGGATTTCTTGCAATACTTACTGCAATTTATTTGTTTTTTATAGGCAGTGGTGCTTTGCCAAGTCGAAAGAGCAAAAGACGCGATGCTTAATCAACTCTACAGCTCGATCAGGTATGAGGGCAAGTTCGATTTACTGTCAACAAATCTAAAGACAACCAGATAATGCTTCACTTGCAAAACCAATTTCTTACGAATTTAGCTAGGGTGAATGAATCACATGGGGAAGTGATGTGAAAAGTATCACATGTCAAGCTGTCCTCCAAAATTCACGGGGTCTAGATAATGTGAAAGTACAGCCTTGCTATGAGAAATAACATGCCAAACCATGAGAGTAGTAAGGGATATTATTTTCAGTGAGGTTTCATTTTCAAGATAACAAACATAACCTCAATGGTTGGAACTTGTTCAATCAAGTAAAAGTTTTAAAATGACAAATGACAGCATAACGCTTAAAAGAAAACATGGCAATGATATACAATACTGTTCTCCATGTTCGATGCTAGCTTGCCACGTTTATAGAAATGGGCTCCATTGAGGTAATATTGAATTAAAGTTGCAAATGAAGCCATAAATGTAAGGTTTTTCACCCCTACATTTTTTGGAGCCCTGGTCATTTCAAGCCCGAAAAAGAAGGTAGTGTGAGCAGTTGAGAACGGTGTGGGATTTGTGGATGTGGGCAGTGCACATCCCACAGAGAGAATCCAAGAGCTACTGCAGGAGGATGTTGAGGTAAAGCGGCGTCGTGAGAAGGTGAAACGACAAGCTTCGATGTTGAGTCGACTTACTCGACAACTCAGTGTCAATGAAGCTCGAGCTTCCGCTGCCACTACTGAAAGCGGAGAGCCAGGCAAGATTTCATATTCAATGTTTCATATTTTAGCTTACCGGTAGTATGGTTTCTGGGAATGAACTTGGGCTTAGGAAATAGTAAAAAATCAGATAATCTCAATCTATTTATCAACCCTTTTCGGATGTCACTAATTTGCATAATCTTTCAATGGTAGATTAGGCCGTTTTGAGTTTTCATTATGCATCCACATTATATATTTTGAAATCTAAATATTCATCCTGTTCGCAGTTGTTAGATTAGGGTGTCGTTTGGATGTTTCACTTAATGTTCCATCTAAGCATGCATTTGGTAGCTTGAGCAAGTGTACCAATATTGCAATGATCTTTGCATACCCACATAAGTGGGTTAGCGGGTTATTTGCATAGAGGTTATGGTAATTTTTTCGTGCTTATTGTTTCATTAGTGCAATTTCTACATTACATTCGTGAATAGCTCAAAAAGGTCCTAGAAAACCAGGCCAGCTACAAATATCCCTCCCTTAGATGTCTAGGGAGGGAGTTCAATTTAAGATTTCAGTGAATGTACCACATTGGGTATTGAGTCCCAGTAGTCCTGAACTGGCAGAGAATGAAAAGAGGGACCTTGTTAAGTCTGTTCAAGAACGTTACGTATGCTGCAATCCTACTCCTAACTTACATTCTGCTTGTGATAATGCCGAAAAAGTTGACCAAAGCCTGTGATGTTATGCTTCAGGATCTCCCGTCAATATTGAATCTGAGGACTGGCGGGTGGCCTTTGAAGGGGCTGGCAGCGACTTACATTCCCCACGATCATCTAGAGTCAGAGGACGCTCTCCCAGAAGGCGAGAATCTCCCATGAGAGCTGCATCCCCACAGCTTCGTTCACCCCGGTATGTCAACAATGGTTATGACGAGAACGACGAAGGAGGGGCTAGCCGCCGTGCTCCTGGAAGATTCCCCCCTCCACCACCAGCAGGGTACAGGCCATAGGGTTGCAATAGACCTCTAGACCAACATGATCCAAAAGCCTGACTGATTTAGTCTAATCTTTCAGTCACACGAGACATATCACCAACGCAACAGAAATTCGTGGAACCTGTTTTACAATGCCTCAGAATGTTTTCTGAATCTCAACACAATGTGCAGGTCTGGGTCTTATGTCGAGTATAGTGAAAGCTGAGACCTCCCCCTTCTGTAGTGAAGGCCCTGCAGGAGACTGCACCATTTGTTTAGGTACATAGTGTTCTCTATCGAGATTTTAGTGCTTTCATATTCTTGGCAGAGCTGGATGACATAGTTGTACAACTTTGCAAGATGTCTGTAAGATATTCCTTTAGGATGCTGAGCAGTTGACTCAGCATTAACTCCATCAGCTGTGTCTGCACCTGATACTATTCCTCAGCTCGCATAGTTTCATGATAACTCCGAAAATTGTGCGACTGTATGTCAAGTGACACTTATACCAGGAATACTTCACTCATAAGCCTGGTGTAAGCCAAGCTTTGAGTGCCAAGGTGTTGCAGTTCCTGCAGTATTTATGTAGGATAAGCCACTCCATGGAGTGGCATATCCTACACATTTTGAATGATCGTGCAGTGAAAGATAGAGGAAGGACTTACACCTTCAGTTGCTTCTTGTACTTTTGTTTGATCAACTGGATGGTGGAGAGCAAGGCCCCTTCTCACGTAGGCCTCCCACCTGACCTGCTCAGGATTATGGTTTTCCTTTAAGGATGTTCTCTCGTCTTCTATTGACAGAAATGTTTTCACATGAGCTGACAGTTGTGCACATCCTATCTTTGATCTTTCTATGCTCTTCCACCTGCTCGATGTGGACGAGTTGTAGATGGTCATATGTTGCTGCAGATTTTGATGATCTGTGGGAGTTCAAATAGAGAATGTTCTACTGACCTGGATCGCGGAGACGTGAGTTTCCTCTAAGCTTTACAGAGACAATCTGATACCGGCAAGCCATAACCATAAACCACATGTTGCCTGTGGTTCTTCAACATAAGTTCAGAAATCACTGCTTCACCCATCCCCTGCCACTTCGCTTCTGCAAACGACCGCCTATCCAAGACCAGATTGCGATGCTTTCCAGCCAAAATCCGGTCCGTCAGCACCATCTTGTCCATATTCCCAACAAACGTTGCAATGTAAACATCGGCACGGAGCGAAACAAACCAATCAATGGCAGCTCGACTACTCCCTTTCAACCCTCGGAGCTGATCAGCACGCAAGAAATCCGACTTCTTCAGCACACGCGAGTACGTTCCAGTGAGCTCCTGAAGCTCCAATACCTCCGATCCAGCAGCGAGGTAAATAGGAGTGGAACCCGGAATGCGAAGCGCTTGGAGAATGACCCTCGTCTCCGCCGGCGTCAGTGGACATTTCCCTTTCCGTCTCCAACTTTTCTCAGCTGATTCTCCAAGCATATGACGTCCCCCTCGAGCTCTCTCAATGGAAACAAACGATTCACGAGAAAGATTACTATACCGACATCGGCTGTAAGCGATCATATCCGGCTCGAACCGCAGGTGAAGCGCCACGAAAGCACGCGGAAGCTTTCGAATAATCACTTCCGCCGTTTCTTGCAAGCTTCTCACGAGCCGTAAAGATCGAAAGCAAGCTTGACACCGGGCTCTCTTCCCCAAATTAGGGCTAGCCTCACGGTCCCCCCTCTGACTCGCCGATGGCCGAAGCAGAATCAATTTGTGCCGCACAAGCAGCGGCAAGAGCTCTTTCTTATAATCAAACGGATCCCTCCCTTTCTTGCAAGTAATTGCGACTGGCTCCGTGGACGCCATCGCCGCAGGAAGCTCCCGCAAGACTTCCACCCAGCCTCGAACCCTTTCAAGGAAAAACTCCACATCGAAAAGCTGAGCAAAGCCGCTCGTGTCGTTCCAGTAGGGCGAGGCGTCGAATTTCGGGAGCAAGAGAGTGGCATTGAGGAGTTGCGCAATGCCCACGCCCTTGCAGAAATCGCGACGCATTTGGTTCAAGCCCCCTGCGCATGCGATTAGGAGGTAGCCATTGGTGTTCTGTGGGGGCCGTCGGGGAGATCCCCACCACCAGGAGCACGGCATCCATCGTGCAAGAGTTGGGTTGTTGCGCCAAAGCTCCAAGTCTAAGGAAGGGCGACGAGGTTGCGAAGAGAAGAAGGGGGAGTGCGGATCGTTGGAACGCTGGAACGTTACCATGAAAATGCAAACAAATGTGAAGGTCGCCAAGCAAATGGAACGCCGCATGGCTTCCTCTTTCAAGCTCCGGTTGCTCGACCTGCAGCTGAGAATAGGGGTAAGGTAGAACCACCCATTCCAGATCAAAGAGCCATAGGCAACCTGTAGGATGCACTATTTCCGACCAAGGAGGGTCCCAAACTTGGGATGTGTTTTTTCCTCTTTGAAATGTGTGTTTTTCTCCTTTTCAAGGTTGGGACAATTAAGGTCATGACACATGTCCCAAAGTGCACCAAAAACAATGAGCAAGATAGTAGGAAGTAGTGAGTGGGAAAGTAGTTTGGCTATGCACAAGAACCAAATTTTGGAAAAAAAAAAATTTTGGACACAGGATCTTGTAGTATGCTGGTTTGAGAAGATGTAGAAAAATTCTCAGAATTTTCCACCGTGTGGATTGCAAGATATTAGCATTCTAATTGACAAAAATCCTTTTTTGGGCCATGCAAAAAAACATGCACATGCACTTCACAAGGTCACATTTGTATGAAAAAATATCCAAAATGGTGGTTACTCTTCGGATTCATTCTTTAGGGTAAGTTGGCTACATGCTTGAAATTTTTTTGGTCATTTGGAATTGTACAACATTGATATAGGAAAAAATAGTAAGTAAAAAGAACTAGAGAATGATTCAAAACACTAAACTTTTAAGAAATTAATTATGGAATTGAAAAATGCCAATTCCAATGGTGGTAATGTTGTAATAAACAACCTACATCCTAAGATTTTATTTTTTTCCAAAATATTAAAAATTGAGTGAAATAAACAACTTCAAAATTTATTTTTTGTATAGAGAATCCATAACTGCCCACAAACTAAAATTCCTTGTAACTATTGATTCATTGATTGAAATGGAATGATTCAAAGCTTTTCATGTATATATAAATCTTAAAAATCAATTTCAAATTTTTGTTTGTGAAAAAAGTGATTTTTTCAAATCTACTCAAACTACCCGGCTGAGAAAAAAGGTAACATATTAGGCCATAACTTTTGACTCATATTTCCAAATGTTATAAAATTTTGTTCACATGAAAGATATTCCTTGTCCACAACTTCTATTAAAGTTTGGCCCTAAAATATGCAAATTTCTAGTCACAAGTATAGTGACAAACGAAACCGAGTACTATTGTGAAACGTTTTCATTCAAACAACCATACCGTAAGCATCAATGGACAAAGTCCAAAAGTGTATATACTAAAGTTGTAGTATACGACATGCTACACATTACCATGGAAGTTTGAAGAAAAAAATAGTTGTGATTTGAAAGAAAATCAATTTCAAAGTTAGCCATGTCTAAAATTCAGTATTGTTCAACATGATTTGGAATTCTTTTATTTTTGTCAATTTTTTTTTAGAACTCCAAAAAAACTTTTTGTGCCTTGGCATGTTGGTATACATCATTCCAAATTGTTGTACCCAAGAATTGAAGGAAATTGCCATTTATAAAATTTAAAACACCAACAATTTGACAAACATACAAATGATGTTTGTTCTCACAACATTTGATTTCTTTTTTGGAATTGAGAGCATGGAATAGCATTAGCCATTGTAGAGAGAGCATAGGTTGCAATATGGACCATTATTACATCTTCATGCCTTTGCATTTGAAATATTTGTTGAATTAGACAATGCATTCAATTTGTATTTCGCAATTGCATAATGTGTTTTTAAATTCAACTTCTTTTGTCCAAAGACTAGAGTTCATGATGCTCATAATTGATTCAACAAATCTCAAAAAAAAAAAATTATCACTGTCAATATCATAAAAAAAACTGAAAATTACCAAAAATTACACTGACCCTCATCAAATTTTCAGTTTTTTTATGATATTGACAATGATAATTTATTTTTTTGAGATTTGTTGGATCAATTATGTGCATCATGAACTCTAGTCTTTGGACAGAAGAAGTTGAATTTAAAAACGCATTATGCAATTGCGAAATATAAATTGAATGCATTGTCTAATTCAACAAATATTTCAAATGCAAAGGCATGAAGATGTAACAATGGTCCATATTGCAACCTATGCTCTCTCTACAATGGCTAATGCTATTCCATGCTCTCAATTCCAAAAAAAAAATCAAATATTGTGAGAACAAACATCATTTGTATGTTTGTCAAATTGTTGGTGTTTTAAATTTTATAAATGGCAATTTCCTTCAATTCTTGGGTACAACAATTTGGAATGATGTATACCAACATGCCAAGGCACAAAAAGTTTTTTTGGAGTTCTAAAAAAAAATTGACAAAAATAAAAGAATTCCAAATCATGTTGAACAATACTGAATTTTAGACATGGCTAACTTTGAAATTGATCTTCTTTCAAATCACAACTATTTTTTTCTTCAAACTTCCATGGTAATGTGTAGCATGTCGTATACTACAACTTTAGTATATACACTTTTGGACTTTGTCCATTGATGCTTACGGTATGGTTGTTTGAATGAAAACGTTTCACAATAGTACTCGGTTTCGTTTGTCACTGTACCTGCCTAAAATCGCTATATTGCTAAAAATAGCAGACTAGTCTTTTAGGGGTTAAAATAAACTAGCCTATAATAGGCAAAAGGCCTATAGCAAACATCTAGGGAATGGACCATTATAATCTTGCATCAATTCATGGCACACTTTAATCAATAAATGAGATTTGGATTACCATAGTATCTTTTCAATTTCAACAACCTCTATCAAATATTGAATGAAATTTAACTTTTCAACTTCAATAGTTAAAATGGGATTTCAACACTTTTCATCATCTAATTAAAATATTGAATTAATAAAATATTAAACAATTGTACAAGTATCCAATACAACATTCTACTAAGTATTGTATTATTGTTGCTACCCTATTCTATTGGTATCCTCTCTATGTAATCATTTACATGGATTATCGCTATTGTAAAGTACAGCACATTCTACATGTATCAGAGGACAAGAAGGAATGACAAAGTTTAGATTTATTTTACAAAAGAATCATTTATATATAGTCTAATCAATCTTGCACGGATAGCTAGCTTGTCTCAAATTTGAAATTCCAAAAACTTCTATATCTACTCATACTGTTCTAGGTTAAAAAAAGTCATCAAATTGTTTTGCCCTAGTGGAACCCCTCCAAGAGTAAGTCTTATGAATTGGGCGCCATCACAAGATCTACAAAATGCAGTCGACAAAATGAACCATTCTAATCATGTTCTTACAAGACCAAAAGTTCAAATGAGATCTAAAGTTTGTAGCATCATTTGTGACAATCCAATGAAACTAACTAAATCATTTAGACTTATCTTATTCCATAAGCAACTCACTTGTTGCACTAAAATGTGCCACCCTCATTTGGACAAGCTTATCAGAAACGTGAACAAACCAAAAATCGGGACCTACATATCTAATGGTGAGCAAAGGGAAAAAACTTGCCTCTAGAGCTTGTAGAATAATTTCTAGCTGCACAATGGGGTGCACACCATTAAAAATTCACAAAACTTGTGAGAGATCTGCAAATAAATAAATAGATAAAAATTCAGAAGAGTTTTGTGAAAGAATTGTGCAAAATCTCACAAGAGTGAGCAACAATCACCACCTTCGGCTGAACTTGAACCTGATGTTGAGCGGGCAAAACAATGGCGACAGTAGCGTGGATGGACTTGTTTTGGAAAGTGGACGCCAAACCTTCTTGACCCCACTTGGATCAACAGCAAGCACGACATGCATTGGAATTTACACAGACCGAGAATAAGAGGAGAAGGGTTACAAAAACAGGGTATGAACCCCATGGTATGATTGGAGTGGGCCAAACAGAGCTTGTGTTTACAATGGTAAGAACAACTCTATTGCAAACTCCAAGTCAAACATGATCACAATTGTAGAAGAATGGCATCCATTTAGTGTTCCATTGCATCATTGCTATGTACTTTTCAATTTTCTTAGGAAACGCTACAATGCTCTGTCCGTGCCATTGTTGAGGTCTTTAGAGACCACGCAAGAGCTCATAAGGTAACAGGTTCAGAAATCGCCCACCTAAGAGCTGAAACTGAATTTGGGGGAGGTGAAACGTCTCGAAATATTTTTCAGTAAATTTTATTTGCAAGACAAGAGGAATTGGCATCTAACCCAAGTTGTTTCATATTTTTTGGAGCTTTTTGGAATTAGTTATGAAATTTTGAAGTTGAAGTGGCATAGGGCTCTAAAATCGCCCACCACATTGTTTGTACACCACTGAAGGCTATTAAATAGTTACATGTACAAAGCAGTGTATATTTGAATAGGGTGGGTGATTTTAGAGCTTGTGCGATTTCAGAGCCTGTTACCTTACAATGACTAAAACCCTTCAACTATGAAGGAATCATTCTCATTCATGATGTCTTTGATGACACAAAGTAAGTTTTACAAGATGTTGCCTAAGAATGAAACGTGGATGCACTACGGCTGCTCTGTACGAAGAGACACTAAGATAGAAGCACCTAAATGTAACAAGAGTCATTTATGGACATTTAGAAAACGACTTAAATCCATGTGCAAGTAGACCCTGAAAGTAAACAAGTAGGGACCCATAGTAAACAGGTGGGATTCCAAGAAGTTGTCACTCTCATGAAGGAGGTTCTTGCGTTGGCCAATCACTTGTGCGTGACTCAAGCTTACAATGTGTCTCTTTGGGTGTTTCTGTGCCCACTTTGGTGTTAGTCTAGTGTCCACAATAGGTATATCTATGGAGTTGTTTTCGAAAATTCATATTATATTCATACAAGCTCGTAAAAAATACAAAACCACTTTTATTGATTTTTCAAACCATTTTGTGACAAGCACATATCCTTTCATTCTATAGCTACCCTCAAGATCTGCAGATCTTGAATAAGTGTCACATTATGGTGCTTCTACCTTACTGCAACTGGCCAGCGACTTCACGTTCCTACTCAAGTTGAAGCAGTGGAGCTGCAATAGCATTGCAAAGCAGCAAGCTGACGCAATGCAACGCAGCAAGCGATGGCGGCCACATCCTTAGATAATTCTAAAGAATCCCTTATAATAGGGACCTGGCCTATTTGTGCCACTAACACAATAATATATAATTAATCAAGCATCCCTAACAAGTAACAACCACTCAACCCGGTCAATGGGACACTTAAAGCATCTTCCATTCTTCCTGCCAAGATATAACTTAAATTTGGACTGCTCCTTCACACTGAAGACGGCTTATCCGAAGAACCAACTTGCCTTTGTCACAGTCTGGACCGGAGCTCAAATCCTCAACTTCAACTAGGTGGCGGCATGGCTTCCACTATTGAGACTCTAATTTTGGTAAGTTCAACGCTCTTCTCAACTTGTTACTGTTGTCCAGCCTCGATACAATTCAATCTGTTTGATCAATTGCCAAAACGAGCTCGAAGCCCATAAGCATCCTCAATCGGTGAATGTATGCAAGTTCGTTGGGAAAATGATGTTGTAGTGAAGGTACACTTGCACGTTTCTATGGAAAATGGTGTTTCAATTAATGAAGGGACACTTGGCGTTGCTGACGAGGGAGTTCCTATTTGCATGTTCTCATTTGTATCGGTGCCAATTGCAAATTCCGTTTGAAACGCCACGGGAGACTCCATCTCCTGTGCACAGAACCACTTTGTAGCAGTTGTGAGAACTCACCTTTAGTTCCTACTGTAAACGAAAGTTTGGTTGTATTTTGAAACGGCTGGAGACGCTTTTTTACATAAAACATTTTCTTGCAGTTGTAGCATTCAATTCACCCTTACCTTCTCCACTGTAGATGTCAACCCCAAAAGTTGGACTTTTGGTGTGGGGAGAATGCAAACTTGTTGTGCGATTCTTGTCAAGATTCTTGCAGCATTTAATTGGTACTCCAGATTGTGCACGAAAAGAATCTAATGATTCCTTGCTTACGGTCTTGCCCTTCAAGAATGTTGGAATCATGTAAAATAGTGGTGTCTGGTTTGTAATTCAGAATCGCACTTCCAGCCTATGTCCGGGACGTGGACTTTGAGGAACATTGTCCAAAGGAAGATTATAATTCATCGTTCTTCTTAGGGGAATATCAGAAGTATAGAGCTTGCATATGTCAGTAGAGAGTAAAGAGTATGAGAGGTGTTCTGCACTCTCTTCATTCTTGTAGCTTTGGGGATTCATGAACTCAAGATTGTGCACGAAAAAGAGTCTAGATTTCTTTGCCAAGGTTGTTGATCGAGGGCATCTCTTCAACTATGTTGAGAGTCACGTAACAACGCAAGGATGTCAAAGCTGGTTTGTAATTTCAGAATTGTCAAAGAGCTAGTACTTTGGGGAAGATCTTGTACTCAATTTGGTACAAGCCTGTAAAATAGAATTACGAGATCTGATGCACAGAAAGAGCATCTTTAGTTTCCCTTAAGGGAATATTCAAGGTTTCCCAGACGATTTTGCACTAGGAACAGGGGAATCCAGGAATTAGAGATACATAATCTCCCTCAATTTCAATAAATTGGGTGAATTCACAACAGATTTTGCCACTTTGCAGGACAAGCAGCCTGAAACTTAAAAACCTACACCAGTCCTACTTTCTTAAAGCTGTGAGTGCATGAGTGTTACAATTTCTGGTTCCAAGAATCACGCCAATTAAACGACGATATGGTAAAATTGGCGCATGAAATTGGCGTAGTCCACGACTTCGGCACTTTCAGGCCGCGCGGCTTGAAACGTAAACGTACACCTGACCTCGTTCGTAGAGCTTTGTGTAGCTTTGTGTCACAATTTCTGGCACAGAACCACGCCAGATGAACGACGTTCATTGCCGATTTGAACGAAATTGACGCCCCTGTGAATGAATATTTAATTGCAGGGTGTGGCTGTGGCGTTGCTGGTGATCTATGGAAGCATGTTGCTATGGAGACGACAATGCAGCAAGTATCTGAACTTGCCGCCAGGTCCTCGAGCGCTGCCCATCGTGGGGTCGTTGCATTTGCTGGGCACGCATCCGCACCGCAGCTTGGCGGAGTTGGCTTCGCAGTATGGTCCGCTCATGTCCGTGTGGCTGGGGCAGCGGCTCTGCATCGTGGCGAGCACGCCGGAGGCGGCCAAAGAGTTTCTCAAGCTCCAGGATGCCAACTTCGCCTTCCGCCCCTCGACCCGAGCTGCCGAAATCGTTACATTTGGAGGTGTGCATTCCCTTCTCCCACACCCCATTTTGTATAAGGAAATCAGAAATTCGAAAGAGGGCAGTCCTCAAGGTGGAAACCAAGAACGGAAATTTGCCAAATGGTTGAATGATCTATAATTCCTGGTTAGAAGAGAAGAGAACATAACATGTGTTGATGTTGCCTTGGTTCTACAGTGATGGTGTGCCTCTACATCCTCCACCTGTCTAATTCATCAGTAGCTACTATGATGCACTATTGGGGTGTGGAATATACCACACCATCACTGTAGAGCTACCAAATGTTATGAACCTTGCATTGAAGCTCAAAACCCTAATTCCTGGTTTGAAAAAGAAGATCTTGGTATTGAAACTCAAAATACTAATTTGTTAGCAAAGTCCATGATCCCAAAAATATAATTTTGGGAATTTTTGGCGGTACTTGATATCAGATTGAGAATCCCTTGAAGCAGAAATTTAGGGCAAACCAGCCTAAAATCTCAGGTTTTGTATATCCTACACAAAGGTCAAATTTAGTAGAAATTAAGTCAATTTTGAAAAAAAAAGTGCCACGTGTCATCTTGTGAATGTGTAAGGTGATATAGGTCCCTGAGAATCTGACATGAAAATTCAATTTTGACACCAGTAAGTGCTGAATCAGACCTTCACGTACGGTAATTTTGCGGTTATGGGTTGGTATGTTCCTTTCATTTCTTGAATTTTTACTTCAATTATAGTAGCAAATTTATTGAATTTAGGATCAATAATTTGCCTAGAGTTCTCATCATGAATCAACTATTCGGGATGAATGTCACAATTTTTTTGGAGCCTAGAAACTTGCCAACTTAATAAAATTGATGATTGTTACTAATTCAATTCACTCTTGACAATTCAGATATTGTGTTTCATGAAATCACACCTGTAATTCGACACTTGCGGAAAATCCTTATGACAGAGCTCATGTCTACAAGCCACAATTAAAATCCTCTCAATACATACGAATGGAAGAAATGGCATCTACCCTTTGCAAAATAGCCAACAAGAATGACCCAATTTGTGTGAAGATGCATATGACCTTCATGACAACAAATGTCCTATCACGCATGGTCTTCAACAAACGGTTCTTGGGTTTGGAAGAACAAGACCATGGCACTAAAATGGTCCAAGTAATGACGTTTGATATATTTTCCAAAATTTAGCTAAGATCTCAAATATGGCAAGAATGTTGTCAATTTCACTCCTCCTTCCAACTCTTCTTTCAAGTCAATATTAGTTCAATGGCAACCTATATATAGAAACATGGAAAGTGCCTTCACTATAAATTTTATCTTTTGATAACCATTGTTGGTAGAACATTTGAGCTTGTCCAATAGTTTGGTAGAAATATACCTCTCTTTTGACATTTTTGGGGTAGAAATTCTACTCTATTAGCTAAGTGCTTCCAAAAGTTTCATTATTGAAATTAGCCAAGAATTCTCTATACTTGACATTTTGCTAAAATTCATGTAATTTGTTTTGGTTGGATTCAGGAATTCATAGAGATTCTAAAGGAATTGACTATTTGTATTAGTACTATTCACATCGGAGACTTCTTCAATGTCCCAAAGTGGTTTGACTCTCAAGGGTTGAACAAGCGATTTCGAAAGTTTCGAGCTCGCATAGACAGGTTCTACAAGAAGATGATTGATGAATACAAAGAAGATCAAAGGAGGAAGCCCTCCAAAGAAGGAAAGAAAACACTCTTTGATATTTTTTTAGAGCAGTTGGATTTCCCAGAGAATGGAGTTACTGAAGTTCACATCAAAGGAGTCATTTATGTAAGTAATTCCAAAAATACAAACTTAAAATTTTATATCTCAAGCTCTAAATCTAGACTTGTTATTGATGCTTTTAAAGTATTGACTATTATTTTGAGTTCAAGGTCAAGTTTTGACACATATACAGTTTAAACTTTGAAAATTCATAAACTTTTCAAATAATATCTTATTTCAACGTGATTGATATCTAAAGAATAGATGTTAAACTGCATTGAAATCATCTTTCAATTGCTAACAAGTCCTTCAACAATTAAATTATTTTAAACATTATAATTGTTTAAACAATCATTTTTAATGTGTTGTTCCCTAATAATTGCAATATAATGCACTCACATAATTTCTAAATCCACAATTGCTTAAATCATATGTTCTTGCAAAGGATGTGACATAAACTCCAAGTCCTAAAATCTCCAGTCCTAGAATTGCTTGAAGTCATGCACAAGTGTAAGATGATTGAGTTGTTGAGATGGATCCCTTCATTGCCAGGATTTTTTAGGAGCTGGGACAGAGACAATGGTAGTGACAACTGAGTGGGCCATGGCAGAGGTTCTTCAAAATCCAACAATACTAACTAAGGTGACTTCAGAGCTTGACCGTGTAGTTGGCTTAAACCGCACCGTCCAAGAATCCAACCTCCCTCACCTCAAGTACCTCCACGCCATTGTCAAAGAGACGCTCCGCTTGCATCCTCCCACTCCATTACTCATTCCGCATGAGAGCAAGGTCGCAACCACAGCTTTTGGCTACGACATCCCTACACAAACGCGCTTGTTTGTAAACGCTTGGGCCATCGGGCACAACAATAGCATTTGGGAGAAGCCTTTGGAGTTTGTTCCGGAGAGGTTTTGGGAGGGAGGGAAGAATGTAGCAACAGAGTTTTTGGGGCAACATTTTGAATTTTTGCCGTTTGGATCGGGGAGGCGGCAATGCCCTGGGATGGGGTTGGCATTTGCGGCAGTGCATTTGCAAGTGGCGAGCTTATTGCATGCATTCAAGTGGGAGGCACACAAATTGGAGTTGGAGGAGGCAAGGCTAAAAGTGACTTTGTCAATGCAACAACCCTTGGTTGCAGTGGCAAAAACAAGATTGCCATTGCATTTGTACAAAGGGTAAATGCATAGATATGGAAGTTCCACATGCTTTTAGCATCCTAGATCCTAAATCTATGCAACATCCTTGCATTAGTTGTGAGATATTCCTTTCATAAGATATCATATATAAGCGGATATGAAGTTGTTAGAACAATGTAGGGAATAGTAGAGAAGGTGGTGAAAGTGTAATATTCTTAACTAGTTGAAAGACCATCTTTTGGAAAGATATCATGTGTAGGCTTCTATTGTGCTATTGAAATGATGGAGAGAATAATAGAAAAGGCAATGAAATTATCAAATGTAACTTTCAAAATGGCGTGGATTTGTTACTTATTTTCCAATTTTTCATTATGTAAAAGAACAAATATTAAATCCAAAACTCACAAGCTATTTTCTAATTACTTCCAAGACCAAAATGTAATACAATGTTATACAACTTGTTTACTTTGTCTTCAAAATTGGTTTCTTCTCAAAATTGGAAGAAACATTTGGTTTCTAAAATCTTGAACTCCAAAGTCACTCACACAAATTCCTTTTCACTTGGTAAAGATGATCACAAAAAACTATACAAAAGTAGCCTCCTTTTCCAATGTATTGTACATACCAAACAAGATTTCAAATATGTCAAAGTTCAAGCTTGTATTTTACAATAGAAGGTGATTCTAAAATGCACTTTGGAACCTCTACGTAAGATATAGTATTTTCGGGAAAAGATTCTAGAGTCAAAATCACATAGTGCCCCTTCTAAAATAATAAACCCAGGTAAACTCTCACAAGAAGTCAAAAAAACTCTATCACCTCCTTACACTCGAGCAGGGACATATTGAGGCAATGAAAATCCCATTGAAGTAAAGAGTTGTTACAACAAAGGTAAGTGTACTATGGAGACACTGGCAATGGGTTATGATAGAGGCACAGATTTGCAAGTGCAATTTATTTACATTAGATGTTTTAATTTCAATCTCCATTTAAAAAGTGGGAGGTTATATAAATGAGCATCCCCATGAGGAAGCAATGGTGGTGGGCTTGGTGACCAATCTATATTAAATAAGTAGCAAAACTCCTAGCATGCCCCGGTCTACAAGGTACTTTCTCACTAGTCAACATTTCCAATCCATAATGATTGCATTGAATTTCAATTCTAATTCTAATAGAATGACAAATGACTACTAAGTAGAGTGACAAATTCAAGGCAAATTGTGCAGTCATTGATCAACTTGGATCTTTGTAAAAATTCTCCACCCACATCAAGTTTAGGTACCTGGAGCAAAATGTGGCATGTACAATAAGGTCACTTCATTTACGAATTTTCTAGTCAGTTTTCACTAGAAAGTTCAACAACTTTAGGAAGCTCTAGCATGCTCAAAATGAACCACAAATTGCATTGGAATTGCAATGAAGTTCACTTCAACTTCATAACAAGTGAAAAATGAATAATTTTGAATCATACAACAATTTGGATTTCTTTTATGCTCTACCTACCATTTCATAGAGAACCTTTGGACATAGTCAAAGTTTTTTTTGCCATGGGGTGAAGAACAAGCAAGAAAACATACAAGCAATTCAAGTGGTATGAGATCAAGTATCTCTAAAGCAGTTATAAAGGTTCATTTCTTATATGTACTATTGAATACAAGTTGTAATTTTCACAAATGTTGGCAGCACTAGATAATACATAGTGTATAGAAAACATTAAATTCTTTGTATGATTTTCAATTACATATGTGTATTTGAAAGGATGATAAAGTAGACTTCAATGTGATTCCAATGCAATTTGAAATTTGAAATTCAATTCAATTTGAGCATACATGGGCCTCCCAAAGTTGACCTAATCTTAGCAGGGTGCAAAAATTCGTAAATGAAGTAGACCTTACTGGACATTGTTCCAAAATCTGCACCCCACGCCATTGTATGGAGTGCCTTGGCTCCCAAGCCTTGCATACAGTGAGCGCTTCCTTATCCATCCTTAACCCCTAAAGGATCTACGTATTATTTATAACAACATAGCAATTTTGAGCAGGTATCCGTAACTAGAAATTTACATATTTTAGGCTGAAACTTTAGTAGAAAGTGGGGACAAGGAATATATTTCATATGCACCAAATTTCATGACATTTGGAAATATGAGTCAAAAGTTGTGGCCTAATATGTTGTTTGTTTCTCAACTTAAGTAGTTTGGGCAGATCTAATAAAATCACTTTTTTCAAAAATAAAAATTGAAAACTGGTTTTTTAGATTTATATGTGTGTGAAAAGCTTTGAATCATTCTATTTCCATCAATGAGTCAAAAGTTATGAAGAATTTTGGTTTGCGGGTAGTTATGGATTCTTTACTCTAAAATAAACTTTGAAGTCCTTTATTTCACTCAATTTTCAATATTTTTTGAAAAAAATAAAATCAGAGGATGTAGATTGTTTATTACAACATTACAACCATTGGAAATGAAAAATTTTCAATTCCATAATTAAATTCTTAACAATTTTGTATTTTGAATCATTCTCTACTTCTTTCTAATTACTATTTTTTTTTCTATCAGTTGTACAATTCCAAATGATTTGAAAAATTTTAAGCATGTAGCCAACTTGTTTAGGAAAAAAAATTCAAAGAAGCACCACCATTTTGGACATTTTTTCATACAAATGTGACCTTATAAAGTGCAGCTATCCTATTTTTCGCAAGGACAGAAAAAGGATTTCTGCCAATTCAAACGCTAATATCTTCCAATCCACAGAGTGGAAAATTCTAGATTTTTTTTCACATCTTCTAAAACTATCACACTATAAGATCTTTTGGTTACATGTTTTCAAATTTTTTTTTTCTAAAATATGGTACTTGTACTAGAAATGGCAATTTTAGAGCATTTTTGGTGAAAACGTAGTCAAGGAATTTCAGGGGATAATATGGAGCGGAATACAATTAGATTCTAGATTCCAAATGTAATTTTATCCTAATGGGTGCTTAAATATCAATCCATTGTGCCTTCCAAGCAATGAATCTTTTTAAGTGTCGCCGAGATAATTTACAATTGCACAATGTTTTGCAAGGTTCTAATCACTACAAGAGAAAAGAGTGTTTTAAGTGAATATAGTCCTAAATATAAGATTATAAGTAAAGACCTTTTAGGAGATTTTCAACAAAATTTTACTAGAAACACATGTATTTCTAGTCAATTTTTGTTGAAAATCTCCTAAAAGATCATTATTTATAATCTTATGTCTAGGACTATACTTAAAAACCCATTTAAAACATCCATTTCTCTTGTAATGAATTGGGAACTGAAATCTCTCTTTGGCAATTAGGCTAAGATACTTACATAAATTTATTTGAATCAATTTTAGCCATAAGTTGTCACATGCACTCTATATTTAGGCAATTTTGGCAATATTCACTCCAAATCCACTATTTATACAAATTTTGGGTTTCCACCCTATTTATAAGTGGCATTTGGGTTTATTTGGAGAAAAGCATTCTATTTAGGACCAAATACTATATTGGTATGTGACATACCTATTTTTATTTTACACTCTTTTGGAGAGCTTGTATATAAAACTACAATCAAACTTGTGAAAAACGAAAAAAAAAAAAAATCATGAGTTCCAAGTGACGAATCGGAAGCTCACATGTTCCTAAACCCTGACTAGGTATAGGAAGTAGAGGTGGGGATGCTCTAATGTAGTAAACCTTTTGTGAGAAAAAATGTATTATGTTGTTGATATTGGTGGATATGCAAGTTAGGATTGCTTGTATCTTCAACACTTATGGACCAAAAATGTGCATTGATGTTGGTAGGATTTGTCAGCAACTACATAACTCAAGTGAATGTAATACAAATTTGGCAGTATTAGTTCTCTTTCATTCCCAAATTAAAGTAAAAAGTCCACCATGGATTATAGCAACTTCTAAAATATGGTTCTTTTGTTTGAAAATTTGGGGCATCATTTTTTTTTGTTGGTTCATTTTGTTATTGCTTCCCTAATGATTTGTTTCATCTCCTATAGGTATAGAGTGACCACTTTGGTTCGTTTGAGCATTTAGAGTTTAATCTTTTGATGATTTAGTATTTATTTTTTGGATATTTAGAAGGTTTTCATTTTTTTAGTAATGGTTTTCAATGGTAAAACAAGGATTTATTGTATTTGAATATTTGACCACCATTTTGCTTTTTCAAATGTCTAGGCCCTAAAAAAAGAGATCATGACTATATTTGGTGATGAAAATAGACTAGGAGTTTTAGTATGTGCCAAATCTTGTAAAAGTATCACTTTATTTGTAATTGTATGAATTTGTTGACTCTCTAATTGTTCTTATTCTACATTAATGGAAATTTGTTGCATCGTTAAGAATGGATTCCACCTCTTGTTCCTTGAACTTGAGATTTCCAAATTTGTCTTCAATCTTGTAACTTGGATTTGGAGGTGGAGGGACTTCTCAGGTTGATGGAGGATGAGCATGTTTGACCTTTCAATCTGGACCCTTAGAAAGTTCACAATGCTAGAATTTGCGGAGGTTGGTGTGGTTGACCTGGAATTTAGATTTTATGTTCTTCATGACCTTTCCAATTGTGCTTGTTGCGAGGCAGAATTTGTGGAAAATTTTCACTTACTATTAGTCTTACGTTGATGTTTTCTAATCATCAAGTAGTTGCTAGTTGCCTATTACCTACTCTCTGGAAGTTGCAAACACTCACTCCCCATAGTTGTTTCAATTGCAAATATTAATTTGTAAGTGCATAAGATAAAATTAGAAAGCCCACTTTGGAAGCTAGGAATCAATTAGAGTAACTTTCAATTATTTACAAATGTACCCTCATTCAGGCATGATTTATGATAGCTATTTTTTACCAATAGAACACTTGAACAGTAGAGGGTTGATTAATTAACACTCTACGGACACCATCAATTTGCAATATTGAAGCGTCTTACTTTTTTGCATTGACAAAGAAATGATTGACTCCATTGCCACAATTGTATACAAGGAGAACACATCTAATGACCCTTACAAATGAAAGCCAAATATCACAAAGGCAAAAGAATTGCTGAGAGGGGAGCCGAAAGTAGCCTTGTAGAAGGTTTTTCCCTCGTTTTTTCCCTTGGACATTGGAAGATTTTTGGAAGTGTATTTGTGGTGATCACAAGGAAAAAGAGTCCAATTTGAGGTTAGGATACAATAACATAATTCTTCTCGATAATGTCATGCCATCTATTTGTCCTTTCTTTCAAATGAACTTTTTGTGGAGTTTGATCTACTTCAAATGATGATGAGCTCATGGTGGTAATGATTTGTTCTTGTTTCAGTTTCAATTAGGTAGTTTGTTAGTTAGTTAACCCCTAAAGGCCCAAGGCTTTTTTTTTGCCAAAAAACCATCAAAACTGCCATTTCTATAGCAAGGAGTAAAAAAATTTGAAAAATGTTTTTTTTTCACATCTAACCGTATGATCTTACACCTAACTAGTATGAGAATGTGTGGAAAAAATTTCAGAATTTTTGACCGCTCAGATTGCAAGATATCTGTGTTTAAAGTGGAAAAAACAAGTATTTCAGCACATTGCGGGACTAGATTTTTTGACTTTAAACATTTTTAACTTAAAATTTTTGCACTACAGAGTTTTGTGCTTCAAATCTTTATAGTGGAGAATTGAGTTGAGAGTCTAGGGAAAAAGAAAATATTCAAAAAAACTTAATTATCATTCCTAAAAAATTTATTAAGTAGAAGTAGGTACGAGATAGAAGGAAAATCTAAAACATTAATATATTTTAGATGGAATTAAAATACACTAATCCCAATGGTGAGATTGTTCTAGCAAGTAAACTAAACCATGAGAATTTATTTATTTTGAAAAATTGCAAAAATAGCATTTAGAAATGCATCCTACAAGTTATTTTTTTCAAGAAGATGCTCTAATTGCCCAAAAAACAAGAATGTCCATAACTTTTTCATAACAAATCCAAATGAAATGAATCAAAGCTTTCCAGATAGAAAAAAATATAATCTACAAGAAAAAAAATATTTTTAAAAAAAAAATCAAATTTTTGCCAAATTTTTCTTGCTGCCCAGACCGCCCAGTTACGAAAAAAAAGTAACATATTTGGCCATAACTTTTGACTCCTATTTTCAAATGTGCTGAAATTTAGTGCATATGAAAGATATTCCTCGCGCCCACCTTCTATTAAAATTTCAGCTTAAAATATGGAAATCTCTAGTCACACGGACCTGCCCAAAATTTCTATACGGCCAAAAAACGCATGCCAGTCCTTTAGGGGTTAAATATAGGTTAGAGATTGTAAATTTAGTTCTTAGACTAAGCTTTCAACTAGTAGGCAAAGTATTTTTTTATTCATAGTAAAAAAATAGGAAGGATCCAAACATGAGCTTTTATTTTGAGCACTTTGAAGGTTATCATTTGAGCCATACTATTATCCCTCCTATTCGTGTGAATAAAGTTCTTTATGCCAAGTCTAGCAGTAGGTGAAAAACTTCTATAAAACTTTTACCATTCATTAATTTTGTTTTTTGAGTAGTTGAAAGGTTGCTTCCTTTGAATTATGAGTTGGCATTCTCAAGTAGGCAAAACAATGGCCTGGCAATGGCGACCATTGAATGGATGTGAGGAGGACGTAAGACCGTTGAAGTCACTTGAGCACTCATAAATGTAGGGTTGCATTAGACTTGCATTGATCAACTTGTTTTCAATTGATCGAGTCCTCATTCTTATATTGTCTAAGTTTATGAATTGATAATTAGTTTACATTCAATTGTTATGCCAATTTTTATGATGGATTTGTGAAATTTATGTAGATTTCAATGTCTTGTAACTTGGATCTTTGATCCTTGAGTACCATACCTTGAATACCATAATCTTGGACACCCTAATCCTAAATATCATTTTCAAAATTTGGACCAATGTGGATGTTTAATTATCCACCCTTGGTAATTAGATGTACACAATTAAGTTCTTAATTAGTGTGAGAATTATACTCTAAGCACATGCCTATCTTCAGTCCATTGTGCCTTCTAAGCAACAAATCTTTTTCCTAAGTACCTAAATGCATACTATTTTGCAAAAAAAAACAAACCTAGGCCTAAACGCAAGAATTAATTTGGACAATGTAACTAACTAGGTCGTGGTGGTTTCAATAATTTCATCATTTCCAAAAAGCTCTTATAGTTCTTAACGTTTTTAGTAACTTAAAAATAAACATCAATCAATTTTCACACAAATTTAGCACAAGTTTGTAAATCAAAGTTTTGCCGTCAAGATGATAAAAGGCTAGATATTGATGATTTGAGACTTTGATAATCAGACAAGGGCAATAGCTTTGCCATCCGGTGGACTAGCACCAAATTCTCAGACAATTATAAAGAAGAGTAGCTAGTATCCAGACTTTAGAGAGTTGGTTCCCACCCAACTTCTCTAAATTAACAACACTTAGTACGTGAACCTTGAGAGTTTTGATTCCAACCCAAAATCTCTCCAAATGACATCAGTTCCTACTCAAAGAGCAAGTATAAGATCACAAAACAAAATTAAAGCAAGCTCTAAGAATTTCTAGCTAATGGCATTGTCAGAATTGACTGAAACATCCTTAGGGTTATTACAATACTCAATAATCAAAGAAAACAAGTAATTTTAGAAACTAAACCCCAAAAAAAAAAACTTGATGCTCAAAACACACAAAAAAACCCCACAAAATATGGCTCAAATGGCCAAAACTTAAAATAGAAAAAAGTGCCAATGTTTTGGCACTACAAAAGAAAAAAAAGCTTGGCTTTGAATCAGCTAAACCAGAAAGCAAAGGAAAAGGTAGGAAGTGAGAAGAAGGAAGGCCTTCCTAAGACACCTCAAAAGCTTAAAAAACAACAACAATGGGACAATGCAAAGAAGGCCCTCAAAATACCATAGGACAAAGACTAACAACACGTGTATAAAGACAAACAAATGAGTAGAGACCCCAAAGACCTTCACAGAGCTTTAAAAAAAACCTGGAGGAAAAACAACTCCAAAAACACCAAATGGAAAGAAGTTGCCTACTTTGCCAAACTTCATTAACATAGGCCTAAGCAACTAAGTCACACAAATAAAAACGAGTTTTTTTTAGAAAAGAATAGATGCCCTTATATACTCTTCCGGACACCCACCTCCTCTCCTATCTACCTAAACAATCTTATCATCTTGAGATTTCATCCTTGTCCTATAGGATTTTCATTCCTATCTTTTGGATTTTGAGTTTCCCGATTTACGTAGGTCTTTGTTAGACTTTCCGACCTCCTTAGATCTTTGTCCTATGTTCCTAGATTTTCATTGACTTATCGATCTAGAAATCTGTCCTACGTCCCTAAATTTTTGTTTTGACTTCCCACTAGAAGAAAAGTGCGTTGAAACCCACAAAAACATATGGAATTGGTTTTGTTGAATTCCTAGTTTCCAACACAAAATTTTGTAGAATTCCAACACAGAAATGCATTCCAACGTAAAAATTTGCGTTAGAAACTAGGAACTCAACAAAACCAATCCCACATGGTTTTGTGAGTTCCAACGCAGTTTTCTTCTAATGTCCTGATCTAAAATTCTGTCCTACATTCATAGATTTTTGTTTGACTTTAATATCTAGATTTCCATCCTACGTCCCTAGATTTTTGTTGACTTTCTGATCTTTCTAGATCTTTGTCCTATAACCCTAGATTTTTGTTTGACTTCTCAATCTAGATTTTCATCCTACTTCTAGGTTTCTACTTTTAATATAGGTTCAAATCCTAACTTTTGGAGATTAACTTCAAATCACAAACAAATTGCACCATTGGCTTTAGAAGGCCATTTTTTATATTCAAATACACTCCACCTCTTTTAGGTACATCAAAAAACTCATCAAAACCTAGTGTTAGCTAGAAATCTAAAAGGGATAAAAACACAACTTTTGGAGGTCGATTTTTTTGTAAATAATAACTTGCCTAGGCTCCTTAGGAAATATGAAGGGGGTAAGAAAATACCTATTTTGGGCCTCATTTCGATTCTATATGCTCTCAAGGTACCGGTCAACTTTGTTGTAGTCTTCAAATTTGTTAGTTGTCAAAGAATCTTGCCTGTTCCGGTACCTCTGGCTATCGGAGTGTCTTGAAACTTGTTGGGGAATCTTATTAATATAAAAATTCTAGTCTAATTTTTAGAGAGATTTTACCGCAATCTGGATAGTTTTCATGAATTTATTGTCGTAGATTTTGGTGGTTGACCATCCGGAAGAACATCTTCTGACTATCAAAAAATTCCAAGACTTTTTGTAGAACCTCCCATAGAATTCTACAAAATAGGTGCAAGCTCATGTCTTACCCTGCATCCTTGACAAAGGAAGATTTAAATCCCGACTTCTTCCTTAAGATTCATTAGAAGAAAAATGAGGCCATAAAAGGGCCGTTTCAGGGCTGCTCTCTATGTTGAGAACAAGCTGTTCCCATCATTGAGAGGGGGAAAAAAAAAACTATTTTTGGAATTTTTTACTATTTTTAGAAAAAATATTTTTTTAAATATTTTTTTAATAATTTGCTGACGTGGCAGTGTCCCGGCCACGTCAACAGTCTATGTGGCATGGGAATACTCCAGTGGAACAAAGCTCCCAAGCTTGGGAACTCCAAGATAACTCGCGGCCCTTCTTTGGCCTCATTTCTCTTCTAATGTGAGTCAATCGGAAAAAATTTTACAAACAAGGGAATCTAAACAAATAGACTTCATTTCCAATTCTTTGACTTGTTCTTGATCCTTGATCACCATCTTGTGATGGTAGATTTTCTCTACAGGTTTGTCTTGCGGTGGTAACTCCTGCAGGCCACAATTGGATTTTTTGTTATTTCATCGATGCAATTGGAAAATTGAAACCTATCACTAGGATTCAACCTAAGGATCTTGCGGGAATTCTCTTGACCAATTTAGCCATGATTAGTCACTGATTTTAGGAGTTTTCTAGTTTACTGGGATGTTTTCATTCAAACCTTCTAACTTTTACTAACTTGGGGTTCTTACATATGTACAAGCGGATAATTGGAACATTTTAGATATAAAATTGTATTTTAGACCAAACACTAGATTGGCATGTAACACCCCTTTTTTGGTTCTACACTTTTGGGGGGGCTTTTTGTATATAATTATAATTTAAATTGCAAAATTTGAAACGAACAAACAAAAACTATGAGTTCCAAGTGACAAATTGGGAGCTCACAACCAATTGTGTTTTTAAGCATTTGAAAGTCATCATTTGAAACATATTATTACCTCATTTCTTTTGTGAATAAAGTTTTTTATACCAAGTCTAGTGTAAGGAAAAATTATTTATTGAAAGACTTCTATAAAGCTTTCACTATTCATTTGAGTCTTGTTCTAAGTAATTGGAAGATTATTTTTTTTCATTTACAAGTTGGTGAGATGACGTGGGCAAAGCAATTGCAAATAAATGGTAAAATATCATTGAATGGGTTCCAGGAGCAAGTAAGACCTCTAAGGTTGCTAGAATGTTTGGAAGAAATTAGAGCATCTTCTTAAAAAAATAACTTGTAGGATTTTTTTTTAACCCTTAAAGTTCCTTGACTATGTTTTCACCAAAAACGCTCAAAAATTGCCATTTTTAGTACAAGTAACAAATTTTGAAAAATAAATTTTTTTTGACACATATAACCATAGGATCTTGTAGTATGCTGACTTGAGAACATGTGGAATTTTTTTTTGAAATTTCCAATGCGTGGATTGCAAGATATAAGCATTCAAATTCACTGAAATCATTTTTTAGGCCCTACAAAAAATAGGGCAACTGCACTTCACAAGCTCACTTTTTTATGAAAAAATGTCCAAAATGGTAGTGCTTCTTTGTATTCTTTTTTTCTAAACAAGTTGGCTACATGCTTGAAGACTTTCACATCATTTGAAATTGTACAGTATATAGGAAAAAAATAGTATCCAAAAAGTAGAGAATGGTTCAAAATTCAAAATTGTTAAGAATTTAGTTATGGAATTGAAAATGCCAATCCCAATGGTTGCAATGTTGTAATGTTGTAATAAACAGTCTACATCCTATGATTTCATTTTTTCAAAAAATATTGAAAATTGAGTTAGATA
Source organism: Pseudisothecium myosuroides (assembly GCA_951799445.1). Classification (NCBI taxonomy): domain Eukaryota; kingdom Viridiplantae; phylum Streptophyta; class Bryopsida; order Hypnales; family Lembophyllaceae; genus Pseudisothecium; species Pseudisothecium myosuroides. The sequence continues at coordinate 17,532,738 of OX637287.1, read as the reverse complement.
AAGGACTTCAAAATTTATTTTAGAGTAGGGAACCAATAATTGCCTGCAAACAAAAACTCCTCATAATTTTTGACTCATTGATTGAAATAGAATGATTCAAAGCTTTCCACGTATATATAAATCTAAAAAAACAATTTCAAATTTTTGTTTTTGAAAAAAATGATTTTTTTAATCTGCCCGTACTGCCCGGCTAGTGAAAAAAGTAACATATTTGGCCATAATTTTTTACTCTTATTTCCAAAAGTCATGAAATGTAGTGCATATAAAAGATATTCCTCGTTCCCACTTTCTATTAAAATTTCAGCCAAAAATATGGAAATCTTAATCACATGTACTCATGAAGACCAAATTAAATAAATAAAAAAGATGGAGAAACTTTTAGGTTGCATATTTATTAAAAAGAAACCTCACAATATACATGAAGAATAAAAAGTAACAATTAATAAATGGGTGATTGCAAGAAACACCTGTACTATTTTGTGTCACACGGTGCATTTTGATTTGTTTTTTGGGCATAACTTTTGCGTTCTACATCCAAATGACTTAAGATTTATAGGGAAAGTGCTCATGACCATTATACATCTTGCATAATTTTTGTGCAATTTTCAAAAATGTTTTACTATATAAAAACAGCCCCCGATTTCATGTCACAATTGCCAATTTGGGGTTTTTAGTACTATTTTGGACCCAAAAAAACGAATTTGGAGCTGAAATTTGGAGTAGATGGTCTTCTAATAGACTTCTAGCTCTCCAGGAGAGAGATTTTAAAAAAAGTTAATTTTGTGTAGTGTGGAAGTCTACAAAGTGAGCTTCTTTTTGCTTGCATTTCGAAACACATAAAACATTATTTTGGTGGTTTTTTTGGTGAATGACCATCTCCATAGAGCTGTTGCAAATGGCCAGTTTTGATTTTGTGTATTTACTTATTTTTACTATTTTTCCCTAATTAAAACATGAAGATATGTATTTTCTTGTGACTTAGCACTTTTCAAGTTCTCCTACTTAGAGAGTTTTCCTATAAAATTCCTTCTCTGGGAACCTTTGTCTTAAAGATATATACATTAGTCATATTTTTTGAAATTTTAAAAAATTAGTTTTCTAATTTTAAAGTACTCCCGAAAAAATCAGCCAAACGCAACAAAATTGACAGGTGTTTCTTGCAATCACCCAAATGCATAATTTTCAAAAATTCATACAAAAAGTTCCTTCCAATTAAAATTTAAATCCATTCATAGTGTTTTATTTATAATGAAAAATTAATTTTTTATTAAAAGCCCAAAAATTTGGGTAGCTTGTTCCACAATATATGTATTAAAAAAATTTAACATAATTATGTTTTTAATAGTATTATTGTCTTCAAAAAATATTCATTTCATATATATAATCACATAATTTTTGGATTCCTTGTTAAAAAGGCTACAAAAGTGTTCTATATTAAAAAAAATTAAACTCCTTGAGATTGGACTAAAATGAATTATAAGTGATTATAATCATAGCCATATAATATAGGAGTTGCATACTTGGGACAATTTAAAGTAATTGGATTTTTAATTTTGGTTTCATTTTACTTTCAAAAGTAAAAGTAAACCATTACTCCCGCCATTACTATATATTATTTTCAACTCAATCCTAAATAGTCTTATTATAGATGGTATTAGTTTTGACAACTTTTAGATTGATATTCGAATATCAATAACCAATCTTATATTTTATATTATATGTAGGTACCATATTTTCATTCCATATTTTCATTCCATATTTTCAAGTTAATAATTTATTGACAAGGTATTGATCCAGTTTATAGTCTCGTTATAAAGCATCATCTTGTTCAACGTTTGAGTTACCAAAATTAAGGTATTTGATTATTTTTTTATAGAATTTTATGCCAAAATTATATAACCTTGATGAAGGCAACTATGCGTAGAATATGAAAAATATGTTTTACACTTCTAGCTTACATTCTTTATGATCTTTGACATTATTTATAGATTAAATTGGGACCCTCAATCTAACAAGATCCAACCATGGATTGACATTTTTTAAGTAACATGATACTATAGCCTAATTGTGAAATTATACCCCTTGCCCTTGGGTTCTTACTTGTATTTTTAGCATCTAACTTATTTCTCATATCTAAACTAGGCTTCACTTTCCAATCTAACTTTTGGTCAGTAGATTAATTTTGTAATTATCTTACACTTAACTACTAGAGCAACAAGGGGCTCAACAAGTAGGAACTCATGCTTTTCTTTCTTAATTACCACATGAGGGGGACAAACTTTAGATTGTTCAATTTTGCTTACTTTTTCATGATTCCATTGACGCATACATTAACTTCCCCTAATTCTCATGAATGACATCAATTTAGAATCCCTCTAAATTCTATTCTTTTCACATCATGATCAATCTAATCATGGATTTCAGAGGGCCTCCATGTGAGCCTTGGTTCTATATTGGCTAATAGAAACAGCAAGTGACGAGGCCAATCCGAGGCTCAGTCTTGAAGAATTTCTGTCACTTCATTTCAGTCGATCAACTTATACCAGCGTCTAGAGATTCCTAAAGCATTGATCCAAAGCCATGAGTACGCATATGTAGAATTCAAACACATTTTGAGTGTGTCTGGCTAACTGTATCGATCATTCAGTATAACTGAGGTCGAACTGTTACATAAGTACGTTACCTAGCTCATTGGTATTTGTGTTGAGTTCTAATTCATATCATTTCCGCTTAACTGAGCTGTGCGTGTCCGTAATTCTGCAGGTTTTCAGTTTATTTGCGTGGCTGATGGTGCAAGGACTCACTTTTGCTGGTGATCTCTAGAGATTTTGCGGTGTCATTCGGTAATTGATTTCATATTTTAATTTCATTGGTTTCCAGAGTCACTGGGAATCAAATAAATCAACCTACGTCCGTGTCTGTGGATGCAAGATTTGCGACAGTAGTGGCAATGTAACTTTTCCCTATTTGCCTTCTTAGATATATTTGAATACCATAGTTTGTGCATTGTCTTGAGTGATAAATATGAGATCGATGATGGAGGTGATTGTTTCTTACGTTGTTTTTATTCTTGTTGAATATCGATCAGACTATGGCAAGATCAGAGTATGGTGGTCTCTCCGAGGATCTTCCACCTCCTCCACCCCTCCCTCCCGGAACCTTGCCAACCCGCGTTTCAGGCTATGGAAGCGCGAGTGCTTCTTCTTCTCGAGACCACACAGCCGTAGTGCCCCGAAAGGCCACCCGACCTGGGTTTGGGCAACTAGGCCGACCCACGAATCTGTACGTGAACCACTTCCAAGTCCAGTCGGTGAAGCGGGACGACGTGTATCACTACAATGTGAGTGGCTCCTCGATTCCAACCTGTCGCATACAATCATATATATGAGAATTTTCTCCATTATTTTTTTATTTTTATTTTTTCTAACAGATGCAATGTACTTCACTGATCCTGGTGTTCAAATCAAATATGGTCTAATTTGAGTTCTATTCTTTTCCCAACATGAGTAATCGTATTGGTGATTTTAGAATCATGGATCCTCTAGGTGTTTTTATTAGGGATTATCAGTTTTTTGGTGGGGGGAGTTGGTTTTGTTACGTTCACCTAAAGGAGGTCCCAAGAGGGACTACTGTTCTTATCTGAGCAGTTTTGAGTAGTTTTTATGTCCATTTTTTTCCAACTCATGCAACGATCTTCACTGATTCTGGTGATATGAATATTTGACCCCAACTGAACTCTGAATATCATCAATCGAATAGGAGATTGTAAAACTGAGATTTTTGGGTCTTTTAGGGGTTATCAGCAGGGTCTTACGGATGGAGGTTGGTTTTAATTATATATTACGTTCTGTAGGTGACGATCGAGCCGCCAGTGACGTCCAAGTCCTATCGCCGTGAAATCATGAAGAAGCTCCGTGAGACTTATAGCGCCGTGGAGTGGCGTGGAAACCAAGGAGCCTATGATGGAGACCACTCGTTGTTCACAAGTGGGAGCTTGAATTTCACCACAAGGGGGCTTCCTGTCTTCATGGAAGATTCCAAAGGTCGTGCTTACAGACCCGGCGATGGGGACCGTGGCAGACAAGGTGGCAGTTCATCCACGCAGAAACCTCGAGGTAACCGAAGGAGATGAAATGTCACACAGTCCTTGTGGCCAGAAAACAAGTTCACATTGATTTCGTTCTGGTTTCATTTGGTATGAGACATCTTATCAAAAAGCTAAAGGGCTCATGTACGTGCAGATAGTCCAGGAGAGGATGTTCGTTCCAAGAGGAGGAAGACCGTGTCAAGGGGAAGAGATTATAACGTGACAATCGCGTTCGCTTCAAAGATTCGCATGTCGGCAATTGCGGAGATGATGCAGGGAGCCATGGGCACATGCAGTGAAGAGCTGGAGAAACGAGCCTTGGATGCGTTTCGTGTTCTGGACATTGTACTTCGAGAGAGTGCTTCACAGAGGTTGGTACAGTGCATCCATCTAACACTACGTCCAATTCAAGCATCGTGGGGAGAGCTTCATATGATCATTGTTGTTACCATAAGCAAACCTCACGAATCATGATGAAGATTCTTTTTATAATGTTGATTGGGAGTACCTAACACAGTCTAAAATCTTACTGAAAACACTGGAATAGCCACTTGGTTGAGGTGAATTTGGGGGACTTTGTCGATGACGTCCTTTCTAATATGTGGATATAATCATGTATCCGCAGAGGCTATCTTCTTGTGCGAGACAATTTTTACCACCCTCACTTGGGCCCAGTTTGTGACCTGGGCGAAGGAGTTCACGGTTGGAGAGGTCATCACACCAGCGTGAAGGCAACTGGATCGGGGCCGACTCTCAATCTTGGTTAGTTCACTCAACTCTTTCTAGTGTTACTCTAGTCGCAGTGGATCTGGTTTACTTTTTAGGCCTAGTTTGGCAAGAGTATCACTAACAGAGAGAAGAACCCCTCCAAGACGTATCATATATATGGTAGAAAACATAGTCGAACTAAACCTAACCTTGCCAATTATAACGCCATTTTAAAGTAGTTTCTAACATCAACTTTGCTAATTGTAACGTGTCTACATTGTCTATTACGCTCGACCACTGAGTAATCTTAATTCAATAGACATAATTAAACTGGTCAGCCCGCTGGTCAGTTTCTAGTTTTGTCTTGAACGTCAATTTCGTCAATTTCGTTAAGTTGACAATATTCCATTAGTATAGCACGGTTCAGGACGCGTAGCCTGAACCCAGCATCTATTAATGTCCTAGTTTGTGGCCTGAAATTAGACCTTTGTGAAGATACATGTCAAAATTTTCGCCTGATGGGCTTCTTCCTGTTTCCAACATCTTTACATGTATGGTCAATTTCATTAAAATGGCGGTATTCCATTATAATGGCACAACATTCTATTAAAATGGCACTGAATTTGTCAAAGATAACACTGCATTCCATTAAAATGGCATAGAATGTGTTACAAATGGCAAAATAATACCGCCATTTTAACAAAATTGACCATATGTCGCCAATTTTAAGAAACTGACGTTCATGATTTCAAGGAGTTAGTGTTACTTGTGGCGAATAGTGTGTTTTCACTAGTCCCGATGCACTAATAGTTGTGCCTAATGTATGTATCAGATATATCTATGACAACCGTTCTGAAGCCTGTCTATGTAGAGGAGTTTCTCAAGGAAAAGTTCCGTGTGCAAGACCTAAGGCAATTGCAAAACAGAGACTGGCATAAAGCAAAAGGTATTCTGAAAGGGATCCGGATTGAGACCAGACGTGACCAAGTGTCACAAACACATAAAATTGCCGGGTTCAGTGACAAGGCCATCCGAGAGCTGAGGTAAGGAAATCGTTGGTGAAAAAAGCTTCGTTGGTTTTATTGCTAAAGATGACTCCACCTGATTCTTGATGCCCCTGTCCTTTTCACTAACTTTCTGAGGATTGGTGGTAACAGATTTAATAAGAAGGTCAAAGATAATGAGGGCAATGTTCGAGAACAGGAAGTGTCAGTACGTGACTACTTTAAGGAGACGTACGCGTACACGCTGAAGTATCCAGACCTTCCAGCACTGGATGTTGGAAACAGGAAGAAGCCCATCTTCGTCCCTATAGAGGTAACCTCTAATTCTTCTCTTCTCCGACTTTTGATGTTTTTCCTGCTAGCCACCACAAAACTTTTTTGCAGGTACTCTCTCTCGTGATTCCATCTCACTTTCTCACCTGGCGTTGTTTTCTGTTTTTGACCACAGTTGGGCAAGATTATTGCTGGACAGCGATACATAAAGCCCTTGACCGCTAAGCAGAGGAACAATATGATTGGTGCTTGCAAGCAGAATCCTAGAGAAAGGCAGCAATTATGTGAAAAGGTGAGTTGCTCAAACAAATTCGGAGATTACTTGTGCACGTATATTCTCTCAGAAAATTAACTAATACTCTGTACTAACTGAACATTTGAGTGGCAGGCAATGACGTTCAGCGATTACAATTCAGACAAAATGATGAGAGAATTTGGTCTGGTTTTTGATGACAAGCTAGCTGTTATTTCGGGAAGAATACTACCTCCTCCTCAGGTACCCTCAGTCGTTTTACTCCTCCGTTTTCACCGTCTGCACAGCACTGGCCATTCTGTTGTGTATTAGAATGTAAATGTGTACTCATTGTGCTTTTATCTGTGTGGACAGCTTCAATTTGGAAACGGAAGGACTGAGGTACCATCAGAGGGTAGTTGGAACTTTAGCAACAAGGTATAGTGAGTTTACCAAGTTTTTTCGTTATATTAAATTTTCTCCTCCTCAAACCCTGTGCTACAGTTAGTCACTGTGATGGTCAATGTATGCAGGAGATGTTTGAGGGAGTTAAGATTGATCCCTGGGTTGTGGCTGTATTCGATGATCGCACGCATGATGGGTATAACATTGGAATTCAGTTGATGGAATGCTGCAAACGTCAAGGACTGGTAATGCCCAGAAGCCCTCCCTTTCAACGTGAAGCTTGTTTTGTTGTACTATGAAGTCCTTCCAGATTAGAATTGCGCTCTCATGAATGCACCAACTTGTACTCTTAATTTCAGAGAATGAAGGAGCCAGCAATGGTAAAGAAAGAGCGACCACATGAACAAAACGACACACCTCAAAAACGTGTAGAGTTGATGCTTTCCGGATTTAGAGAGCTCAAGCCCGTGTTCATCCTGGCTGTGATGTCCGCAGACGATTCCAACAGCGTCTATGGTGAATCTCTTTTCTTCTCCTCCTGGAATGTCTTGGATCAATTTCATCATCATCGGGTGCACCGGTTTTCGTCAGTCATTTTGAATCTTTGTGGTATTTAACCGTAGTTACCGTACTGTCGATGTATTGTGGCAGAGGCATTCAAGCGGACATGTGAGACTCAGGTCGGGGTTGTTTCTCAGTGTATGAGACCTCGCCGTGGCCCGCTCAATCGGCAATTCTTGGGAAACCTAGCTTTAAAGATCAATCTGAAGGTAAGAAGTATACTTAAACAAGCATCAGTGATGCTCACCTTCTCTTGCCTTACGCAATAATGTATCTGTATCAATCTTATATATACATTAGACACTAATGTTGAATACTTGGGTTTGCGCACAGATGGGTGGGCTCAATTTCCTTTTATCACGCAGGATGACCGATTGTCTTTGGCCATCCACCATCATCTTTGGGATGGATGTCTCCCATGGCTCGCCTGGAGAGGATGTTCCTTCTATTGCGGCCGTGGTTGCAACGAAGAATTGGCCTGATGTCTTTCAATATGCAACACGAGCAAGGATGCAGCCAGCAAAGATGGAGATGATTGAAGATCTTCGCGGGATGGTCAAGTAAGTGTTTTCCTGCAAGCTTGAGGTCTTTACTTTTCTTTCAACATCACGTGTGAATATCTAATATGAGCCTATGAATTTCATATTTCTGCCAGGAGTTTGCTCTTTGAGTACCACAGGACATGCATCAAAGGTTGCAACCCTAAACCTGATCAAATAATTGTCTACAGGTAAGTACGTACACAACTACTCGTAATATAAGTAGATGTTGTTTGTCTTTGAGATGCATCTTGTACAATCTTCACAATTTCGAAATGTTGCTGCTTGTTAAAGATTACAACGAATGTCTTGTACAACGGTTCAACTGCAACTTTGAATGTTGCTGTGAAAGCAAATTTGACTTTGAACTTGTTGTACATTCAGAGACGGATTGAGTGAAAGCCAGTTTGCTGAATGCTTGGAGAAAGAGGTGACTGCATTCAGAAGTGTACGTTAATTCAGTGCCTCGTCTTACTTTTGCGTTCTGAATTCTTGGATTTTAACCTGATTGAACAGTCAACGATTTGCCAAAGGAATTCGATAGGAAATTAATACTATTCAATAGCCTGATTGAATGTTTAGTCGTGGTTCACAGAGTATCCCTTGGTGTCTTAATACGACTTATCTTTCATCCTCACAGGCATGCGAGGATCTTGAACCTGGCTATAATCCAGGAATCACCTTCATTGTCGCTCAAAAGCGACACAACACACGAATCTTTCCTCAGGGCCGTGATGCTTTGAGGAACGGAAACGTTATTCCAGGTATTTTTGGAATGTAATCACTTTATCCCAGATATTGGTCTTGTTCCATTCTTTTTGTGATAAAAGACTTCCGTGTGTCTTGTAAAGTTGCACAGAGTGCTCAAGGGTTAGTTTAACCAAGCAAACTTATTTGAATAACTTAAATGGAATGCTCTTCTGGCATCCAGGCACCGTTGTGGACAGAGACTTCTGCCATCCCCACAATTACGACTTCTTCCTTGTTAGCCAAGCAGGCCTCATTGTACGTACTCTTTCGTGCCCTCACTGCTCTTTTTTCGTTAGGAAGAGTGCACCGTGCATTGTTTGATGCTCGTATTGTTTCACTTTTCTATTCCATGACGCTGGTGGAGGCGTTGCCCTTGGAGGTTGAATGGATATTTGAGGATGTGGATGTTGGTTTGGCTTGGATGCAGGGAACATCTCGTCCTACTCACTACCATGTGCTGGTGAATGGGAGTAACAAGTTCACTCCTGACAATATTCAGAGTATTACCAACAATCTTTGTTACACGTAAGTGTGTCCAACTTCAAGTTTCAACCCGTCAATGCCATGCCTCATCTCTTAATTTGAAGTCAATGAAACAATCTGTGGAGTGAATATGTTTTAAAGGGCACTTTTTGAACTACAATAGATATACTTTTCATTTCTGACATAATTGAAATATTTAGAGAATATTAGTACAATTTGAAATTTGTACTGTTTGATTGATTAGATTTTTGGATGGATGAAAAATGCACTGTTTAGAGATCAAGAGACATCGAGCATATGGTCCAAAGAATGTACTTTAAGGTTACTGTCAAATTCTTCCGTTGTCATACATATCCTCGATACTCACTCACTGTATTGCATTTTTTAGGTTTGGCCGCTGTTGCAAATCGATTTCGATGGGTAAGTTTGCCAAACAAATGTCTCTAGCGTATGTGGGTTTGAATTCTGTAGAGACAGTGCAAGAGCTCCTTAAAGTGAACACGTTGGACATTTCTTTTTCAAATTTCCAAGATGGTTTTCGTTCTCTAACACGAGGTCTCTTATTATATATTTGCAGCGGCACCAGCAGTTTATGCCCATCTTGCGGCAAAACGGTACAGGATCTTGGTCAACACCCCGGGAGAATCTGATGCGTCGTCCTCGGTGAGGTCTGGAGGAGGGCGTGGTCCAAGATCAATCCAGGATCTTCCAAAATTGAAGATAGGGCCAGATTATTCCATGTTTTATTGCTGAGTTTCGAATGCACACAAGAACTCACCTTCTGCAGTAAACCCGCCAGTTAGCCAGCCGTTTCTAACTCCACCAATGTATCGTAGTAGTTATCGTCAATGTAACGTTAAATTGGCGTGATTCTGGTGCCCAAATTGTGACATACATCTTGTTGTTGCATTCAACTTTCAACGTGAACGTGAAATATGTACATTCAGCAGGAGTAAAGCCAAATGAGTAATAGTAGTGGATGATTGTGTCTCTTCAGAAGTCCTTGGTGGTGCCCAAATTGTGACATACATCTTGTTGTTGCATTCAACTTTCAACATGAAAGTGAAATATGTACATTCAGCAGGAGTAAAGCCAAATGAGTAATAGTAGTGGCTGTTTGTGTCTATTCAGAAGTCCTTGGTACTTAGCATAACAGTAGTTTATGATAAGTTGACTTCTAGAAATAGAATATCAGTATTTGTACCAAGCAGAAGCACCACTAGCGTACCCAGAAAGGGCTAGTTTAAGCCGTTAGGAGCTAGGAGACTCGGGAGAGCTCACAAGCAAGTCAGTCATCTGCAAGATTGCTCAGATTTAGTGGCAGATACTTTCATCTAAGTCCAAGTCATGTAAATCATTTGAGCAAAGCGTACATTGGTACACATTGTATTCTACATGTTTCGTAGTATCTGTTTGCTTGCATTATCAGTGAGTCTTTCAACTGAGCGATAGAGATCAGGTGTTTCAATACATCTACCCAAAGCTCCATAAAGTAGGAAATGTATAGATTTACATTGCAAGTGGCATGTCCTTACAAGTGCCAAAGTAATGGAATATTGTCAATTTAACAAAATTGACATTTACTGTTGAGTTTTTTAGCACGTGCAAGGAAATTTGCAAAATTTAAATTTTAGAGTTTTTTCCTTGAAATCATGCAAAGAAGTCTTTAAAGTTTTTCTTTTGTTGAGTGTAAACATTATGGATCTAATTTTCATGAAGCCTTAGGGACTTGCTATGATACTTAAGGATTGTGATGTTTATGGATTCAAAGGTTAATAATGCAATGGTGACACCTTTGCAACTGCAAAGACAACACTTAGAACACCTTGATCTTATCAAGTTATCCTTGTTATGATAACATGGGTCATTGCAAGAAAGACCGTTCAGAAAGCGTAGCATTTTCCACGGTACTCATTTTTTCTTTCAGGGGGGGTTATAATTAGAAAATCAATTTTTAAAAAATGTGAAAAATATGTTTAATGTATACACCTTTAAGAAGAAGGTACCCCAGGAAGGAAAAGCATAGAAAAAATCTCTATGTAGGAGAACTAGAAAAGTGTAAAATCTCAAGAAAATGGATACTTGCACTGTAATTTCACATTTTAATTTGTAAGAAATAGAAAAAACAATTTTAAAAAAAAACTAAAAATTGGCTATTTGAGAATAGTTCATGGCAATGAGATTTCACCAAAATATTGATCTTAGAACCATCTTCATTGTTCAGAATTGCAAGCAATGGGAGTGTTGTTTGCACTCATGAGGAAGACACAAAATAATATATTTTTAGATTTCTTTTGGTAGGAATATGCTTTTATACTATGCAAATAGACCATGAAAATTTCAGCTCTAAATCATTAAATTTAGGGACTCCTAACATAGTGAAACAACGGTGCTAGTATGTGAGCCCAAGAATGCGAGCTTGTGAGCATTGAGCCTACAATATAGGTGCCTATAATATAGATACCACACACTATAGAAGGTGTATGTATCATAAACACCTATAATATTGGTATTTGTAACATATATATCCTATAATTATAGACGGTTTCTATAGTATATACACCTATAACATAGGTGTTTAGTATTCTAGGCTCATAGGCTCACACTCCTATCCTCATATAATAGCAACCCTCCATAGTGAAAACCCCTAAACCTTACATTGTGATAAATTAACAAAAATGATTCTTAAATATAAATTATTATTTTTAATTTCTAAAAAAATAAGGGATATGATTACCATCAAGTTAGGTATCTCCAATAAAAATTTCATGTTCATTGGACTTTTGCTTCAAAAGTTATAGCGGATGACAAGAGAGTCACTCGCTCCGTGACTGATAAATAGGACTGGTGTTTCTTGCAATGACCCACATTCAAAACAACTTAAAAAACAATTGTGATGGGAGTAGACATAAGAGAAATAGAGTCAATCGTTTGGCCCTATAACATTATTTTATGTTGTAGGAGGCTAATTGTTTATTTGAAAAGAGCCTAAATACAGGAACTAATAAAATAAAGTCAATGTTTTCTCATGCTTAATATAATTTGAAATATCTATTGTATTGATGAGGTTTTAGAGGTGTCATCAATAGTAGATGATAGGTATCCAAGTGTCTACTGATGTATCGAAGATATACAATGGTGGTTGAGATATTTAATTTTAAAAGAGAGTCTTTTACTAATTCACTTTTGGTCTTGGCAACAAATTTATGTGCTGGAAAAAGGGTTGCTTTCATCGCTTCCACAAAGGTCTTCAATGATTATCCATTTATATCGTGAGTTTTTTTCCCTATCCCAAGTTCTTTCATTTATTTTTCCCATTTTTTTGAACAAGTTTCCAAAAAAATATTGCATTCAATTTTTCTAATGTGGATTTGAATATGGTTCATGTCATTAGTGTCAAAAGATGTTCCAAGAACATATTATAAGTAGTGACAACTAATATGCAAAATGTTTAAATAGTACAATTTTAGAGTACAGAATGAGAACAATATAAATTTTGAAAGCCTTCAATATAATTCACTTGTCATTCACTTAGGCATTAGGAATTCACTTTCATTTCTAAATGTCTTTCAATTAGGCATTAGGAATTAGGCATTACAAATCCAAATTATGAATTTAGGTAATGTGAGATATAGGCTAGATGGGAGACAGGGGTATGTCCCATCAATTTATGAATTACAAACCTGTTGTGGCCACAAGCACTGAATTTGATAGGGGAGTTGATGTGGCCCTAGAATAGAACAATGCTAATGACGGGAATGCAAGGGGAACTTCTAGAACAACGAGGGAATGTCTGGAAACATGGAAATAGATATGAAACATAATTGGAACATCCATTAGAAAAGAGCTGCCCCACGTCTTGGAGTCACATTGAGCTACAAAATTACATAAAAACTAGAGATTTTTGAATTTTTGAATTTTTTTTTACTTATCACTTATGATTACCTAATTCAATCTACTATTTGGATTATTGAATTTTTGAACTATGGGGTGGGATAATATGTGCAAAAATTGGACAGTGTATTGTCAAATCTTGAGACATACTTACATTCTAGGAGTTTTTTGAATGTACTTCATGTCTTGGATTGACTTGAAAATTGGCGGACATATGCTTACCATGATATTCATTATGTAAAAAAATTAAATTTGAAGTCCATAGTGTAAAAATTGACCACAAGAGGCGGTCAAAGCCATTTGAAATTTTTGGGTACGAGGCCCAAAAAAATTGTGACTTTGAATGCAATTATCTTTCAATCCGTACGGTCAAATTGCACAAAAATTTTACCACATCATCTCATATAAGTTTACTACAAGATCCTACGTCACATTCTAAAAAAATTCATCTTGTAAGTTTTTTTGATCAATACATTAGAAATGGCAATTTTCAGTGTTTTTTTAGACATAAAATCCTAATAATTGCCTTGGGACTTTAGAGGTTAAGGGAGATGACCCATTTCCGCTAACTTAAGCAATTCAGCATATCTGGTATATGGGTATGATGAGGGGAAAAATTTCCCCGATCAGAGAAATAGATTTAAGAAGGATTCCATATTTTTGTACATTTTTTTCCTCAAAAAAAAAATTATTATGAATCTTTTTTGTGAAGATTCCGTTCAACCTGTTCTTGTTATGTAGGCCATCATATTTCCAACCATAGTCCGGTTACAAAATCGACAATGCTTCAATGCAGGTGATAATTGTAGCCTCCCATGTACATCTTATAGTCATTCTATGCTTTCAATGTACATCTCTCCGAAATTTGTGCTTCCCCTTCTCACAAATATCTGAGTGAGCTGTCACCTAAACCACCAACTAATCAAAAACAAAGCAGTCTGACTAACGGGAATGGGTGGCTGATCGAAAATGGGTTGGCTCCCTTAACTAAGACTAGAACAAAACTAACATGGCACCAAATTCAAGTAGACTTGAGTTTGGATGCTCCAGGGAGTTTGGTCCTGTATTTTTCCTTAACTCTGGCTACTTGTCCTGCATTTGCTCACTTTACAATTAATTCTATTATGTGGTAAAATTAATACCAACCCTGAAGGTTTTGTAAAGCACTTGTTAGTTACATTGATTTGAGACTTCAGTTGGGCTGGGTCCTTTTTGTAATGAATTTTTCCTTTCCTTTCCTTTTATTTTTTATTTTTTTAAACAAATGGCGGACCATTGCATAAAAATAAAAAATAAAAATAAAAAATAAAAAAAAGTAATGAGTTTTTCCTTTCATTTGCACCAAACTGGCTACCAAAAGATTCCAAAACTGCGTCATCAGTGCGTCTGAAGCTCTCTACTATTTGCAACGAAAAGTTTGCATGCATGTAGTATTTCATTCCTTTGCAATGAGATTCTGTTTCATTTGTTTTAAAATAAAATAAAAATTGCATGCGTACGGCAATGTCCTTTAGGAGTACTAATCTCGGATTCTCGGTTCATTTCCGGCTTAAAATACATTCTGTATCATCATTCATCAATGCCTAACGGAAGTAATACTGTAACGTTCAAGTACAGCCGTTGCAAAATTCAGTACAGTATTCTACGCCGCTCAATCCATCAGCATTCACTCAATCAATCAGCATTCAGCAATGCAAAATATGCGATAAGGTAGAAACACCTAAAATAAAAGCAACCCTGTTTTAGTTCAAAGGTTGAATAACCAAAAGCAAGTTGATGCAATGATTAGCAAACTCAAGAGAAATGCAATGCAAGTGGTTTAGTAATTTTTAGTCGTTGTAGTAATATTTTACAAAGTTTCAAAGTTGAAAACAAGAAGGTAGCCTATATACAATACTAGACTCACCTTGAATGGACACCGTTGAAGTCTGAAATGTCACACATGAACCAGGGCTTTTTTTTTCATTTTTGAAGAAGTGCCATAGTGGCGATATAAAATGTTACAGTGGTGCTCCAAATTGCAACATTCATCCACTTATTGGATGTATAGTATGGTTTTCATCCACAATTAGGCGATTTCATCTAATATTTTTTTAAATTTCAAAGTTGTCTGGCAATTTCATCCAATTTTTTTGGCATTTTTTATAACCTTTTTTAGCTAGATTTTTTTTGGTGCAATCTGGCACCAGAAAGCCAAAAAAAAAAGCCCTGCTCACATCTTGATGGTTGTTTTTGAAAAGTTGTTTTGGTTTTGAATCATAAAAATATTTGTTAGGGCCATTTTTTAAGCGTTTGAGAACGGAGATTGTTGCAATTAGATGTTTTTAGTTCATGGTGGGTTTTTTCTTTTTCTTTTTGTTTAAACAAAAGGGACAAAAATCCAACGCCTTGGCTTTAAAAGGATTGTCTAGGACCACAAAATACTTCCATTTTGTATGAGTTCATTTTTTATTGTTTATGATCGAAATTTTTTATATTTATTTTTTAATATTAAATTACATGTCCTCTGTTAGTCTTATAAATTTTAGATTCTTTAGATAAATTTTGAAATTATCCTAAGTGAGGGTCAAATTTAAATATAAATTAGGTATTTTTTTGAAATGTCTCAATTTCTTATACTCCGTATAATATAAGTGAAATATTTGAAAGGTTGCAAGAAAAAATTTCTACATTGTTTAATTTTTGGAATATTTTAAAATTATATAAGAATTGCAAAGAATAACATTTTTTAAGTATAAAATTTTAAAACATTTGTGTAATGATCATCAACAAGTTGAAAAGATGAAACAATTCAGAAAAGGTGTGGTAATAACAATATCCATCGATTAAAAAAAGACACAATAAAAAAAAATAAGGAGAATAGCAACAACTAAACAAGAAGAATTTTGTAGACGATAGCTCTAAAAGTAATAGAATGTCAATTTTGTTGTTAAAATTTGCAATATTCCACAAGCCAAAAATAGTGACATATATCATCACAAAGATTTAATTTCATGCCACAAATTAGGACAATTTTAGATTTTGGTTTCAAGCTACTCACCAAAGCCTAGTAGAATATTGTCAATTTAACAAAGTTGATGTTATAGCCTAAAGTGCCAAAATCCTAAATTGTAATTAATTTTGAGCTTACCAAAACCATTCAGCACTAAAAAATAAAGTACTTTGGTGATTTTTTGAACCTAATGTACAACATTGTAAATTTTTTAAGGAAATTAAAAAAAATCATATCAAATGCAATTTATTCTTTAAAAAATTGAAACTTTTCCATTGTTGTACCTATTAGTTTAGAATATTGTAAAAATATTTATCTTATATTCGTATAATTAAAAAAACAAAAACATTGTGGTATCAAGACAAAAGTTCAAATTGAAATAAAATATTCAATTTCAAATATTTTGGAAATTTTCAAGTTAGAGTAGAAACTGCAATTCATTAACTTCATTTCATTAGTCCGGCTCAAATTCAAAAAATATCATTTTTATGGCTCAAATTGACATTAAGACTTAGGACCTAGAAGATGTAAAAATACTACATGGTGATCTATGGTCATCATCTCACATGTAGAAAAGTAGTTGAGAATACTACAATGAGGTAATATTAAACATCATTCACAAAAAATGCATTCAAGTACCTCCCACAAAATAAATTGAATGAAAAATTATGTTCTTCCATTGTGCAAGACCTAACAAAATCATGCATCAGCCAATTATTAGTAAATGCAACATTTCAAGGTTGACCCGTAAAAGACATTTGAATCCTAGGAGGACTAATCAAACTTGGATTTTGTAATCTTTCTTAAATGGGCATCATGTAGCTTGTTCAAATGACCAATCAATAATGAGCTTCTGCCCTCCTCAAGGCCATGGGCATTGGACAACCTCAAAGCACTATTTAAGAATTTTATCAAACTTTCCACTACATAAACTCAAGGTTATTTTGTCTAACACCACAACTCAACGTCTTGTAAGTCTAGTAGATCCCCTAGCCATCTAATAGGTAGATTCTTAGAATATAACAAAAATATTTGGAAATAGTCAAAAATATTTGAAAATATTCTACAAGCATGTCTAACATACTCGACACTTTTTGAACATGGCATATGATGTTAGACGTCGAGTACAACCTGTAATATGTTTTTTTTTGTCAAAACAACTAGGTTGTATAAACTATAAGTTCAAATTGTGATTCAAAATCCAAGACTTAGATTGATAGGTGCATTTTGAGAAGACAAAGACAATAATAGCAAAGAAGTTCACATATAGTTGAGTGTAAGATTTTTTCTAAAGATTCCTTGAAATTCTAGCCCTTGATGCTAGGTATGTTGTTTAAGGGTTAAAGAAAGAAGAATAAAAATTAGCATCAATGGCCAAAGCCCTATAACAACCAAAAGTGCACTATCAATAGTGGCTTTGAAGAGTTGTCGCCATGAAATCTTAAAGTCCTATTGCCTTCAAAAGCGGAATTTCCGGCGAGACATCTTATTTTTGGTGATGCCAGCCTTACCTCTACTCACTTTTATTGTTTATTTTGGCTCAAATCAAAATGAAATTTCAAATTGCAGCCGAAGGAAAGCATATGTTAGACACGTACCACTGCCGAGTAACAGGAGGGGACAACGAGTACAAAAAACTCAATCCCAACAGGGTTCATTCTCTTTGCTTCTGGACACTTGATAATCATCCGTCCCTGATGCCCCAAAAGATGAACCTCCCAACCTCATACATATGTATGTATTAATTTTTTCAAATGCTCGAAGTTGGATGCAGAGCAGGCATGATATCGATGTGGAAACCCTAACCCTGATCGCAAATTAACTTCAGACGAGGCGATAGCGCATTAATTTGCTGGATCGCTACTCTGCATGCTTTGTTCGGTTGTAAAGGAGTTGTTGCAGAAGTTCACTGAACTGAAGTTAATTACAAACTAAGTTGCATTTGAGACTACGGTAATTAATTACACCAGTCTACACTCAACACTAATTCTTCCTGCCACTACCAATCATGTCCCTGAAATGCACGAACTTCCGCCTCTAAATGAACCCCATCCGAAAGATCGCGCAATCAAGCAAAGTGAAAATTAATGCTAGTCAGAGTTCCAAATCAGCGTTCTCAGAAGTGGCTAAATTTCGCTCGGTTAATAAAAAAAATTTGCCTGTGCTAAATCTGTATTCTGGAAATCTTCAAGAAAACTGAGATTTGAGCAAACTTCCGCAGTGAAAGATTTGAGAGTCGCAGCCGCGCACATTCATCCAAGCTTGCTTTCGCAGTCATGCGCTGGCACTTTTTGTCGAGGTCGCTGATCTCGGATCTGGGCCGTCGGATTTTCACAGTGGCGGCACCCTGTGCACCGTCGATGTAGCAAGCAATCTCCCTCCTTCAGCTCCCTGTCAGTCTGGAAATTAGCAGCTTCTTCCTCCTGCTACAGGTTGTTGTTAGCAAGCTGATCACCTGCAAGTTTGCAATGTTTAGCAGACATTTTCGATAAGAGAAATTATGTTTAGTTTGTGTTTTTGACGCCTGGCACCTCGCATTCACTCCGCGCGCATTTAATCAGGCTGTAATGCTGTATTGGGCGATTTCGCAATGATTACTTGCCGGCTTGCCGCCTTGCTCGCATTTGAATTTCGACACTTCAATGTTGGACCGCCAATTTGTGTAATTCGGATTCTTGAATGGATGCATTCCTGAATTGTGAAATTTTTTGTGCGCTCAGCCGCTCACTGCGCTCCATTCACTGCAATCTGTCGATGAAGGCGGCGATTCTTGAAATGCGAGAAGGTGACGTTGGGGTCACGCCGTCAATCCGTCATGGGGAGCCGAATCAGCCGAGGGAGTCACAGCCTCGCAACCTCGCGGTCTCCATATATTGTGGATGCTTGCGTGCTTACGATGCCCTCACTCCCAAATCTGAATTTTCCCTTTGTGCCTTCGATTTGCTTCATCGTTGTGCATCATCTTCAATTCTTGCGCTTTCGTTTGCTGTTGTGGGAGTGTGGGGTGCTGGAGTTGCCTTTGCTGGGGAGTGGGGACTTGGGGTGCAGGCTTAGGGTGGATCGATGGCGCCACGGCTGAAGCTCCCGGATAATTTCAAGGTCCGCACTTTCGGGTCTTCTCGAAACTCTGACGGGATTGGTAAATATTTGCCGCCTGCTGCTACCGCGGCGAGGAAATCGACCTCTATGTGTGATGCTCTTCCGGGTGGCGACGACGTCACCCATGTGTCCGAGACAAGGCTGTCTGATTCCGTGCTTCCTACGCCCCAATTCCGATCACTGTCGGAGGTCACAATTCTATCACCCGAGCGTCCCGAATTGGCGGTAGATGCTGCGAATGAGATCGAGAGCCCTTTGGCAAAAAAAAGAGCTGGCGGATCACGCAAGCGTCGTAAGACAGATCCAGCCACCACCACGAGAAGGTGGCAGGAAGTGTGGGCATGCCGCTTTACGTGGGCGGAAGGGGAATTCGATTCAAGTGGAAATCTCACGGGCGTCATTTGCCGAAGCTGCAGCACTATCAGTGGGCGGAGGAAGGTCATGGTCCCCAAAGGAGACAACCTGGAGAAGCATGAGGGGAAGCGCGTCTGCAAGCACGATGGGGAGCCGTTCAAACATCTGAAGAAAGGCGATACGTACGTGAAGAGTGACTGCAAACACGTCAAATTCACAAAGTTGTGGGCCGGGCGCAAACAAGCAGGCACAGTAGTCGATCAGTTGGTGGCCGGCTTGGAGGGCGAGATGAAAAGAAAGGGAGTACAATTCTCCACTTTATTTCAAGTTTTAACTAATGGTCGTCCAATGTGTGACTATGAGCGTGAGCAACACCTTCTAAGACATCTGAAAGTGAAAGGGGTGCCTAAAAAACATTGGTCTGAGACATCTGGGTGGGAAATGGCGGAACATTTGCATGTGTCAGTTTTGTCTTCTTTGATGGCTGTAGTTCGCTCTGCTAGGTTCATCTCCATTAGCGCTGACGAGGTCACGGCCATCGATACGACTTCGTGGATTAGTGTTCACGTCTACGCCATGGAGTCGTGGGAACGTATTCCACATCTGCTGCACCTTTCCAGTGTAGCTGATAGTGGCACTGCTGATAACTTAACTAACGTGATCATGCATGCTCTTCTAGGTGAGGGCGGACTAAGTCGTGCAGAGATCGCTTGTAGGCTGGTCTCTTTCGGTGCCGATGGAGTCAGTACGTTCCAGGGTTCGAAGAGTGGAGTCACCGCCCAGATTCGACAGAAGTGGGCGCCGTTTAGTCTGGGTGCTTCTTGTGCGAGCCACAGGTTCAACTTGATTGTTCAGACCTTGTCGAATTATCCTCTCGTTTCACGATTAGAGAGGCTTTTTCAGTCTCTCCAATCTTACTTCTGCCATAGTAGCAAGCGCCATTCTGAGCTTCAGAAGCTGGCTGATCTCATGGAAACTAAGGGGAACAAACTGTTGAGGAACGTTGAGACGCGCTGGATATCCATGAGGAGTCCAGCGCAGAGAGTTTTGAGTGAGTACAAAACGGTGTTGGTCAAAATGGCCGTGGACATGTCTTCTGGTGCAGGTCAGAAACCAAATTCTGCCGCTGCTGCCAATTTCGACCTGCTTTCTGATGTGGAGGTCTTGTTGTCTTTGGCTTGCTTTGTGCCTTTGCTCAATACTGTTCATTGTCTGATAAAGCTTTCCCAAGCCAGGGATGTGTTTATTTGTGACTTTATGCAGTCAGTGAAGATCTGCCAAGCTGATCTTGCGAGAATGTTTATAGACTCTGCTACAGCTTTCAGCCCGCAGGATTTCAAGCGGTACAATGACCTTATTGAGTTCAGGTGTACCAAAATGCCACTAGCGTGGAAAGAGCTGCAGCTGCCTAAGCAAAATCCTGCCTTTTACCTTCAGTACAACTTCCAGCATACCCAAGTGTGGGCACGGTGCCACAGTAGGGAGACGGGGCAACATATTTTTGTCACCCCAGACGAGTTCACAAGCATCCAAGGAAGTGTTCAGCGACAATTTGCAAGCAAATTGTCGATTACTCCCTACCCATTTTTTTGTTATTTGTATATTTTTTTGGACGTTCTCAATTCTCATGTTTCCATTGTCTTCTTGGCCTTCTCTATCTTCTAGTGTATTGGTACAAGTTGCTTACAGGAATCCAAAGTTGCTTACAGGTTCAAAATTTAGAAATTGCAGGTCGACGGGGCAGTTTGCGGTGTTTTGGCTTCAGGGTGCAGATGTGTCGTCCAGGCTTGCCCTGGACCAGGTTCCAAATTTTTTTGGGTCACAAGTGTTGTTATTATGTTACTTGGTCTTTGCTGCAGCTTTTCTATCGGGGTCCAATTTCTTGTTCTGGTCCTGTGAGTTTGTATGCTGCCTTCGTCTGAAGGTTGACATCAGGGTCTCCTCTAAAACCGCACAACCGCTCCCCGTTTTTTTGAAGTTTTTGCAGTCACTTAGTTTGGCTCTAGGGTGTAAATTGCACGGAGCCCAGTTTCGATAAGTTCGTAAGTGCCTATCTAGTTCGGCTTGATTTGCAGATGGAGTTGGGTGCACTTTCGGTTTTGATTTTTTTGGGTTCTTGTTTCTAAATCGGGACTTGCTGCCGTTAGTGCAAGAGTCTGTTCACGTTTTCAGAGGACTTGTGGCTTTCTAGGTTTAATTTTTCTAATTGTGTCTGATCAGCTGCTTATGGTTTTGCTGTGCCTGCAGAGCTTGCTCAATCCCTGTCCGATGAGCTGGACATGCGATTTCCGCAACAAGAGCTTTTGGATGCTCTTGGCATCATATTTCCTCAGTACTGGCAGCAAGAGGGGGCGGAGCAAAGTTTTCCGCAGCACTTATTGGTGCTAAAAAAATTTTACTGTCAGGCAAGAGTTCTCAGTGCAGGTGTATTTGAGGGCGGAAAAGCTTACACGGTGCCAGAGATGCTTTCGGAATCTAAGTTGGACAATCAGCAAGGGCTCTTTAAAGTCACCATGAAGGCCAACTGCGAGGCTGCATGTGCACCGCCTTTTCATTTGAATCCTCTTATAAAGCTCTAGCGGACCCTGTCTCAGTCACGGCACTTGTGCAATCTCATCTCAGAATATTTCAAAGTGGCTGAGATTGGGTGTTGCCTTGTTTTGGGCTCAGTTGAAGATGAGAGGACTTTTTCTACTCTCAAGTTTCTCAAGTCTTGCCAAAGGAACCGCCTTGGCAAGCACCTGCCTCTTGTGGTTCGCATGTTTGGGCAGAAATATTTCTCTTTGCAGAATTTCCCATACAAAGAAGCCATAGACTCATGGAAGACTGCTGTGAAGGTTGGCCGGCATGGGGATGTTTAGTCTCTGGCTGGCTTTGCAGTATCCTCCCCTTTACAATGCTTTCCTTAGTTTTCATGAGATCTTGCAGGCTTTGGAGCTCACATTTACAGTTTTCCTTGACATGGACTTATGTTATACTTTGGGATGTTTCCCTAATGCACACTTGGAGAAGTTGGAGTGGAAGCTGGAGCATCATCAACTATTGGAAGCCTGCTGGGACTGATTCATGTTTCTTAGAAATCTAACATGAACTTCTAATGTTTGGTGTTTGTTTTGTGGTGTGTGCAGAACACTAACACTGCAATTGGGCAGTCTTGGAAGGGTTCAATCCCCTTGTTAGTGCAAAATTGCAGATGTTTATTTGTGCACATGGGAGTTCTCAGATTTTTCAGTTTTCACATACATTCTTCCTTGAAGAATGCCATGTAACAATTTTGTGAAATATAAATTGGCTGAAATTTGGCATTGTTTGATGTATGCTTTGGTATTTGCAACCATCATGTTCAATGCATTGTTTGGTAATTGCAACCATGTAGTTAGCTTCTTACTTATTAGCAAATGGATTCACTCAATTGTTTCTTTACTTAGCACTTTGATCAATGAACTTGTTTTTGTCTTAGCAATTGCAGCCATCTAAACGCAATCGAAATAGCATGTAGTGTCACACTTTGCCTTCCACATGTAGCAACTTGCCGTTCACCAAAAAAATGGGAATTATTAAAAAATCCACAACTTTTATTCAATTGTAGTTGCCTGCTTTTACAAAGGACTCTGGAAATCGCAGTCACAGCTAAACAGTAGCCACGGGTGTAGCCTCTGGGCGAAATACCCTAAATAGACTTTGGGATCGCTGTTCCAAATAGAATTCTCATTCTGAGTAGACTCCGTTTCAGCCATTGTCAGAATGGTAACCGTACCATCCCTTCATTGTTTCCATTCGAGAATTTTCGGGTGCTCACTGCTCAGCGAGCCGCAGTAGCCCGCGTACATGCAGCGTTGAACTACTGCCATGCCGCTTTTGAAATTCCCTCCCACGCTTCCATCCTCTTGCCAGTGAAACTTACCCCCCCACCCACCGTTGAAAGAAGCTTCAATTCACCTTCGTTGTCCGCGGCAAGCCGAGAGAGCAGCTGAGCTGTTGGAAGGCAGCGCGCCAGCCATACCAGTTGTGACCGTGCGCCTGAACGAGCTCAGTTCAGCCTCAGGCCTGGCTACAAGCCGAAAGAAAAGTCGATCGGATTGAGAGCCAGAGCTGAAGGAAGGATGTTTTGCACATGCTCGCTAGGCCTGACACCAAACGCTGAGTACTGTACGAATTATTGGAGCGAGCTAGCTAGATAACGCAAACGTCGACGAACAATCCAAACTGACTGGGCCGGGTGCCGCCACAAAGTTTGCAGTGGAGTGGCATTGATACCGATAATAAGCTCATGTTCCTCGTTGTTCACGGACTGGACAACTAGCGCCCAGAGCGAGCACCTTGGATTTGTGAGAAGCCGGCGCGCACGCGGTGCCTTTCCCTCGAGCGAGAGAGAGACAGAACAACCTGTCTGACACACTACTGTCGAAGGCTCGAAGGCTCGCGGCGGGTGCTGCAGTGATTTTTGTTCAAATTTAAATTCTTAGAGCAGCCCCACTGCAACACGCTGAAGCAACACTCTAAACATTCAGCACCATTCATTTTCTAATAATGAGGAATGTCCTCCATTGATTTGCTTTCTTGCTTGCAAAAATTAAACTGTTGTAGGGCAACGGAATTGAAGGCCCAACTTAGTGCTTGTCAACAACCTCAACAAACTGACAAAATTTAGGCTAAGTTTGATAGTATCTTGCTCTAATATCTAGTGTTAGCCTATAGGAGTGGTGCCACCATTGTTTGGAATAGAAAGGGTCCTCTTCATTGCTCTTATGTTTAGCTTTATTTTGGTTCGTTTTTTTCTTTGTTTTTTGCTCATGATCTCTTCATTTGCTAGCTCCGGCTTGGCTGTTGTTCTTCTTTGGTTACTTTAATGCAATGTGTTTTTTTTCCATTTGTTCAAAATTTAAAAAAAATTTAAAAATGCTCAAATTGTACAGCTATAGTAGGGACACCCAAAATGGGACTCTAGAGACCCAAATGCGCCACCTTTTTTACTCATGCATAACTACTATTATTAGACTAGTCAAATTTCATATTTTCTTGTTGGCAAATGAAAGAAGTTCCAACACACAAATGAATGCAGCATTTGGATATTGTTTGCAAAAGTTATGGAGGGTCAAAAATTTATTCGGTACATGTTCAAAAATTATTTCTTCAACATAGGTGCATATTGATTTTGGAAATGTACATAAAGTGATGATGGCAAATTTAGACCGGGCATGATTTGGTATATATCCACCTTATTTGTTTCTCTTTTGCAATCAAGATCCTTCATCTGTGCCAAAAATAAATAAATACATCAAAATTAATAATTTTTATTTTTGAAGATCCCTCAAATTTTAGGTCTTCCATCCTTGCTCACCAAATGAGTCTTGTAAATAGTTGATTGATCAATCACCAAGTGGAGTATAGAGTAAATCTTTTTAAATTTTGGTTTATAGGGACCTTGCTTGAAATCGTAGGATTGAAGACAAGGAGAATATTTTGAGGGGCCCAAAGCACTTATCATCTATATTTGGCAAGTATCAGATCTTTTAAGGATAAGAGTGTGGAATTCCGATGCTTTCATGGCACAAAAATGACAATGCTCCTATGCATTGTGAAGAAGCAATATTAATATAATATAGGTCCTCCCCACATAAAGTATTCAATTTAAATTTCTGGTTGATTTGATAATACTCTTTTTGAGTGTGTATAGACAAAATGGTGCTCAATTGAGTTGAATTTTCTACAAGATTAGGTTAAGCTCGGAAACTCAATTAGATATTAAGAGAATGAAATTAAAACCCTCAAGGCCTACCAACTTCTTAGAAGCAATATTTCTTAATTATTCAACTACTAACTTGAATTTCTTTTGCACATAAATGTGTTTGAATTTTCCAATTATAACCATATAACAAAAAAGATTAGTCCATCTAGTCTACATTCAATTATTTGTATAAACTACTGACAATTGGATTTATAGATTTATTATAACAACTTTGTATACTTTTTTTAAAATAAATAAAATAAATTGACTTTGTAAGATTTTTTTTATAAATTTAAAAATGAATCTATTTTTTCTAAAACAAAAAATTGGATTAGAATCTAGAACAAATGTATTCTTCTTAGATTTGAAAAGGTATAACAAACAATATCTCTCAGACTTTATCTATCTTTAAATGTGAAGATGTAAAATAGACAAAATATTACTCCTTAAAACATATTTAGCACATCATTTAAAAAAATCCAACTATAGATGTCATCAATGTAATTTTTGCAATATTCTCTCAAAGTTTTGGGATCATTGTAGGGAACCCTATTTTTTACTAATAAAAAAAAATTGCAAATACAGTTAGGTGAAATTCACAAACAACATTCAAATATGAAAAAAAATAAGAGATCAACATTGAATTTGTATATTTTTTAAGATTATGTTCTAATTTCAATATTCCCACATTGAACTTTGATGTGCTGAACACATCTAATTTTTTTTTAGATTTTAAAGAGTATGTTTTTGGGAACATATTTGAAAAAAACCAAGCACGTCTTCCCTAGGCTAGATGTGAGCATCTTAAGCATCATCTGAATTTTAGAAATAATTTTCAATAATAGACTTGGTTCTCCTAAAAAAGGAGTCAGAACTAGATTTTGAATTCCCCTTTAAAACCGAATTCTAAAGGGTTGTTTACGCAAGCCCACTTGTAAGCTGGTTAACAACAAAATCACCTTGTGTTTATATTCCCACATTATAGCCACCATATAAGGATGACCAATTTCGGAATTTGCCAGTACAAATTTTGGGCAAATCATTTGGAAGGCTACATTTGTGAGCCTCAAGATTTGTCTTCTAAGGTCATCTAAAATGTCTTTTCAATGAATATTGATTTTATTGCATGGAATATTATCATGCCACAAGGCCCTGCTAAGAGCATCATTACCTTGCCAAAATGTAAGCCGGATGACAAGCCACCCATCTAGTTTGCCAGCCGATGCAAGGTGGGTCATCCCACCCATAGCTTGCTAATAGGCCAAAATGTTTTGTAAAAAATAGCAGTTCATCCAATCAGCTACATCTCCATTCACAGATCAAGTTCACAAGCATTGGGAAAGTGCAAAAGGATTTGTTTCATGCGGTTTGCAAGCCGTGACTTATCTTGCATCAGAGCCTAGTTTTGCAAGCCACTCGAAGCTTTTGGCTTGGCTTCTTAACAAGTTCATCCATTATGCAAGCCCGGTAAGGCAATTTTGCAAGCCGGTGGCAACAAGTCATCCGTTTTACAAGATGGGTGGGGAGGCTCTAAGCCAAATGGAGTTTGGAGATAGAGTACCTTCACTCCGAAGTATGTGGAGGAGATGAAAAGCCAATGACATGGGATGCTGGTGTCTGGTGAAGTCACTGTTGACCTGCTCTTGCGCATGTGTAAACGAGCCTTGACGCCTTCTACAGTACTGTACCAACCTCGTTTGGAATCAAAGTTGTAGAGATTTTAGGACGATTGCCGATGAACCCCCACTTGCCGATCGAGTTGACTGAATCCCGTGACTCCTGTCCAGAAGGGAATTCCATCCAATAATTGGTTGACGAATCACAAACGCTTCGTAGTTCCGAAGTTTCTTGCGCAGAGGTCGATCATCAGCCTCGGTGAAGGAAGACGGTATCGCAGGTATTCAAGCCTTGGAGCACAGTCTGTTGCTGCTTTGGGGGCTTGGAGTTCAGCTTACTCGAAGTCGATATTGCCCAATGCACCTCTCCAAACATAGTATCTCATTCTCTTCACGTCTAATGTTCAGCACTTTTAAAGAGAAAAGTTGTAATTTTTTGAGAATGGCTGATAACAGATTTCCAGTTTGTGACAACTGAGAAGTGGTCTCTATCCAATTAAGTTTGTAACATGTGGTTGTAATAATAACTGTAATAATTATAAACCCACTGATAACAAAAGGAAACCCGCACTCTGCGACTGGATCACCGGACAGCCTGTGCAATTCCTTTTCTCTGCAATAAATGTATCTCATGTCAGTTGTGTCAGGGGAACAAAAAGCAACCAAGTGACTCGGTTTCCTTCACCAACCACATCCCAGGTCTGTTCTTCGTAAACTAGAAAGCTCTATGTTAACCCCTAAATGCCCAAGGCACTATGTTTTGGTGTTAAATTTTTGGGGGAATTTTACTAAATTATTATTAATTTAAAAAAAAATTGTAATCATTCAAGTCTATTTTAAGCATTAGTATTTGTTTTTGAAAAATAAATATTTATGATTTTTCTATTCAAGTTTATGTGCTAAGTGAGGTCATTGCAAAACTTTATTTTCTTGTGTAAAAGAGCTCTTGGAGATGAGTCTCAAACATACAAAAACTTAGGGAAAATCACACTGTAATTTTGTTTTGTTTTATTTTATTTTAATGCAATTATAAATTTTGATGTAGAATTGATGTATTGATTTTAGTTGTGTACATTATTTCCTTTTACCTCATACTTTTTACAAGACTTGAATTTTTGGTTTGTCATGTAGAAAAGAGATTGAAAGCATTCAAACAACTTCCAAATTTTAAACCCACGTACAGTACTTGTGATCAAACATTATAATCTTTCACTCCATATTCAATATTAATTTTTTTCCCCCCATGTGATCCATAATACATCTAGCCCTTAAGATCCTCTGGTTACAAATTTGGAAAAAATTGTTAAAATATGTAAAAGCTTTGATTATTTTTTGTTTTAATCAAAATGACAAAATCTGCTCCAAGATCCTTGGGCATTCAGGGATAGTGCTGGTGGTAAAAACTATTAGGGGATAATGTTGGAGATAATACTACTCAATACATTTTTGGATTTGGCAGCGACTCACGCGTGATCTGCTAATCTCACATTCAACTCATTACGACTGATGAGGCTCACAGTGGACAGTGGAACCCAAGCAACGTTGTCCACCCTCGAAGCAATCAGTGAGCGTTGCTTTGCAAACCAATGGGGCGTAACAATTAGTTTACATTACGTACGCGAGAAGAGATGGCCGCCAGAGACTAGTGTTTGGCGATTCCAAAGTTCCGACTACACTAACTTATAATATTGCTGGATCCGTATTTCTGATACGAAAGAAGACCCTCTGGTCTTGGACAATGATTGTTTCGGCATACACTGATTGCAAAGGTTGATGACAAAAAATGAAGATGGCTTACACAACAAAAAATGAGGATGGCGTGCTTGAGGTTCAGACGGAGCTGCCGGAAATTTCTGCGGAAGCGCTTTTCAGAATTAGACAAAGCTTCGCTGGATGACAGTCAGAACTTATCAGAAGTTATGCCGATGCCAAGGTCAAACAGTCAAAGGCGACGTCAACGCCGCAACAAAGGACATTAGAATGTACATGTGTGCTAAAAATTTCCTGCTCGGGTTTGCTGGTGCTCTATTATGTCCCGGGAGGGCGGATCCTCGTACGGCTGTACCCTCTCCGTATTCGAGGAAAAACCACGGAACATTCGTGCTTCCAGCCTGGTGCACCACCAAGTTTAATGAGACTAAGCTTAAGTTGCAAAGGTGCAAAGTGCAAACTGTCTGCATTCAGCACCCCAGGCAAGGCAGACTCATCTGACGCGGCATTGCTTGGCCTGGACATTGGATACTGGGATTACACCCATTGTGCCTAGATTCCCTATGTGTCTGCTTCTTGGTGAACAAACTGACACAGAAGATTGTTCATGATCTGACCTGCTGGGTAATGTGTTAACAATGCAGAGCATGCAATTGCAATGGCATCGAACTGAAAGGGCCCTCCAATGTTTACGAAAATTGCCAACTGGTATGGAGAAGTACAATTTACGCGTGGATGGCCTGCCACAAAGCTGGATAACTCCTACTCTAACTCAGATAGGAACACTCTCTTCTCAGTAATTACTGAGACTTGATGTACCCACCAACTTGTCTTTTGTTCTGGCGACGCTGGCTCCCACCCTTACGGCCAAGAAGCCTATCATCCAGGTCTGGGACTCTGGGACCAGGGTTTCTTAGTCTTGTTTTGTTCTTTTTTTACTTCGCCTTAATTGATGAAAACCGGCAAAAATACGAATAAAAAATGAAAATAGAAAACCGCATCGATCTGACCTTTAGTTTCTGCCAAAAACACGGCAACTGTTCAAAGCACAAGTGTGTTGCAGTGGGTTTCCCATTTGTTCAAAAAAAAAGAAAAGAAAAAAGCACAAGTGTGTGTGAGCCCTAATTAGACAATGCTTTTACTCTGACGTTGCTTCAGGTACATTTCAGCTTGCTGTGAGCCTTGACACGGATTGGATATAAGTCAGGCTTGGACTTTGGGGTTGGTTTGCCTTGCCACCTGCTCCCATACATTCTTCGCAACGAATCAACCAAACAGAACCAAATGCTAAGTACCCTTTCGACACACTTGCTCCTAAGCTGGGTTTCAGCATATAAGACCACTTCGAAACTATGAATCTTAGTCTCGTCTGCAGCAACGGTAAAGGATGTATCCGATGCATGGTTTTCATGCAAACGCAGGTGAAAGGCAAAGTATGCATGCTTACTGTAAACAATCCACCACCTACTAAATTCCAACTGGCAGATTAGATTCCTGATTCCTTGACGCACTCCACGTACCACCGCCGTTCCCGGATCGGTCGAAATTATAAAGTCAACCACGCGGAACCACCGATTGTTCAAGTCCACTGTCTGATGAGCCCGATGATGAGTGTCTGTGAG
This sequence comes from Pseudisothecium myosuroides, assembly GCA_951799445.1. Lineage (NCBI taxonomy): Eukaryota > Viridiplantae > Streptophyta > Bryopsida > Hypnales > Lembophyllaceae > Pseudisothecium > Pseudisothecium myosuroides. Next base: position 17,502,681 of record OX637287.1, on the reverse strand, counting down.
CTTACTTGTGAGCCAATCTCGAAGTCCATAGCCAGCACGTATAAAGCTCCAGGTGGGCCAAGGTCACACACACTCCTATCCAGCTCCAACTTTCCTATAGTTCTCAGAAGCAAGACAGTCCACTCTCCAACTACACGAGGGTGACGATCTGTCGGCAAACTCTTGTGACTCTGAGTGTACTAGTCTCGGTGCATTTTTTGTTTGGACTTCATCATATTCTAGAGCTCGATCAGAGAGAGCTGAAGGGATCAAAAATGGGTGTGGTGAGTGTAGTGATTGTGCTGGTTCTGATACAGAGCTGGATAGCTCTGTCACCTGTTTCAGCGCAAGGCTCATGGCAGGTGATCCAGCAGAACGCCGGCATCGCGACCATGCACGCCGCGGTGACGCACTTCGACACGGTCATCCTACTGGACCGCACCAATACGGGTCCGACGCAAATCAAGCTCCCTAACGGCCGCTGTCGCAACCAGCCTCTGGAGCGTGTCTCCAAGACAGACTGCTACGCACATTCCGTGATGATGAATTCCGGGAACGGGGCAGTCCGCCCCTTGTACGTCTTCACAGACACTTGGTGCTCTTCGGGTCAGTTCTTCGACAACGGCGTCCTGGTGCAAATCGGTGGCGACTTCGAGGGCAACAAGAAGATACGAACTCTCTCGCCCTGCGGGGCGGGCGGCACCTGCGACTGGGTGGAGCTCGGGGAGAATCTGAACGTCGGGCGCTGGTACGCCTCCAACCAGCTGTTGCAGAGTGGGACTCGGCAGATCATCATGGGCGGTCGCGGCGCGGCGTCGTATGAGTTTTACCCCAAACGGAAGGCTGGTGAGGGCTCCTTCAATCTGGGCATGCTGGGTGGGTCGGACAACCTCTATCCGTTTGTGTTCTTGCTTCCCAACGGCGACTTGTTCGTGTTCGCGAACATGGACTCCGTGCAGTTGAACTGGAACACTGGGAAAGTCGTCCGAAACTATCCCAAGCTCGGAACCAATCCCCGGAACTACCCCTCCGCCGGATCCGCAGTCATGCTACCCCTCTCGTTCGCCTCCGGATTTGCGAAAGCGGAGATTTTGGTTTGCGGAGGAGCGGCGACGGGGGCCGCACGAACGAACAATGTGGGCGCGGCGGCTTCCAAGAGCTGTGGCAGGATTGTAGCCTCTGCGGGGACCGCGGGATGGGCTTTGGAGGACATGCCGTATGCCCGCACGATGGGTGACATGCTGAACCTTCCGAACGGGGAAGTGATTATTATTAACGGCGCCGGGACGGGATTCAGCGGCTGGGAGAAGGCGGGCGCGCCAGTCTTGAACCCCGTCAGTTACAATCCCAATGCCGCCGCGGGGAGACGATTCACGACGTTAGCGAAGACGGGTATTGCGAGGATGTATCACTCCACAGCCAGTCCGTTGGCGGATGGCAGGATTCTGGTTGCTGGAAGCAATACGCACCAGTTCTACACCTACACGGGCGCATTCCCCACGGAGCTTCGCGTCGAATGCTTCTCACCTCCATACTTGGCCGCAGGGTAAGGATATATCCATCACCTCGGGATCCTGGAGTAATTTGTTTTTTGGATCTCTCTCCAGCTGTGGATTTTGTGGACATGTTCCTATTCATTGAAAATGCATGTTGTAGAGTTCCAAAATCGTGACATTCACCAAGTACTCACAGTGTTTAACACTAGGATAGTATGTATAGATCCATCACCTCGGGATAGCCAATTCTTTTTTTTGGAGGGGGCATCGCAAACTGTGCATTTTGTACACACGGTCCTAACTATTCGTCAAAATGGAGTGTTGTTGCTAGAGTTCCGAAATCGTCACTTTCACAAGTGCCCAGAGCGTGCTCCGAGATTTCAGTCCCCTGCACCAAATTCTAGCTCTGACATATATGTGATTTTGAGGTGTCCCTGTTCACGCACTGACATGTTGAGGTGTGTGGATTGCAGCAACAATGCCGTGAGGCCAGCGATAACCGGCTCCCCCGGCGCGTTGAAATACAATCAGGTGTTCACGATGACGTTCAATGTGGCGACGCGAGTGGGAGGTGTGACCGTGTACCAGAACAGTGCGCCGTTCACCACGCACTCTTTTGCGCAGGGACAACGATCTCTGCAGTTGAAAACCACGGCGCCCGTGAAGGTCGGCGCGGGGTGGTCTATCCAGGTGACAGCCGCGCCCAGCAATAACATTGCGCCGCCGTCGTATTACATTCTCTATGTGGTGCAGAATGGCATTCCTTCCAAGGGCAAGTGGGTGACGCAAAACAACTAGACAGACCCCACTGGACGTCAATATCATCACATCCTCATTGTTCAACTTTGGCATTTTTCTATATACCATGGTGCTGGAGTTTGTGTACTGTACCAAAGTAAAGTTGCGCTGCCATTAGAATTTGACGAGCTTATACATTCAGCTAGCGCTGGCACGGGCCTGACTGATTTTTGCTCGTTAATAACTGGAATTTGCCTCGCAATTGGGCTTCCAGGATGAGACTTTATTAGTTAGCTGATGGTTGAGTTTCGTGTATATTATTCCAATCAATAACATTCTTTTAGCTGGCTCGTTGTGAAGCATCATACTGGGGCTTGAGGTTTGTGACCTCTGTCTGTTGGCTGGGTACATACGGTCACAATCATTTAAAAGGTGGATTTCAAAATGGCCCCAACGAAACATGCAAGTGCTCTAAACTCTGCAATTCCTGGTGTTCCTAAAAAAATCCTCTTGCTGAGGCTCTGCTTCTGGTTCCGTGTACATTTTTCTTCTGTCGATCTAATGGATTGATGTTCCTTTGTTTAGATTTGAAAAAGCTTTGAAAACCAACACTTTTAAGTGCCGAAAGTTTTGAATTGTGACAATGAAGTGTTCAGAGGGGTTTTGAGGTGATCAATTGAAACTTTGATCGAGCGCTTAATAAGCCGAGGGTGGGCAAGCCGTGTACAATTATGAGATTTAGCTGCGACTCAGTTTTCCAGTTCCTGCGCACCTCAAACAAGGCTCTTCAGTTGTTTGCATTCGGTTCAAAACTGCTCCGGTTCCTGAAGTCAACTGCCCGCCAATTTTATGAGCAGCCATTTTTATCGAATATGTGGGGGCAGGTGCAGTCACTGGCATCCGCATGTTCCAAGCAGCATCCTGAAACGCTGCAGAGGACATAAAGTGTTAAATGGATGGCACTCTCTCTCTGTTACTGTAGAACCAGAGACTGCACCATTGGTTCAAAAATTGAATCATATTTGAGTGAGTGACTATCACCGGCGCTCTTCCAGGGTTAAAGTTTGCTGAATTTTGGGGGGATTTGTGGCTTTTGTCCATGAACTCTCTTTTTCACGCTCAGTGCGGACTACTGAAACGATTATCCACTTCAATTACGTGATAAGATGAGTTGTACTCACAGCCAAGTGCCCCCGGTCTTGTGCAATGTGGAGTGCAGAGTGCCAGGTGGGAGTATGCCCAGTGCTCAAACATAATTTCCACACATTTGGATACTCCCGGTTGTAAGCTGGATGATTATGAGCAATTTTTTATGCAATCTGAAGACTACAGTAATCGTACTATATTCCTTATCTACTGTACTGTCAGGGACTCAGGTAAGTGTACTGCTGCAGATACCCTTGTGCCAGCGTGCTCAGAAAGTAAAAAATATATAAAAAATGCGCCCCTCTTATACTATAAATGTGTGTTGACTGTGTTGCAACATCAACAACTTGGTGTGCTAGGAACAAGGTTGTATTCAGGAAAGAGTCAATTTAAAATTAATGAGGTTTGTCAACTTGCGTGGCGCGACATGCGGTGTATGCTGGCATTGCAGACTCACCGCTGCACGCCTCATAGGCAACACTGCTAGAGCAAGCCCAATGCGAACACGGAAAAACGTACAGTATCGAACTTTTGAAGTGCACATAACATTCAGTAGCAGTCACTTGCTCTGCCCTCCCCTGAACGAAATGGTGTGGAATATATCACATCATTTCATCCTAAGAATGAAATGGTGCAATATATTTCGCACCAAATCAATAGTTATGGGGACAATTGTCAATAATTGTCAAAACTTAACTTGGTGCCGCAACTGTACACTTCAAGTAGTGGCAAATTAAAAAATTTCAAGTAAAATTGAAAATTAAATAATAGGAACTTTAAACAAAATGCTAATGAAATCATTGAGATTATTGATTTCAATGTTATTGTAGAATTACCTCACATTGAATTAGAATCCTTTTAGGCATTGTGCTTTAAGAGCGAGAAGACAACTCTTTATATGCACATAGAGTGGTAGGAGGTAGAACAACCCATGTGGGATATGTAAATTAGAATTTGTAGGTTCTCATGCACTCATAGTTAAGTCAAACACAAAGAATTGTGTTAAAAGTAGAATTTCAGACCTCATTTAGGCATAGTAAAATACCTTTTCTCAAAAAACTTTGAACTAAAAAAAATTGTTAAATGAAGATAAGTTTCACCTCCAAAAATCCGTTTGGGATTTTGAACCTCCAATCAAAAGTTATGAACAAATTTTGGAGAGGATTTTTAATGGACATTTTCTTTAACACTTTTAAAAAACCATTCCAAAACCTCTCCGAAATTTGTCCATAACTTTTGATTGAAGATTCAAAATCCCAAACGGATTTTTGGAGGTGAAACTTATCTTCATTTACCAACTTTTTTTAGTTCAAAGTTTTTTGAGGAAAGGTATTTTACTATGCCTAAATGAGGTCTGAAATTCTACTTTTAACACAATTCTTTGTTTTTGACTTAACTATGAGTGCATGAGAACCTACAAATTCTAATTTATTTATCCCACATGGGTTGTTCTACCTCCTACCACCCCATGTGTATATATAGAGTTGTCTTTTCACTTCAAAACCCAACATAAGTTATTGATTACAAATATTAATAATGCATTAGTGCATTACTCATTGGATTTTCGGCCATCATTTTTCACTACAAATATTTGTTGATTTGTATGTCTAGTCCTAAAATTAAGAAAAGAAAATGGAACATAATGAACTGTCACTGAACCGGTACCGAAGCTTACATTAATTATGTGGGGATGAAAGTCGTGGATGAGGACTCCAGAGAAGAAAAAGCAGCCTCTCTGAAGGCTACTGAATGTTATGCAAGGAGGCGGACCTCATTCCATTCCTGCAACTTTTAGAAAAAAATGGCCTCAATGCAGTGCCGGCAAGCCAAACTTCAAATGGACTTTCTGCAATATAAAAAGAATAATAATAAAAGATTCTACATTAAAAAAAAGACATTTCATGCAAAAAGGGAGCTCCAATCAATCGACACACATTACAAGGCTTGAAAAGGGGAGACTTTTGCTATTGTGTGCCAATTTTTGTGCTCTTCAAATTTCCTTAAAATGCAGTGCAGTGGATGGAAAATGCCGGGTCCGGAAAAATAAAGAGAACTAAGAGGACCGCCCATGTGTTCGTCTGTTTGATTTGCTCATCCGGTAGAGGTGCTACCCATCGATGTAGTCAACATGAAGTTGATTTTTTGTGAAGGTAAAAAAAAACTGACGTGAACTTACCTTGTCCACGCTATTAGACTCATGGTTGCTAGTACAGAGGTGGGGGCATGAACTCTTGTATGGGCGTGGATGTAAGTTGGGGTAGGGCATAAACGCTAGGGTTGATTTCTCCTTTTGCAAAATGAGTCATTAGAAAAAGGACTTAGCATGTATGTAGAGAGGAGGGTAGGGATTGTATAGTCTCCCGCCTCAAACTACGTTTGTGCTCTGTAACAATGTTTTTGTCCCTTCTGATAGTGTTTCCGCCCTAACCAAAAAATGTTCTTACCCTGCCCAATAGTGTTTTTGCCTGTCCAATAGCATCCTTGCCCCGACCTAAGAACTCTCCGGCCCCAACCTAATAGCATCCCCGCCCAAGCACGTGGAGTCCGTTCTATACCCAATTTGGATCCATACTCCACTTGCCTAAAATCTAGAAGTGCATCAAGGTCCTAAATGAACTTCGAGCCTTTGACTCCGCGCCTTACCTTTGCGTCACTACCCACATGTTCACCTCCTACCCTCCAAAATCTCAAGGTTTCAGCAAGCTTTGAGATGAACTTAGAGCCCTTGCATTCGCGACCATGTGTCACTACCTTGTCCATTAATCACCACCTCACCTTTATGTCACTATCTACACATCTGCAATCCTAAACCGCTCAAAATCTCAAGGTTCAAGTGAGCTTCCAAGTGCACTTTGAGTCCTTGCGTCCATGCCTATGTGTCACTACCCATGCGTTCGTGCCCTACCTGCCTCAAATCTCAAGATTTTAAGTAAGTTTTTAACCCTTAAAATCCCATTGGCCCTATGGGGGCCAAAAGGCGACTTTGGGTAGGCTCATACGGTCTCAATGTTCATCATAAAATTTGAAAAAAATTTGTAAGCTAAAAAAAACACATAAGGTTCTTGGGAATATAATTTTTATTTCAATCGGTGCTCAAAAGCAAAAGTTATTGCACAAAAAGCAAATAAATAGAGATTAGCAAACAACCCCAAAAAATCACAAAAAGTCAAAATAATTTTTTTTTAAATTCCTAAAATATTATATTTTTGTCTACATGTAAAACTTTGATGCATTCTATTTGGACTAGTAATGAGAAAGTTACAAACAATCTTGTTTTTTGGGCAATCTAAGGATGTTATTGTAAAAAAACTTTTTGTCCAACTTTGAATACTAATATCTTCCAATCCATATAGTCAAATTTGATGAAATTTTTACCACATGATCTCAGACAAGTGAAGTACAAGATCCTATGGTTAGATTCTAAAAACAAATGTTTTTTCTGCTTTCTTGGATGAATGCAATAGAAATGGCAGTTTTGAGTGTTTTTTGACCAAAAAATGGCCTTGGGACTTTAGGAGTTAAGTGAACTTGGAGCCCTTGTGTCACCATCCCGCCCTTGCATCACGGTTTAAGCGTTTGCGCCCCACTTGCTTGAAATACAGAAGTAGACAAAGGTGTCCAATTTGACAATTACCCCCTACATGCCTAAGCCCTTCCGAGCGTATTTTTCTTATGAAAAAAGAGCATGGGCTTATAGTTATCTCCAATGAAGGTAATTGTTATTTTTTTCCAAAGTTAAACCATATAGATGTATAAAGAACTTGCTTAATAGTGTGCCTATCAATTTTGAGTGTAAAATTGTATAGGAGTTGCGAGATTATAACAAGAGAAATGTATGCATCTTATTTTTAGTATACTGCCCCTCCCCACAATATTTGAAAAATTTGCACGGAAGAAGTTTTTTTGGGATTGGAGGTGACATAAATAACTAGAAATTGTTTTAGCTTACTAAAATGCACTTCTACAAATCTCAAGTTTGAATGAAGAGCTATCAACTCATTCTACAATCCATGCCAGCTTACAATTGTTGAAATGCAATTTTTGGGGAATAACTAGAAATTGAAAATAACTCCAAATCAACACTTGCATGTTTAAAATTTCAGTGATAAAAATCATGAAAATACCTTTTTCTTTTCCTAAATCTTAAACTTTAACCCCTAAAGGCCCAAGGCCTTTTTTTTGCCAAAAAACCATCAAAACTGCCATTTCTATAGCAAGGATTAAAAAAAAATGAAAAATGTTTTTTTTTCACATCTAATCGTAGGATCTTAAACCTAACTAGTATGAAAATGTGTGGAAAAATTTTCAGAATTTTTGACCGCTCAGATTGCAAGAAATCTGCGTTTAAAGTGGAAAAAACAAGTATTTCAGCATATTGCGGGACTAGATTTTTTGACTTTAAACATTTTTAACTTAAAATTTTTGCACTACAGAGTTTTGTGCTTCAAATATTTATAGTGGAGAATTGAGTTGAGAGTCTAGGAAAAAAAAAAATATTCGAAAAAACTTAATTATCATTCCTAAAAAAATTATTAAGTAGAAGTAGGTACGAGATAGAAGGAAAATCTAAAACATTAATATATTTTAGATGGAATTAAAATACACTAATCCCAATGGTGAGATTGTTCTAGCAAGTAAACTAAACCATGAGAATTTTTTTTTTTTTTAAATTGCAAAAATAGCATTTAGAAATGAATTTTTCAAGTTATTTTTTTCAAGAAGATGCTCTAACTGCCCGAAAAACAAGAATGTCCATAACTTTTTCATAACAAATCCAAATGAAATGAATCAAAGCTTTCCAGATAGACAAAAATATAATCTACAAGAAAAAAAATATTAAAAAAAAAAAATCAAATTTTTGCCAAATTTTTCTTGCTGCCCAGACTGCCCAGTTACGAAAAAAAATAACATATTTGGCCATAACTTTTGACTCCTATTTCCAAATGTGCTGAAATTTAGTGCATATGAAAGATATTCCTTGCGCCCACCTTCTATTAAAATTTCAGCTTAAAATATGGAAATCTCTAGTCACACGGACCTGCCCAAAATTTCTATACGGCCAAAAAACGCAGTCCGGTCCTTTAGGGGTTAAAGCCTAAAATCCTAAGTCTTCAGTCTAGTTACAATTTGTTTTGTGAAAAAAGAGGTCCAAAATGACCTGAAACTACTATGGGTGATGGCTAGGTGATAGGGACTTCCGTTGGAATCCACAACTGAGTTCCCAATTCAATTCCCCATGCTGACATTGCTTGCATGGGGTCTCCCCGTGCTATGCTAGCTCTATTCGCATGGAGAGGGAGTTTGCTCTTCCACTTGTTTCTAACGAAATAAGGTCCATGCTTTGCCATGGTTGTATTGTGTCTATCCTAGATGTGGCCCTTGAAGGCCGTATGCCGTTTAAAAACAAAAACAAAAAACAAAATGTTTATTACTTGTGAAAATTCTTTTCCTTCCTTGGATGCCATTAGGAATTTTTTTCAAAAAAATTCCAGCTTTGTTAGATGATGCTATGACATCACCAGGGCTTTTTTTTTTCGCACTATAGATGAATAGTGGAGTCCTTGCGTGCCTTCTCTTTGTTGGTGAATATTTAGAGGGAGCCAGGCACAGTGGCGGAAATGTGTCAGAGGGAGTCGGAATCCGGCGATATATCGCCAAAAAAAAAGCCTTGGACATTACATGACTATTTCCTGCCATAATAGGGATAGTAGAATGGTTTTTAAATTATTGGTCCTAATTTACTCATAGAGTACAAGGTTCTGATTTGAATTTTGGACAGAGTATGACACAAGTTTAGTTGATTTGATTTGTTTCCTTTCTTTCATTGGTTGCCAATGTTTTATTCAAAATCAACCATGTCAAAGACATCATATGGTAGTACCATACCATGGTTAAGAATGACAACTTCTTAATTAGTCATGGATAGTGGAATTTTTGAATCATCCAAGTGGAGGTCTTTTGGTACAAGTTGGTTTGACTTGAATAATTTCTCCTTCTTTTTGTTTGGAAGCCAAGGCACATCTGGCCATGGCTGGATGCTTGTAATATAAATATTTGGCTAGAACCATTGTTGAACTTGGTCATTTTGGTTTGCAAGCTACTCTCTATGAGTGATTTTGAAGTGTCTATGGCTGTTTGGAGTGAGGAGGTTACAAATTGTGACTTCACAAGTCTGTTGTGTTTTACATTTTGTTAAACTGTGATGTGCTGGCCATTTTCTTGTATGATGTTTTGAGCTTTGCTATACCATGTCATGCAGTAAAGGTAAATCACAATAACTTTTTTTACTTGGAAAAATTTCAAGCCCTAAAAAATTGGTGTGGTCCTGACGTTCGTCCGGTGATCCTAATCCACATGATGTGACAACCTTGAAACTTTAGAATTTTTTTTCTGCATATCTAATTGTGAGATCTTGCACTAGCCTATCGGTAGTATAATAATGTCTTGAAAAAAATTTGATAAATTTTGACCACGTGGTGATTGCAAAATATTTCCATTTGAAGTAAAGAAAACTACTTTTTTTGCACCTTGCATAAGTAGATTTTAGGCTTTTGAATCTTCTTGGCTTAAAATTTTGTACTACCAATATCGAATTTAAAACAATTACATAAAAGAGGTGAGTTGAAAGTCTGGGGAATTTAAAAAAAAGAAAAAACATTCTTGATTTTAATTATTTAAAAAATGATCATGTAGAAGAAGGTACAAGATAGAAGGAATACTAAATCGTTAATAGGTCTAAGATGGAATTGAAACACAATGATTCCAATGGTGAGATTGTTTTAGCAAGTAAACTAAACCTTTTCAAACCTTTTCTCTTGAAACATTGTGAAAATTATATTAAAAAATAAATCCTATAAGTTATTTATTCAAAGAGGCTCATATTGCCTCAAAACAAGATTGTCCATAAATTTTCATCACTAGTCCAAATAGAATGAATGAAATCTTTCCATATAGACAAAAACACTTTCAATGAAAAACAAAATTTTGAACACTTTAATTTGATTTTTTGTGATTTTTTTGTACTATTCAATAAACTTTGTTTTGAACTTAGGGTAGCATAATTTTTGCTCCGAAGCATCAATTCAGATAAAAATGATATCCCTAGAAAGCTAACGTGTTTTCCTATCTTCAAAAAAGTTTCCAAACATCATGACAAAAATGAGACCGTAGGAGCCTAACCCAAAATTCATTTTGTCCCTTAAGGCGATTTTGGGACTTTAGGGGCTAAGAGTTGGGTGTTTGAAAATCTTAAGAAAGAATTTAATTAAATCTTTGACCTACATTCACTTGCTAGCATTCCTACAAATACAAAATGAGAACATACCTTATATTTAAAGACATGTATTTATACAATTCGGTTTATTATTTCAAAAATAATGTTTAACAGAGTTGTTATACCACATTGGCTTTTTCTAAGAGACCAAATCTTTGCTTTTATACTATAGTAAAACTTGTGTTAAGGCATCTCCTCTTTGTGTATAACTATTAAATATGTAGAGAGTAGGTGGGCCCAATTTCAAGCACATTTTTTAAAAAGTAATGGAGTTAGAGCCTACATTAGTTAGGTGGATATTATTATACCTCTCTAAATGCATTATCCTTTCTTAGTGCATACCTAATTGCCAATCCTGATATTATGCACTGAGACACGTTTTACTGTAAAACCAATTATTTTGAATGGTAAACAGAGTAAGGTAGAGGTACCTATTTATGACAACCCCCCATGATGGCTTTATAGGGTGATAGAGTAAGGTAGGAGTACCTAATTTTGATAGCCCCCCATCATGGCTTTAGAAGGTGACAAAGTAAGGTAGAGGTACCTATTTGTAAAACTATATATTTTGAATGGTAAACAAAGTAAGGTAGAAATACCTATCTATTATAGAGCCTTGTGATGGATTTATAAGGTGACAAAGTTAGGTAGAGGTATCTATTTATAAAAGCCCCCTACAATGGCTTTATAAGGTGACAACCCCCAATGATGGCTTATTTGTAAAACCAACTATTTTGAAATTTGAATGGTGTAGAGTAAGGTAGACATACTTATTTATGACAACCTCTTGTGATGGCTTTATAGGATAACAATACCGACAACCCCCCATGATGGCTTATTTGTAAAACCAACTATTTTGAAATTTGAGTGGTACAGAGTAAGGTAGACATACCTATTTATGAATACCCCTGTAATGACTTTATAGAGTGACAATCTCGCATGATGGCTTATTTGTAAAACCAACTATTTTGAAATTTGAATGGTACAGAGTAAGATAGAGGTTCCTATTTCTGGCAATCCCTATGATGGCTTTATAGGGTGATAGAAGTAGACATACCTATTTATGACAACCCTCCACAATGCCTTTATAGGGTGACAAAGTAGACGTACCTCTTTATGACAACCTTCTACAACGACTTTACAGGGTAACAAAGTAGAAGTACTCATTTTTGACAACCCCCTGTAATGGCTTTATAGGTGACAGTCCCCCATGATGGCTTTATAAGGTGACAGAAGTAGACATTTCTATTTATAATTACCCCCTATAATGGCTTTATAGGTGACAGTCCTCCATGATGGCTTTATAAGGTGACAAAAGTAGACGTTTCTATTTATGATTATCCCCTATAATGGCTTTATAGCTCGGGGGGGTCACTTAGAGTGTCCATTAGAAAACACGTGCGAACAAAACTTTGGACCCCCTACATTATATCCTAAAATTTAAATAAAATGAAATAAAAAAAATATGACTAGATTTTCCTACTTCAAAAGTTTATGTTTTGAATTATTGATATTTTTATTTGTTAATGATAATTAGTTACAAATTTTTGAAGTAATTAGATACACTGTACAACTGAAAAATAACTTTCACACCCCTATATTATATCCTAAAAAATAGTCTAAAAAATGAACAAAAAATTCCTAAAAATAGCTCTCCATTGAAAGTTCATTTTGAGTTGAGTATTGATGCAATGGTCATCTAAATGTGATCTCTATAAATATTTGAGTTGAAAAACATGCCGTTTTAGGCCATTTTCAACCTCTTGTACAAATCATTTCAACTATTATTTTAGTTTGAAATTTTGGCAATAGAAACCTATAGTCATTATTAAGCAACCCTCAAAATTTTAAGTTGAAATTATAGTTCATTAGAAACCACTTGTTCGCACGTGGTTTGTAGTAAAATACTAGGTGCCCCCCCCGAGCTTTATAGGGTGACAATCCCCCATGATGTCTTATTTGTAAAACTAACTATTTTGAAATTTGAATGGTACAGAGTAAGGTAGAAGTACCTAATTCTAACAGCCCCTATGATGGCTTTATAAGGTGACAGAAGTAGACATACCTATTTATGATAGCCCCCCACAATGACTTTACAAGGTAACAAAGTAAGGCTTAATAGGGTGCCCTATTGTAGACAATAGTTGAATGCACTATTCAATGAATTTTTTTTCTATTTATACCTTCTTGTTCACTCATCTCTCTTCCCTCTTTGCTTAGGGAGAAGTGCCAAAGCTAACCATAATAGTTGAGAGTCTAGGAGACCAGAATAGGTCTAGATAAAAAATCCATATTTATATCGAATAAAATATTTATTCTTGGGATAAACATTTCATTCTTCCTCATCCTTATGTTTGCACACAACGAGCTAAATTTCTCAACGAATTCCTATATCCTACAGGCTGAAATGCTTAAGTTATCAGAAATAGGTACCTCTAACTTTCCGGTAGTCCATCTACCAGTACCCAAGTCCTCAGTTGCAGATTTTGAAGTCAAAATACAGCACACCCAGGTATGGCATGCATGTCAAATATCGCAAGCAGCAAAAATAGTTTCAATGTTTTTATTAACCCTCTACACAATTAGACGTTATATTACACTACACAACTGATTTGAAACTCGTATCAATCTGGTGTCTTGCAGTGGTTACGCAATCCACACAGGCCGAATGCTTGATAAGTGGCACCAGAAAACCGCAGTATCACTTCAAATTTAGACCGTGTCCTGAATTTCATTACTTTCCCAAATATCTTCAAATAGTCTGTTCCAAGAAATAAATCGTCACTCAGATGATAACCCGCATCGGTTTTTCTTTCAACCCAAGCTTGACCTTCTTCGTTTTTCGCCACGACTGCCATTCAGAAGTACTTCTTTGGACATGATCTGTGGAAAGGTCCAGGCTCAAAATTGTCCCCGTGCTATTGCTATTACTATTCGTATCTTGGTTCAGGTTCCCAACATCCAAGAGACCCGATTGAATTTTTAATTTCACAAGATTACTACCACTAGCGTTCCCATCACTAACCATTCCAGCAACTGTGTCTTCCACATCTTTACTCCTGATATCCACCATTTTGGATGCTTTCTGATGATGTTCGCTTTCAGGATGGTCTTCGCTAGAATGACTCTTCCTAACAACTTCATCTCCTCCTCTTTCAAGCATGTCAGAAGGCAGTTGAGTATCATGGATATCATGACCAGTTCCTTTGGCAGTGTGCCTTCGCCGCTTACTCTCCTTAGAAGCTCCCTCTATCCTGTGTCTTGTCTTTATATATTTATCTTCCTGCTCCTCACTGCTGGAGTAGTGGCCATCTTGACTGCGAGCCCTATGGGAAGTCGACCTATCCTGGCTCCTTGACTTCCGGGCCCTATGGCTACTTGGGCTTCTTGACCTTCTTCTCGAGCGATGGCGGTGGCTTCTGTGGTGGCCAATACGATCAGAGGTTGGGGAATGTCTACCTGAAACAGAGGCAATTTTACACAAGTTATTGCCCGACTCATGTCACAAAGTCTCAAAAGTTTGAGGCGAAAAAAATTGAACACATCAAAAACCGAGAATTTGAAATCCGGCGCTCTAAAATGACACGTCACATGATATGTAAAATGTCGGAGGGGCGTGTCAATAAAAACCAGTTGAGGCACTTGTCAAAAATCACCACTGACCTGGATGACCAGCATCATCGTCATCATCGTGTTCGCCATTTGTAGTACTCCTATGGTGCCGCTCTCTTCTTCGATTCCTGTGATGAACCATGTCATCTGTCTCTGGGTCGTCATCACCTGCAATCCATCTCTCGTCGTTGATGCATCCCGGTTCACCCCCATGCATGGAAATCCTTGCTGAATCATCATCATATATTGGATCTCTTCCAGACTTCTCTCTCCTCCGGTTATCATAGCTTTTCTCTTTTGAATGCCTTGCTGAATCGTCATCATATATAGAGTCTCTCTCATGCTTCTCCCTCTGTCCATCATAACTTTTCTCAATCGAATGCCTTCCTCTGTGTCGATCATTGTACTTCGATGACCCGCTCCTTGTCCGGTCTTTCCTTTCATCTTCATAATAATACTTCCGTTCTCTATCACCCCTGCCGCTTCGTTGATCATCCTCGCGTGCAGAGTCTCTCGTACGCCTATCTCTCTTGCGGTCATTATCATACACCAGTTCTCTGTCGTCTCTGTGTCTTCCCCTATGATCTGTATCGTGAGTGGATTCTCTAGGAGTCCTTGATCTCTCATCAACCTCTTCATCAGAAACATGGGCATATCCAAAAAGCTTAGACATCTTTCTCTGCCAAAACCTAGGAGCTGGTCTGTCCGTGTCTGCCCACTCATACTCCCTGTGGGGATTTTCGAAACAATGCAAGAAATTGCACGCTGTTCCGCGAGAACATGTCTGTAGAGAACAACAAGCAATTATGTCACAATATGTTAACCTACAGAGAGACTTGTGAACCCTTAAATGACCAAGATAAAAACAGAAAGTCCGCTTTGGGAGATAATAGACAATTTTTCAAAAATTTAGGGCATGATTTCTTCTTTCTATTGGTACATCTAGTTGCCTTCTTCGATGCTTCCTAAATGGTTAATTTTAACTCCTCTAGAGATGGAAGCGACCACTTTTGGCCATTTGGGCAATTAGGGGTCCAAAACAGCTTTGAGCACAACCCGGAGCTGCTGAGTACGTCATCAAAACAGCACCAACAACATAACCTTTGCTGATGACAACAGAAACAGCATATACAGACAATCAAAATATGAAACATCACCTTGAAATTTGTCCTCATAAATTCCCCGCAAATCGCTAGCTTCCACTTGTGAACTCCAACAAATTCACAAGATATCTGAAACTCAGACAGACAAGTAAGCATTAAATGATGTCGAACAAACCATTGCAAAAATAAGAGTCCTACGGTCCACTACACACAAGAACCTGCTGAGTAACGCTGCACTGCATGAGAAGCAATAATGAATGTACTGGTTTGGCATGGCAAAATCATGAACAAGGCAAGCATTTAGTTTGTGGAATTCTTGCCATAACGCCTTTGGCTTCAGGTATCCCTTCAAAACACCATGGGAATAGAGAAACCATACCTGTTTCTTAGCATAAAATCGTCCATTCATGTGATTGTAAGAAGCCATTGCCGACTCCTGTGATACATAGTGAACATAAACATTTCCTCGCAGATGTGGTGAACTGTTTCGGCATACCTGCTCAACATGGATGCAACAACAAAAGTTACAGTGATTACAATTCTAGATCATTTCAAGTAGGTACACAAATGAACACCTTTATCAGATAGAGGGCGGAAACATTATCCTTCGAATGAACTAATTGGACTCATATCCATTACCTTAAAATTCACAATTTCTCCAAATTGAATGAACTCTGAATGCACATCGCCGTAGAATTCTTCATAATCTTGTACCACCTCCTCATCAGTGTACTGTCAATCAGCATAGGGCACACACTGGATGAAATGCTCGTCACGAACATTAACCATTTAATTGATGCCAATTCACCATCTATCACTGGTGTCAAGGAAATCATTGGCAAGAGAACAATTTTGTTATAGGCTCAAAAAACGCGTGATTGTATCATCCTGACGAAGTCACCAACTTTCCATTTGTTATACCATAAATATCAGTAGTAATTGGAAACATCCATGTCAAAAAGCTATCTCAACAGAAAGTCCAGCATTCCGCAGGCAGGATACATCATATGGCTGCCTCCTTCTCACGCTGCCACCTCAACATCCGGTCACCTCTCCGTAAGGTAAGCTTGTGTGAAGATACATAGGTGCCTTGAGGAAGTATAGTTAAGCAAGACTGAAGGGAAAATAGTTACCATCATTCAAAATGAACGGCAATGGTCGAAATAAACTACAAAAAGCACGCCACAACGCGAAAGACAGACCAACTATCTCTGGAGATTTCTCAGGTTTCCAACATCGGAAAAGAGCCTGAGGTTCATCCATATAATTAGTCTAATGCATGAAAGATAATTAACGCTCTAGATGAACATACGTGTCTAACAATGGTGGATACTGTCCAGTAAGTAGAGCACATTGGCTTCACATACACAATTTCCCAAGCAGAGGTGACACTGATAGAAGGATATTGATGCCAGCACAAACCTCAAGGCTTTCAACAGGCTCCAAAGCCAGGCCAGCCCCAGTATACATGGAACGCATCAAAAGAGTACATGCTTCATTGAACACCGGATGCAGGCGGTTGCACCGCACACCGAAACGGCAGACGCCGGTCTTGATATAGAATGGGCAATTCCTCTGATCCTGTGACATTGCGACGTGAAAAAATTCAGTAGGAAACTGGATCAATATATTTCAAAGTATTTCAAGAGCCTCCTTCGCAGAATAGCTTCAGAAGCGATTTCTAAGTATTTTAGCATCTCATCAATTAGGACAGCTCACACATACCAAGCCCTTATAAAAAGAATAAAGCCATGGGAGTTGTAAATCATGTCACCTTCTCCGTTCCAAAATTCGCAGACAAATCAACATCTTGAGTATCCGCCTGATAACTCGAAAAAGCAACGTTCTGAGGAGGCAACGGATTTGAGATTGGTCCATCTTTTTTCTTATCCTGCTGAAATCGAAGCAAAAGTGATTAAAACATTGATGTCTGCTTGGTTTCCAAATAGACTTCATATAGTCCATACCTAACCCGTAAAAGGACCAAGAAGCCCAATTGGGCCTCATGTCCGGTAGGTCATGTGGGGACTCTCTTTCGGCCAATTTTATTTAATATCTAACCAGCAAATAAAATGTTCTTCATTGATCCTGGGGAAATATAATTTGGCTCGTCTGAACTATATTTTTCATGATATGATCCAGCAAATTGGTCATTCTTATACCATGCATCCTGGTCTTCTCGGGGTTAAATTCATTTGCTTGTCACCACTTGCGAACGATGAAAGAGAATGGAATTAAGTAACACAGCAAGCGGTGTTAATTTCTAATAACACTCAATTTATATTTCATATGTTGATATATCATGCTATATAACCTATTCACATGTCCGTTTAGAAGTTTGAACGGATCTTCCAAGATGCTCTAGGTTTATCAAATTCAGAATAAAAAATGATTTCCACTAATAACGACTAAATCAAGTGCAAGATTGCCCACATAAAGAGTCTACATTACACACCATCCTGTTCAATTTGTCAACCGAGACCTAGAAACCTTTCACGTGGAGCACGTATGTTGCATGATCAATATCCTGCAAAGCCGCTCTCTAATGAAAACAAAACAACCACAACACACGAGTATAATTACCTCAATGGCAAGGGGGGTGCCGGAGTGAGTGCCCTTTCGAACTTTTTTCCGGGGTTTCTTCACAATAATCTCGTTCCCTTGCCAAATAATTTCGGCAGGACCATCCTCCACATACTCCCATCCTTCTTCAAGGTCATCTTCACCGCCTTCGCCTTGGAGTCTCCGCTCCTCCTCTTTGCGCTGCAGATCATAACCAGCCGAACAACTCAAGAATCGCCCCACCAACATTCAAGAAAGAAAGCACTACAGCGTTGCCCTACAAACTGTAGCACAAAAAATCAATTCGCTCTCCAAATGCCAATTTCACCAAAAAGAACAAAAAACAGAGGTGAACGAATTTGAGAAGAAGCAATCCTGTTTACAAAGCTCATGCGCAAAATACCTAGGAGTGGATCTTGAATTTTGATCAGAAAGCGCTCAAAGTAGAATCCACTGACAAACCACCCAGAAGCTAATCGCAGTTCAACGATTGCATTGGATCGAACATTGATGCAGCTAGCACTACGATGTTACCCTAATTCTGCACGAACTATAGCCCAAAATTCTATTTCCTCGCCAAATGGAAATCTTAACCCAGAAAAAAAGAAGTACCAACACAAAGTTGAAGCAATTTGGAAAATCCGGTTTCGCAACCAATATTCACGAGATCCCCATGAGCGACTCCAGAAATTCGATCAGAAAGAGCTCAAAGTAGAATCCACTGACAACGCCAACAAGAAGCTTGTCGCAGTTCCAACAATTGCGTTGGATCGAAAATCGATGCAACTGGCTGCCCTAATTCAGCACGAACTGTAGCCCAAAAATCTATTCCCTCGCCAAAAAGCAATTTTGACCCAGAAAAAACAGAGTACCAACACACAGTTGAATCAATCCGATTTTGCAACCCTAATTCGCAAGAGCCCCAGGAGCGACTCAAGAATTTTCAGCAGGCGCTCAAAGTAAAACCAAACCTTTCTCTCTGCTTCTTCTTCCTGTTTCCGAATCCATTCGATTCGCGCCTCTTCCTCCCGCAACAACCACAGCCTCTCCTGCTCCTCGTGCTCAGCCTGCTCCTTTGCCAACGCTTCCTTCTCCTCTTGCTCTTGCCGGATCACCGCCTCCTCATCCACCTCCACCTCTTCCTGCTGCGCACTCGACAAAGCCGCCTGCAGTCGCTGCTGCTTCCTCTTCAGTTTCTTCAATTCCTTCCGCTTCTCCAGCCGCGACATCTCGCTCACAGGGCAACTCCCTCTAACTGAAGTCAAGCTTCGTTTACACCCCAACTCGCCCAAACCGGTAACTTACTCCAAACGACCAGAATCCAAGCCCAGCATACCGAGCCCTCCCTCCCCTGGCATCTGACATCCCTCACAGAACCCAAGACGCCACACCGAATCCAACCCTCCCCTGAAGCCCTAATGTCAGACACATGCGCCACCAAGACGACTGAACCAAATGAAAAAGGCCACAGAAAAAGTTAACAAAAAAGGCTCCCCAAAGAATACGAAACCGCATACGCTACCCTGAGTAGAGTACAGTCGTGACTTACTACTCCCCCGATTCCAGAACCTACCAGGCCAATTCCAGAACCTACCAGACCAACATGGCGGCCAGAACTGAGGCCCTCAGGACTGGCCTACCGACTTGTGCCTCCATACAGTAGCCCCTGTTGGGCCCCAGTGCCATGCACCAACATTCTCTTTGGGCGCTGCTGGCAGGGGCGCCAGGTGATTACAAATAGTGTGGCTGCCGTTGTGGAACTGAACGGGGCCCCTGGCTGTCCTGCGTGTGATGAGACGATGGATTGGCACAGCCTGCGAACTGAATTCCCGAGCTTTCATCACTCGTCACCTCTTCTGCCTGTAAGTTCGTAAGTTAAGTAGTGTATCGTACTCACTGGGCTAGCTTACATAACTGTAGCCCCTCCCAGACAGCCGGGTTAAGTTAGTCAGCCAGCCAGCCAGCCAGCAGCGCTTGCCTGGTTCTGCCTGCCCGCTGCCTGCGTGCCTGCGAGCCTGCCTTTTGTCTAGTAACGGAATTCTCCCTCGCTCGCTTGCTCCACCCCTCCTCATCATCACCCGCAAGCCCTCTCGCGCTTGGCACTTCGCGGCGTTCGTTTAACTTCTTGGAGCCTGCCTGGTTCTGTACTTCCCCGTTCGCACGCTGGTGCCTGGCCTGCAGCAAGCCCTGGCGGGCTCTCCCCCCGCTAGCCCTGCTTCGCCTTCCATAACTTAAGCTTATATGACAATTATAATACTCAGGCCCAGGTAAGGGACGATCTCTGGCCTGGCCGTCGTCTCTCTTGATGATCGAGTCTGTGTGGTCGGGTCCACCCCTTATTAGTTATATGCCACCTTGGCGCGCGGGCGGGCTCACTCACTGGGGGAGATGGTATCGGTTCTTGCAGGCGGGAGGCGTTTCTTTATTTGGGGGGCTGGGAGTCGGTGCAATCTCACTGCTGGTGGCGGGGCCTCGTTGACGACGCCCGGCGCAGGTGATGTCATCGGGGTATGTCACTCACATATGTAAGGAAGGCGAGGGTCGTCGCTCGCAGGGGCCGGCGATGGAAAGTTGGGTGCTTTCGATCGTCGATTGTGGTTTCCATGTTCGTGTTTTCTTTTTTGTGTTGTGGTGTCTAGGAATGGCGAACGGGAACCCATGGCATTGGAATCTTGCAGGGTACGGGTGAAGGGGTTCTGGGAGAGGTTTGGGAAGAGCTCGCTCGCTCGTCGTACGTCGTCGTAGCTTTCGGTTGGTTGCTGTTGCTGTTGTTTCGAAGAATTCTTGGGCGGGATTTTTCTGGTTCTTGGAAACTTAGGGGTCTTTCGTGTGTGCAATTGCCTTGGTGCGGGTATATTAACCTTTTGTTGTTGTAGAGTAGGATCAGCCCATGGACTCTCGCTTTCTCTTAATTTCTCTGTGTCAAGGCATTGCAATGCGTGCAGTCCTGACCTATGTACCGGAACACAATTTCTCTCGTGCCGCGTTTTTGGGTAATATTTTCTTGAGAAACCTTCGTGATGTGTGCAACCTCTCCGAACTTCGCAGCCCGCGCTGCCTAGACGATGAGGAATGGCCTTGTAGCTACATTCAGCCCAGTTGCTAGAATTGGTAAGAAGCTAAGGTCATGGAGTGTGAGTCCTTGTAACTGCACAGCAGCAGCAGTAGCGCCAAGAAGTGGTTCCCCGTGGACACTAGTAGCTTCAGGCACTTGTAGTCAGTCATCAAGTGCTCCTTCCAGTACGGTCCTTCCCCATCTCCGTCCCGTGACTTGTAATCCTCCTTTTTCTGACTCGCGCTTGGCGATTCGTAATTCGGTCATCGTCGTCTCGCAGACCTCCTGGCTCATTGGTTTTGGTTTTGGGTTGCACCTTCTCTTTTCTTTCCAGTGTCCATCTTGCATTGTGTGTATCTAGCTTCCAGGGTTGCACCTCCGGCGTTCTATCACGCCTTTCGACCCTTGTCGCTGAGGAGCCGAACGGTCTGACTGATTGACTGGCTGACAGACTGAGTTTCGAACGGATCTCGGTAGGCAGGGAATCGTCGCCTAGAAAAGAGTCGCAAGATGAGCTTGGGAAACACGCGCAGTTCTAGAAACGATCATTCTCACCGTGACTACTAGTAAAGACGCGCGCGTGAGAGACTGAACCGTTTTGGTGAGTCGGTGTTTTGTTGGACTTCGATGTATGTATGTACAGTATGTGTGTATGAATGATCGAGCTAGCACGAGTGGATGGTCTTGATAGCAATCTCCCGAAGCTATGAGCGGGGCTTTGAGTTGATATTGTTGTTTTCTCCGAAAGGTGTTGAAGAACCAACTTACCCTGGTCTTCTAATGGCGCACCTCGAGGACTTAGCTCTTGGTTTCTTTACAGTTTTCTGTCTGTGGGGCTGGCGCGAGTCAATGCGAGTCGAATGCATTCTTGGCGCCGCTGCGGGCGTTACGTTTGTTACACGGCGCTTGCGCTGGCTAGCTGGGGTAGCGCCGGCGTCTCTCTCTCTCTGACCTGCTCTCTCGTTGGCACGTGCCAACTGCTGCAACAATTGGCCGGAGACTATCGAAAGTCCGATCGTTTGGGTCATGACCTACCGCAGAGTAGAAACTGTAGAATGCAGCACCTAGCTCTTTGCTCTTTGTGTCGATGACCACCTTTGGCCTGGGGTTCTGTGCAATTATACCTCCGAAGTTTCTAGATCGGTCGGCGGTGACAATGTTAGGTCGTCGACGTCGTCCTCCTTTGGTATATCCTTCGGTAAAAGCCCGCTTTTCACTTCCAGTAAACTTTTCCCTGCACCGGATTGTCCTCAACGCTGTGAGTTGTCGTATTTCAATCGCAATTCAAGGTGGTTTCCAGTCTTGAGTCAAGCAGGGTGCCGGGTCCCGAGATTCTGTTTCTAAATTTAGGAATCAGTACAAAGGTGTGACTTTAGGTTTTGTATTTATATTCGGCAACCAAGGGAACCACAGGTGTTGTGCAGAAATCTCGTGGAAGTACCTAGTGTCTAGAAACCCCAGTTTTGTTGTCGTGAGTTTCCCAGGAGCTTTATACGTTTTTGAAAGTGAATAAAGGGTTACATACTGAAAGCTTGGGCTAAGAATTTCTCTTTGAATCGAACAAGATGTTGATTGCTATCCTACACAGCACCCGCTTGTTTGTCCTGTCCACCGTCCGTTTCGGTAGATGGTCGTTGTGAGTGTATTGCACTCGAAACTAGTTTTCTTACTTGCTACTACGGTCATCTTATGCTGTGCAGAATATTATGGCAACCAGTTTGTGGGAACTTATGAGATGCGTGTGAAGTAAGAGTTGAGTGGTATTGCTAATTTCCATCAGCAGAGAAAGTAGGAGATTTTATTCAACTTATAACACGCGGAGCCAGGCCAGTTGTCTAAATATTGCAACGGTCAGCTGATGACGTTAGAGATGTGGAAGAAATGCTGTGTCCATCTGAAAGTACATCATGCATGAACTGACTGACTGGTGGGGATGATGCAGGTGAGGAGTGTAGAGTAGAGCTGAAGGACAGTGGCAGTTCATCGCTATGAACGAGGATTGTTCTGCTGCAACAGAGGACGCTACAACACATGCATTGCGTTGAAGAACTTTTGGGAACGGAACAGAAGTTAGAATCAATGCTGAGCCGAGATTTTCCAACTTTCAGCAAAAGTCAACTCCGGCATGCCATGGTGTCGCACAACATTGGTAACCCTGACCGGGAGGGGGAGATTCCCATGGATAACAGCAAGAGAGATGCTTTTCATGTGTTCGGGAACTTAGCATCCCCGAACTCAGAAGGCGTCCCGAAGAGAAGCTCCAATGCTTTGGCAACCGCATTGTCCAGCTGCCAGGTTCCAGGTAAATCCCTTGAGTTCTATTTCCATTGTGGCACCGTTTTACAAACTTCTGAGGTTTATTTTTTCGACTTTTCATTTTGAGATCCAAGTCCCTCTTATATATTGCTATTGTTTACTCAGGCTCGAAACTGGCAGGTGGGACAAGTTTACTAGTAGCATCCGTCTTAGGGAAGAAGTTACAGAAACCTAAACAACCGATTCGAGGATCTGTCAAGCGCAAGCCTGTCGACAGGAGGAAGGAGTCCAATGACAATGAACCAAATCCAAGTAAGCACTATTGTAAATGGCATAAAAAAAGAATCCTTCCTTTGTCAGTCTGAAAACGTCAGCTGATCCTTCTTTCTGTCAGTGGAGGCTTTGTCAGTATCATATAGTAGTTTAAGGACTTCGGTGGTTTAATATCATTATTGGTTCGATCAAGGTTCACGGATTGTCTCTGCAACTTTAACTGCTTGCTATACATTTCTGACCAGAAAATGATCCCAGATGGAAAAGGAAGAGCTGGCCCCTTGGCGCTGATGCCTCCGCCTCGATCAATGTCTATAAATGGACCCCACATCAACCTGAACTCACCTTTGTATCCTCTTTATCATGACCATCTTTGATAAGTTAGGTTGTGAATGTGATGAATTGATGTAAACTCTTCTTAAATATTACATGAAATGCCATGTTATGTTCCCGATTATGTTCAGTTGTCCTTGATAATTTTTTAGCGTGGGAGCGAACATGACGTACCTGTTTGATAAGGTGGCTAGTGTCACTGATTGCCGAAGCACTGGGCATTTTGTCCTTCCGAAGCGCAAAGTTGAGGTGTGTATTTGAGATCCTAGCTAGGTCAATGTCCTTTTGCTCTATTCATTGCTTTCTGGATTTTTTGCTGGCCAATTGTATATGTACAAAGATAATCGAATATGACTAAAACTACGGATTGTTGTGATAGGAACATTTTCCGGCAATTAATAAGCCAGGAGGCATTTGGATGAAACTTCTGGATAACAAGGGGAAGGAATGGTCCTTCGAATTCTGCTTCTGGCACAGCAAGGACAGTCGGATTTATTATTTCAAGAAATTCTATCCGTTTGTTCAATCTGAAAATCTAGTCGGTGGTGATACAGGTGCCATGTCTTTCACTTTCTTTAGCACCATTATAATATCTCATGCGGCAATTAGCTTCAAATCCGTCCCAAAACCTGACAGGAAAATTGTTTTAGGTCCCCTTAAGCTGCGTGTCATGAGTCATCTTGTAAGAGCTGCTGGCAACTAATTAGTTATCTTAACATCATACTCTTGTAGCAGTTCAGGGCGTTGATATTAAATTCCGCTAGAATTTTTATGCACTGACCCTAACTAACAACCTGCTATTGTTGGACCAGTCTTCTTCAGCAGATTGGAGCCAGAAGGAACGTTGTACATGAGCGTCAAGGACCGCGTACAAAAGTCCCCCCAGATAAAGGTAAGGCATCTATTACTCTCATCCTCGCATGGAACGTCAGCTGCAATAGTTTAATTAGAGGACCTTACTAAGTGCTCTTCTGATTCAGCAATCCAAACAAACCAAGGCTTCGACTGGTGGCGCTTCCAAGGATCGGTTCAAAGAAAGGGAACAATCAAATGGAGGAATTAGGTACCTTGCAAACGATTGGAGCCCATCTCTTGAAGATGAAGTTGCACCACGTCAAGGAAATGCTGATAAGGCATATATGGAACGGGCCTTAGACAGAGGCACCCAATATAAGAGGAGGAGAAAGAACGAGTTCCCTCGCATGTCACATGCCTCTCGGTCAAATTTCATCGAGTACTTTGGAATAGACGAAGTGACGAAAGAGAAAAGATTAACAGGGAGGCGGTCTGTTTCTCTCGACGATATCCAGCATGTGGACAGGATAGGAGGGGTTCTTGGCTCAAAGAGAAAGAGGTTGCAAATAAATGTGGACGAGTATTCTGATTGGATGGACATGCAGGAGCTTCTTCAACCAGCTCCTGGAGTTACTCCGACTGTTGTCACGATTGATGGTCACGATTTTGAAGAATACGAGGTGATTGTTTTTGTGACCTCATAATGAACTCGATTACTTTTGTGCGTGTAGTTTTATCTTGCCTGCATAATTATTAAAAATGAGATCGCCTTGCAGGAGCCTCCTGTCCTTATCAAGGGACCGACCTACAGCCCAAAGAAAACATATGGGTGAGTTTCACACATGAACTGAGATTTTGCCCTTTGGACATTGTGTGTATGCAAATACTGAGTTTGCTTCAGGTCTTGGGTTTAAGGCTGACTTAGTAGCGTTGGATTTAGGCCTGAGTACCAGTGGGTGAAGTGCATCGATTGTGGGAGCTGGAGGAGGGTGCCTTCCGATGCATTCATTGTACCCTCAAGATGGGTTTGTGCTGACAATGACCAAGATCTGGAAAGGTTTCTTTCAAACGCTGCTTTGGGGGCATGCTTTGTGATTCAAGAAATATATCGGAAAAAAATGTCGCCATGGTGTTTAATTGTCGAACTGTTCTCTTAACGATTCTTTGATTTTGCTACGGCCTTTACGGCCTTGACAGGGCACATTGCGATGCACCACAAGAGTTGAGCGATTTTGAAGTCCGTCAACTCTTGGGAATCAGTTCAGACGCAGGTAAAGTCCCCAACATTAGTCAAATATGAAAAAATATTATTTAAAAGCCCTAAAGAAATAAATTTAAATGTCTTTTGTATGGGTTGTTGAGGTCAAACTTAAGGTGATTGTGTGTGGGATCAGGGACAGTGGAGATTGCAAGTAGTGGGCACATAGTGAATGCAAACCAGTGTTTATGATGGTTTCTGGAATCCACACCTTTGTTGATTTTCGCTTATTGAGAGCCGATCTTTGAGTATCTGTATAGTTGTTGATCAAGCATCGATAAAATAAAGAACCTAGCTTGTCTATGCAAGTGTTCTTATTAAATGAAACACTTCAATGTGAATTTGGCAGAGGATGAAGAGGTGCAAGAGGAGCATTGCGATGTAGATGAAGGTGACGAAGAAGAGTATAACCAGCCGCAGGCTGTTTGGAGCGCCACAAGGACTCTTATGGATGGGTTTCAGCATCGGAACAGTGTGCAACCGGAAACTGATAATTGCATATCTTACGCATCGGATATAGAAACTTTAAATGGCGCAGGGAACACATTTTGTGAACCTGATGAGGAGTCGACTCCATTTACAGAGAGATCAGAATTTTTAGTGTCTGGAGCTAGAAAGGATTCCGATGCATCAACAGACTGCTATGATTTCTTGGGTTTAGGTGCAGTTGACAAGAATTACCAGGTGTCGACAACCGAAGCAAAAGGAGGTCAATTCTTTGGCTTAGCTGACACGGTATGTCCTTCCTCACCCCAGTATCATCCTCCCCAAAAGCATTCTAATGTACAGAAAGGAATCATCTCTAGCTAATTCCATTCCATGCTTTTATTTACAGAAAATAAATCTTACATATATCATCTAACCCATGCTGGAACAGGGGAATTGGTGATGGAGCATTCAAACGACACCATCACAGTGAGTCCAAGTTCATCTTGGAAGCCAATTTTAAGCATTGCTTTGATTCCAACTCAAGCCTGCATCTTGCTGACTTGCAATGGTATCGTATCAAAGTTTCAGCACCCTCTCTTTATAGAGAATTTTTGGCTACTTATGAAACCACTTACAGTAGATTTTGGAGATTGAATGGATCATGAATGATCGATGTACATATGAAGGCAGCAGAGCGGAAGAGCGGAAGCTGGGAGTCATTTCAGCTCAATCGGAAATAGGCATTAGACTACACAGATTGAAAACATGTGTCAAGTTTCACTGTCTGGAAGATCTTGAACCAGTGAGAGTTTTGGACTCCAGAGCTTATAAATTCTCCCCAATAGTGTACCCATATATGCTATCTATCAATGGGACGGGTGGTCATGCAGGGCTGGTGATCTTAGTTTAAGTTTACCTCCATTGTCATCAGCAGGATGCTTAATTACTTGTAGGTTACAAGTCAGGATGAGTTTGATCGTAAGTTCAACTGAACAGTTGATCTGTGTCCACACATCAGAATGTTTTGAGCTGAACTGAGGGTCTGAAGATGTACCAATTTTCAAAGTCAAGGTATATGGAACAGGTTTACAGGAGTGTGTTTAAGTTAAGAATTTAAGTTGAGAATTTGCATATTTGTTTTGTTTCTTCCTTTTGTCTATTTAACTTTTAGATGAATCGGCATAAATCCTTAAAACAATTAAATACAACTATTTTTAAATAATTTGGGATTGCCATACTAATTTTTGTATCATTTGGCTCTAGAAAATGGATTTTAGTGCACACTTACTAGTTTAATGAAGAAATAATCAAATAATCAATAATTAGTAGGTTGAGACACATAATGTTTATGAGTTTGAAGCACATGTGATACACTGAGTAGTATCATGGTCCAATGAAATGCATAAAGGTTTCTAAATGACTTCAAGGAATGGGTACTAATACGTCAATTGGGAGTTACAACTAGTAAGTATTACAACAATAAAATTTGTTGTATGTTGTGTTATCACCAAATATTTAATATTAGAGTTGAAATATACAAATTTACTTTTCAAAAATACATTATTACATTAAGTAATTGAATTGTAGTGATTTGAAAAAACACAGTTTGTGATTTGAGAATACACATATGTATTGTGATTTGAAATGACATGTATGCAATGTAAATTAAAAGGACATATATACAATGTGATTTGAAACAACATGTATGCAACAGGTGGTGATTTGATAGAACACAGATGGTGTGATTTTAGATAGCATTTAAAGCATTCAAAATCATAATTAATAGAATAGCTAGCTAATAGGTAAAGACCATCAAATAACCATTTTAGTTTTTGAATAAATATTTGCATTTAAATGTTGAGATGGTGCGATTTGAGATAGCATTTATAACATTTAAAATCATAATTAATAGAATAGCTAGCTCAAATCGCACCATCTGTGTTCTATCAAATCTGTGTTCACAGATGGTGATTTGATAGAACACAGGTGGTGTGATTTTAGATAGCATTTAAAGCATTCAAAATCATAATTAATAGAATAGCTAGCTAATAGGTAAGGACCATCAAATAACTATTTTAGTTTTTAAATAAATATTTGCATTTAAATGTTGAGATGGTGCGATTTGAGATAGCATTTATAAAATTTAAAATCATAATTAATAGAATAGCTAGTTCAAATCGCACCATCTGTGTTCTATCAAATTGCTCCATTTGAATGACATATGTATGAATGAAGCATGAAAAATCATTACATTTTCAAATAAAAATAATATAGTAAATGAAATTGAAATCTTACAATAGTCATTCAAATGCATAGCAGTCAATTATGTGCATTTTGAGGTGCATAACAATATTTGCTAATGATAAGAATGCAATGAAGATTTGAAGTCCTATAGATAGCCTTAAATCACACTTAGATAAGTTTAGATAGTAGATGATGAATAACAATTTCAAATTTTGGATACACCTATGGTCAACATCCTAAATATTCAAAGTTTAATTATATAGTAAAAAGAACCTTTTTCTTTTCAATTCTACAAAAACTAAGACAAATTCTTTAACAAAAACCTTACTCAATTGCTAATTCAAATCCTTTAGTGTGATTACCTTAACCACTAAAGGTCCTTGCATCCCACAAGTAGATACTAGTACTCTTTGGTCAAACTTTATTGTAATTTTCAATGTATCTATTTTAGATTTAAATTTAAATTTAGAAAATGAAGTTGATAAGTTATTTCCTATTCCATTTCAAATCTTTGAAAAAAATCCAAAGAATCAATAAATTATTGCAACTAGAAGTTGCATGTGTGAAAATCCAAACAACACATTGTTGTATATATTTAATTTGTATTATTTTTAAAAATATTTTCAAGCTTCAATTACAAATGTTATTTTTCATTTGAACCTTCATTTAAAAAAAAGTCAAAATCTCAAATTATTCTAATTCATATTCTAATCGATATAATTTTATGTATATATATATTTTTTTTTTGGTATATATATAGTGTAAAGAACCTTTTAATTTATGTATATATATATATATTTTTTTTTTGGTATATATATATTTTTATAATATTATATATTGTATATTATATTATATTTTATAAAATCACAATATTTTAAAAATTTCCAAAATATCTCTAAAAAATCCTACCAAAAAATCATTTATTTAAACAAAAAATTGTCAAATTTTTATCAACCAATTATATAAATGCTAAATTTAGATTAATGGTAGTGATTTGACATGTAGATTATTGCCAACTTTAGGTGATTTAGGTGTTAAAAAAATAATAACTTTAAAATTATTCATACTATTTTCTATGCCTACTTTTATTTCTTGAAAAAATTTGAAATTCTTGGATTGTTTTTGTTATATTTATCAATTTATTTTCATTTATTAGTTTACAAATGAAATAAATTATACTTTATTACAAAATTAATAGAGATTTTTCACATTGATAGATAACACTTAGTTTGATGGAACAAAAATATTATATTCACAATCAAATATGAATGTAAATAGATTTAAAATCAAAAATTTGCATGTGTACAAAAATCTAATCATATAAATATTTGAAGAGCTTGCTTATTAGTATGCATACCAATTTTGAGTTTGAAATTGCATAGGAGTTGTGAGATTATAACAAGAGAAATGTACATTTCCTATTTTAGCATGCTATTTCTCCCCACAATGTTTTAAAAATATGCATATAAGAGTTTTTTGGGATTGGAGGTGACACAAACGACTAGAAATTGTGTTAGCATACTAAAATGCACTATCAAAAACCTTTAGTTCAAATAGAGAGCTATCAAACTCATTACAAAATCTACCTTGCAATTGTTGAAATGCACTTGACACGTAGAAATTGCAAAAATCTTCAAATCAATACTTGCATGTTTAACCCCTAAAGTCCCAAGGCAATTATTAGAATTTTCAACCTCAAAAAACATTAAAAATTGCGATTTCTAATGCATTGATCGAAAAAACTTACAAGATGAATTTTTTCAAAATGTGACCTTAGGATCTTTTATTAAACTTATATGAGATGATGTAGTAAAAAATTTGTGCAATTTGACCATACGGATTGAAAGATAATTGCATTCAAAGTCACAATTTTTTGGGGGCCTTACCCAAATTTCAAATGGCTTTGACTGCCTCTTATGGTCAATTTTTACACTATAGACTTCAAATTTAATTTTTTAATATAATGAATATCATGTTAGGCACATGTCCACCAATTTTTAAGTCAATCCAAGACATGGAGCACATTCAAAAAAAATCCTACAATGTGACTATGCCTCAAGATTTGACAATACATTATCCAAGTTTTGCACACATTTTCCCACCACATAGTTTAAAAATCCAATAATCCAAACGGTAAATTGAAGTAGGTAATCATAAGTGACAAGCAAAGATAAATTCAAAAATTCAAAAATGTCTACTATCTATGTCATTTTGTAGCTCAATGTGACTCCAAGACAGGGAACAACTCTCGCCTAATGGCTTTTCTAATGGATGCTCTCTTTATGTTCTCTATTTGTGTCTTTATTTCCAGACATTTCCTTGTTGTTTTGGAAGTTTCCCTTGCATTCCCATCATTAGCACTATTTTGTTGCAAGGCCACATCAACTCCCCTTTCAAATTCAATGCCTGTGGCTACAACAAGATCTGTCATTCATAGATTGATGTGACATACCCTTGTCTCCCATCTGGCCTATACTTCACATTGCCTAAACTCTTAGTTTGGCTTCTCTAATGGATGTTCCCATTATGTTCCCTATTTGTTTCCATGTTTCCAGACGTTCCCTCACTATCTTGGAAGTTCCCCTTGCATTCCCGTCATTAGCACTATTTTGTTGCAGGGCCACATCAACTCCCCTATCAAATTCAAAGCCACATCAACTCCCCTTTCAAATTTAGTGCCTGTGGCCACAACAAGGTCTGTCATTCATAGATTGATGTGACATACCCTTGTCTCCCATTTGGCCTATACTTCACATTGCCTAAACTCTTAGTTTAGCTTCTCTAATGGATGTTCCCATTACGTTACCTATCTATTTCCATGTTTCCAAACGTTCCCTCGTTGTCTTGGAAGTTCCCCTTGCATTCCCGTCATTAGCACTATTTTATTGCAGGGCCACATCAATTCCCCTATAAAATTCAAAGCCACATCAACTCCCCTTTCAAATTCAATGCCTATGGCCACAACAAAGTCTGTCATTCATAGATTGATGTGACATACCTTTATCTCCCATCTGGCCTATACCTCACATTGTCTAAACTCATAATTTGGAATTGTACTGCCTAATTGAAAGACATTTAGATTGAAATGAAAGTGAATTCCTAATGCCAAAGTGAATGACAAGTGAATTATATTAAAGGCTTTCAAATTTTATATTGTTCTCATTCTGTACCCTAAAATTGTACTATTTAAAAAATTTGTACATTAATTGTCACTACTTATAATATGTTCTTGGAACATTTTTTGACACTAATGACATGAACCATATTCAAATCCACAGTAGAGAAATGAAATGCAATATTGTTTTGGACACTTGTTCAAAAAAAATTGGAAAAATAAATGAAAGAACTTGGGATAGGGAAAAAACTCACAATATAAATGGGTAATCATTGAAGACCTTCGTGGAAGCGACAAAAGCAACCCTTTTTCCAACACATAAATTTGTTGCCATAAGATGGATGTCCAATATATTTTAGGCCTCATCACTGGGCCAGTTGGTTGTTGCAAACAATACATGGCTTCCGGAGATTTGTGAAAACCGGATAACAAGCTCCCATATGCTGAGCATGAACACTACACTCTCCTTGCTTTTTTTTCACCCAATCTACAGTTAAAGCTTTGCATAACTTAGTCCAAAACTGCAAATGTGTCATTGGTCGGCGAGGTGGATCACATGTCTTGCATTTGTCAATATAAATGATGTACATGTTCACAATAGTTGTGTCAATGAGAAAAAAGAAAACTTGGTGCCACCATTTGTGGAACTGGGTTTGACGCAAATAAAAAGTCTGCAACTGGTCAGCTACATCTACACCACGCATGTATGTAGTACATTCTAGGTGCACCTATGAAGTATGAATGTCATCTCAAATAGAACCATTCCGCCTTGGAACCAAAGCCACTGGAAATTGGCATGGAAATTGAAGAGGTATCACATGTGTTGAAATATATAATAAGGACCAATTTCTTGTCTTTCTAAATAATGGCATTCATTCACCGCAACTTGTGCATGTGCCAATCCAAAGCCCCCTAAGGATTTTTGTTGAATTCTTTTTTATTTTTCAATGCTTTGGAAAGACCTACTTGATTGCACCATATGGTCCCCATTGTATATATGCCTTTCTCCAATAAATCTTTAAATAGAGCTATACTTGAAAAAAAATGATCCATAGCAATAATGTGTCCTTTCCCTTCATTTGCTCCCAACAAATATAACACTACATTGTGCGCCAACCTAGTCTCTCCACGACTTTCCCCTCGTGTCACATTGACCTCTTCATTGACCATAGGGTCTTTTTCACTATAAACCTCAAAGTTTGAGACATACTTGAAATTTGAGTTTGCAAAGCACCACACTTTCAAACCCCATTTTGGGGGCTTTTGTAGCATTTATTGCCTTGCTGGGCAATTTGTGCCTTTATAGCAAATCATCATCTCATCAATGGAAACAAACTTGCCCACATTCCACGATTTCATGCAATTTTCACAAATGGCATTGATGAGCCACTGGACTTGATCTATTTTATCATACCCTAGTATGGTCTTGTTGCTCTTATAGATTGATGGGTTGATAAAATGCAAACATCTAGTAAGAAGTTGAAAACGATTGCAGGACATGA
The DNA here is from genome assembly GCA_951799445.1 of Pseudisothecium myosuroides. Classification (NCBI taxonomy): domain Eukaryota; kingdom Viridiplantae; phylum Streptophyta; class Bryopsida; order Hypnales; family Lembophyllaceae; genus Pseudisothecium; species Pseudisothecium myosuroides. Next base: position 17,469,512 of record OX637287.1, on the reverse strand, counting down.
AACCTAAAATTGTTGGGCAATGAAAAATAGAGCCCTTTTTATGCCAATAAGTTTTGACATTTGGTTCTTGCTTCATGCCCATGTATAAAACAATAGCTATAAAAGTTTTCAACTCCTCCAAAGAAAAGGGTTTCCATTGTGCCCCCCATAAGTCTTCCCATCTATATGTTCCATAGTAGCATAACGGTTCGTCTTCGCTACAATGGCCCTCAAAATGGTGACAAGACACAAAAAGATCAAACAAATTTGTAAAAGTAGGGAAGTACCGCAAATAAATTTTTAATTCTAAGGACCGTGTAAACTCTTGGAGCTCTGGGTGGTATGTCATCATCACAAAGTTCCTCTGTCACGAAATGTCAATAGTAATCGCATGATTATCGTCAAGCATTGCTTTCGTGTTACATTCATTCATTTGGAAACATTGTTACAACACGATAATGACATTCATTAATACCATGTAGTTGAGGCATGTCATTCATATTTGAGTTTGAAGTACTAAAGTTGCACGATAACTATGCATGACGAAATATGTACGATTTTAGTGGTTTAGTGATGGGTGACTAACTTCGTGCAGCATTAGTGCTTTTCTAAGACATATTAAGTTAGTGCAATAATCACACAACATCATGTCCATACATAGTTATTGTACTAACATTGCATTTTTTTATTTTTCACAATTTTAATACTAAGTCAATTGAAAAGCAGCAGGAATTGTATTCAAAGTAAAAATTTAGACTTCATTTAGGCATAGAAGAATAACTTTTCTCAAAAAACTTTGAACTAAGAAAAGTTAGTAAATTAAGATAGCTTTCATCTCAAAAAATCCGTTTGAGATTTAAAGTCTCCAGTCAAAAGTTATAGACAAAGTTCAAAGACGGGTTGGAAGAGACATTTTTTTGACATTTTCAAACATTGCCTTTGAATTTTGTCCATAACTTTTGATTGGAGGCTCTAAATCTCAAACGGATTTTTGGAAATGAAAGCTAGATTCATTTACCAAGTTTTATTAGTTCAAAGTTTTAAAAAAAAAGGTACTTTACTATGCCAAACTGAGGTCTGAATTTCTACTTTGAACACGATTTATACATTTTCAAAACAACTTGACTATGAGAAGTCAAGCTCTCATCTTCAAGTTATCCCATATCTTTTGAGTGTTCATAGAGTGGATTGTAGTATAAAGAGGACCTCTCTACCCTCAACTTTCACCAACTGCCAATAAAGAGATTTCATCACTATGTTATCAAGTTTCTTGGTGGCCTAGTCATGGAATCAATTCAAGCTACAATGAAGAGATTCCATCACTACGTTATCAAGTTTCTTGGTAGCCTATTGATGGATTTAGTTCAAGCATAAATTTGAGGGCCTACAGTATTGATGAATGATGGATTCAGTTCAAAATGCCAAAGATTTAATTAAGAATTTTTTTAAATTAGAATATGATCAACAATTGAACATTAAAAATATTTTTTGGAACATTAATTGATACCAGTTAATAAGCATTATTGCAGTGATGACTCCAATGACATTGTTGTTGTGGATTTCCCGTGTCCTTCAATGCACAGAAAATGCACGATAAAGAATGTAAATTTTTCGTGCATAATTTGTGTCTTTTGTGCACTTGTGATTAACGTATAGAAGTTACATAGTTAATATGAATTTCAAATTAGTGCCATTTCTTTGCAGTAATCGTGTGCATCATAACGATGCGATAATTTGCAAATTAACGTACGCACCTATGAAACAATAGTAATTACATGATAATTGCTGACAATTCGTTGGTCCTAAACTTTGAGATGTAGTCATGGAATCAATTCAAGCTACAATGAAGTAACTCTTTCACTATGTTATCAAGTTTCTTGGTAGCCTATTGATGGATTTAGTTCAAGTATAAACTTGATGCCATCTCAAAGTTCAGGACCAACGAATTGTCAGCAATTATCATGTAGTTACTATTGTTTCATGGGTGCGTATGTTAATTTGCAAATTATTGCATCACTACGATGCACACGATTACTGCAAAGAAATGGCACTACTTTGAAATTCATATTAACTATGTAACTTCTATATGTTAATCACAAGTGCGCAAAAGACACAAATTATGCACAAATATTTACATTCTTTATTGTGTATTTTATGTGCATTGAAGGACATGGAAAATCCATGATAACAATGTCATTGGAGTCATCACTGCAATAATGCTTATTAACTAGTATCAATTAATGTTCCAAAAAATATTTTTAATGTTCAATTGTTGATCATATTCTAATTTAAAAAAATTCTTAACTAAATTTCTTGCATTTTGAACTGAATCCGTCATTCATCAATATTGTAGGCCATCAAGGTTATACTTGAACTAAATCCATCAATAGGCTACCAAGAAACTTGATAACGTAGTGATGGAATCTCTTCATTGTAGCTTGAATTGATTCCATGACTAGGCCACCAAGAAACTTGATAACATAGTGATGAAATCTCTTCATTGGCAGTTGGTGAAAGTTGAGGGTAGAGAGGTCCTCTTTATACTACAATCCACTCTATGAACACTCAAAAGATATGGGATAACTTGAAGATGAGAGCTTGACTTCTCATAGTCAAGTTGTTTTGAAAATGTATAAATCGTGTTCAAAGTAGAAATTCAGACCTCAGTTTGGCATAGTAAAGTACCTTTTTTTTTAAAACTTTGAACTAATAAAACTTGGTAAATGAATCTAGCTTTCATTTCCAAAAATCCGTTTGAGATTTAGAGCCTCCAATCAAAAGTTATGGACAAAATTCAAAGGCAATGTTTGAAAATGTCAAAAAAATGTCTCTTCCAACCCGTCTTTGAACTTTATCTATAACTTTTGATTGGAGACTCTAAATCTCAAACGGATTTTTTGAGATGAAAGCTATCTTAATTTACTAACTTTTCTTAGTTCAAAGTTTTTTGAGAAAAGTTATTCTTCTATGCCTAAATGAAGTCTAAATTTCTACTTTGAATACAATTCCTGCTGCTTTTCAATTGACTTAGTATTGAAATTGTGAAAAATAAAAAAATGCAATGTTAGTACAATAACTATGTATGGACATGATGTTGTGTGATTATTGCACTAACTTAATATGTCTTAGAAAAGCACTAATGCTGCACGAAGTTAGTCACCTATCACTAAACCACTAAAGTCGTACATATTTCGTCATGCATAGTTATCGTGCAACTTTAGTACTTCAAACTCAAATATGAATGACATGCCTCAACTGCATGGTATTAATGAATGTCATTATCGTGTTGTAACAATGTTTCCAAATGAATGAATGTAACACGAAAGCAATGCTTGACGATAATCATGCGAATACTGTTGACATTTTGTGGCAGAGGAACTTTGTGATGGCCTACAATATTGATGGATTCAGTTCGAAATGCCAAAAATTTAGTTAAGAATTTTTTTAAATTAGAATGTGATCAACAATTGAACATTAAAAATACTTTTTGGAACATTAATTGATACCAGATAATAAGCATTATTGCAGTGATGACTCCAATGACATTGTTGTCATGGCTTTTCCGTGTCCTTCAATGTTTAGAAAATACACAACAAAGAATGTAAATTTTCGTGCATAATTTGTGTCTTTTGCGCACTTGTGATTAACGTATAGAAGTTATATAGTTAATATGAATTTCAAAGTAGTGCCATTTCTTTGCAGTAATCGTGTGCATCGTAACAATGCGATAATTTGCAAATTAACGTACGCACCTATGAAACAATAGTAATTACATGATAATTGCTGACAATTCGTTGGTCCTAAACTTTGAGATGTATGCCATTCCCTCTTCATTTGCAAGCCCTTCACCCTCTTCTTCTAAATTCCCAATGGAAATTCTTTTTTATTTTTTAAGAAGTGCCAAAGTGGCGATTTAAAATCTTATAGTGGTGCTCCAAATTTCAACATTCATCCACATATTGGATAGAAAATATCACATTAGCACATATCACATGTCTATAATATGGTTTTCATCAAAAATTTGGCAATTTTATCCAAGACTTTTTTTAATTTGAAGTTTTTTTGTGATTTCATCCAAGTTTTTTGGCATTTTTTTTGGCATTTTTTAGCTAGATTATTTTTTGTGGTGCAATCTGGCACCAGAAAGCCAAAAAAAAAGCCCTAATTCCCATCAACATCAAAATTCTAAGCATCCCCATGCTAGCCTTCCCTTTTGTCGGGCTAGAGAGAGGTTTGGGGAGAGGAAGAGGAAGGCTATGGAGGCTCACCAAGGTTAGAAAACACTCCCCCAAGTTCTCATGCGCTCCCCTTCCATTCTCGAAGTTGTTGCAGTTCCCCGCTTAGTCGTTTCTTCCGATTGTTGCAGGCTGTTGGAGTTGGCTGCTACTCTCCCTGGACAACTCTTCCTCCTCCATTGCTTGTTGTTGACTTGCTCCTCCTCCATGCACACTTGCTTGTTGCTCCTCATTGTGTTTTTGTTTGGTCTTTGTTTCCTCCCTCAGGCTAGATACTCATAGTTTTCTGCATTATGGAGAAGCTCAATTGGCTACCAAAGTTCCTCGAATGATCTAGTTTGATGAGTGAAGTAGGGATCTTCTTCAATGTCGTCATCTTCAAGCTTCTCACAATTAGAAATTCTTCCTTATATCTCATTGTCCTGACTGTCTACAAAAGTTTCATTGAAAGCACCAATGTGTTGAGCCTCTTCCACTTGAAAATTGTAGGGTGCATATTGTAAAAAAGGAGGAACATAGAGCGGTGTTTGATACTCTCCAATTGCTTCATGTTGGAGTCTTGGACTTCCCAGTGGTGAGGGAGAAGAACTAGAGGACCTCTGAGCTTGAGCTTAGAGCTTGAGCTTAGAGCATGTGATAGCTGCAACGTACTGGCAGCCCATTTCAAGCAACCTGCATTAGAAAAATGTGGAGGCACATTAGGAAAAAAAGTAGCAAAATAAGAATTTTGGAGAAGTTGGAGCTCAATTATTACCTCATCTCTATAGGGGTCGTTGCAAGAAACACTTATCCTTTTTTTTGTCCCCTTGGCATTGCAAGGTATTTTTTGGACAGGTATTTTTTTGCTTATAACTTCTGCGTCATATGTCTATTTTCTATAAAATTTGAAATGAGGGTACATATGGTAGTTGCAAACATTGAGTAATTTTTTTTCCAATTTTTATAATTAGTTTATTATTTTTAAACCGCTCTCATTTGGATATCTACCTTGGCCAATTTGGAGGGTTTTAGTACTATTTTCGACCCAAAAATGCAAATTTGATAGTGAAAATTGGAATACAAGGTTACTTCTACTGAGGTTACATAAGCTCATAAGAGATTTTTCAAAAATAATAAAGTGTCCACCTTCCACATGTGCTCAAAGTGCACTACCTTTGCGCACATGCAGATAATACAATTTAATTTTTTCAAAGATGAAAATGGTTGAGAAGAAGCATCTTTAAGTTAGAAAAATGAAGTTTTTTTTAATTTCTTGAATTTGTTTTGAATTACTAAAAATGAAAAGGTCTACAAACCCCTTTTCTGCTATTTTTTGCTCCCAGTGGCTTTTGTAGTACTTCATAGCAGTCTATAGTATTGCATAGTACTACATAGTATTGAATTAATGGCTAGAATCTCCAGGCGTCCTAAATCAACGGTTTAGATTTGTAGGCGCAACGCAAAAACATAGTATTGGTAGTACTGCATAATACTGCCAGTCATGTGGCCAAAAACTGCATTTTTGAGCCAAAAACATGAAGTGTTTCTTGTAATCGCCCATAGCTTTTTCTTCCTCTTTGTAGCATTGTTCCTCTTCTTTGTTGACAAATCTAAAGCACTAGCTCAAAGCTCATTTATTCTAACAACAAATTCTTCTTGAAGTGTACATAAGGCTCAATTGAATTTTTGGCTTGCTTGTTTTTATGTGGGTCAATAATTTTGGTACGTTGAAGCTTAGTATGTCTAAGTGCAATCAATTCTTCCATGATGTGGTAGTTGAGTGAAGCATTATTGAGTAGCTGTAGAAATTTTGTTAAATTTTGTTTATTGCACAAGTTGTGGTACAAAAGTGAGAAGTCATGGAGGAGTTAAGGTGGAAATGTAAACAAAGAGTATGCTAATTTTGCAAAATTTGTTTGTTTCTTGTGTTTATTACTTCATTTAAGTGTTGTAACTTAAAAGTGTGTCTTTATGATGGTCAAAAATTTAACAAATTTTGCCAATTGTAGGCTTCAAGTGGACATTGTCAGTGTCGTTGAAAAATGTAGTTTTTCAATTATCTACTAAAATTTCCAACACCAAATCTTTTGTGGGCAATTTGAGGACCTTAGCCATCCTTTTTGTCATTAAAAATCAAAGAATTTGGCCTTGGAGGTGGTCAATCCCTTTGAGGAAGGCTGCATCGTGCACTATTGAGGCACATCAACCTTTGTAGGCGGTGCACATGCAAGCAAGCCTTGCAAGCCTTGTCCATGGCTCTCCCCACCCCTTCCCACCTATCAATCAGTCCCATGCACATTTATCCCCCCACCTCCACGACTTCCCCTCTTACTATAGTAGATCTTTGGGAACCAGCTACCCTCTGCTTGTTCCAACTGCTCACTCCAAACTTGCCCGGAGGGGAGTCAAAGCAAAAATTATTAGTTCCCAAATGCTTTATTGTCATGCGCAAGTAGTTTGACTGGAATGTTATTAAAGGGACATTTTCACCTAGCGTTTGGGCAGTTGAAGGAACGTTTTTAGGCGGCAGTGTTGTTATGGGTGTTCAGACTAGTTAGAGGTATTAGTCTCTAAACCTACATGGAGTCCTCATTGGAAAATGCCTCAGAGCGACATTTGTTGAAAAGGTCTCTTGGCAATTTCTACAATTTTGGCTTTCAATGGTGTTATTATATAGTATTACAATATAAAAAATGAACATTCACGAAGATTAGGGGATGGTAGATGTAGTGTTTTATAGTCACTATTGCTAAAGCCCAGTACAAAATAGCGGTGTCACAACTTTGTAAAAAAATTAGTTGGCTTCCAGCTTTGCTTCAGCAAACATAGACATCATTGTTGCAATTTTGGAAGGGAGTAGGACAACAAAGTACAACAATAAATTTTGATTATGGACTTCTTTTCATATCTGCAATGCACCCTCGATTGTAGACATCCTTCAATCCGTTGCTCTTCCGATACGTTGTCCCTACTCCCTTGTGATTGTAAAGTTCATATTGGCATAATTGTTGACTTTGTAGTGTACATTGCTCTGCACACTTACATTGCAGGAGTTGCAGTTTGTTCATTAGTTTTTGATTACATTCTTCATTAAAAGTAATCTACGACATCACAACAATACAGTTTGTGAACAACAACAGTTGTGCAATACATAAAGAAGGAGTTCCAAAATGTTGCAACATTTAAATATGTCCTTCATTGTAGAAATTATGTTTTCTTTGTCTTGAAGTGCTCAAAATGTGCAATTAGTTTCGATTTCTTATTTTCAATTCTAGGCACCACTATAAGAACCCGTGTTTTAGGTGACGGATTTTAGGTGACATCTAATGCAACCCCCCATGTTTTTATGTCAACAATAACATTCAACATAATATCTTATTGCATGGATTGTTGCATTGAATATCACCTAAAATCCATCACCTAAAACCTAGGTTTTATATAGTACACTTGCCAAACATTGCATGCTTTGTTGCTTTGTTCCTAAACCTCCTTGGGCACCACAACTATAAGCGCAAGCATTGTACACAACGTGAACAACAGTTGGAGTCCCTAATCTCTTTTCGCACCTTTGTTATGTAGCATTAAACCCTAGAGTCTATTGCAAAGTGATTTCATGAAAACAATTGTTTTAAGAGGAGATCAACGGGAATAAACAAAATGATTGAAAAAACATCCGCCAAAACAAAACAAGAGAAGTTCTGGTAAAAGAAATCTCTAGTGTGACCATCCGCTACTCCTCAGTAGTCTTATCTGCCTACCTAGCACTTTTCACACCATCAAGAAAATATTTACCGCTGTATTTTTAAAGCTAGCGTCACTATGTATCCCTGCAAAATACGGGAATTAGAACAAACCTTCAGCACAATGCAAAAGAACCTTGCCCACAAACCGTGGAGGATTTTTAAATTTCAATAACACTACTCCATACAACTAGTTGAGAAGCAAACTTAAGTTTATTGCTAATGCTGGTGTGTGTAATACTTAGCTCAAATTGCTAAAAGAATTCACAAGTGATCAATAACCGTGCTTTTGTTGTGAGAATTAACTAATTGTTCGAGTGAAAATTGTGTCATAATTATAAATCTAATTGACTTGATTGTTGGTCAATTTGAAAAAAATGTGCAAGTAATTGAGTTGCTTGGCAATGTTTGTATGTTTGTTAATAAGGATGCTAGCGCATGAGCATAGAGACGTGCTAGTGCATGAGCCTTGAATCAAGTTGTGAGGATGTATCTGCAATCATTTAAAGGTGTTTATAAAATATATACCTATAACATAGGCACCTACACCCTAAATTCTAAAACCTAAATCTTCAATCTTGTTTATTCTTGTTTTATTCTAAGTGTTTACAAAGGTTAGGGTAGTTACACTGTCGTGTAGAGAGGAGCGCGCTTAGAGAACACACAGGGTATCTGGCTGCAAGTTGATGAGTGTAGATGGAGAATCTCAGAACTCGAATCTTCACTCGATCTTCAAAGTCTTCAAACTCGAATCTTTACCCGATCTCCAACCATCCTATCCAGTGGTGGCTCTATAGGACCAAAGATAAGGGTGTGTAATAAGAAACAAGGCCTTGGACGAGTAAAATGGGACGGTCAAACTACGAGCTGACCGTTCGAAAGATGGCTTCTAAACTTCAAACCCACGGTGATCAGGAAGCGCCTTTCACCAGTGTGAACAACATAGAAGATCAACCATGTGGGTGATCAACCCCACTTTATCGCCACAAACGTAAAACGGGGCTATTACTGGATATCCACGTAGCCCGCAACAATGTTTACAGTGCAAAAGAAAATGAGAACAATAAGCCTCAAAAATCGACTATGAATAATAAGCCACAAGCCACAACACACGAATCTTCAATCTTTTTGTCTTCAAGTCTTGGTTTCTTCAAATCTCTTCAAAACTCCTCCAACCCCAATTCCTTCTCCTTGACCAAACTTTGGTGTGATGCTACGGTTACTCTACAAACTCAAATGAGATGTGTAATAGCTTTTTGAAAAGCTTACACAAATCTCTACTTCTCCTCTAAAACTCAACTTAAACTAACACTCTGTCCATATTTTATGACCACTCAAAGTTTCGGCCTCAAAGTTTAAAGGCAACAGACCCTCCTTCACTTCCACATTCATAAATCACTCATACATGCTTCAAATACAACAAATGATAGCTTTATGAAAAGCTAAAAAAAATCTCCACATCCTCTTTAAATTTCAACTTAAACTAACACTCTGTCCATCTATTATGATCCCTCAAAGTTTCGGTTCTTAAGAATTGAAGGCAACAGACCTTCTTTCACTTCCTCACTCATAAATCACTCATACATGCTTCAAACACAACAAATGTTAGCTTTATAGAAAGCTAACAAAAATTTCTACATCCTCTTCAAATTTCATTGCAAACTAAAGACCTGTCCGTCTTTTATGGTTGGTCGAAGTCTTTGCCCCTTCAATTAGGAGGCAGCAGACCTTCCTCCACTCAAACTAACACAAATCTCAATTCACAATTTCAATTCATGTAAAAGAGGACTTTTTGAAAAGACAACAACATGATATCAAAACCCACCAATTTTCATTTGAAAATTCATAAAACTCCACACACAATAGGCCTCCAAACATTTAGATCTTGCCAACTACAACGAGAGAGAAGATGAATAGTGTTCACCTTTTTCCCCCACCTTATTATCAATTCCATACCTTCTAAGCGAATGGCAATTAACCCTTAACTTTCTCCTAAGGCTAACTTTCAACCATTGACCCTCCTATTTGACCCCACAACTATATCTTTATCTTTAACTTAGAAGGAAAATCACTTCAAAGTTCACTTAGAAGGCAAACATTTTCATCCTTTCTTTCTACAGCTATAACCATACAAAATCTTTTTTATAAAATACTCAAAATATGGATATAAGCACTAACATCAAACCAATGCCTATTAGAGGTAAAAAACTAGAATTTCAAGACAAACTTCATTCCATCTGCAAGAACTTGAGAATGCACTTGATAGTCGCAACGACATATTCAGCACGATCTGCCTTCGTTAAGGGATTGACCAGCCCCTCTAACCATCGTTGGTGGCCACAACTTCCCTTAATCGGCCTGACCATATAAAAATATTGGTCGTTGTTTAGACCCTCAGGCCTGAACTGAACTTGCGTGCCACACGGGTTACGAGGGAAGGTTTAAGGTAGGCATACCCAATTCCGCCTGGTCCCCAATTCCGCACCTTAGAATAGGCCCTTTTTCTGTGCAGTTCAGATCTGAAATTCGCGCATTTAATGTAACAGATGGCAAAGGGATTTGGAGGGCGCTAATTTAGGGGATTAGTTGACAGGTTTAGTCATTGTCAGAGCAGATTTGGGAACAAGAGGGGTTGATAATGACAGTTGTTTTTATGGACGAATTTTGGTTATGTGATTCTTGGGTTTTAGTAATTGCACATTTTTTTTTTAAACAAATGAAACGGGATTTCATTGCCATGGGGAAAAAAATACAAGGCCGCTAGCCACAAGTGGCCTGGTGGGACACAGGACGAGACCAACACAGACACAACAACAGAGACACAGGCAAAATGACGGATATAAAGGGGCCAGGGACACAGCACAGGAAGTAATTGCACATTTGAAAAACGGCTTGAATTGGACAAGTGTAGGGTGTAATTGGAATGTAATAAAGTCCCTCGCCGGCTAAGATGGCGGTTCTTTTGAAATGTTGTATGCATTCTAGGGTTTAGTTAATCACGCTTCTTGGACGAGACCATATGAAGGCTGCAGCAGACCAGTAGGATTCACAAGTCATTGAAATTTTTCTCCAAGTGCAAATGCATTACATGACCATATGGTATGAGTTAAGCTACCAATCTGTGTAGATTACGAAAGGAGTTCTCATCAGCATTCATGTGCCCAGTCCACGAGTGCTAGAGTGATTAGATCACAAGTTTCCATAGTCTTTCTGCAAGAGCTATCAATTTACAGAAGTGATCAGTTTGCAAAAGTTTGCAACTCCCTTCAAATGTCACTTCACGACTACCGGATTCAACACGTCCAACTTGTAACAAGATTATCAACGCACGAGCATCCTCCTGAAAGTTCCCGTGCCACCGCTGCTCAATACGAGGCTGCTTTGGCGATCGAAAAGGCCCAACCTCATCTCGTAGATGTACAAATGGCGATGGCAATTCCCGTAGCGAAAGCGGCTCATCCGGCAGTTGCGACAATGAAAGTTCAAATTCAGCCTCCGGTTGAGGCTCTTCATCTTGAGACTCAGAAAAACCCCTCCAGTTCGACATTTCAAATCTAAAATAGGAATCAAATCCACTACTGGAATTCAATGAAGCTCTAAGGCAAAATCGTCCTCTTATATAGATGTCATACACGTCTTGGAACGGCGTCACCTTGAAGTTACTTAATAAAACATATTATAATATGTTTTTACACTGTGTACAAATCTACAATAGAACATTCACCCCCTCTAAACCTGCACATCCTTTGGTATGTGTCAACTTCACTATTCCTCGTTCTTTGATTCGATGTCGACTTTTCTTTCTTCAATCTCTTGTGTTTGTTGTGAAGGTAGGAAAGCATCAAGATCTTCATTGTAAACCTCGCCATTTCTCCTCCAAAATACTTTGATTCGTTTATCAGCAATTGGAACCCTTAGAGGAGTTCCATCCAACTCTCGAAGTGAATATGTGGCATTGTTGTGTACTATAACTACCACATATGGTCCAAACCAACGTCGGGCAAATTTTCTCACTATACTGTGATGATGTTCTAATGTGCTATCAAACACAAGTACCCAATCTCCTTCTTCAATTTTCTTGATCCTCAATCGGTGAGTTCTGTCAAATCTCTCCTTGTTACTCAGCCTCGCAGCTTTCAACTTCTCAAATGCCATTTGGTGACCTTTAGGCAACCTCTCTAGTTGTTGAATGCGAAGCTTTAGCAATCTTTTCGTGCTGATACCATCTTCCCATGACAGAAATATCCACGAAGGAATAGACTCCCCTTCAGGCAATATAGGTTTATAGCCATGCATAAGTTGTACGGGCATATAGTCAGTAACAGTACTATGTGTGGTTCTATCAACCCATAATGCAAATGAAAGCAATTTAGGCCAAACAGTAGGCCTTCCTTTACAAGCTTTAACCAAGGCATGAATAATAGGAGGATGACCTCTCTCAATTTTATCATTGGCCTCAGGATTATAAGCTGTTGTCAATTTCTACTTTACACCATATCTGTTGAAAAACTCTCTTGCTTCAACCGCGTTCAATTCTCCTATGTCTGCCCTCATTGCGCCAATACTTCCATATCGGCTAAAAATATCTTCAAGTATAAAACGACAAACATTTTCTGTTGTCTTGGTTCGAAGAGCCCTTCCTTCTATAAAATTTGAAAGCTCTTCTCTTGCCAAAACAAGATACTTCATGTCCCACATCGCTGATGGCATGGCAACTAAATCAGTTATCCATCGAGAATGAATGGAAGGAAGATATGTAGGATGCAATTCATCTCTGTACTAAATTTTGGATTGCAATTGGCATACAACGCATGAAGATACATATTCTTCAACGTCTTTGTATAATCCCTTCCACCAATAACGTTCTTTGATCTTTGTATATGTGGCCCAAACTCCTCTGTAACCAGCCCAAGGTGTATCATGAAACTCTTCAAGAACTTTGGTTTTATTCTTGGAGTCACCAACTACTCTCAACGGCATCTCATCAGTCATTTTTGCCCTCTTCCATAGGAATCCATCTCGTAAAAGGTATCCATAAGATTGATGTCTGATGTCTTTGAAAGTCTTGTCCAACCAACCTTCTTGCCTCTTCAAAGTACTCAAATAGAGTCCAATCTCTTTCAATCTTCCTTCATATAGTTCTTCTTTGAAATGCAAGACTCCATCAGTAAAACTCTCTCCTTCTATAGCTAAGATATAGCCACCATCTGAAAGTTCTTCACATCCTTCATTAGCCATTATTTCTTCCTCGTGAAAATATCTGACTCTTGATAGCATATCTGCCATTGAGTTGTCTTTTCCAGCAATATACATCAAAACTGGATTAAGAGATTTGATATATGCTATCCAACACGCCCAACTTGTAACAAGATTACCAACGCACGAGCATCCTCCTGAAAGTTCCCGTGCCACCGCTGCTCAATACGAGGCTGCTTTGGCGATCGAAAAGGCCCAACCTCATCTCATAGATGCACAAATGGCGATGGCAATTCCCGTGGCGAAAGCGGCTCATCCGGCAGTTGCGACAATGAAAGTTCAAATTCAGCCTCCGGTTGAGGCTCTTCATCTTGAGACTCAGAAAAACCCCTCCAGTTCGACATTTCAAATCTAAAATAGGAATCAAATCCACTACTGGAATTCAATGAAGCTCTAAGGCAAAATCGTCTTCTTATATAGATGTCATACACGTCTTGGAACGGCGTCACCTTGAAGTTACTTAATAAAACATATTATAATATGTTTTTACACTGTGTACAAATCTACAATAGGACATTCACCTCCTCTGAAAAAACTTTAATATTATTTATAATGAGATTTGCTCTTTATATATATAAATTAATAGATAAGAGGCTATCTATATCTCTTTCAATTATTTAGAGGATGTAAATTTTAGATTCAAATTATTTACATCTATATAATGCATCTGTACTTCATTTGTGGTTACTTTAAAATCAACATGATACCTACCATAGGATATATTTTAAATGTTGAAGCTAATAATTTAAAAAATACTAAAGTTATTATGCCATCACTTATTTGAAGTGTACAATACAATACATTCTAATGATCCATTGTAAATCTAAACAAGGTGGTCTAAAAGGGAGGGGAAAAAACAACATTTTTAAGGGATAAAATATAGCCAAAATTCACCCATTTTCTATGTACTTTGATTTTAATAAATGAAATAAAGGGGTAGAAATTGTATTTCTTGCCTAATTGAACTATCATTGAATTGTATCTAGCCATTTGGCTTTGTGCCAAAAGCTTATATTGAAAAACTTCTTGTCAAATCTTATTGATAATCAAAAGTGAATTCTAGATTATCTTAAAACGCATTTTTATGCTTATAAGCATCAGGTTGTAATCACTTGTACTATTCTCATTGTGTTTATACATTTTGAATTGTACTACTCTCATTGTGGCCATACATTTCAAACTATACTATTTTCATCATGGCTATACATTTTAATTTGTACAATACTCATTGTAGCCATATCTTTCAAATGTACTACTCTCATTGAAGCCATACCTTTCAAATTGTACTAATCTCATTGTGGCCATACATTTTGAACATGTCCTTGACGAAGTAAAGACACATGTATACGTGTAGTTAGGGTTTTTCTTCAGGTAGGAGCTACCATTGTAGTATACTTTCTACCCTAAACTCTAAAACTAATCTACTTGCTAGCACATTTTATAAGATTTTAAGATCCTAAACCACTGCATTTGTAAATGTATCTATTTATGTAAGTTAAGCTTAAATCCAATATAATACTACAACGTATGGTTTTCAATTTTTGTGGTTATTTCTTGTATTATACATGTATGATTTATTTGCATGAATTGTTTAATATATGATATCTATATATGTATTGTTTGTGTGGATTGTGTTTAATAATAGTTAGAATGTACATGTTATATTGATCAATTCTAAAAATGTGTATAAATCTTGGAATAACAATAGGGACATGTTTAAATGCCTCAAATTTCTATTTTAACTATCATAGACTATAGAAAAAATGGCAAAAATTAGAAGTAGAAAAAAAAAATAGGGACATATCTATTGTGAAATAATAGCTAAATAGCCCCCATAATAATAAGTTTTGATGCACATACATATGGATTACAAGATATAGTGAAGTACCCAGGGTGTTAGGAATGCCCTTTCCACCCTCTTATCTATGCAATAATTTATTAGAATGGACTTTATAGTCATTTATATATTACCATTATTTTACCATGATTGCCTTGTGTTATTATTTGCAAAGCTGGATCATATGAAATTTAAGTTCAATTATTGAAGTCACATATTGCTACAAGCCTTATAATGTGAACAATATCATTGGATGCCAATACATTTTATAAAATCCATCTATGTTAGTTGATGGTTTGACATCACATGGCTATACATTATCTTTTAATGAATGATGGTATAGAATTTGAATTAGTGAACCTAATTGAATTATGAAAAGTGATGCTTGAATTAGGACCTTCCACTTAGAAAATGGTCTAGAATAGGGCTTTTTGACTTGACTTGTACCAATTCCATTATTGGCCGCCAATGCATATACAAGTCTATACCATGTTAGATGCCATTGTGATGCCATGACATATTTATGACTAGGGCTTGTAATTTGAATTTAAGGACTTAATTTATTTGGTTGGTGATGAAGTTTGGATTAAGCCCATGTTTGATGAATTCACATGAATGAACCAAAGTATGGTAATGAATGGAGGTTTGAAATATATATATATATATATATATATATATATATATATATATATATATATATATATATATATATAGCTACTGCCTTTCCAAAACTTGCACAAGTTGTATTTGCTGCAGGTGGATTTTTCAAAAGCGGTTTGGAAGTGCAACAAGTGTTTTAAGGAGATGGAGTGAGCTCCCAATTTGTCAATAAGGACTCACAATTTTGTTTTCATGAGTTTAAATTTAGTTTCATATATAAAAGCCCTCCAAAAGTATAAAATCAAATTAGGCTTGTCACATGCCAACGTAATATTTGGTCCTAAACAGAGTGTTTTATCCAAAGTAAATCCAAATCCTGTACGTAAATAGGTGAAAATCCATAATTTGTGTAAATAGTAAATATTAAGTAAATATGTTCAACCAGCCTAAATCTAGAGTATACGTGACAGATCATGGCTAAATTGGTCCAAGGAAACCTATGTGAAAATCCTAAATCAATTTCCAAAGAGAGGTTTTAGTTTCCTAGTGGATTTTGTAAAATAGTAAAAAATTCAATTGTTAGCCTGTAGGTGTTACAAACTGAAAATGGACCAATGAAGAGCATCTACAGTTGAAATACAATGTCCAAAGGTTGAAATCACACCCAGGACTCAACGCCAAAATTGATTTGCCAAGATTTCCTTCCATTTGAAAGATTCCTTGGTTACAAAAATTTAAAGGAAATAGCAAGATTTTATTCTCCATTTTCAAATGTGTAGAGTAAAAATACAAGGCTATACATCTTTTGTGGAATTACATATTAAGAGGTTCTATAAAAAAAATTGGAATATTCTAACACTCAGAAGGTCTTCTTTTAGACTTTCAACTACGAAAACCTCCAATGGAAAATTCCAAATTTTTTTATCCAAGTTGGAGTAAAATTTCACTAAAAATTATTATAGATTTTTTTAGGCTAATAATACGTTGCAATAAGTTTCATAACATTCCAATATCTAGAAGTATCCAAGCCAACAAGATTCTTCAAAACCATCGAAATTGAAGAAAGTTCATGGTGTTAATTAACATTCTGGGGGCGTACAAAATCAAAATGAAGTCAAAATAGGGTCTTTTTTTACTCCTTCATACCTACCTACAATAGAGCCTAGGCTAGTTATTTCCTTTAACAAAGATAAACTCCAATAGTTGATTTTTATTCCTTTTCAATTTGAAGTTGGCGCTAGGCTTCAATGAATTTTTTGCAATGGAAAAAGAAGAGGGGGATCTTCAGAAAAAACATGGCTTTTTGAAGCCAATGGCACAATCCATTTGTAATTTGGAGTCTTTCTCCAAAAGCTAATTAGATGTTTGAATCTGCATAGAAAGTAGAAAATTTGGAAACTGATAAGTTTTTCTTTAGATTAATGAGAGAGGGGATGCCCTTTAAAAAAATATACAATAGAACCTCTCTTACTTCATACTTCCTTAGACAAGTGCATAATATGTACTAAGAGAGTTTGTACTTTGAAGCATTTATTCTGAAAAGTAATTGGTCCACGTTAGCCAATGGTCATTACTGCACCTCTCTTAGTGCATAGTGTCAAGACTATGTACTAAGAAAGGTTCTATTGTATAAAGGGCACCCATTCCCCTTTCAAAACGCCTGTTGTTGACAATTTGTTGGATTCATTTAGTTGAATTTTGGCCATTTTTGAACCAAATCACTAAACAATTATTTTTTGAAGCTTTAATTTTAGCTTCATTGTTGGTATTTCTCAACCAAGTTTTGAAAGACAGTGGGGGCCCTTCAAACCTTTTTCCTTTCTACTTCTGTTGTTGAAGTTATTGTACTTATTGTAATATTTTGGTTGAGTTTGGTATGTTTGTTGAAGTTATTGTTGTAGTTTGTATAAATTGCATGTATTTTTGTCTAATCCTAGAAATATCCCCCTCCGTACCTTAGTGATGCCACTTAGGGGAACCTCTAGTATTTTGTAAGTGAGTTTTTACACCAACTTGGTCGTACAAATTGTTCTCATACTACTTTATTGTAATCATGTTTTTTGTACCAAGTATTGTTGTATTAACTTGTCTATAGTTTTTGTAACTCCCTCCAATACAATGGAGCTTTGACTTTGGTCCATAGAAGCCATAGTAGTAATTTCTTTGTTTTCCCAAACAAGACGAAGCTTTGACTTTGGTTCCTAGAAGCTATAGTATTGTTTTCTTTGTTTCCCCAAACATGGTGAAGCTTTGAACCCCTTATGTAGTTGTGATAGAAAAATACTCTCAAAAAATAGCCCAAAGTTGAGCCAAGTTGAGTCTATAGTTATTTCCCAAAGTTTAGTTTCCAAAACATGTTAGGAAACACCCAAATTTTAGCCTCCAAAGATATAGAGTTTAGTATCCCAGCCAAATTAGAAGCTAGTAGTAAAGGAGGAGTTCCCAACTCCCTCTAGTTTTTATAAACCTTTAGCCTTCTTTAAATCGGCAACCCCAAGTTTTTATAACACCTCTTAGTTGCAAAAATTCAACCCTCAAGTTGCTCAAAACTTCCCCTCATTGTCTCAATCCCCTAATTATAAAAAAAATTAAACTTAACATGCGCAACCCAAATTCCAACAACCAAAGCCTGGCCTAGCCCGCCAAAGCCCCAACTAGGCAAGCGCAGCTAGCCGGCCACAACCCGTAGTTGCAATCTAAAGTCAAGCATGCCAAATTTGTGGAAGAAATTGGTAAGATTAGAGGGGGGGGGGAGGCCTAATTGGACTTTCTAGAACAAAAAAAAGAAAAAAAAATTCTAATTTTCCTTGTGCAAACAAGGAGGGTAGCAAAAGATACCAAGGGGAAGAGTAATTAGAAACAAGCTCTAAAATTAAGACATAGCCATCACTCTCTTAGTTGCCTCCAAATTGAACATCTCTCAAACTAAAACTCACAAATCCATGGGAGAATGATAGAGTGAAGTTGTGGCTTAATTGTTGAAGAAGTTAGCATTAGGGAGTAGATTATCTAGGATAATTCAAGTGAACCATTAGAAATGAGATTAGAAAATAATTGACTTGAATAGGGTGAGAAGAATCCTTTAATTATCACTTATTTTCTTGAATGGTCAAAATCCTCATTTTTGTGTA
Organism: Pseudisothecium myosuroides; assembly: GCA_951799445.1. Taxonomy (NCBI): domain Eukaryota; kingdom Viridiplantae; phylum Streptophyta; class Bryopsida; order Hypnales; family Lembophyllaceae; genus Pseudisothecium; species Pseudisothecium myosuroides. The sequence goes on along the minus strand of OX637287.1, from coordinate 17,450,755 downwards.
GAGAAAAAATTTTACTCTAAGAGAGCCCAAAGTCTATTGACCTTGTTTTGTAGGAATGAATTTTTTTTTTTTACTAAGTTAAACATTATAATCTTTCAATCTACACAGTCAAATGGTCTGAAATTTTTTCTACATTCTTATAAAATACTTGACTTCAGAGAGTTTTATAAAATTCAATTTTCATTTTTTAATAATATACCAAAAAAATGCAGTTTTTGACAATGTCTCCTTGGAAAAAAAACTCAGTCCTTTAGAAATTAATGTTGCCTCTGCGCTTGAAAAAGAATATTTTGGAGGTCAAGATTTTTTTTTTTTAATTTTTTGTGTGGTGCAAAAACTAACTCAATATGTAAGGTAGGACCACTCATTACCAACCAAGAACCAATTCCCAACCTGTAGGGTGTTCTATTTCCAACCAAGGCTTAGAATGTTTTCATTTTCTTTTTCAAGGCTGGGACTAATATGGTCATGACACACGTCCCAAAGTGTCATAAAATACATAGGAAATACTGAGTGGAAAAGTAGTTTTGACTATGATTGGATTTAGAAAACTCTAGTGATTGGTAATGGGTTTGGAACACTTTTTGCCTCCCAAAATTCATAGAAATTTCAGTTTTGTGTATAAAATTCTGAAAATTTGGAAATCACAATAATTTCTATCTCCTTACACGGGAAAAATTTCCATCACACTCAACTGCTCACCGTCCTTTCCACAGTCGCTTCAATGATTAGGTATAGGTGGTCTGACCTTAGCTTTGAAGCTAATTGCTTCCATGGTCAACGGTACTAGTATGTGAGCCCAAGAATGCAAGCTTGTGAGCATTGAGCCTACAATATAGGTACCTATAATATAGATACTCTACACTATAGAAGGTGTATATATCATAAACACCTATAATATGGATATTTGTAATATATATACCCTATAATCATAGTCGATTTCTATAGTATATACACCTATAACATAGGTGTGTAGTATTCTAGGCTCATGGGCTTATACACCTATGCTCACATTATAGCAACCCTCCTTCCATGGTCATGGATGAAATATATGGATGAAATATAATTATTCATCCAAAAATAAATACATTCATGTTTGAAAAGCAATATTAATTATTGTATTGGGCAATTAGGGTTGGAATTCTTGGTTGAATATAGTATAAAGTTCAATGAAGTTTTACAGTTGATATATGTAATCTGATAAATGCTTAAAAATAAAAGATTCATGTTTTCTATACAATGTTTATTTTTTGAAAAAATTAATATTTCAACAATTTTGACATTTAGTTTTAGAAAAACATTTTGCCAACCTTTTCCACTAGGTCAATCTTTAACCCCTAAGTGCCCAAGCCTATCCAAGTGAGTTTTTTCTATGAAAAAAGAACATGGACTGTAGTTATTTCCAATGAATTAAATTAATTAATTTCAAAAAACCATATAGATGTTTAAAAAGATTATTTATTAGTATGCTTACCAATTTTGAGAGCAAAATTGCATAGGAATTGTGAGATTATAACAAGAAAAATGTGTGTATTTTATTTTTAGTATGTAGTTGCTCTCTACAATGTTTGGGATATTTGCACTCAAGAGTTTTTTGGGATTGGAGGTGACATGAACAAGTAAAAATTGTGGTAGCACACTAAAGTGCACTTTCAAAAACCTTAAGTTCAAATGAAGAGCTATCAAACTCATTACACAATCCACCTTGCAATTGTTGAAACGCATTTTTTTTATAAGTAGAAATTGCATAACTCTAAATTAAAAATTGAATGTTCAAATTTTTTTTTGAACAAATAAAAAAACCACAACATCATAAAAAACCAAAGAACAAAGACAGCCAAGCTTGAAGAGATAAGAACAAAAACAAAAACAACAAAGACAACTAAACTATTGAAACAAGCAAAGAAAAGGGCCCTTCTTGTTCTAGATGATTCTGGTATATTAATCTTACAAACTACAGTCGAAGAGTGGATCCAAATGCTATCAAACTTGGTCCAAATGATAGGAGCCTGATGAAGGTGCTGGTAAGCCTCAACTGTACTACACATCCCAAATCAAGAAGCACATTCCATAAAGCATTGTTGATGTAGTCCAAGAACCAAAGGGTTTGAGCAAAGACTTTATTATTACAATAAATTCACATTAACCAAAGCAAAGAACCATTGAGAAGAGAATGTTCAAATTTTCAATGCTAAAAATCATAAAATACTGTACTCTTTCCATTGAGCCCATTTTCAAAGCAAATGGATAAATACAATTTTTTAGATCTCAATTCAAGTGAAATTGGTAAGCTTTGCTTGAAGTTAGGAAATCAAGTAAAATTTGTAAGATTTACTCTTCTACAATGGTATATATATGCCTTTGAGAACCTTTCAAAAATCAAATATTTACCTTTTTCAGTAAAAAATATAAAAAATTCAATAGTTAACTTTCAAAACTATCCATAATTTTTTTTTAAATGATCAAAAGAATTTAACTGCCCACGCTAAAACATGAAATTTCATAGCAGCCATATATAATTGGTTGAGTAGTTAAAGGTTAAGACTCACACTCAGTCTAAGTTTTAGACTAAGATAAAGTTTTGGGTCATAAGCTTTGTCTAGTCGGGCATGTCTTCTACTAGAATTCAAAGTTGTCTCAAGATATTGTAGCAATTTTGCAATTTTTTGTATTCATTTACAAAAGGAAATATACCGTCAACTATTTCATGATGTTTCAAAATTGCTTTTCATCTAATTTTTACTAAAAAAAACCTTTATTGGTGCTTGTCATTTGTTTTTATTATTTAATTCAAAGTCATGATACTTAAATTTTTAAGTATCAAGCGACACATATTCAATGGTTGAGATTGTTATTTAATCTTATGCAACATGATTTTGAAAATCCATTATTTTATAATGGATGTCTGAAATTTAATATAATAATTAGTATGCAGATATGAATAGGTTGATTTTGGATTTTTTTGACAAAATGAAATATTCATTTGCAAAAATGATTCTATTTGACATTGAAAACTGTCAAGGTAAGATTACATCATAACAAAGAAGAGGGGGGTATATCACACCCCTCACTCTAAGGTGTGTCCGTGCTACTTTGGCAAGCAAGGGGGACCTTAGGGATGACTTTCCAAGCTCTACAAGATATTAGGTGAGAGAAATGAGGAGTCATTATTAAATAAGGTGCCGTAGCTCTCTAGTTGGGACAAAGTATGGTGTCCTACATACTCTTGGAAAGATGGTGAAAACAAGCATCCATGTATTTGAAGAGTGCAAGGATCTGAGTTGTAAGTAAAAAATTATGGCTCCTCAAAATTGGCCGTGTTTCGGCAACAAATCCAAGGTGTGGGATATAAGGAAGGGAATTCCAAGAGGAATCCCTAGTCCACATAGAAAATGTCATATATTTTTGGAAAGATAATGAGATAAGGATTCAAGAATGTTAAGGCTCACAAAGAGCTTAGCTATGACATAAAACTTATGGGTATACAAAGGGGGTAGAGTCCCAGAGAATAATACCTGATAAAGGACTAATTTTTAGAGGACTATACCTTTCTTAATATTCTTATTGTATGTAAGCAAGAGAGTAAATCAAATTGATCTAAAGAAAAGTTAGATACAAAAATAAAATTGTGCTTTAAATGTGGAGTCTAGAACTGACAGTTATCTTGACAAAAAGATCGGAAGACCTTAGAGCTTAGTATTGAGGCTAAAGCAAAGAAATTGGGTAGTAGATTGTAAGTGGGGAGTGTATCTTGGAGATTTTGGAGATTTATAGAAGGGGAAGATCCACCAAATCCTGCAAAGAGTACTATGAAGAGGGGTTGGTCTCCCTCCTCCCTCCCGAATGGTGTTGTGATGAGCCATAAGGTAAACCAACCCATGACGGTCAAAATTAGGAGTTTGACTTCTTATGGTTGCTGAAATTTTTCAGTTTTTTTCCTACAGAGTACAAGTGTGAGAAATAGTGAGAGCAATTGAAATTACATTTTTTTGACAAAGTATAAATTTGCTATGGATCTTTGAAGTGATCGGCCCATAGGGGTCTGTGGGCTACTTCATGACCAACAAAATCTGAATCCAATATGGTCATCTTCCTACCCAATGCAGTCACAACATTTTCAAAAATGGAAGACCTAAAAAATCAATTTTTACAAAGAATTTTACACTGAAAAGTTGGAAGTACCTATTGAGGTCACTAATTACTCCATAACTACCATGTTAGGCATTGATTGTGGTCTGAAAAACCACAATGGGGTCATTAGGTGTCTATCATGGGTCATTTGACCGTCATGGGCTGGTTTACTTTAGTAGCTATGGGTGGTAAAGTTGGTGATGGAGCGTCATAGTTGTCTTTGCGTGACCGTGAAGTGCTCTTGGAGTGATTGCAAGACACACATGTATTATTTTATGTCACACTTCTCTAGGTGATCTATTTTTTGGCCATAACTTTTGGGCTTACACTCCAAATGACTCAAAATATATATGTAGGCAAGGTATTTATCACTATCCTACGCTTTGTCTAATTTTTAGAAATGTTTTACTATCCCAAAATAGCCCCCAATTTTTGTCACATTTGTCACATTTTTGTAATAAAGTAATGTCCAAAGAAACAAATTTGGAATTGAAATTTGGAAAGGATAGTCTTATAGTAGACTTTTTGCTATTGTCAAAGGATTTTTAAAATACCATTAATTATATATTGTATAAAAGTCCACAAAATAACTTTCATTCTACTTGCATTTTGAAACATGTAAAATATTATTTTGGTGGTTTTTTGGTGAGTCACCATCTCCATAGAGTTGCTACAAATGGTCATTTTTTTAAAAAAAAAATTCTATTTTCTCCTAATTAACAAATTGAAATAGGGTGATTGCATGAATGACTAGCTCTTTTTGTTCCACTCTGGCTGTTTTCGGCTAGTATTCCCAGTACTATGAGCTTTTTGCATATGAATTTAAAAAATAAAATAAAATAAGGATAATTAGTAGAACACTAGAAATATCATATCACCAAAATTTCAGACCTAAAGAAAATCTAGGTAAAAAGTAATTCACAAAAAAGTGTGAGCAAAATTTTTAAAGAAAATATATAGTTTGACGTTTCAATTTGTACAAAATAGGAAAAACAATTTTCAAAGAAACTAAAAATTGTCCATTTGGAAAGCCTTTATGCTGAAGAGATTTCACAAAAAATTTATCTTGAAACCATCTTCAACATTCAGAACTGCATGCACAAGGGAGCCTTCTTTGCATGGACGTAGAGGACATAAAGTATAATATTTTTTAATACCCCTTGGTAGGAACATGACTTCCTACTGTGGGAATTGAACATAGAAATTTCAGCTCCAAATCATTAAATTTGGGGACCCTATAGTACTAAAAATCCTTAAAACTCAAAACGTGACATATTAGTTTAAATGATTTTTAAATATAAAATGATTTTTGAATTTTTTTGAAAAATATGTGATACGATTAAACTCAAGAGAGGCATCTCCAATAAAATTTCAAGTTCATGCAAGTCATGTTGCAAAAGTTAATTATAGCAAAAGGAAGCTTTGGCACTCCCTTTGTGACAATGTTTTAGTACCAGTCTTTCATGCAATCACCCAATATGTATTTTCTTAAGATTTGGCACTTTTTTAGTTCTCTTACTTAGAATTTTTTCTATGATTTTCCTTGGTGGTAACCTTCATCTTAAAGGTGTATACATTGGCTATATATTTTTCTAATTTAATTATTTTTTTATTTTTAAACACTCCTAAATATTGTGAAACGCAACGACATCAACGGGTGTCTCCTGCAATCACCTTAGAGCACTCCTTGATTTTAATTGGATGGTATACTATTCCACGTTAGGCCATGACTAGTGAGTTCCAAGGTGAATTCTAAAGTGAGATTGTTTGGGCCTAGTGGGAAATTAGATATTGTTCAAGGGCGCCTAGTAGTAGTGAATAGTACCACCACCAAGCGCTTAGACATCAAAGGAAGTTCTACCCCATGTCATCAAATGACATGCCCGGTGTCTTGAATGAGTGAAGTAATGGAAGTCATGTTAGGAGATTGTAACCCCGATCGTGACTTTTGGTATCAAACTAGAAGTGAAGCGTTTCTAAAACACATTAGTGAACTTGAAGAAATGAGTGTTACTAAAAAGTGCAACATGATATAAATCCACTAACAAGGCATTTCACTTATGTTTAGATAGCCAAAAGTTGAAAGCTTATTTTTTAGGCTTGCCAAACAATAATCCAAATTAGCAATTACAACCCAAAGATAAGTATAATTTCTTCCAACTAAGCATTGATATCCCTCACCATTTGACCGTCTAATTACACAATTTGACATTCCACACTTAATGGCTACAAGGATTAATGACCACCTTGGATTAATCTTCTTTATTGTATTAGCTTTATTCCAATTGGAATTCTTTTGCTCAATTTTTTATCCTTCACTTTTTTCTTTATTGCAATTTTATTCCAATTTTATTGATCTTTACTCTAATTTCTCACTCTCATTCTCCAACTTGAGACAAATATCTTCTTGATGCTTACATTTACAAAAGTCAAGCCAACTAAATTTTAAAGCTTATTAGTTTTCCCAACTATAAATTATAACAATTATTGCACATCTAACTTGACCACATTGCTTCATTGTGAAAAACATCAAAATCTACATTTGACAACTCATACCAATTCCAACTAGAACAACAATAGAAACATTCATTTAGCACCTAATTGACAATTTTTAACTGTGTACTACATGTTTTTATTTGGTTTTACACTATAAACAACATAGTGAAATTGTCAATTATATATTCAATATTACTAAGCTTTTACCTTCCACACCAAAGATATAGAATCATTATCCAACTAATCTATTATTTAATTCTAGACATAGTTAACATCCAATTTGGTAAGAAATACTTGAACACAAATACCAACCTTAAATACTTTCCAATTTAGATTTTAAGCGCACAAATTAGATATTTACATTTCAACATGTACACACTATAAGAAACCATCGTTTTTGGTAAAGTTGTTTTCCTTCTTTCAGCTTCAAGCAGATCGTACCAATTGATGTTTCAGGAGAACATGCAGTGACGACACTCTATTTTTGCTATTTTTGACTCGTTTTTTTCATGTCAATTATAAGGGATTTTAGGTGATGCCATTGTTTACAAGAGTTCATGTTTTTGGCAACATGTACACATGTTCATAAACCTGTCACAATTGGCAGTGGTTTCTTATAATGACATGAAACAAAAGAGACACCAACTTGGTAGTAGACATGCATACATTCTAATTTCAGCATAAATCCAATTCAACACATGCAATTAGATAATAAACTCCCACTCAAATATCGACAATCAATAAAAACTCATAAATTCAAATCACATAACTCAAAAAACATTTGACATAATACACATCTAAATTGTCACATACAATGCTTTGCACAATTAGGTAATTATAAACAATAATTGCACGCACACAAAATCTATTCAAGAACTTCATCATATTGACCAAAATAAAAAAATTACATAACCATCAAGGGCGAAGATGCTCATGCCCATACTAATTAAGTAGTGGATGAAAAATAAAGGGCAAGAAATACCTAAAGAGACTATGGCAATTAACAAACATCAACTACCAACTTGCCTTTTCAATTTTCAATTGGGCAACTACCCAACAAGCCAACTTGGTTTCACACTCTATTTAGATAAATCATGTCTTTTCACACTAGACTAACACCAATTCGGCAAACTAACTGATCCAACTAGGGAAAAAAAGAGAAAAATTGAAAAACAAAATTTTTAAAGGCAAATAGTGAATCTACATGTTTTAAAAAACAAATTGTTTGGTATACAAAAAAAGTATGCTAAACAAATTTAAAAATAAAAACAATGATAAAGGTAGAAGTAATAATATGGGTGCAATTTTACAAATGCCAAAGCATATTAACCTATGAACCCAATGGCCAATTGACCAAGATGATGGCTCTTTGTAACAAATATATATTTTCTGAAATTTTCTAATTTCCAAAACTCATTAAAATTTCAAACAATTTTTTGAAAGCATAAAATAGAAGAAAAATAAAAAAATATTGACTTGAAGTTGTGGGCAGTTAAAATGTTCTTTAGCTCAACAACCTATTGGTCCGATGGCCCAATGCCATGATGACTCTTTGCAACCAATTCTCTAATTTCTATCCAATTTTTGGTGCAACTAAAACTTTAAAATTCAATATTTCTCACCTTGTCCATTAAAAAACTCTTTGAAATTAGCATTGTGGATACACCCTCTCCAAGTGCTTTTCATTGACTAGCTCCAAGCACGCACGGGTCGACCCATCGGCCACCAAGATCTTGACATATGTCACCAAAAACACATACTATTTGTTTGGATAGTAAGAAAGACTAGCCCAACTATGTTCACTACCCAATTCCGGTCATCCTACTTTTGGCTCCAATTCCATCCTAAAAAACATCCAAATCCATTCACTTTCCAACAAAATCATTGTATTAATGTCAACCAACGGTAAGGTGTCAATCCTTTAGACAGTGGTGAACACTCAAGTACGATTGGATACATGAAAGGCGATTATGGGTTGTTTATGGGACATTTATGACTCCACCCTATGGGTGATTTTGTAATTTCATTGTAGACCATTTAGAAATTTAGAGAAACTACAATTTTAATCGAAATTTTTTAATTCCACTTAGATTTGATTCGTGAAGCAAGTGCACACTCCCTCTGAAAAATGTGTGCCCCTCTTGGAGTTGGCCCCAAGATATTTAAACTGCAAATTAGGGTGCTAATACACATGTCTACCTTACAACAGCAAAAACAAATGAAAATGTCAAATCCTAATCGCTAGCTAGTAATTGAAGGTCAGTTGATGTGCCTCCCTAACTCAAGTGATGTTTGTTGTGAAGGTTAGTTGATGTGCCTCCCTAACTTGATATTTGTTGTGAAGGTTGGTTGATGTGCCTCCCTAACTCAAGTGATGTTTGTTGTGAAGGTCAGTCGATGTGCCTCCCTAACTTGAAGTTGGCTTGTATCAGGGCCCATAACAGTTCCCTCTGACCACCACTTCATAGCTTTCTTGCATGCACAATATGTCTAATTTAAGTTTTCAATGTCGGTTGCAAAATCATGGCCAACATGTAACTTCAAAGACACAGAAGTGACATGAAATGAAATTGGGCTCTCCAGCAGTCTAGCAATCCAACAAATCATGGACAACATGCAACTTCAAAGATAGAGAAGTGACATGGAATGAAATTGGGCTCTCCAGCAGTCCAGCAAATCATGACCAACATGTAGCTTCAAAGACAGAGAAGTGACATGAAATGAATTTGGGCTCTCCAGTAGTCCAGCAGGCTTTAGCTCACATGGCAACAGCCAGCACCCAATTGAAGTGGACTGGACTTGCAATTTCTAGCTGCAACAGTTGGAATTTAAATAATTGTTGGCTCTCCAATCAACACTTAAGCTTATTAGTGCAATCATGGCCAACGTGTAACTTCAAAGACAGAGAAGTGACGTGAAATAAAATTGGGCTCTCCAGCAGGCTTTAGCTCTGGCAACAGCCAGAACCCAACTGAAGTGGACTGCACTTGCAATTGCCACCTGCAACAATTGGAATTTAAGTAATTGTTGGCTCTTCCAATCAACACTTAAGCTTATCAGTGGGTGGAATTCCATCATCCTACAAACATGCTCTCCATCTTCATTTATTTCAAACCTCAATAAGCAAGGTTAGCATGAAATTTAGGTGCTAACTTAATTAGTTCTTCTAAGTTACCTTGGTTGATTAGTTTGAATGCTAGGCACAGAACGTGTTGCCCTAGCCACATGATTAGGCTATCAAATCATAAAATAAGAGCCTCCGCCTACATTGAGTGTCTTTCAGTAAGTCTAAAAATAATAATTGAATAGAAGTAATTTTGCGCCTTATGGAAAGACAAATTTCAAGTAAGGAACTTGCAAGATAATCAAGGAAGAAAGCTAGATTTAGAATCTCATAGAAAAATATTAGAAAAGTTCAAAACTAAATTAAACTTTGGAAAATACTTAAAAACTTAGAAGATATTAAAAGATGAAGTTTGGAAAGGAAATTGGATAAGTTTGAGTAGAATTTGTCTATCCATGTCTAAATTTAGGACTTAGATAGTAGTTCTTAAGTTCAAAGTGTAGCAAAGGTTTCAAGTCAAATTGGAATTAGAAGTCAAAGAAAAGAATGGATGAAGTTAAACTGCCCTTCCAAAGGCCAAACCTCATCCGGTCATAACTTCTCTTAGAAGTGTCGGAATTCAATGAATTTTATGTTTTTAGAAATGGCATGAATTGATCTTGAAACTTAAGCTGGAAAAATTTAGAATAGTACTGGGATGGGTGACCTCCCGGGAAGTCCCGGTGCTGCATCCATTTTCTAAAAATTAAGAAAAACTCTTGTCCTAAAACCACAGTGGCCTTAGTTAGTTCGGTCGTTTGATTTAATTTTATATTATGTTTTGTTGGTTTATCTTGCAAGTATACATCCATCAAGCACTTAGAAAAGATCCATTGCTTGGTAGGCTCAATGGACAATGCTTAGGCATCCAATAGCATAAATTTCACCTAAAAAACTAGAATCTGGTTGTGCATGTTTGAACACCAAGGGTGGATATATATTGAAACATTTACAAATAACTTCTTTATAGATTTCCTGTGTTTTACAAGATTATTAGACTATGGTTTGTTCTTCATTTCCTTGAGGTTTCTTGGTTGTTTTTTTCATTATGATTGCACTAATATATTGCTGTGAACTAAAGACACCTTGCATGTGCACTTTGACTGACATTGTGTTCGTTGGATTCTATAGGTCCAAATGAAGTCCATAGCCTCTTTGATTAATTCACCATTGCAGATCTCCAAGATTGTGACAACTTACCATTGTCGAGGTTTTAAATCAAACTGCTTGCAAGATTTAGTTCATGACATAATGGTTTTAAATTTCTAGTTTGTTGATATTTTTATTTTGTTGGAAACTATATTATGTAATGATCAATATTTGGTTTATAGAAAATACCTCTTTGTAAAGTTTATTGAGTAGTATTAAAGTGACCTGATGGTTTGATGACCAGATATATTGAGCCTCTATCTTATCCTATAGATTTTAAGTTTTGTGAAGTCCTCTAAAGAATATGATTTTTATAAAACTATTATAAAACCCCTTGTATGAGGGTGTTCCTTCCACCTACCCAGATTCCCTAAATCCACTATAACATGAAAAGAGTCTATAATATAGGTGCCTATAATATAGACATCTATAACCATAGGAGGTGTCTATAATATAGACTCTTAGACTCTATACTCACATGCTAGCACTCCCGTGTTTGCCAAGTAGCTAAATTTATTTTAAAGGAATTGTGAAATCCAGTGTATGCAAAAGTTTGGTTTTGTAAGTCCAATTGTAGTTGTTGTTTGTGCATATTAACACCTTGAGGATAATCTAATCAACAAATTTGATAATTGGGTGTTTGTGATAGTGAATCAAATTTCTTTGTTGGATAAATTAGATAAGTATTGAGAAAGTTGATATGTAATTTACAATGATTTGACTGAGTGAAAGAAATAAAAGTGTTTAGACAAAAATTGAAAGTATAGAATATATAAGAAGCCAGATGAGTGCAAAATTGTATAAGTGATGGCAAATTGTAACAAAATTTATACTAATTACTAATGACTCGTGGCTATGATTCAATTTGTTAATCTGCAAATTGCTTAGCAAGAGTGTGCCAAACTTTCACTATAAGAAACCTGCATTTTAATTGACAGATTTCAAGTGACATCCAATGTAATAATTGATATTTTTATGTCAACAATAATGTCCAATGGAACATCAAGTCCTTAACCCCTAAATGTATATGACTATGTTTTCACCAAAAATGCTCTAAAAATGTCATTTCTATTACAAGTATCAAATTTTACTATTTTAGAAGAAAAAAAATCTTGAACACATGTAACCATAGGATCCTATATTGTGCTAGTTTGAGAAGATATAGAAAAAAATTCAGAAATTTCCACTGTGTAGATTGCAAGATCTTAGCATTTGAATTGACAAAAATTCTTTTGGGGGCCTTGGAAAGAAACGGGAAATCGCACTTCACAAGGTTACATTTGTATGCAAACTGAATGTCCAAAATGGTGGTGCTTTTTTGGATTCATTCTTCAAGGCAAGTTGGCTACAAGCTTGAAAAATTTCAAATCATTTGGAATTGTACAACATAGAGGAAAAAAATAGTAAGTAGAAAGAAATAGATAATGATTCAAAATACTAAACTGTTAGAAACTTAATTATTGAATTGAAAAATGCCAATTTCAATGGTTGTAATGTAATAAACAATCTATACTCAATGTTTTTATTTTTTTTGACAGTATTAAAAATTGAATTATATAAAGGACTTCTAAGTTTATTTTAGAGTAAAGAATCTATAATTGCCCGCAAAATAAAACTCCTCACAACTTTCATCTCATTGATCTAAATGGAATGATTCCATGTATATATCAATCTATAAAACCAATTTAAAATTTTTATTTTCTTAAAAAAGTGATTTTTAAAGAAATATTTTTACCTGCCCACATTGCCCACCAAGTATTCAAAATTACATATCATACAATATCTTTTTAACCATAAATCGAAAGTTATGAAAATTGTTGAACATTAAAGCTACACCTCAAACACATGTGTGAAAATTTCAAAAGGAAAAAATAAAAATTCCGTTTGTAGTGAGCTGCCTAAAATCGTTATGTTGCCAAAAAACGGTATTTGGACATTTAGGGGTTAAATGAAATTTTGGGCTTTTAAAAGACCACAAGTTTCCAGACTGTTGGAAATGTAGGAACTGCGCCACATTAGTAGTTTGACATAGTCATGAGCCTGCTACGTCAAATAGTAATATTAAATTAATTTTTTTATTAATTTCTTAATTTCTTAAATTTTAATAATAATTTTTTAATATTTAATACTTTCATAGCATATTGTTGGTTCACAATAAGGAGAACAAGTCTAAAACGGCCCTTCTTTTGCCTCAAATCTCATCTAATGGTTTTTGAACGCTATAATTTGGCTACTAAGTTGAGTAACTAATAAGTTAACCCCTAAAGTTCCATGACTATGTTTTCACCGAAAACACTCAAAAATTGCCATTTTTAGTACAAGTATCAAATTTTTGAAAAAAAGACTTTTTGACACATGTAACTGTAGGATCTTATAGAAAACTAGTTTTAGAAGATGTGAAAAAAAATTCAGAATTTTCCACCGTGCAGATTGGAAGATACAAGCATTTGAATTGGCAAAAAATCCTTTTTTTGTCCCTACAAAAAATAGGGCAGCTGCACTTCACAAGGTCACATTTGTATGAAAAAATGTCTAAAATGGTGGTGCTTCTTTGGATTCTTTTTTCTAAACAAGTTGGCTACATACTAAAAAATTTCAAATCATTTGGAATTGTACAACATATACAAAAAAAATAGTAAGTAGAAAGAAGTAGAGAATGATCCAAAATACTAAATTGTTAAGAATTTAATTGTGGAATTGAAAAATGTCAATCCCAATGGTTGTAATGTTGTAATAAACAACCTAAATCCTATGATTTTTTTTTTTTAAATTATTAAAAATTGAGTTAAATAAACAACTTCAAAGTTTATTTCAAAGTTGAAAATCCGTAACTGCCTGCAAACAAAAAAAACTCATAACTTTTTACTCATTGGTCAAAATGGAATGATTTAAAGCTTTCCATCTATATATAACTCTAGAAAACCAATTTCAAATTTTTATTTTTGAAAAAAGTGATTTTTTTAGATCTGCCCGGACTACCCGCCTGGTGAAAAAAGTAACATATTAGGCCATAGCTTTTGACTCCTATTTCGAAATGTCATGCAATTTAGTGCACATGAAAGATATTCCTCGTCCCCACCTTCTATTAAAATTTCAGCTTAAAATAAGAAAATCTCTAGTCACACGTACCTGCCCAAAATTGCTATGTTGCTAAAAATAGCAGGCTGGTCCTTTAGGGGTTAACACAATACCAATACTGGTCCAAGTCAAATCGTATAGAACGTTATTACATAGTACAATTGCATATTAGAAGGACAATTCAACCTGTCTAGTTAACCCCTAAAGGACCAAGGTATATTTTGGGCACAAATTGTAAAGAACCGCCAATTTTCAAGGTGGTGAGAGAAAAATGGAAAAAATTTAAAGTTCTTTTTTTAAAATTCAACAATACAAATTTTTACTAAACTACTATGAAAATGTGTGGAAAAAATTTCAAAAATTTTAACCACACGGATTGAAAAATTCTAATGTTTGACGTTAGAAGAAAAACATTTCTTCTGACCTTGCCCGACAGGGCTAGTAGGCTTTAACTCCTCCTAGAGTGAGATTTTTACACTACTTATGGATATTTTTTTGGAAATTTTCATCTTATATTATATAAATTACATATTTACCAAATTTCAAAATTATAAGAGGAGTTTTACACATGCTGTCTGAAGTTGGCCAAGCTGCCCCAAAGTTCAAGGCGCGCAACATAATTTTTGATTCAAGCACCTGATCAAAAAAATATATACTCCCAAGAGGACAACATGTTTACACCTTGCCTTAAAATTTGAAAAGCATCCATTAAAAAATGACTTCATATGCACTTATCTAAGATTACATGCGTATGTTCAACAATCATTTGGTTTAATCTCTAATTTGGAATATAGCCATATCATACATTGAGTGATAAAGCCATATGAGACAATTTGTTTATTGCTAAGAAGCTTGGAAGAGTTGGATAAATGGTTGTGTAGGTGCAGAAGTTGGGAGAAGGAATAAGTGAAGTGATAGGAGTAAAGGAACTGGCAAATTGATTGGATTTACTTTGCTAGCAACATTGCCAAGGTGAGCAAAATTTTATAATATGCCTTGCATTTAGCTAGTGGAAAAATTGACCTAGTCTACCAATTTAAATTAACATACTAAATTGCAAATAGGCTAGCTAAATAGTCACAACTTTAGACTCTTATAGTTGAGAACGGAAAAATCTAAAGATGGCTACTGAATGAACCAAATACCATATACATAGAGAGAGAAAAATATATATAGAATATAGCTTGTCATTTTGATTATATGATAGTTCATTTGCATTGACAAATTGAGGTCATGCCCTGGGTAATTTGACAAAAAGAACAAAATTTCTACTAGACAAGATTGTGGCAACATTCATTTGTCAATAGCATGTGGGTTGAATTGAATCACCCTAGGGATAAGAATGATTTTGTTGCATTATTGTATAAACAATCAATTTAAATCCTAAATGAAAACAATTCCCAATTTAATCTACAAGACAAGTGTCTTAGGTCACATAATAATGGACTATTTAACCTTCCTTGTTTAAGAACTTCTATACTAGTGGTTTTTAAGTTTTGTTGAGTAGAGCAAAACCTAAAATACAATTATGACAAAAAAAAAGGTTTGCTCCATAGGGGATAACTATAAGCACATGCTCTTTTTCATATGAAAAACACGTTCAGAAAGGCTTGGGCACTTAGTAGTTAAAACTGTGAAAATAATTTGGAGTCTTTCAATCCTCTTTTCGCATACATGCCAAATCCAAAATTGAGGCACTATAAGAGATGTGGATGTTTTAAAGAGTAAAGATTAATAAGGAATTGCTTAAATTTGTTTTTTAGAGCTGGAAGGTCTTGTTCAATAGAAAAAATCAGTAATGTAAAGTGGAGACTGCATTTTTGGTCACTATTGTTGGTTGGTCTCTTGAGGTATTCCCTGGACAGTAAAAACAAAAAGAATTTGCACTGTAGGGGTCCAAGCACACTATAAGGAGCCAACTTGGCCATAATCAATCAATTTTTTTTAAAGAATATTCACTCTAACTCTTGAATATGACTTGAAATATGAAAAAAAATTGTAATGCATTGTTTTTTAGTTATGGCTATTTGACATAATACAAAACAAAAATAATTATATTAAGTTTATAAGTATAGAAAGGACAAAAAAAATTGTAACCACTCTTTAAGTCATCCATAAGCCATAGTTGGTCCTTAATTCATCCAATTAAGGACAAATTTAGATGAATAAGCAACAATTTTGGTAGAATATTCCAACTAGGACCTCCATCTCGGGGGGAGGCATAGAAAAATTTAGCATGTTACGTATGCCCGAAGATATGGTGCATTTTATTCATTGCTCTTAAATTTTTTTTAAATATTTGAGATAATATACTATAGAAGAAAGTGGTGAATCACAATTATAATAAATATATAAATTCTCGAACATAAGTAGTCTGGCCAATTTGTTTTTTTAGATCTAATGTATCATGACGTAAAAGTATTCTAGGTTGGGGCTATGAGAGGGGTCTGTATTCCTGCCAGGTACTATACTAATGTTCCATTAAGTAAAAGTATCCTATGATAGGCTATGACTAGGGTCATGTTTTAGGATCATGTCTTTGACTTCATACTTGAATCATTCAATTGTATATCAATGTCATGTGAAGGTTGTGTTATATTCTGCTTCTAGTTGATTTGTTGTTCTATCTTTGTCTTGTGTGTTGTTTGGATGCAGGAATCACGTTCATTGTAAACACTAAATATGTTTTTAATTCCTATGCAATGGCATTTATATATGATAACCTCTTTGTGTCTTCAACCTTCATTTGTAACTCAGTTTGTTAGGTGTTTAGCAATGTTTTATGGTACCATTGATTTCACGTATTTTGTGGTATTTTCACTATTTTGTTACTTATATAGTATACTATTGTTACATATAGGGTGTTTCCAATTCAAGATCCTTTAATTATAATTGAAGCTATAATATGAAAAATTGGCCTATCTTTCAAATTCAAAGTAAGTGTATGGCACTTAAAATTATGAAAAATTAAAAATTTAGGTAATGACATGGTCTAGTTAATTAATCCCTTCTATCAAAATACCCCCATAATAATATCCCTCAGTCACACGTGATATGCAAACCCTCTTAACCCCTAAAGGACCATGGGACAAATGCGTTTTCGGGCAAGTACCTACGACTTGAAATTTTCTCCTGATTTTTTGAAACTTTTTTTGGAGGTAGAAAAGCTGATTAGCTTCATGGGATTATAATTTTTTTCAAAATCGGTGCCCGGAAAAAAAAGTTATGGCCAAATAAGCTCAAAACAGGAGACGGAGGGTAGCAAAAAAAATTTTGCAAATTTTTTTTTTTTTTTGGATTTTTTTTTTCTCATAGATTATATTTTTTTCTATTTGGAAAGCTTTGATTCATTTCATTTGGATTTTTTATGAGGAAGTTATGGACATTCTTGTTTTTTGGGCAGCTAGAGCATCTTCTTGAAAAAAATAACTCGTAGGAATCATTTTTGAATGCAATTTTTTCAATTTTTCAATTCTTTTTTTTTGCATGGTTTAGTTTACTTGCAAGAACAATCTCACCATTGGGATTAGTGCATTTTAATTCTATCTAAAAGATATTAATATTTTAGATTTTCCTTCTATCTCGTACCTACTTCTACTTAACAATTTTTTTAAGAATGAAAATTAAGCTTTTTTGAATTTTTTTTTTCTAGACTCTCAACTCAATTTTCCACTATAAACATTTAAAGCTCAATACTTTGTAGTGCAAAAATTTTAAGTTAAAAATGTTCAAAGTCAAAAAATCTAGTCTTGCAATGTGCTGAAAAATTTGTTTTTTCCACTTTAAATGCAGATATCTTGCAGTCGGTGTGGTCAAAAATTCTGAAATTTTTTCTACACTTTTTTATGCTAGTTAGGTGTAAGATCATATAGTTAGATGTGAAAAAAAACAATTAAATTTTTTTTTAACTCTTTGCTACAGAAATGGCAGTTTTCAGTGTTTTTTGGCAGAAAAAAGACCTTAGTCCTTTAGGGGTTAAGAGTTCCCCCTCCCCCTGTGACCTCTATAAGCAACTTAATAAGGTCTACTAGTTGAGTGCTTGAACCCGTATAGCAATCGTAAATTGATTTTTAAGAAAATTGGTTGCAAAATTCATCTTTTTCTTCAAAGGGTGGCTGCAACACCGCATTTTTTTAGTGCATCGCCATGTGAGCTTTAGATGCATTCAGATAAAATTAAGGTCCTGCATCTTTGCAATTAAAACACCTCTTTCCCTTGTAGTGAGGTCATAAAAAAAATACAAGGTTAAAGGGCATAATTTGTGTAATTCCAATTAATTTACGGCTTCTCAAAATCTATCCTACTACTTTTTTCAAAGAATCTCTAATTTGATTTTTTTTCTCCAATCTAGTGTATTTGAGGCTCATTTTCAATAGCCTTTAACATTAGAAAATCAAGATTTGTAATGGACACCCTTGCACAAAGTCTTGAATAGAAAAAATTGTAAACATTCATTTTAAAAACGGATTTTTGTTGCTAAAAATAGACTTCAAAAAGAATTTTTCAAAAATAAAAAATAAAAATAAAAATAATTTGACAAGGTTTTATTTAACTTCAAAGTTTTGTTGACACCAAAATTTGGTGCCTCAAGCATTTAGGGATTAAACTCTCTTCAACAAATGTTCCATGTTTTAATTACAAAATTTATTGCAGTATTGAGAGTAGAAGTGCAATAAAAAAATCTGAAAATTTGGCAATGTATATAATTGTAGTACCATTTGTGTGCGTAGTTGCTCTATGTTCTCAAATAGACCATCTACAACTAATTTTTGGATTAATAAAAACTCATACGGGGGGCTTTTTGTCACAAGTGGTTAATAGTGGTTAATTTTTTTTCATATGAAGATTGAACTTGTGAAAATTCACCCAATTTTGCAAATGATATACTTGAATCATTCAGCAAGTTCAACAAAAGATATGGGATGATTAACCCCTAAGGTTCAAACACTCTTTTTTGACAACATAGCAATTTTGGGCAGTTCATTACGAGTGGAGTTTTTATTTATTTTTCTTTGAAATTTTCACAAAAGATGTGCCCGAGGAGTAGCTTTAAGGCCCAACAATTTTCATAACTTTTGACTACATGATTAAAAAGTTATTGTATGATATGTAATTTTTCGTATACGGCGGGCATCACGGGCAGCTCAAAAAAAATCTTTAAAAATCATTTTTTTTTTAAATAAAAATTTGAAATTGGTTCTTTAGATTTATATGTATGTGGAAAGTTTTAAATCAATCCATTTGAATTAATGAGTCAAAAGTTATGAGGATTCTTAATTTGAGGGTAGTTATGGAATTTCTACTCTTAAAATAAACTTTAAAGTCCTTTATTTAACTCAATTTCCAATATTTTTGAAAAAAATTAAAAAAATGGATGTAGATTATTTATTACAATATTACAACTGTTGGGATTGACATTTTTCAATTCCATAAATAAATTCTTAACAAATTAGTATTTTGAATCATTCTCTACTTCTTCCTACTTACTATTTTTTTCCTATATGTTGTGCAATTCCAAATGATTTGAAATTTTTCAAGCATGTAGCCAACTTGCCTAGAAAAATGAATCCAAAGAGTAACCACCATTTGGGGCATTTTTTCATACAAATGTGACCTTGTCAAGTACAGCTGCCCGGATTTTCGCAGGGACAAAAAAAGGGGTTTTGTCAATTGAAACGCTAATATCTTCCAATCCGCACGGTGGAAAATTCTGAAAATTTTTCCACATCTTCTCAAACCAGTGTTCTATAAGATCTTATGGTTACATGTGTCCAAAAATGTTTTTTTTTCTAAAGTTTGGTACTTGTATTAGAAATGGCAGTTTTGGAGCAATTTTGGTGAAAACATAGTCTCTGACCTTTAGGGGTTAACCACAGGTACATTGTCTCTATATGTATAGAAATTAATATCTATAAACATACTTGTATTGTACATCTATATTGGTATACTCATGTATGCATATTGAAGGTGCATTTCTTTTTAACTATTCCTTGTTTTCAAGACTCTTGGATTTTCATGACAAAATGAATTGCCAATTTTGGTTACATAGTGTATTTAGAGCAATTCTTTCATCTTTTAGTGGATTTGATACAAATAGAGTAGGTACAATGTATGATAGAAGCGTGAAAGAAATTTTTATTTTAGAAGGAGCTAGCCCACTTTGTTGAAGAAAAATACATGGCATTGCTAAAAACAAAGGCTCCACAAAATCTAAAATATATCAAAAAATTTATAACCACTCTATAAAATAAATAATCCCCCAAGTCCCAAATATCTCCTTGAAGGACAATTGACAATAATTAGAGAGAATTTGGGCCCTCTAAAGAGCCGCGAGTTCCCATGAGTTCTCCACAAGTTTTGAATAGTTCCTAACTGCTGAAACTGCGCCACCGCAGCAGGGTGACGTGATCGGGACTCGGCCACATCAGATTTTCAAAAAAATATAAATAAATAAATAAATAAAATTTCTTAAAATGAAATTTGGTAAAATTTTTTTTTTTTTTTTTTTTTAAATATATTTTTCGGACAGCCCATACCACTATTCACAGCATGAGGACAGATTGGGGAACGGGCTTGAAACGGCCCTTTCTTGGCCCCAAATCCCTTCTAATGTTGGGCAAGTTTTTTGTGATCTCAAATTTGAACTGCCTAGACTATCCACCAAAAGATTATATGCATTGCAAAATTACAATACCTTCAACTAATAAGTTTTTTTGTTTAGATTTTCTACTTTATTTTGAATTTCATTTTTTTAAAATTTTGTAGCTGAAATTTATAATTCAGTATTCTGAGAGAAATACATAAATAACACTCTTAATAATAGTCAACAATTTATATATTTACAAAATAATATAAACGTTATACAAATTCTATAAATAATATTTAGATTTAACCTCTAAATGCCCAAATACTATTTTTTGGCAACATAGCGATTTTATGTAGCCCACTACAAACAAAAATTTTATTTTTATTTTTTGAAATTTTCACACAACATGTGCCCAAGGAGTAACTTTAAGGCCCAACAATTTTCATAATTTTTGACTACATGGTTAAAAAGTGATTGTATGATATGTAGTTTTCATTACTTAGTGGGTAGTCCGGGTAGTTCAAAAAAATTCTTTAAAAAACACTTTTTAAGAAAATAAAATTTTGAAATTGATCTTATAAATTTATATATATGAGGAAAGATTTGAATCATTCCATTTTGATTAATGAGATGAAAGTTATGAAGAGTTTTAGTTTGAGGGTAGTTATAGAATCTCTACTCTAAAATAAACTTTGAAGATATAATAAAACATTTGCATTAAAACATTTGATTTCAATGGTTTATCATATTACCTATAATTGCAATTAATTGCAATTTCCATACCTTTGAATCTATATTTGTAGCAAACAAGTTATCGTATGTACAATTTTTCATCATGTTCCTATAGAAACATTGTATATATACATGGTGTGAAATTTAGGAAATACAATTATGTAAGCATGATGAAAAAATGCTAGAGAAAATTAGAAGTTTTAAATGAAAAAGAGTTTAAAAAAGAACTAGGAAATTAAACAAATTTAGCAATTGGTTAAATGGGGAGAAAATAGAAATTAAATATTACAAGTAGGAAATTGCATTAATAATAAATTAAAATTAAAAATAAAAAAATAAAAAAAAATAAAAATTAATTGGTAGAATTAAAATAAATACTAGGGCACTAATATAATACTATAGTGTGACATGGGTTTTGTTTTTTATTAATTCATTAATGTCAAAAACGAATTTCTATAAAATATTAAGAGACAAATAACGAAATTTGTGAAAAATAAGTAAGAGCTTTGTTGAAAACTTTATTAATTAAGAGCTAGTATTGAAAGGGTTTTGAATTTGTGGCCAACATGCTCAGAATGTCAAAAGTCCATATACATTGGATATTTCACTATACATTCTATACGTATTCAACACCTTGAGTCGTCAACAATGCCGCTAATAAATAAATGAACCACTATAATACCTTGAACAGTTTCAAAGCCCACTTGTGCATGCATCTTTCTCTTCAAAGGACGTACAAGACCTTTCAATCATAATGAAGAAATGACAAATAGATAAATAATTACAAGACTACAAAAACGAAATCATCATTAATTCATATTAGTGTGAACGAAACACTTTGGCTAAAAAACACTCTAAAGTAGGGGAAAAACAATAAATTTCTGTGGTTTACAATAAATTAGAGTGTAGATAAAATTAAAGGATGAAGTTAGAAAGCTAATCGAATTGAGATTAGGAATTATTATTCTCTGCTATCTCTCTTTTGTGCGACATGTATGTGTATTTTTGTTCCTTAGAATTTGACAATTCTCTAGATTGTAAACTTTTCAAAAATTAAGTTCTTGAGAAAGTTATAGAGATAGGGAAAAAGATGGGGTAGCAAATTTGTCAAGTAGGTCTCACATTTGTACGTACATGTTTAAAATCATAGGAGAAATGTTTAGTGTTTGAGGAGGCTAGATAGGGGCATTTTCATTTTGGCCAATGGTTTTTTCCAACCATATAATTGCAAACTAAATTCTCTTCCATGTAGATTCTAGTAGAAAAACAATTAGTTTTGAAAATTGGAGGAATTGTAGACTAGATTGTAAACTTTTCAAAAATCAAAAATTGCTTTTTTTCAAGCAAGTCAAGAAGCAAGTACAAATTTGTGGTGCCCAAATGAGTAAAGGGAGGTTGGTTGCCGTAGACATCACGAATAGTAACTTTGGCAGCTCATAACTTATTGTGTAGGAAGAATTAGGAGTTGAATTCTTGAGGGATATTGTCTTGCTAAGTCAAACTTTTTGAAGAAACCAAGGCTTGCTTGAAGGGAACCTTAGACAAGGCAATGGCAACTACTTGAGCACCAAAAGGTCAGCTGCCTTTAAGATTTAGGGCAAATTTTGTAGGCCAACTTTAGAGGATGTGATCAAACAAACTAAACAAAATTACGATTTGGATTTTTAGAAGATGGTATCTTAGAAGGGACCTCCAGAGAGGCAATGGCAACCATTTGAGCACTACTACGTCAGGTGCCCTCAAGATTTTGGATAGATTTTGTAGGTAAATTTTCGAAGATAAGATCAAACAAACCAGGAAGAAGTAGAAGCTCAGTTTTTGGGAGATGGTGTTTCACCAAGTCATGCTTTCAAAAGACCCAAGGTTTTTTAAAGCGGACTTTATACAAGGCAAGGAATATCATTTAACACCAAGAGGTCAGTTGCCATAGAAGGCAAGTTGATAACCACGAAGAGGACCAACACTTAGCAACGGTGGTTCGTACTTTTTCCTTTTCTTTCTTCATTGGCAAAATTGTGTTATTGATATTAGTATAGCAAGTAGAAAAAGATGTGGATGCATGCCTTATAGACTTGTATGCATGGGCAGTGGTGCCCGTAGACCGTCCACATATAGTTGAGTTAGTTAAGATGACTAGATAGGGATATAACACTTTTGTCTTAGTTGTGTAGTGTTAACCACATTGATAGGTTTTTTAACAAGTTGTATGAGTGTTTTATAACACTTAAATAATTGATAAAATAATTGCGTTGTATGGTTAAGTTTCCAATTGCAATGCATGTTCTAACTAGCCTATAAGTACAACATCTAAAATGAGTAATCATGGAGCTAGTAGGGAGTTCATTACTTGGAAGGTATAGGTCGTCACACTCCCTACATAATATTGTTAACCAATGACCTCTCCACCTCCCACGTGGAGGTATAATCCCCTCTAAATACATGGGGGAATTTCAGTTCAAATGAGGCCAAGGTCATTGGCTAAGGAAAGGTGTTAGAGGATGGTGTCCTTTGTTGGCCCATCCCTAGGCCCATCTCCTTTGTCCAAATGGAACTATAGAACGTTGGGGGGCTCCTCTTTCTGTGGAAGCAAAAGGAAATCTTCCATGCTAGCGGGATTTTAGCCACCATGGTTAGAATCCCTCATAACCCCTAAATGTGTTAGGAGCCCAAGAGTGACTCTCACATGATTTTATATACAAAATTATGGATGAAGGATTCTAATTTTTCATCTAATTTCTTTTTGCAAATTCTTTGAGTATCTTTGTAGTAGATGGTAAAGGAAACTTTCTTGCAAAGGTTTTGTTGACCTTTCCACATAAGGAGGTGCCAAAAAAACAAATGACATAGATATTCGTTTAGTATATTTTGGTAATTTGTACATTCTTGCTCTTGATCAAAATTTTAGACACTAAAATGAACTTTTTTCAATTTGAACCTGAGTGCCCAATTAATGAAAAGAATCTTACTAAATATAATTTTGACTCCAATTTTGAAATTGAATATTGAATATCTAATTGCAATTTGAACTTTGGAACTATAACTATAGATTTTTTAATCATAAAATCACTACAAGAGAAAGGAGTGTTTTAAGTGAGTTTTTTAAGTATAGTCTTAGACACATGATTTTAAAGAATGACCTTCATAGAGACTTTCAGCAAAATTTTACTTAAAACACATGTGTTTTAAGTAAAATTTTGCTGAAAGTCTCTATGAAGGTCATTCCTTAAAATCATGTGTCTAGGACTATACTTAAAAAACTCACTTAAAACACCCCTTTCTCTTGTAGTGAATGATACAAATCTTTACTTTACACTATAATGTCCTAAATTTTGGTGTATAGAAATGGTAAAATTTTCAAAAAATTTAATCATTTTTTGTATTTAAAATGAATTGTTAATTTTATTCACAATAAATTTATAATAATTTCAAATATTTATCAAAAAAATTAAAATTTTAGGACATATAGAATACATGTTTTTTCATCTTTGAAAAATAAAATAAAATAATTTGATAATATACTTAGTAAAATGTATTGCAATTGAGTACATGGTTTCAATAGGCATTGTTTTAGAATTTAAGGGTCTTTGGTCTTTAGATGGGATTTGTAGTTACATTTGTCAAAATTCAAAGGATTTTGTGGCAATACCCATCATGTCTTCTTTTCTATTGCAAAAAGGTTTTGGAGTTTTACTAACAATTTCCATCATGTTTAAAGAATTTAGTAGCAATACCCATTATATTCAAATTTCTAATAGAAAAAAGTCTATGGTCCTTATTAGTAGAATTATAAAGAACAAATCTTAGTGTAGTTAGTTATTATTGTGTTCCTAACAATCTACACAAATATTTGGAATGTACTCAACTGTTTTATTTATTAAAAAAATTGGAGGATAGTCAATTCTAAATAATAATACAAGTTTCTTAAAAAGCACTCTTTAAAACAAACATTCTTGTGCAAATATACATTAAAAAAATATTTTTTTTATGTGCCAAGTGCCAGCACTGCAATGTTGACTTTCATTGTCCCAAAATTTCCTTTTTTATCTATCAGGAAACTCATTAATTTGTAGTTTTGAATTAATTCTTTGTACTGATAATTCCTAACTTGAAACTTTATCCAGATTTTCATAATTTTCCTAACTCTAAATTGTAAGCCAATGACGTGGCTCATAAGGGATTAACACTAGAAAATTGACCATGATGAATATTATTAGTTTACAACATACTAAAGAAAAAGACCTGAAGTAGATAAAAAAACAAGAGTGGAAAAATCAAGGGTGAAGTAGACTTTATATATTGAAAAACAAAGTACAAATGTGTCAAAGTCTTGTGTTAGCAAGATTGAGATGTCTTTCACCTTGCCTTCAACATATTCTATCACTATATCTTGATGTTTCTTTTAGAAAACTAAAAGCCTCTAGGGGAGGCATTAAAAAATCCTACAAAATACTAGGGTACATCGCTTGGAATAGTTGCATACCTAGCTTCAAGGAGTCATTCAAATTTTTTGACTAGGCATGAAAAATATTATTGAATTCACTTAAGATACTAGGTGGATATACCAATCCTTAAAAAAAGGTTTGACTTCTACAAACTACAATAGAGGAAATAAAAGTTATGTAAGGTGAATGAAGGTGTATGTCCTTGACAAAGACATATAAGCAAGTAAAATGAAAAAAAAATGTAGCTTGTCATTCTAAAATATGCAATGGATCAATAAAAACATTGAAATGTGACTAAAAAGCCTAACATTACTCATTACAATGTAAATTAGTCGATGAAGATCACAAAATACTTAAAGTCTCAATAGCTAAATGTTTTATTTATATATTATAATATTTAATTATATAATACTCGTAATATTTAAGTAACCCTCATACCATAGTATATATTGTATACAAATCTAGAGACATATTCAATACACATCACATTTTTTATGGGACAATATTATAAGGTGAATTTGCATACATGATCCAAGGGATATTTAACCCTATAAGAACCTTAAGTGCAACCATCAAAATTTTCAAAAATGTGAAGATCTTTTAAAATGTATAATTAATAAGGATAATTTAATTATAACTTTCAAACAAAAGTTATAATATAATACAAAACCTCCTCAACTATTAATATTTCTTAAGATTTTTATTTTGATAGATTTCAAATTTGATTTTGTTAATATCTATTAGAACTTGTTAAAATGTGTTATATATGATAACAAAATTTAATAGATTTTTGCACTGTTAGCGATATTGTTGTTGTTAGACAACAATAGGGTCAACAAATGATAATTAAAAAGTCTTATTGATTTGGACACCTCAATCTAGACAATGGATAACACAAATGTGTTAACTCATGTCACGTTAGCCTTACTTTTCTTGTGCACATGTTGTGTTACATTTTGAAATTTGATGTGGACAATGATGTGGCAATGTAAGGTGTTTTTTTTGTAGAAGATTTTGTAATAACAATAATGGAAGATTTCCAAATTTATAATAATGATGATTCAAAAAATGTAATTCACAAAATAAACTTGAAATCTATTTGTTGAAAGATTTTGACAATTTAATAGATTGTAAAATGTACCACCATATGCTGAAACCTTTATAATCATGTGTACATTTGAAGAATTCTAAATATATGGAATTTTCAATTCAATGAAAAAATTCCATTCTATAAAGAAATCTAAATCTATAATGTTTTTAAATTTTATATAAATTTTGTGTAAATTTTGAATTTTTAAAGCCTTGAATCTATGAAGCTCAAAATACATATAATTTAAATCTATAAAGTCCTAAGTTTCTAATCAAATCTTCAAATTCTTGACTAGGAAAGCTCAAACAATGCAAAATAATATAAAAAAACATAAACAATAATTAAACAAATTTGAAAATTTGAAATAAGATAATAAGTTTGATTTATTTTTCAAATTTCCAACCTAAATAACACAAAATTGGTAAAAATGCAATATTCAAAAATGATACACATGTGACAAAAGCATTAGTTTAAAACCAACATAAGGTTCAAGAAAAGATATAATACAAAAAAACTTCAGTTTAAAATGAACATAAGGTTCAAGTTGAAATGGTAGTAGATTATTGTGTACAATTGCATACATATGTATAATGTATTAGGGAAGATAGAAAGATTAACACATTGCACTAGATAGAGTACAAAAATTTCACCAATAATGTTCAAACTTGATACGAAAACAAGTTTTATCATCAATGCATACTATATTGTACACAACCAAATTTGAATATCCCAAGAGATTAATATCTATATATCTATACAATGTTATACCCACATAATGCATATACACAAAATAAATATAAAGTGATTGATTAGAGAAAAAATGTGCTAGCAAAACTTACAAATTCTACTAAATTCTACTAAAACGTTGAGTGAAAATTCAAAACTCAAAGTTCATATTAAAGAGAAAGTGAGATGGAAAATGAAATCTAAGAGAGATAGTGACAACAATCTAGCAATCATCATTATACTATTTATAGTACTAAAATCATAAGCCCCTCTGTAATATCACAAATGCTATTATTAATACTAGGGGCTCGTGCTCGCTATGCTACACATTCATTGTATCACATATTGGTAAAATTTTGATATATTTGAATAGAATGCATGATAATGATTTCAATAAGTCTTTAAAATGATTATTTTAAATATTTTGTAAAAGTATTTTCAATCATGCACATATAGAAATTGTATTTTCACACAATGTGATATTATAGGAATCGAGTAGCAGTTCGCAATTACCTTTCTGATATCACTTTCTACAAAGGGTGATATTAGAGAAATAGTATAGTCATTGCAATTAAGGTGATATTAAAGAGGATCCATAGGGTGATATTATAGAGGCAGCAATTCCATTGCTTCTCTTGGCTTCACACTTCTTTAAACTTCTATGATTTTGTGCTTTTGTGACCGTTGAGTTTTTATGATTTCAATTTTCTATTGCTACTACCAAATGATTTGAGAAATTTATTGAACAAAAGTAATTTTTGATTTCACAACAATTATATTGTTCACAAAGTTTTTGAGATTTACAAGTTTTTCTTTTCAATTCTTCCATTTGGGTTGCCATTGTTTGTAACAATTGAGTCAAATTTCTAATGCATTAAAATGTATGTGTATCTTTTATAGTATTCACCATTAAGTTTAGTGTATTTATTAGTCAATAAATTTCTATTGTACATTTCCATATATGCTTACTTATAAAATAATGATAGCAAGATTTTAGTAATTTTTATTTAAAAGTTTATTGAAATTTTTGTTCTGCATTCTATCTAATACATCAAAAGTATAATAAAATTCTAATGATGAATGCGTAGCAAAGCAAGCACCAACCGCTAGTCATCATACTACTAAAATCACAAGGTCCTTTGTAATATCACATTTTTACACTGTGTGATATTACAGAGGTCCAACGGCCGCTTTGCCTCTGTAATATCACACAGTGTAAAAATGTGATATTACAGAGCTACAATGATATTATGAAGGTTAAGGTTTTCTTGGCTTCACAATTCATTTCACTTCTACGATTCTATGATATTCTAAGCTTTGAGTGTTCCTAATTCTCATATATTCTATACAATTATACTGAAACACCAAGGCAATCATAACAAAATTGTACTAATTTATTAAACTACAAATAAATAAACCTCCAATGTATGATCATAAGACAGGAAAGCACACAATGCATGAGAGCAAAAATCTATCAACAAAAACTACATAATGAAAAGATGCAAACACCTTCTAGTTTTGCAATTAATCACCACCACCCATTTAAAAAAATCCAAAGCCGTTGATGCCGGTATCCCCCCCCCTTCTCTATGGCTGTTGATTTTCAATTTAAGAATAAATAATCATCCCTGATTGTTGTTGTCATAAACAATCTTGGCCATTGCTCTTGGATGTGGATACTAATATAAAATACACACAAGATACATGATATAGATATAAGATACAAATATAAAATACAAATACGGGATATGGGATATTGATACATATGGAAAAAACATACATATCCATACATAATATAGATATGAAATACACATAGAAATTCCATTAATATATCCCATATCAATTGGTGGCTAGACTGCTCCTAAAAAGTACAAATATGTAGGTGGGGGACTTAACTAGCAATACAAATATGCAATTAGTAATATGAATTAATTAATTCACTTTTTTCATCTTTGTCACTATGTACCTAGAAAATGCAAACTTGCATCCTTTGGGTGTTAATATTAATTGTGTGTGTTTATATATATATAAACTATTTACATAACTATTGTAAAACATTGTGCCAATAGTTGTGCCAACAAAATTTTGTTAAACCATTAAGCCAAAAATAGCATACTATGTTGTTTGAAACATTGAACCAAAACCAAAACCAAAAATGAGGATGAAGTAGAGTGGAAAAGAACTCCATGAGTAGAAAAGAACTCAAAAAATTTATAAATGAAACCTTCAATACCTATTAAACCATCAAGCCAAAATCTACAACCCTTTTGTGAAACATCAAGAAAAGACTTCAAATTTGTATTACACAATATAATTAGGTGGGTAACGAAAAAAAGATAAAATAGGGTGATGTCATAGATCTAATAATATTAATATGAAAATGTCAAAAGAGTCATGTTCAAGTTTTTTCTTTAATTTTTGGCAGATTTTCTATTGTAATTTGTTAAAATATGCTAAATTCAATCATTTTGATCACATATTAACAAATTGTTGTGAGTGCTTATTTACCCACCCTTGGTAAATAAGTGAGCACGACGAGGCTCTTTGAGTTTTAGGTTTGATTTTTATTTTAGGGGTGCCTAGCGCAAATTCATTGTGCCGTCCAAGCAACGGATCTTTTCTAAATCCTAAACATACACAAGTTTGCAAGAAAACCAAAGAAATCAAGAAAAACTAACTTAATTTGCAATGTTTACTCTAATTGGGGCGTACCAACTAGGCCGTTGTGGTTTTTGAACGAAAGGTGATACAGTCTAAAGTTAGCCACATTAAAAGATAGAGAATTTCATGCCATTTCTAAAAATATAAAACTCAACATTATACGATCTTCTTAGCAAAAGTTATGGACGGATGAAGTTCTAGCCTCTATAAGTCTATCCAAACTTCATCCTTGGATTAAGACTCTTTCCTTATTCTATTTTACTTCAAGTTTTTGATCCTGACTCTATATTTCCTACTTCTATCCAATTTCTAAGTTTGGACTTGGATGGATGAGTTTTAGCCTATTTCATCCATATCTTGACCCAAAGTTCATCTGTTGGTTGTTCCTAAATGATTAAGAATTTTTCCTAAGTTAAACTAGTTCTGGACTCTACTAAGTGTCTTCTACCTAATTCCAAATCTAATTTTTCTCCTTGATCATGTTTTTTAGTACATGTTTGGTTCTTATCCTACTTATGTGACTAGGTACTACTCTGAGCAGTTTACTATTTTTAGATTTTTGTTAATTTTTCTTTGTAGGTCTTAATTCTAGATTTTCAAAATGCTAAGGCACTTGCTAATTGGACTTCCCTACTAGGAGTTATCGATGGATGAAGTTTAACCGCTAATCGGTACTTTTAACTTCATCCATGGTTTTCTACTAACCTACAACTTGAATTCTAATTTTTGTTTCACTTCTGGAGTCTAGATTTATGTTTCTACCTAAATTTCTATTTTTGTTCCACTTGGATGAAATGTACTAAATTTCATTCAATATTGCTCCTAAACTTCATTCGCTAATATCTCTTTCAATTTGATTTCAAATTCTAAGTGTGAGATGGTTTTGGAAACCTCTAACTAGGCTCTACAACACTAATTCCTTGGTTCTTGAAATAATCCTAGTCTAGACACTCTGAATTGACTTGAGAGTTCGGCCCTACTTTTAAATGTCTTTTTTTGAGAATTTGAAATGGAGGGTTTGTAGTTAGGAACTTACCTCGGAGTTGGTGTCGTTGTTTAGGTAATCGTATACCCCTTCAAACTCCCCATCATTTGCCATGTTTCGGAATCGTTTGGTAATTTTGCCTACGGCTTAAAGTAGGAGTTTTCGTACAAAGGTTGCCAACTTCTTGGACTTTCCCTTTCTTTTCTTTTTCTCCTAATCTCTCTTTCTCTTCTAACACTATTCTAATTCAATTATTTATACTTCAAAGGTTGACTTGGCTTCTAAAACAATAATTGATCTTCTATCAACTCTTCAAGTCAATTATTATTTTATCTAAATTCTAATGGTTCAAAATGACTCCCAAGGATTTCCACCTAATCCAAACTTCTAATTTTCTCTTCAACCTCCAAATGCACTTTTCATCTCCTTCACTTGCATTCTACTCTACTGATTTGGAATAGATTTGAAAACATACTATGAGAGGTTCTAAACTCTATTCTATTTCTATGATCTATTGGAAGTTTTTGGCAATTGTGAAGAGTCTCTATTCCTATTCTTATTTCTATGCAATATTTTCTCCAACCTTTTCTCTTTCCATCCTACAACTTGTCTCTCTACTCTTCTATCTACCTTTCTCTCTTCCTACTTATTTATTATTTTCTTTTTCTTGTATTCAAGGACTAGTCTATTGCCAAAGGTTGAGAGAAATTTGAGCAAGTATGCCGGCCCATTTGGCCCAGCAATTTTGATTCAGTTTTTGAAACCAGCCAGAGCCGACTGTCCAGAACACGGCTGTCCAGAACAAGGGCTGTCCAGAACCAAAGCAAGAGTCGAAACAGGAGCCTGATCAGGAGTCCGACCGGTCGGTGGTTTGCTGGGTCTTCATTTTTTCTTCCGCTGGGACACATGGCACTCGTCCGTTGGCTGAACCCCTCCCCGTCAGCAACGATGTGGCAGCCCTGCCCAATGAGATGGCACCGCCACGTGGCGGCCTGGAACAAATCGAACCCGCTCCCCATGTGGTTCCTTGTACAAAACAGTCTTTGGACAGTCCGTTCTCTCTCTGGCGGTTTGGTTCGAAGTTTGGTTGGGGGTAATTTTGGGGTATTTGGAGTTGATTTTTGACTCTTTCTCTACTGAAATTTTGGCACTACCTCTTGGTGACTAATCGGAATTTGGAACTCTAATTTTGGGTTTCTAATTTAACACTTATGAAGCTAATTTTGGATACTAAACTTGGGTCTCCAAACTTGCGTTTTGGACACTAAACTTGGTGAGATAGCAACTCTCCCGTTTTTTTGAGAATTTCTAAAACTATATAGGTTCAAAGCTCCGCCGTCTCTTGGGAAATCACTAAAAATTCTATAACTTCACTCTAATCAAAGTCAAAGCTCCGCCGTCTCTTGGGAAATCACTAAAAATTCTATAACTTTACTTTAATCAAAATCAAAGCTCTGTCGTATTTTCTCTTACACTCAAAACATAAAGAAATATAGCTTCCGTAATTGTACCATGTACTAAACTCCCAAACAACTAGCAACGTGGTCACATGAACAACACCTCAAGGTTAAACGTCAAGTACTAGAGTCCCTCCAAAGCGGCATCACCAAGGTACGATGGGGGGTAAGTTCTATGATTAGTTCAAAGTTCCTAAAAATCCAACAATAAAACCTTAACAAGAACCTTAATGCAAGAAACAAGGCAAACTTTGAAGGGACCCCAATGTCCTTCAAAGAGAGCTTGAAAAGTAGTGACAATGGAGCTCAAAATGCTCCCAAAACACACAATTTTGGCAACGTGGCCTAAAATGGCCAAAATCCAACTAAATGGATCCAAATGTGTAAAGTGAGCCAAAATGTGGCTACAAGGGGTGTTTGTGAGAGGGAAATGAACCCCCTTATATACATTTCCAAGGGCATTCACCCCCTCTCTTTTTCCTAGTAGTAATCTTATCATCTAAGATTTTCATTCTAAATAATCAATTTTGACTTTCTACGTTGGTTCAAACTTCTAACTTTTAGAGATTAACTCCGAATTGAAAACTGATTGCGTCGTTGGCTTCAAAAGGCCAGTTTTAGTCTTGCTAAATCCCTCACCCCTTAACCAAACTCCAAAAAGCGCAACATAACCTACCGCTAACTGAACACCAAAACGGGGTAAAAATCCAAATCTTGGAGGTTGACTTTTCTGATAAAAGTAACTAGCCTAGGTTCTTTAGTAGGTATGAGGGAGTAAGAAAAGACCTAGCTTTGACCTCATTCCAATTTCGTATGCTCCCGGTACGCAAGTCAACTCCACCGTAAACTTCAAATTTGTCAATTATCGGGGAATCTCGCCGGTTTGGACACTTTTGGCTATTGGAATGTCTTGAAACTTGGTGGGGCATTCTTATTAGCATAAAAGAAGCTAATCTAATTTTTAGTGAGATTTTACCGCAACCTAGGTAATTTCTAGAAATTTTTCATTGTAGGTTTTGACGGTTGACCGTCCGGAAGGGCATCTTCTGTAAGTCAAAAAAATTTGAAACTTTTTATGGAACCTCTCATGGAATTTCATAAAGGATGTGCAAGCTCATATTTTTACTTTGCACAAAGGTCAGAGGAGAATCAAATTATATCTTCTCCTTTTAATTCCAACAATTAGGGAATCTTTCACATACAAGGAAATCTTGGCAAGCCGATTTTGCCATTGAGTCATAAATGTGATTTTCACCCTAGAACACCATACTCCACCCATAGATTCCTCTTACGGGTCCATTTTGAGTTTATAACTCCTGTAGGCCAACAATTGGGATTTACGTTATTTCTTCGATGCTATGGGAAAAATGAAACCTATCTCTAGGAATGGACTTAGGATCTCAACGGTATTCCCTCAAACCAATTTTAGCCATAAGATGTCACATGTACCGTAGATTTGATCTGTTTGGACCAGGTTAGCCCTTAATTCTACTATTTACCTATATTTTCACATTTTAACCTATGTACAAGTGGAAGTGGGATTTATTTGGGAAAAAATAATATATAAGGGACCAAATGCTATATTGGTACGTGACATACCTATTTTGATTTTACACTCTTTTGGGGGCTTTTTATATATAAAACTATACTTAAATTTGTAAAAATTGAAAAAAAAAAAAACTGTGAGTCCCTAGTGACGAATTGGGGGCTCACAATTGTCACAAAAATTTGTCAAAATGAAAATCTTGAAAAATTTAAACGAGAAAGGTTTCTAGTGAATTGACCCATGCCTATCACATCCATATGACTAAATTTGCTAGTATTCACTAATAACTTTTGAAACCAAAAATTAAAAAATCCTCTTAAAATTGATTTTGGATTGAATATTTGCAATTTTTCCAAGATTTTTTTGCCTATGCCTGTTGAATGTTAAATTTTAATTGAAGTTATTCAAAAATACTTTCATCTCACTTATTTTTTGAAGTTGTTCTTTAGGGTCTATTTTTTTTTAAAACAATTATTTTGATGTTAAGTATATTTGTGCACTTTGAATTACAAAATATTAGTAAATTTTTTTTGAAACCATTTCAAGTTTCATATTGAAAGAACACAAAATCTTCTATCTAATATATAAAATATGCAAATAATTATTACTTTTCATGGCATTCTAAGTTTTCAATTTGCATGTAGTGTGATATTTTATAGATGTCTTGCATTTGATAAATATATTATTTCAATGTTTTTTTGTGTAAAAACAATGTGAACTTTTTGTCAATGCAATTTATATAAAAACACTAAAAAAACTTCTTTTCTTCAGTGATTAACCTCAAAATCTGTCAATGAGAAAAAAATTGCGATAGATTTGTATATTTTATGTGGAAAAGAGAGAAAGACAAATCACTTCTTATATGAAAAAAATAAAAAAGATTTTAAGACAAAATAAAGCAATTGCAATGCAAATAGTCAAATTTATTGCCTTTGTTTGTAATAGGAATCCATATTTTTTTTAAAAACTAGACACTAATGACCAATTAATGATGGTTGGACAAAAGTTACATGTGCTATAAAATATATCTTATATAACTATTTTCAAATATAAATCAACAAAGATTATTTTACGCATCATAAATAGAAATTATCTATATTGTCAAATTTTGGATAAATACTTATAAATATTTTTCTAAAGAATTTCACCATGGCAATTTACTAAAAACTCTATTGTTGGCTCAAATTTCATCTTACATTGATTGGAATAAATGTTCAAAAATTTGATCATAAAAACATCATTCTTTTTTTAAGTAGTAAATTTAATACTTATCTATTATTGTAAATTTTGTGTTCATTTTTTGATTGAATAAGGTTACTTGGGCAACAATAATTCAAATTTTTGAGACACTTTTTCATAGATCATACTTTAAAAAAATTTAGTCCCTCTTTGTAACTTAGAGGTGCAAGTGTGACAATATAGAGAGAAGATAACTCAATATGACAAGAATGCATGGAATCATGCCTTGTTGTCATTTCAAAAATATAATATGTTGAATCAAAATAAAAGAATAGAATCTAATCTAAAATAAAAATTGAAACTTATGAAGGGCCAAATGAAGAACAACATTTAAACAACTTACGTATTATTCTATTAGATTAAAAATTTGGTGATAATATCATATGTGAAGTTCACTCTAAATTTATAGGGGTGCATGTCACCTCACAACATTTATAAGATGCCATGTGGCATCTTTTACAAAAATGACTTAATTTATGCCAAATTTGACCTTCACATAGGGGGTACTTTTGAAAAAAACTACGATTTCATTTTCATTTTTTTCTTAACATTTTTGAATTTTTGAAACAAAGTTTGACTATTGGATTGCACATCACGTCTTATTTTATATGTGTCAATTATTTCAATTATTTTAATTATTTGTGTTTAATCCTTGAAAGGCCCTCGGGACCCTTGTATACAAGCATTATATCTCTTTAATTGTGGTTTAATATATCAATTGTGATACATTGTTATTTATGTTCTATCATGATCATTAATTTTCTTTGAATTGAAAAATATTTGGTCAATGTTTTTTTGGTCAAACACCACCAAATATAGAGTATACTATACGAGCGCAAAGGGCCTTCAGATTCTTTTAGGGTTAATACAAAATAAAAAAATATTACTTGTTGATGCTTTTTATCTTGGGACCGGCAATGTGTATGCTAAAATACCATCTCAAAGGCCAAATTTTTGAGCTTAAATTCTTACAAAAAGACAAGGATGCCCTTTAAAGTCTAATTTGAGTCTTCTTTCATTGTCACTTAGTTCCAATAAAAATAATTTATATTTAATAATAGTAACAATCTTAAATTTTTATTAATGATGTTCGTAATTGCAATTGCCTTAATGTACTACATCACAAAGTTTAGACCCTACAATTTGGCAGCAATTATCATGCGGTTATCGTTGTTTTATGGGTTCGTACCATAATTGCATTGACTCAGTGTATTTTTACGCACTGAATCAGTGCAAAAACAATGAATATCAATAGCGTACGGTTTATGTACTTTAATTATACAATTGTTGTGTCAAAACTGCACATCAATCATATAGTTAAAGTACATAAATCGTACGCTATTAATATTCATTGTTTTTGCACTGATTCAATGCGTAAAAATACACTGAGTCAATGCGATTATGGTACAAACCCATAAAACAACGATAACCGCACGATAATTGCTGCCAAATCGTAGGATCTAAACTTTGTGATGTACTATTAAGTTTGAGATGAAAGATTCTATTCATTCAATCAAACCTTCCAAGTTGCCATTGACTAAATGATTCCCTATGTAGTCACAAGACCTCACCAAATAAGTTACTTCAAATTTTGCACCTTTGCATTAATAACAACAACTCACTCTAATTCCAAAATTGTGTGAATTTGCAAAGCTCACTAGTATGCTAGTTCACAATATTTTAGATAAGTTCAATATAGTAAGGCCCAAAGAATATTTTCAAAATGTTTCAAATGCTATAATTTTTATTCACCCTTCCTCCAATTTTACATACTTTTACATACTTTCTTCCAATTTTTATTGAAATTTCATCTACTAGAGGTTCACACAAATGAGATGAGGTGCATCCAAAATTATCCAAAATTGGTGTGAGGGATCTCATACTATCCAAGTGAGGGCTTTATTTTGGCTTTTCAATGTCAGATTGCACTAGAGAAAAACAATTTGGCTAAAAAATGACAACAAATCATGAAGTTTTTTGTTAGAAAACTTCAAATTACAAAAAAAATCTTGGATGAAATCTTGGATGAGATTATAGATGAAAATAGAATTATTAATATATGAGATATGTGCTAATGTGAGATTTTCTATCTAATATGTAGATGAATGTTGAAATTTAGCATTTTATATTGCCCACTTTGACACTTAATAAAAAAATGAAAAAAAAAAGCGCTAATTCAAGCTCTCACACTAAAGTAATCCCTCCCATTCCCGACTTATAGGTGCACGTATTTCTGACCACGCTTAGAATGTTTTTTTTTTTCATTTTCAAGGTTGGAACTAATAAATACATGACACATGTCCCCAGTTATGGAAAAAAAAGTAGGAAATAATGATTAGGTAAAAAGTTCTTGAATGATCGAAATTGGAAGAGTCTACACATTGGCCATGAGTCCGGCGCACTTTTTGCCTTCCAAAATTCATAGTAATTTCAATTCAAGCGATGAAATTACCAATTTTTTTGCAATCCATGTTATTTCTATCGATGTACCTCTAAAAAATATTTGTTTTGCCTTCACTACTCTAGATCATGTCGAAATTCCTTATTTGGTCGGTTATGGCGGGGGTTTACCTTAATTGAATGACCTTATTATTAATACGAAATCTACAGTACATATACGACGTAATGAATGCATACCGTACCCCAATCTGTAAATACGTACCGTATTAGGTCGAAAGGTACCAGTTGTTATTTGGTTGTGTCGTAGTTAGCTTTTTTCGCACTGGACGACTTTGAAGGGACTCGCTCGTCGTCCTCCTTGAGAAAGACGCCGCTTCCCTTCGCCACGATGGTTTCTCCGCTCCGACGATTGACAGGACGTTGTCGGTCGCATTGACACATGACAGATTGACTTCCTTCTGGAGTTCATCTCTGGGCCACTTCAGTAGTGTCGTCCCTTTCAAATTTCGTCGTCTCCTGTTGGGTATCGGAGCGCAATCGGGAGCATATAAGTTATGGATCAGTGGGCAATGGCGAGAGCTGCTGCGGCTCAGGCGCAGCCGCAGCAGCAGCCGCAACAGCAGCAGCAGCAACAACAACAGGCGGCTCTTGCTCCGCAGGTGAAATTTCAAGGAGTTTCGTCATTTTTTTTGGATCATTTCGGGATTGGGGCGCAATTACTGGTCGGGCAATGGGGGTTCAATCGCAATGTGGGAAAAAATGTTTTTTTTTGTTGCATTGGTAGGAAAAGGGATTGGTTTAGGTTGCATTGGAATTGTCGAACAGGTGTTGATGTTTCTTGGAGTGACTTCGTGATTATGCTGACACCACTCTTTTAGGGTTTACGGAAAACAGTTAGTCCAAATTTGAAACAGCCGAGGTGGTCTTTGGGAGTTCCAAGGGTTTCAGGCGGTTAATATATATTTCATCGCTTATTGAGGACGAATCCTAGAGCGTGTATATGTGTTGTTCTTCTTTTACTGTTTCTCTCTCTATTTTGTTAACTTTGTAATCTTTTATCCAGCCGGCGAGGATAATCCGTGAGACTAATATATTGGTGAGATAGCTCTATATGCATTTCTTTGAAGTGATCGATGTTGCTTTCCAGCGATTTAGTGCTCCATGCCGCCGATATGTTTATTTGAATTGTCGCTTTGGGGTTTCCGCAGTTCACGATCGGATCATAATTGTGCCTTTGAGTCTTCTCGAATTGCAAGTGTCACAATTATGACGTTGAATAATGTTTCTGGCCATGAAAGGCGACTTACTACATGTGGTAGTGTGATCCGGAGGATTCTGTGTTAAATTCTTAGTTTAACATCTAGTGCAATCTGACATTTATTTTTCATTTGCTGTGGCTTCTCAGTACTCGTACTCAGCTAACTCATATACGGGACAGCAAGCAGTTGCTCCTTCTTCTGCTGCAAGTGCGGCATATGGACAACCACAAGCGTATGCGCAGCAGAGCTATGCTCAGCAAGCTTATCAGGTAAGCAATTCCTTGTAGTTGATGTCCACCCAATATTTCTTGCATGTTTTCTCTTTACTGTTTGATGCGTTTGAGCCTTCTTTTATGAATTTCTGTGTGAGGTATTGTTCTCATTTTTCATGAGCATCTTTGGATTAAAGACCCGCGTATTACTGATCATTCATGGTACAATCCATCTTTACCGACTGTTGGGCGCCCTAGTTTCTGTTTGTTTATATTTGTCAACTGAGGTCTCTTGTTGGGTTTTGTGTGCCGTTGTTCCAGCAACCAACGGCAGCTTCCGCTCAATCAGGTTACGCTACCACTGCCACATATGGTGCGCCTGCTGCTGCGACTCAGCAGTCGGCCCAACAGCAGCAGCAGGTGGCCTGGTCCCAGCAAGCCTCAGTCCAGGGTGCTCAACAGGCTGATGCACAACAGGGTGTGTATGGTCGGTCGTCTACTGGTGTGGCATCGGTACCTGCCAGTGGTGGGTCAGCAAATGCTGCAGCTAGTCAGTACGGAGGTCAGTATGGAGCTGTCTATGCTGCTCCCACACAGGGCGCCAGCCAACAGGTGAGATAGTTACTGCTGATGCCTTGACAGGAAATGAAAATGTGCGAATTTTTGTAAGGATTGGGCGATGCAAATTTTATAGTGTAATTCATACATAGGACAAGTACCTAATCAAATTTCATTCAATTGTGGATAGTCGGATTTTGTTACTTCCAAGATATGTAGATGGTTTCACTTGGCTTTCTCAACACAACTTTAATTGGCGGTCTTCCCAGTTCGTTAAGGCTTATCTTTGAATGCTATCTTGCGCAGGTGCTGGGAGCAAGCGGTCGATCCGCAGAGGACTATCAATCGCAAACTGTTGCTACCCGCGGCTCAACAGCTTATGGTACAGCTCAAGATAGTAGGGCCACTATTGGTAGCGGAGCTTCTTACGTGGTTGGTGGTGCACCATCTGTAAATGCATCTGGTGTGTACGGTGCCTCAGAAGTTACAAAATACGCTGAAGTTTCCAAGTACGGTGAGGCTCCCAAATATGGTGAAGTGGCTAAATTTGGTGACACTGCCAAGTATACTGGCAGTGCTTCAACAGCAGGTTATGGTGGGAAGGCTAGTGAATATGGGGTAGCTACTTCGCCCTCGGATTATAATCAAAAAACTGCAGCGGATCAATATGGCTCTAGCTATAATATGAAGGCTGCTGAGTACGGGATGGCCGAAAGGGGGCATTTTGGCCAGGCACAGAATGCCTATGGACAATCCGATTCTCGATCCGATGCTGCACGCGGCTATCAAGATCCTCAATCCGTTACTGCTACTGCTCAGCAAAGACAGGTCAGTTTCTAAATTACAACTAGTATGTTGAGAACTGGTGCCTTACTGATCTTAATATTCATAAAATAGTGTAGGTGTTCAAAGGTCATTAGCTGAATCCGCATGACCATGCTGTAATCATTTATTTAAATCCGCGTTTAATGAGACAATTATGGAGAATGTGATTGCGATGTAATTCTAGAATCAGACCCTCTTGCATTTGCACCTGGACTTACTGTTCTTGTGATATGATGTATCAGCAGCAGCTGGATCGGCAAAACCAGCAAAATCAGCAAAATCAGGTGCTCGTTTGCTCCTCTTTTGTGGCTCAGCAACCTTTTTGATGATTTAAAGTCCTCAGTAATTAAGGAACAGCCACTGAATGGAGATTCATAAGGATTCTTAAACTTTTCTTTTCCTCGCTTCCATACTAGTAACATACGGATGAGCGCTCTATATAATCCGATTACGTCTGAGCTGTATGCTCTCTTGCTTATTACTCTTCTCTTCCTGATTATGTGCTGCGGTGAATTTGTGTTAGTGATTCACGTATTTGTTAGAAAGATTTACAGAATTCTTTCAGCTAAAGCATTTTCTTGGTTATGAAAGATTCAGCTCCTTCTACAACAGGTTCAGGTTCTGCAAGCTTTCGAGGCTCAGAAACTGCAAGCCGCAAAGCTGGCGGTTCGAGGACCTGCAACTCCAGCCCTGGAGAGTGCGACACGGTTAGTGAAAGTTCTGCTTGCAGTTAATTCCAGCAATACAGTGAAACTCACTATTTAGAAATAGTAATATTTCTCTTCAGAGCATTGATGCTCAGAAATTGTCCGCTGCATGGTATGGGGTGACTTTGGCATGACTCTAGAAAATCGAAGTAAAAGTCTCAATGTTTTCAGGGTTGTTGAATGGAAACATTTAATTTGAGTAGCAGGCCCCCAATCTAGGCATGGCCATTAAGGGATCGGAGGATATGAATTGGTGTAGGACAATCAGTTTCGGTGGGAAGTTGGAGGGCTATATGCATCGTTGATTCGAATCTTTATCTTCGCGGTGGGTGTTTGTCCAGGCAACAAGGAGAATATCTTGGGAGAGGGACTGCTGTACGAACAAGTGTTGCTCAGGATTATGGTGGTACTCCCAGGGGAATGATAGGAGGGAACTATGGGGCTAATCGTGCCGAAGCAGAATTGGTTGCGCAGTATGGAGGAGCAGGAGGAGGGCGTAATCCGGGAGTTGCTGGTGGGGGCGCTGCTTATGGAGGCAACCAGCAAGCTTCAGTGTATGGAGGCATGAGTGCTGGGCGAGGTCCTGGAGGTACTCTACCTACCCTGAGCTTGTCATACGTACTTCCACTCCTTGTTCCCATCCATCTGTTTGTCTTATGTGCGGATATCCTCAACATATCAACTTTTTGTATGGAGCTCTAGCGTTGACTTTGTGTTTTTCTGTCTTCACAAAAGTGCAGTAAGGAAGTAGAAAACTGAAATACTGATGGGATTCGGAACGGGTTATTCAGGAGGTCAAATTTATGCTGGTCACAGTGCACCTGCCATGGGTTATGGTGGTGTTCAACTACCTCCAGGGCGTGATTACAGTGCTGGGCGTGGAACTGGTGGAGGGGGTTTCCCCGTGCAGAGAGAGAGCAGCTATGGCGGCGGTCGCTCTGACCGTCCGAGCATCGGGAGTAGTCGAAATGACGATCGTCGTGATCCTCTACCTCCGTTCCGCTCCGGAGGCGGGGATCGATCTGGAGGTGGTGATCGACGTCATGATGACGTCAATCGTCGTAACAGCAGAGACGGTGACAGCAGGGATAGAGGTCGGAGTAATAGTAGAATTCCAGTGGGTGGTGGCAGAGGCCCAGTTGGAAGCATCGGATCGTATGATCGTGATAACCGAGAAAGAGGAAGAGACCGGGATAGAGACAGAAGAGACGATGATAGGAAGAGGGATCGCAGTCCTGGTGTAAGGGCTTCTCATGACCGCAAGATGTCACCAGCTGCTGACCGGGATGAACGCAGTCGGAAAGAGTCACCTCGGCGGGAGACTTCTTACAGGTGAGTACATGTTTCTTTGGAGGTCAATATATGGAAAGTCAATGAGTCTAACGAGTGGTTTGGCTGTTTTTTTTGTTGAAACTGTGTTTGTAGCGCTTTGCGCCTCCTTCATCATTCAATTCTTTGGCAATGCTTGAGCTTCTGACTTAGAGTGTCCGTCATGAACTGTTGAGTTTCTAGGTGAATTCTGGAGATTATTTATCCCTGTTATGTTTCTAGATTCGTCAGTGACGCTTGTCAAATCATCATGATTTGTATTACCCAGCACAATGACATCCATTGTCAATCTGATCAGTCACTTCTCTGTGCTTCTCTTATGC
This sequence comes from Pseudisothecium myosuroides, assembly GCA_951799445.1. Taxonomy (NCBI): domain Eukaryota; kingdom Viridiplantae; phylum Streptophyta; class Bryopsida; order Hypnales; family Lembophyllaceae; genus Pseudisothecium; species Pseudisothecium myosuroides. The sequence continues at coordinate 17,407,721 of OX637287.1, read as the reverse complement.
AAGTCGAATGTGCAAGGACGCCCTCGTCACACCTACATGATCAGCGTAGAGTCGTATTTTGAACCCTTTCATTTACTTCTGTTGTTTTGGTCGCAGGCATGCATCCCCTTCAAAGGAGAAAAGGAGAGACTATGTTTGCAAGGTGAGTGTTGTTACGTGATACGCTTTCCAATGCCCATAATATTTTTTGGGGCCATAGCTTTGGAGAATCAGTGGTTCCGGTATGGTGTATGTTCCAGCAAGATATCCAATAGACTTTTTCCTACTGATCTTGTGGTTGTACGCTGACTTTTAGCTGTTTACGTATATTGTTCGAATGAAGTCTGTTGTGCATAACAGCAAGCGCATTGGTTGTTTTCCATTTATAGATTGAGCCCTACAGTTTAGTGGATGTGGAAAGAGACTATTCATCTGTTAGCAAGCGCTACTCCAAGCTCTATATGGTGCCTGAATTCTCCAAGGTAATATCTGTCTTGACACCTAGTTAATCTTCAATGTTACTGGATTTTATGTTGATTACATAGACCTTGTGATATCTCCTCATGTTCTGATCTTCATCACCTCGTTCTCCTGGAACCTTGATTGCGTTCATATTTTGTTATCAACGCTATGTTATTTATAGATCCTTTCCTGCGGTGAATGCTTACACTGTTGTGTTCTGTTTGTGGGCACCTGTCTTGCAGCTAGTTGCGTGTTGGGTGAACAGAGGCGTGGAATTCCCTATAAACGAACCAATCAGGTCTACCATTATTCCCTTCCTGCTTTACTACTCGTGGAAATTCGCTGTTGTTCGAGGGCCTGCAAGTGGCACCAGAAGGACAGCATGGGTAGAGTGCTTGTTTTCTGCCGTTGACATGAACTTGTTCTTAGTGAGGATTCTAAGGTGGTCTGTTTTCATGGTCGGTTCCTCCGTTGAAATATCTCATCAATGACGTCACAGGGTACCTCGTCTTTGTGAATCTTACTGTACATGGCACCATTGACCTTCGTGATGTCATGATACTCTCAAGTTCATTCTATGAATACGGGGTTATCGTAGAACGTCCTAGTAATTTTTTCAACAGATCAATGATGTGGTAATAATCGATGGATGCAACTGGGAAGAAAGATGTAAAAGAGGCTACGCTCGTAACTGCAGCAAAGTAGAGTTGGGGAAGCGCTGACGCGTGTCACAGCATGATAACGCTTATATTGTCAAACCCTCCATTGGTCTTCTGTCATGACACATACCAACCGTGGTCCTGGAATGGGATTTGCCACAGCTTTGAGCACGATGCTGTAGACATAGAGGATGAGGGCGAGTCCGCTAAGGAGACCCCACCAAATATCTCCGACAAAGCGCTTACTTCTGCGGCTTCAGCAACTACTCTTTCTACGTCTACTACTTCTAAGCCGGCGCCGCAAACTACCGTATGGAACGCAAAGGTAAAGAAGACCGGGTACAGAAGAATGAAATTGTGTCTTGACTGCTACTGGATTCCGGTGGGCCAATTCACCATTTCAGTAACTACAGTCGAGGCATTTGACGATTTCATAAATGATTTGAAGGCAGATCATTTCAATTGCGGCTTCTCATTCATCCGTAACTCAGCTCTCAGCTCTCAGCTCTGCTGCTTCTCAGAAACTCTGAGCTTTGCCCTTCGTTTCCTTCACTTCAATCATTGTGTGCGTGAAGAATTCAAGTCATGAACACTAACGTTCCTTTGCTGTTCTGACGATCTGACGTCCTGACTCCCTGAGCAAACTACTGGTTCCTGGTTTCGAACTTTTCTTTTTGCCGTCTATTGAAATCTGAACTCAGAAAGAAACAACCTCGATTTGTACTAGTAGAGCACGCAGGTGACAAATGACTTATTTTGGTTTGAATTAGCCATGTGCCTCTTTCTCCTTGGATATCAACAACATTTTGAGGAGAGGCATTGCTCCGTTGGGGCTTTTCGTTATACGTGAGCTCAGAGCAGTTTGGCATTTATCTCCCCACGTATCAGAATCAGCTGAACACTTCTCTTCCACTGAAACCCTTTCCACTGGGGTAGTTGTGCTCAGAATCTGTCCATGTCCTTTTCCTTCTCTAATTATTGCTATTTGTGGGGATTGCCGCAGGTCATGCTGATGAGCGGGCTTAATTCGGAAGCTTTGACGGATTTTCTTTCAGATAAGAGTTCAGAAGAGAAGCCTTCTCACATACACAATCTCCTCAAGTTTGTAGCTCTTAGGAAGGATCGAAGTGCAATCATGGCTGTTGGTGGCCGCTGGGACGAGGAGCTTGATGGGGGCGATCCAGCCAATGGTGACAGTGCACTAATCAGGACTGCTATCAGGTTGACTTTTGGCCAACATTTCCTTCCGCACGTTGCTTCACATTGTTGTGCCAAATCAACAATATTGATTGTCAGAGAGCTACTGAACATGCAGATTTGTGCAACCTTATTTTTGGGAAGTACGGTTGTGGTATTAATCTGCCACTGGTTTTTGCAGATGTACCCGGGACTCTACACAGTTGGATCTAAGTGACTGTAAAACTTGGAGTCGCATAGTAGAGGTTCTTCTACATGATCTATCCTATCTGTCTTAGTCAAAAAGCTTTGACAGTAGCGTGTTCTTATTTTATAAAATTGAGAGCATTTTACCTTCTTTGTCTGAGTCGTGGGATTCTTCGTGTGTAGGTTCACTATGAAAGACTAGGAGAAAATGGCCTGCCGGGTGTAAAGGAGATCACAGTGATGTTCCTTCCTTCAATCAGTGACTGTGTTCCATCAATCGAAGTATGGCAAGCACGGTGGAAAGCGAGGCAACAAGCCAAGCTTGAATCTGAAGTTGCAGCTAAAAAAACAAAGGTGGGTTTCGTTGTAATGAATCTGTGGAAATATAGTGGTCGAATGAGTCGGGCTGCTGTTAGATTTGGAGTCGTTAATATTTGCTTGAAAAAATTGTTTTCTGTACATTCCATGGCATACGATGTCAAACGGAGCAAGTGTTCTGATTGCTAGGTTGTCTATTCTGAAAGAACTGACCTTTAGTTCGAATTCTTAAATCCATGTTCACAGGATGCATCCGAGGACAAGATTGCCAAAGAAGGTATCTATCGTTCTCGCTTCTTTTTATTGACCTTACATGTATACGAATGGCATCTTTGAAGTTTTCTTTATGAATAGTGATAAGACGATGCTATTTCTGAATTTTGCTGAAGAAATCTTTTCTATCGGAAATCCGAGACTTGGATAAGACATTTGGCACGTCCCAGAATAAATTGTTGATACTTCTTGAAAGGTGCCTTACCTTCCGTCTTGCAAAAATTTGACAGGTGATTCAAATGGGGTTAAAGAGGAAAAGGAAACACTGGGGGCAACAGGAGAGGCATCCGTTTCAGAGGAAAAGTCTGATATCAAGGAGAAACTGACTGAAAACCAAGAGAAAGAGAAAGAGAAAGAGAATGACCCAACAAAGCCTGTACCTGAAGAAAATAAGGTGCTCCTGATTCCGCAAGAAGAAATTCCTGCACCTGGTCTTTTGCTCATAACCAAACGTTCGAAGTCATCAAAGGTAGGGCTTCGTGCCAGTCCCACCAGGACATGAGTCCTATTCTTATTCCGAATTGCCACTCATTCATAATGGATTTTACACTCAGGCAATAGCAGATAGTCATGAAGGCACATGTTTATCCTTATATAGGTCATTCAATTTGCTATGTCAATCGACTCAGATTCCAGTTTCTATGTCCCAATTCCTAGCTTAATTATGTACGAATGGCTGATCATTCTGGATTGTGGATTTTATTATTGACATAGCAGATGCGTTCGATGACCATCTCACTCGATGGGTTACTCGATTATGATGAGGAGGATAGAGAGGAGTGCACTTTTGAGGTAACCTCCCTCTCCTTTATTTCCACCTACAACCTCAAGTGACAAACTATAGATTGCAAATTAATTCCATGGTGGATACATGTGTCTGAGTAGCTTCATGGCTTACTCTACTCCTGACCTTTACTTCTGCTAATCACGTTACTTGTAAGCCATACGAGAGTAGATTTATTAATATTCTTTGTTGAGTTCATTATATGAACCCGGATGTCACCAAAATATGTCTCGACTTAAAATACTGGGTGTTGAGCAGCTCTCGTTATTCGCGGAGGTGTTGCAAGAATTGCTACAGTTCAAGATGGGCAGTCGTATTTTATCAAATTTACTGGTATGTAACTGCACTTTGAACCTGCAGGTGTCTCTTTAGATTTGGTTGATCTGTTATGGTTTGTTGTTTTTTAATATTAATGTGCGTCAGTTAATAAGGACTTTCCTCTTTCTGTCATTGCAACGGTTGGGACCAGACCGTACGAGAAGAGAGCCACGCTCGGAGAAAAGAGGAGAAGAAACGGAAACAAGAGAATGAGAAAGAAGTGGATGCAGAAGGCTCATCTTCCCAGCGGAAGCGCAGTAAATTTTCTGACAAACCAGAAGTAGAGGTGAAGGTTGAGGTGGATGCAAAATTAATCGTAGACGTAAAGGCTGATGAAGAACCTCTCAAGACTGCAGAAAAAGTGGAGGAAAATGGGTCAGAGGGTGATAAAATGGAGGAGAACGATGGGAAGAAAGAACCTGACGCTGGGGACTCCCAAGCTACTCCTACGAGTGCAGTTAGTGTGATTAAGACCGCGGAAGTAAACGGCACCGATCATGTCAAGCAAGAGCTTAAAGATGCAGAAATGCCAGAGGCTGCTGCATCTACGGAAAGACAAGTTGAGGTATGTTGGTGTAGTCTTTAATGCACGGCACGTACATTAGTTGCGCGTATGTGCCATCTAAATCTCATCGAAGTATTTTGAGCAGAAATCTAAATGTTTCAGCATGTTTATTTAAATCACATCGTTACTTTTGTAAATTTTAAGAAATTTCCATAATTGAACTGTTCAACCTCATTAAACAATCTCAAAATACCAAAATCTTGCTGTCATTTAACTGGTAGGTGAACAACGTCATCAATAGTATCAGTTCAACATTTTGATCTATGGCGTAATTTTGAGTTGGTTTTGCAGGCAGAGAAAATAGAAGAGCGGAAGGTAGAGAAGAAGGTTGTAGTGGACGAAGAGCTACTGCTGGTGAGCTGAAATCTTGGTTATTGTTCTGTAGATCCTCCTGTCCATTACTTTAGGACTAATTCGAGTTTCAGAGTGGAATTTGCGGTCACGGGGGAAATGTCACTATGATTTTCAAAGTCTCAAGTTTTTTCTAGCCTAATTCTTTACATTGTTTGCGTTCAGGCATATCGATATTTTGACAGGAACAGAGTGGGGTATCTCAAGGTCTGATTTCTTACTTAAGCCTACTGTCATTGTTGCTCATGTATTTGTAGTTGCTCTTGACAATGCTTCATTCACAGCTCTACGATGAGCGTGTTTCCAGGTGTTACCCACTTGCAAAATAGTTTTTTTCTGTCTTGATGTCCATTTAGTCTTATCTTTGCCGATGTCTTGCAGTCCGATGATTTACGGCGGCTCCTACATTGCCTGAGAAAATTCCTGTCCCACAGGAATGTTAAGGTATGTTGATCGCCATCTTTACCAAAAATGTTCCGCACTTTGTTTCATTTCTTTGTTAGTATTTTGTTTAGCAGATACTTGTTTGTTAAATCAAATGCTACGTCAGAGAAGGTGCTTGTTATGGTGTTACCACTCTGGTTCTTGCAAGCTCAAAATGGGCAAGTACTACTGGCCTTGAGCATCTGTGTTCTCATGTGTTCTTCATGCATTTGTGGGTGTGCAGGACATTGTTTCATGTGCCGTGTCGGAGAGCAGCAAGTCTTCGCGTGATGATCGTATTGTTTATCGAATCTTTACTGAGAAAGAAGTTGAAGTTGATATGACGTAGACTGGGGTTTTGTGCACTAGGTTTTATCCCTACCATATCTCTTGTGACATTTGTGTAGCTGGAATACTATCTATCTGTAACAATTTTCTCCTCAAGTAATTATGTTTTTCTTTGATTATTTATTATTCATACAGTCCACTTCAGGAGAATACCCCAGTGATAAAAAAGAAAATCTTGCTTCTGAGGTGTTCAGAATTTCAGCATTGACCTAGCTGACGTAGCTGTTTAGTTATTGCCTGGCTGAAGAATGTATACCATTTGGTTGGAGTGACCTTTCTCACTTGTCTTCCTTGATGTTAAGATTAATCTAATCCTCTTCTTGGCCCCATGTTCAATAAACTTGTTCGGGAGGGGTATCATTTTAGTGGTGCTTGTAAAAGCATCAATAACCAGGGCATGTGTGCTTCAATAGATTAGCCAAGTCATACCATTGATTTAACCCTTTTCCATTCCTTGCTCGACACTTCAGACCTGAATCATGTATGATCCGTTCTTGCTTTTCATGAGTCAGTGAAAAAATGATATTTCATGATGTTAAATATCTCAAAGTTGGGTTGGGATCTCTGCTCTCAATCCCATGGCTTAGAGCATGAAGAGATTAGTTGTTGGTAACTAAACAGGGGTTTGTATAGGAGATGGGATCAGGTTCTGAACTTTGTTATTCGTATTCTAGGCCCCATAACCTTCTCTTGGAAAATCTTTGGAAGTGAATAGATGTGATTACAAGGATATACTACATCGGAACCTTAGTATAAGTATTAGGTGCATTTGTAGTTGGTTCTTTAAAAATTCACAACTTATACTCACAATGTCCAAATAATAAATTCAAAAGTGAACACAAATTATATTTTTCTTGCTAATAAGGTCCAATAATTTGTTGGATGTCTGTTAATAGAAAATCATGTTCAAAACCCTTAAATTCACGGTTATGGGTTTAGCTACCTTACACTCCTGAAAATCAATTTGTCTACACCTTACTTTCCTACTCATAAATGATTCATGGAATGGATGGAATCTAGAAATCACAATTTGTGAAGGATGGGGACTTCATGTCATGGCTACTACAAGTTCCAAATAAAGGAGGAGGTTTGTGAAGCACTCAGACTCTAAAAGCACCCACCTCCTGAAATATGTACTATTTGTACATATGGCTTTTTCATTGCACCAAAGATGTAGAAATAGTGTACTTCTTAGGAGGTGGGCATTGTTAGTGACCATTGCGTTTCAAATTCAGAAATTCATAACTAATTCCATGAAACTCCAAAAGACATGAAACGATTTAGGCCCAATGCCAATTCCAATTTGTCTTTCAAGGAAAATTTACCAAAGAATATTTCAAGAAGTTTAACCTCTCCAAACTAATTTTCAGCTGTTTTATGAACCTCCTACCGTAGGAGGCTATTTCATCTTGTGCTCCTGTAAACTGTACTCCAGTACTAAAGTTACTGTGGTGACCAGGTGCAATGTATGTTTGCAGCTCAGGATCTGCAGACCCAAGCTATTATACTTATTAGCATTCATAACCTGAAGCTCACTCCAATTTGCATCTGACACATCCAAGGGGTGCAATGCTTAAAACAACCTGAAACATGACAAAAGTAAAAATGGGTGGAACTGCACCAAGCAATTGAGAGAATCAACTGAATGAGAATAATTCTTAAAATGCAGCAACATTATTGCTTGTTTACAGGAATGTTTGACTTCCTTGTGAACTTCATATGACCCTCGCTCCCTTTGCCCAGTCCTCCCTGCTGTCATTTGAATTGTGGGTTCCACGTTTCTCCAACATTTAGAATAGTTGGAAAGGTGCAGCATTGATATCATCAAAAGCATCAGCATCAAAACAAGCTCAAAGAGAATCACGAACTTATTAAAGCTTTGAGCCAATGTCGGGCGGGCTTTAGAACTTCGGTCAGATGGAGTGGAGTGGCAGCGAGAATGCATGGAAGGGAAGTGGAGGGAATAATTAGGATAATACTCCCTCTATCTCAAAATAAATTTGAGGTTTTTAGTAGGAAATTTTGGGAGTATCATGGATTTATTTTGAGACAACGGGAGTAATTTTCATTTCTTTGGATTATCTCCATAGAGGTCAAAGCCCCTTTTAGTGTTGTCATTCCACTTATGCGTAAGAATCTTTGGTAGTCATTTACTGTTGGTGGCAATATGAGGTGCAAACCACATAGGATTCCTTTCCATCTATGAGAATCATTGTAGGATTTCTTTTTCATCTAGTATTACTTGTGTGAGCTCCAGCTAGTGGTGACCCATCTAAAACCTTGTTGAAATTTGCAAGCTAGTGACTAGTAGAGAAGTGGCCCTTCAATGAAACTAGAGGAAAACCGGTGGGGATAGAAACATCATGTCAATGGTGCATTAGAGCAAGTGGTTACCACACTAGAGGAATGCCACAAGAAAGAGGGAGTTCCTTTTTCCCAATCTAACATGTTTTAGATATTCTTATGTGGCACATGAAATTATATCACGACAATGATGATGCAAGTTTTCTTCTTATTGCTTGGAAGTCCATGAAATAGAGAAAAAGGAACTACTTTTGATTTATGCCTTGGTGATTGTTGGGACCCAACTGAAATGGTGACGCCAAGTGAGTGTGGTGAAGCCCTTTATTTGTAATAAATCCCAGTTGGGGCTGCTATTCAGTATCAATTGTAGCAACATTGGAAGCGGTACATTAGGATATTCAGCACTGTTGTTAGGATTTGAACCCCTCAATTATAAGGAAATGTGAAACATCTGAGGTCAAGAGTGTGTTTTGCCCCTGCCTGAAGAGATCAGATATTTCCTTCTCCAACAAGGGTGTACTCATCAGTTCAAGTACTATACAGAAGGTCATATAGACTATGTAATGTACTGTACTGTACAGTCCCTACCAAAAGTTTTCGTGATTGCAATTCAGACCATTCGCTTTCCTTTGCACAATCTTGAATGCACTTGATATTTTTTGTATTGCACAATCAACATTCATATCTTACTCAATCCCAATCAAGCATATCAAATTTTGGTTTCAAAAAACCCCAAACTCCATTTTTGGTGAATTTTTTCATTTAATTTTCATGGTTCTACATGATAATTCATAGAAAAATATTGGGGACAATTTTTTTTAATTCAATTGTGGATATATGTAGGAAACATCCATATGCACATTTTTCCTTCAACAAGCATTTGTAAAAAAGTTTCACAATTCCCTCTATAGAGATCTCAATGTTAGTTTGAAATTGCCCTAAATTTGAAAAATAGATATCTCTTTATTGAAATTAGATTTTTCTATTTGTTCTTCACATAGAAATTGATTTCATACATTTGAACGTGATGGTGCAATTATTTTGCCAAAATCTAATTACAATAAAGAAATATTTATTTTCCAAATTTAGGACATTGTCACCTCAACATTGAAATCTCTATAGAATGAATATTCAAACTTTTTTACAAATGCTTGTTGAAGGAAAAATGTGTATATGGATGTTTCCTACATATATCCGCAATCGAATTAAAAAAATTTGTCCCCAATATTTTTCTATGAATTATCACGTAAAACCATGAAAATTAAATGAAAAAATTCACCAAAAATGGAGTTCGGGGTTTTTTGAAACTAAAATTTGATATTCTTGATTGGGAGTGCGTAAGATATGATTGTTGATTGTGCAAATCTAAAAATTTCAAGTGCATTCTACATTGCATGAAGAAAACAGAATGGTCTGAATTGCAATCACGGAAACTTTTGGTAGGGGACTGTACAGTAAATTCAAAAGACTTCCATTGTTTGAGGTTGTCTTCATGCGTCGTCATGTGCATTTGATGTCTCAACATTCTTTTGGTTTGTCTTCTTGTTTTTCCACATGATTGGTACTCCTGATAGCAAGCACAAAGTGTGGCAAGGCTGTCTGTCTGTGGGGCTTGAATTGAATCAGAAAATGAAACCATGGAGTGATTGAGCATATTGGAATCCAGCAACAACTACATTTCAAAGGGAGCTTCAGTTGATATTACACAATCAGTTAATTAATGACTTATTAACAACTTAGTTCGCTCCTGAGCAAGTAGACCCTTCTTCCCAGCTGATATGGGTGCACATGGAATCCATATCTTCTGCAGGAAATATGCCACATTTGCACTGAATCCCGCACTCCTTGAAACTTGAAACTTGAAACAGGGTCTAAGATGTCGTAAGTTGCAAGACCCACATGCATGGTCAGATGGCAAGAAAATGTGCACCATTTGGTTCCACGACTTACAACGTTAAGTGGCTTTACTACACAAGTCTCTGCTTCAAAGTCAGTTATGAATTTATCAAAAGATAAGACTCACAACTGTACCGTCCCTGCTCTATCTATCTTTCTATAGGAGTTCATGATCTGAGCACATTGGAATATTCTATTGCAATAGATCTCCCGTAGTATTGATCGACAATTATAGATCAATGAGTGATGGCTTTCAAAGTTCAAACTGTTCTTTAACGGATTGAAGTCCACTCAACTCCAAATTCTTGAGGCCTGGCCAACTGAAGTCGGTGGTTAGCCTGTTCTCCCTTAACGGAGTGTCGGTGGTTAGCCTGTCAACGACGGAGTTGATGTTTTTTGAGGACCATAGCTTCAAAGTTCAAACGCCTTGTGACGGAGAAGTGACTGACAGAGTGGCAGGGTTTCCAGTTGATAATCATCCCTGAAAAACGAAGTTAACGTACAGCCCGCCTTACACCGACTGCCCCACTTACAAGAAAGGTCCATTGTGTAAGACTGTAAGGGCATGCAGATCTAGAGCCCAGGCAAAATTATACTGGAAATAATAATATCACAATGAAGTACTGACCCTGTTGGATGTCGACGTTCCTCCCATTCATTGGTGCCCGGTGGGTGCCGCACTGAATGCAATTTACTTTTAGCCAGCCTCATGTGGAGTACTGGCTGGGCACCATCTTGTTAAATTATTGCAAGGTGCACAAATTATGCACAGTACAGTACATTGCATTTCTGAACTGGTATGATTTTTACTCACCAATGAGGGAATATAGCACTCTCCCTTCCTCACTCGAAAATCGATTGAAAAAGGACTGTTTCCTCTATCAATGGAAATTGTCCTTGTGTTTCCAAAAAAAAAAACGATTGGAAATTTAAAAAAAATAAAATTATATATATATATATATATATATATATATATATATATATATATATATATATATATATATATATATATATATATATATATTTGATTTTAAAGTTTGACGGAAGAGGATCACCGCGACTTGTCATGACTGACTTGTACCGTACCCAGGTGGTCACGGTCGGCAGAAAAATCAATTTAAAAAACAAAAGTTGAATTTCTTGAAAATTATTTAGGAGGGTTGTTGTAAAACAAATGACTTCTTTTCTAAGAATGCGTAAATGTCAAGATGCTATTGTTTGTTGATATGAAGAGCTAACTTCATTGATGTGTTGTGAGTAGGAGTGACTAGAGGTCCTTTGTATAGTGAAGTTAATTGTTCTTTATCAATCTTCAAAGGTTGTGGGATATTTGAAGCAAAGTGGGAGCTCCAAGAAAAAATGAAGTAATTGTATAAGAAACAAAACTTCAGACCTCATTTAAGCATTATAAATCAACCTTTTTCAAAATGTGAACAACCAAAATTTGGAAAATCAAGTTACATTTCACCTCTAAAAACTTGTTTGTGATTTGGAATCTTTGAAAGAAAGTTATAGAGGTATAAAGTTCAATTGTGAAAACAATTATTGCATAATTTTGACTTGACTATGAGCGGTTGAGCTCTTTCATGTCCTAATTTACATATCTCACATGGATTGTTGTACCTCCTACCTCCCCACTTCTACAAAGAACTTGCCTTCTCTCCACAAAACAAACACTAAATGTAGCATAAAGATATGTAGGATATAAATGTAGAATGTGACAACGTACAAAATGTTGAAAATTAAAACTTTGAAAATTTTATTCATTCTGAAAGCACTTGCCAAACCACTTTCCAAATTCAATTAATTATTCAACATGAAATGCCAACCCTAACCACTGAATACAGTAGTTCATTATATTATTAATTCCGAAATTTCTTTGACCATTTCAAGCCAGTAATTATCTAGTCTAACTAATGAAATACAAGCATTGAAAGCCTATTGAAAGGCCTAAAATGAACTACTTCTATTCATGAAAGCCTATTGTCACTTTTAGATACACCTATTATATACACTTTGAAACCTACTTTGAAAATCCATAGTTTATTCATTCTATGTCAGAAAATGCATAAAAAGAGAATCTAGAATCCTCTTTTGACTTCCAACAACATCCAATAAAAAATTAGGCAATTCAATAATAAAAACTATATTCAATCACTTATTTGAAAGCATTTAAATGTAGTTATTTTAAAAGATGAAGGATAGAGGGAGGCACTCTTTGAAGGGCCCAAATTCTTTTGAACAAGTGTTTATGTTAGATGCAATCAATTCAGATAGGACCACCCATTCTACACAAAGGAGGGATGCCCAACCTGCTGGGTGCACTAATTGTCTAATTCAAGCCAGGCAAGGCGCTCAAACTTGGAATGTTTTTTTTTTCGTTTTCAAGGTTGGAACAAATAAGGTCATGACACATGTCCCAAGTTGCACCAAATTGCACATGATGTAGTAAGCAAGAAAGTAGTTCGGCTACGAGCGGAATTTGAAGACTCTAGATATTGGCTATGAGTTTGGAACACTTTTTGGCTTCCAAAATTCATAGTAATTTCAATTTCAACAATGAAATTACAAAAAATTCACAATTCCAATATTGCTTATCTCTCTACATGAGTAAAAAAATCCACTACCTCAAACTACTCCTCATCTATCATGAAATTGCTTAAGTGATCGGAAATGGGTGGTTCTACCTTAGTATGCATAATGGATGGAGTTGAGGGATTGGCTCATTAACTCTTATTCTCCAAAGGCCCAATCAAGGGGTCAAATCAAAAGCCCAATGCAAATGCACATGTGTTTTGGTTGTAGGATTAAACTTAAGCTAATAAGCCTTAAGGTATGTTCTCACTTGGTGTTAAAGAGTATTGTTACTCAGGGTTTTAGGAACAAATTCACATTGCAAACATCACTTCTAACACCAAGTGAGAACATATCCCTAACCCCTTAGCACCTGAAGTGGCCATGAAGAGGTGGAAAGCGCAAAATTAACATGCAAAGAAACAAACTAATTGTTTTTGTTGATAATTTAAGTAAGATCACAACTAAAGATATATATGTTTGCACTTGGTGTGAAAGAGTGTTGTTATTGAAGATCTTTGAAACGAATTTAGACCTACATCTAGACCGGATTTACATTACAAACATCACCCCTTATACCAAATACCAAGTGCAAACAGACATTAGACTCCTAGAAAGTAAAGAGAAAGTTTGATAACAATCCCAAGATTCAAAATTTATAAGGTCTGACAAATGAAATATAGGCATTGATTATCACGGCTAGCATATGCAAGATGAACACTTTTGCAATGACAACGTCATACTCAAGTATAATAGATTTAATAGTAAAGTAAACTCCAATTTTTATCAGGGGTGTCAAAGAAAGGCTTAACTAAGAATAGTACAAAAGAAACACACTACCAAACTCCATCAAACCCCAGCTTTGCTACTTTAAGGAATTTCGTCATGTGTTTTTCTCAAATTCCAGCTCTTGGTCCTTCCGATTGCACACACTTTTAGATTAATTCTAATGTGAGAAAATATTAAAATAAAGAATTTACATAACTATATTACATGCTTCAAAGAACTAAATAATTGTACCCAGTATCTCTTAGGAACTGTAAGAGAAGTAAACTACACAAAATAATATTTCGTAGTAAAATTAGGTTTTCTAAACAATTAGGTTGCCTTACCCCAAGAAAGCTACTCTACAAGCAATCAAAGTCAATAGACATTTCTATAGATGGGTGAATGCAAGAAACACCTGTACTATTTTGTGTCACACCTTGCGTGCTAATTTGTTTTTTGGCCATAACTTTTGCATTCTGGCTCCAAATGACTCAAGATTTACATGTAAAGTACTCATGACTATTATACACCTTGCGTAATTTTTTTATATTTTTCAAAAATAGCTTACTGTCCAAAAATAGCCCCCAATTTTATGCTACACTTGTCAGTTTGGAGGTTTTTAGTACTATTTAGTACCCCAAAAAACTAATTTTGAGCTGAAATTTGGAGGGGATGGTCTTCTAGTAGACTTATAGCTACTGACCAAAGGGATCTTAATAGTAATTAATTGTATGTGGTGTGGAAGTCCACAAAGTGAGCTTCTTTTTGTTTGCATTTTGTAACATATAAAATATTATTTTGGAATTTTTTTGGATGAATGACCATCTCCATAGAGTTTTTACAAATGGCCAATTTTTGTTTTATGTATTTACTTTTGTTTCCTATTTTTAACTAATTTAAACATCAAAGTATCCATTTTCTTAAGATTTGGCACTTTTCTAGTTATCATGCTTAAAGAATTTTTCTATGCATTTCCTTTCGTGGTTACCTTCATTTTAAAGGTGCATACACTAGCCATATTTTTTTTGTTTTAAAAAAATTATTTTTCTAATTTTATAATATTCCAGAAAAAAAATCATGAATATTGTAAAAACGCAACAAAATCGACAGGTGTTTCTTGCATTCACCCAGATACTTCCATTTGTACACATGGAAGTTCATGAGTCCCAATTACAATAATAGCTAATTCAAAAGTAGTGTATTCTTGTACATGAACAGTAAATATTTATATAGTGTCAATGTCAAAAAATTAGTGAGGGGCAACCTAATTTCACCGTATTTTGTGTAGCACAAGGCGCTTTCCAGGTCGTGTCGTTTTTGTCATGCCCATGAAAGAAATTCTTGAATCATGTTAAGTTAGTCCTCATCACTGGGCAGCTTCAATTTTTTGCGATTCCTGCTAACTTATTTCTGAAGATTGTTGCACCATCAGCAAATAGCTTACCATCGTGGTTGTTCAAGGCAGTCTACACTCCACCACTGGAAGGGCTCAGAACTTCCCCACACATCACGAGAAAAATGGAAGAAGGAAAAAGACAACGAATCGGTGAAATACCGACAGTATAATATCCCTCCAAGTGAGTGATCTTGCCAAATGAATCTGTTCCTCGTCCTGTAGCATATTATGAACGTCGATCGCAGCGCTTTCAGGGTAAAGTTTCTTGTCCTCTACCTGCTTGCACTAGACTAGAATACTAGACTCTCCTCTCGATCGATGAGCCCACCACAGCCACCCAGTTGATGCGCAATTTCTTCCCCACCACCCAAGAGTCTTGAATGCCTCGGAGTCCGCGCGTCCAGTTATGGACACAGGAAACATTGGACAACCTATGATTTGGGAAATTATGGCACCATATGCGTTTAATTTGTAAGCATTCATTCGAGGCTTCCTTTTGAATCCCACCTTCACTCCGGCCAGCTTCAAGTTGTGTACACAGGGAGAGACTCATTGGACATAAATTTTGTTTGTGGAGAGAAGACATGAATGAACAATCTGATTTGCATTGGAAAGAGCCACCGTGGGTGGCTGGCCGGACTGGAACCCGTGGAGCTCGTGGAACTCGTGGAATTCTTCGAACTCTGGGAATGGCCGCCGATAGATCCTGTCCGTTCATTCGACGGAAGCTGCTGGAGAGGATCGTAGTAACAATGTGCAGTAAGGTCTACTTCATTTACGAATTTTTGAAATCGTAGGAAAGGAAATTTCACATCTGCCAACTTTGACAGCCTCCGGAGGGCTCAAAAATTGGTCTTTGATCATGAAATTTTTACCACAACTTCATCTTTAAGTTAATTATATGTGTGTCAAATTTCAAGGCCAAATGATTTACACAAAAAAAGATATTCGAAATCTACCAACATGTGTAGCTGTGAGAAAAATTTCACTACTGCCAACTTTGACACCCTCCCAAGGACTGAAATTTTTTCTTTTGCTATGGATTTTTTTTAATAGGACCATCTATATGTTGATTACATGTGTGAAAATTTTCAAGTCCAAAAGACCCCTACAAAAATAGATATTCAAAATCTACCAACATGTGTATTTGTGAAACAATTTCACTACTACCAACTTTGACACTATCCAAAGGATTGAAAAAGTGTTTGTTTACCATGAAATTTTTATGATGAAATCATCTCTATGTTAATAACATGTTTGCCAAATTTCAAGTTCAAAAGATTCACACAAAAAAAGATATGCTAGTTCTACCAACATGTGTACTTGTGAGAACAAAAATTTCAGCCCTCGGGATAGTGTCATTTTTTGGGTTAAAACTTCACACAGATGTAGAAAGTCATTCTCACAACTACACATGTTGGTAAAATTAGAATATCTTTTTTTTGGTAAATATTTTGACCTTGAAATTTGGCATACATTTTATCAATATAAAGGTGATCTCATGCCAAAAGTTTCATAGTAAAATGTTTTTTTTTCAGCCCTTGGGAGGGTGTCAAAGTTGGTAGTAGTGAAATTTTTCTCACGGCTACACAGGTTGGTGGATTTCGAATATCTTTTTTTGTGTTAGTCATTTGGCCTTGAAATTTGGCACACATATAATTAACTTAAAGATGAAGTCGTGGTAAAATCTTCATGGTCAAAGACCAATTTTTGAGCCCTCGGGAGGCTGTCAAAGTTGGCAGATGTGAAATTTCCTTCCCTGCGATTTCAAAAATTCGTAAATGAAGTAGACCTTATTGTACAATCGGGCAATGGTCCTCTGCATGCTAGGAAGGTCTAATGCCTTGCTAGATGTCGAAGAGGGACTTTTGAGCAATTAATGCTACCGGCTGAGGAGCTACACAAGATAATTTGGTCATTGTAGAGGTTCCCTTTTCGAAAATGCAAAACTAAGGAACCCTTGCCTCATTGATAAACAATGTTATGCTTGTTGATGTTGGTGCTCCATTGGCCATCCTCAATTTAGCTAGACAATTGAAAACCAAAAGGGTTGTTATTCCTATTAACCCCTAAAGGACCAAGTATCCATTCAACATGCGCAAGAAATCTTGGGTAGGTTCCTATGAAGTCATTTTTGGTCAGATGTTCATGAAATTTGAATTCAATTTGTAAACATGTACCTCCCTGGTGAAAAAACTAATTACTTTTCTAATCAAGTGCCTGGATCAAAATTTATCTTGCCTTGGACTTGTTAAACAACTCAAGCAATTTGGAAATCTTTTGGAAATCTTTTGCAAAAAATCTCATCAACTTTTGAAATTTGGCGTGTATGCAATTAAAAAAATATGGTATACAATTTTCCAAAACAAAAAAAAATGTAGTCCTCAAATCACATTCTAAGAGGAGTCAAACTTTGTTAGCTATGTTCTCGGCTATGTTGGGGCTGTTTGAGGAAAAAAAACATTTTCTTCTAACTTCAAGTCCTATTATCTTGCAATTTGTGAAGTCAAAATTTTTATGAATTTTTTTTTTGCATATTCCAAATTTTAATCTTGAACTTTTTATCGTTCAAATTTCAAATAAAAAATTTCCTCATTGCACAAGAAATCATTAAAAAAAATGACTAGTCTATTGCTAATTCATTTAACCTCCTTGCATTGCAGGGTGGTTTAGTGTAAGCTAAACATCTCAATTGCTTCAAAAGAATATCATGAGTGAAACTAACATCATATACTTATGAATGGTCAAAATACTCATTTTTGTGTAGAGCAAAAATTTTATTCTAAGAGGGCCCAAAGTCTATTGACCGTGTTTTGTAGGAATGAAAAAAAAAAAAATTCTTACTAAGTTAATCATTATAATCTTTCAATCTACACGATCAAATGGTTTGAAATTTTTTCCACATTCTTGTAAAATACTTTACTTGAGAGTTTTTTTTTTTAATTCAATTTTCATTTTTTAAATAATATACCAATAAATTGCAGTTTTTGACAATGTCTCCTTGAAAAAAACCTCGGTCCTTTAGAAGGTTGCCTCTGCACTTGAAAAAGAATATATTGGAGGTTCAAGTTGTTTTTTAAAATATTTTGTGTGGTGCAAAAGCCAACTCAATATCTAGCTTTGAAGCTAATTGCTTCCATGGTCATGGGATGAAATATGTGGATGAGTTATAATTATTCATCCAAACGTATATACATTCATCCTTGAAAAGCAATATTAACTATTGCATTGGGCAATTAAGGTAGGAATTCTTGATTGAATATAGTATAAAGTTCAATAAAGTTTTAAAGTTGACAAATGTAATCTGGTAGATGCTTTAAAATAAAAAGATTTATGTTTCTGTACAATGTTTATTTTTGGAAGAACTAATGTTCCAACAATTTTGACATTTAGTTTTAGAAATACATTTTTCCAACCTTGTCCACTAGGTCAAGCTTTAACCCCTAAGTGCCCAAGCCTATCCAAGTGCGTTTTTCCTATTAAAAAAAGGCATGGGCTATAGTTATTTCCAATGAATTAAATTAATTTCTTTCAAAATCTAACCATATAGATGTTCAAAGAGATTAATTATTAGTATGCATACCAATTTTGAGAGCAAAATTGCATAGGAATTGTGAGATTATAACAAGAAAAATGTGCATATTTTATTTTTAGTATGTAGCTGCTCTCCACAATGTTTGGGATATTTGCATACAAGAGTTTTTTTGGATTGAAGGTGATATGAACAAGTACAAATTGTGGTAGCACACTAAAATGCACTTCCAAAAACCTTAAGTTTAACCCCTAAATGTAAAAACTGCGTTTTTTGGCAACATAGTGATTTTGGGCAGCTCACTACGAGTGGAGTTTTTATTTTTTTTCTTTGAAAATTTTACACAATATGCGCCCAAAGAGTAGCTTTAAGGCCCAACAATTTTCATACCTTTTGATTTCATGGTTAAAAAGTTATTGCATGATATGTGATTTTCATTGCTCGGCGGGCAGCCCGGGCAGCTCAGAAAACTTCTTTAAATAATTTCAAAAAAAAAAAAAAAAATTTGAAATTGGTTCTTTAGATTTATATAGAAGTGTGAAGCTTTGAATCATTCAATTTGGATCAATGAGTCAAAAGTTATGAGGAGTTGAAGTTTGTGGGTAGGTATGGTTTTGAGAGACTCCATACCTACCCACAAACTTCAACTCTTCATAACTTTTGACTCATTGATCCAAATTGAATGATTCAAAGCTTCACACTTCTATATAAATCTAAAGAACCAATTTCAATTTTTTTTTTTTTTTTTGAAATTATTTAAAGAAGTTTTCTGAGCTGCCCGGGTTGCCCGCCGAGCAATGAAAATCACATATCATGCAATAACTTTTTAACCATGAAGTCAAAAGGTATGAAACTTGTTGGGCCTTAAAGCTACTCCTCGGGCACATGTTGTGTAAAATTTTCAAAGAAAAAAAATAAAAACTCCATTCGTACTGAGCTGCCCAAAATTGCTATGTTGCCAAAAAACGCAGCTTGGTCCTTTAGGGGTTAAATGAAGAGCTATCAAACTCATTACACAATCCACCTTGCAATTGTTGAAACACATTTTTTTTATAAATAAAAATTGCATAACTCTAAATTAATAATTGAATGTTAAATTTTTTTTTAGCAATTAAATAGAAGAACCATGGCATTAAAAAAACAAAGAACAAAGACAGCCAAGCTTGAAGAGATAAATACAAAAACAGAAACAACAGAGACAGTTAAATTACTGAAACAAGCAAAGAAAAGGGCCCTTCTTGTTCCAGATGATTCTAGTACATCAATCCTGTAAGCTACGATTAAAGAGTGGATCCAAATGCTATCAAACTTGGTCTAAATGATAGGAGCATGATGAGGGCGATGGTAAGCCTCAATTGCACTGCACATCCCAAATCAAGAAGCATGTTCCATAAAGCATTGTGGATGTAGTCCAAGGGCCAACGGGTTTGAGCAAAGACTTTATTATTACAAGAAATTCACATTAGCCAAAGCAAAGAACCACTGAGGAGAGAATGTTCAAATTTTCAATGGTGAAAATCATAAAAGTATCATGTACTCCTTCCATTGGGCCCATTTTCAAAGCAAATGGATAAGGACAATTTTTTAGATCTCAATTCAAGTAAAATTGGCATGCTTTGCTTGAAGTTAGGACACTACAAGAGAAAGGGGTGTTTTAAGTGAGTTTTTAAGTATAATCCTAGACACATGATTTTAAGTAATGACCTTTAAGGAGATTTTCAACAAAATTTTACTTAAAACATATGAGTTTTTAGTAGAATTTTGCTGAAAATCTCCTTAAAGGTCATTACTTAAAATCATGTGTCTAGGACTATACTTAAAAACTCACTTAAAACACCCCTTTTCTTATAGTGGGAAATCAAGTAAAATTTGTAAAATTTTACTCTTCCACAATGGTACATATATGCCTTTGAGGACCTCTCAAAAATCAAATATTTACCTTTTTCAGTGAAAAATAAAAAAATTTCAATACTTAACTTTCAAAACTATCCATAATTTTTTGTTAAATGATCAAGAGAATTTAACTACCCACGCCAAAGTTTTAGACTAGAAGACAAAGTTTCGGGTCATAAGCATTGTCTAGTCAGGCATGTTTTCTACTAGAATTTGAAGTTGTCTCAAGATATTGTAGTAATTTTGCAATTTTTTGTATTCATTTACAAAAGGAAATATACTATCAACTATTTCATGATGTTTCAAAATTGCTTTTCAGTTAATTTTTACTCAAAAAAAATTCTTTGATCTAGGTGCTTGTCATTTGCTTTTATTATTTAATTCAAAGTCATGATGCTTAAATTTTTAAATACCAAGCGACACATATTCAATGGTTGAGAGTGTTATTTAATCTTATTCAACATGATTTTGAAAATTCATTATTTTGTAATGGATGTTTGAAATTTATTATAATATTTAGTATGTGTAGTAATATTTATTTTATTCCAAGAGTCCTATTAATAACTTTCTAGCTAACTTTGAGCTTTATTTAATTGGATTGGCTTTGGGTAGTGTAAATAGACCATAGTGATCGATAAGAACCAATTGTTAATAAATTGGTAGATATGGACGAATTGAAAGATATGAAAAGATTTAAATCAATAGGTGGTAACTGTTCAAACCGCTTTGACTTCTTTGTTTAAGTCGAAAAACTTTCCAATAGGCAATTTAGTTGTTCCTGGTGAATTGGACGCTCCTGCAATGGCATGAAGCTTGCAGTTTATTTCTGGCGTGAGTGCCAATTCTATTTTCTTTGCTATGTTAATCAAAGTGAATGTTACTTTGAATGTGTCTAATTTCCCAATTATTTTGCAATTGGTTGAGTCAGTCATTTACTTGGTTACTATTAAAGTTGTTGTGAAAGTTGTGTTATGTGTGTTATAATTTAATTTCTAATGGAAGACATGCTGAGTTATTTACCCCTAGCACTAAGGCTGTGGAGTGAATGTGAAATAGAGAGAAGACAATCGTTGTAGTCTAATTGGAAATGGTGAGGATTGTATTATCATAGGCTCCAATTGGCTAATTAATTAAGACTAATTGATTCGTAAATAAAAAATCCTACTTGGTATGAATTGTGACAACTCAACAATTAACATAATTTCCATTAACAAATCTCCCCTGTGTTCGAACCTTAAATTACTACAGTTTTTTTTAATCTTCATAAAAACCTATTTAATAGTATGCCTATATGAATAGGTTGATTTTAGATTGTTTTTGACAAAATGAAATATTCATTTGCAAAAATGATTCTATCTATCATTGAAAACTCTCAAGGGAAGATTACATCATAACAAAGAATAGGGGGTTAAATCACCCCTCACTCTAAAGTATGCCCGTGCTACTTTGGTGAGCAAAGGGGACCTTAGGGATGACTTTCCAAACTCTGCAAGTTATTAGGTAAGAGAAATGAGGAGTCATTACTAAACAAGGTGCCGTAGCTCTCTGGTTGGGACAAAGTGGACGGTGTCCTAAATATTCTTGGAAAGATGGTGGGAACAAGCATCAATGACTCTAAAGAATGCAAGGATCTAAGTTGTAAGTCAAAAATTATGGCTCCTCAAAATTGACAGTGTTTCGGCAACAAATCCAAGGTGTGGGATATAAGGGAGGGGATTCCAAGAGGAATCCTTCGTCAAAATAGAAAATGTCATATGTTTTTGGAAAGATAATAAGATAAGGATTCAAGAATGTTAAGGCTCACAAAGAGCTTAGCTATGATATAAAACTTATGGGTAAACAAAGGAGGTAGAGTCCCGGAGAATAACACCTAATAAAAGACTAATTTTTAGAGGACTATACCTTTTTTGATATTCTTATTGCATTTAAGAAAGTGAGTAGTTCAAATTGATCTAAAGAAAAGTTAGATACAAAAATAAAATTGTGCTTTAAATGTGGAGTCTAAAGCTGACAATTATCTTGACAAAAAGATCAGAAGACCTTAGAGCTTAGTATTGAGTCTAAAGCAAAGAAATTGGGTAGTAGATTGTAAGTGGGGAGTGTGTCTTGGATATCTTGGAGATTTATAGAAGGGAAAAATCCACCAAATCTTGTAAAGAGTACTATGAGGAGGGGTGGTCTCCCTCCTCCCTCGCAAATGGTGTATGGTGAGCCATAGTAGCTATGGATGGTAAAGTTGGTGATGGAGCCTTTGTTTGACCGTGAAGTGCTCTTGGAGTAATTGCAAGAAACATATGTTATTTTATCAGGGATGCTAGCATGTGAGCCTGTGAGCTTGTGAGCCTGTGAGCTTGTGAGCCTATGAGCCTCCACTTTTTTGTTCCATTTAGGGTTTGTAAATTTGTCAACGACCTATGACCGTGGAATTAGATGTAAGGATCTTTGGTCTGAATGAACAACAAATGAATATGTCACTATGCAATTTGTACTAAAAAGTTGAACTAATATATTTCCAAAAATTAAGATATAGTCAAAATAGATAATGTTTATAAGCACACGGTGAAAATAAATGTAGTCGTTTAGGATGTCTCACTATAAAGCACGTACATGTAAAATTGCAATACATCATAACACCATCATAGGGGTGACATTTATGAGGTCTAAAAGAGAGGGAGCAACAAACGTGGGCCGTACAAGCTAAATATAATCTAGCAAGTGGCAACAAGCAAAGGCTCTAAACATTATAAGCACTAGATTATGAACAATGCTTTTGAATGATTAAGTGATAAATGTAGTCTTCATCAATGGCCTTTATGCAAAATTAAAGGATGAAAATGGTCCACCTATTATATTTTATTTTTATAACTATGCTTTAAAATTTTAAAAATATATATTTTGGACTTAAAATATTTAAAATAGACATAGTAGTCATATCTTATATACCAAATAAATGTATTAATCCCAAATGATCTAAACGCTAATTTTTCTAGTCAATGCCCCTTTTTTTTAACTATCTTTTTTCACAATTTTAAAAAATAAAAATAAAAATGATTTTAAGAAAATAGAATACATAATAAATCCAATGGTAGTAGTTTTATAGAATTCCAAGTTAAACTCCGCTTTGTGGAATTTTATAAAGTTTAGTGGTGAAGTGCGATTCAAGGCTCATGATTTACAAAAGATGCAATATCCTACAACAATATGCACATTGTCTCCACATAATAAAAAATAATGGATAAAGGATCCATACCTTTTGAAAGATAGTTAATAGACATGCCCAGATCAACCACTGTAGCATCAAAAAGCTTTTTTTATCTTACTAGCCAACTACCATACACTCCACATTTCTTGCCACTTCATCTTCATAGAAGTGTCCATTGCTGAAGTTGCCAACATCCGAAGCTTTTCTTCAATCATCTCTAAATTTTCAACATGAATTTCATAGTGATGAGTTTCATAGTTTCATATGACTTTTTTTCACTTGCTCCAAGAAAGGTGTAGTGTGCTTAGAATCTACAATGGGGAGCTAATTCTTTAGTTTTGAATGAAAAGCTACTTTCACCTTCTCAACAACTTTAGAGACCCATTCATCAAGTATTCAAATGTACTTGCAGTCCAATCTACTGGATTGGATACTTCTCATAGATTTTCTGTGAGCCAAAACAGCAACGTCCCCGAACTCTTGTTGTACAAAGTAAATGATGTATAAGAATAAGCAAAATTGCACATGATGACAAATATTACATATAGTAGACCAACATAATACTAATTCAATTTAACAACAAGAACAAATAAAAAAATGATAATGAAATATAAGGAATCACCAATTGACTTCATATAATGCTACCAACATAATTGCAATGTCCTCATTGACCTCCAAAACAATACTTTCAATAGCCTAATGCCACATGAAGTTGTCCGCATGATTGCGGTTGATAATAGGCAACCATGCTTGCAAATGGTGATTGCCATTCCACTCCAAAAAAATCTTGCTAGAAAAAACTTTGAAATCTTCATCATTTTTGAATTTTTTTCCTCAAATGTAGCATTTGCCCACACCTAGTAGGCACTCCACAATTTAATAATATCATTCATAACATTTACTATCTTACCCTTATTGTTTTCCAAGGCCACATAGAAAACTCCATTTTCTTCCATGTAACCACAAGTAACAAAGTTTGAAGCAAGTCTTGACAACTGTCCAAAAAATCATACATAATAAAAGAATATTGATTTTTGATTTTGCCCTTGATTCCTTAACCTCTCAAGACGAGAAGAAGTGTTTACAATCTTCATCGTTAAGAAGTTATGCAATTGTAATTCCGACTAATCTTTAGAAAGAAGCTAAAATACAACAATTAATCTCTGTGCTTGTGGATCTTTTTGTGTCAACATCTTTGAAATAATGTTTAAATCAAGATTTAAAAAATTATAGTTAATGTATATGTATTGTACAACATATAATTCAATATAATAGCTATTGATAGCTATGCGCTAAGAAAGCCCAATTTTTTTTGCATTTGATCAAATTGTAGCATAAGTTGCAAGTAAATTTGAATCCCAAAAACTTTGGCCGTTAACAATTGTGCATTAGAAAGGCAATTTTTTTTTAGCATTTGACCAAATTGTAGCATATGTCACAAGCAAATTTGAACCCCCAAAATCATGGCCATTAATAGTTGTGCATTAAAAAGGAAATTTTTTTTTAGCATTTGACCACTTGTAGCACATGTTGCAAACAAATTTGAACCCCCAAAACCATGGCCATTAACGGTTGTGCATTAGGAAGTTCTTAAAAATTTTAGCATTTGACCAAATTGTAGCATATGTTGCAAGCAAATTTGAACCCCAAAAACTCTTGCCATTAATGGTTGTACACATTAGAAAGTCCCAAAAAATTTCAACATGTAACCAAATTGTATTAAATATTGCAAGCAAATTTGAACCCCAAAAACCGTAGTCGTTAACGGCTGGGGTTTAAGAAGGCAAAAAAAATTTCAACATTTGACCAAATTGTATTGAATAATGCAACAAATTTCATCCCCTAAAATTGTAGCCGTTAACAACTGGGGTTTAAGAAGGCAAATTCTTTTTCAGCATTTGACCAAATTGTATTAAAAAATGCAACAAATTTCATCCCCAAAAATCGTAGCCGTTAACGGCTAAGGTTTAAGAAGGCAAAAAAAAATTCAGCATGTGACCAAATTGTATTGAATAATGCAACAAATTTCATCCCCCAAAACCATAGCCGTTAACGGCTGGGGTTTAAGAAAGCAAAAAATTTCAACATTTGAACCCCAAAAACCGTAGCCGTTAACGGCTGGGGTTTAAGAAGGCAAAAAAATTTCAACATTTGAACCCCCAAAATCGTAGCCGTTAACGGCTGGGGTTTAAGAAGGCAATTTTTATTTTAGCATTTGACCAAATTGTATTGAATAATGCAACAAATTTCATCTCCCAAAATCGTAGCCGTTAACGGCTGGGGTTTAGGAGGGCAAAAAAATTTCAACATTTGAACCTCCAAAACCGTAGCCGTTAACGGCTGGGGTTTAAGAAGGCAATTTTTTTTTCAGCATTTGACCAAATTGTATTGAATAATGCAACAATTTTCGTCCCTCCAAACCGTAGCCGTTAATGGCTAGGGTTTGAGAAGGCAAAATAAATTCCATCATTTAACCAAATTTTAGTATATGTTGCAAGCAATTTGGCAACATCTAATCAAACTCATGTTGATTTGGAAGCCATTAATTGTGAGTGCATCTACAAGAGAAGAGAAGCTCTTTATACAAGTGTGGTAGTATGAGGTAAGACAACCCATGTGGGATATGTAAATTAGGATTACAATGAGCTCAACTACTCATACCTAGTTAAGTCAAAAGTAGGAATTGTATTCAATGTACAACTTTGGGCCTCATTTTGGCATAGTAGAATAACTTTTTTAAGAAAATTTTCAACTGAAAAAAGTTAGTAAATAAAGTTAAATTTTATTTCTAAAAATCCATTTGAGATTTTAAGTCTTAAATCAAAAGTTATGAACAAAATTGGAAGGGGCTAGAAGGGACATTTTTTTTAACATTTTCAAACATACTCATTGAATTTTGTCTATAACTTTCTTTTGGAGGCTCAAAATTACAAACATATTTTCGAAGATGAAAGTGATCTTGATTTACCAACTTTTTTGTGTTTAAAGGATTTTGAAAAAAATTATTCTACTATGCCAAAATGAGGTTTGAACTTCTACATTGAACACAATTCCTGCGTTTTGACAATGAGTGGTCAAGCTTTCATTTTTGAATTGTCTTATTTTCTTTGAGGATTCATGACAGATAGTGAATTTCATTATAAAAACAACCTTTCAACCATTCAATCTCACTAAATGTCAATGAAGTAATTCCTTCATTCAACTATAAAAAAAAATTGATGATAGATGGTCAAATGATAGTTAATATATGGTTTAATGAATTGTGATTGGATTCTTTGGATTTTTGGCAATCCATCTTCACATTTATGTATAAATTTGTTTATTTGGTCCTAGATTCAGCAAAAAAATTGTCATTTTTTTTAGCTAATTTAAGCCAAGCTTACTATATGAGTACGGCATTTGTTCAAGATCATTGTGGATGGACTTGGAAGTGGAGTTGATCTCGTAAAACAGATGCAATCAAGTGGCGACTTTGGAGACTAATTTATCATGTTTGATCACGTGAAGAGGGTGAAATCATAGACAACTATTGCTTGTCACATCTATAACTTTATTTATTGCAAAATCATGACCATTGTTGTTTGTAATACACAGACTGAAGGCACCAAAGGCCTGCTCATTTTTGGCGTTGTCCAAATAGGTCATGGTAGAAAATGAGGTGTCGGATCCAACCTTCCAAGGATTCATGTGTGATAGTGCTGAAGCCATCTTCAATGCAGTTTGCATTGTGTATGGGTCATGGGTTCCATTTGTTCCAATGGTAGACCGTAAAAGGACTTGCTTGTTCCACTGGACAATAAACATGTACAAGCATACAAAGAAGCTAATCACTAGATAATTATAGAACTAGCATATCCAAATCTACAAACAGTATAAGGATGCAACATCAATATCTGAAGTAAACAAGATGTTTCTAGAAATCAAAGCTTGGTGTACTTCTTTGGAGTTGCATTAGAAGTAGAAATTTGTGAACTGAAGGATTGGATCACACTGTGGTACTATCAATACCGTCAGTGCGGTGGATTTATAGAAATGGTAGTACCTTTAACCTCATTTTTTTTCTATTTTTTATCCTAAATTCTAAATTGGAATCCGTTTGAATAATAACTTCATTCATCATCTTTGCAGAATTTGAAAAAAGAGGAACTAACAGATGTCCCAATGTGCAACCTTGACGAAACAGTGCACTACAAACAAATACAAGCTTTTGAAAAATGTGGGTCTAACATGTTAATTGCCATATATAATGACTAGATTTGAGCCTTCATGTAGATGACCAATTATAGGGCTTACTCTATGGGGGCCCTTTTGGAAAAAAGCAAGGGAAAAAGCCCGTCTAAAAAGGATTTAAAATTAAAGAGAGCTATGGCATTTGGAAAGGGAAAGAAAATTGCAAATGCATTCAACAAGATGCTTGAAGCAAAATACTTATGCATTCAAATTCCACACTTGGAGGGAAAAGAGGTTTTCGGATCTAGCAAAGGAAATTGGATCTTCTGATCAATTTTGAAGGTGATATTCATCATTCCAACAAGGTTAACTTCTCTCATCCTCAGATTCAAATTAGATCGTCCATTGCTAGAATGCAACTTGGGACTATACAATTGAGGAGTTTAAAGCAATTATGCCCTACTCCTAATTTGTGTTGGAAAAGGATTGCAATACATTAGATCACATAGCAAAAATTTCACAATTCAAGGAAACAATGTCCCCTACATACAAAGGACAAAAAAGTGAGTATAAAGGTACGGTAGTTCAAATCAAGAATTTTTGGTTTTGTACGGACTAAATTGCATGAATATGCCATATTCTTACCCGAGCAGAGATCCCCGAGGTCTAGCTTGTTCTTACTGATACCAATTTTACTTGTACCAAAATCATTGAGCTTGAATAAGCTAGTTTCGCCTAAAGTCTACCAAACCAATGTCACCTCAACGTCTTTCACCTCGCCTAGGACATTTGAGCATAAGCTGTGGATTTATCTTTGACCAGCACATGCTGAAAGAATCTCTTCCATTCGGAATGGCAAGCAAATTTGTCAAAGTAGTAATTAAAATCACCGCAATATGTGGGAAAGTGTAAGGAATTTTACTACAAGTATGATTAGTGTGAACTTCCTTTTCTTCCATGGACTTAGTGCTATTTCTTATGCTTTCGTCCATGACTGAACCTGACCAAAAGGTTTATAACATCACACTTTTCAATTTTCCATCTTGTACATGTTCCCATTATAGAAGCATGAATGGAAGTCCCACTGGAAGCGTGGCATGTACTTAAATTGCAAATACCTTTTGTTACTTCTACAAACTAGATTATAAGATAGATACGTTCATCCATGTTCCTAGCCTTAGCTTGGATGAAGTTAAGCAAACAATTTTTATTGCCAAAATCATCAAGACGTACAAGTAAGTTAGTAGACAAATATTAGCATTATATGAAGTAGATATGTAGCAATGATATTCTATCTTCAAAATCTCCAAATTCAAGTAGCAAAAAAGTACATTCATATTCCAATATATATTCCTTGCTGCAATGAAAGAACATTTT
This sequence comes from Pseudisothecium myosuroides, assembly GCA_951799445.1. Classification (NCBI taxonomy): domain Eukaryota; kingdom Viridiplantae; phylum Streptophyta; class Bryopsida; order Hypnales; family Lembophyllaceae; genus Pseudisothecium; species Pseudisothecium myosuroides. The sequence goes on along the minus strand of OX637287.1, from coordinate 17,378,746 downwards.
ATTATGTACACAATGTTCTACATCCTATGATATTTTAATTGAATTTGTCTTCTTCTCATCCTTAGATTTGCCTCTAAATTATTTGTACTCTCACTTGATCAAACCACTTTGGGACGGCCTCTCAAAACATGATATAAATTCCAAAACATGCAAAAGCCCCAACTTTCCATGATTCTAGATCTAAAATCCACGGTCATGAGTCCCACAATAATAGGTTATATTTTTCTAAATATAAAATTTTTTATTGAAAAACATCAATCTTTTAACTTTTTAACCAAAAAATTTAGAAATTACATCATGTTCTAAATTTCTAGGCTCTAGGCTCACACAATCCCTGCTCACCGTTCTTAGGCTCACGCTCATACGCTCACATGCTAGCGTCGTTGTTATTTTATGTCACACTTCTCTAGATGATCTATTTTTTGGCCATAATTTTTGCATTTAGACTCAAAATGACTCAAAATATGTAGATAAGGTACTTATCACTATTCTACACCTTGTCTAATTTTTAGAAATATTTTACTATCCCAAAATATCTTCCAATTTTTGTCACATTTGTCAAATTTTTGTAATAAAGTAATGTCCAAAGAAACAAATTTGGAGCTGAAATTTGGAGAGGATAGTCTTATAGTAGACTTTTTGCTATTGTTCAAAGGATTTTTAAAATATCGTTAATTATATATTGTATAAAAGTCCACAAAATAACTTTCATTCTACTTGCATTTTGAAACATGTAAAATATTATTTTGGTGTTTTTTTAGTGATTGACCATCTCGATAGAGTTGTTACAAATGGTCAATTTTTTTTTTAAATTCTTTCCTATTTCTTCCTAATTAAAACATTTAAATATGTATTTTCTTAAGATTTGGCACTTTTTTAGTTCTCTTACTTAGAAAATTTTTCTATGATTTTCCTTGGTAGTTTCCTTTATCTTAAAGGTGTATATGTTGGCTATATTTTTTTTTAATTTAATTATTTTTTTAATTTTTAAGCACTCCTGAGTATTGTAAAACGCAACGACATCAACAAGTGTTTCTTGCAATCACCTTATAGCACTCTTTGGTTTTAATTGGATGGTGTGCTACTCCATGTTAGGCCATGACTAGTGAGTCCCAAGGTGAGTTCCAAGGTGAATTCTAAAGTGAGATTGTTTGGGCCTAGTGGGGAATTGGATATTGTTCAAGGGCACCCAGTAGTAGTGAATTGTACCACTACCAAGTGCTTAGACGTCAAAGGAAGTTCTACCCCATGTCATCAAATGACATGCCTGGTGTCTTGAAAGAATGAAGTAATGGAAGTCATGTTAGGAGATCGTAACCCCAATCGTGACCTTTGGTATCAGACTAGAAGTGAAGCGTTTCTAAAACACATCAATGAACTTAAAGAGATGAGTGTTACTAAAAGGCGCAACATGATATAAAAATCCACTAACAAGGCATTTCATTTATGTTTAGATAGCCCAAAGTTGAAAGTTTATTTTTTAGACTTGACACAAGATAATCCAAATTAGCAATTACAACCAAAAGATAAGTATAATTTCTTCCAACTAGGCATTGCTATCCCTTACCATTTGGTTTAATTACACAATTTGGCATTTCACTCTTAATGGCTACAAGGATTAATGGCCACCCCCAATTAATCTTCTTTGATGTGTTAGCTTTATTCCAATTGGAATTCTTTTGCTCAATTTTTTATCCTTCACTTTTTCCTTTATTGCAATTTTATTCTAATTTAATTGATCTTTATTCTAGTTTCTTGCTCTCATTCTCCAACTTGAGACAAGCATCTTCTTGATGCTTACAAATACAAAAGTTGAGCCAACTAAATTATAAAGCTTAATAGTTTCCCCAACTATAAATTATAACAATCATTGCACATCTAACTTGACCACATTGCTTGAAAAATATCAAAATCCACATCCAACAATTCATACAAATTCCAACTAGGACAACAATAGATACATTCATTTAACACCTAATTGGTAATTCTTAACTATGTATTACATGTTTTTATTTGGTTTTACACTATAAACGACATAGTGAAATTTCCAATTATATACTCAATAGATTTCTAAACTTTTACTTTCTACACCAAAGACATAGAATTATTATCCAACTAATCTATCTTTTAATTTTAAACATAATTAACATCCAATTTGGTGAAAAATACTAGAACACAAATACCAACCTAGTAAACACTTTCCAATTTGGATTTTAAGCGCACAAATTAGATATTTACATTTCAACATACATGAAACAAAGAGATACCAACTTGGTAGCACACATGCATACATTCTAATTTCAGCATAAATCCAATTCAACACATGCAATTAGATAATAAACTCCCACTCAAATATCGACAATCAATAGAAATACATAAATTCAAATTTCATAACTCGAAAAACATTTGACATAATACATATCTAAATTGTCACATACAATGCTTTGCACAATTAGGTAATTATAAATAACAATTGCACACACACGAAATCTATACAAGAACTTCATCATATTGACCAAATTCAGAAATTACATAGCCATCAAGGGCCAAGATGCTCACGCCCATACTAATTAAGTAGTGGGTGAAAAATAAATGGCAAGAAACACCTAAAGAGAGAAACATCAACTACCAACTTGCCTTTTCAATTCTCAATTGGGCAACTACCCAACAAGCCAACTTGGTTTCACACTCTATTTAGATAAATCATGTTTTTTCACACTAGACTAACACCAATTCAACAAACTCACTAGTCCAACTAGAAAAAAAAAATTGAATTTTTTTTAAGGCAAATAGTGAATCTAAGTATTTTAAAAAACAAATGGATCAAATCACACTCGAAGGTACAAAAAAGGGGTCAGATCCACCGAGAGACCCACTGAAATCTGCAGTATAACTTCTTTTTAGCTATTGTTTTTAAAAGCTAATCTATTAATTATAGGTAGTCTAGTCTTTTTTGACTAGTATTTTAAGTCTTGTTAAGATTCCTACTTTTTTATTCATCATAAAATCAAAAATTATTTACTAGAGGTCCAATTGAAGTTCTAGTGTTAGCCTATCAGGTTTTTCAATGGACAAAAAGGAGTCTAATTTCTAATGAATAACAATGTGATTGAATCCAAAAAAATCATGTATATACATAATCATATGATGTAGTAGAAAAGGACTCTTTTGCTATAATTTGAATATTTTTCTATTTCCTATAATATTCAGAAGTAAAAATATGTGAATGTCCTTTTCAATATATAAAATAATGCAAATGATGATTGTGTCAAAACAAAAAATGTATACATTATTCACGTCAAGGGCGCTACGTAAGCTATTTTGGAATTGAATGTTTAATTTTGTCTTTAGAATAAATCAATAATTTGTCAATAATTAATTAATTAATTAAAAAATTACACTATTTTGTGTTCAAGATTTAATCACTAATTTTCTTTTAATAGTTGTATGCTTGAGAAGTGTAAAAAATTTGGATAAAAATATGCTTTTCAAGTGCTATATTGTAAAAAAGATACTAAATTTAGCCTTAAAATTACTTCTTTTTAAGGATTTTACCCATAAAAAAATTTCTCCAACTTATTAAAGAGGATTATTGCAATACTATTCATCCATAAATTTAGAAAAAAAATGACAACATCAAAGTAATTTATAGCTTTAAAAGTTCAAAAAAGGACTCTATACCTAGTCCTACAAAAGTAATCCCAATGGTATCTTTGAATGTGGTTTGACCCAAATTGTTTGGTATACAAAAATAGTATGCTAAAAAAAATTTAAAATAAAAAAATGATAAAGGTAGAAATAATAATATGGGTGCAATTTCACAAACGCCAAAGCATTCTTCAGCGTATTGACCTATGAACCCAATGGCTAGATGGCCAAGATGATGGTTCTTTGCAACAAATATATATATTTTCTGAAATTTTCTAATTTCCATCACTCATTAAGATTTCAAACAATTTTTTGAAAGTATAAAATAGAAATAAAATAAAAAATATTGACTTGATGTTGTGAGCAGTCAAATGTTCTATAGCTCAGCAACCTACTAGTCCAACGATCCGATGCCATGATGACTCTTTGCAACCAATTTTCTATTTTCTATCCAATTTTTGGTGCAACTAAAACTTTGAGATTCAATATCTCTCACTTGTCCATCAAAACTCTTCAAAACTAACATTGTGCATACACCCTCTCCAAGGTTTTTTTGTTGATTACTTGATTAGCTCCAAGCATGCACGGTTTGACCCGTTGGCCACCAAGATCTTGACCTATGTCACCAAAAACACACACTATTTGTTTGGATAGTAAGGTAGACTAGCCCAACTATGTTCACTACCCAATTCTAGTCATTCTACTTTTGACTCCAATTCCATCCTAAAAAACATCCAAATCTGTTCATTTTTCGACAAAATCATTGCATTAATGTAAACTAGTGGTAAGGTGTCAATTCTTTAGTTGTGAACACTCAAGTACGATTGGATACATGAAAGGCAGTTATGGGTTGTTTATGGGACATTTATAACTCCACTATATGGGTGGTTTTGTAATTTCACAACAGACCACTTTAGAAATTTAGAGAAACAACACTTTTAATTGGAAAATTTTAATTCCACTTAGATTTGATTTTTGAAGCAAGTGCATACCTGTGAAAAATTTGTGCCCGTCTTGGAGTTGGCCCCAAGCTCTTCAGATTGCAAATTAGGGTGCTAATACAATTGTCTACCTTATAGCGGCAAAAACAAATGAAAATGCCGGTCAAATCCCAATAGCTAGCTAGTAGTTGAAGGTTAGATGATGTGCCTCCCTAACTTGATGTTTGTTGTGAAGGTCAGTCGATGTGCCTCCCTAACTCAAGTAATGTTTGTAGTGAAGGTCAAATGATATGCTTGTCTACGTTACAACGACAAAAGCAAATGAAAATGTCAAATCCTAATAGCTAACTAGCAGTTGAAGGTCAGTTGATGTGCCTCCCTAACTCAAGTGATGTTTGATGTGAAGGTCGGTCGATGCGCCTCCCTAACTTGACGTTTGCTGCGAAGGTCAATTGATGTGCCTCCCTAACTTGATGATTGCTTGTATCAGGGTCCAAAACAATTCCATCTGACCACTTCCTTCATAGCTTTCTTGCATGCACAACATGCCTAACTTAGGTATTCAGTGTTGGTTGCAAAATCATGGCCAACATGTAACTTCAAAGACAGAAAAGTGACATGGAATGAAATTCAAGGCTCTCCATCAACCTAGCAAGCTTTAGTCCTAGCAATGGCACCCTAAATTTTCAATGTCGGTTGATGGCCAACATGTAACTTCAAAGGCAGAGAAGTGACATGGAATGAAATTCAAGGCTCTCCATCAACCCAATAGGCTTTAGCCCTAGCAACGGCACCCTAAGTTTTTAGTGTCAATTGCAAATCATGGCCAACATGTAACTTCAAAGGCAGAGAAGTGACATGGAATGAAATTCAGGGCTCTCCATCAACCCAACAGGCTTTAGCCCTAGCAACGGCACCCTAAGTTTTCAATGTGGGTTGCAAAATCATGGCCAACATGTAACTTCAAAGGCAGAGAAGTGACATGGAATGAAATTCAGAGCTCTCCATCAACCCAACAGGCTTTAGCCCTAACAACGGCACCCTAAGTTTTTAGTGTCAATTGCAAATCATGGCCAACATGTAACTTCAAAGGCAGAGAAGTGACATGGAATGAAATTCAAGGCTCTCCATCAACCCAACAAGCTTTAGTCCTAGCAATGGCACCCTAAGTTTTCAATGTCGGTTGATGGCCAACATGTACCTTCAAAGGCAGAGAAGTGACATGGAATGAAATTCAAGGCTCTCCATCAATCCAACAGGCTTTAGCCCTAGCAACGGTACCCTAAGTTTTCAATGTGGGTTGCAAAATCATGGCCAACATGTAACTTCAAAGGTAGAGAAGTGACATGGAATGAAATTCAAGGTTCTCCATCAATCCAGTAGGCTTTAGTCCTAGCAACGGCACCCTAAGTTTTCAATGTCGGTTGATGGCCAACATGTAACTTCAAAGGTGGAGAAGTGACATGGAATGAAATTCAAGGCTCTCCATCAACCCAACAGGCTTTAGCCCTAGCAACGGCACCCTAAGTTTTCAATGTGGGTTGCAAAATCATGGCCAACATGTAACTTCAAAGGCAGAGAAGTGACATGGAATAAAATTCAGGGCTCTCCATCCCCAACAGGCTTTAGTCCTAGCAACAGCACCCTAAGTTTTTAGTGTCGATTGCAAAATCATAGCCAACATGTAACTTCAAAGACAGAGAAGTGACATGGAATGAAATTCACGGCTCTCCGTCAACCCAGCAGGCTTTAGTCCTAGCAACGGTACCCTAAGTTTTCAATGTGGGTTGCAAAATCATGACCAACATGTAACTTCAAAGGCAGAGAAGTGACATGGAATGAAATTCAAGGCTCTCCATCAACCTAGCAGGCTTTAGCCCTAGCAACGGCACCCTAAGTTTTCAATGTGGGTTGCAAAATCATGGCCAACATGTAACTTCAAAGGCAGAGAAGTGACATGGAATGAAATTGAAGGGGTCTCCATCATCCGAGCAGGCTTTAGCTCTGCAACAGCACCCAAGTGGACTGGACTTGCAATTGCCAGCTGCAACAGTTGGAATTTAAGTAATTGTTGGCTCTATCTCCAATTAACACTTAAGCTTATCAGTGCATGTAATCCCATCATCCTACAAACATGCTCTCCATCTTCGTCTCTTTCAAACCTCAAGAAGCATGGTTCGAGCAAGGTCAGCATGAAGTTTTGGTGCTAGCTTAACTTAACCCCTCATCGCCGAAGGGGACGAAAAACGTCCACTGGGAATTGGAAAATGCTCTGTGGATTTTGCAGATGGCAAAGATTGAGTGGTCCCAATTTCCAATTGAGTAGGTGGGCGGGCTGTCTGCCACAAAATCGATACTCGTGATCAGAAATCGTGCGGGAGTGTCGGATTTCGCTCTTGGATTGGCTGGACCTCGCGCTTTCGCTGGGAAAGTCTGTCCTGCATTGTTGAAAGTGACCGGGAGGTGCCGGTTGCTTATCGTTGGCGCCTAACTTGCTGTGGATTCCCTTCTCTCAAACGGATCAGTTGGATCGAAGTGGGCTAGCTCTTTGTTCTTATGAGCGGATATATCTTCTTTTATTGTTTGGCCACAGCAGTAGCATGTGACGAAGCTACCAATTTCAAAAGACTCATTGATTTTTTACTTCACTCACTCGAAGTTGTAATCTCGGAGATCCATTTTGAATTGAAGGTTTTTTTACGAACTTCCAGTGTCCTGAGTCTGTGAACGATTCCATTTATTTTTTCGGTGTTGAAAGCAGCGTCCAGAGTCTTTCATCGATTCCATTTTTTTTCCTGACGTTCTCAAAGATGTTGCCCAGTCTGATCCCGATTCAAAGTTTGATTCAAGTTTTATTGGCCACATACTTGCAGCGTCCGGCGTGTTCATTGAGCAATCATTCATGTTTATTCTTCCAAGTACTTGCAGCTCGCGTTGTCTCTGAGCGATTCGGATCAAGCCTTGTATTCTGAAGTTCCGTCCTTTCGTCCGAACTGTTGCATTCCTCTGTTCTTCGGTACCTCCGAATCGCAAAAGAAAAACTACAGCAACCTTCCCAACCGCCCAACATCCCTTGCCCGTAACATTTTGCCAAACCGGCTATGACCCATCGCCACAAAACTCAAGCGCAGGTCATCCGGTTACCGTTTGCACCTGCTCCGACGTTCAGTGCCAAATTGTGCATTCGTTGTCCACAATCTTGCTCTGAAATTCCTTGACAACTTTTGTGTTCACCATCCCACCCTACCCACAAAATTTTGTCGGATTCTTTGAAGTTGTTCTTGTGAAATTTTGCTCCACAGCAGAGGAAGGCTTTGCAAAACGGACTCTTTGCACCACAACACTCGACGATCAAATATTATAGACGACAGATCGCGCGGACCAAAAGTTGATCGGAGGCGACCTGCCAAAGCTAAACTGGGTGAACTCAAACTTTCAACGGTGAAATTGCGCACAGTGTCGGAAATTGACAAAACGGGCAATTTATTCTCACTGCATGCTGTGAGCTTCTCCAACACGCGTTTGCAGTTCAGGCGGTGAGGGGTTAATTAGTTCTTCTAATAAGTTACCTTGGTTGATTAGTTCAAATGTCAGGCACAGAACGTGTTGGGCTATCAAATCATGAAATAGGAGCCCCTGCCTGCATTGAGTGCCTTCTCAGTTAATAAAGTTAGTAGTAGTCTCCATCATCTGGTTGTAAATGAGCTCGACAGTAGCGTATGAATGGTGACCAGTCCATTGGGACAATAATCTCCAGACATCCCCAAGTAAGCTTACCTCATGCTAACTTACACAAGTCAGATGTCAATGCTCGGCCTCAAGAGTGCCAATTCAACCTTTATTACTCCATTTGGGCAATGAGGGAGCCAACCCATTTCCGACATTTAAGCAATTGAGCATATCTGGAGCGCAGGTATGTTGAGTGGAAAAAATTCCCCGTGTGCAGAAATAGATTTAAGGAAGATTCCGTAATTTTTCACAATTTTATTTTCCCAAAACGAAATTATCATGAATTTTATAGGTGAAGATTTTGTTCGTCCCATACTAGTCATATTGGTCATCCTATTTCTGACCAAGAGCTGGTTGCAAAATTGAGAGTCCTGTAGCCCAATCATAATGCGCCATTCTTCATCACTTACTCATTTCATAGCTGATTGAAAATAGAACTTTCTACACTGCCAAAATGGGGGAGTAGTGATCAAGAATGGGTTGGCTCCCATAGAAGGGTGCGGGAAGAAACATGAAAAACATGGTTATTAAAGCATCCAATTGCAATGTGACTTTTTTAACCCTTGAAGGGCCTAAAAGCCCCTTCATTGCGGCCGTATAGTATATTACGAATTTGGTGGTACTTGATTAGACAAACATTGACTATATACTTTTCAATACAAAACAAATTAATGATTATGATAGTACATAAATAACAATTTATCACAATTCATATATCAAACCACTATTGAAAAATTATAAGGCTAAATACAGGTCATAATTGGAATTAACAATGATAATTGAATTTTTAGGATCTTTTGGATCAATTGTATGTACCATTAATTCTAGTCTTTGGAAAAAGAATTGAACCTTAAAATGCATTATACAACTGTGAAATATAAATTGAATGCATTGTCCAATTTAACAAATATTTCAAATGCAAGGGCATTAAGATGTAATAATGGTCCATATTGCAACTTATACTCTCTCTACAATGGCTAATGCTATCCCATACTCTCAATTCCAAAAAAAAATTAAAATATTGTGAGAACCATCACCATTTGCATGTTTGTCAAATTGTTGATATTTAAAATTTTATAAATGTCGAATTCCTTCAATTTTTGTGTACAACAATCTAAAATGATGTATACCAACATGCCAAGGCACAAAAAGTTTTTTGGGAGTTTTAAAAAAAAATTGACAAACGATGAAGTAATTCCAAATTATATTGAACAAAACTGAATTTAGTTTCATGGTTAACTTTGAAATTGATTTTCTTTCAAATCAAAACTAATTTTTTCTTCAAACTTCCATGGTAATGTGTAGTATGTCACACACTACAACTTTTGTATATCTACTTTTGGACTTTGTCCATTGATACTTATGGTACGGTTGTTTGAATGAAAATACTTCAAATTTGTACTTAGTTTTATTTGGCACTATAGTTGCCTTGCAAAAATTGAAAAGCCAATTCCGTAGAAGTTGTTGTCACTTGCCGCAGACCATTTAGATCAGTTGGCCATTTGGAATTCAGCCAATAACTAATATGAGTGTGAGACTCCCAACCGTTAATGGCCATATAATTCTAGATTTTTATTACGTGATGGATTTCTTGTGCCAAGTTGGAAGTATTATTATGTAGTCGCCCACGTACTTCACTAGTAGATACTTTAAAAACAATGTGAGACCTGTTGTAAAGTACATTTTAAATGTTGGAGCTAATAGTTTATAAAATATTCAAGTTACCATAGCATCACTTTTTTGAAGTATATTGAACTACAACTACTATATAATACATAGTAATGATCCATAGTACATAATTTGTAAATCTATCCAAAGGGTAGTTTAAATGGAATGAAAACCCCTTTGCATGAAGAGCTTCCACTTTCCATCTTCAAATAGACAAAGTAATGAACATTTCATTTTTGGGTTGTTATTTGTTAGTTTGCTCCAACTCAAATTTGTGGTGGGCAATTTTAAAGGACATGTTGCATAAGTCACGCTTAGCCAATATAATACTACTGTGGGATTTTTCAGTTTTTATAGGGGATTTTCCTATTGTACATGTATGATTCATTTGTATAAATTGTTTGATATATATATATATATAATATTTTTCTTATATATATTTTTTATATATGTATTGTTTGTGTAGGTTGTGTTCAACAATAATCAGAGTGTACATGTTGTACTAATCAACCCTAAAATTGCATATAATTTTTTCAATTATTGTAGGGACATGTTTAAATGCCTCAAATTTTAGTTTTAACTACCATAGGGTGTAGGAAAATGGACAATAAGTACAAGTAGAAGAAACGATAGGATCATATCTATTGTGAAATAATAGCTAAATAGCCCCAGAAATAAAAAAAGTTTGACGCACGTATATATGGATTATCAAATACAATGAAGTACCCAGGTGTGGTTGGCATTGTTAAATCAAATAAGAGTATACTATAATAAGAATAGTTTGAAATTACCAATTAGTTGTTGAATGAATGCATGTGTTGTAGTCCTAATTGGAATTTTTGCATGTTGTCATATTTGAATTGTGGTAGTTTCACAAACAAGTTATGTGTTCAAGTTGTGAGTGCAATCGTTGTGGTAAGTCCTAAAGAAAGTAATTAACACTACAAGATTATGAAGATATAAATGACTATAACGAATGACTTCACAGCAATCATTATTTATAAGTAGTTGCCTATCTAAGTTGAATTGGCTTCCCTTTCTATAGGCAGCTTAAAGATGTCTGTAGGAGCAAAGACCAAATTGGAATAAGGTTGGAGTAAGGAGAAAGAAGTGAAGGATGAAGAATCGTGAGTGGAAGACCAATTTGATCTAGTAGCAATTGCCTTAGCTTGTTGGTATTGTAAAGAGTAACTTGATATGTGCAAGTAAGTTCAAAAACTTACAAGATGGATTTTCAGGAGATTCTTATAATGCAAATATGCCAATTTTCATGGTAATTTTTTGAAGTCTTTAATAAAGGTGAAGGAATAAGTAAGCTTTCTAGGAATACATGTATTTTTCACAAAAACTTTGAAAAAAATGTTATTTAAAAATAAAAAAATAAAAACTTTGAGCAATTTAAAATATGAATTTTGAAATTTTGAAATTGGTTTCAATTTTAGAAATATATTTTGTAGGATAGAAATATCAACAAATGGGAGCTTCAATTCATTCAATGTTGATTGAAAGGTAAAAAATATGATTATTTTTGTTTTGCAAGTATTTATGGAACATCAAAGATAATTAACATGTTGAGTGTCTTATTTGATTCTAATTTTATAATATTCAAAAATAAAAAGATAATTAAATTTTATTGAAATATCATTTTTGCTATTTTTCATTTTGTCTCATACCTCCCACTTAATGGTTTTAAAAAAATGATGTTTTAATGTTTTTTGGAGGGGTTTTGCATAATAAAAAAAGACTTTATTATAGGTCTGTATGGTGGAATTAAAATTATCCAAGAAAATTCAAAGTTTTTTGACAAAGTTTGGAAGCTTGGAAAATTATATTTGTTTTCTCACTTTAAACTCTATAATCTCGCATTCTATACATTCAATGTTTATTGAAAATTTACGAGGGTTGCTATTATGTGAGCATAGGAGTGTGAGCCCATGAGCCTAGAATAATACACACCTATGATATAGGTGTATATACTATAGATGCCGTCTATGATTTTAGAGTATAATATGTTACAAATATCCATATTATAAGTGTTTATGATACATACACCTTCTATAGTGTGTGGTATCTATATTATAGGTACCTATATTGTAGGCTCAATGCTTACAAGCTCACATTCTTGGGCTCACATACTAGCACCGTTGAAAATTTACTATACATTCTCCTTGTAGTGTAAAGCAAGATCATATAGTTTGATCCCAAAATTACCTTTCCTTTCCTTTTTAGTATTTTCTTTGCACTAAAAACGGAGTTTTTGGAGTGATTTTGGTGAAACATACTTATGAACCTCTAAGGTTTTTATGGAAAGTTTTTAGTGAATTTAATTAAGGTCACTTTGAATCTTGAACATTGTTCAAATATTTTTAAATAGTTATGCAAGATGACATTGTATTTGTACAATTAGAAACCTTGGCTACTAATACCTTTCTATCAAATACCAAGGAATCAAATTGCGGATATAAATTCTAGTAAATTGTTATCATAAATTATTATTTTCTATTTTGTTGCAAGTTAAAATTTGAGATAAAATTTTAACCATAGTGAGGTTTAGAAAAAATGATTGGATGAAATTGCATGTTGTGAAAAGAAATGATGATGTCTTGCAAAGATGAGAAAGACCCCACATGGGTTCTTTAGACAATCTAGAGATTTTAAAAAATTTAGTAGTTTGAAAATTCTCTTCAAAAGGTGTGATCAAAGTTTTTTTTCATTTATTTTGCAGAGCACAAAAAGCAATCTTCACAAGAGTGATGAAGCTATTTACATCCATGAAAATGGATGAAATCTACAATACATGGATGAAAAAACATTTATTCATTAAAAAAAGTGTACATTCATCCAAAATTTAGCAATTTCATCCACCCCCAAAAGGAAGAATATCTTGCTAAATATTCCCCATAAAAAAATTGCATTTCTTTTTAGCAAAAATTCGCTCAAATACATCTTTGGGTGTCATCTTTCAATTGAAATGCCAGACTGGAGCTGCAGTGTAGATCTCCCGCCACTTGAGTAAAAAAATAAAAATTAGTGCCCTGATTCTGGCAAAAATACGTACCAAACAAAAAAAATTAAAATATAATAATTAAAATTAAAGCAGAAACTGTAAACTTTGATTAGAGAAATTTTAAATAATTGAAAAGTATCAATGAGTGTAAGAAAAGAGAGAAAAAGAATAGTAAAATAAGCAAATGCATAATATATAAATAGTAGTTTCCAAAAATTGATATGTGTGAACAGTCACGCTCCAAATACATTGCCATCTATGGAGTAATTTACAGTGACAAATTCACAAAACTGAGAATAGATTTGAAACTTTTTCAATCAAACAACCATACCATGAGCTAAAGTTCTATGACTATGTTTTCACTGAAACCGGTCAAAAACTGCCATTTTTAATACAAGTACCAAATTTTTTTAAATTTTTTTTTTTGACACATGTAACTATAGGATCTTGTAGTATGTTGACTTGAGAACATGTGGTAAAAATTTCAGAAATTTCTACTGTGGATTGCAAGTAGTTTTTTTTTTTTTTCTGGCGATTTATTGCTGGGTGCCCCTCCCTGCCAACCATTGCGCCTGACTCCCTCCAAATATATACCTTTGGTGGGAGGGCAAGCAGGATTTTATTGTTCATCTACAGTAACAAAATCCCCCCGCTGATTGCAAGTTATAAACATTCAAATTCATTAAAATCATTTTTTTGGCCCTGCAAAAAACAGGGCAACTGCACTTCACAAGCTCACTTTTCTATGAAAAATGTCCAAAATGGTGGTGCTTCTTTGAATTCTCTTTCCTAAACAAGTTCGCTACGTGCTTAAAAAATTTCAAATCATATGGAATTGTACAACATATAGAAAAAAAATAATAAGTAGGAAGAAGTAGAGAATGTTTCAATATACAAAATTGTTATGAGTTTAATTATGGAATTGAAAAATGTCAATCCCAATGGTTGTAATGTTGTGATAAAAAATGTACATCTTGTGATTTGTTTTTTCTCAAAAAATATTGAAAATTGAGAGAAATAAACAACTTCAAAGTTTTTTTTAGAGTATAGAATCTCGGGTATAGAATCCATAACTGCCCGCAAACTAAAATTCCTCATAACTTTTGACTCATTGATCAAAATGGAATGATTCAAAGCTTTCTGCGTCTATCTCTATCTCTATCTCTATCTCTATCTCTATCTATATATAACTAATTTTAATTTTTTTTTTAAAAGTGATTTTTTCTAATCTAACTGGACTGCCCAGTTATGAAAAAAGCAACATATTAGGCCAAATTTTTTTATTCCTATTTCCAAATGTCAAGAAATTAAGTGCATATGAAAGATATTTTTTGTCCCCTTCTTCTGTTAAGAATTCAGCCTAAAATATGGAAATCTCTAGTCACATTTACTTGCCCAAAATTTCTATATTGCTAAAAATAGCAGCTAGTCCTTTAGGGGTTAATTGGCAAAATCCAAAAGTAAATTAATGGAAGTTGTAGTATGCAATTTATAACACTGTACTATAGAAATTTGGAGAAAAAATTAGTTGTGATTTGAAAGAAAATTAATTTCAAAGTTAGCCATGTCTAAAACTTGTTTTTTTGTGCCATAATTTGGATTTATTTCATATTTTTTCAATTTGTTCTTGAAACTCCACAACAACTTTTTGTGCCTTGGTATGTTTGTATACATCATTTCAGATTGTTGCATACAAAATTGAAGGAAGTCGACATTTATAGAATTTAAGATATTCACAATTTTGACAAACATGCAAATGATGTTGGTTCTTATAATATTTGAATATTTTTTGGGGAATTGAGAGCATAAAATTGCATTAGCCATAGTACAAAGAGTATAGGTTGCAACAGGAACCATTGTTACATCTTAAAGCCCTTGTATTTAAGTTATTTGTTGAATAGAACAATGTGTCCAACTTCTATTTTAGAGATGTACAATGCATTTTCAAGTTCAATTTTTTTGTACAAAGACTAGAGTTCATAATGCACACAATTGATTCAACCAATCAAACAACTTGTTTTTGTTGATGTGAAATGATTAACCCTGTAACGTTGCTCTAGACACACTAAGTGTCCTATAGATGATGAAAAATCCTTTTATACAAGATAGAAATACAAATGTTCATCCTTGAAATTTTGTGTGGAAAGGCGAGAGGTCTTGCACCATAGTTTAAGTCCTCTAATGAGTGCTCTTGGGCTTTTTTAGCAATTGATTCATAGTGTACCCAAAAGGATGATTTCCACAGTGACTAATCCATCCTTCTAAGGCTACATAGGATGCTTGTGAGAATAGCTTGACTTAAAATGAATTTACTAATGCACTAGAATTCAAGATGATGATGCTTTACTTATTATAATTTTTTGTTGGACTTTTGGTTATAATGTTGGATTTTGTATTCTTCTTTATTTTTTTGTGGTGATCTTGTCAATGGTTGGAATAACCGGTGGCTAGTTTAGAGTTAGCGGGTACAATTGGAAAAAAAAAAGGTTGCATTTTGAAAACAAAAAATGTAAAACTGTAAAGAATTTGTTAGGGCTAAAAATTAATTAATGCCTCCAAAACATTGAAGGATATTATAATTGCCTACTTTCAACACTTGGTAGATTTCGGCTAGTATAATAAAATAATAATTAATGACTAATATCCAGTTATAACAAGATAACCAGATGAGGCGGGCAAGGTATCAATTATGAGGGCAAGTTTTGATATAGGGGACAAAGGGCTTAGCTGTTGGAGTTAAGGATCAACAAGAATATTGCTTTGCAGTATGGTAGTCATCAACTTGATGCATTACCCTAAATTTCTTGATTTGTACAAAATTGACGACCATGAAGAGCAAAACAATAAGAAAAGGCCTTACTCAAGAGCAAGGGAAAAAGAAATTTTAACAAAATCAATGCTAAATTTCAACAATTAGAAATTGTAGTAAGCAAGAAGGCCACTTTAGAGCTTCAAACACGTCCTTTGCATCCATTGACCAAATTAGGCATGTGTATTCAAACCATGAATAGATAGAGAAATTTCACCTAGTACAAGAAGGCCCTTTGCTTTCACCTAAACATAACCTAAACATAATTCTAAAGGTTGCAAAAGAAGTTGCAAAATTCAAAGAACATTGTACAAAGTCAAATGAAAGACTCCAATCTTTGTATGAATTGGAGAAAAACATTAAAAAATGGATCAACTCACCAAATGTAGAAGAGAAAATTTCAAAATGTGGACAATCAAAAATTGTGAAGAGCAAAGACAAAACATTGGAGCTTCGATATGCAAATCCTTGACATTCATTGACGAAATTGAAATGTGAATCCAAACTATGATTTGAATACGCTGTGAAATCTCTGCCAATGTGGAAAGCATGCAATATTCTTTGGTACTTTCAATTTGAAATTGCCTTTTAAACTAGTGCCAACCTGAGTTTGGAGGAAATTGGTTGGTGAGGAATTGATATTGCAGTAAATTAACCAGTAGATTTTGCGGTTGAGGGGATGACATTAAAAAAAACCCGGTCCACTGTTTCCATGGAAGGAGGAAATCAACTGGGGGAGTGGGGGAGCTCCAAAAATTTCCCGAACACTGGATCTTGCAGGCAAGGGACTTGCTGAAGTTCTTGATGATGATTGCAATTGTTGTCAGTTTTACGTTAGGGTGCAGCTGCGTTATATCAGTGCCGTGGTTGTTTAAAAGATCTTGCTATTGTCGCTCATGTACGTGCTGAAGCAGATTTGGTCTGTCATTTCTTCATGTTCATACGCTTCTTGACACTTTGACAGTACTAAAATGGCTTCAGTTGTCCAGCATACTCACTTTGCAATTGTCTGTGTCATCGTGATGGTGAGCTTGAAGCACTCCGAATCACAGTTGCTTTGTAATTGTCATGAAGAAGCTCGAAAATTCGTTGGTTAGAAACTCATGAGTCGTAATGTGTCATGCAAACTGCATGCAGGCAATGCACAGGATTGGCATGGTCTCGGCGTACAACTGAGGGAAGTTGGTGGACCTGCTTTCCTATAGGGAAGATCATATCCACCGCAAGCTAGTGTTCTCAAGAGTGATTTATACTTGTTGCTGACCCAGTAAGAACATTTGGAAATTTGTTTCAAAAACCATTATGGGCAATTTCATTAAAATGGCGGTATTATTGCGCCAATTTGACGGTGTGACATTTTGACCATCCAAGACAGGTATAGATTTCAGAACAGGCGTTCTGAAACATTTAGGACAGGTATAGATTTCAGAAAGGCTGTTCTGAACTGGAAAAGCGCCAAAGTTCAGTAATACCACCACTTTAATGAAATTGACCATCATTCAAAAACCATTTTAATGTTTTTTACTGTGTGTGTACTGAATCGAAATTATCAACTGAAATCACTTGGCAATGACAGGGCTGGGGAAAAATCAATGGGTACAGCTCATAGCTAGTGACCGAGTTATTGTCGAGCCCAGCAAATTGTCATTCCTGTACGTAATCCTGTGGATCGGAGATGAAAGAACAGTTAATGGGAAGTTCCTAATTTGATTTTCTTTGTTTTCCTTGTTGGCAGTGTCGTTTCTTCCGGGCCTGCTCCCGTTTGCATTCATCACGAATTGGAGCATTTTGTCTGATCCTGTCGCGTCTTGTCACGTACGATGTTCACTACTGTACTGAAAACTGCCTAAGTATTCACGACTTCTCCAAGACTGGCACTCCGAAGTACTGTAGGAGCTAGCCTTTCCATCGTTTTGTATGAACCTGTGTGCAGATGATCTACAGTGGTGGTCGATCGGTGGAGCCTACAAGACGCACGATTCTTGCCTTCGCATAGCATTTCTTCTCCAAAGTCATTTCTCGGTGCTTTTGATGTACGTTGAAGCTTCTGTGCTGACTGGAATGGTCGAGTTTCTTCTTTAATTTCTGTCGGTTTTCTAGTTTCTTATTTAGAGAGGACGGCAAGAGAGGCTCTTCGAGGTTCTTAGAGAGCAGTCTAATCACTTACTGGTTACTTTTGGAGGATTCCTGTGGAAATTAATTCGATTCTGGTATCCATTTGCAACTTTTGATGAAAAAATTTGGAGACAATCGTATCTTTTGACTGCTTTTTTTTTGTGTGTGTGTGAGTAGCAGTTTGGTTTGGATTTTTGAAAGCTGGAATTGCAAAATTTCTGTCATACACCGGTGCAGTTCGCTCAAAAAATAGTTAAGAGCTACTTGGAGTAGTTAAATTCGTCCAGCCGGCGATGACAGACTTTCGAATTTTGCTTCGTGTCCTGTCCTGGAAAATTGGTAAAAAAATTCCCTATGTGAAGGTCAGATTCGGCTTAAATTAAGACTTTCTTTTAAAAAGTGCCACATGTCATCTTGTGAATGGTGTAAGGAGACATGTACTCTTGAGAATTTGAGGTGGAAAGTCAATTTCGGCACCTCACTGCCAACTCAAACCTATACAATAGTTTTGAAAAGTCATGGTGTGTTTTGGCTTGCAATTTCTCTTTTGGCATTCCCTTTTTGGTCCACATTGGATATATGTCTCTACAAACAAAGATTAATAGTAGTGAGATAAAGTTTTGATGTTTTGGTGTGCCTTTTTTAATTTCAACACTTTGTCTATTGAACTCCTAAAAAAACAAACCTAATCTTCATGTTTGATGCTTCTTGTGCATTACAACACTACAATAGACTACAATGCAACTTCCAAATGAGTAGTCATAGTTGAAGGCCTCTTGATTCTCCTTTCCTTCAACTCACTAAAATATTCAAGTGGATCAATTGCACAAATGCCATGTCATGAAGTTTCCTTACACAAAATGCATTAATGCCACCAAGGGATAACGTGTCAATCCTTTAATAGTGAACTTTGGATACATGGAATGGCAATTATAAGTTATTTACAGGATGTTTATGACTCCAGTCTATGAGAAGTTTTGTAATTTCATGGCATACCACTTTAGAAATTCATAGAAATTACAATTTTAATCAGAAAACTATAATTCCACTTGGGTTTGCTTCGTGAAACACAGTACCACCTCTGAAAAAACATGTGCCCCTCTTGGAGTTGGCCCCAAGATATTCAGATTGCTAATCAGGGTGGTACTAGGCTTGTCTTCCTTAGACCGTCATCGTGTGGCCCAGAGAAGTGACTCAATCCAGCTGCTAGATGAGTGTTGGGCGTGTCTCCGCTGGACAAATAACTTGGTATTGAAAGAGCAGCAGCCCTGGTGGACTGTGACTCACTTCTGACTCAGCCACCATGTGAAGAACCCAGTTTGTAGGGCAGGCCCCTTGCTCAGCAAATTGCTTTTCCAGTGAAAAAGCTCCAAACCAATGACTCAGTGACAGACAACTCTTTGGCCATCCAACCACAAATTTTTGAATATACTGAAAATGTTCAGTTGGTCAGACTCGAAGCAATGGATTGTCAACTGTTCACGACAAAGCTACTTCCCCGCTTACTGCACATGTTGGTTTCACGTGTTTTACTCGAGCACGGCACTGCAGCCTTACACAAATGCATTCAAAGATGATGGCATTCACAGACTTTAGAATAAGTTCAGTTAATTCGGCCAAGAGCAAGGCGATCAGTAAAGGTATTGCAATGGTGTTTTACTCTTTGTTTCGTAGTTGATATTTAGGGTGCAGAAAATGCTGACGACCTGGATTGTGGAACGAAATACTCTTGGAATTGGGCAACAATGCCTTCTCAGTCGAAGAAGAAAACTTATGTTGTTCTAAGACCATCATGAATGAAGAGTCTCTTCGGGTGATTGTACTAACTGATTTTAAAGTGAACTGGTGCTACATATAAGAAATATTAACATCAACAAGGTCAATAAGTGCAATTTCTAGTGACGGAGAAATTGTTGCCAAGGAAGATCTTTCTAATTAAAATCCAAATGCCTATAAATTTTTATTTATAAGCAAACATGTATGAGGAGATTTTTGTTGATACAAAGTGCTTCAAATATAGGTAGATGGCTAGTGCCTACATGTATTTAAAATTCTAAATTTAAAGATAGAAGTATGCATACAAGAAATGGAGAAGAGTATCATGTTTGAATTGACTTGCGCAACAAGTTTCCAAAGTTTTATCTTTCACATACCAATGGTAATAGTAGCCATATGTTCTAATGAGCTACTCAAACCAATTATCAATAATCTTATCAATTCCCAATTATCAAACAACAAATTGTATAAGGTTTCATTATCTATGTGCTAAAACCTCACAGCTAAGATTCTCTACAACATTCTTGTTATACACTAAGATTTTACAACTTCTTTACTACCTATTTAATTGTTCCACCATGCTGTAATTATTCTCTCTATCATTCTTACAACTCCACATAATAAGTGTAGCCTTTAGTGATAAAAATGAAATCAGTAATAGAAGGATGGTTTATAGCATGTCACCCATATTCTAAACCTATGTTCATTTTAACATCATGATG
Organism: Pseudisothecium myosuroides; assembly: GCA_951799445.1. Lineage (NCBI taxonomy): Eukaryota > Viridiplantae > Streptophyta > Bryopsida > Hypnales > Lembophyllaceae > Pseudisothecium > Pseudisothecium myosuroides. Next base: position 17,358,331 of record OX637287.1, on the reverse strand, counting down.
AAAGGTAGTCTAGTTTGCATAGGCACTTTGTAGCCCAAATATTGAGCATGAAGATCAAAACTGAACCAAAATCAATATTCCTCGTAATTAATTAAATACTACCATAGAAGTAAAGAAAACATGAAGTATTTGGGACATTATATTTGACAATCTATCACAAAAAATCGACCTTTGAAAAGGCCTTTGCAAGGAAACTTGGAGATCTTGTTTCTTGCATTTTGCCAAATCCATCCAAGTGATGGTTGAGAATTCACCAAATTTCTATTAATATAATAAATTGTGGAACACATATAGAAAAAAATGTTAAAAATAGTATAAACCGGTGTCTTTATCTTCCAGACAATGGCTACTGTACATGGCTGGCGGCAAAAAATTTACCCTGGCGTGCGAGAGGATCGCACGTGGACAAAGAGATCCAAAACCTACCAAACTCAGCTGAACTAAACTGAGCGTAGGTCTCTACAGAAGCTCAAAGGCCGCAGTAAGTACGCAAATTCTCTCACACGTCACAAGCTGCATCCACACTTTAGAAGCGAAAAGAGCTCTGAAAACCTCCGCCGCCACTGACCTCTTGTCATTCCTCTGGAACACCAGTCCATTGCTTGGATTACAACGTCCAAATCTGCAGCAACTGATGCAATCTCTGGTACACCATACGTTGCAATTGCAACCATTCTTTGGGAGCTGCAGGATTTCTTGCACAGCTGATGTTTTGGATTATCTGTAGAAGGTGTTTATGTTTCGCAGGTTTGGAGGTTCAGTTTGGAGCAAGGTGGGTGTTCCTTGCATGTGTTTTGTTAGGTGTGCGTGTTGTTGTTGTTGATGATGTTGTTGTTACGCTGGGTTGCTTTGTTTTGTTCTGCACGTACTCTGGGAGATTCTTGTGAAGGGTGTGCATCCGCACAATCCGCGGGCACCGCTTCTGTGAGGAGCTATCTGCTAGTTCGGATAGTTGCAACAAAGCTTTCAAAAAGCTGATTTGCAGCCATGCAGAGAGTGAGACTTGTGGGAGGGTGCAATACGCGTGAGCATTAGGTCTACCAATTGCTTAGACCCCGCTGAAGAAAAGGTGGTGTAGTTAATAGACAGATAGGAGAGGAAGACGATGAAGTTGATGGGCTTCGCTGCTTATCATGCGTGAGAGTGCAACCGTCGAGCTTGATGTCGGCTTCTCCGGAAACCTCCAACACTCTCAGCTATGGCTTGAACAGTTTCATGTGAAGGCATTGCATTTCCCGACCCCTGAGGGAGTTCTGTAGATTCTTCATATCTGAAATCAAGGTGTGTTGTGTTCTCTTCCTGCAGAGTTCTTTTACTTTAATTAGCGGCTACAGCTTTACCTTTCGGGAACAGTTAAAGCTATCGCCATGATGCTGCAGCAACGAAACTGTCCACCAGCTTCAAATCCTCGGTGCTCTTGCGGACATGTCGGCGATTCTTGTTAGGTTGAGAAACTCGGGAAGCCAAAGACTGGCGGCGCGTTGGAAAAGGTTGAGGGAGAATCGAGAATAGTGGAGTACCCTGAGAACGCCAACAATCAACATAACTGCTTGTCCGCAGGGTTTAGGGTTTTAGTCCAACTTGAAGCCCGAGAGAGTACCCTCTCCAGCATTTGAATGTGAGTTGTTGTCTGGCAAGACTCTGGTGCCATGGGTCTCCCACACGACGACCACTTGGACTTGGATTTGAGTGACGATGACTCTGCACCTGTGTGCGCTTCGCCTGTCGTCACGGGTTCCCCTCTGTGGCCACAAAGCTTTGGTCGAGCCATGGACCTATACTCACGATCAACGTCACAACGAAGCGAAAACGATGCAGGAGCATTGGAGGCTGTAGAGAATACTGCAATAGAATCCGGTGCATCTTGCACAGAAGCAGGAAAGGAGTATAATGAGAACCTGGAGCCTCTGCTGGGAAAATTCGATCGTCGTCAATGCGAAGATGTCGCTGATGATGCGGGCGAGAGCAGCGAACAGGGCAGCTCCTTCTTTCAAGCTTTGTTCAACGGCATGAATGTTCTTGCAGGTAATGTCTCTGTTTTGCCTTTTGTGCATCCATGTTTTGCCTTACTTTTGTTGCAAAAGTGTAGAGGATTGGAAGTGCTTTCTCCGGTCTCTCTAAGCGAAATTAATGTATCGGATTTGTGATTGTCTGTGTGTACTTTGGATAGCCACGCATAGGCAATGTTGATTAGTCTGTGGAGTTGATGTAAGTATGCTTGCAAGAAGAACTTCTGCCTCTTTTGGAACCGACATGAATTTAGAGTCTATTTTAGAACCCCACCACATGAAGGTGAACTTCTGTTTTTTTTATGTGTACTTTGGATAGCCAGTTATAGGCCTCGTTGATGAAGTAGCCTGTGGAGTTTGTAAGAAGAAATTAGAACTGCAATCTGTCTTTGAGACCGGCTTGAGAGTAGACTTGAAATCGTCAATTTCGATACAAATTGTGACAAAACATCTACTTAAAGCTCTAAAAATTAGCACGGGTATAGATTTACGTTTCAGGCCAGGTGTCCTGAAAGGTGCCTAAGTAGTGGAATACCGCCAATTAAAGAAATTGACGTTTGAATTTAGAGTCTGCTCGATTGAAATCTCCTCACCAATGTCCACTCGACATACATTTTTTAGAACGTCAGCATGTTGCTTATTGAATGCGAATGACTAAGGGGCACTTGTATAGATTTTGGTTTCAGGCCGCTCAGCCTGTAGATTGCAACGAGCTTAGGATTTCAAGATTTCGCATTTTTGGCAGCAAACATTAAGAGCGCACATACCTTAATTCAAACTTTGAGTCTGTTATTTCAAACTTGTTGCTTTGACGGTCTGTGCAATCTAAAGCGGTCCGAAAGGATCGAGTTTCCACCAACTTGCAGCTGTCCTTGAATGTTGATTCTGATGAGATTATGATCCAACCACGTTTGCTTTGCAGGTGTTGGAATTCTATCTACTCCTTATGCTGCAGCCAAGGGAGGATGGCTGGGCCTGACGCTGCTTGTGGCCTTTGCCTTAGTCTGTTGCTTCACAGCCATTCTGCTTCGTCGCTGTTTGGATTCACACGCTCACATCCGCAGTTACCCGGACGTGGGGGAAGCCGCATTTGGGAACTGGGGCCGGTGGGTCACATCCATTCTGTTGTATTTAGAACTCTATGCTGTGGCCATAGAGTTTCTGATCCTTTCTGGCGACAATTTGGCCCATCTGTTCCCGTCCGCTGGCATGACAATTGGGCATATTGCCTTGAACCCCCACGAAGTCTTTGTGATTCTGTCTGCTATTTGCATGTTGCCCACTGTGTGGCTGCGGGAGCTCCGTATCTTGTCTTACGTCTCCGCTACCGGGGTCGTTGCCTCATTCTTAATTGTGATGACTGTGGGCTGGATTGGGCTCCTTGAGGGGGTGGGGTTTCATCATCAAGGCTCCCTTGTCCACTTTGACGGGCTTCCTGTGGCCGTGGGCCTTTACTCATTTTGCTACTGTGGGCATGCTGTCTTCCCCAGCATTTACGGTTCCATGCGCAACCGCTCGCAATTTTCACATGTAAGCAGCCATCACTTTGCATTTCTTCTCCTTCTGTCTGTTTTTGGCCAGCTCTACAATAGCATGTTCACTGTCTTGAATTTATTGTCTCTATCCCAAGGGGAGAGGCGTAGCAATGGTTCAGAAATTTAGACATTTATGCTATTCAATGAGAAAGAGTTTTTGTGCTAAAAGCAATAGTAGCATGTTGTGGCGAAGAAACACTTTCTTATGCCTAGTATAATTGTGACACGTAGTTTTAGGAACAGTGACATTCTAAGATTGTTGAATATGATTTTCTTGAACTTTCAACCTTTGAGGATTCTACTGAGGTAAGGGGGCACTTGCCATAGAGTCACTTTTGTGCATTCCATATTACAATTCATAGCCATGTTGTAGTGGATACTGTGCACTAGTGTTGCTAACATGGAATGAATGGACATGGAATGCAGGTTCTGGTCATTTGTTTTATCTTATGTACCATCATGTACGGAGGCATTGCTGTAATGGGCTACTCAATGTTTGGAGACGAGCTGCAGTCACAAATCACGCTGAACTTGCCGCCGGAAATTCCTGCGTCCCATTTTGCAATCTGGGTGACTCTCGTCAACCCGTTTGCAAAATACGCCATCACGCTGACGCCAGTGGCCGTGGCACTGGAGGAGTTTTTGCCGCCCTCAATGGCAGGCTCCAATAAGGACATGAGGTTTTGGGGAACAGTCCTGAGGACTCTCATTGTCTCAAGCACAGTTATCGTTGCACTTGCGGTTCCGTTTTTCGGTCTTCTCATGGCCTTCATTGGTTCGTTCCTCAGTGCCACAGTGTCTATCGTCCTGCCTTGCCTCTGCTACTTGAAGATCTATCAACGTCACTTATCCTGGCGAGAGGCTTTGTTTGTTGGGTTCGTGCTGTGTGTTGGTATTTTTGTGGGAGTCGGGGGCACTTACTACTCTGTGAAGGCCATCATAGATAATTTCTTAGGTCTTGAGAGAGTAGGTCTTTTCCGGCCATATTTGTAAAATGCTGTGAATTGAATTGTAGGACCTTCACTTATTTTATTTCTCTCCTTTGCATTTCAATGTAACCGCAAACAAGAGGTGATTTGTGGTTCCCATGTATTACTGTTTGGTTGGTTGTTTTTCTAATTGAACCTTGATTCTTAAAGAGCTCTTCTTCCTGAAATCTGTTCTTTTACATTCAGTAGTAACAAATCAGCTTGGTTCGATGGAACGTTGTGATCTTACTGATAGTGGTATTGAAAAGCCATGGTTTGTTCTGGTCTGTAATTCCTCTTTGCATTCCCTTTTTCGTCCACATTGAATGTATGTCTCAACTCAATAAGGAATACAGTCAAAGGATTTAATAGTAGTGACACCAAATTTTGATATTTCAGTGTGCCTTTTATAATTTCAAGACTCTAACTATTGAACACCTAAAGAAGTAAACCTAATCTTCATCTTTGATGCTTCTTCCATCCTTCAACTCGTTGAATATTCATGTGTGTCAAGTGAAAGCCATGTTGTGAAGTTTCCTTCTTCATGTGAATCCGTGATTACAAGTTCTTCAAAGTTGATGAAACCAAAATATGCTCACAAATATGCACTTTGATAGACTCATGGAGGTGTAATGCAGGCACATTAGTCAATTGATATCATGGTCTAATGTTGACTCAACTGAATTAAGAACATTGCATTTTAGATGACTTTCATAGAAACAATTCTATTGAACTTGAAATTCAAATTCAACAGTATAATATTCTATTTTATAAGATTGATTGAATAATTTGGTGATATTCTGGACCCAATTACACATATTTGGAGTGTAGGTTTTTCGAGTGCGGAATTTTCCCGTATACATAAGTAGAGTTTGGAAGGATTGCATATTTTTCCAAAATTTTATTACACAAAATTTAATTACTATAAAAAGTTTTAGTGGAAAATTCTCTTCAACCTATAATGGTAATATAGACCTTTTTGTTTTTAACCATAGCTGATTGCAAAATTGACAAAGGGCTAGATGCAATATTGAGAGCTTTGCAGCCAATTATAATGCGCCACAACTGCTCTGGGAACTGAGTCACAACTTCACAGAAAGAGAGCAACCTATAGATTGGAAATGGGGAGGTGATTAAAAATGGATTGGGTCCCTTAGTCACTCCATGTGTTCAAAAACACCAACTAAAGTTGATTTCTTCAGATATCGAGATGGTATACTTAAATTTGTGTGTAGCTATATGGGATATACAATTTCATATATATGTATCTTTGTATGTGCATATCTCCAAATATCCACATCTTTATCCACACAAACAATATTTGTATATCTGCCATGGGGTGTATATCGTATCTGTGGAATCCAAATAATTATTTTTTCCAGTGAGAAAACCCCTAAATTCTGAGGGTGGAGGGGTGACTCATGGTTTTGAGGGGATAGTAACTAGACTAAATAGTGAAATTAGGTTGCCTGACTAATTAGGTTGCCTTACCCAAAGAAATTTACTTTATAAGCCATCAAAGTCAACCAATATTTCTACAGATACTTTCATTTTGTACACATGGAGGTTCATGAGTTACAATTACAACAATACCTAATTTAAATGTCATGCATTCTTGTATAATAACAATAAATTTTTATGTAGTGTCAAATTTTGAGAAATTAGTGTGGGACAACCTACAGTAATTGCACTATCTAGTGTAGTACGGAGTACATGAGACCATGCAATATCAACGTGTGCTCAAATTATTGTGGACTTCAATATTGCAAACCGAGAAAGATTCTCTCAAAAAGGCCAATTTATCTTAAAAGAAAATGTAGGTGCTTTATGATTAGTATGACCCACAGTGACTGCATTGTTTTGTGCCTTTGGAACACTTTTGTCATGAACAAGGCTTCAGTAAGTTACAAGCTGGTGCAGTTTCCAGATTTCCATGGTCTCTTTTGGGTGCTAAAAGCAATGAAACAATGAACCACTAAAGTAACCAGTTTCACTTATTCCTTATAAGTCAACCAGACAGACATTTATTTACCCTGCGTATACGGTGGAAGCACCCAAAACCGTCAATATAAGCAATTCAGCATAGTTGGAGGCACCTTTTCTTTAAAATGATATTGTGTAGTATTTTGTAGTATTAGAGAGTGAAAATCATGAATGTTATAAAAAAAATATAGATTTTTCGGATGTAGTATGTAATTTTTATGATTTTTCAAACTGGCATCTCCCTAGACCACTGAAACGGTCATATAGGTGGACTCTAAACCAAAATCTACAATAATCAATAATCAACAAATGAGAGTAAGGTATGTGTCCTTCAAATGCATCGGCGAATTAGAGTTAAACATTTCAAGAACACATTAATGGGAATTCTAGGGACAGATTTAGTGACAGTCCAAGGTACAGGAATGGGAACAAAGATGCTAATGGGTGTTTCTACCTTATGAAGGTCAGATACAGCATAAATTAAGTCAATTTTGTCAAAAGAACCACATGTCATCTTGTGAATGGTGTGAGGTGACATGAACCCGCTTGAGAATCTGATGTCCAAATTCAATTTCAGCACTGAGTGCCAAATTAAACCATCATGTATGTATGGATAGTACATGTAAAAATAAAAATAAATTATTTTTTTATTATTTTTTGACACCAATGAAAGTCGTGAGAAAACCAATTTGGTCCTTTGAAAGATTGCCCCAACTGAAATCTTGTGACCTTCATGTGATACCCTAAACCACTCCTGTTCTTATTGTGATCGATCAAACCGACATGTGGATTTGAATCTGTAATGGCACAAATTCTTATGATATAAGTTAAGGACACTCACTTTGTCTGTCATGTTGCAAAATTCCTTGCCAAATTCTGGAGAAAAATGGGATTTGGGACTCACAAATCCACAGTTCAGTTGTTGGTCCCTCAGCTCAAGCCTTGGCAGGGCTGGCAAACTGGACAGTGGACACAAAGGCACCATGGGCGTCTCCATAGTGGCGGCGCCATTTGTTGTCCTTGAACTCTTCACCCGCGGCTTTAGCAACGCTCGCTTCCTCCAATGTACACTTTTGACTTAAAAACGTGTCCGTCATTGTGGTGGGCTTGATTGACAAATAGCCAACATTTTTATTTATTGTGTAACCCTTTTCCATTTGACAAGTGCCAAAGCCATTGTCACAAGACTGAATATTACACTTGCAAGTTGATTGCATACTTCTTTCAAAGTAGATACCTAAAACTAGTACGTAGTTAGAAAAATTATTGTAATAAAAGTCCTAGACAACTTATATAGTAGAACCTCTCTAAATCGATAGGTCCCGTACCGGTTTGACAAGATCTATTATGGAGGTTTATTTGCTTATGGAGGGTCATTTTTAATCATAACATTTGTTATGTGTACAAGTCCAAGACCGATTTAATAAGATCTTTTATGGAAGTTTATTTGCTTATAGAGGATTGACTTAGGGAGGTTCTATTGTACAATGCAAGTGATTGTAAGGAGTTTGGTAGTATTGATTATGTCACACTGTAGTATTAGCAAAGGAATGTGACAATTATATAGAATAATTCTTCTATTTCCAAATCCTATTGTTTTTCAGTACTTTAATATTTTAAACAATATTATCTAATATAATATTTATAGTATTCAAATCATTAAAAAAATTCTTATGAATAAAAATCTCATTTCAAAATTTCAAAATTTCAATTTAATTTTAATTTTACTAATTAGTAACATTATTTCTATTTTATTTACTCCACAACTATTTTAGTATTCTACTTTTATGAATATAGGATGATACCTTCTGACCCTTGCCAAATTCTACATTATCACAACTCAAAAACAAAGCTACTAGTACCAAAGGTTTTAAAAAATTTTATTTTGGGCAATCTTCATTGAATTGATGAAGCTATTTATATCTATGGAGACGGATGAAACTTGAAATACATAGATGAAAATTCATTTATTCATCCAAAAAGTGTATTTTCATCCAAAATAGAGCAATTATACCATTCCAAGATTTGGTAGCAATTTAGCTAATTCATCAGTTGAAAAAGGAAGAATATCTTGCCAAATATTCTCTATAAAAAGTTTTGCACTTTATTATCTATTCCTATCATCTATGAAGGTAATGAGTGTTTTAGAAATCTATGGTCTAATACATCCATCTTCAAGAATGTAAATGCATGTAGAAAACAATCATTTTTCAACTATGAAGGCTCTCCAAAAGTAAATTTTGCATCTTGTATAGATAGAAGGAATTGGGTTGTTTGTATAAGGAAAGTGCATGAAAATTTTGTAAATTAGACACAACAATCGTTAAACATTTGTTTTTCTTTGAAATGTAGACTAAGGGAACCTTTTTAAATTTAATAGACATGTTCTCAAAATGCTAAATTCAATTAGTTCTTGAAACAAAAATAGGCACTTAATGAATTGCCACATATATTGTAATGTGACCTAATTATATAAGTTGCATTCTTTACATAGAAACAAATGGACTCTCTTTTTATTCATGCAAAATATGCTGAATGCAATTATTTTTGGTGGCCTTCCAAATGAAAGATGATGTAACTATAATTTATCTCTAGGATGATCCTTTTAGACAATTTTGTGATTGTGTAATTCTTTTCATTTATTTTTTATTATTTATTGCACCACATATAACATTATTACTAAATGCAATAAGAGTGTTTGCTTGCTTAATAGTATAGAAATTAGTTGGCTTCTTGAAGTTTTACATTTCAGCTTTGCTTATATACTCCTTTTCTTCTATTTTTCAAAATCTTGCTCAAATGTATTTATTCATCATAAACATGATATATTGATAAGCTATCAAATTGTACTTAGCAATTGCAAGCATAATGCATTACAATCACCTTAATTTTGCGTGAGATGGAATAGAGACTACAGAGACACACATATGTTGGAATACAAGGCTTTATCATGCTAGATGATAATTTCTCCAAAAATGACTTCTATTGAAGTTAGTACTACATCTCAAACTTAGTGGCTTCATACCTGCGTATAATAATCGTACTGATTCAGTGGATTTATGCTTGCGTACCATAATCGTACATATTACGTGTATTTGGACGCATTGAATCAATGCGAAAACAATGAATATCAATAACATATGATTATTGTACTATTATTAGTACAATTTAGGTGCATTTTGGATACCACATTTGTATAATTAAAGTACATAAATTGTACACTTTAAAAAAAAATTTAACGACAGTGATTCAGTGCGTCTAAATACACGTAATATGTACGATTATGGTACGCACATATGAAGCCACTGAATCAGTACGATATCTGTTAAAAAATCGTCCTTCTTTAAGTTTGAGATGTACTACATGAATACAAATTCCATCATTGTATTTAGTTTTGCTTTTAAATATTGAGTTTATATTATAGCATGCCCTAAATCACCTCTTGTTATGCTTGCATTGTTGTTTTTCCCACTACCATGCTTTTTGCACCAATTTTGTATTAATGACCTTTGAATCTTGTTCCTTTTTGTGCATGGAACAACAATTGAACCTAGCTAGTGTAGTTTCATGGTCTCTTTTTGTTGATGGTTAAGAATATGACAATTTCGGTATATACATGCCTCATTCCTTTGGCAATTGTGATGGAAGAAGAGCCTATGAGTGCCTTGTATTTATTGCAAAGTTTTAACTAAGATTGCATAATGTAATTGAAAACCAAACTCAACAACAACCTTATTTGGTTGAGTTGAATATAAAAATAAATAAATAAATAAAATGTTGGTATCCAACAATGGTAAGGTCGGAGCACCAAAAACCAGCCTTGTACTTAATGGCATCACTTTCTAGACATGGTAGTTATTTTAGAACCATAAATAGCTTATTGTTTAACCCAGTAAGGACGCCGCGGACAATAAGTGTTCGATGAATGACAAGGAATTCTCCAATGTAGGACAAAACAACTACTATTCATCTTTGGAATTTTTTATGGAAAGTGGAGAACATCTAGAATAGCTTGACTTCCAATGAGTACTTTTGAAATTTTTTATTCCAATGAATATTTTTGGAATTTTTTATTCCAATGGCTCTCATGGTTACACAATGCATGATTTCTAAGGTCACCCCCACGTCAGTCAACCCCCACGTCGGTCAAGGGTTAACCATAAACCCTAAATCTAAGTAGGCCATAGATAGCTTATTGTTTGTTGACCAAAACAATAAGCTACCTATAGTCTACCCAGATTTAACTTCTAGAATCATTGCCTTACCTAGAAAGTGACACCACTGGGTACAAGGGTTGGTTTTGGGTGCTCTGACCTTACATGCGTGATTGGTTGGAAGACTTGGAGCCCCTCAAAATGTGGTGACGACCCTCCTACCCCTCAGAAAATTGCCACCTGGCAATTGCCATATTTTCATTCATACTCCAAACTCTAAAGAGCACAATCAAAGAGAGCCAGAGAGAGAAAAAAAAAAAAGCCATAATAATAACTCTGAGTCTCAGGGTGGCACATGGAGCAGCTGACGAACCTCCCTCATGAGATGGGAACCATGATACTCCTGAAGTGGCGTGATATGAACCTCTCGTCCGGTGGGGGACCAGTCCAGAAACCCAAACAACTGAAGCCAAATCCGACCTTTGAGAATGTTTCTTTGTAGGGGAAAACTGTCAGTGCCAAGCTCGACAACAGTTGCTCATGAAAATTGATTTGCATTTCAAGTCCAAATGTTGGATAAGCCGCTAGAGAGAGCTGGATGCAAAGTGAGTGAGGTCCCTGAGCCTCAACACATGGCCCTCTTGGGTTCAAAAAGCCTTACTTACCCACCACCACCCGTTCGTTCGTTCGAGGCCCACCGAGATTTGATTCCGAGATCAGGCTTCGTACCCCGAAATGCACCAGGGATGGGATGAGATGGGATGGGACAAGTTTTTTTGTCTCTCACAAGGCTCACTGGTTTGGTGACCGCAAAAAACATGAGCCCAGCCATCCTGGTCCCCACGACAGACAGGCATCTTGGCCCCTCGCACCACAACCAAACACTTGGTAGAAGCAAAATTGGCGTTCACTTGCAAGTACCATCCCCACCCCGCCTGCCTCTCTTTGCGCGCTCCAAATGGATATGGCGTTGGTTCTGTCCATTGACTCCAGTTGGATGGAACGGAAGGGAAGGGAGGAGGCGGAGGTCCATAAAGCACTTTGGGTGGGCTCAAAAAGCGTCCACCTCCGCAAATGTATGTACATAGGTTGTACATTGTAACTCTCTCAATGCTTCACCAATGTACAAACAATGTACATTTTAGGAGGTGGAATGAATGATGCTTTTAGTGACCACTGCATTTCTTCTTCAAAAACTTATAATGAATTCCACAGAGCTCCAAAAAGCTATAATAAAACAAGTGGCTTGAGATGCCAGTTCCATTTGTCTTTCAAGGAGACAAAATTTATTGAAAAATTAATTAATTAATTTCAAGAAGTTGAATCTTCCCAAAATGAATTTCTAACTCTTCAATGAGTACTTTATGTATGGACCTCCTAAGTTGGGCACCTCCAAATGTGCCACTAACCCTAAACCGCCATCTTCACTTTGTGTACATCTCCCAAATCAGTTGATATGTACCTAAGTATGTGGAAGAAACTGTTTTAGAACCAAATTTTGTTCTTTCATAACTTTTGCATATGGTATCCAAATGTCACATTCTTTGGTGCATTGGAAACTCCTTTCAAATGCCAACAAGAAAATATGAAACTTTCACCAGTGTAATAATAGCAACTAGGCACAAAAGTAAAAAGTGGGCGGTTTTGGGGATACCCACCTTCCTACCTTATTCCATGCAGCCCTTTTCCAACCCAGTACTCTAGAAGGAAGGAAGCAGAACCATTGTACTCTTCGTTTGCTCCACCCAAAACTCATGATTGAGTTTCCTTTTTTTTTTTTTCTTTTTTTTTTCTTTTCTTTCCATACTACTACGGACTACGGACTCCTTGCCTCAATCACCATGACATGACCAAAGAGAGGCAATTGACAAGAGCAGTGCGACTCCACGATTCTTTGTCATGTGGTGCAATGTCGGTAGCCTCCCTCCCAAGGTGTCATTTGTGATGTGTGAAAAAGCTGGACTGATCAGACGGGCTCCTCGTAGCTTGTATAGTACGAGGCTCCACTGTTTTTTGTGACTTATTCTGTCCATTTTGTGGCATAGACCTAACTTTATATATGTCATGGATCCTGTCCGTCAATGACTGAATAGGAGTCAGTCCAGTGCACTTTGTCTGAAGGGCCAGCATCAGTTCTTTGCTGCAACCCATTCTTGCTGCCTTGGCCCAGCCTGGACTGCTGCACTTGGATTGTAATGCAATGCAAGGAGTTGGGCCTCACTGACATCCGCAAAGGATACGGAAGAGGACACTCAGGAAAGGCTTGCAGCAATAACTGCAGCCATCAGGTGGAGGACAGACTTTTGCTTTTTTCATTTTGCACTTTGGCGGGCTCTAAAACTAACTTATGTAAGGTAGGAAGCGCACACGCTCTAAAATTGCCCACCTCCTAAAATGTACACTACTTGTACATGTTTCTTTTTTGTAGCCTTCAGCAATGTACAAAAAGTGTACATTTTAGGAGGTGGGCAATTTTAGAGCCCTAAGGCATTTCAACTTCAAAATTTCATAACTAATTTCACAAAGCTGCAAAAAATATGAATTAACTTGGGCCAGTTAGATGCCAATTCTACTTGTCTTTCAAGGGAAATTTTTGAAAAATATCTCAAAACGTTTCACCTCCCCAAAATTTAGTTTCAAGTCTTGAATGAGCGATTTATGGCCACCTTCTACCTTAATGGTTGAGGCTATGGCAATTTGGACAAGTTTTGTGTATAATAGAGTTAATTGTAAAGGTCTCCCCACTTTATAACATGCGTATTAGAAGCAGGTTTAACTAAGAATAGTACAAAAGAAACACAACACCAAACTCCATTAGACCCCAATTTTGGTGCTTCAAGGAGTTTCATTTTGTGATTGTCTCAAACTCTGGCTTTTGGTCCCTCATTTCACACACTTTATGACTATCTCTTATGTTTTTATTTTATTTTCATAGTTACAACATGATTTTTGAAAATCTACAAGATGGATTTTACAAAAATTCTATAAACTCTGACTAAAGAATTGCATTTTTTTTCCTTCAATTTCTTATGGAATGATAATTACACCACAAAGAATAGATGGAGACCAAAATTGTGGTGATTTTGTAGAGGAGCTATAATATATCTATAATGATGAAAGTGGCATGTCAACCCCAAGATCTCATCACAACTCTTAAGCAAATCACACTTATATTGTACATGTGTTAAAATGCCTCAATGAGGCAAACAATATCCTTTACGTAGTAATTACAAAAAAGAATTGAGAATTGAGTATTAATAGTATTCAGAAACTCAAATTTGGCAATGCTAATATCGTATTGGATATCAGGTGGAACTATGAATAGTTGAGTTATAAAAAGATGCACATTGTTCAAATTTTAAGAGAAAAAATGCGACTTTAAGATGTATTTATAGCCCATCTTTACTTCTGTCCGACATAGAAAGATTCTTTATCATCTATCAGGCACTTGGTGTTTGCAGCATCCTTCTAGAGTTAAAAGAACATGGTAATAATGATTGGATATATGAATATGAGAGTTTTGCAAGTAACAATTTGACCTCCAATGAATGCTCTTGATTTTGGATTAAGCAAATGATTCATGAATAAGGTACCAAAAAGAATGATTTTGACAATGACCCACTTGTCCTTCTAGGATTAAAAATAATGTTGTTTTTCAAAGAACGAAATGCAAGTCAACATGAATGTATGCTAATATGCTATACTTCTAGAATTAACGTCAACTCTAAGTATTACAAGGTCATCACTGTTTCCACATGCAATCAAGATAGACTTGAATTCTCATATCATTTTCTTTGTATATATGGATCAAGGACATAGCCATAGTCATACCATTCTCTATGCATAGTCACCTTTACAATTAACATTTCTATGCAATGTCAAAATGAGAAGTAATTTTGACCTTCCTTGCATGTTCACACCTTCAATTAGTAGCAAGTCATTTGGACCCTAATCAAATGACAATATATATGTGGAAGTGACTGTATATGTGGCAAGTGGTATATACATTTGGACTTATCTTCTCTAGTTTACTCCCCTTGATTTGGACCTTCCCCTTAAGTGACAATATACATGTGGAAATGATTGTATATGTGGCAAGTGATTTGGACTTATCTTCTCCGGTTTACACCTCGTGATTTGAACCTTTCCCTTAAGTGACAATATACATATGGAAGTGATTGTATATGTGGCAAGTGATTTGGACTTATCTTCTCCAATTTACGCCCCGTGATTTGGACCTTCCCTCCAAGTGACAATATACATGTGGCAAGTGATTTGGAGTTATCTTCTCTGGTTTATGCCTTGTGATTGATTTAAACCTTCCTTCCAAGGTTTATATCGTCACTATACGCTTCATTCTATTTAGTGTTGCTTCTCAAATAGTAGTATTTCTACAAACATGGGGCCACACTAAATAGATCTTTTATCATCAATAAAAGTAGACTAAATTTCTGAGGTTCTATATTTGCTTCATAGCAAACTCCATAAATGGTTTTGTATTTGCTTTATATTCTATTTATTGCGAACCTATACATTGCAAATACCATAAATAGTAAAGATTGCACTATTGGCTAATTTAAACAATATTCTCAATGAAAAGAAAAACTCAATCATGTATATGTGGTTTGTTCTATGGGTACAACATTTATGAAAATTGCAACACAACATTCAATAAAATCAAATATATATTTATAACACTTCCATTGATAATTTAAACACTCACATAACTTTCAAGGAATACATTTATAGCACTTTTGGGGTACTTCATTCAATTCTCTTTACTTCGACATTCAAAAAAGATTTCGTTTCCTCATGAGCAAACTAAGAGAATGAAGAGTATATTTTGTTGCACTCACATTCAACACTGTTATGTACTGTACTGTACACCCATGTTGACAGTTTCAGATTTGTTAAAAGCATATTTTGTATTCAAATAGAACTTTCACCTATTCTTCGTAAGTATACAGTAGTTTCAAATCGACACTAAATAAAAGCTGGAAATTTAATGACTGAATATTTCTACCAGCGATATTTATAGAGATCCCCAGTATTGATATCTATGCTCTTCGTAAAGAATGTTCATCAAGAGTACACACTTTTAGGATTTTAAATCAATGAGTGTGGTAATCCTAAGTTTCATTATCAGTGTACTGTCAACACTGTTATACGGAATATAAGACTTTCCAAATTTGTTGATTTGACACGAAATGTGCCTCGTCTACACTCCGCAGTGCCTGGTCAGGAAACGATAACAGAAAACAAAAGAATACAGACTTCTCAACGAAACAGATCCGGTTACAGTGAGCAGAATACAATGTTTGACGTAGAACAGATTGAACAAAGATTGACAACGTTAGGCCTAAGGATCTTGGAGAGGAGCATGTTACAAAGGATGCATAGCACGTAATGAAGAGAAAGTAACTGGCAAATTCTATTAAAGCGCACAGCCAGGAATACGTACAATGCAGTAACACCATTGAAAGAAAGCTCCCCCTGACAGGTGAAAAGAATTAAACTTGCCCTCGCAGAGCAAGCTTGTAACTAGGTGTAGCAGAGCCCTATTATGGCCCTCTTTTATCATGAGACCCTGCTTCTGCATTCTAACTATGTCCGCATTAGCCATCAATCCTTCTTCGGCATTGTACACACCCTCTTTCAGCTTCTAGCCGCCTTCCCTCATAAAGGATGCTGACCAGTGTTACAGTGGGTTGAATAAACGTTCGCATGTCTTCACAAAAGCTCAAATTCTCCATGCTTTTAAGGGGTTTGAAGCAAAGAAGTTAAGGCAGGATATGTCAAAGTTTCCATGCCATTTCGTCACACTCCGTTTGCCAAACAACCTTCTCGTCATCGAAAAGAAAGAGCTTTACCTTCACATTCCCTATACCTTTCTTGTACTTTCCTGATTGAAGAACAGGTTCAGGAGCTATCCTCCTCTCATGAATATGGACTGTTGTCCAAATGGAATGTTGTACAAACTTGAAAAGTGTATCCTCCATTACCTCATGAACCAGGTTCCACCGGAAGTTCAGGTATCAACTAAAAATTGGAGAACTTACCCAGTGAATTCCCTTCGTTAAAGAAGAAAAGGACGATCATCTCCCTGCCCTGCTTCTGATCGCGCCGACTGCCCACCCGGATGTGACAGCCACAAACTTAAAAGTTTTTATGATAGGGTACTTGTACAGACAGATGCTTCTCACTTCTTAAGCTGTCCATGATGCAGATCTTGTGAGAGAAGGCTTCATCTTCCTATCCTCCTCCAATCCTATCATTCCCAGGTGCGAAGGATCTTCCAACATCATCTTTGCGACAAGATAACCTGCAATAGACCAGGTTTGATACTTGCGAGCTTGCTTCCCAACATATCGGCCCAACTTGCCATCATAATATTCCGGCCACCCATCTGCTGATAATCTGGTCTCCACCTGCTCAATGGCTCGTCTGGCAATTTGGGGTCTTCCCGCCTTAATGCATGCAGCCGTCAGCATCCACAGAATAACTGCACACGACCAATGGGACGATCACGAGAGTCGGTAAGAAAGCTATTCTCCATGACATTGTAAAGGAGAAAGCATAAAGCGAGACAGTTAAACACGAAACAAAACAAACGTACAAAAACTCAAATACCACTACAAACTCTAATGTGTAAAGCTTGACCGAAAATATAACTGAAGTCAGTTCTCGAAAGTGCTTTCAATCGATAACCTCAAAAATGAAAATCCTTGAGCATTAACAGTGCCGACGATACGATTTGGATATTCAATGACGAGAAGGTTGCTCCAACGGAAATGGAAAACACTGAACGGAAATGGGGAATTCAATCGTAATTCAGTTGATCCCTAATGAAATCAAAAACTGGAATTAGTTAGATTTACCTGGCCAGGATCCAGCATTGTGATAGCTCCATCTAGTGTTCTTTGGGTCACATCCAGTGACAAGGCGCCATTCATGTCCCTCCATAGCAGGATAGGACACCTTAAGAGGCATGTCACCCACAAGCTCTGGCCACCGCGCTTCAAGTAAGTCCATGATCGCCGAAGCCTGATCGGACGTTGCGAGGGAGGACAGGATTGCCATGAAATTGCCGATGGAAAACCAGCGGAAGTCCATCCGAGCAGGACTGACATTTCCAATGAAGAAACCACCCTTCAATGGCAGGAAATCAAAAATCCAGTCTGGAATAGAATCCGGTATGACATTGAATTTATTCACAGCAGTATGTGAATATTCCTCGGTCTTGAATCGGTAAATGTTGTTGAGCTGCTGGTGGTCGAGCCAGAAATACTCCCGCATGTGAAAGCTTAGTGCGTGTAGTCGCTTGTCGATCCTCTCTAGGAACTCTTTTCCGTCCCCTTCAGGCCTCACGAGGCTCTTGGCTGCTCGTAAGGCCATGAAGAACAGGCTCTGAATTTCGATCGGATAGCCATAAATGCCCTGCAGCCACGGTAGATATGAGTAATCTTTTCACCGTTTATTATGCATTCTGTCAATGAATGTACGAGGGACAGCACGCCAATGCTTATACAACCTACTCAAACAAAGTGAAGACGTCAATTGTATTGTTGACCCAGCAGTGTCGCTAGCATCCATCAATAAGCGTCGCTAGAATTGCAGATACACATACCATCCTACGATCCACCATACAGCAGCCATCCGCGCACAGAAGGGTTGGAAAAGTATCAAAACCATCCGCTAGGCACAAAGTTAAAATTAGCCTCATTCCTTTTTGAATGTCTGCCATGTCTGCGAGGGTATGGTCCCCAGTGGATTTGGTGTAAGCACGAAGTAGTATAATCCACCAGAATCCAGAATCTACTGGGGCCACTCTTCCAATTGCACTCTCTCCAAAATCAGCTATCATCGTATCCGTATTACGAACAGGGTCGTGAAGGACCTGCAAGTTGACAGACAGCGACCTCATCAGTAGGCAAACATTATCAACTATCTGAGGTACATGAGCCTCAGAGGAACAATTTAGCAGAGAAGCATGTCATTGCATGAAGAGATTCAACTTCGGAACAAGCTGGATCTCACGTGATAATACACTAGTTACAAAAGGAAGACGTACCTTGAAACTTGCAGGCATAACACCTTCACCCAAAGTAAAACAATCAATACGCTTCTCACTGGATTGAAGCCGCAAAGTCTTTAACAAGAAATTTTTCACTATTTCTGGCTCTCCATTCATGAGAAACGCCAGAGCACTGGGTACAAAATCCCTTACAAAGACCTGCAGCCAGATTATATGTCATGCTCTAAAGAGGAGGAAAACATGATATTCAGCATAGTACAAAATGAGTTCACACTAGAATGAAGTGCATAGCAGGGGGATATCAACTGCGATTCACGTAAAAAACATACGAACACATATATTAACTCTACTAAATAACTCTTGCAAAAGCAAAAACTTTAGATTCACTTAACTAAATGAGAAATTGCTACCAATAATGTCCCTCCATGTGATTCCAGATAATAAACTCTAGTATTCTCAGATTTAAGATTTTATTATATGGTTAGTATCTACAACATTCAAGCAGAGCCAGATTAGATTTCAACGCACGATACACCTAAAAAGGGACACGCATGATTGAGTACTGTGAAGATGCTATAGCCACGTTCGTGACGATCAGCAACAAGATAGGCCTCCCCTGTACATTATAGAAATAAGGAAAAGAAAAGAAAAGAAGGAAATATAATGAGAATGGTAACGACAAGCAAACCTGATTGTAATTCAAGGAATCTTCTGTAGGATCCAAAGCCGCAATGGTTCCCACCGGCTTGGTCCGGAAAAACACCATCGACATCCTCAACCTATCCCATGCGTCCGCAATCATTGGATGAGGTTCAAAGGCATGATGCTCTCGAGGAGTACCGGCCGAAGAGCGAATGCTGGGAGAAAGCAGCGCTTCCAAGCACTCAGAACTCTTAACAGTCTCCAACTGACGGGGAGGGCGCGGGGAGGACAGACCCGAAGAAATGATGTCATTAAGAGACCTCTCATCGAGAGAGTGATGAGTCTCAATCTGACGCGGCCGAAGCTTCGCAAATTCATTATTGGTGTTATCGTCCATGAACTGGAGAAAATCAATACTGCCGTTGTCGTCCGCAGTGTAGGTGTTATTGGTCTTCTTAAGTGCCTCCGAGGTAGTCTCAAGAGTAAGAGGTCTTGAAAAGCTATACATGTCGAATGGCATTAGGTTTTAACTAATCCTCTGTTAAGAAAATTTGATGGATATCTTCGAATTCTTAACCAGGTATGATAATCGTGTGTAGGTACAGTAATGTAGGAGATCGAGAAACACAATTAGGATCAATTACCTATAAGTTCTTCATGATGTGAACTATTTGAGGACTCTAAGAGGGTTCCGGCTTACCGAGGCCGAACAAACCAGGTAAATGCCGCTGGGAGGCTCTAATCCACACTCCGATCGGTCTTCCGAAGGCAGCAATCCTAACCAGTTTCTCCAGCACTCTTGCCCTCTCCAAATCTCACAGCGAATGCAAGCTCTGTGCACATGTAAGGTTGTTGAGTCCCTGTCCCAGTCACGGAAGCAACAATTCTCTGCTTCCAGCCTTGATGAGACTGGACGTGTCAAACTCTCCTTCCAGGGTGCACATTCGAGGAGGATGTAAGAAAGAGCTTAGAAACTTTAGGCTTACTCGCAAACTCGATCTTAACAAGAAGCCAAAGAGTCCACTCAAAAAGGCGAAGACAGGAAGGAAGACAGAAAAGCAAAGCCGTAGAGAAGATAAGCAGACGGCAATGAGATCCCAAACAGGCAGCACTCTGCTTCCGAAGATCGATCAACGCCACAGAGTCCAATAGTTACACTCCCTAATCCACAGATCTGATCAAAAACTCAGAGACCGCTGCAGAACTCAACCGACCTTCCTCTCTCTCCGAGGTCTGCAATTATAACCAGCACCACTACCACCTCGCTCTCCAATTCCACTCCCTCCCTCAGATCGTCCTCGAAATTCCCGAAAAGAAGACTAACAAACCACAAGGCCTCCCTCGCTCCTTGCAGCAACAGCCGCTGGCTACTTTCCACTTTAACACCTCCCCGCTTACTCGAAAGCACAAGACGCAGATAGGAACAAAGAGAGAGACAGAGAGAGAGAGCGAGAGGGACAGGCGGGGGGTCGGGGAGCGGTGAAGAAGTTGAGCAGATAGCAATGAGATCTCAAACCGGCAGCCCTCTGCTCCGGAATATCGATCGGCTTTCAGGAAGCGCAACAGTCCACGGATCTGCTCAAAAACGCAGCCCGCCGCAAAACACCACCGACCTTGCCCTCTTCCCCACTGCGAGGCCAGCAATTATATAACACCCTCGCCCGCCGATTCCCCTCCCTCCCGAAGATCGTCCTCGAAATTCCCGCACCACGCCTCTCCCCAACCACCAGGTCGGCCTCGTCCCTCCCTCGCTCGCACGCCCCCCGTGCAGCCGCTCGCTCCTTCGGCCCAGTGCGCAGCGCAGCTTCCCGTTTTCCCCTCGGGACCGCACCACCTCACGCGGAAAGCGGCTCCTCGCGTCAGCAGCTCCGTCCTCCGTCCCACCACCACACACGCTCCACTCACTGCTGCACAGCCACCAAGCGAGAGAAATGCCTGCTTGCCTGCCTGCCTCCCTGCCTCCCTGCTGCAGTAACTTCGCAACACCAGCAACACCAGCAGCGCGAGTGCTTGCAAATGCTGGCAGACGCAGTCAGTCCGTGAACGGGATCGGTTGCGACAACGAAAGAAGGAGTCGAGGGTGAAGCATCCACGCTCTATATAGGTGAGGGGCGGGCATCCCCGGGGGACGGCTTACGGTAAACCGGGATTTTGACCACTAATTAACTGGGGCGAAGGGTGATTAGCGATCGAGAGTCGAGACCGACGGACGACGGAAGCTCGTCGGTCCTCGCGTCTTTTTTATTTCAATGGGTTTTTTTAATGGCTTTGGCAGCCTGCGGATAAGAATGACTGCCAGGCATCAATACAGGGTTCGATTCCTCTATTCGCTATTCCAGTATATTTAACGGTTTGGTCGCCCTTAGGGCCAGCCCAGCCAGTCCCCTTGGCTTTGCTTGGCTTTCAGGCTTGGCTTTGGCTTTCAGGCTTGGCTTTGGCTTTGGCCTTGGCTTGGCGAGGTTGTGGAGGTTAGCCCCTTCACATGTGTCTGCTGGCAGCCCTTCCCTTTTGCTTCCCTGGCCCGTTTCAAAAGCCAGGGTGGGGTGCCCTCAATCACTCTCGTGGTGTTCCTCTGGCTTTGAAATTCCGCAGTAACTTCACTGGCTGAAGCTCTCAGGTTCACGATTTGGGCAAGTTCCTGGTTTTCGGGCTTTTTTCTCCTCTTTTCGATTCCTTTTGTCCATTTTCTTCGCAGGCTTTATGTTTGACGGTACCTGGTCCACGGTGTTGGGTATTTGGACCCTAGGCCAAACATAAGCCGAATGTTTTCCATGTGACAAATGTTTTTATTAGTACTGTATTGTGTGTGTGTTATACAACCTACTCAAAGAACCAAGTCCCTCAAATGATTAAATCTGTTTCCCAAGTACAATGTTTTAACCCCTAAAGGACCAAGTGTCCGTTCACTGGACAAATGGGACTTCGGGCAGGTACCTACAGGCTGAAATTTTGTCGTGATTTTCTGAAATTTTTTTACAAGATAGAAAAACTGATAAGCTTTGTGGGAATATAATTTTTTTTTCACAATTGGTGCCCGGGAACAATAGTTATGACCAAATAAGCTCAAAATAGGGGACGTCGGGCAGCAAAAAAATTCTGCAATTTTATTTTTTAAAATTTTAAAATTTTTTTTTCTCATAGATTATATTTTTGCCTATCTGAAAAGCTTTGATTCATTTCATTTGGATTTGTTATGAGAAAGTTATGGACATTCTTGTTTTTCGGGCAGTTAGAGCATCTTCTTGAAAAAAATAACTTATAGGATGCATTTCTGAATGCAATTTTTGCAATTTTTGCAATTTTTTTTTTGCATGGTTTAGTTTACTTGCTAGAACAATCTCACCATTGGGATTAGTGCATTTTAATTCCATCTAAAATATATTAATATTTTAGATTTTCCTTCTATCTCATACCTACTCCTACTTAACAATTTTTTTAAGAATGATAATTAAGTTTTTTTGAATTAAATTTTTTTTCCTAGACTCTCAGCTCAATTCTCAACTATAAAGATTTAAAGCTCAAAACTCTGTAGTGCAAAAATTTTAAGTTAAAAATGTTCAAAGTCAAAAAATCTATTCCCGCAATGTGCTGAAAAACCTGTTTTATTCACTTTAAACGCAGATATCTTGCAATCTGTGCGGTCAAAAATTCTGAAATTTTTTCGACACACTCTCATACTAGTAAGGTGTAAGATCCTACGGTTAGATGTGAAGAAAAAACAATTTTCAATTATTTTTACTTTTTGCTATAGAAATGGCAGTTTTGAGTGTTTTTTGGCAGAAAAAAGGCCTTGGTCCTTTAGGGGTTAAGAACACACGATCAAATTCTTAAAATTTTAACACCAAAGTTATAGGGATGAAATCACCTATACGGTAATACATTTTTGATGAATGTTGAGGGACAATTGTACACTATGGTGCCGGCATCAATTGCCATGATGCACCTAAGGTGCATGAGCCACACAATTTGCATTAGAAAGTCAACTCTTGTATTGCACAATTGATTCATGACCTTCATTCAAAATTCGAAAATCATCTCACCTCATAATTTGTATAAAAAGTGTACATTTAGAAGAATAAAAAGTGGAAATAGCTTTTAAACCTTTAAACAACATATCAAGTTTTTTTCCATCAAATAACACAACACCTTCACATCAAATACCACAACAGTACATGTAATAATTCATGCCCAATTCTACAAATTGGCTATAGTTATGAATCAATCAAAACAAATCCATGTATAAAAAAATGTATGGAATAGTGAAAGGAATAGTATCCAACATGCCCATATTAGACGTGGGAAAAGTCTAATGTGCCATGTTATTTTCTTATTGATAAAAAATAATTCAATTTCCTCTTTGCATCCCCAAAACTCTTTATTTCAACTTGAAAAAGGAAATAGAAAATGTCACCTTATATATGATATTGAATAATGAGGCAAAAGCTGTCAAAAGATGTTGAGGCATGATTCGTATTCGTATCAATACACTATACATTATATACATACCAATATGTACATGTATCTGTATTCATACACCATACACCATAAAGGATATTTGTACACTGTGCACCATATTCGTATGTATCCATACCACCATACACCATAATGGTATTTGTACACCATATACCATATTGGTATCCATATCGTACAGGACATGGGACATGGGTGTGCATGTAATTTTGGGTGCATAATAAGCTGTCTAGAACCAGTTCAGCCAGTTCTGAATATGTGCAAATTACATTGAAATATACTAAAGAGACTTATATTTATTTATCTACAAAATGAAGCAAGTTTCAGACTGTGGAGATATGTTTTCACTTCAATTGAAAGCCCTTTCATAAATTTTGCTACAGACAGTGTAGATGGAATATTTCATGTCCCCTACTTCAAGTCAGAGTGTCATGCCATCAAGTTCATTTCCAATTTCATTTTTTGAAACCTACATAAATACGTCTCATAGTTATGTTTTCATAAGCAGCAGTGTTTTGTACTGAAAACTGATGTTTTCAAAAAGGGTGAGGGTTACCCCTTGGGCCCTATGACAAAGGTAGTCACCAAAATGCACCTATTGGTCCAATAATAGGTGCATTCTTTGTTTCTACAGTGAACAATGAAGTCATCCATTGGACACCTTTGGTCTTCAATGTCCTTATTGAACCGATAGGTGCATTCTTTGTTTCTATAATGAACAATGAAGTCATCCATTAAATGCTTTTGGTCCTAAGTGTCCTTCAAGGATTAATAACTAAAGCATTCATGCTATGTTGATTTATTGAAATCATAGCATGAAATAAAATTAAGTATGGCTTCATCATTTTCATCTATGTGTGGGTCTAACTCATCCATCTGAGTGAAAGATAAGATAATTACACCTAAAATTGCACGCATAAGCTTTGTGGCCATAACTAATACGCTCAAGAAAATGAACAACAATTTTTGCACATTGGTAAAGGACTATGAATTGAAATGAAAGTGGTTCCACAATTTTGGGAAGCATTGTGAATTAGTTACAAATTTTCAAAGATGCGAGGTGTAGGAGGCTATAATTAAATATCATGTAGGTGATGCCAAAATCCATTTAATATACATTAAGAAATGACACTAATCTAGTAGTATCAAGGCATTTCATAGAGAAGAAGTTAAAACAAAAGAAATTGTACACAAAATCAACCACCTGTAAGGTGTCTACTTCCATAGTATTATAAATAGAACCATTTACTATCAAAAATAGTCCCCCAACTCTACCTTACACTTGTCCTTCTAATATTCGCCATTTGAAGTATCATGTCTATATTTAAGAGTGGTTGATTTTTGGTGTGGTTACCTTATAAAATGGGGCACCCATTCAAAAATAGGGATTAACATTCAAAAATGGTGAGTTTTGGATATGGTTACCTTATAGAATGGGACATCTAAAATGTATTAAGCATTAAGCATATGTCTAATTGAACAATGGTAGGAGGATAATTTTCTCTGGTCAGGGAATAGAAATAATGAAGATTGTACTATTTTTTTTTCTAATTTTTCATCAAATTTAGAATTACTAAAAATGAAAAAAGTGTTGATTATAGTTTGACTTGTTCTCAATGTATAGGCAAACCTATTTCCAAGAAGCGCAAACTAAAATGTGTTATGAAAAGGTGCCAATGAGTTATTTATCATACAACAATGAAGTTGCTAAACTACATCATATTTTCCTCATTCATGAAAATAGGTCACCGCATACAACACAAATGGAGTCATTAATGCTGGAAATAGGTGATACACCTTCATAAACACTAGTATACCTTGTTCCGTTGCCACAACCAAAATAAATGTAAAAATAATTTTTTAATTTTTTAATATGTAAAAACTTTGAAATTCAATATCTTTTATGCACAAAGGAATGCAAGGGCTTTATTTTGTTGCCTTTAGACATGCAATGTGAAAGTTATGTTTTTTCCAAAATAAAAGATAATTTAGTTCAATTTTCTAATTCATAAAAACTTTAAAATTCAAATAACTTCCACACTATAGGTCCAAACACCACTAAACAAAGTCCGTGCACCCCTCTTCATGGAGAGTTTTCCTATGGTGCCAAAAATGCAACTAGAGGACCCACGATTTTAAAGATCTCAACATAACAAACAAAACAAAACATATAGCCTAACTTAAAGTATGGACTAGTGTGCCCCGTGCCGTTGCCACAACCAAAATAAAAGTAAACGTAATTTTTTAATTTATAAAAACCTTGAAATTCAATATTTTTCACACCCTATGTCCAAACGCCACAAAACAAAGCCCATGCACCCCTCCTTGCCAAGGGCTTTCCGAAGGTACTAAGAAAACAACCAGGGGATGCGTAGTTCTAGAGATCTCAATGTAACAAATATACAAACAAAACAAACAACCTCGCTCTTAAGGTATGGACTATTGAAATAGAGAATACTAGTCAATTGGGATTTTTCTCAGTTATCAACATTGGAAATTCAACTGCCTATTTGTTTTATTTGTTTTGTTAAAGTGAAAACACCCATTCCTATCCCTGTACGCAATTCCGTCACCATATACCAACACAGTACATTCTTACTAGGAAAATGTGCACCATTGGTACATCACGACGAAATTGTGTACATGGACAGGAATGGGTGTTTTCACCTTAATGCAGTCTGATACAACTTCATACTCCATATGTTATTAAGGTGGCAGTACCTAAAACAGACACTTGTTTTGAAGCCATATTAGCACACTGACTCTGGTTAGATAATGGAGGACCTGGACCAAACCAAAACCATTCAGTTCAGTCTCAAAAATTTTGCAACTCGCACAAACAAAATTAATGAAGAATTTCCAAAGGAAAATTCAAGCGTTGACGCTCCTACTCCTGACTGTAGGCTCGCCCCTTTGCAACAGAACATGGCAGGAAAAACAACACACGGTGCAATGGCTAAGTCAAGAGAATATTTATCGTCTTCGTCCAATGGCATACATTTAGTGAGGCAACCCATGTGAGTCATGGTGCCCGTCATCCTTAACACAAATAACAACACCCCATTCCCATAGAGTTTGTGTTATGGACGCTTTTCAATGGTGGCAAACCAAACGTGTTGCAAAAGGGTGCTTCTATGTTAGTGCCATTTGGGACGTTTCTTGTTTGTTATGGTTGCTTTGAAACCACTCAATGACATGTTGCAAAAGGATGCTTCTATCTTAGTGCCACTAAATATGTGCAGTTTTTCTTCTACAAGAAAAACATGGATGCCTCCAAGAGCTCCAACTCTAACTTACCTTGCACCTTGAGTGAGAAATAGTCAAGATAAACTACCCCATTACAGGCAAAATGGGAGCAAGCCCATTATGGGCAAAATTGTAATGGTGGTGTATATTCAAGTTCTGAAATGTATACCACCACTACAATTTTGCCCACAATGGGCTTGTTCCCATTTTGCCTGTAATGGGGTAGTTTACCTTATTGCAAGAGTAGGGTTGTCTCAATGCTCAACTCTAAATTTTCACCTCTGTTGATAAATTGCACATATTTTGTGATTGCTTAATGTTGTATTTCTCCACTGTCCATAGCTAACTGTACTACTAATTATACAAAATTTGGACCTATTAGAAATCAAGCTAGTGTTCATATAGGCATGTAGAAGAAACTTCTCCTATTGTAGGTCAAGGCCCAAAGACCTTTTTTCTACTAGTGCTGAGGGTCAAAATATAGTCGAGATCACAATTTTAGATTTTAAGATTGTAAATTTCTATAATTGTGAAGATAATAAATTCTAAAAAAATTCAACCTAGAAGGATTATAACTTTTAAAACAAAAGTAGTATAATATCATCTTTTAGATCATACCTTTCTATATCCATTCTATTGGATATACCATTGCACTTTCCAATGTTTATTAATAAAATTTTTAATTAGGGTCTAAAAGCCTTCTTTAATACACAAACACATTTTGCTTTTTGCTTTCTTCAATGTTCTAATTGCATTTGTCAAGTATACCAACGGTGAATATATCAAGAGGTGGATGCTTTTAGTGACCTATGTAGTTCTAACTTCAAAATTGAAAACTAATTTCATGAAAGTCAAAAAAATACGAAAGGATTTGAAGTCAGATGTCAATTTCATTTGTTTTTTAAGAATTTTTTTTTGAAATACTTTAAGTACCCCCCAAATTGCAAATCAGCTCTTATAGAGGCACGTTAGGGTAGCATGCACACTTCTACCCAATACAAATTGCGAATCAGGAATCAGGTCTTATAGGGGCGCTCGGGCAACATGCACACTTCTATCCAATACAATAAAACTACTAATAAGCATTACATTACACATTACATTACATCAGAGAGATTATTACATTAAGGGATGGTTATTTGCATTCATGATGTTTTTATGGGGACCGGGCCGGGACCAACAACCTATATTACTTTAGAGAGGTTTGTTACTTTAGAGAGTGCAGCTTAATAGAAGTACTACTGTATTGCATTCTGATTTTGGTCTCCAAATTGGAATTTCAATCTACTAAGACCACCATCTTGCTTCTCCACATTCCTGGCTGGCGATTTGAGATGGCAGCCAACATCAAGACCAACAACTATGAATTCACAGGCCCTGTAGCTACGGACATCTGCATGAGACTTCTAGGCCAACAACTTCCATGTGATAAGGAAACTTGAAGATCAATTTGAATGGTTTCTTTGCATCAAGAATATTGACAACTTTGAAGGACTCGAATAGAAGTTTCCCCTGGAAGCTACATGATTCCAATTCCCAACAACCTCTCCAGGTGTGTTTCATTGATGCTATGTTTGAAGTTTGAAGAAGGTTTTGCAATTTCAAGCCTCTGCTGTCTTTTTATAACATCCTAATCAACATGAATTAGGATTTTCTGTTGCTAGCTTCCAGATATGCAACAGGATCTGAGTTTGTGTGTTCTTTGTGTAAATGTTAAACAAAATGAATATTCAGTAGGATAAAACTCCCGAACCTCTGGTGTTATGTGTACTAACAAAGTCGATGGAATAATTTCCTCATGATTGACCTACTTCATTTTCGTTCCCCATGATCAATGTTCAAAAATCATTTGGAAATTCTAGAAATGTTGAAAATCTTGTTGTGATAAGAGCTGTGCAAAAGCTATCGAACAGTGAGTACCGGTAATCATTTGTGTAGTATATCCTCTCTAGCACATTCCTGATAGTATTGAACAGGGCTCAGGTTGAACACATGAAATCTAATAATGCCCACCTCAAGAAACAAGCTACACAATCACGTTCCCACTGCGATCATCATCCTTTAGCCTCGATTCTAGGCCAGGGGCTACTCTCTAAATGAGCTTCACATCATTGCACGTGGAAATTATTATCATTCATGTGTTCATTCTTCCATGAATCATCTCCCGCATCAAAACGTTCCGTATCCACTGCTGCAGTATTATCTCCTGAAGAGGCACTGCATTGGCGAGTAATGCGAATAGCAGTACTACAACAATATGTAGCAATTCCATTCAAGTATCAGCTGTAAGCATTCTATCGCCAACAACACGTACAATGGCTATGCTAGATAGATCCAGCTCGAGTTAATATCACCTGAAACCTGGCAGCATAAACATTAAGTAATGTAATCTGAAAGGGACGTAATTCTCTAAAGCAATCGAAGCTAGGCAACGTGAGATGGGCACTTCTGAAAATCGAGAACCACAATCGACAACCACAAGTCATTGACCATACCTTACTGATTAACATTGATTACATAGTACGTGTGCAAATTATTCAAGTACAAACCACCTGAATGTTAGAACGCACACATTCTACGACAGGGCTGTTGAAATTGCAGTAGAGGAGACAAATGGCGAAAGCAATGGAGGCATTCAAGCCAGGGAAGAGGCAGTGCATGTGGACAGCACACTTAGGGCTCCCCTAATTAAACATGCCATCGTCATGCATTGCCCCCAGCTGGCTTCGCTTCCGACTCCGTCAGTTCTCTCGCTCATTCATACCTAAGATAAACGAAGTTAATAGCGTACGGTGAACGAAGGATCATAAAACCCTAATACAGCGTCAGACTCTGCACAATGTGGCGTTAACCGGAAATATACAGGATCCACAGGTCAGGCACGTAGTTCGACTAGACCGATCTCTCATAGGAATCATCACAACAGAGCAATGATCCCAAACGTGATTTTCAAAAGTAGCTAAGGTTGGGGAAAACACTGCTAAATGTGCTAATCAATCAAATTTAACACTGATAATTAATATACATTTTCTGTAGCTATAAGTTTTTTGCGTAGAAATTTTCCTGATGTTAGCCACATTTGTGAACTCTGCAACGGAGTCGGCCAATCTCTGTCCTTGCAGCTGGTGAGAGCGTGGTCGACAAATGAAATGCCAGTTGACATTCTTAGCAGTTAAGAAAAGACAGATCATTTGACTATGGGCGATCGATTCAGTTGCGAGAACGAAATTAACTAAAACCCCTAGTACGAAGTAAAGAAGAATCATTCTAAAGAACTGAATGAATCGTCACAAATACTGACACAAGATTGTCGTTGTATACATGGTAGACACAAAATTGAGCAACGAAACTAAGTCTGGAAAAGAAATTACATCTCCAGATGCTAAGAATGAGCATCCAGCAATCTTATGCACCGAGTCCACTCGTCGGAACTGTAGTATGATCAATTGATCACCATGGTACCAAGAATCAAAGAGCGCACTGCAGAATGAAGCGTTACAAGTTACCTGCATGCCTCCATAACCTACTTTCCTGCGGAATTAAGTAGAGAGTTCAAGTACACGCAAATGATCACAAAGCAAATAATTATAAAGATGAGCACAGTCGCAGTGCCACCGGTACTACAAGATAGTACGAGTGCCAAAGTTCAAAACCTAAAATTAAAGCCGCAATGGTACTACAAGCTCGTGTCGTAGATCCTTGGAATATAATCATCACCGCAATTTGCGCGCTCGCACAATCGTCTTCGTCAAGAGCAGTACTACAACAATCATTCAGGTACCTCCTTGCTTTATCCATTCTTTAATCTTTCTTTCAATTTTAGACTCTTTCCGAATTTTCTAAGTGTGATACAAATTACATGTGCTTCGCTTCATTTTGCTAATTTAGCTTAATGCAAGGTAATGAGTACTTGCAAATGATCCAAAATTGCCAAAATACACAACTCCAATGTGCTACATAGTATGCCATTTTTTTACCATTTCTTGAAATTGAAATTAAAAAGAAACGGGTCTGAATAGTATGAATCAATTCAATTTCATGTAGATGTAGATACCATTGATAGAGCTTCAATAAAAACATTTGAACGTAAAAAGCTAATATTCCATGTAATGCAGTTGATTTGCTGCTCCATCGCCGTGGTCACTCAGAGAGACGAAGAGCCACACCACGGGATACATCCAATCACAGTTCCATGGAATAATTAAGTAGAGAGATCGATGCTATCGCAACACATTTATCATCAGCATAACCAGTTGAATGCCGCATGCAAGGATCGACCAGAGAATTAGTTGTAAATCCGTAGTCCGAGTCATGCCGGAAGAGATTGTGTTACACAAAAAAAAAAAGTTTGGTACGTAGGATAGTCTAATCTTGTTTCTTTCTTCTTCTATTCGTCAGGTGTTGTTCCTGGTCCCCTGATATTGCATTGCTTGATTCACTTTGGAATACTGTATAATCCAGAGTTTCAAAAAAGAAGAAGATAGATTAGTTGACACAAGAGCTATGACGAGTTTGACTCGAGATCCTTGAAAGTCGCTCGATCTAATCTCCCTTTCGTTTACAGAGCCTTGTAGTACACCGAGAATACAATTCGCAAGTCGGTAGTACACTTTTTGAACGGGATCCTAGTTTCTCCAGCCTACCTCGAGGTTCTTGCGCGCCGCGACGATCTTGTACTACGAGTCTGTACTACCCCTCTACTACCAACTCTCTGCTAGCATACCGATCCACCGAAAAATACCATAAATTAAGGAAGTGGTCGTATGATTTGTTGTACTGCACGATGACGCCAGCTCGCTAATATGTCGTGATGAATTTTATACGAGGTTCTACGAAACAAGCTTGTAGTACCCATGGCGGCTGTAATTTTAGGTCTGAACGTTGGCAGTAGTGCAGCCTTGTACTGGTTGCAACGTAACTGGTCTTTCTGTTTGTGATCTTTTGGAGCTCTACTTAATTCCTCAGGAGAGCAGAAGCATTCAGAAGTGACTTATGGCGCTTCATTCTGCAGAGGGCTCTTTGATTGCTCATGGTGATGATACATTGAGGATTCGGCTGCTCATTCTTGGCATGCACTCGGAGATGTGCTTTCTCATTCGGAAGTCTTATCGTTTCTCAATTTTGTATCGACACTGGAATTGCTATTCTGTTTTCCTTTTGGAGATCTGTCGCCTGTCCCGTGGACTCGACATTTTTTTTGTAGGTTAGCAGACGACGTGTTAGCAATTCTGTGCCTTCATGATACGTTTCTTCGGTTCTTTTGGGTATCCACGGTAGGGGCAGTGAAGCGCGCGAGAAGAATGACGGAGTCTGAGGGAAGCCAGCGAGGGGCAATGCATGACGATGGCATGTTTAGGGAAACCCTATATGTGCTGTCCATATG
Source organism: Pseudisothecium myosuroides (assembly GCA_951799445.1). Lineage (NCBI taxonomy): Eukaryota > Viridiplantae > Streptophyta > Bryopsida > Hypnales > Lembophyllaceae > Pseudisothecium > Pseudisothecium myosuroides. Next base: position 17,325,906 of record OX637287.1, on the reverse strand, counting down.
CACTGCCTCTTCCCTGGCTTGCCTCCATTGCTCTCGCCATTCGTCTCCTCGACTTCAAATTCAACAGCACCGTCTTAGAATACCTGTAAATTGCAGGTGGGTTCGTACTTGTAGAATTTGCATGCACAGGTAGTATGTAATGGAATTCAGAAAGGTACGATCGGACTAACGGTCGATGGTTGAGCTTCAGAAGTGCTCAAAACCTCAAGTGCCGCAGCTTTGCCTACCCTTGTCCGAGCAAGAGTTGCATTACATATTGTTATTTAACTTGAGCTCTTGATCGATTGAGCACCAGATTTTGCAGATTGTTTAAGTTCTATGCTGCGAGGTTTCAGGTGATATCAGACAGGGTGTGGCTTAGGCATTCTCACATTGGTGATGAAACGTTTCCAGATAATACAAATGTATTGCTATGTAGTTGTTGTGTTGTGTAGTTATTCACTCACCAATGCTCTGTTTCACGATTGCAGCAGAGGTTTGGAAACTGGTGATCGATGCTTTCATGCTATATGGAATATCTGCGGGAGGTGACTCATGGAAGAGTGAACATATGAATGATATTAACGTCCACGTGCGATGATGTGAAGCTCAATTATAGGACAGTGAGGTGCTCCTGGTCGGTGAGCCACAATCTTGACGTACGTGGGCGTTAACAGATTTCATGTGTTCAATCCGCCATATTCTATACTGTTTGCTTTGGCTTTCGCTCAGTTTAGGCAGCTCCTGGAGGAGACCTGAGGTCATCAATCCAGAAACTTTCCAGCAGTGCAGACTTACGGTATCGATGACAACCTGGTTGGCATCCCGCTAGGCTGTGATCGAAAAGGCTGTGAAATACGATCGATGAAGGTGTAGCTGGTTCAGTGAATAGTTGTACGTGCAGATCGATAGTTATGTCGCCTCTGTAGATCGATGCTCTATACGTCAATAAGAAGCGCATCAGTGGTTCGTCGGGTTTGTGATTTATGAGAGTCATTTAATATACTAACTAACCTAAGTTTTGTGTATGTTGGCAAATATGTATATATATGTGGAAAAATGTATGTATATATATGTGGCAATATGTATATATATCTGGAAAGTTTACATTTTTGTTGATGTTTTTATGTGTAAAGGTACGCCACTCTCTAGGTAGCTGCAACTTTGCAATTTCTCGGGTATTGATGGCACATCTCAATTTAAATGCTCGGCGAGGGGTGGGTTCTTATTTTGGTCGAGCTGGACTTGAAATGCCACCCGCCCCAGGTGGAGCATTGAAGTAGCTTGCTGTTGGGGTTCTGCAGTAAGGTAGTGGATACTGTTTGTGTCACTTAAGCATTTTAGCATGCATATGTAGGAGTGATTTTTGGAAAATCAGTGCTGTGGAGAGGTCGATCTTTGGCTAGAATATGCAAATTTGCCATATAATTTCTCTATCAATATGTATGAATTTTCAATTCAAATTGAAAGTAGGAGGTTGCAGACACCAAAAGTGACAATGGATAACCCCATTTTTCATTTAAAGACCAAGTATTTAGCCAAGTATTCAGCCAAGTCATGCTTACACCACTAGAAACAAGTCCAACCAATGTAGCTTGCTTGAAAAAGAAAATTTGGAGAACAATGTGCTAGAATTGAGCTTGAGCCACGTTCACCCGTCTGTTTTGAGTTGTGTGAGCTTGTCGCCTCTCCAACTGATAAACCTGCATCTACCTTCCATTCTATGAAGGTAACCACATCTAATTGTGAACATTCTACAATACTAGCTTTCAAACTATACATACACCTTCTGAAAATGCATTCTTTAGAATTTGAAATCCTCTTTCGATTGTCTAAAGTCACAACAAAAACTAAGAAAATTTAGTAATGGGAACCATATTCAAATGTCTATTCAAATGCTATTCGTTGCAATCACTTTAACTTGAAATATTAGTTTCTAAATTTCTCATGCAAATAGATTACTAGAAGTTAGATGGTACTAGGAAATCCTCTTTCAATTATCTTAAAATGCATTCTCAGAATTTGAAATCCTCTTTCAATTGTCTACAAGTCGCAAAAAAAACTGAGATAATTTAGTAATGGAAACCATGTTCAAATGTCTATTTAGATGCTTTTTGTTGCAATCACTTTCACCTAAAATATTAGGTTCAAATTTCTCATGCAAATAGAGTAGTTGAATGTTACAAGAGGCTATGTCCCTACATCAATGGCTTGGATTTTTGAGAAAGATCAAACAAGTAGCTTTTGTCAGTGTGTTGAGAGCAAAGGCATTGGATCTCACAAGTGGCACAACGTGGCAAGTACGTCAATTGCAAGCGCCTATATTATATCGTTTGTTACTTCTATAAGTTGAACATCCTTCTTGCATCGACAAAGTGACCACTGTGATGGAGGCAGCAGGAATGATCATTGGTCACGTTCAGTGGCATGACAAAAAAGAAACCCTAAACCATGTTGTAGCTGCAAATTTATAATAGCGTATAGTTCAGAAGTTTGCTCAGAAGTGGCACTCATAGGCCAAGAAGCAGGAAAATTGTTTGAGGACTCACGGTGTTTATGCAAGCAGTACTTGCATTGCGTGCTTGCATGCGTGCTTGCAAAATCCCTGAAGCTAAAGAAGAAAATATGTTGTCCACTTGTTTCTCTTTGTACGCTAATTCAATTTGTGAAGCAAACATTAACACCTTGTAAGCATGGATTTCTAGATTTCACTGAACCACACACTGTTAGTGTTGCAATGTCATGTCTTGTTTCAATGCGATCCAATTTAATCAGTCTCGACCCACCACAACACACTTACATGTAGGGATGAAGAAGAGGGTCTTGTTGTACGGTCATTCAAATAAACTCCTATTACTGGAATCACTCTAAGATGCTTGCAAAATTAACCTAAATTGCAAATCACATAAGAGAAGGCAACGGTGATGGGTCCGCAGGTGGTAGGTCAATTGTATTAGGGCCAAATTAACTAAACCAAACATGATGTATATATCATACAATTTGCAAGGATGTCTCAACTTCCATTCACAAAACAATTTAGATGAAATTATGGAAGAATTATTGCTAGTGACGTGTGCTAGTATAGGGTGGTAGGTAAACCCTCTTGCCTAATCCTTTTGAATATGCCAAGAAAGAATATTATTTCAAACATTGTTCTTTTTTTTTTTTTTTTTTTTTTCCTTGAATTGTGTGATGAATTGGAATTTTTGAATCTACTTTGGTGGAGCATGTGGTAACAAATGGCCTTGATTGTGCTTCAAGTACTTGAAGAAGTAGATGAAATCTTGTTTAGGCAATTACATCGGTTGTATCACCATCCTTCACTCCTTGAACCTTAAATGGATTGATTAAGGTGACAAATTCATCAAGAACCACCCAAACATTGGAAGGTCTAGCAATGTTTTCCAAAAAACACTTTTTAGTAGCAAATATAAGTTGGAAACCACAACAATGGATCCACGGGGATTGATAATAAAATTTATTGAATATTGTAAATTCTTCAATTCTAGATTATAAACTCTAGCTTGAACTAACTCATGGAAGGGAGGTGAATTTTTAGGTACAATCTAACTTCATGTTCGCACTTCTAGACTCTTAGGCTTTAAGGCTTGAGCTCCCAAGGCTCTCTTCCTAGCATCATTGTCTCCTTAAATAATAAGTAATATAATTATTGATGATGTGATAAGTGTGTCCCTTTGCGTCCTTTTTGTTCAAGGTATATAGTCTTGGTTTCATTCATGAGACCTTCAAGACCTCACGTGGACCTAGAGTAGACTCTTCAGTCATTCATGTCATCCTCAAAATTAGTTGTACATGTGTTGCATATTCTAAGATGTCCTCAAAAGGACAGTGAGAATGGAGTATGACTCGAGACATGACCACCGTTGTATTGACGTCATGAACCTTGAAATAACACCAAGAATAGATTCTTTGATCATTCAAGTCATCTTCAAAATCAATTGTATATGTGCTGCATATTTCAAGATGCAATTAAATGCACAGTTAGAATAAAGGGGTATGACTGGAGACATGACCACTATTGTATTGCCGTCGTGAACCTTGAAGTGACACCAAGAATAGACTTGTCGATCATTCACATCATCTTCAAAATCAGGTGTACGTGTACTGCATATTTCAAGATGCCATTAAAGGGATAGTAAAAATAAAGGGGTATGAATCAAGAACATGACCATTGTCATACTGACGTCATGAACCTTGAAATGACACCAAGGCCGACTTGTGTCCTTTGGATATTCTTTGAAAAGAAAAAAAAATTCATTCATGCATTAGTTGCAATAATTTAGATGTGCATGTGTCGTGGATATTCTAAAATGTCATCAAAGAGATGTAAGAATAAAAGAATGTGAATAGTCATGACCATTGTCACATTAACATCAATCACCTTGAAATAACATCAAGGTCAATTTGTTCCTTTTGGATCGGATGACTTCAAGCCCTGTAGGTTAGGAAAGAGAGAAAATAAGTTTTTCATCCTACTATTCTTAAATAGATTCTTGAACACATTTAGGAAGGTGGTTTTGGAAATTCCATCATAGCACTATTGTGGACTTTTTTAGAAAATAAGATGCCTAGTCCACTAGACTTTATTTTTTGAATTTGAACCCAAACAATGAAATAGCTTTTAGTTTCTATTGCAATTTGTCGTATAAAAATATTCTTTACATGTTGAATTTTTGTTTATTTAAAGGTGAACTTGAGACAAATATCCATGATCTACCAATTTTCTAATTATAAAAGACATGGAAATTTGAATTACACCATGACTATTAGACACCTCTAAAGAAATATGTATTCGATATGAATCTTCTTGACTTTTTCTATTTGCTTAAAGATATAGGTTGATAGAAACAGAATATTCTACCATTAGTCATTTACTGCGGGGAATGTCTTAACTTGCTTGACATTGTCAGGTGACTGAACTAGCTGAAGAGAGTAAAGATAATGAAGCACTACGAGAGCTATGAAAATCACCAGAGTTCATGTCAAGTTCACGTGCTACAAAATGGCATCAGCGATACATACACAAACAAGTTTTGTGTCATGCCTTAGGAAGCAGGAGAACTGTTTTCTCCCAGCCCTCAGAAGAAAGATATGGGAGACAACTTTAACAGAGCGCCAACTCATATAACAAACTGAAGCAAATTGAAGCATTTCAATTGAAAACTGATTTCGTTGATGTATCAATACTTTCATTATCAGCACCAATGAATCAGATGCCTTTCACATCTAGGTACTCCAGTAAAATGCTATTCCGACCGGGCTGCCTGAGCTTGCGCATGGCTTTAGCCTCAATTTGTCTTATCCTTTCCCGAGTTACTTTGAAAAATAGGCCTATTTCTTCTAAAGTCCTGGACTGTCCATCGTCAAACCCAAACCGCATTCGAAGCACGTCCCTCTCTCGAGGACTGAGAGTGCGTAACACTCGCTCTACATCCTGTTTCAGCAATTGCTTCACAATGCCATCCTCCGGTGACTCGACGTCTTTGTCAGCAACCAATTCCTGTGGTGACAAGGAGTTTGAATCAAAAAACGCAATCAAAACAGCAGCTTATATGAATCAGGACAATGCAAAAGAATTCTAACATTTTAAACCCCATCAAGTGAAATCCTTGACAGTAATAATAAACCCAAAAATCATGATTGGGTATGAAATGACCAGATCAATTAGTCATAATATGAAAAATATAATTCGGATGGGGCCAATTTTATATTACGAGAATCAGGTGAAGAACACTGCATCCACTGGTCGGAAAATAAATAAAATTGGAAAAAAGAAAGTCTCTTCATAACTGCTAAAAGACCATGAGACCCAATTCGGTCCTTTTAAGGGTTTAAGAAATTTGAAAGCATACCCCAACCGTGGTGGTGCCCTCTTCGCCAATGGTTCGCTCCATCGAAGTTGGGGCCCTAGCTGCTTTCACTATTGTTTGCAACTTTTCCACACTCAAACCCACCAGCTCTGCCACTTCTTCATCAAGAGGTTTCCGCCCATGCTCCATGATCAATGCCCTCTTAGCTTTGTTGATACGTGAGATGACTTCATATACATGAATCTGGAAAAAAAAGAAAAAAAGAAAGAAGACTACATATAAGGTTTCATGGCCATATGCCAGCAGCAAATCGAAATGTTCGATAAACATAACCTTGACAACAAGAATCCACCAAAAAAGGCAATGATCTTAATCTGACTGAGGTGATCCATTCTTTTGAAGCTTCCAAGAGTGAAAACAACATTACTTCCACGTTGAGATATCGTCACTTAAATATTCTTCTCCTGTTCAATATTAGGAGCATATACCAAGGCAGAGTGAAACTCACTGGTAAACGAATAGTCCTGGATTGATCCGCAATGGATCGTGTGATAGCCTGCCTAATCCACCAATGTGCATAAGTACTAAACTTAAACCCTTTGTCGGGGTCGAATTTCTCAGCTCCCCTTATCAACCCCAGGCTTCCTTCCTGAAGAAGCAAAGCATATAAACACCAATTCAGGATACACATCCATTCATATCAAGGGAGTCGTTTGCAGGTTCGATTAATGAATTAGTACACAACATGTTTCGATCAATACATGCGATAGCATTATGCTGGGAAGTCAACTAAAAGCAGAAGAATCCACGCTTGAGACGAACATATGTATATAACCAGATATTTGCTATCAGACCTGAATTAGGTCTTGAAAAGTCATGCCTCGACCCTGGTAGTTTTTGGCTATGGAGACGACCAACCGCAAATTCGACTTCACCATCTTCTCCTTCGAAAATCGACCCTCTTCAACTCGCAATTCAAAAGCATTCTGCTCCATTCCTACCGCACGACTCCACTCACTAATAGTGGGTTCCCTTCCTACTTCTCGCTTGAGATCAGCTTTCACTCTCTCCAATTCCAGAAGATCCTGCGTGACAAAGGAAATCAGTCTCCGATCATCCCATTTCCAGGTCCAAGTTGCCTCAATATACTACGTACATGATGCCTCAACCTCTCCACGAATCTCATCATGAAGCTTAAAAGACCAAGAGGCCCACATTCGGCTTTTTTCTTACTTAGGACTTTTGCACGGGTCATATGGGCGCTATCTATTGTTCAATCTCTCTCTAATTTTTTCTCAGGAAAAGCATTTCCATCAAACACAAATGCACAATAGAACTCGTCTCCTAAATATTCCAATTTATGAGCAACACATTCACTGGTCATGTAAAAACACTGAAAAGTCGGTCGTCGATAGGTTCATATCGCCAAATTTTACAGGACATGCAACACTCTCGTCAAATATTATCCAAACAATCGAAAGAGAATTTTCACCTGGATCTTTCGAGATAAAGCCACTTCTTCAGGTGCTGTTAGCAGCTTGGTTTTCCCGATGTCTCGCAGGTAAGCACGAACAGGGTCTGAGGGATCCTGCGATATCTGGAGCTTCTTCGGTTTCGGCGTCGGAGGCGCAGCAGCAAGGGCAGTGGCGACCTTCTCCGCCTTGACCAACGCTCGCTCCCGCCTCCTCAACCTCTCTCCTTTGCGCTTCGATCTGACTGCAACGTCGACACGAGGCAATCCGTCGGCCGCAATCCCCGCGTTCATGGAATCTACAAGCCAGACATGTGTTAATCAATCAGCTTGACACTTTTGTATGTATTGATTTAGTGTAATGACTAAACCCCCATGCAAAAAAAGTGCACTTGAACATGGCAGACCGTCTCAAGCATCAGCTATACCTTTGACCGCACACCCCAGGCTCCAAATGACGTAGCGAATTTGAACCGTTAAACGTCCCAATATCCAAACCATTTAGTAACGAACGTCCCAAAAAATCATTAAAACCAACGGCGTCCCGTTAACGCACATGCACCACCCGTCCACTGCATATAGTTGTACTCACTTGCCTTGTTCTCACTTGCCTCGAGAGTAAAAGTTGACCCTCCAAAAAAGCTTTTGCAATTCTACATTCGATGATTATGTGTATGGAGTTCACAAGAAGGGAACCAACTTTACTACAAAAAATTCTAGCAACCAAATATAGCAGTTGATGTGCAGTTGATATGCAGTTAGTGCGCAGAGAACGGCAAGTGAGTGGTCAATGGTAAGCCTACCCTAATGGGGGTTTAGCAAACGATGGACAAGGCTCCTTAACCCCTAACTTAACCCCTAAGAGAAACGGCATGCACTGCGAGGATTATGAATGTTCTTAAGGCGTTAGTATGTAGAAAAAGCAAATTTTGTCTACTCCTCACGATGGTCACTCGGTGCTTCAGAAAGAGTTCATGTAGGGATGGGAAGGGAATGAAAACTTACAAAAATGAAGATATGATGCCTAGATTTTTCTCATGCCGTAATTTGTTTCGACAAAAAGCTCAAAATCTTCCTAGCAGGAACTCGTAAGGATTAAAACGAAACAGCATTCAGCATTCCTCAAAAGCTAGGCCTTGGATACTGCTTTCGTTCAAAATTAGTACCTGCATCCTCCTCCAGTTCAGTAGTAGAAGTGGTCCCTTCAGCCTCCCTTACGAGAGAGGATACATCTCCCAAGAGCGACTCCAGCTGCTCCACATACCCCTGCTCGGCTTCCAGCAACGCAGACTCAGCATCGTAACCAGCCCGGAAGGAATGCTCCATGTCGCTCAACCTGGCCCTCTCCAGACGCAGCAAGTCGAATTCCGAGGGAAACTCCACCCTTTCCTCCACAATCGCTTCCTCCGCATTCGAAAAGCTTTCCTCGCTGTCCAGCCAGCTCTCCGTGACCAAAACTGCACCGGCGTTAATCAGAGATTGTTTGGACACCGACCTCGTGGTAGGGCAAGCTGACAATCGCAGCTTTGACCTGCACAGAAAGAATCCAAATCGCCATTTTAAGCCCTTCCACCAAAGCAGAATCATCAAGCAGGTAACGAAATCTTGACGAATTCTTCACTCCCACGCCCACATCGATAACACTAAAAATCTTGCACGATGAGTACATAAGGCTTCGAGAATGTACACCTCAACCTCAAAACTCGGTGGGGTTTAAATTTCTCCCAATGAAACTTTCAACCCTTGTAACTTTTGCATTTGGTATCCAAGTAATGCACTCTTGGGTGCGTTAGAATCCTCTTTCCTTTGTTTCCAGGCTCTCTATAACACTCTTACTAGCCATACAAATTATACCAACGACGATACAAGCGCCGCAGCATTTAGCTGTGGTTACCTTCAATACAAAAAACTCTCAAGTGGTAAAACCCTTATCCAAAAACCCTACCACATAACCCCTTTCCAACAACAAGAAACATGACCTCTCCAAAACCTCTCCAAAACCTTGAATTCCACCACACCAAAAACGTGACGAAACGCACCGCAGAGACGCCATCCGCCGCTTGCTACCCTTCGTCGCCCGCATTACGCACTCCGCGCCGCCATTATTACTGCAAGTAGCATTCCCATCCTGAGCTACGGCTCGCCCCTCCAAGGGGAGCAGAGCGCAGGCTGACGACAAGGTCGCCATCGCCAAGTTCTAACTTCGAATTTTCTCCCAGTCTACATAATCATCGGATTAAACACCCAAAGCGGCCGATTTCGGTGGTGAAAGAGGAATTCGTGAAGATGGACGACGGGTGGAAATGGGAATTCTCGGAGAAACTGAAGCAAATGGCGAGCAAGGGATGTGCACAGAGCGGTGATAGTGATGAAGCAACGAAGCAAAGCAAAGCACCATGGACCTGCAGAGAGGTGAAGAAGAAGAAGAAGAGCTGAGGTGTGGATGAGGTCCTTGGTTAGATAAGACTGTCGGAGGTAGATTTTAGGATTCACACCTCGAGGTACATGGAGGGAAACTCGCAGATTTGAGACAATAAGTGACTGGAGGAGTATCATAGTCCTTGAAATGAAGGCTAGATGTACATATTTGGAAAACTGAGAAATCTACCAAATAAGATTCAGGAGCTCATTAATAAGGTGGGCACCAGCGATCTCAAAACTGGCTAAATTTCGCTCCGTTATTACTTTATTTATTTTTTCCTCAATGTAAATTCAAAAAAAATCTTCCAAAAATGAACATTTGGCTAAAAACCTTGAACCTGTTTTGAGATCACTAGTGGGCACCCCCCAAAACCGCCACTTTTTGCGACTGTGCATAGTCACTATTATTAAACTGTTCAATTTTCATATTTTCCTGTTAGCACCAAAGATTATGACATTTGGATACCATATGCCAAAGGTATGAAGGGTCAAAAAAATTTGGTACCCAAGAAGATTCCAAACTCTGAAGATTATTTGGACTCTCCTTCGAGGATCCTCCTTCTGGCTTATTTGGATCTCAAGGAACAGTCAAGTTTTCTCTTATCATCGATGGCCACTTGAACGTACGAAACAAGCGCTCTGGAATACTCTTCTGGATTCCGGGAGGGCTACACAACTGAAGGCTCAGACTGGGGCTCGCCAACGGCTGGGTGCCTATGATAGTATTTGGAACAAATTTGACTCCATCTGGCTCATCTCCCCGCTCTTGGCTCGTAGAGATAATGCTAGTATTATTTGGAACAAGAAGGCCCCTCCTTCTTGCCTCTTTACTTAGTTTCCTTCCTTTTGGTTTTGTTTTGTCTATTTTTGCTCTTATCTCTTCGTTGTCCAGCCTGGTAGGCTTGGCTGCTTTGTTTCTTGGTCACTTGTTTTTTTAATGCAATGGCTCTGCCCATTTGTTAAAAATAAATTAAAAAAATAAAAATTTGGTAGGTGTTCTGAATTCATTTCTTCCACATAGGTACATATTGATTTTGGAGATGTACATCTACATTATACCGGTTACAGGCCACGGCAAGGAGGTCAGCACTCTTCCCACAAGGACGGAGCTCTGTTCCCGAATGCCACGAGCCAAATCCCCCTCACAGATCACGCGAGGACGTAGGAAAGCCCCATGGAAAGAACCAGCTCGTACTTTGACTGATTTCAGGCAAGCTCAAGCTCACTGATACGAGATCAATCGAAAACTGTGTGCGCTTTGTTGCGTTTTAGCCTAGCTCGATCGTTGTCCCTTCTCTCCGTTGCGAGCTTCTTTTTAGTAAGCTATTAGTCTCGAGGGTTTCGCAATGACAACCACGTCGGAGATTTGCAAGCTTCTGGAGCTTCAGCCTCACCCTGAGGGCGGTTACTTCACGGAGACGTTCAAAGACACGGAAGTCACACTTCCGCACAGCCTGCTCTCGGCTCATTGTAAGTGCGAGGGGAAGGGTCGTAAGTTAGTAGGCTCGCAATGACGGAATGGACATGTGCAGTTTGTTTTGAATTTCTTTCAATTTTGGTGTCTGGGTCAGGTAACATAATTGCGACACTTGAAGCGTTGAGCATTGTTTCTATTGTCATTAGAGTGATTGTACTTTTGAATGGTCTTGTTAGTCAATCAAATCTAGGAGAATTTCACACATTTCACACATCAGGGAATGCATCACTGTCTCGATTTCCAAGTGAAAAAGTTTTTAGGGTTTCAAGTCTTTACTGGAAGATGGTCTAAAACCAACCCAACCCAAGCTATGCGGTTGAGGTGCTGTACATTCTCGAAATCAATATGTATTCATTGTGCAGTGTCGCATTTGAAGTCGGTGTCGCAATTAGGTGTGGGAGCCTTTGTTCAAAGCTCCAAGGACATGATTGCGGGTGTGAAGAACTTTGTAATGCAAGTCGATGCTCTAAGGTTTTCCATTCTAGCACATTGGCCGACAGACACTGACTTGATTTAGGGTGATTGGATTGGCAGTTAAGGTCGGGCGGCCTGTTAGTACCGCCATTTACTTCTTGATGCCCACCGGGAATGTATCCCACTTGCACCGCCTCCCTTCTTCCGAAGTCTGGCACTTTTACGGTGGCGATCCGCTGACGGTGAGCCCTTTTACACCCTAATTGCTCCTTTTGCTTCTATCTGGTTGTTCACGAGTACCTTCGTTTGCTTTCCTCTCCTTTATCTCAATGAGTTGCAACCATTTGCCTGAAGAATGTCATGCCGTATGGATCCATCAAGGGTACACTCTAACCTCCTCATTGTGACTGCTTGGGAGACGGTCATAGTAAAGGTCAAATGAGTTGAATGTGAATGTGAGACAAGTGTGCAGAACATTTGAGAACATTTGAGAATGTTATTGAAGAGAGGGTCAGATTAGAGATTTTTGAGTGTTGTATCCCAGTTTTGTGATATTGTTGAGTTTTGGGATGTCGCCCATCATGCGCAGGTGTTTGAGATCGACGATGACGGAAAGGTGAAACATACTGTGCTGGGTCAAGACATTGCCGCGGGCCAGAAGTTGCAGTACGTGCAGAAACCGTGGGTGTGGTTTGGAGCTTATCCCACCAAGGACATCGAGTGTATCCCTGAATCCGGGAAGCCTATTGTGAAATCAGCTCCCAGAGACCCTGAAACGCAGCACTCTTTAGTGGGGTGCACGGTAGCCCCAGGCTTCGAGTTTGTGGACTTTGAGCTGGCGTCTCGCTCAGATCTGTTGGCCAAGTTCCCACATGCTCAGAACTTCATTGAGTTTCTCACTCATGCCGAATGAAAATAACGAATTCAGGCATTGCCTGCTTCTAGACTTGTGAGACTTTGTGAGACTTGTGAGACTTGTGATCACTCATGCTCTTGTAAGGTGGGCACCCCAAAACAGACACTTTTTCAACTGTGAACAGTTTATGTTATTCGATTGGTAAAACTTTGATATTGTTGAGTAGGCAAATGGTAAGAGATTCCAATGCACCAAAGCACACGTCATTTGGATACTATATGCAAAAGTTACGAAGGGTCAAGATTTTTCTCAATTAGATGTTTTAAAATCGTTTCAACACAGGTACATATTGATTTTGGAGATGTACACAATTTTAGACAAGGTGCGATTTTGGGAGTATCTACCTTAGACCTTCAATTGAAGTTATAAAATGCTTTCATTTGTCATGAAAAAGACCATGCCAAATAGCCACATTCCAGTTTTGTAGATGTCATTCCATGCAGTCAATTCTTCAGGGAAAATCTGATTTTGGTGTTTGGAGAGACAAAGGCAAAGGCAATGTTGTAGTAATGTTTGCAATGTTGTTCACTTAAGACCTCCTTTATATGTCTTGTAAAATGTCATTAGGGAGTATCTTGCACATTTGTTACATATTCAGAGGATGTCATGGTCATTTAAGGTAAACTACCCCATTCTAGTCTAAGGAAAAGTTCCATTCTAGACTTTAGGGAGTTTGTTTGCATTGGAAAACAAAAATACAAATGAAGGAATTAACCCCTTACTTTAGGGAGTTGTTTGCACAAAATGAGGATAACATGTGTCTAGTGTCGACAAAATCTAAACTTAATTACACATTGTCATCAATTCACTCTTAGTTAGCTTCAAATCAATGCAAATCGATTCATTTTTGCAATAGAAGTCAATAATTGGTATTGAAATCATGGATTAGATTGGACTTGTATCCAATGGGATACAGGTTAGTAAAAGCCCTACAATAGCTTATTTTTTGACACTAAGAAGTATATCTATAAGCTAAAATGGAATGCTCAAGGCATTACCCTTCTACAAATTAAAAAAAAAAGACATGAAGTCTACCACTAAAATTTATTCCCACAGCACTAGTCATTCTGTCCAGACACTTATCTGAAAGAGATCCAAGGCAATTAGGTTAAAGAGGTCAAGGTGTTGGTTGCCTTGAGCATAATTCTATTCTACTAACTTGACTTGCATTCCAACTATTGGGATGACTAGTATTTGAAAAATTGCTTACCAATTTGAAGTGTGACTTCAATTTTTAAATTCTTTTCATATTAAATATGATTACTTTTTAAATATAGTATATATGTGATATCGAAGCTTTATTTTTGCAATTTCAAAATAATTTTCGAAATTCAAGTATTTTTGGTGCAAATTGATAGGATATAGATTTTTATATTTTGCAAAATTGGTTGCCATCCAGTTTCCAGCCTTGTGTGACCCTACCATCATTTTGCTCATATTTGTACTTCTATTGTTGGAAACTCTGAGTTCATTCCAAGGTAAGAACGAAGAACAAAAAGTTGGAAGTCGAGGGCAAACTTAGAGTTGATTTTTATTTCCAAGTAAACACACCAAATTTCAAGCCCCAGTGACCTTTTGTTTTACATTTATTATCTTGTTGTCTTGCTCAAAAAGGCACTACACAACACTTCGCCCCTTCATGATTTCTTCATTGAATTAAAATAAAATTTTAATTGCCTTCATTAGACGTCTAGTGAATAGTTCGTTGTTAGCTCATCCACCACCTTATACATCAATCAGAACATTACTATATCAGTCATCAGAGAAGACTTGCTATTCAAATCTTAGTGTGGAATTGATGCAACTCTTAAAGGTTTCATTTCATTGCATCAGAACAGATATACCAAGTAGCACGATTTCAAATTACACGTCAAATATTTGGAAGGAATGTCCTTGACAAGAATTATATAAGAGTCTCCGTTACAAGACCGTAAATTACAGCGCAATGTGCAAAAAAATGCCATTGAGGTGGTTTCCTGTGAATGTCCTACCAAAACGTGGTGTCCAACGTAGTGAGAAACAAAAATGACCAAAATTGATGTCTCAAAATTGCACCAAGGACAGCGAATGTTACAAAGTTGCACCCACAAACTCGGCTCGTTCAAAAGACCTCCACTTACTGGAATTGCTGTGACTGCGGGTGTAGTTGCTTTGCTGGGAATTCACGACGAGCGGTGGCTCGGCTTTCGTAGCTTCTGCAGTTGATTCTGCTTTTTCCAGAGACTTGCATACGGTCTCCACAACCTCCCTCCCTCGAACACTATTCTGCTGGAACTTCTCAGCACACTTCTGCTCAATCTTCTCGGCCATTGATTTCAGGGCCGGCATGGACGCGCATGTAATGTTCGTCTCTTGCCGGAACAACGTCCAACCTGAATTTTCAGGATGTGGAAGATACGAGCACTTCTCTTCTACGTCAACGAAATCTTTAAGGGTCACATTGCGCGTAACCATCTCTAACGTTCGCTTGCCTGCAGGATAGAATGTAAACCATTACCAGTCTTTGGAAGCACCCACATGTAAAAACAGCTTCAGAAAATAACATGCTGAGTAAGAAGCTGCACAAAAGAGAAGGGAAATTTTAAAACACGGGCTGCAGGAATTTCACCGTTGTCGACAATGGACTCCTCTAAGCATTGGCATACACTTGTTCCCATGAGACGTTGGAGCCACCAGGGGCCAGGAGCATTTACAGTGATTGCTCGGGTGGTGAGCAGCTGTCCACCCTCCTGATCGACTCTTCTGTCCACAATGCTGACATCTACAACATGTGAGAGCAACGGCCTGTGTTCCATGTCTGCATACTTTTTCCAATTGGCCGCTGTAACTCGTTCCCAAGGATGCTCGTAGATATGCTCTTGAACATATCCCCTCACCATATTGCCCGAAGCCTCAGTCTTCAAGATAGCGAAGACGAGTTTAAAGAGACGAGTAATCTCAGATCTGAGATAACCTATATTAGGGCGAAATCCTTGAGAAAGGTTAGCTCAAATTCTGCAACCGCTGCCACAAATATCTGCATACCATGGAAGAAAAAATCTTCAGTTAAACTTGTATTGATCACAAGCTACTAATAATATAAAATCTGAGTTGTAGAATCCTAAATCTTAGACCTCTGACAGTCATCTGGTGTCTACTGATCGATAATTAATTGATCTTTCCACTGCAATAACACCCTGAAACAGTTCAGAGAAATATCCTTCACTGCGCTGAAAACAGAAGCGTGTTGCAGGCCTGAAGCAAAGAGCGAAAGAAATTCCTCCCAGCACACCCTAAAGCTTAACAGTAATCTTACAGATATTAAACAAATCAAATGAATTGAGAAGGAAACAATCACCGGAGAGTTGTCTCATCTTCTTGCAAGTAGTCCAATTACAGATATATCGCTCTACAAACCATAACGTACTAAAAAATAATAATACAACTCTAAGCTTCGATCCTTACGCAGCAAAAACTCTCCACTAAGAATTGCACGAATCAAAGAAAAGGTTCGTCCAACTAAAGGAAAAGCTGGTGATACTCATCACTTAGGCATGGACGTTCTCAAGACACGGCTACTGATTACACTACTCTTCACACTTTTAATCTGAACGTAATTTCCGAGAATACGCACACTACTGAGCTTCCCAATTTCTCGTCATCACCACGGAACCCTAGATCCTTCTGCAGATTAGGTCGACAAAAAAAAAAGATGATACATATAATACCTACATATCAATTGAGTAGAGTCTCTTGAACTGAAAAACGATGACACATATTAAAGTAGTACGTACTTTCTTGAATCTTTACATAGTACTGATCTACACGTTATTCAAGCTCATAAGAACAGAAGCTCATCTAAATAATTCCAGCTCAAGGACAGTATGCGGAAAGATGCATCCCGAGTAACTAAATTGAGACAACGGGCAACATACATGCTCTACTAAGGAAATAAGAAAGTGCGGTCTTGGGGACACCGACCTAAAACTTCAAGCACTTCCAAAGATTTACAAGATTACCTGCCCACTCTTTTATCTACATTTCAAGATTTCATGAACTGAAAGTAACACTAGAAGCAAAAACTGACCAAAGACAAGACACCTGACACCAATCGCCATAGATCTTCACCGTTAACTTTTTCACCATGAAAGAAGCTAACAAGAAACAAGGTCAACACTAAAACACTATAAAGACCAAAATCACAGAACTCAACCGAATCAAGAAAGAATCACTCCAAATCTACAGCTCTAAAACCTTCACTGAACAAACAAATTGGACTGATCTGCAAAGCAACCTTGAATTCTCATACATTCTGCTTACCAAGACGCTAAAGAATGACCTAAAACACGAAACTAAGTCATTACAAGATCCGAAACCACACGCATCCGTAGAGAAAGCGAAGAAGATGAAAAACTGACCTACAATCAAAATTCGCCGGAGAAACGGGAACGGGAGCTAGCGCCTCGTGTTGAATGTGTTTTAGGCCTTCTCTGGTCCAGAGAAACGCAGCGACGGAGCAAGACTGATGGTTTCCTTGACGATCAAGACTGAGGTAATTAAAACGAGGCTTGGAAGCAAGAGAATGGAGAAGGTGGAAAGACTACTGACGGCCGCCACCACGGCGGATCAGCGCACCACGAGCACGCCTCTAAGGAGACGAAACTGGGCGGAGCAGAGCAATGCCAGGAACTCAACAGAAAAGCCGCCACGGGGAGTTGGGACTTGGGACCCAGTCGCTATTGGGGGGCCGCACGATGCCGAGGCTGTGGGTCGGAACCGGAGCCGATTCCTAACCTGGATTTTTCGCTTTTCGCTTTTTGCTTTTCGGTACACACGGCTTGCAATAGTTTGCAATACGCATACGGTACGGTATGCGACCTATTTCTGACAATGTTAAGCATTTTAGCATATGTCGGATTGAGCGATAGTGGGGGGATAATTTTCTTTGGTCAAGGAATAGAAACAGTGACGATTGTATACTTTTTTTTTTGCTAATTTTCCACCAAGTTTGAAAATAGTAGAAATTAAAGAAGTATAGATTACAGTCTGACTAGTTCTTGATCTACATGCAAACCTATTTCCGAGAAGCGCAAAACTAAAAACTGGTCTTAGCAACTTCATTAACCCCTAAAGGAAAAAGCTGCGTTTTTTGGCAACATAGTGATTTTGGGCAACTCACTACGAATGGAGTTTTTATTTTTTTTCTTTGAAAATTTTACACAACATGTGCCCAAGGAGTAGGTTTAAGGCCCAACAACTTCTGTAACTTTTTAACTATATAGTCAAAAGTTACAAAAATTGTTGGGCCTTAAAGCTACTCCTTGGGCACATGTTGTGTAAAATTTTCAAAGAAAAAAAAATAAAAACTCCATTCGTAGTAAGCTGCCCAAAATCGCTATGTTGCCAAAAAACGCAGCTTGGTCCTTTAGGGGTTAAGTGTCAATGTGTTATTTCTCACCTAATAATGAAGGCCCCTTAGTCGACATCATATTCCCCTCATTCATGAAAAAAGGTCATCCTATCATTGCACAAATGGAGCTTTGGTTGAAAATATGTCCTATATCTTAGCCTTTAAAGGCTTACACTTGAGTCCTTTGACGAAGATCATTCAACGATTTTTTAACACTTAAAGTTCCTTGACTATGTTTTCACCACAAACGCTCCCAAACTACCATTTCTAGTACAAGTACCAAATTTTAGGGAAAAAAAGATTTTTGGATACATGTAATCGTAGGATGTTGTAGTACACTGGGTTGAAGTGATGTGGAAAAAAATTCAAAAATTTCCACCATGTGGATTGCAAGATATTAGCGTTTGAATTGACAAAAAATCTTTTGGGGCCCCTGCAAAAAAAACAGGGCAACTACACTTCACAAGGTCACATTTGTATCAAAAAATGTCCATGTTGGTGTTGCTTCTTTGGATTCATTCTTCAAAGCAAGTTAGCTACATGCTTGAAAAATTTCAAATCATTTGGAATTGTACAACATGGCATTAGAAGGGATTTGGGGCCAAGAAAGGGCCGTTTCAGGCCCGTTCCCCAATCTGTCCCCATGTTGTGAATAGTGATATGGGCTGTTAGAAAAATATATTTAATTTAATTTAATTTAATTTAATTTTTTTAATCAAATTTCATTTTTAGCAAAAGTTTTAAAAAAATAATAATTTAAAAAAAAAAAAAAAAATCTGATGTGGCCGAAGTTCGGCCATGTCACCCACCCTGCTGCAGTGGCGCAATTTCAGCAGTCGGGAACTGTGCAAAACTTGTGGAGAACTTATGGGAACTCACAGCCCTTTAGAGGGCCCAAATTCTCTCTAATGGTGACTGCAAGAAACACTTGTCTTATTTTTTGTCCCCTTGGCCTTGGAAAAGTGGTCTTTTGCTCATAATTTTTGCATCATATGTTAGTTTTACACAAAATTTGAAATGAAGGTACGTATGGTAGTTGTAGACATTGAGTCATTTTTGACATTTTTTAAAATTATTTTACTATTTTTAAATAGCACCCGATAGGATGTCTACCTTGGCCATTTTGGGATTTTAGTATTGTTTTTAATCCAAAAGTGCAAATTTGAAGCTCAAAATTGAACTGCAAAAACTTCTACTAAGGTTACACATGGCCACGAAAAGATTTTTTTAAATAATAAATTATCCACCTTCCACATGTGCTCAAAGTGCACTACCTTTGTGCAAGTGTAAAAAACACAATTTATTTTTCCCAGAGATGAAAATGGTTGAGAGGAGCACCTTCAAGTTAGAAAAAATGGCTTTTCATAAAATTTAATTAGATTTAATTTTTTACTATTTTTTAATAATAAAAAATCCAAGTGTCCATCTTCTTGGTATTTTCCATTGTGCTCTTTTTGTGCATAACTTTTAGAGTTAAATTTTTCTAGGTTTAAAATTTTAGAGACATACTATTTCTAATGCTTTACAAATTATCCATATTTTATTTTATTTTTTAAAATTTTATTCCAAAAGTCATAGTACTCACCAAAATAGGTTGTTTTGAGCTAGAATTGGTTGGTGTTGCTTGCAATGACCTAACATATAGGAAAAATAGTAAGTAGAACGAAATAGGAAATTATTCAAAATACTAAATTGTCAAGAATTTAGTTATAGAATTGAAAAATACCAAACCCAATGGTTGAAATGTTATAATAAAAAATCTACATCCTATGATTTTATTTTTTTCCAAAGATATTGAAAATTGAGTTTAATAAACAACTTCAAAGTTTATTTTAGAGTAGAGAATCTATAATTGACCACAAACTAAAACTCCTCATAACTTTCATCTCATTGATTATAATGGAATGATTCCAAGCTTTCCACACACACACACAGATATATATATATATATATATATATATATATATATATACATAATTTAGAAAACCAATTTCAAATTTTTGTTTTTGAAAAAAGTGGATTTTTTTTCTACCCAGCCTGCGTGGCCGAGGAAAAAAACTACATATCATACAATAATTTTTTTTAACCATGCAATCAAAAGTTATGAAAATTATTGGGCTAAAAGAAAAATCTCGTCTCTATCTTGTATGAAAATTTCAAAGAAAAAAAATAAAAATTCCATTCATAGTAAGCTGCCAAAAATTGCTATGTTGCCAAAAAACTCAGCTTAGTCATTTAAGGATTAATGGCACATATTCTTGCAATACTATTGCCATATTTAAATGATACATTTAATTTTGATTATTGACTAGTTTTGATTATTGCTTTAATTACTAACCAATTTTGCTTCCTACTTGTCATTACTGCTTTGATTACTGACTAATTTTGATACTATTTACTATTATCTTGCTTAATGACACATGCCTTCATAGCTACTGATGGAATGTAGAATATTCTACATCATTTCATTGGGGAGATGAAATGATGTGAAACAATCCACATCATTTTGCTGGAAGAAGGGTTTAGAAAAGCTATAGAATATTGAATGTTTTGCAGTGCCTTGCTATAACCAACATAGTAGTTACCTTGCCTAATTCAAAAAGTTGAAATGCAATTCTTTCAAACAAACTAATGCACTAGACATTTGCCTTGGTATATACTATTGTCTATGATTGTATTCTATGTTTGAGTAGTCTATGGTATAACTTCCATTCTTGACTCCCTCTCTATTACCAAGCCCTAATTTTTTACCCAAAATCGATTTGTTCATAATCCAATTAAAATAAAGTCCATTCAGCTTTTGAGATGAAGATGGATTTTCATTGGATTCCTAGTATTTGAAGAACATTTTTAGTACATATCTAGGGACACTAATAATTGGGTGCCTTCTACCGTTTCACTTCAAATATTAATTAGAAAGTTATAAAAAAATAAAGATAAAAAAATTCCATGGAATTTATTTTTTCCAAAAGGTTAACATTAACAAACAAACAAACAAACAAATTCTTTGTAACGACTATTGATAACAAGAAAAGGCAAGTTTATTAGAAATGTCTACTTTACTCAACCTCCTACATCTTCAACTTTCTTTGTGCTTCTCCTAAGCATGTCATTAGGGGTTGTCACATCTTCTTCTCCTCATTCTCAATCTTCAAAGAATGAGGTTGTGGCAATCTCTCCTTGATATGAAGAGGGCCCATTCTTTGAAGATTAATTGAGAAGTTTTTCTCTTCTCCTCTCAAGGGGAAGAATGGATGTGAAAAAGTTTCTCCATTCTCCATTCTCAAAAGGTGTGTTGCATCTTCTTCATGGAGAAGGGCTCTTGTTGGCTCCTCTCTTCACTCCATACCTTCTCTTTCTTTATAGAAGTTTCATTCTCGAAGAAGTGTGTTTCAGCAACTTTCAGCAATTGAACTTGTAATTGCATTTTCACCAAAAACTGCCGCAAGGAAAAACAATTGATTCTTTCAAACCGCTGCCTGCGAAGTCGTTGGAGAATGGAGAGGTTGTTTGGTGTTTATTGTACCATTGGCGCCGGTGGTCCTCAGAGCCGACCACAGCAACTGAACCATTTCTGCTAAGTACAGTGACAATGGAAGTACTCCATAATATTCATGTGCCTTGTAATCTTCATTCTTGAGCCGTGCATGATTCCCGGGAGATGAATCTCATCATCCGGCTTACATATGTTCAATGTCACAGCTGTGGCCGATCTGTCCAAGGTACCACCTGAAATAGACACTTTTTTTTCCCTCTAATGAGCAATTCTGAACACAATTTGAGAAAGATATTGAATCACAATCATGTTAGTAAATGAAAGCAAAACCAAATGTGATTGGTTTGGAAATTTGAAGAGTTTGTGTAAATTTACTATGAGTTTTCAAAGTTGAAGTCATAGAAACACCTAAAATTGATACTAGACTATCCTTGAACTACAAAATGGACATCCTTGAACTACAAAATGCTTCAACTTTCATTGGTTGCTTCAAGTAACTATTTCACTTCTATTGATTCCTTATGGAAACCAATGTCAAATTTGAGCAAATATTTGTCATATTTGGATCAATATGCGACATATTTGGGTCAATGAGAGGTTGTGAAATTATACACTATTCTAGCTTGTGGCAAACGGATAGTGTTGCAAAAGGGTCCTGGTACCTTATCTTATTCAAGCACAGCCTTGAGGGAGTGCTTACTCCTTATTGGGACCATATCAGTGAGTGGGTTTTCATAGCATGCAGTACCATGCATTGTCATTGCCTTGATTCTACAATAGATGGTGTGGAATATTCCATGTCCAACAATACTTCATTAGTAGCTAAGTGGACAAATGAGGTTCAATGTGATGAGCAAGGTGCATAAAAGAAAGGTGGTGGGCATGAATAGACTCTTTAAAATAACTTCAAATGAATTACCTCAATTTCAGGTACTAACTTCAAATGATTTTTGTCTTGGGTTCTCATGAGCTCAAGAAAAGACTTTAGAGTATATTGTGGGGGACAAACCATTATACTAGGTAACTCAAATTATAATTCAAATCTGGAGTCTAAATGCAAAAAACAATACATATTAGAGTTAATTGTAAAGTGAGCCCCAATTTGTAAAAGGGACATTAGAAGAAGGTTCAATTAAAAATAGTAAAAAAAAATACAGTACCAATTTCCATGAGACTAAGTTTGGGTGCTTCAAGAAGTTTTGGGTCGTTTTAAAACAATATTCATGATTTTTTCTAGAGTACTTTAAAATTAGAATTAAAAAATTAAATTAAAATTTTAAAATGTGGCTCATTTATATACCTTTAAGATGAAGGTAGATACCATAGGAAAAGCCTAGGAAAATTTTCTAAGTAGGAGAACTAGAAAAGTGCCAAAACTCAAGAAAATAGATACTTCAATGTTTTAACTAGTTGAAAATAGGATTTTTTTTTAATAAATAAAATAAAAATTGGACATTTGTAAAAACTCTATGGGGATGGTCATCCACCAAAAGAACCACCAAAAATTTGTTTTATATGTTTCAAAATGTAAGCTGAATGAAGCTCACTTTCTGGACTTCTACACCACATAATATTAAGAATTTTTAGAATTCCTTCAAAGAATAGCTACAAGTCTACTAGAAGACCACTTCCTCCAAATTTCAGCTCCATAATCATTTTTATGGTTACTAAATTGTACTACCCCCCCCCCCAAATTGGCAATTGTAACATAAAATTTGGGGCTATTTTTGGATAGTAAAACATTTTTGAAAATAGCAAAAAAATTAGGCAAGGTTTATAATATTTATGAGTACCTTACCTATAAATCTTGAGTCATTTGGAGCTAGAACGCAAAAATTATGTTCAAAAAACAAAAAAGGGTCTAGAGTGTCACGGGAAATAGGTCAGGTGTTTCTTGCAATCACCCTCCTATGTTTTTCTCAAACTACGGTTGCTAGTCCCTCATTGCACACACTTTTCAATTAACTCTATTGAGTTAGGCAAAAAATGAAGGGTGTACAATATAGTACATTTTTCTCAATGAGCTTTCAGATTTGAATTGTATAGCATAATTTAAACAAATACTCCCTTTGTCTTGGAAATAAATCCGGGTTTCCTAGAAATGGCTAGATTAACGCGTGAGATGTTCCTATTTTCAAGGGATTGCGGATGTATTGCTGCTTCTACTAAACCCCATTAGGTTTGAAAGAGTGGAAGTCAAAAGTGAAGCGGTGCATGTTGAAAACAAGCAGCGGAAGTGACAAATTTTTGCCCTTTTTGGAACTGCTCCATTGGTATTAATTTTGATCATTCTTCGAGCAATGTTGGTGCAGTGACATTCATTGATGTCCTCTGTATTCAATTCCAACAATGTCTTATGATTCAACTCTAAGAAATTCTCAACAAGAGATTTATTTGTTAGTAGCAATTTTTGTATAGTTTTGGGTTGAATTCTTTGCCTTTGTTTGGTTAGAGGTTGCGTTTTGATTCCTTTTGCAAGGATTGAGTTGCTATAGAATCTTTGGAGTGTAACATCTGCACATTTTTTTGCTTTAGGGTGTTCGAAGTAGCTTTGGTTGTTCACCATCAAGTTGTGGAGAGCCAATTTCAAATTTAAGTTGAGACAAGTATATTTGGAAACCCCATATTTATTTTGAGACCAAGGGAATAATAATTAGAACTTGGAGTTTTGGTCACTATTGGAAGCAAATTCAAAAGTAAGGTAGTTTGCTCTAAAAGCGACCATTTAACCCCTAAAATTCCGAGGCCTTTTTTTTGCCAAAAAACACTGAAAACTGTCATTTCTAAAGCAAATAGTAAAAAAAAATTAAAATTAATTGTTTCTCACACCTAACTAGTAGAAAAAAGTGTAGAAAAAATTTCAGAATTTTTGACCTCATAGATTGCAAGATATTTGCGTTTAAAGTGGAAAAAACAAGTTTTTCAGCACATTGCAGGACTAGACTTTTTGACTCTGAACATTTTTAACTTAAAATTTTTGCACTATAAAGTTTTGAGCTTTAAATCTTTATAGTGGAGAATTGTGTTGAGAGTCTAGGGAAAAAAAATTCAAAAAAACTAAATTATCATTCTTAAAAAATTGTTAAGTAGAAGTAGGTACAAGATAGAAGGAAAATCTAAAATATTCATATATTTTAGATGGAATTAGAATGCACTAATCCCAATGGTGAGATTGTTCTAGCAAGTAAACTAAAGCATAAAAATAAAAAACTGAAAAATTTGAAAAATTGCATTCAGAAATGAATCCTACGATTTTTTTTTCAAGAAGATGCTCTAACAAACTCAAATGAAATGAATCAAAGCTTTCCAGATAGACAAAAATATAATCTATGAAAAAAAATATATATATATAAAAAAATCAAATTTTTGCAATTTTTTTTGCTGCTCGAGCTGCCCCCCGTCCCTTCTTTTGAGCTTATTTGGTCATAACTTTTTTTCCTGGGCACCGATTGTGAAAAAAATTATGTTCCCATGAAGCTAATCAGCTTTTCTACCTCCAAAAAATGTTTCAAAAAATCAGGAGAAAATTTCAGACCGTAGGTACCTCCCAAAAATGCATTTGTCCCTCGAAGGGACAACGGTCCTTTAAAGGTTAAGCCTACCTAACTCATCATTGACAAGCAGCATGTCACTCATTCTTAGATAGGGGTAGCATTTAGAATACTATCACTTTTAGAGCAGACTACCTTACTTTGAATAGGTACAAGAAATCTCAAATTTAGGCTTTAGACAATGAAAATAAATCACTTCAAAAGCACATTGAAAGACAAAAATCATAGAGGTGTTGAAAAATCATGCTCACCATTCCAAAATTTGGCCATCACTATGGCATTTTTGAATGTAATTGGCCAAATTTTGCATGGGTAAGTAAGATGTGCCAACAAATCTATAATTTTTGTCTTTCCATGTGCTTTTGAAGCAATTTATTTTCATTGTCCAAAGCCTAAATTTGAGATTTTTTATAGGTATCTATTCAAAATACTTTTGAATGAGCTTCCAACTATCAAAATTCTAATTTCTAATTATAAAATAATAAAAAGTTAGAGTTGTATTTGTAGAATCAATATACTAGTCCTACTAAGGATGCCCTTGAAACCAGTGCTTCAAAATCCAATTTTGGATGATAAGCTCATGATTAATGCTTTAATCCATTGTCAAATTTTCTTAGAAGGCAAATTTCTATGCAAAGGTAAAATCGGAAAAAAATTCAAGTTTTATGGAATCAATATGATTTTTGTCAACTTCCATATTGTTTACAAAAAAGAAAAAGAAAAAGAATTCCAACAAGAAGAAAGGATAACTTTAGTCTAAATGACCAATATAAATGAAGTGTTTGTTGGAATGGCTCAACTATCTAAGCCTTATGAACCTAGATGGCAAATTCCATCGTCGATGGCTATGTCAGGAAATAGACCCTATAAAAAACCAACAAGTTCCTTCCTTTGTGAAATTCTCAGGTCTCCATATAACGACAAGGTCATTTGACCTCCCACTACAGTTTAGGTGGAATATGGTGGTAATTCTCCCATTAATGCATGGGTTTGATCTCATGACCACTTCACTAGTGTGCCAAGGCCAAAGCCATTGAGACAAGACTACAAGTGCCTTTAACTCCAACCATTCAAAGTAATTGACATATATGAAGAGTCTATTTCCAATCATGATATTTACACTTCTATGCAAGTAGGGAGAAACTACATTGTAGGAGTAGCTTTGTCTTGTTGTCAAACTAAAAGCCAACAAAAAATTCAAGTACAATGTTAAAATTATTTTTTTGGAAGTTGTAAAGTTGCCTCCCCTACTTTTCACGGGTCTTTTCCCTATAATACTGCTAATCAACAATTTAGATGCTCCTCTTTGCAAATATTGCACACTTCCATAAAGAATTTCGGAAATTCTTTTGTCTTCTTTGTAAATTTTGGACAATTTATGTACATGGAAGTCCATTTTAGTCTCTCCAAATAGGTGATTTTTGGCAAAGGCAACAACTTCTTTGCTAGCATCGCTAGTGGTATGCCAAAAGTTTATCTCATGGTTAATGTTAAATTGTAAGATGAATTCCATTTATTTCTCCAGTTTGTGCAACTTGCTATTTGGATTTCCATCTACTTACAAGTCTCTTTGGGGGAATCTCCAACATTGCTGATCCAATGGAAAGGAAAAGCAAAATTTGGCAGAATTGCCAAATCTAACAATAATGTAGATTTTGCAATGCTAAACAAAACTTTTTGATAGGTCTGAATACTAATTGTGCAATTTCCATCCTAAAAATGCGGGAACAGGTTTATTTGCCAAACTACTGAGGATGCTCTTAACTTTTGTTTTTTCTCCAATAAACAAGTTGCTCTAACAAATGATAATGATAACTTTTGTTTTTGGACCAAACAAGACTCGCAATTGGTTGGGCGTTAAATAATGAGTTGCATGGGTGGATTAACCCCTAAAGGACCAACATACCTTTTTTGGTAACATAGAAACTTTGGGCAGGTACGTGTGACTAGAGATTTGCATATTTTGGGCTGAAATTTTTACAAAAGGTGGGGACGAGGAATATCTTCCATATGCACCAAATTTCATGACATTTGGAAATATGAGTCAAAAGTTATGGCCTAATATGTTGTTTGTTTCTCAACTCGGGCAGTCCGGGCAGATTAGAAAAAAATCTCTTTTTTCAAAAATAAAAATTTGAAATTGGTTTATTAGATTTTTATATATGTGGAAAGCTTTGAATCATTCCATTCTGATCAATGAGTCAAACGTTATGAGGATTTTTAGTTTGCGGGCAATTATGGATTGTCTACTCTAAAATAAACTTTGAAGTCGTTTATTTCACTCAATTTTCAATATTTTTCAAAAAAAATAAAATCGTAGGATGTAGATTGTTTATTACAACATTGCAACCATTGGGATTGGCATTTTTCAATTCCATAATTAACTTCTTAACAATTTAGTGTTTTGAACCATTCTCTACTTTTTTCTACTTACTATTTTTTTCCTATATGTTGTACAATTCCAAATAATCTGAAAATTTTCAAGCATGTAGCCAACTTGCCTTGAAGAATGAATCCAAAGAAGCCCAACAATTTTGGAAATTTTTTCATAATAATCTGACCTTGTGAAGTGCAGCTGCCTGGTTTTTCGCAGGGCCAAAAAAAGGATTTTTGCCACTTCAAACGCTAATATCTTCCAATCTACATGATGGAAATTTCTGAAATTTTTTCCACATATTCTCAAACCAAAGTACTACAAGATCCTATGGTTACATGTGTCCAAAAATGATATTTTTCAAGAATTTGGTACTTGTACTAGAAATGGCAGTTTTGGAGCATTTTTGGTGAGAACATAGTCGAGGAACTTTAGGGGTTAAACAAATGATTTATTGTTTTGGTATTGATGAAGTATTGATGAATTACTAACATGGTGCTATGATGTTTTTATATAATACTCCCTCTGTCCCACTAAAAATCTCCAAAAACCTTCCCCATGAGGGATTAACTATATTATTAGTCTTTGTGCTAGTGATACATACATTTAAGAGCTAATAATTTATCCCCTAGTTCTATGCAAAATCCTCAACTTAGGCACCATCGTTTAGGCACCTAAAATCTATGTGGAAAGTGATATTTGAGCATCGTTTATAAAATGCCGCCAGCTCGTCATTTCTGATGATTTAAAGGTTGGTAGCAGCAATGGGATCGTAGAATATATGCTCCCAACCTGAATATCGCATCTACAAAACCTAGCCCCCTTCATGAACAAATCTCCATAGCGCCAAAGTGGTCCCCAAATCCATTGTCAACACAACTATTTGATGAAGCAACAAGTACAAGGTGCCTCATATGGGCAAGGCCAAGCTTGCTAGGAGCGGAATGTTCCTTGATTGCTTGCCACTTAGGCTACTCCCACGAGGTCATTCAATACAAACAATGCTTACTCAACGATCTAAATCACTAAATGGAATTTTTTAGTAGGATATAAATTGGGCCTCATTTGGAGGATTTTAGTGGGACAGAGGGAGTAGCAATTATAATTGTCTAAATTAACATTTCAGTATGATTTTTATTATTAAATGTTTTTGTTTTTTGCTAATTCTTTTTGTAATTGAAAGAGGGTTCTAAATTTTTTAGAATGTATTTCTTGAACTTGTATAAATAAACTATAAATTTATAAAAGTATTGTTATAAGTGTGCCTAAATTCAACCCTAGACTCTCATATTTAGAGGGTGTACATTTAGACAAGAATTTAGATGGTCAATTTTAGTAATATGGTTGAAATTAGATGAACTTTGCCTACTACAATTTTATTCGTTGTAAGGTAATCTACTCTTAAAGCGACCATTTAAGAGCTAATTGCCTCTGGGGGGAAGCTAAACTCCTTGAAACAATTTTCAGTTAATTTTTAAAGGAAGAAAAATGGAATTGGCATCTAACCCAAGTCATTTCATATTTTTGGGACCTTCGTGGAATTAGTTACAAATTTTTGAAGTTGAAACGTAGTGGTCACTAAAACCGACCACCTCCTAAAATGTATACTGTTGGTACATTGAAGAAAACAAAATGTACCTATGTGCCATGTTCGGTTTTAGAGCCCGCTCGCTTTTAGAGCAGACTACCTTACTTTGGACTTTCAAATTTATTACCATAGCTCACCAATTACCACCAAGACCTTCTCATCGTTCATTGTATACAATTAAGGTGACCTCATTCATTAAATACCGTATACAAAAGTTACAAGGTTTTAGAATCTTAGTGGTAGATGATCTACAATCAACATAAATTATGATGTTCTATAGGTATATTCTCAAAATCATTCTAAAAGGATTGGGATGTTGTATTTAGATATATTGCACAAATAAGGAAACAAAACCTTCTTCCATCACCATCACCATTTTAAATAAGAAATTTGGCTTACTTTTGTTCTCAAGACTCATCTCCAATTAATTTGTATTGATCAGCTTTTAGAGGAAAAACTTAGTGGAATTTTTTTATCTTTAAACTGATTTAAAATTATCTTTTATGAATATTTGAAGTAAAGGGTAGTAACTTCCTAGTAGTGTCCCTAGAAATGTACTAAAACCATTCTTCAAAAAGTAGGAATTTAAAGGATGAGAGTCCATCAATATGATCCTAAAGGGTCAATCAACTTTAGCAAATTTGCATCATGAAGAGCTTGGTTTATGGTCAGAAAGTAGGGCTCTGCAATGGGTTTGTCCTACCTTTGGTGTGATTACTATAAGCTAAATAGTGAAATTAGGTTGCCTGACTAATTAGGTTGCTTGATCCCAAGAAAGTTACTTTACAAGTCATCAAAGTCAACCAATATTTCTACAAATATTTCCATTTGCACACATGAAGGTTCATGAGTCCCACTTATAACAATACCTAATTCAAAAGTAGTGTATTCTTATATAGTACTTCCTCGATTTCTGAAAGAAACCCAAGTTTTAGAAAATGTGCAAACTTAAGGCTAATTGTGGGAGTTATAGAGCTTTAATGCACTTTTTGGAGAGGTAACACGTTTATATGAGAGGTAGTGTGCTTTTCATAGAAGCAATGGTCTTTTTGGAGAGGTCACACACTCTTATCTAGGAAGCCTCCTAGAATGTTGTCGATGCTTCATCGCAGAAAGTCTCTAGAATCACGAAACGATTTGTGAGCAACTATTTCAATTGACACTTGGGTTTCATGATGACTTGATAAGTGCCACACAATGAAAATTTGCACTGGCACCACCTTGTCCCACCGATTTGGCCTCGGGGGGTGCAGTGAGCGGTAGCAGTAGAAAACTATATGCGAACAAATGATAGGGTGCCTAAAAAACATTTGAGATAAAAATTATAATTTGATTTTTTATACTATAGGGTACAAAAATTCCATGACTTGTCTTTAAACTACTATAGGGTATAGAAAAATAGGTCCAATTAGAAAAAATTAGACCTAGGATACCCCCCTTTTTATTCTTTTTTTTGGCCAAAAGTATTAACCCCTAAGGGCCCAAGGCCTTTTTTCTGCCAAAAAACACTCAAAACTGCCATTTCTATAGCAAGGAGTAAAAAAATTTGAAAAATGTTTTTTTTGCACATCTAACCGTAGGATCTTACACCTAACTAGTATGAGAATGTGTGGAAAAAATTTCAGAATTTTTGACCGCTTAGATTGCAAGATATCTGTTTTTAAAGTGGAAAAAACAAGTATTTCAGCACTTTGCAGGACTGGATTTTTTGACTTTGAACATTTTTAACTTAAAATTTTTGCACTACAGAGTTTTGTGCTTCAAATCTTTATAGTAGAGAATTGAGTTGAGAGTCTAGGGGGAAAAAAAATATTCAAAAAAACTTAATTATCATTCCTAAAAAAATTGTTAAGTAGAAGTAGGTACGAGATAGAAGGAAAATCTAAAATATTCATATATTTTAGACGGAATTAAAATGCAATAATCCCAATGGTGAGATTGTTCTAGCAAATAAACTAAACCATGAGAATTTATTTTTTTTGAAAAATTGCAAAAAGAGCATTCAGAAATGAATCCTACAAGTTATTTTTTCAAGAAGATGCTCTAACTGCCCGAAAAACAAGAATGTCCATAACTTTCTCATAACAAATCCAAATGAAATGAATCAAAGCTTCCTAGATAGACAAAAATATAATCTATGAGAAAAAAAATATTAAAAAAAAAATATCAAATTTTTGCCAAATTTTTTCTGCTGCCCGGACTGCCCAGTTACGAAAAAAAGTAACATATTTGGCTATAACTTTTGACTTCTATTTCCAAATGTGCTGAAATTTGGTGCATATGAAAGATATTCCTCGTCCCCACCTTCTATTAAAATTTCAGCTTAAAGTATGAAAATGTCTAGTCACACGTACCTGCCCAAAATTTCTATACGGCCAAAAAACGCATGCCGGTCCTTTAGGGGTTAAATGTTGCTGCCTTGTGAATGGCATATTCAAAGTTTTCAATAATTTTATAGACTTTATTAATTTTTGTAGTAGACATTGGCTGGCTTTAGGTGGCTGTCATGCAACTTAGAAAATGAGCTAATTACAGATTGTTAAAAATTTAGACATCCTGGCTTGCATCATAGACCATATTTAGTACCTGCAAGAACTTATGAGGTTGTAAAATTTTGCAATTAACTTCAATTTTGAGTACTCTTAACTTTATATTTGTAATGAATGATTTTGATTTAAAAATAGAAACACAAATATTGTCAAAATCAAAAAGGTAATTCTACTAGAATTTTTTGGGAACTTTCAAACATTGCACTCTTTTTAAAACTCTGGGCAAGGTTATACGGTTTGAATTTTGCACATTATTTTTTAAAATTTATACGAGTTGAATTTTTGTGTAACATGCCCAAATTTATTTTTTTGAAATTCATTGCAGCCTATGGGTCAAAGTTATGTTGTCCGATAGCTTCAGGCAGCTTGGACAAGGCCTCCTCCTAAGGATTGATTGTTGATGTTTCTGAATTGAAGTAAGATAGAAACACCCAAAAGCGATCCTGTTCCCATTCTTGTACCCTAGATTATCACTAAATGTGTCCTTAAGACTTTCATCAATGTGTCCTACAAATGCTTAACTTTCTTTGATTCGTTGACGCATTTGAAAGACATATACTTAACTTTGATTTATAAACTACTAATTTTGCAAATTTCAATTTAGGGTCCACCTATGTGACAGTTTTAGTGGTCTAGGGAGCTGGCACTTTGAAAAATCATAGAAATTACATACCACATCCAAAAAATCTATTTTTTTTTTAATATTCATGATTTTTACTTGCTAATACTACATAAATGCTATTTTTAGGAAAAAAGTGTCTCCAACTATGCTGAATTGCTTAATACTGACGATTTTGGATGTTTCTATTATAGACACATGTGCTTGACTTTACTAATTTCTATAGTAGACAGTGGTTGGCTTCAAGTGGCTTTCTAGTTTTCCCATCAGTTATAGTACTGCATGTTTGAGTTCAGGTGTACAAGCTCAGTTTTGTTTGTGTCTCCATAACTAGACATGATAAGCACATTTTTTTCACTCATTGTGTTTGTAAACACAATGAGGACATTCTATTGCATACTACCATTGCATACTACCATTTCATACTACCATAATTGTGCAAAAATATTTCTTGCATTCTATTTCATACTACCATGATAGTGCAAAAATAATTTTTAAATATTATTGTAGATACAGTGAAGACATGTACATTGAATCAAACAATGTAAGTTAAAGTAAAGTTGATATCATAAAAGCAATCTCTGTATCATTCATATTAATCATGTAAAAAGGACCTAAACCTAAAGTTCAATTGATAGCATTCAATAATATGATCCCTTCTTAGTAAATGAGTGTCATTGACAATTTTTATGGAAGATACAATAGTAGTATTGACTACACTTTTCTGTTGAGTTCTAGTTGTAAGTAGTCATTAGTGGGGGAAAGAAAAGAAAGTTTGAAAGAAATTTAATGTAGGACAAAAATTGTAGTAGAGTTTTTTTTTAATCTAAATTACCATATCATTTATTCATATCAATTTAGAATTATAAGTAATGCAAGCCCCTTCTCTAATAACCCAAAGTAGGAAATTATATAATGATAGCATATTTAAATTTTTTTTAAAAGAAGTAATACCCCCCTAAAAAATACTTGGTGTTCGCACCTATCCCCTTATTTTTTTATTCACTGACCCCCCCGAGGATTTGGCCCGTCCGGACTACAAGAGCAAATATAGAAGCGCACACTGTCGAGAATGGAATTTTACATGTAACTAGATCTGGAGTGAATGCCCTATGGTGCTCATCTTTTTGGAGTAAGTTGTTGGAAGTCTAAAATTTGTCCAGCATTGGTGATAGTACGTGAATTTTGTCTTCAGCCTTTGTAGAGCAGGATATTGTTGAATTAGAATTCTAATCGATACCTCCGTACAGTCGCTTGGTCCTCCAGTCTTGTGTAGCTCCTTAGAATGAAGACTCCTCACAAAACACTAATGCAATAGCAATGTGATCATGAATTCATGTTTACAAAGGAAGATGTTATTGAGTATATCCTCTCCATCATCATTCAGTGTTTGATTGTTGAAAGAATCACAAATCTAGGTTTTAAATCGAAAAAGAAGAAAATGATAGAATCCGGGTTTCTTTCAGAAACAGAGGGAGTAATTATGCTATGATGGAATGATCTTGAATTGTACAATCATTTAAAATACACTATTAGTATACCAAAATGATTATTTAGTATGAGTGAATATTTGCTTGCTTGTATGAAAATTAACCTCTAAATGCCCGAGGCACCAAATTATGATGACAACAATACTTTGAAGTTAAATAAAACCTAACTAATTTTCTATTTTTAATAGTTTATACTTTTGAAAATTTCTTTTTGAAGTCTAGTTTTAGCATCAAAAATCCAATTTTGAAAATGAATGATCATGATTTTTCTATTGAAGATTTTGTGCAAGGGTGTCCATTGCAATCTTGACTTTGTGTAGCGTTGAGGGCTCTTGGAAATGAGCCTCGAATACACTAGATCTTGAAGAAAAAATCAAATTAGTAATTCATTTAAAAAAATTATAAAGTAGATTTTGAGAAGTCATAAAATTTATTGGGGTTATGCATGTTATACTCTTAAACCTCATATTTTTTTGGTGACCATTTTTTTAGATTTAACATGTGAAAAGAGGATTGAAAGACTTTTCATAGTTTTAACACCCTATTGATCAAACATTATAATCTTTCAATCCATGACTAATATTTTTGTGTTTTGTTTTCCTATGTGATAAGTAATGACCTTTAAGGAGATTTTCAACGGCAAAATTTTACTAGAAACACATCCTATAGAATAAATCCTTCTTCCTTGCTCAAGTTTAGGGACACATTTGTGTGTACCGTGTTGCGATTTGAAATTTTGAGAAGTGGATTTTCTGGTTCTTAGAACCCTAAGTCCTGCTCCATTTTCGTTTTTCTTGATGAGAATTGTGCTTTACAACAGCTGGTTTTCTTCTAGGATGGATTGTGGAAGAGGTGCTATTTTTGTCATAGTTTCCTAGAATGACATTTGAGAATATTCGCGCTGTCTATCTTGCTTCAATATGAACATATTTCCAACATTTTTTAATTAAGGGGATATTCATTATAATGAAAGTCTTCCTTGATTTTGACCATTCAATGCAGAACATGGAAGTGTTATGCTCTGCTTTTTGCAACTCCCACATTCATCAATCAAAGCATGAATAGAAAACCACAATCATCTTTCTAGCTGGATTGATTGGATTGTTACAAATTTTTACTTGGCCAAAGTTAGTGGTGTTAGATTTGAAAATGACCATATGAAATTTGTCCTTTTAACCCCTAAAGGACCAAACACCATTTTTTGGCAACATAGCGATTTTGGGCAGCTCATTACGAATGGAAATTTTATTATTTTTCTTTGAAATTTTCACACAAGATGTGCCCGAGGTGTAGCTTCAAGGCCCAACAATTTTCATAACTTTTGACTACATGGTTAAAAAGTTATTGCATGATATGTAATTTTCCACGTTCGGCGGGCAGCCCGGGCAGCTGAAAAAAATTCTTTAAAAATCACTTTTTTGAAAAATTAAAATTTGAAATTGGTTCTTTAGGTTTATATATACATGGGAAGCTTTGAATCATTCCATTTGGATTAATGAGTCAAAAGTTATGAGGATTCTTAGTTTGAGTGTAGTTATGGAATCTCTACTCTAAAATAAACTTTGAAGTCCTTTATTTAACTCAATTTTCAATATTTTTGAAAAAAAATAAAAACATTAGGTGTAGATTGTTTATTACAACATTACAACCATTGGGATTAGTATTTTTCAATTCCATAATGAAATTATTGACAATTTAGTATTTTGAGTCATTCTCTACCTCTTTCTACTTACTATTTTTTTCCTATATGTTGTACAATTCCAAATGATCTGAAATTTTTTAAGCATGTAGCCAACTTACCTTGAAAAATGAATCCAAAGAGTAACCACCATTTTGGACATTTTTTCATACAAATGTGACCTTGTGAAGGGCAGCTGCCCGTTTTTTCGCAGGGACAAAAAAAGGATTTTTGTAAATTCAAACGCTAATATCTTGCAATCCACATGGCGGAAAATTCTGAATTTTTTTCCACATCTTCTTAAACCAGTGTACTACAAGATCCTACGGTTACATGTGTTCAAAAATGTTTTTTTTCTAAAATTTGGTACTTGTATTAGAAATGGCAGTTTTGGAGCGGTTTTGGTGAAAACATAGTCAAAAACCTTTAGGGGTTAATGAATATCCCCTTAATTGCACCTGTGGCTATAGCTCAATCAAGAATGCAGGATTTTGAAAATGAGAACGCCAAACGGTCTAGTAAGCAGAAACACAGTCCTTACAACTCAAATCTGGAATTTTTCACAGGGTTTGTTGAATTTGCGCATGCATGATATTGTAGGTAACTATCTCCTCTGGTGATGTATCCAGCCTTGCTGTGCCCTCTAATTTTGAAAAATCAAGGACCGTTGATCTTGTTCGGAAATAATTGCAACCCCCCTCCCATGCCGTCGATTTAAATAGAAAAATGTCAAATGATTGAGCTGCACAACTCCACCGTCAATCTGCAAAAAAAAATCTTTTTCATCTATTCTTGCACCGTAACCGCTTCTCGGCAGGGCGGGCTCAGATAATAGAATCTCTCACCCGGAGAACCAAAAGCTGCGGCGTTCTCTATATCGTGGAGGAAGGACCTATAAATTTAAGCTTGAGCTATTCTCCTATGTATACATAGTAAATAAATAGAGCACATAATAGTTTCTAATCTGATTTAAAAGATAACACCATTGATCCGCCATTGATCCGCCGATCCATTAAGAGATTAGGGCTAAGCGATTAGGGTTAAGGGTGTCTCAAAGTAGTTTCCTGCACTAGAATTTGTTACTATAGAGAGGAGAGTTCCTGCCAATGCATCACGACTGCTGGAGACGGAGGTGAGTCGCAGGTGAATCACATGTTTGTTGGATCTGGTGATTTTGGGGTTTTGGAGGTTCGAGGTTTCATAACATTCAGTAGCCTTCAGAGAGGCCACCTTTTCCTCTCTGGAGTCCTCATCTACGAATTTCATCCTCACATAATTAATGTAAGCCTACCGGGATAGTGACAGTACATTATGGTATGTTCAATTTTCTTTTCTTAACCCCTAAAGGACCATTGTCCATTCGGGGGACAAATGGGACTTGGGGCAGGTACCTACGGGCTGAAATTTTCTCCTAATTTTTTGAAACTTTTTGTGAACATGGAGAATTGAGAGAGGTACGTGGCAGAAAAAAAAATTTGAAATCGAACCTTTGAGCGAGAAATTATGCCATTTCTTGGAATGCGTGGGGACGGGGGGCAGCAAAAAAAATTTGCAAAATTTTGAAATTTTTTTTTAAATATTTTTTTTCTCATAGATTATATTTTTGTCTATCTGGAAAGCTTTGATTCATCTCATTTGGATTCGTTATGAGGAAGTTATGGACATTCTTGTTTTTCAGGCAGTTAGAGCATCTTCTTGAAAAAAATAACTTGGAGGATGCATTTCGGAATGCAATTTTTTCAATTTTTCAATTGTTTTTTTTTGGAATGGTTTAGTTTACTTGCTAGAACAATCTCACCATTGGGATTAGTGCATTTTAATTCCATCTAAAATATATGAATATTTTAGATTTTCCTTCTATCTTGTACCTACTTCTACTTAACAATTTTTTTAAGAATGATAATTAAGTTTTTTTGAATTTTTTTTTTCCCCTAGACTCTCAACTCAATTCTCCACTATAAAGATTTAAAGCTCAAAACGTTGTAGTGCAAAAATTTTAAGTTAAAAATGTTTAAAGTCAAAAAATCTAATCCCGCAATGTGCTGAAAAACTTGTTTTTTCCACTTTAAACGCAGATATCTTGCAATCTGTGCGGTCAAAAATTCTGAAATTTTTTCCACACATTCTCATACCAATTAGGTGTAAGATCCTACGGTTAGATGTGGAAAAAAAACAATTAAATTTTTTTTTTGTACTCTTTGCTATAGAAATGGCAGTTTTGAGTGTTTTTTGGCAGAAAATAGGCCTCGGAACTTTAGGGGTTAATTTTAGAACTAGACATACAAATCAACAAATATTTGTAGAGAAAGATGTTGGCCATTTATCCAATGAGTAATACACTAATGCATCATAAACATTTGCCATCGATAACTTTCTTTGTATTTTCAAGTTACAAGACAACTCTATATATACACATGGGGTTGTAGGAGGTAGAGCAATCCATGTGGGATAAATAAATTAGAATTTTTAGGTTCTCAAGCACTCATAGCTAAGTCAAAAACAAATAATCGTGTTAAAAGTAAAATTTCAAACCTCATTTAGGCATAGTAAAATAACTCTTCTCAAAAAACTTTGAACTAAAAAAAGTTGGTAAATGAAGATAAGTTTCACCTCCAAAAATCTATTTGGAGTTTTGAATCTCCAATCAAAAGTTATGGACAAATTTTGGAGAGGGTTTGAAATGGATTTTCAAATATTTTAAAGAAATTGTTCATTCCAACCCCTCTCCTAATTTGGGAATCCCCATATTTCTTATCTCTCTACATGGAAACAATTTCCTACGCCTCCAATTGCTCATCATTTGCTACAAAATTCCTTAAGCCATTGGATATGGGTACATTCACCTTACATGTTTGTTGGGTTTGGTTTGATTTTGGGGTTTTGGAGGCTCCAGGTTTTGCGTTTGTTGGTTTTAGTGTCAGTGGTGTTTGGTTTTGAAGATATAGTAGAGTCACAATCTACTGAAAAGAGGTTGTCAGGCAGTTTTTTGTGTTTCGCCTGTCACGAGTTTTGATCCTCCGGTATCCCCCCTTCCTTCTGGAAAATCATGAACCGTTGGATTCTTTTTAAAAAATCCCAACCCCTTCAACAAAAAATCAAGAGCCGTTGGATGGGGGGGAAAAAATTCCACCCCCCCTCAACAAAAAATCAGGAGCCATTGGATCTGGATTCAGAGATGAATACGGATATGGATACGAGCACACATACAAATACATATACATATACGGGTGGCAGAATACATATACGGCAGAATACAGATTTATCCCATAATGTTTGCATCTCCCCACCACCCCTGAAAATTACAAGAGGGGAGGAGGAGGGTTGGGGGATGGGTTGGAAAAAAAAAATTTAATTCACCCCCCTCCCCTCCAAAATTAAAATTTTAAAATTTTTTGGGAGGGGGGTGGGGTGAATTAAAAACTATTTTTTTTGAAAATTAAGTTTCTTTGTCATGGTGCATAGTTTGTCACTATGCACCATGAAGTGGCTGTAACAGCCAGTATACTAGCTGCAGTAATGGATCACCATTATGCTCTCTGTCTTAGGTACCACATGCAGTTTTTGAGACTGCTCTTCTACGCTCTGCGGGTGATTCTTTACCAAGGATTGTTGCTGGCGTGGAGCTAACTTTTTTAAAGAGAATTACGGTGCACCCCTTTGAGCTTTTACAGCCAATAGAAAAAAGGCTTTTAAGATGTATACCCTTTTAAGATTTTTTGAAAATATTTAACAACTAGTGTCTAAATTACACGTGTACCCCACCTTGTTCACATGTCTGGTTTTCAAAGAAGTGTACATTGGGGTACCATTTAAAATGGCGTTTTTGCATTTGCAGGAAAAAAAATTTCACATCTGTCAACTCTGACAGACTCCCGAGGGCTGAAAATTTGCTTTTTTACCATGAAATTTCTGGCACAAGAACATCTTTACCAAATTTCAAGGTCAAAAGATTCAATAAAAGAAAGATATTCAAAGTCTACCAACATGTGTAGCAGTGAGAAAATTTTCACTGCTGCCAACTTTGACACCCTCCCGAGGGCTAAAATATATTTTTTTTTACCACGAAATTTTTGGCATGAGATCATTTCTATGTTGATAATATGTGTGCCAAATTTTAAGGTCAAAAGATTTACACAAAAAAAGATATTTGAAATCTACCAACATGTGTAGTTGTGAGAAACAATTTCACTACTACCAACTTTGACACTCTCCCAAGAGTTGAAAAATTATTGTTTATTTACCATGAAATTATTATTATGGAATCATCTTTATATTAATAACATGTATGCCAAATTTCAAGGTGAAAAGATTCATATAAGAAAAGATATTCAAAGTTTGCCAACATGTATAGTTGTGAGAAAATTTTCACTACTATTAACTTTGACATTTCAATCCTTTGGTGGTCCGTTTGACTGCATGAAAATGTGAAAATGGAGAAAATATCAGCCCAAATTGACTCATAGAGAATCGTGGTTGTGAAGGTTAGTTTGTGTGCCCGCTTGGACTGACGATTAAAAAATTATTTATTTAATAATAATAATAATATTCTTATTATTATTTAGTTGAATTTTAATATTTTTTATTTCACTGTATTTGCACATTGGCCAAAAGTCAAATGGCCCTCCACAAGGCCCAAATTTTTTCTAATTCACATGTAGCAAAGTATAATATCTTCCTAGGAGGGAAAGGACCATCGCTTTATTTGTACAATGTTATCGACATAAAATGTCTACAATGGATTAACCCTGTAAGGACGTTGCGGACCAGAGTGGTTTGATGGATGATTTCATTATTAATTATAGAAAAAGAGAATTCACCTATTGGTTCAATAATCGGAGAATTTTGGTGACTACCTTAGTCATAGGGGGCCGCATCCTTACAGGGTTAATCCTTAAAAGGCAAACGAATAACCTTGGAAATCATCTATTTCCAATACTGTGTAAATCATTGGTTTAAAAAATTGCAAAAGCACTCATCGGAAGTCAAACTATTGTAAAAGACCCTTTTCACAACAAAATTCTGAGGATTAATAGTTGAACTTTTGTCCTACTAGAAGAGTTCTCTGTCTTCCATTGGATGCCAAACATCCGTGTCATCATTTAACCCTTAAAGGATGACGGGGTGACCCTTGAAATCATCCATTTGCATTACCGTGTGAATCATTGGCTTAAAAATTGCAAAAGCACTCATTGAAAGTCAAGCTTCTGTAAAAGATCTCCCCTTTTCACAACAAATTCCAAGGATGAATAGTTGTCCTATATAGTTTGATTCTTTGTCATCCATCAGCCACAAAATGGCCTCCTCATTGTTTAACCCTGGAACGCCGCGGACGCCATTCCGTGGCGTTCCGATGACAATACTGTTGAGCTAATAAAAGTTCAAAAGCATTTTTCATCCTTGTTTTCCTTGTTGACCTTTCATATTGAGTTATGAAGAGTATCCAATTGAGTTTGTATTCTTTCCAATGTTTGTCTTCATGGAAATGAGAAGTTATTAAAAAAAACGGATCACAAAATATGCTATTTTAGAGTATTTTGGGAAGTTGTTGCTCCTTGCTCTAAATCTGAAATTTCTCCACAAAAATGATATTTTTTGAGTTTGAGTCCAACTAACAAAATGAAGGTCCTCTATTCTAGTTTCTACTCCAATTTGAATTTTGAAAAAAATTCTACTATTGCATATTTTATTGCAATTTGAACTTTGGGTGTATTTTCAATGTCTATTATTTTCTAATTATAGAATGGCACGGAAATTGAATTTACACCAGGATATTTGTCATTGTAATATACACACATGGTGAAATTTTCAAATTTTTTGAAATAATTTTCTATTTAATATGATTTTTCTTCACTTTTTCTTCAAAAAATCTTCAAAAAATCAATTTTCCACAAAAAAATCTAAATTTTTTGTGAAGTAATGAAGACATGTACTTTCATCTTTGAAAAATAAATATAAATTTTTTCATACATATCTAGTCGCAAAATGGAAGCAAATTGAGTGATGGGCAGTGAGGTTTGAAATCAATGGTCATGGGTCCGCCATTTAGGGGTTAAGGGTTAAGAAGATTACTGTATAAAATATATATGAGCATAAAATGCTTTATAGCAATTGGCAATTGTGGATTTCTATGCCTTGAATTTCAACAGTAGTAGGGCCACAGGGAAACCATGGAGAAAAGATAAAATTACTGGTATCAGTTGGGCGCGAATTACTCCAGGCCTCGAAGATGGACCATTTGACCACTCCTTGTTAATTTGGCAGGACATTAACTTAACATTGTTAAGCAATGCTGGGGGGTCCCTTTTGCTCCCCCAAACACAGAGCCCCCCAGCATTGCAACTAGCCAATCATTGGTTGCCTAAATTGCAAAGGGCATTGTTCACTTTGTACATAGTGAATGAGCTCGTTCTAGAATTGCTAGAACATTGACACGACCAGCAAAGTCAGAAACCGCTAGCCAATGGTGTCCCTTTTATTATAGAAAAACTTCCTCCCTGGTGTCTAAGGAGGAATTATCCCTCTTTCAAGGGGGAATGCATGAGCTGTGTTAACCCC
Source organism: Pseudisothecium myosuroides (assembly GCA_951799445.1). NCBI lineage: Eukaryota > Viridiplantae > Streptophyta > Bryopsida > Hypnales > Lembophyllaceae > Pseudisothecium > Pseudisothecium myosuroides. Next base: position 17,284,108 of record OX637287.1, on the reverse strand, counting down.
TAAAGGATCAAAGTCCCCTCGGGGGACACTTGGGATTTCGGGCAGGCTCATGCGACCTGAAATTTTGACCTGATTTTTTGAAACTTTTTTTGAAAATAGGGAATCACATTAGCTTTCTAAAAGTATAATTTTTTTTTCAATCGGTGCCCGGGAGCAAACGTTATGCCATCCTAAAGCAAAAAAGCAATTCGACGGGCAGAAAAAATAATAATAATAATAATAATAGTAATAATTTTAATTTTTTTTTTTTTTCCCTCAAAGATCATGTTTATGTCTACATTTGAAGCTTTGATTCATTCTATTTGGACTCAAAATGAGAAAGTTATGGACAATCTTGTTTTTCGGGCAATTTAAGCATCTTAAAAAAAAAACCCTTATAGAATTCATTTTTGAATGCAATTTCCAAATTTTTTCAATTTTTTTTTTGACGAGGTCAAGTTTGTTTGCAAGAACAATCCCACCGTTGGGATTATGTTGTTTTAATTCCACCTAAGAGCTATTAACAATTTAGTGTTTCGTTCAATTTTGGACCTACTTCTACTTAACAATTTTTTTATATGTGAAAATCAAGGTTTGACATTCTGAAATTTTTTTCCCCAACTCTCAACTCAAATGTTCAACATAAAAAATTACAACTTTAAGTTGTGTAGTGCAAAAAAAATCCACAAATGGCCGTCAAAGTCATCTGAAATTGCAGGAAACAGTTCAAATAAACTTTTTTTCCCAACTTTGAATGCTAATATCTTCCAATCGGAACGGTCAAATTCCTTGAAATTTTTACCACATGATCTGAGACAAGTGAAGTATAAGATCCTACGGTTGGATTCTAAAAATAAAAATAAAATTAGTTTAGGGATTGATCGCAGCAGAAATGGCAGTTTTCAGTGATTTTGGAGCCAGAAAATGCCTTGGTCCTTTAGGGGTTAATAATGTTATGAAATCTGTCCCACAAAGAAAGACCAGCAAGGTAAATTTTAAATTTTTCGGAATAAAAGTGAAAAAAGCCTCCTATTTTGTGCCATGTCTAAGGTATGTTATAGACCTTACCTAGTTAATTTGGGGTCTTTGATTGCAAATATGAATTCAAAATTTGAAAAAAAAAATAATTGTGGCAAATAAAAAATTCTGCATTTTTCCTTGGGATAAATCCACCCGACTGGTCTCACTTTGTGGAACGGGTTTAATGTCCCCCGTTAGTTTGAGGCCTGGCATATAGTATAATGGGGGGACAAAAGTCTCGTCGCCACCTTTTGTTCCCACATAAACGCCCCCATTTTCAAACACTATTTTTCACATTTTTTATGCAATTCTTGCATCATTGCATTCCTATATAGCCCTGATCATGCATACCAAATTTCAACTCTAAAAAAACAAAATTCCATTTTGGATGAATTTTTTAAGCCAATTTTCATGGTTTTACATAGTATTTTATTGAAAACAATTAATGGTGAATTTTTTAATTCAATTGTGGAGATATGTAGGGAACATCCATATGCACATCTTTCCTTCAACAAGCATTTCCAATTCTAAAGAGTTCAATATGAGGTATCATATGACCAAACTTCGTGAAATAGATATCTTTACATTTTAAGTAGATTTTAATATTTTACCCTCACATAGTAACTAATTTTGTACATTTGAGCACGATTGTACAATTGCCTTGCCAAAATCTAATTGTAATAAAAAGATATCTATTTTTCAAAATTAGGACATTGTCACCCTAACATTGAATTCTTCATAGAGGGAATTGTGAATTTTTTTTGGAGATGCTTGTTGAAGGAAAGATGTGCGTATGGATGTTCCCTACATATCTCCACAATTGAATTAAAAAAATTCACCATTAATTTTTTTCAATAAAATACTATTTAAAACCATGAAAATTGACTTTAAAAATTCACCCAAAATGAAGTTTTGCTTTTTTGGAGTTGAAATTTGGTATGCATGATCAGGGCTACATAGGAATGCAATGATGCAAGAATTGCATAAAAATTGTGAAAAAAATAGTGTTTGAAAATGGGGGCATTTGTGTAGGAATAAAAGGGGGCGACAAGACTTTTGTCCCCCATTGTACAGTACATCTCCTCATTGCAGACAAACCTCTTGTCCTGTTCATGTAGCTAGGCTTCCGACTGAGATGGTGGAATGCAAGGCATGACTTATTCCCCGGACCATGCCTTGAAAACATTAAAAATAAGTATCGTGACTTTGCGTGCAGATTTGCACCACGACAATTTTCACCCTAAACTTAGAGCACAGCGGATGTTCTATTCCTATTGGCTCTTCCAACCTCCACTGTTGACACTACAACATGTGCAATGCATCCTTGTGATTTCTACAATGGTCAGGCCAGGTGACTAAATGGCACACTGAAGGTAACCGACAGTAAGATTGCAGTTATAGTCGGAGTCTCGCTGTCTTATGCCCTCATTTTCCCTTGTCTCGCGCGTGGTTGTGCTTTAGTGGTTTTCGCTTTGGTATTGCAGGTTTTTGTTTTTGTTACATTTTCTCCTTCATGTTTTTCTCTTTCTGTTCTTGTTCTTACTACCTTTCTAGCTAGACCATCTCGTTCACTTGCCTCAAGATCATTGAAAATGGCTTTTCTAGGGTAGCTATAAAACCTGTATGGGCAATTTCGTTATAATGACATATGAGATCCACCATTTCCATACAATTCCTTCTTTGGCCCTAAAGTCTGTAGGACTAGTATTGATTTCGGACAGCACTGTCTAAACTGAAAAGCGTCAGTTTGTGCAATACCGCCATTTTAACAAAATATCGGTTCTGTGAACATTGAACCCTGTCAACTGGTCCATGTCAACCTAGAACTGTCAACCTAGAATTGAAAGGTAGAACTAGTATGTTTTCCCACCAGGCCACTTGTGGCTGGTGGTCTTGTACTTTATCTTTGCAATGAAATTCCATTTCATTTGTGTCAAAAAAAACAAAAAACAAAAAAAACAAAAAAAAACTAGAACTAGTATGCCCCAACAAGTGGTTTAGGCAGTGAGCTTGATACACTTCAATCATTGAGGATCAAATAATCTACGGTTTGCTGTTGGAGCAAGGACTACTTGCTGGACACTGACAGGGATCACTGGTTTGTTGTCTGACTTGAAGAAGGTCAGGAAGGAGGGAGTCACTTAATATTCAGGTGATTGATACTTGGTGGCGACAGTACAAGATGCAGTCTCCGATTCTTCGCCCGAGTTTGCAATGGCGCTGCCTGCTGCTGGTTTTGATGGCCATTCCAGTGGCAGCCACTCTCGAGGAAGGTACGCAGATTGATTTGATTCTAAGGTAGGAGGTCCTGAAATCGCTCATTTAACCCCTAAAGGACTACTGTCTGTTCGGGGGACAAATGGGACTTGGGGCAGGTATCTACGGGCTGAAATTTTCTCCTAATTTTTTGAAACTTTTTGTGAACATGAAGAATTGAGAGAGGTATGTGGCAGAAAAAAAAAATTTGAAATCGAACCTTTGAGCGAGAAATTATGCCATTTCTTGGAATGCGTGAGGACGGGGGGCAGCAAAAAAAATTTGCAAAATTTTGAAATTTTTTTTTAATATTTTTTTTCTCATAGATTATATTTTTGTCTATTTGGAAAGCTTTGATTCATCTCATTTGGATTCGTTATGAGGAAGTTATGGACATTCTTGTTTTTCGGGCAATTAGAGCATCTTCTTGAAAAAAATAACTTGGAGGATGCATTTCGGAATGCAATTTTTTCAATTTTTCAATTGTTTTTTTTGGAATGGTTTAGTTTACTTGCTAGAACAATCTCACCATTGGGATTAGTGCATTTTAATTCCATCTAAAATATATGAATATTTTAGATTTTCCTTCTATCTTGTACCTACTTCTACTTAACAATTTTTTTCAGAATGATAGTTAAGTTTTTTTGAATTTTTTTTCCCCCTAGACTCTCAATTCAACTCTCTACTATAAAGATTTAAAGCTCGAAATGCTGTAGTGCAAAAATTTTAAGTTAAAAATGTTTAAAAGTCAAAAAATATGGTCCCGCAATGTGCTGAAAAACTTGTTTTTTCCACTTTAAACGCAGATATCTTGCAATCTGTGCGGTCAAAAATTCTGAAATTTTTTCCACATATTCTCATACCAATTAGGTGTAAGATCCTACGGTTAGATGTGAAAAAAAAACAATTAAATTTTCTTTTTGTACTCTTTGTTATAGAAATGGCAGTTTTGAGTGTTTTTTGGCAGAAAATAGGCCTCGGAACTTTAGGGGTTAATTTTAGAACTAGACATACAAATCAACAAATATTTGTAGAGAAAGATGTTGGCCATTTATCCAATGAGTAATACACTAATGCATCATAAACATTTGCCATCGATAACTTTCTTTGTATTTTCAAGTTACAAGACAACTCTATATATACACATGGGATTGTAGGAGGTAGAGCAATCCATGTGGGATAAATAAATTAGAATTTTTAGGTTCTCAAGCACTCATAGCTAAGTCAAAAACAAATAATCGTGTTAAAAGTAAAATTTCAAACCTCATTTAAGCATAGTAAAATAACTCTTCTCAAAAAACTTTGAACTAAAAAAAGTTGGTAAATGAAGATAAGTTTCACCTCCAAAAATCTATTTGGAGTTTTGAATCTCCAATCAAAAGTTATGGACAAATTTTGGAGAGGGTTTGAAATGGATTTTCAAATATTTTAAAGAAATTGTTCATTCCAACCCCTCTCCTAATTTGGGAATCCCCATATTTCTTATCTCTCTACATGGAAACAATTTCCTACGCCTCCAATTGCTCATCATTTGCTACAAAATTCCTTAAGCCATTGGATATGGGTACATTCACCTTACATGTTTGTTGGGTTTGGTTTGATTTTGGGGTTTTGGAGGCTCCAGGTTTTGCGTTTGTTGGTTTTAGTGTCAGTGGTGTTTGGTTTTGAAGATATAGTAGAGTCACAATCTACTGAAAAGAGGTTGTCAAGCAGTTTTTTCTATAATTAATAATGAAATCATCCATCAAACCACTCTGGTCCGCAACGTCTCCTCTCGTGTGCATGTAATTTATATCTTCATAATTTCCTACTAAAATTCTATAGAATCCCTTGTGGTCTCACTTTCCCCTACAAAGGTATATTCTCTTCAAGGAATTATCTTAACCTTGACAAGGACAGATTAACCTATAAAGTCCCAAGGCGTTTTTTCTCTCAAAACCACTCAAAACTGCCATTTCTATTGCAAGGTGTAAAACTTTTAAAATTTTCATTATTTTTGCATAACTAATTGTAGAATCTTGCACTAGATTAGAATAAGAATCTGTAGTAGAAAATTTAAACACTTTGACCAAGTAGATTGTAAGATATTTGCATTTAAAGTGAAGAAAGCAAGTTTTTTTGCACATTCTAGGACAAATTTTTTTGGCTTTAATCTTCTTAATTTTAAATTTTTGCACTACTGAGTTTGAGGTTTAAACTTTTATGTTGGAGAATTGACTATTCAATCAATTGAGAGTCGGGAAAAAAAATTCAAAAAATACACACTTGATTTTCATTCATTAAAACTTTTTTAACCCCTAAGCGCTCAAACGACCATTTTATGGTCGCTGCTCGACTTCGGGCAGATTTTTCGGGCGAAAAAAAAAAAAAAAAAAAAAAAAAAAAAAAAATTTACAAAAATTGGGTTGCCTTTCTATATTTATACTCAGAACTAAGATCGCTACGGTCAAACAAAAATTATAAGAGAAATAGCACAAAGAGTCTAGTATTTGCCTAGTGTTGAACAACTTACTATTTGGGGAAAGTGTTGGTGTTCTCATTACTAGATGTTATGCATTTTTTCACAAATCAATAGAAACCACAATTTTGACCAATCAAAAAAAAATTCAAATGCTAAAGATAAAAATTGTATTTTTGGTGAATTTTTGAAGTTATATCTTCAAAGTTCATTTGAAGAGAATCTAAAAAGAATTTTATAATTTTAATCGTACGGATGTTTTCTACTTTTTGTGCTTCACATTATCTTCTTTGATGCAAACTTCAAAAAAATTACAAAACTTATATTTTATAACACATTTGTGTTTTGTCCAAACCCCTTGGGCTTTTAGGGGTTAAGTAGAAGTAGGTTCAAGATTGAACAAAATACAAAAAATTTAATAGCTCTAAGAATGATGGAATTGAAATACCATAATCTAAACGTACAGTGCAATTGTTCTTGCAAACAAACTTAACCCCTAAATGCCCAAGGCCTATTTTGAGCCTCTTGGAATGTGCTCTAAATTGAACAAAAAGCCAACATTTTGATAAGTTGAATCAATTTTTTTTGAATTGTAACCGTACAAATACAAACTAGACATGTTAGAGATCACATAGGAAAAGAAAACACAACAATATCATTTAAAGATTAAAAGATTATAATGTTTGATCATCAAGGTGTTAAAACTATGAAAATCTTTTAGCTCTCTTTTTGCATGTCAAATCTAAAAATTTCAAGACCAAAAAAATATGAGGTTGAAAAACCTAACAAATATAACCCCAATCAATTTATGACTTCTCAAAATCTACTCTATAATTTTTTTAAATGAATTTCTAGTGTGATTTTTTTTCCAAGATCTAGTGTATTTGAGGCTCATTTCTAAGAGCCCTCAACACTACAAAAAGTCAAGATTGCAATGGGTACCTTTGCACAAAAGCTTGAATAGAAAAATCATAATCATTCATTTTCAAAATCAGATTTTTGATGCTAAAACTAGACTTCAAAAATAATCTTTAAAAAATATAAACTATTAAAAATAGCAATATGGTAAGGTTTTATTTAACTTCAAAGTTTCTTCGACACCACATTTGGGTGCCTTGGGCATTTAGGGGTTAACCTTGCAAACAATTTTTTTTGAAAAATTGAGAAAATTAAATTCAAAAATGAATTACATAAGTTGCGTTTTCAAGAAGATGCTTAGATTGCACAAAAAACAAGATTGCCCATAATTGTCTCATTATTAGTCCAAATAGAAGGAAAAAAAGCTTCAAATGTAGACAAAAAATAATCTTTGAGAAAAAAATTTAAAAATTCAATTTTTGTATTTTTTTGTGATGTCCAACAACTACTTTTTGGACTTGGGTGGCATAAATTTTTCTTCCAAGCATCAATTGAAATAAAAGATATTTTTAAAGCTAGTATAGTTTCCTATCTTCAAAAAAAAGTTTCAAAAAATCATGTCAAAAATTGAGGTGACATGAAGCTGCCCAAAATCCCAAATGTCTCCCGTAGGGACTTTGGGACTTTAGGAGTTAAACTTTCTATGATAGAGGATTGAGATTGAAGCTAGGTGAAGTAAGATTATCTTGTCTCTATTAAGGTTGAAATATTCCCCATTGTTGTAAACATACTCTAAGCACAGTATACCCTAAGCACAACATACCCCCACACAAGAAATTGTTAAAATCCTCTTTAAAGTGTTTCCCAGGTACGCAACTCCCGTATTATATGGCTCTAATTATAATCAATTATAGTGCATTTTAGTCCAATCTCAAGGGATATAATTTGTTTTAATGTAGAAAACTCTTGTAACCCTCTTAACAAAGAATCCAAAAAATGTAATTATATATACTAAATGAATATTTTTTGGTGACAATAATAGCATTAAAAACCTAATTATATGACTTTTTTTAATACATGTATCATGGAACCCAAAAATGTTGAAGGAAATGTGAATTTAACACAAGGAATTTGAAAATAAGCTCCGTGTACTTGAAGGGTATTGGTGGTGGTAACACTATATATTCTTCAAGTTGTTTCCAAAGGTGTTAGGAATCTTTGATTGTGCATCACTCTTTGAGTCATTGCCTTCATTTTTTTTTACATATTTTATCTTTTACAATGCATTTGCTTTGATTAAAATCTTCTGCAAGCAAACCTAAAGTGTGATTTGTCTTATGATGGAGGGATCCTTGTACTTGAGAGTTTTCTTATTGTTTAATGTCTTGAATTAAATTCTAGGTACTATACTCAGGAACTGGTTATCCAATATGACATATACACGTAATATGTTGGCAAGTTGGACGGATAATGATTTTCCGGATCCTTGTGACACAACTGCTCCTTGGTGGTATGGAGTCATTTGTAGGAACAACAGCGTCTTCAGTATGTGAGTTTCTGATTGCAATTCCTCCTTCATGCATTTGTATATAGTCAAACTTCCCTTATTGCATGGGAACGGTGGAAGAAATTTTTAGCTATATGCACATAAAGAAACTTAAGTGCTAAAATCCAATTAATTAAACATGCTCATGAAGTACAGTAATTGTATTTGATTGGTTCAAATTGGTTGTTCAACTACAAAAATTAGGTTTGTATGACACAATCACCTCCATTAATGCTTCATGTAGTAGACTTTATGCATATAAGGAATATGCAAATATAAAACTACAATTAGTTATGCAAGTAGGGAATTTGCATTATGAAAGGTTTCACTGTATGTACTTGAGGGATTCATGCCCTCTACTACCTTTGCAAATATTGGATCATCTAATTTTAGCATGTTGCTCAATTTCCAAATACTTAAATTGCATGTCAATTTTAGTAGACTCAAAGGGTGGTTCAAATTGCAACACCCAATAGTCGGTTCCTGTCCTAAAAAATTGAAAATTTCTATACATATATGACTAAATTATGCTTGTCTTGTTTTTGCCAGAGATCTTCACTTTGCCTTATACGATATTGAGGATGCTCAAATAGTAGGGCCACTGGTGCCAGAACTTGGACAGTTTTCACATCTTACTCACTTGTAAGTATTGGTGCTATTTTTGTGATAGATTCACGTTGTAATATTACTCAATTACTACTAATTTTGTAGCACATTAGAAAGCATCATTCTTGTTAAACGTCTACGTAATAAATTTGACTCTACTAAATGTGTACTTTGAAACTCAAATCTAGAACCAGTCTTTGGACCTAGAAAGTGTTATACTAAAATGTAATTGAACTTGATGTGCGAGTTCTAAGTTGTTGTTACAGGATATTGGACAACAACAAGTTCACTGGACCTATACCTCAAGAGTTTGGAAACCTTTCAGCTCTTACCAATTTGAGTCTATCATCGAATATTTTAAACGGCTCCATTCCTGCTTCTTTGGGCAAACTTACGAAATTGGAATATTTGTATGTTCAAACTTCCTTGAACTCCATAGATTTCAGTTTGGTCTTTTCTTTTTGTTGCTTTGTATTCCGTAATAAACATATCCTTATGAGCTAATTTGGCTACAAGTAATTGTGAACAAATTGGAAGAATGTTATTTCTAGAATTGTATCAAAGATTCTAGTAATTAATCATTTAAATTTATAATAAATGCTTTCTCCAAAAGAAAGCAACAAACTTTGGAATATATTATTAGAAATCATTGACATTATAATGGTGCTCAATTATTACTAATTGTGTAACACATTTGAAAGTATCATTCTTGTCAAACATTTGCACAATAAATTTGACTCTTCTAAGTATACTATAAAAGTTGAATCTAGAGCCCATTTTTAGATTAGAAATTGTCATACTAAATGTAATTGAACTTGATGTACGCATTTTGAGTTATTGATATAGGGCATTGGACAACAACTCATTCAGTGGACCTATACCTCACGAGTTTGAAAACCTTACAGCTCTTACCAATTTGAATCTATCATCAAACGCTTTAAACGGCTCCATCCTTGTTTCTTTGGGCAAACTTACGAAGTTGGAATATTTGTACGTTTAAACTTCCTTGAACTCCATAGATTTCAGCTTGATCTTTTCTTTTGTTGCTTTGTAATCAAACATATCTTTGTGAGCTGACTTGGCCACAAGTAATCTTGAGCAAATTGGAAGAATGTTACTTATAGAACTACATCAAATATTCTAGTAATCATTCAAATTTATAATATATGCTTCGTCCAAAAGAGAGCAACAAATTCTAGAATATATTACCGTTGCTATAGTGTAAGGTCAACACTTTGATGCCGAATAATTAATTAAAGTTTCCAAAGGAGATTCAACACTTTTAAGCTTACTGATTATTGAAAATTCAAGATTATACTCACCTAAATTTTAAGAAATTCAGCAACTAGCTTCAAAAGCCACTACACTTGGTGTGTGTAGGGATGAGAAGAGAAACTCTTTATATAAGTGGGGTGGTAGGAGGTAAAACAACCTATGTGGAATATAAAAATTAGGAATAATAGGATTTCGACCACTTATTGTTAAGTCAAAAGCAAGAATTGTGTCCAAGGTGAAATTTCAAATCTCATTTAGGCATAGTAGAGTAACGTTTTAAAAAAAATTGAACTAAATTAATGTAGAAAATCAAGATAATTTTCTTCTCTAGAATCTTATTTCAAATTTAGAGCTTCTAATCAAAAGTTGTGGACAAATTTCAGAGAGGGGTTGGAAGAGATAATTTCTTTGACATTTTCAAACATTCTTTTTGAATTTTGTCCAAAACTTTTGTTTGAAGGCTTGAAATTTCAAATGTATTTTTGAAGATGAAATTTAACTTGATTACCTAATTTTTTTTTGGTCAAAGTATTTTGAGAAAAATTATTCTATCATGCCAAATTGGGGTTTGAAATCCTACTTTTGAAGACAATTCCTACATTTTGAAAATGAATGGTCAACGGTTCTCATCATTAAATTATCCCATACCCTTTAAGGATTCATGGTGGACAATAAATTCATTATGAAAATGACCTCTCCACCCTTCATTCTCACCATATGTCAATAAAATAACTCTTTCACTTTGCCATTAAAATTTCTTTAGATGGTAGATGGTAGTTGTACTTTATTTTCAACTTCTTGGCCAACATTCAACATTCCCCCCCCCCCCCAAACAATTTGGTCATTTAATTCTTGTTGAACTCGAAATTTTTTCTATTTTTTTTAAATTTCTTTAAAATAATTATTTTCTGCCAACCCTGCCCTACATCTTTGGTATTAGAAATCATTGACATTGTAATGGTGCTCAATTATTACTAATTGTGTAGCACATTCAAAAGCATCATTCTTGTTAAACGTCTACGTAATAAATTTGACTCTACTAAGTGTGTACTTTGAAACTCAAATCTAGAGCCCGTCTTTGGGCCTAGAAAGTGTCATACTAAATGAAATTGAACTTGATGTATGAGTGTATTGGTACAGGGTATTAGACAACAACAAGTTCACTGGACCTATACCTCAAGAGTTTGGAAACCTTTCAGTTCTTACCAATTTGAGTCTATCATCAAATATTTTAAACGGCTCCATCCCTACTTCTTTGGGCAAACTTACGAAATTGGAATATTTGTATGTTCAAACTTCCTTGAACTCCATAGATTTCAGCTTGGTCTTTGCTTTTGTTGCTTTGTAATAAACATATCCTTGTGAGTTCACTTGGCTACAAGTAATTGTGAACAAATTGGGAGAATGTTATTTCTAGAATTGTATCAAATATTCTAGTAATTATTCAAATTTATAATATATGCTTTTTCCAAAAGAAAGCAACAAACTTTGGAATATATTATTAGAAATCATTGACATTATAATGGTGCTCAATTATTACTAATTGTGTAGCACATTTGAAAGCATCATTCTTGTTAAACATCTGCATAATAAATTTGACTCTTCTAAGTGCACAATAAAAGTTGAATCTAGAGCCCATCTTTGGGCCTAGAAAATATCATACCAAAATTATGTAATTGTCTCCACCTCATTGTCAAAACATTTGGTCTTGGAAGTTACAATCTTATGAGCGCATTGATGTTATTTACGTGGAAATATTTATAAGATAGTTGAAGGCTATTGATTTAAAATCTTCTCTTGTTGAAGTTTTTTTACAATATGGCAAATTTCATTAAAATGGCAATATTCGATACGCCATTTTTAGACCGCACGGTGTAAACCATCTAGGATATGTATAGATTTCAGACCGTGCAGTCTAAACCATCTAGGATGGGTCTAGATTTTAGATTGCGGGGTCTAAATTGTAAAACAACCAAAGTTGTAGAATGACTACCATTTTAACGAAATTCTCCATCAATGAAATTAGTTACCTTTGATTAGCCTAATCTAAGAATTTATTTGATCTTCCAAATTTGTGGTAATTTGTGAGTAGTTATGCTATAGATTAGACATATCCTTTGATTTCCACCTATAGCTTCTATATTGTATTTTTTCTTTGATCTCCTACAAGAATTTGCATTTAATAATTAATGGAGTACATTTCAATGTTTTAAACTAATTTCACAATCTGTATAGAGTCAATTTCTCAATCAATTCAAACATTGGAGGTACAGAATAAGAAATATAGAAGTTGGAAATCAATCATGAAATCATTGAGCTTTGGATGAGAAACAAGTGAAATATATCCCATTAGATAAATTAAACAAAGCCATATTAAAATCTTTTTATTTTTTATTTTTTACTTTTCCTCTTTTAATCACAAAATGGATTAGAAAGTACTTCAATACCTCAAGAGGGCTTTGGAATTGAATGGACATGTGAATTTGCTAAGTCACAACTGGGATATATTTGACTTTGTTTTTCATTCAACTTTCAAAGTTCAATGAACTCATGATCAACTTCCAATCTCAATATCTCTTATTCTTTACCTCTAATGGATTAAATCATTGAATCTACAGGGGTTTCAACTAGTCTTGACTCTAGAAAATGGTGGGATGTACTATAATAATTATAAAATACAATTATTTGAAGGTGGTCAAATGAAAAACGCGTCATAAAAAAGAAAGTCAAAATCAAGGATATCTTTTTTATTTGTCTCAATTTTAAACATGGTTTAAAACTCATTTTATAAACTAGATCATTGTTTGGGGAGCTTCATTGACAAAGCCTCTAACATTATATTGTATGTTTTTTTCAGAGGCCTTGACGAAAATAACATCTCAGGGGTGCTCAACGTAGGTCAAATTCTAGAATTGTTGAGCACTATTGGTGCCGAAAATAATCTTCCATTTGTACATCAATCGATGAGTTTGATGAACAACAATATAATAGATATTAGTTTGGAGGGTGGCAACTTGCAAATTCCTTCTACAATTTACCTTAGGTAAGGAATTGGTATTTGGCTACAATAATTCATGAAATTTATCTAATGTTAATGGGGAATGCCACTCTTCAAACTTTATCAAAGCTAGTAGTGCCACCAAGAAAAGCTTATATATATATATATATATAAATAAATAATTGATTGTATTCTATCTTTAGTTATAAAAAATTCATCAATTTAACCTTTGTAAGATTGACTACAATTGGTCTAAGTATTTGATTGGAGCAAATTAATTAATAGAACTTGAAGTTGCCTTTGTTGAGGAGCATTTTTCAATGTAATAGCCGTTGAAGTCTACATTATTTTATAAGATGAAGAATTATTGATATTGATTATGATGAACAGATTGCTAGGAAACCCGTATTGTTCAACCGATTACAATGATGATCGTGACCTCAAAACACGTTTGTGCCAAGAAAATAAATTTTGGGATTTGTCCATCACTACCAAGTCACCACCCCCTGGTATGTCATCATTCCTTGGTAGAAATCTTGAAGTTTCCAAAATTGTTTGCAGCATCAGCTTAAAGTGATTTCTACATAGTTTCCTATTCAATCTTGTTACTTGATGAACTATATTTTGAATGGTGCAGGATCCCGTACAAATTCCATTGGGATGAAAATTGGAATCTCATGCGGCATAGTTTTTCTGCTTGCAATATTTATAGGAGTGATCATCAAGTCGAAATTGTCCAAGTTAAAAGACAAATATAAACAACGTTAGCAACACTTCAACCCTTGTGTAATGATAAGTCTTAGAATTTTTTGCATTAGTTTGATTTTTTGCAATGATTCTCTTTTGATGTAGGAAGTCCGTTTCTTTGTTTCAATGTTTGTATTTAAATGTAGCAACACAAAGTGATGAATGATTCTCACTCAGCTTTGCCCATTAACTAACTAATATCAAATTCATCTTAGTAGGATCCACTTCAATGAGTCTATTGGATGAATCCTTTGTTCCTTATATAAAACCTACTTAGTAATTTTTGCCTTCCATATTCTGTAGAACTCTATTTGGATAAGGTTTGCAGGGTGCTTTTAAAGACTCTTATTTAGAAAATATCTAATTTGTAAAGGGTTGTCATTTTCATTCTTATAGGTGTACGAGACATTCGGGGGGAAAAAATTGAGTCCCTTTCAGTGTTGCCACTTGGAAATATGGACGCTAGGTTCTCAGATGCTTTGTGCATTATCAATGATGTGAAGGCTTTTGACGAGCATTCTTTCCACATCAACACCCGCCAATGCATGCGACTAGTGGTATTTTATATGAAAGTTGGGGAATTTTTTGAAAGTGCTAGGAAGGCATGTGAGGATTTTCCAGTTGGCGAGGCCACACTCTCACTAGATGCAACCCTTAGTGTTCTACAAAAGGGGCAAGTTCTTCTCACCAAATACACGAAAGACGACTGGCATACAATTGTAATGACTGGTGGGGTTAATCAAGGTTCCTTTGATGCAGTTCATTTGGAGTTGGAAGCATGCATTCAAACAATTCGTGAATTTCTCGAGGAAAAGGTTCCAAGAATCAAGTTGCTTCCTTTCATGCAATGGGAATACTTGAGAATGCCTATATTATTGGAGAACGATGAACATGACCAAACAACGACTTTAGAGAGAGATGTCGACAGAGATAAGAAGGACATCTTGGCCAAGGTCAAATCCACAAGACTAAAAACCAACAACACAAGAGGTCTTACAGAGGAAGAGAGATCGTCAAAGATTCTTGCACTAGATATAGCCTCGGCATCTCTCCAAGATGAGAAGTCTCCACCTACAACCACAACAAAATTTGAAGAACTACCTGCTGTTCTACGCATCAATCCATTGCATATCGAGCTTGGTGAACCACTTGGGTCTGGGGGTAGCGCGGAAGTGCTCAAATGTCGATGGTCGGATGTGGATTGTGCTGTAAAGATTTTGCAACGGGGTGATGTGAACGGCTTGAGAGCCGAAGTGGGGAAACTAATGGAACTCCAACATCCCAACATAGTGGCTCTATTTGGATTTTCTATTGGAGAGGGGGATCTCGAGGGCTGTCCGATGATTGTCATGGAATTGCTAAACGGTGACTTGCGCTTGCTGATAAGCAATGGTTCATTGCGGTTGAGCAAAGCAGTGGATGTCATGCACAAGATAGCAACCGGTATGAAATATTTGCATAGTCGAGGGGTTTTCCATGGAGATCTGAAGTCCATGAACGTATTGGTGAAAGATCTCACTGGCTTGTTCGAGGTAAAGATTACTGATTTTGGTGTCTCACAACAAATTTTTAAATATATTGATCATGACTCAACTAAAGATGCGGTTAACACCAAGACGTTCAATAGTAGGGTAGGTACCTCTATGTGGATGGCACCAGAGGTTCTTACGTCTAGTGGTGATGGTAACTGCATGTACTCAGCCAAAGCCGACGTCTACAGTTTTGCCATGGTTTGCGTTGAAATCTTAACAGGAAAAATGCCTTATAGTAAGAGCCTGGCAAAAATCAAAGACATAAGACACTATGTAGTAGATGAAGACAAAAGACCTGAACTTCCATTGTCCTTACCGAGTGATCTCCGAGAGCTTATAGTTCAATGTTGGGATAAGAATCCTAATCGCAGGCCAGATTTTCACCAAATCTGCACGCGTTTGCAGAAGTTGCAAGCTCATTCTCAGGCCTTACATAAAAGGCAATGGAAATTTGCATTATGCTCATGAAAACAATGGTTTCCATGGGCATGATTATTCCCTGGATGATTTATTACTTGGCTTCTTTGAAGCTGGAGATATAGGGAGAATCACAAGAACAAGGATTATATTGCGACAATTATGAATGTCAATAACTGGTGAGAAATTGGATGCAATGATGCATGAACAATCTCTTTCTGGTGGCAAGCTCTCTAGAATGTGATTTTAATAGACCAAACCTTGAAGAAAGACTTTGGATCCACATGAAAGATGCTAAATGATCAAGCCATGCCAGAACCAGGTGAAACTTGCCTTCCTTTCCAATTTGCATGGATTAGTAGCTTGGTATGTACTTTCTGATTAATCCCTAAATGCCCAAAGCACCCAATTTGGGTGTCGGCAATACTTTGAAGTTAAATAAAACCTAATCGAATTTTCTATTTTTAGCAATTTCTATTTTTGAAAAATTCTTTTTGAAGTCTAGTTTTATCATCAAAAATCCGATTTTGATAATGATTGATTATGATTTTTCTATTCAAGATTTTGTGCAAGGGTGTCCATTGCAATCTTGACTTTCCGTAGTGTTGAGGGCTCTTGGAAATGAGCCTCAAGTACACTAAGGCAAACCCCCCCATTCCTGAACACCGGCCCATTCCCGACCTTTAGGTGCACATATTTTTGACTAAGCTTAAAATGTTGTTGTTTTTTCCTTTCCAAGGTTGGAACTTATAAATACATGACACATGTCCCAATTTGTGAAAAAAAAAATAGAAAATAATGATTAGGTAAGAAGTTCTTGAATGATCGGAATTAGAAGAGTCTAGACATTGGCCATGGGTATGGAGTACATTCTGCCTCCCAAAATTCATAGTAATTTCAATTCAAGCAATGAAATTACCAATTTTTTTGCAATCCATGTCATTTCTATCGATGTACCTCTAAAAAATATTTGTTTTGCCTTCACTACTCCAGATCATGTCGGAATTCCTTATTTGGTTAATTATGGGGGGCTCTACTTTAGATCTTGGAGAAAAAATCACATTAGAAATTCATTTAGAAAAATTGTAGAGTAGATTTTGAGTAGCTGTAAATTGATTGGGGTTATGCATGTTAGGTCCTTTAACTTCATATTTTTTTGTTGACCAACTTTTTAGATTTGACATGTGAAAAGAGGATTGAAAGACTTCAAATCACTTTTGCAATATTAACACCCTCGTGATCAAACATTATAATCTTTCATCCCATAATTGATATTGTTGTGTTTTCTTTTCCTATGTGATCTTTAACATGTCTAGTTTGAATTTGTACGGTTACAATTCAAAAAAAATTGATACAACTTACCAAAATATTGGCTTTTTGTTCAATTTAGAGCAAAATCCAAGAAGCTCAAAAAAGGCCTTGGACATTTAGGAATTAACATCATGAATGTGAGCAAGTTATGAAAGGAATTGTCTTTTTTATGATGTAAGTAAAAGCTGCAATGCTATTAGGCTTGTTTAAAAAGTAGGCCAAGGGTGATGTTGACAATATTCTTGATGGGTGAGTCAATCTTATGGAAGAAATCTTTGTATTCTTACTACTATAAAATTCATGATAAATCTATGGAAAGATGTATTCTCCATGGATTGAGTTTCTCCTTCTACATTGCACTTTCAAATATTAAGGGAAATTGATTAATTGTGCTTGGATATCATTTCTTCTTTCTTTCATATGATAAGTCTACAGATTTCCTTGAAACTTGTTGAATGATTTATTTGTGAACTTGTACATACATTAATGTACATAGTAATCTTAAAATGTTAAGTTTCTTAAATTGGCAATAATCTATTCCTTGGTCACCTTTTAGAACACTTGTCCTTAAAAATAATTTCATTCATGTGTGAGATGTTAGATCCTAACATGGACGGGTTAACCCTAAAATGCATGATTAGCCAAAAGTGGTTGATAAATAACTTTGAAAGAAGTTGTAGAAATGAAGTGCAGTATTCATCTAAAAATCATTCTCATCTAAAAATCTGACAAGTTTTTAATTGACTCCTTTAGTTATGGGTTGTATCCTTCTAAGGTTAATCTTTAAAGGTCTGTAGGAGATTGCATATGCCGTATTGTATTTGAATCTTAGAATACAAATTATACATTTAAATATGATAGGACATATACAATTTGGATCTCATTTTAAATTAACACCCATGCCTTATCATGCTCAAATACAACATGATATAAGTGGAATACATGTCCATTTTGTAATTTCTTAGATAAGTAGGAGGTACAATAATGATTCAAATTGGAAGTGCCATGTGTCATTGGACCCGTCTCCTTAGTATTGTATACTTCAATTCTTGCATGTTTTTATGTTTAATCAATAAAAATCACCATACTGCAACCCAAATTGGGTTTTCAAATCTCTAAGGGTTAAGATCGAAGAAGACTCTATTTTAGCTTCATATTTTTTTAGCAATTTTCAAATGTTTTTATGGGGATATTTATTCATTTACATTTGTTTTTTGTGTACCAATGCTTGCAATGTTATTCACTCATTTTATGATATTGATTTTTTCCACATTTACATAGGACTTTCTACAATATGGTCATATAAAGTAGTCATTTCAAAACCATTCATCCCTTGCAGTGTCCTTAAAAAGTTAAATGTACTAAATCATCATGCGCAGAAAATACAGTAGAACCTCTCTAAGTTGATAGAGTTGGGACTGATCTGACACATTGAGTTAGAGAGGTTATTACGTTAGGGAGGGTCATCATGTTCGTATGTGGTTCATATTGTTAAGTTGGGACTGGCAATCAATACTTCCTGACAACACTTTATTGACTTAAAGGGGATCAACTTAGAGAGGTTCTACTGTATAGTGCTGCGGTTTCCTTAACCTTATCCTGAAGCAACAATTTTTTTGGTTCAAATTTTTGCTAGAATCTTACCTCATTTAGCACTGATTAACTTACTATTTTAGCAATAGTCCTTCGAACAGTCCATGCCTATAGGTGAGTTTGTTCCAAAAACAACTGTGATCTGGAAAAGCGATAGTGACATAGAGAAACATTTTGCTTTTTTAATGTATCAATTGTATACATTTTAGGAGGTGGTTGCTTTTAGTGACTACTGCATTTCAACTTCAAAAATTTGTAACTAATTCCACAAAGGTCTAAAAAATATGAAACAACTTGGATTAGATGGTTAGATGCCAATAGTCCATTTTTCTTCTTACAAAAATTAACTGAAAATTGTTTCAAAGACTTTAGCTTTCCTAAAAAGGCAATCAGCTCTTTAAATGATTGCTTTAAGAGCAGACTACCTTGTACAATGTTGTTGAAAACGTTTCAATGATCTACTACGGTACAATATTGTAATACTCCGTAACAAATACATAAAAATCACCATATTAACTGCAATTTTTTCATTCATCAATTGGGATAATGAAAACATGCCCTATTACCACCCAGATTTGTTGTCTAGATAACCTTGGAAAAACTCTTATGTTAACTCATGTATTTTTCAGAGGTTCAAAAGTTTGAGAAAAGCAATTTGCAAGTAGAATGAAGATAATCCGATAAGAAATGAATTTTCTATGATTTTTCAAAGTTTGTTTGGACTAAATTGGCAAAGTGTGGGTAGACTCATGCTAAACCACACAATGACATGTCCCTCCTCAAGTGCATTGTTATGATGCTAAAGGGTTGCTAACATTGTGGTAATAGGTGGGTGACTGACTCAAATGGGAGGGCCTAGTAGATGTCTGAATTGGTATATTACAAACCATCTTGGGTACCATTAGAGCATCTCCACTCTCGCTCGGGATAGGGTCCTGGGCTAACGTACGCTGGACCAGGGCAGTTTTCCGTCCCCCACCGCAAATACGGTCTAGAGCCCTAGGAGCGCGGCCACGGAAAAATATGTGTTTTGGCCGCAATCCTCCAAGCCCACTCCTTCTCCCTCAACCTTCATTATTGTCAGAGAATCCTTGTCTTGATCTGCTTTGCACGCTTTAATTTGTTTTTTGAAGCTAATTAGGTACCAACATGGCCCCACAGTTGCAGTTAATAGCATGAATAGTGGCAATCATTAAATTAACCCCTAAAGGACCATTGTCCCTTCGGGGGACAAATGTGTCTTCGGGCAGGTAGCTGTGGGCTGAAACTTTCTCCCAATTTTTTGAAACTTTTTTTGGAAGTAGAAAAGCTGAATAGCTTCGTGGGAATATAATTTTTTTCACAATCGGTGCCTGGGAAAAAAACTTATGACCAAATAAGCTCAAACGAGGGGACGGTGGGCAGCCCGGGCAGCCAAAACAAAATGGACAAAAATTTGATTTTTTTTTTAATATTTTTTTCTCATAGATTATATTTTTGCCTATCTGGAAAGATTTTATTCATTTCATTTGGATTTGTTATGAGAAAGTTATGGACATTCTTGTTTTTTCGGGTAGTTAGAGCATCTTCTTGAAAAAAATAACTTGCCTAGGATACATTTCTGAATGCAATTTTTCAAATTTTTCAAATTTTTTTTTGCATGGTTTAGTTTATTTGCTAGAACAATCTCACCATTGGGATTAGTGCATTTTAATTCCATCTAAAATATATGAATATTTTAGATTTTCCTTCTCTCTCATACCAACTTCTACTTAACAATTTTTTTAAGAATGATAATTAAGTTTTTTTGAATTTTTTTTTCAAGACTCTCAACTCAATTCTACACTATAAAGATTTAAAGCTCAAAACTCTGTAGTGCAAAAATTTTGAGTTAAAAATGTTCAAAGTCAAAAAATCTAGTCTCGCAATGTGTTGAAAAACTTATTTTTTCCACTTTAACCGCAGATATCTTGCAATCCGTGCAGTCAAAAATTCTGAATTTTTTTCCACACACTCTCATACTAGTTAGGTGTAAGAATCTATGGTTAGATATGGAAAAAAACACAATTTTCAATTTTTTTTACTCTTTGCTATAGATATGGCAGTTTTGAGTGTTTTCTAGCAGAAAAAAGGCCTTGGTCCTTTAGGGGTTAACCCCTAAAAGCCCGTTGTCCCTTCGGGGGACAAATGCGTTTTCGGGCAGGTACCTACGGGCTGAAATTGTGTTCTGATTTTTTGAAATTTTTTTGGAGATAGAAAAACTGATAAGCTTTGTGGGAATATAATTTTTTTCTCAATCGGTGCCCGGGAAAAAAAGTTATGACCAAATAAGCTCAAAACAGGGGACGGCGGGCAGCTCGGGCAGCAGAAAAAAAATGGACAAAAATTTGAATTTTTTTTTTAATATTTTTTTTCTGATAGATTATATTTTTGCCTATCTAGAAAGCTTTGATTCATTTCATTTGGATATGTTATGAGAAAGTTATGGACATTCTTGTTTTTCGGGCAGTTTGAACATCTTCTTGAAAAAAATAACTTGTTGGATGCATTTCGGAATGCAATTTTTCAAATTTTTCAAATTTTTTTTTTTGGCATGGTTTAGTTTACTTGCTAGAACAATCTCACCATTGGGATTAGTGCATTTTAATTCCATCTAAGAGATATTAATATTTTAGATTTTCCTTCTATCTCATACCTATTTCTACTTAACAATTTTTTTAAGGATGAAAATTAAGTTTTTTTGAGTTTCTTTTTTTTTCCTAGACTCTCAACTCAATTCTCCACTATAAAGATTTAAAGCTCAAAACGCTGTAGTGCAAAAATTTTAAGTTAAAAATGTTTAAAGACAAAAAATCTGGTCCCGCAATGTGCTGAAAAACTTGTTTTTTCCACTTTAAACGCAGATATCTTGCAATCTGAGCGGTCAAAAATTCTGAAATTTTTTCCACACATTCTCATACCAATTAGGTGTAAGATCCTAAGGTTAGATGTGAAAAAAAAGTAATTCTTATTTTTTTTAATTTTTTGCTATAGAAATGGCAGTTTTCAGTGTTTTTTGGCAGAAAAAAGACATTGGGTCTTTAGGGGTTAAAAGGCTGGAAATCAAATACAACCCAGTGACTGGGGGCGGGTATGGCTGGGGAGTTACGGAATACTGGCCACTTTTCTTTTTAGGGAGCCCTCAACATGTTGTATTCAGTGCCCTCAATCCCGAGCAAGAGTGGAGATGCTCTTATACGGAGTACTCCGTAAACGAGTAAACGAGTTCTGAGATCTTTCGGTGTAAATAGAACCGTCCCTAATTAATGCGATTCAGACGTGGCAGAGGATGTGGCAAACGCACCACAACTTGCTGAAGGACAGAGAATTGGCGCTTTCACAGATTTCGTCCCCCATTAATGAAAGGGGTAATATGGATGCCATCCTCCTTTATTTACAGTATGCCAAGAAACTTCCAGTGTCAGTGGGTGGATATTGATAGAATCGACTTGCCTCACATTCCTTGCGCATCATCATACTAGTTGCAAGTGAAGCTCACCGTCGTCCAAGTCAGAACTGTAAGTCAACTTCGTGTCTAATTTCGGAAAAGCTTGCACCACAGCAGCCAGCCGGCTGGTTGCAATTGCAGGATCACGGCAACTGTCACCGAAAAGATGGTCAGGGAGCCATTTGGTTCACCATTTGATCGGTAGTATTGTGCTCGAGGATCTGCTTAGTAGCTTCGTGATTTGCACTCGTTTAGTGTACATTGTAGTCTCAGTGAGGTGCAGAGTATACTGCTAGAGAGAGACTCCGATCCTTGGCTTGAAATTGCAGTGACGGTGGACTAGATCTCCTGGGCAGAGTTTACACCACGAGGAACGGCTCTCGAAGGTCTCGCAGGAGGTTTTGGGCTTGGAAACCCCCGTTGCTGGCAGCGAATTCATGTGGCAATTCTAGCTAGGGCTCTGTCGTTCTCGTGTTGGCAGGAAGACCGGCTTGTCAAAGTTGTGGAGATTCGATTATTACTTGCACAAACTGCATAGATATTGATTAGACTCCAAGGCTTGACTTAATGGAGCTCGATTGGTACTCCAAGAAGCAGTTCTCTTCAAACTCTGCGAGACGAGTTGCTACATTGACGACCTTCATGGGCCATGTGAGTACTCGATTGACACTGGCTTGCCTAGCTGCGTTTGGATATCCTAAGTTCTTGAACTTTCTGGTTCGTGCACTTGCGTGGGATTTCGAGCCTATTTGTGAAGGTTTGTGATAAAATTGTTCTCGGATGAATGCTCAGGTAGGGTCAAGGCTGCTTCTTGTAAAACCCCTGTGCAGAAGACTGTCGAGCTCGATATCTCTCCCCGCGTCCTCGAGTCCCAAGAAGTGGGACAAGTGTGATGATTTTCTGGACTTTCAACCAAAGTGCATGTCGCTGGGCAGGTCACGGAGATGGGTGTTCGCACCGTTTCATGAACGAGCGAGAAGAAAACAATATTCGCTTTGCTTTGCATGCGTACTCCATATTTGAGAGGCTCACTTGCAACTAGCTACAAACCTCTCAACTCTCTTGAGATCGTATTTATTCAGTCTTATTTTTAATGATTTATTTATAGTTCTGTTTACTAATTACATTCTAAGCGTTCAGCAGAATGTTTGGGATTTCGGGAGGAGTATGATAGTAAAGCCATGACCACCAGCGACCATGCCTGTAATCCAACAAGAGCATGTTACATGTCACTTGGGTAGTCACATTCTTTATTCGGGTACGTCTCAGAAATCCTGTTGGACGAAAGGTTCCTATTACCTTTTGTGTATCAAATTATGTCCTTTCACCTCTGCAAGGTTTCAGCAGAATCGATCTCACTTACGATGCTGACCTTGTTTCTGTTTCTGCGATATTGCCTATTTCCTCCTGGCTCTTCAATTCTTGTACCTCATGATAATCAGTTGGTTCCTGATCCTGTTGGACAATAGTAATCTCTGGTTTTTCACCACTTGCTTCAACCATAGTCCCTAGCTGCTCAACAATTTCCTGAACAATGGTCTCCATCTTTTCACCAAGTTCTTGGACCAGTATCTCTGGCTTTTCGTCGATGTCTTGTGGGGCGTGCACATTGTCACTCATGTTTTGCTGCATTGGGAGGTTGTCCTTAAGTCATGCCAGGGCACAGAGGAAAGTGAGCCTGACTAGTAGACAATGAAGGGTCATATATGACTTATAGCACTAGAGAGTTTCTTAGTCTGTGGGTTCTACTCAAATCTTAATATTTTGAAAATGGTGAATATCACTGCAGTTGACTCCCAAAGTTCATTAGATAATTAAGGTTTCATGGAAAAAGTTGTGACCTTTCTCAATTTTAGTTCACATAGGTTTGTAGCTTTTAAGAAATGACACAAATGCCCTTCACCGGACAGTTCAAATCCCATTAGGGGGCGTGAGGGTTGGGTTTTGATTTGGGTTTTGAATTGGGTTGGGTACTGTACATGTCACAATTCACCTTTTCCTTCACCGGACAGTTCAAAGTGGAGTGCCTGGTGGGATGTCCGGTTATCGGAAGTGTCCGGATGAAGGCATGTGTACTATTCATCTTTAAGCAAACTTCAGTAAGATTGCGCACTAGCAAAGGAAGATTATAAACTGCAGTTCAGGGTACAAAAGAGCAGCTGGTTTGGAATGGACTATGGTCAGTTCAGTTGTAGAAATCAAACATATATGGATATTCTTGAATTGATCGACATCACTTGCTTTGAACAAGGTCTCACCTGTTGAACGGCAGTTAGTTTCTGTGTGACTTGGTCTTCATTGTTACTCGTCGTGATCTGTAACGCAGCAAGAGCCTCTCCAGGCTCCGTTTTTGGACTTGCTGGAAGTTGCTCCTCCGATTTTTCAACCACTTCTTGCCTTGCTTCGATCTGCTGCTCCAGCTGCTTACTGACGACTTCGTTTCTTTCCTGTGGATCACCACTAGTCCCCTGCTTTTCTGGGTGGTCTACCATCGGATCCTCCATGAGCTGTATCTGCGGATTGTAGAGTATCCATCAGAATGCATCCACACCAATCCAACACTAGTAGAAAGGAGGTATTTGAACACCTAGGAATAGTGGAAGGAGTAGTGCTAAAGGCCCACATGCAGCCTTTTTGAATTTGCGCTGCCGAAATTTCACCAACATCGTGAGATTTGGGCCTGTTGCTATCAAATCTGCTCCAACAACCTCTTGGTAGCCTGCTTTGCCCTTCACCCTTGAAAAATCGTTGCCCATATGGGCAATAGCTTGGAAACCATATCCATATGGGCTTTTGGCACCACGCTCTTACACTCTTCCTTGGTTCTCAAATACCTCCTTTCTACTAGTGCTACCTCTTAGTAGACAGAGATTCAAAAAGCGAGGTCCTTTATTTACGTCTTTACCTGGAACCATGGGTGTCGCAACGCCTGCTTTGCTGTTAGCCTCTTCTCTGGCTTGGTCATTAAAAGTCTTTGCATCAGGTCCTTGCCTGTGTCGTCCATTGCCAATCCTAGTTGAGTTATTGAGACTACCAACTCAGAGTACACTCATGCCAATCGGGAATATCTTAAGCTTGAGAGGGATAAAATAACGCAACCAAAACAACCTCAGGATTCCTCTTTTCAACCTAAATCCTCGATGTGGCGGTTAAGATATCCCCTTGATGTGAACGTACCCTTGATGTGCCCGTAATAAGGTGCAGGCCGGTGTTATTTACTACAATTGCATATTTGGTGACGATGGGAAAGAGATGACTTACTTACCCTCATAGGACACGGTTTCCCAAACAGGTTGCTTCATACTGTACATCCCCTTCTTGATTTTTTGAAATAAAATCGCCTCGTTTGCATCGTCGAACGGAGAAAACCCCGATAGTAGAATGTACATTATCACACCTATACTCCTGACGAAATTGTGTAATGGCTTTAGAATTTGAAAATTTCTCTCAGACGTACGCAAAGTAGGCCGCAGATCGACAGATATCCAACTTATACTAACATAGTCAGCTAACTAATAGTGGACATTACTGGAAGATTTCTGTTGACCGGACGATCACAAGAATGTGGATGCTCAAGAAATTCAATGATCGAAATCAGACACAGTTCAATGCATGAGCTGTGCATGAAAATCTAGTCTTCCAAAATGAGAGATCGTCTCACCAGAGATCGGCAGCAGGCGTGTAGCACTGTCGTTTCTGGCCGACTTCCAATACTTCAGGGGCTGTAAAGAGAGTCAAATTGCAACAGGGAAGCACATCGAGTTGGTGCATATTTTGAGAAAAATCTGAGATATAGATGCTCCCAACATAACAATATTATCGAGTTCTAACGGAGATCATTCCGAGATCAATTCCTAGAAGAATGTTTAGAATTCACTAACCAACATATTGAGGTGAACCACAAATGGTCGTTAACGGAGCCGCCCCAGCAAAAATCTTGGCTAGACCGAAGTCCGCGATTTTGATGGGCGCATCTTCTTCGTGCGACTTGAGAAGAATGTTCTCGAGCTGCATATGACAAACCTTTTATCCCTCAACTCTTGTCACCATTCTGCATTTTCCACACTCATCAATCATTATACTCGGCCTCACATATGCCAAAACTAACTAGGATGCGCGCAATTCAACCTTGACGGATGCTCTTAATGATTTTTTCTGATATCTATGTGGTTGAACAGAGAGGATATTATTTGTAATATGGCTCACATAGTACAAAAACTAATTAGGCATGTTTTTTCCTCTTACTGTCCTGTTAAGTATAGGATTCGATTGTAAAATTACATGAAGGCCTTCCAAGGTATTCAACACAGATGATGGAAAGAGACAATGTTGCCAAATATCTGAAGTTCCAAATGGAAGAGAGAGGGATGGTCTTAAGTGCTCGTTCTACTTTATCTATATATTTCTTACGCAACATTTGATCATTTTGCATTCAATGATCAGTGACTACTGCCATTTAGCCAAGGTACCTTTGAAGGATAATCATGTCCTAGGTAGTGCACAAACACATGAGTTGTTGGTATTAGGTGTCAACTGATAGTTGAGACATCATCAAATTTGTGGAATTGGCGCAATTCATGGTGACTGCAAAGATTTGTGGCATGCATTCATCCGCACGATGCAGTAGAAACTAGGACTGGTACAGATTTACGATTCAGGCCAGCGCACCTTGAGAAATGCCAAAAAGTTGTTGACTTCCACCAATTCCATGACATTGAAGTTTGGGTTCATAACAGTTTGTTTCAGTGTCCTCTACAGGAACTCATCTGTCAATACATGTAGAAACATGTATATTGACAGATTGGTGCAGATGCAGAAAAGAGGGAGAACAAACAGCCCACCTTGAGATCTCGATGCATCACACCAATGGAATGCAAATAGGCTACTCCCTGCAGAAGCTGCTTCATAATCCGTGCCGCTTTCTGTTCTCCATATTTGCCCTTCTTGAGGACTCGATCCAAAAGTTCTCCGCCTGTTACACTGCATTCCAACCTCTTTTCGATCACTTCAACCGGCCAATCATCCTTACACTTCCCACAGGAAGCTTTCAACTTGAAATTTAACATTCACGCAAATGATAAGATAAAATACATTTTTTTTTAACAAGGACATAAATAAATTCCGTAGTTGGTCAAGAAAAAACCTACGTACAGTTCTGTGATCACGTACACATGTTTCTTTGTAAAGTAGCATTCTTTGAAGCTGATGCAATATGGATGACGCACCTGCGTGAGCAGAACATTTGCCTTAGATCTCTCTCAGGTAAGCAAAAAAAACGTTGAACGACAAATTTAGAAGTTTGATTTCGCATGGTCGAACACCCAATGATATGATGCTTTGTATCTATAGTAGCGTTGTAATTATGCGGAGGATATACTGTCAAAAGCTGAGAACCTTATCCAGCACCATAATCTCGGCTTCCAAGCTCCCATCGTAGGAGTCATACTTGGATCGGTCGATGACCTTTATGGCGACATCTTGTCCTGAAGGAATGTGCTTCCCTTTTCTCACAATTGAAAATCCTGGAGTACGGCAATTGCACTCTACAAGGTTAATATTATGGCACTTCAGGACTCATTTATTCGTACAGTTGCATGGACTTATAATTAGGCCGTAGTGTAAGCGTGAAAGCAATGAGCTTAATGACCCTGGCAACTGAACTTTGAATGCAAATTGGATGTCTACTCCGTCACTTGTATCGGTTTACAATCTCCCACTTTTGATTATTTGCATAGAAAGTTCATACATAATGATAGGAATTTCATCTCAAGAGAGTTTGGCTCTTCTACTGAATGTGATCTCTATTCTGATCTCGCAAAAATCTCCCTACCTATGTGATAATGTTTAAAGTGACATAGATAGTAGATACAGCTTCAGTTTACACAACATGATTTCTGTTTTATAGATACACTTTAATTTGACAGTTACATAGATTTTCAAGAAATCTGCAAAATATATCCTTGCCTTGAAGTTAAATATTGAAGTTTAATCGTTTTCTTCTCAAAGTGGTCATGTGTGGAGTTCATTTGACAGTATGAAGCATTCATTGTCGAGATATAAACGTGACTAACCTCCCACACCGATGGTTTTCTTCACTTTGTACAACTTGTGGAACTCCTCTTCCGAGATTTTTTTGAAATTAGGGTTTTTCTGGAATTCATCGATTCGATCTTCTCCCCAGCTGGCCGACCTGGGGCGCTTGCACGCCTTCAAAAGAGCCCCAAAACAGTTGCGAATATTCTCGGGGGACGCCCCGTCCTGGGACGCAGGTGCCGACGAGGAGAAGCACGAGACTGGCATGGTTTTAATAGTGATTTTCCCGAACTCTTTTATATATTTTTCAAACCTCCAGGCTCACTCTTTCAATTCTTCATTGAAGCTTCGATCAACCTGGAAGCATACTGCACGTTACACGGAGTACCCCTTGTACCAATATATGAACTTTATGCATTGATACTTTATCAGCGTTGTTCTCTACGTTTACATCCATTGATAAGCACAAGTTGAGACACTCAACTGCTTATTTTTCCTTCAGCATCAAAATTTGTTATGCGCACCTGTGCTTAATTAAGTCCATGCAAGTGAATTGGTACTGAACTATACCACAACATAATGCTTACTTTTGAAGCAAGATTCTGGCAAACTTTCTGAGCCCAACAAGCAGTTTAATTTATTTTGGGGGAAGGAAACGTAATTACTGATCGATCTTAGAGTGGAAAAATGTGTTTATTGGTATTCATTTTAATGCAAGACAGGCAATTTCGTTGCTAAGTGACAGTTACGTATGATATTTACCGTTTCTTTTTTCTCAGTGGCATTCGTTGCATTGACGTTGCATTGACGTTGCATTGACTTGCAAGTTTCACGAAGTATATGAAGGGTTGGTGGAATACAAGACGGTGAGTATGGCTCAGTCAGCGACTTCTGGCGTTCTCTCTTCTCTCTGTGGCTCTTCTAAATTGGGTTTGGCATTTGAAATCCTTGAGAAGAGTCCAAAAAATGGTTTTCTCTCGCCTACCAATGCTATTATCTTGCAATCTATAAGGTCAAACTTCACAAAAGACTTAAGGTAACAACACCCATAACCATATTATTAATAAACATCCAGCAAATTATTGATAGGATCCTACTAGGAAGAGTAAAATAATGCCTATGCACTTTTGAATGTATTACTTGGATACTGTGAGAATAAGTTGTGAATTTTTTAAAGAGCCAACTGCAAATGCACTTAATACCAACACTAGGGTTTGATGTTCAGATGTAGTACATCTTTATAATCACATCTATTCACTTCCACAAATTTTCCAAGATTTTAGAAGTGATGGTTATGGGTACAGTGATGGTTATGGGTGTTGCTACCTTACCATGTGCTCTTCTATATGCATAGTACAAGATCCTACGGTTAGATTTTCCCAAAAATTCATCTTAATGATTTATTTGTTGAATGCTATAGAAATGGCAATTTTGTGTGATTTTTGATGAAAAAAAGACCTTGATTCATTAGAGGTAAAGTCTTGAACAATGAGGCCAATCACCAAGGTAGTCATTCAAAATTTATTAGTTGATTAGATGAATAAATGCATTAATTTTTTATTTCTACATTTTTAATGAAAATCGTTCATTAACCACTTTGTGGCTACTCGGGTGTTTCGAGGGTAATTCCTAGAGGACATAGGGGGTTTTCCAAGTAAAAATGTCAAAAACTGCCATTCCTTGGTGCATTGACAAGAATTGAAAATGAAGCCTCTTTTTTGGAACTCCAATTGGACAATAGTATATTTGAATGCTAGGGTAGTGTTTGGAAACAAATTCAATCCATTTAACCCCTAAAGGACCAAAGTCCCCTCGGGGGACACTTGGGATTTTGGGCAGGCTCGTGCGACCTGAAATCTTAACCTGATTTTTTAAAACTTTTTTTGAAGATAGGAAATCACATTAGCTTTCTAAAAATATAATTTTTTTTCAATCGGTGCCTGGGAACAAAAGTTATGCCATTCTAAAGCAAAAAAGGAGTTCGTCGGGCAAAAAAAAAAACACAAAAAAATGACTTTTTTTTTAAAATTTATTTTTCCTCAAAGATCATGTTTTTGTCTACATTTGAAGCTTTGATTCATTCAATTTGGACTCAGAATGAAAAAATTATGGACATTCTTGTTTTTCGGGCAATCTAAGCATCTTCAAAAAAAAACTTATAGAATTCATTTTTGAATGCAATTTTCAATTTTTTTCAATTTTTTTTTTTACAAGGTTTAGTTTGTTGCAAGAACAATCCCACCATTGGGATTATGGTGTTTTAATTCCACCTAAGAGCTATTAACGATTTTGTGTTTCGTTCAATTTTGGACCTACTTCTACTTAACAATTTTTTTATATGTGAAAATCAAGTTTTGATATGCTGAATTTTTTTTCCTGACCCTCAACTCAAATGTTCACCATAAAAAATTATAACTTTAAGGTGTGTAGTGCAAAAAAATCCACAAATGGCCGTCAAAGTCATCTGAAATTGCAGGAAACAGTTCAAAAAAAATTCTTTTTCCAACTTTGAATGCAAATATCTTCCAATCGGAACGGTCAAATTTCTTGAAATTTTTACCACATGATCTGAGACAAGTGAAGTACAAGATCCTACGGTTAGA
Organism: Pseudisothecium myosuroides; assembly: GCA_951799445.1. Lineage (NCBI taxonomy): Eukaryota > Viridiplantae > Streptophyta > Bryopsida > Hypnales > Lembophyllaceae > Pseudisothecium > Pseudisothecium myosuroides. Next base: position 17,253,410 of record OX637287.1, on the reverse strand, counting down.
TTGTAAAAAAAAAAGTTTTTTTTGGTTTAGGAAGTGATTGCAGCAGAAATGGCAGTTTTCAGTGGTTTTGGAGCCTGAAAATGGCTTGGTCCTTTAGGGGTTAACAACGTGGATTGCAAAATTATAATACTTGGAGTTTTTGTATAAGTTTTTTTCCATCCCTACCAAACAAGGTCAACACCCCTTTGAAGGTGAATTTTGATTTGCACGAAATTGAGCCTCACTACCATCATATAATACAAAAAATTGAGTTGCTAATAAGGGGTTCACCTTACTCTAAATTCACATTGTTATACAAGGAAGTCAAATTAAATGACAACAAATCAGTGAATCACTAGCAATTTTGAGATGATTTCTTGTATAAAGAGGATTTTTTAATTTAGCTTGCTTTTAATGGACATTGGTCATTTGAATAATCCACAATCAAAATCCAGATTTCTTGAGTTTATCATATATGATTTTGAATGCTTTTTGATGATAGTAATCTCAAAGTCAAACAATTATACAAAAAATAACAATTTATATGCATTAATTGAATTGATGATGCCTTTTGATCCTTGGGTTGTCCTTTTTTATTTCAAAAACAAAAACAAAAAAGAATAAAGCCTTTTCTTTGAGTAGTAAATTCAATTACTTATAACTTATTTGACAACCTTTAAATTTCACTTTTCACAAAGGTACGGTGCAATCATTTGGAACGGGGTAAAATGATTTTGTCTACTTGACTTTGCTATTGTATATTTGATTTAACAATAATTTACACTATAAGAAACCTGTGTTTTAGGCTCGGTTTTAGGTGATGGCTGGATTTTAGGTGACATCCAATTTGTCAACCCGTCTTTTATGTCAACAATAATGTCTGCCATAATATTTGATGTTATGGCGGACGTTATTGTCGACATAAAAAGACGGGTTGACAAATTGGATGTCACCTAAAATTGTCACCTAAAACATGGGTTTCATATAGTGTTAGACCCTTTCGATATCAAGAGTATAAACTCAATTGAATTAAATCTCAACCTTTCTAGTGTTGATATTTCTTGCAATAGGTCACAAAAGAGGAGCCCAAAGGGTTTTCCAATGCCTAGTTGCTTTTGTGGTACCACTAAAAATCTATGGTGGATCCAAAAGAAATCAGCTCCATCCGCAAAAGTTCGAACTTTGTTTGAGCACAAAACAAAGTTCTTTTTGAGGGTAGTTCTTTTTTGCAATAGGTTATAAAAGATGACTTTAAAGGGGCCCTTGGTTCCTAGAGTCCCTATAAGGCACTTAAAAGCCCATGTGAAATCTAAGACCATTGACATTCATCTATCAAAGTCCCAACATCATTTGAGCAATAATCTAATATATTATTCTATTTTAGTATGACTTTTCAAAACAAAAAACTCCAACTCCTCAATTAGGACATGTGCGCACAAAAGCTCAAATCCAATTTCGAAGCCCAATTGCCGCTTGCACACGTGCACTTGCAGCAATGGTGAAGGAGGAGGAAGAAGAATCTTGCGACAAGATGGAAGAGCGGCGTCTAGTGAATGAGGAGTATCCTTTGTGAGGTTGTTCCTTCTCGCAATACTATACAAAGGGGCTCCAAAATGGATGTTTTGATTCCTTGACACCTTCAAACACTACAAGAAAATGGGGGTATAAATAACTGCATAGTCATTTATACTTGTCCGAAATGACTGCAGCACGACTGTACTTCTGTAATTGTATGGGCGAGCTTTTTTTAACAGCGCTTAGTCATTTACTAGTAGCAGCTGTGATTGAGGGATGAAGACGTGATGAAAACTAGACTTTTTGTGCATATTTTCTTTGAGGTTCAAGGTTGTCATACTGGATGGACCATCTGCTTGCCCGTCCGTCCGGTTCGCCCGTCCGATGTAGTCAACGGGCAGCTGACTTTTTGTGTCAGTAAAAATAGTCGACGTGGACTTACCTTGCGGACACCTGGCTAAGTTTGGGCGTGGACACAAGTCGATCAGGCACGGGCGTGGATGCAAGTTGGGCGGGCACGGACCCAAGCCCGTCGGGTGCAGACTCAAGCTGGTTTGGCGTGGACGTAGGGTTTGAGTCCGCGCCCGGACAAAAATTGGTCGGTCAACAAGGAATGTCACGTTTGCAGAGACCCAGCCATGTCACATATTGAAGGAAAATTTTCAGGCAGAAAAACATTTTCGGGCAGATTTTTGTTGCACTACCCATCCAACACGTCCGGACCGTTCAGTGACCCTGATCCGTCCAATGTGACAACCCTGTTGAGGTTTCATTTTTTTTCTTGCTGTAGAGGTCACTGTCATTTTTTGCGACTTGCAAATGACTTCTTTTTCACTGAAGGCACCTTTGAGGGAATTTGACGTTGCCTACATGGATTTTACTACGTTGATGTGTCCACGGTTTAGGAGTGAGTCATTTTCTAGTCATTTTCTAGTTGTACACTAGTTGTTTCTTAATCATTTCCTACACTACTAAAAAAATAGTTTTTTTGTTGATTTGGTTGCATAGATTTGATTCACTATTTTGTTGATTTGGAGAGTAATTTGTTGATTTGGATAGAAATCAATAGAAAAGTGAACCAAATGAATGCAACCAAATCAACCAAAAAACTAAATTTTCTAATAGTGAAGTAGTCGTTTCCTAGTCACTTTTAAGTCGTATACTAGTTGTTTCTTAGTTGTTTTCTAGTTGTTTCCTAGTTGCTTTTAAAATTCATTCCCATTTGTCTTAAATTAACTGTCCCATATCAATTGTAAACAATACCATTAGGTTGGACATATAAGACTTGTAAGTTGTTGTAGTCTTATGCAATGAATTTTTTTGATTTAATTCTAAGATTTCTATAATCTTTTGAAATCTAAAAATATTTAAAATCCAAGAAATTTTAAAATCTATGAAATTTTAAGGTTTCCTAAACCATTGAAATTTGTTAAATACCAATATTTGAATTTTTGAAATCTAAGAATAAGGTAGATCTGGAATTTTGAAACCTAGAAAAAGATAGATTTGAAATTCAAATATCTTGAAAAAAAGTAGCTCTGAAATGGCCCCCAACTCAACTATAAAATGACTCGCAAATAATTGTTGACGTGGACATCCACATCAGACTTTCTCATCCAACGTCCATTCAAGGAAAAAAAAGATGGTGATAATAAGCACTGCAGTCATTTAAAAACAACTTGTCCAAAATGACAACAGAGGCCCCAAGTCATTTATCTGTCATTTTTGTCCAAAATGACTGCTAGAAGTCAATTTGAAGTCATTTATTGCAGTCATTTATACCCCCAATTTCTTGTAGTGAAAGTTCTCTAGGCAATTTTTTTTAGATCCAAACTAGCTCACCCTTTTCCAAAGAAGCTCCAATTTTGGATCCATAAAGTTTTTATTCCTTCTTTAGAGATTTCAAATACTTTCTTAAATAAATTTTTTGTAGTCTAGAGTTTTTTATTTTATCAATTTGACTTGAAATAGTGCCAGTCCTACAAGCAATTTAAGAACTATTATAAATCATGATTTTTTCAAAATTTATTTTTTCTACCAATTACTTTTTTTTTAAATTACTTTTTATCTTTAAAAATATAAATATAGATATAGATATATTAAGACTTGAAAAAAGTGACCATCATTGAAAAAATGTTATCTTGGCCAAAGAAGAGTAGCCTTGGCCTTGGCATTAATACAACTCCACCGTGGGCTAAAATGGTTGTGTGTTACTTCTAAGTATGTCAATTTCAATGCAATGTATTAGCTTTAACACAAATTTTACACATAAATATTTTTATTCATGGTAGAGTTGTCCTACTTTTATAATTATGTTGGCTACCTCACCAACATTTAATGTCTATTTGGCTCTATTGCAAATTTGTAGACACAGTCATAAATCTTACTAGCAAGAAGTCCCGCAAGAGTTGTCTAAAACTCCTAACACCAATAGCTCCAAGATTCTTACCAAATATTATTATTTAAACAAACTAAAAATTCTTAGTGTTGCTGAATTTTGGTCTAGAAGGGCATGGAATGCTCTTGATAGGGAAGCTAAGGTTGCACATACAAAGAAATGTTGTATATATAGTTTGTCTAGTGTGAAGGATTCTATCTCCATTGTTTAGTTTCAACAGGAGCAAAGGGCCAATTGATTGTATTATGACTCTAAAGATGAAAAATTCTACTATGTCCACATAAAAGACAATGTTTTAAATAAGATTTGCCTATTGAAGATGTCTCACAAAGCCATTTAAAAACATCAATTTGGTAGATTGGAGAGGCATATACAACTAAAAAATAGACCTACAAAACTGATGGATCATATTTAACCACTTTAACCCCTAAAGGACCGTTGTCCCTTCGGGGGACAAATGCATTTTCGGGCAGGTACCTACGGGCTGAAATTTTCTTGTGATTTTTTGAAACTTTTTTTGGAGATAGAAAAACTGATAAGCTTTGTGGGAATATAATTTTTTTCACAATCGGTGCCTAGGAAAAAAAGATATGACCAAATAAGCTCAAAATAGGGGACGGGGGGCAGCCTGGGCAGCAAAAAAAAAAAGGACAAAAATTTGAATTTTTTTTTTTACTATTTTTTTTCTCATAGATTATATTTTTTTCTATCCGGAAAGCTTTGATTCATTTCATTTGGATATGTTATGAGAAAGTTAAAGACATTCTTGTTTTTCGGGCAGTTAGAGCATCTTCTTGAAAAAATAACTTGTAGGATTCATTTCTGAATGCAATCTTTCAAATTTTTCATTTCTTTTTTTTTTGCATGGTTTAGTTTAGTTGCTAGAACAATCTCACCATTGGGATTAGTGAATTTTAATTCCATCTAAGAGATATTAATATTTTAGATTTTCCTTCTATCTCGTATCTACTTCTACTTAACAATTTTTTTAACAATGATAATTAAGTTTTTCTGAATTTCTTTTTTTTTCCTAGACTCTCAACTCAATTCTCCACTATAAAGATTTAAAGCTCAAAACTCTGTAGTGCAAAAATTTTAAATTAAAAATGTTTAAAGTCAAAAAATCTAGTCCCGCAATGTGCTGAAAAACTTGTTTTTTTCACTTTAAACGCAGATATCTTGCAATCTGTGCGGTCAAAAATTCTGAAATTTTTTCCACACATTCTCATACTAGTTAGGTGTGAGATCCTACGGTTAGATTTGCAAAAAAAACATTTTTCATTTTTTTTTACTATTTGCTGTAGAAATGGCAGTTTTCAGTGTTTTTTGGCAGAAAAAAGGCCTTGGTCCTTTAGGGGTTAAGCAAGTTAACCCTTATGCATTAGAGCGGACGTTTATCAAATGTTAGGAATCAAAAAAAAAATTCCCAAAAGTTTAGGATTCATTTCAATCCAACTTGTATACAAGAGCATTCTACAATAGTTCGGGGTTGTGAATCATGCCAATCTGCACGCTGGATCAGCTTGATGTTGCCTTAATTGCATTGCGCCAAATTCAGTATACACCGACCATATCAAGCTAACATAAGATATCTGCCTTGAATCCTTCAGCTTTCGGACACAACAACAGTCTAAATTTGTCAAATTTGTGCAAATTTTTTCCCCCTCACTGTTACCTCTGAAGCCTATATCATTTTTGAAGTTTGCATACATTTGATTCATCCTCTGTCCTCCAGAAATTCCCAAAGATTCAACATGCACAAAAATGCCTCGAATTTGTGGAAAACCTTGTTCATCAAACATTATAATCTCTTAATCCGCATGGTAGATTCTCTTGGAAATTGCAAATCTGTACTCATCTAAAGGTAGTTGGTTTGAAAATGCAACAGTGAAATCTTCTACTATGTACCCAAAAGATGCGTGCAGGCCTGGTTTTGCAATTAATCACCCATCCATTCCTTTGAAAATCCAGAGCCATTGATCTCTTCATAAAAAAATCTCCCCCCTCCCTTTGATTGCCGTTGATTTCAAATTTAAACAATTGTTGATCACTGTTGATCTTGGCTATTGGACATGGAATACAGATACGAGATATGGATACAAGATATAAGATACAAAATATGGATATGAGATACAGATACAAGATATGGATATGGAATACAAATACGAGATACGGATTCCAAATATCCCATATTGTTTGCACTTCATCTGCATCTTTGAAAAATACAAATGTAGGGTGCGGGGGGCCATGCAAATAAAAAATTGATTGTGAATTAATTAAATAATTAATTTTACTAAAAACAATACTTTTGCTCACTATGCACCCAGAAGATGCAATTATGTATCTTCTAGGTATTAATCTATCTAACAATGACTGAATTAACAATAACAAATGAGTAGACTACAAATTATTGCAATTTTTCTAGGACATGCTAAAAAGCTCCTTAATTATGTTGTTCTCTTTCAATGTGGCACATAGGGGTCAAAGATTGTTCAACAACGCATTCATAAAAAGGTTTATGGAAAAGGGGAGAAGTGCAAAATTTATGGAAATGTAACATCACCTTTGTTGGTAATAAAATCACCCAAGTTTAGAAGACTCTCTCAAGGTAGCATGTGAAAAGAGAATGACAAAAAATTTGAATTTCAAAGATCCCAAATCAGACCAATAATAGTGATTTGGATGAATGTACATGGATGACTTTCACTAATTATTTATATTATTTTTTATTGTAAAATATTGAGTTGAAATATAAGTACTTCACAATAGAGTTTTATTATCATACATTTTAATGTGTGAGCCACCTCTAAACCTCACTCAGTGCTAATTTGTGATTCCAATATTTCTGAGCCCCCTTTAATGTCAATTTTATTTGTAGGATTTAATTATTTAATATTAAACAAATTTAATTTTTGGTACATTTTTTTAAAAACAATTGCTCATTGCTCGTCGCTTATAGCTCCCCAGTGACATTCGAGCGTCATTGCAAAATGACAAGTCTTGATTTTTTTTACATTTTTGTTAAAACAATTGCTCATTGCTTGTCACTTATTGCTCCTCAGTGACATTCGAGCATCATTGCAAAATGACAAGTCTTGATTTTGAGGTTTCAATAAAATTACAAAACTTTTCCGAACATGATTTTTTTTTAATATTTTATGATTTTTTTACAAATAAAAAATATCCTCCAATTGTAAATTTGACTTCATCTATGTACATGAGCTAAGATAAACAAATTTATATAATTCAACCTTACATCCAATTGAGTTACAATAGAATAGGAGTTATGTGTGTCAATTTTATTTCATTTGAAGATAACATATGTCAACCATTAAAGGTCTCAAAGACCATATATGCCCCAAATTTTATCTTGTTTATTTATGTTTTGTATTTCATTTGGTGTTATCATATTTGATTACTCTATTATATTCAAGTACAACTTCATCCTATAATATACAATGAATACAAAAACAAAGTTTTATTCAATGCATTATAGAGATTCTATAGAACTTTAGTTTTTGTTGTTGGAAATAGATATTTGTAACAAGCATCATCATTGCCAATAAGCTTGGACTACAAGTGATCAAATGATTGCCAAATACAATTTATTTGTGAACTTGATTTTGTGGCAAAGCTAATGTTTGTTGACTATGGCTCTAGACAAAACGGAAGGAAGGAAAGGACAATTTCCATCAACAAAATTTCTTACATTTACAGTGAATGTGAGGAAGTTTGAGTAATCACTTTCAAGTTAGTACATTTATTTCTTACTACAATTGTCATGGCTATAAATGTCATTACAGAATTAGAAAAGGTACTTTAGAAAATTGAAAAATCTCACAACACTAATGAACTACAATGATTGCATTATTAATACAGTTGCTAATGATAGTCAATTAATCTCACAGGGTTGGTTGGTACAATTTGATTTTGGATCAAGATTTTGAGCATCTTCTTGAATTTGACATTTTTCTATTTCTTCCTATCACCTCCCCTTCCTCATGACCTTTTTACATTGCAATTTGAGATTTGAGTCCTTCACCCCACAAAACATTCAAACTTGGCTTTTCTTCCTGAAACACCCAATTTTAGAATTTGAAAGTCCACTTTGCGTCCACTGTTTGGTTTGAAGTTTGACCATAGAACACTGCCGGCGCTACTAAGTACGTGGTGTTTGGATGACAATCCAAGGAGCTGCAAAGCTATTCAAAGCACCTTTTTCATCCCCTTTTTCCGTGTTGACCTTTCATGATGGGTTACAAAGAGTATCCAATTGAGTTTATAGTCTTTCTAGTATTTGTCTTCACTTAAATGAGAAGTTGTTCAAGAAAACGGATCACAAAATATGCTATTTTAGTGTATTTTGGAAAGTTGATGCTCCTTGCTCTAAATCTGTAATTCCTCCGCAAAAATGATAGTTTTTGAATTTGAGACCAACTAACAAAATGAAGGTCATCTACTCTAATTTCTACTCCAATTTGAATTTTGAAAAAAATTCCTAATATTGAATATTCTATTGTAATTTGAACTTTGGATGTAATTTCAATGTCTATTATTTTCTAATTATGGAATGTCATGGAAAATTGAGCTTACACCATGATGTTTGTCATTGTAATATACACACATGGTAAAAAGGTTTAGATTTTTTGAAATAATTTTCTATTTGATGTGATTTTTCTTCACTTTTTCTTAAAAAAATCTAAAAAAATCTAAAAAATTTGTGAAGTAAAGAAGACATGTAATTTCATCTTCAAAAAATAAATATAAATTTTTTTATGCATATCTAGTTGCAAAATGGTAGCAAACTAAGTAATGGGCGATGAGGCTTGAAATCAATGGTCATGAATCCGTCATTTAAGGTATCAATACCCATTAGCGCCCCTACTCCCATTCCTGAACCTTAGAGTGTCACCAAATCTATCTCTAGACTTTCAATTAATGTGTCCTTCAAATGCTTGGCTCTGATTTGATGACACATTTGAAGGACACATACCTCACTCTCATTTGTTAACTAGTGATTTTTGCAGATTTCAATTTTGGGTTCACCTATATGACAATTTCAATAGTCTAGGGGAGCCGTCTCTTTGCAAAATCATAGAATTACATACATCTTTATTTTTTTGAATATTCATCATTTTCACTCACTAATACTACAAAAATATCTATTTTAGGAAAAGTTGCCTCCAACTATGCTGAATTGCTTATTATTGACGCTTTTGGGTGCTCCCACCTTAGGGGTTAAATGTTTTGTTGTGTGCTGGCCACAGTCAGACGAGCAGATGCCGTGTGACAAAACCGTGGGCACAGGGGACGATGCGCGCAACACGTTCTTCAGCAAGACGGGCGCGGGCAAGCACGTCCCACGCGCAGTGTTTCTGGATCTGGAGCCCACACGGTGATCGACGAGGTGCGCACAGGCACCTACCGCTCGCTCTTCCACCCCCGCGCAGCTCATCAGCCGAAAGGAGGAAGCGGCCAACTTCGCCAGAGGACACTACACCAGTAACTTCCGTGCAATTCTGTTTCAAAACAATGCATAAGTCTCATGCACTCTCAACTTACCTCAAAGAATAACAAATGACATGCCAAGCTGGGACCAGTCACCCATGTCAAGTGAAAACTGGAAAACAAAATACAAAATTGCCAGAATTTGGTGCAATCGGATCTCTTTAGTATAGTATGACTGACCTTCTCTGAAATCACGTTCTAAGATATCCTGCAAGCTTATACTGTATCATTATCATTGGTTGGTCAGAGTTTCAAAACATGCATTACTTTCATGCACCTCAATTTACCTCAGGAATTACAAATGATAAAGTCAAGCAGGAAGGAGTCGCCCATGTCAAATGAAGACTGAAAACTAAAATACAAAATTGCCAGAAAATGGCACAATCACATTCTCTTCCAACCTTCTCTAAAATCACATTCTAGAATATTCTGCAAGCTTATCCCGTTAATCACTGATTCAAACTATGTCATACTAATTGTTTGGGACCCCAGACACTCAAGGTGCAACCGGATCAACTTGTAATGCATGTACTACTAGTTTCATTTGCTATCCCCCGGTCAAAAATTTAGCTACACTATTGTGTATAGTGTCAAGTCTGAGCTTTCAAGACAACCATTCTGTTGCTGGCTAGTCAGAAAAGGGTTGCAACTTCTAAGCCCTACTCAGTGTAAGCCCTTTGATCAAACAGATAGTATAAGATGTAGACGTTGAAGATTCAATGGGACGACTAGACATTGTGTCCAATAACCTGGTAGCTCTCGAGGATTTTCTAGTCCACTCACTGCTGCAACTTAAATAAAATTCAGAGTTGAAGACATGAGAGAATTATTATATGAGAAAGATGAACCGAGGCGCTGTTGAATGAGTGTGCAGTTGGCAAGGAGATAGTAGACCTGTGCCTGGACCGCATCCGCAAGCTGGCCGATAATTTCACAGGGCTGCAGGGATTCCTGGTGTTCCATGCAGTGGGTGGAGGAACGGGGCCCGGCCTTGACTCTGCTCCTGGAGCGACTCTCGGTGGACTACGGGAAGAAGTCCAAGCTGGGCTTCACAGTGTACCAGAGCCCCCAAGTGTCCAACGCCGTGGTGGAGCCTTACAACAGCGTGTTGTCCACTCATTCCTTGCTGGAGCACACAGATGTGGCCGTCATGCTCGACAACAAGGTCATTCACGACCTCTTGCGTCGCTCCCTCGATATCGAGCGCCCCACTTACACCAACTCGAACCGCCTCATTACGCAGGTAATTGGATACAGCACCCCTTTCCAACGCTAACAAGAGACAAACTGCTTTTTCAATAAAAGTAGAGTATTTCTTTGGAAGGTTTTGAAATAGACTACCGGTAAAAGGACCTGAAATAATATAATTCTATTGAAAACCATGTTGAAAAAGAGACTAAATTTCAGCATCCAAACGGAACAGCAAAGAGATGAATAATTTCAGCTCAAATGACAGTCCTTGTCTAGTTACAGAAGGCAAGAATTATTAGGCAAAGAAATCAATAATTGTTCATATGCATGTGCATGTCATAACTCATAAATATACGACTACACGAGATTTTATTTGGTTTCCAATAAACAATGTGCACTCCATACAGGTGGTATCCTCCCTGACAGCGTCCCTTCGTTTTGATGGGGCCCTGAACGTGGACATCACCGAGTTTCAGACAAACCTGGTGCCATTCCCAAGAATCCACTTCATGCTGTCATCATACGCACCCGTGGTGTTGGCCGAGAAGGCTTACCACGAGCAGCTCTCGGTGGCCAAGATCACCAACAGCGCTTTCGAGCAGTCCAGCATGATGGCCAAGTGCGACCCTCCGTCATGGCAAAGGATCTCCAACACAACGAGCGTTGCGGAAGTGTTCTCCCGCTTGGACCACAAGTTCGACCTGATGTACCCCAAGCGGGCCTTTGTGCACTGGTATGCCGGGGAGAGCGTGGAGGAGGGCGAATTCTCCGAGACTCTGGAAGACTTGCCGGCTCTGGAGAAGGACTACGAAGAGGTTGGTGCGGAGACTGGTGAAGGTGAATGAGAAGACGAAGGTGAGGAGTACTAGTTGAGTCCCATATGTCATCAATCTCCTGTTAGACAAGACTAACACGGTAGCTGGTACGCAAAGGTAAAACAAGTGTAAATATATTGTGCAAAAAATCATAACTGAACAATGAGAGCAGATGACAAGAACTGCAATACTGGTAGTACAGATGTGAATATCTGCAAATTACAGTTGGGTATGAGTAAGGTGTACCTTAGATTATCAGAGGCGACACTCAATCATCTTGATGGCAGAACAGCCCGATTCCAGGGTAAGACAATCTCCAGCACAGGACTAATACTGCACTTGAATTTTGATCTTCTTGCAAAAGAAATAACAGGAAATAAAGTAGGCCGTCACAAATTACCGAATCGGCAGGTAGAACACGCCCTTTCAAACGAGCATACCCTTAAAGAAGCAAGGCAGAGCTCGAAGTGAAAAATGATCTCTCAACTACACAGAAAAGAGTCTTGTAGTTGTGCACGCATTGCACCACATAAGGTGGACCACGGTGTTCACAGGCAGAGAGGACCCAACGGTGATAATCGTGCTACTTTGTACCAAATAGTATCCAAACAACAGAAAAAAGTCCTTTCACAGTTGCTCCCGGAATAAACGGCAAAAAGGAGCATATCCTGACCAGGAAATCCAAGTGCTTAGCTCCTGATTAGCCAAACCGCTTTCCTGACTCACTGAATCTTAGATTTTTGGAACAAAAAAGTAGATGAAAAGAATTGTCGCAGATGAAGCAAACACTGGAAATGAATAACCATAGTACCAACTATCATTTGAAGACGAAAGCTCAGAAATGTGTGAACGAACACCTGCCGTGAGAACTAATTCACAGCAAGTAGGTTTCAATTTTATTGAAATTAAGAATACAGATGCAACCTCAAGTGTGGGACGTCAACCAATGAACGGTAGATTCATAGACATAGAACGTAATGGCTGCATTAGGTGCAGCTTTTACGAGTGAGGGCAAAGTGCCCTTATAAAGACCTTTCAACCCTTCCTCCGCAGATATCCTCCTTATCGCATGGAATATTCCCTTATATGATTTCTCTTCAATTCTCGCTCCATACCGTAGGTCCCGCATTAGGCCTTCTATCTGAAGAAAAGAACAATTGTCTAAGTATTCAGGGTTATCATACTGCATGATTGCGTGCTGGAACCTCATTCGTGCTAAAGTCAAGTCCTTTCAATTTGGTCTTCCTATAAACTTGTCACAACCGTATAACTTACAAAAAAACTTCAGCAGGTTCTTCCGGAATCAGTATTTCTGGAATCGGAAATCTAGGAATTCAATTATATTAGTCTCAGACCAGAACCCAAATTGGGGCATGTAGAAGGGTTTCTACCTGATACCGCTTCTTGATAACATCAAGAGGATGACAACACAATTTAGCAAACAATCCAGCTCCAAATCCACACAAAAATTTCTGCGTTTTTGACAAATCATCATTGCCATCCTTCAACTGATTCATAGCCTGCCAACCATAGGAAAAGCCACAATTGACATCCTGCAGTCACTAGTGCATGTGCCCAAAACAAGGCATACTGTGCAATGCCCAAAACAAAATAAGCACCGGGTCAAGTAGACGTAGAAGTTCATGAACGTCCAGACTGAAAGCTTGTAAAAGACGTTACAACAGCCAAGAAGCTAGGTTGACCACAGATGTTACCCATCAGGCGATAAATTTTACACTTACAGAAGTCCAACGCTTAAAGGAGTCGTAAAACCCAAATTGAAGGCCAGCATATGGCACAATTTCCATGAGCGTAGGTGTGAGACCGGCATAAAGACCTAGCACTCCTTTCCGACTATAGATATCGACCATGGCTGACCGCATGTTTCGATAGACCTGCTCCATCAAAACGCAGATCAACATTATGTGCCCAAAAAATGCTACGAATCCAAGTCATCTTTCATGCAACAATGCACGTCACAATACTCCATACAGGAAACATGTGGCACAAGATGCACAGGAAACACTGCTAAAAGCTCAACATATTATCAAGAAAAGCATTCCAATCCACCAAAAAGAATTCCAGCTGAAATACATACACGTGCCAACGTAAGAACTGCAAGAAGCGAGAAGTAGTGCGAGGGCACAAACGTCATACCTTTGGCTCTCCTTGACTTGCAAGAACCGTACGGAGAAGATCAAAGGGATAGGAACCAAAAGTAGCGGCACATCCTGCCAAGGAGCCTCCTACATAGGACATCAATCCCGAGTGTCGCGCTGCTATTACAAAAGTTCAGCCTGTAAGTCAACTGAACGAGGCTATGCATTGATTATTTCGTACGGAGGAATGGGACTGTATTACTTGCACCTCGATTTCCCACTTACTCATTCTTCACAAGAGGATACTAATGACTATGCGAGAATGTGCGAAGGGAATATAAAACATCCGTTAGATCATTCGGGTACTTAGTCAAGACTTGTCACGAAACTTTCAAAAAAATCAAGGGGAAGGAGAAATGATTGGACCTGCCTGTGGTGAACCTGAGACTAGAGTCTTAAATTTCGAGATCACAACAAACTGAATTGCAGTATATGGCATCTGCAACAACAGTGCTGGAACATTTCCTCGCCACAAACCCTGTCGACACAGTACTTCAGAGTCATCGAAATGGACAAAAGAGAAGTGCGATCGCCCCGTACTGGAATCGGGACTAGTTGACATAACAACACACCAGACATTTAACAAGCAGCAACCAATGCGATCGCTCTTTATGAATATTCAACCCTCTTTAAAAAAAATTTATAAACATCTTTCCATGACAAACAAATTCCTTTTGCGATCGACTGTATCAACAATCCAAGCCCTTACCCCAAAATTAGATCGAAACAGACGACACACTCAAGGCATACCTCAAAGCCTCTCACAGTCTCACTTACCCGAATTCCTTCCTCGCGTACGATGAGTTGTGCAGCTTGCATTACGCCTGTGTACTTCGAGATTACGGGAATCCTCCCATAAGAGGATCTCTTACTTGTCGGCTCTAGCTGCACCTGCATTGCAGCACACCGACCAACTATCTCCAAGTCTTTAATGTGACAGTTTTAACACCCTATCCAACCACCTATAGCTCGACGCAATAAAAAAATTGCCTACGACAGCGTAAAAGAAAACCAATTCAGTGCTAGCTCAAAGCTGGACGAGTGAAAGTAACACATTGCTTTCGAAGGAACTCCATCGAACTAAAGATTGTAAGCTACAACTTCTAAGCCTTCTATACGCGAGACAAATTCAGCAACTTCGATAAGAATCAGAACGAAACGTTTCAGCTCACTAATCAGCACACATCAATCGGAAAACTCCACAAAAAAGCACAACACCGATCACAGCCATTGCCTGATGCTATCGACTACGAGAACAACACTACTAAAGATCTTGCGCGAACGACCAAAAGCAATGCGGGATGAAATTACTCTACGACACCCGAACCCCGAACCGACTAGAGAACAAGAACAAGACCTGAAATCGAATTTTTATGACATCCAAGGGCGACACCATGGTGCGCGCGACGCCACCCGCCACAGCGCCGGCGACAGCGTCGATCGCCGAGCTTTCAGCATGGCCTCCCCCCATCTCTCCCTCCCTCGACTGCTCCCCTGCTTTGCTACCTTGCGGTGAAACCCTAAATAAACCCCTCCTCGAAGACAAGATATTTCACAAAAGCGCGAATTCTCTCTGACTACTGGTTCTGCTGGTCACGCGAAGAGGAAATGCACTACGGCTCACACGAAGATACTCCGTCGTCCGCGGACCACCACGCGCCTCGTCCATCGCCATGGCTGGGGGGCAAATAACTTACGGGGAACCCTCCCTTCGAGGACGGAGAGGACGGAAAACGGGGACGGGTTTGAATGGGCACCAGAAAAAAAAGAGGGCCCGGCCGGGGCTTTTTTTTTTTTTTTGGAACAAACGGAGATGTATTACATAACCGGTTGTTCACTTTTCAATCACAACCTTTGATCTTCATGATCCAAGGGTGTAGGAAGCAAGTTGAAAGGAGAGAAGGTTATGAATTGCAACTTGTAATGGCAATGGTGATGGGTTGCCAATGGGACGGTGCCACGTGAGTGTTGAAAACTCAACAACCAGTTATGTAGGTATAAATAAATTAACAATTATTTCTAAACATTGTATACCACGTGTACTCAGTGATGAAATTTTAATGAAGAACCATGGCATCAACCCCTAACATAACATTGTTTATCAACGTTGGGGGGTCCCTTTTTGCTCCCCGCAGACACGGAAGCCCCCCAGCGTTGTCAGGTTGTGTCAAACTGTATATGAGCCATTAGATCACAGATGGATTGACCAATGGATTCGTTCACTATATAACTAAACTCCTTGCCAGGGATCCTGGAGGAGATTATCCCTGTTTTGACAGGGAACTCTGCAGCCTAGTAAGCAATGTTATGAAGGTAGGAGGCTGTAAATCGGAACGGGCAATAAGAATGGTCCCTATAAATGGTTGTGAAATGGACATGAGTTGGTTCTGAAATTGACTAGTAAAGTCATTGAATGAATCAATGAAAAAGGCATTATTAATTGCAAAAGTTGATCATTGTCTTTGCTTTTCCCATTTGTATTTAGAATTGTAAGTGAACCATTTATGAAAGACCTAGGGTCACAAATAGGGACCTACGACCCAACTCGTTTGAAAATTCATAAATAATTCAAAAATGCTCAAAAAAATACGAAACCACTTGGGTTAGATTTTTCATCAATCAGTTTTCTTTGTCTAAAAAATGAGCTAAAAATATTCCCGTCCAAGGAAATACATGTAAAAGGCAGACCAACCCTTAGATGCTCCATTTCTAAGCCTCCTACCTTAAATGCCTGAGGCACCAAATTTTAATGTCAACAAAACACTAAAATTGAAGTTAAATAAAACCTAACCAAATTGCTAATTTTAATAGTTCATACTTTTGATTTTTTTTTCAAGCCTAGTTTTAGCATCCAAAATCTGATTTTGAAAAGGATTGATTATGATTTTTCTATTCAAGATTTTGTGCAAAGGTATCCATTGCAATCTTGACTTTCCGTAGTGTTGAGGGCTCTTGGAAATGAGCCTAAAATACACTAGAGCTTAGAGAAAAAATCACATTAGAAATTTATTTAAAAAAAATTGTAGAATAGGTATTGAAAAGCTATAAATTGATTGGGATTATATATACCCTTTAACTTCATATTTTTTTGGTGACCAACTTTTTAGATTTGACATGTGAAAAGAAGATTGAAAGACTTCAAATCCTTTTTGCAGTTTAATACCCTCATGATCAAACATTATAATCTTTCAATTGATTAATGATATTGCTTTGTGTTTGTTTTTTTCTATATGATTTCTAACTTGTCTAGTTTGTACAGTTACATTTTAAAAAAAAATTGTACAACTTATCAAAATGTTGGCTTTTTGTTTAATTTAGAGCAAATTCCTATAAGCTCAAAAAAGGCCTTGGGCATCTAGGGGTTAAAAAAAAATACAAAAAACCCCGCAATACATGGCCAGGGCATTTTTATGGCAAGGAAAAGGTAAATGACAAAAAATATTGAACTACCGTACTCGGTGGACAAAAAATGATTCTAAAAATATATGCCAAAATTTTTGGGATATAATTTTTTTGATTTAACGGAAAGAAAAGAAATCTTTATATTTTAGGTTTCTATATCCAATTACATTTTCCAACTTTAATTATTTATTTAATAGAAAATATTGACCCTAGACTACTAGGTATTAATAATAATACTTTGACTTTTCTAATATCACCTTCTCCATTCAATTAGAAAGCACTTTAAATGAACACAAAAGTATCCCAATTTAGATTTTTAACAACCAAAGTAAATCCTACTAGAAGCAAGCTTGAAAACAATAAATTATAGAGGCCTTAGCAAAGCGTATTATTTATGAAAGTCTAATCAAGCAAACAACATGGAAAATGATGAATTATTGGATTTGTCTTAAAAGAAAAATCCAAAAATCATAGAAAGAATTTTTAAAAGTCAAAAACCATATATGAACAATTAGCCAAAAATTCTAAATCTATTTTTTTGTTTTTCAAAAAAATTGTTTTTTAAAATAAAAAACCATAATAATCTACCAAATTTTATGGATTTATAGATTTGTAATGTCTTATTAACTATTGATACATTCCAAATTTGAAACATTCATTATTCACTTGAAATTGATTAGATACATGATTGATTCAAAATGGTAATATATGAAAGGCAACATTTTAGTTATACCCAAAGCAATTGACCTCAATGGCTTTTATGAATTGATTTTTGACTTGAGATTGAGGTTATATTGGATGTTTAAAGATTAATCCTAATAGTAGATTGAAAAGCATATATTTTCAAAAATTCACTTTATATAGTAGTCTATTATATTCCATCTCATAGAATGGAATATAGTAGACTATAAAATGTTGCTCCTCTAGAAATCAGGAGCCCCCAACATTGCCACTTTCCAACGTCTAATGATCCTTTGCAACTTCTCAACCTGCTAATTATTCTTTGCAACTTCCCCAATCAACAATGATACTAGCGTTGCAACTTCTCAACTAGCCAATGACTCTCTCTAGATTAAACAAAATTCACTCTTAAGGATCCAAGGAGAAATCAATGTACAAATCTTTAACCCCTAAAGGACCGTTGTCCCTTTGGGGGACAAATGCATTTTCGGGCAGGTACCTACAAGCTGAAATTTTCTTCTGATTTTCTTAAACTTCTATTGGAGGTAGAAAAGTTGATTAGCTGTATGAGAATATAATTTTTTTCACAATCGGTGCCCGGGAAAAAAAGTTATGAACAAATAAGTTCAAAACATGGGAAGGGGGGGCAGCAAAAAAAATTTTGCAAAAATTTGAATTTTCTTTTTTGAATTTTTTTTTCTCATAGATTATATTTTTGTCTATCTGGATAGCTTTGATTCATTTCATTTGGATTTGTTATGAGAAAGTTATGGACATTCTTATTTTTCGAGCAATTAGAGCATCTTCTTGAAAAAAATAACTTGTAGGATTCATTTCTGAATGCAATTTTTGCAATTTAAAAAAAATATATATATATATATGGTTGAGTTTACTTGCTAGAACAATCTCACCATTGGGATTAGTGAATTTTAATTCCATCTAAAAGATATCAATATTTTAGATTTTCCTTCTATCTCGTATCTACTTAACAATTTTTTTAAGAATGAAAATTAAGTTTTTTTGAATTTTTTTTTCTCCTAGACTCTCAACTCAATTCTCCACTACATAGATTTAAAGCTCAAAAATCTATAGTGCAAAAAATTTAAGTTAAAAATGTTCAAAGTCAAAAAATCTAGTCCCGCAACGTGCTAGAAAACTTGTTTTTCCCACTTTAAATGCAAATAACTTCCATTCTGTGTGGTCAAAAATTTTGAAATGTTTTCCACACTTTTTCATACTAGTTAGGTGTAAGATCCTTGGGTTAGATGTGGGAAAAAAAATCAATTAAATTTTTTTAACTCTTTGCTATAGAATTGGCAGTTTTCAGTGTTTTTTGGCAGAAAAAAGGCCTCGGTCCTTTCGGGGTTAAAGGAGAATGGTTTAGGTTGGTTAAAGTATGTTTGCACTTGGTATTAAAAAGTGTTTTTATTGAGGGTCTTAGGAACAAATTTAATCCTACTTCTAAACTAGATTCACATTGCAAACATCACCCCTGACACCAAGTGCAAACATACCTTTAGCAATGTTATGGCTACTAATCAAACAAAGGAACTCATAATCCAACAATATAAAAGTATAAAGATGCATGATTTTGTGAGAGTTTCTGTAGTGCAACCCCAATATATTGGCCGATAACTATATAACTAACTTTTGAACGGTAAATGATTAGAACTTGAAAATTGTCTCATTGGAAGCGCATCCAAAAAACCTTGGAGTAGGTACAAAAGAATTCAAAATTTAGGCATTGGACAAGTACTTCAAAAACTAGGTAAAAATCTGAAATTATAGAGGTCTTAACAAATCATGGTTACCAAAGCATGATTTGGCCATTGACCCTCTAAATGTAGCCAAATGTGGAGGGTCAATGGCCAAATCATGCTTTGGTAACCGTGATTTGCTAAGACCTCTACAATTTCAAATTTTTACCTTGCTTTTGAAGTACTTGTCCAATGTCTAATTTTGAATTCTTTTATACCTTCTCCAACTTCTTTTGGATGCACTTCCAATGAGACAATTATCAAGTTCATATTATTTACAGTTCAAAAGTTAGTTATACAATTACCGGCCAATATACCGGGATTGCACTACAGATAGTGCTCTGAGTGATTTTGTAAGCTGTAACTGACTGAGTTTGCAAGTCAGCTGCAAACAGTGCAAAGGGTGTCATATGAGTCTTGTGAGTGTAGTACTTGAAGATGCAATTGTGGGAAGTACAAGCTCAGGAGGGTCTTCTTTCAGTTGCCAACCATGGGTGGTACTTTGAACCACAGCTGCATATTATGCTGGTAATCTGCACAGATCTCTAATTCTGTGCGACGTACTAAGGCACTGGAGCTGCTTTTCACATGTTCAAACTAATAGGTGTACAACATGTGGCATTTCAAACAGAAATGACATTTTTTTCGCTTCTAATGGAAAATTCTGATACAGAAGTTTTATAAAATTTGTGTCCTACATGCATGAGCACTTGGTCACAGCTAAGGTGGAAACACCTAAAACTGTCCATTTATGCAATGCAGCACAGTTGGAGGCACCTTTTTCTAGAATTTTTTTTCTTTCAGTATTAGCAATTGAAAATCATGAATTTTCAAAAAATTAAATTAAATTTTTGGATAAGTATTAGAGAAATTATTAGCCTTCCGGAGGGCCGCTCTTGAGTAGCTGAAAGGACCCACGATTACATTTAACTTTGCTTCATGATTTGTTTTTCCCCTGTATGGTAGGAGGCTCGATTTCCGCCTGGTCATTTACACTTGCCCGTATAGACGGCCTTGAAACAATGCGAAACCATCTGTAAATAGGAAAAACCTGAGTTCGGTGTGGAAGTGTGTTTCGATGTGCATGGTTTTTGGAATTTCATGATGTGATTGCACCTACTGTTGCAAGTGTTTTTTCCCCCTGAAAAGTGCATTATTAATCACATCGTTATAAAACACAATTATCTGTAGTTGTGGAGGGTGGGCAGTCATTTACAAGTATTTGTGAATGCAGTATAAAAGTGCTGCGCATTATTTGGAAATAGAAGTTAGTGACTACATTTTGAATTTTAAGTGGACGCATTAAGCACCTTGACAAACAATGTTCACCTCTGCATTCATGGCTTCTTGGACTGACGTGCTTAGTTCACAGCCATTTCTGTCTTTGTAATTGCTACGCTCTATGAACATTAGTAGATACCTATGCATTGCTTCTTCCTTAAATTGTGTTTAATTTTCATCCAAATCTTACATCCAACTGTTGTGCACCCTATGAAGTCATCACAAGAAGCTGTCCGTTATACGAATATCTACCTTACTTTTCTAAGATTCTGGGCTCCAAATGGGAACTTTGTGAAAGACCGCAAGAACCAGAGGAAGGTCAGAGTCGGACGTCAAAAAGACGTTGAAGTCAAAGCCAAGGGAAAGAAAAAAGGGACCCGTGCGACAATGCTCCTTGAAAACTCTACAAAAGTTAGAAAGCACAAGAATTCAGTTGTGAAGTGCTGAAAGAACCAAATCCTGATGTGGAATTTTAGTACCGTACTCCTGAAAACTCCTCTGTGCACTTGGACTCGGATAGTCAAGAGGTACGTGGAAACAAACAGAGAAAACATGATTGAAAGCTCCACGTTCTGCCAAATTGAAGTGATGAACCGAAACTATTTAATCAGGGTTAGAACTGATGTGGAGAGAGACAATAAAAGAGGCTCACAATAGACAGTACCAAAAAATCAATTGCCACAAAAAGTTGCACAAGTATAAAAATGAAACAGCAAGTGCACGGAGGCACCTGAAATAACTTCATTTGATATGGTCTCTTTAGACCTTAAAATGATAAGAATACAGTGTATTTTACAGGATATGTAACTAGGAACAAATCGACCATCAGTCAGCCCAGAGCCTCCCCATTCATGAAGACGTTTGATATTAAGAATCAATCACAAAAAAGGGTACTACCACACCTGAACTTCCCCACTGCGTATGGTGTCTACCACCTTCTCAGAAATGAATGTCACAAGAAGCATTCTTCCTGCTAACCTGAATGGATTACCCCAAACGCCTACTTATTGTTGAAAATCATCAGCTTTTGGGCTTATTATTCACCCGTGGCTAGGGCCAGTTTCATCTGTAATCTTGCCATTCTCATCAATTGGGCAATTTTTAGGCGCCAACTGTGACTGTGAACTACTGGACTCCACAGCATCATTTGAGTCAGTCTTCGTAATATTGAGCTCCACGCCATTCTTGGGCACTTTGATCTCTAATAAACGTTCAACTGGAGTCCGACAAATGGGGCAGCGATTGGTTTGGTATCTCAACACCTTGGCGCATTCACTGCACATGCACTGTGACCCAGTAATAGCAAATGCGTTAGTATGATACAAATGAACCCTTGACGAATTTGTGGCAAGGCTGAGCTATAAACAAACCCTAATTCAAAATTGATGTGATGTGCAAGGCTTCAACCCCCACATGCCTAAATGGTCCAAAGCGACCGCTTCCATATCAACAAGGATTGTAGATCGTTTAGGAAGGCACCAATAGAAAGAGAAATCATGCCCTACATTTTCTAACAAGAAAAATCTGTTCTAGAAGTTCCTATAATCAACTATTAGCCCCAAAGTGAACTACTATCATTTTTAGTTCCTTTAAGCACTTCGGGGTGAAAAGAATAATACATGCAGGTCAAACCAAAGCGGAAAACATGGAAGCGAAGAGTCACAAGAAAGTTGAAATCATCATAGAATTATCTTAAAAGAAAAAGAACAGTTGACCAACACAACCAAAAAGTAGAAAATCTCAAACAAGCGAGAACAGAATTCAATATAGCTCCACTTAATGCAGAAATGTACGAGAAAAGCGCACCATATAGACAGAGAGTGCATACCCTAAAATATAGTACCAGCAGAATAACTTTGAGAAAAACCACTATCAATGACAAAACAATGTATTTGTTCAATTGCACACCCAAAACAAACAGCCTTACCATGTGTCGACAAGGTAGAACAGTGGTATCCCGAGGCTCTGACATACACACGACGCATTCTTTGCCAGCGTCAGTTCCGTCAAAGTTGCCCCCACCTCCACTGTTCTCGATTCCATAGATTTCCTGGAGTTCATATCTGACACCCTCAACCCAAATGATCTGCTTCACCACCCGTACTTGGTACGTCTCATCGTCCTTCTTCTCAATGACTGCCTGCGTGATCTGGGAGTGCACCCATCCTGGCAGGGCAGCTCCCAGGGGCTCGGCATCTCGTGGAGGTTCATCAAGTGGGGGGGATTTGGGCACCGTCTCCATCCGGATCAACAAAGGAAACACATTGTCTTCACCTCCTCTCAATAACTCTTCGTCGTCAAACAGAGCCAGCATCACACCTGTCCCTGGATCTTGCTTGAACTTCTGACCCAGCCCCTTCTCAAATTTAGTTCGCAGTGGTGTGTAGATGTGAGGCTTTGCTGGTGTCACACTGCAGTTTCCGCCCTCCTTTGCAAGGAAGAAGACACATATGCTGCACATGAAATTAATGATCAGTGTCACAAGCAAAACTTGTATCATAGGAATTCACAGGAAAATTTGTACCATATGAATACAAGAATTCAAAAGGACTAGATGCGTTACAGCACGAGAATTGTGAACCATAACCCTACAAAACATTCTAGTAATCAGTGCCTAACAACTTGGGCCATTAGCTACTCAAGGAAGAATCAGGGTATCCAAGATTCATTGATCCTCTGACATTGACGCACTTCCACAAATACGTTGAGTTCAGCATTCGAAAGAAAGCTTTCTGATATGTGATTCTAACTCGATATGGTTCAAGAGTTCCAGTCTTGGAATAAATGCCACGTGGTTCAGAAGTTGAACACTGTAGGGGCCAAATGACTGTTGACATTACTACTGTAGTTCTCACATTATTTTTAGAGATCTAATTGACTTCAGTGTTACCTTGAAAAGCGGGTCAGCCCAGCACTGCTCAAGATTGTTGTACACAATTGAACCACGAGATTTCAAAAAAGACCAGTAGCCTAATATCAAGAAATTCGTGATCAATAACCCTAAAACGCGCAATATCATCAAACTAGGGTTCAAAGAAAATTCTCATTCTCATCACTTACAGAAGAATTTCCCAGCCAAGATTTCGAAGCTCGTGTATTATTTCAGCGTTGCCCAAGCAGTTGGTGACCCAATAATTGCCAAACACAAACGACAATCCAACAAGATAATGGAGAATGAGATACTGACCTTCCGGCAACCGTGGCATCGAAAGTGAAAGCCACGAGGAAATATCCCGGATTCTCCTCATCCTTCTCCAGCCGCAGAGTGGCCTTCTTCAAATTCACGTCGTTCTGAATGGTATTGGCTTTCTGATGCTCCGCGACTTCCACTGTGCGGGCGGGCGGCTGAGGGGCATACGGTGGAGTCCTATACATTTGCGCCGGCGGCAGATTCATCACGTACTGCCCATTGTTTTGAATAATGTTGTGCGGGAAGTACTGAGGCGCCGGAATTGGGCCCCCCATGCCATTATTGTAGGGAGGGTAAGGGTAGTAAGGTACATGGGCCAGGTAATTCGCCGGTGGTGGGGGTGGCGCACCATGACCGCCGGGGTAGCCTGGCGGCACAGGGACAATTCGTGGCGGAGGAGGAGGCCCTCCGCTTGTCTGGGAGATACGGCTGTTGCGCCGACTGCTTGGCAAGTTCCCCATGAAACAAGCTCCTCACTAACACTCAAAATTTTTCAAAAATGCTATCTTCTAAACACGAACCTATTTGTGTCTATCTACAAATAAGTTTAAAATTTCCTTTGATCGTAATCGGTGTTTCCCTCCTACTGGATTCTTCTCCTAACTCGGCTTCTACGGAAACATTCAATTCAATTCCGCCCGTGACGAATACCTATCATTCTCTCTCTTGATCTTAGATCTACCGAAATTCGCGAACAAAAACTGAACGTCAACGACAATACCTGACGCGACCATAACGCCATCCGCGACCACTCGCCATTTGAACGAAAGAAGAAACCCTAACAAGTCCCGATCCACTGTCGTCGCCTCAGTTCTGCTCGCATCTATCACGCCCTCCGTACTCAATCATCGCCACACAGCCACGCTGCGTGGAATTCTCCCAAACACGGGCGCAACGCCCAAGAGCGCCACCGGAAACAAACCCTAACAACTTCCGGCACAAGAAACCTCGA
This sequence comes from Pseudisothecium myosuroides, assembly GCA_951799445.1. Lineage (NCBI taxonomy): Eukaryota > Viridiplantae > Streptophyta > Bryopsida > Hypnales > Lembophyllaceae > Pseudisothecium > Pseudisothecium myosuroides. The sequence goes on along the minus strand of OX637287.1, from coordinate 17,228,582 downwards.
GACTTGATGTAAAAAAAATTGGAGAAGAAGCACCGGGTGCAGGTCATCTGACGGGCACCTCGGGAGAGGAAATCTGCGAGGAAGCAACGACGAGTGATCGAAGAAGCTAGAAATGGGGAGCACCCCGGCGAGCGCGTGAGCATGGAACTGAGTGGTGGCCATTGAGGTCAACTAATGAAGCTCATTCCTCGAAGTTCATCCAACTGCATTCATCCTTGACTTCACAGGAAAGAAATCTTTCGAAATGTGATTCTCGTCGGGGAAGGAACGGACGGAAAAGATGGACGAAGAAATTTCCGTCGAGGTGTCGACGTGGGGAAATTAGAGAGCTGTACCAAGCTCTTTTTTTCATTTTTAATGAAGTGCCAAAGTGGCAATATTGAATGTTATAATGGTGCTCCAAATTTCAACATTCATCCACATATTGGATAGAAAATATCACATTAGCACATATCACATGTCCATAATTCAGTTTTCATCCACAATCTAGCAATTTCATCTAAGATTTTTTTTTTAATTTGAAGTTTTCTAGCAATTTTACGCCCTTTTAGAGCTATAATGTTCTACGGGCTTGGTGCAGGGCCCATTATTTTGGTACAAATTGACAACAAATTGCCAAAAAAATAAAATTGAGTTATATTGGTGACCCCCGTAGAATTGTTACAAATGGACAATTTTTATTTTGTCTATTTTTCTATTTTTTACAAATTAAAATGTCAAAGGACCTATTTTTTTGAAATTCAACATTTTTTTAGTTCTTCTAGTTATAGAATTTTTCTATGCTTTATCTTTTTAAGGTATAATTAGGATATAATCTTCTTAAAAGTATATTCATTGGCCATTAAATATTAATGGAATATATTTTTAAATGTTTAAAAAAAAAAAAATTTAATTATTAAAAAAAAACATGAGAGCTGTGAAAACGCAACATAATCAACAAGCATTTTATGCTTTCATCCTATATTATTACTATTTAAAACTTAATATTTTTCTATTATAGAGATTTGCAATTTTGATGAATTTTGATATTGTAGAGTATTCCAAACAATGAATTTCATTTGGAAATTTAGAAAGGAGGCTCTTCCACTAACATAACATTGTTAACCAACGTCTGAGGGTTCCCTTTTGCTCCCCGCAGAAGAGGGAGCCCCCCAAACGCTGAAAATCTATGCAGTTACTGTGTGCACGGTCTTCAAACCAATCTCATGGTGCCACTCACATTAAGAATCCCTGCGTCAGTCTGAAAACCAATCTCTTGTCGCCACCATGCATCAGCCACTGAGCACTCACAAATCACTAGCCAATGAACAACCTGATATTTTAACTAAAGTTTCCAAGCAGGTATCCCGGAAGGAATTATCCTTCTTGTCAGAGGGAAGGAATGAGCCCACTAAGCAATGTTATGAAAGTTACATCTATTTATTGAGGAATTTAACACCTAAAGGACCATGAGTGCAGATTTTGAACAATGAATGAACAGAAACATGGCCCAAACTCACCGAAATGCGTTTTTTCATCCATCAATTTTTTTTCAAGATTCTTATATTAGTTCTTTAACATTTGTGCGATTTAGATTATGAAGATTTTGCTTTGCAAATATTCTATAATTCAAAAGGTATCGGGAGGTCTAGCCTCAAAAAATAACTTTTTCAGTTCAAAAAATGACCCTTCAAAAATGACTTGAATAAAAAAATCAAATAAAAATCTTTAAAATTTACTATAATTAGAACTCAATATTTTAAACTTATAGAAAAAAAATGTTTTAAAAATCATAAATATTCAATCTACAATTGATATTAGAAGGAATTTCCAATTTTTGGCTTCAAATTTTATTGAAAAATATTAATATGTGTTTTTGTTGATCTAACTATATGGATGTGATCTATAAATAGAATTTTACAACTATTGTTTGAAAGCCACTATTAAAATATTATTCTTAAGTTGCATTTTATAATAGATCTTCGCAATTTTGGAAATCTGGACACTCCTCCGGTCCTTTAGGGGTTAAAAAATAATAACTTACTTGTCCCTCACATAATTGCAAAGATGGTATTCTTATAGACACACTTCTAGACATTGAAAAAGATTTTTCCATATATTCATTGGTTGCATCTCATCTCCGTAAAGTTTTAGAAATCTCTTGTTTTTGGAACGTTTTTACTAATTTCTAACAATTTAAACATGAAAAAATCTTTTGGAAGGAACAAATATGCAATTTTTGCCATGTCAAAAAAAATCGTTTTGAGAGTCCTAGTATTAGTTCCGCACTTCTCATCTAAAAGACATTGTTCTCTACTTATTTGTCGTATGAGGTGGAGATTGCATTGATGTTCTTGGAGTAATATTGAAACATTCCTAGAGGATTTTTCTCTTGGCAAATCCTAGGACTACTTTCACTTATTTAAATTCCTTATTTCTTGACCTAAGCAAGACACTATTTTTCCTCTCAGTCAATTGCAAACATCCAAGCTTGCAAAAACAAAACAAATCTCCATCATTACTAATCCAACAAACTATTTGTAGAAGGAAAAATAATTCTACAAAGCTCCCAACCCAACAAGATTGCAACTATCTGTATTCTCCATGCAAAAACAAAATATATTGTTGAAGTCCATAATGTAGGGGGGAGGGTCGCATATCAGCTTGCTGACTTCACTATATAGACCAACCTTTATAGGGATAGCGATAAAAAGGTCAAAATTTGGCGGGTTGAGCAAATTTTTGCTAAAAACCAAAATGCTACCATTGATGGGTTTGTTTTGTTTTGTTTGCTTGTTTGTTATGGTGAAATCTTCTGAACCGTGCATCCCCTAGTGGTGTTTTTGGTACCATTAGAGGATTTTTGGGCCTTTAGAAGACTACGAGTTCTCGGACTGTGGGAACTTTAGGAACACTGCCAAATCATCAATTTGATGTGGTTGAGAGATTGCCATGTCAAATATTAATAATTAATTAAATTTTTATAGGATTTTTTTTAAAATTTAAAAAAATTTAAAAATTTAAATTTAATTAATTAATTTTTTAATTTTAATTTTTTATTTAAACAACAGGGGTTGGTTCCCAACAAGGGGAACATTCCTAGAACAGTCTTCCTGAGGCTCAAATTTCCTCTAATGTGTCAAAAAGCCCTCGATAAGAAGGGGTGCACGGGCTTTGTTTTGTGGTGTTCACAATTGAATGATACGGAATTTCAAAGGTTGTATGAATTTAAAATTTTAAGAATTATTTTTAATTTTAATTTTATTTTGACTATGGCAACGGCGTAGGGCACACTAGTAATGCACTAAGGTAACTACACCTAAAATGAACTACTTTTCAAAATCGACCCCTATTTTTGAAGGGAAAATGAATTGGGAGGATATCCAAAATGGTACACATTAAAGGACAATTTTTTAAAGATGGAGTTAAGGCCCATTTCGAGCAGTGTGCAGCTCTATTAATAGAACTATGGAGGTGGCAACCTGACAAGTGGTCCATCTTTGAAAATTTGTAACTAATTCACAATGCATTCAAAAATTATGGAACCACTTATATTTTGATTCATAGTCCTTCACCTATATACAAAAATTGTTGTTCAGTTTGAAGAGCATATTGATCATGCCACAAAGCTCAACTGTGCGATTTTAGGTGTAGGTACCTTAATTCCGCACTTTTCATCCCCCAAAACACTGTTGCCTGCTTGTTTGCCGTGCTAGTTTGCCGTGTGGGTGGAGATACTCTTCCCTCTCCAGGTCGCTTGTTGCAGTGAGAGAGACGAAGCATCATACACAGAAGTTTCCTTCGCCACGAATACAGGACTTCGCACAGAATCCCAAAGCTCCATAGCAACACGACACCTTAACCCCTAACTTAGAAGGACCACAAGGCCACCAGGTGGCTTCTGCAACAGGGTTTTCTCCAACCCCGATCTTTTAGGGTTTAACTTACAGTAACTTAGTTTCCGTCACTTGTTCTCACGTTACGTTACAAACTTCACTCCTCTCAAGAGCGGTTCTCTTCTCAAGGTTTGTCTAAGAACCCAGTCCTCGTTTCAATTGCGAAGTCTCCACTTCTTCCTCTGTAATTTTCTTAGGGTTTGTCGCCCATTTTGTGTGCTTGTTTTCTTTTCTTCTTTGGTGCCGATTGTGACGGTTGGTATATTTTCGTTCCGCTGTTGGATTTGAGATCGTGCAGTGATGAAAACTCCCATTTAAGGTTCTGAATTGAAGTTGTGTGTGCGCGCCACTGTACAGCTGCTGCTGGAGTTTTCTCTGATTCCACGTTAGTCCGAGGCATCTGGAGTTCTGGGTGAATTCAGCATCATGGGGAACCGGAGCCTGTTGGTGGTGACGATGGCGGTTTGTATGCTTACAATGGCGGAAGCATATGTTAATCTCGGTATGACGGCAACAGGATTGCCTGCTCTTTCTCTTTTTTTTTGATCAACTGGCTCCTTTAATGTCTGCACTGGAATTGATTCACTCCCATTCGAAAACCTTCTTTTAGGGTTTGAAAAGGGGTGATTTTATTTTCTAACGAATTCGCGGTTACTGTCGGAAATGGGAATAGTTTATATAATAGAGTATCTGGTGAAGTAATTTTAGTGTACTCTAGGTTTTTTTTTCCTTTAGCACTGATGCTTTGAAGAGCCCTACAGATGAAGAACACAATCTCGGATTCAGGGTGCTCGTTGAAGAGCCTCATAAATTGCAAACCCTAGGGTTTGTGAGGGGTTTGTGAGGGTTTGTGATAAGACCAAACACTAGGCCATTCTGTCTACAGTCTAATCATAATTTACTGGTCATGTGGGGTTGATCTCATTATTGACTCTCTGTTATAAACATACTAGAGTCTTCTATAACTCAAACAGACCTTCCTCACAGTTCATTCTCTACAGAATGGCAGGTGTGCACGCGTATCCTCTAAAATCGTGCAGTTCATTTAACAATTGTTTTCAACCTGTTGTATGTAGGGACGATGTCAAGGTTGTCAAAGTGGTCTGGGAGGAAGGCATCCTTGGGGAAGCTCAATCTGTGCGAAACCTGTCTCCAGCTATCGCAACAAGCGCAGATGATATTGGCAAACCCAAACACGTCGAAGGAGATCATTTCTATCGCAGATGGGCTGATTTGTACTCCCCTGAATTCCGAGCTTCAGGAGAAGGTGATCAATTTTCTCCTCTTACTCACATATCCAGTCGTTTTGAGAATTTTTGTAAAGCGCATGTTTGAGTTGGCTTGTGCCTGGATACAATTTCCTTCAGTTTCCCATGTGGGCTTGCTGATCAAGTACGATTTGTGAGAAGGTCGGAACGACTGCTAAGCCATGCTCTTGCTTAGGGTCTAATGATAAACATACAAAAAGGGGTTACCTAAAGGTTGGTCCCTGGTTTTTATAAATACACTAAGGTTACACCTCCGTAAAGGTATCTGTTAGAAGAAACGTGGATGTCTTGGGAAAATGTCTTACACTGTTGTTGTGCATGTGGCGGTGTTCTACAGTGTGAGAAGAAGGTGGATATATACGTATCGGAAACGGTGTTGGAGCTAGAGGAGCGACTTGGCCCAGATAAGCTTTGCTACGACTCTGGCCTCTGCAAGGACTCTGCTGTCAACGCTTTCAAAGACGATCAGAAGTCCTGCATGGTTTGCCAGGACTTGGCGACCGATGCTCTGACTTATTTGCAAAAGAACAAGACTCGCGCTGAAATTGTCATTGCTCTCCACTCTGGATGTGCACAGCTCAAGGAGCTTCAGCAGCAAGTAAGCAAAACAGTCTCAGAATATTAGTCGACGTTCATATCTCTATAGTCATATGCCATAGTTCTTACTTTCTGTGATCTCCTTGAGTGAAGATTCGCCTTGTAGGGCTCCATCCCTATGTTGGAATCAGCATCATGGACTGTTTTTCTTCTCCAGGGTCTTATGCTGATGAAGACTCAGCAGATTAAGAACCCTGATTCTAGCTTCAGGGTGTTCTTGAAGGTCCTTAGAAATCGCAAACCCTAGTAAGTAGAGTTTGTGGAACTGTAAGCAAGCCGTGCAAGCTGTCCCGCTTACGGTCTAATCAAGAATTTTCGAAAAACGGGTGTCCTAGGGGTTGATTTATTTGACCTCATGGTTTTATTAATGCGCTCTGTACTTTGGAGTTAACGTCATTGCCCTCCATACCCTTTTGATTGCTGGGTCTGGTTGGCGGTCCTCGATCCCACATTTTTATTTCAGCGATTCCCGGTGATTGGCAAACAATTTACTAAAGATTGTGTATTGTGGCCAGTGCGATCTACTTGTGGACCTGTACACCCCACGAATGATGGAGCAGCTAGAGAATGTTACGCCTCAGGAGTTCTGTCAGATGACCAGGATGTGCAAACCTCCGAAATTGGTCATGGCTGGCAACGATTGTGCCACGTGCCAGTTTGTCATCCTAGAGCTCAAGCTGAAATTGAAGGACCCTCAGACCCAGGTATGCCACCAATTTTCTTCAGGCTCAGATATGTTACTCTTTTCTGCTGTTCCTACGATGTCTCTGTTTTGGTTTGTAAACATTTTCGGTTTGTAGTCTTTGCATTTATCTCGTCTTGTTGGAATGATCGATATTTATTGAATTTTGAGTGACTAGTATTAGAGTGCTGTATGAGCTTGTAACGCTGACATAAATGAACTTGGCGAATTTGTTGCAGGAGAAGGTGCTTGATGCTTTCATAAATAGTTGCAACCGCGTCCAAAACCATGTCGACGAGGTTTGTTTCTCTTCAACCCCGTTTTCCAATTTGTCTAATGTTGGTGCTGCATCAGAATGTAAATCTGTGTTTTTAGTTGGTATCTCTATGAAGCAAAGGAAGTGAATGGTTTGATTGAATTTCCTGATCTTCTGGAGTGCAGTGCAAAGCGCTTGTAGTCGAATATGGTCCATTCGTACTCGCCAATCTCGACAAAATACTCGATTCCCAGGCTTTGTGCTGCAAAGCTGGTTTCTGCAAATCGGCAATTTGTCCTGAGAAGGCGAGATTGTGGACGGAGACGGTCGTTGCGTTATCACAGAACGATGACCCTCTCATTGAATTGCCGCATGAGGGCTTCACCAGATCTGTTTGAGGACCTGTCAATGGTCGAAAGGATGCTTGAAATATGCGACATTATAGGGTGGAGGATTTTTCAAGGCATTCTCTTGTTATTTAGATCTCTTTTTGAAAGATTTAGCTTTGTAGGGATTATTGTTAGTTCTTTGAAGCATCTCTCATCCCTCTTGTATTTTCTTTAAGGTATACATAGTTTAGTACTTTGTTCTGGAAGCACCGATGTTAAAGGTATGCAGTTCTTGCTTGGATTGTAATAATGCGCTTGTGTGCATTTTCATGTGCTCCAGAGTGGCACCATTTTAAAATAAATCTTTACTTCTTGCTTTTTGAAGTAAAAGTAGGCTTTTTTTCGCTAGAAATTTTCCATTTCTATTTAAAATTTGTATGAAAGTTGCCAAATTTGGATTAAAAAGTACATAATTCTAATTGAGAAGTGTTTTTTGGTCCAAAAGATGTATGAATGTAGAAATATAGTCCCTCACCAAATTTTAATTGATCATCACCATCTTGGCACTTTCTCGAAAAGTGAAAAAAAAATTCTAGTGTTCTTCAATCATGTTCATAGTTTAGTATAATAATACTATTTTGAAGAATGTTTGGTAGTTGTCAACCTATCTATAGATACATTAAATGAGGTTGTTTGTTTTGTTTGTTATAGAATCGTGCAACCTTGTGTTATGTTTCGTTACTTTTGAATTATTTTTAAATTAAAAAAATAAATTAAATTATCTTTTATTTTGGAAAAATCATAACTTTCATATCGCATGTCCAAATGCCACAAGACAAAGCCCTTGCATTTCTTTGTGGACAAAGCTTTCTATTTGTATCAAAAATGCAATTTTTCACATTGCACTAAAGCCTTCGTATTCCTTTGTGCATAAAGATAGTGAATTTCAAAGTTTTTACAAATTACAAATTAAAAAATTAATAGTGTGCCTTTGCCGTTGCCACAATCATAGTCAAAGTAAAAGCAATTTTCTAATTTTTTAATTCAATAAAGACTTCGAAATTCAATAACTTTTACATTTTGAGTCGGAATGCCACGAAACAAAGCCCATGCACCCCTTCTCACCGAGGGCTTTCCAACGATACCAAGCCTGCTACCAGGGGACACACGTTCCGGGAGATCTTAACATAACAAAACAAACAAACAAGTTACAACCAAACTTAAGGTATGGATTTTTATTTTGGCTGTGGCAATGGCAAGGAGCACATTAATTCAGATTTTAAGTTAGGTTGTTTGTTTTGTTTGTTATGGTGAGATCTCCGGAATAGTGCATCCTCTGGTTGCGTCCTTGGTACCGTTGGAAAGCTCTTTGTGAGGAAGGGATGCATTGGCTTTGTTTTGTGGGGTTTGGACCTACACCATAAATGTTATTGAATTTCAAAGTTTTTATGAATTAAAAATTTAGAAAATTAATCTTATTTTTATTTTGACTGTGGCAACAACACAAGGCACACTAGTCTATACCTTAAATGAAGTTGTTTGTTTGTTCTGTTTGTTTTGTTTTTTACGGTGAGATCTTTTAGACTGTACATTCTCCAATTGCTTTTTTTAGTACCATCAGAAAGCTCTCTACAAGGAGGGGTGCATGGTCTTTGTTTCAATTGGCGTTTAGACCAAGAGTGTGAAAATAATTGAATTTCAAAAAATTTATTAAGAATTAAAAATTAGAAAATTACTTTTATTTTTATATTTATTATATTGTGGCAACAATACAGGGCACACTAGTCTATCTATACTTTAAATGAGACTGTTTGTTTATTATGGTGAGATCTTCTAGACTTTATGTCCCTCGATCTTGTTCTTGATAGTTACCATTGGAAAACTCTCTGCAAAGAGGAAAAAGCATGGACTTTGTTTCATGGCAATCTGACTCATGGCAAAAAAATTATTGAATTTCAAAGTTTTTATCTAAATTAAAAAATAAAAATATTACTTTTACTTTTATTTTGGTTGTGGTAATTATAGTCCAAACATTAAATTAAATTGCTTACTTGTTTTGTTTTGTTTTATTTGTTCTAGAACTGTACATTCCTTGATTGTTTTTTTGGTACCGTTGAAAAGCTCAATGCAAAGAGGGATGCATAGGCTTCAATTTGTTTTGTAGTGTTCCAACTGATGGCAAAAAAGGTATTGAATTTTGAAGTTTTTATGAATTAAAAAATAATAAATTATTTTAATCTTTATTCTATTATATGTATTGTAGAACAGCACAAAGCACACTAGTTTGATATGAAGAAATTTATGATTTTCTTTGCTACTTCTAACCTTTAAGAATCAAATAGTATCCTCTATAATAATAATAGTAACTTGCATTGATTTTAGAATTAAGTGAATTTACAAGGTGTATTATGATGATAGTGTATTGTATTTTAGTTAATATCAATGTAGGATGGTGTATACTATTTTTATCCAATAATTTAATTTTCATCCAACTAAAGGTGATTGCAAGAAACACTTGTGCTATTTGTTGCGTTTCTGATTTTTGGCCTTTTAGTACTTTTTATACTACGAGCCACCTTCAGTACTAGTAGGGGTATGGAATATAAAATCTGAATAATCAATTGGATTTCAAATTTACTACTGACAACATGTGATGTTCATCATTGGATGACAAAAATGGATGGAAAAATTTAATTTGCCTTTAAAAAAACAATTTACATTAGGAGATAGGAGATAATGCACGCCCCCACTAATACTATTGAGTCTTTTTTTGTACCCTGAAGTACTATTTTGAGCCATAGGCTACAATTTACCCTAAAAAATGAGACTTGCACGTTTTTATTTTTAAAAATTAGAAAATGAATTTTAAAAACTTATTTTAGAAGTGGCCATTGTTGTCAACTAAGAGCAAAGTAGGAAGATCAAAGCTAGAAGTAAAAAATCATTTTTAGTTCAACATAAAATCAACCTGAATGTAACATACTTTAGGCCAATGTAAAACACACTTAGAACATGTTTTTGGAAATCCCTCTCATGGAAAGGTGTATTTCTATTAGAAGAGCTAGCCTACCAAATTTGATGACGTAATTCTTCAAAAAAGGTACTCGATAGTACTAAAAACCACCAAAACCACATGTGTGACATACATTCAAAATTCAATTTCACCTATTGAATTAATTTTGAAAAAATTGAAATAATTCAAGTGCATTTTCTATTGCTATAGAAAGACTGTTTTTAAATTTCATATCCATTCAGTCATTTTTGCAATACTTATGGCACAAAACAACTTCCGCATTGAACGTGTGACGGAAAATAGTACAGGTGTTTCTTGCAATCACCCCTAACATCTAATGTTCATACATTTCATATATTTTCATCCAAATATCATCCAAATGTTCAATATTTGGATCTCGTTCTTATATAATTCATTCATTTGTTGTGAGTGGGTCTCATATTTTTAAACTCTAGTACCGGTACTAAGGAAAATCAATCTTAGGGCATTTCCAATCTACTCTACCAAGTGATCCTCTAAATAAAATTCTAACTTTTCACCGGTTATAATTAGATCTTGAAAGTTTTATCATTGGAAGCGTGTTCCAAAGTACTTTAAGAAGGTACAAGATCCAAAATTCAAATTTAGACATTGGACAATGAAAATAAATTGCTTCAAAGTTAGACAAAAATATACAACGATTGACAAATCATAATTTCTAAAGTATTTTTTACTCCCAGTTATATGCACAATGTTTATTACTTACTATAGGGTCGTTCAATGTGTGTTCATGATGTTAAACAAACCCGATTTTACGAAGTCTTTGATCTCTTGTAACTCAACATAAACCCCCGCCAAGAAATGTCCCATTCAAATGGAGGGCAAATTATTTCCTATAATCTCCTCTTCACACGTGAAATTCACTTTATCAATGATTATGGATTTTTCATTCATCGATCACATGTTTCATCCATTTCTGGATGGGCATTTAAATCTCCTGGTTGTGCGGAAATCTGACAAAAAAAACACCAGGCGTTCATTGTCAAGCACGCCCTCCTTGTCAGCCTGTTTTGTTTTTTTGTTCAGAATTCCCTTCGTCCTGGACTCCTGGTGCATGCAGACGATAGCAAACACGTTACGAGTGGAAAAGTCAGCTGCGCAATCAAGAGCATCGATCAAAACGCAGCAAAGGTGTCGACGCCGCGACCAACGATGGTACCTTGAATATCAATGGGCTCAGGATCGAAACGTTACAGCTCGAAGGATAACAGCTTTTTCATCGGCACAGACCAGACGTGATTCTTAACTAATCAGTAAACCGGGTCTCAACTTATGAAGCGTTTAGCGCGACAGGTGAATTCAGTATTTCTTGTGGGTGCCAGAATTCTGCGAACGAGTGGTTCATCACGCGCCGAGGCCGCTCTTTCGATCTTCCTCTGCACAGCTGGGTTCTCTTCATCCTTTTCATGCGTTCTGACACCTCCGGATCAACTTTTGGGGCAAGCTTTCAAAGACTGGTGTGAACATGTTGAGTAGCTTGACGCACAGCATGAACTCTACTGCTTTCAACCAATAATCGGGAGCTAATTAACCCCTTTGGCATTTTGTTTGAGTCTGCATATTGTATAAGTATTAAATAGGAAGACAGCCTTTGAAATAAACAGTTCGCCATTTCAATAAGAACTGAATACCGGATTACTGCACTCATCTCAAAATTTTATGTTCGGACTTAGCTTCCGAACGTTAACCATGTCTTGACCAACGTTTGTTGGTTTTTAACCCGTGTTCTGTTCATATGTCTTGGTTGCTTCCTTAGCAATAGGTGTTCCCACCGTACTGAATGTAAAAGAATAGATTTCAAGAAGTGACCTTTAAGGATCAAGATTCTGAAATTAGACAAACACACAACCAGACAGTAATACTGTACATGGGAACCACAAATCACCTCTTGCTTGCAATTACATAGAAAAATGTGAAGGAGAGAAATGATCTAAATAAGTAAAGGTCGTACAATTCAATTCACAGCAGTCTACAAATATGGCTGGAAAGGACCCATTCTCTCAAGACCTAAGAAATTGTCTATGAGGGCCTTCACAGAGTAGTAAGTGCCCCCGACTCCCACAAAAATACCAAGACACAGCAAGGCCCCAACAAACGACGCCTCTCGCCAAGATATCTGATGTCGAAAAATCTTCAAGTAGCAGAGGCAAGGCAGGATCATAGACACTGTGGCACTGAGGAACGAACCAATGAAGGCCATGACAAGACCGAAAAACGGAACCGCAAGTGCAACGATAACACTACTCGCGACAAGGAGGGTCCTCAGGATTGTGCCCCAAAACCTCATGTCCTTATTGGAGCCTGCTATCGAGGGCGGCAAAAACTCCTCCAGTGAAACAGCCACTGGTGTCAGCGTGATGGCATATTTCGCGAAAGGGTTGACAAGAGTCACCCAAATTGCAAAATGGGAAGCAGGAATTTCCGGCGGCAAGTTCAGCGTGATTTGTGACTGCAGCTCGTCTCCAAACATCGAGTAGCCCATTACAGCAATGCCTCCGTACATGATGGTAACCAAGGTGAAACAAATGACCAGAACCTGCATTCCATGTTAGCAACAGTAGGGCATGGTATCCGCTACAACATGGCTCTAAATTGTAATTTGGAATGCACACAATTGGCTCTATGGCAAGTGCCCCCCTACCTCAGTAGAATCCTCAAAGATTGAAAGTTCAAGAAAACCATATCCAACAATCTTAGAATGGCACTGTTTCTATAACCACATGTCACATTTAAACTAGACATAAGAAATTCTTTCTTTGGGGTGAACTGGCACAACATGCTACTATTGCTTTTAGCACAAAAACTCATTCTCATTGAACACCCTAACTTTCTTCATTATGCTACGCCTCTCCCCTTGAGATAGAGACAAGGAATTCAGGATTGCGAACATGTTATTACAGAGCTAGAAAAAAACAGATAAAAAAGCAAAGATATGGAAAGTGATGTCTGCTTACATGGGAAAACTGCGAGCGGTTGCGCATGGAACCGTAAATACTGGGGAAGACAGCATGCCCACAATAGCAAAATGAGAAAAGACCCACGGCCACAGGAAGCCCGTCAAAGTGGACAATTGAGCCTTGGTGATGAAATCCCACCCCCTCAAGGAGTCCAATCCAACCCACAGTCATCACAATTGTGAACGAGGCAACGACCCCCGTGGCGGAGACGTAAGACAAGATACTGAGATCCCGAAGCCACACAGTGGGCAACATCACAACAGCAGACAGAATCACAAAGACTTCATGAGGGGTCAAGGAAATATGTCCAATTGTCATGCCAGCAGACGGGAACAGATGGGCCAAATTGTCGCCAGAAAGGATCAGAAACTCTATGGCCACAGCATAGAGTTCTAAATACAACAGAATGGATGTGACCCACCGGCCCCAGTTTCCAAATGCAACTTCCCCCACATCCGGGTAACTGCGGATGTGAGCGTGTGAATCCATACAGCGTCGAAGCAAAATGGCTGTGAAGCAACAGACTAAGGCAAAGGCCACAAGAAGTGTCAGCGCCAACCACCCCCCCTTGGCTGCAGCATAAGGAGTTGATAGAATTCCAACACCTGCAAAGCAAACGTGGTTGGGTCATAATCTCATTTGAATCAACATTCAAGAGCAGCTGCAAGTTGGTGGAAACTCGATCCTTTCGGGACCGCTTTAGATTGCACATGTCAAATCAACAAGTTTAAAATAACAGACTCAAAGTTTGAACCAACATATGTGCACCCATAATCGTGGTTGCCGAAAATGCAGCACCTACATTTGGACCAAAAAGCAACTCTAAAACAAGATGTATATGATCAGAACATGAGAGCCTGGGAGATCCTCTAGAGTGTCCATTTCTGGTACAATTGTACAAATTACTTTGAAATTCCATAACTTGTTCGTACTCATACGGTGTCCAAATAATGCATGCTAAAGTGTGTTTGAATCGTCGTTCACTTGTATGCTCAGTAGTTGCTATTAGTGTAGACACTTATGCATAACAGTTTGCCAATCCACCTCAACAAAGAGGTGACTTTGAAACCTTGATATCTCAAAAACTTTCAACATCCCATGTAAGAGCCGTGTAAGCTCCAGTTCACGGGCATTTTTGTTACTAACAAGAGTACACCAGTGCTTTGACAAAGTACTAGCTCTTCTGTAGTACCTGGACAAGTACTAGCGTAAAGTTGACATTATGGGCAATTTCATTGAAATGGCGATGTTATTTTAAAATGGCATGAAAACAGTTCAGAACAGCCGTTCTAAATCTATACCTGTCCTAGATGGTTCAGAACGGCCGTTCTGAAATCTACGCTTGTCCTAGATGGTGAAAATGGCACATTGTCAAAGTGCACTTGGAATACCGCCATTTTAATGAAATTGTCCATCATTGGATTCCAGTACCTGCCCTAGTGACATCGAACAATACTAGGTGAAACAAATAATTTTTTGATCCCGCCACCAATATCAACCAGCTAGACGATTTCACGTCTAAATTCGTGCCGGTTTTCAAAGACAGATTGGAGTTCTTTTTACACGCACGCTCGCAAAAACTCTGCACACTACTTAATCAGCGAGACCTATAATTGGCTATCCAAAGTACACATAAATTCACCTCGGTGTGGCGGGGTGCTAAAACAGACTCTAAATTTATGTTTAAATTCATGTCTGTCCAAAAAAAAAGAGGCAGAAGTTCTTCTTACAAGAGTGCTTACACAAACTTCACAGACTATTCAACATTGCCTATGCATGACAATCCAAAGTACACACAGAGTCACCGACAGGCACAAATTCGATACATAACTATTGATTGAAAAGATCAGAAAACGCCGTTCTAATCCTCTCCACTTTTGCAACAAAAGTGAGGCAAAACGAGAGTGCACGAAAGGCAAAACAATGACGTTACCTGCAAGAACATTCATGCCGTTGAACAAAGCGTGAAAGAAGGAGCTGCCCTGTTCTCTGCTCTCGCCCACATCATCAGCGACTTCTTCGCATTGACGATCGAATTTTCCCAGCAGAGGCTCCAGGTCCTCATTATACTTCTTTCCTGATTCTGTGCAAGGGGTTGCACCGGATGCAATTGCAGTAGTCGCTACAGCCTCCAGTAGTCCTGCATAGTCGTCGCTTCGTTGTGACGTTGATCGTGAGAACAGGTCCATGGACCGACCAAAGCTTTGTGGCCACAGAGGGGAGCCCGTGACGGCAGGCGAAACGCACACAGGTGAAGATTCATCAGCACTCAGCGAATCCGAGTCCGAGTCCGAGTCGTGTGGGAGGCCCATGGCACCAGCTAGAGTCTTGCCAAACAGTGCAACAACTCACATTCAAATGCTGGATACTCTCTCAGGCTTCAAGTTGGACTAAACCTTAAAACCCTGCGGACAAGCAGTTGCGTTGATGGCTGGCGTTCTCAGGGTACTCCACTATTCTTGATTCTCCGTCAATCTTTTCCAACGCGCCGCCAGTCTTTAGGGTTCCCGAGTTTCTCAACCTAACAAGAATCGCCAACACGTGCGGAAGAATACCGATGGAGATAATTTTAACTGTTCCCGAAAGAAAAGCGCTGTAAACGAACTCTGTAGGAAGGAACACAACACACCTCGATGTCAGATATGAAAAATAATCAACAGAACTCCTTCAGGGGTCGGGAGATGCAATGTCTTCACAAGATGTCGTTCAAGTCATAGCTACAAGTGTTGGAGGTCTCCGGAGAATTGAAGACGACATCAATGCAAGCTCGACGTTTGCATGCACTCTCACGGATGATAAGCAGCGAAACCATCAACTTCATCGTCTTCGTAGATCCTATCTGTCTGTTTACTACACCACCTTTTCTTCAGAGATTGTGGGGTTTAAGCAATTGGTAGACGTAATGCTCACGCATATTGCTAAAAGTCTCACTCTCTGCATGACTGCAATCAGCTGTTGGAAAGCTTTGTTGCAACTATTCGAAATCCCTTCAACATCAACGAAACGCACACCTAACAAAACACATGCAAGAGACACCCACCTTGCTCCAAACCTGCGAAACATAAACACCTTCTGCAGATACAATAATCCAAGACATGAGCTGTGCAAGAAATCTTGCAGCTCACAAAGAATGGTTGCAACGTACGTATGGTTTACCAAAGATTGCATCAATTCCTGCAGATTGGACGTTGCAATCCATGGACTCATTACCTGGAGGATTGACAAGAGGTCAGTGGCGGCGGAGGATTTCAGAGTTTTTCGTGTTTCTGAAGTGTGGAGGTTGCGAGAGAATTTGGCTTGGGAGTACTGCGGCTTTTGAGCTTCCTGTTGAGACTTAAGCTTAGATTTGTTAAGCTTAGTGTGGTAGGTTTTGGATCTCTTTGTCCGCACGGCGCAGTGACGCACCATCCTCGCCCACACTCTTCACGTTTTCTTTTCCTTAGCTGTCCAGGATTTAATTCATTTTGGACTCATTAGACAGGGAATATCGATTCCGGTCCTGTTTTGATCTTCCCAGTGGATATTTGGGCAAGAACCGCCCACGCAAACCAGGCTGCCTTTCATCATTATGTTTAGAATATGGATGACATCTGGATTCATGTTTTTCACTGTAGCCTTGAGCCGCTTGACTTTATTGTGAAGCTAATAATAGAGAGTAGTGACGGCATGGTGGAGCAACTAAATAGCAGGAGAGAATCTGTAAAATCCAGAAAGCATCTGTAGAGTTTTTGTAGACCATGGTAGCCTTGTCAAGGTTTGAGTAGATGTTCGGTACTTCGGTTATGAATAAATTTTTATAGACACCTGGTTAACCAGGGGATGTAGGAGGGGTTACCATGTGGAGAAAATTGGACCATTACCACATGGTAACAGCTCCTACATCCCTAGTACGTTTTAAATAGAAAGATCTTCCTAGGAAACGATTTCTTGCTCGAAATGCACTGATTAACCTAACTTCTTGATGTTAATATTTCTTATATGTAGCACTTGTTAACTAGTCCACTTTGAAAAAGTTGGTACAAGCACCCAAACAGACTCTTCATTGACAATGGGTAATCATAAGTTTTCTTCTTCTTAGACTGAGAAAGCACAGTAGAATTTTCACCGACTCCAAGAGTATGTTGTTCCACAAGCCAGGTCTTCAACATTTTCTGAAACCTAAATATAAAGTACGAAACAAAGAGTAAAACGTCATTGCAATATACTGATTGCCTTTGCTCTTGGCATCTAACTTAACTGAACTAATTCTAAAGTCCCTGAATGCCTTGTTTGAATGCATTATTTGTGTAAGGCTGCAGTTTCGTGCAAGAGTAAAGCACGTGAATAAAAGCATGTGTGCAGTACATTATAATAGCATTGTCGTGAAAAGGTGACCGACAATCCACGGCTTCGAGTCTGATCAACTGAACATTGATTTCAGTATCAGAAATGGTTGGATGCCGAAAGAGTTGTCTGCTGCAACTGTGTCATTGACTTTGGGAGCTTTTCCACTGGAAAAGAAATTTGCTGATCAAGGGTCCTGTCCTACAAACTGGGTACCTGAACTCACATGGTGGCTTACGCAGAAGTGACGCGCCGACTCGCTGCTGTTCTTTCAATATTTGCCCAGCACGGACACAGAGAATTAGAACTAACGCCTCTCATTTTGGTCGATGTACATGAAGAGTCTGTGTCGCTAAGTGTCCCTTGTTCGACTCAAAGGTCAAGACGAGTGACGCCGTGCATTCCAAGGCCCTGGAGCTTGGTTTTGAAAGGATCAGTCATTGACAAAAAGTGGCTTTTTGTATTTTTTTGAAATGTTCTAAACGTACTATAGTGAATCAATAGTGAATATGGCTTGTCAAGTATTGCATTTGTGGCAAAGTCAAAGCACTATTCACTATTCATGTATGCATGCCCCAACCGCACAAATTTTTTAGACAAGCAACAAGACCTTTACCCTCCTTCGAGGAGATTTTTTTATTTTGATCTTTGTGGACTGCCCTCTAGGCAAGTGAGGGTTGTTTGGAGGGGAAGATTGATTTCCGGATGTAGTGGATGAATGCGGTGGTGAACACTGATTTTTTTTTCATTACTTTTTGACAACATACACATTACAAAATATCTGAACCCTCTAAAAGGTTGTTTGACTTTGAGCCGCGGTGCAATTATAGGGCAAATAATTTATTTTATTTTTAAAATTATTTTTTAATTAAAATTTGAAAAATTAAAATTTCCAATCTATTGTGGCACTCCTGCTAATCACATGGGCTCCAATCATTTTTATTTTTAGTATTTTTAGTATTTTTTTAATTGTTATTACACTATTGCATGTAATCAAACGGCCTTTTGCAAACTTGAAAATTTTTGTAATGAAATATGGTGTAGAATGGAGTGGTGAAGCTATAATTTACATTCATTAAAATATATGAAACATGCAAAAATGTGGATGAAAATACAAATATTCATCCCAAAGTGTGTAAAATCATCTATAATAAAGCAATATTGTCCCTAGATTTTATAGCAATTGAGAGATTTCATCCATTGATAAAATAGGAAAATCTGTCGTTCAATATTTGTTCAAAAACTTTGCATTGCTTTTGAACAATAAATCACCCAAAAAAACACATTGGTGGTGAGGTTATTGGAAATGGATGAATAGAATTTTATTGTGCCAAGGATGTAAGGGAGTGATTGATTGTTTTCAATTTTGCATTTGTATAAGAAGATGTTTGTGGAATAGTCAATAGCAATGCCATTTATGTGCATGAGAGTGGTATTGATTATTGGTTAAGGGATTTGGAGTTGTACGTGAAGTACATGATGCGCTTTGGTATGAATTGTGTCTCTCATTCTTACGGCACTGAGTATGACTATTGGTTGAGTATTCCATCCAATTGCCTTGGTGTTATTGATGAGGAAGGAGGGGAAATCAATTTGGTTAGTTTTTGTTGTACAAAATCTTGCGAGAATTTGTCGTTATAATACCAATGTGAATTCACTGAATGTTATTTTTTGGTTTTGAGCAAGGGAAGTGAATGGAGGTTGTATGAAAAGGGCAGAGGTTAAGGATATTTGGGCATAATTTAGCTATGCAAATGCAATTAGTAGTGCCAAGGCACTTCCAACACTCATCTATCATTTTGGATGTCTCTTTTGTTCTATGGCTCCTTGTATATCAATGCAACTTTTGAGTGGTTTTTGTTTCAATTAAAATACTAGGTTCAAAGATCTAAAATCATCTAATTAATATGATGGACAAAGACAGCGTGTAAATTACATTTAGGGGTTATTTTTACTTACAAACAAATGAAAATCATAATTTTCAAATAAGAAGTTATATTTTCTAGAGATTTTCTAGAAAATCTAAATAAAGACTTGAAAGTGCTCCGTGGACACGACGTCTACTTAGTTCCATGGCTCCAGGCAGATTATCAGTGCAACTTTTGACTCGTTTTAAAACGCTACTCGTCTGCTTTCAATCAAATTTGTAAAATAAGCAAAGAACCAATGAGCATCTCAAAACTTTTTTGGGGGTGTCAAATTCATTAATGAAGAAGGACCAATTAAGGTAGGGGGCTGTAAAAGCGACCTGTCTCTAAATGCGATTTGGTAGATTCTGCCTCGTAACATGTACCAGAAGTGTACATTTCAGGAGGGGGTCGCTTTTAGAAACCACTGTATTTTCAACTTCAAAAATTCATAACTAATTCCATGAATGTCCAAAAAATATGAAACAACTTGGGTTAGATGCCAATTCCATTTTTTTTTACCATGAAAATTTACTGAAAATTGTTTTAAGCAGTTTAGCTTCCCCCAAAATGCAAATCAGCTCTTAAAGGGTCGCTTTTACAGCCCCCTACCTTAGCATCTCAACCTAGTCACAACATTTTGTGTGTATCTGCAGAAGCAAATACAGACAGCATTAATGTGTACATATTAATATTCTTTTGCTGGTCCATTGGAGTCAAAACATAACATTCAGTAGCCTTCAGAGAGGCTGCCTTTTCCTCTCCGAAGTCCTCATCCACGACTTGCATCCCCACTTAATTTATGTAAGTTTCGGTACCAGGATAGTGACAGTACATTATGGTATGTTTCATTTTCTCTTCTTAATTTTAGGACTAGACATATAAATCATCAAATATTGTAGTGAAAGATGTTAGCAAAGAATCCAATGAGTAATACAATAATGACTTGTTAATATTTGCAATCATTAACTTATTTTGGGTTTCGAAGTGAAAGATAACTCTATATATACACATGGGGTGGTAGGAGGTAGAGCAATCCATGTGGGATAAATAAATTAGAATTTGTAGGTTCTCATGCACTCATAGTTAAGTCAAAAACAAAGAATTGTGTTAAAAGTAGAATTTCAGACCTCGTTTAGGCATAGTAAAATAACTTTTTTCAAAAAACTTTAAACTAAAAGAAGTTGGTAAATGAAGATAAGTTTCACCTCCAAAAATCCGTTTGGGATTTTGAATCTCCAATCAAAAGTTATGAATAAATTTTGGAGAGGGGTTGGAATGGATTTTTAAATGACTTTGTAGAAAATGTCCATTAAAAATCCTCTCCAAAATTTATTCATAACTTTTGATTGAAGATTCAAAATCCCAAAAGGATTTTTGGAGGTGAAACTTATCTTCATTTACCAACTTTTTTTAGTTCAAAGTTTTTTGAAAAAAGTTATTTTACTATGCCTAAACAAGGTCTGAAATTCCACTTTTAACACAATTCTTTGTTTTTGACTTAACTATGAGTGCATGAGAACCTACAAATTCTATTTTATTTATCCCACATGGATTGCTCTACCTCCTACCACTCCATGTGCATATAAAGAGTTGTCTTCTCACTTCTAAGGCATAATGCATAAATGGGTTCCAATTCAAAGTGAGGTAATTCTGTAATAACATAGAAATCAATACTCTCAATAAATCCATTAGCATTTTGTTTAAAGTTCCTGTTGTTTTTTATTCAGTTTTACTTGAAATTTTTTAATTTTCCACTACTTCAGTGTACAGTCGCAGCGCGGGCTCGAGGTTCGGTTCTGACAATTATGGACAACTGTCCGCGTGAAATCAGTAGTTACTGATATGGTGTGGTATATTCCACCATTTCGTTCAGGGGAGGGCAGAGCCAGTGACTGCTACTGAATGTTATGAATCACCAGCATAAGTGAGAAGGCCATTCGTGCCAAAAAAGAAAAAGAAAAACACTAGATTGGCAATAAGCTTAACTTAATTGATAACAGATGAACTTGGTCAGGCAGTCAAGAGTCTTGTGTCGATTTTTTAATTTTTTTAATTTTTTTGTCTCATTCCCATTCTTCTTTTTAATTTTTTAATTTTTTTTTACACAAGTGAAGAACTTTAGTATAATCACTGCAAGAGACTGAGGTACAAATGTCAAGCGACAAAATAAAACTCACCGACCAAACAATGCAGCAGTAACTGTGTTCGCACAATAGCTGTAATGAGGCATGTTCACACTTGGTGTGAGGGGTCAAGTTTTCAATGTGAATCCAGTCGTTCGTAGGTCGAGAAGTAGGTCTAAATTCGTTCCTGAGACCCTCAATAACAACACTCTTTAATCCCTAAACATCTAGAGCCTTCTCCAGAATTGACGATTTGAGAAAAATCATTATAAAGTGCTATCAATTGGAAGAATGTTTTGGAAGTGATATACAAACAAAAGTTGTAGACTTTAAATTTTAGATTCCATCCGTATGTTGTATGGTTAGATTCACCAATGCCATCACCAATATTTTTTTAATAAATTTTGAAATGGAAATTTCAAAATTCCTTCTAAATTCAATTACAAGCAAAATATTATTATTTTTCCAGTAAAATTTGTTGGAATGGATTTGAAATGAGATTCTCTTGATTTGGTGAATTTTTTAGATTTTTGTGTTCTTTAAATCTATGACCTCATTTTTGCACATCCAATTTTGAAC
Source organism: Pseudisothecium myosuroides (assembly GCA_951799445.1). Lineage (NCBI taxonomy): Eukaryota > Viridiplantae > Streptophyta > Bryopsida > Hypnales > Lembophyllaceae > Pseudisothecium > Pseudisothecium myosuroides. The sequence goes on along the minus strand of OX637287.1, from coordinate 17,206,631 downwards.
CAGAGTCAATGCATTTTTGGCTTGGTCAACCACTTGACATACTTCTACAATTGCAATTTTAGAAAAATATGTACTCTACTAACACCAAATCCAACCATTAGATACGGCAACAACTTGATAAAGTATCTCCACAAATTAGGATGACTTTCATCCAAGCATTAATGAAGATGAAATCAAGGATGAAACTTGAATTTCAATCTATTTGTTGTTCAAAAATTGGACGTCGGGGCACTCAAGGGTTAACATCAAGTGTAAATATGCCTTTAGATTCTATTTTAGTAGAAGAGATTGAAGAGGGCGCATTTTGCAATTACTAAAAAGTTATATTTAGCACAAGGAGACTATTCTATGATATTTTTTAATGCAAATGATAGACTAGAGTAAGCTTAGCAAGAGCTGTACTCATTCCTTTTTAAATAACATTTAGTCACTCTTCATCCTAGAAAAATGTTACAATGCATGACAAAGAATCCTTTTATATAGGACAAAAGTGCAATGTTCATCCTTGAAAAGTTGAAATTAATTTTATGTGAAAAAGGGAGTCATGAGAAGAAATTTGAGGGCTCCAAAGGGCTATTTCAGGGTTGTTCCCGCAGTTGGGAACAATCAGAATGTTAAAAAAAAAATTAAAATTAAAATTAAATTTTTTTTTTAAATTTAAAATTAATTTTTTTATTATTTTCTAACGTGGCACAATCTCGGCCACATCAGATTACTGTTCCTAGGGCGTTCTTAGAATTCCCAAGGCCTGAAAACTCGCATTCTTATTGCCCCCGAATTTCTTCTAATGTCTAGCATAGTAGTTTGACTTTCAATAAATGATCCTAGAATTTTTTTAACAAACGATGCATATAGTACCCCAAAAGATGATTTCCACAGACAATAACCAACTTGTTCTTCTGGGATAAATATCCATTCACATTTAGAATTAGTGGTGGTTTCAAAAAAAGTGAATCTAATTCAATATGATATTTAAATCCATTTGTAACAACCTTCCTAAAATAGAAGCACTCAAAACCAACACTTTTTTTTCCTATGAGATGGATGGTCCAAATGATGATTTTTTATTTTTTATTTTATTTTATTTTTAAATATTAGCTTCTTCAAGAGAAAACCAACCCAATTTGTTTAATAATTTTTGGACACTCACAAATAATATTTTATGAATATTTAAAGTTGAAAGAATATAATACCTACTTATAACACTAAACTCCCCTTAAACAACCACCTTTGACGCAACAAATGCTTCACCTTGTCATTGGTTACCTCAAAAACTATTAACCCCTAAAGGACCAAGTTGCGTTTTTTGGCAACATAGCAATTTTGAGCAACTCACTACGAATGGAGTTTTTATTTTTTTTCGTTGAAAATATTACACAACATGTGCCCGAGGAGTAGCTTTAAGGCGCAACAATTTTCGTAACCTTTGACTACATAGTTAAAAAGTTATTGCATGTTATGTGATTTTCTTTTAACTTTGGGCAGCTCGGGCAGCTCTGAAAATTTCTTTTAAAATGACTTTTTAAAAAAATAAAAATTTGAAATTGGTTCTTTAGATTTCTATATACACGGGAAGCTTTGAATCATTCAATTTCGATCAATGAGTCAAAAGTTATAAGGAGTTTAAGTTTGCGAGTAGTTATGGTTTTCAAAGACTCCATGCCTACCCGCAAACTTAAACTCCTTATAACTTTTGACTCATTGATCGAAATTGAATGATTCAAAGCTTCCCGTGTATATATAAGTCTAAAGAACCAATTTCAAATTTTTATTTTCTTAAAAAGTCATTTTTAAAGAAATTTTCAGAGCTACCCAGGCTGCCCAAAGTTAAAAGAAAATCACATATCATGCAATAACTTTTTATCTATGTAGTCAAAAGTTATGAAAATTGTTGGGCCTTAAAGCTACTCCTTGAGCACATATTGCGTAAAATTTTCAAAGAAAAGAAATAAAAACTCCATTAGTAGTGAGTTGCCCAAAATTGCTATGTTGCCAAAAAACGCAGCTTGGTCCTTTAGGGGTTAAGCTATTATCAACTCTCATTGGTTGCTTTTGAGAGCTTGTAGTGGTTTTGGATGAATGAAGGTGGCCATTTAAGGTCCAAATACAATGGTGAAAAATAGGCAGTGACATTTTTGCTCAAGTATACCTTAGTTTAACCCCTAAAGGACCAGAGAGCTCACTTTGGGCTTTTTGAGAATTTGGGCAGGTTCTATTGACTTCATAATTTGGAATTTTTACATGAATATCTTAAGATGGATGCTTTTCATCATAATCTATATGTGAAGCTTTGTTTCATGTCATTTCAATAAATATTGCAAAAGTTAGAAGGATTTTTTCAATTTCAATGTCAAACCGGGTAGCAAAAAATATATTCTAGAAAATATTAATTATTTTTGAGATTGTATAGATTGATAACTACTTAAGAAAAACTGAATTTCAAATAAAACCATTGAATTTCAAATAATGAGATAAAAGTTATGAGGAGTTTTATTTTGTGGGTAATGAAGGTAGAAAAATATATGAACTTGTTTGTTGCTCTCAGTTTTGAAAAATTTCGAATAAAAATAAAAACAAGGATATTAATTTTTTATAAGTACATTCTCACTATTGGGATTAACAATTTAAAAATTCTTCCATTAGTTATTATCATGTTTATTGTATCTTTCATTTGGTAACACCTTTCATTTTATAATTTTTTATAAATGAATATGAAAGTTTTTTTGGTTTAAATTTTTTAATATATATTTTCATACCATTTACCAACTTATTGCATAAAATACACAAGTTATAGTACATATGTGTTTTGTCCTAAAAATGTTGAAAGACAAAACTTCACTTTTTTGAAGGAGTAGAAAAGTCTACATTTTGAAGTTTAGGCACGTTGAACTTGCAATCGCTGGGGATATTCACTCTAAAATTTTGAAACAACGTACTTGAACAAGTTAAGCAAAGGATCCTACGGTTGGATTTGTTGAAAAACAAATTTTGATGAAAATTTTGACCTTGCTTTGGGGACGAGTATTTTGAAACAGTTTTAGGCCTCTAAACATGATGGTCCTTTAGGTATTAAGCTATTATCAACAAATAGACCTTTAGCCTTCTCCACTATAATAGAATGACTATAGAATCACTATTCAATACATATCTTCAATTTTTTTTAAATCCCATAATTTTTTTGAAGTTTGCATCAAAGAGACAATATAAAGCATCAAGAGTACAAATTGTCTATACAATCAACTTTAGATATTTTGGGTTGTTAGACTTTTAATCTAAACAACAAATTACGAACAATGTACAATTCATCTAATTATACCATTCATCTAAGACACATTGCCTCCATTGACTAGGATCTAGTTGCATACATGTGTCTATTCCCATCATTTTTCCGTTTTTGTTTCTTTGCAAGACCATCAAAAAATTGAAGGAAAAAAATGAAGGAATTCTACTGTAGATTCTTCTAGTGTTTATTTTCTTAAATCATATCAATTGCAAACAGTGATGGAATATTCATTTAAAAGTAATAAAACTTTGAAGATGCCATTTTTTTAAACAAAAAACAAAGTTGCAAGGTATAAAATTGAACTAAAATATCATTTAAAGTGCACAAAATAGTTAATTATATATTTTTAGAGTAAAGTGCATTATTTCTTCTTTTCTATCTCCTTTATGAAAAAAGAAAATGTAAGAATTAGTTACTTTGATATATAAGCTCATTTTAGCTTTAGATTCCAACAAATATGAAAATGGGAAGCAATAAAGAATGTTTGTAGACTTATAGTGGTGGAAAGATAAAAGCAAGGATTTACAAAGAACATCATCTAATTAGATTGAAAATACTTCAACAAATTGAAGTTGAGTTGTATTGTATTAACCCCTAAAGGCCCAAGGCTTTTTTTCTGCCAAAAAACCATCAAAACTGCCATTTCTATAGCAAGGAGTAAAAAAAAATGAAAAATGTTTTTTTTGCACATCTAACCGTAGGATCTTACACCTAACTAGTATGAGAATGTGTGGAAAAAATTTCAGAATTTTTGACCGCTCAGATTGCAAGATATCTGCGTTTAAAGTGGAAAAAACAAGTATTTCAGCACACTGCGGGACTAGATTTTTTGACTTTAAACATTTTTCACTTAAAATTTTTGCACTACAGAGTTTTGTGCTTCAAATCTTTATAGTGGAGAATTGAGTTGAGAGTCTAGGGAAAAAAAATATATTCAAAAAAACTTAATTATCATTCCTAAAAAATTTATTAAGTAAAAGTAGGTATGAGATAGAAGGAAAATCTAAAACATTAATATATTTTAGATGGAATTAAAATACACTAATCCCAATGGTGAGATTGTTCTAGCAAGTAAACTAAACCATGAGAATTTTATTTTTTTTTAAATTGCAAAATAGCATTTAGAAATGCATCCTACAAGTTATTTTTTTCAAGAAGATGCTCTAACTGCCCGAAAAACAAGAATGTCCATAACTTTCTCATAACAAATCCAAATGAAATGAATCAAAGCTTTTGAGATAGACAAAAATATAATCTATGAGAAAAAAAATATTAAAAAAAAAAAATCAATTTTTTGCCAAATTTTTCCTGCTGCCCGGACTGCCCAGTTACGAAAAAAAGTAACATATTTGGCCATAACTTTTGACTCCTATTTCCAAATGTGCTGAAATTTAGTGCATATGAAAGATATTCCTCGCACCCACCTTCTATTAAATTTTCAGCTTAAAATATGGAAATCTCTAGCCACACGGACCTGCCCAAAATTTCTATACGGCCAAAAAACGCATGCCGGTCCTTTAGGGGTTAAACCTCCAACATGTGTTATCCAATTAATGGAAAAATTCAAAGAATACCTTGCATTATGGCAATTTCTTTTGTAATTCCATAAATGACAGAACAAAATATGGAATAATTAATTTTTCATTGGTGAACTTCAATTCTTTCAAAAAAAATCAAGTTTATCGACCCAGCCTTAACCCAGTAAGGACGCTGCGGACCATAAGTGTCCGATGAATGACAAGGGATTCTCCAATGTAGGACAGAACTACAACTATTCATCCTTGGAGTTTTTTGTGGAAAGTGGAGAACATCTACAATAGCTTGACTTCCAATGAGTACTTTTGAATTTTTTTATTCCAATGACTCTCACGGTTATACAATGCATGATTTTCAGGGTCACCCCCCGCGTCCTTACAGGGTTAAAGACACAAATCAAGTCGCCGGCCAATGGGCGGAAGAGAATAAGTGGTCAGGGAATTGCGGCGAGGGAATTGCAGCGAGTGAACTAGTCGGGGGAGTTAGGGGAGGCAACCCAATTTAAATCAACACTCCATTCTCGTAGAGTAGGCTTCTTTCTTTCCGTGAAGGAGGAAAAGAACAATGATTAATTATGGCATGGTTCCCAAGGCATTTGTGGCGCATTATGATTGGCTCAAAGACTCTCAATATTACAAACCAGCCCTTGGTTGATTTTGCAACCAATCCTTGGTTGAAAATAGCAAGACCTACATCACAAATATGGAATGAACACAATCTCCAACTGTATAATCCTTAGTAATTCTGTTTTGAGACAAAAAAAATCTGAAAATTTTGAAAATAATCCAAATTCTATTTCTGCACATGGAAAAATTTCCCCCAGAAGAAACCACCCTCTAGATACCTGTAACTCTTTAACTCCGTAAGTGGTCAAAAATGGGTTTCCTCCCCTTTGTTTGAAGTCACGAGGAGTCACTTCAAGGGTAACACGGAGCTAATTGAAAAACAGCCAATGTGTTTGCCATGTTCCTCCTTCCTCCTCTTATGGAAACCTGCAAAAGATTCTTCTACTATCCTACTGTGATTGTTTTAAAAAAATGATAGTTTATGAGTATCTAGGGTAAAGTACAAAGCTTCTTGATTGATATGTGTTGACCAATAAGTTGAAATATTTTTCAAGCTAACACATGAAATTGGAGTCAGATACTATCAAACTTAGACCAAATGATGTCTTGTCTTTGGGGATGTTGACGGGCACTAATCTGGGCTTTTAGTTGCGGTGCCCTACTTGAGTCAAGGAGGGCATTCCACAAGTTATCCTATAGGAGAGGTGGGGGCCAAGTGCTCTTGGAGAGAACGGTATTGTTGCGGGCGATCCAAATGAGCCACAAGGAGGAGCCTCTGAGTAAGGTCCAAAGTGGGTCTACCATAGTATGCAGTAAAAAGGGTCCTACCATTTGTTCTTTCACTTAGTTCTCTTGAATTCTGTTGATCTGGCTTTGTGGTTTTTTGTTTTCCATTTTGCTCATTTTCTCTTCATTCGCCAGCTTCGACTTGGTTGTTGTCTTCTAATTTCTATTAATGCAATGGTATTTTCCATTTGTTCAAATATATATATATATATATATATATATATATATATATATATATATATATAAAATTTTTTCAAGGAGAGCGTACTGGCCATACAACAAAGCTTATCCATGAAACCCAAAGTTATGGGGAAGCAGCACTCCACATTTCATGTTCTGGCTTCAGTTTCACTGATAAAATTTCTGTCCACTTAACATCAACTAAGGTAGGAGGTCCTGAAATCACTCATTTAAGAGCTGAAACTGAATTTTGGAGAGGTGAAACGCCTCAAAATATTTTTCAGTGAATTTTCCTTGAAAGACAAGAGGAATTGGCATCTAACCCAAGTCGTTTCATATCATTTTTGGAACTTTCTAGAATTAGTTGCAAATTTTTGAAGTTGGAAAAAAGTGGTCATTTGCGGTCATCAAAAGCGAACACCTCCTGAAATGTGCATAGGTGGTACATTCAAGAAAGCAAAATGTACCTCTGAGTCATGTTCGCTTTTAATGCCCGCTCCGTTTTACAGCCTCCTACCTTACCTGTGAAAAAGTTGTGAAGATAAGTTAGGTTTGTGCATGCAATGGCGACCTGTTCAATTTCCCTTCACTGTTTAGTTAACTTTAGATGTTGTATATTACAACGAAAACGGGAAATTCCACATGACTCCCGAAGATACCAAGAGTGGTAGCAAATGATCATCAATGACCACAGGGTTTCAGAACGTTGGTGTATCAGCTGTAGATACATAAACTTGCATACTATGCTCATGCCTAATAGGGATCATTCCCTGAAGAGGGGATTGAAAATTCATCACGCGGCCAGGTTATGCTCTCTCTGTAATTACCCGACTCTGCAGAATTACTATATGTAACAAGGTCCCAACAATAGTAAAGTGTAAAAACTTGGTTTGTTGAACTATTCCATGCAGAAGAAATCTTGATAAAAGAAAAGCCACATGCCAAATGACTACAACATACAGTAGAACCTCTCTAAAGTAATAGAGTTGGGACCTGTTTGACACATTGCATTAGAGAGGTTATTACATTAGGGAGGGTCGTGATGTTTGTATGTGGTTCATATTGTTAAGCTGGGATTGGCAATCAATATTCCCTCATAGCGCTTTATTGGCTTAGAGAGTAGTGAATTAGGGAGGTTCTACTGTATCAGCCTCTGTATGCAACGAGGTGTTCTATAGGAGGCAATCCATTCTTGATCATCTCCCACATTCTGGCTATGTAGGCTGTTTTCTTTCGTGCATGAGGAGATGAACGTTAATTATTATGGCACAGTTCCCGATGCAATTATGGTGCATTTTGATTGGCTTCAAGATTCTCAATATTGCAACCACCCTTGGTTGATTTTGTTTTTAGTTCAAGGTCAAAAATAGCAAGCCCTATGGAAGGCAACCCATTCCTAATCAACGCCCCACTCTGGTTATGTAGACTGTTTACTTTCCGTGAAAGACAGTAGGAGAAAGACAGTGATTAATTATGGCATGATTTTTGAGGCAATTGTGGTGTACTTTGATTAATTATAGCAAGTCCTATATCACCAGTATGGGAGGAACAAAATCTTCAACTGAAAAATTCACAGTAATTAATTTTTTTGGAAAAAAAAATCTGGAAAATTATGGAAACCTTTCGTATTCTATTGCTACACGGGGAAAAATTTACCCAGTCACAATAGCAGCCCTGCAAATACATGGAAATCCTTAAGTGGTCAAGAATGGGTTGCCTCCAATATATCACTAGTATAGGAGGAATAGAATCTTCTTTTGAAAAGTTCACAATATTTATGTTTTAAAAATCTGGAAATTCTGAAAACCTTTTGTAGTTTGAAATCTATTTTAACTTTTGTCCAATTGGTTGTTTTGCATGTCTATTTGTAGATTTTACTAATGGGAAGTATAGTTTAAAGGCTTACTAGCGGTAGTTACCAATTGGGATCAGATTTCAATTGAATTGAGATGTAAAAGGAGTAGAAGCCAATTGGTAGTTATGTTGGTTGAAAAACTTAAGCTTGTAGGTAAGTAATTCTCAATTGGCAGTTCAATTTTCCATTGCAGTGTCGCAAGAACTCTTTCCAATCGTCAGAAGTAAAACAATTGTGTGTTTTGTAATTTTGTTTTTGATTTCATGAATATAAAGCAGATGTTTGCAATTGTGAGTTTGTGCAATGGTTGTTGTGCGTGATTGCTGATGATGGTGTGTTCAATTGGTGAATTTTTGTGAGTGGAGGTGAGTAACAATTGTAAAAGAATTGATAATTTGGATAATTGTGAGTATATGAGGGAATTGTGAATATCAATTGGGTGATTGAGTGAATCTGTGGTGTTGAGAGACTGTAAAGAATTAAGAGAGGTGAAATTAAATTGAGAACTGTAAGTGTAATAATTGGATATTAAATTATGATTGATGCAGTGAGCCTATCGAGTGACTGTGAGGATTGAGCCAATTGGAGAGTTGATATATTACATCAAATTGTAATTTTATAATACTGATATAAATAATACCAATTGGGAATATCTTGGATTTGATCGTCAAATTCAGTGAGAGTAACCAATTGTAAAATACGGGTTAGAGTTGATGTTAATAAATATAAAATATAAAATTGAGATTAATAAATAAAATAAAATGGATAGAAAATATTCTAAAATGAAAATAAAGAAGTGTGCATTTTGTCAACAATCAGATAATTTAAAAATGGAGTGCAAGACTAAAAAGGAGAATTTCATGGAAGAAAACAAAGTCAAGAATGCAATTGGAGAAAAGATAAAGATGAATAGCAATGAGGAAGTTCTTGGAGAAAAGAATTAAAAGAAAAGTAAAAATGAACTGAAGTTTAATTGGAGCAAAAGATAGCATGCCAAAACCAATTGAAATTATGATGAGCGGTCCTAAAACAATGGTTATTGATATGATGTATGGAATTTGTACTCAAAGAATCTTGCAATTGGATCTCTTAGGTGTATTTTAGATCCTGATTAGAAATAATTTACTTCTTAGAGTTCCAACTCTACCTTAGGAATTTATTTTGAAAAAGAAATAAAAACTTACCTATACCTTCCAAAAACTCCAAAAAATTTCCTCCAAAATTTGGAAGGAAAAGTCTCCCACTGAAGAAACCCACCATTGCAGATACATATAACTATTTAAGTGGTTAGAAATGGGTTGCCTCCTCTAAAGCCCTATGGCAAACACAAATTTAAGATAATGGATTCCAACACCTATCACTTTTATTGTAGGGTTTAGTGCCCTCACCACAAACTACCATTGACAGATGGAAAGTAAGTTGAAAGTTGAACATTGCATATTTGATCCTTGTAATATATAAGTTACATCATATATAACTCGTATTAGATATTATCATATCCCTTATTTTTAAAAGGATTAAATAGGCTATGCCATTGATATGATCAAGTTATGGAAGACAACTTTGACTTAAGAAAGTAGAAAGGAACATCTACATAGGGGCCCGCTTTAAGGTGGAGCCACCCATAAGCGACCAAATAAGCAATTTTGACATGATTTGGAGTAGTGCAAGGTAAAACTAATATTTTCAGAGGTACATCGATAGAAATGAAGGGGATTGCAAAAGTTTTGGTAATTTGTTGCTTGAATTGAAATTATTGTGAATTTTGGAAAGCAAAAAGTGCTTTGGACCCATCGCCAATGTTTGGACTCTTCCAGTTCTGATAATTTAAGAACTATTTTTCTACTCATTATTTCTACTTTTTTTCTCACAACTTGGGACATGTGTCATGAACTTATTAGTTCCAACCTTGAAAAGGATAAAAAATCTAGTGCAACCTTGGTCGGAAATAACTTCTATAGGGTGGGTATGGGTCATTGGTCGGGAATGGATGGCTCTACCTTAACTTACATTGAAGATAATATTGCATTTCACAAGCTTGCATTTGACGTTGTCAAGGAGGTTTGGAGATTTTCACCTAATACATAACCATCATCACCATTATTTTGAATGCATATACAACATAATCCATTCCCCATCATCAATTTATCAACAAAAGCTCAACAAATCAATGATTTAAGAGCTTTTTCACTTGGATGTAATGTTCATCTATTGGATTATTAACCCCTAAACGACCAAAGCCTTTTATTTTGCCAAAAAACACTCAAAATTGCTATTTCTATTGCAAAGAATATCAAAAATTGAAATTGTTTCTTGTGCACATCTAACCATAGGATCTCACACCTAACTAGTATAAAAACATGTGGAATTTTTTTTAGAATTTTTGACTGCACAGATTGCAAGATACTTGCGTTTAAAGTGAAGAAATCAAGTTTATCAGCACCTTGTGTGACTATATTTTTTTGACTTTGAACCTTCGTAACTTAATTTTTTTGCACTACAAAGTTTTAAGCTTTAAATCTTTGTGGTAGAAAATTGAGTAGAGAGTCTAGGAAAATAAGAAATATATATATTTTTTAATATTGATTCTTTAAAAAAATATTAAGTACAAGAAGCAGGTACAAGCTAGAAGGAAAATCTTAATTATTAATATCTCCAAGATGGAATTAAAATGCACTAATTCCAATGGTGAGATTGTTCTAGCAAAAAAACTAAGCCATGTGAAACTTTTTTTCTTGAAAAATTATAAAAATTCCATTCAAAAATGAATCCTATAAGTTATTTTTTCAAAAAAATGCTCTAAATGCCCCCAAAACAAGATTTTCCATAACTTTCACATAACAAATTCAAATGAAATGATTCAAAGCTTTTTATGTAGAAAAATGTAATCTATGAGAAAAAAATTCAAAAAAAATAGCCAAAATTTTGAATTATTTTTTTGCTGCCTGGTCTCCCTTATTTTGAGTTTATTTGGGCATAACTTTTGTTCCCGGGTACCAATTGAAAAAAAAATTATATTCCCACAAAGCTAATCAGTTTTTCTATCTTCAAAAAAAGTTTCAAAAAATCATGACAAAATTGAGACTGTAGGTACTTGCCCAAAATCCAATTTGTCCCTCAAGGGTACAATGGTCCTTTAGGGGTAGTTGCTTTCTTCTTGAGGGCCATTACTTATATTTTGTATTTCGTTGATTATGTTCATACTATTCCTTTCAATAAACCTGATCTTAGTGTCTTGCCTAGATACTACAAGCATGTAGTTGGTTATTATTATGAATATGATGTTTTTGGTGGTGAAGAAATTGAGTTAGTATTTTTGTTTTTTCTAACATTTGATGAAGGTATTGGACTTCATATCTTATCAAAAGAAGATAAGAAGATACTTGATAGTTTTATCAAGAAATGCACCTATAGTTTGAAGAAGAAAAATATAGGTGTTGGTTCATCCAACACATTGTTGATAAGATGGCGACAACAATATAGAAGAATGGAGGTGATAAGATGGCAACGAAGACTAGACCAGGGTGGCTTGCAATGAAATTTCAAATTATACAATTATGATAATTTTGCTCACGTAGATTCATAGTGGTTTGTTAATTTGTCTACAAACTTTGGTACCAAATTCATACTAATCATATGATGTAGGTGGTTTGAAATCATCGTTGTCACATCAATGGAGTTAGGATCATCAGATGTCTCGGACAAGCGGACATATTGGACAGTTTGGGTGGACCAGATGGACAATGTAACTACCTCCAAGTAGTCTCATCGAGCAGGTTAAGGTCTTTGGATGTCTTGGATGAGTGACAAATCGGACAATTTAGACGGAAAGTCCATCCAATGTGACAACTATGTTTAAAATGGTAGTTTAACCACCAACTAAATGTACATTTTTAAATTTTAAATATGATATATTATTTTAAAACTTGACTTTTCATATTATGTCAGCCTAGATTTTTGTCAAAAAAAATATTAATAAAATTTATTTCACTTATTATAATTACGTAAATAGCTTAAAATGGATTTATAATCTGAGCACCCTGTAGTAGAGTTGCTTACTCGGGGTCAGTTTGTACATTGTATTTGTGGGGGTGATTTTTACAGCAATTAGAACATGCAATACGCTAGAGTGCTAGCATCTTTGGAGTTTTGTCAACCTTTCCATCTATCCATATTCTACGCTTGTAGTTGTTACATTTATAGAAGAATGTACGTACGAGGTCTTATAGGACCACTCACTATTTTTATAGTGGAGCTAGTGTTTTCAATTATCTACATTAGTGGAGCTAAAGCGATCTCAAATCCTCAAGGTTGTGTGGTCTACAATGTTGAACATGATCTTGTTGTTACTAGTATGCACTGGATGTATGCCAAAGTAGGTGTTTGCTTGCTGAAGTTGAGATGAGCCTACAAAGCATGTTCTTAAGCCTGTGTCATGTTAGAGGGACCGTCTGTCCAAATTGTCCAATTTGCCCACATGTCCGGGACGTCAAGGACCCTAACCCGTCTGATGTGACTTTTCTAAGGTAGTCACATTGTCCATTTAGTTCATCCAAACCATCCGCTATGTTCGCCTGTCCGAAATGTTTGGTGATCCTAACTTGCATGATGTGATAAAAATGGCTTGTATATTGTGGTATAATTGAAATGATAGGAGATTGATGTTGGTGGCATTTAAGGCGGCAGTAGTGATGGTCAAGGTATCAAGACATCAGAAGAAATTTGAGGCTTGTAGAAGACTGCAAGTTCCCAGGGCGTTCCCAACGTGGGAACTCTGCCACATGCGCAATCTGACGTGGTCAAGAGATTGCCACGTCAGAGCTTTTGAAAAAAAAATTGAAAAAAAAATTGTTTTAAATTTTAAATTTTTTTAAATTTAAAAAAAATTCTAATAGCATTACTGTTGGTTCATAACAAAAGAACAGGGAAGGGGAATAGCCCTGAAATGGCCCTCCGAAGACCTGAAATCTCTTCTAATGGGTTCTGCTTCAATTTTTTTGGTTTATTTGGGAGATTGCAATTGATTCATGAGGCCATTATGAGACAAAATACAACTTGACACCTACTGTATCTAAGAAACTGCATTGTGCGAGCTTTTCTAGTTCACAAGATATCAATTAAACACAAGATATCAATTAAAGCTTGTTTAGTTTTTAGACCTAAATTTCTCAGTTGATCTACAATGGTTGTCTAAGTTAAAGAAGGTGTGAGTGTTATTCTCAACAAAAAATCCAGCACGTCGAAAGAAGGCAATGGAAGACTTGAATAAGCTAGCCAAGCTTGTGATGACTAATCTTTACGGCAAAGGAGACAAGTATTTGTGCAATGCATGCTTTGTTCAAATATATTTTTTGCTATCTAGATTGTTAAATAGATGGATTTTTTATCCGTGTCAAAACAACCAAAAATGTGGAGAAGTGGTTGTGCTGCATTGTTTCCTAAAAGTAAATTTATGTTTTCTATGTGGTTGCAAGGCGTCACTATGGTATGGATGCAACAAAGGATTGTCCAAATGTTCTTTGAACATAGCCCCTATATTTTGGCATTGTATGATAGAATAGCCTAGATCAATTTGGCATGGTGTAAGTAGTGCAAAAGTTAGTATACTTCTTATACACATGCAAAAATTTAATTTTGACCTAGTGGAGTAGTTTTACCTGTCCGGATGAGCCATATTGTAAAACAAAGGAAAATTGTCCATTATACATAAAAGGAATGATACCGACAAAGAAAAATTATTGATTTGTCTCCAAACTTTCACAATATATGTGAGTTTGTGTACATTATCTACGTATGACCAGAAAAAGTGTAATTTGATTATACATATGATACCATCTTTAATCAAAAGTCCATTTTTTTGGCCAATTTTAAACTTCTTCTAATTCAAAGAGAAATTCAGAAGATGATATTATTTTTTATAAACATGTTATGGCAATGTATATGGAGGTGAATAAATTGGAAAATTTAAAAAAAAAATTATAAATCCTTTTGCATAGTGTTGGGTGTGAGTATGTCTGTAAAAGACTTCTACATGAATATTTACAAGTGAAGAAGTCATGTGTGTGTGAAAGGATGTTTTTTCAATAATAATGCTCATAGTAGTGGAAATTAGTAGAAAAACCAACAGAATGGGAGGAAAAAGATTGGAGGTGAAGGTAAAAGAAGTACATTCAGCCAAAGATGGTCACACGCATCCTTGTCGTTAATAAAAAAGACTTCCAGTTAGCATTTGCATCATTATAAAGTATGTTAAGTTGTTAACCCCTAAATGCCCAAGGCCTTTCTAGAGCTACTTGGAATTTGTTCTACAGTCTACATTGAAAAAAAAGCCAACATTTTGATAAGTTGGATCATTTAAAAAAAAAATTGTAACCATACAACTCAAACTAGACATGTAGAGATCACGTGGAAAAATAAAACATAACAATATTACTTGTGGATTGATAGATTATAATGTTTGATCATGAGGGTGTTAAAATTGTGAAAGTGATTTGAAGTCTTTCAACCTTTTTTGCACATGTCAAAACTAAAAAAATGGTTACCAAAAAAATATGAGGTTAAAGGGCAAAACATGCATAACTCCAATCAATTTACAACTTTTCAAAAATCTACTCTACAATTTTTTTAAATGAATTTTTAATGTGATTTTTTCTCGAAGACCTAGTGTATTTGAGGCTCATTTCCAAGAGACCTCCAACACTACGGAAAGTCAAGATTGCAATTGACACCCTTGTACAAAATCTTGAGTTAAAAAATCATAATCATTCATTTTCAAAATTGATTTTTCAATGCCAAAATTATACTTCAAAAAGATTTTTTCAAAAATGTAAAGTATTAAAAATAGCAATTTGGTTAGGTTTTATTTAACTTCAAACTATTGTCAACACCAAGATTTAGTACCTTAGACATTTAGGAATTAAATTAGAAAGGGGAAGGATTGTCAGCAATGAAGTTGTTACAATCACTCATAATGACAGAAATTGGGTGGACCAAGTGGCGTCATGATTTGCAGTGGTGGCATTCACCATGACATGGGATAGACCCCAGAGACTACCATATTATATACAGTGCCCTCTAAAATGTAAGGTAACCCTAATTTTGACTTTGAGGAATATCTTGCAAAATTTGCCCTTCTTGGACCTAACTTTCAAAACTAACCTTCTAAATTTATTGATTTACGCAATCTTCATCAACATGCCAAATTTCAATTTCAAAAAACAATTTTTTTATTTTTGGTAAATTAATTTATGAGTTTTTCATTGTATTACAGAATAATTGAATTGAAAAATATTAGTGATGAATTTTTTAAATTTTACTATGCAAATATTTAAGAAACATCAATTTGCAATTGTGCACATTTTACTTTTAGAAAAAACTTACATTATCTAGAAAAAAATTTACACTAAAGAGAATTCAATGTCAAAGAATCACTAATACAAAAATTTGTACAACAAATTTCTCCAAATTATAATTAAGTTTTCACAAACTAGTTGCACCATCATGTTCAAAGGTATAGAAATAGTAATAATATAAGGTTCAATTACTAAAATATAATTGCAATTTAAAGATACCTATTTCAAAAAAATTGGGGAGACAACACCTTGACATTGAATTCTCTTCAATGTAAAATTTTTTCTAGGTAATTTAAGTTTTCCCTAAAAGTGAAATGTGCACATTGATGTTTTTTTAAATATTTGCACAATATAATTTTAAAAATTCATCACCGATATTTTTCAATCAATTATTTTGTAACACAATGAAAAACACACAAAATAATTTACCAAAAATAAAAAAATTATTTTTTGAAATTGAAATTTGGCATGTTGATGAAGATTGCATAAAATCATAAATTTAATAGTTTGGTTTTGAAAATTAGGTCCGAAAAGGGCAAATTTTGAAAGATACACCTCCAAATCGATTTGGATTACCTTACTTTCTAGAGGGCACTGTACATATGGCCAACAATTGGGATTGCAATTTTTGAAAAATTTGATTATATAACCCTGCAAGGATGAGCCCATCACCATTGATTTCAAGCCTCAACTATCATCACTCCGTTTGTTGAATGAGATTTTTTAAATTTGTTTTCCAGAGATGAAGTCATATGTCTAACACAAGTTATAAAAAATTTAGAAAAATTTAGAAAAAATTTAAATGACCATAAATTTTCAAAGAAAAAAATGAAGAAAATTCATTTAAAATGTACTCAAAAATCTGAAATTTTCACCATAGATGTATATTATAGTGTAAAACATTATAATATAAACCAAAATTATCAGTTCACTTTAAAATTAGAAAATTAACAAACCATGGTTATGGATCCAAATTCATATTGCTATAAAGTATTGAAATATATGAATTTTTCAAAAATTTCAATTGGAGTAGAAATTGCACTTGATTAACTTCATCTCATTAATTGTATTCAAATTCAGAGATCATCATTTTTAGAGTTGAAATTCACATCAAGAGAAAATGGCAAGAAATGGCAAAAATACACTACAAGGGTGATCTGTAGATTGAGCATCTTCTTCTTTAGAAAAGTCAATAAGACTATAGTGAGGGACTTTGCAATACTATTCACTGAAAATATACCTAAGTACCCTCCAAATACATAAATTGGATGAAAAAACATTTCTTTCCATCCTATAGTGCCAAATGAAGTCATCCATTGGATACTTAGTGTCTAAAATAATGCTACAAGA
This sequence comes from Pseudisothecium myosuroides, assembly GCA_951799445.1. Classification (NCBI taxonomy): domain Eukaryota; kingdom Viridiplantae; phylum Streptophyta; class Bryopsida; order Hypnales; family Lembophyllaceae; genus Pseudisothecium; species Pseudisothecium myosuroides. The sequence continues at coordinate 17,189,723 of OX637287.1, read as the reverse complement.
TTAATGATAATGAGAAAATCTATTAAAAAAATTCAAAAAATAGAATATATACATAAACATACACACAAATAAATACATATGTAGTTTGTTTTGTTTTGTAGCAAAAAATTAAGCATAGTTAAAAATGTGCCTATTTGAAAAAGGGCATATTGCTTGAATCTTAATATATATAATTTAATACTAATATAAGTTATTTTTATAGAATATATGTATGCAATGTTTTATACATGGTGTAGTAAAGAATTCTATCTACTTTTTTATTTTCTTTATTTTCAAATTATCTAGAATTTGATCATAAAGATGTTTTTTTTCCTTCTTTGGCTCTCCTAATCTCATTCATTTCTTTCAGGATTCTTTCAAAAGAATCCACAGTGGATTTCATTGTAAGAAGAGCATTTCCCATTTGGAAAAATCCACTATTGGCTACAGTTTCATGCCTTACATTTTATAAATCTAATAATAATACTAATCGATTATTAGGCTTCATATAGTAGCCATAATCTTGTAGACAAAATTCTCCACCTTTTCTTGGTATTCCGAATGAATATACTATAATTAAAAAAAAGTAAGTTTACAATTAATATTTAAAGAAGAAGTATAATTGTGATAATAACAAGTATAATTTAAATAAAAATAAATGTGTATATACATATTCTTTAAACCATATTTACAAATGCTATATTTTTGTATCATTGAAAAAATGAAAACAATTAAAATTTGAAAAATAAAAAAAGTTACCTTTAGTAAACCACATAATGAATCCCTTATTAATATCACCAAGATTTCTATATGGTAATATCTAATAATTTTTAGTGATGCCCAAATGCGAAAATGGAGTATCTCCAATTCGGTCATATTTTTTTGGAATTGTTGTAGGATATAAGCTTTTCAACGACTATAGCTAAGATGTGAATGCAAATTGTAAAACCTTGTAAACTTCAGTTGTAAACAACTCTCCAAGCTTGTGAATTTAGTCTGTCGATGGTTTAATGTTGTGATTTTTTCTGTTTGATTGTGTATACCTATAAACATTGATGTTAAGTAAATAATTGTAGTAGATAACAGTAGTAATAATTAAGTTCATATAACATATAAATATAATTATTTTTATCAAACTTCAAATGAATCATATAATTATCAACCATATCTAACTTAAAATGAATTTTTTTGCAATATACAAAATAAATTATAATGTAATTCAAGTGGAATCTACTTACATAGCTGGCTTGTCAATGAAACTATCATGCTGCCAACCAATCATGACCATGTCTCCTCCGCTCTTTTCTTCTCCTTAATCAACATATTCTTCATGTTCGTACGTAAAATCTAAAAGATCATAATATTGTTGACACTTCTCATTTGAAAATAAACTATCAACATATATACATGGCAAATTTTATTAAAATGGCAATATTCCTTGACTTTGGCTTGTTTATAGTTTAGAACGCCTGCTTTAAAATCTATACCTATCCTAGATGGTCAAAATGGCACACTGTCAAAATGGCACTTGGAATACTACCATTTTAATGAAATTGCCCATATACCTAATATTTTCTTTCTTTCCATAAGTACACATGATTCAAATAGCTCAGTCATTTTAGATATATCAAATTTCAAATTTAGAACTTCGACTTTTTTATTTCTTACATTTTATAACCTTGTTCACTACTTTAGGAAATGATATTCCTAGTGCTCGTAAATTATGTATTTCATCATCAATGCTATTATTATTATTCAAAGTGATTTGTTTTTTTTCCATCAATTTTCTCTCTTAAAAGCAATTTTTCATAAATGTATTTGTGTTTCTTAACCCCCTTACGAGCTTTTCCATTGCTCTTTAGAATTAAAACTTTTAATTTTGAAGAACAATGGAAAAGCTCATAAGGGGGGTAAGAAATACAAATACATATCTGAAATTGCTTTAAGAGAGAAAATTGATGGAAAAAAAACAAATCACTTTGAATGAATAATAGTAATAGCATTGTTGATGATTTACAAAATTTTATAACCTTGTTCACTACTTTAGGAATTGATATTTCTAGTGCTCGTAAATTTTATATATCATCATCAATGCTATTATTATTATTATTATTATTATTATTATTATTATTATTATTATTATTATTATTATTATTATTATTATTATTATTATTATTATTATTATTATTATTATTATTATTATTATTCATCAAAGTGATTTGTTTTTTTCCATCAATTTTCTCTCTTAAAAGCAATTTCAGAAATGTATTTGTGTTTCTTACCCAAGTTATGAGCTTTTCCATTGCTCTTCAAAAATAAAAGTTTTATTACAAGGGGGACAATTTGAGTAGTTGAAGACATTTTATTCATTAGAACTATATTTATAGAACTTTCTAAGATTCAAGAAGGTTATTAAAGCTATGTTCCAAGAGTCATAAATTAACAGAAAATACATTACTACATGCCATATTTATATGAAGTTTTTTGACGTATTTCAAAGTAAAAGAACTTAGCTAAAAGTAATTCATTTTACTAAACTTTACTAAACTTTTTTCCAAAAATTGCACTAAAAGTAAAAATTAAAGTAAAAGATTTTTTATATTAACTACTAAATTTTTATTTTTATTATTTTGCTTTTACTTTTATAAATTTTTTCTATTTTTTTCTATTTATTTTTAAAAAATCAAAATTAGCACATTTTTATTATTAATCCTTAAACTTCTATTGCCCCTTGGGGACAAAATGGATTTTGGATAGGCTCCTACGGTCTCAATTTGTGTGATGATTTTTTGAAACTTTTTGTGACGATAGGAAATCACATTAGCTTTTCAAGAATATAATTTTTATTTAGATTTTTGCCCACATGCAAAAGTTATGCCACCCAAAGCCCAAAATAGAGGTTGTTGGGCAACACAAAAAAAATTGCAAATAGTCAAAACAAAAATTTTAAAATTTTATTTCTCATAGATAGTATTTTTGTCTACATGGAAAGATTTGGTTCATTCTATTTGGATTAGTGATGAGAAAGTTATGGACAATTTTGTTTTTCGGGCAATTTAAGCATCTTCTTGAAAAAGTAACTTGCTGAATTCATTTTTTAATGCAGTTTTTACAATTTTTCAAAAAAAAAGTTGCACCAGGTTTAGTTAACTTGTTAGAACAATCTCACCTGCAAAATTGTAAAAGCTGGGATTAGTGATATCCAATTTCACCTTTGAACTATTAATGGTTTATTTTTTCTTTCAATTTTGAACCTACTTCTACTTAATAATTTTTTAAGGAATAAAAATTAAGTTTGTTTTTGTTTTTCTTTTTTCCTAGACTCTCAACTCAATTCTTCAACATTGAAAATTAGAAATTCAAAATGTGTAGTGCAAAAATTTTATTCTATGAAGATTCAAAGCTTTGAAATCTATTCAAACAAGGTGCAAAATCCCTAGATCTCTTCACTTCAAATACAAATATATGCAATCCACACAGTCAAAATTTTTGAAATTTCTTCCACACATTCTTACACTAGTCTAGTGCTAAAAACGGTAAGCTTTTTCTCACTGTGGACATGAGTTTTCAGCAATCATGGTGATTAGGCTGACTAATAGTTTGCGTTCTAGGTTGAAAATGACCTGCTTGTGTGACATCGGCATTAAAAACTTCAAATCTTTGTGAAAGCCCAAATGTAAGCAAACATCACCTAAGGTACTAAAACTGCTAGGGACTCGAACTCTCCTATTGATTGACCCCTATCATAACACAAACAAATAAAGACTCATTTAAGAAGTAAAAAAATTAAAACTAACAAGAATGGAAAAAACTCACAAACAGTAATTTATGAGAATGAAAAAATCTCTAATTCATACCTTAAATAGAAGGGATTTGAACGCCATTGGCAGCCACCATTATTATTTTGTTTTTTTAAATTTCAATTGCATTATTTTTTTAACACCACGTATTTTTTCACTAATATCTTTACCTTTCCTATGATCAATACTTAATTTTTTTACTCTATTGACTAATGCATTACTCATCTGTACAAATGATCCTATTCTTGTACAATCAACACTAATTGCTGATGGAACAATACAATGAAAATCTTGATTACTACGTCAAATCCTTTTCACAATTCCATCACATACATTCAAATCTATACAAATTTTGTAACTACCCAAAAGAAATTCGCCTTCTTTACTTCTAAAACCATTTTTTGACTTTTTAAGTCACCAAAAGATGTAGGTGCCCACATTCCAAAGGCATAAGAACTAAAATCTTTTTCTTTTTGAAAACAATTACTAAAGTCATTGATTGTATATGTTAAATTACTTGCAAATGCATTTTCTTCAGCATTTAAAATATCAAATTCTATTTGTGTCAAACTCGGGACTTTTGCACTTTGTAGTTCTACTTTCACATGCTCGAATATGGATGGTGCCAATTTACAGAAATGCTTTCCATAAATACTGGAAACTTCAGATAACAACATTTGTTGTCACTTGAACGTTTCCGTTGAACTTGACTATTTGGGACATAATGCCCAAATTTTAGCCCTCCATCTATACTTGTTTTTCACACAATAATATTATATACATTAAATTAATATCATCAAGATTTTAAAAAAAAAATGAATAACATAAATAATATAACATTTCAAAAAGGAAACACACCTGCTGTCCACCCAACCGCATACAAATCACCCATTCTCAGAGGTCCATTGCATTCAACATGACTTGCACCTTTCTTAACACTTATAAAAGTGGATGTTATTTTCTTATAGTCTTCATATTCTTCCATTGTCATCTCATCAAATGGTACGAATTTCACAACTAGAACCATTTCTTTAGTAGCTATATCTTGTACCACCACTGTATTATGGTTTATACGGAGATAATGATCTGGGACAAAAGTCTAACCCTGGAGCATCATGATTCTTTGGAAAAGTGCGAAGCAGACTCAGAAGTGCGAAAATTTACAAGAAGAATGCTTTCAAAGTGTTTTAGACAATGCAAGAACTAACTGTAGGATCTGGCGTATTATTGAGTATATTATTGGAAAGTGAACACAAATTCAAGGAACTACTATTGGATGTGGAGATCATGAGCTTTGACTACGAGAACACGGGCGTTGACCTGCACGGGCAGGTTGTGACTTCACTATAGATTCCGTCCGAACGACCAGGGAAATGCTTGAAAAAATGCATGGAAAAAAGCATCGTGCAAAAAATCAAATGACGATTGCAATTCAACATAATCCAATGCAAGTAGTTGCACATATGCTGGATTGAGGACCTTGCAAACCAGAGGCCTTCTAGTAGACAGAACGGAAGAGTACTTTTGCATCGAATTGCCCAGACCGGAGGCACGCCCAATGAGCAATATTTTAGAGTTTTGCTTGCCTGCGCACGGTGACAGTAGAAGTTGTAAAATATGAGTACCATTGGCAGAATGTGATGTAAGCATTCGTCAATTGTGACATTCTTCAAAGTATTTTATACTTTTGTAAGAATTTTGCACCTTCTCATGGAGCACTAATCCTCATTTTCTAATTCTTCATATTCAAACGCCATTTCCGGATTCAACCGCCTAACCCTTAGTTCCGTGACATTGCTATATAATAATGCATATTTTATAGTTGTTGGACATATGGCACTGTACTATATCCGTTCTTCATTATTCTTGTTCTACAATAAAATGGTAGAATATTGGTTTACTAAAAAAGAGCTTTGATTTTTTTATTGAACACGACCTCTTGCCCCGTGCAAATTTTTGGACTACAAATTCTCATTGCAACACTTCTTTGAGCTTGGGCAGCTGCAAATTTCCTCCAAAATTTGACATGTTCTACTATTAGCATTTTTGTCTTCCAATTACATTCACAAATAGCAACGCTGTCACCAAGAATCTAATCGAAACCCATGCCTCCACTCTGGAAAAAAAGAATGGATGAAAATTCGTTGTTCTCCGACTTTTGCAAGCTGCTGATTTTGTTCATCGTCCACTTTCTGGACGTCGGCGCGTTCCAGGGTTAACCCCTAAAGAACCGGCATGCGTTTTTTGGTTGTACAAAAATTTTGGGCAGGTACATGTGACTAGAGATTTCCATATTTTATGCTGAAATTTTACTAGAAGGTGGGCGCGAGGAATATCTTTCATATGCACTAAATTTCAGGACATTTGGAAATAGGAGTAAAAAATTATGGTCAAATATGCTACTTTTTTTCGTAACTGGGCAGTCTAGGCAGCAAATAAAATTTGACAAAAATTTGATTTTTTTTTTTTAAATATTTTTTTCTTGTAGATTATATTTTTGTCTATCTGGAAAGCTTTTATTCATTTCATTTGGATTTGTTATGAGAAAGTTATGGACATTCTCGTTTTTCGGGCAGTTAGAGCATCTTCTTGAAAAAAATAACTTGTAGGATTCATTTCTAAATGCTATTTTTGTAATTTATTTTTATAAATGTCAGTTTTGGAGCATTTTTGGTAAGAACATAGTCAAGGAACTTTAGGGGTTAATATAAAAAGCCACAAATACAAAATAAATATATGTGTACAACTTATATATATAATTCAAACCTAACAATTATCTATGCATAGCTTCTTATATTAACCCCTAAAGTTCCTTGACTATGTTCTCACCAAAAATGCTCCAAAACTGCCATCTCTAGTACAAGTACTAAATTTTTGAAAAATATCATTTTTGGGCACATGTAACCGTAGGATCTTGTAGTACTTTGGTTTGAGAATAGAGTTATTTGTAAAGTACCCAAAACCACGGTTTAAACCCCGCAGTTTTGAGAAAAAGCAAGTTTTGGGCAAAAAGTCAATACAAAAGTGGGTATCAAACTCTCTTAAGCACCCAAATCGACCAAAAATAAGTTTGGTCCGGACTTTGCCTGCGGTTTACTGGTCGCCTGCGGGGTTGTGGTCGCCTACGGGGTCGTCTGTTGGAGGAAATTTGTCGGAAAAAGTCCCCTCCAAACTGGGGAGGACTTTACGAATAACTCTAATATGTGGAAAAAATTTCAGAAAATTCCATGGTGTAGATTGGAAGATATTAGCGTTTGAAGTGGCAAAAGTCCTTTTTTAGGCCCTGCGAAAAACCGGGCAGCTGCACTTCACAAGGTCAATTTATTATGAAAAATTTCCAAAATGGTTGTGCTTCTTTGGATTCATTCTTCAAAGTAAGTTGGCTGCATGCTTGAAAATTTTCAGATCATTTGGAATTGTACAACATATAGGAAAAAGATAGTAAGTAGAAAAAAGTAGAGGATGGTTCAAAACACTAAATTGTTAAGAAGTTAATTATGGAATTGAAAAATGCCAATCCCAATGGTTGAAATGTTGTAATAAACAATCTACATCCTACAAGTTTATTTTTTTTGAAAAATATTGAAAATTGAGTGAAATAAACGACTTCAAAGTTTATTTTAGAGTAGACAATCCATAACTGCCTGCAAACTAAAAATCCTTATAACGTTTGACTCATTGATAAGAATGGAATGATTCAAAGCTTTCTACGTATATATAAATCTAATAAACCAATTTCAAATTTTTATTTTTGAAAAAAGTGATTTTTTCTGATCTGCCCGGACTGCCCGAGTTGACCAACAAACAACATATTAGGCCATAACTTTTGACTTGTATTTCCAAATGTCATGAAATTTGGTGCATATGAAAGATATTCCTTGTCCCCACGTTCTATAAAAATTTCAGCCCAAAATATGCAAATCTCCAGTCACACGTACTTGCCCAAAATTTCTATGTTGCCAAAAAAGGCATGGTGGTCCTTTAGGGGTTAACTGAAAGGAGGGTGAAGGCCAATTGCCTTACTCCAATTTCCATTTAATATAAAAATCCACAAATAAAAAATAAATATATATATATAATTCAAACCTAACAATTATCTATTCATAGCTTTTTATATTAACTAGAAGGCCAATTGCCTTACTCCAATCTCTATTTAATATACAAAGCCATTAATAATATAGAAATATATATATACAACTAATATATCTTCAATTATGATCAATAAAATACAAAATATAAGAAGATAGAAATGATTTAATTAATTACCAAGAACTTCAATATCCAAGAATGTCAGAGATGATGCTTTCTTCTATAACAACTATACCAAAGACTTGTCTGTCACACAATACATTCAGTTTGTTTTAGCAACAAAGCATTATATAGAAGCCAAAAAAAATAGATTAAAAAATCCAATCACACAAAAAAACAAAGTAATGACTAAAAACTATAAATAATCATTTTCCAAGCTCAAAATTTCATATATTTCAAGATAAATAGTGGAAATTTACTAATTTCTAAAAATCACAACAAATCATGTTAGAAGTCATTTGAAGGCATACCAATCTGCTAAGCCTTTCATTACATAGGTTGCACAAAACAAAATAAGTAAATCTAGAAATAAGTGGATACAAATACAAAAACAACTTTAAATTAGAGCTCTTAAATTTGATTCAATTAAATCTTAAGTATTAATATGGGCAAACAAATGACTACTGTACTAGCCTCTTGATTCACAAAGAATTTATCAACACCCAATTATTAATCCAATGCTCCCTTTAATAATTCAAATGGAGCAATAACTATTAAGCTTAGACTCTCTCAATCTAAGAAACATTAAAATAACACTTACAATATAGTCTAAATAAGGTCTTTCATAGCTTGTAAGCCATGGTGAATCTTGCTTCCACATTCCATGCATTCTAGACATAGGTCTCTGAATGTACTCTTCTACATTCTAATAATACTTGGCAAAAAATAGGAGGACAATGGAATGTATGTTGGGCATGGTCTATGTACTCCAAGAATGTTCATAGAGCATTGGGTGCAGTAATGAGCCAGGCAGTGGCCAAACAAGGTGCCAATTTGGGCTTAGTTCTTTATAAGTCCAATTGCATGGATACCAATCTCAAGTTCTTAAACTAGTGGAAATAGTAGCAATAATAATAAATAGGCCTAGAGTGGAGTACTATTATAAATGGATATTTTGTTAAAATAATAATATTCTTTTGCCATTTTTCTATTCATTTTCTAGGATATGTTTATATTTCAAACCACATGGTTTAAACCTGAAAGTGCAAAGTTTGTGGAATATTGCCATTTTAACAAAATATATATTTTAGACATTACTAAGAGAAGATTATATAATAAATGTTCTACTGCCACAAGATATCACAAAAGATGAACCTAACCTCGAAGATGAAGGATAACAAGAGGCAAAGCAAGCTCTGCACCATGTATTTGTTCAGATTCGCGGGGCAGTATTTGTCAAGTAGAATGAACTTCAAATATTTGCCAAACAATATGCACTTGTATATCTATCATGAACCCAAATGCTCTGTAAACCAAAAAGGCAAGCATGAAACATGTTACAAATTCATTAGTAAGCAACTGCTTGCAACCCCAACAAGATGACTCAACAATACCTTTTTGCATAAGAAATAACACATGCAAAGCTAGTTATTACTCAGATGTTGTCTGTTTTTAAAGGGGTTTTAATAAGACAGAGAGTTTTTACCAATCCTGATTTTGCTTCTAATCAAAAAATAGAATAAGAACTTCAAAATAGCTCTCATCCAAAAGCAATATAACTCATATGTATTCTACTAAAAGTTTCTAAATGCTTTGCTATCTCTACTCTAAAAAACAGATCTCCACATTTTGGTAGAGGTGGTGTAAGAAATCATACTTTGTCTTCGTCTAGCCCTGTTTTATCATTGTGCATTTTTCCAAAAATAGCTGCTGCAACCCAAACCTTAGGCCTCGTTGAGTTAATGTTGTTCATAAAACCAGTTGGTTCAATTCTTATTCTTGAAATATCAACAAAACATGCATGAAAAGAACCTTCGGACACTAACTTGAAGTCCCAAGATAATTATCTCAACACTAAGTAAACAACCAAGTACTACCTAATCTTTAGAAGCACCAAATGTCAGACAAGTACACCGGCTTGGACAACAACATAAATATAATAAAGATCTACTCAAAATCTGCAAAGCCTCCACCTCTTTTGCATTGGCTCCTCTCCCTCTTTACAGTACCACAAATAAGTTTGTGAACGGTACACAGAGTAAAAACTTCACACATGCATCAAAAGGAAGACGACCAATAGAAACAAATACTATACAAAAGAGGTCAACTAAAAATTGAAGCACAATAAGCTCCAATCTGCAAGGCAACAATTTTTTAGTAGCATTATACAATGTATTATAGCAACAATTTTAATAAAAGAAACAAAAAACTCAACCTATCTACAAAGAAGACACAACTTGCAGCTTCACCACGCTCGAACTTCACCAAGCTGCAAAGAAAAAATGCCTTCAAACCCCACCAAACTCCTAGCAAAACCTTGTTTCCACACATGTTCAATTGCTACTTCACACATGTTGAACTACCACTTTTGATACTTGACTAAAAAGATAGGAAAGCAAAAAGTAAGAGATAACTATGTGGTTACCGGAGATTTGTTGTTGATATAGTAAGTATCTAATATAGTTATGGAAGGATGGAGCACATGGTTTATCTGGAGCTATTTGTGGATATGTTTGATAGCCGTAGTGGATCCCGTTTTTCGGCGTCTTTCTAACTTATTGGCAGCTATCGTTCCTCGGCGGCTTCCGTCCTTGGATTGCGCTTGTTCCCAGCTTCCGCTCAACTTCAGAATTGTAGGCCAGGCTCATTACTTAGAGAAAAGGAGGCTACTTAAAGAGAGGGAGGCTGAACAAAGGGTCTTTCATGAACTCTTGAACTCAAATTTTTTAATGTCGTCCTTTTTGTTTCATGAAGAGGCTGCTTTTTAGCAATTTTTGATGAAGATGAGTAGTATTGAAGTGGTTATTCTTGCTTGATGAATTGAACAATGCGTGAAAATCACAATCGGTAATCATGGTTTGGTTTGGACTCCCTCTGCTTTGCACTCTACGGGTGGTGGAAACTTGATAATCAAATGATGAACCCCGTTTGTCTTCTGATCAATGTCTATGAAGACCTGCTTGCCAATGTTGATCAATCCCACCTGCCTGCCGCTCGAAAGCTCTCGATCTCACCGCCCACCAATGACGATCACATTGTCCATAATCTCTACCTGCCGATTCTTCAAGTTTCATATCGTAACCCACATTTTTTTCATTCATACACTATAAGAAACCTGTGTTCTAGGTGACAAATTTTAGGTGACATCCAATGTGACAACTCGTGTTTTTATGTCAACAATAACGTCCGCCATAACATTTTGACGTTATGGCGGACGTTATTGTTGACATAAAAACACAGGTTGTCACATTGGATGTCACCTAAAATCCGTCACCTAAAACATGAGTTTCTTATAGTGATAACCGGCGTGACCAACTTGGTGTGGACCAGCTTGTCAGTGTCTACTCAGTACTTGTCAATGCGCAACTGCCCACTTGAAAATCTCCCAGCATCTCACTCCATCAGGGAAGGCGAGACAATGACTGTACAGCAATTGGAAGTGGTGCTTGTTGACAGTGACAGACGCGAATTTCACCTGATATGCCTATGAATATTGTCAATTGATAAATCAATTCACTCCTAGCAAACGATGCAGTGCAGGCTAAATTCTCTAGTGCGTGATACAACCAAATACATGACTGGTAAGAAATGAGAAATCAATACCTAGCTTTTGGGGCATTCTAAAACTAGTGTACGTGTATCTAGAAATGAGGTCTCAAAACTTTGGTCGTTACTAAGTATTCTATAGAGACACATTCAACAACCATTTGTTTCCAATAACTGAGTTTTATTTCAAAATAATCCACATGAATTGTGAAATTCAGTAATAAGTTTTAGATACATTTATAGAACATTGGTGAAAGATTATATTACAATTAATCACTGATACTTCCATTGCAGATCCAATGAATTCAAGCGCAATCAAGGCTTGTAATTAGTACGGCCTAATTTCACCAATACATAACTTTTTCATTCGGTATCCAAATAACAGAGCTTCTAGTGCATTGGAATCCTCTTAGAAAACACAATTCCGTTCTAATGATGTAAACCACTGAAGAGAATGGACACCCTACCTTACTCGTACTTGGCAACTCAACAAGCCCTACAGTTAGGCCAGACAGGTAGACAATGTGCTTGATGTTGCTCTCTGTTAACCTCGTGTAGACTTTATTATTAATTAACCTACTTTAGGCTTCACACAATAATTATTAATACTATAGAAATCTCAAAATAATTGAATTAGAGGATAAAGTATACTAGCCTACAATAATTGAAAACACTTATATGTACAAACATGTTAATGTACAAGAATCATTAATTTACGAAGATGATAAATTGTATTGGTTCTTGTATTTCTGAAGCACTTTCGATTGTTGATAAAAATTAGTAAAACATGATTTATTGGATTTAAGAATACATAATCCTAAATTATATACTTTAGAAGATAAGATGGACTAAGTATTAACAGGAAAATTATTCTACTTTGTAAGCTATTAATTTCACAAAAGACCATTTCAGTACAGGCGAGGACGACCAAAACGGCAATTTCACTCATGTAGTAAATAGAGTTACTAGGTGAATTCTAGGAAGGAATTAGTTAGGAAAAGTTAGTTAGGCAATTTTAGAAGGAATAGTCTTAGGACCTATTCCCAAGACCAAACGGTTAGGGTTAATTTAATTATCCCCTATGACCGTGGGAAACTATATAAAGGGAATTTTTCCATTGTATAATCATCTTATTTAACATCAACAAAGATTTTTCAAAAGATCAACAATACAATAAAGACTTTCCAAAGATCAATAAAGATCAACTTTCCAAAGACCAACTTTCAAGCGATACAACAAATAAAAGACAAAAAGACATAAAAGACTTACAACAAAGACAAAGAGCTTAAAGAAGAAACAAGTTCAAAGAAATAAGAGATTCAAGACTAATTGAAGAATTGAAAATAATAATAAAAGATCTTGTCTCACAAAGTCAAGCCAAGACTTAAAAAGCTTAAAGAAATTAAAGATCAACATTGAGTCCTAGTTCATTACAAATTGGGAAGTACATAGAATTAGATTAATGTAATTCTATTGTATGAAATAAAAATTACATAAAGTGAAAAAGTGTGTTTCACTCTCCTTGGCTGCTTGCAAGTAGTTCTAGAATAAGGCCCTTTGGGCCTAGTCGCCGACATTCGGAATGATAATGTAAGCTATGTTGACGCCGGCAGAAGCCGAGATGGCGAATTCCAGGGTGTCATTAAGAAGCACAGGCCAATCGACAAATCAATTCAGGATGGTAGGACGCCGCTCCTTGCAAACGATGCAGTGCAGGCTGAATTTTCTAGTACATGATACGATCAAGCGCACCGACAAAATTCAATTTTTGCGTACAATGAAGCTACATTCTTGTGCATTTGTTTTTTTTAGTAAGTTTGAGTTAAACGTCTGAATCCTTGAATGCTTGATAAGATGTCTTTGTACTTGATCTTGACATTTTGAATCCTTCATTTATTGAAAGAATTATTTCAATGACAAGCTCTTAATTTTTTGGTGTATAATGTCTTCTTCTAAAATGAATTTTAAATTTAAATTATAGAACTAATTTTTTTTATTGTACCTTCATTTACAGTAAAATTCTAGATTATTGTGATATATATTGTAAATGATATAATTAAATTCCAACCATAAATCCCTAAATGCCCAAGGCCTATTTGGCGCTTCTTGAAATTTGCTCTAAATTGAACAAAAAGTCAACATTTTCATAAGTTGTACCAATTTCTTTTGAATTGTAACCGTATAAATTCAAACTATACATGTTAGAGATCACATAGGGAAAGAAAACATAACAATATCACTTACAAATTGAAAAATTATAATGTTTGATCATGAGGGTGTTAAAACTATGAAAAATTTTCAATTCTCTTTTTGTATGTCAAATCCAAAAAGTTGGTCACTAAAAACATATGAGGTTATAGGGCCTAGCATACACAACTCCAATCAATTTACGGTTTCTCAAAATCTATTGTACAATTTTTTTAAATGAATTTCTAAGGTGATTTTTTCTCCAAGATCTAGTGTATATGAGGTTCATTTCTATGAGCCCTCAACACTACGGGAAGTCAAGATTGCAATGGGTATCCTTGTACAAAGTCTTAAATAGAAAAATCATAATCCTTCATTTTTAAGATTGGCTTTTGATCCTAAAACTAGACCTCAAAAAGAATTCTCCAAAAATATAAACTACTAAAAATAGCAATTTGGTTAGATTTTACTTGACTTCAAAGTTTTTAAAATACCAGAATCTGGTGCCTCGGGCAGATAGGGGTTAACTTTAGAAAATCAAAATTATTTGATTTTTCCATCTATTTTTTAGAAAAAAACATTCATAAATAGAAATTATATTTTTATATTAGCAAAATATATCAAAATTTTGTACATCTCATTACTTCTTTTAAAATCTATTTTTTTTCCAATTGGCATGTTGTCTAAAAAAGTATACCCAACTAAGGCAACAACTAAAAAATTCCTTTTTATAGACCTGAAGTTAGTCTGGGGTGAGATAATGCCTTTACTCAGCCTCTTCCAAAAGCAATAAAAGTTTTAATTTTCCAAGCATGAAAATTTTTGCAAATTTTTAATTCATATTTGCAATCACAGATCCCAAATTAGCTAGAAGAAGTATACAAAATGAATTGATCAAGCTAAAAATAGGTGGGTTTATTTTTTAACTGTACACCTGGAATGATTTGGAGGCCTAAATAAAGGGGGTAGTTTATTCCAACCTAAAGTTATCAAAATCCACCTCCAATTGGACAAAGCCTTTATAATGGATACCTATACCTTATATTTTTATGCTCTTCTTTGATAGTAATTGATGCAAAACTCCAAAAAAAATTATATATAAATTTGTCCTACTAGTTAGTGTAACAAAATGAAATTACATGAAATTCTCTTTAAACAAGGTTGGAATCATTTAACCCCTTCAATAAAGAATAATAAAATATCTACTTTAAAAAGTTTGTATAAATGTCAAGGGCAAAAGAATTCTTTCTTGTAATGTTCAAAATAATTAAACATTACTAGATTTTTTTTCTTCATAACTCTTGGTTTAAAAAATAATAAAAATAAAAATAAATAAATATTTTTTGTTTTAAAATTAAAATGGATTTTAGAAATGAATTCTATAAGTTGTTTTTCCAAGAACACACTCAAATAGTCTAAAGAACAAGATTGTCCATAACTTTCTTGGTACCAATCTAAATAGAATTAATAAAATCTTTGTCTACCAATGCAAATAGTATTCCATACCCAACCGGTCATAACCTACCCCAAATTATTTGCAGGGCGTGTTTTCGGTTTTGCCAACGAGTTTTGAGCAGATCAGAGAGTGGACTATAAGAGAGGGCTCTAAAACAGTGCGGGCATTTTCAACTGTCCAGTAGGAGGTTGTAAAATGGATACCTGATTGTGGGAAAATGGCCTCTTGATTACATCAGAGCATGATAAGATTTGGTTTATACTTCTTCAATGGATGATTTAAGAGCCACAATGGGTTCTTTTCTAACTAAATGGGTAGGTGTCTACAATTTTATTCAAAATAAGAATTGGTAGTTCAACTACCTTCTTACAAATGTTAAAAAATCTGAAATAATGATTGATTCAAGCATTCATTTCAGTTTTAGAAAGGGTCGCTTATAGAAACCATCTATGTTACTTTTTACATGTTGCAATGCTAGTTTTTGAACAAAACCATAATTTTTTCGAAACCAAGCATGTGTGGTTTTTCAAGGCCTAGGAATCACAAATAGAGACCTCTACCAGATTTTGTTTGAAAATTCATAACTAATTCCACAAAGCTCCGAAAAATTTGAAACGACTTGGTTTAGATGCCAATTCTACTTGTCTTTGAAGGAAAATTCACTGAAAAATATTTTGAGAAGTTGCACCTGCCTAAAATTCAGTTCCAGTGCTTAGATGGTTGGTTTATGGACCTTCTACCTTAGCGGAGGTACGTCGTGCGGCGCGTTCTCGAACATGGCGGCCTCTGGGAAGGAAATACTCTGCGGAGTACGTGTTGGCTCCTCACAGGTCCGTTCCTGTCGGTACAAGAGCAGTGTATGTTTCCAAGCATTGGACATCGCAGTTAATGGAGGAGGGAGTTGCTCGACGTCAACAGCCACACGCTCTTCCAACTTTTGCCTTGCAAGATCCCCTTGATTGACTTCCAGGGCGTGAAATTCTGCGTCTCGCAGTACACTGAGAGCGACCGAAAACTACTACGAATGCTCTGCCGAATGTTGAGAGTCAAGTGCACGTATACACGGAGACTTTCAATTCCAAGGTCACGCATTGGTTTTGTAAAGTGATCGAAAGTGGGGGAGAAGTATGAGAGTGCTGAGAGGCTTGGATTCCGGTGCATTACAGCAGACTGGTAGTACGTATGCTTGCGCAGCACAGAACAAATATATTAAGCCGTGGACACGAATCGATTTCAGCCAAGGGAACCCACTGCAGCTGAGAAAGAGGTGGAGCACGGCTTCATGACCCACGCGTGGGCCCATTCGTGCTGGTCAATCGTCTTCTCAGCCTTTGGAGCTTCAAACTCAAGTGTCCGACCAAAAAAACAATCACCGAACAAGAGACCAACAATTGTGCGCCCTTCTCCGCGCCTGCACTGGAGTTTTCTAACATATATACCGGCTGCATGAGTCGCTCACCCTCCGTGCAGCTTCTACGGTCCCTGACAAGTATTCCCCCTCACAACAGTATATGTCGTAACCCTTGTACTGAAGCTTCCTGGTTGAATACGGGCTTGAGATAGGCACAGAATCTTCAATTATGCTTAGTTCTTTTTTTTAAAAGTGCTAAATTCTCAACTTACTCTTGCCCACAACTTTAAAGTTCCACGCATTTCACGTTGATTCCATCTTTATTACTCAAATGCAGACAGAGCCTAAACTGTAGGCCAATTCTGGCCATCCGGGCCTTGAAGGGTTAAAGAAAGCAACTAACGTACACGGTTAGGTGTGCAACTTTCCTACCGTTCAGACAAGAACATAAAATTACTCGAGTATATATAATTTAAATGAGCTCAAAAAGTTTACACACCAAAAAACTTAGCACTCATTCCTGATTCAAGTGCATTTCGAATATCTTCTGCTTCATTTTCCGAAGTCTTGCTCATTTTCATTTCTCAATGTTGCTTCAATTGATGTTGCACCTTCACCTCACATGCAATTGAGCGCATACATTCACTCCAACTCTCTTCACAATTGTCAATGAGTGATTTCTGCTTTCAGTGATAATCTTCGTAGCCAATGTGCACGAAAAATTCCAGCGGTATGTTTGAGTGTTGTTGAAAAATCCGAAAAAATGAAAAACGATAGATTGTTCCTCACGCACTTCTTTCTTTAAGTTATAGGTGTCCATACGCATCAGAACCTCTGTCGATAGTTCCTGAGCTCTCGATCTAAATTACTTGGTACGAGTGAGAAACTGTAATTGAGTCTGTTGAACTTTGTGCGTACCTAATGTACACGTAGTGCATCTGCATTTCTGACAGCGGGACTCTACTTGAAGTTGCAGTGCAATTGAGGTGAGGTTACATAGAAATGAAGGTGTACATCATGGAACTCATGTTGATTATTTTAATGAGGAAATTTTGACTGCAATCCAAAAAACATTTAAAAAGAAAAAAATACTCCGTAGTTTTGTCAATTCCATTTGCAGTTCCGCATTTACACACCACTGACTGTTATTAAAATTATTTCCCGCTTGCTAGAAGTTGCTTCGACGCCCCACTTTCAAAGCGCTGTATTGTTGTCGCTTCCAGTGTAAACACTCAAGTTTTCGCCATCAGATTCAAAGCAAGTCCAACTGAAAAAAGAAGCGACAAGTACCCAAGACACTCAAAACACATTTACCCCATATTTACCTACAATTCACGAGCATGTGTACTCCAAGGGTTGCACCTGTCCTCCCAGAGGTGCGGGCGGGGCTGACTCGACTTGTTGACACCGGAATGATAAATATACCATTCTCTGCTCTAAATGATTAATCTTCACAATGCCAACCAAAAATATACCCAGATCCGACTGCACATGTTAATCCTTACAGAACCACGGAGCCACAAAGTGGCACTTGGACGATTTGAAATGAATAAAACAGGATGAAGAGTTGCGTTTTTTCATCAATTTTTTTAGGGTTCTTTGCATAGGTTTGCACCCAATGTTAGTCAAAATTTCCTCACTGAGGTATTATTAACTTCTCAATAAATAAAGATGCTAATTAAACGGATCACAAAAGATGCCTTTTTAATGTACTTCGGCAATTTACACCTCACTCTATTTGAGCTGCACTAATGAAATGAAATGAAATTAACTAAGTCTAATTTCTACTGACTTGAAAATTTTAAAATTTTGTAAAATTAAACTATTTAATTACACCTATTTAAACTTTGGGCCTATAAGGCTATAACCATGGTACATTTGAGAAGAGAAGGCCCCCTGGCTCATGAGTTGTCAATGCATGATGGTATATTTCGCGTATGATTTGATAGAACTTTATCTGTAAGAAATAACGAACTGTAGAGTGTTTTGAGTGTGAAGATTTGTCAGTTATTTTTCTCTTTTTAACAAGATAAGGAATAGAAAATTTGTCAGTTATTTTTCTCTTTTTAACAAGATAAGGAATAGAAGTCAACAAGTGCACGAATCTAATTCTTGGAGGCAATCCTGGTCTCATAGAAAAGAGGAATGGAATCGTCGAGACTGGAGAGAGGAATCACATTTTCACATAGTAGCTCATAAGCATCAAATACAGAGGTAAGTCAAGTAAGAGGTAACATTGTGTCACCAAGTGCGACTTTTACTAAAAGATACGCCCTTTTACCAAAGGAGTATCCAAAATTGATGCATGTTGAATGGAATACAGTAGATACCAGGATTGCATTTTAGTTAACATGAAGTAAATTAAACTGCAAGGTTTTCTGGTAGTTGGCTTTACTATGCTCTTTAGGTGTTGAAATATGGGCAACTCGGCTCGTTTGGACGTATAGCGTTGCCTTTCTCCTGGAACATGATACATCTTGTAGCCCACTTTAGCCCACTTTGGATCCTTGTCGATTGAGTATGGCAGTAGACCAAAGTCACATGAACACTGGTTTTAGTATTCAACCGTTATCTTTGCATTGTCCGACTCTCTGTTCTGATCCACGCTCTTCTCAATTGCGCTTCGAATTCTAAATTTATCTATCTATCGACTGACTGAATAGTTTCGCTTGTTTGCGCTTCCCTTGCATTGAGATGGCTGCTCATCCCTCTCTCGTGCTTGCTTTGTCCCTGTCTTCTAAGAATCAGAATGCCAAGTCAGTAAACCTTCGAAAACTTTGATCACAACAGTCAAATAGTTCTCCCCGGAGATGCTGAAGCACGTCAGGCAGTACAGGACGTCATGTTCCTCAGAACTGCAGGTACGTCCACCCAGTCACACAGAGATCCGTTTTGGGGAGGCTGGCATCGCGGACAAAGTGCGTTAGGTACAGTAGATACGGATTCAATTTGGTCGACAAGTGCTTCAGGAATTCAACAGACAATTCTACCTGTTTTTCGACTCGTGCAGATTTAACTGCTGAATTGATTACAATGGCAGCAGTAGTACCCCGGAATTCATTCGCTTAGCCAATGAATCCATGGATCACCAATGGCGTGCTGACGGTGTCACATCCACTAATACTGGTTCTAGGCCCTCACCTCGGCCAAGTTTTCTTAGAGTACTTGTATGCTGACTTTTCTGGCTGAGTAGCTTCAAATAACAGGAATAGAGATTCTCAATCAGTGGAATGCCAGAGCGACCTCCTTCTGCTCTAAGTACCGCAAAGAGTATCGGCATGAGCACTCCAGTCTTCAATTTGCTGTAGTTGGTTCGCTCTTTCAGGTGCATTTCTCACCTTGAGTGAACACCCTTGAAGTAAAAAATGTCTCAACTTTCATTGGTTGCTTCTCAAAAGGTGTGGTGGTTTTGAGTCATGGAAGCGTTCATTCAAAACCATTTTTTTAAGTCTCTTTGAAGACATCTTGTAAAACCTTTTTTTAGGTGCGAGAGAACAAATTTTTTTGTTCTGAACAGATTTCAGGAGGAAGTGACCTTTGAGAATGAAGATTCAATTACACAAACAACCAGACAGTAATACATGGGAACCACGAATCACCTCTTGCTTGCGGTTACATTAAAAATGTTAAGGAGAGAAATTATTAAAATAAGTGAAGGTCCTACAGTTCATTTCATAGCAGTCTACTAATATGGCCGGAAAAGACCTACGCTCTCAAGACCTAAGAAACTTTCTATGATGGCCTTCACAGAGTAGTAAGTGCCCCCGACTCCCACAAAAATACCAACACACAGCAAGGCTCCAACAAACAAAGCCTCTCGCCAGGATAAGTGACGTTGATAGATCTTCAAGTAGCAGAGGCAAGGCAGGACGATAGACACTGTGGAACTGAGGAAGGAACCAATGAAGGCCATGAGAAGACCGAAAAACGGAACCGCAAGTGCAACGATAACTGTGCTCGCGACAAGGAGAGTCCTCAGGATTGTGCCCCAAATCCTTATGTCCTTACTGGAGCCTGTTATCGAGGGCGGCAAAAACTCCTCCAGTGCCACAGCCACTGGTGTCAGCGTTATGGCGTATTTTGCAAACGGGTTGAAAAGAGTCCCCCAAATTGCAAAATGGGACGCAGGAATTTCCGGCGGCCAGTTCAGCGTGATTTGTGACTGCACCTCGTCTCCAAACATCGAGTAGCCCATTGCAGCAATGCCTCCATACATGATGGTACACAAGATGAAACAAATGACCAGAACCTGCATTCCATGTGCATTCATTCCATGTTAGCAACACTAGGGCACAGTATCCACGACAACATGGCTATGAATTGTAATATGGAATGCACAAAAGTGACTCTATGGCAAGTGCCCCTCTAAGTAGAATCCTCAAAGGTTGAAAGTTCAAGAAAATCATATTCAACAATGATCTTAGAATGGCACTGCGCCTATACTAGGCATAAGAAAGTCTCTTTTCGCCACAACATGCTACTAATATTGCTTTTAGCACAAAAACTCTTCCTCATTGAACACCATAAATGTCTACAATTTTGAACCATTGCTATGCCTCTCTCCTTGGGATAGAGATGATGAATTCAGGACTTTGAACATGTTATTGCAAAGCTAGACAAAAACAAAGCAAATAAATGGAAAGTGATGTCTGCTTACATGTGAAAACTGCGAGCGGTTGCGCATGGAACCGTAAATGCTGGGGAAGACAGCATGCCCACAGTAGCAAAATGTGAAAAGGCCCACGGCCACAGGAATCCCGTCAAAGTGGACGAGGGAGCCTTGGTGATGAAACCCCACCCCCTCGAGGAGCCCAATCCAACCCACAGTCATCACAATTGTGAACGAGGCAACGACCCCCGTGGCGGAGACGTAAGACAAGATACTGAGATCCCGAAGCCACACGGTGGGCAACATGACAACAGCAGATAGAATCACAAAGACTTCGTGGGGTGTCAAGGCAGTTTGCCCAATTGTCATGCCAGCAAACGGGAACAGATGGGCCAAATTGTCGCCAGAGAGGATCAGAAACTCTATGGCCACGGCATAGAGTTCTAAATACAACAGAATGGATGTGACCCACCGGCCCCAATTCCCAAATGCGGCTTCCCCCACATCTGGGTAACTGCGGATGTGAGCGTGTGAATCCAAACAGCGACGAAGCAGAATGGCTGTGAAGCAACAAACTAAGGCAAAGACCACAAGAAGCGTCAGGCCCAGCCATCCCCCCTTGGCTGCAGCATAAGGAGTTGATAGAATTCCAACACCTGCAAAGCATACATGGTCATAATCTCATCAGATTCAACATTCAAGGACAGCTGCAAGTTTGTGGAAACTCGATCCTTCCGGACTGCTTTAGATTGCACAGGTTAAACCAACAAGTTTGAAATAACATACTCAAAGTTTGAACTAAGGACTAAGGTATGTGCACCCATAATGTTTGCTGCCGGAAATGTGAAACATACATTTGGAACAAAAAGCGACACTAGAACCTCTGTTGATGACACAAGATGTATATGATCAGAACAAGAGGGATCTGGGAGATCCTAGTGTCGATTTTTGGTACACTTGTACACACTGCTTTGAAATTTCCTAACTTGTTCGTGCTCATACGGTGTCCAAATAATGCATGCAAAAGTGTGAACATTTGAATCTGAAATATTTTGAACATCCCATGTAAGAGCCGTGCATTCTTGTTTGTAACAAGAGTACACCAGTACTTTGACAAGGTACACTACTGTAGTACCTGGACAAGTACTAGCTAGCGTAAAGTTGACATTGGACTTTCAGTACCTGCGCTAGTGACATCGAAAAATTTACGAGGTGAAACAAGTAATTTTCGATCCTGTCACCAATATCAACCAGCTACACGATTTCAAGTCTAAATTCGTGCCGGGTTTCAAAGAAAAGATTGGAGTTCTTCTTATATGCACGCTCGCACAAACTGCTCAGACTACTTAATCAACGAAGCCTGTAATTGGCTATCCAAAGTACACATGGACAATAATAAATTCACCTCGGTGTGGCAGGGTACTAAGACAGACTCTAAATTCAAGTTTAAATTCATGTCTGCTCAGAAAAAAAGACCGAAGTTTTTCTTGCAACTGTGCTTACACAAACTCCAGACTAATCAACATTGCCTATGCGTGGCTATCCAAAGTACACCCAGAGTCACAATCACAATTTCGATACATAACTATTGATTGGAAAGATCAGAAAACGCATTTCTAATCCTCAGATCCACTTTTCCAACAAAAGTGAGGCAAAACGAGCCAGGGTGCACAAAAGGCAAAGCAATGACGTTACCTGCAAGAACATTCATGCCGTTGAACAAAGCTTGAAAGAAGGAGCTGCCCTGTTCTCTGCTCTCGACCACATCATCAGCGATCACATCTTCGCATAATTGACGAAGATCGAATTTTCCCAGCAGAGACTCCAGGTTCTCATTATACTTCTTTCCTGCTTCTGTGCAAGGGGATGCACCGGATTCAATTGCAGTAGTCGCTACAGTTTCCAGTAGTCCGGCATAGTCGTCTCTTCGTTGTGAGAACAGGGCCATGGCTCGACCAAAGCTTTGTGGCCACAGAGGGGAGCCCGTGACGGCAGGCGAAACGCACACAGGTAAAGATTCATCAGCACTCAGCGAATCCGAGTCCGAGTCCGGGTCCGAGTCGCGTGGGAGGCCCATGGCACCAGCTAGAGTCTTGCCAAAAAATGCAACAACTCACATTCAAATGCTGGAGACGGTACTCTCTCTGGCTTCAAGTTGGACTAAACCTTTAAACCCTGCGGACACGCAGTTATGTCGATGGCTGGCGTTCTCAGGGTACTCCACTATTCTTGATTCTCCGTCAATCTTTTCCAACGCGCCCAGTCTATTGTGTTCCCGACCTAACAAGAATGGCCGATATGTGCGCAGAGTACCGATGGCGAGAGCTTTAACTGATCCCGAAAGAAAAAAGCTATAAACGAACTCTGCAGGAAGAGAACACGACACACCTTGATTTCAGATACTGTAATTATGAAAAAGAATCAACAGAACTCCCTCAGGGATCGGGAAATGCAATGCCTTCACATAATGTTGTTCAAGTCTTAGCTACAAGTGTTGGAGGTTTCCGGAGGAGATGACATCAAGCTCGACGTTTACATGCACTCTCACGGATGATAAGCAGCGAAGACCATCAACTTCATCTTCTTCCTCTCCTATCTGTCTGTTTACTACACCACCTTTTCTTCAGAGATGGTGGGGTTTAAGCAATTGGTAGACGTAATGCTCACGCATATTGCACAAGTCTCACTCTCTGCGTGACTGCAATCAGCTGTTGGAAAGCTTTGTTGCAACTACTCGAAATAGCGCTAGCTCGTGACTAAAACGATCGATGGCCACGGATTGTCCGGACGCACCCTTATCATAAGAATCTCCGAGAGTACTTATTAAACAAAACAAAGCAACCCAGATTCCCTTCAACAACAACAACACGCACACCTAACAGAACACACGCAAGAAACACCCACCTTGCTCCAAACCTGCGAATTCAAACATAAACACCTTCGACAGATAAATCAAAACATCAGCTGTGCAAGAAATCTTGCAGCTCACAAAGAATAGTTGCAACGTATGGTGGACCAGAGATTGCATCAACTCCTGCAGATTGGACGCTGCATTCCATGGACTGATTACCTGGAGGATTTACAAGACGTAAGTGGCGGCGGAGGATATCAGAGCTTTTCTTGTTTCTAGAGTGTGGAGGTTGTGAGAGAATTTGGCTTGGGAGTACTGCGGCTTTTGAGCTCCCTGTTGAGGCCTAAGCTTATATATGATTAGTTAAGGTTAGTTTGCGAGGTTTTGGATCTCTTCGTCCAAGCACGGACGCACCATCCTCTCCCACATTCTTCACGTTTTCTTTTGCTTACCTGTCCAGGATTTAATTAATTTTGGACTCATCAGACAGGGAATATCGATTCCGGTCCTGTTTTGACCTTTTCAGTGGACATTTGGGGCCAGAAACGCCCATGCAATCCAGGCTGCCTTTCATCATGCCATGTTTAGAATATGGGTGACATCAGGATTTCATGTTTTTCACTGTTGGCTTGAGCCGCTCGACTTTACTGTGTGTAGGAAGCCAATGATAGAGAGAGTAGTGACGGCCTGGTGGAACAACTAAATAGCAGGAGAGAATCTGTAAAATCCTAAAAGCTTCTTAGAGTATTTATAGGTGACGGTAGTTGTCAAGCTTTGTGTAGAGATCGTTCAGCAACTACCGATTTCGTTCCACAAGCCAGGTCTTCAGCATTTTAAGAAAACCTACTGAATATCAACTACGAAACAAAGAGTAAAACGTCATTGCAATATACTGATCGCCTTTGCTCTTGACATCTAACTTAACTGAACTTATTCTAAAGTCCCTGAATGCCATGTTTGAATGCATGGTGTAAGAGCTTCTCCACCGCCCACTCGAACTCTCCCGGAACCGGGTACTGTGGCGTGAATGCGTCGCTTTTGAGCTCCACCGCGCAGCCGCTACAGGCTTTCCAGGTTTTGGGGGTAACGCTACATCCCTGCGTCCACGGTATTTTCACGGTGTTTGGAGAGCACGCAACAGTTCACGCAATGACTAAAAATCATTGACTCGCGAGGAATCCCGAGGAACCTTCCACTCCGCTTGTCATTTTACCGCTTGGATGTCTTCGTTCGTAAAGCATGTTCATTCACCTCTCTGCCCTGAATCTCACCCTTGTGTGATTTCACAAAGTGTAGACTGGAGACACTAGTAAATTTGACATTTGGAATTGGTTTAAACGAAATGGAGCAGAGTAAATGATGGAGCAGAATACATTTTTGTAAATGCTGGCAAGCTGAAGTGGAGCAGAATAGTAACCAGAGAAGTAATATAATCTCTGGTGAATTCATGTCAACCGCTCTGATGTGATTACAAGTAGACGGTTTATGAAGGCTAAACAATATTAATATTATGCTAATTGCCCAAATGAGCTTCGAGTGCATTGTGTCTTCTTGTCTGAGGCTATTCTGAGGCTTCTGAATTTGGAAGGGATCAAGGTTTCGGGTAGAAATCTTCTTCAACAGATCGAATGCACGCATCATGAATTCAGAGGAAGTGAGCCCCATTCACTTCTTTACTTGCTGAGGTGACCTGATTGTGTCACTCCAAACAATTTGCATAAAAATTACATATGGATTTTGAGAATGTAAACCGACTCAGCATTTTGGAACTTGCTTTGGTTTTGGGGAGCACTTTCATAAGGTAACTGGCTGATAAAAATTTACAGGATTCCACAAAACTGAACATGATTTGAATTAACCGAGCACCAGTTAAGCTAATTACGAGGTATTTAGTACCTAGTAACTTGAAGCCACAATTGGCAGATGCTCTTTCAGTTCCCAAGGTTCATCGGGGGAACAATGACGGAAACGCAAATCTAATAAGGTTTTGAAGCGGTTTGATGCGTGCATGCGGTGGAGTGGTTTCGTGAGAAGCGGAGAGCTCCCTGAACAAGTCGCGCAACTGAAGTCTCCAAAGTGGATTTCACGGGAGCTATCAAGTGAACGCGGTGGAGGTGCTCTAAGGCTGCAGTTTCGTGCTCACGTGAAAGAACATGTGCAGGAAGCGGTTTAGTAGCTTTGTCGTGAACAGGTGACAATCCACGGCTTCGAGTCTGACCAACTGAACATTTGGGTATCAGAAATTTATGGTTGGATGGAAAAAAGGGTTGTCTGTCACTGGCTTGGAGCTTTTTCACTAGAATAGCAATTTGTCTGAGCAAGGCTGTCCTGCACTCCTGCCCTACAAACTGGGTTCTTCACATGGTGGCCGAGCCAGAATTGAGTCGCAGTCCACCAGGGCTGCTGCTCTTTTTATTTTTATTTTTATGAAATAATTGAAACGGGAGGTTTCTGTCTTTTTTGTTTTTTTATGAAACAATTGAAACGAGGGGCTGCTGCTCTTTCAATATTTGCCCAGCACGGACAGAGAGAGAATTAACTCCTACGGAGTACCAATTTTGGTTGGTGCACAAGCAGAGTCTGTTCTCTAAGAGTCCCTTGTTCGACCCAAAACTCAAGATGAGTGACGTCGTAGTTACATATTGTACTTTGGTCAAAAGGGAGTCCCTCGGGCCTGGTTTTGAAACAATCATCGACAAAAAAGTGGCTTTTGTATTCGTTTTGAAATGTTTCAACTTACTCGTCTTAGTTCAATAGTGAATATGGCTTGCCAAGCACCACATTTACAGTAGGTTGCAAAGTCAAAGCACTAATCACTATTCAATTATGCATGTCCTAACTGCACAAACTTTGAACAAGCAACAAACTCCTTATCCTACTTCTAGGAGATTTTTTATTTCCCTTTGGACTACCTTCTACGCAAGTGAATGTCGTTTAAGGATTAAAGTAGGGAGAGAAAGAAGGGGGAAGGGGGAATTTGAAGATGTAATGGATGAGTGTGGAGGTGAGTAAGTGATTTTTTTTCATTATTTTTAGGTAGTGCAAAAAGCAATGTACAATAAAGTGGTGAAGCTATTCACATCCTCTAACATGGACAAAGCATACAAAATGTGGATGAAAATGAATATATTCATCCAAAAGTGCGTAAAATCGTCTATAATAGAGTAATATTGTTTCTACATTACGTAGCAATTGAGCGATTTTATTCATTGAATTCATTGTATAGTAAGTGAATTCAATGAATTGTATTTTGTAGTTTAGACAGGGGAGGTGGGTAGAAGTCATGTGAAAAGGGTTGCATAGAGGTAAAAGATATTTGGACATAATTTAGCTATGCAAGTGTAATTAGTGGTATTAGGACACTTCCAACATTCATCTATTAGCTAGATGTCTCTTTTGTTCAATGACTTTTGTGTATCAATGCAATTTTTGAGTGATTTCTATTTCACTCATAATGCTACTCATCTATAGTTGAAAGATCTAAAACCGTTCAATTAAGTTGATGTGCAAAGATAGAGTCTAAATTGCAATTAGAAGTTATTTTTACTTACAAACAAATGATAATCATAATTTTCAAATAAGAAAATATATTTTTTGGAGATTTTTTTGTGCTTTTTGTGAATTTTCAAAGTAAAGACTTGAAGAAACTTTTAACTGCTCAGTAGACTATGTTTTTAGCTAAACAATATCTACTTGGTTCCATGGCTCCAGCTTATCAATGCAACTTTAGACTCATTTTAAATTTGTGAGAAACACTATTTGTCTACTTTCAATCAAATTTGTAAAAAAAGTGAAGAACCAATCAGCTTCTGGGTGATTGCACGAAACACTTGCCGGTTTTGTTGCGTTTTCAGAGTTCTCATGCTTTTTTTTTTGGAGTACTTTAAAATTAGAAAATCAAATTTTAATTTTTTTTAATAATATAGTCAATGTATACACCTATAAGAAGAAGGTAACTACCAAAGGAAAATCATAGAAAAATTCTCTAAGTAGGAGAACTAAAAAAGTGTCAAATCTCAAGAAAATACATACTTTGATGTTTTAATTAGAATTTTTTTAATAAATAAAATAAAAATTGGCCATTTGCAACAACTCTATGGAGATGGTCATTCACCAAAAGAACCATCCAAAATATACTTTACATGTTTCAAAATGCAAGTTGAATGAAGCTCACTTTGTAGACTTCTACACCACACAAAATTAATTATTTTTAGAATTCCATTGTAAAGTAGCTACAAGTCTACTAGAAGACCATCTCCTCCAAATTTTGGCTCAAAATTCGTTTTTTGGGGTAGTAAATGGTACTAAAACCCCCCAAATTGAATTATGTGACATAAAATCGGGGGCCATTTTTAAATAGTAAATTTTTTTGAAAAATTCCAAAAAATTAGAGAAGGCTTATAATAGTCATGAGCACCTTGCCTATGAATTTTGAGTTGTTTGGATCTAGAATGCAATAGTTATGGCCAAAAAACAAATCAAAACGTAATGTGTGACGGAAAATAGTACAGGTGTTTCATGCAATCACCCTTCTCCAAACTATTTTTGGGTGCTAAATTCATGCAAAACGAAGGACCAACTAGCATCTCAACCTATTCGCAACATTTTTCTTTTTCTTTTTGAAACACATTCGCAACATTTTTTGTACATCTGTAGAAGCAAATACACGCAGCTTTTTATTAATGTGCACATAATATTCTTTTGCTGGTGCGTTGGAGTCAAAATCACGAGCATGAGTGAGAAGGCCTGTCGGTGCAAAAAAAGAAAAAGAAAAACACTAGATTGGCAAATAATTGATAACAGATGAACTTGGCCAGTCAAGAGTCTTGTGTCGATTTCATTTCTATTTGGGTGTCAGTCCCATTATTCTTTTTAATTTTTTAATTTTTTTTCCATCACAACTGAAATTTTTTAAAGCACTGCAGGAGAGGTACAAATGTCAAGCGAGAAATTAAACTCACCGACAGTAGCTGTATTCGCATAATATTTTAGATTCTATTTTAGTAGTGGAGGCTGGAGAGGGTGCATTTCTGCACTTGTTAAAAAGTTTTATTTATCACAGGGAGACTACTCTCATTATATATTTTTTAATACGAATTATTAACTCAAGTAGCAAGAGCTACTCTCATTCCTTTTCACAAAAACATTCCAAAGCAGCTGAGTCACTATTAAAGTCCATTCACACTTAGAATTAGTAGCCATTTCAGAAAAAGTCATTCAGGCACCCAAAATCCATGCAGAAATTATCATTTTTTTTAGCATCCTCCTTGCATTGAATGATGCCAACTCGTCATTCCTAATGATTTAAAGGTTGGTGGCAACAATGGGATTCTAGAAATATCTACTCCCAACCTAAATATCCACAATTAAGAAACTTCATAGCACCCAAGTGGTCACCAAATCCATCGTCAACACGATTGTATAAGGTGCAACAAGTATAAGGTGCCTCATATGGGCAAGGCCAAGTTTACTAAGAGAGAAATGCTCCTTGATCGCTTGCCACTTGCCCCCATAAGGTCATTCACTACGGCCAACGCTTACTAAATGGTTGGAATCAGTAAGCGGAGCTTTTTAGTGGGACACAAATTGTGCCTGATTTGGAGGATTTTAGAGGGACAGAGGGAGTATTATTTACGAGGCAGTTTCATTTGCAAGTATAAAGATGAAAATAGCCATGTCTCTGCCCTCATGCAATGAAAACCCAAGCAACACAGATTATTATAATTCATACAATATCATTTTTGTGAATTTGTGCTCTTGTGTAAGGTAGTCTACTCTAAAAACGAGCGGCCTCTTCAAATCGACCCTATATTTAGGTCTCAAATGTACACTGGATGGTCCTTAAATGGACCTCTCAAGCCATTGAGAGAATTGAGAGAAAAGCATTATTTATTGCAAGAACCAATCATTGGCCTTCATTTACTCAAATCACTTTAGAAGTTGCAAGTGGTCAGATTTTGGAAGACCTTGGGTCACAAATAGGTGCCTACAACAGGGTTTTTTTAAAATTCATAAGTGATTCAAAAATGATTCAAAAAATATGAAACCACTTGTGTTAAGTTCCGCATCCATTTTTCTTTCTCTGAAAAATGATTCAAAAATATTTCTATTCATGGAAACCTGTGAAAAAGGCAGACCAGCCCTTAAATGGTTGCTTTTAGAGCATACTACCTTACCCAAACCTTGGCAGCTGTGACAGTTGTGAAGAAATTGACTTTATAAGGTGTACAATACTGATGAATACGTCCTGCGTCCGTCACGAAATGCGAAAATGATGTCATTTCGTCGTTGTCAAGAGCTTTCACATTCTGACGGGCACTGAAAACGTTCTCAGGATATTCATGACACGTTCAGGGCAGAATTTCGGGCGTGCTCAACTGTGTCCACGAAGTCATCACACAATTGCAAGCTCCAGAACAGAACACAGATGCCGGAAATTGGAAGGGAAAAATACGTGAAGGATGCTGCACTCACTGATCCCCAGCGTGCACTCTGTGAGAAGCTTCGGCGTCGGCGGGTTTGCAGCTGCCCGTGCAAGTTAACGACTTCGAATCCTTGGTCAAACTTCATAATCTTGCGATCCATTGTGCATTTTCGATTCTGAATTCCTGAGTACCTGCCATTCATGTCTTCTCTTCCAGATCTAACGGCTTCATTGAGGCGCAACGAGGAAAAATTCTCTACTGTACAGAATTTCCTACTTCCGACTTTCATGAGCCGTTCCGTCTACATGAATGAATGCATACGCTTAAGATTTAAAACACATACCCAACCCAAATGAAGTGACAATGCCAATGTCAAAATCATAATCTAGACCCGACTGGTAGCAAAAAAAATGTGATACCCGCATACAACCTGGCAATATGTACTTCGGCACGGAAAAGACGATTGCCAGCTACCCTACATGAACCCTAAACTCTCATCGAACACTTCCAAAAAGTAAATGATCAAATTCAGTACTTCGATTCAGATGGCAAAAAAGTGCCCTAAATTCACAATATTATCAACTGTACCAAGAACAGCTTCATAGATCTCCACATATAACGACTTCCTATTTACTTAAGAGGAGAACACTGACTAGAAAACAACAGTGTCAAGCATGGTCCCCAGGGTCTGCACAATGTTGGAGGACATCAGATTAGAGACATGGTCTTCTAAGTGCTTCTTTGCATCTTGACGTCCCACATTGGCAATTGCCAGCTTCTCAGGACTGAGCTGGTCCTCCTCTTGCACAGCCTTGTTGTACTTAATTGCCAGGTCCAACATTTCCTACAACCATCCCACAGGAGGTAAGTGGAGAAACATTTGTTTAGGACCACAACCACAGCACTGAAGATCAACTTTCGCAACTGATACAACACGTAGCAAACTATGGAGTCACTCTTGCTGGAGCCCACTAGAGAGCTCTACAAAAGCTCACCACCCACCATCGCCATTATAAAAAATGAAAAATACTACAGTGGACTGCAGCTCACTGTAGCTCTTTCGCTAACTGAACCTTCCCTTATCCCCAAATAAACAATAGCTTACTCCGCACGAAGCTGGATACTTAGTCAAGGAAACTAGACATCTGGAATGAAGTAAAACAGTTTTCTTCTCTATGATGCCGTCAGGTTTAGCATTTTCAGCTTGTTTCCTGGTGCAGAGCACTCAAAGCCACTGCGCAGTGTATTAACTCATCATCCGGCATCATGCCACCTTCACAGGTGTAGGACACAACTCCATCAGACTAATACTGAGGAACTATAATCACAGTAAGGGCTCACCTTCACAGTAGCCTCATTTGTTTTGCCATGCTCGTCATAGCGCTGAAGTGTCAGTCCATCAGTCCACTTCTTCTTATGGAGGTTCAGAAGCATTTTCTCTTCTAGTTCGTTCTTCCGATAGTTGATTCCAATCGAATAGTAGTGTCGGTTCAATCCATGGATTAAAGCCTGGCCATAAAATTAGGTCAGCATCAACTGATCTTAAGAAAAATCTCGCCAACTATGTCAATACAATCTGCGTGCACTAAAACATGTAATCAAGGGCAAGGCTGTATGCAACTCAGTCTGTTACTGTCTTGCTAAACTAGGCTTTGCACATACACAGAAAAAAGGAGAATGTTGGCATGTAAATACCTGAATAGAAGGCTTGTTGAGATGGCCAACGTTCGATGTGGTCTGCCTGGGCTCCTGACCCAACATCATTGTCTGAGGGTTGATCAATCGGAAAGCATCTATCACAACCTTACCTTTAACACTTTGGATTGGATCCACCACTACTGCAACCGCCCTTTGGTTCAAAGCTTCAAAACTCTGAGCATCCACCAGGATTGCAATTTAGAATTCCAACGTAAAGCCATTCATGTAAAAAAATTGCAAATGACTTCACAGATTCAGTCGAATACTATCTCCCATGAATACTTAAGTGAATACTCCACAAAACTATGCACAAGATCTGAGGCCTTGCAATACCCTCAACACTTCAACATGTCATAACAAGGAAGCAAACCTGACCATCTGCAAGCTGACTAATCAGAATTAGCACGACAGTCAGCCTGGCAATTAACCATTACGACACGGCCGTCAACCGTTGCACATTCAAGACGCAAAATGCAAGCGCCAAACAGAGTACAAGGCTATATTACCTGTTGAGTATTAATATCCACGCCAGACAACCAGCAACCAAATCCTGGATGGGAATGATACCAGCCCACTACCATCTCTGGCCTGCCAAGAAATACAGGAAAAGAGCCCCATTGTTAGACAACATACTGATCACTAAGAAATTAGACATCATTTACACGACACACACTACATGTCTAGACAGAAATCATCTACATAAAAAGTCCTACTCTACATATACACAATTCAACCACTCACGACATAAAAAACAAGTAGAAATTAGAGGCAACATGCAAAGAGTCCGACCGGCCAGTTTGCTTGAGCATATCAAGCATCTTCGTTTGGAAGACAGGGTCAACTGCTTCCACACTCACGCCCGTTCCACTTTGAGGCATAGCAAACACGTCCACAACGCGAACTGTGTACTCATCGACAAAATCTCCGAGCATCAGTCCCATCACTTCCATTGGCACACCAGCTCTCCCTGCAGTAGTCATGTCCAAGTTCAAGTCAGCTCAAAGCGAAAACCTTACAAAACTAGGAGATATCATAACGAGCCCACATCAAGACGGGGCAGACAAAGATAAAAAAATCAATCCCACCCACAAACTCACATATAAATGAGAAGAGACAGAAGGATTTGTTCATCTAATTGAATTCAAAAAATCCATTCCAATCAGCTGCTCATTTCACGGTGAAAACCCTAATTTCCGACAAAGAACGATGTTAACACAAATGTTGCCGGGCTAGGCACACCACGTAAGCGGTGGAAGCAAATACGAGTTTTCAAGTACGAAACGCCCTCGGGCAGATACGAGGGTATATCTAATCAACATGATCGAGGAAACCCTAATCGGTTCGAAAACGGGCAAACACAAAAGGCAGTGCACAAAAATGATCAGCATGCTCCAGAAAGTATCCAAGTACCGTGTTTGAGCATTTTGAGCAGCGCCAAAGAGGAAATATAGACTTGTTCCGAGGAATCGACAAGCGGCGAGTCAGGGTGCGGTCCTCCTCCCGCACCGCCCCCGGCGAAAATCCTGTGCAGCCTTGAATCCATGGTCTGTGACTACGCACAACGACGTCCCGTTGATCGAAGCCCCGACTCGAACGAGCAACGACGCAAATGAGAAACCCCACACACGATCCAAGCAAGCTCGGAAGATTGGAGAAGACGAAACACGAAGACACACCCTTCACCACAACGAAGCAGATTTTGAGGTAGAACTGGCGTGGAGAAAGAGGCATCCAAGTGCAACAGCGTTCATCCATTTGGATGCTAATCATCCCAATGAAAAGGGGAAAAAAAAACCATTGCAACAATATTAAGGCAGTATTGCAATACTGCGTAACCATTGAAACTAAGGTAAAGTGGTAAACTACCCCATTATGGACAAAATGGGAGCAAGCCCATTGCGGGCAAAATTGTAATGGTGGTGTACATTTCAGAACTTATATTGCATCAATATTGTTGCAATGGGTATTTTCCTGATGTAAACTTGATTAAGGTAGAATTATTCATTGTCATTATCCTTCCAATTGCAAGGCTTAGAGACGGCTTCCATGTGGAATCGGGGTCAATTATGTTGACCAATGATTAGTGGGATCGGGATTTTAAAAAAAACAAGTTCCCATCCGACCGATCATCAGTGGATATCTCTAGCCTCTGACTCCACATGGAAGTCAACACTTACGAGGGATTTGTTTTGCATTTGAAGTCATGCAAGAGGGTAATAATTATCAACAATGTTATGAAAATGTTTGAAGAATTGATAATGTACTAGAATGGTGGTATGTGCACAGAGAGGAAGGTGTGACCACAATTCTTAATCTTTGGACAAAATCCAACTTCAGTACAAATGAAATACATTATAGTTTGTGTAATTTTTTTCAATTTGTATAGATTTTTTTAATTAATATGTAGTAATTAATAAGAACAAAGATTAGTATTTATTTAGGGTTGGCCTAGCTTGAAGGCTAAGTGGGAACCAAAAAAGCTTTGTTATACAAAGGTGTATGCCCATTGAACAAAGCAGAGGATTGTCTTCCAATCAACCTCTGATTTAATTTAAATTGGAGGGCATGGCATGAATTTCAATTGGACATTGTAGCTATCATGCGGTATAATAGTTGCTCCAAATTTTCAAAAAATAATATTCTTTGTGAAAACTTTCATATAGGTTTGCAATCTATTACATTTAGGTGGTTGTTTATAATTTTAATCAAATCTCCTATGTTGACCAAAATCTGAAGTTGCCTTTAACAATTGATGAATATTTTAAAATTGAGTGATAATGAATATTACTTTTCTTTGATTTTTTTTCCTATCATTTTTACCACATGACTGATTGTCATTTGTTTCTTCAAAATCTCACTTCTTAGTGCCAGTACTATGTACAAAACAATACATCTCATGGACATTATGAATGTTCTATAGATTTTGGTTGAATCATGAAATCATTCTATACTAGTAAAAAAGATTTGTAGGGTTTCCTCGTTATTCGACATCAATTCTTCCTTCAAAAGTTTTGTTATTCCATTTTTTGTTGCAATGTTTCTCCATTGATGACCTAAAAACACCATGTGCATTATTTGCAACCATTTTGATAAACTTGTATCAATTAGTGCTTGTATAGCATTTTGTGAACTATTGCTATTATTCTGATTTACTCTCAACAAACAAAGAAGCTTATAGTATCCATACTATTTGCATCGATTATTGTGTGATATTAAGTGACCCATTGTACTTTATAAAAACTTCAAGAGACTTTAGCAGAAAAATTTCAAATAATCATGTTGCAAGAATTTTCTACAAATGGTGGCATCTTCAAAGGTTGTATGCAAATTAATTTGGAGGATCAAGAAAACATCAACTGTTATTTGAAGTCTTAATACACTTATTGGAGATGGATTGGAGCTTGGAGGTCTTAAGAATATACATTAAAGGTATGAAAGGAATTACATCAAACTACCTTGGTTTTAAATCCATTCAAAATCAAATCACCAAAAAAGCTAATAACATACTTGGATTGATTTTTGATAGAGTATAATCAAGTGCACCACCTACTGATCTTATTTTGGTTGTTGCTATGAAGGGCCATTTACAACAGGTGATCAATCATCCTTCAATCTACTTCATGAGCCATACATTGTCCATCTCATAGATACTTATGTGAATGCATCTTATTAGTAGTTTCCAAACTTTCTCATTTATGGTCATTAATTGCTCCTAACATCATAGTAATTTGTTCAATTAATAAAAGAGAGATCAAATGATAGTATAGCAATCTTGCAAACATAGGCATTGCTTTATAAAAAACATCTTTCATGAGATCATGTAAATTGGGTTTGTTATCTAAAAGACAAAGGATCCATAGTTAAAAACAACAAAAGCAATCAGTTGCATTATTAAAATATAAGTCAAATAAATTTTTTTTAATCAACTAAAATATTGTTGAATATTAGTATGTTGATAAAAAATTAAAGAAAATTAGACAAATGAAAGCCTATATAACCTACCCAAAACTGCAACTAATAATTGATTTCCAATATTGGCTTCTTAGTCCTTCTACTAGAGCTGTAATTTTTAGTTATCTCGTGCATAACTAATATTTAAATTGAAGATTTTTGTTGGGTCTTGTAAATCTTTTCAAGGAATGAGGTTGGATGGGCCAATTTTCAGAAGGAGGTTCTTCAAGGAATGGAAGATTGTACTAGTATTGGTAATCTTAGATGCCAAGATAAGACACTTGCTTTACACCTCAAGGGTGGTGCTATTGCACTCATCATGGGATGTAGTGCTTTTGGTGTGGCATTGCCATTGGTTGGTCGCCGCATGCAATGGCTCAAAATCGATGGCAATGTCTTCTTCATTGCAAAAGCCTTTGCAGCTGGGGTCATTCTTGCCACCGGCTTTGTACATATGCTACCAAGTGCAATGGAATCATTAAGGAGTGAATGCTTGCCGCGCTTCCCATGGCATGAATTTCCCTTCACCGGGTTCATAGCTATGTTGGCATCGTTGGTGACTTTGGTGATTGATTTTGTAGCAACTGAATTTTATGAGCTACAACATGAACATAGTGATTCAAAGGTTTTAGAAGGAGGAGCAAATCCTGAACTTACTACTGATATACCTGCTCATGCCCGTAAGTTTAGAACTCAATATAATTTTTTAACAATTCATTAGCATATTTGCAATTCACCACATCTTAAATGTTACTAGCTATGTTAGGTTAGTTGATGTCATTTTGCTCGTCAGTGCTAGAAAGTAATCTAAATTATATAAATTATATGAAGATGAATCAAACTAGAAATATCCTCATGAAATTTTATGAATTTCTTTATATCAGAGATGTTGTACAAATCTTTCACGGCATGCGGACGTGGTATTTACTCTGCAAAGCACTCACCTTGTCGACTTTTCAATAGGACTTGCTCAAACTTTGCTTCCGGTAAGTTATTAAAGAGTTTTATTGAACAACTAGAAAGTTAACAACCCCTCAAGGAATAAAGATTCACAGATTTAAAATGACCAATTTGGTTGATAATATTGTAGGAAGACATATCTTATATGAGCCAAATTTTATATCACTAGTTAGAATTAGTGAAGAACATTGCATGTGTTGGTCAAGAATATATAAAATGTTATAAGCCGCAGTTTAATTCTTGAGTGTATCTTGATTTCTATCAAGATACTCAATGCAAACTCTTCTAAAACAATTAACTTCAATGGTATAAAAATCTAGTGTTGGTTTCTATGTCATTAGTCTATTTATTTTTACAAATGTATTTTTATCACTTTGATGGTGCAGAGAAAGATACATACAATGAGATTGTTATTGGAGAGCAAGCTTTGGTACCCACATTGGAGAAGGCAAAGGAAATGTTATTGGAAGGAGATAAAAAGGTACACACAATAGATATGCATGCACATGCTGAAACACACCACCATAGCCATCTCGAGGGCTCATACAATGAAACAACCCATGATCATGTTCTTGAACATGTAGGGCATTCTCATAAGATTGGAGTTTCCACCAATGAAGTTCTAGAGCACGTTAGACACGTGGTTGTTGCTCAAGTAAGCTCCACACTTAGTCTTTCCTTGTCTTGCTATAAATTCTTAGTTCATACTTGTGAATTATTCCATATCATCTTAAAATTCTCAAAGCGTTTATTGTGCATAAGCTCTAATGGAGATCTTATATTTTTATATTCAGAGCCTTTAAGAAAAATAAATGGAAACTTTTTGGCCTGACTTCATGTGTTGTAAAATGTCTAGGTGCTTGAATTGGGCATTGTTGCACACTCAATAATAATTGGGATTACACTTGGGGTTTCGAAGAGTCCTTGCACCATTAGACCTCTTCTTGCAGCTTTGAGCTTTCATCAATTTTTTGAAGGATTTGCACTTGGTGGATGCATTGCTCAGGTAGGAGTTCATATTTTCTTCATGAAATAATTTTTAAGCTAATCTAACCATTTAGTAGATTACATATGTAGCGAACTCAAGACTCTATTTTCACACAATATATACTACTCGAGATGTAAAGTAGTTGAAAAAGGAATAATCTCGAAAATAATGCTTATATAGGCAGGATTTAGCTACAGCTTAGCAATGGTTATGGCGAGTTGTTTTGCAATTACCACCCCAACTGGCATTGGAATTGGAATTGGCATCTCTTCTAGTTATCATGAGAAAAGCTCAAGGTCACTTATTGTAGAAGGCGTGTTTGATTCCATCTCAGCAGGTATTCTAGTGTATATGTCATTGGTGGACCTTATTGCGGCGGATTTTCTTAGCAAACGCATGCACTGCAATCGAAAGCTACAATTACTTTCCTATGCATCTTTGATTTTAGGATGTTTTGCAATGTCTGCTCTTGCAATTTGGACTTGACTTGTTGAGCTTCCTAATTAACAATTTTGTAGAATTAGAAGAGAAGTTGTTGAGCTAGTCTAGTAAACAAAGGTATGTATTTTATCTTGTATAGTTAGATGCAAGTTATGAATTTTGAATAATACATAAATATTTTTTTCCATTAGAGTTTCTATATTGCATAATGATTGTAGAGAATTTTGGTAGAGAAGATATATCCCTCTACAGATGTATAATTATACATCTAATATTTCATAACAATGACTTTTTGCAATCAAAATTCAAATGGATAATGTTAGCTTATCTTTTATTGTTTTAAATAGGGTCATATTCATCAATGCATAGAGCAAATTTGATTATATAGCCAATTGTGTCATTTTCATCAAAACATAACCAAAGTACTTTTTGTTTGAAAGACACTTTTCTATGCAAGATTATAAGCCCCATTATGATTCATGTAGAAAATATAACCAATCTTGAAAAAATTGAAATCTAAAAATTATTTCAAGCCTTCAATAAAATCAATATCAAAAATGAAGTTTAGCTCCTTAAATTAAAAATAGGACTAAAAATATTTAGAACAAAAAATATGAAAAACAAAATGAAATTGAGATTTCAAACAAAAAATTTATAGATAAACATGCATTCAAAACCTACACACCTAAAAATTGGTGAATATTGACAAAAAAATGAGACAACCATAAACTTTAGAAAGATGGTAAATTTTTATAACTTCTAAATGCAATGTATTGATCTATAAAGGAGTAGTACCATTGCCATGTAGGCAAACTTAATTTTTGAGTTCAACTTAACCTTGTAACCCCTAAAGCTTCATGATTATATTTTTTTAAGAAACAATCCAAAGATTCTATTTCTAATGCAAAGAGCTACAATGAAAAAAAAAACTTTTTTGCATATCTAATTATAGAATCTTGCATTCCAATTTTATGAGAATGTACAAAAAAAAATTCATAAAATTTCACCATGTAAATTATAGCATATTATTTTCAAAATGTAGAAAATTGAGTTGAGGATTTAAGTTCTTTTTTAAATAATTGATTTTCATCCTTTAAAGAATTGTTAAATAGGAGTAGATACAAGATGGAAGGAAAAATTAAATCATGAATGGCTCTAAAATGGAATTAGAACACGTCAATCCTAATAGAGAGATTGTTACAACAAGTAATCTGTAGCCAAGGAACCTCTTTATTTAAAAAAAATTTAAAAATTGAGCTTAGAAACAATTCCTATTTGATATTTCATGCCCACAAAACAAGACTTCATAATAAATCAAAACTTTTTTATGTAGGCATTTATGAATATAACCTTATAAAGAAAAAAATTAATTAAATTTTTCTATTTTTTGAGGGATTTTTTTATTGCCTAGAGTCGAGCATTTTGAGCTTAGAAGTTCATGACTTTATTCTCCAAATAGAGATTGAAATAAAATTATATTCTCCAAAAGCAAGTACATTTTCTTACATCCGAAAGAAGTTTCAAAAAAATATTGTAGAACTTGATACCATGGGAACCTATTCAAAATTCTTAAAAATTCATTCCAAACCTTTAAACCTTTAGGGGTTAAATCATATTCAAGTTTCAATATAATATTTTTATCACATAAGATTATGTATTATCCATCAATGTACAAAATCTCTATTAGTTTTATCATAATAAACTTATATTTCTATAATTTTTTAATTTTTTAATTTTTTTGACAAATACAACAATTGATAGAATTCAATTAGTTTGAAATTTATTCAAGAAATAAAAATAGCCATGAAGAATATTAGTAGTGTGAATTATTTTGGTTTTTTGATTTTTTTACACCCAAAACATCCTTGGTGATGACTTTCATTCAAATGAGCACTACATCTAAATTTAGTCTATATAAAAATCATAAATTTTTTTTTGATGATTTTTGTATTTGAACAAATATTTTTTTAGAGATTTTCGTGAAGAATAAAATTATTTTGAATTTTTAAAGTATATATCCATACCTTCAGACAGTTAGTTAGTTAGTTTGTTTGTTTGTTACGTCGAGATCTCCCGGACCGTGCGTCCCCCGGTGGCGTGTTTGGTACTGTCGGAAAGCCCTCGGCCGTGAGGGGTGCACGGGCTTGGTTTCGTGGCGTTTGGACCTGTACTGTAGAAGTTATTGAATTTCGAAGCAATTATAGGTCAAAAAATTAGGAAATTACTTTTACTTTGATTTTTGTCGTGCTCTTAGTACCGTCGGAAAGCCCTCGGCGAGGAGGGGTGCACGGGCTTGGTTTTGTAGCATTTGGATCTAGGATTGGAAAGTTATAGATTTTTTAGTTATTTTTGGTTCTTAAAAATTACTAAATTATGCTAAATCATGTATCTTTTGAACCGTGTGTCAATTTGTCACGTTCTTGGTACCATTGGAGAGCCCTCGGCGAGGAGGGGTGTACGGGCTTGGTTTGGACCCGCGGTGGGAAAATTATTGAATTTTGAGTTATTTTTGGATCTTAAAAATAACTAAATTATGTATCTTTTGAACGGTGTGTTAACTTGTCACGTTCTTGATACCGTTGGAAAGCCCTTGGCGAGGAGGGGTGCACGGGCTTTATTTTGTGGCTTTTGGACCTAAGGTAAGAAAGTTATTGAATTTCAAAGTTTTTATGAATGGAAAATTTAGAAAATTACTTTTAATTACATTTTGGTTGTGGCAACGGCACAGGGCTACACTAGTCCATACCTTAAGTTTGGATGTTTGTTTCTTTTGTTTGTCACGTCAAGATTTCCCGGCCCATGCGTCCCCCGGTGGCGTGCTTGGTACCGGTAAAAAACCCTCCGCTAGGAGGGATGCGCGGGCTTGGTTTTGTTGCGTTTGGACATAAGGTGGAAAAGTTATTGAATTTCAAAGTAGTTATGGATCAAAAAATTAGGAAATTACTTTTATTTTGATTTTGGTCGCGTTCTTGGTATATTTGGAAAGCTCTCAGTGAGGAGGGGTGTACGAGCTTTGTGTCGTGGCATTCCAACCTACGGTGGGAAAGTTATGGATTTTCAGTTATTTTTGGTTCTTAAAAATTACTAAATTATGTTAAATTATGTATCTTTTGAACTGTGTATCAATTTGTCACGTTTCTGATACCATTGAAAAGCCCTCGGCGAGGAGGGGTGCACGGGCTTTGTTACGTGGCGTTTGGAGCTACGGTGGGAAAGTTTTGGGATTTTTGAGTTATTTTTTGGTTTTAAAAATGACTTTTCTTTTTGTTTTGGCTGTGGCAACGACACAAGGCTACACTAGTCCATTCGTTAAGTTTGGTTGTTTGTTTTGTTTTGTTTGTCACGTTGAGATCTCCCAGACTGTGCGTCCCCTGGTGGCGTGCTTGGTACCGTCGGAAAGCCCTGGGCAAGGAGGGGTGCACGAGCTTGGTTTGGTGGCGTTTGGAGTTATGGTGCGGAAGTTATTGAATTTCGAAGTATTTGTGGATCAAAAAATTAGGAAATTATTTTTATTTTTGTTTTGATTGTGGCAACGGCACAAGGCACACTAGTATATACAAAATTAGATTAATTAGAATATATATTAGAATAATTTGGAATTTTGAACAAAATGGAAAGGTCAAAATGGAAAACAATATTATTATTGTTATTTAAACTTGAAAAATGAATTCTAATACATTGAAGAAAGTCCAAATGAAATACATTCAATATTATTGTATTTATGGCCAATTTCATTAAAAATGGCGGTATTCCGTTAATTTGGCACTTTTAGTAGTTCAGACCGCACAGTCTAAATTGTTCATTCTGTGCCAGAATCTATACTAGTACTAGATTTTTGAAATCTACAACTGTCCTAGATATTTGAAATCTATACCAGTCCTAGATTTTTCAGACTACACGGTTTGATATCTATGTTAGTCCTAGATTTCTGAAATCTAAATTTGACCTAGATGTTAGCAATGTATACTGGTCCTAGATGTCACCGTATGAAAATGGCACATAGAATACCGCCATTTTAATGAAATTGGCCATATTTGAATTCCAATACATTGATATAACTCATTGAATTATGAATTTTTTCCAAAATTTTGAGACAGAGAGGAAATATAACTTATTAGATTTCATTTTCAAAGTTAAAATCAAAATTAAAAAATGGATACTTTAAATGTTATAATCAACTTAGACCAAGGTGTATCCACTTTGGGAATGCGAGAACCTTTAGGATTAATAGTTGAGAAGGAGGGAATTGAAAAAGATTACATTATTGTAGAAATAGTCTCTTTAGGCTCTACTAAACTAAACTAAACTATTTTCATGGATGCTGATAAATAATAATTATAGACCTTTTTCATACTATGTTCAAATACTCCTCAACCTCTATCCAAATCAAGGTCCAATACAAATA
This sequence comes from Pseudisothecium myosuroides, assembly GCA_951799445.1. Classification (NCBI taxonomy): domain Eukaryota; kingdom Viridiplantae; phylum Streptophyta; class Bryopsida; order Hypnales; family Lembophyllaceae; genus Pseudisothecium; species Pseudisothecium myosuroides. The sequence continues at coordinate 17,146,828 of OX637287.1, read as the reverse complement.
TAAATTAGCAAACAAGTTATCGTTTAAAGCATTAAAATTTTAACTTGAGTTATTGAAAATTAAACTAAATTATACTTGTAAGTGATTAGAATTAGATTACAATAACTATTGAAACTTTTGATTGAATTATATTTGTAATTTTTTATTATTATATATAAATTGAACTAAAGTATTGCATTGACAAGTAAATACAGTGATTTGTTGGATCAATTTTGTTCCATCGAAAATTTTTATATGTCAAAGTTTTAAGGCCAAAAACTCCTACTTCATAAATTCAAAATAGGAAATATGATATAATTGTCCAATTATATCGTTAACCAATTATAAGAAGTCCTTAACTCAAAGTGATCTCAAAGAGGATGAAGTGAGGAGGTTTCTATTATGCGGGTGACATCAACAACAACTCTTTCTATTCAACTTTCAGTCTTAGGACGTCTATATAATTCTCATAGAAATCATATACATGGTCTCTATTAGAACACTATGTATAAATCTCAAGCCATAGTGGTAGAATGAACTTCCAAATTCTATAAGGATGGGAAATGGATTTATAAGGTTTTGCAAATTCAAATTGTCTTTGCCAAGTTTCATAATGTTTTTCACTTCTATAGAACTAGGTAGAAACTACATTTTAAAAGTAGCTTTGGCATATTGTCAAATTAAAAGCAACCCAAAAGTTAAATTTTAGTGAGAAAAATATATTTCTTGGAAATCAAATAATTGTCTCTTTTGCTTGTAACCAGCCTCTCTAAACATTTTGCTAGCCAACAGTTCTTGTTTTTTCTTTTACAACTATTATATACTTCCGTATAGAACACCATTTTTTTTACTTTATTTTTCTTCAACGTTTGATTAAGGTAGAAACATCCTGAGAAACATCCAAAAGCATCCCTGTTCCCATTCATGTACGCTAGATTTCCCTTGAAGTGTCCCTAAGCTTCCATTAAAGTGTCCGTGAAAAGTATCCTTAAAGTGTCCCCTTACATAACTACTATTAGTTGAATGTTGATTCTGTTAGATTTTGGTCTTAGGTCCAACTATATGACGGTTTCAATGGTCTAAAAAGTTGCCACTTTGAAAATTCATAAAAATTACAAGCCACATCCGAAAAATCTATTTTTTTCCTTAGAAATTAATGATTTTCAATTGCTAATACTACAAAAATATGATTGTTAGGAAAAGATGCCTCTAACTACAGTCAAACTTCCCTTACTGCATGAGAATGGTGGAAGTAGTTTTTAGCTATATGCACATAACGAAGCTCAAGTGCCAAGGGCCAATTAACTAAACATGCTCACGAAGTACAATAATTGTATTTGATTGGTTCAAATAGGTTGTTCAACTAAAAAAATCAGTGATGTATAATACAATCAGCTCTATTAATGGTTTGTGTAGTAGACTTTATGCACATGGAGAGTATGTAAATATAGAACTACAATTAGTTATGCAAGTAGGGAATTTGCATTATGAGAGGTTTCATTGTATGCTGATTTGCTTATTTTCACGATTTTAGGTACATCAAGATTACTTCTACACAAAATAGTGAAATTAGGTTGCCCCATACTAATTTCTCAACATTTGACACTATATAAATATTTCATGTAACTTTACGAGAATGCACCACTTTTGAATTAGGATTTTTTTGTAATTGGGACTTGTGAACCTCCATGTGTACAAATAAAAATATTTGTAAAAATATTTGTTGACTTTGATGGCTTCCAAAGTAACTTTCTTGAGGTAAGGCAACCTAATTGTTAAGGCAACCTAATTTCACTATTTTGTGTACTGTAGGTGTATCCAAGGATACACAAAACCGTGACATTAGAGAGTGTGATAATAAGGAGGATGAATACTCCATTTGGGTGGCAGGGAAGGACGCCACATCCGCAGCGAGCATTGCGCCGTGCAGACTCCCCATTGCTGGAACCCTCCCACGTCCCCCAAATAGTCCACGTCTCCATCGTCTTCCCCGTCTCCGCTTCTTCGCCCCAATTCCCTGGCCCGCGAGATTCCAGCCCCCGGTGCTGCCGCCGCACTGGTGCCTTGCTCCGGAGTGCACAACTGGAACAGTAGGAAGTCTAGGAACGCCACTTAATATCACAGTCCAAGGAAGTTACGTTTCATGGCCTCTCACGTACAGTAATGAAAGTGCTTGGCCATCAATGGCCTCACACCCCTTATCCAATCACCCGTCGCCGCATTTGGCTCCCGATTTGGTTGATCCGATTCACAGTCGCTCGTTCGAAGATCACCTGCACTTTTAGTTGCCAACCAGATGAACCCAGTTTGAGTTTCACACATCTTTTTTATTTTTTTTGGCAGTTAAAGTAGATTGCTTGCAAAATTTGTGTTCTCAACAATATTTGTTTGCAGACAAGACGGGAGTTTGGGGAGAGTTGTAGGGCGGTGGTCTCTCTCTCTCTCTCTCTGTGTGTGTGTGTGTGTGTGTGTGTGTGTGTGTGTGTGTGTTTTGTCTGTTGTGTGATTGTGCATTGAATGGCGGCTGTTGCAATCGATGGGAGCCTTCTTGGGATGGCGATGCCGTCGTCGTCGTCGTTGGGGTCCTCCTCGGTTGGGACGCCCGGCTTTGAGCTCAAGAGCGGGCATGGTGCCCTGTTGGGTGGTGGTGGCAAGGAGGTGAACGAATTGAGGCGGCAGGGGCGTTTGGTGCGAAGGCGTTTGCAGCTTCTTCAGAGTGGAAGTGGAAGTGGAAGTGGGAGTGGTCGAATTGTGGCGAAAGTGGCGAGTGGGACGCGAAGTGGGAATAATAATAATGCCGCCGGAAATAAGTCGTTTCCGCAGCGGATGATGTTGAATCGCTTGGTGAATCTGCCCATGTCGTCCGGGGCGATGGAGGAGCTGGAGCTCGAGCGCGGCGTGTGTAATCCCTTCCGCAAGTATACCCCCGAGAGGGTGAGCTTGCTTGCTTTTAATTCTTGCAATTGGTCGAAGAAATGAATTGCATGAGAATAATGATACCAATTACCTTAAGATGCACAGGCTGTGGAGGAAGGGCAATCTGCAAATTACGTGGTTCTCGTGGTGCCTGAATTCTTGTTTCACGCAACCTGTTTAATCTCATTACCTATGACACAGATTGAATGTGAGACGGGCAACGATAGGGTGGCAAGTGTGCAGGATATTCTAGAATATCACTGTAGAGAAGGTCATAGTCAAGAGGTTTGAGAGTACTGTACGAATTAGAATTTTCAGGCAAAGGGTTTAATCTAGAGCAGGGAAGCTTGCAATGCGGGGTGTTGTATGGGTGAAACCTAAGAACTCATTATCTGCTCGAGCTTTGAAGAAGAATTGTGGGACGAGTGCTGCTCAAGGGACACCGATACCTAGAATGGACACATTTTGCACATTTTCTTCATAGAATATGTACTGGGGTTAGATGAGCAACACCCTACCCGAAGTTGGCTCCTTTGAAGTAGGTCACTTGTACATGATCATGATCGCACTGGGAAAGACTCTGGGAGATTTGGAATTGATGTGTGATGTGGTCCAGGTGCGGGAGAAAGTGCTGGAGTCACCTGTGGCCTTGTTTTCAGTCGTTGGTCGAGGCCTCGAGATCATCAGCCGCTTGGGATTTTATTGGGCCAAAATCTCTTACGATTGTCTTGTTGGACGCGGGGAGGAGATGGTTCCCCTCCGTGCTGCCCAGCTTCGGAATCTTCTCTGTGAGCTCGGGCCCTCGTTTGTCAAAGCTGGACAAGTAAGAGCACCCACACACTTTCCATGGATCATTCTTTTGTTTGCAATTCGATTTCTTGAGGGCACATCAATTAGTTAAGTTGAAAATTTTCGCAATATTAGTTAGGTTCATAGATTCCCGTCTCCTTTTGAACAAAGAGTAATGTCATCGGACGTCATCTGTTTTGGCCTGGTCATCCGTTCATGTTATATGTTGCATTAAGACTGAGAAAACTATTTTCGTCATTTTAAGCATATGTAGGAGTGCGATTTTAGTAGATGTAAAGCTCTGGGGAGAGAACTTTGGGTACAAGACTTAAATTTGTTGAGATCAAATGTTCAATATTGTGCATGAAGTTTTTATGCAATTTTTAACGGGGAGGTTGTAGACCTATACTGGAAGGATAGTAGACAACCTCATTTCTATATGGGCATAGACATTGAGCCAAGTCATGCTTTGAGTCCAACCAAGTATACTATAGATGAGATGCTGTTGGTAACTGGGATCAGGTCCCTTACGGTTTTAGTATCTTGTACGTTGCTTGCAGGTTATTAATTGTGTCTCATTGTATTATACAGGTGTTGGCCAACAGACCAGATATTATACGTGAGGATTACATGAATGAACTCTGCTGTTTACAGGACGATGTGCCTGCTTTTCCTAACGAGGTATTGCATTTAATTTCCTTGGTGCAATATTCTGTGCGGGATTACTTACAGAGAGTGTTGCTGTAGTGTCATTAAAGCTCGTTGGAGTAATTTTGGCACCCTGTTCTCAGTGTTGTTGTTGTTGTTGTTGTTCGATTTCGATTTTTAGGTTGCATTCAAGATTATTGAAGAGGAAATGGGAGTGCCGCTTGAGCAAGTGTTTAGCAAACTCTCGGCTTCGACAATTGCTGCTGCCAGTCTTGGTCAAGTGTATCGCGGGACTCTTCGAAGCACAGGGGAGGAAGTGGCGATCAAAGTGAGTATTAGCCTTGTTGTCTCGAATACTTTCATTGAAGGTTCTTATTATTTACCCTTCTTTCTGTTTATAGTCTACTTAGTTTCCTCGAGGGTTGACTGACAAACGGACCTCGGTGGTGAGCAGGTGCAAAGACCAAATATTGAACCAATTATATACAGAGACCTGTTTTTGTTTCGGAATATAGCCTCTCTCTTGAATCCCTTCAGTGTCCAGAAACTTGGATGCAACGCAGAGCTTATTGTTGATGAGTTTGGTGAAAAGCTTCTGGAAGAGCTCGACTACACCCTCGTGAGTTTTTTCGCCGCGCTTTTTATAATGCTTTTGATAGACCGGTCGTTTAAATCGTGTTCGCTTATCTTTGTATTTACTGTGCAGAATTTGTGTTTTGCAGGAAGCTCGTAACATTGAAGATTTTTATAAGAATTTTAAGGCTGATAAAACTGTCAAAATTCCACTTGTATACAAACAGCTGAGTGGCCAGCAAGTGCTTGTCATGGAATGGATCGATGGCATCCGATGCACTGACCCGCAGGTTAGTGATCATCTTGTAGGCTTTTAATTCGTTCACCGTGTCTGAGCGTGAATGCTTCAGCTTCCACAGCATGCCTTGCTGTGTTCCATTTCGTTGTCATCCTGGTATTGTAATATACATAATACCGGGGAACAAAAGTTACTTCATGCCATCCACTCGATTTGGCTATTTTTGTTTACTTATCTCCCATGGTATGCGTCCTTGCAATGTAGACTACCCGTTTCAAATTTGGCTAGGCTCTAATAGTCTATTATCTCTCTATTTGCAGGCAATTAAGACTGCAGGCATTGATGTAGAGGCTTTTATTACTGTAGGAGTAAGTGCTGCTTTACGGCAATTGTTAGAATTTGGTCTATTTCATGGAGATCCACACCCTGGAAACATATTTGCTATGCGCGATGGGCGAATTGCTTATGTCGACTTTGGAAACGTTGCAGAACTTAGTCAGGTAAGTTCTAAGAATATTGGGAGTTATTGGAGACTTGTTTAAATCAGGAAATAGTGTAGTAAATGTTTTGTTTTTAGTTTTGACCATTTTCTTGCATCAAATATTAGCAGTCCCACTAGAGGTGGGAAGGTTGTATAGTATATGTACGGGACGTATGACAGGAGAAGCTTACTTGTTCGCTTAAAAATGGGCTTTTTCTGAGTCTGATGATCTTCATGTGACTGGCAGAGAAATAAGCAAATATTGATAGATGCAGTTGTGCACGCTGTAAACGAGGATTACATGGAGATGGCAGGAGATTTTACCAGACTGGGTTTTCTTGCTCCGGGCACTGATGTGACACCCATTGTTCCAGCTTTAGAAGCCATCTGGCAAAACTCAACTGGCAAAGGTTTAGCAGACTTCAACTTCCGTTCTGTTACCGGTGCGTAATTACATCTTTTCACTTTGTACATTTCCATTGATTCAAAATTTCCTTTGAAAAAGTTACTCAGATTGCATTCTACTGTAATGGACTTTTCATGCCTGGCCTGGCAACTTATTTGGCAATGCACTGCCAGATTTGTTCCGTTTTCGCAGTAAATCTGTTGTGCAGCTGTCTGTATGGAGTATTGAAACAACTGTCCCTGTGTACATGTTTGCAGGGAAATTCAACCAACTTGTCTATCAATATCCTATTCGAATTCCAGAGAGATTTTCTTTAGTCATTCGATCATTACTGACGCAAGAGGGCATCTGTTTAACACTTTCACCCGACTTCAAGTTTCTGGAGGTGAACTTCTGAACTGGAAATCTCGACCTGAAAGAATACTACTGTAGATACTTGCATATTATTTTAATCTTAAATTCTCCTTTTATAAGCTGTATTTTCCTTCATTTTTTTCTCATATAATTTAAACGGATTTTTCTTTTAGGTTATTATTACGTAAATATAAATTTTCCACGATTAAAAACACTAGCTGTTCCATTCGAAGGTATTGGTGAGAGTAAAGAATTGGATCTAAATGCCATGTTTGCTGTGCATTGCAGGTGGCATATCCATATGTGGCGAAACGACTGTTGACTGACCCAGATCCAGCTCTGCGGGAGCGGCTTCTTCAGGTGCTGTTCAAGGATGGCCTGTTCCAGTGGAAAAGACTGGAGAATCTGATTGTTCTAGCGAGGGAGCAAGTGACCATGATGAATCGCAATCTTCCTGTCGATGGCGCCCAACTCATGCCTGCAAACGGCAGCAGGTACTGGTTTATGGACCATGACCTTGCATATATATAGACTTCAAATTAGAGAGAGATGCTACTGAAATTAATAGAGGGAAACATTAACCCTGTAAGGACGCGGGGGGTGACCCTGGAAATCATGCATTGTATAACCGTGAGAGTCATTGTAATAAAAAAATCCAAAAGTACTCATTGGAAGTCAAGCTACTGTAGATGTTCTCTACTTTCCACAAAAAACTCCAAGGATGAATAGTTGTAGTTCTGTCCTACATTGGAGAATCCCTTGTCATTCATCGGACACTTATGGTCCGCGGCGTCCTTACTGGGTTAACACCAAAGCGTCCAAGCTCAAAAAAGGGCACTTTGGAAGTAAATAGTCTTTTATAGTAACTTTAAATCATATTTCGATAGTTTAAGATTGTAGATAACGATTTATTCTCTCTACCAGGACTTTTTAAATGATTTGTCTCAACTCCTATCGATTGGGAAGCGACCATGTTCAGTTAAACTTTTTTCAAGAGAACGGCTACGTGAGAAAATTCTTGGCTAACTTCATTAAAGAAGCTCATGAGGGCAATCTGTGAATCTGTTACAAAATAATGCGAAACCGAGCCAAAATGTATTAAATATAGTGAGTTGTCACAAATTTATCTAAGGACTAGAATTAACTATTAATAAATGACTAATTTTAAAAGTTGAAGGCTGTAGCAACTATGCTAATTTTGAAAATATATAAAAAATTCCGTGGGGGTAATGGTAGCGTTTAAGCCCTCGATTAAATAGCCACTAATTTTTTTATAGTTATTTTGAGAGTGTTTCATCGGTGCAGTTCGTAAAGTTTTTGCACTATTGAAACTATCAAATCCTTCTCATTGCATTTCGCCTGAGGGTTGGACTTGGTGACTCAAGCTAGTGTATGAACTTGCTGTGGAAGTAGGGTTGGAAGATCGAGAAAACCAGCTGGTGGAAAATTGGACCTGACGGACACAATCAAAGATGGTGCAAGAGTCGTTGTCTCAGACGCAGAGCTGCGGCGTCAACTGTTGATGGCTTTCACTGAAGACTCCCGGTTACATGTTCGTGAGGTGAGCTGAAACTATTTCACATAGTAAAATTTTCAGCTTTTTCCCTGAGGTTGTGCAGTTGTACTCAGCAATCTCGAGGTTTAGTCATCCTTCGAGTAATATGAAGCATTAAGATGGCTGTTATATTTGGACCACTTTATGCCAATATTCTAGACCAAGAGGATTTAAAATTTGTTAGCAGTTCTGAGTATGCCATATAGGGACTTGCTTTTGTCCGGGTTTTTTTTACCAACACGTGCAATGCACTTCACTGATTCTGGTGAGGTAGAATTTGGCCTCGTCTGAACTACCTCGTGTATTTCAATTGAATTTGTCATTCTAGAATCAGGATTTCCAAATTCAAGTATTTGGAGTTTTTCTACATCTTGTTTGCTATGTTTGTGACATTATATTTGGGGTGATGACAGTTATATGACATTTACCGGCTGGTAGAAGGAGAGTTCAACCCCAGCACGATGTTGAGAGACCTGGTCCAGGGTACGTCATTGATTTATCTAACTTTAGTTGATGTTGTGATCCTTTTCAGGATAGTTGTGCTTGATTTGGTAATAACGGATTCTGGTCTTGTCATGTGCAGGCCTACCAAATGCCACTCGTGATTTGATGTTATCTTGGAGCGACTCGGTTCTTTCTGATCGCCGACGATAGGAGCAAACACATGTACTATTAATGTATTGGTAATCAGTTAATCTCCACTATGGGTGTGCACTTAGGAACTAGAAAGAGAACAGTTGTCATTGACATTCATCACCCATTCCATAGAATAACTGGTCGTCAGAGAGCTTAGCTTCTTCTGTATTCGCAAGTGAAAAGATTCATTAGCATTGTTATCACAGATGAGTAGTGGAAACCAAAGGGCCAGCTCCTCTTGCTTCCTAGGGAGTTTTTTGATTTGATTTTTTAAACCAGGGAGTTTCGCATGGTGTTGACAAGGGTAGGTATTTTTTTTTAATCAAGATGCAGCTTATCATATGGTTCATGCAGATGTGCAAAACATATCTGCAAAAATAGTATTGGAGAGTCTTTCTTAGCCTGTACCGGCGCATTTTTCGGTTGAGGTGCACAGGTATGTTCATATTGTATTATCTGAAAATATTTGTCAAGGCAATCAAATGGATTTTGGAGTGCAGATACATTTATATGGATCTTATGTCTGCCATTTGTGGTTATCTTACTTATTACACCATGTTTAACCCCACGCTTGACATTAAAAAGAATAGCCCTACTGCAGCCTGAAACTCAAGAAACCTGTTTATAGTTTCGGTCGTCAGCAGTTGGTTGACTTAGTCCCACAGTCCCACTTCGCTTTTCCACGATGCATGAACAGCGGGTGTCTTTGATTCTAATCATTCTATTATTGAGTGGATCAGTACATAAATGCTGCAATCTTCTACAGTACGTATTAGAGTTAGCCTAATAGTATCCCTAGTTTTTTTCATTTTTTTATTTTGCTTTCATGTTTATTTGAAAATTTTATGAAAGATTTCTGCCCTTCCAAAGTAATTGCTCTCCCACACACTCAAATCTTCAATGAAATCAATCATGGATCTGGTATAGAGGTTAAAAGATGAAAACCAATTGATGTCCTATAACATCTTGTATCTAAACTCTAAATACATAGATGTAGAGGTCTTGTGTCTTGACTCTAAACATCAAGTTTACTCTGGAAGGACATTGCCTCAAGATAGGTACTCATTCAAAAATGATTCAATTTTTTGGATCGATAGGTGCTTTTTTGTTTCTACAATAGAGAAAGTCATCTATCAAAGACTTTGTATCTTTTGTGTCATTTCAAGGTTAAATAGATGAAATTTAATCGATGCCCTATCATATCTTGTATCTAAACTTTAAACATTAACTTTTAAAGCATCTTTGTTCTTTTCCAAGCCACTTCTATGCTTACCAAAAGCAAAAAAGCCATTGTTCCTTCAAATGTGACCCTTAGGTTGGTAGGACATGAAGACAAGCATGTCTCACCAAATTCATAAGGATCTTATGTGCTAACTCAATCTTCTCATCTTCCTTCCAGACTTTGACAAAAAGGATTAGGTAACTTGTGACATCAAACCGGTTATCGGGCATAATCTTCAGCGTGAACTATCGGATCATACTTGCTATTGCCGATTTCTAATCAACTTTTTTCATTTTTCATCCACGAGTATAACAAATTACATTGCTTTCATCCAAGAACCTAACAATTACAAAATTCAACATTCAAATAAGAAATTATTTTCCTATGAGCCTCATTTTTGTAGGATAGGAATTGAATTGAAGGTTCACAAGTTTTGAGATACAACTAACATCCTCTCCACTAATCGAGATGCTTCATTGGTCAAATTATCAAATGTCAAACTTAGAGCATCGCCACTAGGCCTTGTCAACAACCTTAGCAACGCTACTCAAGGCTTGCTACACTTATTTAGAGGCAAATGACTCAACACCAACCTCCCTTCACAATACAAGTTGTGTCATTCCTCCCATCACTCCTACATTTGTTTGCCAAGAGAAGGTTTTTGTAGTGGGTAGTTTTTCACTCATACTAACTTGGTCAACTTTGACTATGGCCTTAGAGGAAGACATAGAGGGATTAGAGGCTAGCGTTTGGGAGAACCCAGCAGGTTGTGCAAAGTTAGCCAATGGAATTGGAAAAAAGCCTAGTTGCAATTTGAAAACATTGGCAAAAATCCAATGAAAAAATTTGTAAAATTTCTATTAGTTTGAGTAAAAAATAGAGAAACTAACTGGACTGAGTATTTGGAAAATTTGTTTAAGGAAATTAGCTAGTATCCTTAAAAAATATCCCAAACATTATTAGAGGCTAGTGAAAGGCGTGAGAAGAAGGGGAAGAACTTTAGCTAGGACTTTAAGAAGTGGTTGCTGCGGAGCATCGGGTCTTGAGTGCAGTGCCACACAGGACGTTAAATATGTCCTATAAAGTGGGCCCAGGCTGACATGGCCCACTTCTGACACGATGGGGTCCGGCGCAGCAAGTCAGTGGCTGGGCGGGTTTGCAGGCCCGAGAGGTGCAGGACACGATCCCGACAAAACAAAGGACAATAACGAACGCTCACGCGGTAGGTTTTAGGGGTTAGAGCGGCGGGTAAGGATTTGGATGTTTTTTTTTAAATATGAGTGGCCAAGTTCCTATTAGTTCTAATTTATATATCCCACATTATTTGTTTTACCTCCTACCATCTAATATGTATATAAAGAGTTGTCTTCTCAAATCAAATCACAAATCATGGATGGCTTTCAAAACAAAGTGAGGTAGATGTGACATCATGCCACGTCAGCATGGGCCCATTTCAAATGGACAATTTATTGTTTTGCGTCCTAGAGAAGGACAACATTCAAACAACTTTTTAAACTTCTACTGAAACAACATTTTTTTGGAGTGGTCGATCTACCAAGGACGATCATATCACAAGTTGAAGTGGTCATAACCTATAAGAGCATCTCCACTCTTGCACTGGAGAGCCCCTCGGCCGCTTAAATCCAGGGCTCGCGCTCCAAAATTGCCCCCACCGTAGACCCGGAATCCAAAAGATAAAGCCCGGCCCCGCTCAGATATGTAATCAACCCGGAATCCTCATGGGCCTGCTCCTCTCCTCTCCAAGCTTGGATTTTCCTTGTCTGACAATGTTTTTGTCTCCTTTTAGAAAAGTTGGACCACTGTAGCAACTCCCACCAATGAGAATGCAAAGCTATTGGAAATATGGAGAGCAAGGATGGGGAACTTCATAGAAGGTGGAGCCCGGAAGGAGAATGGAGCCTGCAAAAAGCTATTTGGCGAGGCTAGTTTTCAGAGCAAGAGTGGCGATGCTCTAAGAAGGCAAATGTCGAGGAGGGTCGTAATTGCAAAATTCAGCTGTGCCCGATTCAAATCAGGATGCCATTGACGAGGAAGAGGGGGAAGAATCAGTCCACCAAGTCTTTGTCCCCCACTCCCACTGTCAGTCTACAGCATACTGTTCAAGAATTTAAGAATTCAACTTTTTGTACCCAACCAATTATAGCCTTCAGTATTTCTATTTCTATCCAAAATTGGATTAAAAAAACCGGAATGAAAATCACAGCAAATCTCCCGAAGTTCCCAAGACCGAGACAGTGGGAATAATACATGTGCCTCCATTTCAACTTCCGAGGTCTCTCTGTCCGTCGCCACAAGTAGCCAACCCAAATACTGTAGCAACCTGCAACTCCAGTACGGTATTCCATGGTCTTGGTATCCACAAACCAATTGACCAGCTGCATTATGATTGACGCGACGCAAAGGCGGAGAAGATGCAGGTTTTTTTTTTCATTTTTAATGAAGTGCCATAGTGGCGATATTGAATGTTATAGTGGTGCTCCAAATTTCAACATTCATCCACATGTTGGATAGAAAATATCATATTAGCACATATCACATATAAATAATTCAATTTTCATTTAGAACCTGGCGATTTCATCCAAGATTTTTTTTTATTTGAAGTTTTCTGGCGATTTTCCACCTTTCTAGTACCATTTTTTTCTATAGGCGTGGTGCCAAGCCATAAAATTTGGTGCAATTTTGCACAAAATCGCCAGGAAAAAACACATTGAGAAGATGCATTCCGCTGCAGCAGTCGAGACCAACTCACAAGCCCAGGCCAGTTCTCTGTCAAGGCATAACTTAAGGTACACACTAGCACCCCAATTTGCAATCTGAATATCTTGGGGCCAACTCCAAGAGAGCCGGCATGTATTTTCAGAAGTGTGTGCTTGTTTCACGAATCAAACTCAAGTGGAATTATAATTTTGTGATTAAAATTGTAATTTCTATGAATTTTTGAAGTGGTCTGCCCTAAGATTTGGGAGAAAATTCACCAGAAACTTAAAGGCTAGCATCATAGTTTCATAAAAAAACGGCATGTGATGCAAAGGAAAGGGAAGCATGCCTATTGCCTAGCTAAGGGTGAACTTCCATGCACCTAGAATCAGCCCAATCTTGCATCAAAAACAAAAATCAAATTGGAATTGGAATTGCATAAGTATGCAAGAAGAGAATTGGAATTATTGGTTGGCAAAATTTTAGGAAGAGGCTAGTGAAAAGTGGAAAAACTATGGATTTGAACTTTGAGGTTGCTTCTAATTTGACAATAAGACAAAGCTACTTCTAAAATGTAGTTTTTCCTATTGACATAGAAGTAAAAAGCATCATGAAACTTGATAAGGCAATTTAGACTCTCAAAAACTTACAAAGTCATTTTTGACTTTGTAGAATTAAAATTCACTCTCATCCACTACATGGGCACCTTGGAAATACATCTTGGTAGCTCATGCATTTTTCAAAGATTGAGAAGTGGGACAAAAACAACTTGTAAGCAAAATCAAACTGTTTTGGTAAGAAATGAATTTTATGTGATTTTTCAAGGGTAATTGAGATAGAATGGATAAAGCATCAATAGGTCCATTCTAAATGTCAATGTCAATGATATACCCCTCCAAAAAGCGCAATATCTTGGTGCAAAAGGATTGTTGAGGGTCATTTAGTGAAAAGATTCTAAGTAAATATGTAAAAAATATTCCCTCCATGCCAAAATGATCTTCCTATTGGCATGCATTTGTTGTCCCCAAAAGATCTTCATAGTATGATGTGGGAGGGGGGCCCACAAATGAAGTCTTAGCAAATATATAATACTTTACTATAGATTGGCAATTTATTTTAAGCCTCATCCAAGTTGACCCCATTTACCTTCCAATCAAAATCCCAACTAGCTCCGGAATCTAGTCTGCTTTCCAAGCCCTACCACATGATTTGGGAATCCACATACGGTTACCTCAATCCATGCACTCTCATTGATCCAATAATAGTCCATCAACACGAGAATGATAACGCAGCAGACATCATAATAAAGACAACCCACGAAGTGCGGGAACAACGCTAAACTAGCCTAAATTAGTGGCCACCGGTGCTCCTTCAAAAGGCCCCCCAAATCATCACACTTTTTAGAATCCTAAAACTAAACTTTGAAAATTAATGCAAAACTCAAAGTTTTAAAGCAATAGAAATATATTGAACCCTACTTACAACTCAATATGGGTTTTGAAAATGTTATTTTTAGCCATAATCCAAAATATTTTATCTAATAAGAAGATCATTCTAGCACGAAGGGAGTACTGTATATTAAACATCTCAATGCATAATCAGTAATAATAGATAATTTCATATATATATAGGTTGGTTTAGCTAAATTTCACACTAGACACTGGCCCATCTCTCATGTGGTTGGCTTGGCTAAATTTCACACTAAACACTGGCCCAATTCTCATTTGTACTAGTTTTTTAACTAGCCCTTTGTAAGTTCCTCTCCATCCATCTCTACCAAGTCATTATTTGTTCTTATAAAGTAGACAAGCGCATCTCCACCAACTGCCTATTTCCATCATCCAAACTCCGCCAGAAAATTCATCCAAATCTGTTTAGTTTTCTAAGAAAATCAGTTCATCAGTGCATTAATGCCACAAGGGGTAACGTGTCAATCTTTTATTGATGAATACTTAAGTGCTAATAGATACATGGAAAGGCGGTTATAGGTTGTTAATAGGATGCTTATGACTTACTTGATTTCCATATTGGCTATAATTATACTACACAAAATAGTGAAATTAGATTACCTTCACAATTAGAATAGGTTGCCTTATTTTGTATAGACATTTTAGAGGAAAAAGTGGATGAAATCACCAAAATCATCACCAAACAATACATGATTCCCCAAAATTTGGATGAAATTTACTACTATTAGGAAAAATTATTATGGATGAAAGTAAATAAGCGATAGATAGTTGATTGGATTCACGCTCTGCACTGTAAGGTGCATGTTGCAAACATTAACCACTTCCAGGAAATTGCCAATTCATTTTGCAAGGAAGTTTTAGTCCACACTCAGGTCCTAATGCTTAAATACACAATTTTGCTTGCATAATTAGGCATTACAAATTTCTCATCCAACATCCGATTTTCATCCCAAATGTTAATCCTATTTTGTTAATTTCATGGTAGTAGTTTATGTTGGGCAATGTCCTCATCATCGGGGATTGCAGGAAGAAATGTGCCTCCTCCTTGGGCCCCGCCCTCCTTGTCAATGCATTTTTCTTGCAATCCCCTCTTCTTCTAGCTCCGCCCTCCTCGTCGACACATTTTTCCCGCAATCCCCTCCTCCTCAGGCATTGCCCCAGTGATCCCAGAACTAGTTTATGGAATTTAGCAGAATATGCTATCTAGTTTAGGGAATTTAGTGCAATATGCTACCTTCAAGACAAATAGGCATCAACTTTGGCTACCTTGAGAGTGAGCAACATTAAAAAAAAATAGAAAAGAAAGGATTTAGCAAGTTGTAAAGGATGATTGGGAGTAATATAACCCAAAATTGACTAAATAGATGCTAATTCTAATGTGGACGAAGTAACAAATTGGCTATCAAATTCTATTGGTTGTTGGAATCTTGGCTAAAATCTAATTTTTTCAAGGATTTTCTCCAATGTACATTTATCTACTAGGGGTAGTCACAGCCCCTCCGAGGTTGAGATTTTCTCTGAGAAATTTCTTCAAGCGCATGAAATGGGGAGCCAATGGGGAGCCTTGTTTTGTGGAGGGGCTGTGACACCCCTTTTACAACTAGGATGAGATCTCGGAGGATGCGCTCACCTACACGAGGGTTGGGATAACTACGTGAAGGTTTCGGAACCAATTGGATCAGATGGGCTTAACTGATGTTCGGCAAAGTCGTGAAAGTACAACAACAAGGGGTAAAACTCCGGAGCACCAAGGTAAAGTTTTCTCCGGGAAAATGCCGTCCAAGCCCATTACACGGTTGAGCGATCCCGAAACAACAGGAAACCAGTTACACAAAGCCACGTGTCCAATCTCTGAGAAGTGGACAATTCTCGGAGGGGCTGTGACCACCCCTAGTCACTGAAAATTTTCAGTAGCAATGGAGCGAATCCTGCGAACGCTGCATTGCCCTGTACAAAATTTCATGGCTGCCCGAGGCGCAACAGGCGCAACATCCCTGAAGAGGAGGATGAGGAGTTGAGGACCCTGTGTGCCTGTGTGGACAGGCGTCCCCGTTCGCCGCTCCCCTGGCGCCCCGGGCCCCGGCCCCTTCGCTTTGACTGCGTCTGGCACTGTGGCAGGGCGACGACCAAGCCCCCCGTCTCCCGCAACCGCAACTGCCCCCCTTCCAACGCCTGCCCTCGCTGGCTCAGAACCCGGAAGCATCAAAAGCATCTTTTCCCCCGTCGGGCGAATGGCCAGCGCCCCCAGAGATTCGCACGGGGGCCCGATCTGCCGTCAGGAGTGGCAGGGCAGAGAAGGAAGGGCTACAACCCCGCAATGCAGCCCCAGCGGCGTTCTGTTCTGCTCGGGAGTTCGCTTGAGGGCACCCGATTCTGCAAGCAGGGGGGCGTCGCGCTGGGCTGGCCCTGCTTGCTCGCTGCTTGCGCTCGACACTCGAGCTGGGACGACTGCAGGGTGGGCGTCATCAGATGCGACGGAGCGATTCACGAGGCGCCGGGAGGAAGCTCGACGATGGATCGATGAGGCGCCGGGGTTTTGGAACGGCGATGGAGCACCGACTGGTGGGTTGGGAGTTTGGAGGGTTGGTGTGATTTGGTTGTTTGGAGAGTTGGCGTGATTTTGGAGGTTTTGGGGTTGATGTGATTTTGGAGGTTTGAGGGTTGTGGAGGTTTTGGGGGAGTGTTGGGAAGAGGGGTTTTGATTTTGGGGAGAGTGGGAGGCGCCCTCCTCGAGATGCGAGTGGGGATGGCGACCAGCGATGCCCCGCGGTTGACGTGCAGTTTGCATCCCACGATCCCTCTGGTGCTGCACGACGCGCCACCCTACCTGACGCGCGACTTCGTGTGCGACTTGTGCTTCAAAATCGGGGAAGGGCCGACCTACCACTGCAAGACGTGCAAGTATGACCTCCACCCTTCCTGCTGCACTCTTCAGCCCATGCTGCGCAGCTGCGCGCACGACCACCCGCTCACTCTCATGCCGTCGCGCCACCATTCCACCTCCCGGAAGAAGTGTGAGGGGTGCCAGCTCCCGCTGGCCAACAGCGAGTGGAGCTACCGCTGCGAACCTTGCAACTTCGACGTGCACGCGCGCTGTGCCAAGCTGCGG
Source organism: Pseudisothecium myosuroides (assembly GCA_951799445.1). Classification (NCBI taxonomy): domain Eukaryota; kingdom Viridiplantae; phylum Streptophyta; class Bryopsida; order Hypnales; family Lembophyllaceae; genus Pseudisothecium; species Pseudisothecium myosuroides. Next base: position 17,129,735 of record OX637287.1, on the reverse strand, counting down.
GAGAAGATCGTCACGTCGTTTCACCCGTACCCTCTGAAGCTGCTCAAGAAGTCGCCGTACCCGCCGCGGCACTTGCAGTGCGATCTGTGTGGGGAACGCATGCCCACGTATGGGTGGGTGTACCACTGCACCAACTGCAAGTTCGATCTCCACCCCGAGTGCGCGCTGCTTCCCCGGGACCCGCTCTGCTCCGCGCACCCGCACCGACTGTCCACCTGCGGGTACCGCACGTACCACGGAAAAAGCTACGTCTGCGATGTGTGTCTCGAGTTCGGAGGAGAGCTCGGGTTTCGCTGCGACAAGTGCAACTTCAACATCCACCCCAAGTGCCTCAAGTCGTGCTTCCTCCCGGCGTCCTCAGGTACAACCTCTCGCCACTAAACCCCACCACTCATAAACTCTCCAACTGCCGCTTCTTTCTTTTCCAAGGATTTTGATCAAACTTATGGCTCCGTTCCATCATCCCGTTTGATGGATTCAAATTCCTTGGCGGAATTGTTTGTGACCTTTTTTTTGTGAACGCTCGATGAATCCATGCTTGATTTGTAGTTTTTGTGAGCAAGCCAGGGTAGCATTTCGCTTCTGTCTTTTCCATGCAATGTACAGAAACCCTCTTCGATCTTACCACCTGGACTCCCAACTTTTGCACTATGACATTGATTGATAGTGCGGCTCTTTATTTATAGGTAGTGTGGCAAGCGTGCAGAATTATCGTTGAATGCCAACTTAGAGGGCACACTGAAGAGTTTTGAGTGTATATGAGTGTTGTCTTGTGATTTGCAAAAACCTAGAAATGCGACAATCTTTCCAGTTTGTTTGCTATTGCCAGTTTGGCCATGAAACTTTACCCTCACTTGATTGTCTTGGGGGATATCCGGAGAAGTTTGACTTCAATGAAACCCCCATCTAATTTTGCACCTAAAACATGAATCTTTTTTAACATTTTCTGTGTTGTGTGCAGGTGGTGTGGAGGAAGAAGGAGGGCCAGTGCACAGTTGTACCACCGTGCCAAAGTTCAAGCTCACCGCGTACGGAGTGCACATTCTCCGCAAAGACGTGGATACGAAGAGGTGATTCGAAATCCCGGACTTAGTGATTACGCAGGGGAAGGAAGAACAAGCCAATTTGCCACTCCCTGCCGTTTGTTGTCGCATGTACAAATGTATGACCTAAAACAGACCATGCGTGGTCGCTTGATGGATTTGACGTCCCCGCAACCAACTAGAAGAAGAAGACGAGCACAAACATTGAGCGGGGAACTTTCCATTCCAGAGTGCCGCTGATGCCGAGGTGAGCGAGCACATACTTCTTGTGATTGATTTTTGGGGAAGCCGAGGAGTCCCGAGGAGTCGAGACGACGACAGAGCTAGCCAAAGGAGACTCATCATCCGAGTGTACATAGAAATGAGAGTGTAGGAAAAGTCACTTACATTCAGTGCTGGGGGATCAACCCCGATCACATTAATTGTGTATCATCATCGTCACCCTGTGCGGGTGGCAATAAAATGGCCGGTGTGCAGATCTTGACTTTCTCCCCTCGTTCACTGTGCACTTGCGCACCGACTGTGTTCTAGTCTATGAGTCCTCCCAAATTCCAAAGTCGTCTCTGCCACAAGTTTTGATCACTATTGCTTCACGCGGAAGTAACACCACAGAACGTGGTTAGTGTTCAGAAAATCGAGGAGTCCTTTGCAGACAGTTTTTAAGAAATGGGGACCTATTCGGTGGTCCCGAGGCAAGAGTGGTGCGCCTACTGTACATTTAGGCCACTGGGCTGACGAAGCAGACGAATCTCGCATCTCTGAAAAGATAAGGCTCAGCAAGTAGTGAGAACACTACTGCGTACTATACTTCCATTGTTGCATGTCTATCGTAGACAAACTTGAGGATTTTGTGCCTCCAGATTCTCTTAGTACATTCATCCCAAAAGCTACTTGAAGCAGACAAAGCTGTGCTCTCTACAATGATTGTTAGACACTCGAGTCTTTTTTTTTTTTTTTTCAGTTGCCATCTTTAGTGCACAAGAAAGTTATGATCACGTTTATGCAGGAAGATTAACCGTCCTGTGCTGTGCGTCGCGTGATTGGCATCCTGTGATCCCACTCACTTGAACCCAAGTGGTTAAAAGAGTGAGGTTTGCGGTTCATCGGTTTGACATGATCATGGACTCCCTGCTTCAATTGTTTCGGGTGCTCATGAATCATGTGATGGATACCAACTATCGACTGGCTGAGAAAAGAGCATCTCAGGAAAGAGCAGTTACAGCCAAGTAACGGTATGGTCTGACCCTGTCGCTTCCCTTCGAGGGCATATTCCTGGACAGAGAGGGATGCTTTGGGAAAGCTGGTGGTTCAGGATGGGCTATGGGGGACTGCAGCTGGGGACAGAAAATTCCAGTGTGAATGATAGAAGTCTGCAAGGACGGACGAGAGCGGAGTCATTTCAAGGGAGAGAGAAGGGAGGGACAACAGCGACCACGACGAAAAACAAAGTATGGGAAGAGGAGCACCTGCGCACCCTGCGAGATGTGCGGCTTCTGCTTGCACGAGGGCTTCCAGTGGCAACAGCAACAGCAGAGTCTGAGGAGGGTGAAAACACGGAAGAGGAATGGCAGGAAAGAGAAGGCGGACTGAAGCAGAGAGAAACGTTGCAGCAATTCTCCAATTGGATCTGTGAGGAGAAAGCTTCGAAATCGCTGGGAGGTGGAAGAGGGGAAAGGTGTAAGGAGTTCGGAACATTCGTTGGGGGGTTCAAAGGAAGTAATGGATCCGAAATGTGCAAAAAGATTTATGATCGTGAGAGAGAGAGATGTAAGGTTATCAATGGGACAACGATGATAGACATTACGGCGCTGCCAAGAGGGAATGCCATAAATCGACCTACAGTACGCAGAATTCAGAGGACAATTTAGCAAATTATGCTCTGAAACATGCAGACATCACAACCTTGGCAACCAGTCGTGTACAATTCTGAACTATTGAATGAAATTTTTTAATGAAAATGCCTACAGAAGTTGAAGACCAAATGTAAGCAATCTGGTTTATCGGACATGCCCAATGAGAAAATCTCCTGTTCGAGAATTCAAAACTTTTCTGAACTGTTCTGATCACGAGATCGTCAGCGAAGTTGAATAGACGTCTTTGAAACGAAATATTTTTCGCATTCAAATGCTTCTTGTAAAAAGGTATGACTAATGATCGTCTGACCGCAATGTGTCGGTGGGTGAGCTGACTTCGGTGGTGGATGATGCATGAAGCTAAAGCAGGCTTGCGAGAAGCCTCAACAATTTGGCTATGTATCATACAAATCCCGTCTGGTTGGATTAAAAACCAAGACGGCTGACGACTGAGATTGTTGAAGCGGCCTTTGCTAAATGTTCTGAAGGATAAGTAGAGAATTAAATCATGTTCTTCGCTCCCACTGTCTGCTAGTGCCTGGTGACAGTTGCGAACTCTCAAGCACCAAGACCGGAAAATACCTCAGCTAGTCCAGGATATTGGGTGGAATTCCTCGCAATATCAGCTGCAGTCAAACCATCCCTATCTCGTGCAGTCACATCCGCCCCAGCTTGGAGGAGGAGCTTGCATATTCCTACGTGCCCCCATCCTTCAACAAACCACAACAAGTTTGTTTCATCGATTCACGATTCAAATAAAACCCTGGTGATCAGAAGGATAAGCTCGATAGAAGTGGTAAGCGAGTTGACTCTTTACATGGCTAAAGACGACGGACTCAGATGTCGCGACATTACCTGCTGCAACATGGAGAGGAGAACGATACACATTGGCTGCTGAGGGGTTGGCCTTTGCATCCTGAATCAAAACTAGTACCATGTCTGCCTGCCCCCTGCTTGCAGCCCAGTATAAAGCAGTCGAACCTTTGGAATCCTTTGCTTCCACATCAACACCGTTCTGCGCAGCCAACATAGAGCCAGAGGCAACAAAACGTCAAACCTTACAACTTCAATCACCTGAGGCAGTATCTTACTTTTCCCATCTCACCCCTACCAGCGGTTTCTCTTTATAGTTATATGAGGAATTCATCATATTCTACAGTAGATTTGAACTCGGTCCATTCGAAATGGAATTCACCTTTAGTAACCAACGAGCTGCCGCCACATGTCCAGCTGAGGCAGCACGGTGGAGTGTAGTGCACCCACAGGCGTCGCAAGCACGTGGATCGGCACCTCTTGAATGGAGTGATTCCAGACACTCCAGGTGCCCCCCTCCTGCTGCTTCGTGTATGGGTTGGCCACCCCCATTGTCCATCAGAGATGGGCTTCCGCCAGCATCCAGCAGTGTTCTCAGCACTTCGGTGTGGCCATGCAACGCGGCTGTGTGCATACTGCACGCCCGTGCATTGAAACAAGCAGACGCAAGAAATGAAGTTATTGTCACTTTCTGCCAGTAAATCCACCTCATACAAGCGACTTCTGGCTTTTAAGTGACTGAATTACCGATCCATTATGATCTGGTATTGGATGTATGAAAATTAAAAACATTTTGGGGCCATTACAATCTTGAGATTAGGTGCAACGAGCATACCAACTGCGGCCATTGTTAGTTTGAGTGTTTGGATTAGCCCCGCTCTCCAGAAGAACTTGTACCACGCTTACGAATCCAGCTCGAGCAGCGACATCGATGGCCCGCTCTCCTTTGTGATCGCCCCCGTCAACAGCTGCACCTCTGTCATTCACGGAATACCAACCCCATTCAATCGTTCTGAAGATTTCATCTTAGGTTATTTCAACAATCATAGAGTGGCGTAATATTTTGAAAACGCAGTGTGGCACAGCATGTATTTTTCGGAAGTTGAGAGTCATGGTTTCAAATTCCCTCAACGGAAAATCCCTTCAAAGCAAATTGATAATCCAGCAACTCATTTTTTACCTAGATATGAGAAGGCGCACAATAGAAACATGACCACCAGCTGCCGCATAGTGCAAGGGAGTGAAACCATTTGTTTTATGTGCTGAACTTAGTGCTCCAGAATCCAATAGCAATTTCACACAGGATTCCTGCCCCTGCGCACATGCCTGGAAAAAACAATGTTCAGCCCATGGTCAGAAGCATAATCAAAGAGGGTAGGATACATGAGAAAAGTTTGCAAAAAGAGAACCCTAAGTTGCGCAGGAGATATATTTAACTAACAGGCGTTTCCTTCCTTAAAAACGAATCATCAGCTGCAATGCTTAAGGTGATCAGTGTACCTCATGAATTGGGGTCTTTGATTTCTTGTCCCTGATATTTGCGTCTCCAAAAGCCTGCCCTGCAATGCCTCAAAAAACATAAGCACCGAAAACCTATTGCATGTGAAGCGGACGTCTGTCAACCCCTAAAAGACGGAGATTTCATGGTAATAAAATTTGGTTGATCATATTGACAGAAATATAATTAAGACGGGCCCTAATCTTATATCACCAGAATACGTGAGGAACAATGCACGTCTCAGTCAAAAAATAAATCAAACTTGAACAAAAGAAGTCTCTATATGACCCTCTCAAGAGCACTAAAATATCATCGAGCCTCTTGGCCCTTTATGGATTTTGGAGCCTCCTTCATTTTCACCACTCTCACGATGCAGGACTTACTGCATCCTACAAAGGTCAAGAAAACACACATTCTCATTCGAACAAGCATCCACCTAACAATTTCGGAACAGGCAGCAAAGAATCGAATATAGCTGTTGCATGTTGAATTCAGGACCTCCAGTAGAGCTTTGAGAGTATCCCACTTGCCATCCCTCGCAGCCCTGTTCAATCCAAGGCATTCCATATCCAAACCCAGTTCAATGATTAATAAACCCCAGTCGTAACACAATCTCACTCTCTACGCAAGTGAAACGACTCCTCCTCCTGAGCTAGACTAGATTCCAAGCAGACATCCGCCTCCAAGACCCTAATTCTGATGATATTCTTGGAAGCAACAGCATCAACACTGCACTGATTAAGATCAAATCACTGGAGCTGAACACAAATTGCTTGATGAAATAAACTAAACACCACTGGAATGATATTCTTCCGACAATGCAAGACCCTCCCGCATGAAATTGGTTGATTATAAGCGCTTATAGTTCAAGACAATCAAAAGTAGAAAAAAGGATTGAGTGAGACCTACTTGTGCATCTCCGTGCTACCGTCTCCGTCACAGCGCATCGCCCCAGCCATGCCCACGCTTCTGCTTCGCCTCCAAAATGGGAAAACGGGAACTGTACTGCGAAAGCAAATCTGCACACCGAAATGAATCAAGACCATGACGGGCTTTGTTGACTCAAAAACCATAAACCCCAGTTCGTAACTTAGGCCCGGTTCAGACCGGGACGTCCAGTGGTAAGGTAGAAGCACCAGTAACCAACCACGCCCAATCCCCAACCTGTAGGGTGCGCTATTTCCAACCAAGGCTGGATCGCAAGCTTGGAATGTGTGTTTTTTGTCCTTTTCAACTAATAAAATCATGACATGTGCCCCCGAAGTAGTGAGCAAGAAAGTAGTTTGGCTATGATTGGAACTGTGAAGAGCACTTTTTGGCTCCCAGAATTCATAGTAATTTCAATTTTGGGAATAGAATTCTGAAAATTTTGCTATCCCCATTTTTCTTATCTTCCCCCATGGGAAAAATTTCCACCACCTCATTTTGCATAAGATCTGCTCCAAAATTGCTTAAATGTTTGGTTATAGGTGCTTCTATCTTAGTGGACGAAACCCTTAGTCCACTAGTGCACATTTTCCTAATAAGAATACTTTACATCCTCCACCTTGGTGTGGAGGGAAATTGTCATGTTATCATGGATTTTGTTTGCCTGATGCATGGCTTTACACTAGGAACCAGATGTCTGGTGGATTTATATTTGTGAAAGCTCCTTTCTAGTTGTATTTTTGCTCCATGGGAGCTCCTTTACAACTCCTTTTTTCTTGAACAAACCCGTTTTGTCCACTGAACAGAATTGGGATCACCTCCCAACTTGATCACAAACTTGTTCACTGCAACTATGGCTTCCTCTTGAGTTTTGGAGGGAGTGGATGATGACATGGCACTACTTCAAGTGGCCGCCCCTTTTGGTATAAATGCTCTAGTAGACAAAAATGGATCTTTGGCCAATGAAAATGCTTCAAACCTTATCCAGTGGTACTAGATGTCTTGGTCTAAACCAAACCTTAATAACTGGCTAGAATGGACTCTTTTGCAATGCAAGGATACTAGAAGGTTTCATCTAGCTGTGAAGTTCCATTGATTTGGATATCATTGAGGTTTAAACAAGAACAAATGGATGAAAAATTGTGCGGATGAGAATGTGATGTATGAAATTTTGATACAATTAACATTAACCCCTAAAGGACAAGTTTGTTATTTTTAGCAACATAGCAATTTTGGACAGGTGACTCAAAATTTGCATATTTTAGGCTGAAATTTTAATAAAAGGTGTGGACGAAGAATATCTTTCTTATGCACTATATTTCATGACATTTGGAAATAAGAGTCAAAAGTTCTGGCCTAATATGTTGTTTGTTTCTCAACTTGGGCAGTCCAGGTAGATTAAAAAAATCACTTTTCGAAAAACAAAAATTTAAAATTGTTTTTTTAGATTTATATATGAGGAAAGCTTTGAATCATTCCATTTCGATCAATGAGCCAAAAGTTATGAGGAGTTTTTGTTTGCAAGCAGTTATGGATTCCCTACTCTAAAATAAACTTTGAAGTCGTTTATTTAACTCAATATTCAATATTTTTTTGAAAAAAATAAAATGATAGGATGTAGATTATTTATTACAACATTACAACCATTGGAATTGACATTTTTTAATTCCATAATAAAATTCTTAACAATTTAGTATTTTGAATCATTTTCTACTTCTTTCTACTTACTACTTGTTTCTTATATGTTGTACAATTCCAAATGATCTCAAAATTTTAAAGCATGTAGCCAACCTGTCTAGGAAAAAGAATCCAAAGAAGCAACACCATTTTGGACATTTTTCCATAGAAAAGTGAGCTTGTAAAGTGCAGCTACCATATTTTTTGTAGGGCCAAAAAAATGATTTCAGTGAATTTGATTGCTTACATCTTGCTATCCACGCAATGAAAATTGCTGAAATTTTTACCACGTGTTTTCAAGTCAGCATACTACAAGATCCTACAGTTACATGTGTCAAAAAAAAAAAAATTCAAAAATTTGGTATTTGTACTAGAAATGGCAGTTTTCGAGCGTTTTGGGGGAAAACGTAGTCAAGGAACTTAAGGGGTTAAATATAAAAGATTTTGATGGTCCATGCTTGTGACTTTAAAGCATTTGAGTTGAACTAAAAAGGTACATATTTTAGATTAGAATTATCCATTGTTTTTATACTTCCAAATTGTAAGGCTTAAGGTGAGATGTTCATGAAGCATTCTTCAAAGCATTGATTCAAATCTACAAATTAAAGGATTCATACACCTCAAAATATTTTTAAGTCAATTTTCTTTGAAAGACAAGAAGTTGTATCTACTTTAATCTATAGTTTACAACTTCTTGTCTTTCAAAGAAAATTGACTTAAAAATATTGTACTCTAGTTGCCTCAATCTATGCTACTTTAATTCATAGTTTTGGGATCCTTATTAAGTTATTTATGAATTTTTGGAGTTGAAATTTGAGTTGTGCAATTCATTCAAACAAAGTTGGTTTGAAGTACTAGCCATATTTGAAAGTCCAAATTTCAAAGTATGTCAATAAAAATGTTTATTCTTAGTCTATTAAATGGCAATATAAATATATATTTAGATTTGTTGTATTAATATTCAAAATTTATTTTTACCTTCATTTCTACTTTATAATTACAATTGCAATTTTAATGGCAATTAAATTTTTTGGGACACAAGGGCGTAAATTAAGACTTATTTTTTATATTTATTTTACATCCTATACATGGATCTTATTTTTATTTCATGTCTTTATTTTAACTCTTTAACTTTATATCTTATTCATGGAACAAACTTTTATAATATTTAATCTTTCAATGATTCCTAAGTTGGTGACCAACACGGATCGGCCTAGTTTGTTATAATGAAAGTTATAATGTAAGTTATAATGAATAAACATTTCAAATTCAATGATGTTTACCTTATAGATCCATACAAGCTAAACCACCTACTTTAAAGTGATTGCGAGGAAGACCTTAAATGCCAAACTTTGAGAGTCATCATCCAGTGTAAATGAAATTCATAGTGAAGGTGGACATAACCATTTTAAACTTGTTTCAAAAATAAAGAATCTAAAATTAATTTAGTGGGGAATATTTATTTTTGAACATATGTCATGTTAATTTGTGGTTTTAGGAAATACTATTGAGTCTAGAGAATTTAGAGCTACAATTTGGATTTTAAAAGAAATGATCATCTAGAAGATAAACAACTATTATAAGAAGATTTTAAAATAGTTAATTATTTATTACATGGAATTCCTTCCAAAGAGCTCGTTTTGGCATGCATTTTTAAACATATGAAAAAAAAATTGGTGGTTCTTTTAGTAAATAAATTACTTCTTAGAATTTATACAAATGATTGATATTACATTAAGAAAATGATTGCAAGAAAGATTGGTCATTTTTTGTCACACTTTGGCAAGACAAGGTTGTCCTATGCTATTACTTTTGAATTACAAACCCAATGTCAAAAAAAATAAAAATTTATAGATATCTTGATTATAATTGTATTCCTTTTTTTTTTAAATTTAAAAAATCATTTAATATTCAAAATTCAATTTCTCTAATTTATCACACTTTCAAATTTGGGGATTTTGAATACTATTGAGCAACTTAAATTAATGATTTTTAGTTGAAATGTCTATAATACGTTTCTATAGTAGGCAGACATGTTCCTACCAAATGGCACTTAAAAATACATTATTTTATGTCTTCCACGTCTGTGCAAAGAGTCTTCCCTTGCACACAGTTGTGAACAATAAAAATGGTTTTGACCTCATTTTTTTGGTTGAAACTTGTTACTAGGAAGTCCTCCCAAATGGCCTATTTTTTTATTTTTTTATAATTTTTTTTCCTATTTATTACAAATTAAAACGTCAAAGTATGTATTTTTTCACCACAATTTTATGTCCGCGAATATGTCCCAAAACCGCAATTTATTCAAACTTGGTTGTAATTTTTATAATATCCATATCTTGATTTTTTATTTAAACTAAAAAATGAATTGCTAACAAATTTTCATCCTATTCCATTAATTTTTTTTGAAAAAATCCAAAATTTCATTGAATTATTGCAATTGGAAGCTCAATGTGTAAGAATGGCCGAATTGCACAATATTATATATGCATCATTTGTATTTTCTTCATTTTTTTATTATATTTAAATCACTAAATATTTTCATTCATTCTCATCTTCTTTTTTGTTCAAAATCCTAAATTATATATATACTAATTGACATAATTTTAGGAATTAAGCGTGCATTTTCAAATATGGAAAAGACATGGAAATAAACATATTATTTAAAAATAATAGATTGATTATTCTATCAAATTATATATTTTGTACAAATTAAAATATCAAAACACTTATTTTTTCTACATATTTTGCACTTTTTAAGTGCTTCTATTTAGAGGGCTATTATAATTATGCTTGATTTTCTAGAGGAAAATCTTATATACTTTTGAACATTGGATATAATTTATTGTTATTCAATTTCAAGTATAAAAATATATTCTTGTGCTGAATGATATAGTCAAAGGATGAATTCTTATTGCCTTCAAGAATGTTATATATTAACCGTATGAATGTCCGTCATCAAATACCTACCACATGTGAACCAACTATCATATGTGTAATTCTTACTATAATTCTTACCGAATGTCGTAACGCCTTAATTTTGTTTTAAATTTTTACAAAAGAATTCCATTATCTATATCCTCAATTATTATTTCCCACAAATTCATCAAAGTGATAAATAAAATAAAATAAAGAGGTTAATTTGGAAGATCCAAGTATTGCATTGGATGAAGGAGACTTTATTTGGATAGAACATTGTTGTAAAGTTCTTTGTTCATCATGAAGAATATGAACTTTGAAATGCTTAATTAGGGATTAAATACTTGTACCGATAGTATTCTTTTCTTTCAAAATTTGTACCTTGGAGGAGAGAAATGTTCATAATCCCATGATTACAAGAGGGAGGTCTTTGGCTACATGGGTTTTTCAGTGATATTCCTCTCTAAATCAATTCAATTTTTTGAAGAAATATTCAACAATATGTTCCTACTTTTTCAAATGGATGAGATTGCGACAAACTCATACAATGACAACATTTTTTTTGGATGAATGTATACATTTTTTGATGAATATTTAGCCCTTAAACACCGGGGTCATGACTGTGGAAATCATCCCTTTTATTGTGTGACATCATCTATTTTTTTTTTAAAGTACTCATTAGAGGTCAAATTACTATGCAAGATCTCCCCTTTTGGCCCAAAATTTCAAGGATGAAAAATTATACTTCTATCCTACGTAGAAAGATTGTTTGTCATTCATCACCCCGAAAAATGACCACTGTGTCAATTAAGGGTTAAACAACTCCATCCCCCAAAAAAATTGTTAAATAATCACCAAAATCTTACTTGATTTTTGAGGTGGCTCCCATTACTCTAGAAACAGAAAGAAAAGAAATGGATGAAATTGCCAAAATCATCTCCAAGCAATATGGGATTCACCAATATTAGATGAAGTTTACAATTGTGGATGAGTGAAGGCTAGCCATGATCAAAATTGGACTAGATTTGTGTGACCTACTTGCATATACTATATATTCTAGGGTAACTTGCGTATTATGGGAAATTTCATTAAAATGGTGGTATTCCGCATGCCATTTTGACCATCTAGGACAGGTATAGATTTCAAACCACGCGGTTCAAATCATCTAGGACATATATACATTTCAGATCGGGTGGTCTGAAGTGTAAGAATGCCAAAGTTCCAGAAATGGCGCCATTTTAATGAAATTCGCTATAATATATTGCCCCAAATAAACCCACCCATGGCGCACTCACCCAAGAATTCAAAGCGTCGTTGGTAACTGCCACTTCAAGAGGCTCACTGTCTATCTGCAATGGCTCTTTGTTTGTTTGTCTGTGTGATAGTCCGTGTGTCTGTAAATGTGTCGCAGTTCAAGCCCCGGCAAGCCCAGCTGGGAGCCCAGCCCAGGCCGAGTGACGCTCCTTCCTTGCAAATGGAAATGCGAAGGGGTGCATGACTCCTCACGCCCACCGCTCCTGCCCATCACTTCCCTTGCCTTCCCCTTCCCCTGCCCTTCCTTCCTTTCCCTGAGTGGCCTGACTCGCAATCGCAACAATAACCAGAACTCCAAGCTCTGTCTGTCACCCGCCGTACACACTTATGTATATGCATGTTGAAGTGAACACATGATGCCCATATGACAGTTAGCCTTCCGCCTTCTCCCCCACTTCCCAGTCCCGCCCTCGCCTCGTCTCGTCTCGTCTCGTCTCTTTCTTCTTCTTCACTCGTTCTTGCCAAGCCCACTGGAAATTGGAGTGCCAAGCGACCGCCATACCATCACAGTCCCCTGGGAACCCCCGCCGGCTCCCGGAGGGCGACGACGACGCCTACACCGATCGAGGTCCGCGCTCAGTATTCGGCACTGCTAACTTACTCAGGTGCATTCCCTGTTTGGGTTCCACTTGGGGTTCCATTCGTGTGCATGTGAGGATGACGATGAGCAAGCATGTGTATGTGTGTGTACCGGACCTTTAATTGATGAATTCATGGAGGGGGGCATTGCTCTGTTTCTTGTTGGAGAGAAGCTGCGAACATTGCATGGTTCTTTGTCGGGTTCTTTATGGAAGATGATCAATTTTCGACTCTGAAAGTTGTGGGCAGTTTTCTTGTAGGGGAATGTGGTGCGCGCCTCGGAATTTACGCTCACGTACTTACGTTACAAACCGTTCGATCGACGTGGGTTTCTATATTGTTTTCCCCGATGATGGGTTAACCCTTTAAACGCGAAATTATAATTATGTACGTATACACAGTGGTTGACAATGTAGAAGGATTGCGTCACAGAGATTGGGTCTGGTTAGGTGTGGTCTGATCTCTCTGTAGAGCGCGCTTCATCCTCAGATGCAGTTACTTTCAGGCATTTCAGTGTTCAATAGAGGGGTTCTGGCGTGGTTACCAAGATCATTAAATAAGCGCTTTGGATTGTCCAGCTCGTAGCACTCGTAACTAACACTAACATTCTTTACGCTGTAGATTGGTATGGCCGTTTCGTTATGTCATATGCACATGTCAATGGGATCGCTAAGTAGTGCTCTCTGTGGTCATATAATCATGCCATAAGTTTCGCATGACAGTGGACGTACTCCTCACAAAAGTCATGATAACTTGATTTCTTGCATTGTGATTGTACCTGAAAGCGATGTCGTAGTCACACATGTGATATATCACACGACTCTCTAAGTGTCCATCTTTGAAAACGACTTGGGTATAACATGTACTCCCTTAACAGCACCCATGAGTAAAACGGTGCCTCGATCTGCTCGATATTTTCTCGAAATCTCCTGTTCAAAGTTTTGAAGCATTTAAAGTTATTAGAATTGGCGGACTTCTTCTGCGGCAACCCATCTTTCGTCTTAATATATGTTGTGCAGTTCTTTAGTTTGCAGCGAACAGAATTCTTCCTATTTTGCAAGGCTAATGCAGAACCAAATGTTAACATCCTTTTACTGACTCTCAAGCATCGCTTTACATCTAACTTTCTCTTGTGTCTACGCTGTTAGTTTATTTTGATGTATGAAAACTATATTTGGCGCTGACTCGTTTCCTTTGGAATGTGATGATTTGCAGTTTGCCCGCACTATCTTACCGACGCACCTGATCTGGCATACTCCGGAAGCACCTAAAATGAGCACATAATGATCTAGCAATCTGTGTAGGGGTCTATCACTTGACGCGACACGTTTCCATCCCAACATACGCTGGTATCCCCCAATGACGGCATCCGAGTTGCAAAGCCTTGATTCCCACTCCGACGCCACCGTCTGTTCCGGTTTATACTCAAAGTCGACCCCGATGTGGAGCACCAAAATGCACGCGTCCAAGCTACTCAAGGGCGTGCTGATCTCCAGGACCCTGAACTCCTCCTCCTCGGACCAAGAATCCAGCTCCGCCTCGACGAACCCACCAGCAAGAGGGAAGCGTGCCTTCTCTTCCGACAGCAGCGCCCTCACTTCCGCCAGCCATCTCGTGCCGAAGAAAACCTCTTCGTCCTCCTTGCCGGTGAAGACGACGTGCTTGTGTGCTCCCACCAAGCATGCGGGCTCCTTTCGGTGCCGCCTGCACAGGGTCACCCAGAAGCACTGGGATGGGCGCCAGATCCACCCAACGTCCACTTCGACTGCTTCGAGCTCCTCCAGCCTCCCTGCAAATGAAAACTCGGGAACGCTCACGCCCTTCGTGGGTCAACCGGCGGGGTGCTTGTCCAGGACTGGAGCTGCTACAAGACCCAGCAGGCTGCGGATGGTGGTGGTGGCGCAGGCGGACGAGACTGATGTCCCTGACGTTGACGATGCTGCGTCGCCAATGCTCAGCGAGTAAGTGCTCATGCTTGAATCCATTCCCTTGCTCAATCATGATGTTTGAACTCTGAACTGAGTGATTCTGAAATCCACTTGTTGCAACGCACCAAGTGAACGCAGGATAGATTCAAAATGTCCCATTTGTGGAATCTTTGAAGAATTTTTAAAGATATAATAGGATACACAAGGAGGCAGTAGGAAAGGAATTTGGACATAAAAGGGCATCTGTCCAATTTCCATACTGGATTTCTCCTGTGCAATTGAACTACCTATGAAATTGAAGTACATCTCATCACTCGAAGTGTATATGTAGGCGTATCTGTCTCTGCGTTTCAATGCTTCGATATTGACCACCGATTTATCTTGAGCAAGTCGATAGTCCATATTGTGATAATAATAGAATTCGGATGGAGCCGATTTGTATATCACCACTGAATCAGTGAAGAACATTACATGTGTTGAGAGTGGTCAATAATTAAATAAAAGTGGATAGAAAGATCAAACGCCTCTTTACATGACCTACTCAAAAGTGATTCAAATTCA
Organism: Pseudisothecium myosuroides; assembly: GCA_951799445.1. Taxonomy (NCBI): domain Eukaryota; kingdom Viridiplantae; phylum Streptophyta; class Bryopsida; order Hypnales; family Lembophyllaceae; genus Pseudisothecium; species Pseudisothecium myosuroides. The sequence goes on along the minus strand of OX637287.1, from coordinate 17,114,623 downwards.
TGAGATCATGTTTAATCCTGATTGAGGTTAACATCTAAAGGAACTTAAGGCCCAATTTGATCTAAGTATTTTTTTTGGTAGTTTTGAGGAGATTATAAGGATATTTCGTATTTCCAATTTTGGTTATTTATCAACAAACATATTCAATGTTCTTCACTGATTGATGTAAAAATTTGCTCCATATTTCACAATATGATCAATTGAATTGGACATTTCAGAACCATAAATCTTTGCCCCTCTTCGCTCTTTGGGGGCCAATGTTAGAAGACTAGGAAATTGTTTATTGTTTCATGATCATGCAAGTTACAAACCATAAGTCTTGAGAGTCTCAAAGGGGCTTTTTCAAGATAATTTTGCTATAATTAGTGACAACAGATAGATACTAATTTTTACACGATGTCTTTCAGGAGCAGTGTAAAATACATCAAAGTGGTGACATCAAAGGCAATCACACATGATGTCATTGCCAACGAAACGGGAGCATCTATATCGAGAAAGCTACACACTAGCTCATAACCTGTGGGCTGTGGCCTATCAAGCAAACACTTTTGAAGTTATGTCTCATAGTTTTGGCGGTGTTTGACCATGTCCACACTTCGTTTCATCAACATGTGGGTCCTATATATGATTTCCTTCGTTACAAGACAACCCTATTGTAGAAATTCTCTTTAAAAACATTTGGAAACCTCTCTTGTACATTTACAAAACTAAAATTGTGTTGTCCAAAATTTTGTAGTATCCGTGTTAATGTTCCTCATTTTGCTTGCAACAAGCAAACAAATGAGCATCGTCTTTCATATTTGAGATGAATAGACAAAAATATATGGCTTTAGAAAGTCTTGAGGATAGTTTGTGAATACTTTGGCACCTTCAAAAATTAAAGTTGAAAAGTGCTAAAAGGTGGAACTTTTCACAAGGCTTGTGTCTATTGGACTTCTATTTTATTTTCTTAATTGTGTCAAAGTGAACCTCTAAAATCTAAATGCCAAAGCCGTGGGACATTTTCTATAGGGTTTCCTATTATATTTTTCTTTGTCAACAAAGCTTTGAAATTTAAAAAACTTACTCAAAATCTAATATTTTTGAAAATTTCAGATGAATTTTTTCGTGCATGTGTTTTTAGAATCAATTCATTTTTTAAATCTATTATTTCAAGTTTGTGTTCTAGTGGCCTTAATAAAAAAAAATTGATTTTCAAGATTTAAGAAATGTGGGAGATGAGCTTCAAATAGACTTGAATTTGAAGGAAATCACATTGCCATTTACGAAAATAATGAACCTAAAATGACAATAGACAAGCTATTGTGTGGTCACTATTTGTTGTAAATTATCTATTTTTTTTGTGAAGATGTCATAATGTAAAATATAAGCTTTAAGGAGCAACAATTTTTACAACTTTTGGACAACTAGGCAATTTAAAAGTTATGCAATTTGTTTTGTCAAAGGCGCCTTCTATTTGTATGATTTTTTTATTTTATTTAATAATTTTTTTATAGAACATATATCCATATCTTTCCATTGTTAGATAGGTAAGAAATATGAAGTTTTTTATTTTGCAAGGAATTAGGGTAATTCTTTGCAAAAAAATAAATGAAATATATTATTAATGTCAATTTTTATAATTAAATAAAACAAAAGGTTTATCTTATTTGCCACATTAATGCAAAAGTCAACTCTCTTAAGTAGATACAGTTTTAGCTTTAAAAATTGTGTTCCAAATACTATGAAAACTAGGATGGATTTAGAATCACATTTCTAAAGCTAAGAGGCCTAAAAATGTCAAAGTCACGAAATATTTCAATTTAACAAAGTTGGTCTTCTACATTTCCAATTTTATGTTTGATTTGTTGGCAATTCAAAATTTTCTTTATTCATGTACCTTCTTGCATTTTAAAAGGGTATTTTTCCAAAAATGATAAATACCCTTAAATAACGTCAAATCTTGTCTAAGTGTACCTAAACCTACCAAGAAATCATAATATATCAAGTCTAATTAATATAGTGTTTTTAGAAACAATATAAATATTGAATTCTAGTTATTCTAGCTTAACATGAAAAATATCAATTTCAATTCACTTTCATTTATTATGATCTTGTAAATGGCAAACAATTAGACCTTGAAAATTGGTGAGGGTATTGCTAGAGATTCATCTAAGTATATATTAGAGAAAATTTTAACTCTTTCAAAGGTTCATTTCTCTTCTAGCTAGATGTACAAATACAACAAAAATTTGGAATTTTTTTTTTTAATATTAACCTCTAAAGGACCAAGGAGCCCACTTTGGGCTTTGTGAGAACTTGGGCGGCCTCTATTGACTTCATAATTCGGAATTTTTACATGATTTTCTTAGGATGGATGCTACTCATCATAATCTACGTGTGAAGTTTTGTTTCATGTCATTCCAATAAATATTGCAAAAGTTAGAAGGATTTTTTTTATTTCAATGTCAAAATGGGCAGCAAGTAATATACTCTAAAAAATATTCATTATTCTTTTGGAATTTTATAGATTAGTACCTATCCAAAAAAATTGAATTATTCAATTCTAAATAATGAAGTAAAATTTATGAGGAGTTTTATTTTGTGGCAATGAATGTTAGTAGACAAAACATATAAAGTCATCTCTTGCTCTCAATTTTGAAAATTTTCAAATAAAAAATAAAATAAATGATAATAATTGTTAACTAGAACCTTCTCACCATTGAAATTAAGATTTTTCAATGCCTTATAAAAGTTACTAGCAAATTGGTTTTTTCTTTCATTCTGTACTATCTTCCATTTCACAATTTTTTATATAAATGAATATGAAAAAAAATTGGTTTAAATTTTTTGTCATGTGTTTTCAATCTGTTTTCCAACATATGGACTAAAATGCACAAATTATAGGATACACATGTTTTTTTCTTAACCCCTAAATGCTCGAGGCACCAAATTTTGGTATTGACAATACTTTGAAGTTAAATAAAAGCTAACCAAGTTGCTATTTTTAGTAGTTTAAATTTTTGAAATATTCTTTTGAAGTGTAATTTTAGCATCAAAAATCCAATTTTGAAAATGATTGATTATGATTTTTCAATTCAAGATTTTGTGCAAGGGTGTTGAGAAGGGTGTCCATTGCAATCTTGACTTTCCATAGTATATTGAGGGCTCTTGGAAATGAGCCTCAAATACACTAGATCTTAGAGAAAAAATCACCTAAGAAATTCATTTTAAAAAAAATGTACAGTAGATTTTGAAAAGCCGTAAACTGATTGGGATTATGCATGTTAGGTCTTTTAACCTCGTATTTTTTTGGTGACCAACTTTTTAGATTTGGCATGTGAAAAGAGGATTGAAAGACTTCAAGTCATTTTTGCAGTTTTACCACCCTCACGTTCAAACATTATAATCTTTCAATTCATAAGTGATATTGTTGTATTTTCTTTTTTTACGTGATCTCTAACATGTCTAGTTGAATTTGTATGGTTACAATTCAAAAAAATTGATATAATTTATCAAAATGTTTTTTTTTTGTTTAGTTTAGAGCAAATTCCTAGAAGCTCAAAAAAGGCTTTGGGCATTTAGGGGTTAAAATGTTGAAAGACAAAACTTCACCTTTTGAAAGGTCTAGAAAGACTACATTTTGAAGTTTAGGCACATTGAACTTGCAATTGGTGTGGATATTCATTTTAAAATTTAGGAACAATGTACTTGAACAAATTAACTAAAGGATCCTACAATTGGATTTGTTAAAATATAAATATTGATAAAGTTTTTGCCCTTGCTTTGGAAACAAGTATTTTAAAGTAGTTATGGGCTTATAAACATGTTGGTCCTTTAGGGGTTAAAATAAAAGATGCTAATTGTAATTGTTAATTTATCAACTCAATGGTGTATATCTTTCTACAATTTATTATCTAATTATTATTTTAAAAGTCAATTACTATTCCATAACTTGAGAACCCTTTATAAATTAATTTTACATTTTTTACATGTATATTGATGACTTTAAATAGAATTTATTGTTAAATAAGAATTCACATCATGTGAAATTACCTATGATTGAGTCCATTTGTGACAATATTTGTTAATTTATTTATAATTCATAGATCCTCTAATTTAAATTTTTACGTTTCAATTTAAAAATTTCTTAAAGTTATAAGATTTTGGTATTTCTATTTTTTTAATAAAGAATTCCAAAAAGTCATAATATGCATCATTCTCTTCAATCTGTGCAAGAGATGCTACTTTGTGTCGTATTATTTCAATTTGGATATTCTTCTAATCTTATTATTTACAATGGCTTAGTCAAATTTAAAAACGTATTTAACTCATAAACTTTTATATATATAGTATTTTTTTTTTTTTTTTTTTTTTTTTTTTCAAATTAGAAAATTTTAATAAAATATCAAACTTCAGTTTTGAATTTATTAATTTACATAATTTATTAATTCATAACATGTAGAAAACAATTATTATATGGCCTTTGAGGTTCAAGAAAACCCTTTCATGTCTCTTTGCACAACTCAACCCTCTCTAACTTGGGGACCTTTGTTGTGTCTTGTAGATGGGCCGATAATCAATATTTTATGAAACTTCAATAACATGATTAATTTTAGAATTAAAAACTAAATCAATTGAATATGAAAATGAAAGAACTCTAATGTTAATTTCACTTAGAAAAATTCATTCATTTTTATTTTGGTATAAAAACCTTTCAATTGCGAAAAGCCATTATACATATAGAAACGTTGTGATCAAAAGTCACTCAAATGAAAAGTAATCTCTTTCAAAATTATGCATAATAATTTAAATATATTTGTATTTAGTTAAATAACAATGAAAATTTAAAATAATGACTAGATGTTGAACTATTTTTCTAAATATACAATGCATTTTCACATGTCGAAACATCAACAATGAAACTTATTAAATAATAAGTATTGCAAACTATTGTTAAATTTTTTTTTTTAAATTAAAAAAAAATGTGTTTAACAAACATTGAATAGTAAAATAAGAAAGTTGGAAGAATTGAGATGAAAAGTATTGAGATAATTTAAAAATGTAGAATGCAATGACAATTTGTCTTCTCCAAATATGACTAAATTTTTAAGACTACAAATTCTTTACTCATTATTTGCTTATTGATGACTTTTTGAATGTTTAAAATTTTAGAATATGGAAGAAGATTGTCTATATATTTAGAAAATTGATTCTTAGAAAGAGTCTAGAGAGCTTATTAAAAAATGGGTAAAAAAAGAGGACAACGTAGGAGACGGCGGCGAAGTCGACGACCTTTATATAAATGCATGGTAAAAATGGCCATGGCTTGCCTCAAACATAAGCCTGGAGCAACTCGTCAAGAAATTGAACATAAAGTTATGGAGATTTACAAAAAACGAGGTCTTGATGATTCTAAACATCCAAAATCTGTGAGACGTGCAATTCGTAGCCTTATGAAGGGTCGTTGCGTTCACAAGAATGGATCTCGGTATCAAATTATACCTCAATGTGCAAGGTGCTTGTAAAACTAGAATAGCAAATTATATTATTCAATGTCAATTTGTAATTTGCAAAATAATTAAATTAAATATTTATAATTTATAATATTTCCTAGTGTACTTATGTAACTCATTTTTATGTAAATCATTTTAATGATTATAGAGATGCATTAAAAGTACACAAAAGAAGAAGAAGGCGAAGTAGAAGTCAAAGTAGGAGCCAAAGTCGAAGTCGAAGCCGAAGCCGAAGCCGAAGTCGTAGTCGCAGCCAAAGTGGGAGTAGAAGCAGAAGTCGTAGATCTTATACGCAAAAAAAGCCACAAAGAACACATCGTCGTCGAAGGACACTACATCAACGCCGAAATGATGGAAACACCCCCACAATTCGTCATTTAAATGTTCGTCCACAAGTTTGTCCAACAAATTTGTGTCCAACAAATCCAGTTCGAAGATTTCCACTTCGAGATGCAATGATTATTGCAATGACTATTTTCTTTTCATATTGGATGCAACGAACTGCTTCTCATATGCAATTTACTGCACCTGAGGTACCAAGTGTACCAATGAATATTTAACTAAAGGTTCATTTAGTTTTTTAAAAAATCATTTTTTTCCATGTCTTCATATTGTAACAAGAATATCACAATTTGTGATTTAGAATATATCTTTCATAAATCAGTGAGCCATCATTTGGTTTTATGCCGCTTAGACATGAAGAAAATATGCTTTTCGTTTGAAGATTTCTTGTAAATACAAGTCATACAAATTAGGATGATTGTCAAATGAGTGTACAGTAAGTATATCTCATTCAAATTATTACAATGTAATATATGGAGTACTATGTTAATTTTTTTTTAAATTGTGAAAAAAACACCCAGTGTAATACACTATGTTAAATTATTACAATGTAATATACTATGTTAAAATTCAAATATTTTTTCACAATATTGATTCAACAAAACAATTGTCAATTATCTTCACTACTAGAGTGACGACAATTAATGGATAAGATTTCAATGTAATTAATTAATGATGTGGTCTTTATTATAAATGAATAGATTATTTTAATTTTTAGGTTTGTTGGATAGTTTTTTTTATTGCATTGCATTGAATTGAATTTAGACTATGACATAATATTCTTAACTTCTTAGGAGGGGATCCTTGCTTTCCTTATAAGAAATTGACATCCAAGCATCCCGCAAGCTTATTGTAATGTCTTTATGATTTTGTACTTAGATATTAGTATTGTGAGTGGCTAAAGTCTTAAGCTGAATTATTGCTCATGCATCCGTATAGGCATCCGTGTATCCTTCTTGAGATTATGGGTGGGCCGTGAAGTCCAAAGTTAAGAATGTTATAAGGTAACTATGCCTAATTTCGACCGCTTTCTAAAATCAACCACTCTATATTCTTACCTAACATGTACTCTTACTATAATTCATGAATCTACATATAGTTGGTTATAATATTACCTATTTTCAATACTTTGAAAATTTGTAGTTTTTTCATAGGGTGGTTAAAAAATGTATTCTAAGATAATCTAGAATTCAATTTTGACTACCAACAAGACCCAACCAAAAAAATTCAATATAACTCCTAAAAGACCAAGTTTCCATTTAATGTACGCAAAAAATCTCGGGTAGGTTCCTACAGACATTTTTGGTTGGATGTTCATGAAATTTGAAAACAATGAATGTGTAAACACATACCCCCTTGGTTGAAAATCTATTTTTTTCCAATTGGATGCTCGGATCAAAAGTCATGATGCTTTGAATTTTTTTAGCAGTTTAGGCAACTTTGGGTAGTATATGCAAAACTCCTCTTATAATTTTGAAATTTGGCGGGTACAAAACTTACATGATATAAGATGCAAATGTAAAAAAAATAACCATTTGTAGTATTAGAGTTTATCGGCCCTATTGGGCAAGGTCAGAAAAAATCATTTTTCTCCTAACTTCAAACATTATAATCTTTCAATCCGTGTAATCAAAGTTTCTGAAGTTTTTTCCACACATTCCTAGAGAAGTCTAGTACAAATTTACACGGTTCAATTTTGAAAGAAAAAAACTATTTTTTTTTCATTTTTTTCTTGCTACCTTAAAAAATGACAATTTTGACAATGTCTATGCAACATATGCCTTGGTCCTTTAGGGGATAGTAATGTGAACCATGTTGGATTGATTATTTGTGTGATTTTAGGTGTAGTTGCCTTATACATTTTGAGACAGCACAATACATTTTTTATATCTAGAAGAAATAAATTATTTCCTTATTCCATCATAAAATGTTTGAGTACTATATATATACAAGTGACCAAGAGCTATGACCTTGGTTCTTACAGTTATCGCTTTTTAACTCAATATGAATGATTGTCTTATTTCATTTTACATTAGTTCCTTCTAAAGAGATTGACTTAAGGCTAAAAATGGATTGAAAAATGACACAAAATCTTACTTGTGTTGATAAAACATGTTTCAAAGCTCTATAACAATAAGGTAAAATAACCTATTGTGGTCAAAATTAGGATTTTGCCCCATAACATTTAGTAGCATGTGTTGATGGTGTCTTTACATCTTCTACCTTTCTAATTCATTAGTAGCTATTGATGAAGCACTATTAGGGGGTGGAATATATCACACCATCACTATAGAGCTACTAAATGTTATGCCTTATGCATGCCATTGCTGAAACTTTTTAATTTTTTTTAACATGAAGACAAGTGTGAGAAACAATTGAAATTATATTTTTTCAATAAAGTATGAATTTGTTATGAATTTTTGAAGTGTTTAGCCCATCATGGTCCAAAAGAGTTTCTAGTCTCTAGTAGAACCAACCAACATTACAAAAATCCTAAATCTTGCAAAGGGCCGTTTGGTTTTTGGCGGCGGCACGGCCATGGTGCAAATAAAAAAAAAATAGAAAAATTAAAAATATTTTTGAAATTGCCAATCTAACGTGGCACTAGTAGTGCTTCGTCAAATTCCTAAAAAAATAAAAAATAAAAAATAAAAAATTGTTGTAATTGCACTATTGCCATGCAGTCTCACGACCTTTTGCAAGCCCGAAATTTTTCCTAATGATTTGTATCCATAATACTCAACTCACTCATCTAAATCAATCACATTAATTAAGGCCTAAAAGTCACTTCCTACACTGAATTTGCACTCAAAAGTTGAAAGTTCCTAACGAGGTTACTAATCACTCCATTACTATCAGGTAAGATGTTGATTGTGGCCCAAATCTCATTTATTGAAAACCCCATGATGGAGTCATTCACTAGGTGTTCACTATGGGGACTTTTAACTACAATGGATTATTGTTTTACCTTATAAGATAGAACACCCATAAAGCAATGGAGCTCTAAAAGTGTCCACCTCTAGAAATGTACCCCATTAGTATTTTTATTTTTTCATTGCACTAGCAATGTAAAAATAGTGTACATTTTCAAGAGTGGACGCTTTTAATTAGTGACAATTGCATTTCAATTTCAAAAATTTATAACTAACTTTTTAAAGCTCTAAATATGAAACAACCTAAGTTAGATGCCAATTCCATTTGTTTTCAATAAATTTAAAAAAAATAAAATTTAAGAAGCTTAACCCCTTAAGGGGTTTGCGTCCATTTTTTGGACGATGTACTGAAAAGGAGTGCTGTATCTCACAAATTCCGTCAACTTTTCATCCATCCATTTTTCTGGATAGAGGTTCAGTACTTCTGAACACAAAATGTGAAAGCAGTATGCCATGAACGACGTCTGTAATTTTCTAGAAAATCTTGACGACAGAAGTCACAAGATTCAACAAAATTTTGGTGTGCCCAGTCTTGCCAGCACTGCACTGACGAGGAGCCCTTACAAAATTTTCGCCGTTCCAGGGCAGTTCCTGACTTGTACAAATGCTGTCGTCAGTGCCAGAGAATTTTTTCCCACGTCCTCTTATTATATACAACTTCTATTGTGGTACGGAATTGTGGGGACAAGAAGTGTAGGGCCCAAGCCAGAGTACAGCACACTTGTCACATTCCTGTTACTGTATGTGAATTACAAACTCCTGGAGAACACAAGCGTCGGCGTTCTCTTCAATGCGCAATATTCAAAAATTATCATATTCATCCAGACCTTCCTGTACAAGGACGTCCAAGTCTATTGTGACGACTAGGACTACAGTATGGGAGACATTGGGAAATGCAAATCAATAAGATGTTCCACTTTCACTACTACATTTACTTATGTGAAAATTTACTACTCAGTAAGAAGAAAATGAACTTCACTAAACACAATTACATATTGCCAATCAACTTACTCCACCTCTACAAACGCCATTGATGTCAAAAATGCTAGTACTGAACGTGCTATACTATGGCCGTCACATGCATTGAAGGAGTGCTGTATGTAACCCTTGCATAACACTCCTGAGGGACATCATAAGGAAAAAAATTACAAAGAAAACTCCTTAGCATTTCATACTTTCAAAGGAAACCAGTTGCTTAGCATGCAATTAGTGTGATTTTCGTTTGAATTCCTTTGATTTCCGTTTCAGTCTTGCTTCAATTTGTGTGATGTCTGTTCTAGTCTTGATAGAGTAAAATTATCTACATTGGCTGTCCATTCCATACGAACATCTGCCTGACAAGCATCCTATCAACTTCTCTTCCTGCATCATCGGTAGTGTTTTCTGTTTTCTGCGCTTCTGATAGTGCGTCCACAGTATTTCTCATTCCCAGCAGCTGTCTTCTGTCGTCATACTACATACGCTCTCCTTCGCTGTACAGGTGCACACTAGAAATTAGAACTTAGACAGGAAGCTTAGGTACCGTGTAGTCACTCCGGATTTGCGGAATGTGAGCTGTTCATTCTGCCACTTCACCGAGGTTGACGCTGCCCGTTTTGAGCACATCATCGGCAGCTGCTGGCTTCCACAAACTCCGAAGACTGTCAAGTTCTACACAGTAGGAGGACGTTCTTCTAGCAAACACGCGCACAGGTAACGACAGAATGCATAACCTACTCCGTCCCATACATTTATTGCAACATGCCTGCAACACTGCGATTATTTGTAATGTTGAATTTTAATATGTTCCATTGCTTGCCAGTAGTAGCTGTTCACAAGAGAAAGAAGTGGATGTCCCACGAGAATGACTATGTCATGACATGGCCGACGTGCCGTCCTCCTCAGAGCAGCATCCACCAAATCTTCCATACATACGTCAAACTATACGACAGTGGACTTCGTCTGTTGCAGCTTCTGAGTCTCAAACCAGACAAATCCTAGGACTTCTGGATCGACGCAACTTACTGCGCAGATCAGTGAAGCGTGGAGTACAAAAAAGCGACACTCCTCGAGGGTTGCGCTTTCTATTTCGACACCACAGCGCAAAGATACTCGGCTGGAGAGACCGCATACCTGAAGGTGACCCCCTCGGATTTAGTGTTGAAGTCAATCACGTTCTCCGTTTCCTGCTGTGGCCGGACGTTCCATCTCCGCAGTGCGTCTGCCGCGTCTGTATTTGTTGTGCAACTGTAGCCCCATAACTTGTTCAGGCAGCGTTTTTGCCTGACACTCTACGGTGCTGTGAACGCGCACATCACAATGACAAAAAGCTGGAAGACTGTGCCTGCTCTTCCCCGTCGCCCGTCTCCATACAACACGCGCTCATTCTCAAAATCTGCGTCACGTAACAGCAATGACACATCAGCTGCATACCAAGAGTGTCCTCGAAAACGGAAGGTGGACACTCATGACGCCTTTGCTGAAGAGACAAGGAGGACACGGGGGAAGTCAATCATGCCGGCTGGCGACTCCCCTTCGCATGACGTGCTCGACAACATCCCGGGAACAACAGCAGCGACAACGCAGCCGTCGCTCTTCCCAGCATTCTCTACTGCCGACGAAGCTTGTGTCCTACCGTGGCGAGGTGATTACTGGCGTGTCGTCCCCACTTGCGACCCAGTTCCCCGTCCATCCCCGAAGACGCCAATGCCTGTGCGTCTACCCACCGCATTCATAAGTCCCCGCTTACCAAGTGACAGCGGTCACGACATGCAGCCGTGGATACTGGGATTGGCGATCAGCTCATACGTCCAGAGCGGAAGGCGAGAACTTTTCTACGTGGTCATGCTAGACGATGGACGGGAGTTACACGTTCCTTCCGGAGAGGTGGAACCAATTGTGCTAATCAATCAGTACAACGACAATGAGAACAACATGCTTGGCACTCAGAACTCGGACGATGCTTTACGTGGAGGTCATCCGTCATCTGAAGACAGTGGAGAGAACGTGACGCTTACCTCCGTGAGTGCTGACCCGCTGGTGGTGGCTGTCAATTCAGCTGTTGACGCAACCAGTGACCACGATGAAGACGATGAGTCGTGGCACTCGTGGTATGATTTCAGTACCTTCCCATCACAACCAACTCAGCATCCACAAGTGGGCGCCAACACTATAGCAACTCAGTTGTTCACCTCGGAATTTCAAGCTCCCGCGAGCATGAACACGGGCAGTCCCGGCGTCCAGTATCACCGGGAGGACGATTGCGATGAGCATCCACGTTCAAGCACAGCAAAGGAAGCAGGTGATTTCGCCCGACTCTTCAGACGCGTCATCGAAGACACTCTTGACATTGGAAGTCCGACGCCGTCTGAAGAGAACAGTGCTCGTAACGCCTTACTAGTGCCTCCCGTTGCATTGTCTTCAGTCGTGGGGAATCCGAGGACGCCACACACATCGGCGGTCCTCCTTCACAGCATCCGACGGCCGATGACATCTGCGGGCCCTTCTGTCAGCGCATTGGATGGCGACTGTCACATGGCGGGGACCGCCGCAGAAACGGATGGACCCAAGCTGCCATGCCAGGAGACGCGCGAAGAAGGCGCCGACGGCACTCATGACAAGGCGGCAGGCACTAGACGTAATAATGTGGCTTCGCTACTGTCGTCAGAATTCATGAATGTGGCGCCCTACGTCCCGCAGTCCTTGCCTGCAGCAGCGGTCGTTGGCGCATTGCCGTTGCATGCCAGTGCTGTCATAGAACCTCCGTCATTTGTTGCAGGATGCGAATTGCCTCAACGGTCCACAGCGGCTTCCAAACGGAAAATGGCGACACGGTCGACGCCGCAGACCCAGCGTCCAGCAGAGGTGGCCAGCGGCAGTCGCGTTTGCCTTCGCAGCGCCGCGGCCAGTGAAGAAGCCCGTCCTCGACGACAGTCAGCAGCGGCAGCGCGACTTGAATTTCTTGCAACGTTCGCCGAGGAAACATGGACAGTGCAGCATTCGTCGTATGCGCCGGCATGTCAATCATTCACGGGACCATCGGGTGGTCCTACATTTCGTATTTTCAGGACCCCAATCAAAAGTGCACTTTTTGCTCGTTTTTGGAGCGACAAAACATTGGAGCGCATATGCGGAGATACCAACCGGTACGCTAGCGAACTCCATCCACGCACGCATCAGCCACTTGGTGGACGAAAGTGGTGGCGATTGGATAAAATTGAGTTGAAGGCTTTCATTGCAGTCAACCTTCTCATGGGAATCAAGAGACTTCCGAATCACCGGTCGTACTGGAATCGTGGCAACCATTTCCTCTACTGCCCAAGTATTTCGGGCATTATGAGTTGTCGTCGTTACGAGGACATTACTCGGTGTTTACATGTGGCTGATGACAGCGTCGCTACAGTGCCAGGCGAGGACGCCGAGTTCGACAAACTTAGGAAAATGAGGTGGTTGCTCACGGAAATGCAGAGCCGGTTCAAGAGCAACTGGAATTTGTATCAGGAAGTTACAGTAGATGAGACTATCATTCCTTATAAAGGTACATATTGCCCAGTTCGTCAGTACTTACCGAGGAAACCCACTAAATGGGGAGTGAAAGTCTGGTGCTTAGCTGACGCAAGGCACAAGTACATTTACGATTTCCAGATTTATACTGTGTCCCTTCGCAGAGAATCACTAGCCGGTGGTAGTAGAGGAGATGCGAAGTCCCCTTACGACGTGGTTATTCAATTGCTGGAAGGCTTGCATGGCCGATCTCATGTCGTCTGCACTGATAATTACTTTACATCTGTGAAGTTACTAGTACAGCTGAGATCCCTTGGCACCTATGGAGTAGGCATGGTTCGTTGCAACCGCCTTGGTTTGCCGAAGTCGTTGACTGATGTGAAAACCCTTTCAAAGGAGCCACAAGGAACTTTACTCTGGAGGATGCACAGGAGTCGCGGTATATCTTGTGTTGTTTTCGTTGATCGGAAGGCCGTTCTAATGCTGTCCACTTACTATGCTCCGATTCCTGCCCCTTTGGCGGAGTGGCCAACTGTGCCAAGACGAATGAATGGGATTGTGACAGATTTGGATACCTCACCTGTGCACAAAGGGTACTCGGATTTCATGCGTGGCGTTGATGTTGCGGATCAGCTGAGAGGCTCCTACTCCTGCCAAACAAGGAGTCACAAGTGGTGGCATAAAATTTTCTTCTACTTGGTGGACACATCTGTTGTAAATGCCTACATACTTCACAAGGTGGCCTTACAGCAGCTTGGTAAGCCACCACAGCTGCACTTGCAATTTGTTTTACAGCTAGCTGATGAGCTTAGTCATCCATGGTCCCTGCAGAGAGGTGCAGTATCGCAATACCGTTTGGCAGTGCCTGGCGTTCATGGTTTTGTTCGGACTGCACATCGTCGGAAGTGCCAATTCTGCTTGAGCAGACGTCGGACGAATTTCCAGTGTGCACAGTGTGGAGGCGTCTTCCTACACCTTGGTGAATGCTTTCAAAGAAGCCACTATGTCTTAAGGAGATGAGCGACTACTGTTCAAGGAAGTGCGGCACATTCGTGACGTTGGGGAGCGGTGAACGACTTTGTACATAAATTGTGAATACAAACAGTGATCTATACTCGAGTAACACGGTAGTATCCGGCTGAATCTTGCGTGTCGTATCTCAGCAGGTCGTGCTTGGAGTGGTCTCTTTCCGTTCAGGTACTTTTCCAACTGTGGTTTCCAAGTACTTGGTAACCTTCACTTCCATTTTCTGAGCAGTCAGTTTCCGATTTAGTAATTTGCCACAACGTGCTAGTCATATTACTAATCACATTTTCAATAATGCAGGAAGGCGAAGAGGTCCTGGAAAACCGGCGATGGAATCTTCAGTTTCTCCCGAGCATGTTCAGCTTCCTGGCATATTTTGTGGGGGAGTATTTTTATAGTAATACGACTTCAGTTTTGCTCAGTAGGATGGTCTCTCATTAGCAGTACGAATTATGCAGTGCAACGTGCACCGTGCAAGTTAGGCCATTCCTACATACTAGTCAGTACATACTTCTATAAAATGGAATCACGACATTGTGATTTGGTGCTCTGGAAGAGTTTCTTCAAGTCATCATTCACTATATCAAAAAAATGTACAGAGCTCCGGACATGCAGTGCTCCATTTTCAAATGTAATACGAGATCTGTATTTGCTCTGAGTTTTGGCTCCTGTAGTTCTGAATATGTGTCCTGCGATTCGAAGATGTCGTCATGGCCAAGCATGTTTCGACGCAGTCACTGAGGAGTGTGTCATGGAATATCGCTGCAACGTAATGGCCAAGCATGTTTGCATTCTCGATTTCCTGAGAGTCCCGTCCCGTGCAGTTATGAATTATTGTAATGGAATTCAAGTATCACTGAATGGCAGACAATGTTCACAGGGTGTGAGTGACCACATAGAAGTTGAAGCGATGCAGCATTCCATTTGTCATTCCATTCGCTTCAGACAGCATTCTTGTGTGTCAGTCCTTCCTTAGAGTCTTCGTATTTTATGATAACCGCTGACGTCAGTTCTGTGGAAGTGAGCATGTGGTTTCATGCCTGCACAGCGCGGGCAGCGGCAATCACTCGATGTGGTCAGAAGGGCAGACTGCCCGACAAGAACTCTCTTGCCGTTCCGCATTTTGACAGCTCAGCAGGAGGGTGCCCGTCATTGGGTTTTTCTGGAGTTGCAACGGAATGGACCTCAGTACAAGATCTCCATTTCGTAATTCATTTACGCTTTAGAAGCTCAAAAGATTTCATGCGACAGTACACTGACCAACCAATCTTTCGCATATTTTTCTTGAATTTTGCGGACTTGTCTTGTGCCTCCGAATTGCAAGTGCATGAAGAAGAAGTGCACTGCCCGTATTAGTCAACTGCCGCATCTTTATAGTCAAACGCTATAATCTGAGCATCGGCACGGCAGTTGACGACATTTCTTGTTTTCAGTCACAGTAGTGAGGCATTGTCTTCAGATCTTACGGTTCATTTGCATTCCCCGCTTCCGTCATAATCAAGGGAGGCAATCTTATGCTTCTCTGTTTACCTACTCCTGAAACGCTGCTCAATGACTGGGACCACTAAAGGGTTAACCACCCCAAATTAATTTCCAAGTCTTAAATGGGAGCCTAACGAGCCTCCATACCTCAGTACAATCTCAGCAAGGCAACCAACAAAATTGGGCTTCTTGTCGAGATTTTAAAATGACCATCAAACTTGAAAAAGCTAAACAGTTCATTCATTTTTTCATGTTGTTTTCCTACAATACATTCTTGATTATACAAGCTTAAAATCAATTACAATTTCAAAGCTACATGTGCATCTATTAATTGTAAATATAAATTTCTTTTTATAAAATTTTGGTATTTATCATTCTAAATGAATTTGGTTGTTTGACAAATTTTCTTAACTAGTCACAACCAAGAGCCATGAGCATAAAAATGAAATGCCTCGACTCTAGGTTACAAGTGTAAGTTCTTTTATTACTTCATAGACCAAGCATTCAAATTTAAACATTGAATGAATGAAAACATATTGTTTGTATATATGAACTTGATCTTTTCACCCTCTCACAAGTTTATAGATTCTTGTACTAGTTCTCTAACATTTGTATGACATAGGTTCTCGCATAGGTTTTTAAAAACTTACCTTCTAAATTTTATTCTATGTTGAAGGCAGTTAAATGAGATGAAATTTGGATGACATTTAGATGAAAAGGGAACAAAAGCATATAAAAGTGAGATATCAATGATATTGTTTGAGATAATATGAAAATAGTAAAGACCACATTATATTGATTCAATCTAAAATATTAGCAACTACCATATCAATCAGCCTTGCAAATTTGTTTACATTCAAAAATAGTGCAAATTAGTGTTATTTTTATTCATGCCACACTCATTAAATAAATTTGAGTACACCAGATTATTCTAATACTATCACCTACAAAATCAATGCTTCATCAAATTATTATTTTTGTCAAGACTGGAAAAATAAAATAAAATTTTATTAAATGTATATTTAGTGCAATTTAAGTACCGTTGCCCTTTAACTACGTGAAATTTTGGTGGCTCTTCATTTAGAA
This sequence comes from Pseudisothecium myosuroides, assembly GCA_951799445.1. Lineage (NCBI taxonomy): Eukaryota > Viridiplantae > Streptophyta > Bryopsida > Hypnales > Lembophyllaceae > Pseudisothecium > Pseudisothecium myosuroides. Next base: position 17,097,777 of record OX637287.1, on the reverse strand, counting down.
AATCTTACCTTTAGAACAATGATTATAAATGGGCATGTTTCAAATGTAAAACAATTGTCAAGATGGACCTAAATTGACTAAGTTGTCTCTTCTTGAGCCTTTCCCGAAATAAGGTGCCTTCCACCTTTGAACTCAACCCTCAAATTTGAAACACCTTACTTTGGCAAAGACACTATAAGAAGTGCCTTCCCTTACATTTTGGTAAATTAATATCATTGACACTAATAGCTTAAACTATTGTGTAAATAAATTGTTCAACTAGTGCATGTGATACAAATTTAGCAAAGTCATACTATTTTAAATTAGTACATGTTGAAAAGTATAGTGGGAGGTCTCATCCCTCAAGTCTTATGTGATGTAAAGGTTGATGGCCTCAATCACATCTAAGAAGGCTTGTGGGCTATTGCTTTGTGAACCATTGGGAAATACCAAAGAAAGTATCATGCTAGGCATTGTCATGTACATTGTAAAATGCCTTACACTATAGGATGTAAACTATAGTGCTTGAGTGACATTGTGAGCAACAAAATATACTGTTGAAGGAAAGAAATTTTGGGTGACATTTGTATTTTCTGTGACTTGAAAATGTCGAATTCAACGCATATATTTGAGTTGAATTTTTCATTTTCATGTAACAAGAATTACAAATGTCATCCAAAATTTCTTTCTCTCAACATGATTTTGTGTAGAGGATATAAAGGGTGTTGTTTTTTACATTCCATTGGAGACAATGTTCAATATTATAGAATTGTTCCAATTCTCACAAACTTAAAATTTTGGAGCAACTCTAATATCATACTTGGTTGTGAAGATAAACACTTCATCCAAAATTAATGTCTTTATAATCATTTAAAAAAAAATTAATTTCTGGCATCTATTTTAGAATTACGTTTTGCTGCCCCTATGATAGTTTGGTATAATCAAGGATTTTTTCATTTTTTATAAAGTGCCAAAGTGGCAATATAAAATGTTATAAAGGTGCTCTAAATTTCAACATTTATCCACATATCGAATACAAAAATATCACATTAGCACATATGACATATCCATAGTTCTATTTTCATCCACAATTTGATGGTTACATCCAAGATTTTTTTTTAATTTGAAGTTTTTTGGCAAAAAACTTCACAGTGTTATCATTTTCTAGCCAAATTATTTTTTTCTGGTGCAATCTAGCACTGAAAAGCTAAAAAAGAGAGCTCTGGGAACAATCTCAAGGTGACATTCATTTTGCACCCTCACTGACAAGATAAATCAAGTGTAAGGTAAATGCACCAATAGTCGATCACGACATATAGCCAACCTGTAGGGGGCATTATTTCCAACCAAGGCTGAAAAGCTTGGAATGTTTTTTTTCAAGGTTGGGACTAATAAGGTTATGACACATGTTTCAAAGTAGTGAGGAAGAAAAGGAAATAGTGAGCGGGAAAGCAATTTTTAGATGATTAGAATTGAATGACTCTAGACATTAGCTATTAGTCCAGACAACTTTTTGGCTCCCAAAATTCATAGTAACTTCAATTTTGGAAATAAAATTACAAAAAATTGGGAATCCCTATATTTCTTATCTTTCTACATTGGAAAAATTTCCTGTGTCTTCAACTGCTCATCATTTGCTGTGAAATCCCTTAAGTGATTGGAAATAGATACTTCTACCTACAGCATTAGGAATTAGGCATTACAAATCCAAATTAAGAGTTTAGGCAATATGAGGTATAGGCCAGATGGGAGACAAGGGTATGTCACATCAATCTATGAATCGCAAACCTTGCTGTAGCCACAAACATTGAATTTGAAAGGGGAGTTGATGTGGCCCTGCAACAAATCAGTGCTAATGACAGGAATACAAGGGAAACTTCCAAGACATCGAGAGAACATTTGGGAACATGAAAACAAATAGGAAACGTAATGGGAACATCCCGGGAGCAGTAGAGAAGCCATTATGCAAGAGGTTTCTCATGTCTTGGAGTCACATTGAGCTCCAAAATGACATAGAAACTAGAGATTTTTTATTTTTTTTTGGCTTGTCACTTATGATTACCTACTTCACTCTACCATTTGGATTACTAGATTTTTGAATTATGTGGTGGGAAAATGTGTGCAAAAATTGGACAGTGTATTGTCAAATCTTGAGACAGAACGTAGGAGGCTCGATTTCTGACTATGCATTAAAAGCAAACATGACTCAGAGGTACATTTTGCTTTCTTCAATGTACCAACTATGCACATTTCAAGAGGTGGGCGCTTTTGATGATCACAAATGACCACTTTTTTTCAACTTCAAAAATTTGTAACTAATTCCACAAAGGTCCAAAAATAATGAAACGACTTGGATTAGATGTCAATTGCACTTGTCTTTCAAGGAAAATTTACTGAAAAATATTTCAAGATGTTTTACCTCCCCAAAATTTAGTTCCAGTGCTTAGATGATCGCTTTATGGACCTCCTACCTTAGTCGCATTGCAAGATTTTTTTGAATGTGCTCCATGTCTTGGATTGACTTGAAAATTGGTGGATCGGGTATGGGTACATTCACCTTAAATGTGAGGAGCCCGGGGGTCAACCGGCGACGACGCTCAAAGGAATAACTTAACGCCTCCGTGTTGAAGTGCAGATGGCTTGAAATGTAAGCAACACGGCGAGGGGAACGCGCTTACCCGGGGAACGGAAGCGCACATGGGCGCCACCTGGTCACCGGCGCCCCCGGTCAGATCCGACGATCCATCGCCACCATCCCCATCTTCTAGACGGATCGATGCGCTCCGAGCCTCCCTCCTCACCTGCCACTCTCCGTCGTTGCCAAACCCTAATTGCTCTGTTCTCGTCCTCTTCATATTTCAGACCCCGCAGGCCCCGCTCTGCTCTCCGTCTCCGTCTCCATCTCTGATCACATATCACATCTCGCATCTGGTGAGTCTCTTGCCGTGCCGTGCTCGCGCTTCTTCTCTTCCCTCTCTCGCCTTTCCTTTATTTGTGTTCGACTTGTGTGCTGCTCGTTGTGTTGATTTCCGTCCGTGAGGTGCGTTTCGGGTGCTTCGAGGTTTTCACGAGTGTGCGGACTCCGTGCCTGCTTTTTGTGATTTGGAAAATTGTTTTCGGTGAGATCTGTTTGATTGTTTGTGTGTTTGTTTGTTTGTGTGTTTTTCGGGGTTTTGTTGGAGTTTGTTCTGCTGGGGAGTCAGATGTTGGATCGAGCGTTTTTTTGGGGTGTTGATGTTTGAGCTCGATTTGGGTTGATGAGCATGGAGCTGGGATGGACGTGGTTATTGCTTGGAATGGAGAGGTTTGGAGTGGTGTGGTGGATTCGTCTTGTTTGTTACCTTTCGTTTTGTTTGTTTACTTTTGTGTCGATTTTTGTTTTCGCGGTTTTGGATTTGGGCGGTGTTGAAGTGGTTTGTGGTTGTTTTGGGGAAATGTTCTTATGAATTTTATTGGGTACAGTTGTTGCGAGCAGAAGGTTGGACGTGTTTAGCGGGGGGCGAAGGAGAGCAGCAGCCATGTCTTGGCAGTCGTATGTTGATGACCACTTGATGTATGAGATTTCGCCAGGTCACGGACTGTATTCTGCTGCCATTATTGGCCTTGACGGAAATGTCTGGGCTCAGAGCGCGAATTTCCCAGAGGTACGGACACTTTTCTGGGAACATTGTATCTTCTTTTGAATCGGCCGAGATCTTTTAAGTGTGGATTTGTTAAATGCTTATTAGAGGGTTTATGAGCCTTGATCAAGGAGATAATGTGAAGTTGACTGCCGATCCGAGCATCACCGATCTTTTAGTTCACTGGTTTTGGCAATTCCAAAACACTTTATCACAGTGTTACTTGCGAAGGTGGTAGTCTTTTGGTTGCTATTCAATATTTTGTATCCGATTGCGTTTATTTTGAATCCCTGTAAGCAGTGGAAACTGAGACGGAAAGCATCGATCTTTACCTTACACTCGCTTTGCACTTCGAGCAACTAAAACTAGGACGAGTATATTGGTTACCTAATGAAGGCAGTCTATTTGCTTTCTTCTGTCAAGAAATGTAGCGTGGCCATCAACATTTTTCTAGATTCAAGCTACAAACCATCTATCTCTTTTGTAATTTTCCACTGAACGCAAATTACTAAACCTGGATATCTCTTTGTATCCGGTTACACACTGTAAGTGTTTACGCTTAATCGCTCTGATCGTGAGTACGGGTGATGTATTTGCTCTCGGATTTCTCCCCTACGATGCAACCTGTATATGGAGAATTTTTTTCAATGCGCGCATTGCCTTTTCGTACCAAGACCGTTGTCATTTTGTGGGTCTTCTCTAGATCTCATTAGGTTTTCCCGCTCATATCTAATTTCAGTGAGTTTTACCTGCAGTTAAAACCTGAGGAGATCGAGAAACTTAACAATGGATTTGAAGAGAACAGTGTGCTGCCCCAGAACGGGTTGTTTCTGGGAGGACACAAATACATGGTCTTGCAAGGAGACCCAGGCATAGTTGTTCGTGGAAAAAAGGTATGCTGCGCTCGGATTATCACTCTGGACTTCTTCTAGCGAGGAATAGAAAAGCATTTAATTGTCTTCATGCATATTCTCTGCGTGAAATATCCGAAGTTAGTCAAAGACCAAGTGATCATATTTAAATTCTGGTGAGTCGACGAGGTTAGCATCTTGTTTCTGCTAGCACCTTGCTAACTTTCATTTGACAAAGTATGCTACTTTCGTTTTGATAGGGTCAAGGAGGCACCTGCGTGAGGAAGACCAATGGCGCATTTATCATCGGTATTTACGAGGAGCCCTGCACGCCCGGCGAATGCAACATTGCTGTGGAGAAGCTTGGCGATTACCTTTATGATCAGGGGATTTAAACCGAGAATTCAGATAGTCATGGATTCCAGACTTTTGAGCTTCTACTTCTATCCTCTGAAATTGTTTGTTGATGTTCGTCAGTTCAATCCGAGACTTTCTAGTTCAACGAAAGAAAAATAGAGTTATAGTGGGTTGGAGCTGTATCGAGATGTTGTGTTGGGGATAAAATGTCACGGTCCTGTTCGAGGAACAGTGGAATGGTTTTTCACTGGATGTCGATTAGATGAATAGCGCCTTACGTGCTGCTAGGCTTGCCTTGTTTTGACATGTTAGTCCTGTTCGGAAACCTACGATGAGAGGTGACGTTTGTGTTATTGAATACCCTTTTGGTAGGTTGGCTTTCGTGAAGCTTCTTTTGATCCGTCAGAAAATATGTGAGGGTTCTGTGTACTCTTTGCCAAGGACACCAGTTTTTATATAACTTTGCTCTTCCAGTGTAAAACGCTCTTTGCTGCTTGGTTTTCAATGGTGCATGAAGCAGGTTCAATACAAGAAAAAAAGGATCGTAACAAATTTTAAATTGTTGCACCGGAAGGACGAAAAGAAATGTAGTAGAGGCGAAGTTCACACACTAAGGAACGTTAACACAGTAGCAGGGCGTTTCAGTTACGATGTCGGTTCGAATATTGTAGATGCATGTTCTCTCTGTATATGTAGATTGTAGAGGACTTGTGTTTGACTATTGCCAAGAGGCCTAATTATGAAAATGTGGTCTTCTAACTAAACTCCACTGCTACTACATACAATGCAATGGGTGGACAATCAACATTACTCTGGAATGATTGACCAGTTCGGGAGGAGTATCTTGGAACTCCAACTATTGGTGCAGAATTGTCATTGGATCAGAATTTCCAGAAAATATTACTACTGAGGATTATTTTTGCAAAATTAGGAGGCCTCTATTTTGAGATTATGTGGGGTCGTCCTCAAATTCAAAAGGCCTCCAATAAAAGTTGTCAAATTTCATTGCAGGTTGATTTTGCGTATCATTTGCAAATATTGTTATTAGAGCAAATTTTTCAGAAAGAACCCCCATTGAGGACTGTTTTTCCCCAAAAGAATAGAAAATCTGTACTTTGAGATAATGTGGGCCTTTTGATAAAGGTTGTTAAATTTCCTTATGGATAATTTCTTTATGCGTTCATGTTCATGTATCATTGCAAAACCATTTTCCTATAAATTATAAATATTGCTAATGATTTTCCTCAAATAGATAGTTGTACCGGTGTCAAAAGAATACTACATCAACATTGTTGTTACAATGGCTTTGTACACATTAACCCTTAAAGGACATTGGGAGTTGTCACACCTTCTCCAAGAATGAAACTTCTATGAAGAATGAGAAGGTATGGAGTTAACCCTTAAAGGACATTGGGAGTTGTCACACCTTCTCCAAGAATAAAACTTCTATGAAGAATGAGAAGGTATGGAGTGAAATGAGGAGCCAATAGGAGCCCTTCTCCATGAAGAAGGTGTGACATCCCCTTTGAGAATGAAGGGAAAGAATGGAGAATGAAGAAACTTCTTTATGTCCATTCTTTATCTTGAGAGGAAAAGTTAAAAAACTTCTTAATCTTTAGAGAATGGACCTTTCGTAATTTGAAGTGAGACTCCTCATTCTCTGAAGATTGAGAATGAGGAAAATAAGGTGTAACAACCCCTGTTGCAAGTTTAAGGAGCATTTTAAAAGTCAAACTTCAATTTTCATATAGTTCTTGATTTAAAATGCTTTTAAGCTAAACTAAAAAATGTATCTCCAACAATCTATTTTTTATTCCATTTTATTTTTTTCAAAATATTTAAAATAATAGTTTTTGTGACACTTTGAAGGTAGAGTCTTGAAAACTTGGAATACACTACTTTTGAATTTAAGGATGTAAATTCAAGGAAAACATAATTGCACTATGATATCTATCACTACTATTTTTAAATATAATAATAATAATATTTTAATCATTTTTGTAATTATTGTAATTTTTATAAAGAGGTTGTTTTTTAAAATCATATAAAATTTACTTTAATATTTTTAATTATAAAAAATTAAAATTAAAAATATATTACAACATGAAGAAAATACCAAGAAATTAAAATGTTTGTTTTAATATAGAAAACTAAAGAAGTTTGACCAAATAGAAAGTTGATTCTTAAGTGACTAGATTATGTGACTCTTAACCTTTTTATTTTAATTTTTTTGCACTACAAAGTTTGAATTCAAAAAAAATTATCATGAAGAATTGAATTAAGGGTCTACAGTAGGAAAAAAATGAAAATAAAAAAGAAGCTTAATTTTAATTTTTAAATTGTTAAGTAGAAGTAGATATGAAATAGAAGGAAAAAATAAATTATTAATATCTCTAAGATGGAATTGAAATACACTAATCCCAATGGTAAGATTGCTCTAACGAGCAAACTAATCCTCATGGAGCTTTTTTTTTATAAAAATTGTAAAAAATTGAGTTCGAAAATGAATCAAGTACATTATTTTTTCAAGAAAATGATAGTAGATTGCTCGGAAAACAAGATGTTCTATAATTTTTACATCACTAATCCAAATGGAATGAAACAAAACTTTCCATGTAGACAAAAATATGATCTATAAGAAACAAACTTTTTAAATTTTTATTTTAAATTTTTGTAGATTTCTTTTGGTTGCCCGGTAAGGTAAAAATTGTGCTTAGGATGGAATAACTTTTGCTTCCAAGCACTGATCGAAATAAAAATTATATTCCTAAAAAACTACATGTTTTGCATAAAAATAGATTAAAAAAAACTTTTTGAGTACAAGGTAGGTAGGCTTAAAGGGATGTTCATGGACCTCCTACATTAGCTTTATTCTAAAAAAATTCACTTCCAATATGCATTTGAAAGAAAATTAAACAATTAATGATTGCCATATGTATTACTTAAAGTTAATTCCATTTTTCAAGCAATTTTCATATGGAAACAATGTGAATCCTTTCACCCATGCACCACACGAGGAACATGATTTTTTGTGACCTTCCAAATTGAGAATTGGAACATAAATTTCAGCTTTATAATGCTATATAAATGTGATGTATACTAAAAATTATGCAACTACAGTATTGTTTTCAATGTTATTATTGCATTGAGCAATGAATATTTAGTGTGTACCTATCAAGGAATTGAAAAAAAAATCAAAACTATTTGATAATTATGGGGCAAGGAGTTTTGCAATAAAAATGTTCCAAAGGCTTGAATAGAATCAATGGTAGTAGAAAAAAAAGTTTAAGAAACTAATTTCTCTAGATTAAAGGAAAACAAGCTTTGCACTGACAAAACCTATAATTATAATAGGAAGTTTAAGTAGAACCTTACTTGAAAAGTGAGCAAATGGCAAGTTAATGACAAAGCCTCTTACAACACACTCGCATGGTATATCAATATTTAACCCCTAAAATACCAAGGCCATTTTCTGGCTCCAGAACCACTGAAAACTGCCATTTCTGCTGCAATCACTCCCTAAACCCAAAAAAAAACTTTTTTTTAGAATCTAACCGTAGGATCTTGTACTTCACTTGTCTCAGATTATGTGGTAAAAATTTCAAGACATTTGACCGTTCTGATTGGAAGATACTAGCATTCAAAGTTGGAAAAAAAAGTTTTTTTGAACTGTTTCCTGCAATTTCAGATGACTTTGACGGTCATTTGTGGATTTTTCTGGCACTACACAACAAAAAGTTGTAATTTTTTATCTTGAACATTTGAGTTGAGAGTCGGGGAAAAAAATTTCAGAATGTCAAACCTTGATTTTCACATATAAAAAAATTGTTAAATAGAAGTAGGTCCAAAATTGAACGAAATACTAAATTGTTAATAGCTCTTAGGTGGAATTAAAACAACATAATCCCAATGGTGGGATTGTTCTTGCAAACAAACTTGACCTTGTCAAAAAAAAAATTTGAAAAAATTGAAAAAATTGCATTCAAAAATGAATTCTATAAGTTAGTTTTTTTGAAGATGCTTAAATTGCCCGAAAAACAAGACTGTCCATAACTTTCTCATTATTAGTCCAAATAGAATGAATCAAAGCTTCAGATGTAGACAAAAACATGATCTTTGAGGGAAAAAAATAAAATAAATAAAAAACTTTTTTTTGTGTTTTTTTTTTTCTGCCCGCCGAATTGCTTTTTTGCTTTAGGATGGCATAACTTTTGCTCCCGGGCACCAATTGAAAAAAAATTATATTTTTAGAAAGCTAATGTGATTTCCTATCTTCAAAAAAAGTTTCAAAAAACCAGATTAAAATTTGAGGCCACATGGGCCTGCTTGAAATCTGAAGTGTCCCCCGAGGGGACTTTGGTACTTTAGGGGTTAAGGTCCTTGGCCTACAATTCATTGCACATAAAATCAAATCCATCAATATGAGGCGGATCTAACTTGAGATCTAACTATAAATCAAAAGGTTAGTATGAATGAAATGTAATGTAGGGAAATCAATGTACAACATTGGTCTACTTAAACACTCTCATATTCATTACAAAAGTAGATTTTTTCATATTTTTATTACACCAAGTAGTTGACCTTCATTTAACCCATGTAAGACCGAGGCCTTTTTTCTGCCAAAAAACACTCAAAACTGTCATTTCTATAGCAAAGACTAGAAAAATTTAAAAATTGTTTTTTTCTCACATCTAATGTAGGATCTTACATCTAACTACTATAAGAATGTGTAGAAAAAATTTAGAACTTTTGACTACACATATTGCAAGGTATTTGCATTTAAAGTGAAAAAAACAAGTTTTTCATCACATTGCGGGACTAGATTCTTTGACTTTGAACCTTCTAAACTTAAATTTTTTGCACTACAAAGTTTTGAGCTTTAAATCTTTATGGTGGAGAATTAAGTTGAGAGTCTAGGAAAATAAAAGAAGTTCAAAAATCTAAATTATTCGATAAGATAGAAGGAAAATCTAAATTATTGATATCTCCAAGAAGGAATTAAAACGCACTAATCCCAATGGTGATATTGTTCTAGCAAGAAAACTAAGCCATGCAGAACTTTTTTTCTTGAAAAATTATGAAAATTTCATTAAGAAATGAGTCCTACAAATTATTTATTCAAGAAGATGCTCTAAATGCCCCCAAAACAAGATTGTCTGTAACTTTCACATAACATATCCAAATGAAATGAATCAAAGCTTTCCATGTAGAAAAAAAATATAATCTATGAGAAAAAAAATAAAAAATAAATCCAAATTTTTGAAAAAAAAAATTGCTGCCCGGTCTCCCCTGTTTTAAGCTTATTTGGGCATAACTTTTGTTCCCAAGCACCAATTGGAAAAAAAATTATATTCCCACAAAGCTAATCAATTTTTCTATCTTTATAAAAAATTTCAAAAAATCATGACAAAAATTGAGACCATAGGTACCTGCTCAAAATCCAATTTGTCCCTTGAGGGGACAATGGTCTTTTAGAGATTAATTGTTTTCTTTTTGACGACCATGACTTATATTTTGTAGTTTGTTGATTATGTCCGTGCTATTCCTTTTGATGAACCTGATATTAGTGTCTAGCCTAGATACTACAAGCATGTAGTTGGTTATTGTTATGAATATGGTTTATTTGATGTTGAAAAGATTGATTTAATGTTTTTGTTTTTTCTAACATTCGATGAAGGTACTGGACTTTATATCTTATAAAAAATAAAAATAAAAATACTTGATAGTTTTATCAAGGAATGCACCGGGAGTTTGAAGAAGAAACATATAGGTGTTGGTTCATCAAAAAAGAATGAAAACATTGCTGATAAAATGACGACAATAATACAGAAGGATAGAGGTGATAGGATGGCAACAAAGACTAGACCAGGGTGGCTTGCAATGAAATTTCAAATTGTACAATTATGGTAATTTTGCTTACGTAGAATCATAATGTTTTGTAAATTTGTCTACAAACTTTGGTAGCAAATTTATACTAAGCATATGATGTAGGTGGTTTGAAATCATTGTTGTCACATTGGTTGAGTTAGGATCATCGGATGTCTTGAACAAGCAGACATATCGGACAGTTTAGGTGGACCGGACGGATAATGTGACTACCTCAAAGTAGTCACATTGAGTAGGTTATGGTCTTTGGATGTCTTGAATGGATGACAGATCGGATGGTTTAGACGAAAAGTTTATCCAATGTGACAACTATTTTTAAAATGGTAGTTTAACCACCAACTAAATGTACATTTCTAAATTTAAATATGATATGTTATTTTAAAATTTGAATTATTATATTATGTCAACCTAGATTTTTGTCAAAAGAACTATTTAATAAAATTTATATCACTTATTATAACTACATAAGTAGCTTGAAAGTGGATGCGGAACAACAATTTTGTTATGTTTTTCATACTGCTGAATATAGAATGGGGGAGGAAATCAGATACAGAAACTTTGATTTTGGTAGAGATTGCCGATTTAGAGGACACTTTTGTAGACAAAGAGTTTCTTTATGGAGAAATGCACTAGGTCTTGTAGAACTGCTCATTGTATTTACGGTGGGGCTAGTATTTTCATTTATCTACAATATGTGCTATAGAGCAATCTCAAATCCTCAAGGTTGTTTCGTCTACAATGTTGAACATGGTCTTGTTGTTACTAGTATTCACCGGATGTATGCCAAAGTAGGTGTTTGCTTGCTTAAGTTGAGATGAACCTACAAAGCATGTTGCTAAGTTGGTGTCATAGTTATCACATTGGATGGACCGCCTGTCCAAATTGTCCGATTTGCCCATATGTTTAGGATGTCTAGTGACCCTAACCTGTCCAATGTGACTACTCTAAGGTAGTCACATTGTTTGTCTAGTCCGTCCAAACCGTCCGATATGTCCGCCTGTTCGGGACGTTTGGTGATCCTAACTCGCTTGATGTGACAACAATGACCTGTGTGTTGTGATATAATTGAAATTATAGAAGATTGACGTTGGTGGCATTCAAGGTGGCAATAGTGATGGTCAAGGTGTTAAAATGCCCTGCTTCAATTTTTTGGTTTATTTGGGAGATCACAATCAATTCATAAGGCCACTACAGGATAGAACACAACTTGACACCTCTCAATTAGATAAAAATATAATCTATGGAAAAAAAATGTAAGAAAAAATTCAAATTTTGAATTTATTTTGCCACCCCTTCTCCCCTGTTTTGAGCTGATTTGGACATAACTTTTGTTCTCGGTCACTGATTGAAATTTTTTTTATCATAAATTCCCATGAAGCTAATCAATTTTACTTTCTTTAAAAAAAAGTTCAAAAAAACAGGATAAAAATTGAGACTGTAGGTACTTGCCCAAAATCCCATTTGTCTTCTAAAGGGACAATGGTTCTTTAGGGGTTAAGAAGAATTCACAAATAATTAAGCTTATATGGAGTTATTAGATGGATGGAGAAGATAGTTTAAAATGATAGTGAAAGAATTAGATGACTTAGAAAGACCTGGCAAAAACATTCACAAGCTAAACAATATTACTTTAGATAAAATAAGGATTTTTTATATCCAATGCAAAATTGAAGATTATAATTGGCCCTCCATTAGTGTTACCTCCATAAGTATTAAAATCTCATATGTGTTGTGGAGATTTGTGCTCCCGTAATATATACACTATCAAGTGTTAAATGATATAAAATGTTTAGCTCTTTACTTCATTGATTTGACTTTGACAAGTAATAAAGTTGAAAAAAGTTGAAAAAAGTTGTGGGATTTAAAGATGCTTGAGAGTGCACTCAAGATTTTGAAGAATTTTTTGGAAGAAAGACCTATTAGAAGCAAAATGAAACCACAAAATGGTTGTGGAGTATTTAGAGTTTCCCAAGCTTGGCAACTCTGTTTAATTGAAAAATATGTAGTACATGTAGGCTGCTGACATGGTGTGGACATTGCCACGTCAGATAATATTTTATTTTTTTCATTTTTTTTTCAATTTTTTTCAATTTAAATATTAAGACTAGCGATGTGTTGTTCCCAGCATGGAGAACAACCCTAAAACAACCCTTTTGTGGCTTCATTTTGCTTCTACTGTAATGTCATGAACTAAGAGCATCCAAACACTTCAAAAGCAAGTACAAACTTGGTGTGAAAAAGAGTCTCATCAAATTGTTAAAGATTTGTTCTTTCAACTAGTTTACTTGAATGATGACTTATAATTTTTGTACTTTCTTCTTTTATTCTTATGTATGCTATATATTTATTGTTGAAGTCTTATAAAATATTTATGTAAATGTAAATGTCACATATTATCGATATCAATTTTCATAAGTGTTAAATGTTAATACTCTATATGTGTTATAGTATTGTTAGCATCTAACCCCTAAAACTTATAGAGGGGCTGATTGTAGATGACTAATAATTTATTCAAGAATGTTATGAAGTCTACACCTCTTTGGGCTAGAGTTGTCAAATGCTCTCTCCAATCCAAAGGATTCACATTCAATTTTCAACATAGTGTAAATTGCAATCTTAATGGGAGTTTGAACTTGTTTGCATCTCAAAACAAATTGAACAAATTACATCCAAATTATGGATGAAAATCATTTATGCATTTATGCATAGACATATATTCTCATTCATACAAATGTGGAGATAACATGCTACTCCGAATTTTTTTGGCAGGCTTCCTTATGATTACAAATGTATGTACATTCATCCATTCAAAATGGGAAATATTTTGCCAACTATTTCAATCCTCTCTCCCCCTCCAATTGTCACAACAACAAAATTTAAAATTGCAAGTCAAATTAAACCCTTGCTCTAGATACTTTGACAAAAAAAGCTAGTCACATATTCCACAGAATGACAATGACAATGAGCTCGAAAGAGGCAAACAAATATTCTTGCAATTTCCCTCTTCCCCCACTCTTTTGAAAAAATCTAGAGCCATTAATCTCCGTTCAAAAAAAATCCCCCCCTCTTTCCAATGTAGTTGATTTCCAATCAAAAAAGAAAACCTTTACTGTTGATTGCTGTTGTGAGAAAAAATCTTATCCGTCAATGCTTTGGGATACAAAATACAATATGAAATATGGAATACAAAACAAAATATAGAATACATTATACATATGGTATGTGGAATATACAAGGAACACATACAAAATACATATAGGACATATCCATATCCATACGGATACAAATTATACACATATCATACAATAATGGATATTGTATATTATTTGCAAGCCAAACACATTTTCAAAAAACACAAATATGGGGTGGGGGTGGATATTTTTAGAAGCACCTATGCCATTTTATCAACCTTTAACAGAATGACACATGTACCTCCCTTCAAGTAAACATCTCTGGTTTTCACAGAAACCAAATACTTTTGCTCATAATGACAATGACAATGAGCTCAAAAAAGGCAGTAAATACCTTAGTAAAAATCTTCCACACAAATTTTCACCAAATGCATGCTTAAATAAAAATGACATTAGCAAATTATATATGTGAAACATTGGCAAAAGAAATTGGATGTACTACCAAAAACACTGTCAAAGGATACAAATTTTTGCCAAAATTTGAATGATTCTTACTAAATAATAAAAAAATGATGGATGAAAGTAAGTATTAACCTTGAAATGATGTAGAGACCAAAATGTGATTGATGGATGACTTTCAAGATCACAAGGAATGCACCTATTTGCGCAAAAATCAAATCATTTTTGGCAAAGTACCCTGGTGACAAGTCTTGTCTTTTCAAGATTAATTTGTAAGGGAGAGGCATCCAATGGCATCCTTGTACCCAATATTGTCCTTTCTAGAAAGCGGCATTATTTTAGAACCTAAATGTAGACAGACCAAACATGACTTATTGTTTTTGGACTGAAATAATCAGCCATGTATGGTCCCTCCTACAATTGTGTTTCAGAATGACGCCCCTTCCTAGAAAGGGACGCCATTGGCTGTCTCTCCCTTAAGGATGCTACAATTCTAAAAGTTCCAATGAATGATTCACTGGTAATTGTAGAAACAAGTAATGCACCTATTGGTCCAATAATAAAAATATTTTGGTGACTACCTTGGTTATAGGGGCCACATCCTTTCAGAGTTAATCCCTTTAGGACCTTGCTGATGATTTTTGTCCTTTGGATGACTTCAGGTAGGAATGTAGGATGGAAAAAAATATTTTTTCATCCATTTTTTTGGAGGGAATTTTTCTGAATGTATTTTCAATGAATAGTTTATTAAAAAATCTTAAAATTCAAGGTTTTATTTCAATTTGAATTTTGGACCTTAACCATGGTTTGTTGATTTTCTAATTTTAGGACGACACGATAACTTTGTTTTATACCATGATGTTCTACACTACAAAATACACCTATGTTGAAAATTTCAGATTTATCAGTATATTTTATACTTGATATCAATATTTTCCACTTTTTATTTAAAACATTCACAATAAAATCAAATTTTCACAAAAAAGTCTGAAATTTTTAGAAGTTATTGAAGACATAGAATTTTGTCCTTGAAAAATAAATGTAAGAAAATTCATTCATATATAGTTGCAAAATTGTAGCAAATAGAGGAAAAGATTGTGAAGCTTTGAATATGTGGACATAGGCTCGTCCCTCAAGGATTTAGTGGTCAATAGGCCCATAAAAATGGTTTTACACTTGCAAAAGAGTGATAATAGAGATTTAGGTGGTGGTTCCCGATACATTAGATTGGAGCCAATGACAACATCGCATTTTGATGGATTTTAGGGGGGGTGCATGTTAGAAATAGGATCATCTGCTTTCTTAAGTTTTATAGAGTTAACACTTAAGTACCATTGGATATGTGAGAGAGTGGTTATGGATTGTTTATATGATGTTTATGACTCCACTCTATGAAATAGTTTTGTAATTTCATGACACCCCACTCCAAAAATTTACAGAAATTATAATTTTAATTGGAAAATTATAATTATAATTGGATTTGATTCATGAAATGAGCACAGACCTTTGAAAAATATATGCCCCTCCTGAAGTTGGCCTCGGGATATTCAGATTGCTAGTTTGTATGGTAGTAGGCTTGTCTACCTTATTCTATGGTAGAAGCACCCATTCCCCTCTATGTACCTACTAATTCACTATAGACCTTCTTTAAAGTCTCCTCCAAAGTACCTTGAAACTGTGCCTATGCTTAATTGTGGTTAGTGGGTGCTGATTTTTTTTTATTTTTTATTTATTTTTGTGTGTCAAAATCTAGTCATTGTTACTAGAGTGCATTTTGGAGTGCCCTAGGAAGTTCTACTTTGAAAATTCATAGAAAATAGATGCCTTAATAAAAAATTCTATGTTTTTTTTTTTGAAAATTCATGATTTTTAATTGCCAATATTGCAAAAATATTTTTTCTGGCATAAGGTGCCTGAGGGTTGCTATTATATGAACATAGGAGTGTAAGCCTATGAGCCTAGAATACTACACCTATATTATAGGTGTATATTCTATAGAAACCGTCTATGATTATAGGGTACTTATGTTCCAAATACCCATATCATAGGTGTTTATAATAGGGGTAGTCACGGCCTGTTCAAGGTGCGTGTGAACAATGGAGATTCAATAGTGGAGAGGGTTTGGATTAGCCAATAAGAAGCCACGTTTTTTGATGAAGTTGTGACCACCCTCTTTGTTCAATTGTTGAGAATGGATAATGGTGTTACTGGACTTGATGGATGGAGGTAGTTGGCGTCCTTCCCGGAGGCAATAAAGAGAAAGTTAAGAGAACAAACAGAATATTCTTAGCGTGCTATTGCTTGCGTACTCCCAATCTTCACCTCCGGAGGTGGATGCTAGGGGTGAACAAACAATGTTACGCTAAGAATATTCCGTTGAAGTGAACCCAACCCTATGCCGCCACGACATGAATCTCCATTGTTCACCGTCGAGGTGAACAAGCCGTGACTACCCCAAATACATACACCTTCTATAGTGTGTGGTATCAATATTATCCCCTAAAGCCCTGAACATGCTTTTTTGAGAACATAGCTTTTTTGGGCAGCTCACTACGAGCGGAGTTTTTATTTTTTTTCTTTGAAATTTTCACACAAGATGTGCCCAAGGAGTATCTTTAAGGCCCAACAATTTTCATAACTTTTGACTACATGGTTAAAAAGTTATTGCATGATATGTCATTTTCCATGTTCGGCGGGCAGCCCGGGCAGCAAAAAAAACTTCTTTAAAAATCACTTTTTAAAAAAATAAAAATTTGAAATTGGTTCTTTAGATTTATATATACGCGGGAAGCTTTGAATCATTCCATTCCGATCAATGAGTCAAAAGTTATGAGGATTCTTAGTTTGAGTGTAGTTATGGAATCTCTATTCTAAAATAAACTAAAATAAACTTTGAAGTCCTTTATTTAACTCAATTTTCAATTTTTTGAAAAAAAATAAAAACATTGGGTGTAGATTGTTGATTACAACATTACAACCGTTGGGATTGGCATTTTTCAATTCCATAAATAAATTCTTAACAATTTAGTGTTTTGAATCATTCTCTACTTCTTCCTACTTCCTACTTTTTTTCTATATGTTGTACAATTTGAAATGATCTGAAATTTTTCTAGCATGTAGCCAACTTGCCTTGAAGAATGAATCCAAAGAGTAACCACCATTTTGGACATTTTTTCATACAAATGTGACCTTGTGAAGGGCAGCTGCCTGGATTTTTGCAGGGACAAAAAAAGGATTTTTGTCAATTCAACTGCTATTATCTTGCAATCCACATGGTGGAAAATTCTGAATTTTTTTTCACATCTTCTCAAACAAGTTTACTACAAGATCCTACAGTTACATGTGTCCAAAGATGTTTTTTTTCTAAAATTTGGCACTAGTATTAGAAATGGCAGTTTTGGAGCGTTTTTGGTGAAAACATAGTCAAAAACCTTTAGGGGTTATAGGTACCTATATTGTAGGCTCAATGCTCACAAGCTCGCATTTTTGGGCTCACATACTAGCACCATTGGTTCCAAAGTCCAAGTTGTTCTAAATTAGATTGCCTTACATCAAGAAAGTTACTTTACAAGCTATCACAGTCAACAAATATTTCTAAAAATATTTCCATTTGTGCACATGGAGGTTCATGAGTCCCAATTATAACAACACCTAATTCAAGAGTAGTGCATTTTTGTACAAAAACTGAAAATATTTTATACGGTGTCAGATGTCGAGAAATTAGTGTGTGGCAACTTAATTTCACTATTTTGTATACCCACAAAAATAAGGAAAAGAACCCCCACAGTCCAGAGCTGCAAATTCTGCAACCCACCGGCCCCCAGCAGCAGGGCCTGCAGGTGGTGCTGGAAACTTGGCAGTGGGCAGTGGGCACATTCTGCCGTACTAACTTACAGGGGTGCCAGCTCAACTAACTGACCCCGCCACGGAGGCCCAACTGAAGATCGGAGAACCCCGCTCCCAAACCCGAGAACCAGTGGGGAACATCGCCTTCCAAGATCGAAGATCCGCGCTCCCAATCGCGTTCCCCAGAGGGAACTTCGTCTTTTACTGCAGACAGTGCAGCAGAGAGAGAGACGAAGTCAGCCTAGCCCTAGCGTAAACTCGCTGTCCGAGGACACGGCTTGCCGTGCTCACTCACAGACTCTCGGAGCGGGCCCGTCTTCGGCGTTGTCTCTTCCCTTGAGCGTTTTGTGAGGTATCCATGGATCCTCATTCATTGCAGCTGCGACTGTAGACAGCGGGATCCTTTTTTCCTGTTTTTACGTTTGTGCTTTTGGCCTCCCGCTCCTGCTCCGACCACCAGTGACTGAGCCGCGCCATCCCTCCGCGCGACTCGACTCTTCTGGTGCGAATCCGCTTTCAGCTTGGCGTCACGTGCTCCCTCCTCTCCCCTGCAGGTCGGTTGCTTTGCTGTTCCGTGTCCTCGATTCCATTCATTAACCTAACTTATCTGTCTCTCTGCTTCTTGTCCCCGACCTTCCGTGAATCTTACTCGTTGGAATTTTGGATTTGGATTGATTTTTGTTTGTTGTTGATGGCAGGCCGTTTCTGAGTTCTTGCTTTCGCCTTGTTACTCTGAGAGGAGAGGAGAGGAGAGGAGATTGGAGAGGAGTGTGTTGAGATTTCCTGTGGCATTTAGATCCACTTGCATATTTTTTTGAGGTAAAGAGGAAAAGCGAGTTGGTGGAATATTTCTGAGTTCCGTTGTGTGTTTGTTTGAACGTGTTTTCTTTTGATTTTGTTGGAATCCGGTGGACGTGAATGTGGAGTTGGAATTTTTGTTTGGTTTTTGGATTGGTCACTTTCTTGTTTCGCCTCGACGAATATACGAATCTTCTACTCCGAGATATTCAAGATTTGAAAAGTTTTTTTTTCTTGCGGATTGCTTATATCAGGAGACTGCATCTGTCTTTTGCAGAAATGTCGTCCTGATGATTTTGACTCTGATTTTCTTACTCTAGAAGGATATACAGTACCTGGAGTGACAATTTTGTTTGTAATAGATTGGAGCTGTGTCTTTGTTAGCTGGATTGGAAATCAGAAGCGTTGAGGTCGGGTTTTAGAATCTCACTGTCAGTGCCCTGCAAGTTCATGACTTTGCGTAATTTAGTCTTCTGTTTATTTTTTCACAGTCATGGAGGGTGTGATGGAAAATGGAGTGAATCGGGCCTTGGATTCTGTTAAACTGTTCGTCGGTCAGCTGCCCAAGCAGATGTCGGAACAGCAGTTAGTGGAAGTTTTCTCCGAAGCCGGAACTGTGTACGAGATTAACATCATCAAGGACAAGCTCACGAAGCAATCCCGCGGTATGTTCACTTTGGGATCATCTCCGGGATAACGCGAGATTGTAACTAGTTGAGATTCGGGTAGTGATGTCTTGGATAATGACTGGAATAAGTGCAGATTAGAAGCGTCTGGTGTTTAAGTTCCTTTTTAGAAGCCTTTTTCATCAAGTCTCAACCTCAGCTTGGTGTCATCATTTCCATGTTTAGGACAAGTATTTAGCATGAACGTCAAGCTCAATCTGGGGTACCGATGTTTCGGTGTAGACGTTTACCTGTTCCAACCAAGAATTTTGTGGCATGATTGGAATTCTTTTGGCATGCCGGGATAGGACCAGCAGTCGTTTGGCATTTTTATTTATGTTGTACCTCCGAAGTTGAATGAAATGTGCGTTCCTGAATTGTGGTGCTTTATCTATGTGAAGTATTCCGAAGCATATGCGGTTAGTGAATATGTGAGTTGTTCTTCTAGGATGCTGTTTCCTGACTTACACTACAAGGCAAGAGGCTGATAAAGCCATTGAGATCTTCCACAATAAGCGTACTCTTCAGCCAGTTAAGCTTCTTTCTTGATGGCTTGTTTGCAAGTCTCTTTGAGCTCTATAATTCGTTTTTGTGTGAGTTTCCCTTTGATGTAAGGAACAGTTGCATTGTTGATGCTTGCAGGGTATTCTGAGTGTTTAGTGCACCATTTCGTGGTTTACATAATCTGAGGACATATCTTGGTATTTGTATGTGGACAGGTTGCCAGCGCCTTGCAAGTGAAATACGCAGATGGCGAGATGGAACGATTAGGTTTGCCTCTTTTCTCTATCCCAGCATTTATACTTTGTTTATTGAACCTTGATATGTATTAATGGAGTTTTATGTTTGATGCTGCTGAAATAAAGCTTTTGTGGACTCGACTTCGTGAATTCTTCATGCAGTCAGTTCTTTCATTGCATTTTAAAATTCAATTTCGAAAAGATCTATTGACGAATAATGCTGGTTTTGCTTTCTGGTATCCGTGGAAGCTAAATAAATCCGCAAAGTATTTATGGCAGCATTAGACTATCTTGGTCGTGCTCTCTAACCTTTTTGCGGGTCCCTCTGGTCAGAGCACAAGCTTTTTATTGGCATGCTGCCTAAGGGGGCATCCAAAGCAGACGTGATGTCTGTTTTTTCGCCATACGGGGTTGTCAAGGAACTTTCTGTCATCAAAGGCTCCCAGCCCACTAGCAAAGGTGAACTTCAACTCCTTGCTCTGATCACCCTCAATTATTGCTTCCACCATTTACTACCAAAACTGAGACCTCTTTGGCGTTTTGTATTTCAAGTATTTCTGAGAAACCGGGGTTGGCTATTTTATTTCCAAGCGACGTTGTTGTCTTCCTCTGTTCTCTCGGATGTCCTGCATCATTCGTGTACTGCAAATTGTTTGTTCCTATTGATGTTTAGATTCTATAGATTCAGCCTGAAGTTCTACTGTTTCAATCTGATGTGCCACGTTGTCAAGTGTGAAGTGATCTTTCACGGCCTTCCTGAATGTTCTGGGAAGTTTAGGTTACAATTAGTTTCCTAAGACACATGCATTTACATGAGAGACAATCTGCATTCTTTTATGAACGACGGTGGGAGGATTTTCTGACAGTAGACATTTGCATATTCTTCTTTTCCTTGCTGTATCTTGATGCTGGGATTTCAAGTTGTGCCTGCAGGGTGCGCCTTCCTTAAATATGAGACGAAGGAACAAGCTATTGCTGCTATTGAGGCTTTGAATGGTGTTCACAAAATGGAGGTAAATGATGCTTCATTCTTTCTTTCGTGTGTGGCCCTGGGTCGTGTTTGTGTTAGTTTTGGACTTGTGACAGGGCAATGATAGACTGGTTTGTACTTCTGTAAGCACAGGGTATTCTACCCTCGAGAATCTCGGAGTGTTTCTGTCGTTCAAGATGAAAGCTTCAAGCAGCACCTGACATTCTCCAGTCCATGTTTGTGTTTTAGGGCTCGCTATCTGCGCTGGTGGTGAAGTGGGCTGACACCGAGAAGGAAAGGCAGGCGCGTAAAGTGCAGAAAGCTCAAGTTGTTTCTCCGCCTATTCCCGGTCAGCAGCCCTCCCTATTTGGCGCTGTACCCATGGGCTATGTAACGGGTCCACCTCCTTATAATGGCTACCCTTACCAGGTGACATTCACATCCAGTTCTCTGCGACACTTTTTGGTTTCTATGTGATATTTGCCAGACTCGTCCGTGAAGTATCTATATTGCTTTGAAGTTCATTATTTTCTAGAGTCTATTGTTCCCGTGCAACATTTTTCTCCTTCCTAGTAGGTTTTTTTTTTTTTTTGTTAAGCCTGGTTTGATTTGCATAGTCCAATACTGATGGAGGAAGGTTTGTTGCAGCCCATGGGTAACTACGCTCTGCCATACCCTCCGCAGTCTGGCATGGTGGGCTTACCGAGCGCTATTCCAGGAACTCAACCTGATCTCACCGCTTATGCACCTATGCAACCGGCGCCTTATGGGTTCGGAGCGCAGCCTTACTCGGTTCCTTATCAAGGCCAGATGATGGGTCATCAAGGGCAGTCGTATCCCTCTCCACTGTCTCCTTCTCTGATTGGAATGAACACGGCGCAAGCGGCAGCTGCTGCCGTTCGGACTAGTGTGGGTCCACAGACAGAAGGTACCTTATTTTTCTTTCATCGGAGCTTTTCTTCGGTTTCCTCGAGGTAGTTAGTCCGTAGCGACGTTATTTTTTTCGGACTGTAGTACTTATCAAAGCGCTGCCCGCTGCTTGTCTAGAGTGCCTGCCTGGTGTCCCAAATTAGTGACTGACGTCGCGTTTGAATGTGTAAGCAGTCTGGTTCAGTGAATGATAAAGTGTCAAGTGTGCAGGATATTTCCGAGTGTCATTTTAGAGGATGATCTGACATTGGGAGTGGAATCAGACAGATTGTACACCAGTTTATGAGATACCTGAAACTTAGTAGTAGAAAGAGTTGGCCCGTTTTTCTCAAGAGAGGTAGACAAGCCGATTTGTTGGTTTGTGCTCTAGGAGTCCTCTCTTGAGTGGATGCTTTGATTGACTGAATGTTGTGGAGGTTTGAAAGAAACGAGCTTGGTGGTTGTGGCTGTATTGCAGGTCCAGCCGGCGCGAATCTTTTTATTTATCACATTCCCCCTGAATTTGGTGATCAGGAACTATCTACAGCCTTTTCATCTTTTGGAAATGTTATTAGTGCGAAGGTCTTTGTGGACAAGACAACTGGAGCCAGCAAGTGCTTTGGTATGTTGTTGTGCAGTTGTTATCTTTCATAATTTTCTGAGCGTCATTTTCATCCCTGGATTTGTGTGATGCCTTGTTTTGCTTCATGCATAGACTTTGCATAAGTTTTTTCGATTTATCTTTGAGGCAATGTTCTCGTTTTAGTTTGCCCCGAGCCATGCAGCATACGTTCTTTCTTTTTTTGACAATCATAATATTCTGGAGCAGTGGGGATGCTAAACCCTCCCCCCTGTCCACAGGAACCAATTTTTTTTGCGAGGTCAAACTGGTTATCAATGCCGTCTTTGTTATCTGGGTTCTAAGCCTGCTGATTGGAGCACTATTGTTGAAATTCCACCTCCGGTGTTTCTGTAGATGGGTCGCCTGTCCTAAATCTCATGATTTGAATGCGGGCCCAACCAACCATTTTCTGGTCGCTCTGCGTGGCAACCCTGGGTGGTATAACATGAATATTTTTTAACCATTAGCTGTTTTCTGCATTCTGAACTACGATATCTTTGTATAGTTATATTACAAATTAAGGTCGCTTCCTTCGACCTTTATTTCTGAAGCCATGTCTGCAGAGCGTTCCATATTCTCTTCGTGTTGTTACTCTCCGCTTATCATTCTTAAGAGAAAATAATGTTGTTTTGATCGTGAGATTGTTTCCGTTTTCGAATTAATCGTTGAAAGATAGAATCCTTGCTAATATAGTCTTCATATACGGTGACGATTGTAGTTTTCGTGGATTTCTAGAGCCACGTACTTCAGTATTAATATGACAGTTTTATAAATACTTTTCAAGTATGGATATTTTTGAGTTCCGATTCTTTACATCTTTATTCCTTCTTAATAGAACATTGTGGAACGCATATTTTATTGCACATTTAGTTTTCGTTTCAAGAGCCCTGAGGCCTTCGTTTCGGGTTACTCTTTTTTCATGATCCTGGGTCCACGTAGAAGTTTCAACATTTTGTGCCAATGTATTGTGTTGCTTAGATCTGTTATACGTCCGTGTCATTCTTCTATGATTTTCCTCTTCGTGTTCGTGTGTTACAACTGGGTTCCGTTTCAGAGGAGGACTGATATGACTTTGGTGGATGGTGCAGGCTTCGTGAGTTATGACAGTCCTGAAGCAGCCCAAGCCGCTATCAACGTAATGAACGGATTCCAGTTGAGTGGGAAAAGGTTGAAGGTTCAGCTGAAGCGGGATACGAAACAAAGTAAACCCTACTGAAACCCGTTGGGACCAGGGATTTCCTGTGACCAAGAGTAGAGACGCACATTAGAGTGACCGTGCGGGGAAGTAATTGGACTGGCCCTCTTAATTGATCCGCTGATCGGGCGCCAACACCAATCACACTGCAGGTGGGGAAAACCGCTTTTTCCTATTCTAGCAAGCTTGTTTGCTTTATTGTTCTCTGGTGGTCGGTGGCGCCCCGGTGACATGTACCATTTATGGCGAATTTAGGAAGTTGAATGTGGAGTATCTCCTTTTCAGTTGTTCTCGTGTCTCTCCTGTGTTTTGTGCAAAAGTTCCAAGTGGCAGTCTTTGTCGTCGGTCTGTTCCGAGTTTTTTCGCGTCCATGTTCGTCTAGGCCTGAAGTTCGTCGTTGTGGTGCCGTGTTGGTCAGCATTGTTTCGTGGAGCTGTCATCCATTGCCCTTGTCCTGTAGTCACTGTTGCTGTGATCTGTATTTCTTGACATCCTCGTTATGCGTATATGCATGAGTGAAAGGGATTGAGTGCATACGTTTGCCTTACTGTGAAGGGGTTTTACTTGTGACTATTCCCTGTACCTTTTTTTTTCCGGATCGCCTTATCGTTAAGGTTTTTCCTGTTACTGTTACCCCCACGTTGTGACTCGTGTGGATTTTGAAGCTATTCGGTGGTGTTTTCGAATATCCGACGATGAGTTGCATTCGTCCCTGTGTAGTTCTGTTTCTTAAAGTTGCATTACTCGATGTAAGAAAACTTGTTCGTAGCATCCGCTGCAACCAGCGAGTTCTGGGGTTAATTGTTGGTGTAAGTAGCCTGCATCTTTGTCCCTGTTTCGTGTTTCTTGTTCTTCTGCTTACAAGTTTGAAGTTTCTTCTGTACCATACAGATTCACGTTGTGTGATGTTTTGTGAACACGTGTGTTGTTGTAGCCTGTGGGAATGGGCCGTGATCCATGATGTGCGTGTGTTTTTCCTCAGCCCCAGTGTTACAGGGTTTGTTCCGCTGTAATCCTGGTGTCCCCGTATCGTTCGGTTTTTTCCGTGTGTTGTGGAGACTCGTTTTTGCGTGGCCGTTCGGGTGTTGCCATTAGTTTCCAGGTACTGACTGCATTGTACCTGCAGTGGGATGTGTGTATCATCCAGCGGCACGAGCTGTTTATTTTTCGTTATTAAGACCCCTTTTGTGCATTTGTTCGACTTGGGGACATGGAGTTGTATTTTTCCATGTTTGTCGTCCATTTATTTTTCAGGAACGTGAGATGCCTATAAAAATGTCCTGTTCTGTGTCTGATTTTCCAGGATTTCCGGGACGAAAGAGGAATTTTTTTTTGGGCCCAAGTTTGAAGAGCGTGGAGACCCGCATTGCCGAGCAGATGGCATGTCTGATGCCCAGGAGGAGACGATGTTGGCTCGAACCTCTTCGTCCTGCTTGCCTTTTTCTCCGCTGTAATTTCTGCAGCACGGTGAGGGGCCTCTTCGTGAGTATCCTGTCTGTTTGTAAGTTTTTTCTAAGTGTACGATGCGTTGCCTCAGATTCCATTTCGAAATCTGAGGTGCTTGGATGACTTTAGTCCGATTCAATTGTATGACCTCTTTGTAGTCGGCATTCGTCGACGACACAAAATCCTCGAGTTTTGTTCCTGGACGAATGGGCCTGGCCGAAACGTACATCTCTCATTCCTCGAGCATGTGCAAACGTGGAACCTTGTTGTGGGTCTATCTTTTTCGTGCTATGAGTTCGTTGTACTTCAGGTTTCAGTCCTTGCTTGCCTATTAATGTACGGGTTTTATGTTTTTACACGGCCGATTGCCTTACTTTTGTTTAAATCGTGCAGCTGGGAGCACTGCATGCTTAGCAGCCGCTGCACTTGGAGCCTGACGTTGACGAATGGTAGACGTGTTGATTCTGCCTCATTCATTTTGAGAGCTCAGCCTTTTGATTGAGGATTATTTTTGCTTTAGTTGTTCTTCGTTCTTGTTTTGATTTTCTTTGCGTTCTTGAGAGACAGAACCATTGCATCGGCCGTTGCGTGCACTGAATGGGGAGTCGTTGGTGCAGGATTGGACATGCAGTTATGAGCCTGTGCTCAAGTGTGGCGCAGTCGTCCTGGATCTCCGTGAAGCAGCGTATAAAGGGTTTGCGAACATGTCAAGGTAAGTATTTTCATCAGTGCTCGTTAGGGTTGATTTCGTGTGAGTATAATGACTTGCTTTTTGAAGAACGTAGTTTGAGGTATTTTGTTGGGCATCTGTTTTTATATTGATGTTGGATTTTCGATGTTTGTTTTTTGTAAATATATGTGCGTGCATTTTTTTTATTTGATTAGACATTCTTGAAGTTTCTGTTCCATATTGGTGCCATTGGTATGAACTGGAGCCAAATAGGTGTGCTGATGGTGGGACTGGAAGCTTAAAGCTATGCTTTCCTTGCTTCTGGGTTATAAGTGTAGAGTCGCTTCAATACATCATGTTTCAGCCCCGAGTATCCTAGCATGCCACTGTGCTCTGTTCTGCAGGCAGATTCTGTTCTGAAATATTTAGATTTCAGTGTACTCTAATTTCCGGTGTTTCCGGGTATGTAATGAAGGCTACTGTGACCCCTGTGCGGGTCTCTCTAAAAGCACAGGTTCTATTGAACCTCGCACTGAATTCTGTGTCTTGAGCTTGTTATGGAGTATGCATGTGGAAATTGCCAGCCTTTATTATGTTTGGTGGAGTCCACCACACCTGTTGATTCGGAGTTATTTGAAATTTCTAGTTATCCAAAATTAATTTGCATTTTAACAATTGCAAGCTGTATTGTGGAATGAATTTGATAGCTCTTCATTTGAGCTTGAGGTTTTTGGAAGTGCAATTTAGTGTGCTAAACAATTTCTAGTTGTTCATGTCACCTCCAATCTCCAAAAACTCTTTAATGCAAATTTCTCAAACATTGTTGTAGGGGTAGTATACTTAATAGAATGCATACACTTTTCTAGTTATAATCTCACAACTCTCATGCAATTTTACACTCAAAATTGGAAGACACTGTAATAAACAAGCTCTTTAAACATCTTTAGGGTTGGATTTTGGAAAATAAAACAATTACCTTCATTGGGGATAACTATGAGCCCATGCTCTTTTTTTAATAAGAAAAAACATACTTGGAAAGGCTTAGGCATGTAGGGGTTAATTGTCAAAGTGGACACCTTTGTGTACTTCTATATTTTAGGCGCGTAGAGTGCGGACGCGTGGACAATGAAACAAGGGTGGGATGGTGACACATGGGCACAGACGCAAAGGTCTTCAAATGCACTTGCAAGCTCACTTAAAACCTTGAGATTTTGTGCGGGTGGGACACGCAAGCATGGGCGGATACAAGTTGGGTATGGAGCGGATTCCGCATGCCTCAGCGGACACGCCATTAGGTTTAAATGGGGATGTTATAGGTCAAGGCAGGGACTCTATCAAGCGGGTGGAAATGCTATTTGGGGGGGGGGCAGAGTGGGAATGCTATTGGGTAGGCACAACGGGAATATTATTTGGTCAGGGCAAAGACACTATTGAGAGGGCGGGAAAAAAATTCAATTGAGGTAGATACTATTGAAAGGGACAAGAATGTTGTTGAGGAACATAAGCGAAATTCAAGGCGGAAGACTACATAATTCCTACTTCCTTCCTTCCAAACTTGCCAAGTGCTCTTTCCAATGCCTCATTTTGCGAAGGGGGAAATCAGTCCTAATGTCCATGCTTCACCTCGACTTGAAATATCTGTGAGAGCCTTTATTGACAAAGCTTACGTAGAGAGTATTATGGCATATCTGGAAAGTACCTTCAAGGTGACTCGTGGTGAGATGGATTACTTTGTGGGTTTTCAAATCCAACGTTGTTCACTTACAGGTTCCATTTTTGTTCATTAGAAACTATATATAGAGAATGTTTTGATTTTTTTTGGTTTACAAGATGCTCATGAAGTCTTAACGCCAGCTGATACACATGCCAAACTTTGGAAGAATAATGATTCTAAAGACCCTGAGGTGGATGTTCTTTATCGCCAAGGGGTTGGTTGTGTCATGTATGCAACCATTATTACACATTCTGATATAGGATATGCAATCAATAAAGTTTCCTTGTTTCCACTATAAGAAACCCGTGTTTTTTGGGATGTTTTCACTATTTTTTGGAACGCATTTTTGTGGACATTAAATAAAACAACCCATGTTTTTATGTCAACAGTGATATTCAATAAAACATCAATATGTTTTATTGAACATCACTGTTGACATAAAAACATGGGTTGTTTTATTTAATGTCCACAAAAATGCGTTCCAAAAAATAGTGAAAACATCCCAAAAAACACGGGTTTCTTATAGTGTTCAAGAACGACCCCACTAGAGCCATTGGACAGTAGCGAAGCGCATTATGTGCTATCTCAAACGCACAAAATGTTTTGGCCTCTATTATAATGGGCAATCTCCTCCTCCATGATTAATTGGCTAGATTGATGCAGATTGTGGTGGAAATTTGGATGACTGTGAGAGTCATACAAGTTTTGTCTATATTTTAGATTCTACAGCAATTGCTTGGAGGAGTCATAAACAAGGTTGCTTTGCAAATTCCACAACTATTGTTGAATTGGTCGTTGTGGATGAATCCACCATAGAGACGATATGGTTATGTAGGCTTCTTCTTAGTCTTCATTGTACCCAAGAGCTTCCTAAGAGCTCCTCTCACAATTGATTGTGATCATCAGGTTGCCATAGCCCTGGTAAAGAATCCTAAATACCATAAACGGACCAAGCATGTTGGTATGCAGTACTATGCCATTTGAACATATTATGAAGACAAATTACTGGATTTTATGTACATTCATACTTCAAAGCAAATTGTTGATATATTTACAAAAGCTTTGCCCTGAGATACTTTTTAGCAACTTCGTAAGTCAATGGGTGTTTGTACATTCTACGAGAATAAGTGGGAGTATTAGTGGATGAAATCCATCTACATTCTACTTAAGGTTTCATCTACTTACTTGTCAAACTTTTAGTCTTGAATTCTTGTCTATTTTGTTTCTAGTCGTTGCAGTTAGAGAGTGTCTAAGAATAGGAAAGAGGATGTGTCATTGTATACATTAAGCTTCAATGACTGTTAGAGAATTGTAATACAACTCAACATAGTATGCGTTACTGAATAAAGGAGAGATTATATTATATTTGCATTTTGGTTGAGTGTCGATACTGGAACTAGTTTAGTTTTTTTATGTAGTGCTGATTCCTTGGGGCAAGCTAGGTGGCTGAAATCAAGAGATGCGTTTGACTTTTGCCAAAAGCCAAGGGGGAGAAACGTGGAGATTTTGGGTATGAAGCTAAAGCCAAATCCCAGTATGTTGAAGATGATGAAGAAGCTGTGGGATAGTTCTTCAAACATCAGCAAGGAATGTGCGCATGCAAAATCTCCCACTACTGTTGCGCATGCTTTGGAGGATTTGAGTGACTTGAAAGATGGTGGTATGGTTTGTAAATTTTTCAAAATGTGTTTTAAGATATATACGAAAGACATGATAAACCAAAAGGTGACTAAGAAGTTGAATCCAAAGCACCTTAAAGAATTTAAACTCGGAAGATAGTTAAGGTTTTCACCACAAGAATTCCATGTTTTAGGTGACAAATTTTAGTTGACATCTAATGTAACAACCTATATTTTTATGTCAACAATAACGTCTGCCATAACAATCTTGATGTTATGGCGGACGTTATTGTTGACATAAAAACATGGGTTGTTACATTGGATGTCACCTAAAATCCGTCACCTAAAACATAGGTTTCTTTTAGTGTTTAAGTTTTAGGTTTACTGTTTTTTTAGGATTCAGGTTGTAGGAATTACGATTTTTTCCCACAACATGAGATTGTCTCGCACGGTTGGAAATGTTTGTTTGCATTTGTGCCCCACCTTTGCACATGTAGCCATGTGTCAAACACCATGAAAAAAAATAGTCCATGTTGGCTTTTTTTACCTTCACATAAAATCAATTGCATGTTGACTACATCAAACAAATAGTACCTCTACCAGGCAAGAAAATTAGATGGACAAGCAAGTAGGCGGTTTGTCCAATGTCACAACCCTATTAGCCAATTCAAATTGCAAAGTTTTTCAAATTGTGTGCACAATATAGAAGTAGTACTAGGGTTACTTATTATGAGTGCCTATGGATCATGAGTGCCTATGGGTGTTGAAAGAAGACTTTATTGCAAAATTCTCCTTGCCAATTGATGCCATTCAAGCCTATTTATCCTCCATAGTGACACATATCAATTTCGATGCAACACTAAATAATAGTTGGTTTCAATCTTTTCATACTTCTTGATGGCATGAGTGGAGAGCTTTTATATAAGATCGTTGAGCATCTTTGTCACTACTTCTTAAGAGTTGTTGCCACGGATGTTGATGACCTCAAGGAGTCTTGGAAGAAATGAATCAAAGACTTTGTTAAAAATCTGCATACAAAAATGATAGAGATGATGCATGCTATAAGCTCAATCTAAACACAAATGCTAATATATCCTTGTTAAATTTCATTGTGTTATCTTTGCTACAACCACTCTCATCATTTGGTCAGGTTCCCAGTCTTAATATTCCATTTATTGAATATCTCTTCCCTTGCCAATACAATGCGTGTAGAGAGTGCAATAATTCTACTTGTCTCCAAAGCACAAAAATATCCACTGCTTCACCACCTTGTCTTGTCTCATAAAGACAAGACAATCCTGGCTTAGTTTTCAATACCACTTCATTCTCTTGAATAACTAATGCGTGTATAGCATGCATAAAATTTAGATAACCTGTCCAATGTACAAAAGCCTCCTTTGGGATAGAATGTAAAACCTCTCAAATTCTTTGAATATAGACATCTAATAATGTTTTGATGCGCATTTTAGGAGGTGGATAAGCTAAATTGAATGGCTGTAGAGATAATATTCTTGCACAATCCCATTCAGAAAGAAGCAAACGAAAGATTTTTCCTCTAGAAATACAAGCTAGCTAAAAAATATATTCTAGAATGAAGTAATGCATATAGAAAAATATTGATATGAGTAGTAGTTGAGATTTGAGAAGCATTTGGAAGAAAAATGCTATGACTGAAATCCACAATTAATAAGGCAATGCAAGTTGGCTTCCATTTATATCAATAGTTGACGAACCTTCATTCAAGGAGCTCATACTTTTGGATCACAAATGTCTTTGTTGCAGGAAATCATTTTTAGTAGGCGTATGTTTACAAAGTTGTAGAATAGTGTTACGATCAACGATCCTTCTTTAGATGCAAATGGTCACCATATCAAATTGTGAATATATGGATAGGAACAATTTAGATTGGAAAGATATTTCTTTCAAAAAGAGTGCTGATGATTTCTAGAATAAGCTTAGAGTAACAGGATGTATACGGGGATGTATACCAATATGGAACAGAGGCAAGATTAGATTATTAGAAATTTTTCTTGATAATACAAGAAAATTGATTGTTTGAATATTCTGATGCAACAAACAGTTTCACTACAAGAAAACAACGTCCAAATTGACACGTCCAAATTGACATCGTTTTCTTGTAGTGAAGAAACGGGTTGCATTCCATTTTTATTCAATCAGAATAGGGTGTGTATTTTATTTGCCTAAGGACAAATGATTTAGAGTCTAGTGTTTTACATTTGGTATTGATCTTGTTATTAATTTTACGGCAAAGGATGCTATTAGCATCATTTTAAGTATGTCAACGTATGTAGGAATGAGTTATGTGGAAGATGTAGAGAGTGGTGGAGTGAGCTTTTGGTCACAACTACCAAATTTGTTGAGATCTAATCTATATTATTGTATATGAATTTCTTGTGTAGTTTTGTTACTAAGATCAAGAATATCAAAGTGGTAGAAGACCATGGATTGTGAGGAGCTTGTATTACCACCTAGTTTTTAGACGCTTTCAACTTCTCATAGGTTGAAACCCTAAGCTGCATTTTTGAAATTTTGTGTTTAATTTGTTTGGTGCATTTGATGTGTTTGCTCAACTCTTGCTTGTAGAGCCAATTTTTTGTGCATTTTGTATGCTTCTAGTAATCAGTGGAAAATTATATATTGATCTTCATATTCTCAAAGTAAGACTTTCTATCAAAGATTCAAAGTAGCAACTACCAATTGCATATACTAATTCAACAGTTGTATTTGTTAATTCAATAATTGTAATTCAATAGTTTTAACTGTATATATGCCCAAGTCAATTGGTGCATCGCCTTGCTGGTGTATAGTAGCAAGGTATATTTTCTACTAGTGTCAAGATCAACCACTCTAGCCGAATAGGAGTTCTTGAAGCTTAAACAAGAAGAATTCAACATTTTGGGAAAGAGGCTAGCCAATGACGAAGAATGCACTCAAAAATAGCACATGGATCAGTAACAACTATAGATCAAAGAAGTGGCTAGGAAAACAAATGTCTAGAAGAAAAAAATTGGGAGGAAAAAGAGAGCCTTTGTCAAATGAGAGAAGCAGCAATGGAGTTTAGGTATAAAAAAAGGCTTTTGACAACTAAGACAAGATTGAAGAGGGGGAGGATTTGTGCGACAATGAAGTCAAGGATGACTTTGACAGTGGTGGTGGTATCTATTCTTAGCTGCTTCAAAATCAATAGAACCTAAATAATATTGTAGAGAGGTTGATTTCAATCCCCATCGACATACACATTGACATGGGGCGGATTAAGTATTTCTAACCTTTTTGCAAATCTGAGTGGCAACTTGGTGTCAAACTTTGTTATTGTAGATAATAATCTTATTTATTGTTAATAATACTCTAGTGCTACTGGATCTCGCCATGGAGGAATGTAGGCCAATCAAGGCTCCATTGGCAATGGTGATGCCGGCATAGGTGACGGGCATCGTTTTAGCAATGAAAAAAGTTTGTAGGTGGCTTCACAGCAAGGATTTGGGAGACTCCTCACCTAGCTCCATCTTCATATTGTAGAGGCCAGGTAGATAAATATTGAAGATTGATTGATTTCCAAAATGATGAATTATTTCTTTTTTCTATTTCCAAAATCTTTATGCTAAATAATAGGGCAAATCTTCCACTCATTGTGCATTTAGTTCAATGATGCAAACATCCCCGGAAATCCCCATTCAACATTGATAGACAACTATTCATCTCAAAATCTACTTGGGGTCGATTATCTAAGGTGTAAAGCTTAAAACTCCTCTTTCATAGCCACACAAAATTGCTTGAGAGATGCACCCACTCATCTTGCAATATTCATGTATACTGTGGTAGCATCAACATACAAATCCTAAAAAAGCATGCAAAGAACCACAATGATTTTTTGATGGGGAGATAGGCCAAGCTCTCCACAAACATCCACCTCTTGCGAGAAATAGATATTACGAGTACAAACCCTATCTATAATCTTCAAGAGTAATGAACATCCATTACCACTGACAAAAAAGACTAGGCCAAATTCCAGTGTCACAAATATAATCCTAAATCCTTTGGTCAATATTAGGGGTCCAGTCTGTATGAGAACAATGAAGAAAAAATCCAAAATAGAGGCACAACGGTGTCAAACTCCCAATCTTTGCTCAAACTTCTAATTATTTGGGAAGGTAGAGAGATGATTCAATTTGCTAGGATTTAGGATCTACTCACTAGCCCAGCATGACATCAAGGACCTAAGTGCACCGGTTGGAATAGCAAGTATCAGTGCAACAGTAGGGGCCCAACCAAAAGCCTATCAAATCAACAAAGATGGACCCTTTGTATTGCTTTCTTGGTGACTCTTACTTAAAGAGAATGGTTACAAATTCTTTAAAGCATTTGCAACATTGACGTTCAACTCCAAACCATATCGAGCTAATAGAGAGTCTCTTTTAACACTCCAAGCTACAACACTGACTCTTTTTATAACTGTGATATTCAAAGACTAATTTCTTGCATTGATGAAGCGGTGCATATGGTGAGCAATATATAGAAATCCAAAATTCTAATTGCAAATAATGCCATCCCCCCATTCTTGCACCTCTCTAATATATATTTCAAAAAATGCTCTTACACTTTGTAAAGCTCTTTTTGTCCTACTCTTCTTGCCTTTGTAGCCATTACTAGATCTATCTTTAATATATAGAAGACTATTGTAATCATCCATTTGTGGATGATGAAGTTGCTTTTGGCCAACTCTGCGTTTCTATTTGACCACATAAACTTTCTAATTTGAACGATGACTAAATAGATGGAGAAGGTTATTCCTCTCCTACTTGAATTCTAGAGACAACGGTTCAATGCCTTAACTTGTTCAATTTTGATGCAAGTTGATATAATTGGCAAAGCACATTTCATTGTCTTACAATCTATAGGAGGCAATCCATTCCTAATCACCTTCCTATTCTTGCTATGAAAGTTGTTCACTTTCCGCTCAGAAGGAGATGAATAGTGATTAATTATAGTGTGGCTCCCAATGCAATTGTGGCGCATTTTGATTGGCTTCAAGACTCTCAATATTGCAAAAGCCCTTGGTCGATTTTGTTTTTAGCCCATGGTTAGAAATAGCAAGCCCTATACCATCAGTATGGGAAGAATAGAATCTTCTACTAAAAAATGCACAGTAATTATATTTTGAGAAATAAAAATCTAGAAAATTATAAAAACCTCCAAACTCTATTTTAACACACTGGAAAATTTCCCCAGTGAAGAAACCTGCCTTCCAGATGTGTATAATTGCTTAAGTGGTTGGAAATGGGTTGCCTCCCTTACAGGGACGCTTTTAGATTATTGGGAATTCATTAAAGCTACAATAGCTTTCAAAAGGGCATGAATAAATACTCCCCCCCTAAAGACAACAATCAGAAGCTATATATTTTTGCTTTCACTACCTATAATATCAAGTTTTTTTCATAAAATATTGACTAGGATACATACAAACTATTCTTCAATTTGCCATTCATTTGCCAAAAATAAATTGTAGTTCTAATAAGTCTACTTATATGCAATGACTGGAGGGACAACAATGGGGTCATCCTACCTTAGCAGTGTGGAGACACAATGGCATTATTGAGAATCATTTATCATGTAAAGCAATGTCAATTAAAAGAAAAATTCCCCCAAAATCGAAGTTCGGTATTTTGAAGTTGGAATTTGGCTTGCTTAAATTGAGCTTGAGCAAGAAAGCAATGTCAATGTCAACTATGGGTGACACAAAATACCAAAGGCATTTAACAAATTGCAACATTCTTTGAATGACAGGTTGTAAGAAATTGTACCCTAGTGTATGACAACATTCTTGAACCAGTTGGCAGACCATCTTCCCGGAAGAATCACGTGTAGACTTCAAGAATGTTACGATCATACTTAAAAAAGTCGCAGAGACATCAGAACAGTGATTAGGCACAGTGAGTTACCCTAAACCCCACAACAGGCTTGCTCTATCAGAACTGCTATCACTCACAAGTAGAATTGATCGGAAACTCGATGATTCGTCAAAATCCTCTGCTAAAAAATTTCATCAAAGCAAGCAGCAAGCAGCATCTTGGCACCGAAGGACATGGCTCAGCTAGCCGCCGATACATCATCTGACTTATACAAGAGCTGGGCACTCAAGACAGTCCTTGGGCCCTTCACTAGTGCGCTTCCCCTAAGCGGAGGATGCTCCACACATCCATGACTCCTGGCGGAATGGCATTGTCGGTGGCGGATCGGACGGCAATCTTGGCCACAGTGGCGACCTTGACCGGCGGCACCAGCAGTTTCCCCAGCACGGGAACCTGGGAGATGGCCTTGTGGTTGAGCAGAATTTCCAGAGGGGAGCCAATGGCATTGAGAGGGAGCTTCACCTTGCCCACTTGCCGCACGCCGTGCATGAACCCGGGACGCAGAATGACGCCGCTGTAGGGGAACTTGGCCAGAAGCTCGTCCTCCGCCGCCCGCTTGCCCGCGTAGTAGCCTCGCAGGAAGAACGACGGCAGGCCGAAGTCGTGCGCGGAGATGAAGACGAAGCGGTCCACGCCGGCTTCGGAGGCTGCGCGGATCGCTTGGACATTCGCCGCGCCGTTGATCCGCTGCATTTGCTCGTTGGAGCCGAATCCGCCGACGCAGGAGATCACGGCGGAGATGTCGTCTAAGGTGTGGCGCCACTGCGGAGGATGAAAGAGATCGCCTTTCACCCACTCCACCTCAGAAGACCAAGGCTCCGGGACCCCACTGGGACGACCCGAGCGGCTCAAGCTCGCCACGGGAATACTACGAGCCAGGGCTTCCTTGCAGATGTGCGTGCCCACGTAGCCATTCCCGCCGAGAACCAAAACCTTCTTCCGCTCCACGGACTTCGATTCCAGGGGCTCCGCGGCTTCCACGGGCTCCGGGGACTGTACACTGGCTGCAGTGGAGACAGAATAATGTGCTCGCGGAATGGCCTCGTTGCGGAGATGGCGCAAATGTTGCAGCGCTTGCTTCCCACCCCGAATCGCCATTGAGGGTAATCCCTTTATACCTGCCGCACTTCTCTCAAAATTCAAGATCAAAAAGGATTCTCCCACACGCAGGAGATTGAATTCCTCGATTATCACCAAAGATTCACTAACCTGCCTTTCTCGCGTTAAACCCTAATTCTTGCCATACCTATTCTCCATCAAATTTTCCGCAAACGAATAATTCTGGACGCTTTTCGGAAACGACCGCGCCTCTTACAGAATGATTCGCAAATCTGCCCTAATAACCCTCACTCCTGGGTCTTAAACATTCAAGGGTACCACTCGCAATTCCCAACCCGACCCGCCCTCAATGACCGCAGGCAGGCAGCTCCAAGTGACTCAGTTCCGTTTCCTAAGGCGTGGCGCATCCTCGACCAGTGCAATAAAGAAGCCCACCTCGGCCTCACTGTAAGTACGTAAGCTCCTCATCGTCTTCGCTCACCGTGTTCAAAAGTGCTCGGGCAGCAGCTGAGTTATTGCCTTACCTTGCCTTGAGCACCAAGTCAAGAATAGGGTTTAGGGTGTGCGAACTAAGCCTCCAAATTACCCTCAAGTCTGCGTGAGCGCGGGAGATCCAAGGACAAGTATTTGGCAACCGACTCTAAAGAATATGCATCTCTTTAGAACAATCGTACAGAATTTGAACCACACAAATGATGACTTTTGTGTACATGTCTGCAAGGCATGTGTGATGAGCTGTACAGCAGCATGCGATCGGAATTGTCAGACATCGTGATTTCTGCTCTGCAATTTCGCAACTTGCTACCATTCCGACACAACACAAACTCACCTTGCTTCCAAGCACTAAGTTAAGCCCCCTCGTAAAGTTATGGAATGTGATTCTGAAATTGCCTTCTACTTCAGCCCTGATCTGACACCGCCAGTATCACTTTCTCGTAGCGCAAATCTTTTCCCGCGCATCCTCAAAAATCAATAAGCTGGAATCAACATGTGTGCTGAACTTCACCAACCATAACAAAGGCTGGGCAATTTGACACATGCATACTCCATAACAAGCTCATGACACAGAATTCAGTGCGAGGTTCAATAGAACCTGTGCTTTTAGAGAGACCCGCACAGGGGTCCCAGTAGCCTTCATTACATATACCCGGAAATACCGGAAATTAGAGTACACTGAAATCTAAATATTTCAGAACAGAATCTGCCTGCCGAACAGAGCACAGTGGCATGCTAGGATACTCGGGGCTGAAACATGATGTATTGAAGCGACTCTACACTTATAACCCAGAAGCAAGGAAAGCATGGCTTTGAGCTTCCAGTCCCACCATCAACACACCCATTTGGCTCCAGTTCATACCAATGGCACCAATATGGAACAGAACCTTCAAGAATGCCTAATCGAATAAAAAAATACACGCACAAATATTGACAAACATCGAACATCAAACATCAAAAATCAATATAAAAACAGAAGCCCAACAAAATACCTCAAACTACCTTGTGCAAAAAGCAAGTCATTGTACTCAAAAAAAAAAAACCCTAACAATCATTGAAAAAAGCCCTTACCTTGACATGCTCGCAAACGCCTTACACGCTGCTTCACGGAGATCCAGGATGACAGCGCCACACTTGAGCACAGCCTCATAACCGCATATCCAATCCTACACCAACGACTCACAATTCAGTGCACGAAATGGCCGATACAACGGTTCTCTCAAGAACGCAAAGAAAATAAAAAAAAGAACGAAGAACAACCACAAGCAAAAGATAATCCTCAATCAAAAGGCTGAGCTCTCAAATGAATGAAGCAGAATCGACACGTCAACCATTCTTCAACGTCAGGCCGCTAAGCATGCATTGCTCCCAGCTGCACGATTTAAACGAAAGTAAGGCAATCGGCGCCGTGCAAGAGCATACAACCCGGACATCAATAGGCAAGCAAGGACTGAAACCTGAAGTACAACGAACTCATAACACGAAAAGAAAAAACCACAATAAGGTTCAACATTTGCACATGCGCGAGAAATGAGAGATGTACGTTTCGAATTTCGTCCAGGAACAAAATTCGAGGATTTCGGGTCGTCGACGAATGCCGACTACAAAGTCATCCAAGCACCTCAGATTCCGAAATGGAATCTGAAGCAATGCATCGTACACTTAGAAAAAACTTACCAACAAACAGGATGCTCACGGAGAGGCCCCACACCGTGCTGCAGAAATTACTGCGGAGAAAAAGACAAGCAGGACGAAGAGGTTCGAGCCAACATCGTGTCCTCCTGGGCATCAGACATGCCATCTGCTCGGCAATGCACGGCTCGACGCTCTTCAAGCCTTGTCCCAAAAAAGACTTCCTCTTTCGTCCCGGAAATCCTGGAAAATCAGACACAGAACAGGACAGTTTTATAGGCATCTCACATTCCTGAAAAATAAATGGACGACAAACATGCAAAAATACAACCCCATGTCCCCAAGTCGAACAAACGGGGTCTTAATAACGAAAAATAAACAGCTCGAGCGGGTGGATGATACACACATCCCACTGCACGTACAATGCAGTCAGTACCTGGAAACTAATGGCAACACCCGAACGGCCACGCAAAAACGAGTCTCCACAACACACGGAAAAAACCGAACGATACGGGGACACCAGGATTACAGCGGAACAAACCCTGTAACACACGCCCCTCACGGACCACTGCCCATTCCCACAGGCTACAACAACACACGTGTTCACGCAACATCACACAACGTGAATCTGTATGGTACAGAAGAAACTTTAAACTTGTAAGCAGAAGAACAAGAAACACGAAACAGGGACAAAGATGCAGGCTACTTACACCAACAATTAACCCCAGAACTCGCTCGGTGCAGCGGATGCTACGAACAAGTTCTCTCTTACATTGAGTACTGGAACAATAAGAAACAGAACTACACAGGGATGAATGCAACCCATCGTCGGACGTTCGAAAACACCACAGAACAGCTTTAAAATCCATACGAGTCACAACGCGGGGGTTAACAGTAACAGGCAACAAAAAAATCTTAACGATAAGAGGATCCGGAAAAACAAACAAACTGGGAGTAGTCCCAAGTAAAACCCCATTTCACTCATGCATACACGCATAACGAGGATGTCAAGAATAAAGCGAGAATAAAGATCACAGCAACAGTGACAACAGGACAAGGGTAAAGACGTCTCCACGAAACAATGCTGACCAACACGCCGTTACAACGACGAACTTCAGGCCTAGACGAACATGGACGCGAAAAAACTCGGAACACACCGACGACAAAGACTGCCACTTGGAACTTTTGCACAAAACACAGGAGAGACACGAGAACAACTGAAAAGGAGATACTCCACATTCAACTTCCTAAATTTGCCATAAATGGTACATGTCACCGGGGCGCCACCGACCACCAGAGAACAATAAAGCAAACAAGCTTGCTAGAATAGGAAAAAGCGGTTTTCCCCACCTGCAGTGTGATTGGTGTTGGCGCCCGATCAGCGGATCAATTTAGAGGGCCAGTCCAATTACTTCCCCGCACGGTCACTCTAATGTGCGTCTCTACTCTTGGTCACAGGAAATCCCTGGTCCCAACGGGTTTCAGTAGGGTTTACTTTGTTTCGTATCCCGCTTCAGCTGAACCTTCAACCTTTTCCCACTCAACTGGAATCCGTTCATTACGTTGATAGCGGCTTGGGCTGCTTCAGGACTGTCATAACTCACGAAGCCTGCACCATCCACCAAAGTCATATCAGTCCTCCTCTGAAACGGAACCCAGTTGTAACACACGAACACGAAGAGGAAAATCATGGAAGAATGACACGGACGTATAACAGATCTGAGCAACACAATACAATGGCACAAAATGTTGAAACTTCTACGTGGACCCAGGATCATTAAAAAATGATTAACCCCTGACGAAGGCCTCAGGGCTCTTAAAACGAAAACTAAATGTGCAATAAAATATGCGTTCCACAATGTTCTATTAAGATGGAATGAAGATGTAAAGAATCGGAACTAAAAAATAACCGTACTTTAAAAGTATTTATAAAACTGTCTAATTAGTACTGATATGTGGTTCTCGAAATTCACTAAAAGTACAATCGTCACCGGTAGCATATGAAGATTACATTAGCAAGGATTCAATCTTTCAACGATTAATTAGAAAAGGGAAACAATCTCACGATCAAAAGACCATTAGTTTCTCTTGAGAGTGATAAGCGGAGAGCAAAAACAAGAAGAGAATATTGAACGCTTCCCGTACATGTCTTCAGAAATAAAGGTCGAAGAAAGCAACGCTAACTTGTAATAAAACTATACAACGATATCGTTGTTCAGAACGCAGTAAACAGCTAATCATTTAAAACTATACATATTATACCACCCAAGATCACCACGCAGAGTGACCAGAAAATGGTTGGTTGGGCCGGCATTCAAATCACGAGATTTAAGACACGCGACCATCTACAGAAACACTGGAGGTGGAATTTCATCTACAGTGCTACTGTCAACAGGTCAGAACGCAGATAACAAAGACGGCATTGAATACCAGTTTGACCTCACCAAAAAAAATGGTTACTGTGGACAGTGGGGAGGGTTCAGCATCCCCACTGCTCCAGAATATTATAACTTTACGGAAAGAAAGTCAGAACGTACGCTGTATGGCTCAGGGCAAACTGAAAATGAGAACATTGCCTAAAAGATCAATAGGATAAATCTATAAAGGAAGTAAAACAAAACATATGCAAAGTCTATGAATGAAGCAAAACAAGGCATCAGACAAATCCAGGGATGCAAATTAGGCTCAGAAAATTATCAGAGATAACAACTGCATAAAAACATACCAAAGCACTTGCTGGCTCCAGTGGTCTTGTCCACAAAGACCTTCGCACTAATAACATTTCCAAAAGATGAAAAGGCTGTAGATAGTTCCTGATCACCAAATTCAGGGGGGATGTGATAAATAAAAAGATTCGCGCCGGCTGGACCTGCAATACACCACAACCACCAAGCTCGTTTCTTTCAAACCTCCACAACATTCAGTCAAACAGACCATCCACTCACGAGAGGATTCGTAGAGCAGAAACCGACAAATCAGCTTCTCCATCTCTCTTGAGCAATAGGGGCCAACTCCATCGAGTACTAAGTTTCAGGTATTTCATAAACTGGTGTACAATCTGTCTGACCCACTCCCAATATCGCATCATCCTCTAAAATGACCCTCGGAAATATCCTGCACACTTGACACTCTATCATTCACTGAACCAGACTGCTCACACATTCAAACGACGTCTCAGTCATTACACCAGGAAGGTACTCTAAACAAGCAGCGCGGCACCGGTTTGAGAAGTCCTACAGTCCGGAAAAAATAACGTTGCTACGGACTAACTACCTCGAGCAAAGCGAAGAAAAGCGATGATGAAAGAAAAGTAAGGTACCTTCTGTCTGAGGACCCACACTAGTCCGAACGGCAGCAGCTGCCGCTTGCGCCGTGTTCATTCCAATCAGAGAAGGAGACAGTGGAGAGGGATACGACTGCCCTTGATGACCCATCATCTGGCCTTGATAAGGAACCGAGTAAGGCTGCGCTCCGAAGCCATAAGGCGCTGGTTGCATAGGTGCGTAAGCGGTGAGATCAGGTTGAGTTCCTGGAATAGCGCTTGGTAAGCCCACCATGCCAGACTGCGGCGAGTATGGCAGAGCGTAGTTACCCATGGGCTGCAACAAACCTTCCTCCATCAGTATTGGACTATGCAAATCAAACCAGGCTTAACAAAACACACAAACACTACTAGGAAGGAGAAAAACGTTCCACGCGAACAACACACTCTAGAAATAATGAACTTCAAAGAAATAGAGACACTTCACGGACGAATCTGGCAAACATCACGTAGAAACCAAAAAGTGTCGCAGAGAACTGGATGTGAATGTCACCTGGTAAGGGTAGCCATTATAAGGAGGTGGACCCGTTACATAGCCCATGGGTACAGCGCCAAATAGGGAGGGCTGCTGACCGGGAATAGGCGGGGAAACAACTTGAGCTTTCTGCACTTTACGCGCCTGCCTTTCCTTCTCGGTGTCAGCCCACTTCACCACCAGCGCAGATAGCGAGCCCTAAAACACAAACATGGACTGGATAATGTCAGGTGCTGCCTGAAGCTTTCATCTTGAACGACAG
The DNA here is from genome assembly GCA_951799445.1 of Pseudisothecium myosuroides. Taxonomy (NCBI): domain Eukaryota; kingdom Viridiplantae; phylum Streptophyta; class Bryopsida; order Hypnales; family Lembophyllaceae; genus Pseudisothecium; species Pseudisothecium myosuroides. The sequence goes on along the minus strand of OX637287.1, from coordinate 17,055,125 downwards.
AAACACTCCGAGATTCTCGAGGGTGAGGTACCCTATTCAGAAGTACAATACAACCCAGTCTATCATTGCCCAGGCACAAGTCTAAAACTAACAGAAACCTAAACCAGGTTCACAAACAAGAAGACAAAAGAATATAATCATTTACCTCCATTTTGTGAACACCATTCAAAGCCTCAATAGCAGCAATAGCTTGTTCCTTCGTCTCATATTTAAGGAAGGCGCACCCTGCAGGCACAACTTCAAATCCCAGCATCAGAATACAGCAAGGAAAAGAAGAATATGCAAATGTCTACTGTCAGAAATCCCTCCCACCGTTGTTTACGAAAGAATGCAGATTGTCTCTCATGTAAATGCATGTATCTTTGAAAACTAATTGTAACCTAAACTTCTCAGAACGTTCAGGAAGGTCGTGAAAGATCACTTCACACTTGACAACGTGGCAGATCAGATTGAAACAATAGAACTTCACGCTGAATCTATAGAATCTAAACATCAATAGGAACAAACAATTTGCAGGACAGAAATGATGCAGGACATCCGAGAGAACACAGGAAGAAAAACAACGTCGCCGGGCAGTAAAATACCCAACCTCGGTTTCTCAGAAATACTTGAAATACAAAACGCCACAGAGGTCTCATTTCTGGTACTAAATGGGATCGAGACAAGGTGGAAGCCATAATTGCGGGTGATCAGAGTAAGGAGTTGCAGTTCACCTTTGCTAGTGGGCTGGGAGCCTTTGATGACAGAAAGTTCCCTGACAACCCCGTATGGCGAAAAAACAGACATCACGTCTGCTTTGGATGCCCCCTTAGGCAGCATGCCAATAAAAAGCTTGTGCTCTGACCAGAGGGACCCGCAAAAAGGTTAGACAGCACAACCAAGATAGTCTAATGCTGACATAAATTCTTTGCGGATTCATTTAGCTTCCACGGGTACCAGAAAGCAAAACCAACATTATTCGTCAATAGATCTTTTCGAAATTGAATTTTAAAATGCAATGAAAGAACTGACTGCATGAAGAATTCACGAAGTCGAGTCCACAAAAGCATTATTTCATCAACATCAAACATATAACTCCAGTAATACATATCAAGGTTCAATAAACTGTCAACACAGAGAATAAATGCTGGGATAGAAAAAAGAGGCAAACCTAATCGTTCCATCTCGCCATCTGCGTATTTCACTTGCAAGGCGCTGGCAACCTGTCCACGCACAAATACCAAGATATGTCCTCAGATTATGTAAACCACGAAATGGTGCACTAAACACTCAGAATACCCTGCAAGCATCAACAATGCAACTGCTGAGTTGAATTGTGTCTCCCAGCGCCTGAATGTCTAGGACACCAATTTCGAGCAACATCCGTAGACATCGAATGACTAAAGAGACTATTACAAGCATTGGATGCTTCATCCTTACATCACAGGGAAACTCACACAAAAACGAATTATAGAGCTCAAAGAGACTTGCAAACAAGCCATCAAGAAAGAAGCTTAACTGGCTGAAGAGTACGCTTATTGTGGAAGATCTCAATGGCTTTATCAGCCTCTTGCCTTGTAGTGTAAGTCAGGAAACAGCATCCTAGAACAACAAATCACATATTCACTAAACGCATGTGCTTCGAAAAACTTCACATAGATAAAGCACCACAATTCAGGAACGCACATTTCATTCAACTTCGGAGGTACAACATAAATAAAAATGCCAAAGGACTGCTGCTCCTGTCCCGGCATGCCAAAAGAATCCACTCAGGCCACAAAGTTCTTGGTTGGAACAGGTAAATGTCTACACCGAAACACCGGTACCCCAGATTGAGCTTGACGTTCATGCTAAATACTTGTCCTAAACATGGAAATGATGACACCAAGCTGAGGTTGAGACATGATCAAAAAGGCTTTTAAAAAGGAACTTAAACACCAGACGCTTCTAATCTGCACTTAATCCAGCAATTATCCAAGACATCACTACCCTAATCTCAACTGGTTACAATCTCGTCTGAAGACGTGATCCTGGAGATGATCCCAAAGTGCACATACCACGGGATTGCTTCGTGAGCTTGTCCTTGATGATGTTAATCTCGTACACAGTTCCTGCTTCGGAGAAAACTTCTACTAACTGCTGCTCGGACATCTGCTTGGGCAACTGACCGACGAACAGTTTAACAGAATCCAAGGCCCGATTGACTCCATTTTCCATCACACCCTCCATGACTGCGAAAATATCAACAGAAGACTAAATTACGCAAACTCATGAACTTGCAGAGCCCTGACAGTGAGATTCTAAAACCCGGCCTCAAAGCTTCTGATTTCCAATACAGCGAACAACGACACAGCTCCAATCTATCACAAACAAAATTGTCACTCGAGGTACTGTATATCCTTCTAGAGTAAGGAATTCAGAGTCAAAAACATCAGGAAGAGAAGACAGATGCAGTCTCCTGGTACAAGCAATCCGAAAGAAAAAAACCTTTTTAATTCTTGAATTTCTGGGAGTAGAAGATTCATATATTCGTCGAGGCGAAACAAGAAAGTGACCAATCCAGAAACCAAACAAAAACTCCAACTCCACATTCACGTCCACCGGATTCCAACAAAATCAAAAGAAAACACGTTCAAACAAACTCAGAAATATTCCACCAACTCGCTTTTTCCTTTTTACCTCACAAAAATATGCAACTGGATCTAAATGCCACAGGAAATCTCAACACACTCCTCTTCAATCTCCTCTCCTCTCCTCTCCAACCTCCTCTGCACTCCTCTCAGAGTAACAAGGCGACAGCAAGAACTCAGAAATGGCCTGCCATCAACAACAAACAAAAACCAATCCAAATCCAAAATTCCAACGAGTAAGATTCACGGAAGGTCGGGGACAAGAAGCAGAGAGGCAGATAAGATAGGTTAATGAATGGAATCGAGGACACGGAACAGCAAGCAACCGACCTGCAGGGGAGAGGAGGGAGCACGTGACGCCAAGCTGAAAGCGGATTCGCACCAGAAGAGTCGAGTCGCGCGGAGGGATGGCGCGGCTCAGTCACTGGTGGTCGGAGCAAGAGCGGGAGGCCAAAAGCACAAACGTAAAAACAGGAAAAAAGGATCCCGACTGTCTACAGTCGCAGCTGCAATGAATGAGGATCCATGGATACCTCACAAACGTTCCAGCGAAGCGACAACGCCGAAGACGGGCCCGCTCAGTCCGAGACTCTGTAAGTTACAGTCTGTGAGAAGGGCGGGCATCATGATGCTGTGCCCTCGGACAGCGAGTTTCCATTAGGGCTAAGCTTAGTCTGACTTCGTCTCTCTCTCCTAATGCACTGAGAAGCTCCTCGAGGGGGAACGGGAGTGGGAGCGTGGTCCTTTGATCATGTACCCCTGTTCAAGTCGATGTTCCCATTGGGTATCGGATGTCGTGGTGGGGTCAGTTTGTTGAGCTGGCACTTGAGTTGGACGGCAGAATGTACCACCTGCAGGTCCTGCGCCACGAGTCGCGTGGACAGTGGTGGGTGACATTACTGGATTTGGAGCTCCGGACCTTTTTTTGTTGCTGTGGAGTGTGGATGGGGGGGGAACTTAACTTTGCTTTATGGGGACTTTTCCAAATAACAGTGATTTTGGGGAAAAAAGAAAAGGGTATTTTCTTGCAAAATATTCTTCAATGTTTAGTAGACGTTTCTAAATTTTCGACAGATTCACTGAAAAAAATTAAAGTAGGATATTATTGCTATATTTGGATGAATGTATAAAGAATTGGATGAATAAATGATATTTCATTAATAATCTGTATGTTTTTGGATGTGAATATGTTTATACATAGGCCAACTATTTGATCTTCAAACTACATCTAGGTTGTATATCATAGCATAATCAGTCATATGAAGGTCCTTAATCCCTAAAGGACCGAGGCCTTTTTTCTGCCAAAAAACAGTGAAAATTGTCATTTCTATAGCAAACAATAAAAAAAATTGAAAAATGTTTTTTTTGCAAATGTAACCATAGGATCTTACACCTAACTAGTATGAGAATGTGTGGAAAAAATTTCAGAATTTTTGACCGCATAGATTGCAAGATATCTGCGTTTAAAGTGAAAAAAACAAATTTTTCAGCACATTGCGGGACTAGATTTTTTTAATTTAAACATTTTTAATTTTTAATTTTTGCACTACAGAGTTTTGAGCTTTAAATCTTTATAGAGGAGAATTGAGTTGAGAGTCTAGGAAAAAAAAAGAAATTAAAAAAAACTTAATTATCATTCTTAAAAAAATTGTTAAGTAGAAGTAAGTACGAGATAGAAGGAAAATCTAAAATATTAATATCTCTTAGATGGAATTAAAATTCACTAATCCCAATGGTGAGATTGTTCTAGCAACTAAACTAAACCATGCAAAAAAAAAAAAATTGAAAAATTTGAAAGATTGCATTCAGAAATGAATCCTACAAGTTATTTTTTTCAAGAAGATGCTCTAACTGCCCAAAAAACAAGAATGTCCATAACTTTCTCATAACATATCCAAATGAAATGAATCAAAGCTTTCCGGATAGACAAAAATATAATTTATGAGAAAAAAATATTAAAAAAAAAAATTCAAATTTTTGTCCATTTTTTTTTTGCTGCCCGAGCTGCCCGCCGTCCCCTGTTTTGAGCTTATTTAGTCATAACTTTTTTTCCCGGGCACCGATTGTGAAAAAAATTATATTCCCACAAAGCTTATCAGTTTTTCTATCTCCAAAAAAAGTTTCAAAAAATCACAAGAAAATTTCAGCCCGTAGGTACTTGCCCGAAAACGCATTTGTCCCCCGAAGGGACAACGGTCCTTTAGGGGTTAATCTGAATTAACTTTGGATATCTATGATAGAAGAAGGTGAAATGGAGTCCTTTTACTCCCTCTATCTCAAAACAAGACGTGTGGGCCCTAGAGACTCACCTACAAAATGATATATTGAAGAAAGTAGGATCTATTATAAAGAATAAATTTTGTTTCATTAAATAGTTTTTATCTTTAAAACATTAAAAATAACAATGTAGATGCAATGATGGAGACCCTTTTTAGACTATTTGTACTAAATGCTTAATGTCTAGATGTTTTTAGGTGAGATGGAATCTTTGCAACCTCTTCTTGCAGATAGAGGTTGATGTACCAGTAATATTCATCTCTAATGTAGGCTTAAATTCAAATTTGCGTTTCTTTCTTAGTACCACTTAGGTGAAAGTCATCCTAATTTGTAGAGATACTTTATTAAATTGTTGTTGTATATAATGGTTGGATTTGGTGTTACTAGAATATTTACATATTCTTCTAAAATTGCAAATGTGAAGGTGTGCCAAGTGGTTGACTAAGCCAAAATTGCTAAGACATCGGTATATGTTAAAATAAAATATATAAATTGTGTTCACAAATAGAAAAACACGCCCATAAATTCACAGGCGAACTAAAACACGGCCACATGAGACAATGTGGGGACTTTTAAACTCTCTAGCATCTAAACCGACAGAGCACTCACCACTTTCACTTCACAAACGCCCCAGAATTGCCACTACAAAAGGGGGACTTTCACCAAAAATCAAAAGTCCCTGAGGTTTCACTTTAACCCCTAAATGCCCAAGGCACCCAAATGTGGTGGCAAAGAAACTTTGAAGTTAAATAAAACCTTACCAAAATGCTATTTTTAATAGTTAAATTTTCTGAAGATTCTTTTTGAAGTCTAGTTTTAGCATCAAAAATCCGATTTTGGAAATGAAAGATTATGATTTTTCTATTCAAGATTTTGTGCAAAGGTACCCATTGCAATCTTGACTTTTTGTATTGATGAGGGCTCTTGGAAATGAGCCTCAAATACACTAGATCTTGGAAAAAAAATCACACTAGAAATTCATTTAAAAAAATTGAAGAATAGATTTTGAGAAATAGTAAATTGATTGGGGTTATATTTGTTAGGCCCTTCAACCTCATATTTTTTTGGTCTTGAACTCTTTAGATTTAACATGCAAAAAGAGAGCTCAAAGATTTTCATAGTTTTAACACCCTCACTGATGATCAAACATTATAATCTTTCAATCCTTAAATAATATTGTTGTATTTTCTTTTTCTATGTGATCTCTAACATGTCTAGTTTAAATTTGTACGGTTACAATTCAAAAAAAATTGATTTAACTTATCAAAATGTTGGCTTTTTGTTCAATTTAGAGCAAATTCCAAGAGGCTCAAAACAGGGCTCGGGCATTTAGGGGTTAAATCTTCTACAATAGTGAGTACTCATCCATCACTTCTAGAATTCCAGAAACATGGGAAAAAGTCCTCAACCCCCACGAGAGGATTTCAATGAAATTGACCCAACAGCAATCTCGGATCTATTTCAGTCATAAATCTAAACCTCGCGGTAATCTGGGCACTTGAACGTTACACTTGTTGCGCATCGAAACAAAGATCAGTCCTAATGTTTAAAGCTCTCGAATTGCACAATTGTGGTCCTTGGAAGCACGACATTCCATCGAATACAACCTTCTGGAATACGAAATTCGAGAAACCCACACTGCAAACTGCGAAACTCCCCAAACACTCAACACAGATGAAACTCAATATGGAAATTGGAAAAATCTCCTTTTGTGCTCAAATTCCATTTCCCGGTGTATCCTTGTGTATCTTCGTGAATTCTATTCCAAAATCATAGCACATTGACTCTGACATTTTTCCAAAATTCCATAGGATGGACAGTTGGATTTTCATTTTCTTGTGCAAATTCGGGCACCAATGTTCATGAGATTTGTGATGTAGCACCTAATTGAGGTACATGGAGCAAACATGATGGGCTTGTCAATCTGTTGATCCAGTATCCACAATCGATCGTCCTGGATTGGGCTTGGTGCTCAATCCTCACCCATCCTCGCCATCCCCGGGATCACAATTGCAATTTGCCTCCCTCCGACTGCCGCAATCCCTCAACTCGTTCTCCGCAAATTTCTTCGCACGTACTTTCACAAATTTCTCAAGTTCTGAAGATCATTCCCGCGTTCCCAGCGATGAAAATTGGATCTCCACAGCATTTGAGAGTTATACATAATGATCTCAATCTCTACTGCTCAACAAATGTCTCGAAAATGCTTAAAGCGATGCGAATAGTTTCCTTTAAAATTCAAGATCCTACAACACTTGCAAATGCAAAGTGATGGTTTATCCAGTTTAAATTTCAAACAATCTCGAGTTTCCCACCTTAGGCCATTCCATAGCAAACAATGACCGATTCAAAACCTCTCGACTCTCAAACAAGATTCAAAACTCACAGTGCAAGGCCGCAAGCCCCATCATCAAACAAGAGTCTCAAATTCACACCGATTCGTTATCTACTTTAGGTTATCCAAATTGCAGAGTTTAAAAAAGGTCTCATTCCTGAGTTGAATCCATAGTAGAAAATAAATCAACATTGTCTTTCCATGTAAGAAAACCTAAAGATTACGTATTGAATCCCTCATCTTTCAAACAACTAGCATCTCCAGGCACTTCATTCACCCCGTTGCTTGCAATAGTTCCACGATCCAAGTAATTCAGCAAATTGATGCAGCAGAATAGCACTAGAAGCCTGAATATCAACGCAAAAACAACCGCATCCTTCTCAGTGAGCACCACGAGGTGGGAATGAAGTGACAATGTCCCCAAATTCTGCACCAAAATTCGGATTGCAAAATAGGAGAACCGAAGATCTGCACCTGAAATATCTTGTACCAGCACACCTTCGCTCCCCCGGAGAAAGTCGCAAACACAATGGGCAGTGGTTTGCTCTCAACCTCCTGCAAAGTACCAACACACTGAACACCAAACTCACGGAGGAAATCACGCAAGAGGAGCTTCACCTCGCTCTGAAGGAACTGCCCGCAGGTCGCGCCCCAGGGGAGGATGGCCTACCGGCCGAATTTTTCAGCACTTTATGGGAATCCGTGGGAGGCAATATTTTTGAAGTCTACAGAGAAGCCTTCGAGTCAGGTACACTCCACCCATCCTTAAACACTGGTCTTGTATGTTTAATCCCTAAGGGTGGGTCTAAAACCAACTTAAAGAATTGGCGCCCCATAACATTGTTGGGAACTATTTACAAAATCATTGCTAAGACTCTCGCAAGAAGATTACAACCCTACCTTGACTCTTTAATAAGACCCAACCAAACTGGCTTTATTAAAGGTCGTAGTATAATAGATAATGTTTTTCTTGCTTTCGAAGCGATGGAGTGGGCAAAAGAATCTGCTCAACCCATGGTCATGCTGCTTCTCGATTTCGAGAAAGCATACGATAGAGTAGAATGGGGATTTCTTGAGGGTACCATGGCCACCATGCATGGGTTTCTGCCCTAAATGGATCAAATGGGTTAAATCACTCTATGTTGACTCTTGGTGCAAAATAGGAATTAATAACTCACAAAGTCAAACCTTTAAACTCACCAGATCCATTAGAAAAGGTTGCCCCCTTGCTCCCTTTCTCTATCTATTTATAGCACATAGTCTTGGTTATCTCCTAGAATCACATAGAATAGAAGGCCTTAAACTCCCGGACTCAGAGGCTAGTGTCATTGATCAAGAATTCGCTGATGACACTAACCTTTATCTAGCTGGGAAGGAAGCCAATCTAAATAGAGCCAAGGCCGTCTTAGACCTTTTCGCCTTGGCCTCGGGAGCAAAAATTAACTGGTATAAATCTCACGCTATATGGGTAGATGCTTCACCCAAACCTTTTGAGTGGGGCATAGAAGAACAACTACATTGGTTAGCTCCAGGTGAAACAATACGTTACTTAGGGGTCTACATAGGTCTCCAAATTCCCTCAGAAGTAAGATTTGAATTGGCCCTACAAAACCTAAAACAAAAATTAACCTATTAGAGCACCACTAAACTCTCACTAGCCAGTAGAGTATTAATTGCCAACCAAGTCCTTCTTGCATCAATTTGGTATCTAGCTTCCTGTTTGTCTCCCCACACTAGCACTCTAGCAAAAATTAAAAGCCTAATTCAAAACTACATTTGGTCTGGTGAAAACGGAGAGCGCCAATGCAGGGCTAAGGTCGCATGGTCTTCCTTAATCCAACCCCATGACCTAGGTGGAATCAAACTAATTGATCCCACCCTACAGGTACAAGCATTACTTGCCAAACTTATAGTTAGAGGCCTTATGCCAGGAAACGCTCCCTGGAGGTCATTAATCCAATATCGGATGCGATCCATCAAACCCAAAAGAGGTGGCAAATGGCCACCCAACATTCACTTTATCCTTTTTGCCACTAGAGTTAGTGGCAATGGTTCTGACATTTGGTGGGCAGTGTGGAAAGCTTGGTGCCACATCAGAGAAGGCCTTGAGCTGCAACAGCTAGATGGAATGGAAGCAATGGGAAGACAAAAACTTTTCTGGCATGGTGAGTTATATGGACAACATAATGGCATGATAGGGGACTCTCCATACTCATACGGTAGCACATGGTCCAGGAAGAATGTTAATAGAATACGTGATTTGTGGGACCACACTTACCACAGATGGAAGTAGGTAGACGAACTCAGACCAACCTTGGGTCGCAGCCTCACACAAGAAAGACTAGATGAAATTATTAACGCCATACCAGCTAATTGGTCAATGACCCGGTCCCCACCCTTTAAGAGAATAGAGTGGATAGTCGAGCACCCACCAGATAATACTATAGCCTTATACCAACTGCGAGGCCCCCACCAAGGTAAGCGTTTCCACCATATTCATTCTCAATTTTTTAAAAGCAGGGACAGAGAAGATTTTGTTGACTTGACAGGGAAGGAGCTCCACAGGGCCAGAGTCGCGACTTGTGGTGGTGTCCTTCAATCTACTCAGATAAATCTAGACAATAATTTCTCAGGTATAATTTGGCTAATGGGGAAAGTTCAGAATCTTGATTTTGACCCAAGTGAGTGGCATTGGAGACCCTCTAGCTCCACTACAACCCAGCCTTTCTTCAATTACTCGACTTGCATGGGGTATAAAATTGGACTCAGGAAACTGGCGACCCCCACCAAGCTCCTCAGTCAATTAGACAAGTTTAACTTCACTGATCAGGAATCTAGGAGAGCCATCCAGGCCAAACACAGACCTCGGAAAATCCAATTTTTCCTTTGGCTGGTTAACTTAGGAGGCCTCCCGACTGCCAAGTGGAGCTGCGTGATGGGTTTCCCTCCGGAGTGCTCGAGGTGCAGAAGCCAACAAGATGAGACAACGGAGCACGTTCTCCATTCGTGCAGATATGCCAAGCGGGTGTGGGAGAATTTCAAGGATATTCGTCAAGCCCTGGGCCTCAGTGCTTCTCCTTCTTAGAAGGAAGCTACCACGGGCATCCCACCAGGCACCACCAATTCCGACGGCAATTATCAGCCGGCAGTTTTTACTTTCAACATCGTGAGCGACATCTTCAGATCCTTCATCCTGTGGCACACCTGGTGTGCAAGGAACAGATTCTTCTTCGAAGGGGAGCACAACAACTCCCACCAAGTCAGCGCCCTTGCTTGGAGGGACACCATCTTAGCCGGCATGGCTCATAGAAATCACTCTCTCTCCTCCTTCAAGCATTGTAGTGAGGATAAGAAACTCTCCATTATTCAGGATTTTCAGGATATTTGGTGCAAAAACGAGGTGTTTTGCTCTGGTAGTTTCCACAAGCCACAGTGGCATCTTTCTCTCAGCCTTCTTCCTAGGCTAAACCGTCCGCTTGAGCCGGACTGATTGTTCCTTTTCTTGTGTTTTTGAATGCAATGGTCATCGTTCCTTTGAAAAAAAAAAAAAGTACCAACACACAGCACCAAACAATGAATTTAGGGTTTAAGAATTGTAAATCCAACAATGAACGATCAATAAGTGCAAGGATTGGACGTCGTGAAGACCTTGAGGATCTCGTCGAGGATTTGAAGTGCAAGTGCTTCAACGCGGCTTGCAAACCATTTGTGCCACCCCACACGATTGCACGATAGCTGAAAAAATAGTAAATCCTTATTAGAGCTCAAGCAAATTTGAAATGCGAGTATGCGACAATCCCAAAGGCCTGTGAGCAAAAAAAAAACCTCGAATTGTAGAAGCCGATCCTCAATAATGAAAGAGAAGCAGTCGATCCGCATCGGCGGTCGATCATCGGGATTGACACACTAGCTTTTTTGTTACTCACACTTTGTCCTTGGCGTTCCCCGCTCCCCAAGTTCTCAGCGCGGCACGGCGTTCCCTACATTGGGAGCGTCGGCGTTTCCAACGGGGCCCATAAAAATTTCGGTGTTTCTTTTACATTTTACAAAGGAATCACCAGTATCATTTTGAGAATTAGGGAGTATATGGCTCACATCAAAGAAATTCTTTTTCATTTTCCGAACCTCATTAGTTCTTTTTAGAACTCACCCTCTCTATATTCTAGAATGTTATAATTTCAGCATAATGGTACAATTACATCGCCATCATCTAGATATTATACTAAAATATATATTCACAAAATTTTGGCACATGCCCTTTAATAATGAACTATCTTTAGATTTATTTTATTTTATTTTATGACATCATCCAAAAAAAGAAATATGTGCATATGGTTGTTTCCTACATACTTACACAATTGGATTTTCAAAATTCATCACCAACATCTTTTAATCTATTATCACATAAAATAAAATAAAAATAATGGAATTTTAGTGCCTTTGAAAATATTTGGCAAGCTAGAGTGCCATTGCATAAGAGTACAATGCTATCTACAAAATGTCAAGAAAGTAAACTACACATGTGGTGTAACACTATATCAAATTAAATTTAGATTTGTATTTATTCATTGATATGTTAGACATAAATAAATCAATTTAAATAGATCTTTTATATTCATTTTCATATATAAATAGACATTTTTTCTATTGATGTTGATTTTTTCAAAAATATTTGGCAAAATCTCAAATTATTGTGACTTTAAAAACTAACATGTATACATTAACCCCTAAATGTCCGAGGCACTAAATTTTATTTTTTTCCTTGAAACATACGGACGTGTTCCATAAGTAAAAGGGAAAAAGTACAAACCAACCAAGGGAACGAGTCCCTAGCAGCAATTTTTTTTTGAAACAATTTTCAGAAAACAAGACGAGCAAAGGAACTAAGGGCCAGCCAATGAAGCCTGCTAGCAGATCACTCGAACGACCCCACCTTGGGAATAATAAATGATCAATTTATCGTGAGATGAACACAAACGCCGAAGAAGCCAGTTTGAAGCCAGATGTTATCAAAACACTTGAAGAAGATGTCAACCTTAGCCGAATAAAGTTTATACAATTTCTGAGCCTGAATCTAGGCAACACGAGCATGATCCGTAAACGTTTCCCAAAGAATCTGCTCAAGTTTGTAGGTAGGCCAGGGGGAATCATTGAAACAGATGGTGTTGCGGTCTAGCCATGAGGTCCAGATGACTGAGCCTTAAAAAAAGAACCACATAGTATTTCCCTTCTTAAGGAGCTGTGGAAACTTTGATCCCAAAACACATTGCTGCCACGAGAGATCAGGCCAACAACCATTAGTCTTTAGGATGTCGAGGGCGGTATATAAGACAGAGAGAGCAAATTGCCATGCGTGCTTCGTCTTTGGGCAACAATGGAATTGATGCTAAATAGTCTCGTCAAGACCGGCTTGACAGTTGATGCAAAGAGTGGGAATGTTTTGGTTGGCAATTTGACGCCAACAATTGACAACCACAACACAGTAATAGACGGACCATAAGAATCCGACTTCTTTTGGGGGGCGAGATTTGCTCCAGACTTCGCACCAGCTCAGCTTGAAACTGGCATGGTCTGTATGGCCCCATGCCATTTCACAGCAATTGATTTGGAGAAGACAGAGCTATTAGTCAATAAGAACAACCCTTTTTCATGGAGTATGAGTGGAAGGGAGCTGAGTCGAGCTAGGCCCACCGTCCAGGGTCGAAGAAAAGATTTGCTACAATTCCCACAAATAATTGAGGACTTGACTGAGGCTAGATAATCCGAATGCATTTAAACCAGCCTCCGAGGACTTGGGGTGATCGAGGGCCCATCTAAAGGCAAGGTCTCAGGGTGCAGGAAACTGTACCAACTGAGAAAGAGGAGAAGCCTTGGGGGAGCTCGATGTAGTGCCAAAAGTTGGACAGTCGTGGGTAGAATTAGGGAGTAGTTGCAAATACCAGGGACGGGTGGGATTCGTCATTACTGGCAAATAAGCCAATAAATTCCTACTTCCGGGTGACCAGCCAGCTATCAGTGAGCATGAAGGTCCATGACGGGGAGATCGATGTGATTAAGTTGTTAAAATCGTGAGCCTCTACGGGGAACAAGCCGAAGTTCTCACGGGCTTGGTCCTAGGTTATGAAGGTGCGGGAGGCCTTTGGACATTAGGGAGGCAGCTCGGGTGACGGAGAAGCCTGTGAACCGCCCAAAAAATGAGTCGTCCACCAAATTGGAGTTGTAAGTACTTCATCGGAATTGTGAAGGGTGTGTGGCCGAGATATGCTGAACAATGAGGCGCCAAGCTTTGACAATCTTATTCTAGGCTTTGGATCCTTGAGTAGCTCGAAATTTATAGAGTAAGGCCCACTGAGGCATAGCAGTCTAGTTGCCGCGAGCTTGGGGGCGGATCTGGAGTAATCCGTAACGTAGCAAGTATTGCAAGTTCGAGGAACTAGGCATCATGGCCTTGAGATCCCACTTGATAGCCAACGCGTGTAGGGTTTCTTCCAGGTCAACGAGGTTGCGGCCGTTGATATGGTGAGGAGCACAGTAGTCAGTCCATCGAACCCGTGCTCTGCTTTGATGCGCTGAGCCAGACCAGAGAAAGTGTAACGAACGTACGAGATGCAAGGCAAGACAAGACAAGATGGTTTTTAGATAACAAGACTTGATATTAGAGTTCAAGAAGTACAAGACTAGAGCTAGAGTCAAGAGATGACTAGAGCTAGACTAGCTTCAGGATGACGTATTTAAACCACTTATCATTCATCTTCACTTTCTAACTAATTTATTTCTGTTATTTTAATATTTTTTTGGACTCTATTCATTTTTTAATTGCTGATGTGAAGTGAAGAAACTCCAATGATGACATATAGAATGTGAAAGGACGACCAATGAAATTGGAAAATCATTTTCTAATAGAGATGAAAAAGGATAGGGACCAATTTAAGAGAAATCTACTATGACTTTTAGAAACACTTCTGTAATATGTTGTTACTAAATTTTTTAAATTGATTTGAAATAAGTATACACCGTCTTTTTATTTTAAAGTCCTTTCCACACCTTCTTACAAAATTGTATGGCGACATCATACAGTGTCGTTCCCTAATTCTCAGAATTCCTCTCTTTCCTTCAGCTGAGCCTGTACAAAAACTGTTACCACAAATAAAAAATCAACAGGATGGTTTGTAAATTAAGAAATTAAGTACCACAAAAATTTCCACCCTCAATGTTGGGAATGAATTTCTACAAAATAAGTAAATATCCATCTCTCATACAATATGCTTTATCAACCTCGAATCTGAAATTGTGCATACGCTTCACATAACAATTGTTGTGGGCATTATGGAAACATCGGCACGTTCATGACAAGCTTTATTCCCAATAAACACTTCTTTCGAGCCCCACTATTCTTTAATTGAAGGGAAATGTAGCCGTGTCTAAGCTGGAATTCCCGACGTCTGCTTCCACATTGCTTCATCGACTGACTTCAGTGCAGGATACCTCGGCGACGACATCAAGTATGGAAACGGAAGGTCCACCAAGTTTGATTTTCCTGATTGAATCTCTGCCTTGAAGTTCCGCGCTCTATCGGTTGAACTTCGACTTCGTATTCAGGTATCACGGTCACGTATTGAAATGCACAACGTCATTCAACAATAGTCTACAACCTCCAACTTTGAATGGTTGCATAAGAATCGTAATCATAGTGAGAAAAATTAGACTGCAAGAGTGTTTGGTTCTTGTTAAAATTATACCCCAAAGTGATCTCTCCACAGCTCCATAATAATTTTACCAACCAAAGTATGCTCCTACATATTGATTAAAATGCTTAACCCTTAAAAGCCCATTGTCCCTTCGGGGGACAAATGCGATTTCGGTCATGTACCTTTTTGCAACCACGTTTGTAATATTTTCTGAAAAATTTAATGGAGGTGGAGAATGGGAAGACCTACGTGGGGACATAATTTTTTTCACAATCGGGGCCTGGGAACAATAGTTATGCCATTTCTTGGAATGCGTGGGGACGGGGGGCAACAAAAAAAATTTGCAAAATTTTGAATTTTTTTTGAATTTTTTTTTTCTCATAGATTATATTTTTGTCTATCTAGAAAGCTTTGATTCATTTCATTTGGATTTGTTATGAGGAAGTTATGGACATTCTTGTTTTTCGGGCAGTTAGAGCATCTTCTTGAAAAAAATAACTTGTAGGATTCATTTCTGAATGAAATTTTTCAAATTTTTCAAAAATAATAAAATCTGATGGTTTATTTTACTTGCTAGAACAATCTCACCATAGGGATTAGTGTATTTTAATTCCATCTAAAATATATTAATATTTTAGATTTTCCTTCTATCTCGTACCTACTTCTACTTAACAATTTTTTTAGGAATGATAATTAAGTTTTTTTGAATATTTTTTTTCCCCTAGACTCTCAATTCAATTCTCCACCTTAAATATTTAAAGCTCAAAACTCTATAGTGCAAAAATTTTAAGTTAAAAATGTTCAAAGTCAAAAAATCCAGTCCCGCAATGTGCTGAAATACTTGTTTTCTCCTTTTTAAACGCAGATATCTTGCAATCTGAGCGGTCAAAAATTCTGAAATTTTTTCCATACATTCTCATACTAGTTAGGTGTAAGATCCTATGTTTAGATGTGCAAAAAAAACATTTTTCAATTTTTTTACCGTTTGCTATAGAAATGGCAGTTTTCAGTGTTTTTTGGCAGAAAAAAGGCCTTGGGCCTTTAGGGGTTAAATTGATGGAAAGGACCTCCTCTACCCTACAATTCATAATTGAGCTGTAAATGAAAGAAAGAAAGAAAGAAAGCATCCACTCACCTGATGCAAGTGTAGACATGCCTTTTGACCAGCTAGTATTGCTCCATATATCCGCAGAACTGGAACCTCATTCACAGCATAAGTTGCACTCAAAATTTAAAACTGAGGTTTTGTACTCAATTTTTAATCAGAATTTTGGGTCATATCTTGTTGAAAAGCTGAAGACCTGCTTCTAATGAATTAAAATACACCAGCAACTGGAAGTATTCATTATCTTCTAATGAGCCTAAATACACCTCCTAATTAGAAGTATTGAATATAGCAAGCAATCAAAGATGCACAACAAATATGCATGACAAACAGGACAACAAACTACATGACGAGTCAACAAGAAATTTGTTGTTTTGAGATTTTCTAAACCTTTTGGACAAATCATGTGAGTGATATCTCGCCGGAAAGCAATGAACAATGCACTTCTAGCAAACAATTGGCCATGTTGTAACTCCCAGTGTTCGGATCATAGCTAGTTGGCTAGAGATTCAAATGACATCAACAAGGCTTTTATACTTGCCATTTCAATTTTACTTAGCTTCCTAACGTTGGACAAACAAATTAATCGTGCCCATACCAATAGCTTGACCCCAGCTAGACCTACCTAAAAGCAAAAACTCTACTTTCTCCGTGGTTACCTTGCAACTGTTGAAACATAGGAAGAAGGTTTCTAAAATTGCCGGCTAGCTAACAAAATTAAGGCACCAATTAGGAAATTGATACTACTTGCTTCGAGAGGGCGCGGCCAAAGATGGATAGTCACGGCCCCTAATGTCAAAAATCATTTCAATCCCAAATTACAGACCGTCATCCCATAGATGACATTAATACCGAAACTAATTTCAAGTTGGTTGCAAATTTCTTGGTGTAAAGATGCACATACATGAGAAATTATAAGATTCTTAGCAATCAACACCACCAAGGTGAACAAGCCTATTCTTATCACTATTCTCATTCTTCTTAAGTAATCACATTATGTTTTCAGTGGAATTGACATGTGGGACTATTTATAATACGTTGGCAGATCAAAACCCATGGATTCACAGAAAAAATGTAATTTTCAAGTTTAAAAGAAGATTCTATGAATTTTTGAAGTGCAACTGCATGGATGCCTCAAACTGGCGCTTGCGATTATATACACAAACAAGTATGCAGGACCAGCATAGCAGCTACATCTATGCATAAGCAAGATTTAGTAGGAGGCAATTCTGGGTGAGGAATGAGAATGTCTCAATACTGCAATTTGTAGTCAGGTTGGTAAATACAAAGTCTTGTACGATGCGTTAGGTTCTAGAGTAGATCGATTCCTACATGAAGGGGTAATTATTTCGAGAATTAGACTCAGTGCTCGGGGGGGTCACTTAGAGTGTCCATTAGAAAACACGTACGAACAAAACTTTGGACCCCCTATATTATATCCTAAAATTTAAATAAAGTGAAATAAAAAAAATATGACTAGATTTTCCTACTTCAAAAGTTTATGTTTTGAATTATTGATATTTTTATTTGTTAATGATAATTAGTTACAAATTTTTGAAGTAATTAGATACACTGTACAACTGAAAAATAACTTTCACACCCCTATATTATATCCTAAAAAATTGTCTAAAAAATGAACAAAAAATTCCTAAAAATAGCTCTCTATTGAAAGTTCATTTTGAGTTGAGTATTGATGCAATGGTCATCTAAATGTGATCTCTATAAATATTTGAGTTGAAAAACATGCCGTTTTAGGCCATTTTCAACCTCTTGTACAAATCATTTCAACTATTATTTTAGTTTGAAATTTTGGCAATAGAAACCTATAGTCATTATTAAGCAACCCTCAAAATTTTAAGTTGAAATTATAGTTCATTAGAAACCACCTGTTCGCACGTGGTTTGTAGTAAAATACTAGGTGCCCCCCCCGAGACTCAGCGTGAACAAGACTTGTCACCAATTCCATGAATTTATGAACCAGGAATGTCAAGGACACAAGACCAACACAAGACCAACACAACCAAAGGCTCCAGACCTACCCGACCTCGAATTGGATTAGCTGCACCCCGAATCACAAAGCACAAGAGTACAAGATGCCAAGCGAGCTAAGCCCTAGAGTACAAGGTTTAGTAGGGGCAGATTCGAGTGAGAGATAAAATGTCTCTATATTGCAATTTGCGATTAAGTTGGTAAATGCAAAGTCTCCAATGATGCGTTAAGCTTTCACGCAGACCGATTCCTAAAAGAACGGGAAATCTTTCAAAAATCACATTGGTCGTGCATAGAAAGTAACACCAATTCCAGTAATTCATGGACCAGGACTGTCAGAGACAGTAGACCAACATCCAAAGCACAGCCAAAACTCCAGACCTCACCGATCTTAACCTAGGCTAGCGGAATCACGGAAATGCACCAAGTCAGTTGAACCCCAGAGTACAAGATACAATAAGGGGGGCAGTACTAGGTTAGTAAATGCAAAGTCTCCAATGACACATTAGCCTCCGTAGCACGTCGATTCCTAAAAGCGGTCAATCTTTCCAGAATCCCACTAATCGTGCACAAAAATTCACTAACACCAATTCCATTCATTCATAGACCACAAATGCTAGGACCCAACACCCAAACCCTAATCACAGCCAAGGCTAATCGGGCTCCATCCCTAGTACAAGTTGCACTCAAAATCACCAAGTTCCAGTCAATCAGAAAATAATAAGGTAGAGAAACACTGTTTCCTTCATTACCAACCAAAGACTGGTGTCTTCAAAAGAAGCGATACAAGCTCACCTTGGAACTTCGAGTAGCAAACGTCCATGCCCGGGAGCGGGGATGACAAATAATACTCCAAGCTCAGAACTCGGAAACTGACCACGGGTGTTCCATCTTGTGTGCCCGACTTTGTAGTTTGCACAGCAGGACTTGGCGGCGTTCCCTCGATCGCCATCCTCACGCACTCTCCTTCAGTAGATGTATAATTTCGGCACATCACAAAATCCCTAATTCAGAGAGTCTACACATAGGGCTTAGGGTTTTAGAGTGGACGAATCCCAAATGTAGAATCAATACTAAAGCAATTGCCTCTGGAAACATTCAACACATCTTTTAATACATACAAGTCAATCACAAACTTGAGTAACAAGCTTGAACGTATTACCGACCTCATAACCTAGTAGAAGAAAAAAATAGGGCCGCTCCTCGTCACAAACAAGTCAAATCGAGTCACAAATTTGCTGCAACGTCGGAATCCAATGTTTGAAAATCTTCTTCGTGAGCTACAGGCCAAAAATCCAACGCAATAATAGCAGAGTCCCGGAGTGAGCCTTGGACAGATGGCTTCTCTCGAGCTGCAATGAAACCAGTGTTGTTGGGTTTTCCGTTAGAGTTTCTGCACAACGGTCCTCTTCAAAACAGAGTTAAAAAAAGTGCAGAAGAAGAACAACGTTGCTGTGGTGCGAGCCTACAGATGCAGACATTGCTGGTTCTCATGAGATGAGTTGCTGTTGTGCAAGAGTGATAGAACTCGGGAAATGATCAGAAGAACATATTTTCGGAGAGTTCAGGTGAAAATGAAGGAGGTGAAGCTCTGGAAAGCTGGAGGTTGATTGTCGGTGAGAGGGAGCTTCGAAATATGAGTATGTATTCTGAAAATTAAGAAATGTTGAGGTGAAACCGTCACTAATTACAATTGAGTACAATTACAAACTGCGTATTCATACTTGCACTTTTCCTGCATGAATTCCCCTATTAAACTGTCAAACCAATTCACAGGAATGTCCGGGGAAGACTATGAAACAACCGGCTTGACTATGCGAAGCAACCAGTCTGACTATGTTGACAAGTTGTCAAACTGTTGGGTCATGCCACCTGCAAAAGTTACAAAATATCTTAGACATGTTCCATGCAAAGTATAAAACATCGTGAGAATGTCACAACCTTTATAAGAACTTTTGTAAGTTTAAAAACTTTCTTAAAAATATTGTATATTGCAAAACAATCCAAGGCTAAGGAGACAATTACCTAAATTCATAAAGGCATCCTCGACTTCTTGAATTGACTTTGAAAAGCCAAATGCACACACCCAAATCCAAGCCTCTTGGAATGAGACAACTTCTTGTGCAAACATACTCTCAACGACCTCCCATTATAAAACCCGCGTTTTAGGTGACGTTAGCATAATTTTAGGAGACGGATTTTAGTGGACGTCCGAAAAAACAACTTGTGTTTTTATGTCAATAATAACGTCCAATGTAACATCTAGATGTTACATTGGACGTTATTATTGACATAAAAACACAAGTTGTTTTTTCGGACGTCCACTAAAATCCGTCTCCTAAAATTATGCTAACGTCACCTAAAACATGGGTTTCTTATAGTGTCCCCAAAGTTCAAATTGTATATGTCCTTGTTAGGACCTACACTTCCCCAACAAAATAGGCTCTTCACATCCTTCACTTTCTCCAAGTCTTCCTCTCCATTGAAGATCACCTCCCAATCCTTTACACTGAAAGCTGTGAAGTATTCTTCCCAACTCTACCCAATAGTACGGGACGGTTTGTTGGCCCTTGCCCTCTCCAAAGCCACACGCTGCTTCACTTGGTTCATCAAATGTACCTAAAAAAACAAGCAATTAACAGACATTTCATCAAATTCCCAAAGTTTCCCAAAGTTCCCCAACAATGTTCCCCAAATTTCAGTTAGGGATTTTTTTTCCAAACCTGTTTTTTCATGAAGAGCTCCAAAGTTGAAAATCGTTCCAAGTGCCTTTTCTCCGCCTCACTCTTCACTGCTTCAATTTCAAGCATCAACTCTCCCTGGATTTTTTGCTTTGGATCCTAAGTTCCATTTTCTTTTCAAACGCTTGTTGTGCCTTCAATAGTTTCTCCACCTCCTCTTCTGCCATCAAGAGCTTGCTGGAAGACTCCTTCATTTGCGCCAACAATCCCATACTCAACTTGTCTTTTTTAAACCCCACAATGACCAACCCATTCCAATCTAGGTAGGTAGTGGAGCCAAGTGAAGGAATATCTGGTACAACTTTTGCATCCAAATCCCCAACAATAAGACCTGAAATAAAACAGTGCAATATAAATTAGATTCAAAACTTCAAAGTTGTTCAACTTTAATCAAACTACAAGATTACTACCTAAAATTTAATTCAATCCAAAAATAAACTCTATCTGGAAGAGTTTCTTTCCAAAGCCCGCAAGAGACTTCCTTGATGTCCTCTAGAAATGATGCTGGTATAATCTCTGCCTTCGGACCAAACTTCTCAAAGTGTAGTGCCTCCTCAGCAAAGAGCACCTTGATAAGGGCACCCTCTCTTAAAAAAGCAGTTCGGACATCCTCAGTCCCTCCTTCAACGGGTCCTTTAATTGGTTCTTTTGTGCTGGCTCCGCTTCGTCCCTTCCCCTTCTTTCCTTTTCTTTTCCCAGCCATCACACTACAACCCCAAATTCTTAAAAGCAACCCTAAATCAAGCGCCAAAAAAGAAAGGACTTAACCCTTAAGCATTGAGCTGATCACCGTGGGAGAAGACAGGCTGTAAACCGTGCGAGATGTCAGTGGTCACAATGACAACTCCAATGGCGTTCACAATCGACAACCCCGAAGACTATGAATTCGCAAGAATCTCAACCAAGGCACCCCCACGATCTCTACCCTAAACCCTAAAATGCAACCCACAATGACCAGGAAAGAAACATGTCTGCTGCTAGCTCCCTACATTAGTGTATGAATTGCAATTCACATGATCATCATGAGTTGCGTCAAGAGACACCTCGACTTCATTTTACAGTGAGGAACGCATCCTAAGATCTCTATAAGAGAAAGAAGAGTGCGCGGACCTGTAGAGAGGACCGGACGAGGTCTTGCAATCGACTGTAGCTAATTCGACACCACCACTTGGCGCACCACGCACGACGCCAACCCCCCAGCATGCACAAGGCACCGCGACGATGAGTAGCAACACACTCACCTCGCCGACGCCGCCACCACCACGCAGCATGCCGATGAGAAAACGACGAAAAGAGAAGGGTGGAGCATTGGAGGGCAGTGGCAAAAGAGGTAGGAGTAGGGGTGAACTAGGGTTTCATCTCGAGAACCTACATGAACATACTTGCAAAATTTAGACCATTGTTTCCAAATCCCACCATAACGCAATTCTGCGCCCCAGAATCTCATCTCAAAATACTAACCCCGCCCCCCCCCCAAGATTTCCATTTGCATTTCCCAAATCATTCCATTCTCAGAGCTTAAGTCTTGAACTGAAACCACAAACTGCCAAACCACCCGAGCCCTAAAACTTTGAAGTCTGATCCCGCAAATTTTGACACTCTACTTTTTTGTTTCTTTTTCTTCATCATGTGTTTCTAGTGAAGATGAAGTTTATAAGTATCACACTACACACATGTACACAACCATGTATACAACGACACACAGCCAAACGACCCAAACCCTAAAACTTCGACGTATGATCCCCGCAAATTTCCACGGTCTTCAATTTTTTCGTTTTTTTTCTTCATCTTGTGTTTTTAGTAGTGATGCACTTCACATGCATCGAACAATAAACTGTATACATTAATTCAGTCACAATTGCATAGAAGAACAACTAACGTACATCAGTTTCACAAACTGAGCAAACGTTGATAGTTACCTTAGAGCGAGAGTTGAAGAAAAACGAGGCAAATACCTCAGCACTAATCCGCAATATTTGTCGAGCCTCTCAATGCTCGTCCTTACTTCTACTTCCAAAATATAGCTCACATCACTGAACACAAGTTGCCATGGTTAGGGTTAGGGCTTTAGAAGACAGAGGGCTGTTGCGTTATACTTGGAATCCAGAGTCTTTCAAGTGTGCGACACGCTCTCATCGAGTTCTGAGGTTTCTTAACCTCTAAAGGACCAACATGCCTTTTTTGGCAACATAAAAATTTTGGGCAGGTACTTGTGACTGGAGATTTGCATATTTTGGGCTGAAATTTTTATAGAAGGTGGGGACGAGGAATATCTTTCATGTGCACAAAATTTCATGACATTTGGAAATACGAGTCAAAAGTTATGGCCAAAAATGTTGTTTGTTGGTCAACTCGGGCAGTCCGGGCAGATCTGAAAAAATCATTTTTTTCAAAAATAAAAATTTGAAATTGGTTTTCTAGAGTTATATATATATATATATATATATATATATATATATATATATATATATGTGGAAAGCTTTAAATCATTCCATTTCGACCAAAGAGTAAAAAGTTATGAGGTTTTTTAGTTTGCAGGCAGTTACGGATTCTCTACTCTGAAATAAACTTTGAAGTTGTTTATTTAACTCAATTTTTAATATTTTTTGAAAAAAATAAAATAATAGGATTTAGGTTGTTTATTACAACATTACAACCATTGGGATTGACATTTTTCAATTCCATAATTAAATTCTTAACTATTTAGTATTTTGGATCACTCTCTACTTCTTTCTATTTACTATTTTTTTTTGTATATGTTGTACAATTCCAAATGATTTGAAAAATTTTAAGCATTTAGCCAACTTGTTTAGGAAAAATAATTCAAAGAAGCACCACCATTCTGGACATTTTTTCATACAAATGTGACCTTGTGAAGTGCAGCTGCCCTGTTTTTTGCAGGAACAAAAAAAGGATTTTTGCCAATTCAAATGCTAATATCTTCCAATCCGCATGGTGGAAAATTCTGAATTTTTTTCCACATCTTCTAAAACTAATTTACTATAAGATCCTACGGTTACATGTGTCAAAAAAGATTTTTTTTCGAAAATTTGGAACTTGTACTAAAAATGGCAGTTTTTGAGTGTTTTTGGAGAAAACATAGTCATGGAACTTTAGGGGTTAACACACTCTCAAATGTGTTCACAATTAGACATGCCCTCAGTTTTCTAATCAAATGTATACACAACAAGATATGTTCTGAGGACATGTAGGGAATGTGCGATAGCAGAGCGTATCATCTTCTGTAATAACTGTGCTAAGACCCAACAATGTCACTGATGCAAAGAAGTTCACCCTAAACATAGCATCTGCCAAATCTCTACAGCCTGAAACTCAACTAGATACTTCCACCCAACCCCTGCCCCTTCCACCCGCTCAAAAACATAACCAGGGTTTGCCGTTCAAAACGCCACACACGCTCTACAATGCAGACTCTTTCCTCAACCGCTAATCTTTGTAACTGCCATTCAACTCTAAGCACAGTCCAACTTGAATACCCACATTCCTTAACCCTTGACCCTCGCCTTAAGTCACCCAAAACATCTTGCACCATTTCCCACAAGTGCACTGTACAAGCAGTCCAACACACGGCCATCAACAACACTCTTCACCTCAAATTGAAACTCAAACACAAACATAGTGATCAGCTCCCCGTCCCAACAACAAAACCTCTACAAGTTCTTTCTCCCCCACAACTACACCACATCTTGTACTGTCTAAAGGATTGCCACCCACATACTTAACCCCTAAAGGCCCAAGGCATTTTTTCTGCCAAAAAAACATCAAAACTGCCATTTCTATAGCAAGGAGTAAAAAAAGATGAAAAATGTTTTTTTTGCACATCTAACCATAGGATCTTACACCTAACTAGTATGAGAATGTGTGGAAAAAATTTCAGAATTTTTGACAGCTCAGATTGCAAGATATCTGCGTTTAAAGTGGAAAAAACAAGTATTTCAACACATTGCGGGACTAGATTTTTTGACTTTAAACATTTTTCACTTAAAATTTTTGCACTACAGAGTTTTGTGCTTCAAATCTTTATAGTGGAGAATTGAGTTGAGAATCTAGGGGGAAAAAAAAATATTCAAAAAAACTTAATTATCATTCCTAAAAAAGTTATTAAGTAGAAGTAGGTACGAGATAGAAGGAAAATCTAAAACATTAATATATTTTAGATGGAATTAAAATACACTAATCCCAATGGTGAGATTGTTCTAGCAAGTAAACTAAACCATGAGAATTTTTTTTTTTTATAAATTGCAAAAATAGCATTTAGAAATGATTACTACAAGTTATTTTTTTCAAGAAGATGCTCTAACTGCCCGAAAAACAAGAATGTCCATAACTTTCTCATAACAAATCCAAATGAAATGAATCAAAGCTTTCTAGACAGAAAATAATATAATCTACAAGAAAAAAAATATTAAAAAAAAAAAATCAAATTTTTGCCAAATTTTTCTTGCTGCCCGGACTGCCCAGTTACGAAAAAAAGTAACATATTTGGCCATAACTTTTGACTCCTATTTCCAAATGTCCTGAAATTTAGTGCATATGAAAGATATTCCTCGCGCCCACCTTCTAATAAAATTTCAGCTTAAAATATGGAAATCTCTAGTCACACTGACCTTCCCAAAATTTCTATACGGCCAAAGAACGCATGCCGGTCCTTTAGGGGTTAAAACACATAACCATGTAACCTTCACTCCACATTACACTCCCACCTAAACGGAATAGCGCACATTGAAGCTTAACATCCAAGTTGAGGTACCGTCGTCACTACAACAGTTTGTTTAGCATAAACTTGAGAAGATTTGCACACATTGTCTTTCCAAAGACTAGCGAGAATGTGGAATCGAAAGAAGCCGAACCTGGGGGGTCATCATCCGGCGGTAGTAGTACTAGCAGCTGCCCAAACTGAGGCGGAGACTTGCAAAAGGGCAGAATGGCAATGGTGCGGGACCTGGGAGTGGGGACGGCACGGAGCAGCAGCGCAAAGAGTGGGGTCGACTCTACAGGCCCCAGAGAGACGCCCGATCCCTTCAGGCTTGGTCTATGCACGGTCGTAGAATGGGGCTCCTGTGACCGTGCTTTGTCAACGTAATTGATGGAAGATGATCATAATTAGGGGGTCTTGGTAGATTTTAGAAAAGGGTGAAATTTGAATTCCTTAGATTTGCGACCATGTGTTGAGCTATGAGATCCTGGGCGGCCGATTGTCCAAATGGCCCCCAGGGTCGATCAACCATTCAACCACTAGCTAGCTTCTGTGAAGAATGCCAAGTTTGTTAAAAACTAAGGCGCAATTCCATTTAAATGGCTCTGTAGACGCTCCAAAAAGGAAGGAAATGAAATGACTTAGGAAGCCGAATGGGGATGGGGTTGAAATCCTTGTTTAGCAATGCACAATGTTGTGGGTGAAATGTAATTTGCAAATTAATTTTCACATCTATGGGCATATGGCAATTTTTTTTTTAGAATCTAACATAGGATCTTGTACTTTACTTGCTAAGATCATGTGATAAAAATTCATGCAGTTTGACCATAAAGATTGGAAGATATTAGCAATCAAAGTTAGAAAATAAAAAGATTTTGTGAACGCTAGCATGCAATTTAAGATGACTTTTGACCACCATTTGAAGAATTTTTTTGCACTAATGGCGAATTTCATTAAAATGGCGGTATTCCATGTGCCATTTTCACACCGTGACATTTAGGACAAGATACATTACTAACATCTAGGTCAGTTTTAGATTTCAAAAATCTAGAACTGGCATAGTCATCAGACTGCGAATTCTGAAAAATCTAGGATTGATATAGATTTCAAATATCTAGGACAAGTGTAAATTTCAAAAATCTAATACATTTATAGATTCTGGAACAGAATAAGTAGTTTAGACTGGGCGGTCTGAATTGCTAGAAGTGCCAAATTAATGGAATACCCCATTTTAATGAAATTCGCCATACTATAGATTTTGAATTAAATTTTTTTTTATTCAAGAATTGAATAGAAAGTTTAGGAAATTTTTTTAAAGAAAAACACTTGATTTTCATTCTTTAAAAAAATATTAGGTAGAAGTAGGTTCAAGATTGTAAAAAAAACTAATTTGTTAATTGCTTTAAGATGGGATTGAAACACAGTAATCCAAATGGTTAGATTATTCTAGCAAGCAAATTTAACCTTGTCAAACAATGTTTTTTTTTCTAAACTCAAAAATTGCAATCAAAAATGAATCCTATAAATTATTTTTTCAAGAAGATGCATAAAATGCTCGAAAAACACAATTGTTCATAACTTTCACATCACTTAAATATCCAAATGGAATGAATCAAAGCATGACATGTAGGGTGATTGCAAGAAACACCTGTACTATTTTCCGTCACATGTTCAGTGCGGAAGTTGTTTTGTGCCATAAGTATTGCAAAAATGATTGAATGAACATAAAATTCAAAAGCAAGCTTCCTATAGCAATAGAAAATGCACTTGAATTATTTCAATTTTTTCAAAATTAATTTAATAGATGAAACTGAATTTGAATATATGTCACACATGTGATTTTGGTGGTTTTTAGTACTATTGAGTACTTTTTTTGAAGAGTTACATTATCAAATTTGGTAGGCTAACTCTTCTAATAGAAATACACCTTTGTAGGAGAGGAATTTCCAAAAACATTTTCCAAGTGTATTTTATATCGGCCTAAAGTGTGCTATATTTATGTTGAATTTATGTTGAATTAAAAATGGTTTTTTAGTTCTAACTTTGAAATTCCTACTTTGCTCTTAGGCGGCAAAAACATTTGGCCACTTTTAAAATAAATTTTCGAATTCATTTCCTAATTTTCAAAAATAGAAATGTGAAAGTCTCATTTTCTAGGATAAATTGTAGTATGTGGCTAAAAACAGTACTTCAGGGTACACAAAAAGACTTAATAGTACTGCTGCGGCTCGTAATACCTTCTATCTGCCAATGTAAACTGTTTTTTTTAATGGCAAATTAAGTATTTCCATCCATTTTTGTCATCCAATGATGAACATCACATGTTGTCAAAATAGTAAATTTGAAATCCAATTGACCATTCAAATTTTAGGTTCCATGCCTTCAATAGTATTGAAGGTGACTCATAGTAAATTTTTTTTTATAAAAGTCCAAAAATGCAAAACGCAACAAATAGTACAAGTGTTTCTTGCAATCACCTTGTAGACAAAAATAAGATCTAAATCCTAAACCCTAAACCAAAATTCATGAATTAGTTTTTTCCACCTTTCAAAACACTTTTCCACCATAGTTCTCACCATCTTAGGCATCTAAGTTTTGCACATTGTAAGAAGACATCCATTCAAATTAATACAAGTGAACACAATTTCATTAAAATTGATGGCGTGGTGGACCATCAAGGAAGGAAAGAAAATGAGGGGGGAAGGGAGTGGGAATCCTAGCTCAGTGGTGCTCAATATTGTTGATGAAATGCTATTTGCATCGTATTGATTTGAATCTGTACCAGCTCAGCGAGCTAATGGAAATGTCAAAATGACGCATGCAATATCCCCAATTTCACGAAAATTGATGTTGAAACTGACTGAGTAGAAACTGCAGCAGTCAGGGTGCATAGAGCATATCTTCACTCAAACATTTGAAGAGTTCCTAAATGGTGAGACCTTCTAAAGTTTAGAATTGGCAGATGAAACAAGCTACCATTGACAAATTCTTCAGTAATTTTAGATAGCACTGACTAATTAGAACTAGAGTTAAGAATAGAGAGAATAGAGATAACATTAGCACCTGCTTCAATAGACTTTGGTCGCCGTTGTTCTTCCACCCGGGACTTAATGTGTGGCATTTCAATCCTCCTTTGGATTTAATGTAATCTCCTGGTTTTTTGCCTGTGTTTAATTGAAGGGGCCCAGTGCCCCCACCCAGTCGCTTGCGACTTTCACAGCACTGACTAATCAATTGAATGTGTCAATTTCCACCTTTGCAAATCTTGTAATTAATGAACAACGCTTTGTTTATTGATCATTTTCGAATGTGTACACTTTGTACAAAATTTTCGTGCATTAGAGCTCCGCAAAATTGAATGCACTCGAGGCTGATCAGTGGAAAACTTACTGGTCACTGTATGGATTGATACAAAAGCATCAACTCCCGGGAAAAATAATCTTTAGACTTACACTGGTAAGTCAGTCAGTCCAGTGTAAGGGTTTGATGGAAAAAAACACTAATTCAAACGTACTTGGTCGGCCGAATCGTTTGTAAGTTCCAATTTCAGATTGCCTTGGAAACTAGGCTCAAAAAGGAATGTGGAGGGGTTGTACTACCAAAGAAAATCTCACTGTGTACAATAAAGTAAAACAAGTACATTAACCCCACGTTACATGTCCTAAATAAATTAAAACCATTTTAGGATAAGAAGGAAAATTTTACCTTTTTCCTTGCTAATAATAGCCACTCAGAAAATTTTGAAAATTTTCCCTCCCAGCCTCCAATTCTATCTCATCGCATGGAGAAATACTCTCACCGAAATCAAGAAAACCGAAATTAAAAGAGTTCTCTGATTCAGAGCTCTCTTCATCACCGGCAAGAAGAAAAAGTATATTCTTCAAGTTAAGATCACCATGATAAACCTTGCGACCATGAAGCAGCTCAAGTCCATCCAATAGTCCTTCACACAAGCTCTGATCAAGATCTGATTCAGTAACTGCCTCCCCTAAAGCCTCCATTGTGATAAAACCAAGGAAATGGCCCCAGCTGGCTCCGTAACCAAAAATACGGGGAACCAAAATGCCGTGTAAATCAGCCACGTGAATATAAACGTCGATCTCTTTCTTGAACTGATTGAGAGTTTTGAAAGTCTCAGAAAATTCAGACTTTGATCACTTTCTGTGCATTACTCTTGTAAGCAAACACGGTGCTGTAGCAAGTCCTCTAAATGATCTTCCCTAACTCCAAGCACTGCAAGGAAACATCGAGTAAGGAAAGAAACCAGTCCACATCATTTGTAAATGCACTGCTTGAGGATGAAGACCCTGAATATTGAGTTGACCTCCTGCCCAACGCCTGAGGCACTCCTTGTCTACCAAAGCCTCTTCCCAGTGCGCTAAAACGGCTACTTCTAGATACTGGGGAGATTTTCAGCCACTTGAGTTCTGGAGGAGTGACCTCAACCCACTGGCATGGGAAAACCTCATAGCCATTTGCTAAATGTGAGATATAAAGCCAGCACTGCCTCACACTAGGGGATGAACTGTGGTTACAAATAGTTCTGGACACCTCTAAACATTTTTCATCAGGATTTCCACTCCTCCAAAAGAAAAAATACCTTGATTTGGAGCAAAAAAACCCATACTATGTCTCATTCATAATCATATACATATAAATTTGTGCAATGGCATTTCTAACCCGAGAAGAGTCCACACTGTTGTTCATCAAATGAGGTAAAGTTTTCCACTCTTCTATAGACAACTGCCAGGGCCCTTTGATTTCAATTGGCAACAAAACAATTCAGGTCTTCCAGAATCCACATTCAAGGAGAAACCAGCATAATCCATGTTGCCCCTCACAATCTGATCGTCTGCTGATTTGATCGTATATTGTGTGTCAAGACAAGTTCTCATAGCTAACTCCACCACCCCAGTGCAATCCAAAAGAATAGCTACCCTCACCTCCGCCTCATTGGAAATCTCCGTGAGAAGCATTTGAAGAAGAAACTCCTTAGAAACAGAACTTTGTTGCAACTCCAACTGATGATCTTGAATGAAATGGAGCACCTCATCCTCAAAGGTCTCCCACAAATCAAATGTCTCATGAGTATTCCCTCCGTTCCTTGGCATAGTTTTGCTCCTTGACCTACGCTCTTGAGTAGGGAGGTAAGCTCCATCCTTAAATGGTTCCCTCAAAACCTTAGAAAAAGGTTTCAGGTCAAGCCATACTTCCCTACAATCACAGACATCAACAAAACAATTAAGAACAGGCACACCAAAGAAACAAAAAGTGAGCCAAATAGAATGAACCAACCAAGAAGAAACAAAAACGCACTCCATAAAACACCCTCCCATCTGTGAGCTCCCAATTTGTCACTTGGGACTCATGGATTTCTTTTTTTTGAATTTTGCAATTCAAAGTCGATAAAAGTATACAAAAAGTCATAAAAAGAGTGTAGAACCAGAATAGGGTTGTGTCATACCCATTATAGTATTTGGTCTAGATTGTGTTTATACTTAGAATCCCCCCAAACCTCGCCTAAAAATAGAATAGAAATAACCAGTTGGCGAGATTTGGAGGATTTGAGTCAGATAGTCCCAAAAGGGCCAAATCCCCCTATGAATGTGGCTATTCATGGCAAAATCGGTCTGAGGGATCCACAGCAAGGCTACTAGGTCGGGTCCTAGAGTTAGATTTAGAATTCCCCGTTAAACCGATGAATTCCCAAAATCTCGATTGTTAGCATGCAGAAGCCACTAACGCAAGATCGGGCCCGTAGAGGAATCTACAACCCAAAGATGGTGTTTTAGATCAAATCCCATGCCAGGAGCAACGGCGAAATCGACTCCCCAAGATTCCTCTATGTGTAGAAGATTCCCGCACCATCAACAATTCAAGGAGATGACCAGTTTTAATCTCCGATGACCAATTGTGCCAGGTACGGAAATGCACCTATGCATCTTTTGTGAGACTCCTTGAGAGGTCCCATAAAAATTCCCAGCATCTTCCGACTTGTAGAAGAACCTTTTCCGGGTGGTCAACCGTTCTAACCTCCAACGGGAATTTTGTGGAAATTACCCAGGTTACAATAAAATCTCACTAAAAATTAGAATAGCTTGTTTTATGTTAATAATGCGCTCCGTGAAGTTTCACGACATTCCGATAGCGACAAGTACCCGAACCGGCGAGATTCCTCGGAAATTAACCACGTGGCGGGGTCCCCGCGACGTTGACCGGCATTCCGGGACCATACGATGGCAAAATGAAGTCAACCAAGAGTCCTTTCCGACTCTCTCGCACCTACCGGAGACCTTAGGCTAGTTACTTTTCTCAAAATAGGAGACCCCCAAGATTTAGGATTTTACCACGACTTGGTTTTTAAACTAAAATTATAGCCTACGATGGGTTTTTGGTCCCAGTGCGAGGGGTAGTGGGACTCAAGATTAATTACGGCGATCTGGAGCCAACGGCGCAATCCGTTTGGCAATTGGAGCTAATCTTCAAAAGTTAGGATGTTGATCTAGCATAGATTGGTAGAAGTAGTTGTTTAGGGATTAGGATGAAAATCTTTGAGGATGAGGATGAAAATCCAAGTTGATAAGGTTACCTTAGAACTCTAGAGGGAGGGGTGAGCCCTTAGAAACCTATATAAGGGTCCCATTTCTCTCTCTAGAACACCCCCAATTCTTGTTTTGGGTCCGTGGGTCCAAGTTATTTTGGATATTTTGGCGTTTGAAGCCAAAACCTCTACGGTGTTTTCGGAGCACTTTTGGCTCCATTGTTGTCGTTTTTCAAGCTTTGAAGGTCCTTGGGGGTCCTTCCATCTTGCCTTGTGTACTCCTTGTGTATTCTTTGTGCTCTTGTTGCGAGTTGAGCGGTTTTTTCTATACTTTGTGTGTCCTTCTTGTGCCCTCGTGAGCTAACTTGAGTGGTTTAGGAATCTTTTGGTGTCTTGTGCTAATCTTAAAGTCACCCTCCACCATAGCTTGGCGATGCCGCTTTGGGGGGTCTTTAGTGTGTGAGTTCTTTGTGTTGCCACGTTGTCCTAACTTGTTGTTTTCCCTTTACGTATTTTCTTTAGAACCTTTGTGTAACCTTCTCCTTGTTGAGTGGACCTCCTCCGGGACGGCAAAGCTTTGAACCTCTCTTGTGTATATTCTCTAAGTTATTTCAAGTCTTCTTCTAACACTTCCCTTGTTGAGTGGATCCCCCTTCGGGACGGCGAAGCTTTGACCCTATGTGTGTTTTCTTTAAAAGTTTCATTTTTTCCTTTTTCTAAAGTCTCTCTTAATGTGTGGACCCCCCTTGGAGACGGCGAAGCTTTGAACGTGTGACTAGGTCAAAGTCCTAAAGTGTGTGTTAAAAAGTTTCAGACGGCGGAGCTTTGAATCCCCGGAGTGCCACCAAGTCCTAAAGTTGGTGTTAAACCCAACTTAGTGGCGGAGCTTTGAACCTCCCAGGTGTTTAGTTCCAAAGTCTAGTTTCCAAGACCTTTGTGGAAATGTCCAAAATTTAGCTTCCAAGATATGTGATTTGTGGTTGGCAAGTCTCATATTCCCAAGTTTTTAGTTATCCTAGTTTTCCCCCAAGTTGTTAGTGAGTCTAGCTTGCCCCTCAAGTTTTAGTTATTTTAGTTTTTCCCAAGTTTTTAGTGAGTCTAGTTTTTCCCTAAGTTTTTAGTGAGTCTAGTTTGCCCCCCAAGTTTTATTTTCTCCAAGTTTTATTTCCCCAAGTTTTATTTCCCCAAGTTTTATTTCCCCAAGTTTTCCCTTAGTTAGCAAAAATCCCGTTTTCCCTTAGTAGTCAAAGTCCAAAACCAGAACCAGAACCAGTTCAGAACCAGAACAGACTAGATCAAATCAAGAACCGATACAGGACCAGCATGGATCATCAGAAAATAAAAATAATAAATAAATAAAAATTATTTCTTTGAAACCCGACCCCCCAACAGCCAGCCAGCCGGGAGGCCAAGCTCGGTCCGGCAGGACAATTGGGGCCCCAAATTGGTCCCCTATTTTTGGATTCCTTTCTTTTTATTTTTGATTCTCTCAAACCAAACCAAAATAATGAAGAATGTTGGACTAACCTATTGCTAAGCTGGGGATAGAGTAGGGATTAGAATTTTAAACCAAAAAGGGAGGAGGGAGAGAAGAAGGGAGCACCACCGTACCTGCATACAAAAGGAGCCTCACTCACATCAAACACTCTACACACAATGGAGGAAGGTTAGAAGAGAATAGAATGAAATAGGGAGAGAGGTGAGAGAGACGATAAATAGTGACCTAGGCCTAAGGTTAGGTCGACCTAGGAGAAAATCTTGAGAATTCGCGGTGACCGTTGGGAGGACAATTAAGATGACACAAAGGTGGAGCTGTGTAAGAGGATAGGAGGCACATTAAAACCTCCTTTGAAGGTTGGGACCATGGTGTAAGGCCCCGTAAAAACTTAGGTGGAATAGTGCTAGTGTAGAAGGAGGGAAGGAGAAAGAAAAGAAAGGAGGGGGGAAGGAAGGAGGCTAGATCCTCAAGGGTGTAATATTTTCTAAAATTAAGCGGTGAGCTTGAAAAAAATCAAACAAACAAAAGATTGCCATGGAACATGAAGGAGCATATGCGGACGTGGACGAGGTCATCTCTGACACCGGTAGCGAAGAGGTGAGTCTTTGATTTAATCTTTGATGTTTTCTCCCTAATTAGCGTTGATTTCCTTAATCAACCCTTAAAGCACGATTAGCAAGCCGAGATTAGTGCAAATTAGAAGTTTAGATTCAAAAGTTTAGAAATTAGAAGTAGAGGTTTCCGAAAACATATTACATTTAGGATTTGGCTTTAAAACGACCGTGTTAGGCTGAATTAAGCGGTAGGGGGATAGGACGGAGGAATGTGATTTAAAATTTCATCCAAAAGGAACAATGGACGAAAATTAGGGTTAGATTAGAAGGAGAATTTAGGATTAAAATTAGGGATTAATTAGCGGTTAAAAAATTAGAGTCAAATTAAGGTTATAATTGGAAAAGTTAAATTCTAAAGTCAAAGTTGAGAGTTAATTTGGGAAGTAAAAAGTTAGAGTTAATTTGGAAGTTCAATCTAGGGTTAAATTCTCAAGTCAAATCTTAGGGTAGGTTCAAGTAAGAGTTTAGAGTTAATTAGGGAGTCAAAAATTAGAGTAAAAAGTAGAAGTCAAAAGTGGAAGTAAAAATCAATTTAGGAAGTAGATTTTAGAGTTAGAAATAGGAGTTAAATTTGGAAGTTAGAAATTAAAAGTTAGCGTTAAAATTAGGGGTTAAAACTTAGGGTCAATCGTAGAAAGTAATTTTAAAAGTTAAATCCTTGAGTTAAAATTGGAATTAAATTTAGGAAGTTAACATTTAGAAGTAATCTAGAAGTAAAACGATAGGATTAAATTTAGAAGTAGAAAGTCAAAATTCTAAAGTCAAAAGTTAGAATTAAATTTAGAGGTTAAAATTTAGGGTCAATTGAGAAGTAAAAGTAAAAGCTAAAAGCTAAAAATAGAAGATAGAAGTTAGCGGTAGAAGTTAAATTTTAGATTTAATTTGAGAAGTAAATTTCCAAGGTAGAAGTCAAACCGTAGAGTCAAACTTAGAAGGGTAATTTTAGAGTGAAGTTTGGAAGTAAAAACTTGGAGTTAAAATGTAGGGTTGATTCAACAGAGTAAATCTAGAGTTATATTTAGAAGTTAAAATTTAGAGTAAAGGTTAAACCTTAGGACGAGTCTTTAGAAGTAGAATTCCCAGGTGGGACGTAAAAACAAAGGATAACCTTAGGGTTTCATAGAAGGAACCTAGAGGGTCCCATTTCAGTTAGTTAGGGTTGTAGAAATGGCACCAACCACCCACTCTACACTAGACATAGGAGAGATAGTTAGTATGGTAGGATTTCACCATTAGATTACCGTGACCTCTGATCATCGACAGTTAGCTTGAAAGTTACCACATGCATCTCTAGGCATTTCTTTTGTCCATCCATGACACTTAGGAAACGTTAGCAAAAAGATCCATTGCTTGGAAGGCACAGTGGACCGCGTTCACAACACCCTTTTATATACAAAAAGTGGATAAAAGCTAAGAACTTGGTCAGTGTTTGCTTTATTACCAAGGGTGGGTAATCTAGCGTCCACACCATCCTACTAAGGTGCACTTAAATCTGAGGCAGAAACCATACCTCTTGCACACAACTCAGGCCAGAAATGGATGGCCAAATCACTGCTATTTGTTCAATTCACCAACTCTCCTGGTCAACGCACTACACCAAGATGCCCCCTCCCGAGCAATCGACTGCAAAACCCCTGCACTCATCGTGTGGATTACAGACCTGAGTGCAACCCCTGAGGCAACTTCACAGTCAACTTGCGTTTGATCACTTTTTAAATTAAACGAATTGGAACCAACATGTATACTCTCACTATGTTCTCATCTCCAGAGCCAAATTCCTGATTCACCGTATGGCGCTTGCCAGAATCTAACTAACGCAACAAATGTTTCTCCGCCACTCCAAGAAAAAATCCTATTCTCATGTGGAATTAACCTACAAAATCTGAAAAAGACTCACAATCTACACTCAAAAACCTCGATCTCTGTTTGTGCGAGAACAAAACGCAATTCCACCAAAAGTGTACTACTCTCCTAGCAAACAACCATCAACGGCTCACCATAACCGGAAAATCAACCCCCAACACAAGCTAACAAAAACAAAAGCCCACTTCGTAACCTAAAAATGACTTCCACAAAACCCTCATCAAGAAACATCCCACACATCAAAAGAAAAACGAACCAAATTAAGTTGTGAACACTCAACACTCCCACAAACATTGCCCTTTTTTCAACCAAACCCTTGCCACCACCACCTCTCTTTAAAAACGAAAACCAACAAAAACAACCAACGCGCTTAACAAGCTCTCGCTCAATTCAAGGTGCTGATACAAACCACTTCCAACTAAGCGCTCTTCCCAACAACAACAGGGCCTGAAGAGTGGAGTACACAGATTGGCCAGCAAATAATGGGAGAGCAAAGGACATGCTTTAACGATTGCTATAGAACCCAAGCTTTGTATACGGACCTACCATAGTCGTGCTCCAGACGTGGCTCAGGAGGAGAACAGCACGAAAGGAGGGAGGAAGAAAAGGCTCATCACAATATACCTCGCCCTCTTCTTAATGACGAGGCGGGCCTTCCTAAACACCCTCTTCTCGCCATCTCCGATCTTAATTTAGAGTCAATCTTAATTTAGAGTGTTCACAAAGTTTTGGGGATGGGAGTTACGTGACCTCAGGACGCCGACGGTGTCACAAGTTTACCAGCTCGATTCTTAATGGTCCTAAGTACATTTATAAACTAGAGAGAAGGTGGAATTGGGAACTGTGAGCTCCCAATTTGTCACTTGGGACTCGTAGAATTATTTTTTTGGAAATTTGCAATTTAAAGTCGATAAAAATATACAAAAAACCATAAAAAGAGTGTAGAACCAAAATAAGGTTGTACCATACCCATTATAGTATTTGGTCTAGATTTATGTTTATACTTAGAATCCCCCCAAACCTCGTCTAAAAATAGAATAGAAATAACCAGTTAGTGGAAATTGGAGGATTTGAGTCATATAGCCCCCAAAGGACTAAATTCCACCAAGAATGTGGCGATTCATGGCTAGATTGGTCCGAGGGATCCATAGCAAGGCCACTAGATCGGGTCCTAGAGTTAGATTTAGAATTCCCCATTAGATTGACGAATTCCCAAATCCCGATTGTTAGCATATAGGAGCCACTAATGCAAGACAGAGCCCGTGGAGGAATCTATAGCCCAAGGATGGTGTTCTAAGGTAAATCCCATGCCAGGAGTTCAATAGCGAAATCAGTTCGCCAAGATTCCTTCATCTGTAGAAGATTTCCGCATCATCGCTAATTCGAGGAGATGGCTAGTTTTAATCTCCGATGACCAATCGTGCCAGGTACGGAAATGCACCTACACGTCTTTCATGTGACTCCCTAAGAGGTCACATGAAAATTCCCGGCATCTTACGACTTACAGAAGAACCTTTTCCGGGTAGTCAACCCTTCAAACCTCTAACGGAAATTTCATGGAAATTATCCAGGTTACAATAAAATCTCACTAAAAATTAGAATAACTTGTTTTATGTTTATTAATTCGCTCCGTGAAGTTTCACAACATTCCGATAGCGGCAAGTGCCCGAACCAGCGAGATTCTTCAGGAATTAACCACATGGCGAGGTCCCCACGACGTTGACCGGCATTCCGGGACCATACGATGACGAAACGAAGTCAACCAAGAGTCCTTTCCAACTCTCTCACATTTACCGGAGACCCCAAGCTAATTACATTTCTCAAAATAGGAGACCCCCAAGATCTAGGATTTTACCACGTTTTGCTTTTTAAACTAAATTAGCCTACGATGGATTTTTGGCCTCGTTTCGGGGGGCAAGGAGATTAAGGACAAAACACGGCGATCTGGAGCCAACGGCGCAATCCGTTCGACAATTGGAGTTAATCTCCAAAAGTTAGGATGTTGGTTCAACATAGATGGTAGTAGTTGTTTAGGGATTAGGATGAAAATCTTTGAGGATGAGGATGAAAATCCAAGTTGATAAGGTTATCTTAGAACTCTAGAGGGAGGGATGAGCCCTTAGAAACCTATATAAGGGCTCCATTTCTCTCTCTAGAACACCCCCAATTCTTGTTTTGGGTCCGTGGGTCCAAGTTATTTTGGATATTTTGGCGTTTGAAGCCAAAACCTCTACGGTGTTTTCGGAGCACTTTTGGCTCCATTGTTGTCGTTTTTCAAGCTTTGAAGGTCCTCGGGGGTCCTTCTACCTTGCTTTGTGTACTCTTTGGTATAGTTTTTAGTACCTTGTTGTAAGTGGAGAATCCTTCTCTCTCTTGTGCATTTTGTGAGCTAACTTGCGAGGTTTAGGAGTCTTTTTGTGTCTTGTGCTAATCTTAAAGTCACCCCCACCATACCTTGGCGATGCCGCTTTGAAAGGCCTTTAGTGTGTGAACTTTGTGTTGCCACGTGGTCCTAACTCGTGTGTTCTCTTCAAGTATTTTTTTTAGACCTTCTCCTAACCTTCTTTTTGTTGAGTGGACCCCCCTCCAGAACGGCGAAGCTTTGAACCTCCATTGTGTATGTTTTCTAAGTTTATTTCAAACCTTCTTCTAACCTTCTCCTTGTTGAGTGGACCCCCCTCCGGGACGGCGAAGCTTTGACCCTATGTGTGTTCCTTTAAAAGTTTTGTTCTTTCCCTCTTCTAAAGTCTCTCTCATTGTGTGGACCCCCCTTGGGGATCTGGCGAAGCTTTGAACTAGCAACTAAGTTAAGTCCTAATGTGTGTGTTAAAACGGTTCCGACGGCGAAGCTTTGAACCCCCGGGGTGTCAAGAAGTCCTAAAGTTGGTGTTAAAACCAACTTAACGGCGAAGCTTTGAACCTCCTCCATATCTAGTTCCAAAGTCTAGTTTCCAAGACCTTTGTGGAAACATCCAGAGTTTAGCTTCCAAGATATGTAGGTTGTCAGCAATTTCCAGTCTTTTGGCAAAACTAGCCTTGCTTTAGTTTTTAGTCTCGGTTTTTTGCAAAGTCCAGCTACCTTAGAGTTTTTTGCAAATCCAATTTTTTTTAGCCTAAGTCCAGCCATCAGTCCAAGCCATCAGTCCAGCCATCAGTTCAGCATCAGTCCAACCATCAGCCAACCATCAAACAGATCAAAGAAAAAAAACATTTTAAGAAAAAAAAATTAAAAAAAAAATTAAAAAACCCGACCCTCCAGCCCAACCAGCACTACTGCCGGCCAACCGGGAGGCTAAGCCTTGGCGGGGCAGGCGGCAGTTGGGGCCCCAGCACCTGGGCTCCCATTTTGGACCGTTTTTTTTTTATTTTCTTAAACAAAAACAAAAACAAAATAAAACAAAGAAGGTTGGATGAACCATTTGCTAAACTGGGGTTGGAGTAGGATTAGGGTCTAAAACACAAAAGGGAAGAGGGAGAAAAGAGCAGAGCACTACCATACCTGCACACAAAAGAAGCCTCACTCTCACCAAGCACACCTACACACAATGAAAGGAGATTAAGGAAGGAGGAGAAGAAGTAGGCAAGAGAAGGTGAGAGACGATAAATAGTGACCTAGGCCTAGGATTAGGTAGGCTTTAGGGAGAAAATCTTGGGAATTTGTGGTGACCGTTGAGAGAAGGATTAAGTATGACAAAAGGGAGAGTTGTGTAAGAGGGTAGGAGGAACATTAAAATCTCCTTGGAGTTTGAGACCATAGTGTAAGGCTTCATAAAAGCTTAAGTGGAATAGTACTAGTGTAGAAGGAGAGAAGGGGAAAGAAAAGAAAGGAAGAAGGGAAAGAAGGAGTTTAGATCGCAAGGGTGTAATCTTTTCTAAAATTGAGAGGTGAGCTTGGAAAAAATCAAACAAACCAAAGGATTACCATGGAGCATGAGGATTTGGCTTTAAAACGACCGTGTTAGGCTAAGTTAAGCGGTAGGGGGATAGGACGGAGGAATTTGATTAAAATTTCATCCAAAAGGAACAATGGACGGAAATTAGGGTTAGATTAGAAGGAGAATTTAGGATTAAAATTAGGGATCAATTAGCGGTTAAAAACTAAAGTCAATGTTTAGAGTTAACTTTGGGAAGTAAAAAGTTAGAGTTAATTTGGAAGTTCAATCTAGGATTGAATTCTCAAGTCAAATCTTAGGGTAGGGTTAGGTAAGAGTTTAGAGTTAATTAGGGAGTCAAAAATTAGAGTAAAAAGTAGAAGTCAAAGGTGGAAGTTGAAAATCAATTTAGGAATTAGATTTTAGAGTTAGAAATAGGAGTTAAATTTGGAAGTTAGAAATTAGAAGTTAGAGTTAAATTTAAAGGTTAAAATTTAGAATCAATTGAGAAGTAAAACTTTAGAGTTAAAAGCCAAAAATAAAAGTAAAAGTTAGAAGTAGAAGTTAAATTTTAGAGTTAGTCTCTAAAAGTAGAAAATCTAGAGTTGGAAGTGAAAACGTAGAGTCAAATCTAGAAGTTAATAATTGGGATTAATTTTAGAAGTAAAAACCTACAGTTAAAGGTTAAAATATAGAGTTGAATTTGGAGGTTAAAATTTAGAGTTAATTCAAAGGAGTAAAAGTCTAAGAGTTACGTTGAGAAGTAAAATTTTAGAGTAGAAGTTGAACTTTAGGGGCAAGCTTTAAAAGTAGAACTTCCAGGTGGAGTGTTAAAACACAAAGATAATCTTAGGGGTTCATGGAAGGAACATAGGGGTTCCCATTTCATGTAGTTAGGGACGTTAGAAATGACGCCATTTACCCAGTCAACCCTAGACATAGGATAGATAGTTAGGGAGTTAGAATTTCACATTAAATCACTATCACCCCTAATCATTCGCAGTTAGCTTGAAAGTTATCACATGCATCTTTAGGCATTTCTTTTGCCCATCTACGACACTTAGGAAACGTTAGCAAAAAAGATAATAATCTAGCGCCCACAGTTTTGGTGCGTCTGCCGGGAGAAGAAAGTTCAATTTCCAATTGCATGTTCAACTAACAAGTCGATCATCATGTGAAGGGTTACGAACCAGAAGAGTGCTTCCAGTCCACGGTGGATTACATCCACGTGCCTATGCTCCGTTGTCCACGTTCCAGGAAGGTATACTCTCCACCGGTAAGCCACGGCAAAGGCCCCGAGGTGCTTCCCTTAGAAGATCTCTTGCTCGGCCCAGTCAAGTTAGGAATTTCATTCGAATTCTAGTCCTACTTGGCTCGGAAGTACTTGGCCAACCCAAATCATCATACCCCCTGCATTGTCGAGGCCGTACAAGCAGGGAGGTTTGGAATATCTGAGGAAGAGATACTCGAGTGTCTGAGCTTTTATTGGGCGGTGGTGTTAGCCACGTGGCGATTTGAGAAGGCCTTCACGCAAGAGTGCTTCAACGCACGTCTACCTTCGTTCACAACATTTGATCCATTCTTTAAAAGGACTAACATCGGCCTTCGACACTCAGCTCCAATCCTGATCTGTGACCGGACGAGTCGATACTACAATTTCAGCACTTGGGGTGACAACTTTGACCACTTTGGACCAAAACCCTATCAGCAGCCGGATGATTTCCGAACCTGGCATGCCGGGCTTGATCCTCTAACGCTGGAAGGTTGCCAAAGGATCTCAAATACGTTGGTACCTGGCTCAACGAAAGCACACCACCACATTCGACATATCTTCGAGTACGCAGCGGCTTGCGAATCCTGCCAAGACGCGGAGGATTCACGTGTTGCCATTTTCACTGTGCAAGGGGACGAGCTAATTCATCACCCCCGTTACCATCCATTGCATTACAAGTACCCTAGCCGAGGACCGAGGGGTCGGCCTGAGCAAATCAAGCATTCGACGTACTTCACCTCCGCTGCTTCGTGGGATCACCATCTACCTACTATCGTGATTAGTCAAGAGTCCTTGGCCTCGTGTTTCTTTGAAATACGACCAACGGCCGAAGAAATTTGGACCACTCTAATTGGGGCTGACCAAGTGGTAATCCTCGCCTAGGACGTCACTAGTGGCCATAGATTGGATGGCCTGGATGTATATTTATCCCCTAAAGGACCAACACGCCTTTTTTGGCAGCATAGAAATTTTGGGTAGGTACTTATGACTAGAGATTTGCATATTTTGGGCTGAAACATTAGAGGATTTTTGAGGCCTCCAAGAGACTACGAGTTCTCAGGCCCTGGGAACGCTCTGGGAACAGTAATATGACGTGGTCACACGAGTGCCACGTCAAAAAATAATAAAAAAATTATTTTTTTAATATTTTTTTCAAAAAAAAAATTATTTTTTAAATATTTTTAAATATTTTTAATAATATTTTTAAAATTTTTTAATAATATTTTTATTTTTATTTTTATTTTTTTTATTTTTTATTTTTTAATTATTTTTTAATTATTTTTATATTTTGGCTGTTCCCAGCTACGGGAACAGCCCCAAAACGGCCCTTTGCAGCCCTCAAATTTCTTCTAATGTTTTTACAGAAGGTGGGGACGAGGAATATCTTTCATGTGTACAAAATTTCATGACATTTGGAAATACGAGTCAAAAGTTATGGCCTAATATGTTGTTTGTTTCTCAACTCGGGCAGTCCGGGCAGATCAGAAAAAATCACTTTCTTCAAAAATAAAAATTTGAAATTAGTTTTCTAGATTTATATATACGTGGAATGCTTTGAATCATTCCATTTTGATCAATGAGTCAAACGTTATGAAGATTTTTAGTTTGCGGGCAGTTATGGATTGTCTACTCTAAAATAAACTGTGAAGTCGTTTATTTCACTCAATTTTCAATATTTTTCAAAAAAAATAAAATTGTAGGATGTAGATTGTTTATTACAACATTGCAACCATTGGGATTGGCATTTTTCAATTCCATAATTAACTTCTTAACAATTTAGTGATTTGAACCATTCTCTACTTCTTTCTACTTACTATTTTTTTCCTATATGTTGTACAATTCCAAACAATCTGAAAATTTTCAAGCATGTAGCCAACTTTCCTTGAAGAATGAATCCAAAGAAGCACAACCATTTTGGAATTTTTTTCATAATAATCTGACCTTGTGAAGTGCAGCTGCCCAGTTTTTTGCAGGGCCAAAAAAAGGACTTTTGCCATTTCAAATGCTAATATCTTCCAATCTACATGATGGAAATTTCTGAAATTTTTTCCACATATTCTCAAACCAGAGTACTACAAGATCCTATGGTTACATGTGTTCAAAAATGATATTTTTCAAAAATTTGGTACTTGTACTAGAAATGGCAGTTTTGGAGCAATTTTGGTGAAAACATAGTCAAGGAACTTTAGGGGTTATGCATGTGTAACATGATTTGTGCATAATTATCAGGTCCCAACCCCCGTCTTTGTCAAAAATACGGTTGACCGCTCTCTCGAAGGTACCAGCCTACCTTCTCTACACGAAGTCAAAAGGGGCAACACCCTCAACAGCATCCCCAAAGGCTGAGCAACATCGAACACATTCAACGACATGTGTAACTGCGGGGAAGGAAGACCGTGGGAATTTCACGAGCGCGACCCAGAGCAAGTTGCAGCCGAGGAACGAAGAGTAGCCCTCGTCCACGCAGCCATACAAGACGTGGCAACAAACGCCTTGGTGTCTCTCCTGCTCCTGCTGGAATACACCACCCCACTGCCCCCTGCCGTTAGAAGAGACCAACCAAAGGTCTCCAAAAGGCAGCAAGCCAAGGATCGCTACCAAGCGGCATAACCTAGGCCAAATCATCCATCGGCCAGGTACTAGGTATCTTTGTCACCACACTCTTTCACACCATGGCTTGTTGGTTTCTGGGCGCCTAAACCATTTTCTGGTTGCAATCGTTAATAGTACAAGGTCAGCCTCGCATTCTTAATGAAAGTGTAAAAGACCTATTTAGCCCTCCAGCCCAAAAAAAGTTAATAGCTAACATCTTATTACAGCGGATAATAAGATAGCTAGAAAAAAACCCATAAAATACCCAAAAAAAAAATGACAGCTTAAAAATCTTTGAAAAATCCTAAAATTGAAAGTCCTAACAAGTTACCATTGCATGATCTTCCAAATCCCTATGGGATTTTAGAATTAGGATAACACAAAGAGGTGGTTGTTCGGTCTTGGACAAAACCGGGAAGATTAAGATTCTTGAGGATAGTTCACACCTAACGTAAAAGTAAAAGCCACGGGGCCCCAAAGCCACGAGGCCAACCAACTTTGTTTCTCGTTCTAGCTTGCCTAACTCTCAGTAGGACAGGAAAACGTCGAGTGTGATTGGGTTTGCCCACACATCACCAACCTGTCAAAGTTAGCGTCATGTGGAAGTCAGATGACACACTCACATAG
Source organism: Pseudisothecium myosuroides (assembly GCA_951799445.1). Taxonomy (NCBI): domain Eukaryota; kingdom Viridiplantae; phylum Streptophyta; class Bryopsida; order Hypnales; family Lembophyllaceae; genus Pseudisothecium; species Pseudisothecium myosuroides. Next base: position 17,010,784 of record OX637287.1, on the reverse strand, counting down.
ATTAGGTACTCCCTAGACCGTTGTAATACAAGCCGCGTGGTGGATGAAAAAACAGCTAGTTGAGTGGGCACTAACCTTGTCAGACCGTCATAATACAAGCCCACGTTCAAGAAGTACAAGACTAGAGCTAGAGTCAAGAGCTAAGATCAAGAGAAGTGTTGTCGAGACTGAAGACTACCAACTATATATACTATCAGTTAGGAGGTTCTTCCAGAAGCTTCTACTACTTGAGAAGCTTCTCAAGAAGCTTCCCTCTAGCTTGGATGTCCTTCCAGAAGCTTCCTTCATTTGAAAAGCTTCGCAAGAAGCTTCCTCCAACTGCAAGCTTCTCGGAGGAGGTTCTAACTATGTCCGTGACAGAAAGTCGCGTAAAGAAACTCGAATCTTGCAAATGACATTGAGCGACCCTTCCCCCCAAAATGTTGATAAAGTACCATAAGGTATTAAAGGGGATTGAGTTAACAATGACAACTCTACCAGCAAGAAATAAGTGAAAGCTAGTCCAATAAACGAGCTTTTTTCTGATCTTGGATTCGAGGAATTCATCGATATCATGGGTGTGAAGATCGATGCTAAAGGGCGAGCTAAGTAGTTTGGAGAGCTAGTGTTCGACGGCCCATGGACACTCGCTGCGATCAAGCCATGGAGGAGTTGGGATGAGAGAAAGCCAGTAAGATAGATTCTTGGGCCAGTTGATTTTCAAGCCTGATTCCCAACCATAATGCTCGATCAATTGGAAGAGGCGGGTGAGGTATCGTTCTTCACCCAGGATCATGAAGTTTACATCATCAACCAAGGTATTAAATTTTGGTGTCAACAATACTTTGAAGTTAAATAAAACCTAACCAAATTGATATTTTTAATTTTTTATATTTTTGAGAAATTCTTTTTGAAGTCTAGTTTTAGCATCAAAAATCTAATTTTGAAAATGATTGATTATGATTTTTCCATTCAAGATTTTGTGCAAGGGTGTCCATTGCAATCTTAACTTTCCGTAGTATTGAGGGTTCATGGAAATGAGCCTCAAATACACTAGATCTTGGAGAAAAAACCACATTAGAAATTCATTTAAAATAATTGTAGAGTAGATTTTGAGAAGCCATAAATTGATTGGGATTATGCATGTTAAGCCCTTTAACCTCATTTTTTGGGGTGACCAACTTTTTTGATTTCACATGTGAAAGGAGGATTGAAAGAATTCAAATCACTTTTGCAATTTTTTCACCCTCATGATCAAACATTATAATCCGTTTCAATCCATAGGAAATATTGTTGTGTTTTCTTATCCTATGTAATTTCTAACATGTCTAGTTTGAATTTTTACGGTTACAATTCAAAAAAACTGATACAACATATCAAAATGTTGGCTTTTTGTTCAATTTAGAGCAAATTTCTAAAAGCTCTAAAAAAACCTTGGGCATTTAGGGGTTAAATTATATCAACTATACTGTAATTTTGGAGTTTCTACCCAAAATAAAGCTAAAAATGGAAACAATGCCTTTCAATTTAATTCAAAAGAACAATCTTAAAGAAAAAGATACAAATGGAAAAAACACGAACATTGTGTAATTTAGAATCTAACACATAGAATTGGCAATTGCAATAATTCATTGAATCTTTAGATTTAAAAAAATTACACATGGTAAAAACCTTGCTCAAAAATCCATCACAAACTCTACATACAATGTCTACTTTGAAATTCAACTAATTGAATTCATGTGCACAACCATTTTTTTCTGGTGTTTTTGTTAGTGGAGCGACTTGTACTATACAATGAATGCATGTACAAAAAACATGGAGAAAAATACTTATACGTGTACATTCATCCACAAAACTAACTATTACGTAGTATTATTTATTTTCATCCAAATATTAACAAATCTAACATTTTTTTGAAAAGGATTGGACTATTTCATCCAATGTTTTTTTTAGACAGTTTAATGCCCAATTGCCTCGAAAAGAAAATGAACAGCTTCAAGCCTATAGAAAAAAAGAGGGTTGATGTGTTAAAAAATGCTGGATTGTAATCATGGCCCCTCACATCGCTACCACAATGTTTCTAAAACCTCATTTCATCTATTAAGTAGAGCCAACACATACAAAAATTACATACAGTACTAAAAATTGCATATAAAAATTACATACTCAAAATTGGCCTCCTTCAATTCAAGCCCCCAAAATGAAGGAGCCGTAAAACTCAGAACCTTCTTGAAAAGAAAGGCCACATAACCATTGGTCCGAAAAAAACAAAAAACAACAACTGATTTCATCCTTTTTTTTCACCCATTTTTCGTACTGTCGCTCACGCAGTTGTGGCCTTGTGGGTAGTGCCAAAATGGGATAAGATTCTGGCGAAAATCCGCCAAGGCTGGATGTGCACGCGAGGCATGTCAACGAAGCTTCGGGAATGTCGTGTGAAGTCGAGTTTCCTCGTCAAAGTTGTCATCCCAACTCCCAAATCCCACTTTCTCTCACCAGTTGCAAAGTGATCGATCGGATTCGATCCTCGAAGGTTCGTGCCTCTCCTTCTCTTTCCTCTTTCCGAGCTTCTTCTTTTGAAAACCCAACGAGTGGCAGGAAAAGTCCATTGTGAAAATGGAAACAAAAGATATAAACTAATTAAGTTTGTAACCAAATTTACACCCTGAGAGCCGCCTTAGCTTGCATTGGGCAGAAGTTCCAAGCATCCTTGTGGATTTCGAGATCACTTGAGCTGAATTTTGGTCCGATCATCGCATCTGTCTCGGCCTGATTCCGATCACGATGTCGGATTTGCGTACAAGTAGTCAGCTTCCCATATAGATGCGATCGAGGGATTCAAAATTCCTTGCAAGTCGGGGTTTCTAGTTTCTACCGACAGATTCCCCTCGTGTGCGTTGAATCTAGTGTGGTTTTATCGGGAGTTTATGACCATGCGCAATGTCAAATTGGGACGAATGCTAATTAGGAGACACCACCCAAGCCGTTCTACGTGGTGTGTGGCGAAATTTCTTACTCAATCTCTATCAATGTGTTTCTATGGTTCCAGAAGGCGGGCCGCGGCAGATTCCTAATAGACTTGTTGTCGTGATGGAATCACCAGGTTCGGTGTGAAAGGATTTCCTGATTTTGAGTGTCGGAGGTTGGAATTGAATTTTCTTCATTTCTCGAGTTCGATTTCGGTGTACACAAGTTGAGAGGTGGTTTAGCTTCGACGGTATTGGTATGTGAGGTACGTGAGGTACGTGAGGCTTGAGTTAAAGCCCTAGCGATGGTGATGCTGAGTCGGGGCCAAAGGTCAGGCGCGGGAAGCAAAGCGATCCTGGCGCTGGCTTTGTTTTCTGGGATATTGCTGATGTTTTTGGTGCTGGGCATGATGACCATGCCCTCGATTTTCCAAAGCAGAGCCGACGACGACGGGGCCGTCGTGGAATTGAAGCCGCCCCCCCTGAGGTGGGTTCAATTTAGGGTTTTGTGAGTTTGCATTTGCGAAGCTGATGACTGTATTAGGCTGTTGCTATTCAGCTGATTTGGTCGATAATGGGAAGAGATTCCCAAGTTTAAATCGGCTGTCTAATCTCAATTATCGTATTGCTACTTTGATCATTTGTGTGTGGAGTGCGCAATGGCCCTATATTGCTCTTTGATTGTTGATCCGGTTACTTTGGAATTTGGGTTTTCAATTTTATAGTCTATGTTGTATGGGCTCGTTTGTACTAGAAAGGATCTCGTAGGGGGAAACCCAGCATACTATTGATATAAGCTTGATGCTTTGAAGATCCTAGATCCCGACTTCAGGTTGCTCTTTGAAGACTTTCATGAATCACTAACCCTACAAAGTGGAGAAAGTAGGGTTTGTGATTAGTTTGCTAGGGCTTGCAGGACAACCTGCTTTGGGTCTACTATTTTCTTTTACAATTTACAAGAATGGGGTCCTAAGGTTGATCTCATCGATCTGTGTATTTTATAAATACATTAGGATCCTCTCTACAGGGAATACGACTTCGTGGCCTTTAAACTCTTTAATAGAACGTTGGGTTTGTACGACAGATCCTCTATACTACTCTTGTCCCTGTTGTATGACCGAAAACGCCATACAGCAGAAGATTGTATGCTCGTATTTTGAGGAAATGATTTTTGATCGCAGGCATGGGGATGACGACCCATTGGCACCTTGGGTGGAAGTCCTTTCTTGGGAACCCAGAGCTTTTCTGTATCACCATTTTTTGGTGAGTTTCCATTGAGCACTTGCCATATGATAGCACTTTCTATGGTGCTACGCTATCTTACTATTTTGAAACCCAAACTTTTTGCTGGAGTTCACATTCTTTTGATTAGGTGCCGATTCTGCTTTCTTGGTGTGAGTTTTTTGGCACAAGTTATAAGTCTACTTCTCAATAAGAGCTAGACTACTGATAACTTTTGCTTGATTAGCACCTGCATTGTAACTGCTAGGGCTGCCTATGGATACTACTCCCAGAGATGCAAAAGAACAAACATATGTTCAGCTATCTTATTTGAGAGTGGTGTATTGTGAACAGACAGAAGAGGAATGCAAGCATCTCATTAAGGTAGCTAAGCCAAGTCTAAAGAAGTCAACAGTTGTGGATAGCGCTACTGGAAAGAGCAAAGACAGCAGGTGTGTGAAAGATGTAGTTCTTTCTTACTCTTCTTGACTCTCTCTGTTGATGTAGTCAGCTGGTAGTTCGATGGAATTATATCTTTGGTCCTCCGTGGTTCAATGGCTCGGAATTCACGTCTGTATTCTGAATTGCCTAAATTGTGTGCATTTGACTGATGCTTACATTTTAGTCTCGATTTTCGTAGCCTAGGACTGACACAAAAAGTGTGCTTTTCTGAGCTCTTTCAGAGTGCGCACAAGTTCAGGAACTTTCTTATCGCGGGGGCAAGACCATATAATCCAAAGAATCGAAAAGCGAATAGCTGACTATACTTTCCTACCTGCTGGTATATATGATACGCCCTTCCAATTTTCCTTGCTTTTGTAGTTCGTCTTGTGGTACTATGTTCTTCCAATTTGGAATGCGACGATGGTTGCTCAGGAGTTGCCAGTGAAAAGTTTCGCTTCTCAGTAATACGTTTAAGGACGGGTTGCTATTGTTGTTGTCTGTAGAACAAGGTGAAGGCTTGCAAGTTTTGAAGTACAAAGAAAGTGAAAAATATGAGCCTCACTATGACTACTTCCACGATGCTTACAACACCAAGAACGGTGGCCAACGGATTGCTACTGTGCTAATGTATCTGTGAGTTTTCCTTTCTGCATCCCTGCTGGCCCTGTTTGCTTATTCCTTGCAGTACACCCTTCTCCAGTACATCAAATAGAGTGGACACACTGCAATTTTTGTAGCCCACTCCTATAGTAGGGGTTGGTTTAAGTCCTGCCGATTCTTCGTCCGCTTATACGATTTCTGTTCACTTAGAGGTGATGATGTATGGCATACATTGACTACCAAAACTGGCCACATGACATAGTCTACGTATTTTATTCCATTAAACTTTGAATAAGCCAACTTTCTTAACCTGATTGAAAGCCAACTTTCATAACCTGAAGAAAATGAGATGGATGTCTACAACTGTATCTTACTGTAGAGAAGGCTCAAGATGCATTGGACATGTCTATTATGGCTTGACAAGTTAGACTTCGGTTGCATGTGGCTTCTTTTGGTAGTCACTATATTTCTTCCATCATCTGCACTGTATTTTGAGTAAAGAATTAAGCGTAGACATGGAGATCTTTAAGTTGAGTAAGTTTCGTGTGCAATCTCATGGACCAGTTGATGCTCGGCATTTGCATGATGGGGCCAGATCAAATGTGGAGGAAGGAGGAGAAACCGTTTTCCCAGCTGCTAAGGTGAATGCCAGTGAGGTTCTCGATTGGGATAAGTTATCAGAATGTGCAAAGGCTGGCATTTCTGTCCGGCCACGCATGGGAGATGCCTTGCTTTTCTGGAGTATGAAACCGGATGCGACCCTTGATTCTACTAGCTTGCACGGTATTATGCTTCTCTTTTGAACTTACTATTCTCATTTCATTAAGTTAAGTTATTGGCTCTGGACCGAAAGGGAGGAGGCTTTGCATTGACAGAACCTACATGTGAGGAAGTTTGAGTAGGACCTTACCCCAAAAGCAAGCCAGTGCTACTGGGAGTGCTTCAGGGGCAGAATCTCTTGTTGCATAGCTGCTGCTTGTTACTTCCAAGTCGTTATTCAATCTCTGGTGGTTCACAAGTTTAGGTTTAGGGTTTAGGTTCGAAGTTCTTCCTTGTCAAGACTCTTGAAGAAATCATTCGTCTTGGCCAAGCTTCAGATGACTTCACTTTACTCTTAGAAATTGCGAGAGTCCTCAACTTTTCTAAGAAGAAAGTCCTTTCTTCTATCTCTTGTATTAGTGCCGGTTCTTACCACGATATCAAATGCGTGTCTAGCTGGGATGAAGATGAATTTGCAGCCGATGACTGTCTCTGAGCTTTATGATTTATGTTTTTGTGTGACAGGTGGTTGCCCTGTGATCAAGGGCACTAAGTGGTCTGCCACTAAATGGTTGCATGTTGAGAAATATTCAGTGTGGTGAACTTGCTCCAAGGACGTTCTGCAGGTGTTAAGCTTATTTTCCCTGTCTTGTTTGCTCATTACGATTTTTAGTTTCAAATATTCCCTCACATGGAGCTTCTGTCAATGGAGCTGGATTGGATAACTGGTGGAGAGCTGGAGAGCTGGAGACGGTTGTGAGACATAAGCTGCTGGCATGCATTGATTGTGGACGGTTTGAGATCTCACGTTTGGTCAATTAGAGGCTCCTCAACAAGCAGCTAGATTATGCCATATAATCTTCTCCTACTCGCAAACCAAGTGACACATCTGCTGAGCACACAGCCCAACCGGTAATGGCTTTTAACTTGTAGGAGAGATTTTTATTTGTTTGTGTATTTGTTTTGTCACCATAGACAAATAGAGTCGCTTATGATTATATGTTTCTGAGGAGAATTACTCAAAAGCTTAGTTTAGCGTGAAACATGTACCGTAGAGGGATTGCACTAGATTGCTGTAAAGTGATTACACAATAGGCCTATAAGCTGATGAGTTGGAAACCCCTTTCAGCAGCTGGGAGCCTGGGAGGATAAACCAAGTACTCAATTTGCTGCGTAGCTACACTGAAGAATGGAGTCAAGGGAGAAGAACCTTGAATGGATCGCTTCAGGATTGTGCAAAGTGAGAGTGCACATTATTAGTTTCACTCATCAATTGCTTTGTCCAAATACTCCGAGTAGTATTTTTTGTATTGACAGGAGTTTTCCTCAGTGTAGGACAATTCATAGTCCGGGACTGTTGAAATCAAATGAACAGTGGCGTGGCAAAGGTGGAATGCTCAATGGGCTATTGGGAAGGACTAGAATATTGTTTGCCTAAGTCTCTGCATCTCAAAGAAATGGGAGGGGTGCATGTCTGAGGTAACCTGTACCTAATTGTGACCCCTTTCTAAAACCATCTCCTATAGATTTTTGCCTTAAATGTATTCCCTCTATTCAAAGAGTTGCTTTCGGGTACACCTATTTTTAGCACTTCGAGTGTTAACCTTCTCTAGTTGCATCCACAAATGTGATGCCTATACAAAGTAAGGTAGCTGACCCATTTCCAACCACATAAGCAATTACGTGTATCTAGAGGGCGGGTTTCTTGAGTGCATAAATTTTCCCTTGTAGAAAAATAGTGTTTGGAAGGATGCCATAATTTTCTAGAATTTTATTTTTCAAAACATAATTACCCTGGATTTTTTAGCAGAAGATTTTGTTCGATCTATTCTGGTCATGTAGGTCTTCATGTTTCCAACCACGAGCTGGTTGCAATATTGAGAGCCTTGCAGCCAATTATAGTACGCCACAACTACTCCAAAAACTATGCCATAACTAAATGGAAAGAAAGCAACCTATATTACCAAAATAGGAGAGTGATCAGAAATGGGTCACCTACTTCACATATCCTATGAAAAAGAGTTGGAATAAGCACCTTATAGTGTATGTTGGGATTAGATTCATTAGGCCCTATAGAAAATCATTTCTTTTTTGGTTGAATTTTCAATTGTTAACTTGATTTAGAATTTTTAGAAGTTTGTTTTATAGGGTTCAAAATATTTTGTGACCTTTAGCAGTATTCACTTCTTCACTTTTAGTAATACTCAAGACTTTAGTGATACTCATGACTTTTATCAGTACTCACAACTTTGGCTTTGTGAGGTTTTTTAGGATTAAGATTATTTTCATTAATATTTTCTACACTATTCAATTATGCCATGTTATAATTTTTGAAAACTTCATCACAACGTGACACATGAACCTTCGCCAAGACACGCGCTTGCAGCTGAGAATAGTTCTTCACATTGTTTTTTTTATAGTTTTCAAACAAATGGTTATGTGGCGGCTTTCTTTCAAGAAGATTGTGAGTTTCCTAGCTCCTTCATTTTGGGGGTTTGAATTGAGGGAGGCCAAGTTTGAGTATGCAATTTTGAATATGTAATTTTTGTATGCAATTTTTGTATGAGCTGGCCTTGCATGATGGATGAAATGAGGTTTTGGAAACACTTTGGCAACAGTGTGCAAACCATTGTTGCAGTCTGGCATTTTTTAACACATTTACCCTCTTTCTTTCTATAGGCTTTGAGGAAATTGGGCATTTAATTGCCTAAAAAAAAACTGGTTCTTCATTTATCAATTCTACACCTCCCGGAAGAGCTGGAATTTTTGTCTGGCTGCACTATTGGGGGCACGGCTCTCGGAGCGCAATGCCATGGACGGATCTCCGGCACTCCAAATTGGTGGATTCCACTTCTGTCATTGTACTGCCTCCCACTTTCCTGATTCTTTTTGTGTTTCTCAGTTGTATTCTAAGGTAGGCAAGCCTATTACCATCCTGATTTGCAATCTGAATATCTTGGGGCCAGAAGCAGGATGGGCACATATTTATCAGAGGTGTGCGCTTGTTTAACAAATCAAACCCAAGTGGAATTACAAGTTTCCAATTAAAATTGTAATTTCTATGAATTTCTGAAGTGATTTGCCCTAAAATTACAAAACTACTCATAATTGGAGTCATAAACGTCCTACAAACAACCTATAATTGCCATTCCATGTCTCTATTAGCACATAAATATCCACCAATAAAGGACCAATATGCGATCCTTGTTGGCATTAAGGCTCTAATTTTGTCAAAAAAATAAATGGATTTGGATGGGTTCTATGCTGGTAGAGATGGGGTTAAAAGTGGGATGGCGGAGATAGGTAGGCCTCCCTTATTGCATTCTTGTGCCAATTGGAAAATCAATAGGTGGGAAGAAATTGTCTATGGGCTTATGTGGAGGCACAAGAGCATCTACACCCTTACTTGTTAAATCTGACCCGCCTCATGCTTCATGCCTCATGCCAAGCTTAGTTCAAGCTCTTTGACAAGTCCACTTGCCAATGTCTCATTCTTAGAGCCTATTTCCATTAGGCATTCAAAGCTCTAGGAACTGAAAGGAGCTTAGACAATCTAGGTGGGCCAAACATTCCTTTCTATTGAGCTTCATTATAATTAGTGAAGGGTCGTAAGACTAAAACTTTGTGGCACTAGCTATTTTTGACACCTAGTCAGCCATTTTGAATAGTCATCTCTTTGACTATCTTCTCCAATTAAAGCTCCTACAATACTCTTAATAGCTGAGCCGAGTAAGCTATGCGGGCATTAAGCCTAATATTAAATCTGACATTTTCCATGAACTAAGACCTTGAATATTATTAAAACGTGGCATTTTTGTGAAATATCACCCTTCTAATCCAATGTCCAGGCCCTCCAACTTTGCATTTGCGCAAAACAGGTGTTGGTGGCTAGGAAGGTAGGAAGCCAAGGCAAAGGGCCAAAAACAATGGAAACTAGTTGCGGCTTCCAGTTTTGGAGCTCCTAGGGTCTAATGGAAATGCACTTTTACCTAGATAGTATCATTCCAATATGCTCAATAATGTTTTGTCTACTATTCTTTCAGTCAAGGCTACTATCAATACATCTATTATTGTTTATCCAATGAATTCTTGAAATAGTGAACTCTCAATAGCGAATCCAAAATTTAGGGGCATTGTGAAGGTGATGAGCAACACAACAAGATTCCAAGATTGGAAAACTAGAAGAAGATTCAATATATCTTCATAGTAGAAATAAGTATTTTTTTGTGTACAATAATATTTTCTTGGAAGATGAATATGAAAATATCATCTATCATTTTGTAGATTATCAATACTCAAGTTACTTCAATTAATAAGTCTTGCAATAATTACACTAGTTCATACTAATTTTGGATTTTGCAAATTCATTTGCAAGACAAACTTATATGGTAGTTTGTAGTATTTAAGTAAAAATCCATATAATGTGGTCGACCTCATTTTTTATATTATCACAAAGAATGTAATTTTCATCAATTTACTTCTACCTTTATCCGTGGACTTTCAATTTTTTAGAACATGACATTGCAAAATAGCCAAATGTGGTTCTTACTATAGACTTTCAACTCTACATCTAAAATAGACATGTCCAAAGGATGCACTTTTGTCAAATATCACAATCTTGATGTCCAAATGAGATTTTTAAATATACAAATGAAACATGACATTGATGGGAACTTCAAGAGAAACTCAACTTGAAGTTCTTTTGTAATTTTTCAAAATTGGAATAATGTGCTATAAATTTTCAAAATTAACATTATCAAATTCCTATACATGATAATAGATTGCCCTTTTTATGGGTGATTGCATGAAACACCTATATTGTCTGGTTGCGTTTTTTTTGGGACCACTATAACTTTTGCTATAACTTTTGATTTATAGGTTCAATGCCAAAACCAAAAAACGCTTCCTAGATGTCCTCATTGTTATTGTATCCTTTATTTTTCAGAAATTAAAAAAAATCAATTTATATTTAAAATTCAATTTTGTTAATTTGTCACACTTTGACGTTTTAGGGTTTTTAGTACTATTGAGCAGTTTAAATTAATGATTTTCAGTTGAAATTTCTATGGTATATTCCCCTAGTAGGTAGACATATTTTTGCCAAAGATCATTTAAAAATACATTATTTTATATCCTCCACAGTTGTGCGAATAGGCCTCCCTTGCGTGCGCACTTGTGAACAATAGAAATGGTTTTGACTTCATTTTTTTGGTCAAATCCCATCACCAAGAAGTCCTCCCAAATGGCTAATTTTTAGTTTTGTTCAAAAAAAACCCTCTATTTTCTACAAATAAAAATGTCGAAGGATGTATTTTCCTCTTCGCTAGAATAGTCTGCAGAATTGTCCCAAAAAATACATCCTTCGACATTTTAATTTGTAGAAAATAGAAAAAAAAAATTTGAACAAAACTAAAAATTAGCCATTTGGGAGGACTTCTTGGTGATGGGATTTGACCAAAAAAATGAAGTCAAAACCATTTCTATTGTTCACAAGTGCGCACGCAAGGGAGGCCTATTTGCACAACTGTGGAGGATATAAAATAATGTTTTTTTAAATGACCTTTGGCAAAAATATGTCTACCTACTAGGGGAATATACCATAGAAATTTCAACTGAAAATCATTAATTTATACCGCTCAATAGTACTAAAAACCCTAAAACGTCAAAGTGTGACAAATTAACAAAATTGAATTTTAAATATAAATTGATTTTTTTTAATTTCTGAAAAATAAAGGATACAATTACAATGAGGACATCTAGGAAGCGTTTTTTTTTGGTTTTGGCATTGAACCTATAAATCAAAAGTTATAGCAAAAGTTATAGCGGTCCCAAAAAACCCGCAACCAGACAATACATGTGTTTCGTGCAATTACCCTTATACATATAGTAAAATCTACAATTGGCAACAAAAATCATATCTATTGATGACCAAAACATTTTTCACTAGACCTCCAAATCCTAGGGAAAAAAGTGTGAGATTCCCTTGGGACAATTTGGGGGGGCTTTCAATTTAAATTTGTATAAAATTGTTGGGCCAATGACTCTTGAGGCTATTCTCCATTTTAGAAAATTCCAAACAAGCTTTAGAGTTAAGGAATATACCCTCCAATTGTGAAACTACAAAAAATAGAACAATGTTGAAATGGTCAGCAACAACTTATATTACTAGTATAATTGAATTGAATTGCCTTCAAATGATTTTTGTTTACTAGCATATTGTAGTGCATCAAGACTTTGATGTAGGACTTTGAAAAAATAGACTTTAAGTCGTAAAATGACAACCTCAGTGGCCTTTCACTAAGATAGCTAGCTTTTGAAATTATATTTTTGTTGAATCTTGTTGCCAATTGAAAAAGGATTCAAAATTCTCTTAGCATGTATTTTTGGGACATTATGCTAAGAATGCTACGAATTTTCACCTAGTGTTGATTATTAGTATATCTAAAATTGAGCATAAATTTTCATGTCCAAGAAGTGCACATTTTGGACAAGGATTTAAATGGGTCAATCATAGAAACAAGGTTGAAATAGGTCTACCTACCATAAGGTATCTACACCTAATTGAGTTTGCATATGCAACTAAATATTGTTTTTATTATTCAATTGCCTTATTCTTTGCACACTTTGGGTTCTACTAGGCTAATTTCAATTTTTAACCTTTCCCATAGAATGACCAATAACTCTAATTTAATATAATGTAAAGGTAGAGAATGATCTTTTCTAAATTTAAAGAAGGATTTACATCACATGGAATACTAAGATTCTTAGTTCATCAAAATTTTGACACATGCACTATAAATTTAGACTTGGTTGCAATCTAGAAAGGATAATGTACTACTAATCTTTTGTACTATTGCAAACTAGACTTTTGTTTATTTAAGATATCTAATTCGTCTAAAATTGATAGATTAGAATGTTTTAGGCACTTTGGACTTCTAATGGCAAAACACTGCATTGGTAAGTACCGAGGGTTGCTATTATGTGAGCATAGGAATGTGAGCCCATGAGCTTAGAATACTACACACCTATGTTATAGGTGTATATACTACAGAAATCGTCTGTGATTATAGGGTATATATATTACAAATACCCATATTATAGGTGTTTATGATACATACACCTTCTAGAGTGTGTGGTATCTATATTATGAGTCCAAAGTGACAACTATCACACCATCTTATTGCCCTTTCCACCTACTCCAACCAAAAGTCAAGGTTGATTGCTTTGTTTGCCTTGCCCTAAATTGTGAAAATTTTACCAAAGATTACAATAACACTTGAACTTTAAACTCAATCTTCATAAAAATGATATTCCTACATAGTCCTTAGAAAACTCTCTCTTCAAAAAATTACATGAAGTTGAATAAAAAAACTCAAAAGTATAAGCCTATCCAAATTCCATTTTATCCCCCAAAGAGACGCTGGTCCTTTACTAGTGAAAAAAGAGCATCAGGTCAATCATTTCAATAGTTTGTAACACTAAAGGGACCACAATGAGTGAGAAATAAAGGACCCTTATAGTTCAAAAATGTCATCACTTCAACCTTGGATAAAAATTAAAAATAAATTCTTGATAGGACATTTACACATGTTTGCAAAAGTCAAGTCACTTGTCCAACAAATATTTTCACTGTTTTTCATTTATACATGCTCATGTGTGAAGCTATTCTATAGAAATATTTTTAGACTCCATTTTGTCTAGCATGACCTCGTGGCATGGTCATGTGTCATGGTAGTATGCCATGTGATATAATATTTTTTGGAAAGACATTTTTATTGACTCCTACAACACCTTTTCCTAAGTTCACTAGGGTAGCTTTGCATGTCAGCTGCCTTCAAAACTCATTATGAAAATTGTCTCCCTTACATGTAGGCTAAATTTTAGGAATGCTATATTAAACAAATCCACCTCTCATTGTACTCACTCAAAAATGAATAACGTAGACTACTTTAAAGCGACCTTTTAAGCCTACCTACCTCATCAATGACAATAATAGATATTTTGAGGAACCTGTAGTCAATTCTAGATAGGGGACGCGTTTAGAACATGGTCACTTTAAGAGTAGACTACCTTAAGTATAAACAACCCCCGCAATGAGTTCGTTCACAATGCAAGTGAGGTGTTACAACTTACTTTACTTTGCAAACACCGTGATGCGGCCAAACCAAGGCTACTACACCAAATTCCATCAAAACTCTAAAGTTAAGCGCCTTTGGGCAAGAACCATATTGGAATGGGTGACCTTCTGAGAAGTCCCGGTGTTGCATCCATTTTCTAAAAATTTCAAGGCACTTGCGGCCCTGACTCAGTGGCTTTGGCCTTCGCACACCATTGTGTTGGTCATGAGTTTAAACCCGGGCGTTGGCAGGGTGCTTACTACTATAGTCCACCCAACTATGGTATGTGGCAGGGTGTGCAATAACTGCCTTGTCATATAGGGACCAAAAAATTTCTCAAAAAAAGGAACACGTCGGTTCTTTATTATAGTAAGGGTATGCCTCCTAATTAACCGAGGCATCAAGGATGGAATTCGCCATCTAAATCCATAAGGCTTAGAAGTTGAGCCATTCTCAATAATTCTTCCATTCACGTCGGTCTTTCATACCGGAGTTACCCTTCTTCTTCTTCTTCAAACATAAGGGTTTTTTTTTTCATTTTTTATGAAGTGCCAAAGTGGCAATATAAAATGTTATGGTGGTGCTCCAAATTTCAACATTCATCCACGTATTGGATAGAAAACATCACATTAGCACATATCACATGGCCATAACTTTGTTTTCATCCACAATCTAGCGATTTCATCCAAGATTTTTCTTTAATCCATAAACGACGCCACGGCCAATTTATGATCGATGAATGAGAGAGAATCCTTGTGTGTAGGACAAAACTGCAATTATTCATCCTCGGAATTTTGTGTGGAAAGGGGAGATCATGAATAGTAGTTTGACCTCCAATGAGCACTTCTAGTTTTCTCAAAGTAAATGATGTCATATAGTGCCAAAAGGGATGATTTCCACAGTCACTAGCCCGGTGTTCAAGGGTTAATTCAAAGTTTTTTGGCAAAAAACTTCAAGTTTTGTTGCCATTTTTTAACTAAATTTTTTTTTGGGGGTGCAATCTGGCACTAGAAAGAACAAAAAAAAACCCTGCCAAACACCACTCCGTCATGATGTCTTCCCTTTCCCCCAACAACTGCCGCTGGCTGTCCCGAATCAAATCTGTTTTAATAGTTCGCCCCACCTTTCCGTTCAGTGGCGCCAGGCTTGCTGCTGTGCCGCTGTGTTGGTGCATCTTGTCACTTCAGTTCCAAGCTGTCATTCTCCGCTTCCTTTCTCTTCCTTTCCTGCAAATCAAAAGGCCATGCCAGAGGAGCAGCCGAGTGAGCTCTGCTCATCATTCTGGCGCATGTAAGTGACGAGTACTACTCTGTCATGAGGAATGTTGCAATCAGTCAGAAGCTCAGGCTGCTCATGCCACCACCATGTTCGGGCTGCCTGCTGGAAAACTGAGGAAAGGCGCAGGGAAACAGCTCAGGCAGTCCTGCTTAGAGCATTCCCACCAGTAAGCTTACACGCGCTGGGTCCCTCGCTCTTCAAACTAGATGAAAAGGGCTACGGGCCCTTCCTAAGATTCTCTTGAACACTCAATCCTCGCGTGTCAAGAATTGACCCTTGAAATCACTATTCATCCTAAGTTTAGGTGCTTTATCCTCTATGCTACTTGATGAGTGGTCTTTTGACTATTTATGGGCCGTGTTTGGTGAGCAACTGTGAGGGACTAGGAAATTGAGGGCCCTTCAAAATTAGATGGAAAATCTGAGCGTGTCAAGTTGGGAGGGTACTAGTGGCCATGTTCTTACAAAGCTTAACTTACCTTACTTCAAGTTGTGGAAAGCCAAGCCAGCCAGCAGGTACACAACCGGACCCTCCCTTCAACATGTTTTAGGAGGTAGGCAATCTATTAGAAGCTTACGACCTATTTCCAACCACTTAAGCATTTCAACATAGCTGCTGACTAGGTTTGGTGGGGGATATTTTTCCTCCTTGTGGGGAAATAGATTTTAGACAGATTTGAAAATTTTCTTTGATTTTTTTAGCCTAAGAACAAAATTATGGTGAATTTTTTTGGTTCAGATTTTGTGAAACCTATTCTTATCATGTAGGTAAGCCTAATTTTGACCATAGGCTTGTCAAGAAATCAATTGGAAATCAACGGCTCACAATACATCATAACTGAGTGGTTTCACATGTCCACTTGATCGGAAATGCAACAGCCTATGTTGTAGAAATGGGGGGGTTGATTGAGAATGGGTTGCTTACTCTAACCACCCTGATTAGCAATGTGAATATCTTGGGGCCAATTCCGAGAGGGGCACATATTTTTCAAAGGTGTGCGCTTGTATTACAAGTCAAACCCAAGTGGAATTATAATTTTCTCATTAAAATTGTAATTTCTGTGAATTTTTGAAGTGGTCTGTCTTGAAATTACAAAACAACCCATATGTGGGAGTCATAAACGCCTCCTATTAACAACCTATAACCACCCTTCAATGTATCTATTAGCACTTAAGTATTGACCATTGAAGGATTGACTCGTTATCCTTTGTGGCATTAATGGTCTTTTTTTCAGTTAGAAAAGTGAATGAGTTGGTGGCAGAGATGGGGCCGAAAGTAACTTGGCGGAAATAGAAAGGTGGCGGGAATAGGCAGGTTTACCTTAAGGTAGACAACAATATTTTGTTTTTGTTTCCATTTATTTTAGGTAGTGCAGAAAGTGATCATCAGTGAAGTGATGAAGCTATTTACATCCATGGAAAAGGATGAAACATGCAATTTATGGATGAAAAAGTGTACATTCATTTAAAATAGTGTAAATTCATTTAAAGCAGAGTGATAAAGTCCCAAGATTTGATATCATTTTTTCAATTTCATCCATTGAAAAGGAAGAATATATCACCAAATATTTCCTTTAACAAAATTTGTATTGTTTTTCAACAAAAATTGCTCAACCCCCCCAGTAGACAAGCCTACTATTACCCTGATTAGCAATTTGAATATCTTGGGGCCAACTCAAAGAAATGCACATATTTTTCAAAGGTGCGCACTTGTATTACAAATCCAATCCAAGTGGACTTACAATTTTCCAATTGAAATTGTAATTTCTATGAATTTTTGAAGTGGTTTGCCCTAAAATACAAAATAATTCGTAGAGCAAAGTCACAAACATCCTTTAAACAACCTATAACAGGTCTCCCATATATTCAGTGGTACTTGAGTGCTCACCATTAAAGGATTAACACCTGGACCCTTGTTGACATCAATAGTTAGTGCTTTTGTTAGAAAATGAACGGATTTGGGCTAGTTTTTTGGGACAAAATTGGGGGAGAAAGTACAATGACGGAATTGGCCAACAAAATAAAAATAAACTAGTCTACCTTAATTGCTAAAGCTTTGTTATTATATGGATTTTAAAGGTTGATTTGTGCCCTAATTCAAAAGCCCCCCTAGTTGCTTTACTTTGTGTTAATTGTATACATTTCAAACTTTCAAATATACTCTATTAGTACGTAGTGGTTAAAAAAATGGCACAAATAGAGTCTTCTATTTTATTCCATTTTGTGAAGACGAGTTTGGGGTTACTTTATGTACCCCTACATGTCCAAATGATCAAAAGTGCATTGACTTATCCTGTTATTGACAAATCAATATTAGTATCACCGATTTTTTTTTGTGATAATGAGTACAAAATAGTAGTTTCTTTGCGCGTTAGCTTCAATAAATATATTCAAATTTGGTTAGATTATGTATTTTGTCATCACCACTTTGTTGAAAATTAAAAGCCTTTAGAGAAAATATCGTTAGAGCCAAGAAAAGACCTTTGTATCTAGCAATGTGATTGTCTCTATGAGTTCAAACAATCTCTAATACAATAAAAGGCGGACTCTCTAATGTATGTCTTGTTTAATCCTGTGCACTCCAAAATTCCATATTAGAGATGATGAAGAGACTACTTCAAAATAAATTAAGTTTAACCCAGAAAACTTGTCATTCATCCCTTAAATGTTTGAATCATTAATAAAAATCACCTTCTTTAATGACTACTAGTGTAGCCTTGTGCCGTTGCCACAACCAAAACAAAAGTAAAAGTCATTTTAAAAACCAAAAATAACTTAAAAATCCATAACTTCTCCACCGTAGGTCCAAACACCACAAAACAAAGCCCGTGCACCCCTCCTCCCCGAGGGCCTTCCAACGGTGCCAAGAACGTGATCAATTGACAAGTGGTTCAAAAGATACATAATTTAGCATAATTTAATAATTTTTAAGAACAAAAAATAACTCAAAAATCCATAACTTTCCCACCGTCGGTCCAACCGCCACAAAACCAAGCCCGTGCACCCCTCCTCGCTGAGGGCTTTCCGACGGTACCAAGCACGCCCTTGGGGGACACACGGTCCAGAAGATCTCAATGTGACAAACAAAACAAACAAACAAACAAACAAACAAACAAACAAACAAACGCCCTGTCTTAAGGTATGGATTTTGATGGACAAAAGCACATATCATTACAAAGATATATAGTCGAGCCACCCATAACCAACCAAATAAGCAACTGTGGACATGATGTGGAGTACTTGAAGGTGAAGGAAAAATTCTTGCAGGTGCAGAGACAAAAATGATGGAGATTGCCCAAATTTTGGTAATTTTACCGCCTGAAGTCCATTTACAATGAATTTAGCAAGGCAAAAGTTGCGTTGGACCCATGTCCAATATATAGAGTCTTGGAAAACTACTCATAGAGTGAATAACTCATCTTCAGTGAGTTACAAAAAATGAGGCCATGTGTCATGGCTCTTAGGTACACCTGTAGTACTTTAGCCAATATTAATCGCAAAACAACAACAAAAATGACCCTCAATATTTGCTGCACTTAACCCCTAAAGGCCTAAAGTCCCCTTGAGGGACACTTGAGATTTTGGGCAGGCTCCTGTGACTTGAAATTTTGAGCTGATTTTTTGAAACTTTTTTTGAAGATAGGGAATCACATTAGCTTTCTAAAAATATATAATTTTTTAAAATTGGTGCTCGGGAGCAAAAGTTTTGCCATCTGAAGTCAAAAAAATAGTTTGCCGGGCCAAAAAAAAAACACAATTTTTTTTTTTTTAATTTTTAATTTTTTCCTCGAAGATTATGTTTTTTTCTACATTTGAAGCTTTGTTTCATTCTATTTGGACTTAAAATGAGAAAGTTATAGACAATCTTGTTTTTCGGGCAATCTAAGCGTCTTCTTCAAAAAAACCACTTATAAAATTCATTTTTGAATGCAATTTTCAAAAAAATTCAATTTCTTTTTTTTGACAAGGTTAAGTTTGTTTGCAAGAACAATCCCACCTTTGGAATTATGGTTTTTTAATTCCCTCTAAGAGCTATTGAAGATTCAGTGTTTTGTTCAATTTTGAACCTACTTCTACTTAACAATTTTTTTATATGTGAAAATCAAGTTTTGACATTCTGAAATTTTTTTCCCTGACTCTCAACTCAAATTTTCAATATAAAAAAATTTAACTTTATTGTATGTTGTGCTAGAAAAATTCCACAAATGGCGGTCAAAGTCATCTGAAATTGCAATCCAAAGTTCAAAAAAACTTATTTTTCCAACTTCAAATGCTAATATCTTCTAATCCGTACGGTCAAACTTCATGAAATTTTTACCCCATGATTTGAGACAAGTGAAGTACAAGATCCTACGGTTAGATTCTAAAAATAAATAAATAAATTGGTTTAGGAAGTGATCGCAGCAGAAATGGCAGTTTTTAGTGGTTTTGGAGCCAGAAAATGCCTTGGGCCTTTAGGGATTAAGCCACCCTGTTGACTAGCCATGGGGTGCTAGTTAGTTTTGGGTGGATCTACTTTAGCCTTCAAAAATATTTAGAATTTCAAGAATGATCTAAGATGTTAAAATGCATCTTAAGGCAATGAGAACCAACAAAACCTAACATACAAAAGGAGAGAAAAGGAAAAAAAGAAGAAAGGAAAAATTAAGAAAAAGAAGAAGAAGGAAAACGAATGAGGGATGGTTTATGCATTAAAGTAAATCAATCTATGAGGCAAAAGGTCCATTATAGACACCCACTGCAGAGAATGACTCATTAAATGTCTTGAATCAATCTAAAACAATTTTTTTCCAATAAATGAGACTTGCGCTATATTAGGTTGAATTAGTGGCCACAATCGATGTATTGGAATGATTAGTGATTATAATAGGGACTTCCACCTTTTGAGTGTAAATTCATCACAAGAAGTGACCTTTTTAGGCCTACATGTTGTGACCATATTTAAAAACATTGTGACTCCTACTTTAGGTGAGTAAGATGACTATTATGGATACACTTTTGGTTGATTTTGGGGTAGTCTAGGGACTCTTTTGGTTCAATTGGGCATCACACTTCAAAAATTCATATCAAATTCATACTTTGTCAAAATAAAATAAAATTTCAAATGCTCTCCTTGTTTCTCACATTTCTCTTTATATGGAAAAAAATTTAAATTTTTTCAACAATGCCAACCAGTCCTTTTTTTGGCACCATTTCAAAATAAATGTCTACTTTTTGCCAAATAAAAGTAATCTTTTTCCACCAGAAATTTTCCATTTTTATTAAAAACATGGATGAAGTCGCCCAATGTGGATGGAAAAGTGCTTGAAAACTGTTTTTCGGTCCAAACGATGGATGAATGAAAAAATACAATGCTTCACCAAATTTTAAGTGATTGTTGCCATCCTGGCATTTTCTCAGAAATTAAAAAAATTAAATTAAAAAAATGATGCCAACAGGGCAAGCCAGTCCTTCTGCCTGTCATAGGCTGGCTTCCCTTCTTCCTTCATCAGTAACCGGCTAGTCGGTTAAAAGAGCCAGGGGGAGGACAGTAGGGCATGAGTGTTGCCAACGGTCTTGAAGGTGCCCCTGCCAAAGCAACCGAAACATTCAGCTTATAAGTTACTCCGCCGCTTCCACTGGCGCTATCACTACGCACAGCCTTCCCATTCCCTTCGCTTCCACAGCTCATCGCGTGTACGTGCTCCAGCTTCCTCGAGCCTTGATCCTGTTCGGAGGTGTACATTGTCTGCCTGCACTCTGTTTTGGCTTGTGGATCTTCAGCTGGTGGTTGCGGATTAGCTTTGTGACGAACTCTTCCATTCGAGGTGAGCTAATTTCCAGTTCAGCTTCCGAGCTTCTGTGCTGCAGGACAGTCAATGGGTTGTGTGCCTGAGAGAACTAAGAATGGCTTTTAGTAATGTGTGGGCAATGCAATGCTGAAGTCTTTCCTGCATTGTGTCGCCGAAGTGTCAAATGTTTTAGATTGGGCTCCTTCTTTCCTTGCTTTTCAATGTTGTGTTTGTTCTGTTCTGTTCCGTTTTTCTTGAGCTGGGAACGGTGAACAAAGCAGAGAAGTACTTCGTGGGTTTCAGATCTAGAGTCTTGAAATAAGCTCCGCTGTAATCTTGCATATTCATTTATGGATTTCGTTGTTGCTGTATATGGCAGGTCTTGTTGAGTTCAAGATCTCAGCGGTACTCGAATTTGCGGTGGTGTATTTCTCGCAGAAGGTTCAAGTATTAGTAATGGCGACTACTTTGTCAGCTGTGAGGAGAGCCGCCTTCGTTGCGGTCGTGGTGGTTGCCGCCATGGGCTCCACCGTCGTGGCACAGGCTCCCGCTCCGGAGCCCGTCTCGGTGGCTGCATCTTCCGCGGTTCCGTCCATTGTGGTGGCCTCTTTTGTTTCCCTCCTCAGCTTCGTGGTTGGAAAGATGATGTAACCAGATGAACTTCCTGGATGTTATGGCATGGGAGGTGGAGAAGATATTTGGGAGGCCTTGGGGTTACTGTTTTAGGACGGTTGAGTTGGCCATGGCTTGGAAATTAGAGGTTGAGGTTTTGATCACAGATTTCAAGGTAGAGAATGATGCATTGATTACAGATATCAAGGTAAGGTAGAGGAAGAAGGTCATGTCCAGGTGATGAGCCATGCCTGTGGACTGCGAATGGATTTATTTGCCTGTGTGGGGCAGCTAACATGAATGTTAGACGCTTAGGCTGCTCTAGCGAAGCGCCATAAACTGTAGCGGACTTCTTGTCACCTAAGGCCATGTAGTTTTTAGTTTTGTATTGTGCTGATTAAGGCACACAAGTGCAAGTGTAAATAATCGGAATTGTTGGATTTTTCCCCTCATTTGAACGCTGCATTCAGCGCCGACTTTACTCCTATTTGTCTCTGTTCTTATTTGACACTCGCTACACACATGAAAGCATGGTCCGCAGCACCCATTTTTGCTGGTTTTGTCCCCTATAGTTGCAACTTTAAGAGGCTTTGAAATGCTTAGGACGATTGATTCCATGTGTTACAGTATGTACAACCTTCTTTCAAGAAACACCAAGAGAGATTGAATGGGAAGAAATTTCATTGGAAACGAGGATTAACTGTTTAATTTGGTTGCTTTCTCGAAGAAGTCAATTGAGACACCATGTATCAACAGAGCCCCTTGAAACTTGTCCCTATTAGAGACTTTGCAAACGGTGCATGTCTCAGCACTTGGGACAGAGAGACGTTAAGAAACGCAAGTGTTCGTTATTGAAACAGACTCTTTTTGGTCCGTTAGATATGATCGTTTCACCTCGTTGTAGAACAATATCAGTAAAAACATTTGCCCAAATTCGTTTTCTTAAGTGACAAGAGAAATTGCCTCTGCGGATGGAATACGGAATACTGACACACGGGCGGGAAAAGCCAGCAATACGCCCATGAGTACTCTCCTCCTTTCACAATCTTTTCAGAAGGTGTCAGACGATTGTCGTAATCAACTACAGCAATGACAGGTTGCTTTTTCAAACATCAAAGTGGCAAATCTAAAATCTCATCTCCATAACCAACCTTTGTCTCTGACATTGTCGGGCTTACAAAACCGAATTCCAGATAAAATGCTTATTACAGTAATAAAAGTGTTCCACATGGTGTCCACACAAAATTCGCTTGTGAGCAGCGACAACTATATACAAGGGAGAGTTTCAATTACTAGAAACAATATCATTGGCAAGAAGAAAAAGTACTACAAACTACATCACATGGACAAAAGTAGCTACCCTTGGTGCCTCATTTTGGAGGGTGACTCTATGACACGGACTTGTATCCAGTAACCAATATCCAGTAGCCAGTATCATTGACCATTTGATAAACAAAAAACTTACCTCAAACTAGATTTCAGCAAGCGACACTGTTATACACCGTTCTAAACCACAGCCAGCTGAAGATATCTCTGGATCCCGGTATTATTTAAAGCACCCACAGCCCAACGCTACTACTACAATTGAAAGGTGGGAATAATTATCACACCAGAAGTGATCCTGAACAAAAACATGACATATAATAGCTCATGAAAATGTACAGTACAGTCATAAACTCAATACGGGCCTATAGTTACAAATCTTCATCACCTGCATGTTCTAAAAGATAGTTGGCAGCTAGTTGCTCGTTCTTATCACACGCAAGGAATGCTTCAATTACAAGAGCTCGGTTGAATCCCATTGCCTCCAACTGGTCAAGCAACAGACACCTCTGTTAATCCCCAGTTGCCGTATGCTTATTGCCTCTACGCAAAGCAGATGAAGAAACTCAAATGTACTTTTCACTACTCTCCAAATCTGAATTATCAGATATTGAACATACGATTGCATTTATGGTTCAAGTTCCAAACTACACTAAGCAGTATGGTCACCTTATTAGATTTCCAAATATAGATTTAAGTTTGTATGGAAACCATATGATTGTAAACTATTCCCACTTTGTAAAAGATTTTAATCCTTTGAAGGTAATGTGTAATTAATTATGGATTCCTTTCAGGGTTTGACCTCAAAAATCATAGTACCTTCACTTTGAACACAAAATAACTGAAAATTTCAGCAACCAATAATTTCAAGTAGGAAAGATACTATTTCTTTAAAATTACAAATTAAAACTACAATTGCACATAAAAGTGTTGTTTGGTTTTCTGCAATGGGATGGGACGTCCAAGGTGAAGGAAGACAGGCAGTAGGGTTTACCCGTTCAATGGATTCTCGTTCTTCAGGGGTGACATTGACTGACTGTGGATATGCTCCTGCCAGCTGCCCCATAGCGTCCCTAAAATTTCCCCACCATACATACACGCTATGAGATCCAGTATTCACTGCTCTATTCAGGAAAGATTTCACTACCACGTTCTGATGGCAGTAGCCTGGCTCTCTCAATGTACATCAAAAGTAGAAGAATGTCTAAGACAACCGCAAATCACACAATTTGTTTCACAAAACAAGAGTACACTGATGGTGACACGTGGAAAGATTGCAAAGCTTGATCATGCTTTTACCAATGGCGTAGCAACCCCCAAATGGAAAACAGAAGGCAAAAGAAGAGGGGCGACTACCGTATCTAAGAAAATAAATTAGAATTCCAAACGAATGTTTCAAGGAATGCGCTCACCCTTCAGCATCTTCAGGGCCAGCTTCGTTGATGAGACGTAGAAACTCAGCCTGGTTTTCATTAATGAGTCGCAGAAGGGCCGGATTTTGCTTCCCCAGCTCTTGCAGCATAGGCTGCCGAATTTCGTCGATAAATTACAGGAGGAAATTAGTATACAAAACAAGAGAATAAACGAGTAACATATTTGTGGAACAGAGAAATCTGACAAATTACCAAAGCACAAGTAAATGCTCAAGGTCAAATAGATAGAGAGTCATATGTATTAAAATGCAATAAAGGTTGAGCCTACCTGCAAAATCTGAGGGTTGGCTTGAACCATAGTCCTCAATGCTTGAAACTGCAGTCACAGAAAAGTAAATAATCACAGCGCAGAATTGGAGTCAGCAATCGTAACAGTTGACACTTCATGGGAAGTTAAATCATTCATCCAGTTCCAAATACAAGGTGTATTTTACTTTTAAAATGATACGTGTCACAAAAGCCACCTCAATATAACTCCATATCATTCGAATATGGCGCGTGCCTCTAAAGTCTTGACGATGCAGCTCTGCAGGCAAAAAAGAAAAGGTCTTCAAAAGTCTAAATGGGAGTTATTAGAAACGAACCTGTGGGTTGTTTCGCAGAAAGTCCAACGCTCCTAATCCAGCACCTCCCCCACCTACACCTGGCATACCCTGAACAAGATAACCAGTCGTTTTACAGCATGTCTGTGCATTGCTCATCCAGTACATTGATAGATTTCGCTAAAGAGGGCCCACTTTAGACTACACAGATCGAAGCAAAAAAGATTAAAATTTGAACATCATGTCTACCCAAAGTGAGACAACAAGCTTTCAAATAATTCATTCCATTCGTGACAACTTGTGATACATTTGAGTTAACAAGTGTCCAATCCATCTCAATCAGGTAGCTTAAAACCTTGTTATCTCCAATATTTTTAGGATACCATATAGAAGCCATGTAAACATTATCTCTTCATGCTCATTCTTGTTACTTGCACTAGCGTCAAAACAAGGTAAAATGAATAAATTTTTTTGCACCAATCAAGGTGTAAGGATAACCTGTAATTTCAAGCTTGTTGCTTCAACCTCAGCAATCTATAGTGGCCCTAAATAATTCATGAGATTGATCACTATAAACTTCCAGAAAACTCTTGAACTATCTGGTCCTCGGACAAATCTCAACTGGATTTGAATGTATTGGATTGCTAGAATTATCACCACAAACATATTGAGGCTGAGGAAAGCCAAATTACGTAACTGGCCAGAAAATGTACCTGAGGGAACAAGTCCAACGGTGCAGCGTTTGGTCCAGCAGGAGCAGCTGGAGCTGCAGGAGCAGGGATTGCAGGGACCGCAGCAGCAGGTGCTACAGCGGCAGGAGGACGGGCTACGGGAGCTGGGACTTCAGCAGCTTCAGGAATACCCTGCCAATAGCCAAATTCACGATACCACATGACATAAGCACATTGGCAGACTTATGTGCATCAAGGTGTACTATTTTATCGTGATCCAAACATGCAATTGATACACTCTTAACCCCTACGTGCGAAAATGGCCAAAAGTGACCGCTGCACTAGGAGCTGAAACAATCATTTTCAATTTTAAGGAAGGTAACAAAATGTACCAATCGAAAGTAGATATCAATCCCTACAATTTTTTAACAATAGAAATATTGTTTAAAAGTTACTACAATTGACTGTTAACTTCCGAAGTGAATTTTCTATTACTATCTTGCGCACTTTTTATTCTTGAAAATGGAGCCATGCAGAAAGAGAATCTCAGAATATAACGCCCTTTCAAAATTAGATATGAACCGGCACTTGAGAATCCTAAGAGTCTGTTTCATATTCGATGAAAGAGAGGATGTTGTTCGTATTCCAAAGTCACTACGTGAGGAGATGCTTACAGAGTAAAGATACTCCACAGCTCTCTCAGGGTTATTGAAAGCAGCTCGCAATGCACGTAACACAGTGTCACGATCCCAGGTGCCTCCACCCATGTCAATAATTTGTTGCACTGTTTGCTCTAGAGCCGAACCTGCAACGAGATTTGACGCCGCCTGATCATAGCCATCTCCCGTACCTCTGCACAAAGAGAGTTATCACTCAATAAAACAGCGCCTGTGGCAGGAACTGCATAATAAATGAATACAGACACAATTGAACTCAATTTCACCTCAACAATCTGATTTGAGGAGAGTTTCTAACAAGATTCAATGACTTCAAAACTTATCAAAACATTCAAATTGTCACAAAGATAATAATTAAGATAGATGTGACAGAACTAAGAAACCTATTGACTTTTCCTAATTTCTTAGGCATTGACCTAGATCACTTTCTCTGGTACTCATTCTCAAGCATGTAAAGGATACTCACGCCGGAGCTGATACAACAGGGGAAGCTGCTGGTGGGGCTGGTGCGACCACTGCTGGCGCTCTGATTTACATGACCAATATTAGAAATTCACGTGAATGTGAACTCATTTAATACCATCATAATTTCTGTCACTGATGAAAATTAGTATGAAGGCTTGATAACTGTTAGCAGTTAACCGAGAAAATAAGCTTCCGCATGGCAAGTCTATGAACAGATTTTAACGACTGAAAAATATGCCCTCCTTACACCACGGTTCCTGGGAAACAGAATATTTTCGTTCTCACAAATCGTTCTCAATAGCCAGAGACTGATTTTTCTGTATTTGTAGACTCTGCTCTTATAAGCTGTTAAGTACACATTCAAAGATTGAAAAACCTTAATTTTTTTGAAAATAATTACTGAATTAGATAACAGAGAACTAGAAAATTTCCGGTTTCACGGTAAAACTGCCAAAACCCACTCACGCAGAATCAGTGCACATCACTAGCAATCAACTCACTCTAAGTTGCGTGGCAGATGCTTACGGAGCTGGAGCTGCAGGTGATGTAGGTGCAGGTGCTGGTGCTGGTGCTGGCGCTGGAGCAGGAATTGGAGCGGGTGGTGCAGCAGGTGAGGACGCCACTGCAGGAGTCTGCACCCAATGAAAGCAAATCTTATTTATCAACGTGAATAGTAGGCCTCGACAACATTCCTCCAAATTTAATCCTCCAATTTTTAATCGAAATGTGCACTTGAGCAGCAGAGTAGACAGTACCTGAACAGATGCTGCTGACGATGAAGCAGGTGCACCAGCTGCTGCTTTGGTCTATCCAAAAAGTATAGCGCGTTAGTTGCAATACGTAAGACTCTTGAGTGGTAATGGCACGGCACCTTTCGAGAACAGTGCGAACTAGAGTCATTCAGAGCAAAATTCATACCAAATCAGAGCAAACCAACCAGAATGATCGCTCTAACAATGGCTCCTTGGCTTGAGGAGTTTTCACTTATTCCAATTGAGAGCAGCTTTGATGTCAAATTTGAAAAACAAGATGTCAACGATTCAATTTTTATGCCAATTCGAACAGTGCTCAAGGGTTTCCTAAAATGTTATGTACACCTACAAGACATATTATTCTATCTACAGAAGACGAGTCCAAAGAGTACATCGTATTCAGATGCTAGCAGATAAATAAGTCCTCGTGAAGCCCTCATATACCGCATACCTTTGTCAGCATGACAACCAGAAAGCCATTCTCGGCCACTTTGTTGTCAGCCATGGTAGTCTCATCCTTGAGCACTTTCCCTTGATGGATCAGAAGCTGTTGGGCACAAGGAAACGCCTCCTTTCCTTGTGACTCTTCAATCTTAGTTTTCACCGAACTAACCTGCACACAACCAACAGCAACACTCGTTCAGCCCAACCAAATAAACGCAGGCTATAGCGCAACACTAATAAATCAGTCTTACTATTCTTTAGAAAAATCAACCACCACGACAAGATCGAAAGTATGAATCACTGGGGTGGAGTGCTGCTCAGCGAATGTATCATAGGTATACAATTCAGGGGCTGGTTTTCCACTGAGCAGCACTCCTCCTAACTACAGAGACAAAAGATAGAAAAAAATAAAATAACATGAGGTAAGACACCCGAAAACGCAAGGCACATAAATATACAACTGGATTACATATTCATCGGGTATACACCTCCTTAATCAATATGTACCTATTGTTTTAAAACCAATTCTAGGAGCTCTACCAATAAACTTCGAAACTCCATAACTTTTGACATACAGTATCCAAATATCGCACTCTTTGGTGCGTTGAAATCCTCTTTCATTCGCCCCCATAAAAACATTAAAAATTGATAAGTCCCATAACACGAACTATGCTCAACAGCGATGGTAGCAATTTTGCGCATCCCTACCTGAACACTCAAGCCCCAGAAATTCATTCCTGGGTAGTCATCATGATCATCATCAAAACTATCAATCCTGGCAACTAACCTAGATGCCCAATAACATCTGATTAGTCTAAACCGTAAAAACCTATTCATACCGCATTAGCAACCCCCAAATGTCTAGGATTTTCTGTCGGTGGACCCATCGCGGTCATAGTACTCCAATTCCGATGAAGAATTTCTTAACAAGAATCTAACAATCCAACAACTTACAATTGCGACTCCTAATCGAAACAGCAAAAGAACCCCAAAACCGCAAATTATACCACCAAAGTGAAGTATCAAACAAGCAAAGTATTTACACCCATTCCACGAGACACAACATATAAGTTACATACTCATGCCAGCATCATCAAACATAAACCTCTCCCTCCCCAATGCTAAAACAAACAAACAATCCGTGGAGAGATCCCGACGAGTCTATACCAGCTCGTCCTCTGCCACTTGCAGATCGAAGTGGTTGCCCTTGAGCGTCTTCACCGAGATCTTCATGGTGGGGGAGTCAGAAGCGAAATGTCGATGAACCCACAACGGGGAAGCCTTGAGAATGGATCCCCGAGTGCTTGCAAGTGCGAAATTGGGAATGGAGAAGGGGACTTGCGGGGACTTGGGCTTCAAGGTGGTCAGTTGTGCGGAGAAGCCCTAAAGGGAAGGGAAGCAAGCTTGCGATGCAGGACATGGGAAGGGACGGAAGCACGGAGGCAGGGCGGTGTGCCTTTGGGAGACCTGCCCGTTTTGGGACTCGGGCAGTCAAGTCCGACCAAGTTGCCTGCGTTGTTTTCCTGCCCGGGATCAGCTGCCCGGGGGGACGGGGGGACTGGGTCTGCTTGGGATTTGGTGCCTGGTTCGCCGTTATTTTCATTTGTCACAACTCACAAGAAGGTTTCATGGAAAGGGGTGAATGGTGGCGAAGCAACTTCTAAAATGTCCGCTGGGCTAGGATTTCGGTTTCGAGCAACTTTCCAGTCAAATGTGGTAAGGTAGGTATCCCAAAACCGCCACTAATTGCTACTGTGCCTAATTACTACTATTAGACTGTTCAAATTCTTATATATTCTTATTGGCAAGGGAAAGGAGGTTCCAACGCACCAAAGAACGCGACATTTGGATACCGTATGCAAAAGTTTTGAAGGAACAAAGTTTGGTTCTAAAAGCATTTCTTTCACAGAGGTACATAACTGGTTTTGGAGATGTACACACACTGAAGATGGCGCTTTAAGTTCAATGGCACATTTGGGATGCCTACCTTATGAATTTAGTGTAGGGCAATGCCCGACGTAAACTACCGCAGGAAGTTGGTGAAGAGTTGGGATGAGATTTCAATTTGGATGTAAAATCCGTAATGCCCGATTACGGGGACAAACCCGCAAAATCGGGCATTACGGTGCAGAACCTGACCTGTAAATGAATGGTAGTTCTCCTGTGAGTGGTTTACATCGAGGGAATCCAGACTTTAAGGTAGGCTGTTTGTTTTGTTTGTTACGTTGAGATTTCCTAGATCGTACGTTTTCCAATGGCGTGCTTGGTACCATCAACAAATCCTCGGTGAAGAAGGGTGCACAGGCTTTGTTTCGTGGCGTTCCAACTCATTGTGTGAAAGTTATTGAATCTTGAACTTTTTATGAATTAAAAAATAAGAAAATTATTTTTTATTTTTATTTTGGTTGTAGCAACGCCACATGGCACACTAGTATTTAGTGATAACTTAGAAATATGGAAGGCAACGCATTCCTGATCACTTCCCCATTCTTTCCGTGCATGAAGAGATGAATAGTGATCAATTATGGTGTGGTTCTCAACGCAGTTGTGGCACATTGTGATTGGATATAAGACTCTTAAAATTGCAACCAATCCTTGGTGGATTTTGCAACTAGCACTCGGTTGGAAATTGGAAGGTCTATATGACTAGTACGGGTCAAACATAATCTTTAGCTAAAAAATTCATAGTAATTGTGTTTTGAGATATAAAAGTCTAGAAAATTGTGGAAACCTTCCGAATTCTATTTTTGCACATGGAAAAATTTTCCTACTAAAGAACCGTACCTTGCATATATAGATAATTGCTTAAGTGGTCAGAAATGGGTTGCTTCCCCTATCCCCTTCTGGAATGGATGAAATTGCAAAATTGTTGTAAAATCTCTAGAGGGTATTGTTTGGTTTGGATGAATGTATCCACATCTGGATGACTAAATGAGTCATCATTCATCACTACAAGAGAAAGGGGTGTTTTAAGTTAGTTTTTAAGTATAGTCCTAAACACATGATTTTAAGTAATGACCTTTAAGGAGATTTTTATCAAAATTTGACTTAAAAACATGTGTTTTTAAGTCAAATTTTGCTAAAAATCTCCTTAAAGGTCATTACTTAAAATCATGTGTCTAGGACTATACTTAAAAACTAACTTAAAACATCCCTTTCTCTTGTAGTGCATGCTTTTCATTTTTCATTCATGCTAACCTCTAAAGCCCCAAAAATCCTTTTAGAAGATTCTTGAAGGTTTGGGTAGGTGCCTATGATCTCAATTATTGGTAAGATTTTTTTAAACTTTTTTTCAAAATAGGAAAAATGATTAGCTTTTGAGAATATGATTTTTTTATTTCAATTCGTGCTCGGGAGCAAACGTTATGTCACTATGAGGTAACTACACCTAAAATTGACCGTTTAAGCAATTCACTTGATTTCAGAATGGTTCTCATTATTATATTGGAATTTTTTGTGGGGTCTTGTTGGTAGTCTAAAGGGGATTCTACATTCTTTGCAAATGCATTTTTTGGACACCATATGAATAAACTATAAATATTCAAAGTGCTGAAAATAGATGATTTTAAAACCGACCCTAGACTCTCATGAATAGTGGGTGTACATTTGAGGCAAGAATTTTTAGAAAGGGGTCAAAATTGGGTGTAGTTACCTTAAGCCCTAAATAGATAAGGGTGGGATCCAAAACAAAAACACAAAAAATTGAAATAACTTTTTTTAAGATTTATTTCTTATAGATTATATTTTTGTTTATTTTTGAATCAAATGGAAAGATTTGATTCATTCCATTTGGATAAGTAATGTGAATTTTATGAAACTTCTTGTTTAGTGGACAATCTTAACAAATTCTTGAGAAAATAATGTATTAGATACATTTTTTTAACTCAATTTTAACAATTTTTCTAAATAAAAAGTTGTACATGGTTTAGTTTGTTTCTTAGAACAATTACACGGTTGAGATTAGTATATTTCAATTCTATTGTAAAGCTATAAACAATTTATTTTTTGCTTCTATCTCATATCCACTTTGACTTAACAATTTTTTAAAGAACAAAATTCCAAAGGGGAGCACGAATTTTTTTTTCCAAACTCTCAATTCAATTCTTCACCATAAAAAAATTTAATTCATAATCTATAATAGATAGAAATTTTAAATTAAGAGGATTCAAAGCTTTATAATCTAGTCAAGTTAGGAACAAAAAAAGTTCTTTTTCTTCACTTTAATTGCTTATATCTTGTGATCAATATAGTCAAAGTTTTTAAAATTTCTTCCATACATTTTCATACTAGTTCACTACAAGATCCTACGATTAAATATGCAAAAGAAAAAAATGTTTAAAATTTTTATTGTTTTGCATTGAAAACATCACTATTGAGTGTTTCTAATGAAAAAATAATTTTGGAACTTTAAGGGTTTATGGATGTAAAGCGCTTCAAGATCTATACTAGAAATGAGGTTGTTTGTTTTGTTATGTTGAGATCTTTTGAACCGTGAGTCTTTTGGTCGTATTCATGGTACCTTTGGAAAACTCTCTATAAAAAGGGATGCACTGACATATTGCAAAATCCCTTATTATGATTGCATCAACTTTTCTAAAAAAGATGCTTAATCTATGAATCACCCTTCTAGTATATTTGGACCATTTCTTGCTGCTTATTCTTGATGTGAATTTTAGCCATAAAAGTGGCATTTCTTGAATTTGAGTCCAACTAATGAAATGAATTTTATCCATTGCACTTTTTACTCCGATTGAAAATTTTGAAAAAATCTTAAATTTCAATATTTTATAGCAATATAAATTGTAGGCCTATAACCATGGTTTGTTGATTTTCTAATTATAGAATAATACAATAACTTTTGTTTATACCATAATGCTCTACACTATATTATACATCTATAGTGAAAAGTTTCAGATTTTTTGAGTTTATTTTGTATTTTATATGAATTTTCTTCATTTTTTTATAAAAAATTTACTATTATTGCAAATTTTTCCAAAAAAGGTTTGAAATTTTTACAACTTCTAGCAAACATGTAATTTCACCTTTGAAAAATAAATATAAATTTTTTCATTCATATCTAATTGAAAAATGGAAGCAAACAGAGTAATGGGCAATGATGCTAGAATTCAACGATCATTGGTCTGTCCTTACAATTTTGTGTATCTCTAACTTACCTACAACCTAGATGCATAATAAAGTAGAAGTACCCAAAATTAACAACAATCGTTTTGTGACACCTAGAAAAAGCCCTAAAGCAAGGCGCAAGTGAACCCAAAGTTGACAAGTGAGTTTACATGAATGTATCCCAGTGATGGGGGCAGTTTTTGTGTTGGCCAATAAGACAAGCATGATACAAGCTTACGGTCTATTGCTATTGGGTGTTTCCGTGCCCACTTTTGTGTTAGTCTACTATTCATAGTAGGTGAATCTAGGCAATACTTTTCAAAACTTCGTATTATATTCATACAAGCTTGAAAAAATACAAAAGTAATTTTGTTGGTTTCTAAAACCATTTCCTAGCAAGAGCACATCATTATTTTTTGTCTCTACCTTCCGGATCTGCAGATCTTGAATAGGAGTGCTTCTACCTAACCCTTGGACGACACGGCAGACGTTTTGAGGCCGATGAATGACAAGAGAATCTCCTCTGTAGGATAGAAGTGTAACTATTCATCCTCCAAATTTTGTGGGGAAAGGGAGGATAATCTACAATAGTTTGACTTCCAGTGAGTGCTTTTGCATTATTTTAATCCAACAATCCACGCGGTGACAAAACAGATGATTTCCACGGTTATGAGCCCGTCGTTTAAGGGTTAATGGCCACAATGGCTTAATTGATGTGAGCCATTATGTAAATTAGTGTGGAAGGTTGAGAAAATAGTGTCGGCGACCCTAAGGGTGTCGCGAGGAACTGAAGGAGCGAGACGAAGCAGGTCGGTGGCTATGGCGATGGCTATTCCAAAGCGTGTGCTGTCAGTCGTCGCCTCTTGACCTTCTCCATTCTTCGGCTTCCCCTTTCCCCCTGCTCTCCAATTCCAATGCCATTCGCCACTCCAATTAGATGAGTTTCTGCACCGGCATTTTTGGTGGCATGTCGTGCGAGATCTGGAGCCGATCGGAGCTCCAGCTGCTGCTCATCACCTCGTTCGATGAGAGGAGAACCACCTGGATCGTGCAATTCAAGCAGTGTGCTTTCGATTGCTGTGTGCTGCGTGCACGTCCCGATTGCACATTTGGAGGGCAATAATGTTAGATACAGTACGAGGAATTCGACTGCTCGGGGACAGTGTCCAGGTTCGTGCTCTCTTTTTTTTCTCGCTGGATTTAGGGTTAGGAATTTTAGACGTTTTTGATGCACTGAATCCTTTTGTGTATATATGAGCTCGATCTGGTCAAGAATCTTGTGGAACATTCTTTGGTGCAAAAATCTTTTGGTCAATGCGCATTCTTTCTGAGATTCAGATCGGTTAGATTTGGCTATGGCATTTTCTTGGTAGGAGGGTTTGGATGCGGTAGTAATTTCGTCGCGATCACGTGACCAAATTTTTTTCCTCACAAAATTTCAATTATCTTGGATTGGCAGGGATGATTGTATTAAGAGTGCTGACGGAAATCGATGCAATTAATCTTAACAGAGGAATTACTACGAATCGACTGCTTTCAAGCGATGTTCTCTGAAGCTTACAAAGAAGCGCGTTTAATCTGGTAACGTCTTTTCCTATATTGACTCGATATTTGTATAGAAATTTTGTGTTTTGTCCATTACGCAGCCTTAAACAGGGGTAGGGTAGTTGTCCCATTTCATCTGGTTCCTTAAATTGCACATGTAAAATTTCACTCGATGTCATTCTAATTGCTTAATTCAAACCAATCATAACTGGCATATGCTCCATTCTTTGAGTTCACGCATTTGCGGGGTCTTAGGTTGTGCAGTATTTATTCTTCCTTCATCTGATTATATTTCGAGCACCTGGTCGTTCGCAGAAGATTGAGTGCCCCTTTCCACAAATTCTCATGCGGTGACGAAGGATGGAACTTGTCGAAACCCCAGACGTCAAGCCCAGCCATGCGGCGGTCTTCGCGTCACTTTTGGAACCCGGCAATGGCGATCCAGGGTACATCGCCATGCGCCGACTGCTCCTATACAGAAAAGGCTTGGCTAACAAGCTGGTTCGCCAAAAGTGGGAACTCAACGGGAAGGGGTACGTTGCATTTCATGAGTACATGCGCCACCTGAAAACGCTTCAGAGCGCGCAAAGCTCTCAACCAGCAAGCCCAACCAGCACACAGGGGGCTTTGGAAAGTGGGCCTTGGGCAGCTTACGAACGAGGAAGCTGGAGCTCCAGTCGAAGTATGGCAATGAGCGAGTCTGGAGCTCAAGAGATTCCCTCGGAGCCCGGTTACTCCTTTGTGGGCATGCATTGCGTTTTCGACGATTGCAAAGCATCAGTGAATATTGTGAAGTTCGGGCATATGAGTTCCGAGCTTTTGGCATTTGGTGCTTCCAACGGTCTGATAACCCTGTGCAGTGTGGCCCATCCTCCGCAAATCCTTCACCGAATGACGGGGCATACGAAAGAGGTGACAGATCTTGACTGGTCAGCGAATAACCAGTATTTGAGTTCCTCCTCGTTAGATAAAAGCGTCCTAGTGTGGGATGTGAAGAAAGGTGAGTGTCTTCGGGTGATTTATGGAACAGCTCCCCAGCTTTCCATTCGATTCCATCCTGTAAACAACAACATTCTTCTGGTAGGGAACGGGAACAAAGAGATATCGGCGTTCAACTTCAGCACGGGGCGCATCATTCACAAGCTAGCGCTGGACAGCAACGTCACAGCTCTGGATGTAGACCATTCGGGTCACATTCTATTTGCTGGAGATGCAAGGGGCACGGTGCACTGTGTCACCATCAAGATGCATCGTGGCAACTTCGTCATGAGGAGTTCACATCGAATCAGCTTGAAAGGGCTGCACAAATCGGCCACTACCACGATTCAGTTTCGGACGTTCTCCCGGTTGGCCGCCGGGCCCGTGTTGTTGGCTGCCACGCAAGATGGGCTGCTGCGATTTTTCACTGTGGCTCTTCAAATAGAAGGTTATCTGTCTCTGAAATTCTCTCTGCAGCTTCCACCGAGGGCCCGGAACATCCGAGCGTCGTTCTGTCCGCTACTCTCTCTGCAGAAAGGGGAGTTCATAGTCTCTGGACATGAAGATTCCAATGTGTATTTTTACGACTTCACACGTCCCAGGCATCCTTGTGTGAACAAACTCCAGGGACATGCTGTGCCTGTCGTTGGGGTGGCGTGGAATCATGGGGAAAATTTATTAGCGTCCTCTGACTGTGAGGGCCTGGTTATCGTGTGGAAACGAGCCAAGACCGCTACCAGGTAGCGTCACCACTTCAGTTCACAAGATCTATCATTTTCAGCTCCATACTGGGCCTGCAAACGGAAGGCGTGTCATTGATGCTATGAATGCAATTTGAGGAGCTCCTGTAATTTTACATTCTTTAGATGTTTGATGTTTTCATTTCAATGAAATGCTCAGTTGCTGTTAGAGATTGACTCACTCCTAGTGACTAAGTTTATGTAGTAGCCTTAACCCTGTAACGTCGCTGCGGATACTAAGTGTCCGATAAATGCGATAAATGACAGAGAATCCTTCTATATAACACAGGCGGAAGTGCAGATGTTCATTTTTGGAATTTGTGTGAGGTTTTGCATGTAGTTTGACCTCCAATGAATGCTCTTGAGTTTTTTTAAAGCAAATGATTTACACAGTACCAAAAGGATGATTTCCATGGTGATGAGACTGGCGTTCCAGGGTTATTAGGAGAGGTGATTAAAGTATTAGTGAGGGTTTTCAAAATGAATTCAGGTCTATCTTTGAACTGTATTCAATTTGCAACCGATTTTTTTTCCCAATTCCACCGGCTAACTTTGAACTAACCGCCGGTTTTTTCCGAACACTGCTCCATACATTATGTGCAAAAATGTTACGGCAAACATGCCAAATACAAATGTATGCAAACGAAGCATATAAGCTCATCATTGGGAATCTTGGGAAGGTACATACACCCTATCGCATCTCTTACCCGAATCTCTAGTCTCCAGATATATATTGATTTCTACTGGTATACTGATTTCTACCGATTTCTCAACATCAGTCTCGCATTGCGTTGCTGAATAGATGCAAAAGTGAGTTGGAAATCTCTCAAAGTGCGTGGAAATCTATCAATTTCTTAGATGAGAAAATTCCCTATAGATCTAATAGATCAAATTATGAGGAATGATGCTCAGAGTCGGATGCTAATTCGAAACTTGATTGGAGTCATCAGGTTAGATTTACACAAGCACAGGCAAAGTATTCTCTCTGAATGCCAAAGTTCGCTTAAGTCACGCAATAGTTAACCCTTGAACGACGCGGAGGACGTTTGGCGTCCAATGAATGACAAGAGAATCTCCTGTGTAGGACAGAAGTGTAACTATTCATCCTCCAAATTTTGTGGGGAAAGGGAGGATAATCTACAGTAGCTTGACTTCCAATGAGTGCTTTTGCATTATTTTAATCCAACAATCCACCCGGTGACAAAACAGATGATTTCCACGGTTATGAGCCCGTCGTTTAAGGGTTAATTCAATATTTTCCTGGCAGTTTCTCTCAGCAATAATGAGTACATGAGACACATGTCCATTGATAAATCAATAAAATTGAGTACAAGCCACAAAGTTGTCACGCAATGTTGACAGACAAATTATCCAACAAGTTCTGCCAAATAAGCCACCTCCGCTGTACGCACCTGCGAGGCAGCTAAAACATTCCGAGACTGAAACTGAATCCCCAACACTTCTGACTACGTAGCTAACATAACCTCACGATTTCTACGATTTCTACACACTACTGGTACCTAACAATAACAATTAGGAAATCCATAAGATATTCATAGTCTTTAAAACTGAACAGCAAATGTATTAAAATGCACTTGACTTTGCCAATGCGTTGAAAGAAAAATCAATTCATTCCAGTAATTGCTACTGCATGCAGTGACCAAAATGACGAGGGTGGGTATCTCTACTTCAGTCCCAACTTCGATCAAAAACACTGACATGGTAGTCTCTCAACAGTCAAGAGTCAACTCATTTTTTCATTTCCCTGCTTCCACCTTGTGTCCAAAATTTTCTTACCGAAGTAGCGCCGCTCGACACCCCATATGTCCAATTTTGGACATCGCACAGGTTCTTCCCTCCCAAGGTAGGGACTCCCAACATCTCCTGCGACTGACTGATGGATTCAACTCGAGGGGAACCAGTGGCACAATGAAAACCCAGGGTCACTTGATCTTTGAATCTTCTTCGCAGCAGGCCCACCTGCAAATTGGCGAAAAGCAACCATACTTTCCACTAGCCAAGAGCTACGCCAATATGCCAGTCAATACACCAGTGAGCAAATTCATGTGCTAAGTTACCTCTTTCTGGAACAACTGTACACTCCATCCAGAAAACAAGAGCTCAAGAGCTCAAATCACAGAAGGAGGTTCTCGTCCACGAATTAGCAAGCCAACTTGAGAAGGAGGCATCTTCTGGTTGCAATGAGATCGGACTTGAAAATGTTCTTCTTTAAAAGTGTAGAACTGAGCTTGCCCGCGAGAATAAGGACCGACAATCCTTCATCCAGTGACGTGAATTTCCAGCCCTGGAAATGGCCGCAAATGGCTCCACCAGGACTCGTCCGTCCCTCACGAGTTCGGTGGAAGTAACCGGGACTTCCCGGACGGACGAGCCCGTTTCGTTCCGCATTGAAAAGCATTATAGAAAGATGGAGGCTTCGTAATGTGGTATCCACTCCGACCAGTCATTGCATCCACAACTAATGGCAGCGGCCCATTGCTCCCAAGCTGCTGCACTTCCCTGCAACCATGCTCAACACCGGACAATGGGCTCGACAAC
Source organism: Pseudisothecium myosuroides (assembly GCA_951799445.1). Taxonomy (NCBI): domain Eukaryota; kingdom Viridiplantae; phylum Streptophyta; class Bryopsida; order Hypnales; family Lembophyllaceae; genus Pseudisothecium; species Pseudisothecium myosuroides. The sequence goes on along the minus strand of OX637287.1, from coordinate 16,971,785 downwards.
GAAAGCTCAAACGGGTCGTCCACTTTGAGAACGGGATTGGCTTTTCGTCGTTGCACTGTCTGCGTATGCCAGCTACTATCCAGAGCATGTCTCAACGGGATCAAGCTGCTATTATGGGGTCTGGCCTGAGAGTGCGCTTCCGAAGGAGCTGCTGTCGACAACAGGTCCTTGAGCGTTTCCTTGGAGGAGCCCGTCTTATCGTCCAGTCCTGTGAAATGTTGGTCGAAGCGGAAGGAGCCTCCCTCCATGTACTGAATGTGCCGGCTGGGCAATGTCGTGCTAAGCAGTGAGCGGATGGCCAAGTGTGGGGGTGACGAGTGCCGGGACGACACCAAGCATTGCCGCTGGATTTCCAAAGCCTCCTCCAGAGCCTCGTCGGTGGTAATGATGTTAAGCTCGAGAGAGTCCAGCAGACGGCTCAGATCCACCCCGCTCGTCCAATTTTCGGGCTCCTTCCAGTTGCAAAGCTTGAGACGGCCGCGGTGAACGGTGCCGCCCCACACGATGCCAATGGGGCGCGGCTTCTCGCCCGCGGCCTCGTCCCCGATGACCATGATCAAGCTCCCGCTGTCGCCCTCGGACTCGAAGTCTCGGCTGTCGTCGCTCACAATGAGGAAGTCGATCAGGAAGCAATGCCCTTTGTCGTTGTTGTATTCCACGGAGTAGGCCATGATGCTACCTTTGGTCACCCCGGAGCTTCGTCCCACTTTAATCACGTGCTTGCCGATCAAGTGGTCCAGGGGCGCCTGCAAGTCCACCGGCATCACCTCCCCGACCTCGCCCACGCCTTTGACGAACGGCGTCACGAAGTTGCGGACGTCGAAGTTGCTGTCGAAGGGGACGAAGGCGCCGTCGGCGCGAACGAACGTCTCCGGGTTCATGCTCGCGAATACGCCGTACCAGAGATCCTCCCGGATGAAGGTGGTGGTGCGCTCCACGGCACCGAGGTAGAGCCCAGGGCCCATGTGCGGGGGCAGCGGGTGGAAGAGCTTCTGCACGGGATGGTCCAGATCCACGGCTACATGCCGGTTGGTCAAAAACCCGACCTGGCTGAGCCCCGTGCGGCTGCTCACAATGGCACCGAGCGTGCCGTAAAGCTCATAACACGCCACTTGGGAGCCTGACCCGATGGTCGCGTCGCGGCCTTGGAGACCTTCCACGAGCTCCGTGTAGACAGGCTCGGGTTGCTTCTGCGAGCCCAAGTGCGAAAACTCCACAACGTCCACGTCGCACCAGACGCCGCCCGGGCCCTCGAGGAGCTGCGGAAGCTCCTGATTCTCGTGGAGCCAGTGTCGGTGCACCTTGCGCGCCACGAAGACGATGATGGCGGGGATGTTGGTTTGCAAGCCCCCGCGCAGGCGGAACCCCAGCGCCGTGCCGAGGCTGTAGCAACGGAGGTTCTTGCTGTGGAAGGCGCGGATGGTCAGAAGGTCGAGAAGCGTGGCGGCTTGATGCCCCTGGGGGCGACAGCCGGGACACGACATCTCCTTCTGCCGGCGATTGAAGTAAGACGCCCGTTCGTCCGCCAGGTCATTCAGGACGAGCGGGGTGCGCCACCCGAACTGGCCCGCATTGTTGGTAGGGCGCTCATTGTGAACGCCAGAAAACGCGCCCGACTCCTTGGTCAGATCGGACTCCTTGGTCAGATCGGACTGCTGCTGCTGCTTGGAGGTTGTTGCACGCCCACCCGACCCGTCGCCACTTGCTGCACACTCACACTTGGTGTCCATGGCTCATACTGCAACTGGGCAGAGCAGGAAGGACCAGGAATCGTGTTCGGCACGCGCTGTTGGATCTGCTCTTCATCATGAACAAATCCCCATCGCTATCTTGGTCACCAATGGCAGCTTCAAGTCGGCATCAAATGCAAATCCATAAGCCCGTACAACAGGTACATTCCAGGTTCTAAACATTCTCATTTTGAAGTAGTTACTGATTTGAAAACCGGAAAAATCAGAACCCCGCACCACAGTTGGTAACGCGTCTTCTGCGCGTTGGAAGACACACCGTAGCACAGATGATCGCGATGGTTTCAGAAAACTTTGCGCTTACGAACTTCCACTATCAACAGCGGAGTTGATCCCACAGCGGGGAATCGATCACACGGATTACGCTCCGCATGAGGATTATGTTCCAGTCGAGAAGAGCTGCATCGCAGAGTGAGGGGCTGATTTCAATTGATTGAATAGCCGCTGAAACATCGACCGTCCACTTGTGTGAGAAATCAAAGCTCTGGAAGGAATCCAAACAGACAAAGCTGAAGACCATGCGGGAAAATAAACCAACGAAATATCTTCCGAGATACTTCCACCCACAAATATAAAAATCTTAAAGAACTTAAGATATTAGCATATACCGGCTGCCCCTTATCAATGATCGACATGTAGCTATTTGACACAAGCGAGAATCTAGCAGCGAGCGTGCCACTGACCACGAAAATCTAAAAACGATCTGACTGAAGAGTCAGGCATCTGACTCGTTCCAAATGGGTACCAACCCCAAATCATGAAGCATGAATTAAATATCTCACTTCGTGACAGAGTCATCGACAGGTGCCTCACGCTAAGTTTGCATGTATCGCCAGACATGTCGATGTATAGATTTTAGTAAATACTAATGTATCGAAACTACCAATACTATTCCCCCCACCTTAGCCTTCGCAATATGCGAAGATTCTCTTTTACGGAAGAGGCAAATCTGCGCATTGGCCACACACGACATAACCCTAAATGCGCCCCTATTCAATGCTCCCTACGCACATATCGGCAGTAATCTTCGTCACCCCTTCGCTCTCCGCGCTGTCGGTGTCTCAATGGCCGACGACGATCAAACCCCAAGAACACAAACAATGCTTCCAGACGGTCAGAACAACACTCGCCCCACTCGTCGCGCTCTAAAGCTAACGACCACAGTCCACGTCCACGTCAATGTCCACGTCCGCGTCCACGTCCACGTCGACTCGCACACACACACACTCGAAATTCTAGTCGGAGCCCCAGAGCCCCTACTCACCGAACAACCACCCAAATCCAAGACTACAGCATCCAACCCCACCATCTTGACTCCCCGGACCACCTCAAGAAACAGGCAACCCACAAACGGATGCGTCCCAAATGTCTCCCAAATGTGTCCAAATGTGTCCAAATGCGCCAAATGTGTCCCAAATGTGTCCCAAATGTGCGCCACTCGGAAACGAGATGAAGCTCGCCGGCGCGTGGAGACGACGAGGAGCATCTTCGAAAGCGCAGCCGGAAAACAACAGACGAGAGAAGCTCGCAAGAGATGCGTACCTGGAAACATGAAAACTGGGCGAGGAAGACTTCAAATCGGGCCGTTGTGGTCTCGCAAAAACACCAGAAGAAGCAGCAGCGCCTGCCAAAGAAAATTGTGCGGGGGAATGGAAGAGGAGATCAGACAAGCGTTTTGTCATAGATGAATAGTGGACAGAAAATGAATTAGAACATTCATCCAAGACTTTAGCTAGTTCATTGTTCAAGTACTGTTCACCTTCTTGGAAGCGGTGACGTTTTGTATTCTGTTGTTTTTGGAATAGAGTTGTTGTTTGTGTAAGAAGATATCGATGTTTGCATTTGCTTGTTGTTTGTTTGTAATGTCGTTAGTATGCTAAGTGTGTAAGAAACAAAAGGTTATGGGCTTATATACACGCTGATTAGCGTACTCTCTTACTTCGTCTTTTCACAGTTTCTTGAGTTTTATCGAAAATGTTAGCTGCGCCATCTTTTAGAGCGGCATATTTTCAAGGCGCAGATGATTCAGCTTCTGAGATTCCTTCCTCCATAGCTCCTCTATTAGTTAGTCCACCTACATACTCTCTTCCTCCTCCTCCGACTGCATTCATTCATACTTTTCATTCTTTATCAATTTCTTGCGCATTTGGTGGTTTAGATCGTAAGTCTGGAGCCTAATTTTTTTCTCTGTTCTTCGTTGATCATTAGAGTGATTGTGATTACAGAGTGACAAGAGCAATTCGAAGTGATTCATATGCTATTCGAATTTTCCTAATCTTCTTGATTTTCTTGAAGTTACTTGACTGTATCCATCTTCATGAGCTTTCTTGATAGTCCTCATTCAGATTGTGAACGATGCAGAGACTTCGGTTTAGAATGTAGTCTATACTGTTTTCATAGTTTTAAGGAACGCATTCAACAACTTATCGTTTACTTTTCAAGATTCTTGTACACCGATTTCTCCTTCGATGAGTTGATTTTTCCATGGCAATTAGCCGTTGAGAGAGGATAGCAAGCAGTTTAAAGTGAGAGAGAATACTACAATTTCCTTGCATTCAATTCTTGATCGAGATTTCTATGGCTTCAGACCGGGACTTACACGGCATTGAACGATTTGACGGCACTGATTTTCCAGCGTGGAAGTTTCAAATCGTTAATCTTCTTAAGGCCAAGCGATTACTTCGGATTGCGGAAGGAGACGAGAAACAGCCTCACGAAGATGATGAACGAGCACTCAACGATTGGCTTGATAGAGATTCACAAGCAATCGGGATTATTATGTCTTCCATCGAACGGCGTTTGCACAAACCCCTACGTATCACCCGTACTTCTGCGGCATGCTGGGAGCGTTTGCGGGAGTTATACGACACCAAGTCTGATGCGGATGTTCACCAGCTACATGCTCGTTTCTATTTCTTGACGTTAGAAACTCAAAACAGTTTACCTGATTTTTTAGCTGAAATAGAAGAAGTAGCGGCTGAATTATCTGATGCTGATCATCCTCTCACTGATGAAGCGATGATGGCCAAACTTTTGACTAATTTGCCACCATACCTTGGTAATTTCTTACCTACCTGGGAGTTGTCACCCGAAAGAGACCGCACTTTGCGAAACTTGATTAAGCTATTGCTTTGAGAAGACAAACGGGCACGTCAAAGGGAGCTTAAAGAAGCTAGTAATTCTACTTCAGCATTCATGGCTCAGCGTTTCTCTAATTCAAGATCGCACCAAACTAGTGGGAGTTACCAGCACCCTGGAACGATGAATCAACGTCCTCATCATGGCTTTTCATCTGGGCACAACAGACCTCAATTCTCCAATGGGAGTTATCAGCCTCCTGCATCATTTTATCGACCTCCTGCACCATTTATCGACCTCCTCCTATGCAGCAGAATTTCAGCCCGAGATCAGCCCCTCCGTATCATCAATGCAGCTTGCCGTCACCCTCAACATTCTGGTACACAATTTTCAACTCCATCTAATACTTCGTTTGAGGAAAAGAAGAAGAGAGCCTTAGAGCTTTTAGAGTTAAAGAAGATCACACCCTGCAATTATTGTGGCGAATTTGGGCATTGGTACAATGAATGTCCTCACCGTAAGGGGAATCCATTTTTACCTCGATTTCCAGTCCGTGCCAGTTTTGCTGACATCATCCCGCAATATTATCCGGAAGAACATACAAGCAATAATCCATTTAGCGTAGAATATACTAGTAGCCTCGAGCCTTCCAATGATATTTCAGAATTTACAAATCCCGAGCAATCTGTCACCTCACAATTATCAGATTCTTCAGCTCTAGAAAACTTAGGTACAGTCTCATTTCCAGATCTCTCTATGCCACAATCAGATTCACATTTACCTTATGAACAATCGTTTATGGCCCTTGATCAAAATTCTCCTCAGTGCCATACAACTTCCCAATCTTGGATAGCGGATACAGGAGCGACTCGGCACATGACTGATAAAGTTTCTTGGTTCACGAGATTACAATCATTACCTGAGAATCAAAAGATATCCATCTTAGCTATTGGCGGCAAGGTGTGTTTTGCAACGGCAATTGGCGATATTAAGATCAAAATTTTCTTACCACACGACTCTATAGTACTTGCTGTTTTAAAAGATGTTCTTTATGTTCCAGGTTTGGGACAAAATTTGTTTTCTGTGACTAGAGCTGCTTTTCAACAGAACTTGCTATTTCAAGCCGATCATGCAGCATGTTCTCTTATCAAAGACAACTCAGTCATCATGACTGGGCATCTTATTCAAGGCATATACATTCTCGATATTGAGGTTGAGATTCCAGGTTCTCGTCATACTGCTCTTATTGCGGTACCTTTTCGAGATATTCCTGCATCAGCAAAATCGTGCTCATTGGTCACTTGGCATCGAAGACTTGGTCATTTACATTATGATATGATCCAAAAGATGGTGCATACAGGATCGGTTATTGGCCTTCACATTACTCCTGGGAATGATTCAAATCATCTATACTCGGGATGTATTCTCGGCAAAAGTTCACGTATGTCATTTCCAGTTAATATCAATCGCCATCGTGAAGACACCTCTGGAGTTATGTTTCACAGCGACATTTGTGGACCTATGGGAGAAATATCTTACGGAGGAGCACTTTACTGTATTTTGTTCAAAGATGATCATTCTTCTTATAGATTTGCTTTTTGCATCAAGCAAAAATCTGAGGCACTCAACTGTTTTAAAAGATTTTTTCAAGAAGTATTGCGAATTACTCACCATCGGATACAAGTTTTGAGGACTGATAATGGTGGTGAATACGTCAGCAAGACTTTTCAAGACTATCTTTTGTCAGAAAATATTCACCATGAGCTTACTGTTCCATATACTCCTCAGCAGAATAGTGTGGCAGAACGGGATCATAGGACAATCATGGAGATGGTCAGAAGTTGCATTCATGACCAACATTTGCCTATTAAATTTTGGGGAGAAGCAGTTCAATACTCGATTTATACGCTCAATCGTACTGGTTCCAGATTACTTCATCCTTTAACTCCATTTGAGATATTTACAGGTTTGAACCCTCAGTTGCTCATATGCGAGGCTTTGGAACAGTCTTTTATTTCCACATACCTAGTGATATCAGGACTAAATTACAACCGAAGGCTTCCAAAGGATTGTTTCTCGGTTATTCTGAAACATCTAAAGCTTACAGGGTGTGGGACTTGAGCAAGCATCGAGTTATAATCTCCAGGGACATCATCTGTGATGAGTTCGCTTCCATAATTACGAAACCTATCCGTTCATCTTACTATATCGAAGGTCACAACCCACTGGTTCCTGCTTATCGACATATCAATGTACCGGATATGCCTGCAGTAAGTCAAAATACCGAATTGGTAGAACCTGATATCAACAATCACAGTCAAGCTGAGCTGCCTCCGATACAAATCAGCGTCCCAGATTCTCCTCGGGATTCTCAACCAATTGCAGTCTCACCACCTCCTTCCAGACCTCAAAGATCAAGAAGACCTCCAGAGCGATATTCTCCAACACAGTATGCTTATTCGAGCTTGGTTGTCAATTTGCCATCAATACCAGTTTCTTTTGATGAGGCGATAATATCTCCTCATGCGCAGCAATGGATCAAAGCCATGAAAGACGAACTTGAATCTCTTCAGAGCCACCGAACCTGGATCTTACAGCCTTTACCAGCAGGGAGAAAAGCTATAAAATGTAAGTGGGTTTTCTCATACAAATCTAAAGCAGATGGATCACTTGAGCGATTTAAGGCACGCCTTGTGGCAAAAGGATGCTCTCAGAAACCTGGCTTAGATTTTTCCAACACCTTTTTTCCTGTTATAAGGTATGATACCATTCGCACGTTATTGGCAGTTGTAGCTTTCAAAGACTATGACATCACACAGTTCGATATTACGACGGCATTCTTATATGGCAAATTAATGGAAGAAATTTACATGTTACAACCTGAGGGATTCATCGACGGAAGTCAACCATTATGGGTATGTCGTTTGCTTAAATCGATATACGGTTTACGGCAAGCAAGCAGAGTCTGGAACAGGTGCTTCGACACTTTTCTAACTGGAGAATCTTTGCAAGCTTGTCCTGATGACAAATGCCTATATTTTTCAAAGGAGCCGTCTCCCCTTCTACTTGCCATTTTTGTAGACGATGGCTTGATTTGTTCCAAGTCTTCCGAACGTATCCAAACAATCTTGACGTCAATGAAGGGAATTTTAAAGTGAAGACTGAAGATCTAGAGGTTTATGTTGGCATTCACATACTCCGTAACCGTAAGCAACGTCAAGTTCATATTCATCAAACTCTCTACATCGAATCCAAGCTTCACAAATATAATATGCTTGATTCAGCACCATGCGTGATTCCGGCTGATTCTACGGTTTACCTTACCGAAACTTCATCGATAACTGACGATCGACTTGATAAACAGTATCCTTACAAAGAAGTACACAGTAGCCTTGGCTTTGCCAGTCATACCACTCGACCGGACATCACGTTTGCTACGTCAAATGTAGGCCGCTTTCAATCAAACCCGTCGTCTCAACATTGTTCTACAGCGAACAAAATTCTCAAGTACTTGCGGGGCTCAGTTGAATATGGGATTACTTACGGAGGTATGCCATATTTAACTACTTCTGGACTTTCAATAGTCCAGAAGTAAAGAGGCGGTGAAATCCCCTGATGTTTTTCTATGGATCTGGAGATCTCCTGAAATAGGAACGCTTTGCATGCATCCAATTCAGCACCCACAAGTATGTCGGGGAGTGCTTCATGTGCTTGGAAATGAAAGAAATCGTGTAGTTGTAACATAGCGGATCCGTGGTAGAGTTCACATGATTGTATTGGGAGATCTGTGGACCGGGTTTCCGTAGTTTAGGCATCCAATTTACAGCACAACTGAAGTCTCAGAACCTATCGAGAGATCCCCCGGTGACCACCAGTTGTTGCAAACATGGCCCCCATCCCATATTAATCCCTCAGTGAGCGCTGATCTTCACATAATTCTATCGGGAGATCCCCTGACGGGGGTGTAGAATATGAGTCGGCTTCACTGACAATCTTGGTGTCGAAGCGGGGTACAATTTGATTTTTGTGCTAAAGTGCAAGTGATATCCGAGTTCATCAAGAATGATTCACAATAAGGCACGAGGGGGGCGATTCTTTCAAAGATATATGGTATCCCGAGAGTTCAAAGGAAGTACACACAAGTGGATTTGAAATTCAAACATCAGTTGACAATTACCAAATGAGCAATTGCTCTTGGGAATAAGGAGTCCGGTTCTAGGATTCACCGGGAGATCTCCCGACGGACTGCTAACATAGTGGAGCTAAGGTAGTCAGGATATGACGAAGTGACAGGGGCATATCACAGTAACTTACTCACAGTGACATTTGAAGAACTGTAGACCACTGAGTCACAGGTGCTCAGACGTTCAACGTACATCTGAAGATGTATAACGGCTAAGTAAACATAATATTCCATCCGAAATAATGACAGTAGTTTCAGTTTGTGAAAGAACATCAAGGTTCTTTCACTGCAAAAAATAGTAAAATTCGTACTTAGTTGAATGTCCGCTATATAATTGTGAAGATGCAAAACCTAGAAGACTAGAATTCCAACAGTGTAACTGTGAGAGAAAAGAAATGCATTATTCAGACTCATTTGAGTGCATGTGTGACCCGAGCAATGTATTCTGTTCCGGACACAAACATAAACCACTTCCATTTCAGGAGACGAGAGGAAGAAAGAGATCCCGCGCTTCTGCTATCAAGTCGTTGCCCCCGTGCCGCACGCAAAGAATAGAAATCATAAACATATTAATATATTCATACAGATTTATTTTACATATACAAGTCACAAAAAGCAGCTCTGAAAAACTAATCGAAGAACAGTCCTACTGACTCAACGGACTGTACTTCGAAACCCCCACTTGCGGTTGCGCTTACTGGATGTGGAATGCGTCGTGCGATATCACGATGGCAGTCGCGCCCCGCAGAATGCATCGTGACATCTCACGATTGCCGCGACGACCGACACAGTGCGTCGGGAGTTCCCACAATGGCAGTAGCGACCCCGGACTAGGCACTCAATCATGGGTCCACCACGTTTGCCCGATTCAAATTCACTAAGGCAGCCTCCCTACTCTTCTGAGGAATCGTCTGTGATTTTTGATCCACTCTCCTGGACCAATTCGCATACACTGCAGCACCCGCGTCCACCCAGGTGGGGGGACTTTTTTCAACGACCTATTTACCGTACCAGCAATTCCGATAAAGCAATTCCAGACTCGTTTCGGAGTTATCGGGTCGCCAGTACTGAAGCAAGAACTTCCCGTTATTCACATCTCCTTCCACTCTGCATACAGTAGACAATGCTCTTCCCTGCCAAACAGCACATGATTCCGGGACTTCCGGTTTGACAAGTACCCAACAGCCTGGTCGTATGTCTAGCCATGGATTAAAGCTTTCCCTTGGCGCTTCATTTGCAGGGCCGCAGTAAGGCTCCGGCTCCTCTTCTTCCTCCGGAATCACGTCCATGGGATTCACCGTCGATCCTGGGCGAGGGACTCCATTACGCGCCACCCTCCAATCGTGTTGTGGCCAGAAGCCTTCCACCAACTCCGGAGGACACTCGGGTAATGGTTCCTTCAGCTCATCGAGAACACACTTCCAGTAATCCACGTATGGACCGAACGCAGTTGCAAATCCTTCGCATCTAGAAATACCGTATTGCCAGTACTGAATGTATTTCTCGAGTCCTACCAGCATGAAACCCTTGTTCAAGGTAGCTTTCCGCGCCGCTTTCCTTGCCTTCTCTTGATTTCCATGCGGTATCGGAACCTCGCTGCCCCACATGGGCTTAAACGGAACAGGCTTAGGACAGCCGTGAGGGAGCATGGGCCGACCATTGCTGTCTGTCTTCCAAATGCGTTCAGAAGGTTTCTTCGACGGCAACCAGTTCGAATCAACTGCTGACCTTTTGAAGTTCATGACGGGGACCCCATCAGTGTCCACGTAGAACTTGAACAGGTGCATCTCCCCCAATCCAATTAATTTTTCCCCGCGATCGCATTGGTAACCCTCCACGAACGACTTGAAATCCCCCACCTCCTGTATGAACTCCGGCATAAATGACAGTTCTTGGGACTGCATGAAGGCTTTCATGAGGTCAGCAACGACAAAAGTGTTCTTGGTCTTCAGGGCCTTGGAAAGGTGGCTGAAATATGCATCGATGTCCTCGTGAGTGTGTCCGACTAGTAGAAACCCAACCTGAATTTCCTTGAAGACACCTCGTGCAGTGAGCAAGGATAAGAACGCCATCAGATATTTGTTCTTGTTATCCTTGGCAGAGTTGTCAAGCTGAAGATATAAATTTTCAGGAAGAGGGGTACTTCCAACCCGAGCTCCAGGTTCGGTGAGGGTTAGGCTGTCCATACATCTAGACTTTCCTCTAAGCAGTGCCTCGAACAATGAGTTAGCCGGCGGATATGGAAAGAGGTCGCCTGCCTCTCGAATAGGTGGACCCTCCAGCCGGCGCAACAACCTCGCCAAAGACGAAATGGTGAAGTTGGAGTCCGCCGGCCAGCAAGATGGAGCATAATGGGCGTAAGCACCGTCACCATGGCCATGAGCTACCATTCCAGTAACGCTCATCGGAAGCTGCCCCAGACCGGCCGTGGCCTTCGTTGTCACCCGGAGTCTGGGTAGAGCCGTCTTGGATGTATCCATCTTGTCGTGAATTATACATAAAATTCTTCGAGGATCTCGTTTGGATTCCTCACGCCAAGACGCATACAAACGACGGCAAGAAGCTTGGTGATTCAGATGATGAGTCCGTTGCTTCACGAACTCCACGTACTCGGGGCTTCCTTTCGGAGACTTCAGAATAAACTGCTGTAGGTCGTCGCACGTAGTACATTTTGCAAACGAACTTCCGACAAGCTTAATGGAGACGTTGTTGAAGTTCTCCCGCTTGAGTCTACTAATAGTCGACTGGCTCACGGGCGGCAGACCGTAGTCGACATTCAACTGCACATCCAGAATCGGTACGCTTAAGCATCGATACGAGCGAAGGGGAAGGAATGCAAATGACAAGCAATGCACCAGAACAGTGATCGTGATATCTCACGATCATTGATCTCGTCGGGAGATCTCACGATCAATAAAGCAGTGACAGGAGATAAGGGGCACTACCTCGTTGGCGTCTGCTCGGACTCGTTTCCAATTTCTTCCGGGAGGAAGGAATTTTAGAGTGTCCGTTCTTCCGTTCCCGATGCCGCGCATTTGGTGGGGCATTTGATCCGCATTCTCGTCAATAATGGCTTTCATAGTCCCAGCGACCTGAACAGTCCGAGCCCGCGGGCGCTTAACCCCTGTGTTTCCGTGCGTCCCTGATACGACGCCGTCGTTGTACATCTCGATGTAACTGTGGTAAGTGGACTTCGGGATGCCGTGAATTATGTGCCACGCCTTGCCACAAACATCAACTCCCTCTAGCGTGACGTATTTCCGCTTCCGCTCCCCGTACCTTTCGTGTAGTTGTCCTCCCACTCCAATCCCATATTCACGGCGCTCGTCAAACGACTTCAAGTAGTACTTCTGCCTTACTAACAGCGTGAACTCCTGGTTATAATGCTGACAACACAGACGTCTGCAGCACTTCTCCGAGCTGACTTTCCGAATCTCCTCGTCTGCCGTTTTGCGGGAGTACTGCGATTCCTTCAGTTCCAGATTGGGTTTGCGAACTATAAACCGATATGGTGCTTTCATTCTACCTCCGAGGTAAGCGAGAGGGTCGTCCATATCGGGAATGGCGGCAAAATGATCCACTGTCTCCTTCAACGAACGACCGTTGGGAAACCAGCACTCCGAAATTGGCCACCTGTCGTGAGACATTATGGCTTCGGTGTCACCCACAAAAACATCGAGGACTGTCACACCTAGGAAACCTTCACCAAGTGTCTCCTCTTGGAAATGATCCTCCGGACTCCAGCAAATGATACGACCCGAGGAAACGAGGAGTCCGTCGGCGTCCTTCCGATGCACATCAAGTCCAAACCAGGCTCCTTGACGAATATACGGACATGGATGCATCGGGGGATCCCCCGACGCTCTAACAACGTCGGCGGCTCTCCACAACACTACATTCTCTTGAACATCCTCTAATGTGTTCATACCCCTCTGACAAGGAAAGCATTTCAAATCCTGGAATTCTAATTTGACAGAATGAGGTCGCACCAGAATGTAAATCCAAGGCTCAACAGGTATGGGCACACCCAGCCACTGGCCCTGGGGACGAACCTCTTTAACGATTCCTGATCCAACTTCACCGAATCCAGGCACAAACAGCTTAACCCAATCACCATTCACAAACGCTTCACATCCACCGGTGGAATCCTGTGATTCACCCTCTACATGCGTTCCGTCCACATACGGAACTATCGCGTTAGCAGCAGACTCACAGAATGAATCCATTGTCAGAGTGAGCTTTATCGAATCCCGTGGACGAGATTAAAACGATCCGTAAAACCTGTACATCATACATTCAAGGAGTTAGGCATGTCTACAGAAGAGCGCTGCATTCATGGCATTGTAACCTCACGACATGAAGGACAGAAGCATCAACGTCTGTACAGTCGTGGGAACTCACGATCACACGGCAACGCAACATGAACAAGTGAATCTAGTTACTGTCAACAAGAAGTTTGAAAGCCCAGACGCGATAGTGCGATCTCAAGAAGGCCGTCCCAGAACCACTGGGAAGAAGCCAAGGCATCCAGGAAAACGTCGCAGAAGTTTAGAAGACATTAACCAAAGAACGTTCAGTACATCGTGGGATCCCACGACACTGTTGGCGCTTAATCACTTAAACCAGAGATCGCGGTATTCCAAGATCCTCCTAAGGGATCACATAGACCGCTACAGAAATATAAATGAAGTACTGGGTCAAACTGAATCACTCTGATGAGTCCCCGACATATTATCAATCAATCGTGGGATCCCACGAGTTCGGTATCCTGTAAAATCCGGAAGAGTGTTTGTGAACCCCCCCGAGTAGGAGAACCTGGTGCCAACCGGAAATGTGATCGTGAGATCCCACGATGCTTATACAAGATCGACGAGGAGTATGACGGTCATCGAAAAGTAAGGCACCTAGACGTACACCAGGAAGGCCACAGCCAAGGTTCAATCGATCGTGGGATCCCACGACGAAATGATAGAACATCCCTCGACTACCAGACCGCGATATCTCTATACTCGAAGACTGAGAGGTCTCGCCCACGCTCAATAAGCGGAGATCGTGGGATCCCACGATGCTTACGTATGTTGGATATATACACGTATTCTACTGTCGTAGACTAACGTATCTACAGATGATCGTGAAATTAGGTTTCCTGTCACCGGTTTCATGACATTCGACACTCTATAACTATTCTCAGTTACTGTACAAAAATTCTCTACTTTTAAAGTGGATTTTGTTGTAATTCAGACTCCTGAACCTCCATGGATACAATAAGAAACGTTCTTAGAAGTAGTTGAATTTGATGGCTGGGTTTTCCTCATGTAAGTTCGCCTAATTCCTAGCGCAACCTAATTTCACTACTTTGTGAAGACGTTCTGACCGGTTGTCATCCACGTACAAGGTTCTCATATCAACTTGCCCTCAGGGCAGTGCCGTCCCGCGATTCAAAAGGAACCTCGGTGTCACCACAGCATGGTGATCCCTTAAGCACGTAAGTTTTTCGCAAAATGAGTACAATGCGCGAAGAAAATTATCGCAGACTCCGTTTCACTTTCAATCTACGACATCCTCAGTTTGTGACAGAGTGCAGTGGCGTCAATTCAACTACAAAATCCTCGACATTGGGAATCGCATAACACTTGCAAGGGATGCATTCTTACCTTGCAGCAACTGGCTCGGTCAGAACTTCGTGCGCCTCCACGCCCACTCTGTCGCCAACGCCGGCAGACACCCACTCGCCACTCCGCAGCCTACTCCGCGTGTTCACGTGTGCAGACAAAAAGAGCAAGCTCCAGGTTCTTTTCGGGTTATGAACCAGGTGGCTGGTTCGAATTCTTCAGCTCTGAATTCCCGCCGCGAATTTTGAAATCACCAAGCGATCCTTGATTTTGAATGTTGGATGCGTTCTTGAATGTCGTGCCACAATCAACAACGGCCTGGGGGTACGTGCGGTCCTTCACTTCGGAAGTTGATTGCATTCTCGAATTCCGCGCATCTCTGACTACAAGGAGGGAGGGCGTGAGGCTCTTGACTTTCTGACTGGAACTTCGCAAATCCAGGCTTCACTGAAATTCCGATTCTTCACTGACATTTTGAAATTCGCCGCATTCAAGGATGGTATCGTTGCACCGTTTTCTAGGAGTCAATGATGCTTTGACCAAAGCGGATCAAACTCTGAAGACTTTCACTTGACAGAATGTCACACGCTTCCCCGATCAATACTCGGAATTCTTCCCCTACACGACCTGATTATACGTATCCTACAGAAACGAACTGTACCAAATCTCGTGAACCCAAAAGCTTGAGCACCTGAAACATGTGGAACACCTCACTTACAAAAAGAATCAACAAAAAGTTTGAACTCCCAAATGTTCATATTTGTTATTTTCTATTCCAATGAATGCAATCTTAGGGTCTAGGGTCCACAGTCATAGGGTCTACAGTCCACGGTCATAGGGTTTAGGGTACATGTTGTAGTGTATTGTTCACGGTTTCAAGGTCATGGTTCTTGGTTTCAGAGTTCAGGGTTTCAGGGTTTAATAGGGTTTAGGGTATACAATGGCAGCGCTTTACATTAACGTTTTCAGGGTCTGCAGTTCATGGTTTACGGCTTTTAGGGTTTAGGGTATTATGAAAAATGAAAATGACGCTGATTATTTGTTTCCAATTTTTTCCTCAATTAAGTTTACGTCATCTCAGACTGGGAACATATAAACTTAAAATTCAATCTAACTCAATATTGCTAATTAAAAATGTCAGTTAACAGATTGATTTCATATATAATTCTTGTTATGTAGTACAACATCCTATGGTTTAATATGGGACTTTACGGATTAAACAATGATTGACACAATTTTTATTTCATCTACGAATTTTTAAATAAAGCACCAGGGGCTTTTTTGCGTTTCCCTCTCTCATTTTTTCCTGCGTAAACGGCAATCCATGACTTCTCGTTGTGTCACAATCCGTTGACACAATGAAAAGTCATAAGATTGTTGTTTACATAGGGGAAAGTGAGAGAGGGAAACGCAAAAAAGCCCCTTGTGAAGGACTTTGGATGTGCAATCATGATGGAACAAAGAACAAACTAAACCATTTATTTATTTTGTATTTTAAATCTCAGTCTGAATGATTTAATGAGTTAAATGCTTTCAAATTTGTTAATGCACTTTGACGGGTGATGAATGCTTAAACCTGGAATCATGTCATTCATGAGAATATTGTAGGTCATGCAATCTTCCTCTGGATTTTTGAAATGATCGAACGTGGTATACATCTACATCATTATTTGACAACGATGTACGTAATATTGTTATTTGTTATTGTTATTTGAACAATCTCCACCGATGTGAAACAAAAAATCGGGAATGAAATGCATGATGGCTTGAAACGGCTTAAATCATATTTAAAAAGTCATGAAATTTCATACATGCATGCATAAAATTTGATTTAGAAAAATGTAATTGCTCCAACCTTAAATTCCACCACTATTTTCTAGTCTTGCCCGTTGAAAAATTCTAATTCACATGAAAATAAAAAAATTGGGAATGAAACGGGCCCTACCATTGAACTATGGCTTCATTTTAAAAATGTCATGGAATTTCACACGTGCATGCATAAAATTCTACTATGAAAGTTGGAATTGCTCTCAGGATTTAGATTCCACCACTATATTCACTTCTTGCCCCTTGCAAAATTCTAATTCACGTGAAGAAAAAAAAATTGGGAATGAAACAGTTAGGCCCTGCCATGGAATGGCTTCATTTTAAAAACGTCATGGATGGTTCATACATGCATGCATAAAATTCTATCGTGGAAGTTGGAATTGCTCTCAGGATTTAGATTCCACCACTATTTTTACTTCTTGCCCGTTGAAAAATCCATCTTAACGTGAATTAAAATAAATGGGGAATAAAAATATTGGGCCCTGCCATGAAATGGCTTCATTTTAAAAATGTCATGGAATTTCACACGTGCATGCATAAAATTCTACTATGAAAGTTGGAATTGCTCTTAGGATTTAGATTCCACCACTATAATTATTCGCTTCTTGCCCATTGCAAAATTCTAATTCACGTGAAGTAAAAAAAATTGGGAATGAAACGGGCCCTCCCATGGAATGGCTTCATTTTAAAAATGTCATGGATGGTTCATACATGCATGCATAAAATTCTATCGTGGAAGTTGGAATTGCTCTCAGGATTTAGATTCCACCACTATTTTTACTTCTTGCCCGTTGAAAAATCCATCTTAACGTGAATTAAAATAAATGGGGAATAAAAATATTGGGCCCTGCCATGAAATGGCTTCATTTTGAAAATGTCATGGATGGTTCATACATGCATGCATAAAATTCTATTGTGGAAGTTGGAATTGCTCTTAGGATTTAGATTCCACCACTATAATTATTCACTTCTTGCCCATTGCAAAATTCTAATTCACGTGAAGTAAAAAAAATTGGGAATGCAACGGGCCCTCCCATGGAATGGCTTCATTTTTAAATTGTCATGGATGGTTCATACATGCATGCATAAAATTCTATCGTGGAAGTTGGAATTGCTCTCAGGATTTAGATTCCACCACTATTTTTACTTCTTGCCCGTTGAAAAATCCATCTTAACGTGAATTAAAATAAATGGGGAATAAAAATATTGGGCCCTGCCATGAAATGGCTTCATTTTGAAAATGTCATGGATGGTTCATATATGCATGCATAAAATTCTATTGTTGGAGTTGGAATTCCTCTTAGGATTTAGATTCCACCACTATAATTATTTACTTCTTGCCCATTGCAAAATTCTAATTCACGTGAAGTAAAAAAAATTGGGAATGAAACGGGCCCTCCCATGGAATGGTTTCGTTTTAAAAATGTCTGGCAATTTCATGCATAAGACAGTGCATGTCGATATGGAAAAAAAGGTACAAGTTCAAAATACTCCGCTCATGAAGTGAAGAGGCATGAGTGGGAGAAGTCCAATCATGCTACATTTTTCCGAACTTACCACGTAACCTAAAAAGGTCCTCCTCCGCCTGCGATTCATTCAAAGAACTCTCATTCCATAAATCATACATAAAACAATACATGTCGGTATCAAAAAAAGAATGTATAAGTTCTTAATCTTCCGCTCATGAAGTCATGAGCAAGAAAAGTCCATGGATTGGTACGTTTTCCAAAATTGCGATACATATTACATGTCGATTTAAAAACAAAAAATTGAAGTTGTAACTTAATATTAATTTTTTTTTCATAAATTGAAGATCATTTTTGAACGTCCTTTGTTTGACATTTTTTTTTAATTTCCATTTTTTGCAAGTAATTCCAAGATCATGGGCGGCTGGGCTTGGTCACGTACTTTGGAGAACTGTCTCCAGATATGCTCCAAAACACAAGTAAATTAAATAGATTAACACCTAGTATGCCCCTAAAACCGCGAGCAATCACGCTCTTGTCCACATCTATTCAATGATCATTGGAAGACAATTTATATAGAAGACAATAAGATAATTTAGATATTATTTCTTCATTACACATTTGCCAATCATGTTGATTGTGTACATGAAAATGATTGCAAAGGAGATGAATGAGAAAGAATTATATAGGAAAATCATCAACAATGTTCCCTGTACTTATGTAATCGTTACAGTCATTTCTATTTAATTAAATAATTTGGACTAATCATTTTCTAGAGAAATGACACAAGTGCAAACTAGAAATCAAAGTTCATTATGTTAAAGGCATATTTAGCGGCTTGTAAAAAAATAATAATCATCGAAACCAAAGGTTAAACCTAGAAATCAATGTAGCAATCTATGAAATTAAACCGCTCATGATTCGTAACTAATGTTTGCATGGGCAGAGTATTTAAAATAGTAAATCTACATTTTTTTTTGTTAAAATTAACTCGTACAACATCATGCATGATTTATGGAATGAAGGGTCTTTGAACCGCAAGACCGAGGTTTTTTTTTTAGATTACGTGGTAAGTTTGGAAAAACGTAGCACGGACTTTTTCCGCTCAATCATGAGTCTTCACTTCATGAGCGGAGTATTTACAACTTGTACATTTTTTTCCCATACCGACATTTAAAATAGTATAACTAGGTTGCCTTATTTCAACAAAGTTACTTTACAAGCCATCAAAGTAAATAAACGTTTCTACAATTATTTTTATTTGTAGACATGGAGTTTCGAGAGTTCCAATAGCAACAATACTTAAATAACAAATAGTGCATTCTTATAGAGAAACAAAAAAAATGTATGTGGTAATTATCGAATGTCACGAAATTAGTGAGGTGCAAGTGTGCGACCTAATTTCAGCATTTTGTGTAATGAGTGATTATTTAGCTTAAGACTTCTATTCAAGCCCTCCTCATGATGTCAGTAATCATGAGGACGGTGGGCAGTCATGACCTCCGCCGTCTTGCACCTGACAGCGCCACGTCAGCATTTTTCCCCGACGGTTTCCTCTCCTCCTGGTTTCCTTTCCTCTTCACGATGTCTGCTTGCAGTGCTTTTCTCCCGACGTCGTGTGCTTCTCCGTTCTCCGTTTTGCTCAGTCGTGCGCTTCTCCGCCTTCCTTGTGCATTCATTCTCAGTTCCTGCAGTCCGTGAGTTTGGGTCAATTTCTAAAGGTTTGCATTTGGAGTGAGTTTTGTTGTTTGGAGGTTCTCTGTTTGGTTCAACATTTGTGCGCGGAGCTGAGTGCGTAAGGGGACATCCAAGGAGCGTGTTCAAATTTTGCTGGCGGAGTCTGTGGACGTGCGCGGAGAACGACACTGCTATCTCGTGGTGGAGTGTGCGGAGCATTTCTTGGCGGAGGCGGTGCGCAAGCTTTCAGATCCAGTGCGCGAGAAGGACAAGGTGTTGGATTTCACCCGGCTCATCCAACAGGTTAGTTTGTCATAGTCAAGCCTCCAAAGCAGCATTTTGATTTTGTAGTTTTGACTCCATCTGTAAGGTTGATTTACTTCTTTGTTGTGGATTTCTGATTGCATAGAGCTGCGCGTTTGCTGTGGAGTTCAGCTTCTAGGCTTGGAAAGAATTGATGATCCCATTCAAGCTTGTAGATTGCATCATTCTAGTACATGGATACAATGAATGTTTAGCACTCGCCTTCCTTGCAGCTGTAGGCTCTCCTCACGCATCGTAGTTGTCGGTTCATATGAACTGTAGACCCTAAAATGCTAAATAACCTTGATGTAGTTCACGAACTAGAGTTCAATGTGTATGGACTGCTGTGAGTGTTTGAATTGAAGCAAAGTGAAGTAAGGAATGGGAATGTTGCTCCCAAAGAGGAATGGAGCGAAGAGTTCATTGTATATTATTTAGTTAGACAGTACTCGTTTGTGAATGATATTAGGAACATGGTTTGTGCAGGGATTTTATGACTATGATCAGACACGCTTGTTTTCTGTGCGATAGGCTACTTAGTCCGTCGCTTTAGAATGATTTAAGTTTACCTTCTCTTCAATTAAATTCACTTCGCTAGTCATGAAGAAACAAGTTAGGAGTTTGTGATTCTCAGTGAATGATTGAAGCTACAATTTCTTCTGCATTTGAATTTCATGCCACAGTCTTTCGAAGAGCGGAAGGGCATTTCTGTAGTAGCTGAAAACAAGGCCGGACCCGTGCAAGCAGAAGCTACGATGGCAGCAGCTCCATCCCAGCGTACAGCAGACCTCCCAATTTGGAAGGACCCGTAAGTTACTTTGAACTATATTCTCATTACTTTCCGTTTCTTGCTTGCAATGTCTACGTTATAAACAATACCAATAATTAGGGTATGGCTATTTGCAATTGCATTGGTACACACTTTGCTGAAAAAGAGGGTAGTAGAGCCTCTGTCATGGTGGCTGTTATAAACATGGCCGAGAAATACGGTAGTACATATGCCGAGAAGAACACACGGTAATGAGTACGTGACTCTGTCACCGCAGATAGTGACCCTAAAACCGTGCATCGTGGGATCCCACGACAGGGCAGTCCCTGTGTAGATTCGAGCATCGTAGGATCCCTGACTTGAAACCCTAGCCGCCCACCACTGCGTGGCCACACGAGTTTTAGGGTTTGTGGCCCATCGTGGGATCCCCCGATGATAAGATGTGAAGACGCAATCTAAACCCAGACCACAGGTTAGGCACAGACCAGGCAATGGATTAGTAACCCATCGTGGGATTCCCCGATGGAGGATAGTAAGGACCGCGTCTGACCCAGACTTAACAATTAGAAGGCCACCTACATAGAGCATTCAAGTACTAAACCGTCGTGGGAAATCACGACGAGAGAGTCTAGCGTGGGTAGAGAAATTGAGATGAAGGCGCGTTAATAAATAGCGCTGATTATGTGAAACAATCAATCGTGGGATCCCACGACAGACAGTAGTTTCACAGATCATCACCGATCACCTTCTAAGATATTCCAATATCCATTCTATGTTATTTGGTGCCGTCGTCATATGCCGGGACGCCTTCAGTTAGTGAGTTGAGATGCAGTAACCACCTGCCCACTACTGTCCGTGAATGTAACCGATCGTGATATCCCACGACAACGGTAATTTGTGAAACCAAATCATCAAAATGATCACGAAACCATGCCTTCGCTTTCATAACATCCGTCGTGGGATCCCACGACTAAGGATAAAAATTAAAGTTAGAACGAGAATAATATCGCACCACCATCTGCTCTATCGGACAATGTAGAAACTAACATCTCTTTCTACCATGCTGCAGTGAAATGCAAGTCGACGAAGGTCCAGAAGAACTGACACCAAGGAAGCTTGGTACCTTCATCGACTGCTACATTACGTCTTTGGAGTACACAGGTCCACATCCACCACAAGCCTTTTTCCGATGCGACGAGCAGATTACGCATTGGGGAATCGCCTGGAAAGCAGAGAGTGACGGCTCCGCCACTATTCTTCCCACGCTGGTGAATGGGACAATGGGGCACCCAACTGCCGGACTGAAGGTACTAGAAATGAAGGGGCTTGACGACGACACAGCGCTCCTAGTTGTAGAGGAGAAGGTTCCCCTTTCCGGGGAGATCATAACGTTTGGGCTGATCCTTGACTACGCGAAGTTCAGCCTCACTCTTTGCGAGTCTGTGACTGCAAGATCACATCTGATGTGCAAGGACACGTCTAAGCCTCGGTGGAAGCCTAAGGAGCTGAAGAACCAGTGGGACATAATCCTGGAAGACTTAAGAGATACAAACGCTCCCCCGCAAGCCGTGACAGCGGTTGCTCCCACGCCGTCCCCCAAAAAGAAGACCAGGAAGAGGAAGTCTGCAGTTGGAGCTCTTGGGGACGAAGTTGAAGCCGCAGCTGGGACATCCGGAAAGAAGAAAAAACCGGATACCCCGCTTCCGCTTCACAGGGCTGTGGCTCTAGGGGAGGCAGACGTGAAGAAGATGACACCGGAAGAGATGAATAAGATGAGGACCCTGTACGAGAACTCTTTCGGTGGCCTGTACAAATGGGGCAGGAAACCAGTCTGTGACAGCAAAGGAGAGCTCATCCGCGTGCACTACGACTATCTGCACCAGGCACCTGTAGCACTGCTCGTGTACAGGGGAATTCAGGCAGAGCGGCTTGATTCGCTGACGAGGAAGGCACGAATCACACCTGATTATGACTCGGAGAACAGAGTCATAACAGTGCTTTCCCTTAAAGCGGGACCTTACGGCCCGGCGAAGGTAGTGTCGTACTATGAGAAGTAAGCGCCGAAAAAGGAGATCTTTGAAAATCCCAAGACGCACTACTACATTATAGGGGGCCAACACACTGTCCAGGCATTCAAGGACCTGATTAGGCTTGGTGTGATTCCCGAGAAGGACAAGAAGCTCGCCTCCACCTTCAATATTTTACCTGTGTGGACGGACAAAGATCACCACGGAGACCTAGTGCACTTCTCGCGGGCGCTGAACCAAGATGTCGTCGGCGAACAGAAGGAGCAGAACTTCACGAAGCAGCTGCTGAACGCAAGAATCAAGTGGCGGAGTATGGGAAGTC
The DNA here is from genome assembly GCA_951799445.1 of Pseudisothecium myosuroides. Classification (NCBI taxonomy): domain Eukaryota; kingdom Viridiplantae; phylum Streptophyta; class Bryopsida; order Hypnales; family Lembophyllaceae; genus Pseudisothecium; species Pseudisothecium myosuroides. The sequence goes on along the minus strand of OX637287.1, from coordinate 16,948,773 downwards.
CACAGCCAGCAATATTGGGCAGATCGCACTCAGTAGAGTACAATGTAAGAATGCTGCTAGAGTTGACATATTTTTTGGGGGGGGTCATCAGAGTGCGCTCTACCTGACCATCGTGGGATCTCCCGATGGTCCTGCACTACATCTCAGACCTTCATTACGTTAGAACCTCGTCATCGTGGTATCCCACGACTAAGTCCTGGATTTGCGATAAGGGGTAGTTCTACGTTAGAGTGCAGCCATCGTGATATCCCACGACTTTAACATATGAAATACCAGATAGCGCTAGTTTAGTTTTTTGTGCTGGCGGTTCAGTGCGTGGTGTTTTCAAATTGTGCATGTAGAAGATAGTGGCTCATCGTGATATCTCACGACTGCCTGTTGCCTAAACAACTTCCTCGTGGTAACTGACTGATCGTGGGATCGCACGATTGTTTATTGGACTTCTTGTGTTCACGTGGTCTGTCTACGGATCGCGTACTGACTGTTACTCCTTTGTTGGGCAGGCGTTTCAGCCGTCGGTGGCAACAATATTTGCGGGAGCAAAGGCGAAAGACATCGCCGAACTGAGAATCCCTCTACTCTTCCTGGAGAACGACGCTGATGTTGAGAGATGGATCAAGATAGAGAAGAGATTCATGGCCGGTCTCCTTCCCGACGCGGCGGGGCTGGTCGATGTATCGGGGAGTACGGATCGCAAACCGTTGGCGGCAAACGACTTCAAGCCCCTTTACGGACTTAGACCGGAGGACATCAATTTCCTTGCAGATCAAGTCGAAGCCCAGGTTATTAGCATGAAGACCTCCGTCGCAAAGTCGAAATCACAGAGAGGTGGAAAACGCATCATCTCTCTTGCAGACGCCGGCGCCAAAATTCGGTTGGTCAGGGCGATGAAGAACGAACTCTTGTCACACTACAAGGGTCATCTGCTGCCGGCGAGGAGGGTGGAGTACGAGCCTTACCCGGACTCTTTGTGGGTCGAGTTTGCGACGGAAAGGAACATTCAGCACGAGGATGTGGAGATGTGGGTCAACAAGGCAATGGAAACCCCTGCTGGAAAGAAGTGGTTGCAGGATCGGACGAAAAATCTCAACAGGACGTTCGACCCAGCTGACCTTCCGCAGTCGGTGATCCAAATGTGGGAGTCGTACTTCAAGCTGACGGCGGAGGAAGAATCGGTGCAGGCAAATGCACGTGGTTTTTCAGAGCACTATCTCTGTAAAACCATGGAGGAAAGCAGCTGGGACATCAGCGCCACCTTGGCGGCAGGGGACGTCATAGCGTGGAGGGGAAAGAAGAAGCAGCACCTCTACATCTGGTTCATGTTCGAGTCAACGTCCTGCGGGTGTCGCGCCAAAATTCTTGAAGAGCGGAAGTTGAAGAGACTCTTTGACGCTCTGGAGTACTATGATCCGCAGGACCAGACAATCGTAGCCCGCTCTGCCGCCGTTCTCCTCACAGATGCCGAAGGGTTCCACATGATTGTGGCTCACATAGAGAAACGAAGGATGGAAGTGAAAGCTAGGTTGTGGGACTGGCACGTTGTGAACTACATGGCAGGGCCCGAAGACTTCTTCCCTCAAGCTCCGGCCGGAGACGGGTACAATGTCTTTGTTGTCTTCATTTTTGGGCACAGCGAAGAGCACGAGCGGCGGACTTGCTTCAAAAGCTTCTTCCCGGGATTGGACCGCCTGACTCAGGTGTACAAGGCGGAAGATATGCCGGACGACTACCCTTACTGGCGTCGGCAGCAGATGCCGTATCTAAAGATCAGCAGTGCGTTGATTCTATTCGAAGGACTAGCTTGCAGCGACTATGTCTTTGTAAATGTCAACGGGGGTCCGGAGTTCACATATCTGGGCTTGGTATGCACTACAACGATTGTCTTTTCTTTTGTTCTTTTGATAATCTCATTTCGATTTCGGGGATTTGAATGTCACTAATTTTCGGTTGTTGTATTTCAGTATTCGGAAGGTGGTAAAGTGCTGGAAGTTGTCGATTCAGCGGAAGCGAAGACGTTAAGTCAGGTCTTCGCCAAGCAGATTTAAGACGACAAACATGCGCAGGCGGCACCCCTTCCTCTTCCGGAGGCCGGACACGAGGACGAGGAAGTTGAGAGTGATGATGACGATGCTGTACTCGAAGACATCACCCAACACAGACCGGGTTCAGGAACAAGGTCGGTTGAGCACCCTAAGGTTAGTGTGCATTATTTGCTGAACCATTGTGATATCTCCGGACGTTGGGCAGCGTATATCTCTCGCATGCTAATCTGGGAGGGCAAACTGAGCTCAATTGTGGTGGGATATTGCCTTTCTCGCAGGCGAAATCTCCGACTCCCTCCCCCCGGCGAGAGCAGCTGATGGATGCGCCAAGTGGAGCAGAGGATGCAGACGATGTTCCCGAAGTTCATTCGGCGCAGGCGGAGCTGGCAGATCTGGCAGAGGAGCATGAGAGTACTCCAGAGCCGTCACCAGCTAAACGAATTGTAATTCCAATATCCAGCGGGTCGTCAGGCGAAGTGAATTCAGGTATCCAATTAACGGACCCAAGGATATCCAAGAGGAAGCCGCTTAAGACGCCGATCAAGGAACCCGACACCGCAATGGATACTGGGAGCACAAAGGCGGCCAAGCGAGCGCGGAAGACAGCACTCGAGAATCGGAAGGGGGGGTCCTCCAAGTGGACTCCAAGTAAGTCGTTGGTGCAGCGCAAACAGTCGCTAGCGAAGCCGACTGGGAGTCCCAATCCCGAAGCATCAGTCGTGGCAGAAGCGCTTCTGACTTGTGCCTTGGGACCGTTACCATCGAGGCCTGTGAAGTCGACTCAGCCGCAACAGGAGGATGCGCAGGCATCTCGTGCTTCAGGAGCTGACAGACAGCTTCCGGACCTCGACTTATTAACCCTGGAAGACACTCACCGACCAGCATCGGGGGATCCCACGATGACGAACGAGTCACTGGTCAAGAGCGGGGAGGATGCTACCGACCTCAGCGAGGGGAGGAATGAGTCGAAGGGGGATGATGACCACCTCGGATCGGGGGATCCCACAACGGGCCATGCATTACCTGTGGAGACTGTGTTAGCTGTCTCTCGACGTGGTGCAGGGAGGGATGACCAAGGCCGAACACCGAGACCTGAAGGATCGGGGGATCCCACGATCGTTGAAGAGTTAGTGGTCTCAATTCATCATGGCGATCCGGCAGAGAGCGAGGGGGGTGAACATCAGGAAGGAGTGGTTGCATTGTCTTCGTCGGGGGATCCCACGACTGTGCGAGAGCGATTGCTCCCGCCGATGGGCATCACGGTTGCTGTACTGAACGACACCCTTGTTGACTTGGTCCCCCTGAGTCCCAAACCTGTTCCTGGAAGGAAGAGTAAACCTGTCATAGGGCGGGCGAGGATTGTCGACATTGCTTCACTGGCCTCCAGTGTTCCACTGGAGGTTGCAGGAGAGGTGGTTCCTGATGACGGTGAGTGCCATTCTGACGAAGTGCTAGAGGCCATACCTTACGAGGCCGAAGAAATAATGAAGTTCTGTCTTGTTGATCGTATGAGAGCATTTGGTCATTTACCGAGTCTAAACCACTATGGGAAGAAGCGTCTCGATAACAACAAGGATATTCATTTGGAATCCGTAAGGCGAGCGAACCGTTTCCTTTACAAGCCCGTCTTTAAATGGATATTTCAGGATGGTCCGCGTGCAGTGTATGATGGAGGGGATCCACCTGATGCAGACGAAGAGTGGGAGGCATTGGAAGGCGGCGTTAGAGGGAGGAGGGTGGTGGTGGCTTCGAGCGACGACGACCTTGAGCCGGGATCTTTCAGTGGTGACCAGGGGGAAAGAGGACCAGTGAGCGCCGACGAGAGAGGAAAGGGGCAAATGCTCGTCGAGAGGAGGGGGGAAGGATCAGTGAGCGGTGGCGAGAGGGAAAGAGGACGATTGGGCGACGAAAGGAGGGCGGAAGGGTCGCCAGCTTGTAGCGTCCGAGCTCCCGCAGGTAACATGCCTACATTATTGTCAATGTACATATGAGATAACGAATCTTGAATTGGCCGGTCACTGACTCTGTGCTTCTCTTGTATTCTGCAGTTTTTCGAGTGCCTGCTGAACCGGTGGCGAAGTCGTCGAATCAGGTAGAAAAGCGGCGGTATTATGTGGTCTTCGACCTTACTGGAGTTCTTGTTCACAGGTCATTCAATGATTTGAACAGACGCGTCGTAACACTTCGACCGAATGTTGGTCATTTACTTGACTTTGTGCACAGACATGCAAACATTGCATTCTGGAGCAGTATGACACCGGCAAATGTGACGAAGGTATTGAATCAAATGCTGCCGGGGACGTCTGTTAAGGCGAAGGACGTGCCTGTTCTCACGCAGGAAGATTGCACAAAGTCGTCCTACAGAGACCCCAATCACCCGGACAGGCCCTTCTTCCTCAAGGATCTAAATCATTTCGCCACTAAGCTGGGTTTGAGGTCAACCGAGAATGTTCTCCTCGTTGATGACGATCCACTTAAGAACCTCCTGAATGATTGTCATAGCGCCATTTTCCCCCACAAATTTGATGGGGACTGGAGGGACCAGTACCTTGTGGGGGTGCTCAGTCCTTGGCTCGGAGGTCTGTTTAAGTCACAGGAAGCTGTGCCGGCGTATGTCAAGAAGCATCCGCTCCACAATGGTCTGCCACCGGCGGTCCCGTTGACCAGACCGGGCTCTGACATTTTGAGGGCAGTAGTTTAGTTTTGGTTTCTCTGCCTCGACGGACTTCATCGTGATATCTCACGATCTCCTTTTGGCGTGCATATTATTGCTTGTAGCTTAAAACTCTTGAACATACTGTAAATATTGTAAATGCATTTTCGAAATACTGGACATTCTTTGTTTGTAGGAGGCATTGATTCTGCCTCGTAGTAAATGTGAAAATAAATTTTTTTCCTAAATGCCTTTGATTAAGATAATTATGAGTTTGAAGGGATCACCTTGACCTTGACTATTAATCCGCGTGCATGCACATCTAGAGATCTAATGGTATACCGTGGAAGTGGATTCTATCGGTAGATCGGACTGTTCTGGGCATTTATCCTTGTCTTTTAAATCTAATGTGAATGCATTTCCGGAGCATGACCCTCACTTAGAATTGTTTTCTTACTCTTGGTTTGCAGCTTTAATCTAAATTTGGTTCTGAAATTGTTTATCATATTACTCGGAAGAGTGGAATTTTTTGAACACTTCACTAGATTTTAACACTGGGCGTCATCATCTTGCACGGCAAGCTTCATCAGGAGATCGCACGATACGACGTGACGTGTGAACTTTGAAATGTTGTTTCCGTCCTTGTATTGTCTTGTGTTTTTGTACTTGTGGATGACAGTGAAGTTGTAGTTGTGCTTCTACTGTTTGTTTGGGAGTTCTCCTGCAGTTCCGGTTTGCTGAAGTACGGATTTGAAATTGATAATTTTGTCCTCTGTCTTCGGCTTGATCGGAAGATCTCACGATCATTTTCCCTTGCATCGAATTATTAGTCTTAGGCGGATTATGTAATGTCCATTTTTGTTGCTTCAATCGAATGCAATTGAATTTCTGCTGCGTAACTTCCTTTGCTTGAGTATTTTCGGTCTTCTAGTATGTCACCCTAAACCTTTTTTTGTATTTGACGCGAATTCTAAATCTACATCCCTTGTTAGTGCTGTATTCTGGGCTGCAGTGATACCGTAGAAGTATTGCTAATTTCCTTGCACTATGCAGCAAATAAGACATTCAGTCGCTGTTCTTCAAATAACTACCCATGCGTATTTTCAATTAGCGGTTCTGTTGTATTGCATATTGGTCGGGGGATCTCACGATCAATTGACGTCGTTTCTGTATGTACATGTCTGCGTACTGAGGCTTACTTGGTCTTTGCAGAAGGCGATGCTCTTAGTACTAACAGGGGATCTCTGCGTGAAGGGCGGTGTGGCGGATCTCCCACAGAATATCGAAATTCGGCCCGGCTTCCGTGGTCTTCTCCGACATTTCGTTCATGAAACTCACTGTGGTTTGTGGTCCGCAATGCAACCTTCAACACTGGCCGCTCTTCTTCGACGTATTCTACCGCCGGAAATTCTGTCAAGGTTTCTATTTTTTGCCGGGTCTGACAATCCACGGAAGAACCAGGTGTATCCCCATTGTCGTGCAATACTGAAGACTGTCTTGAACATTCCTCGGACGCGCAGGGTACTCTTGAATAACAGTGTTGTAATGCTTGTCCTAGATCCTCTTGATTGGGAACGTCCGCACTTGCTTCGACCGGTGTTGCATGTGAGGGATGATGTAGGTCCTGTAGAGTTAGATCGTCCGCACATTATAGCACCGCCTTTTGATTGGTCTTGGGCCCCAAAAAACATGTAGTTGGAAGTGGACTAGCTGGGTTATATATCACCTGTTTGTTGCATCCAAATGATTATATAAGTGGCGAATCCACCTTTTCTATCTGACTGTGATTACACCTTACCAAATGTCTGTAATTGCATTATGTTGCTTCATCCATTCTTTTGTGTTATGTGATACTTTGGGAAGTATCTTCTGAGCTCTCCCGATCTGTGATGTCGCATATTAATGCAACCCCGGATACAAATGTACCGCTTACAGCAAATGTCGGAGTTGACATCATCTCAAATTCATTGATTTGTTCGAACACTCTATCCCGAAGGAGTATATTTCCTTGCACCGGGAAATCTCCAGACCACTTAGCATCCCAAAGCGATTTAAATCTCCTTTGAACGGCATTACGGACTCATTGTACATACCATTGGGAAGATCTCCCGATGGACAGGACCTTCACAAAGTCCAGAATTCCCCGTAAATTCCAGAAGTAGTTAAATATGGCATAGGTGAGGGATCGAACCTCATTATTCAAGCTTTCTGTGATTTCGATTTTGCTAATGACAAGAAAGATCGACACAATCGCAGTGGATATGTGTTGTTTTTAAATAATGGACCGGTCATGTGGGGCTCACATCATCAAGATATTCTGGCTGCAAGCACGTGCTATGCCAAGTATATTGCGTTGTATGATTGTGCGAAACAAGTTATATGGCTCAGACGTCTCATGGAGCAGATTGGACATCGTCAACAACATGCAACTATCATTCACTGTGACAACCAAGCATGTATCAGACTTGCCTACAATCCTGATGATCCTGGGAAAAACAAGCATGTTGATTTACGCTTCCGTTATACTCGTGAATTAGTTGAAGATTAGCAGATTCAACTTCAGTACTGTCCATCAGCTACTAATGTTTCTGATATTTTTACTAAGGCTCTTCCGGCTGAACGTTTCAAGGCTCTGCGACTATTGCTCAATGTTACGCAAGTAATTGACTGGCACAGAAATTCAACCATTTGAGTGGGAGATTTTGAGATCAAAACAATTGATTCAATTTCTGTCGTACTATTCAGTGGGAGTTTTGTCATAGATGAATAGTGGACAGAAAATGAATTAGAACATTCATCCAAGACTTTAGCTAGTTCATCGTTCAAGTACTGTTCACCTTCTTGGAAGCGGTGACGTTTTGTATTCTGTTGTTTTTGGAATAGAGTTGTTGTTTGTGCAAGAAGATATCGATGTTTGCATTTGCTTGTTGTTTGTTTGTAATGTCGTTAGTATGCTAAGTGTGTAAGAAACAAAAAAGCGGGAGGACAAGGGGCTCCACAAACCGAACGGAGGACCATTGCTGAGGCAGCGTTGAGCTTCTATCCCATGCCACGCTACGCCACGCCAAGCAGCAACAGGAGGGCAGGGCAAGGCAAGGCAGGGGCCCAAGCAAGGCAGGCAGACGGGACGATCCATCGGACGAGAGAGAAAGACCGGGCTGGGCTAGGCTGGGCGGGGAAGGGCTCGGGCCGGGTGAGGATCGCGGGTGGATCGGGCCAGCCCGCGCGATCGAGCCACCCTATCCCCGGCCTGAAATTTATTTGATACTTTCAAGTTTGATTCACTGAGCATTCTCTTTTTCCGTCCGTCGGTTGGCACGGTGGCAACGGAAAGTAGGCAGGAAAGTTCCGCACTAGGCACATTCTAAGTGGAGGAGGAGGTCAATAAAGCACTGGGGCACGAAAAGTGTCATCTAAGGCAAAGCTACATTTTGCTTTCTCATCGCACAATCAATGTACAGATAGTGTACATTTCAGGAGGTGGATGCTATTACAACCCCAAGTGTGATCAATTCATTTCAACTTCAAAAACTTATAACTAAGGTAACAGGCTCTGAAATTGCCCAGGCTCTAAAATTGCCCAGGCTCTAAAATTGCCCACCCTATTCAAATGTACATTGCTTGTACATATAACTATTTCATAACCTTTAGCGCTGTACAAACAATGTACATTTTAGGGTAGAGCCCTATGCCACTTCAACTTCAAATTTTCATAACTAATTCCATAAAGCTCCAAAAAAATATGAACGACTTGGAGTGGGTTAGATGCCAATTCCTCTTGTCTTTCAAGGAAAATTTACTGGAAAAGTATTTTGAACCGTTTCACCTCCCAAAAATTCAGTTTCAGCTTTTAGTTGGGCGATTTTTGAACCTGTCACCTTAATTCTACGAGATTCTTAAAAATATGAAACGGCTTGGGTTAGATGGCAATTCCACTTGTCTTTCAAGGAAAATTTTCTAAAATATATTTCAAAAAGTATAACCACCTAAGAATACAAAGGCATTTTATGGCTCTAAAAACATTGAAAACTGAAATTTCTGTTGCACACCCAAAAAAACAAAAAAACATTTATTGTTTTTAGAATCTAACTTTAGGATCTTATGCTTAATTTGTTTTCAGATTATGTGGTAAAAATTTCATGAAGTTTGACTATACGGATTGGAAGATATTAGCATTCAAAGTTGGAAAAATAAATTTTTTTGAATGTTGGCCTACAATTTTAGATGGCTTTGACCGCCATTTGCGGAAAAATTTTGCACTATAGACCATGAGTTTATAAATTTTTTGTTGAACATTTGAGTTGAAAGTTGGGAAAAAGAATTTCAAAATATGAAAAACTTGCTTTTCATTCATTAAAAAATTGTTAAGTAGAAGTAGGTCTAAGATTGAACAAAACACTAAATTGTTAATAGCTCTAAGATGGAATTGAAACATTGTAATCCCAATGGTGAGATTGTTCTTGCAAACAAAATTCACCTTGTCAAAATTTATTTTGGAAAATTTGGAAAATTGCATTCAAAAATGAATTCTATAAGTTGTTTTTGAAGATGGTGCTTAGATTGCCGAAAAAATGAGATTGTCCGTAACTCTCTCATTATTAGTCCAAATAGAATGAATCAAAGCTTCAAAAAGTAAACAAAAACATAATCTTTTCAGAAAAAAATTAAAAATTAAAAAAAACATTTTTTTTATTTTTTTGTTTTTTTGCCTGACAACTGCTTTGAAGACTTAAGATGGCATAACTTTTGCTCCCGGGCATTGATTGAAATTTTAAAAAATTATATTTTCAATTTGATTTCCTATCTTCAAAAAAAGTCTCAAAAAGTCATATGAAAAATTGAGGTCACACGAGCCTGCCTAAAATCCCAAATGTCCTCCAAGGCGACTTTGGTCCTTTAGGGGTTAACTTAACCCTTTAAGGTCCGTGCATCCAAAAAGTGAATGCGCCTTGGTCAACCTTGATTGTAACTTTCAAAACATCTATTTTGGATATGTCTTTTAAACTAAGAAAATGAAGCTTGACAAGTTTCGTTTCTACTCCATTTGAAAATTTTGAAAAATGTCAAAAATTAAAAGAGTTATTGCAATTGAAAGCTCCAAGTGTTAGAATCCAAATAACTTAGAAGTTTGTGTCTTTCATTCATATTTTCTATTCTTAAAATGTATTTATGCCTTAGATTACAAAATTATGTTTCTCATTCTACTCTTCATTTATGGTAAAAATTATAGATTATTTTAATATATATTCTAATTGATATAATTTTATTTCCACCTTTAACTTAAAGAAAATCACAATAATTTGAGTTTTCCATCAAATTTACTGAAAAAAACATGATCTATAGAAAATGAATGTGTCTACCAATAAAAAATACCAAAACTTTATACATCAATTAAATAAAAGGGTAAACTTGGTTTTATAGTCAAATTTGACTTCAAGGTCTTTGTTGTGGCTGTTTTGAGTGTAAAAAATAAAATAACCAATTGAAAATTTTTCACGGTAATCTCCAATGCTACTTGTACTTCTTGAGAAAATTTTAAGTAATTTGGATTTCTTTTGCTATTTTAACTTACTAATGTTCAATTTTTGCAAAAGAAATGATAACAATTACAATTTTTCATGAAACAAATTGAAATTTTTCTCAATGATATATCATTCATAGTTTCAAGTAATAAAAATATAAAATTATTGTTTGAACACAATTTAAAAGGCAAAATTTAGCTTAGACATGATATTTGACCATTTCACAATGGATCAAGTCCTTTAGGGGTTAAATGGGCGCACTACAAACCTCTTAGTAGATATCTTCTTGCAGTTCATAGAGTTAGTGGAAGGTAGATAATAATGTTGTTTTTTCAAAGAACCAGAGTGACTAGAGGGTACACTAAGGGTCTGTTTTTGCTACAAGAAATATGTGTTGTTTTTTACTCTTTTTTCAACATTGGTTTCAATATGAAAGTGTCTAAAATAATGTTAAAAAAATCAACTTTTCAGCATCCAAGAAACATCAAAAATTATTATGGTCGAAATGGGTGGCAAAAGAAGAGTTTGTAAACAAGAACCCCCAAAAGTGTCAAAAATAATTCTTCACATTGATCATTCATAGTTAATTTGACAAATATCCAAGAAAATACAAAAAAAATTGGAATTTGATACGATTTTTTCTTGCCTTTCAAGAAAAATTTATAAAAACAATATGTTTTACAGGAATCTTATATCTTAAAAAAGGGGTATCATTAGTGCCAAAATTGCTATAATCATTTCAACTTCAAATTTTAATAACTAATCCAAAAAATACAAATAAATGTGGATTAGATGTGGATTTGCTTGTCTTTGATGCAATATTGAGTGAAAGATGTTTTGAGGTGTCATACCATTATCCAAAAGCTTTTGATGTTTTTTTGAGAGGACTCAAATGCCCCTTGTTGTTCATTGTTGAATTACATTACACTAATTATAATGATAGTTAGTGTTACCTATACTACTTGATTTTTAAATGCTCTAAATTTTTACTATACTTAAATATTTTTACCAACTATTTTCTTACCAATATTATTGAAAGATGATGACCTCCAAGAACCTCGGTGGTAAAAACATTAATGTAGGATAAAAGTTTATAGCATTCTAAAAATCAATTGATGTAGGTAACACTAAATATCATTGTCAGTGTAGTACAAACCATGGTGAATAGCATTATCTATAAGACATAAATGTCTCTTTTAAGAGGGAAAAACACTTGTGAATGCAAATTCCGCCAATGCGCGATGCAAAAGGTGCCCCTACATTGGGCATTTAGTAGGCATCGGAATTCCAAGGCCAATCACAATCCTTGCACATTTACTCACACCTCCCAAATATACATCCACAAAAGACAACCTCTTCCAAGACATCTTTAGTCTTTAGAATAAACTTGTAACATTAAACCTTACAAGATATAGCCCCCCACGACCAAGGTAGTCGCCAAAGTTGCTCCAATTATTAAATTAATAGATGCATTTTTTGTTTCTACAATGAACAACAAAGTCATCCATTGACCACTTTTTTGGCCTCAATGTCCTTCAAGATTTAAGTGAAAATATTATTATAGCTCTACACGAGGATGACAATTATACACCAATTAACCCTATAAGGTCGCAGTCTCCATGACTAACCCCTAAAGTACCAAAGGCCCCTCGGGGGACATTTGAGATTTTGGGCAGGCCTGTGTGGCCTCAAATTTTGACCTGATTTTTTAAAACTTTTTCTGAAGATAGGGAATCACATTAGCTTTCTAAAAATATAATTCTTTTTTCAATCGGTGCCAGGGATCAAAAGTTATGCCATCCTAAAGCAAAAAGCAGTTCGTCGGGTTGAAAAAACACACACAAAAAAACGATTTAAATTTTCCCTCCCTCAAAGATCATGTTTTTGTCTACATCTAAAGCTTTGATTCATTCTATTTGGACTAATAATGAGAAAATTATGGACAATCTTGTTTTTCAGGCAATTTAACCCTTGAAGGCCCAAGGCCTTTTTTCTACCAAAAAACACTCAAAATTGCCATTTCTATAGCAAAGAGCAAAAAAAATTGAAATATGTTTTTTTTGCACACCTAACTATAGGATCTTACACCTAACTAGTATAGAAATGTGTGGAAATTTTTTTAGAATGTTTGACTCCACAGATTGCAAGATATTTGTGTTTAAAGTGATAGAAACAAGTTTTTCAACACATTGTGGGACTAGATTTTTTGACTTTAAACATTTTTAACTTAAAATTTTTGCACTACAGAGTTTTGAGCTTTAAATATTTATAGTGGAGAATTGAGTTGAGACTCTAGGAAAATTCAAAAAAATTCAAAAAACCTTAATTATCATTCTTAAAAAAATTGTTAAGTAGAAGTAGGTACAAGATAGAAGGAAAATCTAAAATATTAATATCTTATAGATGGAATTAAAATTCACTAATCCCAATGGTGAGATTGTTCTAGAAAGTAAACTAAACCATGCAGAAAAAAAAAATTAATTTAAAAAATTGCATTCAAAAATGAATCCTACAAGTTATTATTTTCAAGAATATGCTCTAACCGCCCAAAAAACAAGAATGTCCATAACTTTCTTATAACAAATCCAAATGAAATGAATCAAAGCTTTCCAGATAGGCAAAAATATAATCTCTGAGGAAAAAGTATTAAGAAAAAAATCGAATTTTCACAATTTTTTTTGGGCTACCGAGGCTGCCCTTCGTCCCCTGTTTTGAGCTTATTTGGTCATAATTGTTGTATTCGGGCACCGATTGTGAAAAAAATTATATTCTTAAAAAGCTTATCAGCTTTACTATCTTCAAAAAAGTTTCAATAAATCACGACAAAAATTCAGCCCGTAGGTACCTGTCCAAAATCCTATTTGTTCCATGAAGGGACAACGGTCCTTTAGGGGTTAAGCATCTTCAAAAAAAAATCTTATAGAATTCATTTTAGAATGCAATTTTCAAATTTTTTCAAATTTTTTATTTTGACAAGGTCAATTTGTTTGCAAGAACAATCCCACCGTTGGGATTATGGTGTTTTAATTCCATCTAAGAGCTTTTACAATTTAGTGTTTCAATCAATTTTGGACCTACTTTTACTTAACAATTTTTAAATGTGTGAAAATCATGGTGTGTAGTGCAAAAAAAATCCACAAATGGCCGTCAAAGTCATCTGAAATTGCAAGAAACAATTCAAATTTTTTTCCCAACTTTGAATGCTAATATCTTCCAATAAGAACGGTCAAATTTCTTGATATTTTTACCACATGATTTGAGACAAGTGAAGTACAAGATCCTATGGTTAGATTCTAATTTTTGTTTTGTTTAGTTTTGTTGAGTGATCGCATCAAAAATGGCCGTTTTCAATGGTTCCAGACCCAGAAAATGCCTTGGTAGTTTAGAGTCTAAGATAGTCATCAAAATTCTTCAATTATTGGACCAATAGGTGCATTCTCTTTTTCTACACTTAACAGTGAAATCATCCAGTGGACCACAGTGTCCTTCCAGGGTTTAGAAATGGTCCGAATTTTTTTTCCTCTGTTGGGGGTGCAATTTTTCCCAACTCTGCATCAGCACTTGGGCACTTGGGCTTCGTCATGGGCACTGCTTATTATTTGTGTCCCTCCCTCCAAGAGTCCATGTTGTCTCAGCCATTGTGGCTTCTGAAAATGCAGACACCTCTTATCACCCCATGCAATTCCAGTGGCCTTGGATTCTAAGATATTGCATGACTTAACCCTTAACTGCCTCAGCGACCATATATGGTCGAGCTGAAATTTCAGGCTCATTTTGGTATGGGCAGTTAAATTCGTTTGACCGTTTTAAAAAAAAATTCGGGCAGTTTTTAGGGTTAACTATTGAAAACTTTCATTTTTCACTGCAAAAGGTAAACATTTGATTTTTGAGAGGTCTTCAAAGCCATATATGTCCCAAAGTGGAAGAGTAAAATTTCCTAATTTTACTTCATTTCCCAACTTTTGCCAATTTCACTTGATTTGAGATCTAAAAACTTGTACTTACCCATTTGCTTTGAAAATGGTCCCAATGGAAAGAGTAAATTGTTTTCATGATTTTCACCATTGAAAATTTAAACATGCAAGTGTTGATTTGGAGTTATTTGCGATTTATACTTATAAAAAAACATTGCATTTCACCAATTGCAAGGTGGATTGTGTAATAAGTTTGATAGCTTTTCATGTGAAATTAAGTTTTTTGAAAGTGCATTTTAGTGTGCTAACATTATTTGTTGTCATTCATGTCACTTCCCATCTCAAAAAACTTTTATATGCAAATTTCTAAAATATGGCAGCATACTAAAAATAGAAAGCATACATTTCTCTTGTTATAATCTCACAACTCCTATGCAATTTCGCACTCAAAATTGGTATGCATACTAATAATCAAGCTCTTCAAACATCTATACGGTTAGATTTTGAAAAAAATACAATTTGCTTCATTGGGGTTAACTATAAGCCCATGCTCTTTTTTCATAGTCAAAACACTCTTGAAAAGGCTTGAGCATTTAGGGGTTAAATCAGTCAAAGTGGTCCTTTGGTTCTGTGTACTTGTTCCTTTTATCAATGGAATTTGTCCATGTGTTTAAAAATAAAATAAAATAAAATCAGTCAAAGTACTTAGAATTATTCCAGACAAACACCCAAGTCCTGTCATTCATTTGTTGCATCAGCTCCTAAGTGGCCAGGGATTGATATTTTCCCTCATGCACTGATGAATCTCTCTGCTGAGTGAGCATGGAATTGCATGGCACGGCCCAAGATATTTTCACCGGGACCAGCCATGGCGGGGGGCTGAACTTCATGACGAAGCTGTACTGAAGTTTACCTGAAGTTACCGATGGATCCAGTGTTTTTTTAAGGCAATTAAATGCCCAATTCCCTTAGAAAAAAATGGGCAGCTTCAAGCCTATAGAAAAAAAAGAGGGTAATTGTGTTAAAAAATGTGAGATTGCAATGATGGCTTGCACGTTGTTGCCACAATGTTTTCAAAACCTCATTTCATCCATCGTGCAGAGCCAGCACATATAAAAATTACATACAAAAATTACATATTCAAAATTGCACACTCAAAATTGGCCTCCTTCAATTCACCCTCCTAAAATGAAGGAGCCAAGAAATTCCCAGCTTTCTTGAGAGAAGGCCACTTAACCGTTTGTCCAAAAATCCCAAAACACACATCGAACGGACCTACTGGTACCAGTTTCCTTTCAATGGTTGGCGGGGTTGAATTGACCCCCTCGCTTGTCCCCAAGGAAAAATGTTGAACTTTTTAATTTGCCATGCATGATAAATTTTGCAAATTTTGAATTCATAATTGCAATCAGAGGCTAAAAAGTAGCTACTTTAAAGAGGGGTTTTAAAAGGATCCAAACTAATTAATCGACATTTCATACTATATAAATATCTACCTTCGTTGTACATCAATAGTTACTAAAGCGTCCGGAGACTATACATCATGTTTCAAACATCTACAGTTTTCCACAATAAATTCCTTTAGTTTTTTGGTCCCCTTAATATCCCTATTCAGTATAGAAGATATGTACAAGGTAAATTAATCAAGCACAAAATAGTTTATTTTTTTATTTTTTTATTAATACTTCCACCCCTGGAATGATTTAGGGGGAATGAGCGAGGGGATTAGTTCACCCCGATCCTTTCAGTTGTCTTGACAATCAGTCAGTTTATGGCGGGTTCAGTGCCCAAGGAGGATTGACCCCCTTATTGTTGTATCCAAGGATAAATGTAAAAATGACCCCCTATTTTGTACCACATAAATTTGTTACTTCTTCACCTCTCATAGCTAACTTGGGGCCTTTGATTGCAAATATGAATTTAAAATTTGCAAATAAAAAATTCCAATGTTTTCTACAGGGATAAAATACGAGGCAATAATGGGATCAATCTTCCTTCGCTCGGATTCAGCAGCGAGGTCAATAACTTTAGTAGTGTCCATGGCATTATGAGCAGCCTATTGGTTTTCAAGGGCCCCATAAGGTACACTACTCCATTACTGACAGAATGGGAACAAACCCATTGTGGGCAAAATTATAATGGTGGTGTATATTTAAGTTTTGAAATGTACACCATCGTTACAATTTTGCTTGCAATAGGCTTGCTCCCATTTGGAGGCCCTTGAAAACAAGTAGGTTCTTATTTTGAGCCACTAATGAGGCTACTAAGGATGATATTCACGTGTACTAGTGTGCCCTGTGCCGTGGCTACAATATATTAAGATAAAAGAAAAAAAAATTCTAAATTTTTTATCCATAAAACTTTGTCACCATGGGTCTAAACGCCACAAAGCAAAGCCCGTGCAACCCTCCTTGCTGAGAGCTTTCCGCCGATACCAAGCATGCGACCAGTGGATGCACAATCTAGGAGATCTCACTGTAACAAAACAAACTTAAGGTATGGATGTGACTGAAACAAACGTGGATCTGCTCTGCATGCTTGATTTTTTATGGTGTCTAGCAATCTATTTTTCATATTTCATGGGTAGTAAGTCAATCATAAGTAATTTCAATCATGTGACTTCACATAACATTGTTCACCAATGACAACGTAAAGGTCCCTTTGGCATCCTTGAAAAGGGGATTCCTATAGTGAATAAAATGGTCTTATATGATTCCTAATAGCCAACCCCAATTCTTGAATTAAGTCATGAGTCGAGCAAAGCATGGAGCATAGACCACCTTATGTGGTTATAAGATCCCTATGTGATGGGAATGTAGACCTATATTATAGGTACATATAACATTATTTATAAGGTGCTATATGTTATAGGATACCTTCAATAGTCATGGGAAACCTACTTACACCTTCCAAAGATACCTATGTTTTAAAGAACAACCTCTAAAACAAGTCCTAGGCTCACCAAATCTAAGTTCTACACTCTAATCTCCACACTTTACACTCATATGGTAGCATCCTTTGATATGTTTCACTTCACCAGATGCAAATGGTGTGGAGGTAAAATTAATTTTAAAATTTTGGAAGCTCAGAATTTTCAAAAGAATTTTTTCTAAAATTGTATAAATTTTAATTCCATTAAAAAAAAATTAATCCCTAAAGCCTGGAGGCATATTTCGGGCAAAAATTGTGAAAAACTGCCACTTATAGGGCAGTGGAAAAAAATGTTTTTTATTTTTTTTTCAAAATTCAATTTGTACTAGACTACTATAGGAATGTGTGGAAAAAATTTCAGAAACTTTGATCGCACAAATTAGAAGATTATATTCCGTAATGTTTAAAGTTAGGAGAAAAAGTTTTTATTTTAGCCTTGCCGGACTAGCAGACTTTAGCTCTTCTTAGAATGAGATTTTTACACTATATTGTCGTATTGAGAGGTCTTTGCTTTGGAAAAACATTGGGTTTCTGGCTACAAGCAGATTCAGCCCAGGATATGAGCGGCAAAAATAACAAAGTATACTATTTCAAAGTAAAATAAATGTGTCATTTGCCATATAGAATCTCATAGTGTATCAAATAAATAAAAGATCAAATACAAAGGTAGGTGACTTTGTATATAAAGTGTACAAATACCGCATATTGATACTCGTATGATACGTATAATTTGAATATATATATACACGTAAATACCATGTATAATTATAATATCAATACACATATAAAAATAGTAGAAATATAAAATATCAATATATGTATAATACATATAAAATAATAATATCCATATTTATATAATCCATGTATAGATATTGTATAAACTGTATGCAAATTGTGTAAGTAATGTAGAAACCTGAAATCCTTTGTAAAACTTTATAAAATTGTAGTCAAACTTCAAAATAATGCCATGGCCGCTCCATAGATCCAATAAAGAATGTCTTAATTTTTTTTTAAACTACAAAAATATAGTACAATATTTTCTCTGAAAATCAAAGCAAAAAAAATATTGTCTGTTTTTTTATAGCTTGTTGAAACCGCACTCTCAAATTTGTTAGCAGTTGAAAATCTCTCCACTTCGGAGTATGCTCTGACCTCATAAAAGCTCCAAATATTTTTTCCTATATCTTTCTAGAAAGTTGACTTCATAATATACATCCTCCAAAAATCTTAGTTCAAAAAAATAAAAGAAGTTTAAATCCTTGAGTATCTAGGACAAGAGAAGGTGAAGGATTTGCGACTCAACGCAGTTCAGCTACGCTGTTGCAGCAAGTACTTCAACGCATGCTTGAGTGAGAGATGGACGGGGGCGGGGACGGAGATCCGCAAATCTCGGATGCATTTCACCGTGGAAGTTCATAAAAGTGTGGATCCTTTGTTTTACGAAGATTGCTTCTTGCGGATGGTTGAGACTAAATATAATCCGATGCCGTGCATCTATACTTGCTTAAAGTACCTTCACGTCGCATCTCAAATTGACTATTCCGACCTTATCGAAGAATGCGTGCGCTATTTGACATGTGTTACGTGGTCCCGCGAAGAGAGAAAGAGGATCTGCAAATTTGTTGGTTATGCTTTTTATCCTTCAAGTTGTGCACCTGATCTGGATGCACGATTGGGGGTGGCATTAACCAACTCCAAAAGACGTTGTTTTCTATTCGCTGCGGGAAAGGACTCAATGTGCGCTTATTTTGATGACGCCATGGACAATGATTCGGAAGGACTGTGCTCACAAACACGTTGTCGGGAATTATTCGCAAGAGCTCGGCACGATCTTGCTATCATTTAAAATTTAAACTTAAACACATTAACCAAACCTCTATAAGTGCTCAAAGTTTTAGTCCTCGACCTTAGTAGGCAGCAAACACTCTTTCACTTTATCACTCTTGACTTTTGCATTTAAACTTCAAATAAAACGAGTCATAACTTTTATAAATTACAATAACAAGAAACACAATCTCACAAATTTTGATTTCAAAATTCACAATACACACTGAGTTATCTCTCTTCAAATTCACGGCACTTCCAAACTAACTATGAAGGAGGGAAAAAAACCGTCCGACTTTTTAACCAACTTCAAAGGCCACATCAATCCATGCCTAAGCTACATGGGCACCTTAAATTTAATTGGTTATCCCCTTTCACCTTTCTAACATCTTGTCTACTCTATTTTCTATCCAAAAATCACTTAAATCTACTAAAGAAGCAAATTATCTCCATCCTTTTCTCCTTCAACTTCAAACACATCAAATAACTTTTAGATACACTTCTAAACACAAAACTAAGTAACAAGGATCATACATATCTCTATTAGAGGTAAAAAATTGAGATTCAAAAGGGATATCACTCCATCTGCAAAAACTTAAGGATGCGTCTAATGATAGCTGCGATATAATCTGCACAGTTTGTTTTAGTAAGAGGATTGACAGGACTTTCCAACCAACGTTGGTGGCCACAACTTTTTTTGATGGATCTAACCATGGAATAGTATTGTTCGTCGTTGAAGCTTTCAAAACATTCTTCAAACGTTACTTCTTTGCTGCCAAGTTCAACATATCCAACTTGCAATAGGATTATTAACGTTTGAGCATCTTGCTGAAGATTCATGTTCCATTGTTGCTCTACGCAAGGTTGCTTCGACGATCGAGGAGGCTCAGCTTCATCTTGTGGATGCTTATACAGCGACGCAAAACCTAATGGTAAAAAAGTCTAATCCGGCAATTGAGTAAAAAAAACTCAAATTCTGGATCTGGTGGAGGCTCTTCATCTTGACTTTCAAATCCCTCCCTCCAATTCAACATATTGAACTTAAAATATAAAACAAAGTAGAACTACAATACATTGATGAAGTTCTTAGATGGTTTGCTCAACTTTATAATATCAATGAAAAAGCGTCATTTTAAAGCCTCCCAGTGATGTCATCCCTTTCACTATATATTATTATAATCAAGAATCCAACCAAATAATATGTACACATTTTTTACATAATGCGTACAATTACAACGCGACAACGTATGCTTATTCTTTTGGCATTTGCATCTTGTATTATGTAAGTTACATATGTGCCAAATTTTAAAAGTTGATGAGCTTTTTTGCATAAGATTTTCAAAATATTCCCAAATTGTTTGAGCTGCTTGAAAAGTTCGGGATAGTATAACTTTTGATCTGGACATCCAATTGAAAAAGGAAAGATTTTCATTTCTAGGGTATATATTCACACCTTGAGTCAAAATTTTGTGAACATTTGACCAAATTGACTTTATAGGAACCTACCCGGATTTTCAATTGTCTGTTCAACGGACAATTGTCTTTTAGGGGTTAACAATAAACTTATTTTAAATAATAATGAAGAGTTACACTGCAAAAGGCTTTATTGTTTTTGTGGTACTTGTTCACTTTTCAAATTAGATAGCTACTATAATCAAACTTTTTTGAGGTAGCTTATTTGGTTAAAAAGACTACTTTCTTTCAATTTAATGCCATAATTTGTAATGTATTTGGAATTTATTGGATAACTACTTGATGAAAAATTGATTGATAAACATGTATTTGAAAGTTGTTTTAATGGTTAGTGTGCTAAAAGTTAATAGATGGGTCACCAATAGACTACAATTAGAAAACTGTAGTTGGTGATAATAGACAAGCCACATGTGCATTAGTATTAAAAAAAACTTTAATTGAATGATGTTTGTAATGACACATTTCACAAGTGATTTGAGTGAGGATGGTGAATCTTATTATAGGTGTTGGATTACTTGTATACTAAAATTAGAATAATTTAGATATTAGAGATAATGGAGAGGTCACCTAAACATTAGAGTTAAAAAAAACTTGAATTGAATGATGTGTGCAATGACACTTTTCACAAGTAATTTGAGTGAGGTTGGTGAATCTTGTCATAGGTGTTAACAATTGTCAATTTTGGAATGATGAGATTGTTATGCTTTATTTAGATTGATAGAATTTATTACATATAAATCAATAAATAAACTTCAATATACCAAAATATTTTTAAAAACTATGATATCAATTTGCTAATTGAATGAGTTTAGGAAGGTGATTTTTTTTTGTTTTAATGATGTTATTTGCATCAAGGGGTTATAGCTAAATTTATTATATGTTTAATGGTTTATTTAGTCTTAATTAACTTTCATCCAAATACTTATCCTAAATATTGTTAACCTCTCAAGGCCTAAAACCTTTTTGACAATGGAGGTTTTCAATGAAATGTCCTACTTTTATTTTTTTTTGTACATGGATGTGCTTGAAATTTTTTATTTTAACCATACAAAAGTAAGGACTACTTTGTTTACTATGAATGGAATTTATTATGGAAAATATTGAGCGTTGGATTTTTAGATTATAACAATTTTGGATGTTCAACTTTATAGGCAAAAAACGTGGTTTTGGGAGAAGAAACATTATAAGAAGATGAATATTTCTTTTTGACCCCATCCAACCTCCAAATTGTATTAAAATCTAGTTATATGTATTATTTTTAATTTAAAAAAATAAAAAATAAAAAACTCTTTCAAATTTATACACATTTTCAAATAGAAGGAATAAAAAGCCAAAATTGATCAAATTAGATCCTTGAAAATTAAAAAAAAATTATATATGCATTAATTTTTAAATTTTAATTATTAATATTACTAATAAAAAAATTGGAATCACTCTAGGTGTTTTGTGTTCTTAACCACACCAATTTTAACCTTGTATTTTTTTAATTGCTAAAAATATCAATTTGAATTTTTTTTCTCCAGGGCTAGTTTGTTTGTGGAGAGTAAAGATTAGAAATGTCTAAGAAAATATTTTTTCCATCCCTATTATTCCTTTCATTGAAAAAGAAATTATGTTTGTTTGCTTTTTCTATTAGACTACATTTCCTAAATAAAATCTTAAATACTTCCTACATTAAAATTTTGAAAACAACTCAAACCAATGGTCCATCGCCTCCAAAAAGAAGCGCAAGCCAACGCCCCAAGCCAAAGCACACTAGTACACAAGTGCACACCAGTACACCAGCGCACACTGACACACAAGCGGCCCACACCAACGTTGCAAACAACATCACATAACTAGAACTCTAAAATTTAAACCTTTGTGAAAACCTAAAAGTAGATGAAGATTGCTGAAACGGATGGATGAAGAATATTTGATTCAATTTAATTGGACCAATGTACTAGTGGAAGTGTTGGATACTGTCAGTATTATACAATATTATGTAAATAGAGAGAGTGCCTTTTAGGTAAAGATGTGTCTGCTCGCAAGAGTTATCTCTGCAATTAAATTGTGTAACCTAAACACACTTTCACAACAACAATAATAATAAATGATATTATAATCTCTACAAATATGATGACAATTATGACTATGAAGGGGCAACAATAAGCAATATTAGATAACTTGAATTTAATAGGCAACTTGAATTTTCTCTAATGGCCTCCATTACTAACTCTTGGATCATATCTCACTTTTGCTAGATTAAATTTCTTGTAGACATAGGAATACGAAATCAAGCATTTACAAGATCTAATATCTTGTTCTTTCTAAACAAGATTTGTGTGTCATTGGTTGTGCAGATCATGAGAACTCCATCTTTGTCATCAAAGAGACTAGCTACATTTCTAGGGTCTTACTATGTAGTTGAGTATGATAGACAACTTTAGGCTATTGAAAAACAACTTTAAAGTTATTCCGAACACTTTGTCTCCACTTAGCTCTTAAACCATGCTTGAAATTGGACACAAGTAAGCAATGGTAGTCAAGGTTACCTACTTAGATAAATGATTCCATTATGGACACAAATGAAAGTAAGCCCATTGTAGGCTTACCTCTGTTTTGCCTCTGTTGGTGTCCACAATGGGGCTTGTTAGCATTGATAGAAGAACAAATTTTTTTGTTGCCTCACGGCCTAGTAGGATTGTCAGGATTGTTGGCTAGAGAGAGGGTGTTTCAAATTACAATGTACACTCATAGAAAAAATTTCAAAGTCACCTAAAGCAAATATTGTACTTAATATGAGTTTCTAGTACATTGACTTCAAAAACTTACAATAATTTCAGATTATTAGAAAAAAATCAAAAAAATCAATGATTTATAAATGAGATTTGATTTCATCCTTCAAATTGAAATTATTGAGTAATTTCTACTCATATTTAATTGCAAAATAGAGCATACAAAACAAATGATATTGAAGTCGCTTATAAAATTATAGGTTGTGTCCTCTAAAGGGAAAATGTTAAGAGTTAAGTGCAAGAAATAGCTTTGCCAACACTTTGACTACAGCTATTGCTACTTGCTGGTCCATCAGTCATATGTAAAGTGCAATAGCAAGCACATAATTATCACCTATTTCTATTTGGCAGCACCTACTCCTTCACCTAGATGATTGGAACAATAAAAAGATTGGAAAAGTGTTTCTACTTCTTTTTAAACCACCACAATATAATCTTTCAAGATAAAAAAAATATTACCTAGTTGAATGGTTCTTTTATCCTTTAATGTTTGAATCATTTTTTGAATGTTAGCACATTTTTGCTTCTATCTTTGCATACATGCATTTTTGCGTCAACTTCATCAAATTGTTCATAAAAAATTAATCTTTTAGAGATTCAATACTTGCTTTTGATGAATGAAAAGGTATATGGACTAAACATTGGCTTGAAGCATTGTGTACTCCATCCGCACAATGCATGTTGTAGTGCTTAGGGATTAAGGCAACCAATAGGAATTGAAGCATTATTTGCATGCTTCATGGGGAGTCTAGTGGCATGTGTAATTGTGTAAGCATCCTATGCTTTCAATTTTGATATTTCAAAAAATACTTGATGGATGATATAAAATTATGAAATGACTTGGATTGGATTTCTTTTGAGGTCACAAATATCTTCATTACAAAAAATTAGTTTGATCTTAGGAGATTGTAGAATGATAAAAAAAATGGATTTTTTTTGGGTACTCTTACCTTTAATCTTTTAAGGTTTACTAAATCCAATTTCTTGATGCAACATTGTGTTCTTAGTGTATTTCACATAAAAAGTGCACAAATTGAGATATTCAACAGTGAAAAAAGTTTGTATCCATATTGGGCCTTATCCAGTTGGCACATAACACTCCTAATTTGGATCATTATTGCAACTCTTGCATGTCTCAGAAGCTACAAATGATCATGTATTCTACTTGTATGATGTCATATTTGAGCATGACAAGGTTTTAATGTTAAAAATGTCATCTGAAAGAAAGATGCTAAAGTAGCATCACCCATAACCATTATAGGATCCAAAATCATTACCTCTAAAATCTTGAAAAATCTATGGAAGAGAATAGATGTAATTACAAGGATGTACTACATCTGAATATCAAACCCTAATGTTTGTATTAGGTACATTTCCAGTCGGCTCTTTAAAAATTCACAACTTATTCTCTCAATATCCAAATAATACATTTGAAAGTGCACAAGAATTATTTTTCTCTTGCTAATAGGATCCTATAATTTGTTGGATGTCTATCAATAATAATCATGTTCAAAACCTTTAAATTGATGGTTATGGGTGCTGCCGCCTTAATTATTGAATTATCAATCCAATGATGTCCGGAGTATGACTTACCATATTTTAGTATTAATTCATATTCTATGAGAAACATTGTACCATATATATGATTACCCACAGACCAATCAAGGATTTCTACTTATTATTAGTTCGCTGACCTCTTCACAAAAGTTTCATCCAGACCCCGTCGGATGATATCTGTCCTCATCCTAGTTTCATATGTTTCATCCACGCTGACTCATTTTCCACACAGCCTTGGTTGGCCTGTCGTGCTTGTTTAGCTTTCCTGCATCTCGTTGCTTCCGTCTTTCCATTGCTCATTTTGAGCCGTTGCTTTGAGCAAATGCGCTTGCGCACCTTCGCCTCTCGTGCTGCTGTGGTGGTGTTTGCGAGTTTCATCAGAATGTGCTTCGTCCGGATCGATTTCGTTCCCGTTTGACTGAACACGACGACTTTGTTTCCAACTCTTGGACGCTAAGGTTATGGAACACTCGGCGACGACGGCCACTACGTTGCAAGTCCCTTGCTTCCTCTCGCTCCGGGATCATCTTGCAGCTGCTGTTCTGTCTCATCATGCTCACCAATTGCATCGCCATCGTCGCCCGCTCGTCTCGGTGCCAGCCCCTGGTCAGTTTTGCTCTCAGATCACCAAGTTAGGGTTGCGTCTACATTTTGTTCAGTCCTTGAACAAATTGTTTTGTTTTGAATGGTCTGTTTGCCTGTTTGTAGAGAATTAACGACTGCTGCGTCGGATCTTGTGGTTTGGATTGTTGTCTTGTGGTGCGTCTGCTTGAATTTGGCCTGGTTAGGTTGAACTGGGATCTGGAAACAGGAAATTGGTACGGCGAGCGATTAATGTTGTCTGAATTTCTGCATTGGTTATGGTGGTGAGAGAGCAAGGCGCCGGGAAGCTGTGATTGATCTTGCGGGTTTTTAGGGTTCTCGCTGCTAGTGAGGATAGGGACTAATTAATAGTTCGGTGAATTTAATTCTGGTTGTGGTAACGTCGATTTCGCTTTTGATGCTCTCTTTTCAATTTTGGCACTTTGAGAAAAGAGAGAGTTCTGCGTGGCTCTGTGTCCGTGTGTAGGACGTCGCATGGCCTTTGTATTGAGATGACTGGATTTATGACGAGTCTCGGATCGGTTGTACGATGTGCAGCGGGTCGGTCTATCAATCCTTCGAAATCTTGTATAGTTTAGAGGTTCTGTGAGTTTGAAGTGAATTCAAAAAGTGTTCTCATTCGCGCGTATAAGGATGGTGCGGTCAAAGAGAAAGGAGCTTTCTTTAATAAGGTAAAACCTCAGCTCTAATGGTTCTGGAGTTATACGTATGGAGATTCCGATATTCTTGGTCCGGAGAAATAATTTGGTAGTCCGTCTTGATGATGCCATGAAGGCAAAACTGAATCTCTGTGAAAGAATCTCTATTCAAATCCTCTTGGTCATGAGGATGAGGGGGAGGAATCAAGGCGTGTGTCCACATTTTTCATGAGCAATCTGTTTGGGTCTTTTTTATTTATTATGAAATGTCAGGGAGGATTGAAGTTGGAGGTGCTGTATGCCTCTTACAGTGAGGATGATAAATGGACCAAGTAGAGTACAACCATTGAGTATCAGAGTTTCCTCATTGCGAGATAGAAGTGGCAACATGCAACACTTGGATTGACGCTAGTGCTCAACCTTGCGTTCAGATGCGATTTTGCTGCTGAGGTGTGAGCTATAGAGAGGCGAGTGCAGGAGATCGTTCGCACAAGTTGTTGATATCGTTTTCAGCTGTTGGTTACGGAATGCATCTTCGGGGCAGTGTGCTTGGTGCACGTGAAGAAGACCCTGAAACTGATGTGCCGTCAATGTCGACTCCTGGCAAAAAGAGGCAACTTCTTGGCAACGGTGGAGGTACCCGAAAGAAGGCCACTATTAGTCCGAACCACGAGAAGCCTTACAGTCTAAGAAGCTTCTTGAGGCCGATGGACAGAGGGACGGGGACTGGGACCGGCACCAGCACCGGTGCGGGAACAGGTACAGTGACCGGGACCACCTTCGAGTTCGATTCTGGAGAGGAGGATGCTACCCAAGTTCTAGAGGTAAAGCACGGTGATCAGAACGGAACTCTCGTATTGGATGACAGTCCTGATGAATCCGACACCGTTTGCTTTAAGCGCAAGAGATCTTTGCGATTGAAGTCTCAAAACCATTTAAGCCCCGTGAAAGAGGAGTTGCACAGGGCATTCACAGGGAATTGTACTAAACGAAGGAGAGCTGATGCTCAGAAAAAAGTTGGTGAGCAAGACAGGGAACCATCAGTGATCCTTGCATGGAAACACTGGTGCATGTATGAAGAGGATGATGAAGAGATCGACGTGCTGGTTAATAAACGAGATGAGCGTCGGCGATTGGAAAGACAAAATGAACTCCAACGACAGGAGCACAAGAAAGAAGATGCAGGTAATAGCACCTGGAAACCTTATAGATTTAGTATGATTCCTTAGTGTATCTAGGGATGCACATGATCATCAGGAGCTCAACCCAACGATGTCAGTGCGTATAGGTAGGTTGCAATACCGTACTCGGATAGCAGGTTCGGCACTTTTGGTGCCGAATATTTAATTTAAGTTCAAACTTTTTAAGCAGGTTCGGCACTTTAAGAATCTTTTTTTGAAAACTTCGACATTAAATTCAATTCAATTAAAAATATGCGACAACCATTGCAGGTAGCTCCAAAATGCCACTTACTATTGTGAGTGTATGAAGATGGAGAAGACAATATCTTTATAAAAGTGGGGTGGGAGGAGGTAAATCAACCTATATGGGATATGTAAATTAGGATTAGTAGGAGATATGTAAATAGGATTAATAGGAGCTCAACAGCTTATAGTTAAGTCCAAAGCAGGACTTGTGTTTAAAGTAGAATTTTAGACTTCATTAGAATAGTAGAACAGTAAAAGAACATTTTTCAAAAAAACTTAGAATTAAGTTAAGTTGAGAAATCAAGGTAACTTTCATTTCCAAAAATCAGTTTGAGATTTTGAACCTCCAATCAAAAGTTATCTACAAAATTTAGTAGGGATGTTTGAAATTATCAAAGTAAATGTTCTTTCCAACCCCTCTGAATTTTGGAGATGAAAGTTACCTTAATTTTTCAATTTTTCTTAGTTCAAAGGTTTTTGCAAAAAGTTATTTTACCATCCCAAAATGAGGTTTGAAGTTCTACATTGAACACAATTATTGTGTTTTAACAATGAGCGGTCAAACTTTCATCTTCAAATTGTCCCATACCCTTTGAGAATTCAGAAAAATTCAGCACATTTTTTTTAATTAATTTATAAGCGGAACATGCTATCCGAGTATGGTTTTCAAGGTCTAAGTTTCTTTTGTGACTTTTTCATTATTTATTTATTTATTTATTTATTTACATATTGTTTCCTTGAAGCTCACAGTTTGTTGGTGTGGTGGTTACAGCTGACAACACTGAAATTGAAGCGCCAGAAAATGTGATGTCTTCGAACAATGAAGCCCAAGTTGCGCTTGAGGGGGCCAGAGAAGAAGTGAAAGATGAGTCCCAAACGTTGGAGCTCCCTCTAGTCACCGAAAGTGGTGCCTCACATGTGGACAAGAGGGCGGTGGTTTCGGGAGACCTTCGATCTTTAACTGGCAGTGATGACCGGCCTTTACCCGTCGTAAGTGGAGAGGGAGCGGAAGGCAGTAACACACCCGCGGGAATCGACAGCAAGCTGAGAAAGTCACCTGGAAGGAAGGGTACGAGTGACAGTGATATCGAGATTGCAAGTGGGGCTGCTCCGATAAATGTCAACCTGGCGGTGGGAGACAGGCTTGGTGGCATTCAGTCTAGGGCTGGTAGCACCCAGGCTCTGATAATAGGGGATCAGCAAACCGATCCATCCTTTTTTTCAGCTCAAGAAGACAGTATGGTCCTGGATACAATTGCTGAAGGTGTTACAACCAATTCCATTGCTGCAATAACATCTCATGAATCTATATCTCAATCTACTCTCAATGATATTTGCACCAAGCCCAAGGCACATGGAGGAGACAAAAAGAAGGGTATCCACGAAAGTGGCACATCCTACTGTGGCAGGCATGGAGACGATGTGATAGTAGATCTCGATGAGCAACAAGATGGAACAGATGGTGTGGAACCCGCTGTTGAAAAGCTTGGTGTTGGTGATTCAGTCGGATTTGGGGTGCCTGGCAGTGTTCCTGAGAGCTCAAATCAGTTGCATGGCAGCTACCCTACCCTCAACATATGTGGCACGTACGTGGAGCTGTCGAACATGCTTTTAAGGATGAGTTCTTGTTCTTAGCGTTGGTTGTTGTACCGCATTGTTTTTAAAATTTTGAGATAGGCTTTTTGGAGACTCGATTCACTATCTAACTCTAGAGCATCGTGTTTACGATGGCATACGGGTTGGCTTCTGCAGAAGTGAACAGGATTGGGGCCAGTCAAGTGGATCTGCAGTGCCTGTTGTTGCAACTTGCCTGGGGATTGAAGTCTGTGAGGAGCAGGGTGAAAGCATAGGTGAACCAAATGAAGTTGCACACAGAAGAGGAAAGCAGAAAGTGATTGAGTTGAGTGACGAGGAAGAAGACAGTAACAGAGTGAGTATTGAGCGGCGTGTGCATTCTGAACAGCACAGTTACCACGGACTTGAAGGTCCGACTCGGTCTTATGGAGATGCAGGCGGTGCCACTATTAGTGGCGCTGAGATTAGCAGTGTGGATGTTGGAGGAAGGTTTGGAGTTGCTGGACGTCATCCTGCCTTGGCTGAGCACCTCAGGCTTGTGGAGTACGATGACACAGACGGGGGAACTGTGGAAAGCAATGCTCCATTTCAAGCCAGCGCTGGGTTAGACGAGGAGCGAGTGAAAACTTATAGACGCCGAGGCCGGAACCAAGGCAAAGCTATGGCCGGAGAAGATAGTGGTGAAGAGGTTCGTGGCCCGACCACAAGGCGAGATGGGGAATCCAGTGATGTTGACAGTCATGAGGGGCAGCTAGGTGGAGATTTACGGCCTACAGGTATCCTCAGTCTCTTTTCGTTTACCAGAGTGATCCTTAACTTCATTGAAGTGGGGAGGGAGAGGAGCTGATCTTGTTTCAGTGAAGGAGTACACGTAAATCTAATGAATAATACAGTGATATTTGCTGGCAAGCCTTTTTTTGTGTTCACTGACGAATCTGAAATAGTCTTGAATTCAAGGATAACTCTACTTTCGCTTTTATATGACCGAGCACTGCGTTTGCTGTCTGTTTGCGCATCCCTTCTACCATTTTTGGTCACTCGTGCGCTGGCTATGTGATGCAGTTGCCCCCATCTACTGCCCAGTATGCAGCCAGGAGCTCGAAGCAGACATGTCGAATGTCAGAATCAACGATCACATCGACAAATGCCTCCGCCAATTTTAGACTGGAGATTGTTGTTTCACCTCACATCTGCTAGCATAGGCTCTCGGGTTCAAGATAATGTACTCATGTCGTCTGCAATAGTCTAATGTAACTCATTCTCCGGCTAAGCGGCATTCGCTGGAGGAAGAGGTTTGCACATTGGTGCATTTCCATCTCCAGCTTTTGTTCTCGTGTAATAACCCTTCTCAGCCTATGTCCTTTTAGTTTCTGCGGATAGTTGTGTGCTTTTCCGCGGCAATGGGATACGGAGATCTTGACCAGATGGGAATTCGCCTGGAGGTTCATGAGGGTACCTATATGTGATACGAGCCTGATGCAGCTACTTGTACTCTTATTCAATGGGGATTTTGTAATTCACAAGAGAATTCACTTGTGAACATTCATGCTTTTATTTTGTTGTGATGAAGATGAATTCTCCGAGACGTGCTAGATCATTTTACTGCTGACATTGCAGATAGGTGTGATTTCAGAGATTGGCGGTATATTCGTAAGTATTTGGGCTCTTCTAGCATAGAAGCAAAAGGCTCAGGAACTGGTGCTCGATGTTTGTTGAACAGGCAGGGACTGAAGTGATGCCCTGTTTTAATTGTCAAATCTTGCAATTCCTGCTGTTGAGTTTTGCTGTTTTGTGATCACTTGGGCACAGCATATTCGTCATCCCTCAAATTCCTGGCCTTTCTTTTAGCTTGCACCTGTTCTGATCTTATTCATCATCTGATCACGGAATCGCAGTCATAAAAACATCGTTGACAAAGCTAGAGCAATCAGAGCACAACCAAAATTAGGGATTCCATCATTCATAAGAACCAGAGATGATTCATACATATCATGCGTTCTTACACATGTACGATATGTAAGGGTTCAAATTGGCAGTTAGGGTTTACGGTTTCGAATCACTGCGTTCATATAGGTCCTTGGCGATGGTGACAAATGGTGATTCTGGCGACGCGAAGTTGCGTCACCGACAGGACAATTTGGGGCGCTTCTCAATTCTCCACACACATCTACTTCAGGTGCGTCGACCAATTCGTCCATTAGCTTTTTGTGAACGACTTTGCCAGGGATTGATCTGGCGAAACATTTCCAATTGCAACGATTTATGAAGATCTTCGCTTCTTGCTGACACTTGTACCGAACGATTTTGTATCCTTTGTGCTTGACTACTCAGACTGCAGTGTGCTTGAATTGCAGTTTCAAAAGCAGCGACCATGCCTGGCGCCATGGTCTTGCAACTTCACCATCTGTATGGTATCCGGATGCAGGAGCTCAGAATTCGCAGCCTACTTGGAAATGGCGGTTGGTGATTTCCTACAATGGCACAGGGTATTCAGGGCTGCTCTCCAGTTGCCTTGACACCATTTGCATGGCGTTGAAATTGCATGAATTTGAAGGATTTTCCTCATTCCGAGTTGATTTCCGCAAGATATTGAGGTTTTCCGTAGTCTCCACAGTATGCCCCTTGTCCTGTCCTGTGCGTTTCAATCTTCTGCTACTGATGACTGTTAAAAAGAAATGGAAAACAGAATCACTGTTTCAATTAGATTGAAGTTTGGGTATCACGACCAAGCGTTGTGTTTCTGTCTGGCTGTTGAGAATCGTATCTGTTGGGCTTTCCTTGGATTTCACGCAGGGACCGCAGCTTCTGTTTGATGCTGTGAAAGCCATGAAAGGCTAAGGGGAGGGGGGGCGTAAGCCTCCTTCGTTTGATGCAGAAGGCAACTAAACCGGCAGCTTCTGTTTTGAAGACCTTCGGCAGGAGTTGGCCGAAGTGTCCCAGTTGCACCTGCACATGGCCTTCATCTGATGTCCGTGGCTTACAATAACAATCTACTGGAAGCGATGCCTGGCTCAAGTTTGGAGCACTGGCTTCGTCATTCCGCGTCTGCATTTGCTTGAAAGAGGTGGTTATCTCTTTGAGATCCATTTATCTCTTTAATCTTTTCTTCCGAAGATTTCGGTAGTTTTCTCATTGAATCCACCTTGAAGGTGAGTCGATATAATGCACACTTCACGTCGAATTCTATGTGTAATCTTAATCTACGCTTGTGCTTGGCTTTTTTGCGGAGTCAATTAACTAAGGTTTGCCAGGGAATACGTGTTTCTTTACTATGATTGATGTATTTCAGTAATGCTTTTAGACCTGTAACAATGGTAAAACTTGCCAGTTTTAAGGCATTTAAGAGGATAATTAAGAATATACTTGCCAACTTATCACTTTTATTTTTTTCGAGAACATCTCGGGAGGGTGGATTCTCTACTAGTGTTTCAGTTAGAATTATTCTCATGAATCTAGTCACATAACGCTTGCTTGTTGTGGGATGTAGATATTGGGAGCTTCCCAGTTTAAAGAGGACTTCCTTCCTGAGCACGAAGCAAATATGCTACAAGGTGATGCCTGGCTTTGTGCTGTTGTTGACAATTTAATGGCAATTTTGGAATAGTTCAAAGCTTCCGCAAGTCTCGGTGTTTCATCCGGCACCCTGGACTTGGTTAGGCATTCAGACTCAAATTTGTATTCAGTTTGGGATGTTACTCCATAGGTGAATGGCAGGCTGCGCCCTCCATTTCCTCTGCTCATCAGATTTTATCATATCAACAATTAACCCAAAACAACTGGTCTAGAGTTACGCTTGTGAGCTATTTATATGAATACAAATTCTCATTTGTTTCCGGTTTCCGTTACCAATGTTTCGATTTCCACTATGTATTCTCAGAGCCTCAAATAGTATGTGATGCTGTTTTCTGAAGTCTTCAAGCGTAGTGTTATAAAAATTTATGTCTCTGACACTGATGAGTGTAGGTATTATTTTATTGCGTTTCTTGCAATACCTGTTGTGAGGCACTATACTAAAATTGGTAAATAGTGTTGGGTGATAATTAGTGTTGTTCCCTATTTTTTACTCCCAACACTATTTTCCAACTTATGTGGAAATAGTGTTGGGGCACTTACCTCCTGCCGTCAAACTTTGCCCCTTCCCTGGGAGACTAAAATTTCCGCCTCCCGCCGTCAAACTTTGCCCCTTCCCTGGGAGACTAAAATTTCTGCCTCCCGCCGTCACACTCTGGCCCTTCCCTGGAAAACTATAATTTCTGCCTCCCATCGTCCAATTTTGGCCCTTCCCTGGGAAACTACAATTTCCGCCTCCCGTCATCCAATTCCTTTTCTAAATTTTTATTTTTTTTTGGTTTGCTTGCTTGCCCCGCTCTTCCCTTGTCCGGTGTCCGATGTCTGCCTTGGTCCCGATTGTGAGGAGCAGTGGAAACCACCTTGGAGAGGAGAGGTGGAAGAGCTCTCCGGTCCATCCATTGAAGGAGACTCTTTCCACGGAAGGGGGGGATAATACTCCGTGGTTTTCCGTTCCATGGTTTCCCGTCGCTTGATTTCAAACTTCCGTCACTTATATCTTTTTTTTTATGTATGTGATTGAACATTGGATGACACCATTGGATTTGTCTTTCTTTCTTCTATTTCCCCTAAAAAATAGTTCTTTTTTTTTTGGTCACCACTTTTTTTAGCATTTTAGCATTTTCCAGTATTTTTTGACATTTCAGCATTTTTTAGCAATTCAACATTTTACTTATTTATTTTAGCATTTCATTATTTATTTCAACATCCCATTGTCTATTTCATCATTTCATTTTGTTCCCACCTAACACTAAATGCACTCTCGTAAAACTTTTGACTCTTTCTGTCATTCATCAAATTTTACTATAGAGCTAAAATAGTGTTAGACTAGGTAAATAATGTTCTAACACTGACCTTGCAAATCACAATTAGTGTTATTGTTGACAATTAGTGTAGCCAACACTATTTACCAATTTTAGTATAGTTGTGAGATTCTATGGGCGAGAGCTTAAGTTCGGGGTTGCATTTAGTTTGATGAATTTTGAGAAGGGTTTTTATTCTTAGCAGGATCTTGCTGTCTTTCCGAGTCACTGGTGCTCTACCTCAGAGACTCACCGTTTGAATTTCTGCTCTTTTCTGATGATTTTTAAATTGCATTAGGTACTACAGCAATATTTATGAGTTCATTCTTTTCACATAATTAACATCATCCTGACTTGAGGACCTGAATATTTTCATCTTGTGACGTAAGTTAACTTAGACAGAAGCTCTCTTTGCAGCTTCCATTCCCTTGAGGAGAGCTAACAAGTACTTTTAAGATTTTGAAATCTCAACCGATACTACGAACATTCACGTATTTTGAATTTTTGAAACATCAACCGGTAAGGTAGTCTACTTAATGGAAAGTGACCATTTAAGCCTACCTAACTCATCATTGATAGTAATAGGTATTTCAAGCAACATATCACTCATTCCTAGACAGGGGTCACAAGTTACAACGCAATCCCTTTAGAACAGACTACCTTATATGATAATTGGGAGATTTTTTTAAACGCTTATAGGCCAGTCTTTTCAAGTATAATTTGAATACCGTAGCTCTGCATGGTAGAGCAAACTTCTCAGTCCTTCACTCGGTTTAAGGTAGTCTGCTCTAAAAGCAATTGTCTTCTTTAAATCAACCCTATAGATAGCTCTTAATCCTTGAAAGGCTCTTGGGGTCCTTGTATAGAGCTTGTATTTAGCATTATAACTCTTCAATTGTGGTTTAATATATGAATTGCAATACATTGTTATTTATGTTCTATCATTATCATTAATTTACTTTGAACTAAAAAGTATTTGGTTAATGTTTTTCTAATCAAACACCACCAAATACAGAGTATATTGTAAGGCTGCAAAGGGCTTTCAGGTCCTTCTAGGGATAATCCCTAAAGTCCCATTGTTCCTATATGGGTCAAAATGTGACTTTGGGTAGGCTCATATGGTTTCAATATTCATTGTAATTTTCTGAAACTTTTTGTGAATCTAGAAAAACACATAAGCTTCTTGGGAATGTAATTTTTACTTCAATCGGTGGTATGGGAGCAAAAGTTATGGCACAATAAGCCATAAACGAAGGTTGGAGTGCAACACAAAAAAAATTCACAAAAAGTCAAAATAAAGTTTAATTTTTTTTCCTTGAAATATTATATTTTTGTCTACATGTAAAGCTCTTATTCATTCTATTTGGATTAATGATGAGAAAGTTATAGGCAATCTTGTTTTTTGAGCAATCTATGCATCTTCTTTAAAAAATAACTTAAAGGATTCATTTTTGAATGCAATTTTCACAATTTAAAAAAAAATGTTTTAAGAGGGTTAAGTATGCTTGTTGAGATTATTGTGTTTCAATTCCATCTTAGAGCTATTAACAATTTAGATTTTTGCTCAATCTTAAACCTACTTCTATTTTAAATAAATTTAAAGAATGAAAATCAAGTGTGTTTTTAGAATTTCTTTTCTTAGACTTTTGAATCAATTCTTCAAGATAATTTAAAAAAAAATTAAGGTCTCTAGTGCAAAAAAGTGCCACAAATGGTGGTCAAAGTCATCTAGAATTGCAAGATAGAATTCAGAAAAACTATTTTTCCAATTTTGAATGCTATTATCTTGCAATCTATATGCTCAAACTTCATGAAACTTTAACCACATGATTTGAAATAATTCAAGTACAAGATTCTAAAGATTAATTCTAAGAAAAATATTTTTTCTTGTTTTCTTGGGCAAACGCAACAAAAATAGCAATTTGAGAGTTTTTTTACTAGAAAAATGGCCTTCGGACTTTAGAGGTTAAGTGGATATGAGGTGGTCTTAAAATCAATACATGAGAGAGAATGAATGGACTAAGGCTAAAGTATTACTTTTTGCACGAGCCAATTATTCTCCTTGGTTTCCTAATATCTTTACAAGTTGCACGTGAATGGACTTGGGAAGACCTAGTGGCTTGAATAGGTGCCTACAACATAAATCTTTGAAAATTCATAAGTAATTCGATAATGCTTCAAAACATATGAAATCACTTGTGTTACTTTTTGCATTTATTTTTTCTTCATTTAAAAAATGAGATAAAAGATCTTCTCATCCATTGAACCCCATGAAAAAGGCGGACTAGCCTTTAAATGATTGCTTTTAGAGTAAACTACCTTAACTCTAAATGCTGACATTTTGCACCTATTTTTGAATGAATTTTTATTTTTTAGTGACGAAATCACATGTCTTCTATTATAATTCTTTTATAATTTACATAGGTCTCAAATGTTTTGTGAAACTTTGAAATTTCAATGAATTTTTGCAAAACTTGCAAAATCTAAAAATTTCACCATATATATAGGTGAATAATATAGTGTGAAACATCATGATGATGAAAATCAATGTTATCCTATTTTCTATTAGAAATAAATATACCATGGTTATATTTTCAAAATTCAAAATTCAATTTAATATTAAAGTTTATGAAGTTTTCAAAATTTTCAATTGGAATACAAGCTAAAATTCAATGAACTTCATTTCAACATTTGGTTGGGCTCAAATTTGAAATAGATCATTTTGAAGGCTTAAATTTCCACCAAGAAAAAAAAGCAAGACAAAGTCAAAATACACTAGTAGGATAATCCATGGATTGAATATCTTCTTATGTTAAAAAATTGATAATATCCCAATGAGGGAATTTCCAACACCAAATACTACAAATGTGTTCAACAAACTCCCAAAAATATAAAAATTTGATGAAAATATAATTTTTTCCATCTACTAGCTTCTCAGAAGTCATCCATGGTACAAAAAGTCCACAATGTCCTTCTAGGGCTAAACACTATAACAATCATGTCTAAAATAACGACTTCCATGATAATGGATATTAATCTGTAGTTTCAAATCCCACTTAATTTTACACTCACTCCACGACTCACTCCTCGCAACTTCTTATGCAATTTCAAATGTTTTTGTGAAAATTTGAAATTTTAGTGAATTTTTGCAAAGTTTAAGATGAGTAGTAAATAGACTCTGGAGAGATGTAGATATAGATGGACACTAAGCAAATATTAATTTATCCACTACATCAATGGTTTGTTTTCATTGAGAATTCATGTCTTCGTTCAATTTTGGTATATGAGTTATTTCATGATTGATTGAAGATTTTTGAATTTGAGTATGTTTAAATTTCAAATGCCCTTAAATAAATTTTGGTACTTGAAATCTTAAATTCTTAAATTCTTAAAAGCACCTTTCATAAATGGAAATAACTTGGCAATCAAACTCATCTTAAGTGAAGGCAATAAAGTTGAAACGGCTATTGTCCTTACGCATCATGGATGAAAGGACACACGAAAGGGTAGAAAAAATCAAAATAAGAATGTGACTTCAAAGTTATGGAGCTTGATAGGAAAAACATAAACAGAATGTCGTGGGCGCTAACAACAAAGGATCCTATAGATGCTCAAAAAGTAATAAAAAGACTCTACATACTTTAAGGCATAATTTTGCCTTGTAGTTGTCACCTAGAAATTGACATGTAATATATACAATATAATAAGTGATGTCTTTACAAAAATTTGGTTTTAATTTCATTATATAATCATCTGAATTTTGGTTTAATTATAATTTATCCATTTGATTGACTAATCCACGAGATTACAATGAGTCGAGACTAGTGAATTTTATATGTAATTATTGAAACATCTCCAAATAAGGATAAAGAAGATTTGGTACAAACAAGTGTAGAGATAAAAATCCCGCCATCAAAATAAAATATTCTACAAATTTCATAAGCAATTCTTCAAAGCAAGTGTTAATTTGTTATTAGTGTAATAGTCATTACAATATGAACATTTGCTAGTATAGCATTTTATCATAATGGTAGTAAGAAAAATGCACAACTGTGAGCAGAATTTGTATCAAATTTACATCATATTACAATATTTAGACTATCAAATCAAGTAACTTCAAGGAATCTATTGTAGAGATAAATATACAAGTACGATGTAATATCAAATCACAAATCTCAATTGAAAAATGGGCAAAATTTATGAACAAATTCAATGGGCAATTGTAAAGCAAAGTTGGATGCATATGCTACTGCAGAAGGTAAGTTGGAAGAATATGTGAGTTTTACTAATAAAATGAATTTGAATACTTTTTCTTGTATTTCATGATGTTCATTTTAATTTATTGTAGCATTCCATTCTATTGATTCCATTCTATATGCTAGAAATCTAAATGATTAAATAAACAAATCAATATTTTAAATGATTTGAATGTGTACATCAAAACAAATCACAATGTCAAGTGCCTAGTATCAAAGATTTGGTTAGTGATGGTTAGATTTGCACTTCACCTTTTGAAGACACATCTGAATTATTGCTTTTTTACAATTTTTGTACACATTTTTTGTTTTATATAAGATTACAAGTATAATACAAAATTATGATATTATTTGTCCAACTATATTTTGTTTTTTTGTTTTACTATGGATATCTCATAAATTTGGTACTCAACCCTCTAAAATGAATAATTATATACATCTATCCAAAAAAAGATTCTTTAGTCTTTGAAGCACATGTGCTATAATGTGAACCTAGAATTATGAAAGCACAAATATAGGAGTCTATACACCTATGTTATGGGTGTCTATATTATAGAAAATTTTCATGATCATTGTATATCTATGTTATAAATACCTATATTATATTATTAAAACACCTTCAATGGTTGTAGAGTATCTACTTATACATATGCTCAAGGTTTGTAGGTTTCCATTTTCATGCTCATATGTCAATATCGTTGGGCTTTGAGGGGTTAACTTAGTGAATTCATTCCATTGATTTATTAAACCACAATATATACATTTGTCCAACTTATTTACTCATTTCAATGAAAACTAAATATACTTAACATGGGTGTAAAAATATATTGAATGCAGATCCCAATGACGTGAAAATTGCTGAATTTACTAAGTCCCTCGTATTAGTTGCTTCTGATGTTGCAACATTACAAACACAAGAATATAATAAGGCTCAAAAGTACAGCAATCCCAAACCTCGCTTTATTGAAAGACTTTGTGGAAGTAGTTCTACTGATAAGAAAAGTATGTATGAAATATGTGTGCAATGACAATAAATATCATGGTTTAATTTGCTTTTGCTAAGTCCAAAAATCATCCAATTCACTTGTTGTTGTTATAATATTTTTTGAATCTATTATTTATAGATAGATAATATCTTATAATACATAATTGTCTTTAAGAAATTTTCTAATATATCCGACTTTTTTTCTAAAACTCATTGATGTACACCAAAGGACATTTTTGTAATAAAATTTCAATAAGAAACCCTTAGAGATGTGGAATAATATTGCAGGTGAATTGATTGTGCATCCGGACAAAAAACAATTGAAAATAAAAGAACCAAAGTTGGCAAATACAATAACAAAAAATCCGAAGTCAACAAGTAAAATAAAAGAAACTCCAAAGTTGGAGCTTAAGACAAAAAAAAGTTCAAAGTTAGAGACTAAATTAAAAGAAAATCCAAAGTTGAAGACTAAATTAAATGACAATGTGAAGTTGGAAATAGTAAATCCACAATTATGGGCTAAGTTAAAAAAAAATCCAAGATCCGCAAATAGGTGCCTATGTGGTGCACACACCTGTAGAATTTTATCAATGAAGGCTGCATTGAACATCACTAACAAAAAACGAAGCAAGGTTGGAAGATTATATATCGCCAGATTTCAATGTAAAACATGCTATCCTCTTCTTTTATTATCAAAAAAAGAAATATAATTTTTCAAAATTCCTTTGCCTTTCTTCATTTAAAAAAAATCATAATAGCTAGA
Organism: Pseudisothecium myosuroides; assembly: GCA_951799445.1. Classification (NCBI taxonomy): domain Eukaryota; kingdom Viridiplantae; phylum Streptophyta; class Bryopsida; order Hypnales; family Lembophyllaceae; genus Pseudisothecium; species Pseudisothecium myosuroides. The sequence continues at coordinate 16,908,962 of OX637287.1, read as the reverse complement.
ATCTGATTTTAAGCTACTAAATTATGATAATCACCAATACAATTTGCTAGATCGACTTCTAAACAAGTGATTTTAGTGATTTTAGAACATTGATCATGCACAAGTACGCAATAGAAAATGGCACTAAAGAAGCCATCTCCATTGATTTCATTGAAATCATTAAAAGTATAAGTAAAGATCTATATTCCAAGTTAATAATAGATATACTAATTTAGAACAATTTAATCCCTTAGAGTCTACACTTTAAAATTTAAAATTTAAAAATCTCTAAGAAGCTAATAGTTGATTACAAAAACTATCAAAACATCTTTCCATCATTAAAATAATTTATAATACATTAAATTTTCTTATATTTTCCAATAAAAATATACTTCAAATTTACTAAAGCCAATAAACTTTCAAAACATAATTTTCTCTTTTCATTCAAGCATTAAAAATATATTCTCACTTGAATAGTGTTAACAAGGCTCATTCTTAGAAATGATTGTACATCAATAAACTAGATTCAAGTCCCTAAATCCACTGTCTAATTACACCAAACACAAACACAATCACCTTTAAAAGAAGACGCACCTCATTTTCTCTATGTACCCAATCTTGTTCAAACGGATTTATTGTGTTCATTTCAGAACAAGAATTCAGGAGCGTACAATAGAACCTTTCTTAGTGGATAGTGCCAGGACTATGCACTAAGAAAGGGGTATGCACTAAGAGAGGTTCAGTACTGACCAGTGCCTAACGTGGTCTCTAACTACAGGTCCTCCAATCACTGTTCGACAACAAAGGCTTCAAACTATAATCTCTCTTATTGCATATTATGCACTAAGAAAATATGCAATAAGAGAGGTTTTACTGTAGATGATCTCTTACCACTTACTACTTCCTCCAAAAATGATAAGTGATCATGTCTATTCCTAAACTTTTGAGGTTGAATTGAATGCATTTGGACCGAATTGGGCAATGGAAGGAATAAAATACATCTACCTCAAAACCTATTTTTAGTATTGCCTCTCTTTCTAAAAAAAGATCCATGTGTCCTTTGTAAAATATACAAAAGAAACACGGGTCTTTTCAGAAACAGAGGTAGTACAAAATAAAAACATTTGTGGACCGTTCCCCATCAAAAACTATAAGAATTTTTAAAAATAAAATAAATTTTAAAAGTGTGGTTTTCCCAAGAGAAAAACAATTTGAAGTGGAAGGAACGGAGAAGCGCTCCCCCCGCCCTCAACGACGACTCCAGCGTCCCTTTGCCTCGCGGTTTGTCTGTCTGTTTGTCTGTCTGTTAGTCTGTGATCGCCACCGTTGCCTCGATTCCCTTCCTTGCCTCTCCGACATTCTCCCTGTGCACATCCTTGTGCTTCTGCTTCTTTGCCTTCTCCGTCATCGTCTTCTTCTTCTTGTCTGTCGGCGGCGATCTTCGCACACGTTTTGCAGAGTCCTCGGCGTTATTCTATTCGAGTTTTTTTTATTATTCTGTCACTTGCCCGCTCGTCGTCGTCGTTCAGATTATTTGATTTCGCCGCTGTTCTGTTGGAGCCAGGCGGGGCGATGGACAAGGGCAAGCGGGCCAAGGTGGAGGAGGAGGATGGCTCCGAACTGGACGCCGAGCTGGTGCAGGCCATCGAGAAGCTGCAAGAAGTGCAGGACGAGCTCGAACGGGTATGTCGGTTTCCGTTTCCTCGCCGAATTTTTTCCTCGGTGTTGGTGCGACGTGCGCTTCTTTTATTTATTATTATTGCTATCAATCAAAGGTTTGGTTTTTCGGGGTGGAAATGCGAGTGTCGGTGTTTTGTGGGTGGGGTGGGGGTTTAAGCGTAGGTTTAAGAGTTGGTTCGGCGTTGCCCAATTTCTGAGACAGTGTTTAGGGTTAGGTTTCGGAAATGGTAGGAGAGGGCTTGTTTATTGATATATTCTTTAGTTCTTTTAGCATTTCTTCGTCCCTTGTTTTTGTTATTTGTTATTGTTTTTTTTTAATTAATTTATTTATGCCCTCGGGGTTGCTTTCCTGGTATCTTTTCGTTGTCCTGTGAGTAGTGAGGGCAAGGTGTCAGTTTTCTTTACCGAATGTTGAAGCTGGCTTACTGCACAATGGATGAAGTACTGCTGACGGCTTGTGATGCGGTTTGCCTGCAATGTCGACCCTTGGAAGGTTTTGGTTCCCGCTCTTGACCTGCGGACTAATCGATGAAGAACGTAAGAAAAGGGTGAGTGCTGGAACGTAGCTGCAAGAACCTGCACACATGATGCTATAGCAGGTAATTGACATTGCGCCAGGTGGGGTGACCAGGTGAACGAGGAGGCCAGTGACAAAGTGCTGGAGGTGGAACAGTTCTACAACGAAATCCGGCGTCCGGTCTATAGCAAGCGCAATGACATCATACATAACATTCCAGACTTCTGGTTAACTGCTGTACGGCTCTTTTCTCTGAGATGGAAAGCTTGCTCCTTGGTTGCCTGCCCTTGCCCTCCTGTGCAATCCGTTTGGTGCGAGTGGGGCAGAAGTGAAACGATCTTATTCATGGATATCTGATGCGGTTTGTTGTATGCAGTTTCTGAGCCACCCAGTGCTATGCGACCTTTTGACCGAGGAGGACCAGAAGGTGAGTTTTTATGGCAGAAGCTATTCCATGCTTTATTTCGCCCGTGATCATCTGGGGTGCATTCGTTGCTCAAGGCGAGGGTGAAGGTTGTAGAAATTCTCTCACAGAGTGCGTGTATGTGTTCCAGGTGTTCAAGTACCTGGAGTCCCTGGACGTGGAAGATTTCAAGGACGTTAAGTCAGGCTATAGCATCAGCTTCGTGAGTTTCTGTCCAAACCATGAACTTGTTTGAAGATTTCGTTGGCTTTCTTGCGCAGATTTCATGTCTGATTAGCTTACTCTATTCTATGGAAGTAGAGCACTGTGTTGAAAGAATCAGATTGTTGAAAGGAATAGTGGCGGGTGCTTTGGCATTGTGCAGAATTTCCGAGCAAATCCTTACTTCAACGATGCAAAGTTGACGAAAGTGTTCAGCTTTTCGGACGACGGCACAACATCGGTGTCGGGCACCCAGCCGAAGTGGAAGGCTGGCATGGTGAGGGTTTTGGGCTTTGGGTGTCGCTTTCTGCAAGCATATTTGGAGGTCTTGCTCCCCAAAGCGAATGTGTTGTGTGCATTACAGTCTGTGACATGGCGAACTGGTTGTTTTTGACAGGACCTGACGAACGGTGTGGTTCCTGAGAAAGAAGGTCTGAAAAGACCGCTTGTTGAGGACAGGTGAACTGTAGAACCCCGGTCGTCTGAAATAGTGTGGCTTCGAGGTTTGGGAGTACTTGTGAGACCGTATGATTTGTCGGTGATTGGTTGTTGTTTTAATCCCTATGTCTCCGGCGCTTTTCCGCCGGTGGTGCAATGGTGGTTTGGGGGGTGGTCTTGGAGATGATCTGTTGGCTAACAAAGGAGGTGGCGTTGCTGTGCAGTTTTTTCAAATGGTTCTCGGATACCGAGCAGAAGGTGTCTCTAGATGGAATCCAAGATGAGGTTAGTATAATTGACATGGTGATTTAATTGACCGGGATGGGGAGCGTTTCTGGTGCATGATCGTTTGGTTGACGGTCTTTCGGTGTCGTATCAATTTCGGAGTTGTGGATGCTATTGTTTGGACGTGGTTTTTATGTCACCTGTCACGATAAGTCGTGGGATGCAGTTTGTATTAGTTCAAGGGTATTGAATGAGGTAGCGCATTTGAAGCCTGTAACCTTGAAGGTCCCTTTCAAACTGGGGAAGGGAGTGAGTGCGTTGTTTGTCTAAGCATTTGGTGTACGTGGAATGAGGATTCGAATGAGAGCTGTATGTTGACGTGAAATCGGATTCAGGATTCCTTTTTTGGGTTGCAGGTTGCAGAGGTCATCAAGGATGATCTGTGGCCAAATCCGCTGAAGTACTTTAACAATGTGAGTATCGCAGCCTCATTCTTGATTGGTCATTTATTATTAGTTGGTGTTTCTTACATTGTATGCATGTGTTTTGTTCGCAGCACATATTCTGGCTATATGATGCTCGGAGCACATTGGCTCTGTTATGGTCGGAGAGTATTGTTTGTTTTGAGGTTTGGGGGACTAAGAACATCCGAGTGCATCTTGTGGTATGCTTGCTGAGCTCGCCTTGAACTTGCAGGAGCAAGACGAGGATGGATTCGAGAGCGGGGAGCAAGAAAGTGGTGATGATGAGGACACGGTGAGCTATGATTGCACGGGAACATTACTGAGATGAAATCATAGTCGTAATGAATGGGGATCACACGGGAACATTGCAGCAGTGGGTACTGAGTGCAAGGGTGGGCGGGGTGTATTTGCAGGGAAAGGCTGACGATGACGACGATGAACCCGAGGAAGATGACGAGGACGAGTAACGTGGAATGCTATTTCTTTTTATGATGAGGAAGGGGCCGTAGGTAGCCAAGGGGAATGCTATATCCCCTGGGGAGGATGACTGTTAGTGGACGGGTACGTACATTTTTTTTTTCCAGTAGAGAGCACTCGCTTCAGGACCGTGAGCATATGCGATTTGCAGAAGGCTCAATTTTCTGCCTCCTTCACTTGGGAGTGGGTGCTGCATGCGTCGTCTTCTGTACCTTCCGAGGGCTCCTAGGGGACACAGCTGTGTAATCATTTGTTGAAAGTTGAGCAGTTGGTGGTGAACAGATTGAAGAACAGTCTTTCTGCTGTGGCGTGCAAGACATGCTTCCGTGCCGTTACGTGTCAATGACCTTCATTCATGTGCAGGCTCATCTGCTGCTTCGCCGCTGTTATTTTCTACAATGCAATCGGGACAGTGCCCCCCTTCTCTTCTTTTCCTACCGAAAATTGTCTTCGGGAATACACTATTAGTGTGCTTGGATTTTAGAGTCTGGCTGGAGCGGTGTGCTCTATGTGGCATTCGATTTTTGCAATGACGGTTTGTGTAGATATTATGTGGGCACCATTTCCAAGCTGTTGGGCAGGGGAGTGATTGAGGTCCAGGTACTCTTATTGAGTTGATTTCGGGAAGATCAGAATTGTTCGGAATGACGAGGCAATTGGACAGGGTTTCGTTTGGTTGGTTCTGCATGAAATATAGGGTTTTGATTTTCTTGGCATTGGGAATGGGTTCCAACTCATGGGAACAGCTGCCGGCTCTGCTGCAACAGATGCAGTCAGAGCAGTCTCCTGCAGCCCTCTAATTAGCCAGGCTCACTCCTTCAATTCAGATCTGTCCAATTTAGAGGGGATGGCCACTTGAATCCCCAACAATACAACTCTCTAAAATATATTTCCAACCAATCACAAGTCACAGAACTTGCGAAAGCAATAAGTAATCTATCATTTATTACAATGACTTGCTAATCCCAAGAGAATATATAGGTTGTAGAGGGGTTAGTGACCTCTTCAAACATGGCTTATTTGGGGGGAAAGTGAAGGTAGAGCTTGACATACACTAGAATTGATTAGAAGTGAGGGGATATTTGGTGGGTTGCAAGAGACTTTCATTCACCCAATGCTAGCCCCTACTAGTCCTTCTAATTTGTGTAAAGGCACCCATCCATTTTTGCAAAGTGTGTAACTTATTTTCTTTGGGCAAGCAATTGGGTGCTACAGTTAGAGAATGATATTGTATCAAGTTCATATCTATTTATGGACGATTTGAGGCTGATAAAGATTTAGTTTATTAAATGCTAATCCAGGTGGATTTAGTTGTGAACAAATACTAGTCTGAACAAATTGTAGCGTCATATAGATGATTTGAGGTTGATAAAGATTTGGTTAATTAAATGCTAATCCAGGTGGATTTAGTTGTGAACAAATACTAGTTAGAATAAGTTGTAGCGTCATATGGACGATTTGAGGTTGATATTATTAAATGCTTATCAATCCATGTGGATTTAATTGTGAATAAATACTAGTCAGAATAAGTTGTAGCTTTAGGCAATAAAAGAGGTGTTCAATACTCTTTAAGTGGGATTAGGGAGTGGTCATTGATTTTGAAACTTTTTAACACTAGAAGAAAATTGTGTTGTACATGTCAAAAATTGCGTTGTACTCAACAAAAAGTATGGAATTGATTTTGTTGAGTTCTCCCTTCGTAACGCAAAATTTTGCATTCTAACACAAAATTCTGCGTTTTACTTGTCAAATTATATGTTGAAACGTTGGAACGCAAAATTTTGCGTTACAAAGGGAGAACTCAACAAAACCGATTCTATACTTTTTGTTGAGTACAACGCAAATTTGACAAGTAAAACGCAGTTTTCTTCTGGTGTAAGATGGTCATGACCCCCACCTAATGACGGTCTTATATTTTTGTACCAAACATGTTTGAATATTTGTATCAATTTTAGTTCTTTTCAAATTAATATGAATCCACCGTTGTATTTGAGCCTAGTCAACTAATTCTTTCTTGCAAAATATAGGCAATAACAAGTTCATGGACAAGATACTTAGATTGTAAATTTGGGTGGTCATCAATTGTTGTACCTTTATTTATTTAGCCTATTAACCCTTTAAGTTCAAGGCAATTTTAGTCGAGACAAAAATATTGAAGGAATCTTGTTACATCAATAGCTTAATATCACTTCTTTAAAAAGAAATCACACAATTCCATTGTATAGAATGGAAGAATAAGGTAGGAAGTCCTTAAAGCACCCATTTAAGAGCCAAAAATCAATATGCAGAGGTAAGACTTCTTGAAATAATTTTCAGTAAATTTTCCTTGAAAGAAAAATGGAATTGGCATCTAATCCAAGTCATTTGAAGCTTTTTGGAATTGGTTACGAATTTTTGAAGTTGAAATGTAGTAGTCACCCAGAGCGTCCACCTCTTGAAATATATACTATTTGTATATTGTTGGAGCAATGAGAAAGAAAAATGTACAAATAGTGTACATTTCAAGAGGTGGATACTTTTAGAGCCTAAGCGCTTTATGGACCTCCTACCTTATGTGATGCACATGTCTTGTTTAGAAAATGATCATGATTCATCTTGTATAGTGCAAAGAGACCGTAAGTGAACAAATAAATAGGTCTTGTCTATGATATATGAAAAAGTACAAAATTGTTTGAATACAATGCCATAGTACAATCTCAAAAGAGTAAAAGGCAAGAATGAGACATTTTGGATTATGAATACATCAAATAGTAATGTTATCAAAATAGAAAAAAAAAACTCATGCAAAATGTATATTGCACCAAGAAATATGAGCAATATATAGGAAGCAACTAGAATTTTTTCCATTCAAAAGACCTATTCTTCTTTAATGCAATAGTCTTCATTCATCAAAGCTTGTAGCTTCAAAGGTATAAGCTATAAGCACCATCTTAGGAGTAAATGGATAGGAATATGTTATGAAATCCTATTAAAATATGTAAAACTTTATTGCACATAGATGGAGATGCTAGATTTTTTTGGCTCCATCAAAAAGACATTCTTTGTCAACTCTACCTCCAAAATGCTCATCCCATCAAGTGTGCATGTGAATTGTACGTCTTGCATCTTCGCACTCCATTCTACGTATTCTAAGGTGACTTATTCCATAACTTTTGCATATTTCCACATGCATTTGTATAAAATTTCTAGATCATGCTTCACCACAAAAATTAGAGACCTCCCTTCCCAATAAATGTTTAAATTTTTATTAGATTTTACTTATTTTCGGTTTTGACACAATTTTGCAAGTACTATTCAATCTCACATGACTGAACCTTGAAACACTGGTGTCGTGCCAAAAACTAACAACCCCAATGGGATTTTAATTTTTGTTATAGTTTAGTAGCAAAGGTTTGTTCACAAGGAATATTGCCATAGAATAGGAAAGATTATGAATAAAATACAAATTATATAAACCAATAACTGGTTTTGATACATTGGCCATTACAATTTACAAATTGTCAAAGAACAAAAATCCAATCCTTAGATACACATCCACAATTTCTTACTTAACCCAATCACTAGGATTCAAACTTCAAATAAACTACACACACCAAGTTGCACAATCACTGGGACTTATACACGATTCACAATATTTGCTATAAGCTTTTATTACACAAAAATTATCAATAAGAATACACGTAGGTATTTCCAAATTCTTTTACTTGAAGTGAAGAGAGAGTGAAAAAAAAAAACTTCAAATTGTTAGACTATATGCTAAAGAGGAAGGCAAGTGTTCAATTCAAAAAGTCTCCAACGGCCTCTTTTAAGATCCAAACTATTTAGAACGTTTTAAATTTTATCTTCTTCTTTTTAAAAAGAATTAGCCTGCATTAATGCACCAATGTGAAAACAATTTGATGACTGGTCTCGTTTTACAAAGCCAAGGACAATTAGTCAAAAACAAAAATAATATATGGCTACAATCGGACTGCTAGAGGGGTCCAAAAACAAGCTTTGGATGCATTTGACCTTAGGAAACAAAAAAAATTAAAATTTCATCCAAAGTTTTTAGCTTGGGGGGTGCACCCCTTGAAAAACATAAGGATATAAGTGCGAACACCGGGTATTTAAATGGGGGGTATTACTTTTTGTCCATTGATTATTCTGAGGTCTATCATTAAATAATTTTTTAATTTGAACCATTAAGAAGGGGGCATACATTAATCATAATTCCTGATTGCCATGAATATGTCATGTGCTATATTGGTTCAATTTTTTTGTACTAATTGCAATTACAAAATTTGGTGTAGGATTTAGAGTTCACAATTAGGGAGCTTTTTAACCATTTAGTGCTTTGAAGTTCAAAAATTCATATCTAATTCCACAAAGCTCCAAAAATATGAAACAACTTGGATTAGATGCCAATTCTACTCATCTTTCAAGGAGAATTTCTTGAAAAATATTTTAAGAAGATTCACCTCCTCAAAATTCAATTTCAGCTCTTAAATGGGCAATTTATGGACCTCTTACCTTTTAAGCTCAATTTGTAATCTATTTCTCATTGACAAATTTTCAGTAGCAGAATTGGTATTCAAGAAAAGTGCAGATATTTGCAACTTCAAAAATCATAATCCAATTGTAGACTTTGTCATTATCTAGATTGTTTTGTTTTTTTGAAACAAATGAAACATATTTTCATTGCCAATGGTAAAAAGTAACTTACAAGCCGGCTAGTCACAAATGGCGAAGGTGAATTGCCCCCATTGCTTGTTCCCTCAAGTCATTCTAGGGGTGTATGTAAAAAAAAAGCCCCCTACTTTGTACTTGATTAATTTATCTTGTTCAACCCTCCTCGCTAATTTTGAGGCTTTTGATTGCAAATATAAATTCAAAATTTGCAAATTTTATCATGCATTGCAAATTTAAAAAATCAACATTTTTCCTTGGGAGCGAATCAGGGGGTCAGTTCACCTAGGCTTTACAGGTGGCCTGGCCAGAAGAGAAACAAGACGTGCATGACCAGACCAAGTAAGACTAGGGAAGAGAAAAGACATTAGGCTATCTGGATTGTAAGTTTAGTCAACCATTCTATTCTGAATTTTTGTTGATACGACTTTTGGAGAAATGCATTTCTGAATGCACTCCCATAACTTATGTGTTCACAATTTATTACTCACATGGAGTTATAACCACAACCTGCACATGGTAGGCTGATATCCTCATTTAACTTTGAGACTAAGAGTGGTAGATAAAATATAATAGATCATCATAGCTTAAAGAATCTAAAATAAAAAGACTATGTAGTATAAGTGTGGGGTTAAATGCCAGCCTTAAACCCATAATTAAGACTTCTAATCCACAAAACTAATAAAAAAGGGGGTGTCTTAAGTCTAAATTTTTCCTAATGCATCCTATTATTCCACACCCTATAGTATTTACAATATATCCAATGACATTTTACATACGCTATAGTATAATCAATCAGTTTATAAATTTTAGCTCCAATGTTTTTTTGGCACCCTATCATTTGTTCGCATGTAGTTTGCTACTTCTACCACTTACTGCACCTCTCGAGGTTTTTAGGGGACTTGATTGAGAGCTTTTGCAAGAAGGTGGTGTTGAAAATTCTCTCTTTGTGGTATTGTTGTCTTCTTTATATAGGAAGATTCTTAATCCATCAATCATTGTGTAATGTATTTTGGCAAATTTGACGGCTTCTTGCTACTAATGTACAGTTGAGCCAAAAAAAGTGATCTTTTTGGAATTTTAGCCTAACTTATTATTATTATGAAATAAAATTAATGATGTGTAGTGCAAGGTTTAGTGTCTACTCCAACTTGAACATTTGAAAAATTCCTAAAATTGAAGTGATTGTAATTGAAAATTGGATCTATAACCATAGTATAATGATTTTTCAATTATAGAAAAATATTAAAAATTATTTTAATCCATGATATTCTACAATATGACATACATATATAGAAAAAAATCATATTTTTTGAGATAAACTTATTTTCATTAATTTTTTTAACAAAATCACAATAATTTTAAATTTTTGACAAAAAGTTGAAACTTTTATAACTAATAGACAACACATGATTTTATCATTGAAAAATAAATATATAAATTTCAAACATAAATACTCTCCAAATTGAAAGCCCCAATATTTGTAGTCATATCCAAATTATTAATATATAAGTTCATGTATTTTAGATAAATTCAATATAATCTAGCCTAGACTATTTTCATAATGTCTCAAATTCATGTAATTTTCACCACCTTCATCAATTTATCACCCATTCATCTACTTTCACTCCATTTTATCCCATTTTAAATTAAATTTCATCCAAAAATTTGCAATAACTATTTAATCACTTTCATCCAAAACTATTCAAATTTGAGCAAGGGGGTCTTGCACAATTCAAATTTTTACGCTTATTGAAGCAATTTGCGTGGTGCAAAATTGACTTTTAGAGACATTCTAGAAGATCAAGACATTGCTCAATCAATAAAGTTTTATATTGTCAATTGTGATGCCATTTAAGAATATTCAATTGATATTTGATTTAGACCAAAAATTGGGATTGTTTTGTTATTATTTACCAATTCAATTTCATTTTTTGACCACAACAATGTTAATTTGTCACAAAACCAATGGAGATTCAAATTTTATTTACTTTAATAGACAAAAATTGTCCCATTAATAAAAATACAATATCAAAATTCAACTATAATTTAAAAGGTTAATTAGAGTTTAGATATGATGATGGACTATACAATAATGGACCTAGTTCTTCAAATATTAACAATGCTTGGTTTTCTAAAATATCTTTAGAGAGAATTTATACCAAACTTTATGTTTTCAGTGATAATTTGAAAAAGAGATAAAAGAATATTTGAGGATAGAATTTTTTAATTGGATAAAATTGCTAATAGCTAAATTTTTTGATATAGTTTTGTTCATTTTTTAACAAATAAATGACATTCATCCTTATTTTTAATTTCTATTTAGTGCATATGGATGTTAATAACTTCATCAATCAAATGAAGATTGCTTTTTGCACTCCTCAAAATAATTGAAATTAAAAAGTTCAAATTTGATTGGTGCCAATTGTCACTTTGTCAAAGTTAATAAATTCATGACTTCTTTTCGTATGCACTTTGGTGCGAATGTTATGAAGTGTACTGGTGTTCAAGGTATAAGGTTGAAAATTAAACATCAATGCTATTCACTAGTATAGATCATCGAAGATTCATTTTTTCCTATAATTCTTGTTTTTCAAGATGTTTATTTATTTACTTGGATTTGTTTATAATATTGTAGAAAAGACATTTCACTATATTTTTGAACGTCTGTATTTTATCTCATTTATCTTTTTTTTTTTATACATTTGGAAAAAAAATTCTGAACAATAAACTTCTTTGAAAATCAAAAAGCTTTATCCTTAAAGTAAAATTTATTGATGTTTTAATGCATTAATATTTATTTTATTTTATAGTTTCTATTGAAATCTTTAAAATTTTAATGCTCTAAATACCATTAATGTCATTAAAACATTAATTACTAATGTAATTAAAACATTATTAAAGATATTAATCATTAATATCATTAATATTTAAATGACACTTTAAAATCTTAGGTATTTCTTAAAATACATTAGAAAATAATTTCAAATAAATTATATATGTGTGTGTGTATAATATACATAATATACTTTTCAAAATTTTCATAGACGTTTTGGTGATTTTTGGAGTAAAGTATAAAAATCATAAATATTTGGAATCATATTTTAGTCAATGATATTTCACTCAATAAAATTTCAAAATTTGTGTAATGTTTATCAAAAATGCATTTTAAAATTTGTTCTACTTACTAATGAATCTTTAAAAAAATTCTTATACTAAAGTTTTTCTCATTAATGAATTTGATTAAATTCTTAAAAAATCAAAATATTATTTTAAAATTTAAAATTTTCATTTAATATAAGTGTAGTACTTGTACCAGAATATGTCCATTTTTTTTTTCAAAATCTTTAATTAATCAATTAGCTATGGCAAATTTTGTAAAACATTTTGAGAGCCACAATAGACGGAAGGTATTCAAATAAAATTTGATTCCACATGGAATCAAATTGCTAATGAGATAAAAATATAAATATTTCTATTTTTATTAAAAAAAATATTATAAATATAGACATTTGAATATTATAACTAAAATACTCATTTTAATTTATATAACTAATGTGGGAAAAGTCATTTTTTTCTTTGCTATCACTTTTTACTTTATTATTTTACTTTTCTAAAAAAAACAAGATCAACTACATATAAAACAACTTGGCACCTATAATTACTTTCTTTGTATATTTATATGTTCTTTATATATTTACATAATTATAATAGTCATATTGTTTCAAACATTCAATTTGTAAATATAATAAGAATAGAGCAATTACATCATATCAAAAATACAGTACTCTTGCCCAAACAAATTTGCAAATGAATTCAACATCACAGATGGATTCAATACCATAAACAGACTATTCAATACATTTGGATTCAACATTACAAACAAATTCAACTTATTTGGATTCAACATTACAAACAAATTCAACTTATTTGGATTCATCATCAGAAATGGATTCTAGATCTGTATTTAATACAAAACCTGATGAGCCAGTGCAGATCATGGTAGAATTATCACAAGCATTCATATCATTATTGAGATTTTTTACATCTGTACATGATGACCGTGTAGATCTTGAAACATTGCTGGAGCGAGCACGAATTGTTGTTGTTAAATATTATCCATGTACATCAAGAGCTGTGGAATATTGTGTAGATGCTGACATTGTTGCTAGTGCAGTTTATCAAGCCGTAAAATCACTCGTGAACCAAATTTTCTGTTATGAAGAATTAATGCGAGCATTCTATTTACAAACATCTTGCACTGCGGAACAACTCTTAGGAGCAATGAATGAATTTGAAGATACATTTGAAAAGTTGTGGACTCTTAAATTGTCCTTAGTCCAGAAGAGGAGTAACTCTATTTATTAATGGTAGTAAAAGTAAACAGAAATGTTTTCCATCAGAAATGCATCCTAACTTGAAGGTTGAAAGTGACTAGGTTCAAAATGCGTCCCCTAATTAAAATTCAATAACATGTTCCTTGAAATATCTATTTCTGTCATTGGTGAGATAGGTAGATTTAAAGGGACAATTTTGGACCTCTGACCTTGGTTTAGAACAATCATTCATTTTTGGACATCCATCCATCAATTTTGTACTTTCATCCACATTATAATCTATTGAATTATTTTATTTATTCACATCTTGGCAAATCTTATGTTTTGTAGAGATGTTTTAATCGAATTAAATGAGATCTTTGTCCTATTTTTCTTTTGCAATGATATCTTATACCAAAATCAAGAAAAATCATTCAAAAAAATTTACAAGAAAATTTAGCAGTCATTGGAGGGAGTGAAGACTAAGCTTGTTAAAGAACTAAATAGTGATATGCCATGTGAATCTAGGAAAAAAGTGTCATCCATACCATTTACTTTGAGGGATTCATTTCTTGGAAAAGGTAGTCCTTATATTGTACATGTAAAAGGTGGGCAAAGCAAGCTATATTTATTAGAAGTAATTGCCCAAGCATAAACTAAATATGCTTTATATTTTATATTCCCATATTTCTAAAAAGCTATGAAAAAGAGAAAAAATTAATACTTGGTTTAAATAAAATTACTTTAGTATAGAGTTATTTGTATCTATAGATGAAAACTATTTCATTTTTTGACCTTTTGGGACTATATTTTGAATTTTTTTTCCTATTTAGTAATATATTTTTTAGTAGTTGAAAAAATTACTACCTTAACACCTTCGCATCCAACCTTTGATTTGGGGTATATTGTTATTTAATGACTATCATTAAAAAACTTATAGTTGTGGCTTTTAAATGCCAAATGAATGTGAATTACTAGAAGAAAAGAGGAGGGTTGCATGACTCCTTTTACAACTTTCACTTCAATCATACATGACATATACAACTTGTGCAAATTTGGAGACCTTCACTTGATATGGACAAGTTGTATTTGAAAACCTAGTCATTTAGGAGAAAAAGATTATGTGTCATCCATTGGCTTATTGGGAATTTCATCAACCAAGTTTACATATGTGGATGTAATGCGGTATGCCACTTCAACACAACCACACAACAATTGAGGATGATAGTGCACTCTGCACTGGCATTGACAATTCTAATTGTATCTATTCATGGTCATCAATAAACACAACTATAGTGTGATTGCAATGGGTGATTGCATGAATGACTGATTGTTTCTGTTCCACTTTGGCTGTTTTCGGCTAGTATTCCCAGTACTATGAGCTTTTTGCATATGAATTTTTTTAAATAAAATAAAATAAGGATAATTAGTATAACACTAGAAATAGCATATCACCAAAATTTCAGACCTAAAAAAATCAAAGTAAAAAGTCATTCACAAAAAAGTGTGGTCTGAAATTTTGAAGAAAATATATAGTTTGATGTTTTAATTTGTTTGACATCCATACATAAGTACTACATTAAAAATAAAATTTTTATTTTTTACATTGAACATCCTATATATATGTATGATTTCATTTTATATTTTCATATAATTTTATATCTATTTGTTTGCTTGTACTAAATATATTTAACTTGTATTGTATTATACTTATTCTATTACACTTTCTTATTTTATTTTCATCCTCCTTTGTTTAGGATTTTTTCCACCCTTCCAAAGTAGGTGGTGGATGCATTGTGTGAAGGTTGCTTCCAAAGCATCCCCACATGTTTAGGAGGGTATAAATGGAAAGAAAACTTCTAACTTTATTTTTTTATATTTTTTATTTTCATCCTTCATTGTCACACATTTTTTCCATCCTTCCAAAGTAGATGGTGGATGCATTGTGTGAAGGATTGCTTCCAAAGCATCCGCACACACTTTGGAGGGTATAAATGGAAAGAAGACTTGTAACTTAATTTTTTTATATTTTTATTTTCATCCTTCATTGTCACGGATTTTTTCCATCCTTCCAAAGTAGGGGTGGATGCATTGTGTGAAGGATTGCTTCCAAAGCGTCCGCACATGTTTGGAGGGTATAAATGGAAAGAAGACTTGCAACTTTATTTTTTTATATTTTTTATTTTCATCCTTCATTTTCTAGGATTTTTTCCATCCTTACAAAATAGGTGGTGGATGCAAAGTAGGTGCTCAACAAGAAAATACAAAAAATAAGTAAAAGTCGTCAAACCGGCAAGCACTCTTCAAATCTCAAGCGCAAGGAGGACGCCCAGCTACCGCACCATGCCCTGCATAGGGAGGCCTTGCCACGCGGCCTGTGTAGGGAGCGCCACCCCACCTGCATAGGGAAACCCCACCTGGCTTGTGGGGGGAGGTCTCGCTCGAAGGCTCTGTGGGAGGCCCCCTGCTACTGGTGCGGCAGTCAACGGCCAGGGGAAGACACCAGATAAAGGGCAGGCCTCTCCACCCTGTTCCTGCCACCCTCCCATGCATAGGCAGGGACCTGGGATGCGGAGCAGATACCGGCCTCTCCTGCAGCCCAAGTCCAAAATTGATGTGGGCATTTTGTGCCTTTTTTGTGGCTTTTATTTAATTTATTTAATTTTAGTTTTTTCTCCATATTGTAGCACAATGACACATGTACATATTGACCGTTTGGATTTCCATTTTGCACATTTTTCAGATGTACAAAAGAGTTTCAATTTCGCCTAGTGCATATGCATTTCCAAACACCTTCTTCTATTACAAGATTTTTTCCTATATGTTCTACCCCTCCAATTGATATGAAAATTGTTCCACACATTTGTAACATGCTCAACTACATGTAGAAATTAAAACTCAACTTCATGTAGAGTAAGTTTTTCTTTCTAAGAGTGGTCAAAGTGAAGAAGAAGTTTCGGGCAAGAAAGAAAAAAACTTTTGTTCCAACTTTGGAAGTCAATATCTTCCAATCCATATGGTCAAATTCCTTGAAATTTTTACTACATCATCTCAGACAAGTGAACTAAAAGATCCTATGGTCAGATTCTACTAGAAAAAGACCTTGGAACTTTAGGGGTTAATGCAATAGTCTTCATTCATCAAAGCTTGTAGCTTCAAAGGTATAAGCTATAAGCACCATCTTAGGAGTAAATGGATAGGAATATGTCATAAAATCCTATTAAAATATGCAAAACTTTGTTGCACATAAATGGAGATGCTAGATTTTTTTGGCTCCGTCAAAAAGACATTCTTTATTACTTCTACCTCCAAAATGCTGCTTCCATCAAGAGCGCATGTGACTTCTATGTCTTGCATCTTTCGCACTTCATTCTACGTATTCTAAGGTGACTTATTCCATAACTTTTGCATATTTCCACATGCATTTGTATCAAGTTTCTAGATCATGCTTCACCACAAAAATTAGAGACCTCCCTTCCCAATAAATGTTTGAAATGTTATTAGATTTTTACTTATTTTTGATTTTGACACAATTTTGCAAGTACTATTCAATCTCACATGACTGAACCTTGAAACACCGGTGTCGTGCCAAAAACTAACAACTCCAGTGAGATTGTAATTTTTGTTGTAGTTTAGTAGCAAAGGTTTATTCACAAGGAATTTTGTCATAGAATAGGAAAGATTATGAATAAAATACAAATTATATAATCCAACAACTGGTTTTGATACATTGGCCATTACAATTTACAAATTGTCAAAGAACAAAAATCCAATCCCTGGGTACACACTCACAATTTCTTACATAACCCAATCATTGGGATTTGAACTTCAAATAAACTATATACACCAAGTTGCCCAATCATTGGGACTTACATACAATCTCGGGGGAAGTAGTAAGCGGAAGAAGTAGAAATATAGGTGCGAACAAATGTAAGGGTCCCAAAAAAAAAAGGAGATAAAAATTATAATTTGGTTTAGGATACTGTAGTGTATAGGAAATACCATTGAATGTCTTCAAACTACTATAGGGTGTAGAATAATGGGCTCCATTAGAAAAAAAAGTAGACCTAGGATACCCCCTTGATATTAATTTGTTGGGACAGAAGTCTTAGTTGGGGTTGCCTTATGAGCTGGGAAATTTGTCAGTGCAGTAAAATTTGAAGTCTTAACTGGGGCTGCCGTATGTGCTGGAAAATTAGTGCAAACAGTGAGTTTTTAGCCGTTGGGATGCAATTCCTTCGTGTGTTTGTGGTCGTCGGATCGAGTTCGGGACACGTCAATGAGATTGTCCGTCTGGGGTTGTCGTTGGGGCTCAGTCTTTGTCGTCTTTCTGAATCTAGGGTTCCACGCTTCTGTTTCGCCGGTTTCCTGCGAGTTTTGCAATTAGGGTTCACGTCGGTCTCCTTTGCTGGTTTAGGAAATTCGCCTTGGAATTGTAGCCGTGTTGTGGGCTCGCAAGATGACTTTGAATTTCAAAATCAAACTCTACACGGTTGCACATGAGAGCGCTTTGTTGGAGCTTTTCAGTCCATTTTTTTGTCAAAGTGGTGACACTTATGCAGATTTGCGTTTGCGTATGGAGAAAGGGGGTTGCATCGACTGGCCGTTCCAATTTTGGGACTTTGATGAAGAATGTCGCGTGCGAAACAAATTCGAGGTGATGAATCCAGTGTTGGAGCGGGTTTACGTGATTCCTGAGGAGGAGGACGGTGGACGAGTGCACAAGCGAAGTTGCTTGAACAATGTCGGAGAAACTGGAAGCAATGACTTTCCTGCACCCCAAGAATTGGTGTGCCCAAGTGTTGACGTGCAGGAGTTGGAAGACAGTGTCCCCCCGGTTTTGCAGGAGGTTGAAGTGATTGAAGACATTCATATGCCTGAAGTGGTTCAAGAGGAGGAGAATTTTTGGCTGTCAGAATTGATTTCCGACGAGATCAAGGAAAATTACAAGCGTGCTGCTCTGAAGCTAACTGGGAGCTAGCCGACATGGACTTCGTAGATCATGCATGGAGGCTTCAAAGTTACGATCAGCATGGCGTGGGAGTCGTGAAGATTCACTGCGGAGAATGCAACAAGGAAACCGGGGGGTGTAGCGGTGAACATGATCGGGCAGCTATACAGAACCTGTTTGCTAATTTCAAGAAGTCTCATCTGCACTCCACATTACATATCAAGCAATGGTGCAAGAAGAAGGGGATTCTTTACTCTGATCATCCTCAAAAGGAAGGAAACAAGGGTAAACCAATCATCTATACTCCAGCTGACCATTGGCGACTTGTGGAAGAAGGTTTGAGTATTTTGAAGAGTGTGAATGACTCTGTCTGTTTACATGATCCTCCATTTGTACTGGTAGGAGATGTGGGGGGTTGTCTTTTGAAGTCGCTTTGGTACAAGGTACGTTGCAAAATTGATGGGGAAATATTGATGTTGTGCCCACAAAGAAATAACCTAAGAATCAACTTAGACAATCACCTCCACGGGCTCACTCACACAAAATGTGTTGAGGACTTGGCTGCGGCTGCGAATTCCACAACAAGGTCTGCTGCACTGAGCACTGGCAAAAGGGGTAGGCCTACAAGGAGGTCCAGATCTAACATTGGGAATCAACCTGATTTGCACACTTGGTTCAACGGTTCATCTACTGGAGGGTCCAGAACAACAGCGGAATGTCAATCAGGTATGAATCCGGACTCAATTCTTGCATTGCTGTGTTGGGGTTTTAGAAACAAAACAGTTGAATATGGCGGTAAGGTGTACAGAGTGGACTCTCTCTTGAATGATCGAAAGGCTGGAACACTGTGGGTACCAGAGCCAAGTACTGCTGCAGATTTCCTATACAATAATGAAAGGATTGTTGTCATGGGTTGCTTCCGCCATTTGCTCTGTAAACGCCTGTCCGTCACAGGAGAGCCCTTTCCAAATTTGAGGTGTTCGAATTGCTCAGAAATTGTGAATGCTACTGATTTCAGATTGAGGGTGCTTCGTGAAAGTCGTGCGCTTGTGAAAAGAGGCTGTAGGGATACTCAATCTGGAAGACGTGTAGATTACTTGTCATCCCAAGAATTAGCGGGACATTCTAGACAATTGGCTAAGAAATATTGTAAAGAAAAGGCCATGCACTGGGTCATGAAGGCTAGGGTCGCCCAACTTAAAGTTCGGCAGCGTGGTCTAGAACTTAGTGCAGTAGAGAGTTTTAACAGAAAGGACGTGCTCTCCTTTTGTAACAACATCTTGGCGGCTCACAAAACAAACGCTTTTGGGGGAAAGCCAACTTTGTGGGACTTCCTCAGGGATGTCGCCACAAACTTGAATCGAGTGAGGCAGGGTCACAGGTTCTCCAAAAATACCAAGTCATTTGCGCAAGCAATGAAGATTTATGGAGGCCGCCATATGTGTGATCTTTTTGCTTTGAATTTTGGGGGGCCTTCGTATGATACTATTAAGCGTGAAAATAACAAAGGTGTCCAGTTTATTGCCGAAGAGCATGCATCTCTATTTGTTGCAGTTGCTCAGATTTATACGGAGGCAAAAACGGCGTATGGAGTTGAAGGGCCTGTCCCTGTCATTCTGGCTGAAGATGAGACCAAGGTGAAGTCTCGCATTTCTTGGGAGGCACGCGGGCATTCGTGGACGAGGAAGGCGAATTGGCCCTCCTCCCTCGCCTTGCAGCAACCTGCAAAGAGTGGCGCGACACTCTTTTTGCATCAACGTAGTATTCGGCCCTCCGAGTAGCAAAGGCCGATTTTCTGCAGCTGCAACCGGGTAGACTATCCCCTGTTGGCTCGCGATCCAGGAAGAACGAGATGGCCATCCTCGCTTCCAAGTATGAGCTGGCTCTGTTTTTTCTTTCGCGTTCTTGGAGAATGCAGGTTAATGTTAGTGAGCGGCTACGGACTGCTTCGTTGGCGGAGTTGTCCACCGAAGAACTACAGGGCCTTCGTTCACAGCTTCAGTCGGGGTGGGGTGCGACAAAAATGAAGAACGTGGCAGGAACGAAACTACCGGTGTCTAGCAAGACGTGGATCACCCCAACCCAACGATCTGCATAAAGTTGCGTGAGGCACTGAGGTACGTTTTTGAATGTGTTTTTGGATGCATGCTGTTCATTTTCCTCTTGCATTTCTGGCCCCTCAAGCTGTTAATCCCAATACTAAGTCTGTATGTTGTTGTGATGTTGTTTCAATGGCACTCTGGAATGATATCTGTCTTTGTTGTTTGCTGTGCAGGTGGTGCGAGAGGTGGTGGAAACTGTTGGTTCTTCCGGACATTGTTCTGTAAATTGACATTAGTATAGGGCCCTCCATTTTGTCCATTTTTGTGATCACGGTTTTGCGCAAGTTATGGCTGGGCACATTTTCGGTAGTAAATCTTAGAACTTAGAACCTTGGCAATTTTTTTAATGTCGCCATAACTTCCCCAAAACTTTGCTTGCTTAGTTTAGATTCTAATTGTGTTCATGAACACATTACATGCATTTTGTTTTACACTGTGCATAATAGATAATGTCTGATTCATCTCTCTTTGAGTTTCAGCAGTGAATTTGTATGATTGGTTGAGTCTTGTGTGTGTTTTCTGAGATGTTTTGTTTCTGGACTTGTTTCACATCAAGTGTGCAGCTAAGAAGTTTTCTGTTCATTGCGGATTTGTTTATGTTTTGTGAGATGTTTTGTCTCGTGTTTTGTTTCTGGACTTGTCTATTTTCCAGTGACCATATGAGAATTCTTTGTTTGGTTGTGGATTGTGTATGTTTTGCAAAACGTTTTGTTTCTGGACTTGTTTGTTTTCCAGTGTGCAGCTAAGAAGTTTTTGTTTTATCTTCGATTCTTTCAACAGGACTGTCAATCATAGCAGCACAGTCACTCATATCCTCCTTTATGTATACCTTTTAAAATGAATTCACTAAACAGATGTTTATCATAAAGCAAGTGAATATAACAAAGTAGACTCACGAGCCAAACCTCTCACCCCAAAAATGAAATGGAGTTTAAATTCCCTAAGCTTAAGTAGTGAGTAGGTCAAAAAAGAAAAGGGAGCTTCAAATCCACTACAGTCAAAGTAGTGAATAGGCCAAAAAAAAAGGGAGCTTTGAATTCCCCAAGTCTAAATAGTGAGTAGGCCCCCCCAAAAAAGGGAGCTTCAAATTCCCTAGGTCTATGTAGTGAGTAGGCCAAAAAAAAAGGGAGCTTCAAATTCCCTAGGTCTACGTAGTGAGTAGGCCAAAAAAAAAAAGGGAGCTTTAAATTCCCTAGGTCTACATAGTGAGTAGGCCAAAAAAAAGGGAGCTTCAAATTCCCTAGGTCTACGTAGTGAGTAGGCCAAAAAAAAAAGGGAGCTTCAAACTCCGTAAGTCTAAGTATGAATAGGCCAAAAAAAATCTAGTAGAAATAATTTTTTTGGTAAATATAGCATATGACATATTCATGGCAATTAGGAATTATACGTAATGTATGCCCCTTTTTAATGGTTCAAATTAGAAAATTATATAATGATAGACCTCATAATAATCAATGGACAAAAAGTAATACCCCCCATTTAAATACCCGGTGTTCGCACCTATATCCTTATTTTTTTTAGGAAGTGCACCCCCCGAGCATACAATTTACAATATATGCTTAAAGCTTTTATTACACAAAAATTATCAATAAGAATACACGTAAGTCTTTCCAAGTTCCTTTACTTGAAATGAAGAGAGAGTTAAAAAAAACCCTTCAAATCATTAGACTATATGTTAAAGAAGAAGGCAAGTGTTAGTCATTTCAAAAAGTCTCCAACTGCCTCTTTTCAAATCCAAACTATTTAGAACATTTTAAACCTAATCTTTTTCTTTTTTAAAATGATTAGCCTACATTATTGTATGAATGTGAACAATTTGATGATTGGTCTCGTTTTATAAAGCAAAGGACAATTAGTCAAAAAACAAACAAACTATATGCCTACAACCGGACTGCTAGAAGGGTAAAAAAACAAGCTTTGGATGACATTTGGCCTTAGGAAGATAAAAAAATTAATTTTTCATCCAAAGTTTTTAGGGGACTTGATTGAGAGCTTTTGCAAGAAGGTGGTGTTGAAAATTCTCTCTTTGAGGTATTGTTGCCTTCTTTATATAGAAAGATTCTTTATCCATCAATCATTGTATAATGTATTTTGGCAAATTTCAGCTTCTTGCTCTTGATGTAAAGTTGAACCCAAAAAAGTGATCTTCTGGAATTTTAGCCTAACTTATTATTATTATGAAATAAAATCAATGATGTGTGGTGCAAGGTGTAGTGTCTACTCCAACTTGAACATTTGAAAAATTCCTAAAATTGAAGTGATTGTAATTGAAAATTGGATCTGTAACCATAGTATAATGAGTTTTCAATTATAGAAAAATATTAAAAATTATTTTAATCCATGATATTCTACAATATGACATACATATATAGGAAAAAAATCATATTTTTTGAGATAAACTTGTTTTCATTAATTTTTTTAAGAAAATCACAATATTTTCAATTTTTTGACAAAAAGTTGAAACTTTTATAACTAATAGACAACACATGATTTTATCATTGAAAAATAAATATATAAATTTCAAACATAAATACTCTCCAAATTGAAAGCCCCAATATTTGTAGTCATATCCAAATTATTAATATGTAAGTTCATGTATTATAGATAAATTTTATATAATGTAGCCTATACTATTTTCATAATATCTCAAATTCATATAATTTGCATCCAACTTCATCAATTTATCATCCATTCATCTATTTTTATCCAATTTTAATCTCATTTTAAATTAAATTTCATCCAAAGATTTACAATAACAATTTAATCACTTTCATCCAAAACTATTCAAATTTGTGCAAGGGGGTCTTGCACTATTCAAATTTTTACGCTTATTGAAGCAATTTGTGTGGTGCAAAATTGACTTTTAGAAACATTCTAGAAGATCTAGACATTGCTCAATCAATAAAGTTTTATATTGTCAACTGTGATGCCATTTAAGATTATTCAAGTTGATATTTGATTTAGACTAAGAATTGGATTGTTTTGTTATTATTTACCAATTCAATTTCATTTTTCGGCCAGAACAACGTTAATTTGTCACAAAACCAATGGAGATTTAAATTTTATTTACTTTAATAGACAACAAATTGTCCCATGTAATAAAAATACAACATTGAATTTCAACTATAATTTAAAAGGTTAACCCCTAAAGTTCCTTGACTATGTTTTCACCAAAAACACTCCAAAACTGCCATTTCTAGTACAAGTACCAAATTTTAGAAAAAAAAATTTAGACACATAGAACCATAGGATCTTATAGTATTCTATTTTTAGAAGACGTGGAAAAAATTTCAGAATTTTCCACTGTGCAGATTGGAAGATATTAGCATTTGAATTGGTAAAGATCATTTTTTAGTCCCTGCGAAAAACAGGGCAGCTGCACTTCACAAGGTCACATTTTTATGAAAAAATGTCCAAAATGGTGGTGCTTCTTTGAATTCTTATTTCTAAACAAGTTGGCTACATGTTTAAAAAATTTCAAATCATTTGGAATTGTACAACATATAGGAAAAAAATAGAAAGTAGAAAAAACTAGAGAATGATTCAAAACACTAAATTGTTAAGAATTTAATTATGGAATTGAAAAATTTTCAATCCCAATGGTTGTAATGTTGTAATAAACAATTTATATCCTGTAATTTTATTTTTTTCAATAAATATTGAAAATTGAGTGAAATAAACAACTTCAAAGTTTATTTTAGAGTAGAAAATCCATAACTGCCCGCAAACTAAAATTCCTCATAATTTTTGACTCATTGATCGAAATGGAATGATTCAAAACTTTCCACATATATATAAATTTAGAAAACCAATTTCAAATTTTTATTTTTGAAAAAAGTGATTTTTTCAGATCTGCCCGAATTGCCCGCCTGATTTTGAAATTTGTAACATGCTAGGCCATAACTTTTTACTCCTATTTTGAAATGTCATGAAATTTCGTGCACATAAAAGATATTCCTCGCCCCCACCTTCCATCAAAATTTCTGCTTAACCCCTAAAGGACCGTTTGTCCCCTTGGGGGACAATTTTGGTAAGGGCAGGTTCCTACTGTCTCAATTTGTAGTTAAATTTTTTGAGATTTTTTGAGATTGTGTAGCTTTGTGAGAGCTTCGCGGATATATAATTTTTATTTCAATCGGATGCCGGACAAAGAAGTTACAGACATTTTTTCAGGAGACCAAAATTGGGGGCAGGCTGGGCTGTCAAATTTATGTTGACTTAGGAAGGGGCAGGTTATTCGGGAAGAAGGTGGAGGCCAGGTAGGGCAGTGGGTGAAGCCCCTGTCTACCACGCCTGAGCAGATGACCAGGCGACCTTTGGTCGCAGGGGATGGGGTGGTTGCATTCATTGATTCTCAAAATCTTCTTGTTGCAACGTAAAATCAGCTCAAAAGAACTCTTTGCAGAAAATTGGGGGCATTTGAAGGTGCAACTATGAATTTCTAGGATTTTTATTTACAACAGTACAATAAATTTATGGGATTTTATTACAACATTACAATAAAAAATCTCTCATTACAATTTATGGGAGTTTTATTTTTATTTTTGAAGCAAGGACATTGTTCAAATGGCCTTTGATGGCTTGCATATCCCATGTCCTCACAAGAATGCAACTCTGTTATCTCATATTCTGTTTAGTTTGCATGCCATTTGATGTACATGTATATGGCACATGCAGGAGAACAAAGTAGTTTTGACAAGAGCTACCCAGAAGAAGAATCACAAGCACAGGAACAACTCCATCTGGATGGAGATAAGGTAGTATGTCTGTTTTCAAGAGCTGATTGCGTTTTAGGGGAAGTTGAAAGCCTCTAAACAATTTTCAGTAAATTTTCATAGAAAGATTAATGAAATTGACATCTACTCCAAGTCGTTTCATATTTTTTGGACCTTTGTGGAATTAGTTATGAATTTTTGAAGTTCTTAGAGAAGTAGGTGGATGGAAACACTTGATGGATGGAGTGCATTATAGGTGGATGATGTGGTGAGTTGGAGGTCCCATGCAATGGAACGCTATAGAGAACATACCGGGAACGTTAGGGAACAAACCGGGTCCCTTTTTTTCCCATTGCCCCAAGGACTTTGGCTCACCAAAGCCTTCTAATTTCAATAGAAATTAGAGGGGTTTTTTTTTATAAATTTTTTTGGGGAGTTTGTCAAAGATAAATAAATGTTTCAATCCACCGTTGGGATTTTTGAATATTGAAATTATGAGGTAGAAAACTTGTTAGCAAAAAAAGGTAGTGTATTGTCAATTCTCCGGGCATTGTGTTATTGCAAGAATTTTTTGGATGTGTTCCAAACATTTTTTTGAAGTGAAATTTGGTGGACATATGTATAACATTACGGACCTTCAATATGTTAGATTTTTTTATTTGAAGTCTGTAGTGCAAAATTTTTCTACAAATGGCAGTCAAAGGCAGCTGAAGTTGTAGGGCAGAGTTCAAAAAAACTTTTTTCTCAACTTTGAATGCTCATATCTTCCAATCCATACTGTCAAATTTGATGAAATTTTAACCACATGATCTCAAACAAGTTAAGTACAAGATCCTACGGTTAGATTTCAAAAATAAAAAAAATTTGGATTCTCTTAAGTGAACGCAGTAGAAATGGCAATTTTGAGCATTTTTTGACAGAAAACACCCTTGGTCCTTTAGGGGTTAAAATATAAAAATCTCTAGTCACACGTACCTGTCCAAAATTGTTATGTTGCTAAAAATAGCAAGCTGGTCCTTTAGGGATTAATTTGAGTTTAGATATGATGATGGACTATACAATAATGGACCTAGTTCTTCAAAGATTAACAATGTTTGGTTTTCTAAAATATCTTTAGAGAGAATTTATACCAAATTTTATGTTTTGAGTAATAATTTGAAAAAGAGATAAAAGAATATTCACGGATAGAATTTTTTAATTGGATGAAATTGCTAATAGCTAAAAATCTTGATATAGTTTTGTTCATTTTTTAACAAATAAGTTATATTCATTCTTATTTTTATTGTCTACTTGGTGCATATGGATGTTAATAACTTCATCAGTCAAATAAAGATTGTTTTTTGCACCCTTCAAAATAATTGAAATTAAAACTTCAATTTTTATTGGTGCCAATTGTCACTTTGTCAAAGTTAATAAATTCATGACTTCTTTTTGTGTGCACTTTGGTGAGAATGTTATGCATTAGAGGAGATTTAGGCCTTTAAAAGATTGCGAGTTCCCGGACTGTGGGAACAAGGCAGAAATGCTGGGAGGCTGCCAAATCATCAGTCTGACATGGCCAAGCGACTGCCACGTCAAAAAAAAAAATTTTGAGTTTTTTTTAGTATTCTTTTAACATTTTAACAACTTTTTTTTTTTAATAATTTTTTTAGACAACAAGGCATTAGTTCCCAGCATCGGGAACAGCCCTGAAATAGTCTTCCAGAGGTTCAAATCTCCTCTAATGAAGTGTATTGGTGTTCAAGGTATAAGGTGGAAAATTAAACATCAATGCTATTCACTAGCATAAATCATCGTAGATTCATTTTTTCCTATAATTTTTGTTTTTTCAAGATGTTTATTTACTTATTTACTTATTTGGAATTGTTTATAATATTGTAGAGAAGACGTTTGACTAATTCTTTAAATGTGTGTATTTTATATCATTTACCTTTTTTTCTACACATTTGGAAAAACTTTTCAGAACTATAAATTTTTTTTGGAAAAGAAAAGATATATCCTTAAAGTAAAATTTATTGATGTTTTTAATGCTTTAATATTTATTTTATTTTATAATTTTTAATGACATCTTTAAAATTTAAATGTTCTA
The DNA here is from genome assembly GCA_951799445.1 of Pseudisothecium myosuroides. Lineage (NCBI taxonomy): Eukaryota > Viridiplantae > Streptophyta > Bryopsida > Hypnales > Lembophyllaceae > Pseudisothecium > Pseudisothecium myosuroides. Next base: position 16,881,716 of record OX637287.1, on the reverse strand, counting down.
AATACATTTGAAAATAATTTCAAATAAATTAGATATATAAGTGTGTGTGTTTGTGTGTGTAATATATACAATATACTTTTCAAATTTTTCATAAACTTTTTGGTGATTTTTGGAGTAAAGTATAAAAATCATAAATATTTGGAATCATAATTTAGTCAGTGATATTTCACTCAATAAAATTTCAAAATTTGTGTAATGTTTACCAAAAAATTCTAAAAAGCATTTTTATTCCACTTACCAATGAATCTTTAAAAAACTTTACTTGTACTAAAGATTTTTTCATTAATGAATTTGATTAAATTCTTAAAAAATCAAAATATTATTTTAAAATTTAAAATTTTCATTTAATATAAGTGTAGTACTTGTACCAGAATATGTCCAATTTTTTTTTCAAAATCTTTAATTAATCAATTAGCTATGGCAAATTTTGTAAAACATTTTGAGAGCCACAATAGACGGAAGGTATTCAAATAAAATTTGATTCCACATGGAATCAAATTGCTAATGAGATAAAAATATAAATATTTCTATTTTTATTAAAAAAAATATTATAAAAATAGACATTTGAATATTATAACTAAAATACTCATTTTAATTTATATAACTAATGTGGAAAAAGTCATTTTTTTCTTTGCTATCACTTTTTACTTTATTATTTTACTTTTCTAAAAAAAACAAGATCAACTACATATAAAACAATTTGGCACCTATAATTACTTTCTTTGTATATTTATATGTTCTTTATATATTTACATAATTATAATAGTCATATTGTTTCAAACATTCAATTTGTAAATATAATAAGAATAGAGCAATTACATCATATCAAAAATACAGTACTCTTGCCCAAACAAATTTGCAAATGAATTCAACATCACAGATGGATTCAATACCATAAACAGACTATTCAATACATTTGGATTCAACATTACAAACAAATTCAACTTATTTGGATTCAACATTACAAACAAATTCAACTTATTTGGATTCATCATCAGAAATGGATTCTAGATCTGTATTTAATACAAAACCTGATGAGCCAGTGCAGATCATGGTAGAATTATCACAAGCATTCATATCATTATTGAGATTTTTTACATCTGTACATGATGACCGTGTAGATCTTGAAACATTGCTGGAGCGAGCACGAATTGTTGTTGTTAAATATTATCCATGTACATCAAGAGCTGTGGAATATTGTGTAGATGCTGACATTGTTGCTAGTGCAGTTTATCAAGCCGTAAAATCACTCGTGAACCAAATTTTCTGTTATGAAGAATTAATGCGAGCATTCTATTTACAAACATCTTGCACTGCGGAACAACTCTTAGGAGCAATGAATGAATTTGAAGATACATTTGAAAAGTTGTGGACTCTTAAATTGTCCTTAGTCCAGAAGAGGAGTAACTCTATTTATTAATGGTAGTAAAAGTAAACAGAAATGTTTTCCATCAGAAATGCATCCTAACTTGAAGGTTGAAAGTGACTAGGTTCTAAATGCATCCCCTAATTAAGATTCAATAACATGTTCCTTGAAATATCTATTACTGTCATTGGTGAGATAGGTAGATTTAAAGGGACAATTTTGGACCTCTGACCTTGGTTTAGAACAATCATTCATTTTTGGACATCCATCCATCAATTTTGTACTTTCATCCACATTATAATCTATTGAATTACTTTATTTATTCACATCTTGGCAAATCTTATGTTTTGTAGAGATGTTTTAATCGAATTAAATGAGATCTTTGTCCTATTTTTCTTTTGCAATGAATTTTGTCCATAACTTTTTATAAAAATCTCTGAATCACAAACGGATTTTTGGAGGTGAAAGTTAATTTCATTTTAAAAAAATTGATTTTCTATGCCTAAATGAGGTCTGAAGTCTGCTGATTTTACAAAGCACTTGGAAAAAAACTGCAAAAACTTGGTAAATAACTTCCAACTCCTACTTTGGACACATGTGTGAGTTAGTGGTGAATTGGATTGTTAAGAACCTTGGGCCTCAACTTGGAGGTCCACGGTTCAAACCTTGGTGGCATCACTATTTGTGGTGGTTGTTACATGGCCGGTTGTAGAATTTTTATAGGATTTTTGTAGGATTTTTACACTTGTGCAAAAATCGTGGGCATCGTAACAATGCGATAAAATTGTAAATTAACGTGCGCATCCATGAAGCAATAGTAACCACACGATAATTAGTGACATTTCGTAGGGTTCCAACTTTGTGATGTAGGTTAAATAAAACTTCCACCTCATACTTTCAAATTAGAATAATCTCAATGATAGATGCCAAGATACATTTTTTTTCCACAAGAACAAAAATAAAAAATATCAAAAAAATAAAATCCCTAAGTTATATAGAAATTAGAAGTAGAATGTGATCAACCAAGTTCTTAATACATATGGCACTAAATTGCAAGGAAGAAATATCAATTTATTTTTAAATTTTAAGAAATTTGTTGACACCGACAAAGGATAAAGTATTGCAAATACACGAACACATCCAAATTATTATTATTTTAAATAATTGATGATATTGCCTCCAACCAATATTTCATATTTCAATTTAGGTAAGATTTTTTTGATATAAATATCATCGAAGGAATTTCTAAACACATGTTTTCAAATTGTTCAAATTTGTTGGGCAATTATTGCAAAAATGCTATTTTGTGAGCCTTGGAATGTGAGGTCGAGAGCTTAAGAGCTTGAAAGCCTTCGATTTATAAGGTACTTACTATATTGTTTGAGTTTAAGACCTATGACCGTGGTTTAAAGATTTAGGGTATGTCTACTAAGCTTGAGAATTTAAAATAATATGTCAATTGCTATAAAATAGAATTTTAGGCAATAGAGGTTTTGTGATTTTGGTTTAGGATATAATAATCATGCAATTAATAAAAGCAAATGGTATTTATGAAATTGGCTAAGCTATATATGTCATGTATGTTAAAAGGAAAAAGATCACACTTTGTACACTCAAATATATAATCACTATTATATTATATGCAAGAATTTTAGTTGGAGGGTGCATCTAACTAGCTTAGGTCTCTCTCTCTTCAAAAAACTCAAAATGATAAATTGAATACAATAAACTCCATATGAAAAAAGACTCTACTATTGTGTATCCATATTACACAATCAATGTCGATTTAGGCTCTATGAGCTCCCAATTTGTCACTTGGGACTCATAGTTTTTTTTTTTCCTAAATTTTGCAATTTAAGTCGTAATTATATACAAAAAGCCCTAAAAAGAGTGTAAAACCAGAATGGGCATGTTACATACCAATATACCCTTTGGTCCTAAATAGCCTTTTTATCCCTATAATGGCCCTAAAACCCACTTGTAAATAGGTTAGAACCACAGAAGTAGTAGGAACCAGCAGGTTTGATGGTGTTTACCTAAAATAGCCTAAAATCACTGTGCATGTGACCATGCTTGGCTAAATTGGTCCGAGAGAAGTTTAGAAAGATTCTTAGATAGATTCCCTGAGAGAAGTTTTAGTTTCCCCATCCCATCGACGAATAGTAGAAACCCCAATTGTTAGCTTGCAGGTGTTACTTTCTCAAGACGGGCCAATGGAGGAATCTACGGTTACCGGATTGTGATCTTGGGTCGGAACCATACCGGGAAGTCAAAAGCAAAATCCATTTGCCAAGATTCTCCTGTATGTGGAAGATTCCTTGACTGCCGGTAAACCAACGGAGGTATCTTTTTACCCTCCGTATCAAGACATGCAAGATCAGGACGTGAACTTGCATATCTCTTGGAAAACTCCATGAGAGGTTCCCCAAGAAGTTTCGGAATTTTTTGGATTGAAGAAATATTCCTTCCGGACGGTCAACCGCCTAAAATCATGATGGGAAATTCACGATAATTACCCAAGTGGCGGTAAAATCTCACTAAAAATTAAGTTAGCTTCTTTTATGCTAATAACGTGCCCCAACAAGTTTCGTGGTGTTTCGATAGCGGGAGATGGCCGAATCACCGACATTCCTTCAAATTATCTACGTGGCGGGATTTACGTGGAGTTGACCGGCGCCCTGGGAACACACGAAGTTGGAACGAAGTCAACGAAGGGTCTTTTCTTACTCCCTAAGACCTCGCAGACCACCCTGGCTAGTCACCTTTGCCAGAAAAGGTAACCTCCAAAAAGTAGATTTTTACCCCTTTTACTGACTCTAGTTGGCGATGGTTTACGGTGGGCTTTTGGTGTTGGAATAGGGGTTAGAGGAATTGCTAAACTAAAAATGGCCTTCTGAAGCCAATGGCGCAATTGGTTTTTGATTTGGAGTTGATCTCCAGTAGTTAGAGTTTTGGACCAATGTAAAACCTAAAATAGGTGAAAATCCTAAAAGATAAGGATGAAAATCCGGAAAGATAGGATTACCTAGGTTAAAAGAGGGGAGGTGAGGGCCTTGGGAAACCTATAAAAGGGCCCTCATTTCTCTCCAAAGCCACCCCCCATGCTTGTTTTGGGGTCCGTTGGGTCCACATGATTGTGGATATTTTGGCGTTTTAGCCAAAAACCTTGAACGGCGTTTTGTGGGGCATTTCTTGGCCTCATCGTTGTACTTTTCTTGAGCTCTCATCTTCCTTGAGGTGTTTTCAAGGTGGGATATACAAGTTAGGTTCTAGTTTGCCGTACCTTATGATTAAGGAGGTCTTTGTGAGTATTCTAAGTCATTGCATTAACCTTAAAGCACCCCCCCCGTACCTTGGCGATGCCGCTTTTGGGGGCCTTTAGTATGAGTCATTGGAAGAACTAACTGTGAGCGGGCACTAACTCATTTCGATCCACTAACCCTTGGTGGCAAGTGATGTTGATTTTTTTTGTGTTGTTAAAGTTGTGGTGGTAATAGCAGGCCCTAGTCCCCACGGTGGAGCTTTGAACTTGGTTACGTTGTTTAGTCCCAAATAGTATGTTAAAAATCCCGACACGGCGGAGCTCTAGCTTTGAGCACCTTTTTAGTCCCAAAATTGGTGTTAAAAAAACCGGGATACGGCGAAGCCTTGAGCCTCCTCGGGTGTCATGCCCAAAGTTTAGTGTCCAAAAGATTAGACGGATAGTCTCCCCCAACCTAGTTACTTTCTTGGAGTTGTTACAGAGAAAAGACGTTATTAAGTAGACTAGTAGGGATTTCCTCCTTACAGAAGGAATCCTCCCCTCTTCTTTCTTTCGTTTCTTTTTTACTTGCATACGTGTGTTTTTTTGTTTTTGTGATTAGGCACCCCGGCAACCCAAGGCAGCCCAAGGCCCAGTATTCCTAGGCAGCCCAAGACCCCAGTATTCCGAGGCAGTCCAAAAGCCTAGTATTTCAGGCAGCCTAAGCCTAGTATTCAGGCAGCTAGTCAGCTCGGCGCCGCCACGTGGCGGCCGGCCACTGGCCCTCTCCGAAGGCTCCTCCCGCTCCGTCCCGCTCCAGGCCCTCAAACTCATTTTTAAAAAAAAAATTTGGTCATTCATAAACACCAACAACTCAAGAAGAGAAGGAAGATTAGGCTAGGATATCAAGACGAGGGGTAGAAGGGTTAGGATAGACATTAGGGGGAGAAATAGACAAGGCACAAAGGGGGGGAAAATTGTAGGAGGAATCTATTTAAGGTAGGGGAAGCTATTAAAGGAAGGAGAAAAATAGAAGGGGAAGAAGTAGCAGTTAGGGCAAGGAGGCCCCATTAATTAGAAGAAAGAAGGCCCTCACACCTTCACACGTTCACACCCTCACACGCTCACACCCACTCAATCACACCTCCTCAAAAACACTCACACGCCTCAAAAGCACAAAACAAAGCTTGGGGAAGACAACCAAGAAGAAGGCTTTAGTAGGGAAGACGATGAATAGGGAATAGATTAATAAAAATCCCACAAGGCATTGTGAGCCATCGATTGCTCTTTGCGTAAGAGGAAAAGAAACAAATGCGTCATTCTTATTATTGGAAGTAGTTGATGGACATTAAAGGCATGTAAGAGAATAGTGTAGAAGGAAAAGGAAAGAGGGGAAAGGGAAAGAGAATAGCTAGACAAACAAAGTTGGAATTTATAAATACAAAGTGACCACTTCCACAAACGAAAAAAAAAAAGTCACCAAGATGGAAACCGAGGGGAACCTAAACGACTTGATTCGCGATCTCCAATACGAGGTGGGTCGCTAAACTCCCTCGCAATTTGAAATTTCCAAAACTAGCACTTATTAGGGGGGGCCGAGAACTAGAGTAGGCAAGAGGCAAAGTCAGGTAAAAATTGAATCTAGAACCTTATAGTAGAGGTCTAGAGGTTTCCAAAAACCTAACACACGTAAAAATCCGAGTCAGAACGAAGAAGTTATGAGTCATTGAAGTTAAGGAGTCATGTTGGATGAAACTTAGCAAAATTCATCCAAGGGGAACAAGGAATAGGATTTGGAAAGAAGAAGTAATCAGGAACCCAAAGGTGGAATTAAGAATTAGTCTTGAAATTAAGATTAGCCGTAATTAGTGGATGAAGTTTGAGGAACCGAGTAGCGGTCAAACTTCATCTGTGGATAACTTTTGCCAAGAAACATCAAATCTAATGTAACCAGTCCTATTAGGAAGTTAAAATCAAGGGTTACCGAGGGTAAGTCCTAAACTCTCTAAAAATATTAACTTATGAAGCGTAATTAAGCCCCTTAGGTAAAACGAGAAGGTGGATTAGGAGTCGTTAAGATTAGGTTTAGGTTAATTATAGATTTAGAACCTCTTAGAACAAGTTTAAGGTAACCCAAAACTAAACCCAACTTAAGGAAAGACCTAAATTCAAGGCAGTTAGGAAGGGATGAAGTTCGGAACAAGTAATGGATGAACCTTAGAGGATTTCATCCATTTGAGTCAAGACTTGGGGATTAGGTTAACCATAGGGAGTCAGGCCCCAAACCCAAATTCCAAGTCAAATTGGAATTGGGAGTCCATAGAAAAGAATGGATGAAGTTTGAGGAACCGAGTAGCGGTCAAACTTCATCTGTCCATAACTTTCTCTAGGAGAGTCCAAATCAAACAAACTTTATACTTTTAGAAATGGCATGAGGTACTCTTTCATTGAGGATAGATAAGTTAGACCACAATTACCTCTATTCCTAAACCACCAAGCCCTCATAGGCTTTCACTCAGACTTAGCAGTTATAGCAATTTTGACTAGGGTTTTGTTTTCATTATCCAAATTAGCAAGCCGTAGGAGCATAGAAAAGATCCATTGCTTGGAAGGCACAATGGATTGGCGCTAGACACCCATAGATCGAGTCAAAACGGTTATTTGCCGAGAGCCTGGTTGTGTTCGTTTATCTACCAAGGGTGGGTAAATAAGCGCTCACAGGCTCGTCAATCAGGTTTGCAACCAAAGCAAGATATGATTGCATCAGGTACCATCCAATTAATATATGATATGATAACCTAGTATTTCTCTATTAATATAGTATAACTTATATATGATCACCAAATTTCACCCAAATAGTAGAGAATATAATAGAAAACATCACTAAGTTAATACTGATCTAAACATTTCAAGTCCCCACCATTCCAACTTCTATATTTTGTTCTCATCTAACACTAAATGCACTCTCGTAAAAATGTTGAAATGACCAAATTTTACTATAGAGTTAAAATAGTGTTAGAATGGGTAAATAATGTTCTATCACTAACCTTGCAAATCACAATTAGTATTATTGTTGACAATTAGTGTAGCCAATACTATTTATCAATTTTAGTGTACTAGAAAGTGGGGCCCGAATTAACACAATTTTTGTTGATTTGTGTTGATAGTAACTATTTGCGTTGCAAAAATGACAATTTCACATGATTCGTTTTGAAATTCAACATAGATTGCATGAACTTGTTATTTGTGAAGTGTTTGGTACATGAACCCAACATCAACTGCCACATCATCAAAAATTAATAATAATAATAATAATAATATTAGTAACAAAAAAAATATTATTATTCGGAAATCCACCACGTAGGTAAAATCTATTATATAAGTACGGATGCCACATCATCAAACCCACCATGTAAATAGGCCTACTACATTGGCAAATTAATTAATTAAACCCAATTAATTAAGATTTTCAAATTTTTTGCACTTCAAAATTTAGGATAAGACATTGAGCTCTACATTCTAAGCAATCCAATGTAGTTTTGGAATTGAACTTTGAATACTACTAACTTTGAAGTGTGAGGAGAGGAGAAGACAAGGCCTTTATAAAAGTGGTGTGGTAGGAGGTGAGACAACCCATATGGGATATGCAAATTGGAACTCAACCATTCATAGTTAAGTCACAAGTAGGAATTGTGGTTAAAGTAGAATTTCATACCTGATTTAGGCATAGTAGATTGACTTTTTTCAAACAATCTTGAACTAATAAAAGTTGAAAAATCAAGTTAAGTTTCATGTCCAAAAATCCGTTTGAAATTTAGAAATTCCAATCAAAAGTTATAGACAAATTTCAAATAGGATGTGGAAGGAACATTGTTTTTGACACCTCCTACCACACCACTTCTATAAAGGCCTTGTCGTCTCCTCTCCTCACACTTCAAAGTTAGTAGTATTTAAAGTTCAATTCCAAAACTACATTGGATTGCTTAGAATGTAGAGCTCAATGTCTTACCCTAAATTTTGAAGTGCAAAAAATTTGAAAATCTTAATTAATTGGGTTTAATTAATTAATTTGCCAGTGTAGTAGTCCTATGTGCATGGTGGGTTTGATGACATGGTGGATTTTTGAATAATAATATTTTTTTAAATAATAATAATATTATTAAATAATAATAAATTTGATGACATGGCAATTGATTTTAATTGACGTTGCACATTTGAAAGGACCTTCATCTTCCATGGCATTATTAACAGAACTATGCTAAAAAAATGTCCAAATCAAGCTGTCCTAATCAACTGAAAACTTTGAAGAAATGGACACTAAATTTTCTAGTAGTGTTTTTTCCTTATAATCTTTGTAGTTGCAAGTGGCGTGGATTAAACCATTGGTTAGCCTCATTTTGTATTGTGGTGATGAAGTAGGGTTCATGGCTCACATAATTGAGACTTGCTCTGTTTTCACGGTGAGGTTGGGTTGATGATTAGCAAAGCATGAGCTTGAAAGTTTAGGAGTCATATTCACTATCAGAATCTTATGGTATGCCATCAATTCTACCCATCTCGTATCCCAGGGTTGCTATTTTGTGAGCGTGCGAGCATGAGCTTGTGAGCATAAATTTTTTTAGAGTGAAGACCCATGATCATGGAGATGAATGGAGATGAATGGAGTTGGATGATTTTTTTTGGAGATGAATGTGGTTGGATGAATTTTTTGGAAATGAATGCAATTGGATGAATTTTTTTTGTAGTCAACTTTGTTGGATGAAATACATTTGTTGTATACATGGCATTCGATGAGAAGGAATTTAGATGATAGCTAAATGGTTAAAAAAAATCAATTGTTTAGGATAAGGGTCAATTACCAAGTATCTTAGATCTAAGGTTTAGAGTGACTATTTGGAAACTAGAAATATATGCTTATATGGTGTTAGGAAACCATTTCAAGAAAGGTACTATTTCCAATTAAAATTTAGTTCTTTTTAAGCATTATTGAATTTCACCAAATTTATTTCTATGCTAACACCAACATTAATCCTTAAAAGACGGAGGGGTGACCCTCAAAATCATCCTTTTGCATTACCGTGTGAATCATTGGCTTCATTGCAATAGTGCTCATTGGAAGTCTATAGAAGATCTTCCCTTTTTACGATAGATTTCAAGGATGAATACTTGCATTTTTGGCCTACACAGTTTGATTTTCTCTCATCCATCGGCCATAGAATGGCTGCGTGGACATTTAAAGGTTAAAAAGTTCTAATTACATACTTCCATCTAAGAGAAACAACATGTTGCTAATTGGGAGAAATAGATTCAATCTACAAAAATTTCTATTAATTGACCTCTAAAATGAAGATGTCTTCCAAAATGATGTCCAATAGAATGATGATAACCATTACCACCACTCCAAAAATCACAAGAATGCAAAATAACTCTAGAATAGAATAAGGTGCAAGAATGTAGTGGCCCTTTTAGTCTCACTACATGCATTAGAAAATCAAGTAACAACAGTAGTATCTGAAACAAGTCGGATCAATTCGACCCAATACCACATATGGGAGAAGAATGATCACTAACTTGACTACTATCACTGCATGTAAGCCCTGGTGTTTCAACATCAGCTTCAAGGTCTAAAAACTTCTTGACAGCAACATTGTATGAACGACGTTTGGTAATGGAAATGGGTGATGGGGCCTCTGCCATAGCTGTTGCTAGAGTCTCAATATAACATGGCAAACTCTTGGAACTAGGAAAAGGCGATAGCACAAAATGTTGGAGACGATTGCCTCTACAAGATGCAATGAATAAACGATTAGAAATTAAATTAATTTTGAGATATTACACAATACAAAAAAAACTTAGACATGCTTAAAAACAACAATCAACTTACTTACAGCAACGTCTCTTTCGGGGCCTTGTAGAAGGCCTCACAACGTCCTCATCTTCAGAATCATCAAGCACTATAGGCAAAGGGCGCTTAGTTTGGATCGTGGCAGTAGAAGCAAGAGGTTTGTTCAAAGGTTGAAGGACAACTTTGAAAATCTCACTGTCGCTCTCCAAAGCCACCAAATGGCGTCCAATATTGCGGCATGCATGAATGGAGGCCCCTGTTCATTGCATACAACATCATTAGTTGCAAGAAACATGTTACACACAATGTAATAAGAACATAATTTGAATAATGAAAACTCAAGGGAGGTACCTGTAGATGCATAACAATCTAGCACAACATCACCCGGTTTTGAAAATGCCTCTATCAGTAGCTGTACAAACAGAGGATCCTTCTCACGGGCACCTCTCCATGGAACTGCACCATTCATGAGCTGAGTCTGCAAGGAAGTGAAGTTGTGGAGTAGGTCCACTTCTTCAAGGTTTGTGCCTGCATTGCTAAGTTGCTGGTTCACATAGATTGAGAACTTAGACTCCACCAATGTTTCCTCCCATTTTCTTCGTACAAAAAGAAGGATCCGAAAGCATTGTGACTGCTAAGGATAAACAAGTATGAAGATTAATACTTGACAAATACAATGTTGCTAGAAGTAGATTCAAACATCAAAATTTATAAATGAAGGCAATTTCAATGGAGCTTACCCAACGTTTGGTTTTTTTGTAGCTGGAAAGTTTCAACTCATTTACGCCCATCCGAGAGTCAAGCAAACAGAAGCCATAAGTATCGGCACGCTCAAGTGAAAATTCTTTTACCTTCCCGTTCTCTGGGTGGAACAATAAAATTGCTCCATCATCATGAATATACTCCGAAGCGAACTCAAAGATGGGTTCAATAACTTCCTCTGGATTCAACACATTCCAAGCAGGAACATGCGAAGGTGGAACTGAGACATTGGGGACCGGTAGTCCATCCGGAATATCAGCAACAACCAAGTCAAAACATGGACCATGGGTCACATGACCTCCAAGAATTCGCACCCGCTCCTTCCCAACCTTGACATTAGAAAATACACATTCTTAGATATATGAATGCATTGCAATGCCATATTTATAACTTCATGTGAAATTAAAAAGAGAGAATTAGAACAAGGCTAGTGAATATAGATCTTACCTTCTTTGCAAAATCAAGCATTTCATCCCATGTTGATGTATTGTCCCCTGTCTTTTCTTTGACACTGAGCATTGCAGAAATTGATGATGGTAGAACTAGACCTTGAGGTTCAATACCATGCCTATCGGGTTGAATTGCTGATCTAGCAATGTACTCTGATGAAGCAAAAACATCTGTTGTAATAGACATCAAAGTTGGGGGGCAATGGGAGCGAGCAGTATCAATCACTTCATAAGTAGTGGGAGGCACAAGAGAAGGAGGAGGTGCAAAAACGGATGCTGGCACAGACGAAGAGGGAGTATCGTCCTTTGTGGTAGTAGCTTTCACCGTCGTCTTTGTAGTCTTCTTCTCCCTTCGCTTGCGCCCCTTCTTCACTGGTGCAACCTCTTCAGGTTCCTCCTCTTCATCTAAAAACTTCTCCTGTGTGGCTGTTTTGGGATGGTCTTTAGCGACCTCTTTCTCAGGGCCCTCAAGAGATGGAGCAAAGATCCTTGGACACTCTAGGTACCAAGGACAAGCTTGGAGTTCTTGAATAGAATACCCCCGCTATTGAGTCAAGGTGAACATACAGCCCTTCAAAGACGTGTCAAGCCACCCTCTAAAAAGCTTTGGCATGAATTTTCTCTCAATCCCACCTTTTTGAACCAGCTCTCGCTTGAAATATCTGAAATCATAGAATAAAGGTGATTATTGCAATGACAAAGATACAAATACGATAATTTTATGAATTTGATAAGCAAGTCATATTTACATAAATAAATATAATTGAAGTGAAAGATATACCTGTACAGAACCCTCTTCAATGCAACATCTGTACCCTCTTGGTCTTTGAAAGGAGTAGACCTCGAATATGAAGAGTCCTTCTTGAAGAGCCAGCAAAAAGCATGATCCCATAACACAATGCGCCATGTCTCTACATAATCTCCAATCTTGTCTAACTCATCGTTGGCACTCCAATGAACCTCAATATTTTCAGACTTGATGATGCTTGCAAATTCTGCTTTGGCTTCTTCTTCCAACTACAAAGAATTCAAGAAATATAAGTATGAAGACATTATTAAGGCAAAGCATATCATGGAACAACCATAAGATAAAAATTGAAATATTTATAAACTTATAAAATGTAAGTATAAAATATGTAGATGAAAGAAAAAATTGATAACATACCTCAGCCCAAAAAGCAGCATTAGAGAGCCATGTCTCTAAAGTCAATGTGTTAAAACCAAGGGCTGGAAATCTAAAGCCCTCTCTAGAAGTCTCGCTGGAGTTCCACCACCGAAGTCAACGAACCTTGTGGTTTGGCTGAACTACACATGTAGATATCCTTTGAAGTTTCTCCAATGACATCTCAGACTTCTCGTTGGCGCTGTAATGCACGTTAATTTGAAATTTCAAAAAACAAAACCTTAGTCAAAACCAAACCAAAACCAAAAGTAATCATAGAAGCCATTCTTTGGAAATAGAAAGAATTATACACCTCTTCTAGAAATCCAATGCCATTTTTTGGATTTGCAATGGCTGATTGTTTATCAAACTCTGTTCGAAAACCTTTGATAGCTGCAGTGGCGGCTTGGGTCATAGCATCATGAACTCCCTTTGGAGTTCGATCTTGCAATTGTGTCTTCTCGTAATACATTCGCACTGCTGCATCTGAAACAACAGCAATTTCTTGCTGTACATGAAAAATAGGAATGTTAAATGAATACAAAAGAAATTCTACAAATTACCATAAATGAATGAATTTTTTTTGCAAATAAAAGACACTCACCCTGTGAAGGAACTGTATAAAGACATTCGATATCAATGGATACCAAGCACTTGGCAGTTTCCTATTTTCGCATTTTTTGTAATCTTCATCGTTTAAAAGACCCTTGAAGTCTTCTAGTTTCAAGTTGCCATAGTAACTCATCCTGTGCAACTGCTGAGCCAAGTTGCTCTTGACATGAGAATGTTCCGTAGACCTGCAAATACCAATACAAATAGAATGTAAGATGAATGAATTTAAAAGCATAAAATACAATAACATATCAAAAGAAGTGATAAAGTACAAAAGAGTTTTTTTACCAAACTCACCAATTGATGTCATTCATAGCCTCCAATAGAATGCATGTACGACCTTCTGATACTAGAAGCATACAGTCAACGGGCATATGCCACAAGCGCTCATGACGATGCATCCTGTGTATGTAATCAACCCAAGCTGCCAATCTATGATTGCCATCCCATACAAAGAACATATGGTTTGTCAAATGTGAGATGGATGGCTGAGACTGCAACCATTTCTCAAATTGGTCATTCTCTTGTATCCAGCATTCATCCCATGTCTCCACGATCTCAGGGGTTACCAACTTGCAAAGTCCTTTGTCATTCGTTGTGGACATATAGAATACACGATCACCTGGTCGATATCCACGAGCAAAGTCTGCCTCCAATCGTTTCACCTGACTTTGAAGAAGAAGACGCACCAATGGAAGCCCAATCATCCTGCATAAAGGAATATCAAATCGGGATCCTGGACCACCACCATCGAATAGCATACTCTTGATGACGGTGTTGGAGTCAAATTTTTGACCAATTCGCACATCTTGCTCCACCTCTTCTACTGTTCGCCTCTCAAAAGTAGGATCAACACTTTGACTTTCAACGATGTTGGGAGCCTACAATGAATAGGACATTCAAAACAAATTAGAGTTAATAGTAGAAAGTCATTGAAAATTGAAGCAAATTGAATGACCACTATAATACAAGAACGATTGATGCAACATCCATGCAAAGATAATAAGAAATGTATCTAACCTCAAGAATGCTAATCACAGGTTCAGAATCATTGTTGATGACGCGTTCTAACTGCTCCACTTGTGGAAGGCCTCCATCAACGTCCATGAAGCTCTATTTTAAAAAACAGAGAAGATACACTTGTTACATTTTCCTTCAAAAATAATTCAGAATTGTGACCTCGTCAACGAGGCCATAAAATTCAGCCCAAATGAACAATCCAAAACAAATAAGAAACATGCATCTTCACCTTGTATCGTCCAAGTGAGACCCTAAATAGTTTAAAATTGACACCTCGTCGATGAGGCCATGAAATTGAATCCAAAATCTCAAATCAACAATTCAAAATGAAAATTCAACCTCAATTTGTATTGTGCAAGGGAGACCCCAAATAGTCTAGAATTGTGACCTCGTCAACGAGGTGAAGAAATTCAGCTCAAATCAGCAATCCAAAATAGAATAAAAAACATGCATCTTCAATTTATATTGTGCAAGGGAGACCCCAAATAGTCTAGAATTGTGACCTCGTCAACGAGGTGAAGAACTTCAGCCCAAATCAGCAATCCAAAATAGAATAAAAAACGTTCATCCTCAATTTAAATTGTCCAAGGAAGACCTCAAATAGTCTAGAATTGTGACCTCGTCAACGAGGTGAAGAAATTCAACCCAAATCAGCAATCCAAAATAGAATAAAAAACATGCATCCTCAATTTATATTGTGCAAGAGAGACCCCAAATAGTCTAGAATTGTGACCTCGTCAACGAGGTGAAGAAATTCAGCACAAATCAGCAATCTAAAATAGAATTAGAAATGTGCATCCTCAATTTGTATCGTGTGAGTGAGACCCTAAATAGTTTGGAATTGTGACCTCGTCAACGAGGTGAAGAAATTCAGCACAAATCAGCAATCTAAAATAGAATTAGAAATGTGCATCCTCAATTTGTATTGTGTGAGTGAGACCCTAAATAGTTTGGAATTGTGACATCGTCAACGAGGTGAAGAAATTCAGCCCTAAAACCCAAATCAGCAATTGAAAGTGAAAATTAGCAACATACATCTTCACCTTGTATCATCTAGGTGAGACTCTAAACAATTCAGAAATTGACACCTCGTCAACGAGGTCAAGAAATTCAACCCAAATCAGCAGTTCCTAGAGAAAATTAGCAATATGCATCTTCAACTTGTATCATGTAAGTGAGACTCTAAACAATTCAGAAATTAACACCTCGTCAACGAGGTCAAGAA
The DNA here is from genome assembly GCA_951799445.1 of Pseudisothecium myosuroides. NCBI lineage: Eukaryota > Viridiplantae > Streptophyta > Bryopsida > Hypnales > Lembophyllaceae > Pseudisothecium > Pseudisothecium myosuroides. Next base: position 16,866,034 of record OX637287.1, on the reverse strand, counting down.
ATTCAGCCAAAATCAGTAGTTCTTAGTGAAAATTAGCAACATGCATCTTCAATTTGTATCATGTAAGTGAGACTCTAAACAATTTAGAAATTGACACCTCGTCAACGAGGTCAAGAAATTCAGCCCAAATCAACAATTGAAAAAAGAATTGGAAACATGCATTCTAAAATTGTATCGTTTCAGAGAGACCCTAGAAAGCCCGAAATTGCTACCTCGTTGACGAGGCGGTCTAATCCAGCCAAACCGAACATGTGAAATTTTTTTTTGAAAACGTGCATTGTAAACTTCTACTATGAAAATGAGACCGAAAACGGCCCGAGATTGACACCTCGTTGACGAGGTCATATTCTACAGCGCATAGAAAAGAATTGAAAAGAAATTTGAAAACATACCTTAAACCCTACAACATTCCAAGAAGACACAAAACAGCCCAAGATTGACGCCTCGTCAACGAGGCGTCAATCTTCAACGGAAGCAAGTAACACCCAAAATCGACTTGATACCTGATGGGAAGTTCCGGCCGCTTCAATTTCTAAACTGTAAACTCCTTCAATGCATTCGGGGACACCCTCCCCACCTTCGCCGTGCTCCTCTCCATCCTTCCGCAGCAAGGCACTCCGTAAATTCATAGTAAAAGCAAGAGAAAGCAAAGCGCACCTAAACCCAACAATTCAAAACAAAGAAGACCATGCAAAAGCAAACCCTAGCCGGCAAGTTCTTTGCTGGTCAAAGGCAGGGAAGAGAGGGAAAAAAAAAAATTGGTAGATTTTGGGCAAGGGAATCTCCTTAACAGATTTTGTGATTTTGAAGATTTTCAATCCAAATTTTTATTATACATAGATTATAACCTCACAAGTCACTTCAAATTTTTTCAGAATTTTTGGACTCACGACCAGTTTTCTAAAAATCCTCAAAGTTCTCTAAAAACTCTGCGGGCAAGATTTGGCCTAAAAATCTTCTGATTCTAAAGATTTCAGACCAGATTCCAATATGCTGATTTCGTTTTTAGGCCGTAAAACATTCAAAAACTGTCCGTTTTTAACGTGCTACACACCGTTGGAATCGTCTTTTCAAGCTACACAATAAGATGTTTGGTGCCAAATGCACCTCTAAGAAAAAAAAAAGGGTATATAAATTCAACTCCTAACAATCTATTCATTGTATTTTTAGAAACAAATACATGAGCTTACCAACTCTACGCTTCTTAGCAACATGTTATTCTCTGCTGGACTTAATTGGCGTATGTCTTCTTCAATTTCATCCACACTATTTAGCTTGGCAATATTTTCTCCTTCACTATTTTGGGTCAAACTATCTTCTACTTGGAAATGTTCAACTTCAACTTCATGATCCTCATAGGACAAGGTCCGAACAATGCTACTAATCTCAACACCATTGGCCTTCTGCAAGCGTCTAAACATCTTTAATTTCTCTAATTGCTTCTTACTAGAAAAGAGAAGACCTGCCTTACGTCGCTTCCTACGATGACCCTCTGGCATCCCTCCAATCGAAAATACTACAAGAAAATAAATTCTACTTACTTGTTGCCAACTCTACAATCTCTTCAATATATAGCATTCTTAGACTGATGAACGTATTCTCATCTAATTAATTAGAACTTCTCCAGATAGAATGACATCTATAGTTTACCAAAATGTAAACGGTCACTAAGATCATCCCTTCTTTCTTAAAGGTAGTAAGTACATCTCCAATTTTTTGAACACTTTACATGTTCTACAAATTTTGAATTCCTGTCGTTTATGAGTTAGGTAAGCTTCATCGATCGCTTTAAAAGCAATTTACCTTAAGAAAGATTTGTGCGGCTATTTAAGATACACAATATTTGGGATAACTGACAATACTACATTCTGACAACTAACGATCACATTACAGGTCTACGGTCCTATCTTTGTGAATTCAATTTATAGAACAATCTCATACCCTTATATTTTCTAATTCAGAACACCTTCACTCTCTTGATCTTTGTATTCTACCTGGTTCCTATCATTTTACTCTGATTTCAAGTGTATCCTTTATTTAGGCATCAATGGCATCCATTCGAGCGGATGGCCATGAAATTCCACTACTCCTCCCTCTTGGAGAAAAAGGATATGCTGTATTGTCTTCACACCTTCTTCATGTTCGATTTGGATTTGTCCAATCCAGTATTTACGTCGAAGAAGAGGTCATGTCTGAGTTTGGCTACTTGAAAGAGTTTGTTCATATGCTGAAGTTAGCAGTTCAAGATGGTCATGTCTGGCACCTTCGTCCAGGGCGCTATCGAGCTTATGGTTTGTCTTTCCTCATGATGGGTGCCTCTAATGATATCTTACCTCGTCAATCAGACTATTCTACAGTAGACATGCCTTTTGTCCAATATGATACTAGGAATTCTACAGGATATGAGCGTATCACAACTACTAGTATTCATGTCCAACTTGTTTGTGTGAAGCAAGAAATATCTGATCCTATTATAGATATATCTAGCGAGTTAGAGGGAGAGTGCCCTAGCCAACCAAGTCTGCGGGTACCACTTCCTAATAGAGTCCCAGATGATGCCCTCAAACCAACTTCGGCTCGGTATGGCACGCCTTCAACTAGTCCTGCTTTGTCTACCTACTCTCGTCCACCAACTTATCCCAATAGTACAACCACGGTTAGTATTGTTAGTTGCCTTCGCAAGCTAGCATCTGTTTGCGGATCTAGGAACGAAGTTGCTGCGCTAGACTATGATTCAATCATACATCAGAAGGTGCAGTACCTTCCTTCAGACTTTGACGGAAACGTAGTGTTTGAGTTGCCTTCTCTTCCTACTTCATCTTCAGCGTCCGCTGCAAGGAACCTCCATGGCATAGATAAAAGGTATGATGGACACGCATGGTGTCGGACCATGACATCCACTATTAACAACCAAGATGGTCTCAAATTCAGGAAATCTTCTTGTGCAGGCCATCTAGTATGTAACAATCCTGACTGTGACTACTTCAAGCGTTCGTCAAAGCGCAATGAGACCGAGTGGTGTGGTTATACTTCTGTTCCATTCTATGTTGGTGCAACCCCTCCAAAGGATTCTACTCTCCTTTGCAAGATATGCAAAGTTCCACCTCATTGCGTCCGTGTCTGTGATGCTAGAATATATTATGTTTTTAGCGATACTCCCTTGATGATCAGAGCATGCATTCATTTAGGAAATCATATGCATTCTGTTGCCCTTGGCATATGTAGAGAGTCCTTAGACACTATCTCTGGGCTCATTGCAGGCGAGGTTTCGAAAGCCCCTACTGCTACTAACTCTGCCATCGCCCTTGCAGCTAGTAAGCAGTTTTTAGATAATCATCTCATACACAATGGCGAAGGACCTAAAGAGATGTTGCGTGGAAAGTCACTTGAAGATATCATGGATAGGTTCCAAATACTAAGTTCTCCCAACATCCGTAACACTATTTCCTCTTTTCGTAGTACTGGAAAAAGTGGGGTCATAGATAGCATCATGAATATGAAGCGAAATTTAAAGTTTGAATACATTCATGATAGCATTTTCCCTGGACAGGGAAAGGAGAAGGTATACTTGTTTAAAATGTTGGTTGAGGGACCTGCCAGTGGAGTGGACTTAGTGAAGCGCATGCAACCGGGAGGAGATTTGGAGAACGCATGGCTCATGTTTGACCACGTAAAACGCGTGAAGGATTGGACAACCATGGCCTGCCACGTGTATGACACAAGATGTAGGAAGGTAATGACAATTGCTGTTTGCGACATGCAATCCGAAGACACAGAAGTTCAATGCATCATGTGGAGGTCATTGAATGATGTCATGAGACGCAATGGCGTGGAAAATCCAAACTTTAAGGGCTTTATGGCAGACAATGCACAAACGAATTGGAATGTTGTTCGCGTTGTATACGGTACGGGGGATTCCAAAATTGAGATGGTGAACCGCGAGCGAACGTGTCTTTTGCACTGGAGTACTTCATTGCACCGACATACACAGAAGCTTATCAAACCGGATATGCAACACCAACATACTCGTCTATGCAAGCAATACAAAGACTCAAAGACTATGGAGGAAGCCGAGACACGATATTTGGCCATTCAATCTTGGTGGCTATCATCCGGGGCAGCCTCAGAAGATGCTATGCGAGAATTGGAGTTGTCGCTTGCCTTTTGGCACTTCCGATATCGCCAATGGGGAGGCTTCATGCAAATAGTAAGTTTAACCTTGTCATTTTGATTTTAATGCCTTCATTTGGATCCACTTTCAATTCAAAATGCTTAAATGTTGTATTAAACAATTATTATTTAAGATAGATTATTTTATCAATCTAGGATTGGGGTATCTTACCTTTTAAGGCTGAGAAGAGCCTCGGCCACTTCCAGAAAAGATCAAAATTGTAGCACTCTAAAAAGACAGAACTTCTAGCAATCTCAAAATTTGTGTTAACTAGTATGGTATTTTAGGCCTCATTACACTTTTTTTCCTTGCAGGGGCTAAATATTGAGGAGATGGCAGACATGCCATCATGCAACTTATCAGAAACAGTTCATAATAAATGGTTGCAGCAGTCAGGTAATCGAGGCAATGACTTGTTTGCTGCCACTTCTGATGACTGCATTCGAGCTTTCATGCAAATGGCAAATTACCGAGCATTCTTAAATGGCAAAGCATCAAGGTCCGGGCCATCTAAAGAAGAATTGAAGTTAAGAGGTGCTAGAAGAAGCGGAGATCCGAAGAAGATCGCGGAGGCATTGAATGTCCTTCCTGGAGCAGCTGACGTTGCAATACGTATTCCGCATTTGGAAGGTGAAGAGGTGTTTGGTAGCAGTAAGCGTAAACTTGACCTTCCTATTGGGTCGGACGGTGACTCTCATTGGCCGGATAAAATTAATTTTTCTCAGCCAAGAGTCATGATTAGATCCACACGCACACCCACGGAGGCCTTCAAGGAAGCAAATGCTGTTGCTAACTCTGAGCACGTACCACATGTCACAACCGCATTGGAGAGTGATTGTGACACTTCACAATGGCATATTGCAAGACTGTCCCACAAATCTAGCTGCAAATGTCACGCCCAACAGCGAGGATCAAACATCCGTTGTGTTGCCAAAATTGCAAAAGGATCTAAAGACACTCCAGCTCCAACGTACCGGGGTAGAAAGAAACAGTACGGCGGAAATAAGGAGATCATGACAGATTTTTGGTTTTGTCCAGATGATATTGAACGATGTGTTCAAGGCTCTAAACGTGCTTGGGTAATTGATTGGCCTCAAATACCAGATGTGTGGCCCGTGCTAACAGGCACTAATTTGACTCGACAGGAAACACTTCTTTTGCAGGAGGCCGGCTTTCATCTCCAAGAGCGACCACCTATGTCACCACGACGATTATTCACAATGTCCAATGTTTTTGAAGTAGTCCTTTATGATCAGCCTAGCCCTTTGCATGCGGACATCTATCCAACAACTCGAAGGAGTAAACCAATTCGACGTATTGCAAATGCTCCTACTACAGAGCACCGCAATAAATGGGAGAGTGCTGGTAACATCAAAGGAACAATCTTGGGAGTAACTATGCTCCCCTTTCCTGGACTTGGAGCCATAATCTCCCTTCAATCCGGAATGAAACCCGTGCAAAAAGTTTATCGAATCACACTTGGCATGTACTCGGAGTGCACTTGTCCCGATTTTGTAGACATGGCCGTCTCAGCAATTGGTGGACGCCATCAGTATGTTAACTGCAAACATCTTTATTACTTATTTCGTTACTTCTGCAAAATGAATTTGGTAGAAGACAAGTTCACACATTCTCCAAGCTTCAGCTTCAATGAAGTGAAGCGCCTCCTCAATAGGGCCGGTATCATCAACGTTCCAAATGAAAGTCTTCAATTGATCTAGAAATCCAAAAATCTCAGAGAGCTTGGAATATGAGATTAAAAGACTTTAGACTGAAGTTACACATACAGCTTCAGAAGTATCAATTTGTTTTTGGCAAATATTGTAATTTGGTGGAATATTTTATACATCCTTATTTCCATCCTCATTTGTCTTTCATATCAATTGAATTTTTTGTCTTCACAATGTATACTTCCATATTTTAAACAATATTGAACATAACAATTTTAATAAAAATAGTACCTAACCACGATAACAGGTCCACAGTAATAGGTCCACTGCAGAACTATCAATTTTTAACTAAAAATATATTGTTATTTGATGGAATATTGTATGCAATCATATTACCATTGTTGTTCATCATTCACACTTAAATTACTCTTCTCCACAATGCATGCTTAGAATACTTTGCACATCATTTAAAATACCAACCCTGAACACAAATAGTACATATCCACGATTATAGGTCCACGGTAATAGGTCTACAAAAATAAGTCCTAAAATTTTACATGAAATAGAAATCTTGAACAAAATTTATAGATATTAGTTTTTTTCTTGATATTCTTGAAATTTGTATTGTTTTTTCTAATTTCAGGGCTCCACGCTCACAGGCTCACGCTCGCAAGCTCACAGAATAGCACCGCTGTCTCGTATCCCATAGTTTATTCTTACCTTGACCGGTGAGCCAACCTAGAGCCTACTCAAGATAGGCCAATAAGGACTAGTTCTACGGTAGTGTAGAAGATTTAAAGATGAGGATTCACGATTTATATATGACAACGACTTCTTTTATTCTTAAGCCATTCTTAGTCGCAGTCAAGATCCTCGTAATTTCTTGAGGCAATCCTCTCTTTACTCGACAATGTTTCTTGTAATAGCCCCCCAATCTACTCATCAAAAGCCCAAGTTGCAGTGATTATGTGGTTTTGCGACAGTTGCAAATTGGTGCATGTGGAAGTGGATATTGTTTGAAAATGGGGTCCTCTAAAATGGGTGCCTTTTGTCTTTGCATTGTGACCAAGCCTTCGAAAGCAGTTTTTAAAATTTTTGAGTTTTTCTGTGGCATTTCCCATTCTTTCATTTGCCTTCATTCTATCCATAAAATTTTCCACAACAGCTTCATGGTTTGCTCAGCATGGCTGAAATGGACGATTATCAGTGCTCCCACTTTACTTAATTTTCTTTGTGGTGATTATATAGTACCAAGCAATTTTCAATTGACCAACTTGCTGTGTCAAATATTTTGCCATTCAAATTTTTTTATATAACATAATATACAATTGTCATTTTTAGTCTTGTATAATTCTTTCGCAATTCCAATCAAGCATACCAAATTTGGATTTTAAAAAAAAAAATCCATTTTGGATGAATTTTTAAATTCAATTTTCATAGTTTTGCATAATCATTTATTGATAACAATTAGTGATGAAGTATTTTACTTCAATTGCATAGATATGAAAAAATATTCATACCCACATCTTTTATGTTAAAAACACCCCATTAAGTAACAAAAATATGATCTATGAAGTATTCTATGTGAAGTTTCATATGACCAAATTTTGTAACATAGATATTTTATATTTTACTAGTGTAAAATTTTTCTTAGGTAATGTGGTTTTCCTTCAAGTGAGATGTGCACATTGATGTTTCTAAAATATTTGCACAATAAAATTTTAAATATTCATCACCAATACTTTCAATCAATTATTGTGTAATACAATGGAAAAAACACAAAACAATTCACAAAAGATGGATTTTTTTTTATATTTAAATTTGGTGTGTTAATTAAGATTGCATAAAACAATACATTTAATAGGTTAGTTTTGAAAATAGATTTGAAAAAGTCAAACTTTGAAAGATATTCTTGTAAGTCAAAATTAGAGGTTACCTTACTACCCTTAGGGCACTGTACATGGTTCGTTGAACTTGAATTTTACAAGTTGTGTAGATTAGTTGAATGGATTGCGCCTTCAAACAAACAAATTAATCACTACAAGATCAAGATTTGTTTCATACAAAAACTTAAAATATCCTATAGTTTCTATTGTAGATAGGAAAAAATGAAAAAATATTTAAAAATAATGAATTTTCAATTGCACAAAATTTTACTTAAATATTATGGTAATGATGAATGAAAAAATTTCAAATTTTTTGACCTCATAGATTGTAAGATTATAGCATTAAAAAAGGATTTTTGTACCTTTGCTCAATAGGTTACAAATAGACTTTGACTTCTCTTATATTTAGTTTATTGCTCCAAAAATAATTTTATTTTATTGACAATTGCAACTACATTATATTAGTTACATACTTGCCAAATTTGACATCTAACATAAGTTATTTGAAGGAGCTTGCCCAATCCAACTTTTGATCTTGACCGGATTGAAAGGTCTTCATTACAAAAAAATTCAGACTTCAAAGAGGCCGTGAATCTTGCATCCCTACAATGCAATTATAGAAAAAAATAAAAAAATAGAAAAATAATTTTTATTTTTAAAAATTTGGGCGCTAATGTGGCACTACTGGTGCAACATCAACGCCACGTCACATTGGCTATTTTTAATTATTTTTTCTAAAAACTTTTTATTTTTTATTTTTTTTTGTATTCACTACACTGCGGGGGGGGGGAGGGCAAAAGTCAAGAACTTGTGGCCTTTTGCAGGGTATAGATTTTTTGTAATGCTTAGTAACAAAAAAAAATTCAATATTAGATTATGGTTAACACATTGTATCAATTTTTTTTCTTAAAATCCATTCAAAATTGACAACAGAAATTTGGCTGATTTGAAGTCTTAGGATTTATTATATTAAGGGTTAAGTTTTATATTCAACCAAATTTTTCAATTCAACTACAAATTTAGGGTGAGCCAATTAACTTCTAGACATTATCAAATTTGGTGGTGAAGGTCAACATTTCACGCTGAATAATTAATAAAAGTTGAAAAAAATGATTTGATAGATGCTTATATTTTGCAAGATTTATATTTTTATCATACACAAATTATGTTTTGAAAATCAATTTCCAAAATTCTAGACTGATCCGTGTTTAGAAATATTTTTTGCCAACCCTAAAAACAACATTTTATTTTCATTTTCAGTTCAAGAATTAGAGATTAATATTGGTAGTTCAAGCATTCTTTCTAACATGTATAACATTGCTTGTAAATATGCCACTCACAAATATAACCTTAGAAAACAATCAAATACTTTCCAATATATATGAATTATCCTAAAACACCGCTTCTACCCAAACCCCACGCTCACCACCACCTCTTTTTCTCCCTTCTTGTAAAAATACATAGTCTAGGTGTCACTTGGACTAGCTTTGGGGAGCCCAATGTATGCCCCTGACAAACAGACTCTTTATATACACCAACTACTTAACCCCTAAAGGACCGTTTGTCCCCTCGGGGGACAATTTGGGTCCGGGTAGGTTCCTACTGTCTCAATTTTTAGTGATATTTTTTGGGATTTTGTTGAGGTTGTGTATTTTTGCGAGAGCTTTGTGAATATATAATTTTTATTTTAATTGATGCCTGGGAGAAAAAGTTATGGCACAATAAGCAAAAATGGAGTTTGGCGGGCATCACAAAAAAAATCACAAAAAATCAAAATAATTTTTTTTCAAATTTTTTTCTCAAAGATTATATTTTTGTCTACATGTGAAGCTTTGTTTCATTCAATTTGGACTAATAATGAGAAAGTTATGGGCAATCTTAGTTTTTCGGGCAATCTAAGCATCTTCTTGGAAAAATAACTTTTAGAATTCATTTTTGAATAAAATTTTTAGAATTTTTTAAAAATAATTCCTGGAAAGGGTTAGATTTTCTTGCTAGAACAATCTCACCGTTGGAATTATTGTGATTCAATTCCATCTAAAAGCTATTAACAATTTAATTTTTTCTTCAATCTTGAACCCACTTCTACTTAACAATTTTTTAATGAGTGAAAATTAAGTGCTTTTTCTCCAAATTTTTTTTTGTAGATTCTCAACTCAACTACTTAACATAAATAAGTAGAAAATCAAAATCAGTAGTGCAAAAAAATTGAACTAAAAAGATTCAAAGCCAAAAAATCTAGTCAAGCAAGGTGCAAAAGAACTTGTTTCTTTCACTTTAAATGCATATATCTTGCAATCTACACGGTCAAAGTTTCTGAAATTTCTTCCACGTATTCATATACTAGTCAAGTATAAGATCTTATGGTTGGATATGCAAAAAAAACAATTTTTAAAGTTTTTTGCTCTTAACAATAGAAATGGCAGTTTTGAGTGTAGCTTGGTGGAAAAAAAGCCTCGGTCCTTTAGGGGTTAAGGTACGTTCACACTTGGTGTTAGGGATGATGTTCGCAATGTGAATCTAGTCTAAAAGTAGGTCTAAATTTATTCCTAAGACCCTCACTAACAACACTCTTTATAGGAGGAAACCCATTCCTGATCACCCCCCATTCTTGCTATGTAGACTGTTCTCTTTCCGTGAAGGAAGAGATGAACAGTGATTAATTATGACGTGGTTCCTGAGGGCAATTGTGGTGCATTTTGATTGGCTACAAGACTCTCAATATTGCAACCGCCCCTTGGACGATTTTCTTTTCAGTTCATGATCGAAAATAGCAAGCCCTATATCACCAGTATGGGAGCAATAGAATCTTCCGCTGAAAAATTCAAGTAATTATGTTTTGAGAATAAAAATTTGGAAAATTATTGAAACCTCCGAACTCTACTTTTGTACACGGAAAAATTTCCTAGTGAAGAAACCTACCTTGCAAATGGTGAAATTAGCTTAAGGTAACCCCCCATTCCCGACTAGTGACCCATTCCCGACCTATAGGTGCACGTATTTCCGACCACGCTTAGAAATGCGATTTTTTTTCGTTTTCAAGATTGGAACTAATAAATACATGACACATGTCCCAAGTTGTGAAAAAAAAATAGGAAATGATGATTAGGTAAAAAGTTATTGAATGATTGGAATTGGAAGAGTCTACACAATGGCCATGGGTCCAGTGCACTTTTTGCCTCCCACAATTCATAGTAGTTTCAATTCATGCAATAAAATTACCAATTTTTTTGCAATCCATGTCATTTCTATTGATGTACCTTTGAAAAATATTTGTTTTGCCTTCACTACTCTAGATTATGTCGGAATTCCTTATTCGGTTGGTTATGGGAGGGTTACCTTAACCCCAAAATGACCCTGGAACTTCTTGAGCTTCTAGGAATTTGCTCTAAGTTCAACAAAAAACTAACATTTTGATAATTTGTATCAATTCTTTTTGAAGTGTAACCGTACAAAATCAAACTAGACATGTTAGAGATCACATTAGAAAAGAAAACACAACAATATCTCTTACGGATTCAAAGATTATAATGTTTGATCATGAGGGTGTTAAAACTGTGAAAGTGATTTGAAGTCTTTCAATCCTCTTTTCACATGTCAAATCTAAAAAGTTGATCACCAAAAAAATATGAGGTTAAAGGGCCTAACATGCATAACCCCAATCAATTTATGACTTCTCAAAATCTACTCTACAATTTTTTTAAATGAATTTCTAATGTGATTTTTTCTCAAAGATCTAGTGTATTTGAGGCTCATTCCCAAGAGCCCTCAACACTACAAAAAGTCAAGATTGCAATGGACACCTGTGCACAAAATCTTGAACAGAAAAATCATAATCAATCATTTTCAAAATCAATTTTTTGAAACTAAAACTAAACTTCATAAAGAATGTTTCAAAAATATAAACTACTAAAAATAATAATTCAGTAAGGTTTTATTTAACTTCAAAAATTGGTCGAGGACACATTCTGTCCTTAAGGTCATTCTGGGGTTAAGTGATCAGAAATGGGTTGCCTCCCTTAACACAAAGCGCAAACATACTTTTTAGAATGGTTGGAGTTATTTCTCTTTTCAAGTATTGGTGGTTATAATGACGCCCGCACGAGGTGCGCCGGGTCTCAGGGCGGGTATGGAGCCCCCCTCGTCTCTTACGTTGAACGCACGCTTCTGTCTGAAACTGGCGGGACATCGTCGTCGTCGTCATCACAAGCAGGGCTCAACCGACTAATCTAGGGTTTCATCTGCGCTTCAGTCGGTACAATCGTACAATCCCGCATCCTTCTGTGAGTATTCTGGCCACCTCTGCAATTGACCTCCTCCAGCGTCTTCCCCGTTTCTTTCCGTTCATTTTGACGTCCGATTTGTGGCATTTGAGGCCGTTTTGAGGTCCCAGGAAGGTTTGGCGGTTTAGGGTTTTGGCCGCGTTATGTTGGCGCGGGTTTTTCCCCGTTCGGTGCGAGATCATGGTTTCTACTAGGCGTTCTTATTTTTTTTGATGTCAGTGTGATTGGTGATTACTAATTCCGGCTTTGTTGGTATTACTTTAGGGTTTGCGACTTCTGATTGTCCAGCCATGGCGGCCGCGACGGGAGGGCCTACCAAGCGAATGGGTCGAGAAGAGCTCGAGGACGGCGAGAATCTCGTGTTCGAGACGAGTGCGGGCGTGGAGGTGATTTCCAGCTTCGATCAGATGGGGATTCGCGAGGACTTGCTGCGCGGCATATATGCGTACGGGTTTGAGAAGCCGTCCGCTATTCAGCAGCGAGCAGTGATGCCAATCATCAGTGGTCGAGATGCGATTGCCCAAGCGCAGTCCGGCACTGGAAAAACCTCTATGGTCGCTCTGTCTGTGTGTCAAATGATCGACACTGCAACCCGTGAGTGAGTGTCTCCTCCCTCTGAGTGGGTTCACATGATTTTATTTTTATTTTTTTTCTACTCGGATGATTTCGAGCTCATTGATAAGATGCTTGATGTATCGAGCTTTGGATAATATTTTTTATATCTTGCAAAAAGGGTCATCTTGAATTCTAAAAGACACATAGCATTAGTAATGGAAGGGGGTCCTTAATCTGGTATCTAAAGGATAGATAGCATTAGTATGGGAAGAGGGTCGGCAGTGTGGTTTTGAGGCGCCTCTTTGGTAGGACAAGCCTGTCTATGCACTGAGATCAATGATGAAACGATGTCGTCCAATTCTGTTCTCTGCTATTTAGTATGTATGTTGCATCTTGTACGCTCTTGTAGTTATTCTGATAGCAGTTGTTTAACTTCAGTTTACTGCTCAGTAAAGTACTGGTTCTTTCATGAGTCTGAAATTTTTATCGGGGATAAAGCATGTTGCACCTTCGTGTCTCTAATATGTTTTTTGGTATCGAAAGGGTGCAGGCTCTTATATTGTCACCCACTAGAGAGCTTGCTGCACAAACAGAGAAAGTGATCCTCGCAATTGGAGACTTTATGAATGTGCAAGCTCATGCTTGTATTGGAGGCAAGAGTATCGGAGAAGATATTCGGAAGCTCGAGTATGGTGTGCATGTGGTATCTGGAACACCTGGACGAGTATATGACATGATAAAGAGAAGGACATTGAGGACACGGTCAATCAAGCTGCTTATATTGGTATGTATGTATGCACTTTGGCTAGGAACAGACGTATCAGATCATTATCTTTGAATAATGTACATTTAGTGAGGCTGCAAAATGGAGACAGTTGTTTCGAGTGTTCTTAGTGCGAATGTAAATTCTTCAATCTTTGCAGTGATAGAACGTGTAGGACTTGCAGTCAGACGTTTCAACATAATAATTGGATCTGAAGCACAATTTTTTGTTTTTTGAATTGACATTTGTAGTTGTGTATGAAATTAAGATAAGCTTTACTCTACTTACCTTTTAATTGGATCTGAAGCACAATTATTTGTCTGCTTACCTTGTTTTATTCCTTGTTGATTCTTCAGGATGAATCGGATGAGATGCTGAGCAGAGGATTCAAGGATCAGATTTATGATGTTTATCGGTATCTTCCGCCTGAATTACAGGTAAGAAATGCGAATATTTGGATTTTTCTGCAAATTTGGGTCTCCTTAGATCTTGAAAGCTGTTGGTTTTGTTTAGCGTTAGAGGTGTTAAACTCTACGAGCGTTTGATACATTCTATAATGAGATTCTAATTGTCCAGTCATGTACTGTAGATCCTTGGTTACACTTTGAGTTTGAGTTTTAATTATAAAGAACGCAGTCTCACTAATCATAGTTGTTTGCCGGCTTTATTAAATTGTGGACAACCTGTGCTAGCTATTTTCTAGCATTTATTTATTTATTTTTCATAAATTTCGACGCTTTGAAATTAAATATGGATTTGAAACTTATCTAATTTTGTACACTAAGTGGAAACTAGATGAAGATGTCTGGGATGAATTAATTTGTCTATTGATAAATATTCCAGGTTGTACTAGTATCAGCAACTTTGCCTCATGAGATTTTGGAGATGACAAACAAATTCATGACTGACCCTGTACGGATTCTGGTGAAACGTGATGAGTTGACTTTGGAGGTGAGAAGTCATTCCTTCAATCCTCATATTTCGTCTTCTCGTTTCGTGATGATATTGCAAGTGTAGCATCCTGATTTTTCTGGGTAAATTATATGTTGAATGACAGGTGCTCGTTTGTTTTCATTTTTATGATTGAAGTACTTGCAAAACTTAACACTTTTACTGGATTCCTCTTCAACAGGGAATAAAGCAATTTTTTGTCGCTGTTGAAAGAGAAGAGTGGAAATTTGATACATTGTGTGATCTCTATGATACACTCACAATCACTCAAGCTGTGATTTTCTGCAACACCAAGCGGAAGGTTGGTATATCATGACTGCTTTTCTGCTTGGATGCTCACTTGAATTGATTTGTTATTCCACTTGTTCATGAGGAAATAATGTTGTCGGGTTGTTGGGGTCAAATCGTTTCGCTGGATTAGTAGTTCCGTCGCTGTTGACATCAGTAGATCTTTTTGGGTCCGTGGGTTTTGAGTGATATATTGCTCTCTGCAGGTGGATTGGCTAACAGAGAAGATGAGAAGTAACAACTTTACTGTGTCTGCAATGCACGGTGATATGCCTCAAAAGGAGCGTGATGCAATCATGGCTGAGTTCCGCTCTGGCACCACACGAGTTCTTATTACAACAGATGTTTGGGCTCGTGGTCTTGACGTGCAACAAGTGGGTGCTCTTTGTTCTTCTCCTTGCTCGTGTCTCTGTATTGCAAAGCAGATGCAGTTTGGGGGATTAAAGACCCGCATGATAGTGCTGATTGTTGATGAAATTTTATATCCTGCTTAGCGTGGACGTTTTTGTTTCTGGTGTTGGAATGATGACAGTTATTTTATTTCAATTTATGTTTGTTTTCGTTAACACATTAGAGTTACATTAGCTCACTTATTTTGTCGAAGTCTTAGGTTGGGAGTCTTACTGACGTAGTTTTTTCTTTCAGGTGTCTTTGGTGATCAACTATGATCTTCCCAATAACCGTGAGCTCTATATTCACCGTATTGGTCGCTCAGGGCGATTTGGTCGAAAGGTATGTACTGTAGTTTTGTTTGAATCTGTTCTGTAATCTATCGTCTAGAATTGTATTTTATGGCACTCATAGCCGTCGTTCATTTGAAATTTGAGCTAACTGATTCCACCTATTGATTTGCAGGGTGTGGCTATTAATTTTGTAAGAAGTGATGACATCCGAATTTTGCGAGATATAGAGCAGTATTACAGTACACAGATTGATGAAATGCCAATGAATGTAGCGGACCTGATCTGAGGAGATCTGAAGAAGTTTAGCCTTGCTTACAAGTGCAGGATTGATACTCCAGGCTTACAGTTCGTCACCTACTGAATTAAATTTGACTTCAGACAGCTCTTGCTTTTGTAACAGCTTAGAACACTGTTGGAAGGTGTGGGTTTGATAGACAGCCTTGCAGTTCGCTAGTTTGGCGGTGACCTTACAATCCATGGCATTTCTTCTTGTACTACTTTGAAATTTTTGCTGGACATTTACTTGTAACTTATTGCAGCATGGTTTCCTTGGGCTCTTGCTGTTTTTTCTGTCCTCAAGTCTTTCCTTGCTCTCAAAATGAATGTTATCTCATATTCTGGTGGCCAAGAATTTTGCTTCTGGGGCATATTCCGGTCACAGACAGTAATTGTCTACCGGTTC
The DNA here is from genome assembly GCA_951799445.1 of Pseudisothecium myosuroides. NCBI lineage: Eukaryota > Viridiplantae > Streptophyta > Bryopsida > Hypnales > Lembophyllaceae > Pseudisothecium > Pseudisothecium myosuroides. The sequence continues at coordinate 16,850,102 of OX637287.1, read as the reverse complement.
GTTGCATTAGAGTCTAACTTTTTTTTTTCATTTTTTATGAAGTGCCAAATATAGAATGTTATAGTAGTGCTCTAAATTTCAGCATTCATCCACATATTGGATAGAAAATATCACATAGGACATATCACATGTCTATAATTCTATTTGCGATTGCATCCAATTAAATTTTTAATTTTAATTTTTTTGGCCAAAAAGTTTCATGATTTTTTACCACTTTTTAGGCGAATTATTTTTTTTCTGGTGCAATCTGGCACTAGAAAGAAAAAAAAGAAAAAGCCTTGCATTAACCCTTAAATGATGGGCTCATAACTGTGGAAATCATTTGTTTTGTCACCGTGTGGATTGTAGGATTAAAATAATGCAAAAGTACTCATTGGAAGTCAAACTATTGTAGATTATCTTCTCTTTCTCCACAAAATTTTGGAGGATGAATAGTTGCACTTCTGTCCTACACAGGAGATTCTCTTGTCATTCATCGGCCTCAAAACGTCCGCCATGTCGTTCAAGGGTTAAGCAACAAATTTTTTGCTTAGAGCTTAAAGTAATGACGTTTTGTAGTTGGTGATGCTAGTAAGTTACTGATACGTTGTAGGGGCCAAAAACTGGCTTATGAATGATCAAACAATTCATCTTGAAACGGATGGTTTTCATCCACTATTTGTAAGCAACTGTACACTATATGAATGGTGTATCCACAAAATGGAGTAATTTGAAAATTTCTAAAAAATGAGTAATTTAATGCAAATACTCAATTTGGTATTTTGAGGGCCTAGATTATTTTTCTAAAAAAAGAATCACATGGAATTTGGTTAATGTTGTGATGTTCTACCATGATGTATACCTATGTCTAGTTATCAAATTCTTAAAGTTTATTTCGTATTTGGCACAAATATTTTTCACTTTTTCTACAAATTTGTGACATGTAGATTTGCTTAAAAAATTCATAATTAATAGAAGAATTTTTTTTCGACCTTAAAACGCTTGTTGCAACCAAAAAGTAGTCAAAGAATGACTTCCAAAGATAATTCATATATCTAATAATCTTTGATTTACTACCTAGCTGGTTGGCCTTGTTCTTCCAAGGTCAACCCTTGAAAATCTTCTACAATACTATGCATAGACCATTTTGCTATTATTTACAAGTGAATTTATTTAATTTTTAATTTTTAGAGATGAAATCATGCATCTAATAGAGTTAATTGTATAGTCATCAAAAAACCCTTTTAATATGGTGCTTCCGTTCCAATGCTTAGTCTAAAAAGCATTGAGATTTGAAATTTTTTTGCAATGACAAATAAGGCATGAATGCATGCAATTTAATCACATTAAGTTGTCTTCATCCTAAATGGAGGTTTAGGTCCCATTCTTGCAAAAAGTGCAGATTTAATTCAAACTTGCACGACTTGAGGTGTTCAATTGTATTTGATCCTCTCTTTTTGCAAAAGTGAGACCAAAACCTCCATTTCAAAAGACAACTGCTTGTGACATTACAAGAAATTTCAGCCCCCGAAGGGACCGCGAGTTTTGACCTCCCCGGGTGCAATTGCAGAAAAAATTCAAATAAAAAATTATTTGATTTCGGGTGCTGATGTGGCACTACTAGTGCCACGTCATACTTTCTTACTTTTTTAAATTTAAAAAATAAAAAAATATTTAAAAAATAAAAAAATAATTTTTTAATTATTCTGTAATTGCACCGCAGGGGTGCCGAAAATCATCTGTTAACGGCCTCTTTGAGGCCGAAAACTTCTTCTAATGTTAGATTGCATACAACCATACTTTGTTGACATTCAAAAAACAATCCAAATGGAGTAAGCCATTTGTTGTTTTGATTACAAAAATATTCAACTTGGATTAGAATTCAAATGCTTTCTTAAATTAGCATTGAAAGAAGCACCACATACAGTAAACAAAGATTTTAGATAACTACAGTTATTACTCTAATACGTTATAAAATTTTGAGTCTTCTAAGAAAATTTCAAATTACCATAATCTTCAAAGAAAATGTAAAGAAATTTCATATCAAAAACAAAACATGCCTACAATTTTTGAAAAATTTTGAAAATAGAATTTGAAAATCTATACATACAAAATTTTATTTCCACTCATCATTTTTAGAGATGTGGTTAGAAGGTTGCTATTATGTGAGCATAGGAGTGTGAGTCCATGAGCCTAGAATATTGCACACCTATGTTATAGTTAGATGTATAAATTATAAAAACCGTCTATGATTATAGGGTATATATATTACAAATATCCATATTATAGGTGTTTATGATACATACACCTTCTATTGTATGGGGTATCTATATTATAGGTACCTATATTGTAGGCTCAATGCTCACAAGCTTGCATTCTTGGGCTCACATACTAGCACCATTGATGTGGTTATAGACATTATATCTTCAACATGATACTTTAGTATAACATTCATTTTGTATTTTTCCTCAAAATTTTCAAAGGAAGCAAAAATTGCACTTCACAATTTTTTTTCCCCTCAAAGCAAAAAGAAGTCATTTTGAATGTCAAAATCAAAGGGGGAAGAAGAAGCTCAAAGTATTGAAATACAATGCATAGTATGCCCTCTTTCAAATTAAAAAACCAACTAGTATGACTTGAACTTAATTCAATGATGTCAATATATCTTCGTAAAAATTATACAATATACCCTCTTTCAAATTAAAAAAATAAATATATGACTTGATACAAACTCAGGTCATGTATTTATTTTTAACATTAACAAAGTCACACACAAAAAATTGGTTGGAAACCATCCATTCTTTATCAAAATGACCCTTTTTGACCTTGCTTCTTCATAGCAAACTAAGCCTATTTCATAAAAATTAGTGTGCCTTGTGCTTTTGCCACACCCAAAATAAAAGTAAAAATAATTTTCAAATTTTTAATTCATTGAAACTTTGAAATTGAGTATCTTTCGTATTGTAGTGTGAGGTTGCGTTCTTGATACAAATAGAAAGCTTTATGCACAAAGGAGTGTAAGGGCTTTGTCTTGTGACGTTTGGACATGCTATGAGAAAGTAAATGTTTTTCCAAAATAAAAAATAATTTAATTCAATTTTCTAATTTAATAAGATCTATAACTTAAGTCATAACTTAAGCAAAACAAAACAACCAACCTAACTTAAGGTACAGATAGATATTCACTAAGACACATCTGGACTTCATTTGGAATTTGATGATTTTGATGAATATTGTTTCATAATTCAGCTGTATTTTTTCCATCCTTTACAGTAGATGCTAACCAAAAATAGAATTCAAGACCTAAACAGATCTAGTTACGGCCCTTTGCAGTGATCTTTTTCTAAGCGGCTGACTTGATAAATGTACTCTACCGTGGAACTTGGTGTTTCTTTTGCAATGGAATCTACAGTACATCGACTGTTTCATCGAGGATGTAAACGAGAGGCTTTGCCCCTGTAGTTTTGAAATGAAAACATAGTAGCGAAGTAGAAACCTACCGGTAATCAAACTTCGTCACAATTGTAGGTACCTTTTGTGAAGGGAAAACCTCATCCCCATGATCCAGAGCGAAACAAACAAATTAATTTTAGTTAATTATAAGACATTGCTGTGCCGGAAACAAGCATGGTCCTCATGTGGCCACAAGATATAAACTCGCAATTCACGGTAATCCCCAAAAGTTGAAATGAAAAAAAACAAGAGACACAAGGTGCGCCACATTGCCGAATACATAAAGGGGATGTCCCCAAAAATCATATCACAACACTGCGTACACAGCCAAAAAAATGTGAATTTACAAAATCTTAAGGTTCTCTGAGGTACCCCCTGTAAAACAACTAGGCAGTTTGAGATGTCGACATGTCCCGCAAGACCATTACAGGCATCACAGGCACGGGATCGAACATCGCTCATCCGCAGACTCTAGCTGCAAACGATTCAGCTTGATGAGAAATGACTCATCATTTACTCGAAGCCTATTTTCCGCTGGGATATTAAAGGGTAACAGAGCAGGCTCTCCAGTGAATCTGAGTGCAGGATCAGCCTGAGTGGGGATTGAGCTCTGGCTCAGAAATTTGCCTCGTCCTAGTGTAAGTAAAACTTTCCCACCTGCCGGTTGAAGAGAAGGATTGCAGGTGTACGATGGGTGCTATGGTAGCGGTTGAAATGCTACTCTCCCTTGCAGCATAGCTGGCTGTGGTGGTTGGTGGAGTCGCTTCTATTGCAGGTGGAAATATCTGCTTGCTCTTGCTGAGGGGCTTCACCGATCCCCGTTTTCGTAGCTAGATGCTCTGGACATGTTCTCAGGTCCATGAAACTCTGCGGGATCTACATCCATTTCCGATTGCTGTACCTGGAAGAATACAAAGCTCAGTGTTAACATGGTTGTTCACTGTATTCCTAAAACAGGCCAACATATATGTACATCCAAAACAGCTCTCCTTGTTACCTCCCACCAACACGCTATTGCTTTCGATTACTTCAACCTATCAAAATTAGTAGTCAGACTATATGCACTAAAACCAGCAAAAGAAAGATGTGACTAGGATTATTTGAACTCTTAAATAAAAAGTGTATATTTTATAATGAACCGCAGTCATGCAGAGCAAGGTACCATTACCTCCTCGGCAGCATCTTTTGTCTCAGTAACTTTTCCCGCCTCGTCATCCATATCAATCTCATCATCCTAAATGGAGAAAAAGAGAACAAAACATGAGATTGAAGGAATGTATAAATGCCATAATAAAGTGGAAAGCTCACAAGCTATAAAAATCAATTTTCTGAATGCTGAACAGATTTAAGGACATTACTGACCGAAGACATTGCTTCACCAGCCTCTATTTCAAAGTTTTCCCTAACTGGAACCAGTAGTGGGATTCTCCTGCATACAAAGAAAAATCAAATCATCAGTTCTCGAATTCATCAAGTCACATAAAAATTCTCTTCATGTAAAACAACGAAGGTGCGCCAGGAGAAAAGATGCAGACGGAGAAGAAAACCTAATACGGAAATAAGAAGCTTGAGAAGAATAAAGTACGTCAGCAAAGAACATCACTGTTCTCACCACGAAATGAGGCAATAATATTACACATTTGATATTCCACCATTCATAATCAACTCCAGACAGTTTTAGGTGAACATGGGTGCAGACGCACTGACCTTGTAAATGCTGCCTCACTAGCAATTACTCCCTGGTGGCGACGTGGTAGGTCGTGATCCTCAGAGTCAGAGTCAGACATTTCAGCATCCCATGTACGACTCTTTTCACGAGTGTCTAAATCTTCGTCCTCCTGCATTCCATATCAGATTGCGAGTCACTTGATCGAAAGCCAAGATGTCCAACAAGAATTCTAGATGGTTCACCAAAGTCCATTCGACATAAAAATTGAATAGATCAAACAGCAACATACATACATTTTCATGAAGCTCGGTATCCGGTGGTCTTTCTGAAAACTGCACACTTGGAACATGCTGCAATTTTGACAAATTTTCCAACACTTTTGTCCTGCACATGAAAACCCTTTGTCAGAATGGAACAGACTTCAAACTTGACGAGAAAAACAGCCCGAGTCAAAGTTTGTGATCGCACTTCTTCCAACAACCACAAGCGGTGCACTATTCCATACACTAGAAGCAAGGTCGGAAAACTAACCTCAGATTATCGAGATCTCTTTTCACGTTTTGATTTTGCATGTTACTGGGTGGAACGTGTAGATTATAATCAGGCCCAAAATACTCGTAATATTCATGGAAAGGCAACTTGTCATCTAGTTCTTCTCCTACTGCCACAGCTGTCTGTAATGCAACAAATGACATGATCAGTAAAGACTTGAAAGTCTATGCTGTTCAGAAGGTCACTATACTGCCTTAACGACAAGACTATAATCCTCTAGGAATATCCTCTTCTCCGATTGGCAAAATGGCAATTATTTAAAGCACTCTTGCCTAGCATATTTTAAAACTACCTTGAATGCTAAAGCAATTGAATAGCTTGACTGTCACAACCAAGGTTTGACATTTGGTCTACAAAGCTTGCAACCTATAAGATTAATAAGATTACACGATCCCAATCAAATACACATTGCATAGCATGCTAGGCAGGAACAAACCCCCTATCTAAGAATTAAATTATGCACATCCGTCACTCAATGATGAAGGTAAAAGGAGTCTAACCTCATAGCACCAACAACGAGCCACATTGCGTATCGTGTATCCACCACCACCCACAAGCAGCAACGGCACGTTGAAAGACCGCAGGAACCGTACACACTCGGCATGGCCTTTCACAGACAAGTTGAAACAGCCAAGGCGATCCCCAGACAAAGAATCAGCCCCACACTGCAAAACGACAGCTCCGGGTTGGTAGACCTCCATCACTTTCGCCATAATGGGCTTAAAAAGTGCTTGGTAGCTCTCATCATCAATTCCGGCATCCAACGGAACATTCAGGGAGTAATACTTTCCCTTCCCGCAACCGATGTCACGCGCATCCCCTGTCCCCGGAAAGTAGTCACCAAACTTGTGGAAAGAAGCCGTCATCACTCGATCAGTCGTCCAAAACGCTTCCTCCACGCCATCCCCATGGTGTATGTCGATGTCAATGTACAATACTCGCTGCAGCCACAATTCAACTTCAATTCAGTGTTTCTTCTCAATAAACAACGAGATTGAGCTGGTCAATCACACTTAAAAGACTTGCCCAACTATGTCTTAAACTCAACTAAAGAGGGAGTAACCGAGTTTAACCTACAGAAAGACGATGTTGACACAAGAATTTCTACTGAGTTTCTTCTGTTTTTCAGAGAAAAGAAAACGCCGAAGCTCAGCAATAAGAATATAACCTAAGGATATAAGGTAAAGCATGTAAACTAGTATTGTGGGTGAGTTTCTTCATCTGATTTCCAAAGTAAAGAACATGCGATAAGCACCGTGAAGGCATCACTGTGAGCTAAAAAAATATAACCTACGGATGTAAACTGAACAACGGTTATTGCAGCCGCTATTCCAAAGATTACTCTTAAAAAAAACTCACCGAAAACTCATGCATACGAAGGGGATATCCAACCCTTACCTCATGGTGGATGAGAAGCTCCAGAATGGAGAGCACGATATCGTTAACGTAGCAAAACCCCGACGCCTCACACTTCTTGGCATGGTGCAATCCGCCGGCCCAGTTGATGGCAATGTCGCACGTGCCCTGGTTGAGCCTCTTCGCGCCGCCGACGGAGCCCCCGGCGGAGGTCTGGCAGAAATTGTACAGCCCGTCGAACACGGGGCAATCCTCGCCGACGTTGAAGCGCTTGAGCTGACGCGCGTGATAGTCGAACTGCGTCTCCGGCGTGACCTCCCTCAAGAAATTCACGTAGTCGTCGGCGTGGAACTGGCAGAGGTCGCGATCTTTTGCCGGATTCGGTCGCACCACCTCCATCTGCGACAGAATATCGTAATGCGCCAGCAGCGAGTGCGCCATCCGAATCCGCTGCGGCTTCATGGGATGCCCCTGCCCGTAGTAGTAATTCCCCACATCGGGATCGTAAAAATACGAAACGCGCCGCTTGCGCGCCTCCGGCCCCGCAACGAGCGAATTGCCGCCCAGCTCCATCGCGAGCTAACGAAAACTAAAACTAAAACGAACTCCTCGTCGCCCGATCTCGCAACGCCGTCGTCCGCACCCCGAATTACTACTGACGAAAACAGAGACCGGCCAAAGGTCTTATACCCTGGGGCCCGTCATGGCGCCATGGCCATGGCCCGCACTGAGAGATGACGCAGTTGAGTCGCAGTCAACGCGGAGTGTTCGGAAGTACAAGTGGCTCGAGCTTACCGCAGCAGCTGCTGTTTGGACAATGAAGAGATTAGTTCCTCGCCATAGCCAAGTACAAAACCAAAGCGCCAAACCCTAATCCGTGAGCAACGCTGCCCACGATGATGAAGAGAAGTGGCAGGCGATCGTCAAGCCGTTTGAGACAAGGATTTATAAGCGAGCAAGCTGCCCCTGGAGTTCTTCTACAGTCTTCTACAATGCTCAGAGCATCTCCAGCAACGCAACAAGTACCCCGGCAATTCCAACTATATTGGATGAAAAAGTCCACAATTTATATATATATAACCCTTAAACTAATACACAAAATGAAAAAGTCCACAATATATATATATATATATATATATATATATATATATATATATAACCCTTAAATTAATGCACAAATGTGGTTGACAAAACTTTGAAGTTATATAAATGATTACATAAGTAAATGTTAATAGTTTTTTCTATTCAAGATTTTGAACAAGGGTGTGCATTGCAATAATAATAATAACAACATTTGCTGAGGAGAATCTATAAATCCTTATTTGGACAATTTTGAGTGTTGTTACCTGAAGAGATTTGCCACCTGAGTGTGACAACACCTCACCACGTCAAAAAGACGATCGACTTGTTTAGAGGAGGATGAAGAGGTTGCCACCTGAGTGTGGCAACACTTCACCACGTCAAAGGACAACTACTTGTTTAAAAGAGGATGAAGAAGTTTGCCACCCAAGTGCGGCAATATTTCAAAGGATAACTGACTTCCTTAGAGAAGGATTAAGAGGTTTGCCACCCAAGCGCCACAATACTTCACCACGTCAACAGATGATTGACTTCTTTAGAGGAGGACGAGTTAGAGCAAACGAGAGATGTAACTCCAAACAATGAACCATTTTGCTATAGATTGGTATAATTTAAAAAACCTGTCTATTTAGAATTCTATATTTAGCCTCGAGGGTGTGAGCAAGTGGCTCCAAAATCAAATATCCTTGGTAGGAGGACTCTATCATTCAATATTATTAAGATTAATTATGAAATTGATTTTGATTTTGATTATTGTTGTTGGTGTTATTTTTAATTTTGCAATTGTAATGGTCGAACTAAGCTTCAACATGTGACAAAAGTTACAACCTAGTGCCTAAAATAAAAAAGTGATTGGAATTGAGTTATATAAGAGGTGTAAAGTTTTATTTTGAAACTTAAAGGCTATAAACAATTAAAAAAAAATTCTACACTTTGCATAGATGTGTAGAAGGATTAGTGTTCCTTTAATACTTAGTAAAGGATTCAAGGGCTCTAATGTTTTTGTACTACCACCGAATGGCAACGAATTTTTATTTTGCATTGCTTGAAATTTAAAAAAATGCCTAATTTATATATAATATTCATTTAAATCTTGGAGAGTAACGGATTTTATTGTGGTAGATTATTGGAATTTGTTACTAAATTCCTTGGTACCAACAACTTTCCAAGCGTTTGTTTGATGTCAATACGCTTATTGATGTATTAAGGTACTTGTCAATTATCTATGAATTGCCCCTCATGCTTTAGGGTGAATATATTAAAAATATTAAGATGTTTTGGTCTATATTTTTCTAAGTAAGTCTAATGTGCCCCCTTGGTAAAAGATATCCCAATTCTTACTTAGAAAGTAATTTATTTAAAATAAAAAATTTTAAAAATAAAATTTTTATTTGTTGAATTTTAATGTACAGAATATTAATTATAGAAATTATAAAAAATTAAAAATTAAAATTAAAATTAAAAATTAAAATTTAAAGTAAAAATAAAAATAGAAAGTAAAAAAGTAAAAAATTATACTTTCATTAATTTTTAAAATTTTAATATAAAAAATTCAAAAGAATTTAATATAAAAAATATAAAAATTTTAATATGTAATTTCTTCTTAAAATTTTAAAATTTTGAAAATTAAAATACATCTATACCTTAATTCCTCAAGGACCGAAAGGACCAAAGAGCCCACTTTGGGCTTTTTGAGAATTTGGGCAGGCTTTGTTGACTTCATAATTTTTATTTTTTTCATAAAACTTTTAGGATGGATGCTTCTCATTATAATCTAAATGTGAAGCTTTGTTTTACATCATTCCAATAAATATTGCAAAAGTTACAGGGTTCTTTATGATTTCAATGTCAAATTGGGCATCAAAAAATATATTAAAAAAAAGTATTAATTATTTTTTGGGGATTTTATAGATTAATAACCTCTCAAAAAAATTTGAACCATTCAATTTTGAATAATGTGGTAAAAATTTTGTCGAGTTTTATTTTGCGAGCAATGAAGGTAGAAAAAACATACAAAGTCGTCTTTTGCTCTCAATTTTGAAAACCTTCAGATTGAAATTAAAATATAAGATATTAATTTTTTACTAAAACATTTTCACTATTGTGATTAAAAATTCTCAATTTTTTTGGAAAAGTTATTAGCATATTAGTTTTTTCTTTCATTCAATACCACCTTCCAAATTACAAAATTTTCAAAGATGAATATGAAGATGAAGATGTTTTCAACCTATTTTCCAACATATAGACAAAATGCACAAATTATAGAACATATGAGTTATTTTTTAAAAATGTTGAAAGGCAAAACTTCACCTTTTGGAAGGGCTAGAAAAGCCTACATTTTGAAGTTTAGGCACATTGAACTTGTAATTGGTAGAAATATTTGCTTTACAATTTTAGGATAATGTAATTGAACAAGTTGATTGCATTGAATAGGGATATTAAAGAGACCAAAAAATTAAAGGGATTTATTGTGGAAAACTGTAGATGTTTGAAACATGATGTACAACCTCCAAACACTTTAGTAACTATTGGTGTACAACAAAGGTAGATATTATATAGTGTGAAATATTGACTAATTAGTATGGATCTCTTTAAAATCCCTATTTAGTATACAAGATCTTATGGTTGGATTTGTTAAAAAAAAATTATTTATGAAGATTTTGACCTTGCTTTGGGTGTGAGTTTTTGAAACAATTTTGGGCCTCTAAACACAATGGTCCTTTAGTGATTAAATTAGGTTGTTTGTTTTGTTTTGTTTGATATGCTGAGATGTAATAAATTGTAAGATGTCTTGTGGCGCTTTTAGTACCATTAGAAAGCTCTTGGTAAGGAAAGGTGCACAGACTTTGTCTTGTGGCTTTTTGACCTATAGTATGAAGGTTATTGAATTTCAAAGTTTTTATGAATTAGAAAATTGAATGAAATATCTTTTATTTTGAAAAAAACATAACTTTCAAATTGCATGTTCAAACGCCATCAAACAAAGTCCATATAATCCTTTGTGTATAGAACTTTCTATTTGTGCCTAATTTTCATGGCATTTGGACCTACAATGTGAAAGTTTAGGATTTTTTTATTATAAAATTGAATTAAATTATCTTTTATTTTGAAAAAACATAACTTTCACATTGCATGTCCAAATGCCACAAAACAAAAGCCTTGTACTCCTTCGTGCATAGAATTTTTTATTTGTACCAAGAACACAACCCTTTACATTATAATATAAAAGGTATCAAATTTCAAAGTTTTAATGAATTAAAAATTTATTTTTACTTTTATTTTTGTTGTGGCAAAAGCATAGGGCACAGTAGTATATTTCTACGAATTTTTTTATTAAATGATTGATGTGATGGCGAGTGTGATGGATATGATAGTATGATATGAGAGATCTCTATTCTGATACTCTCTATGACTTGTATAGTTCTTTTTAGAAATGTATTTGTATGTTATTTGTAGGAAAGGCCTTGTTTAGGAATGTTCCTTCCACCCACTTGGATTACCTAAAACTCTGGCTACCAACGAAAAAGTGTCAATTTCAACCAAAAAGTGGTCGACCAGTCCTTAACCTTTAAACACCAGTGGGGACATTTTTTGTCCAATGGATGACACGGGGGATGACAAACAATACTTTTGTATAGGACAAAAGTGCAACTATTCATCCTTGGAATTTTGTTGTGAAAAGGCAAGATCGTCTACAACGCTTAGACTTCCAATGAGTGTTTTTCCATTTTTAAGCATTTGATTTCCAACAATTTTAGAAAGGATGATTTCCACATAGACTAGTCCGTCCTTACAGGGTTAATTTTCAATGACCCAAGAGGGTGTACTTTCAAAATAGGCCAAAACAACCAAAGACTTGAGCAATTTGTTTGCTCATTTTTTCTTCAGATCTAATAAAATGTAACCATAGGATATTGAAGTTCACACTGGAAGTGAGCACCTCAAAAAAATTTAGATTATTTGACGGGATTGTTTATGAGATATTTAAGTTTGAAGTTTTATTGGGATAAATAGAAATATAGGACAGAGCACTTTGAAGAAGCATATCTCTGTGGGAATATTTTGAAATGATATCCTTTTTGTGCTCAATGAAAGACAAGAGAGTTAAAAATGTACGTGTAAAATTTCACAACATTCCAACGAGCATTCCAAGCATTTTTCAATTCGTGGTGGAGTTTGCATTGCATGGTGGTCATTGAAATGAGAGTGGTGTTCGTAAGAGAAAAAAGGATGGGACACTTGTCTTCTTTTTGAACTCCTTGGATCTACCCTTTTTGAGGTGGGCAAGAATCACATTGGTTGGCTGACTTTTTAGTCCATGACCAAAACGAACCCAAAATAATGAGTTGTAAACTACACTACACTACTTAACTTCAAAAAATTCCACAAGGTGAAGTTTAACTCAAAATTTGATGAAACTACCACCATTGAATTCATATTACAGTCTATTTTTTATGAAGAATTTTCATTTTTAAAAAAACTCAAAATTTGAGAACGGGCAGCTCAATAAAGAGGGGCAGAGACCAGAAAATGGTCACTTGGAAGTTGATGACAAACTCCCCTACCCTGACTCCCCCTATTATGTCTCTAATTTGTACATGTTGAGGAAACCGTGGATATACCGGTCCAACCCTGGAATAAACGGCCCTCGAGGCGCCCGGCCCGGCCCGGCCTCTTCCTCTTCCGGAGGCGCAAGAGAAGTTGGCCTCGTGGGAAACCAACTTTCCTTGAGACCATCGCATCGTTGTTGTGGACGTCCGTTGCAGTGGCGTTGGCGTGCTGCCGAGCTCGCCAATTCCTTCACGGCGACCTAATTTTCTCGCCTCCCCGACCCGGGAGTGGCGTCCGTCACGATGGCGTTCGCTACAGCGATGGTGCGATCCCTTCCTCTGCGCCCTGCTTGTCTCTCTCGAGCTTTTCGTTTCCGTGCTCTCAAACAGCAATTCACAGCCGTCTCTAGCTTCCCCTGTTTGCATTCTGCGCGTGCGGGGCTTTTGGGCCATGGCGTCGTTGCGCGGGCCAATTCGGAGGCCGAGGGGAGGCAGCGATGGTTGTCGTCGTCGTCGTCGTCGTGGGGGTGCCGGCGTCCGAGGGTGAATAATTCGGAGGATGCGACGCGGTGCCGGGCTGCTGTTTCCTCGTCGCCGCAGAAGGAGGTCGCGGTGGAGGTCCCCGTGATTGTAGACGAAGCGCTTGCGGGCGCTGATTTTGCTCTTCCGGCGGTGATCGAGCAGCTGGAGCTCGATGCGCCTTTGGCTGTGAAGCTGGCGATTGCCGGGTTCGCGGATTTCGACTTGTCCGAGGCCGTGGAGCTTTCTGTTTTGCTGTGCGACGATGCGCGCATTCGGGAGCTTAACAAGGAGTGGCGCAAGAAAGACAGCCCGACGGATGTTCTGTCTTTTCCTCAGGATCAGCCCGCTGGTGCGCCTTTGATTCTGTTAGGGGATTTAGTGATTTCTGTAGAGACCGCGGCTAGGCAAGCGGAGGAACGGGGTCATTCGCTTCTGGATGAACTTCGCATTCTTTTGGTCCATGGCTTGTTGCATGTTTTGGATTATGACCACGAATTGGGGCCAGAGGCTTACAAGGAAATGGAAGAGGAGGAGAATCGCATTCTGACTGCTCTTGGGTGGAAATCGAAAGGCCTTATTCATGCCAGCTCGAAACCTAGCAAAGTATTTCCGATTGATTCTGATGGTGACAGTGCGGTACTCTCGAAATCGAAATTTAAGATATTGTTCTGCGACATGGATGGGACGCTTCTCAACACAAAAAGCTTTATCACTCGCAAGACCGCGGATGCTCTTCGAGCAGCCATGGAGGCAGGGGTTACGATCGTCATTGCGACAGGGAAAACAAGGCCGGCAGCTATGGCAGCGCTGGCGCCAGTCGGGTTAGCTGGAGAAGGCGGATTGCTGTCTGAATCTACACCGGGAGTGTTTCTGCAGGGTTTGCAGGTTTTTGGTAGGAAGGGCAAACCTATACAAAATATTACGCTTGACTCCGCGGTTGTTGCGGAGACGTTCCAATTCGCTGTTGAACATGAGGTACCTTTGGTTGGTTTTACTGGGGATCGCTGCGTGACATTGTGTCCACATCCCTTGATTGACGAGCTTCACGACGTCTACTACGAGCCGAAGGCCGAAGTGCTGGAGAGCTTAGAGGAGTTACTGAAAGTTCCAATTCAGAAAGTGATTTATCTCGACACTGCAGAGAGGGTGGCCAATTTTTTGAGACCACATTGGTCTCTGGCATTGCGGGGACGAGCCACCGTGGTCCAAGCTCTTCCTGAGATGATGGAGATTCTTCCATCCGGAGTTTCAAAAGGTTTAGGTGTACAGTTTCTCTTGGACCATCTCAATGTGCCCGCTGATGAGGTGATGGCTCTTGGGGATGGGGAAAACGACATGGAAATGCTGACATTGGCTGGCTGGGGTGTGTCAATGTCCAACGGTTCTGCTCGCACCCTAGCTGTTGCGAACGCCATTACCAGCAGCAACGATGAAGACGGAGTCGCAAGAGCAATCGAGGAGTACATTCTTTGAAGATCAGTCATTCTTTGAAGATCCATCATTATTGCACGAGCTATTGAACCGATTGTGTCCAAAGGTTAGCTCGGAAGCTTTAGATGAGCGTCTGAAGTGTATAATAGAATTTATGAATTCGTCTTACATTTGTTGTTCAGCCCAAAGAAAATGAGATGCAAGAGGCTGAGAGTGCGCGAGCTGAATAGGCCGCCCATGCACTCCGCATGATGGTTAAGTGGCTCCGTTGAAGTCCTTCATTTAGTGCGGTAACAAATCTGTTGTCCTCTGCGTTTCTTGGGTCATGTCAATAACTGACGAATCCAAGTGAGGTTTTGGATTGAACTTTACTGTTTGATCCTGGGGCCTCCATTTCTGTACTATACTGATAGATATCGAAGTCATGAGAAGTCGTTAAAGAAATGTATGCATGGGGTAGAATTTTATGGTCTTTGTGATCGTAAGATCAGGTATATCCCGATTTTTGTTGTACTCTTTACACATCTATAGCAAGAGGCTCGTATTATTTGTCTCCAAATCAGAGAGATTTTAATGCTGGGTAGAGCAGTTCTATGGCTGGGACGAAATCTCAGAAGTTTGTGGGTTGATGGACTAAGTTACTTGTAACATGAGATGCTGTATGACTGTACGACGTCACTGATCATGATGTGAGCAGTTCCTTTTTATTTATTGGCTTGTTATGAATGTGGTTGCTGCTCCCAAGGCAACTGAATCTGACAATCAATATTTCATCTTATGTGGAATCACTGCTGTAGTTGAAATGTTGAATTTTCAAATAATTGTTTCCTGTAATACAATCTAATGAAAATGGTATTATTATGCAGTATGACTCTTCATATGCTGGTCCAGATTCTTCAGTGGCATCTTGACCCATAAAGTGGATGAAGAGGACAAATTTATGATACTGTAACCGGCATGGACAGTACTTGGACCACTTTAGATTGTGGAATTTTGAAGGAAAAAGCTTCCCCTAAACCCTAAATCTTGCACCTTGATTGGTGCAAAAAACAATTTTATTTTGGTTTCACCTCGTTATGTTCATTACTGACATTCCACTATTGTAAGCCTGGAGAGGCGGTGCTAATAAAATTTTGAGATAATAAGGTTCAAACTACCCCTTTTGAGGTGGATTGAACACTTTTTATATCATACTTAGCATCATAAGGTATCATATCTCCCCTCGATCAATATACATTCACATGATATTGATTTGAAGTTCAATTATTTAGCTTGATACCTCAAGCTTACTGCTTTGACCTCTGCAAATCTAAAAGTGAACCATGCATATTTGTGCAGAATGACAATGATCAGTAGCTAGCAATAAAGAAAGATTGGAAAAGAAATTCAGTCCTCCGGCCATCAAGGAACTTTTATTCATAATTCATCACATTAGAGTACCACAAACAAATGTTGTGTACTACAGAAAGCATGAAACTCAGCCATCCATTTCAGTGACAATAAAAAACTCAAAACGCTCATCTCAAACTCACGGCAGCATATCTCATAACGCTTTAGATGTCATCCTACCAGGCCAGTGATGTAATCTAGTTATGAATCATCGATCACACTCTTAACTCTAAAAACAAGAAAATGTTCCCAATAAAACTCTGAAGTCACTGCTTCTGGATACTTCCATATGGTTCATACATATCAGCCGTTGCAAATGGTGCAATTCCACTTGTTGCAGTTGCACCTCTTTTCTGGAAAGCATGTAATGCGAGGACGACCTTCTTCGGTGTCAGCCCCAGTCGTCGCCGTTGCAGGAGAAAGCTGCACCATCGCAACCGATTTGAAGCAACCTGCCAGGAGAATGTCCACGATGTTGCATTCTGAACAAGGGTCATGAGCGTCATGAGCCTGTGCAGGTCCAGGGAAGAAGAAGCCTGTATGAAGGCCTCCCATTGAGATTGTTGTCTGAGTTCAAGCTAGCTAGCTAGGAAATGGAGCTGGCAGAAAATTAATTGAATGATGAACCAACTGATGGAGCAAGCTGATCGATTCAATCAATTCTGTGTAATTGTGTAATTGTTGATCCTCTGGCGTCCATTTATGCTGACCAGGAGCTAGATCGATTGCCAAATTGTGGCTTCTTACGTTGTCTATTTTCGGCAATTTCAAACTCCTTGAATTCTGTGGCTCATGCGTATTCGGATGAGAGTCCGATCCTAACTTGGTAAGAATGAGCACAGTCGGCTTGTTTGCGGCGAGGTGACCCGGGAGGGCAACTAGCTAACAGGGGTCTCAGCAAAATAAGCCTCGAATTCCCTTGGACAAGAAAATAATCACCTAAGTCGAGGTTGTAATAAGATTGTCCAAGGTAAAGGTAATAGTTGAGTAGTTACTACCATAACCTGAGGTCACTTTTGGCAAAAAATAATTAAAATTATTGAAGCTCAGTGGTTCTCGAAATTAATAAGCCATTTTGCCAAATCCAAGGAAAATTAAACATAATGAAAGTCAAAATATTGGAAAAGATTAAATTTGTACACCTTGATCCTTGGACATGTCCACTAAATAAAGCAAAATTCAAATTCATTCTTTTAACTTTACAAGAACTTTATGGACAATTTCATTCAAATAAAGGTATTCCAAGTGCCACTTTGATGGTGTGCCATTTTCACCATCTAGAACAGGTATAGATTTCAGAACGAGCTTTTTTCACCATCTAGGATAGGTATAGATTTCAGAACGAGCGTTTTGAACCATCTAGGACTAGTATAGATTAAGAACGGGCGTTCTAAATTGCTTTCAAGCCATTTCAAAATAATATTGCCATTTAAGTGAAATTGCCCATCTTTACAAGAAAGCAAGGACACTCTGAAAAGCAACAAGTTCATTGCTTTCACTTTCCTATGCAAAGAAGAAATCATTCAACTTCCAAGATAATTGAAAAACAATGTATGAATAAAAAATTAACTTAAGCTAATTATAAATAACTATTTGGCAAAAATGTGCCAAGAAAAATGAATTGCATTCTAATTATAAATAATTATTTGACAAAAATGTGCCGAAGGTGACCTCAGACTACTATTTTTACGACATCGACATAAGGCCGTGACTCCCTTCTGAAGTTTGAAATTATGTGCGACACATGTGAGGGTATCTTTGGGGAGAAATAGGTAATATATGCGTTACTTTAAATTTGAATATTCTTTGAAATTAGAAGATATTCTATGAATATTTGAAGGAAATTTTTAAAATGAAACTATTGAACAGTTTGTTGAAACTTACGACTACCTTACTTTCTATTTACTTTGTTTGCTTGCATCTTATCATTTTCTGATTTTTCTCAATGCTTTTTCATCAAATCTGAAACAAAAAGTGTATTGAATATGTATGGAGGAAGTGTTTTTTACCCAAATTTCCGATGCTTCATTCTAGAAGGTTAGATTTGGCAAATATTAATATTTCTAACCAGAAAGTTCCTCGTATAATCATATGAATGGTTGTTAAGGCGACCCCCGCCCCCCCCCCCCCAATTTCCGTTTAAACTGGCTCAATTCTGGAGTCAAAAGTTGTGACATATATCTTCAGAAAAGTCTAATTTCAGGCCACGAACTAGGACAGGTATGGATTTATGTTTCAGACCGCACGTCCTGAGACGTGCTAAAGAAATGAAATACCGCCAAATTAACAAAATTGACGTTAAGAGGAATTCAATTTAGACAACTAGGTGTTGAAGATGACCTCACGTATCATAATTGTAAAACACAAACTGCCTTCCAGTAGTCATGGTAATGTTAACCACCCAAGCATACTAGAAAAGCTAATGCCTTGACGAAACGGTTTTCTTACGGTAATATTGTTGTGAACGACAATTCCTTGAAACTGTCGGTATTCCACTACTTTGGCACTTTTCCAAACGTGCGACCTGGGACGTAAATCTATACCCGCCCAAGTTCTTCGAGCTTTGCGTAGGCGTATGCCACAATTTTTTGGCGCCAGAATATTTTTGTAGATTTTTTTATAACGAAATTGACGATTATGGGAAGTTCTCAAGTCGGTCATGGCTCATAGCCACACCCAGAGTCCCAGAGTGAAAGACTTGTACGAATTCACGTAATAGCAAGATTTCAATATATTTGCTGAAGAAAATTACCACGGATATAACTGTTACTACCAAAATTGAACATTTGTGATGCAACCAAAGTGAGTTACGTACTCTGTTTGATAAAAAACTATACCGACATTGATTCCATACCAACTTGCTTTATCACTACGACGAAGCACTGTCGGTAAGGAAGTTACTACAAGACTGGGTGCATCATTTATCCTATACCGACGCGCAATTAAATGAATTAGCCACCTGAAATCTCCACAGATTCGCCATCAACTTTATCGCACATATGTGGTCACCTTAAGCTTGTGCGTGTCAAATTGATCTCTCAAGATTAGACCCAGTTTTGAGTTGAATTCGTGCAGATCGAATCAATTTGAGAGCAGCCAAATTGAGAACCTCCACCTAGCAGAAGAGTTTGAATGATGACGTGAGTGACTTCTCTTACTATTCTTACTAGCGATAGTTCACGTACGGATGCGTCATACGCTATCAATCTCTAGAAGAATTGGTTGTTCCAGTGATGAGTTCGAGTTAGTTGTAGTCCGTACGGAATTAGTGACAGTCATCGAAATTCTTAATTCAAATTCAAATTGCACCATGGCAAGATACGTAGCGTGATTGCCAGCTTGGATTTGAAATAGTCTGAACTCAAGTCTGCACTAATTTCTCCTGCCGGCTAATATTTGACAATTCTAGATCAACCTTTTTGGGGTTGGAAAAAAAATACAGGTTAGTAGTCCGAGCATCTGACGTACTGGGGAGGGACTGGAGAAACGATGTTCCAATGAACTTCCACCATGGACCAAATATTGGTATACAGTATAAATCTGGACTGCGTGAAACTCTCCATCTCAACTGCATCGATCGATCACTGTGCCGGCTTCGGTGTGACAGTTGATCGAGCTTCAGAGTTTCATCGATTCTCGTTACGTTCCAGTATTCTCAAGTTCGATTG
Organism: Pseudisothecium myosuroides; assembly: GCA_951799445.1. Classification (NCBI taxonomy): domain Eukaryota; kingdom Viridiplantae; phylum Streptophyta; class Bryopsida; order Hypnales; family Lembophyllaceae; genus Pseudisothecium; species Pseudisothecium myosuroides. The sequence continues at coordinate 16,830,453 of OX637287.1, read as the reverse complement.
CGAATCTCTGCCCTGAATCCTGCGCCATGGACGTCGTCGTCGCTGCATCGCAAGACCTGATGGTACTGCAACTGTTGCAATTGACGAAGCTGGTCCAAGGCGACCCAGCAACTGTTGCGCACGGGATGCACCAGATTGGATGCAACCCCCGTTTCAAGAGTCTCCCAATTGCTTGTCCAGATCCAACGCCGGATGATCATCACTGTCTGAAGCCACTCCCGTGCCCGAAGTGCAAGAATTCGACGTCGATGGACGAGTCCGGTCCACCATCAACTCTCCAGAAACCCCAGTTTCACGTCTGGAAGTTGGTGGCACCAATCTCGCACCCTGAACCACCTCATGTCTGCAAAGATATTCCTTGCCCATATTGTGGACGGCGGGCGCCGTAACTAGCTTCCTCTTACGCCATTTATTGAGCGGTATGTTGATTTTGTATTCGAAATCGGGACTCGATCAACTGAGTTCGAACTGAATCACATACACTTGCCCAGATGCAGTACAACAAGTTCCTAGATCGCATGCACTGTAGGTACGTACTAATTAGAGTTTCTATTAAAGATTGCTATCTACGTGCTGTCTCTGCATGCAGAGTACGTAGTAATAATAGAATAATATATAGGACGTAGAATGTTTGAATAAAGACCACTCGACTGCTGCGCGCGGACGGTGCTGCTAAATTTGTCCTTGCAAATCTTAGAATTGCAAGCTTCCTGGCAGATGCATGGCATGGTAGATCCGATTCTCTATGAAGGATCTTGATTAAGTTAATAATGAAAGTACGTATTGTAAACCGTCCATTGTGTGGTTTTCTTTGCGTATGTGTATTTGGCTCATTTTGGTGTCCAGAAAATATTTAATAACAGTCTGTGACTTTCTTATATTATGCAAGCCAACAAACCTATTGACTTATCTTCGTTATCAAATCTATTTCAAACTGTAGAAAACCGCTTTTTTCCAAGTTTTACTGATCTCTTACCTTTTATTTATTTGGGAATTTCGTCGGTTACTCTTGCACTGGCAGAAGTTGATTCATTTTGGTCTTTCTCTAGCTAGCACAAAACCCGTGTTTGCTATGCGTTCGTTAGTTCAAGATTGGAAATAGTAGAAGATCTTGTCCGGTTGCTTGAAACTGAGCATCTCAGTGATACTTTGTTTTAACCCTGATAGGATCAGATGTATCACCAAGGTATTCACCCAAGAATGATACTCCATACCATATTTGGACCAATAGGTGCATTCTTAATTACTTCATTTCTACACTAGTCATCCTTTCTGATACTATATGAATCACTTACTTTAAAAAAATCCAAGAGCATTCATTGGAGGTCAAACTATTGAGTGTGCAACACCCTTTTCACACAAAATTCCAAGGATTCTCTAATTTCTCCAGTCATCCATCAGCCACTTTTAGGCTGCCGAGTCAGGGTTACGTGAGGTCAACCACTCTTTTGGCCATGAAGTCCTCACAGGGTAAATAATTTCTGCACAATTGTGTTAGTTTTGCATTTTGATTATTTGTATTGTGCCCACAACGATTTGTAATTCGGATTTTAAGTGTGAGAATATCAATACAAATAAATGATTCTGTCAATATACTGTATTGGAACTATAGGAATCTCAGGCCCAATCATAAATTCTTAAATTCAGATTTCGGGTGCACTGTTCGTTTCTACAGTTTCTCTCAAAAGTAATTCGAACAGCCCATTTTGTCTGGTCAGCCAATCCAGCAGGGTTAACGGAATCGACGATAAAACCGGCTCCGCAAAGTTCAATACAAACTGAATATCAAAGTTGTCCTCATTATCATTAAAATAGTGACAGTGAATGAAACAGACGCAGAGCTATCGGAACTTGAATAAATATCAAGATAATGGTAATGTATAGCAAACTGTAATTGATTGTGCAATATTGAAAAACGCAAGTACAGGAACCGACCCTGAAACATTCTGCTGCAGCTACCAGCAAGATCATACATATTCATTCCTCAATCACACTAAGACTTACAGATACCTGCACCTCAAACACCTATAAAAAAAAGGACAAGCTAACAAAACCGCACCTTCTAAAATTCTAGCTCTAAATGTAACCCAGTAACATATCACTAATGTCAAATTCTGGAAAATATCAACACTTCCGCCACCTGCAAAATTAAGAGTACCGTCTATTAGCCATCAGCAATGCATAACGAATCCACCACACATCGTCACACTACTAAAACCGTTCCAACTCATCTAGTCTCGCACACCAACCACTTCCAACAAAACCAACTCAACAAAACCAACTCAACAATTCAGACACCTGGTTGAAATAACTAGAACATGGTGTCACCACCAGTTGCCAAACTGACTGCCAATCGACCTTCGGACGGAATGCGGTTGCCAACAATCAATTGAAGTGGTCTACAACCTCCGCTTACGAAATTAAAAACGAGAAAATAAACTTTAAAAATGATCAAAAACGATATTGGCACTTCTATCCATAGTCATCTCTCCGCAGCGTTTTACATATCCCCAAAAAATCAAACTCCTGCTTCCAGTCCCGTTAAACACAATCCTCTACCTCAATACTAGAAGAGGACACAAGAGGACTGCAAATCAATTGGCTACCGGTGAACCAAAAGAGTCTGAAGAGCATTGCCTGAGGTCATCAGCGACGATAGGAACCATATTGGGGAGAAGCCGAGCGGTCACGCGCATGGCTGCGGTAAGGCGAATACCGAGGTGACCTGTCACGGCCCCTGTCTCGGCCGCTATCTCGACCACCTTGGTATGGTGCATATTCTGGCGAGTGCCGCATGTTCCTGCCATCACGGGAGTAGCTTCCACCCCCTCGCCCTCCGCCTCCTCCACGACGATTCGCTTGCATGGCTAATACATCACAACCAACTAATACCGTCAGCAAATCTATCCACAGCACATTCAACTCAACAAAAATACAGCAACTCAAAAGAAGTCCCCATTACACTCACTACCTACTCATGGAAAAATCATGATAATGTAACAAAACACTGGATAACAGAAGATAACTGTCGCCGAATACAAAATCAACACTTCAAAATAAAAAACAAAAAACTTACGGACAATGAAACTAGCACAGCTAACCTTGCGCTGAATAGCAATAAAAGGATGACAGACATCCTAAAAATATCATTCATAACCTACACTTGAGGCTTTAAAAATAGCTCTAGAGGAGCCTCAATGGAGGCGGGAAAACTAAATATCCAAGTAAAGAAAGAAAAAAGAGGTAACGAACCACGGACGCCGAGATACTCGCCGGGAGTGGGAGTACGCGCTCGCTTACGTTTCGCCTGCACATACGGACAAGGGGCAACAATCAACAAAAGGAAACCAAAAGGTCGACCTCGGCATCATTCTGGGTATCGACAGAAACTATCGGAAAACAGGTCACCTCGTCAGAGAGAACAGGAAGCAAAGTCGGACAACACTACTATTCAGCACTTCAAAGACCTAAAAGACCAACCCACAAAACTAAACACGACCGACCAGGCTAGACCTACAGGGTCAATCATGAAACTTACAGCCAGTTCGAAAGGGGCAAAGAAAAGATCATGGACACACGGGACGCCAAATGGCAACTGAGAGGAACCGACATGCGGAGCGGCAAAGCTGAACTCGGGCTCACACGGCTCCCACATTCAACAGAATTCGGAGACTTAAAAGATGGCGCTGTCACGAATGGGACATTAGGCTGGGAGGAGCACGGGGAGAGACCAACACAATGTTCCAGTCATCAAGCCCACAGAAGCTGCTTGCACGAAAACTCCAGCACGGAGCACGACGGGCATTGGATGCATACCGTTGACTCTTCCCAGCCGGAATGGACATGCAGTGCTCAGCTCTACTTCAATAAACACGGCCCGAAGAATCCTTCGAATTCGTTTAGACTAGCGACAGTGGATTACAGCCGGAACCTTCGTCGAGAAGTCTCGCCCATTGATTCGGATTAGACTATCGAAGTTTGAGTTACGGCCGGGCCACTTGTAACAACCGGTGATTAGGTGATGCTCTCTAGAACAGCAGCCGAAGAAGAAAAGATCGGACTCTACGCCCTCGCACATGGCAAGAGCTGCAGGAACCCAGGGTGGAACCTCCTGAAAGAACCGATCGAAGTGCAAGGGTGGTACTTGCTAGCTTTAATGTCGCCGTGGAAGACACTAAATGGGAGGAAGGTATTTGTGGAAGCAGAGCGGGCCGGATTCTGGATGACCAAGAGGTCAAAAAGAAGATACCCATCAGCACAACCTGGCTCAACACAAAACGGAACCACTAGCATACACAACAAACGACAGGGGTTATTTACGGTAAACCTAAAACGGGACCCCATACAGGCACGCACCTTCTCCACAGTAATCATTCGCCCTTCCAGGGTAGAACGGTTCAGATACTTGATGCAGCGCTCCGCGTCCTCCAACTGGTCCATCGTCACGAAACCGAAACCACGCGACTCGCGCGTACGGGGATCCAGAACCAAACGGCATTCCAACACCTGAAAAACAACACACGGGAGGACAACAGAGTCACAATCTTACAACTCACAAGTTCCAAATGGAATCCGCTCCTTCAAACCATTCAAAAGTGTCTCCGTGGAAACCCGGAAGGACCGAGGGGACATGCTTCTGAATGGATCAAGGTCACTAATCAGACTGGAGAAAACAGAATTCAAATGGGGACAGATCTTATATGACCGCCAGAAGCGAACGACAGTGTACAGGTTGGTATCAAATCCTTGTTCAATAGGACACAAGAAAGTCCCGACATGACGCAAAACCGATAAATAAATGGTGACGCCTACTTGGGGCGTCTTGGTCCCAACGAGGCCAAATGCATCATACACCAACCAAGAAAGGGAAGCGAATAGAAACCAAACACAGCCACAAACGCACCTTGCCCTCTTGGGAGAAATGCTCTTGCAAATCTTTCTCATTCACGCGGGTCGATAAACCAGTCACATACAGATTGTTGCCTGGGTTCAATGCATCGGGTTCTCTCCTACTACTGAACATGCACGAACAACGACGTCAGGATCCAAGACCTACACTCAATCGACGAACAGCTCAATATCGTCAGAAAAACGAACAGCGGAACCAGGAGAAGAAGGCTTGCATGTAGGACTCACCGACGAGGAGGTGTCCGTGACCTGGAGCGATCGAGCCTGTCGTTTCCGGGTCCAGACTTCTCCCTAATATCAGAATCAAACTACAAGTCAGGGACAGAAGACGCGAAAACCAATCGAATTCCAACAAGAAACGAATGCTTGGAAGTATATTTCAGCGAATATACCCCCATGAAAGTGTTTTACCGTGGCTCAGAGACTAACCGTCGTGGAGGCGTACGAGAACGTGAACGCTCCGGCCTTTCCCTCTCCCTCGGAGACAGAGAACTTGAATATCTTCAGGAAAAACAATGAAAATGTCAGCCACTTCCTAAGCATACTCCCCAAGCAACATAATTACACTGGATGTCACATGAGCACCACTCCACTCGGAAATAGGTTAATACTTCCTCCCTCTTGAACTTAGAGTCCTACTTGGACCTCATGATTTTAAAATTGTTTTGGGTAGGTCACATGGAGTCTCTTTTATCCCCGATTTTATTCACTGTAGGTTGCATTGAGCACATCTTTGTTATTTTAGTGATTCTGGTGATATAAAATTTGGAAGCTTTTGAATTTATGATTTTCAGAATATGATCAATGAAATTCCTATCAAAAGGACACTTAGTTTAAGACGGAGGGAAGTAAATGTTGCCAGCAAAAGAGCGGTAGACCAGACCTGTCTCTGTGCCGAGGAGGTGGAGTGTCACCCTGTGTTCATCACATTCCACAGTCAATGGTCAGCTTTTTTCATACCATACTGAACGGACAAACAAAGGAAATGTGCCAAAAAATTATGGGAGGAGATGCAGTAAAACCTAAGAACTGAACTCATACAAAGACAACATTCCGACCATAACAACTTATAATTTCCCCGCAACACATCCACCAGTCGACATCAAACAGAATCATAAAACCGCAACAAACTTCCGTGGTGAGAGAGGCAATAAAATCAGCAAAGCACGTTTTAAGAGAGACACAAAGACCGTCCTCAACCACGGTATAATCGATCACGAAAAAAGCCACTACATTCGGTACCCTAAAAAATCAAAATGCAGTGCAAAACTCCTACCATGGACTCACAACCCTTAACCACACAGGCAACGCCAAGTACCGACAAACAGCGACAACGAGAACATTGATAGAAATGGAAGAAGCCGGGCCAGAAGAAAAAAACGCACCATGACTGCGCAAAGGGAGGTACAATCGGGAAGGAAATAAAATGGGTGAATGGGCAGATCGATCGGCAGCAGACAGCGAAAATGAGTGACGGGAGGAGGACAGAGGAGACGACTAGTCGAGGAAGGAAGGAAGGAAGGGGGCTTTAGAGGAACCGCAGCAATGTTTGACTTAGGGTTTCATCCCATGGATGATTATCATTGAACGGGACCAAGAGTTCAGTTCTTACTACAGTAGAACCTCTCTTAGTGCATAGTGTTGGGACTTGGGACTATGCACTAAGAGAGGTTTATGCATTAGGAGAGGTGCAGTAATGTACGTGGCTTCTAATTACAGGGCCTTCAACCACATGGCTTCTAACTACAAGGCCTCCAGCCACTGTTCATCAATAAAGGCTTCAAAGTACAATCTCTCTTAGTGCATATTATGCACTACTAGAGTATGTACTAAGAGAGGTTCTACTGTACCTTTAACCCTTAAAGGACAGACCCATGACCATTGATTTTAAGCCTCATTGCTTATCACTCAGTTTTCTACCATTTTGCAACTAGATACGAATGAAAATTTTTATATTTATTTTTCAGAGATGGCTACATGTCTTCCATACTTCATAATTTTTTTAGATTTTTCTATAAGAAATTGATTTTTTTGAAATTATTTGAAGAAAAAGAGAAGAAAAATCATATCAAATAGAAAAATATTTTGAAAAATCAAAAAAGTTCACCATGTGTGTCATATTATGGTGGCAAACATTATGGTGTAAATTGAATTTCCGTATCATTCTATAACTATAAAATAATAGACATTGAAATTGCATCCAAAGTTCAAATTGCAATAAAACATTCAATATTAGGAATTTTTTCAAAATTCAAATTGGAGTAGAAACTAGAGTAGATGACCTTCATTTAATTTTGTTTGCCTTATAGATCCTGGATTCTAATCTAAACACAAGCCCTTCGGCCTTTGGCCCGAGCGTGGCGTGTCCAGGCCACAGGTAAAAAAATAGATTTTTTTATTGAAAAATATCACTTAAAAAAAGTTGGGCTCAAATTTTAAAAATGTCATTTTTGTGGAGAAATTTTAGATTTAGAGCAAGGTGTAACAACTTCCCAAAATACACTAAAATAGCATATTTTGTGAGTATTTCAATGTCTATTATTTTAGTGTATTTCTATGTATACCACAGCATTATCATCCAGAAGCCACAAAATGGCTCTGGCGGCATTACTCGTTAAACTAGTGTGCCTTGTATCGTTGCTACAGTCAAAATAAAAGAAAGGCATTTTTATTTTTTTAACTCATAACTTTTTTGAAATTCAATAATTTTTACATCGTGAGTCGGAACACCACGAAACAAAGCCCATGCACCCCGCCTCACTGAGGGCTTTTCGACGGTACAGTAGAACCTCTCTTAGTACATAGTATCGAGACTATGCACTAAGAGAGGTTTTGTATTGAACTTTGGCTAACGTAGCCTCTTACTATGGGGCCTCCAACTACACGTTCACAAACATCATGACCTTTCTTGGGTGATTGCACGAAACACTTGTACTATTTGTTGCATTTTGCAATAATACTCATGATTTTTTCTAGAGTACTTTAAAATTAGAATATCAACTTTAATTTTTTTTTTAAATATGAAAAATGTATGCACCTTAAAGATGAAGGTAACCACCAAAGGAAATTCATTAAAAATTTCTCTAAGTAGGAGAACTAGAAAAGTGCCAAATCGCTAGAAAATATATATTTTGATGTTTTAATTAGTAGAAAATAGGAAAAAGTTTAAATTAAAAAAATAAAAATTGGTCATTTGTAGCAACTCTATGAAGATGGTCATTCACCAAAAAAATCACCAAAATAATTTTTTACATGTTTCAAAATGCAAGTAGAAACGGAGGCTTACTTTGTGGACTTCTACACCACATAAAATTAAGTATTTTTAGAATTCATTTGGACAATAGTTACAAGTCTATCAGATAACCATCTCTACCAAATTTCAGCTCCAAATTCGTTATTATGGGTACTAAATAGTATTAAAAAACCCCAAATTGGCATATGTGACAAATTATCGGGGGCTGTTATTAAATAGTAAAACATTTTTTTTAAATTCAAAAAATTTATACAAAGTGTATAATAGTCATTAGTACCTTGTCTATGAATTTTGAGTCATTTAGAGTCAAAATGCAAAAATTATGGCTAAAAAAATAATCAACATGCAACGTATGACAGAAAATAGTACAAGTGATTCATGCAATCACCTTCTTATTGCATATTATGCACTAATATAGTATGCACTAAGAGAGGTTCTACTGTACTATGAACACGGCTAAGGGATGCAGGGTCCCAGAGATCTCATTGTAACAAACAAATAAAACTAAATAAACAAAACTAACACTTTAACTTAAAGTAATGGATGGATGGATGCTCAAGGCACCATGTTTTGGTGTTGACTAAACTTTGAAGTTTAATAAAATCAAACCAATTTATTATTTTTGGTAATTCTTTTGGAGGTGAAATATCTTTAAAAGTCTATTTTTAGCATCAAAATTCATTTTGAAAAAAAATTGTTTATGATTTTTCTATTGAAAAATTTGTGCAAGGGTGTCCATTGCAATTCTTGTTTTTTTAGTGTTAGAGGCTCGTGGAAACAAGCCTCAAATACATTAGATTTTGGGAAAAAAAACACATTGAAAATTCATTTAAAAAATTACGAAGTAGATTTTGAAAAGTCATAATTTGATTATGGTTTTGCATGTTTAATTCTACATCTTCATGTTTTTTTATAGCCTCCATTTCAAATTTGGCACGTAAAAAGAAGATTGAAAAACTTCAAATCACTTTCAATGTTTTAATGCCCTCTTCATCAAATTAAAGATTATAATTCATCAATTCAAGACATTGTTGAGTTTTTCTTTTTCTAGGTGATCAATAATACATCAAGTTTGAATTTGTACAGTTACAATTTTTAACCCCTAAAGGACCGGCATGCGTTTTTTGGCCGTATAGAAATTTTGGGCAGGTCCGTGTGATTAGAGATTTTCATATTTTAAGCTGAAATTTTAATAGAAGGTGGGGAAGAGGAATATCTTTCATATGCACCAAATTTCATGACATTTGGAAATAGGAGTCAAAAGTTATGGCCAAATATGTTACTTTTTTTCGTAACTGGGCAGTCCGGGCAGCAAGTAAAAATTTGGCAAAATTTTGATCTTTTTTATTTTAATATTTTTTTTCTTGTAGATTATATTTTTGTCTATCTGGAAAGCTTTGATTCATTTCATTTGGATTTGTTACAAAAAAGTTATGGACATTCTTGTTTTTCGGGCAGTTAGAGCATCTTCTTGAAAAAAATAACTTGTAGGATTCATTTCTAAATGCTATTTTTGCAATTTTAAAAAAAAAAAATTCTTATGGTTTAGTTTACTTGCTAGAACAATCTCACCATTGGGATTAGTGTATTTTAATTCCATCTAAAATATATTAATGTTTTAGATTTTCCTTCTATCTCGTACCTACTTCTACTTAATAAATTTTTTAGGAATGATAATTAAGTTTTTTTGAATATTTTTTTTTTCACTAGACTCTCAACTCAATTCTCCACTATAAAGATTTGAAGCACAAAACTCTGTAGTGCAAAAATTTTAAGTGAAAAATGTTTAAAGTCAAAAAATCCAGTCCCGCAATGTGCTGAAATACTTGTTTTTTCCACTTTAAACGCAGATATCTTGCAATCTGAGCGGTCAAAAATTCTGAAATTTTTTCCACACATTCTCATACTAGTTAGGTGTAAGATCCTACAGTTAGATGTGCAAAAAAAACATTTTTCATTTTTTTTTACTTCTTGCTATAGAATTGGCAGTTTTGATGGCTTTTTCGCAGAAAAAAAGCCTTGGGCCTTTAGGGGTTAAAATATTGATAAAACTTACTAGGGCTCCGTTGCTCTCCGCACTACCAGTGACGCCTAAGAGTGAATGTTTTAAGTCTCCATTTTTAGGTTGAGAGACCTTAGCAATGTGAATTTTCACACAAAGCATCAATATCCTTTGTGAGGTTGTTCCTTCTTACAATACAACCCAAAAAGGGGCCCAAATGGGTCGTTTTTGTTCCTTGGCACCATTAATGTTCTAGAAGATTCATTTTAGATCCAAATTAGTTCACTCCTATTCCAAAGAAGCTCCAATTTTGGAAACATAAAATTTTTATTCCTTCTTTAGAAATTTCAAATATTCTCTTCAGTAAAGTCCTTACTGTCTAGAATTGTTTATTTGATCAATTTGACTTAAATTATTGTTTATACCTTTAAAACACCGAATGTGGGATCCATAAGTATTTACTACCAACTTAAAAGCTGAACATTTTGAATCATAATTTTTTCAAATGTTATTTTTTCTACCAATTCCTTCTTTTTTCTATTAATTTTTGTCTTTACTACATATAAGACCTTGAAAAAGAGCAAAGTTCTTTAAAGAAGGTTGCTTTGGCCAAAAAAAAATAGCCTTGGCCTTAACATTAATACAACTCCACCATAGGCCAGAATGGTTGTATATTAATCTTGTGTTAGTTTCAATGCCAATAATATGTATTAGCAAGCTTTAAGTCAAATTTTGCTTGGAAGTGTTTCAGTCCATAGTAAAGTTGTCTTACTCTTGGGTTTCTATTGGCCTTCACCAACATCCAATGTCTACAAGACTTTGTAACAAATCTATAAAGATGGTCGTAGAGCTTGCTATCAAGATGTGTCTAAAAGTACTAACTCCAAAATGCGTAAGACTCTTGCCAAATGTTATTATTGGAACAAACTAAGAACTCTTGGCGTTGTTGGATTTTGGTCTCCAGGGGCTTGGAATGATCATGATAGGGAGGTTGAAGTTGTACTTACCAAAAAATTTGTATGTATAGTTTGTCTAATATGAAGGATTCTATCTACATTGTTTTGTACTAGCGCATGTAGAGGGCCAAATGACTATAATATAATGTAAAGATGAATAACTCTATTTTGACTACATAAAAGACAATGTCTTAACCCCTATATGACGAGGGTTTTTTTCAAGGAGACTCATTGTCAAAAACTACGATCTAGTGGCATATTATTCAAAAATGAAAATTGATTTTTTTTTTATAGAATTTGAACTGTACAAAATTGAAGTAAAGTATTCTACTAGATTGTGGGAAAAATTTCATTAGAGAGAATTTGGGCCCTCTAAAGGGCCGCGAGTTCCCATGAGTTCTCTACAAGTGTTGAATAGTTCCTGACTGTTGAAACTGCGCCACCGCAGTAGGGTGACGTGGTCGGGACTCGGCCACATCAGATTTAAAAAAAATTGAAAAAAAAAAAAAAAAAAAAAAATTGAAAATATATTTTTCGGACAGCCCATACCACTATTCACAACATGGGGACAGATTGGGGAACGGGCCTGAAACGGCCCTTTCTTGGCCCCAAATCCCTTCTAATGCATCCCATTTGACCGCATGGATTGAAAGATTATAACATTTGAAGTGAGACAAAAAAAATTATTCTTGCAAAACAGGGTCAATAGACTTCAAGCTCTTTTGGAGTAAAACTTTTGCTCTACATGAAAATGAGGATTTTGACCAATCATAATTATATGATGTTAGGTTCACTCATGAAAAATTTTAGAAGCAAGTATAGAGTCTAGCTTAGTCTAACTGATCACTTTGCAATGCAAGGACATTAAGTAAATTGGCAATACACTAGTCATTTTTTGATGATTACTTGTGCAATGAGAAAATTTCGTATTTGATATCCAAATAGTGAAAAGTTAGAGACAAACATTTGGAATATGTAGAAAAAAATTTAAGAGTTTTGACTTGAGATTGCAAGATAATAAGACTTGAAGTTAGAAGTTCTTGAAACCGCTCCAACGCACAACTAATAAAGTTTGACTCCCTTAGAATGTGATTTGAAGACTAAAATTTGATTTTTTGGATAATTGTATGCCATATTTTATTACTACCTCCGTCCTAAAATGATCTTCTTGTTAGACAAAATGTTCTGAATTAAAGCTAAAAATAACATTTTAAAAACCAATGTTGCACTAAAAGTAGAGTTTGGTGCACTCCAAATATTGTAGAAACTTTGAGTTTTGGAACCCTTTTCAAAGTGTAGTTTTGGAATATTGAAAAGTAGAATTTTTTGAACATTTTCAAGGAGCATCATTGGTCAATTAATTATTGAGTGTGAGGTCATCATTTTGTAGGCATTTAGTATATGCCCAAGTCAATGTATGGCCCTTTGTTCCGCCTCCTAGAGCTTTGTGTCCTTCAATTGAGCAATATTAAAAAAGATGCAAAAAACAAGAATGAACAATATTAATTGACCCCTTTAGTCATGTTACCTATGATTGATGATTGCATGGATGGAAGGAGAACTACTATTTGGAGTTGTTTTATTGGTTCCAAAACCAAATCTAACCAATTTGCACCATCACAAAGTGTATCAAGAAGATCATTTCAGGATGAAGGGGAGTAATTATATATATGCCAAATTTTAAAAGTTGTTGAACTTTTTTGCAAAAGATTTCAAAAAGATTCTCAAATTGCCCAAGCTGCCCAAAAAATTTAGGACAACATAACTTTTGATCCACGCACCAAATCGGAAAAAAAATAGTTTTCACCAAGGAAATACATGTTTATACATTGTGTCCAAATTTCATGAACATTTGACCAACAATGACTTCGTGGGAATCTACCTAAGATTTTCTATATAGATTGAATGAACACTTGGTCCATTCAAGATGTCTGATAAAGGCCATGAAGACACTAACAAAAATTTAATAGATTGGAGAGGCACATACAACTAAGAATATACCAACAAAACTCATAGATCATATCAAAACCATTTAACCCTTAAAGGACAAGCTGGTGATCATGAAAACCATCCCTTTTGATAGTGTAAATCATTGGCTTAAAAAACCAAGATCACTCATACATCACAAAGTTGGAACCCTACGAAATGTCACTAATTATCGTGTGGTTACTATTGCTTCATGGATGCGCATGTTAATTTACAATTTTATCACATTGTTACGATGCCCACGATTTTTGCACAAGTGTGAAAATCCTACAAAAATCCTCCAACCGGCCATGTGACAACCACCACAAATAGTGATGCCACCAAGGTTTGAACCGTGGACCTCCAAGTTGAGGCCCAAGGTTCTTAACAATCCAATGCACCACTAACTCACACATGTGTCCAAAGTAGGAGTTGGAAGTTATTTACCAAGTTTTTGCAGTTTTTTTCCAAGTGCTTTGTAAAACCAGCAGACTTCAGACCTCATTTAGGCATAGTAAATCATTTTTTTTCAAAAAACCTTGAACTAAGAAAAGTTGTGAAATGAAATTAACTTTCACCTCCAAAAATCCGTTTGTGATTCAAAGATTTTTATAAAAAGTTATGGACAAAATTCAGAGACAGATTTGTAAATGTAAAAAAATTGTCCATTTCGACCTGTCTCTGAATTTTGTCCATATCTTTTTATACAAATCTCTGAATCACAAACGGATTTTTGGAGGTGAAAGTTAATTTCATTTCACAACTTTTCTTAGTTCAAAGTTTTTTGAAAAAAATTGATTCACTATGCCTAAATGAGGTCTGAAGTCTGCTGGTTTTACAAAGCACTTGGAAAAAAACTGTAAAAACTTGGTAAATAACTTCCAACTCCTACCTTGGACACATGTGTGAGTTAGTGGTGCATTGGATTGTTAAGAACCTTGGGCCTCAACTTGGAGGTCCACGGTTCAAACCTTGGTGGCATCACTATTTGTGGTGGTTGTCACATGGCCGGTTGGAGGATTTTTGTAGGATTTTCTCACTTGTGCAAAAATCGTGGGCATCGTAACAATGTGATAAAATTGTAAATTAACGTGCGCATCCATGAAGCAATAGTAACCACACGATAATTAGTGACATTTCATAGGGTTCCAACTTTGTGATGTAGGTCAAACTACTATGCAAGACCTCCCCTTTTCATACAAATTCCAAGAATGAACATTTGCACTTCTATCTTACATAGAAGGATTCATCCATCATACAAAAAACATCCTCAACATCCTTCAAGGGTTAAGCAAATTAAGGATTGTTCAACAACACATGCATGACAAGTGCAATGGAAAAATGTAGAAGAGATGATTTCAGAGATATGAAACATCACCTTTGTTGGTAATAAAATCATCCAAGTTTGGAAGCCTCTCAAGGTACCATGCCGTGTACAAAGAGAATGACTGACATTATGAATTTCAAAGACCCCAAAACAGACCAAAAATAGTAATGTGGATGACTTTCATTGGTTACTACCGGTAGTAGTACTTTAGAACGTAAAATCTCGACATGAAATATGAAAAAGGTAGAAGGCTCGAGAACAGTTCGGGCATTAAGAATGGACCCTATAAATGCTTGTGAAATGGACATGAGTTGGTTCTGAAATTGACTACTATAGTCATTGAATGAACCAAGGAAAAAAGACTTATTAATTGCAAGAGCCAATCACTCTCTTTGCTTTTCCCATTTTTATTTACAATTGCAAGTGAACCATTTATGAAAGACCTAGGGTCACAAATAGGGACCTATGCATCAACTTGTTTGAAAATTCATAAGTAATTCAAAAATACTCGGAAAAATACGAAACGACTTGGGTTAGATTCCTCATCAACTTCTCTATGTCTGAAAAATGAGCTAAAAATATTCCCGTCCAAGGAAATACATGAAAAAGGCGGACCAGCCCTTAGATGGTCAGTTTATGAGCCTCCTACCTTACTTCACAATGGAATGTTAGTATCATACACAGTAACGTTTGAACATGTAAGCCACCTCTAATTGGGATGCAATGAGGCAGGGGTCGCATTAGGGACACGAACCTTATAGAAGTCAAAACATCCAAACAAAAGATCATTGCAGATGCCATACATTGAAATCTTCGAATAACAAACTATAATCGATTTGTGCACTATTGTACAACACAAGTACAGGCACCGACCCTAAAACATTCTGCTGCAGCGGCTGCAGCAATTAGCAAGCTCATACATATTCGTTCCTCAATCAAACTAAAACTAACAGATAACCTGCACAAACAAAGTCTGAATTGCAAATACCTCCAAAAACTACAGCAAGGTAACAATACAGCACCTTCTAAAATTATACCTTTAACTGTAACCCAAGGACCACACTAATCTCAAAGCTTGGAAACATCAGCCCTTCAGCACCTGCAAAATTGAAAAACCGCCTATTAGCCATCAGCAATGCATAACGAATCCACCATATCGTCAAACTGCTAAAACCGATTAACCACCTACTTTAAAATTGAAGTGAAAATTTAGTCATAAATATTTGATCAGAAACGATTCTGACTCTTCTACCCATACGGTAGTCATCTCTCCACACTTACATACTGATATCCCAAACACCGATCTCCTACAATCAATTACGCAAATACTTTACTCCAGCTCAATTGCAGAAGAAGGGACTAAGTCGTGCATAAGTTGATTTGCTAACCAATAAGACAAAAGAGTCAGGAAATACTTGCCTGAGGTCATCAGCGACGATAGGAACCATATTGGGGAGAAGCCGAGCGATCACGCGCATGGCTGCGGTAAGGCGAATACCGAGGTGACCTGTCACGGCCCCTGTCTCGGCCGCTATCTCGACCACCTTGGTATGGTGCATATTCTGGCGAGTGCCGCATGTTCCTGCCATCACGGGAGTAGCTTCCACCCCCTCGCCCTCCGCCTCCTCCACGACGATTCGCTTGCATGGCTAATACATCACAACCAACTAATACCGTCAGCAAATCTATCCACAGCACATTCAACTCAACAAAAATACAGCAACTCAAAAGAAGTCCCCATTACACTCACTACCTACTCATGGAAAAATCATGATAATGTAACAAAACACTGGATAACAGAAGATAACTGTCGCCGAATACAAAATCAACACTTCAAAATAAAAAACAAAAAACTTACGGACAATGAAACTAGCACAGCTAACCTTGCGCTGAATAGCAATAAAAGGATGACAGACATCCTAAAAATATCATTCATAACCTACACTTGAGGCTTTAAAAATAGCTCTAGAGGAGCCTCAATGGAGGCGGGAAAACTAAATATCCAAGTAAAGAAAGAAAAAAGAGGTAACGAACCACGGACGCCGAGATACTCGCCGGGAGTGGGAGTACGCGCTCGCTTACGTTTCGCCTGCACATACGGACAAGGGGCAACAATCAACAAAAGGAAACCAAAAGGTCGACCTCGGCATCATTCTGGGTATCGACAGAAACTATCGGAAAACAGGTCACCTCGTCAGAGAGAACAGGAAGCAAAGTCGGACAACACTACTATTCAGCACTTCAAAGACCTAAAAGACCAACCCACAAAACTAAACACGACCGACCAGGCTAGACCTACAGGGTCAATCATGAAACTTACAGCCAGTTCGAAAGGGGCAAAGAAAAGATCATGGACACACGGGACGCCAAATGGCAACTGAGAGGAACCGACATGCGGAGCGGCAAAGCTGAACTCGGGCTCACACGGCTCCCACATTCAACAGAATTCGGAGACTTAAAAGATGGCGCTGTCACGAATGGGACATTAGGCTGGGAGGAGCACGGGGAGAGACCAACACAATGTTCCAGTCATCAAGCCCACAGAAGCTGCTTGCACGAAAACTCCAGCACGGAGCACGACGGGCATTGGATGCATACCGTTGACTCTTCCCAGCCGGAATGGACATGCAGTGCTCAGCTCTACTTCAATAAACACGGCCCGAAGAATCCTTCGAATTCGTTTAGACTAGCGACAGTGGATTACAGCCGGAACCTTCGTCGAGAAGTCTCGCCCATTGATTCGGATTAGACTATCGAAGTTTGAGTTACGGCCGGGCCACTTGTAACAACCGGTGATTAGGTGATGCTCTCTAGAACAGCAGCCGAAGAAGAAAAGATCGGACTCTACGCCCTCGCACATGGCAAGAGCTGCAGGAACCCAGGGTGGAACCTCCTGAAAGAACCGATCGAAGTGCAAGGGTGGTACTTGCTAGCTTTAATGTCGCCGTGGAAGACACTAAATGGGAGGAAGGTATTTGTGGAAGCAGAGCGGGCCGGATTCTGGATGACCAAGAGGTCAAAAAGAAGATACCCATCAGCACAACCTGGCTCAACACAAAACGGAACCACTAGCATACACAACAAACGACAGGGGTTATTTACGGTAAACCTAAAACGGGACCCCATACAGGCACGCACCTTCTCCACAGTAATCATTCGCCCTTCCAGGGTAGAACGGTTCAGATACTTGATGCAGCGCTCCGCGTCCTCCAACTGGTCCATCGTCACGAAACCGAAACCACGCGACTCGCGCGTACGGGGATCCAGAACCAAACGGCATTCCAACACCTGAAAAACAACACACGGGAGGACAACAGAGTCACAATCTTACAACTCACAAGTTCCAAATGGAATCCGCTCCTTCAAACCATTCAAAAGTGTCTCCGTGGAAACCCGGAAGGACCGAGGGGACATGCTTCTGAATGGATCAAGGTCACTAATCAGACTGGAGAAAACAGAATTCAAATGGGGACAGATCTTATATGACCGCCAGAAGCGAACGACAGTGTACAGGTTGGTATCAAATCCTTGTTCAATAGGACACAAGAAAGTCCCGACATGACGCAAAACCGATAAATAAATGGTGACGCCTACTTGGGGCGTCTTGGTCCCAACGAGGCCAAATGCATCATACACCAACCAAGAAAGGGAAGCGAATAGAAACCAAACACAGCCACAAACGCACCTTGCCCTCTTGGGAGAAATGCTCTTGCAAATCTTTCTCATTCACGCGGGTCGATAAACCAGTCACATACAGATTGTTGCCTGGGTTCAATGCATCGGGTTCTCTCCTACTACTGAACATGCACGAACAACGACGTCAGGATCCAAGACCTACACTCAATCGACGAACAGCTCAATATCGTCAGAAAAACGAACAGCGGAACCAGGAGAAGAAGGCTTGCATGTAGGACTCACCGACGAGGAGGTGTCCGTGACCTGGAGCGATCGAGCCTGTCGTTTCCGGGTCCAGACTTCTCCCTAATATCAGAATCAAACTACAAGTCAGGGACAGAAGACGCGAAAACCAATCGAATTCCAACAAGAAACGAATGCTTGGAAGTATATTTCAGCGAATATACCCCCATGAAAGTGTTTTACCGTGGCTCAGAGACTAACCGTCGTGGAGGCGTACGAGAACGTGAACGCTCCGGCCTTTCCCTCTCCCTCGGAGACAGAGAACTTGAATACCTTCAGGAAAATTACAGAAGATGTCAGTCACTTTCTAAACATTCTCCCCCAACAACATAATTACACTGGATGTCACGTGAGCGCTAATCCACTCCGAAATAGGTAATAAGAAATGTTGCCAGAGGAACCGTACCTTTCTCTGTGACGAGGCGGTGGAGTGTCACCCTGCATTCATCACATTCAACAGTCGGTGGTCAGCTTTCTTCAAACCCTAATGCACGAATAGACAAAGGAAACTTGTAGGGGAAAAAAATGGAAGGAGATTACAGTAAATCTAAGAACTGACCTCGTACATAGACAACATTCCGAACATGACAACATGACATTTTCCCCGCAACACAGGAACCCCACGACATCAAACACATCCATAGAAACGCGATAACTCAAACATCGGAGGTGACAGAGGCTCAGAGAATGACCAATAAATCACCAAAGCGCCACCAGCACGTTGAACAGAGACTCACCGACAGTCCTTAACAGTGCTTTTAAACTATATTGAGAAAAACCACTACATACGGTACTCTAAAAAAACAAATCTAAGAAAATAGAAGAGTGGATGGTTTTTCCAACCGACAAAGCTAAATACCGACAAACGGCGACAACGAGAAAAATGAAAGCAAAGCGTGGAAGAAGGCGGGTTAGAAGAAAAAAAACGCACCATGACTGTCCAGAGCGCGAAAGGGGAGCACGGCAGTGCGGGATGGAGGAAACGGGCAGTTCGATCGGCAGAAGACCGCGAGAAGGAGCGAGAAACTTGGCAATAGCAGAAGAGGTGAGCTTGAAAGGAACAACGTCTGCTTGGGGCAACGCTTGCAGAGGGACTTTAGGGTTTCATCCATTGGATGATTGTCGTTGAAATTAACCACAGGCTGTACAGTACTGTACGTGGTCTGACTTGCCGTGGACGGACGGTGAAGATGCTGGGTCAACGCTGCAATACAGCGTTCGGGATATTTTTTGAATTTTACCTGCCACCGGTACTTTCCCTGCAGGACGTTAAATCGTCCGTAAAGTACAGGGTGGATTATGTGTTCTCCGAGGTAAAAGTAAAAAAAAAAGCCACCTATTTTGTTTAGGGTATGTTCTAGACCTCTACGACAGGAGTTCCATAAAGGGATCAACTAAGCGCTGAGCCTGAATATTGGGGAGGTAAAACACCTTGAAATATTTTTCAGTAAATTTTCCTTGAAAGACAAGAAGAAATGGCATCTAGCCTGAGTTATTTCATATTTTTTGGAGCTTTGTGGAATTAGTTATGAAATTTTGAAGTTGAAAAGTCATAGGGCTCTAAAAGCGACCACCTCCTAGAATGTACATCATTTGTACATTTTGGTAAATTGAAGAAAGCAAAATGTACCTCTGTATCTTGTTCGGTTCAAAATGCCCTATTGGAATTCGAGCCTCTTGTCTTAGTAGCTAATTTGGGGTCTCTAAATGCAAATATGAATTCAAAATTTGCAAGTTTCATCATGTGTGGCAAATAAAAAATTCCTACGTTTTACACTAGAGTAAATCCACCCTGTTGGTTCCACTTTGATGACACAATTTAACGTCCTGCATTTTCCTTAAATTCCCATATTGAACCAGTTTTTCAAGTATTGAATCAATTTTTTTCTCTATTTTTTACTCCACATAGAAATTGTATAAGATTTTTTCACGGGGGTCCTTGCGATGTTTTCTAATTGCAACCAAGTTTTTTCCCAATGTCACCAACTAACAATGAACTAACTAGTGGTTCTCCCCAAACATTGCTATAATACTTGTTGCGGACCTAGATACTTCCTTGTTGTTGCTACTTTTTAACCATGGAAAAAATTGCAATGCTTCAAAATAATTCTCAACTTTCAATATTCAAGAAGTAGAAGCTTTGTGCCCAATTTTTTTCGTTTTGCCCAAATAATGATGCAACTAAGAATGTAGATGAAAAAATGCATAAATGTAAAATAAACAATGATTTCTTAAAGCAATTTCTAAAAAAAATAAGAATTCCCCGGGGAATTCCCTCAAGGGACTCTTGAAGTTTCAAGCAAATTCCTATAATCTCAATTTTTGGCAAGATTTTTTTTATAAACTTTAGATAGAAAAATACATTAGCTTTTGGAGAATATAATTTTTATTTCAATTGGTGCCTAAAATGAAAAATTATGCCACTCAAAGATCAAAATGGACATCAATTTTATTATTTACATTATCACCTTTCAGTATAAGTGGTACAATTTGTTAATCAATATATAAATTAGACATTGCAATTGCAATTTAGTTTTCTACTACAATTGAATTATTTTTTCAAATCCATTGACAAAGTTTTATTTAGATTGTTCAACATTTGTATAGTTGCACTGTTTGAGCAATATTATATTTGGACATATGAGTTTTATTCCCCTAACTTTAGATCAACTCTCCAAGGCAAACATCTTGCCCAAGCACAACTTGGCATATTTAATCGTATATGCAAGTTTCAATTCTATATTTTGACCACACGAAACTACAAGTTGTATACCCAAAGTATGTGGGAAATCATAATTAGTTTCTTAAAAATATGTGATTGCTAATTTTTTATTGAACCAAGAGCAAAATAAAAAATGGATTGAATAAATAAAAAATAAAATCCAATTAACATCTGAAGTGTTTAGAGTCCCTTAAATTTTTTAACTTTCTTATAGATTATATTTTTGTGCATGTAGATAAATTTGATTCATTCTATCTAAATAAATGATTTGAAAGTTATGAAGTTTCTTGTTTTGCAAGCAATCTCAATAAATTTAAAAAAAAAATAATGTATTGGATCTGTTTTTGAATTTAATTTTAATAATGTTTCAAAGCAAACAAGTTTACATAGTTTAGTTTGCTTTCTAAATTAATCTCATTGTTGTAATCAATTTATTTCAACAATTTAGTTTTTCCTTACCAATTTTTTATATTTTTTATATTTTTGTCGAAGGATTTACTTGTCCCCACTTTGTCTCAAAATTGATAAAAGATCCATTTAAAATTGACTTTGTAAGAACCTACTCGAATTTCCAAGTGGTTATTCATTGACCATTTGGTTGTGTAGGGATTAACTTCAAATAAACCCAATGATATATCTAGGAGATAATAAGGTGAGGTGGACTCCTTTCTGTAGCTCACAAAAGGATCAATTTTTTCTATGAACCTTTATTCTAGGAATTTCTACACTTAGGGAAACTTATGGTCTCTATTTTACAACGTAAGGGGACAATTTTGCGAACATGTCACAAGAAGGTGCAATTATAACATTATAAAGTGGTGACTGGATCTCCAAAACATTGTAGCCCCCCATTAATATAGACTAGTTGGAAAAAATTATCCTTTCAACTAGAGAAATTTCGCTACCTCACTTTATCTTCTCCTTGCATCTTGTATTATCTTGAGGTTAAGAAGGCTCCAAGTACTAAAGCTTGTATACTCATCACTAACAATTCCCTTAAATTTCACACCTACATTTGGACCAAAAAGAGTCACAAAAATCTAGACTTTGATTTTATAGGATGTATACAATTAAAATAATGAAAGTCTTTGACAGCATGATGCTCATTTTTGGTACACTTAGACACAATACTTTTAAAATTCATAACTTATTTAGATGGTGTCCAAATAATGCATACTAAAGGGGATTGGATTTTGCTTTTAGTTGTCCTTTAGATCCATTAGAAGAATACTTTATGTATAACAATAGCAATAACTTGTGCTTAGCTATAATTAGTGATGATCACAGGTGCACTTTGCCTTAAAGTAGAGATATCCAAAAGCAACAATAGCCGTTCAATGACATCTAAAAATCACCCTAAATTGAGCCACAACTGGAAGTAAAGTAGACAGGCGCGGTTCCATAAAGCAATCACGGTCATAGGGGTGGATTTTGGATTGGAAACACAACGGTTTTAGGGTTTAAGGTTGGCACAAAAGCCGCAGTACGATGGCTGAATTGCATACTAGTAGTACCTGCCCAACATTTTTGTGACAAGTGGGTCACGTTCAAATTTAGAGGTGTTAACTTTATTGAATTGAAGCCATGTATTTCCCTAAGCTCTCGTGTGTGATATAGTTTGTTCCCTAGCGGGTTTTTTAAATCAATTTTCAGTTGTGTGGAGGTCTACTATCCACAATAGGTGTATCTACTCGGTTACTTTCAACAATTCATATTTTATTCATACAGACTCCAAAAATTACAAAAACAATTTTGGTGAGATCTTTGCACATTTCCTAATAAGTAGCCGGCATTTTATTTTGAGGTCATTGTAGATCACTATATTAAATAGTAAAATTGGGTTGCCTCAAACAATTAGGTTGCCTTCACCCAAGAAGTTACCTCATGACTCACTACTTGTCCAGATGGAGGCACATACCATTCTCTAAACTTGAGCCTTGAACCAGTGCACCAACCCATGCAACACACATGGTTCTTCCATTACTGCATCCTTCTATAGTAAGGACACATATTTCTATAGTGTAAAATGTCGAGAAATTAGTGTGGGGCGAACTCATTTAAGTATTTAGTGTACACTATATAGTGTGTCATGTGCCATTGCCACAACCAAAATAAAAATAAAAGTAATTTTCTAATTTTTTCATTCATAAAAACTTTGAAATTCAATAACTTTCACACTGTGGGCCGAAACGCCACGAAACAAAGCCCGTGCACCCTTCCTTGCCAAGGGCTTTCCGACAATATCAAGCACGCCACCAGGGGATGCATGGTCTAGGAGACCTCAATGTAACAAAACAAAACAAACGAAACAAAACAAACTGCCAAACTTATGGATCTGAACAAGTGTTAGTTTAGGTATCTCTACCTTACTGGTAAGCAGCGATCTCAAAACTGGCTAAATTTCTCTTGGTTTCTACTTACTGTAATTTTTTTGCCCTTGATGTAAATTCAAAAAAAATATTCCAAAAATGAACATTTGACTAAAAACCCTGAACCTGTTTTGAGATCACTGCTGGTAAGGATCCCTTCCCTTCGCTTCACTTGAGGAGCCGTCAGAGGGGAGGGCACTGCAGTACCACCAGTGTTGTGATAAGTAAAGTGATAAGGAAGGCTTTAAGGGAATTGAAGAGCAGGGCATCTTGGTTTGTGAAAGGCAGTTACCATCACATTCTGTGCAGATTCCAGCTCGCAGTCACATGACACACATGTGCAAAGCACGATGCATCTTGGTTGCACTGCAGCCGCAAGCTTTCTTCTTGCAAGCTCTCGACTTGGCCTGAGCTTGCCTTAGCTTAGCTTTCCGCACAGGGTTTGCTTTTTTTTGTCTGTACAATAACTACGTGCAACCCACACGTGCATTCTTTCGTCGTCGTAAACAGGCACTCTCTCCGTCGAACCTCAACTACGCTTGCATTTCGGACATGGCCTGGCTGGTCCGATCGTTGCGGCGCTTGCAATCTGCTGCCCCCCATTCCCTGCGCTTGGTATGGAACCTCAATTCCCTTTCTGCAATTTTCTCAATTCCGGATTGTGTGTGTTTTGCTAAGGCAACTGGTGATGCAGGCTCTGTTTCCACGAGGGTGGCGCCCGTCTGTGGTCAATTGGCATTTCGCCTGTACTTCACAGGGGATTTGGAATTCTTCTTTTTAACCTCAGTAGGGGGAGTGAGATCACTGAGGATTTGTGTGTGTTCCTGTGTAGTAATGCTCGGGATTTGTATGTATTCCCCTGCTATTCCAGAGGAATTTGTTTGTTTGAATTTGCCTGTCTCGCTGTCCGCCCCGTGCTTGATTTTCTTGTGGTGTGTGTGGCGATGGCCAAGTGTCGTCAGATGGATGGGTTGCTTGCGTTTTTGATGCGATTCGGGACGCGGCGCATTGGGTTTTCTGTTGTCGTGTGAGAATTTGTCGGCAAACCCTAATTATTTGCCCGAATTTGGGTGTTTTGGGTGTTTTTGAACGGTACCATTGTGAACTTCTTTCTACTCCGTGGAATTATATTCCTGCCAAGTTCTGTGTCCAATCATGCGTGGAAATGTGACTGAATGTGGAATTGGGTTTTGCGTTTGACGGGAATGAAGATATGTGACTAGAGTGTAGGCATCGCCTGAATTTTAGATTCGTGTGTTGGTTGTTTCTTTTTCTCACCTGGAAAGATCAACGTTCGTGACGTATATCTATGGATTGTGTAGCTTCTTTTGATGTATTGTCTCTCTGGCTACAATGTTTGATTGTTGTAATTAAGTCCGTTGCTCTGTACGCAGCTAGAATCGAGGTTATGGATCAGGAATTCCCGGAACAATGGCGTTTTCGTTGGGCATGACGCTGTTTTCAAGGTATGTGGCATTAGACATCATTTTCATGATTCTGGCTCTTTCAGTGGATATCTAGTCTGTGAGGATTCGTCAATGTCACACTCTGTAATTGCATATTCCCTTTGTATCCGCAGATTTTCTCATGATTTGATCGGACAACTCCCTCACGTCAAAATGTGAACACGCGTGAGTGCATTTAGAAGCCTACTTGTCCTCCCGAGACAGTGTTATTAGCGAGGGTGAGTCCATTAGCTCTCGATAATTACCAAAAGACAGATTGATCGGTACTAGATGAGACCACCAAGTCAATTCTGTTTAGGGTTTGGGCCCTAACATAGTGACCCTCAGAGTCTCACTTGAACTGATGTTCAGAAATTCAGACTGGTATTGCTCGTTTGGAAGTCCAACGCTCGTGTAATCAATTGCTCCCATGCTACTGACAAAACTCTTGAAAAATTGATGTGCTTCAGCCAAATTCACCTGAAACGTTTTGGGTGGTTTGCGGAGCCAGCTCAAGGGCTCTCTCCACAGCGACCATGGTGAAATTAGCTGCTTCTACGACGCATGAGGAGGTTTTGAAATCAGCTGCTTCTACGATTCATGAGGAGGTTTTCTAGTATATTCAAACATCCTTTCAAGCAATGTCCCTCTGGGCAAATAATGTTCATTTCTAAAGGACGACTACTGAGGAATTTTGTGTGCCTGCCATTGTATTGTCAACTGTGGAGTAAAATACCACTTTCGCTGAATCATGTTATAGAGCACGGCAGTGTTGTTTGAAACAATTGTGCTGTTGTGAGGTATGCAGGTCTCAAAAGGAGGAAGCGGTGATGGCACCTTCTCGCTAGCTTGGAAGGGATCTCCGAGAGTGGTATTCATTCTTGGTGAGAATTTTGCATATTTTGAAGTACACATTCTGTTCCCGGTTGATGTTTTTACAAACATTAACCCTTTTGTGCCCAAGCTCAGAATAGAAAGTTTGGTAGCTATAATACTTGGATTATTGTAACTTTCAAAACTCATTTTTTATCATAACAGAATGTAGGTTATGATTTCTTTGTTCTGTTGTTACGTTTTGAAGTTTCGTAACTGATTTATTTCGACTCTTAAGGACATGGAACCGGCCACTAAGGGGTCAGTAGCAATGGTGATGGTCATGCTGTGCAACGTGTCTGTAGTTTCTTGGCTCTCCTCTTTTGCCCTTTGGTACATGGAAGGTGCTGAAAATTTGTGTGAGCGCCTTACTTTTCTGACGAGATAGCCTTATTGCTTGTTAATCAGGCGGACCAGGGAGCGGGAAAGGCACCCAGTGTCAGAAGATTGTAGACAAATTTGGTTTTGTACACCTGAGTGCTGGAGACTTGCTCCGTGCGGAGATCCAGTCTGGGTCTGAATATGGGTGAGTGGAACTCCCTCCAATCACGCATCTCGGAAAGTTTTAGGTGTATCTTATCCTTGGACTGCTATAGTGCTATTCCTTCATATCATTCAAGCCAGCAGTGTGGTTGTTAATGCTTAGCTGCGATCGCAGGGAAATGATAAAGAACATGATAAAAGATGGCAAGATAGTTCCTTCCGAAGTAACTGTAAGGCTTTTATTGAGAGCAATGGAGAACAGCAAAGGCGAAAAGTTTCTCATTGATGGCTTCCCTCGGAATGATGAGAACAGAGCTGTTTTTGAGCGTATGGTACCTTTCCTCCTACTTCACTCTTAACACGGACCACTCTTCTCCATTTGGGTCCTTCTATATTCTTGTATGTTTTGCCAATAACATGAGTCACCTCAAAAGGTCGCCCATTACATTGACAAAGTTTTTAGTGTTAAGTTAATAGGCATTAGATTCATTTAGTCCTCACATTGAGTTTATGTTACTGTTGCAAAGGGTGTTAACTTAATGTCAGTGTGTTGTTAATGTTCTTGACTTTAACTTGATATTATATTAACAACTACTAAGTTAACATTTATAGTCAACATTAACTTGACATTTGTTTATCATAATCTTGATATCGATCTACTTTTCTATTAGATTCACTTTAAATATTGCTTAAATTTTGTGAATCTAATAGGCGATCTTTTGAGATAGTGGCAACCAGCCAACCAGCTTAGCAAGAGACTAGATTAGTCGTCTGGCAGCGTTCTCGAATTTTGTGAGGCAGAATTTCAACAGTAAAACTCAATGATGGATCTGGGTCAAAGCGTTTCTGACAACGGTGGTTTCAAAGCGAGATTTACCGCAGTCAATCTCGCTTTTTAGTATCTAGTGCGTGTCAGCTTGTCAATGGTTCCTTCTTGGATTCCTGCAGACTGGCATTGTACCAGAGTTCATCCTTTTTTTCGATTGCCCAGAAGACGAAATGGAGCGGCGAGTGCTTGGTCGCAATCAGGTAAAAAATAAAAATCTTATGTTTGCAATCTTTTCAGCACGGTCTCCTTTAGTTATGTGAAATGTTCTTCTTATTGAGTGATTTTCTACCCTCTATTCACTGTGTAGTAGTCATGCTTTGCATTTATTTCAGAGCTTTCGGCATTGTGTGAAGCTTTGTGAATTAGAGCAGTCCCTTTGTCGTTTAGTGCTCTAAGAATTTACTGGTTGCGTGTGATAGGGGCGTGTGGATGACAACAAAGAGACAATGCAGAAGCGATTGAAAGTCTTTGTTGATTTTAGTGTGCCCGTAGTGAAATACTACGAGTCAATGGGAAAAGTGCACAAGGTATTCTTTTCAACCTCATTTTCGCGTTAGCCATAACCTGTAATCTGGCACTTATCTCAGTGATAATTCCCGTCTTTTTTGGACTTCTGCAATGGGATATCTCTCATTTGTAGCTTGTATTGTGGAACAGTCTTTGGTATGTCTTTAGAACAAGAGTTGGGACTAATGTTGACAATGAAGGTGTTTGAATGAGAATTCTTTCTCAGTCCCACCCCAAGGACAAGAAAATATATCGTTATGGTTCACTTCTCGTATGCTTTGCAATGGTATGAACGTGACATTGTCATGGGTGATTCCAGGTTACTGCAACGGGGAGTATAGATGACATTCACACCACCATTGAACCACTGTTTGAACAATTTGCAGAAGTAAGCTTTTGCTGCATCCCTCTTCTCTTCTTCACACCTGGAAGTGTGTGCTATCAGTGAACATGGGATAGTGGAAGCAAGACGAAAGATTTCCTCCTTTTTTTAGAACTTACTAGGTGATTGTGGAAGCAAAGTAATCTATGGAGAGAAGAACTAATTGTGGTGAGGATAGGATTTGGTGTTCTCATGGAATATCTGCATTTAGATCTTAATAAGGTCGTACCATCTCTAAACTGTGAAATGTTGCGTGCACACTGAGATTGAATTTGAGTTTTTGGCTTACTCTAGGTGTTACTGTTCACAGTGTTGGAACTTTTTCGGATGACAAAGGAGCCTGTATTATTTCACCTTATTCTCGCTTTGAACATGCATCATGAAATAGTCGGCTCATGGAGACTTTGGTATTTGGCAGGCTCATTCCACTGGCGACGCTCAATATGCTACAGGGAAATTTGACAGATCACCTGCAAATAACTGACTCTCCGGATTGTACTATTCTCACATCATGGTGTGTTTCTTCTCTCGGACCTCTACAACCAGCTGGAACCGTAAGTGACGGCATTGCAACAGGGTCTGTGCTAGTATTTGATCGAGTCTGAAGCCTTGAAAAAAAAAATTGTTTTCACGATTTTCAGCCATCCACATTGTTCTTTAGCTGTCCAGTTAAAAGTTTGCTATGTCCCAAACCTGGTAATATTGTTTTCCTCCAGAACTCTACAATATTCCGCCTGTCTTTACATGGGGCCTAACATTTGAGAGCAGTGTTGACTGCCTACCCATTTTATTGTAGTTGCACCGAGGTTGACTGAAACTACACTTGCCTATAATAGTTGGCCGAATTCTAACGCTTTCATTCTTGAACTCAAGAAGTGAGAGGATTTTGAAAAAGAGAAATGGAGCATGATTCTTGGATACCTTGATTCTTCCTTGAATTAGCAGTTGGGCACCTCCTTGTTCTCAGATTTTCAAGAATGTTATGTGGATCTCTCTGAATCGTGTAAATTATATTTCATGGAATTTTTCAAATAGAATCACCATTCTCATCTATGTCATACAATGTTTGGAGGTTTTTGCAACTCTTTCCCCATGATATGTGGGTTTCTTTTCTCCCGACTGTTAGCTCTGGCTAATCGCCTAAAAACTTTGGAGTTCTGTGCTTCTGAATCTTAACCCCTAAATGCCCAAGGCACCCAAATCTGGTGTTTGCAAAACTTTGAAGTTAAATAAAACCTAACCAAGTTGCTATTTTTAGTAGTTTATATTTTTAGAAAGTTCTTCTTGAAGTCTAATTTTAGCACCAAAAATCCAATCTTGAAAATAAATGATAGTGATTCTTCTATTCAAGTTTCTGTACAAGGGTACCCATTGCAATCTTGACTTCCCGTAGTGTTGAGAGCTCTTGGAAATGAGCCTCAAATACACTAGATCTTGGAGAAAAAATCACATTCATAATTCATTTAAAAAAATTGTGGAGTAGATTTTAAGAAGGCATAAATTGATCGGGGTTATACAAGTTAGGCCCTTTAACCTCATATTTTTTTGATCACCAACTTTTTAGATTTGACTCATGTAAAGAAGATTGAAAGATTTTTGCAATTTTAGCACCCTCATGGTCAAACATTATAATCTTTCACTCCTTAAGTGATATTGTTGTGTTTTCTTTTCCTATGAGTTCTCTAACATGTCTAGTTTGAATTTGTACGGTTACAATTTCAAAAAAATTGATACAACTTATCAAAATGT
This sequence comes from Pseudisothecium myosuroides, assembly GCA_951799445.1. NCBI lineage: Eukaryota > Viridiplantae > Streptophyta > Bryopsida > Hypnales > Lembophyllaceae > Pseudisothecium > Pseudisothecium myosuroides. The sequence continues at coordinate 16,800,765 of OX637287.1, read as the reverse complement.
TGGCATTTTGTTCAGTTTAGAGCAAAATCCAGGAAGCCCAAAACAGGCCTTGGGCATTTAGGGGTTAAATTTGTGTGGTTGAAATCTCCCTTCATGGTAGAACTTCAACTTGTTAGGCCACGGGCAAAAAACTCCCATTTGCTCATTTTGCTCAATTCAAGTGTGAGTTATACCTTGATATACCCACAGTGTCGACTTTCATGGAAGCAGCAGTGACTTATGCTGATCCATGACAGTAAACTTGTGCATCATAGGCCATTATGCGTTAAAACTTTTGTGGACAACCATTGCTAATTGTCACAGATTGTTTTTATTTTAACATGAAGCAAAAGGATTCTAACCGAAATGAGCATGTATTTTCTGGATATTTTATGAATAAACTATAAATGTACACACAATTATAGATGACAATTATGCTTATTTAGAATTGTCTCATGGCACATGCAGGTGATTAGGGTGTTAAACCTTTTTTTCTCGTTGCTGCCTAGGCATACCACTCTTGTGGCATTACAGAATGCTATCATACAAATTGGCTGGAGATACTATGTTCCTCTGAAGAAGTAATGTTGGTGACTGTTTTTATTTTAATTTTTGGCACATAGTAGAGATACCCTACGTGAAGGTCAGATTCGGCAGAAATTAAGTCATTTTTGAAAAAAAAGTGACACGTGTCATCATGTGAATGGTCTGAAGTGATGTGGACCCCTGAGAATCTGATGTGGAAATATCAAATCCGGCACTTGACTGCCGGATCAAACCTTCACGTACAGTAATCGTAAAGTGTAAAGTGTATGAAATGAGGGACCAAGAGCCAGAGTTTGAGAATAACATAAGATGAAACTCTTTGAAGCACCAAAATTGGGATTTGATGGAGTTTGGTGTTGTGTTTCTTTTGTACTAAATTAGTTAAGCCGTCCTTTGACACCCCTGGTACAAATTGGAGAGAACTTTATGATTAACTCTAATGAAACAATTTTATTCCAAAGGCAAAAAAAAGGGAACAAAACCAATGCCACTTGGAGATTCACCAAGGGCGGAACCTACCAAATCCAAATCCACTAACCAATACCAAAGGGATGCTTAAGAATCTAGCTAACCTTCAAGCCTTCTCTAGGGCAAACGGCTTTGAATTGCCCCCAATTCTAATCAAATTGTCCAAGAGCCTATTCTTGAGAGGTTGAGTCTTTCTTTTTTAATCTTAATAAGGGTCTTCATCCACACAATCTTGCCATATTTACCAAGATTGGACCACAATATTGGTGACAAATTTTCAATCCTCCAAAAAAGTCCCAAAGTTCTTATGCCATCATGAAGTCTTGGCATTTGTAAGTAATTAATGCCGATTAGGTTGTCATGAAATATCCCTCTATCCCAAGATGATCTTAAAATTTGAATCTTTGTTTGCTTCATTCATAGCCATTGCAATTGCTCTCAAAATTGTCACTATTCCCCTTCCTCCCACATTCCAATGTCCAACCGGAAGATCACTTTGGGATGGAGGAAGCAATAAGCAACATTACCTTTGATCTTGACAACAATATTATGCAAGTCATGACATTCTCCTTATGAAATGGCTAGTGGCAAAATATTGTGTAGTTGTTAGACTCTTTTTTTGAAAGTAAAAATGAGTTCAATATGTAGTGTTTATGTTCATGTCCCTACTAACTTAACTTACATTATTCACCAACCCAATTTACAAGGGTTGCATAATTAGTGTTATCCCCTTATTCAATTAATCTTACAAATGCTCATTGTTTATGCTTGTAGGTTCTGATGCTTATGGCAGAAAAGATTAACGGAAATACAAGAACTTACCTTGAAATACAAGGCCCACAATCATGAATGTGACCTTCAGAAATCCTTCAGTCTAGAATTTCCCATTCTGTATAAAATTTATGAATGGATTTTTATTTAATTTTTATTTAATTTTTATTTGGAGATGAAATCATACGCATTCTATGAGTTATAAAACATTTCGATTTGGTACACAAATTGTTGATGATCTTTATTGTGATGAGTTTGTGACTCAAATTTGCATAATAAAAATTTGAAAAATAGAAGAATATTTGATTATAGAATATGAAAAAAAATTCTAGTCACTTCAGATGCTAAAATCCCAGCTAATATCTCATTTCCCATAAAGCCAATGTTTTTTTGAAAAATAATCTACACATTTTTTTAATGTTTAGGGCAAGATATTCTCTCTTTGCACTAGAAATGATAGATTTGGAGTGGTCTTTCATGAAACTTCACCATGAATCTCTACAAGTTATTCAATTCCAAATGCAACTTATAAAAAGCGAGCATGAGTATCTATGTTGATTATACAATTCTTAGCTCTTTGGTTTTCATTACATTTACACATAGACATTTTCAATATCATACTTGTCGCCCAACTTTGATTAATTGTTTTGACAAATTTTTCTAGTGACAATCTTTAGACTATAGTGTCCTTCAATTTTTGTAAAGTCTTGAATAATTATTGGGTCTTTTTATTGCTGAGATGCATAGGCATTTAATAAATTAAGAAGCCCAAAGCCAACTAGAACTTTGAAGTTACATGAATATTATGAGTTTTTCCTACACTTTTGTATGTATTTCCACCCAGAACACACTTAGTCACTAACCATTTGAATCTTTCATCTAAGATGTTTTAAGTTGCCAAAACTTTGAAGCCCGTCACATTAGATTAATCCAATTCTTTTCAAACATCAATTATTGTATACAAACGATTGAAACCTTTAAGGATTCATGATTTGAAAACAAACATTTTGATTGATCACATTGTGGAAGTACAATTTAAATGGAGAAAACCTTTATATCATGTGATTTGAGTGAAGAACATTGCATGTGTTAGTTCAAAAAATTAATTAGTATACCAACTGTAAATCCCCATACCAACTCTTCAAAACTCCTAAGAAAAACATGAGGCCCAATATGGGCTCTTCGTTCTTAAAAGGTTTAAAACTTCAGTATCTCGTAAGTCAAAAATCTCCAATCCTTGTAGTGCGGAGAGAAGCACAACCCTAGTGGTACTAGGTGCTTGTCAAATTGAGATTGCCTGGAAATAAATTACAAGGGAGCATTTTGTGCTAATTTCTCAAGTCTAGCACTCCGAGGTTGCTGAATGTGACTTGAGGGATGGAAAGATATTCACTGCAGAACATGCTGGTACACCGATTGGTCCACATAGATCGTTTCTAGAATAACCAAACACATTGGTTGCATTTAGAAAACTCCATCGCAGCTCACAAGATACTGCTGCACGAATTCCAAAAAAGGATATGGAAAGTAAATCCCATTATTTGACCATAATAACTTAGAGAACAGATTCATATGTTCCAAATGATACAATCAAGCTCCGCTTGTATTTAATAGAAAATTTAAGTGAACAATTCACAACACCAAAAGTTAGGTAAATGGCCTTCTAAATTAGAAAGAATTGTGCATGAGGTGGACGAGACCCTAATCCTGTGCCTCCCAGTGCAAGATATACCGAAAATGATATACATCCCAATGCTTGAAGATGAACCAGGTCGAACAGGACACCGAGAACGCAAGTACGACAGTTGCAGAAGTGGCGAAGTTGAATATTACATCAACTACTGGTAGCCTGTTGGATTAGCCGAGACGTCTTTGGCTTTGCTACCTTTCACCGTGTGCACGAGAGACACAACCGCCTCACCCCAAAGAATCCCTGTCTCATAAGATAAATCAAAATCACTACACCATGTCCATGATGAAACAAGCTCTGTAGATTCGAAGAGGACTCCCATGGCCACCTCTATTCACCGAGCCTTCTGTCTCTTGAGCATTCGCAGCCGCTCCTGCCGCTCCTCCTCCTCAATCAACTCCTGCTCCCGCTCGTCTTCCTCTCGTGCCAATCGCGCACTGCGCTTCTCTTCCGCCTGAATGTGTCGGAAACTGGTTTCCATGTTCTTGTCATCTTCGTCGTCCAAATCCCTGTACTTGTTCGGATTATATCGAAACAATTTCTGGATGATTCCCGACACCCCTGATGATCGAACACGTCCTCCGTCATCACTGTCCGACTCGTACTCCGAGTCCTCCAAGTCTCGAACCCTCTTCTTCACCTTTGCAGGGGCAGTCCTGCTCCTCATCGGCTCATCACTCGCTCTCCTTCTCAGCTCATCGCTGGAGTTTCTTCGCAAAGGCTCATTCCCACCCGGTTTCCTCCTCATGGACTCCTCTGCCATTGGTCTCCTTGTTGGTGCATCCAGCGGTTTCTTTCTAAGCTCGTCACTTGGTTTGCGTTTCAACCCATTCGCGCTAGCTGGTGGAGCTCTGCCAGATGCTCCACGTCCAGGTCCTCCAGCCACCAGTTTTCTCAAGTCTTGGTCCGGGTCTGAGTCTGAGTCTAAGTCTCTTGTCCTCTCCACTCTCCTGCCATCGTTCGACTTTGCATTTATCGACGCCCTCTTTGCTGGCTCCCCAACCATTTTCCGTTTCATGCTGGATGAGGCGTCGATTCCACTACCTTTCTGGACCGACTGGGACACGACCCTCCTCTCCGCTGTCGTTTTCTGCATCATCCTCTCCCGGACGGCTCCGTTACTGGATTGGGATAATATCCTTTGACCTGAGATTTGAGTCACCTTCGACTGCTTCATCGACAACGAATCCCGAGATGGAGCTCTGTCATGGTTTGTGGCTTTCGGACCCACTGACTTGGCCCTCTCTTGCCCATCTCTCTTGGCTCTGTCGGACGCCAATGGCAGCTTCGACGTCACTCCTCGAGACGACGACCTCTCGTCCAAGCCACTCTTGCTCGCTGATCCTGGTCGAGATGATGGCACGGTTCTCTCTGGCCTCCTTTCACTGTCGTACCTTGACTCTCGTGTATCCCTCTCGGCCCTTCCTCCGCTCGCCTGTCGTGGATCCTTCTCTGCCCTCCTCTCACTTTCGTACCGAGAATCCCGATCCCGATCAGCCCCTGGCCTGCTCGTACTCGCACCTGCTTTGCGAGTCTGACCACTTGCAGATCCCTGGGGCCGCGAACCACCATTGCTTGCAGGCTTTGTTTTCTGAGATGGTGCATTCACGGACTTATGTTTCGTTAAACCCTCTGAGGAACCCCTAACGTCTTTCGACGCCTTGCTGGGCTCTGCTCGAGAATCCCGACCTTCAGATTTGCTCGGAGCCTCATCTGAAAACAGAAAGGAATAATCTCGATTGTCCTTGAGCTTCTGCGCTTTGACATTCACCGGGTTCACAGGTTTCGGTTTTGCTGCAGGTCTGCTAGGAGGTCTCATGGAAGAACCGTTTCTGCTCTCTGCCCGAGCTTTGGCAGACTTCTCCGCCTCAGCTGATCGTGCTTCGCGAGCAGCTATTTCTCGCGCTCGCTTCTCGTCCACCACCCGCTTCGCCACCACCTTCCCTCCCTTCCCAAAAAACGAACCGAAATTGTCCTTTACTGGCGGTCGCTTGCTGCCGCTCGGCCCAGGGTTCCTCTCCATCTCCCGCCGCTCGTAACGATCCTCTCTCTCGGGGGAAGGGCTCCCGACATACTGCTTCTTTTGCTTGTCCGCCCTTTGCTTCTCCAGAGCCTTCAGCCGGAGTAACCGATCCCGAGCCTCCTGGTTATCAGGTGTCCGGTCATCGCTAACCTTTTTATTTCTAGGAGCGTCTCGGGAACCGCGATCGTCGTCGTGCAAGAAAGAGAAGTCCCTACTCTTCTGCAGGTAATCCGCCTTCTCGCCCCGCCACGACATCTTTGCAGACTGTCTTCTTTAATCCTACCCCAATTCGCCAAACGACGACTAGCAAAATAGCTGTTTGGATATTGCGAGGGAACCGCCGGTATCAAGCCCCGCCCTTCTTCTCACTCAAATCAGAGAACTTCTTAAGTGGTAAGGATTTGCGAACCAAAGGTGTCCAGCAAGCTACGACTATCCCATATACAAATTGTGCCCCTTGCAGCACGGCTATCAAGACACTGAATCCTCCCAAATGCGGTACCTGGATTGAACCTCTCTGCTCACCAGATATGGCCGCAGCTCTATCCAAATGAGGTTGAGATAAAAAGCATTCAAGCAATAGGTAGGTCACAAACTGAGAACCAAATAGCTTGCCAGGGCACTTGATTACATCACCAACTAAAGTTTACGCCTCTCACATATCAAACCAGGGAACAGCACCTCACCGGATGAATTCAGCAGCTAGAAACCTAGCCTCAAACGGCAGCGAAGAGTCGCGTTCCAAAAACATTTCTGCCCAACATCCTCAGATTTCTGATCTAGGGTTTCGAAACTCAAAACCCCAATTGCAATCACCACGAATCCAATCTCAAGGAAAAGAATACAAAAAATCAAGTGATTGCGCTCCAACTCTCATCACCGCCTCGCACAATCCAACGAGGCTCCCGTGCCAACAACCTAATCGCAAACCCGTCATTCACATGTAGGCTCGCGCATTATTCACCTGGAGATGAAGTGTGACCAAATCGTGCCAGCGTTCAATCCGAGTGCATCATTTTCATTTCATTCCAACACAGAGGCCGAAGACGAAACAGGTCCTCGCAAAAGCTCCACCATGCCTCGAAGTCTCCGCAGCCAGAGCTCCTCCGCCACTACCACGCGATACTCTCCGAAAAACTTCGACCTCCATCATCACGGTCATCATCCCACTCCCTCTCTCACTACTATTCCCGCAAGGCATCCACCCTCCCAATTGCACTGACTGAAGCTGCTAACCTACAAGACGGAGAAACCGCGGCCTCGGGAAAACCAACGCGGGGATGCAGAAGGACGGAATTGAACGAGAAGGGAACTCCGAATGGGAGCTCCAAACCCTAAAACGCAGTTCCTTCAATTGGTTTATTATGCAGCAATGCTTTCGGGGCTGGACTTGACGTGGAAGTCAAATTCTTTTTAGGAAATTTGTAGATTCCCAAAATAGTTTTTAAGATACTTGGGGTATTTGTAAAGGTAGATAGTCCTGAAATCTAGACACTAGTGTGCGTTGTGCCGTTGCCACAGCCAAAATAAAAGTATAAATAATTTTCTAATTTTTTAATTAACTTTTACACTATAGTTCCAAACAAAGCTCGTGTATCCCTCCTTGTTGAGGACTTTCCAACAATACCAAGAATGCGATTGCAGGACTCCCAGTCTAAGAGATCTCACTATAACAAAGAAAACAAACAACTTAACTTAAGGTATGGATAGGCAATGAACATGTTATATATATGGGCATGGATGCACCAAAATAAACTACCAAAGTAAAAGTATTAATTTTTTTTATTTATCCAATAAAAATTTGAATTATTAAAAAATATTAAATTATATAATATATAATGATAATATTACTTTTATTTTTTATTTTTATTTTTATTTTTATATATTATTGATTTTAGATTGGTTGATTATTTGTTTTAATTAAAATAAAACCTTTCAAATTTTTACTATAAAAAGAATACAAAATACATTATGAAATTTAGGTAGGCTCTTAAGAAATTAATTTTGAATGGATCTTTTTGAATTTTTATACAACGTGTGAGCTTGTGATCCCTTTAGTAGAAATACAATTATGTTCTGGTAAGGTGTTTAGATTAAAAGTTATGATGCCTAAATTTGGGGGCTAGGCACGCAACTTCAAGTAGCATATGCAATACTCATCCTCTACTCTTGAAATTTGAAAGGTACATAACTAACATGATACAAGATGCAAGTGCCAAAAAAATAAACGTGGATCATGCCATAGTACAAGGGACAAAAATGTGGCCTAAAATTGATGTATACTAGGGACTCCCTAATTTGTAACACATAATGAAGTTCTCCAAATTTATCTTTTATAAATAGAATTTAGATTTTAAAGTTAGCATTAAAAAAATTTACTTTGAATTTTTGTTTTTTTAAAAGAAAAAAATATATTTAAAACCTAGAAAGTCGTACATTTTATGTGCATTTCTACAAGGGGACATGCACAATTTTTTACATTCTAAAATCCAAAAAGAAACGAAATCAATTCCAATTTTCTAAATTAATTATTCAGTATAGATGTACATCCAATGTATCACATGCTAAAATTATTTGTAGTTAAAAGTTTTGAACCACTATTGGGATAATGAATTTTTAGAATCTACATAGCATTGAAAGTAGTGCAAGAGGACTATATTTTAAGTCCCCTAGAAAGATCCATGCCCTTCATGTGAATTGCAAAAATCTCACTCTAAGAAGAATAAAAATTTATTGACTATGGGCATTTTACATGGCATTTTATCCTCACTTGTACGATAAAATGTACACAACCAAGTTCTTGTTGATTGTTGTATTAAAATTCCTATTAGGTGCCTAGTGTGTTGTCCAATTAAGCCTTACAAGCAATGTTCTAAGTTTTAGGGCTCTTTATGCCTTTTTCAAGATGGTAAAGGATACACAATCACGTTCTATAATTTTATTGTAGTTGAATTCCTAATGCATGTTTAGCGTGCCGAGTGGATGCATGGTTGGGTGTCTCACTATTGTCACTAGTTGATTCACTAAAGAGAGCCTTCATAAGCCTTTGAACATAAGTTTGTTTTTTTCCTTGAAAAATATGCCTACTTAGAACTTCAAATATATTATGAAAAGGAAAGAAATTTTTTTTTTAATGAAATCCATAAGAAAATGACTTCCAAAGATTGGACCTAATTTTCACTTTTATAAAAGTTCATAACTATATGAAATACAACAATGTTGGCACCAAAGAATTTGCTGAATGTTTCCATTTACTTACATTAGTCACTATAAACCATTTCTATGTATTTATGTTTTAAGAAAATCCCATATGTATAAATTAATTATTGTGACAATCCATACATTTACCTTAAAGAGTCTATAAATCAATGTTGATAGACATTGGTTGTCAAAAAAAAATATAGATGTTTTTTTAATCAAGTTTTTAATCTTTTTATCCCAAAATAGCATTAAAAACTATAATATTTTGTGTGGTGTTCCCTTTGAAATACATACTCCTCTCTAAAATCAACACTGTAACATGGTTATGGAGACACCAAACTATGCATCCACCCTGCCTCAAAATATGACTTCCAAGCAATGGACAGTTTTTTTTCTAAGTGCAATTTCTAAACAATTCAAGTATAAACTAGTAACGACGGCCAATTTTGGCTAAGAGAAGCCAAAACTACAAACTAATGAGAGTTTGTCAAGCACAAATGTTAAACATCCTAAGTCTTAGGTCTCTTTATGCCCTTTTCAAAATGATAAAGTTTGCCTAATTTGGGCTATTTTCCTAAAAGTTATCCATGGATGAAGTTTTGCTTCTAAACTAAATTATAAAACTTCATCCATTGTTTTCTACCAATCTAACTAAACAAATGAACTTTGGAATTTTGATTTGATTTTAATCCTTAACCCGCAAAGTCCCATTCTCACCCAAGGGGACAAAATGAATTTTGGGCAGGTTCCTATGACCTCAATTTTTGGTGAAATTTTTTTAAATTTTTTTATAAGATAGAAAAACTAATTAGCTTTATGGGAGTATAATTTTTATTTCAATTGGTGCCTGGGAGCAAAAATTATACCACAAAAAGCCTAAAACTGAACTCGGCTAACAACACAAAAAAAATTGAAAATAAATAAATTATTTTTTTTAATAAAATATTATATTTTTGTCTACATGTGAAGCATTGATTCATTCCATTTAGACTAGTGTTGAGAAAGTTATGGACAATCTTGATTTTTGGGCAATTTAAGCATCTTCTTGAAAAAATAACTTATATTATAGGATTCATTTCTTAATGCACTTTTTATAATTTTTTACAATTTTTCTTTTGATAAGGTTAATTTTACTTGCTTAAACAATCTCACCGTTGGAATTATTGTGTTTCAATCCCATCTTAGAGCTATTAACCCCTAAATGCCCAAGGCACCAAATTTTGGTGTTGACAATACTTTGAAGTTAAATAAAATCTAACCAAGTTGCTATTTTTAGTAGTTTATATTTTGAAAAAATCTTTTTGAAGTCTAGTTTTGGCGTCAAAAATCTGATTTTGAAAATGATTGATTATGATTTTTCTATTCAAGATTTTGTGCAAGGGGGTCCATTTCAATCTTGACTTTCCGTAGGGTTGAGAGCTCTTGGAAATGAGCCTCAAATACACTAGATCTTGGAGGAAAAAACACATTAGAAATTCATTTAAAAAAAATGTAGAGTAGATTTTGAGAAGCTGTAAATAGATTGGGGTTGTGCATGTTAGGTCCCTTTAATCTCATATATTTTTGTTGGCCGAATTTTTAGATTTGGCATGTGAAAAGAAGATTGAAAGACTTCAAGTCACTTTTGCAGTTTTCACACCCTCATGTTCAAACATTATAATCTTTCAATTCATGAGTGATATTGTTATGTTTTCTTTTCCTCTGTGATCTCTAACATGTCTAGTTTGAATTTGTACGGTTGCAATTCAAAAAAAATTGATACAACTTATCAAAATGTTGACTTTTTGTTCAATTTAGAGCAAATTCCTAGAAGTTCAAAAAAGGCCTTGGGCATTTAGGGGTTAACGATTTAGTTTTTCTTTCAATCTTGGACCTACTTCTACTTAATTAACAATTTCTTAAAGATTGAAAATCAAGTGTGTTATTTTTGAAAAAAAATTCTTAGACTTTCAACTCAATTCTTTAATACAATATTTTTGACTCAAAGTCTATAGTGCAAAAAAATTCTACAAAAGTCATCTAAAAGTGCAAGCCAATGTTGAGAACAATTTTTTTTTCCAACTTTGAATGCTAATATCTTCCAATTTGTACGGTCAAACTTGATGAAATTTGAATGCTAATATCTTCCAATTCTTGACAAGTGAAGTACAAGATCCTATGCTTAGATTCTAAAAATAATATTTTTTAATATTTTCTTGCTTGAACGCAGCAAAACTAGTAGTTTTGAGTGTTTTTTGACATAAAAATGGCCTTGGGACTTTCGAGGTTAAAGACAATTCAAGCTTGAGGGGCATGCTATCCAAAGAATAACAGGAATTGCGGAAACTTGAATCAACAATTCTTTATGAAAATTGGCTCATTTTTTTGGTCATTCGAGGAGGCATGGAATGAGGTCTTGCTTCATTGGAATTGTAATCACTACAAGTAGAGTGATCTTCATTGTTTTGTGTGGAGGAGGCACTTCTTTTCTGACCTTGCCCAAGGGAGAACAATTGTCCAACTTTGTTCCCTATCTAGTTCTACAACTTGCCAGAAAATCTGTAGCTCCTCATTGCCTGCTCCAATATCATTGTGACATATTCCTTAGGCTGCCCGTTGAGGACTGAAAATGTCCTTTAAGGGTTAAGTTTATTTCTAGTTTGTAACTTTTGAGTTTGACTTGGTTTGGTCTAATCTTTATGAATGTCATCCAAATTTGTCCTAGTCTAAGACAAAACTTTATTTTAGTCTATTTCCTTCAATATAGATCTATTTTCTAAATTTAAATTAGTTCTAAAAACTTTGAAATATTCTCTAAATGATACTAATCCTAACTTGTTCCTTTGATTCTCTTCAAAAGATTTAGTTTAATGTCCTATTTGTTGATTACTTCTTTGGACTTCTGATTCTACTTGCTATTTTTAGGATTAAAGTCATTTTAATTTAAAATTACTAAAATTAACTTTCCAAAAAGGTTTAATATTTAGAATTTTGACTTTTTTAGAGAAAGTTATCCACGGATGAAGTTTGACCGCTAATTGGTACTTTGAGCTTCATCCACTAAATTTCCTGAACTTGATTTTTCACATTATCTTTAATTTTAGTTTTGACTTATAATTCTACTCCATATTTTAATATTTCATTTTGGATGAATTTGGATGAATTCTCTCCTTTTTCATCCATTCCTAGTACTATTCTTCATCCACTCATAATTTTTTGAATTCTAATATAGTTTTGGAGTTTAATAACTATTTGGAAAGCTACTAAAATCACCTAATAGATTGTACATTCAACTTTTGGTTTCTTTAACTTTCTAATGGTCTAAATCTACTTTCTAGCTTCTACGTTAATAGTTCTAATTCTAAATTGATTTTCCTATGAAATAATGTGCTTGAAGAAAAGGATTTCAAACACTTATCTCAAAATCTGTGGATACAATCGTTCTATGTTCATGAATCATAAATGTGATCTTGTTGTAATGCCCCTCAATCTCCATCTTGTACTTCCTTGTCTTTTGAATTTGATATGTGGTAGGAACGGACAAATAAATAAAGGAGTCTAAACTCATTACTTCTTTCTAATGGTCTAAATCTACTTTCTCCTTCCTTCTTTCTAATTTTCTATTTATTTTAGGAATTTTTTTAAAATGCAAATCCTATCAAATCTAATTCCCTAATTACTTGCTAATTATCTAAGAATCAAACAAACCTTGAAGACAAGTTTGTTTAGCTTTTTCCAACTATAACTAAATTCTAGAATCTCTTAATAAAGTCTACTATTCTTAATTTTGGATATTCATCTCGTCTTTAATCAAAGTCCAACCTTGTTTAAGGGAGTCAAACTATTCCCTAATGTATGGTTCTCCTTCAACCTTCAGATCCTTTCTTTACTCCTAACTATTAAATTGCTAAACCTCTAAACAAATTCTCTTTGTTTGCAATTTAGTTTGATAGTCATAGCATGCTAGAAAGTGAGTATAGAGCTTCAAGGATTGTTGAATTGTGCAACCAATATGAGCCAAAGAGGCTCAAACCTCTCTATATGATTTGTAGCCCAAGTTGTATGGCCTGGTTGATTTCACACAAGTTGAAAACTGGATCCTTGTATTGAGATTTGAAACCCGGTTGGCATCTTTCTAGCCTTCCTATGTACTTGTATTTTGAACAGATAATAACTCATAGTGCTCATTTTGAATTCAGTAATTAATTTAGAATGTAATTAATTTTTATTTTGATACCCTTCCTCGAACCATACGTATATTTTGAGACCAACCTGTATGGGCAAACGATATGGGTTAATGGCTTATATATTTTGTATCTGTATTTCTGATATGTATTTGTATCCATATCCGTATTTCTTTTTAAGATCAACAGTGTCAAAGGGAAGGAGGGGAAATTATTTTTTTAAGATCAACAGTTCTCATTTTTTACAGTAAGTGTATGTGTGTTGTTAATTGAAACCAAGTGCGTCGCATCTTTTTACTAGATAGTCACTCTCAAACTTTAGAATTAAAAAATCAACCCTGACTGTTTGCAATTGTTGGTCTCTCCCACACTCTCAGACTTCGGAATTTAGAAAACCAAATCCTAGTTTGGACAGATTTTGGACTATTTGCACTCTCAAACGTTGGAATTAAAAAACCAGCCTCTATTGGGCAAATTTGGGGCATCCTAACCCTCTTAGACTATGGAATTTAGATAACTAGACCCTGGTTGGGTAGATGTTGGGCTTCCTAACCTCTCAAACTTTGGAATTTAGAAAACCAATCCATATTGGGCAAATTTTAGGTTTTCTAACCCTCTCAAACTTTGGAATTAGAAAACCAAACCATCCAATCAAGCAACATGCCTGGGTTTGTATCGACCTGGTTGGCCTTCCAACCTACCTACCTAGCCGGGTCTAGCCAATTGGGTTGGACCTCTAGACTGTAATTTTGGCCCTCTTAGACTATAATTTGGCCTAATTGGACCACTTAATACAAATTGAAGGAAATTTTTAATTTCCTTTTTGAAAAAATCAAACAAAAGATAATACTAAAAAATAGTACCAAGGGCAAAGCTTGGTCGTACAAAGGGTTAGCCACAAATTACACACTTGAAAGTTAGTCACATGTGGGGCGATAGCTTCACTATATGGATGAACTAGTATAACTTCTAAGACAAAATAAGGACTTAGCTTGTAACCATACTTTGAAAGATTGCTACAAACAATACTCTCCAAATGACACCAATGCCACAACTTTGGACCACGTATTCCATACATCAAGGCTCCAAGGGATTTTCTATAAAGAATTTGTAAAATCCCAAGCAATAAGCTCAATACAAAATGGTTAGTACCTAAACTACTCGAGTTCTCAAAAGATCACAAAAACGAATGAAATATTAGTCCAAATTCAAAATCAAATTGTTAGTAGGCAAGACAAGTTTAAAGGAACCCCCGTGCCCTTCAAATTAAGCTCAAAACATAAACGAAGAACAAACGGCTCCAAATGCAAATTCAACAAGACTTTTTTGGCTAAATTGTCAAATTCTCAAACAAAAGAGATGCAACAAGGGTGCCAACTATGAATATAAAAAATGGTGCAAAGTAAGAGGAAGGAGCGACCTTTTATACTTTTCTAAGGTCCCTCCCCCTCTCAAATTACCTAACAAAACTACCTAGGAAAAACCCAAATTATTTCTAATTACTAGATATTCTAACCTACTGCTATGATCATTCTAACTTTGGGAGAAATGCTCCAAATGGCAAACAAATTGCGCCATTGGCTTCAAAAAGCCAAATTAGCCTAAAATTCTTAACAACCCTACATCCTGGTCATTTATCTTGCAAAAGCGAGCAATTTGCAAATCAAAAAATAGGTAAAAAATCCAAATGATGGAGTTTACATTTTCCAATGATTTTGATTAGCTTGGGTTGTTCAAAAGGTTTGAGAAAGTAAAGAAAGAGTACAAGTTGACTTCATTTGGACATTGCAAGCTCTTGATACGCTGGTCCAAACTGTTGAATATTTTCGCAAATGTTTTTAAATTCCGCTTGAATCAAGGCCGCCTTGAATTTGATGTAGACACCAGGTTTGGTACTTGTTGATGTCGGAATGCCTTGAAACTTAGATGGGCACTTATTTATGATAAAAAAAACTCCTAATGTGTAGTGGGAATTTATCGCCACTTGGATAATTTCCATAAATTTTCCATTGCTCATAAACACAGTTGATTTCCTACAAAATCATCTTCTATAATTTAGAAGATTCCAAAAAAAATTGGGTAACTTTTAGAAAGTCATCAAATACTAAAGTGCAAGTTTACATGTTCACTTTACACTATTCATAGGAGGATCAAAATATTACATCTTTTTAAATTTCTCTGAGGAGGAAGCATTCACGTGATAGGGAATCTATGTGAACCAATTTTATTATTGAGCTCTTGGCATGCTTTTACATGCTAAAAACTCCTTTTTCTAAACCTTAGTTGCACGTTCGTTGTATCGATTGGATTTTACCTGCACGATGCGAAAGTAATTTTTTACAATTCTCACGAAATGAATGGGGACTTCTACATGTGTCATCTATACGAATTTCTAGAACCTAGTAGGACATTTTCTATCATGTACTACTAATTCCTATAGCCTATTTTTAGTCATATGCACTTAGAGGTTTAGCCTTGGTATAATCTAATGTAGGTATCTTTCTACTATTTTGGCCAATGGAGCCTAACTATCTCTCAAACCTCTAACTGACCTTTTAAACAACTAATTACACATTAGAAACAAGAAATGGAAGTGCTTAACCTCTAAAAGGACCAACATGTGTTTTTTGGCAATATAGAAATTTTAGGCAAGTACGTGTGATTAGAGATTTTTATAGTTTAGGCTAAAATTTTACTAGAAGGTGGGGACAAGGAATATCTTTCATATGCACTAAAATTTAATGACATTTGGTAATATGAATAAAAAACTATGGCCTAATACATTATTTTTTTTCCCAGCAAGGCATTGCAGACAGATTAGAAAAAATCACTCTTTTCAAAAACAAAAATTTGAAATTGGTTTTCTAGAGTTATACATATGTGGAAAGCTTTGAATCATTCCATTTTGATCAATGAGTCAAAAGTTATGAGGAGTTCAAGTTTGTGAGCAGTTATGGATTCTCTATTCTAAAATAAACTTTGAAGTCCTTAATCATTCTCAATTTTCAATATTTTATGAAAAAAATAAAATCATAGGATGTAGATTGTTTACTATAACATTACAACCACTGGAATTGGCATTTTTCAATTCCATAACGAAATTCTTAACAAGTTTGTATTTTGAATCATTCTCTACCTCTACTTACTATTTTTTTCTTACATGTTGTACAATTTCAAATGATGTGAATTTTTTCAAGCATGTAGCCAACTTGTTTAGGGAAAAAAAATCCAAATAAGCCCCACCATTTTGGACATTTTTTCATAAAAAAAGTGAGCTTGTGAAGTGCAGCTGCCCTATTTTTGCAGGGCCAAAAAATGATTTTAGTGGATTTGAATGTTTAAATCTTGCAATCTAGGTGGTGGAAATTTCTGAAATTTTACCACATGTTTTGAAGTGAGCACACTACAAGATCCTATAGTTAGGTGTGTCAAAAAAAGTTTTTTTTCAAAAATTTGGTACTTATACTAAAAATGGCAATTTTTGAGCGTTTTTGGTGAAAATATAGTCATGGAACTTTAGGGGTTAAAAAAAACTAACTTTTCACAGTGCTTGGATTTTTTGGGCAGCAAAAAAAAAGATTAGTTTCTTGAATTATTTTTTGAATTATTTTTTGAATTTAATATATTTTATTTTATTTTATTTTGGAATTTGGCCATATTTATAGATAAGACCAACAAATTTTAGTTGAATTTTGTTTAAAAGAACGTGTCCAAAACAATAGACGCAATCAACAAATTTCAATTGTTTTTTTTGTTTTTTTTGTTTTTGAACAAATGGAAAGTACCATTGCATTAAAAGTGACCAGAGAAACAAGAGCCAAGCCAAGGCTGGCGAATGAAGAGATAAGAGCAAAGAGACAAAAGAAAAAGTGACAACAAAGAGAGAGACCTAAGCTGAGAGACCTAAGTAAAAGAGCAAATGCTAGGACCCTGACTACTCCAAACAATGGTGGAACCGCTCCGAAAAGCAAGCACAGGAGATTGGAAAATTTCAATTGTTTTGGTTACCAGATTTTGTAGTAGTGTCTGGGGTTTAATTCTTTTAATTTAGAACGCGAAATTTTATTCATATAATCCTAAAAGTCTTGTTTCATGAAATTAAAAGAAAAAATAATATTTATTTATCAATAGAAAATAATCTCCTGTGACCAAAATGTACTTGTTATATGATCCTAGTTGCATACCATTGTAAGCCTTGTAATTCAAATGAAAGCATTTAAAAACAATATATCAAGATAAACTTTATATAAATGTCTGTTCCCATGAAATTTGAAAAACAATAGGGATATATGGAGCTTGAAGATTTCAATTACTACAATGGCAATAGCAATAACAATTAGGAATGAATAAAGATAAGCCTTCAAATCCAATGTCACAAACTATTGAAATGCAGATATTATTATGAAGGTTTGCATTTGTTAATCTTTAATGTCCAAGGTCTTTTATATCTTCTTAAAGTAGATTTAAAACAAAACAAAAAGTCAAAGATTTGACAAATTTTAACAAAAAGATTCAAAATTGTATTCATAGGATCTTAGCCATTAAATTTTTGTAGGAAATTGTATTTATAATATTGTATTTGATTCCTAGAATATAAATTATGTACTAATTTTTTTTGCAAGACAACAAGAGGGTGATTGCAAAAAACACCTATTGATTTTGTTGCGTTTTCATAGTACTCGTGCTTAGTTTTTTGGAGTACGTAAAAATTAAAAAAATAATTTGGTTGATATATATACCTTTAAGATAAAGGTAACCACTAAAGGAAAATCATAAAAAAATTCTCAAAGCAGGAGAATTAGAAAAGTACTGAATCGCAAGAAAATAAATGTTTTGATGTTTTCATTAGTAAAAAATATAAAATAAATAATTTTTTTTTAATAAATTTGTAACAACTCTCTGGAGATGGTCACTCACCAAAAAATCCACCAAAATAATATTTTATATGTTTTAAAATGCAAGTTCAAAGAAGCTCACTTTATAGACTTTCACACCACATAAAATTAACTATTTTCGTAATCCTTTGACTGATGGTAGCTATAAGTCTACTAAAAAACCATCTCCTCTAAATTTTAGCTCTAAATTTGTTTTTTGAGTACAAAATAGTTCTGAAACCCCTCAAGTTGGCTAGTGTGACATTAAATTGGGGGCTATTATTTGGATCATTAGTTTTTTTGAAAAATTGTAAAAAAATTAATCAAAGTATATAATAGTCATGAGCACATTATTTGTAAATTTTGAGTCATTTGGATGGAGAATGCAAAAGTTATGGTCAAAAAACAAATCAACACACTCTGTGTAATGCAAAATAGTACAGGTGTTTCTTTCAATCACCAAAGATATATACAATTAGATTGATGATCCAACATTTTTTTTTCTTCATTTAGATGTCATTTTAATGTCTAAACCAAATCATTCTCAAATACAAAAATGTATATGTAGAATGCAAGACCATTTTGAAGCTTCTAAGACATAAAATATATAGTTGATGCAATAATTATCCAAATTGAGAGTACTATCTGTTACCCAATCTCACTCAATTTGAATACAAACTTTTGTTTCTATTAGAGTTAATTATAAAGTTGTTATGTGTTTGGTGAACCTGTGTCAGAGGAAGGTTTAACTAAGAATAGAACAAAACAAACAAAGCACCAAACTCAATCAAACTTGAGTTTGAATGCTCTAGGGAGTTTGGTCCTGTATTTTGCCCAAACTCCGGCTCCTAGTCCCGCCTTGCAACACTTTACGATTAACTCTATTGTATTCCTCAATTCATATGCCCTCTATATTAAATACCCCATAACACCATGTTACATTCATAACCAAGCTTTCCAGATCTTAAACCCTTAAGGACCATGAGTGCAGATTTTGAACAACAAATGAATGGAAACAAGTCCCAAACCCATCAAAATGTTTTTTTTCATCAATCAATTTTTATTGAAGATTCTTGTATTAATTCTTTAATATTTGTATAGTTCAGATTATGAAGATTTTGCTTTGCAAATATTCTATAGGGGTGATTGCAAGAAAGACTGGTACTATTTTGCGTCACATTTGAAGTGATGGAGTTGTCATTGGCTATAACTTTTGAAGCATGAACCCGATTAACTTGAAATTTTTATTGGAGATGGCTAACTTGATAATGTTCAGATCCCTTATTTTTCAGAAACTTTCAAAAATTATTTTATAATTAAATTTCAATTTAGCTAATTTGTCACAATTTGCGGTTTAGGAGTTTTTAGTACTGGGGAGTATCCAAAATTAATGATCTAGAGCTGAAATTTTTGTGGTCTATTCCCGTAGTAGGAAGTCATGTTTTCACCAAAGGAAACTTAAAAATATTTTATTTTATGCCCTCCACATGCGTGCGAACAAGGCTTCCTTGCACTCGCATTTTTAAACATTGAAGTTGGTTTTAAGATCATTTTTGTGGTAAAATCTCTTCATCATAAAGTTCTCCGAAATCCTCCAAAAATATAAAATAAAAAACCTTAAGAGTTGTAAGATCAAGATGCTTGAATTTCAAAAATAATTCTCCATTTTTTCTCAAATGGTTAAATTTTTTTTTTCAAATTTAAATGTCCTTTAAAATTTT
Organism: Pseudisothecium myosuroides; assembly: GCA_951799445.1. Classification (NCBI taxonomy): domain Eukaryota; kingdom Viridiplantae; phylum Streptophyta; class Bryopsida; order Hypnales; family Lembophyllaceae; genus Pseudisothecium; species Pseudisothecium myosuroides. The sequence goes on along the minus strand of OX637287.1, from coordinate 16,781,329 downwards.
TAATCCTATATTTAGAAAATAAAATGAAAACACATGTAAAAGTATTCTTCCCAAAAGACCTTCAAATTCATACGTAAAAAGAGCTTCAAAATAATGGAAAATACTAAATTGCTAATAGCTTAACCCCTAAAGGACCATTGTCACCTCAAAGATAAACAAAAGTTTGGGTAGGCTTTTAAGAACTCAACTTTTGGAGTATTTTTTCAAACCTCTTTTAAAATAGAAAAACATGATAGTTTTGTAATTGTAATCTTTATTTCAATTTGTTCCCCAAAGCAAAATTTATGCTATCCTAACCTCAAAATCCTTGAATTAGGGCAACCAAAAAAAATTGAGATAAAATTTATAAAAACTTGTTTCTTATAGAACACATTCTTGTCTATGTGGAAAGATTTGATTCATTCTATTTGGATTAGATTTGTAAGAGCTATGGAACATCTTGTCTTGAAGCGAATCAAATATTTTCCTAAGAAAATAACATGTTGTATTTGATTTAGAATTCAATTTTCACAATTTTCTCAAAAAATTAGGTACATAGGGTTTAGTTTTTTGGTAGAACATTTACCATTGGGATTGATGTGCTTCAATTCCATTTTAGAATTAGTGTTTGCATGCTATGATGCACAAGATTTTTTTTTCTCAATGCTCTATAAGGAAGTGCTTTGAAAAAATTAAATAACGCGCGCGATAAATGCACATTGAACTTGAAGTGAAGGACAATTTTGGGAAGAGTGGGGCTTCCTAGGCTCATGACTACCCCAATTAAAATGTAATAAAAATGATTTTATTGTTTTGCTGTCCGGATGAACTAAAAAAAGAGCTCACTGCTATAGCATAACTTTTGCTACATACTAGGCATCAATTTAAATAAAAATTATATTCCCATGAATCTAATGTGCTTGTTATCCTTATAGACACTTCAAAAAATCATGTAAAAAATTGAAGTCACACAAGCCTATCCCAAATCCAATTTGTCTCACTATGGGACTTTAGACGTTTAGGGGTTAAATAATTCATCACATTAGCTACATATATTATAAAATTAGATTATGTATAAATTGATTTTTATACACAAAAAATATTTCCATACTAAAAAAATTCTTGATCCGTTTTCATTATTTTCCATATTGTAAAGATTTGAGAGCCTTGGGTCATATTTAGAAAAGTTGTATTTTTGAAATAAATCTACAACATCAAATAGATGCAACGAAATCTTGTATTGCAACTTACAAGTTGTTTATAATAGTCAAGGAGGTATTATGGTCTTAAATTTGCCATAAAAATCCTAATGACATTTCAATTAACATCTTTATATACATTGATAGAATTTTAGGTGAAGTTGAAGGATTATGTGGTAAATTTTTTTAATTCTATCATTTGGATTGAACATGTTAGTTTTACAAAAGTATGTCATACACAATTGTCAATTGCAATAGCATAAGAAGGAAAGTGGAGAAATGCAAGATGCATACAATTTTCATCTCTACATTAATCCCTAAGTGTCGGGCAAGCCTTTCCAAGTGTATTTTTCCAATGAGAAAAGAACTTGGGATTATAGTTATCTCCAAGGAAGCAAATTGTTTTTTCTTCAAAATCTAACTATATAGATGTTTAAAGAGCTTGCTTATTAGTGTGCATACGAATCTTGAGTGTGAAATTTTATAGGACTTGTGAGATTATAACAAGAGAGTTGTATGTGTCCTATTTTTAGTATGTTGTCCCTCCCTAACAATGTTTGAGAAATCAGCATATAAGAGTTTTTTGGAATTGGAGGTGACATGAACAACTAAAAATTGTGTTAGCATATTAATATGCACTTCCGCAAACCTTAACCCCTAAAATACCAAGGCATTTTTTGGCTCCGGAACCACTGAAAACTGCCATTTCAGCTGCGATCACTCTCTAAACCAAAAAAAACTTTTGTTTAGAATCTAATCGTAGGATCTTGTACTTCACTTGTCTCAGATTATGTGGTAAAAATTTCAAGAAATTTGACCGTTCTGATTGGAAGATATTAGCATTCAAAGTTGGAAAAAAAAAATTTGAACTGTTCTCTGCAATTTCAGATGACTTTGACGGCCAATTGTGGATTTTTTTCGCACTACACAACATAAAGTTGTAATTTTTTATGTTGAACATTTGAGTTGAGAGTCGGGGAAAAAAATTTCAGAATGTCAAACCTTGATTTTCACATATAAAAAAATTGTTAAGTAGAAGTAAGTCCAAAATTGAACGAAACACTAAAATGTTAATAGCTCTTAGGTGGAATTAAAACAACATAATCCCAACAGTGGGATTGTTCTTGCAAACAAAATTGACCTTGTCAAAAAAAAAAATTGAAAAAAATTGAAAATTGCATTCAAAAATGAATTCTATAAGTGTTCTTTTTGGAAGATGCTTAAATTGCCCAAAAAACAAGATTGTCCATAACTTTCTCATTATTAGTCCAAATAGAATGAATCAAAGCTTCAAATGTAGACAAATACATGATCTTTGAGGAAATTTTAAAAATAAATTAATCATTTTTCTGGGTTTTTTTCAGCCCGGCGAACTGCTTTTTTGCTTTAGGATGCCATAACTTTTCCTCCCGGGCACCGATTGAAAAAAAATTATATTTTTAGAAAGCTATCGTGATTCCCTATCTTCAAAAAAAAGTTTCAAAAAATCAGGTCAAAATTTGAGGCCACACGGGCCTACCCGAAATCTGAAGTGTCCCCCAAGGGGACTTTGGTACTTTAGGGGTTAAGGTTCAAATGAAGAGCTATCAAACTCATTACACAATCCACCTTGCAATTGTTGAGATGCAATTTTTTTTATAAATAGAAATTGCATATAACTTCAAATCAATACTTGCATGTTTAAATTTTTAATGGTGAAAATCATGAAAACCCTTTATTCTCTTCATTGGGACCATTTTCAAAGCAAATGGATAATTACAATTTTTTAGATCTCAAATCCAGTGAAATTGGCAAGCTTCACTCAAAGCTAAAAAATCAAGTAAAATTTGTAAGCTTTACTCTTCCTCTAAATGTGCATATATGCTTTTGAGGACCTCTCAAAAATAAACTATTTATCCATTTCAGTGAATAATATTTTTTTCTAATATTTAACCTTCAATACTGCTCGTAAAAGAAATTAACGGTCAAAGGAATTTAACTACCCACACCAAACGAGCTTGAAATTTTGAAATGACCATATATGGTTGATTAGGCAGTTAGGGATTGATGTCCTATTAGCGAGGGGAGGTAGAATCATCTAGAAAATGAGTTTCACTATAAATTTTATTTTAATGAAAATTAAAACAATATAACATTATTTCATCCTAGTCTAATTTAAAATAATATGACTAATAAATTAATCGCACATACACTATTAAGACAAATCAATGTAAGGTAAGAACATTTAATAAAACCACTAGTTCTAATTCCACTACTATCAAAGATTAAATGACCTCCCAAAAATTGATGAGGTTTTAGCAACCCCAAGACAAATGTCGGTAAACCAAATAGATTCATAATTTTTTGAGGCTCTAATAATGTCTTATAAATTTTCAAAATTGAGAACATAGCATAGCCTATAATTAACATTACATTCCCCCTGAATGGTCTCCCTTGAAGCACAAAATGTCTCAACTTTCATTGGTTGCTTCCAAAGACTCCTCACCTCTCATTGGTTGCTTCAAAGGACTCCTCACCTCTCATTGGTTGCTTTTGAAAAGTTGTTATAGTTTTGAGTCATGGTAGTGCTCATGCAAGTCCAGTTTTTAGGTGCCACAAAATAGAAAGTGTCACAATTCATTGCCTCTACCTTAAGTGGATAGAAAAATTCCTCACTCTTCTTTATGGCTTTCCTTTTGCCAACTGAAGAATCTTTTCCATATGTACATAATCAGTGTTTCCCAAATCCCTGCCCCATGTGGTATGCCGTACACTCCATTTTCCTCTATTGTTTATTGAATGGAATTTATTTTTTTAAGGCTGACTGAAATGCTTTTCTAGGTTACTGAACTGTACATGATCTTGTACATGCACGATAAATGTTGAAAGGGGGTGCACAGATTTCAAGGCTTGGATTGGTGTCCAATACTGGCACTGCACTTCACTACCGACCTTTGCAAGTTGCAACAGGGAGGGTTAACCTGACCATGGAGTTGGGTGCCAAGTTGCCAGATGGTTTGAATTTCAAAACCCAATTCCAAGTGGGTTCAAGTCCAAGTTGGACTAGAACTTCAAGTTGGACTAGAACTTCAAGTTGGACTGAACCGACTTCAAGTTGGACTCAACTCCAAGAACACCACCCCAGGTGGGTGGAACATATTTCATCTGGGGGCCAATTGAGAAAGCAAACTTTACGAGAGTGAGGGGGACGCTTTACACCTAGAGGCTGGGCCATATAGCTCTTGAGGCTGATTGCACAAATTCCAACCTTTCATCCAATCACAAGTGAGGATTTGGGGCCGCTTACACAATGAATTGGCCTGGCTTCTATGTGTAAAGTGTCCCTGAAGAAGCTCTTTACATGCATGGAGATAGACACGGATGAAACCGCCATATGTGGTTAATAACTCTTTTATTCATTCAAATGTGCATATGTTCATCCAAAATGGAACAATACCCTTTGAAGACTTTGTAGTGATTTCATCCACGCCAAAAGTTGGAATATATTGTCTAAATATTCTCTCAAAAAAATTTGTATTGCTTTTGAGTAATAATCGGTTACAAAAAAATCTTTGTTCCACACTCATTATATTCGTGATGTTAGGTATACCAAAGAAACAAAATAGAGTACATTTATTGGTTGTGGACCAAATAGGAGGACACTTTTTATTAACATAAACTACACATGAGGAACTTTGAGCGGGACCTTACTAAAACATAACCTAGAGCTATATGGACAAAGCTTTTCATGATGTACATTATTAACCCCGAAAGTTCTTTGACTACGTTTTCACCAAAAACACTCCAAAACTGTCATTTTTAGTGCAAGTACCAAATTCTAAAATAAGTAAATAAACATTTTTGGACACATCTAATGGTAGGATCTCATAGTATGCTGGTTTATGAAAATATAGAAAAAAATTCAAGAATTTCCACCATGTAGATTGTGAGATAGTGGCGTTTGAATTGACAAAAATCCTTTTCTGACCCTGCGAAAAACAAGGCAGCTGCACTTCACAAGGTCGCATTTGTATGAAAAAATGTCCATGTTGGTGGTGCTTCTTTGGATTCATTCTTCAAGGCAAGTTGGCTACATGCTTGAAAAAATTCATATTGTTTGGAATTGTACAACATATAGGAAAAAAATAGTAACTAAAAAGAAGTAGAGAATGAATCAAAATACTAAATTGTTAAGAATTTTGTTATGGAATTGAAAAATGCCAATTCCAATGGTTGTAATGTTTTAATAAACAATCTACATCCTATGATTTTATTTTATTTTTTAAAATATTGAAAATTGACTAAAATAAAGGAATTCAAAGTTTATTTTAGAGTAGATAATCCATAACTGCCCGCAAACTAAAACTCCTCATAACTTTCACTTCATTGATTAGAATGGAATGATTCAAAGCTTTCCACATATATATAAAGCTAAAAAACAAATTTCAATTTTTTTTTGAAAAAAGTGATTTAAAAAAATCTGTTCAAATTGCCTAGCCAAGAAAAAAAACTACATATCATACAATAACTTTTTAACCACGTAGTCAAAAGTTATGAAACTTTTGGGCCTTAAAGAAAAACCTTGTCCCACGTTGTATGAAAATTCCAAAGAAAAAAAATAAAAATTGTGAGCTATTCAAAACCGCTATGTTGCCAAAAAAACGTAGCTTGGTCCTTTAAGGGTTAATTGTGATGGAGCGAGTAAATGATATTTTTTCGCTTTAAAGGATATTTCTTCAATGGTACAATAATAATTTATTTAGTGTTTGCAACACTAATTACAAACTCTAACACTAAATGTCAACAACACTACTAGTATTACAAAAAATAAATGTCAACACAACCTTCAGCCTGAAAGCCAAAATTTGAAAGCCAAAATCCGAAAATTGAAACCCTCAACAATAAATCTTTGATGTATTCATGAATTAAAAAAATTAAAAAACTAAAACTTCACAACATTAGAAAGCACAGATGGTTTGGAATTATGGAAACTAATAAAGGAATAGAACTAAAACTTGTAAAAGAGAGATATCATGTTTTTACACCCTTCTTGAAAAAAACCCAATATGATTTGGATATTCAAATACATTTTAACCCTAAACTCCTTAAGATTGAGGTTCATTTCAGTCAGAAATTGTGAAAAAATGCCACTTTCTAGAGTGATGAGAAAAAAATGAAAAAAAAAAGTTTTTTCTCAAAATTCAACCATAAAAATTTGTACTATACTATTATAGGAATGTGTGAAAAAAATTCAAATTTTTTGACCACATGGATTGAAAGATTATAGCGTTTGAAGTTAGAAGAAAAAGTTTTTTCGAACCTTGTCTAATAGGGCCAAGAGACTTTAATACCTCCTAAAGTGAGAATTTGACACTGTACATGTTTGTTTTTTACATTTGCATCTTGTACCATGTAAGTTATATACCTACCAAATTTCAAAATTATAGGAAGAGTTTTGTACATGTTACCTAAAGCTGCCCAAACTGCTTTGAAAGTTTAGAGAAGCATAACTTTTGATTTGGTCACCCGATCGGACAAGCAATTATATTTCAACTAACAGGGAATATGTTCACACCTCGTATCAAAATTTCGTAAACATCCAACCAAAATTGACTTTATAGAATTCTACCCAAAATTTCTTGTGTACATTGAACGGAAACTTGGTCCTTTAGGGATTAAGGACCACATATTCAAGTTTTGAACATTGGATAAATGCAAAAATGCTAGCTTGGTACAAGAATAATTGTTTTTTGCATTCATCAATTTATTTATTTTAGATTGTGGAATTAGAGTTTTACCATTTGTATAATATAGGTCTAAAAACTTTGTTCGTCAAATTTTATATAGTTCAAAGGGTATTAATATTTTTTCCAATTTTTTGTTTAAATTTTTATTGATAAATATTGATTAGTATATTAGAAGATACAACTATATGGTTATAGTCTTCGGAATATATTTTACAACTACTATTTGAGATTCACATTCAAATTATTCTTCTAAATTGTGTTTTATAGTATATGCTCAAAAATTTAAAATACTCTAGATGATGAACAAAGCGTTTGGTACTAAGGTTTGATCAAAATAATTTATTGCCTGTTCAAAATATTATCTGAATTTGTAAAATCAATTTTTTTTTCACCTAATTAAATTAAAATTGAGGTTGATAATATATTTGTACAAAGGTATAAACAAAAGCATGGGTCATTGCAAGAAACACCAACACTGTTTATTTGTCACAAGGAGTGTCGAAGCTTTCTTTTGCAATAACTTTTGAAGCATGACTTGTATGAAGTTGAAATTTTTATTGAAGATGGCTTAGATGTAATCATATTCCATATTTTTAGAAATGTAAAAAATCATTTTATATTTAAAATTTATTTTAATTAATTTGTCATGTTTTCAATTTTAGAGGGTTTTAGTACTATGAAGTACCCAAAATTAATGATTTAGAGCTGATATTTTGGTGGTCTATTTCCATAGTAGGCATGCATGTTTCTACCAAAGGGTATCTAAAAATGTATTATTTTATGTCTTCTATATTTGTGCAGATAGGGCTCCATTGCGTACATTCTTCTAACTATTGAAGATGGTTTCAAGATCATTTTTTGGTGAAATCTCCTCACCATTAAGTCCTTCCAACCCAAAAAATTATAGTTTTTTTGTAAGTTATTTTTCCTATTTTTTACAAATAAAAATGTCAAAGTGTCTATTTTCTTCAAAATTCCTCTCTTACTCTATTTTGTGAATAACTTTTGACCTACATTTTTAGATTTGAAATTTTGTTAATATATTGTTTTTAGTGTTCTAATAATTATTTTTATTTTATTTTATTTCTAAATTCTTATTTTGAAAGGTCATTGTACAGGAAGTACTAGCCCAAAATAGGCCAAAGTGGAATAAAATCAGCAAGTCATTCTTGCAATCACCCTTATGCAAAAACTCAAAAAATGATTTGAACATTAAAAAGATAAATGAAAAATATTAGATCATTCTAAATTAGTACCAATCTGGTTGCAAAAGAATAACAAAAACTCAAAACATATGTATATACCGTATATAACTTCCTAAAATCCATATCATACATTTATGCATGAATTTATATTTGTATACATTGAAAACTTCATACAAAGTGTATTTTAATATGATAATGTCACCTACATAAAAATAGCACAATAGAAAACTTAGATAAATAAGAAATATTACATGGCCAAAAAGTGCCTTCATGATTTTTGGCCTCTCAACACTGAGAGGGAGTCGAAACTTACTTTCAAAATTTGAAAATGCGTTATAAAGTGCAACTTAGTGGAATACTTTAATAAAGACTTTCAAACAAAAGTTATTGACTATGACTATTTTTTAATAAATTTTAATCTAAAAATTCAAAAAATCCTTTTAAAATTATGAGTAAATTGAATACATGTGATTTTTACAAGATTTTTTTGCTATAAGGCTGTAATTAACTCTCTTGATTTTGGGATTTTTTCAGATTTTACTATTAATCCTTTATTGAAGTCATTTGTGAATTATCATGATTTGAAAAAATCACTTCTTGAAATGCAAGTTACTAATACCCTTTAAAATACATAATATCTGCGAAGATGAATTTGAATATCTATGTACCAAAATATTTAATAAAGTAATATAAAAATCTTAGAATAAATGAATTGATGAAATTGCACTTTGTAAAAAACACAATGATGAATGAAATATGAAAACTACACCAATTGGACGGCTTGGGAGATGCAAAGTAAAAATTTGGTAAAATGAATGTGTAGAGATAACATGCAACATTTGCAAATAATTTCCTAATGCTCTACAAGTACTTAACTACTAAATAAGTAAATAGAGATGAAAACATTGTATCGTTTAATGAGAATAGTTGTGAGTGTACATTACTTCTATAGTTCTATTTAGAATTTGGGAAGTTTTTAGAGTTGCCTAGGTAATTTGCCTCTTCTTTGTAGAAGGGGCTGGATGTTTTTTTTCCAAAGGCACTAGTTGCATTCCTTCCTTATTAGAATCTTCCAGTTCATTTATTCTAGTATCAAATTCTTACCGGCCACTTTCCTTCAGCTTCAAATTTGTAAAGGCTACAATCCTCTTCTTTCAAAGACATGTCGGTTTTGAAACTAACTCCACCTGATTTCATTACATGGGGCAGACATGGACAATAGATCAAGATCTATCTGCCACAATCAACCCTAAAGCAATACCTGCCTTTGTCCTATCCAAGCACTTCAAGCCCCTCAACAACCAACCGTAAAGCAATACTTGCCTTGTTCAAGAACATACTTGCCTCTAGTAACCTAGGTATTAGCCTTCGAATCAAAATAGCAAGCAACTAAAATCTAACAATTTCATGCAAACGGTTGCCACATATACACCTCTTATTTTTGCACACCAGTTGGTTGCCAATCCTACCAACTGTTTGTCGAGTTTCAGATCTTCCATTTTCACACTCCAACTGATTATTTTCCCAAAGTCACCACCAAACGATCAACTAACCGGTGCATTACAAGAAATTTTAGCCCCCGAAGGAGCCGTGAGTTTTGACCCTCCGGGTGCAATTGAAGAAAAAATTCAAATAAAATATTATTTGATTTCGGGTGCTGATGTGGCACTACTAGTGCCACGTCAGACTTTTTTATTTTTAAATTTTTAAATTTTATTAATTTTATTATTTTTATTATTTTATTTAAAAATAATTATAATTATATATATGTTTTTTAAATTTTAAAAAATAAAAAATAAAAAATAAAAATAAAAAAATATTTTTTAAATTATTCTGTAATTGCACCGCAGGGGTGCCGAAAATCATCTATTAACAGCCTCTTCGAGGCCCGAAACTTCTTCTAATGGTTCTCCTTGAACATTGGTTCTAAGGGAGCCGACCCATTTCCGATCAGCCACCCATTTTTGTTAGTTAGACTACTTTGTTTTTGATCAATTGGTGGTTTAGGTGACAGCTCACGCACATATTTGTGAGAAGGGGAAGCACAAATTTCACGGAGGTGTACATTGAGAGCATAGAATGACTAGAAGATGTACATTGGAGGCTACAATAATCACTTGCATTGAAGCATTGTTGATTTTGTAACCAACCTATGGTTGGAAATATGATAGCCTACATAACAAGAATAGGTTGAACGGAATCTTTATGAAATTAATTCATAGTAATTTTATTTTTGAGGAAAAAAATGTACAAAAATATGGAATCCTTCTTAAATCTATTTCTCTAAACGGGGAAATTTTTCCCCTCATCATACCCATGCACTAGATATGTTGAATTGCTTAACCCCTCACCGCCCAAGGGGCCCAAAAGTGTCCTCACACAGTTTCAAGTCCAATTCAAAGTATTATAACTTCTGCATCCGATGTCCAAATTCAATAAAAACTTGTTGAGAAATTTGCGCCTTCTCTTCTAGTTTGTGTGGTAAAATTTTCAGATCAATCCAAGAGGTAATGATTTTTTGGAAGCCAATCGAAGTTCACAGGTTCAATTTGATTCACCAAAGTGCAATTCATGGCTGCAACTTCGGGGGCTTGTATCTCCTTCATTCGTTGTTCGATTTCAATAAAATTTGTTGGTTATATTTCCATTGAAGTCTAGTTATTGTGGTAAAATTTTCACGTCAATCCAAGTTGTTTTGAATGTTTGGGAGCAATTCGAAATTCAAAATCCCGGCATTCTTGGACTACAGTGAACTTCGGCGGCTTGTATTTGCTTCATACAGTGTCCGTTTTGAATTTAAAAAAATTGAGAAAGTTGCGCATACTAGTCTAGTTTTTGTGGCTAAAATTTCATATCAATCCAAGAAGTTATGAATGAATGAGAAGCATTTTAGTAGAAGGAGGTTCAGCCTCGTCTGTGTTTTCTGCAACTTTTCTTGCCTATTTTTTGACATTTGCAAGCTATTTTGCAAGCACATTGAGTCAATTGAATGATATTTTTTTTCCATCAATGTGTTTGTATGCTGGTTTTGAATCACTTTATAGTTTAAAGTTTTTTCATTTGATTAGGTTTAGAAATCAAATTTCACCTCTAGCTGTGTTTTTTAGGAAAATTTCAGCATCCTTTTTCAACACTAAAACATTATAATCTCGCAATCTATTCGGTCAAATGACTTCAAATTTGATACACATCATTTGCAACATGTACACTACAAGATTGTACAGTTAAGATCTCTATAGCTTAGTGACATTTAGATCTATATCACTTCAAAAGCAGTGATGTTTTTGAACCCAAAACGGCCTTAGGCGGTGAGGGGTTAAGTGATCGGAAATAGGTCGTCTCCCTTATTTCTTTAATTTTCTAAGCATGGTAGTTGCTTCCCGAGTGCACCTAATACACACATTGTGTCCATGATGTTTGAAACAAAATGATGTAACTCAATTTACATAATTGAGTGCTTCTAAGTAATTGGATGTGGAGTGCGTCCTGCTTATTACTACCAGTTGGGAAAGCCTTGGTATTGATTGGAGCCTAAAGGCCAAATGATAACGAAAATAACTTATGATTCCATCATTACGCACATGGAGAGCCTTTTAACTTCAGTAACTCACTCACCGCACTAGGGAGTAGGGAGTAGGGGGTAGGGAGTAGGGAGTACTGAATAACAAGCTTAAGCTTATTAGATTGAAAAGTTATGGGTGAAATGTTGCTCTCTCCACATGTGTTTAGGACACCTGCTTATAATAGCTTGTGGCAACTAATCAAGCACCCCATCATGAGGGGCCTCACAGTGAGTACCAATGCACATGTGGATGAAAAGGATGGATGGATGGATGGATGGATGATGATGAGACCATGATGGGTAGTTGCATGTGGATGAAAAGGATGGATGGATGGATGATGAGGTACTACTTACAAGTAGGTGCTAGGCTTAAAATTAAAATTTACCAACAAGATTGGGGCATGCTGGCCTGCACAAGGCCATATCCATACAAAATTCACTCCCTGTCTACAAGATGCACAAAACTCTGTCCAGGTAGGGGTTCACCAAATATTTGAATCTTCCACTTACAACGTGTTTCCGACAATGTTACTGAGTATTTTAGCATATGTCCGATTGAGCAATGGTGGAGGAGGGTAAATTTTCTCCAATTGAGGAATACTGTAGAAATAATGAAGATAGCACTATATTTTTTTTATTAATTTTTCTATCAAGTTTGGAATTAGTAGAAATTAAGGAAGTGTAGATTATAGTCCAATTTGTTCTCGATGCATAGGCGAACCTACATTAGGTGTCATATAAGGTACCCCCTTCCCCCCTAATTGACCGAATAAGGAATTCCGACATGATCTACAGTAGTGAAGGCAAAACAAATATTTTTTAGAGGTACATCAATAGAAATGACATGGATTGCAAAAAAATTGGTAATTTTATCGCTTGAATTAAAATTACTATGAATTTTGGGAGCCAAAAAGTGTGTTGGACCCATGGCCAATGTCTAGACTCTTCCAATTCCGATCATTCAATAACTTTTTACCTAATCATTATTTCTTATTTTTTTTTTCACAACTTGGGACATGTGTCATGTATTTATTAGTTCCAACCTTGAAAACGAAAAAAAAATGCATTCTAAGCATGGTCAGAAATACGTGCACCTATAGGTCGGGAATGGGTCACTGATTGGGAATGGGGGAGGGGGGGTACCTTAATCATGAAATTGTTGGTGATTTTTGGTGAAATATTTTTGGTAAAAAATTACTTAAAACTTCATTAGGTGTCATATAAAGTTGTTATACTTTACTTGCTCCAACAATTTGACCATTAGGATAGACACATTTCAATTCCATTTTAGAACTATCAATGATATAATTTTTCCTTCCATTATTAAATATAGAAATAGCATGTTTGAAGTGATTTTTTTTTGGTGAAATATAATCATGAACTTGGGGGGGGGGTAAAAGAACCAAAAGGACATGATGTCTGAAATACTTAAATGTAATCCACACATTAAAAAAAAAGGACTGGAAGGTAAGAAACTTGAGGGCTTTGTTTTACGGTTGCTTGTCTGATGGAAGCCTTATGTACAGTACAATACCTATGGGAGTTACAGCGTAACCGTATAGTAGGAGCAGGGGCGAGTACAGTACTGTACTGTACAGTGGCTGGGTGGGTGCGCCCTCAAGCGACAATCATACACTGTACTGTAGAGGCCTGGCGGTACAGACCTCCCCACCCGTAGTCCTGTAAGGCTGAGGACAGGATTTACCCAACCTCTTTACCTGGACAAGTAGATGAGCTCCTCATCACTCCTACTGTAGTCGGTCTCCTACTCCATCCACCCGGCCCCCGCCGGTTTTTGAACCGTCGACGACCGTGGTAGCTCCCTTGTCGTCAATCATAGACCTTCAACTGTCTCCACATGTAAGTTAAGTTATAGAAAAATTCAGTGCAAGAGAGACGCCTCCCAACATTTATTGAAAATACTTGGCCACTGCATCTGCGGCTCTTTTCAAATGATTGCAAGGCTTACGACGTTGAGGTCGGGGTACAAGTCGTTGGTGCAGTGTTGTAGTCGGTATATCAGTTCATGGTGGCACTGGTGAGGGATACACTAATTAAATATGCTGTTCAAGGTGAGGGTGTCCTCGGAATAGGGTTATTAGTGCAGATGCAACACTAATTTTTCAAAAGAGACTGTGACCATTGCATTAAAAAACACAAGTGAAAAACAATCAATCAGGTTCCCGCGGGGTGCAGATGCAACACTAGTTACAGTATTCTCCATGCTCTTGCTGCATAGCCAGCCTTGCAACCTGCTAGCTTCTCACAATAAATTAAAAAAAAAACGGTCAGTGGGAGGAGGATTTGTAAATTGGCCTCCCTAGGATTTGTAATTTGGCTCACTCGAAAGGGAGTCCATACAACAACAAATTAAGGTGAGGTTGAACAACCCATTACGGTCAAAAAGTCCCAAATTGAAATTTATAAATTAGAGGTGGATGAAAAGAAACTTAAATGCATTTAACCCCCCAAAAAGCCCAAGGCCTTTTTAGGTTCAAAAAACATCATCGCTTTTGAAGTATTATAGATCTAAATATCACTAAGTTATAGAGATCTCAACCATACAATCTTGTGGTGTTTGTATTGTAGATGATGTGAATCAAATTTGGAGTCATTTGGCCACATAGATTGCAAGATTATAATGCTTCAGTGTTGAAAAAGGATGCTAAAATTTTCCTATCAACACATTTGGACGTGAAGCTTGATTTCTAAACCTAAAAAAATTCTAAACTATAAAGTGATTCAAAACCAACATACAAACACATTAGTGAAAAACGCATCATTCAATTGATTCAGTGGGTTTGCAAAATAACTTTGAAATGTCAAAAAAATAGCAAGAAAAGTTGCAAAAAACACATCTAAGTCTAAACCTCCTTCTACTAAAATGCTTCTTACTCACTTATAACTTCTTAGATTGATATGAAATTTTAGCCACACAAAGTAGACTAGTATGCGCAACTTTTCTAATTTTTCATTAAAAAAAAATGGACATTGTATGAAGAAGAAACAAGCCTCCAAAGTTTACTGTAAGCCAAAAATGTCTGGATTTTGAACTTCAAATTGCTTCCAAACATTCCAAATAATTTGGATTGACATGAAAATTTTGCCACAATAACTAGACTTCAAAGGAAATATAACCCAATAAATTTTATTGAAAACAAAAATAGGATGAAGTAAATACAAGCCTTTGAAGTTGCATCCATCAAATGCAATTTGGTGAACTCGAATTGATCATGTGAACTTCAATTGACTTCCAAAAAATCAATAATCTTGGATTGATCTTAAAATTTTACCACACAGACTAGAAAAAAGAGCGCAAATTTTCCAAATAAGTTTTACTGAATTTGGACATTGGTTGCAAAAGTTACAACACTTTGAATTGGATTTAAAACTATCTGAGGACACTCTTGATCCCTTGGGAACTTTTGGTCCCTGAGGACACTTTACGGACCTCCAACCTTAATTGTGACATGTTTGAAAACCTATCTTGCATAAATTCTTGCTTCAATTGTAAGCAGTGTCAAGAGAAGAGCTTAAAGTCTATATTGGATACACCTACAATATTTTTAGGACTTTGAACATTCATGACTTATTCATATTTTGTTCAAAAAATGAATACACAAAGAAAATCTCAATTTCCTTTTTAAACTAAACTTTGGACAAAAACTTAGACAATGGTATAAAGCAAGGGAATATATTCAAATTTTTATTTGAAAATTTAGGTAAAGTTACTTTATTAAGGTGGGTACCCCCAAACCGCCACCTTTTCTTTTCTTTTTTGAACAAATGGAAAATACCATTGCATCAAACCACCACCTTGTGCTTTTGTGCCTAGTTACTATTAAAATAATTGAATTTTCATACTTTGTTATTCTCACTTGAAAGGAGGTTCCAATGCATCAAAGGACGTGACATTTGGATACCATATACAAAAATTTTGCTTGAAGATGGCGTATTTAGGGTCATTGGCGTCATTTAGGAACAAAGTTTGGTTCTAAAACGATTTCTTCTATATAGATACATAACCGATTTTAGAGATGTACATCGAGTGAAGATGGCGGTTTAGGATTAGTGATAAAAGTTATGCCTAAAGAAGATGACATATTTAATGTAAGGGGTGTCATTTAGGAATAAAGTTTGATCCGAAAACAATTCCTTCTACATAAGTACATAATTGATTTTGGAGATGTACATAGAGTGAAGATGGCTATTTCCAACCAGTGGCGCATATGGGGTTGAACACCCTAAGGTAGGAGGCTCAAACTCCGACCGGACATTAAAAGCGAACATGACTCAGAGGTACATTTTGCTTTTTTCAATGTACCAACTATGCACATTTCAAGAGGTGGTTTAGGGTGCCCACAAATGCCCACTTGTTTCCAACTTCAAAAATTTGTAACTAATTCCACAAAGGTTCAAAAATTATGAAACGACTTGGGTTAGATGTCAATTCCACTTGTCTTTCAAGGAAAATTTACTGAAAAACATTTCAAGATGTTTCAGCGCTTAGATGGTCGCTTTATGGACCTCCTACCTTAGTTGACCAAGAAAGATTACTGTGTGATTGTATGTGTAAGATACTCCATATTTTTGTGTGTGATCTGCAGGATGTTGTAAGCTTATTGTGGCCAAGAAATCGTAGCTCTGTAAGTTAAACAAAGCTGCTGCTCTTTAGGCTTGATGAAATACTGCAATCATTCCCATATGAAAGTATCCCAGAAAGGAACCCATATGAAAGGTACAAAGAGTACCACACAATAGACAACAAGATCCTACTTGAGAGAAAAAAGATGTGGACACAGCCATTCTCACAACAAGTGCACAAGTTCAACCTCCCCTCCAAGCTCGTCAAACTCGCTCAATTGCCAGACAAAGAAACACAGACAGACAGGGAGAGGTAACACACATCCGAGGTTTGAGGTTTGAGAGAAACAATTTGTAAAGATTTCCAAATCCAAAAGAAATGCCACAATTTCATATTTCAAATAATTAGGTCATTTTGGAATTCAAAAACCTTAAAAAATTGGAACCTTTCTGAAATTCCAGAAACTATGGAGAGCAATATTTGTGACTAAAAAGTAAGCTATTTCTATGAACATGTCCGAAAGAGACATGGCGTATTGGCCCATTAACCCCTAAAGGAACAGCTTGCTATTTTTAGTAACATAGCAATTCTCGGTAGGTACCTATGACTAGAAATTTGCATATGCTAGGCTGAACTTTTAATAGAAGTTGTGGACAAGGAATATCTTTCATGTGAACAAAATTTTATGACATTTAGAAATATGAGTAAAAAGTTATGGCCTAATATGTTACTTTTTTTCTCAGCTAGACAGTCTGGGCAAATTTTAAAAAATCACTTTTTAAAAAAAAAAAATTGAAATTGATTTTCTAGATTTAAGTATATGTAAAAGCTTTTAATCATTCCATTTCACTCAATGAGTCAAAAGTTATGAGGAGTTTTAGTTTGTGGGCAATTATGGATTTTCTACTCTAAAATAAACTTTGAAGTCGTTTATTTCACTCAATTTTCAATATTTTTGGGGAAAAAAATAAAACTGTAGGATGTAGATTGTTTATTACAACATTACAACCATTTAGATTGGCATTTTTCAATTCCATAATTAACTTCTGAACAATTCAGTGTTTCGAATCATTCTCTATTTCTTTCTACTTACTATTTTGTTCTATATGTTGTGCAATTCCAAATGATCTGAAATTTTCCGAGCATGTAGCCAACTTGCCCTAGAGAATGAATCCAAAGAATAACCACCATTTTGGACATTTTTTCATACAAACTTGACCTTGGGAAGTGTAAGGTAGAAGTACCCATAGAGGATCATGACCCATAGCCAACCTATAGGGGGCACTATTTCCAACCAAGGTTAAAAAGCTTGGAATGTTTTTTTTCAAGGTTGGGACTAGTAAGGTTATGACACATGTCCAAAGTAGTGAAGAAGAAAGTTGGAAATAGTGAGCGGAAAAGCAGCTTTTTAGATGATCCGAATTAGATGACTCTAGATATCGACTATTGGTCCGGACCACTTTTTGACTCCCAAAATTCACAGTAATTTTAATTTTGCAAATAAAATTACGAAAATTTGGGAATCCCCATATTTCTTATCTTTCTACATGGGAAAAATTTCCTATGCTTTAAACTACTCATCACTTGCTGTGAAATCCCTTAAGTTATCGGAAATAGGTACTTCTACCTTAGATGCCCGGGTTTTTGCAAGCCAAAAAAAGGATTTTTGTCAATTCAAACGCCACTATCTTGCATTCCACACATTGGAAAATTCTAAAAAAATTCCACATCTTCTCAAACCAGAGTACTACAAGATCCTATAGTTAAATGTGTCCAACTTTTTTCCCCCAAAATTTGGTACTTGTACTCAAAATGGCAGTTTTCAAGCTTTTGGGGAGAAAACACATGCAAGGAATTTGTGGGGTTAAGGATTGTGATCAATTGTGGAGGCGGACAAGACGTTTTCTAGTCCCAAAGGGTAAATAGAAAAAAATTCAACCGTGATGCATTCCAATTTGACCGTACCAATGGAATTGGTGTGAATGCTTGGGGCTCCATAGTAAATTTTGTGGCAACTGTGGCCATCTTTTCGCATTAATTGCCATCTTTTCAGCCAATATTTCATTTTTTTCCAACCCCAAAACTGCATGCCTATTATGATTCTTGTCCCAATGCATTCAGTTTCCAATTCCTCACACCCATCTCCTTTCGTACATAAGCAAATTCATTCTAAAACTTTGGCTTCCATGAAAAGTGTCAATTTCGACCAAAAAGTAGGCAGCCAGTCCTTGATTTATCTTCTTTGGGTTCATCTTTGAAAAAAAAAAATCTTGCAAATTCTTTATTACAACATTAGTACCATTGGGATTGACATTTCTCAAATCTGTATGTAAGTTAATAAAGATTTAGTACTTTCCAACATTTTTTTCTCCTTCTATTTAGTATTTTTTGCAAAAATATGAAGTGTTTTTTGTTGATATTTTTTATACGTACTCAATACTTATTTCAAGATTGTTTATGTCTTGCATTACAAATTTTGGAGCATACTCATTTTCCTATAAATAAATGTGTGTTTTATGTAGAAAACTAAAGAAGTTTCACCACCAGGAAGTTCATTCATCCTTTAAGGATTAAGCAAATCAAACATTCTACACTCTAAATGGCTACAAGCTAATATAATTATCCAATTGTTATAATTAACTCTTAACTATGAGCAAATAGAATCTTAAAAGTTGCATGCATGAGAGTTACATTATTTACCAAAGACATTGCCGGTGAATAATTTTGGAGCATCTTTAGTATCTTCAGATGGTAATTCTAACAAATATGAAGAATGGCAAGTAGTTGGTAGTGCAAGGATTATCTACTACAACGTAGTGGCAAAAACAATATGCACTTCAAGTTTTCAATTCATCGACCACAAGACACAAAAAGGGTCTCTACATATAGTCACTTCCTCACCTACTTCAAGTATACTATATACAAGTGTCATTTTATTTGTGGTGCTTTTTTTAAAGTGACAATTGTGTATGTGTGGTGGTGGTGAATCTTCAATTTCAAGAAGATGAAATTGTCCAAAAATATCCCCGAAGTACCTCAAAAAACCTTAAGTGTTGTGTAATATTGCCTCATTGGGATGAATGTACATAATTTAGATGAATAAGTGATATTTAAATCTATATTAATTACATGTTTGGGGGATGTAAATAACTTCAATCACGACTCCAGACAAGATCACAGGTTACACTATCTTGAAAAATTGAAAATTAAATTATATTTCATTTGCAAGACAATTTTGTTGGGATGAATTATGTGTAGGGCAAGCACTAAGGTGGAGGGAATTCTGAAAATGAACATGCTCACAAAGAGGGCAAAGCCGGACGAGCAATGCCTATTTATTTTCAAAATTCTCAAGAACAAGGAGAGTGTCCAACATGAATGCTCGTCTAGAAATGGATGAAATATATGATCGATGAATACAAAATTTGTAATCACCAATTATGCACATTTCCCACCCCAAGAGGAGATTACAGGAAGTAATCCTTCCGCAAAATGAATTGGACATTTCTTCGTGGGGGTTTACGCTATGAGCAGCTCGGACAATTTCATCGGGCCCCCAACCCGGATGTTGTACCCTTAGTAGGACGTTAAATCCATCCCACAAAGTAGGATGCACGGGGTGAATTTTGTGTTCTCCGGGGGTAAAAGTTAAAAAGAAGTCCCCTAATATGAGCCATGTTTTGAGTAGTTCTTGGACCCCTATCTAATTTTGGGCCTTTGATTGCAAATATGAAATAACGTAGCCTTATAAGATAACTACACCTAAAAGCTACCCCTCTAAAATGTACTTCTACTATTCATGAGAGTCTAGTGTTGATTTTAGAACAACCTTTTTTCAGCACTTCGAAAATTTGTAGTTCATTCACACAATGTCCAACAAATGCATTCTAAGAGAATCTAGAATCCCCTTGCAATTACCAAGAAGACCCCACAAAAAGTTTTTCAATATAATATTGGGAACCATGCTAAGTTGCTTAACTGTGCAATTCTGGGTGTAGTTACCTTATCATTTTTTCTACCAAAAAAGACAGAAGGAGCATATGCAGTGTACCTTACCTTTTACCTTATGTCTGGTGAAGCCAAAGTTTTGCAGCAATTCCACATAGTACACTTCCAATTTTTTTAAGAAATTCAGATAGTTTATAAAATCACTGATCCTACATTTCCAGTCACTAACTGCCAAAATTCACAATGTGCACACACAAGTTAATAATAATACTAATAATAAGTTGTGTGTTTTTATCATGATCCTGTGCGTGCGTCGTCGGTGCGTGTTCCCAACTGACCTACTGTTGCTTTTCCATGATTTATCAATTATCAATAGATGATTGTGGTCATAAAGGAAGTGCCCCTCATGCATGGGCATGCAGGAAATGCCTCCTCCTCACATTCAGGACCTTCATAAAGGGAGCGAGGCAGGACGGGACCGACGGAACTTATGAACTGATGGATTTCCGCTGGCTGGCGGGCTTCCTTGGTGAAATACTCGATCTTTTGTATTTTCGTATCGGCCAGCAGCCTTTTAAGTTCATCGTAGTTGGCAGGCACTGTAACCATAATGATACCAGGAGAATACACAACAATGCACAAGTATCGTAGACTGAGGTTCACCACTAGGCTCCAAGGAAGACGCACGAGGCCTACAGCAGGTGTTTTTTGGTGGAGTCTAAAGTAGTGCGACGACCATCCTGCGGAGGCCATTTTTTATTTATTTATTTTTTGGCAATATTTCGTTGGATTGTCAGTCCCGTGAGCCACTCTGCCCTGCTCCATCTGAATATACACCTTTCGTGGGAGGGCACACATGGCTTCATTGTTGATCTACAGTGCCAAAAAAAACACGCTGGCGGAGGTCGTCCCCCCCCCCTCTTTTACCCAGGGGAAAATGCAGGAACTTTTTATTTGTGAGGCATGATCGAGGGCATGATAAAACTTGCAATTTCTGAGTTCATATTTGCAATCAAACGTCCCAAATTACCTATTGTAAGAGAGGTCTATAACATACCCTAGAGACGGCTTAGAATAGGGGGTCTTTTTTTTACATTCACCCCTAGCTTAACCTGCGTAAGAGGCTTGTCGCACTACTTTAGGCTCAACCGAGTGTGTTTTTTTTCATTTATTTTAGGCAATGTAGTCTAAAGCGATAATCTCTAGAAGGATGAAGCTATTACGTCCACGAAAATGGATGAAACTTGCAATCTATGGATGAAATTTCATTTGTTGTCATTTTTAGCCAAATTATTTTTTCTGGTGCAATCTAGCACTAAAAAGTTTAAAAAAACATCCCATAGTTCCAACAAAAGGCGTGAGTGAGTGAGTGGGTGGTGCCATGATTGCTCACCCTTTCTCATTTGGTGGGGATTGGCAGGGATTAGGAGACTATGGGCCTCCTTTCATATCAAGTTGGGGGCTAGTGAAGCTCACTGATCATCAATGGGATGGGGGCTTCGAACAACCAGATTTCCATTCTACCGTTGATTAGTGGGCTTCATGGCTTTCAATTCTATATGGAAGCATAACCTAAGGAAGTGATGTTGAAATCATTGCTACAAAATTAATGTGAAGTGAATTAAAAGTCACTTGAGGTGATAAGAGCGTCCTAGTCCAACCGGTGTATTGACTCTCCAATGTAGTTCAAACTTTTGACTTGTATATAATTAGAATTTGAAATTACTATTATTGGAAGCATATCCAAAAGTACTTTGAATAGATGTAAGAAAATTGAACCCTGGAACAATGGGCTAGTCACTATGGAAATCATCCTTTTGGATACTATATGAAGCATTTGCTTAAAAAAACCAAGAGCATTCATTGGAGGTCAAACTACGGTGTAAGACCTTCCTTTTTGACACAAAATTCCAAGGATGAACATCTACTCTTTTGTCTTATGTAGAAGGATTTTTTGTCATCCATTGAACACTTAGTTCTACAATGACGTTATAGGGTTAAATTCAGACATTAAACAACCGCTTCAAAAATAAGCTAAAAGCCATAAATTACAAAAAAATTGGCAATTCACGCTTACCAAAGCAAAATGTAGCCTTTTGCACTCCAAAATATAACATTTTGCCAATACATCTAATCTTTAAACTTATAAAATCTATTTTAATTCTAATATTAGAACTAGGTTAAATTATTTGTTGTCCAACCATGTTGCTCATGTGTCAATTGTCCATAAGACAAAGACATCAATTTCCACTATTTAAAACTATTTTTCATTTGTAATTCATACGGAGTTTTTTTTAGTATAATACAAATTATTTTTCAAATTTTAATTAAAAAAATCAAATTTCCTACTCCCTTTGTCTCAAGATAATACCGGTGTTTCCTTTGTAAAATACAAAGCAACCCCCGGTATTATTTTGAGACAGAGGGAGTATATTTTTATTGAAGAACCTTGAAAGAGGGCAATTTTTTGTGATAGATTGCCAAAAACAAATATGTTAATAAAAACATTTCAATAATAAAAAGTTTATTAATATTTTTTTTAAATTTAAATAATATTCTTCTAAATTTATTTATTTTTAATACATATTTTGATTTTGATCATGTTTGCATATAAAATCACGTCCTATTTTAGCCAAACTATTTCATCCAAATTATATCAAGAAAATAAATGTTATTGGATTCATTTATTTTGAAAAAGATATACTAATTTTGGTATTAAATTGGATTTGTTTGTCTATTTTTACCTTTAATTACTATGAATTTTTTTATTTGTATGCTCATTTACAATGCTTGCAAGATTTCAACACTACAATGCTTGCAATATCTGAATAGAATGGTGTAGCAATAATCACGTTTTCTCTATGTTATAATAAATTATCCTATTAATAACTCAATATTATTATTTATGTTGTTAAAATAGTCTATCTAGAATTCATATTAATCACAAACATCCAAGTATAGATTTGCTAGTTTTTAGCTGACATTAAGAGTTGGTAGCATTTATGAATTGTTTATATCCAATACTAATTAAGGTCATACATGAACTAAAAATTTAAATGAGGTTTCAAATCCATTCAATATCTCATTGATCCATATTTATTGATCCTATAAGACAAGGTAATAGGATTGATTTTGTAAACAATTGATTCTAAATTGACATTCAATATCCAAGTCTCAGGCAAATGTCTTTCTTACACACTTGATGGAAAATGTCCTACCAAACCTAGCATCCTACTAAATCAAACCTCCTTTTTATAAATCTCTACTTCCCCAAAACCTTGTAAGATTTCTTTGCACATACCTAGAATGAATAGCACACATTAGTATAATAATCATTTAGGGTGTTATATATTTAATGTTAATAATGTTGACAATACTAAATATCATTAATAGCATAGAAGAATTTCATCACTCATACTTCTTTTTCATAATTTTATATTAAAAAATGTATTTAAAGATTCTCAAGCCACCAATGATTATATTTTTGGTAGTGCAATCAAGAAAATTTATTGTCAAAAATTCTAAATCCACATGCCTATAGACTTTCAAACTAATTAGTGTAGGCGTTCAAGCTCCTCTTGCAATTAATATTGCGATTAATGGGTCTTAAGAAACTTTTAGTTTAGTACTAAATCTAACTTGACTATTGTGCAACAATGCTACGTGCGTAGAGGATAAAGACTACAATACGCATGCGGCAAGGCAAGTTGGCATAAGAAGCAGACAAAACACGTTTTCAACTCGCTTGATGTGCAATAAAGAACCTACGCCACCATGTACTTGTCATAACTTTAATGGTATTGTAGTGAGGAAAAATGTCCTTGTTCCTGCTTTTAGCTTTAACTCACAAGTAGTGAAAAGGGAAATAGATTATCTTAAGAAACATGTCATCAGTGCTAGTCTCAACGAGAGCAATTGAGAAATCAACATTAGGCAAGTAGGTAGAAAAAATACGTCGAGCCATGGGCTTGGGTATGATAATAGTCTCCAAGGCCATAGGATGTGGCTTCTCATACATAAAGCTTAATAGTGAAGCTTCCAAAGAGATGTTTGTAGACCTTTCACCTTTAGAACTATCTAGAGGATTAACACGCATTAAAAAATGGATGTTGGGGTTTAGTTTGAAGAACGCAAACACCTTCTTTATGCATGTTCGGATTATTTTGTGCCATTGAAGTATATAAATAAGACCTTTGAACTAGCATAAAGAGTAGGACTAGTTGTAGAATTTGGCCAAAACAGAGGTGGGTTGGGGGACCTCAAATTTCTTAGTGCAATTTTGACTACATGAGTTAAAACAATATCCATGGAACTAGAGTGCAAAATATGAGACTAAATTGAGGCCATCATTGAGTAAGAGGGATCAACACTACATGTTGGCCTCTCCTTTGATCTCAATCATGCCTCCAAAGATAAGGGTATCCATTAGCACCTTGCCTTTTTCTAATTGTTGGAAAAGTACTCAATTTGATTATTAAAGAAGTCTAATCCATTGGCACCTTGCCTTTTTCTAATTGTTGGAAAAGTGCTCAATTTGATTATTAAAGAAGTCTAATCCATTGGCACCTTGCCTTTTTCTAATTGTTGGAAAAGTACTCAATTTGATTATTAAAGAAGTTTAAGCTAAGGGAACAATTAGGAGTGGGAACCTGCCTAAAGATGTTGGTATCCAACTAATTAGCAAGTATGTTGATGATACTAACTACATGGTCATAGGTAAAGAAGAGATGCTTAGGAATCTAATTGACATTCTAGAGTAGTTCAATATGGTTTTAGGCCTTATAGTAACATGGGGGCAAGAGCACAACATATTGACTTGTCTCGGGGGGGGGGGGGGGGGTCACTTAGAGTGTCCATTAGAAAACACGTGCGAACAAAACTTTGGACCCCCTATATTATATCCTAAAATTTAAATAAAATGAAATAAAAAAAATATGACTAGATTTTCCTACTTCAAAAGTTTATGTTTTGAATTATTGATATTTTTATTTGTTAATGATAATTAGTTACAAATTTTTGAAGTAATTAGAGACACTGTACAACTGAAAAATAACTTTCACACCCCTATATTATATCCTAAAAAATTGTCTAAAAAATGAACAAAAAATTCCTAAAAATAGCTCTCTATTGAAAGTTCATTTTGAGTTGAGTATTGATGCAATCGTCATCTAAATGTGATCTCTATAAATATTTGAGTTGAAAAACATGCCGTTTTAGGCCATTTTCAATCTCTTGTACAAATCATTTCAACTATTATTTTAGTTTGAAATTTTGGCAATAGAAACCTATAGTCATTATTAAGCAACCCTCAAAATTTTAAGTTGAAATTATAGTTCATTAGAAACCACTTGTTCGCACGTGGTTTGTAATAAAATACTAGGTGCCCCCCCCGAGTGACTTGTTGATACCCCATCACCACCGTGGTTAGATTAGTTCTATTGTCAATAGGTAATAGAGCACCAACTCTTAAAATATTAGGCACAAAGTTTGAATTGAATCTTTACATGGCTGACATTGATGAAGCTCTCAAAGATCAGGAAAACAACTGACCTATTAGACAACTATGCAACTGTCTTTAGTTGGGAGAATAGTAATTGCTAATGCTGTCTTGTTGTCAATACTTTGGTTCTTTATTGTCATATGGGAAGACTTTCTTGAAATTATCAAGAGATTTAAGGCCTTAATCCGAGACTTCAAGTGGTTATGTACATGACATTCAAAAATATTCAATCATATTACCTAATCTTGGTGCAAATTAATCTTGAACATCGAATGGACTCTGCCTATTAATGGGCACAAGGTCCTGACTACCAACATCTAGTGGACCTTAGAATTCATTGGGAGTTACTTTGGCTTCTCATGCCAAAAGGCAACAACATTAATGAAGAAAAATCTAGGACAAATTGGTAAGATAGAGAACATGGTGCATGGTGATTTTAAGCCTTGGGCAAAAGTATATGTCACATTTGGATTTCTTCTAGTTGAGAGACCTAAATTTAATCCTTGTTGTCCTAGAACATTGGCTTTAGTTTCTTACTACTCACTATAATGCTACTAAAAAATTGGAATATGTTGGTATCTTTCATCATGAGGATGAACTCATTCATGGACTAGTGCTCCAAACAACCAGGGACCATAGGCGTCATTTTCTAGCATGACAAGAAGCCATTGAGCTTCTGCGAGATACTATATCCTCCGTGAGATATTATATCCTCCGTGGCAGGGCTCCCATCAATGCTTTTGAACCCATGCAAGAGCTTAGATGTGGACCAAAAGGAGGAGGTTGTTCATAGCTAGACCAAACAAATTAAGGTGACTCTTACAACCCAAGGAAACCAAAACAAAGACCAATCCTTCCCATTATTCATAGAGATCATTTTTGAACTCTCTTTTGATCCTAAATGGTGGAAGTAGGATAACAAGGCATGCTTTACTCATGGACCACAAAGCAAAGCAGACAACTGATAAATTTGAAGCCTCAATTGATCAAATCCATACCAAAGAAATTAAATGGCATGGAACTCTTCCAATGATATTTGCCCCCAAGTAGAAGGATGTGTGGATTTCGGCATAACCATAGAAAGAGGTAGCATTTCTTTGGTCACTATATTTCAAAGCCATCGTGGACCACCAATGGCGTGTTCAACTTTGGCCAGGGATTGACGTACAGATGGTGCAATTCAATTGCTACTCTAGTGGTCTAGACAAGACTCTCATCCATCAATTCTTTGCATACCCCTTCTCTATGTAGGTCTTGCACTATGGGCTTGTCATCACCTACTAGTTAGAAGAGGTCCAACCACAAGAAGGTAGCTAGACACCTCTTACATGGTAGCAATGCTTGATAGGATTGAAGATTATGTGGCGCTTGCATTAGGCTACATGACAATGGGCTTTCTTTAGGGGGAATTCATTATTTGAATTTGTTGGATTGCAAGGAATGCCTACGTCTTCAAACAAGAGAAATGGTCCCTTGCTAAGCTTGAGAGTCTTGTGTGGGAGGCGATCCTCGGTCATGGCCACACAACTTGGTCTAGGATGCTAGAGTTCACAAGGCGCTACGCTGTCTTCAAAAGAGTGAAAAGACCGGTTCTTGATTAGATTTGATTAGCTATATATGAAGCACGCATTCTTTTGCAAGCGGACTAATGATACTGTGACTTGGATCCACTCTAGACCAGCTACAGTAGTGCCTGTTAACATTAGCAAGTTTGCTCTTGATTCTTTGAAACCCCTAAAAATCAGCATTGGCAAATTTGCTCGTTTCATTTGATATTTTTTTCAATAATGAATTAAATGTCCTTCGTTTTAAAACAAAAATATAAAACAAAACAAACACATTTATTGTGAACTCCCACTTCCATTTTTGAGAATTCCTGTTCCATAAAGAAGTTCGTCTTCCTCTCTTCTTCATCCATCATGAGTGAGGTATGAAGTCCGATATTAATCCCCACGAGCTTGAATGATTGACTTGCATTGTGCCAAGGACACTGCATGTCCTCATGAACTGAGCTGCTGCTGCTGCTGCTGCGTTTTCTTCTTGCAATCCCCACTTCAGGACAGCAGTATCACCGAAATCTCGGTGACGGTGCCCCCCAGCTTGTCCCCTTCCATAAGGCCACCTCTAGATTGATACATGACCCACTTTGTTTTTATATTTTGGATGGCATCTGTACACCACTTCCTGAGCTCACTCATAGTACCTCAGTCCCCAGGACATACTTTTTTTTTTTTTGAACAAATGGAAAATACCATTGCATTAAAAGAAACCAGAGAACAACAGCCAAGCCAAAGCTGGCGAATGAATAGATAATGAGCAAAATAAAACAGAACAGAAACAAAAAAGAAAAGAACCGAGAAAACTAAGTGAAGGAACAGAGAGTAGAACCCTTTCTATCCAGCACATACTTACACCTAAGCTAAGTATTTGACAATGAGGGTATTAAGTATAGGACAATCCTTGACGACGAGGTCATTGCCCGACGTAAACTACTACTAGAAAATTACTAGAATAGGATGAACATTCACAACAAAAATTGGATGTTGGATGAAAAAGTCATAATACCCAACTATGTGGGCAAAACCGCGTAATTGGGCATTACGACTTGATTGCAAACCAGAACCCACCCACAAAATGAACGGGTGATTTCTTGGGAGTGGTTTACACTCTTTTTGGGGGGAGAAAAGGTGACCATTGCATTAAAAAACACAAATAAAGTACAATAATAATTTTTTCACCTCCCAATTCACACTGGACTCCCAAGAGGAGACGGGCGAATAAGGAAGAAGGGGAGGGAGTGGTTTACACTTAATCCTTGCTGGTGGACTATTACTAACTTCGTCCTATTTGGCATTGACAACTCGACTTGATCATGTCCTTGGGGGTGGTTGCATCATTATACAAAGAGGAGGTAAAGTTCGTTTTTGGGGGCTCACAATGAAAGCAGGTGACTCTGTAGTTGCACTGTCTTCCTGCTGGCTTGACCAACCGGGACAGGGACTCCCTCACCCCTCGGATACGACGGCGGACCCTAGTTTTGCTCTTCAGTCCACCGAGGCTTCAATCCGTTGTTAAGTTCGTAGACATGATAATGCTGACGAAAATTGGCTCATGCTCACGCTTTGGTCAGTGTTGCTTTTGCAGTCAAATTGCCGCTCGTCCTCGATCTTCCCAGCGGCCAGCGAGGATTTTCTCCATGGAATAACAAGGGGTAGCAATAACTTAAGCTTAGTGGAGGAGTGGAGTTAGCTCTGGGGGGGTTCAGTTGTTTTAGAAATGGAAAAAACTCCTGCAAAGACTGTAGCAATTGCTGGAAAAAGGGGGTACGGAAGAGGCAACCAAGGAAAAAAAAAGAAAAAAAGAAGCTTACTCCATAAGTTAATGGGATCCTAATCTCTGCACGTGGAAGGTGGAACCGACCGACTGCATTGGATTGCTCTCCTCCTGAGTGGGATTGAAATTCTCGGTGCAACCCTCTGCGACGGAAGCCCATAAAAGCGTACACATGGTTGGCTCAGTTGATTGAGTCCAAGATTGGCAAGACTGGCTAAGGTAGGAGGCTCGAACTTCGACCGGGCATTTTGAACCGATCAGGACACACAGGTACATTTTGCTTTTTCTATTTCCCAAAATGTACAACGGATGTACATTCTAGGAGGTGGTCGCTTTTACAGCCCTTTGACTTTTCACCTTCAAAATTTCATAACTAATTCCACAAAGCTCCGAAAAATATGAAACAACTTGAGCCAGATGCCATTTCTTCTTGTCTTTCAAGGAAAATTTACTGAAAAATATTTCAAGATGTTTTACCTCCCCAAAATTCAGGTTCAGCGCTTAGATGGTCGCTTTATGGACCTCCTACCTTACTCCCTCCGTCCCAAAATGATCTTCTGGTTTTCTCTTAACTCAATAATCCTTAAACGCCGAAGGGATGACCCTCGAAATCATCCTTTTCTATTACCGTGTGAATCATTAGCCTCCAAAATTGCAAAAGCACTCATTGGAAGTCAAACTATTGTAGAAGATCTTCCCTTTTCACAACAAATTTCGAGGATGAATAGTTGAACTTCTGTCCTATATAATTTGATTCCTTGCCATCCATCGGACACAAAACATTTGCCACGACGTTCAAGAGTTAAGGACCATGGTCAATTTTGGAGGTGGGCAAGATGTTTTTTGGTTCTAGGCTAAATATGGAAAAAAATATCAAATGGTGTTGCAATTCTAGAAATCTGACCATTTTGATGGACTTGGCGTGAATGCTTGGGTCTTCGCAGTACATGCATGACAAATTCTGCATTGATTTCCATATTTTCAGTCAATATTTAGTTTGTTTTTTCAACCCCCAAAATGCATGTCAGTATAGATTATCTTAATTCTTGTCCCAATGCATTTGGTTCCCAATTCCCCGCACCCGTCTCCTTTGGTCCGTGTCCACATTCATTCTTAAACTTTGTCTACCAATGAAAAAGTGTCAATTTTGACTAAAAAGTGGTCAACTAGTCTTTAATGGATTAATTTTATTGCGACAAGCTTAATATTGCACTTTAAAAAGGGCTTCAAAACTCAAAGTTTAGGACAATAGGAATGCATTGAATTCTACTTAGAGATCAAAATGGGTTAAAATAACATTATTTTTAACCTAAGGTATTGATCATTTTGTTTAACAAGAAGATCATTTTGGGACTGAGGGAATATGAATTTAACCTTGTAACATATCATTGACCTAAAACTGTTGAATGGATGACAGAGAACCCTATTATAAAAGTAGAGATGTTCATCCTTGGAATATTGTGTGAAAAAGGGGAGGTCTTGGACAATAGTTCGACCTCTAATGAATACTCTAACTTGAATTTTTTTAAAGCAAATGATTCACATGACATTCAAAGGGATGATTTCTATCTTGACCAGTCTAGCATTTTAGGGTTAAAATATGCAAATTGACCCTATAAACTAAACTGTAGTTCTAAAGTATGAATATATAGTCAGCTATCAAATTATTGAAATTTAGAAATTTACAATTTCTAAAATTTAGAGATGGTAGAAATACCCCTTTCTTAACCATCCAAAGGAGCCAAATTGTGGTCACTTGAACTATTTAAGTTTGTAAGTTTGAGGTATGCCACCCCATTGTAGCCATCAGACTATTGTATTTGGCTATAAGGATTGGCATTTCATTCCAAATATTTGATTAAAGTTCAAAAATCAAATCCAATAGATGCTAAAATTAGACATATTATTTTGAATTCCATGTTTCACCATACAATTTTTTTTTAATTTGAAACAATAATTTTCCTAAATTTTTGGCATCTTTTTTTAGAATTTTTTCTTGTCAACCCTAATAGTTGAGTCATGTATTATGGCCACTCTAAAAATCAGGCCTTGTGTTTTTCTTTTGACCTCATATAAGTAAATGCATTCAATAATTAATGGAAACTTACATCCCACTACAATGAGTTAGACTTATTGCACCTGAAAGAACTTAGTGAAATATATCACATTAAGATTATTGCAACTTCGCAAACTCAAATGTAAAAAATAGTATTCCTATAAGAAGGTCCATTAGTCAAATTTCATTCATTTTTTAGAATTTGTAAAAATGAGATCTTACTTTTAGCTAATACAATGGTCACATGTTAAAAATTTAGGGTCTAAAGGCAATATATGTGTGAGATCAAAGTTTTCAAAGTGAGCAAAATGGTTTTTTTGAGATTGCCCAAATTTTTGACAATGTGGCTTTAATAGGCTTTTGAGACCCACACCTCAATATTCCCTTGCAAGAACAATTTAGGAATTTCAAATTTGAATAAGACCTTGAGTTAGAAATAAGTATGCAAATTTTCAAATTAAAATGATGTTGCTACCCAAGTTGGGGCCCAACATATTGAAAAAGTATAACCTTTATTTCAACCTTTAGATCTTTATAGAAAACAGATTCCTTGGAAGTTCATTTGTTTCCCTAATCACAAAAAATATGAGGAAAACAAACTAAAATCCAATGCTTTGTTTTAGATGCCCAAATTTCTCAATAACCATTTTGGCTTGCAAAGAGCTTTAGGGCCTAAAAGTCCTCCTAAAATATTTCTAAATCTATTTCATAACCAGAAGAAGAGAATTGAATGAAATAAGATACAAAACTCAAAACTTTAATCAAATGAAACATTATATGGAGTAATTGCCTAAAGTAATTGCACCTAAGAGTGATATGTTTTAAAAACCACCATTCTATATATTCTTGCCTAAAAAATGTACAATCCCAATTCACAAGTGTCTAGGATTGATTTTAAATATACTTTATTTTTAGCATTTGAAAGTTCATAATTTATTCATACAAAGCTCAAAAAATGCAAATTAAGAGAATTTAGAATTTCTTAGAATACCTACAAGACTCAACAAAACATTTATAGTCCATGCTCAATTCTATTTTAAGACTAAGGTCAGACCCCAACTTGTACAATACCGCTATTTCCGGCCAAGCAAAACTTTTTTGTGAACCGCGTCTAGGAGGTCAGTTGTAATGCCATGCACGATATGCGAAGCTACAAGGAACAATTGCAAAATGCCAAGTGTTACAAGAGTATTATTTTGAAATTTGTAGGCCTGGCTAAGTAGGAAGTAGTCTCCTCAGTAAACAGGAATCGCAGGACTCTAGACATCGGATACTAATTCACAACACTCTATGCCTCCTGAAATTCATACGAATTTCAATATTTGCAAAAAGCAATCACAATATTTTCTATCTCTCTACACGGGAAAAATTTCCATCACACTTAACTGCTCACCATCTGTTCCACAATCGTTTAAATGATTAGGTATGGGTGGTCCGACCTTATCTTAGGTGTTGTTACCATGAGGTTTCATGTTGTATACACTTTGCAATAGACAAGTGTAAATCAACTTAACCTTGGAACGACGCTACAGACCAGAGTGGTCCGATGGATGATAGAGAATCCTTCGATGTAAGACAAAAGTGCTGATGTTCATCCTTGAAATTTTGTGTGAAAAGGGGAGGTCTTGCACAATAGTTTGACCTCCAATGAGTGCACTTGGATTTTTTAAGCAAATGAACCACGTGGTACCCTAAAGGATGATTTCCACGTCGACCAGCGTTCCATGGTTAATTTGCAGGAGGCCGAATCAAGTTTGCAAGAGAGAGAATTCAGTTGGACGGAGCTCGACGGAACTAAGAGGGGTGATCTTATTGATTATGAAAAAGGACCCAAGTGGCTTTGTTTGGGGATAAGTCACAGCAATACCATCCAATGCTGAACCAAGTGTGCCACTTGTTGCTTGTTTTGCATTCAGGGGCATATCTTGCAATTCATCTTTGATGCAGAGTCACACCTGGGCTGCTGGCTGTGACACATGGGTCAGGACTGAGAACAACTCACAAGGAGGGACCAAGGTGAAAAAATAATGGTGGATGTTTCAAATTAAAAATAATAATAATAATTAATGGCAGACGATGGGGGTTTTGTGTCTAATTTGTGAAATTTTGGATGTGCTTTCAATGGTGGTAGAGTATTCTCAAGTTTTGCCTTCATATTGAACATTCAATAAGTTAGTTGATTTATTTGTTGGGCCTGTAGCTGGGCGGTTGCTGAAGATGTTGTGCACTGGACATGCCCTATGAAGACAAAATGTGACTCAGGAATGGACAAACAACTCGTGCTCATGTTCAGAAGTATACCGCGTGAGGATTTGGTTCATTATTTTGTGAAGTTTGAGAGGGAGAACCGACATTTCCACTAGACATATAAGGTAGGAGGCTCGAACTGGGATCAGGCATTTTGAACCGAACATGACACAGAGGTACATTTTGCTTTCTTCAATGTACCAAAATGTACAAACAGTGTACATTCTAGGAGGTGGTCGCTTTTAGAGCCCTACAGCATTTCAACTTCAAAATTTCATAACTAATTCCACAAAGATCCAAAAAATATGAAACAACTTGGGTTAGATCCCATTTCCTCTTTTCTTTTAAGGAAAATTTATTGAAAAATATTTCAAGATGTTTTACCTCCCCAAAATTTAGTTTCAGTGCTTAGATGATCGCTTTTATAGACCTCCTACCTTATAGTGTCAAATAAAGAGGTCACCGACTTGATTAGAGGGTGTAACTTGTTTACCCCACTTGTGCAACTACTACATTAACCCATAAATGACGAAGGAGTGTATTTTGGTCTTTACACAATCTGTTTTGGGCAAGCAATTTGGATCTCAATTTTTTGTCTTACGGTTGGAATTTTGCATATACAGATTCATGCAAAGATTGTCTTAAATGGAAGAAATGTAGGACAAATTTCATAGAATTTGGATTAGTAGTTTCAAAGTTATGTTGAATTTGGTCTTTTGTTTTCAACATGGGCAAATCAGGCAACAAAAAACACTTTTGGATTTGAGTTTTTTTTCTTGATTTTTTTCATTGATTTTCAACTAAATGTCAAAGCAATTCATTGACTTTCAAAAAATGTGAGACACATATAATTACTCAATTTTTTTAAATAAAAATGAATAGTCTATGCATGTGCAAAGTGATGAAAAAACTTTACTTCAAAGCTTCAAAGTAAATACCTTACCATTAGTGAGGTTTCACACTTTGAAATTTGGCAATATACATGAATGAGTTAGCTGTGAGATGATAAGGTTGGATTAGCCTCTAAAGAACCATCTTCTCGTAGGACATTTGCCGAGATTCATACATGTTGCTATGATCTCAATTTTTTAGAATTTTTTCTAAAGATAGAAATACACATTAGCTTTATAGGAATATAATTATTATTCCAATCAATTCCCATGAGCAAAATTTATGCCACCCAAAGTCCAAAATGGAAATCACCAAGCAACACAAAAAAATCACATAAAGTAAAAATATAATTTTAAGACTTTGGTTTCTCATAGAAATTATTTTTGTCTACATAGAAGATTTGATCCATTCCATTTGGATTAGTTATGAGAAATTTATGGAGAGCCTTGTTTTGGGGACAATCAAAGCATCTTCTTCAAAAAATAACTTATAGAATTCATTTTTGAATTGAATTTTTATAATTTTTCAAAAGAAAGTTTGCAAGGTTTAGTTTGCTTGCTAGAATAAACTCACCAATGGGATTAGTGTTTTTCAATTCCAACTTAGAGCTATTAACAATCTAATTAGTTATTTCTTTCACCTTATACCAAAATCTACTCAATAGTTTTTAAAAGTGTAAAAATTAAGTCTCTTTTTTATAATTTTTCTTCTAGAATCTCAACTCAATTCTTTAACCCAATTATTTTAAATCAAAATGTGTAGTAGGAAAATTTGAAGTTAAAAAAAGATTCCAAGTCTTATAGTCATGCGAGGTGCCAAAAAACATTGTTTTTCTAGTTTTAACACTTATATCTTACAATCTATAAGGTCAAAGTTTCTAAAAAAAATTCCACAAAATCTTATACTAGTTTGATGTAAGATCCTATGGTTAGATATGCAATGAATTTTATTTTTTTGAGGAGTTTGCACTTTGCAATAGAAATGGAAACTATAAATGTTTTTTGATGAAAAAATGGCCTTGATCCATTGGGGTTAAAACAATTTATCAAAATAAAATATTTTTTTAGTTTTCCAAGACAATGTGACCTATAACACATTTTATCTCATAGTTCTACAACTACTTTGTCAAATTGGGTACAAATTAATGTGCTAAAAAGCTAATAATGTAACATATGTTCTCCTAAAAATCATTTTTAAAAAATAGCTTTTTTTTACTTTACAATGGCTTGCTTAGAAAATGAGATAGCCTAATAATTATGAGCTTCCCAGTGATCTAAGGATTAACTTCCAACCAATTATAAGCCACATATTGTACAAAACAAAAACAATTACCATCATTTATTATTCCATTTTATCAAACATTATATATAGAAAGAAAGAAACATGAGTTATCAACCCAAGTAGAAATTTTTTATTAGCAAATAAGTCTATGGGTAGTTTGAAGCAATAAATGCATACCTTCCATCCAAATTTGCAATAGAAATAGCCATTTTGAGTGTTTTTTGATGAAAAAAGGCATTAGGACTTTTTAGGTTAAATCACTACAAGAGAAAGGGGGTGTTTTAAGTGAGTTTTTAAATATAGTCCTAGACATAAGATTATAAGTAATGACCTTCAAGGAGATTTTCAGCAAAAATTTTACTTGAAATACATGTGTTTTGAGTAAAATTTTGCTGAAAATCTCTTTAAAGGTCATTACTTATAATCTTATGTCTTGGACTATACTTAAAAACTCACTTAAAACACCCCTTTCTCTTGCAGTGAATGCATACCTTCCATCCTAGATGTCCAAAGCTTTGGTGTACATTCATATAATTGAATCAAGTTCAAGTGAGATTATTTATTATTTGATTATTTGGTTACATATAGCATTTTGATTAAAAAAGAAACAAAATCCTTTAGCATTTTTTTTGGCTTTTCATCCCTAAAAACTAGATCATAACCTTTAAAATATTAAAATATCATTTTTTGCATTTGAGTTAAATCAATCAAATGAAGTGTATCAAGTCTTGTTTCAATTTTCTTTCAAAATCTAAAATAATTTAAAAAATATATATATCTTACAATAGTTTGAAGTTGATAGGACATGACATGTTTGCATTCCTATCTACAAGGATGTTGTTGGTGACACTATTAGGTAAGGTCTTCACCATTAGAAGCTTAGAAGTTGCATGCCACGGGCCAACTTGGAAATCTAGGAGGGACCAACTTGGAGACCTTGGTTGATTGAATGGGATCTTCTGAGTTCTACTGTAATATCCATGTAGTCACTTGACCCTTGACCTTATAATTATTGCTTCGGAAAAAAATGACTTAAAAATTAAAAATATTTATTTTATGTTTTATTATAGTATATAAGAAATAGATGTAACATACGATTTGACCATTTGGATTGGTTGAGGAAATAATGGACAAAAAATAGCAAATATATTACTCCATTTTTTAACACCCAGTCAATGCAAAACATTTTTATTGCACTTCATCTCTATTTTCACTATGAAATTTGTACACAACATGACCTAGTACATAAATTTGAAGAGCGGTTTAGAGATGGAAGTTCAGTTTTAAATAAATCTTTTTAAAAATTTTGATACACAATATAAGCATTGTACACGGGGTCAAATTTAGCAAGGAAAGTAACGAAATTGAATTTCCACATCAAAGAGTGCTTGAAGTTTGTTAACCTTATACAACACGGCTCAAAAAGAATTTATCCCTTTCTCCTTAAACATTATAATCTTGCAATCCATGGAGTGCCATAATGTTTTTAATGCATTGCCATAATGGTCTACTACACTTTTGGATAGTTGATGCTAGACAAAAGATTCTATTTTCAATTTTGGTCAATGCACCAAAAAATGATATTTTTTCACTATTTCACTTGGAAAACACCCTTGGTCCTTTATGGATTAAATTTTTTTCAAACATTTAAAAAAATGAATTCTCTGCATCACTTGGCTTTTGAAAAATATTGTATGATTATCCGAGGGTGGTTAATGCCTCAGAATGAACAATTTAGTTAAAATTGTAGTCTGCTCTAAAAGCAATTGTGCTCTAAAAACGATCATGGCATAGAGGCGTAGTGTACATTTCAGGAGGTGGTTGACCAATGTTTTTCAACTTCAAAAATTCATAGATAATTCCATGAAAGTCCAAAAAATATGAAACGACTTGGGATAGATGATAATTCCATTTTTCTTCCTTTGAAAATTTACTCAGAATTGTTTCAAGGAGTTTAGCTTCCTCCAAAAGGCAATTAGCTCTTAAATGGTCGTTTTTTTGTTTTTTTGAACAAATGGCAGAACCATTGCATTAAAAAAAAACCAAATCAAAAGCAACCAAGCCGTGAGGTTGGACAATGAAGAGAACCAAGCAAAAACCAAAGAGACAAGAAGCTATTGAAATAAGCAAAGAGGAGGACCCTTCTTGCTCCAAACAATGTTAGAGCCATACCTATGTGCTCAAATGGCAAAAGGATGTAGCCTTGGGCCTAATGGCATTACCGTAGAGTTCTATTGTTGATTCTGGAACCTTATAGGGGATGCCTTCACAGAGATGGTGCAGCTCTCTATTAGCCAAGGTAGTCTACCAAGGGGCATGACCTCAGGGATTACAGCACTCATCTTCAAGACAAGGGACCGGGCCGACCTCTCTAATTGGCGCCCTGTCACTATGTTAATCGTTTAATATAAAATCGTTGTTAAATCACTCCAAATTCGTGTACAACAACTTCTTAAAGATGTTATTAGCCCGGAGCAATCAACATTCATTCCCTTTAGACATATTCTAGGAAACATCCTCCTACAATATGATATCATTGAGTGGGCCAAGGACTATGACCAAGACCTCATATTTCTAAAGCTAGACTTTACCAAGGCGTATGATGTTGTCTCTTGGGATTTCCTTCAAAGAGTTATGAATAAACTAGGAATTCCGGAGTCGTTTATTAGTTTAGTCTTTATGCTGCTTCAGGATGCCTCAGCCTCTGTCCTGTTGAATGGAAAAGCTACAAACCCCTTCCCCATCTAGAGAGGAGTGAGACAAGGTTGCCCTTTTGGCACCTTACCTCTCCCTACTCATAGGTGAAGCTCTCAACATAGAAGCATTCAAAGACCAACGCTTAGGAAAAATACATGGTATTCAAGTACCAGAGAGCAATCTACAATAATCAGTGTCCCAATACGCGGATGACACGGAAATGTCGATTATAGGCTATGAAGAAGATCTTCTTAATACTATTTTTCTACTTCAAAGATTTGGATTGGCCTCAGGATTGATTACAAACTGGACCAAAAGCATTGCATATTGGTTCTCCAAATTAACTACCAAGACTTGCTTGTATGGATGCCTTTCACCTTACTTAGGCCCTCTGGATCGTTATCAAAATTACTTGGAGCTCCTTTTGGCATCACTCTAGAAACTACCAACATCGATGGATTCCTCAAGGAGAAAATCACAAATAAATTGTCCTATTGGACCTCACAGCGCCTCTCCTTGGCAGGTCAGGTTGGCGTGGTGAATGTTGTTCTCCTTTCTACCCTCTATTATTTTATCGCCATTTGGAGTGGCTCCTTATAGGCCATTCGACCAATTCGAGGGAGCCTCATGAATTTTCTTTGGAGTGGGTCGGAACATATGACTTGTACTAGAGTGGCTTGGAACGATTGTTGTCTTTCCAAAAAGCTTGGCAGCTTGAAGTTGCTTGACCCGGAGGTATCTTTGACGACTTTACTGGCCAAATGGATCCTTTATGTGATAGAACTAGGTATATCTAACCTAAAGATCTTACTTAGATACATAATTCATAGGATAAATGGTCACTTTAAGAGCAAACTACCATATGGTTTGATAAAGTATGGTTTGTAAATGATTTTATGGGCCTCTGCAAATTGATGCAAGTAACTTAGAGTGGCCACATTTGGAGGGTCAATGGCCACATTTTGCATTGGTAATCGAGATATGCCAAGACCTCTATAATTTCAAACTTTTACCTTGCTTTTGAAGTGGTGTCCAATGTCTAAGTTTGAATTTTTTTTTGTACCCACTCGAAGTGCTTTTGGATGCGCTTCCAATTATATAAATTTCAAGTTCTAATTACATACCGTTCAAAAGTTAGAAATCATTTAGAGGGATTAATTTACCGGTCCCACTACGGATGCTCTTAGAATATCAGTTTTTTTTTTTCCATTTCTCCACACTTTGACCAATTAGTGCATTTGCAGTGTAGACTAAGTAAGGAATCCCTGTCAGCTTAGATCACCGCACCAAGAGATCTAGAATCTGATTGGATTGAAATGTGTTGGTAGTGCTGCAGAATCCAAAACAAAAGAGCAGTGGAGCACAAAATCAACACCGCTTTAGGCGCTTACTGAGAAGAAACGAACTGAAGAGTTGACAAGGAATAGTGGTTCTTCAAAACAGACTGACTGGTATGGTGGACTCTAGTGGTCAGTAGGTGGGAGCCTTGAACTCTGACAGGGCATTTTGAACCGAACAGGACACAGAGGTACATTTTTGCTTTTTTCAATTTACCAAAATGTACAAATGATGAACATTCTAGGAGGTGGTCGCTTTCACAGCCCTATGGTTTTTCAACTTCGAATTTTCATAACTAATTCCAAAAAGCTCCAAAAAATATGAAACAACTTGGGCCACATGCCATTTCTTCTTGTCTTTCAAGAAAAATTTACTGAAAAATATTTCAAGATGTTTTACCTCCCCCAAATTCAGGTTCAGCGCTTAGATGGTCGCTTTATGGACCTCCTACCTTAGGAGTGCCCTTGGTGACCAAATGGCTGGCCTTTTCTTCATAATAATTTAAAATAACTTTGGATAGATATTTTCTGAAATTTAGTAACTCCTGGAGCATACGTTCAATAATACATTGTATTTCAATAAAATTGAAGTTATTACACACCTTTTCATTGAGGAATTTTTGATAATAGAGTTAATTGTAAAGTTGTCCTGTGTTTGTAAACCTGTGTCAGAGGAAGGTTTAACTAAGAATAGAACAAAACAAACACTGCACCAAACTCAATTAGACCTGAGTTTGGGTGCTCCAGGGAGTTTGGTTCTGTGTTCCTCCCAAACTCCGGCTTCTGGTCCCACCTTGCAAACACTTTACGATTAACTCTAATATTCTATCTTCCTTCACAAGGTTAACGATTGAAACATTTCAATGCAATAAACAAACCTTTCAACTTTCCTCATCTATGTGGCCTTGCAAAATACATGCACAAGTATGTCTACAATGGTCAATAATGTGTCAATAATGTGGAAGTACCTAGAGATTGTTAGTTATACTCATGCGTATTCAAGTGCAAATATGAGTTTTAATTGGGGAGTGCTAGCATGTGAGCACAAAATCTATGAGCCCATGAGCCTAGGATTCTATATTATAGACACCTTCTATGGTTATAGGTGTCTATATTATAGGTACTTATGTTACAAACTTTTCCATGTTATAGTATTATCTATGTTATAGATACATACTCCTTGTGTCTTACAAGAAACCTCTAAAATATTTCCAAAAAGGGATTAACTGTATTTTTAGTCTTTGTGCCAGTGATACATGCATTCAAAAACTAGTAATCCATCACTCAAATCCATACAAAATGTCTAGCTTAGGCATTATTGTTTAGGCACCCAAAATCCATGCAAAAAGTATCATATTTGAGCATAGTTCGTGAATGCTGTCGACTTGTCATTCTTGATGATTTAAAGGTTGGTGGCAACAATGGGATTTTAGAAATATCTACTCCAACCTAAATACCCAAAGAAACTTGACCCACTTAATGAATAAGTCTTCATAGTGCTGAAGTGGTCACCAAATCCATCATCAACACTATTGTCTTGAAGAAGCAACAAGTATTAGATGCTTCATATGGACAAGTCCAAGCTTGATAAGAAAGGAATGTTCCTTAATCCCTGAAGGACCATTGTCCCTTTGGGGGACAAATGGGATTTTGGGCAAGTACCTACATGTTGAATTTTTGTCTTGATTTTTTGGAAACTTTTTTTGAAGATGAAAAAATTGATGAGCTTCATGGGAATATAATTTTTTTAAATCAGTGCCCGAGAACAAAAATTATGTTGAAATAAGCTCAAAATAGGGGAGAAGGGGCAACAAAAAAAATAAAATTGAAAATTTGAATTTTTTTTTATCGTAGATTATATTTTTGTCTACATAGAAAGCTTTTATTCACTCCATTTGGATTTGTTATGAGAAAGTTATGGGCAATCTTGTTTTTCAGGCAATTAGAACATCTTTTTGAAAAAATAACTTGTAGGATTCATTTCTGAATGCAATTTTTACAATTTTTCAAAAAAAGAAGTTCCACATGGTTTAGTTTGCTTTCTAGAACATTCTCACCATTGGGAATAAAGCATTCTAATTCCATCTAAAAGATATTAATATTTTAGAATTTCCTTTTATCTCGTAGTAACATCAAATGTAACAAAAAAAACAAGTGGAAGTCACAAAAAATGCGTCAAAAAACACACGGGTTCCTTATAGTGATGTACATACCTACAATTTGGTTTAAGGCTCCTAAGCTTCTGACTCTATTCTCACATGCTAGCATCGTTGGTTTTAATCTCTCGTTTAATCTTCCAATCATGATAGTATTTGCTTCTCACCTTTTCTTTAAAGGCAAACAATTATGTTTTTAATTCGTTAGCGAAGTCGTAATACCAAATACAACTCTACTACACTCTCTACAAACCGGTAATTTTTGTAGCCCCAATTTTTTTCAAGTTTTATAAAAATGCTAAGTTTTTTTCAAGGCCTAAATTTGAATTTTTTTTCTACAAAATATTAAATTAATTAAGTGATTTTTGTCTTTTAGACTTTAAATTATTGCTTTATCTTCACTTCCATCAACCTAATGGTAAAATTGAATAAGATCCCAATTTTTTTAGAGATCTATCAATAAATTAAATTGTAATTCTTAGAAGGCAGAATAAAACAATGCGATGGTTGATTCCTACCTCCCACCTCAAACAATACCAAAATAGCTATATAAAATGTTGCTTTAACAATAAAATTGCAAGATATCTATTATTGTCTTTGTTGTATATCATTTAGGCTATTAATAGCCATACAATGACATCAAGTGGAAGAAGTACAACCAATTACATGTCACATTTGAAAGATTATTCTATGTAAAGCGAGTTAGAAGTCACTAGTAAAATACACACTATAGTTTAATCCTTGGAAGTTCTTTTGCTATTTCAAGTCAAAAAAGTTGTCTCAAGACATTGTACTCTAAAACAATGCTAATTTTTGTATCTTTTTTTATTTGGGGTAGATCCAACGATAGGATCTCTAAATAATTTGATGATGTTTATCTTCTAAAACTTTCACACTAAAAAACTCCTCAATTGCAAGATCATGAAGTTTGAGTTTTAGAAACAAGACTCTTTCTACCCATCATAGAAGTGAAATATCATCTTTCAAGCTTTCTTATAGAAACGCTAGAGGGAAAATCTTGTATTGAGGATATACGTTGAGATTTCATGAAAAAAAGAAGGAAAAGAAATGCTTCACGATCATTCTTGACTCATTTTTTAAATGGATGGATGTAAAAATTAACAAGATCTTTTTGCATTGCTAATAATACAATGAATAATTTATAAAAGCCAATCCCAACAATGAGAATGTTCTAATATGTAATCTACACTCTATTTTTTGGTTTACAAAATATAAAAAATACAAAAAATTTAGTCTTAATTGATCATTAAATGATCATAATATTATGACTTTTAAGTTTCAATGGTCATATATATATACACACACAAAATCAATCTCTACCTATTTTTATAAAAGAGGTAGATCTTTTTGCTACCTAAACTGCCTACATTTGCTCACAAAATAAAACAAAACAAAAACTTATAACTTTTGCAATAATTATAAAAATGATACTCCCTCCATTCCAAAATAAATCCAGGGTTTCTAAATGTACTTGTCCCAAATTAAATTTGACATTTGCTCTCTACAACTTGATGGACAACAATTGAAGCTAGTTTGAACACCCTAAAGTAAAAGAATCCATAGACATCATGCTCCAAAGACTATGTAGCAATTCAATCCCTCTAAAGGGAATCGAAACACAACTTCTAACTAACCAAAGGTGAAGAATTCGTCCCAAAACTATATAGATACTGCTACTAACAAATCTCTTGTTGAGAATTTCCTTGAGTTGAATCACAAGACATTGTCAAAATTGAATACAGAGGACATCAATGGACGTCATTGTATAGTAGTTGCTCGGAGAATGATCAAACTTAATACCACTGGAGCAATTCCCAAAAGGGCAAAAATTTGTCACTTTTGCCACCTGTTTCCAACATGCGCCGCTTCATTGTTGACTTCCATTCTTTTACACGTAGTGGGCTTTAGTAGAAGCTACATTAACTATACAATCCCTTAAAAATAGGAGCAATTCACGCGTTAATCTAGCCATTTCTAGGATACCCTGGATTTATTTCGGGACGAAGGGAGTACAAAACAAAACTTGACATGAAGTAGATGATGATTAAGAACTACAATAATAATATCAAAAATTTGAAAACTCTAAAGCATCTAGAATCTGCCCCAAATTGATAGAATGCTAATTTGGTCAATGGAAGTCTTTCAAGGTTTAGGAATAAATATATTTGTTCCCCCATACTAAATCATGAAAACTGTGAAAAATAGCACATGTTCATAATTTATCATTATATTATGATAACAATTGTGATATTGTGTAGGCTTATGCTACTATAATAAGTATGTAGTGTCAATGTTACTCACCTTCATCTTAGGAACATAGCATGGAATCCTAGATGAATAAACTCTTTATTCATGTCAATCTTTAAAAATTGACATTTTTTTTCCTTACCATAATAACACTAACTTGCAAATTAGTAGTGTGTTGCCATTTTTGCACTCTT
Source organism: Pseudisothecium myosuroides (assembly GCA_951799445.1). NCBI lineage: Eukaryota > Viridiplantae > Streptophyta > Bryopsida > Hypnales > Lembophyllaceae > Pseudisothecium > Pseudisothecium myosuroides. Next base: position 16,737,165 of record OX637287.1, on the reverse strand, counting down.
AGCACAAACTTTGATATCGTAAACACGGAGGGGGTGGAGAAAACAACCTTAACAATTAGGTTGCCTTCACTGAGAAAAGTTAGCTCATGGCTCATTGCTTGTCCACATGGAGGCGCATGTAATTCTCTATTCCCGAGCCATGAGTAGTGCACCAACCCATATAGTACACATGGTTCTTTCATGATCGTATCCTTCTACAATGATTGTAAATATTTATATAGTGTCAAATGTCAAAAAATTAGTATGGGGCTACCTAATTTCACTATTTTGTGTAGTTGACAAGCACCAATTGAACTTTTATAAAAGAAAACTCTAAAGTAGCTACACCTCATTTTGACCGCATCCTAAAACCGACCACTGCAGATTCTTGCCCAAAATGTACTTCCACTATTTGTGAGAGTTTGTGGTTGATTTTAGAAACACCTATTTTCAACACTTTGAAAATTCATAGTTTATGCATAGGGTGTCCAAAGAATGCATTTGAAAAGAATGCAAAATCTCCTTTTGACTACGAGCAAGACCCCACCAAAAAAATTGAATATAATAATGGGAACCATGTTGAATTGCTTATTTGTGTGATTTTAGGTGTAGTTACCTCAAAGGCATCATAATCAGCACAAAATAACATTATTCCCAATAGTTAAGTTATTAGGTAGTTGTTGTTAAAGAGAGAGCTAGCTAGTGAGGAATGAATACAAGCCCTTTGATATGAAATAAGGTAGGAGACTCTAAAAGCAACCTGGCTCTAAAAGTGACCTCTAACACAGAGGTACATTTTACTTTCTTCAAAAAAATATGAGGTTAAAGGTCCTAACAATTTTTAACCCCAATCAATTTACGGCTTCTCAAAATCTACTCTACAATTTTTTTAAATGAATTTCTAATGTGATTTTTCCTCCAAGATCTAGTGTATTTGAGGCGCATTTCCAAGAGCCCTCAACACTACGGAAAGTCAAGATTGCAATGGGTACCCTTGCACAAAATCTTGAATAAAAAAATCATAATCAATCATTTTGAAAATCGGATTTTTGACACTAAAAGTAGACTTCAAATAGAATTTTACAAAAATATAAATTACTAAAAATAGCAACTTGGTTAGGTTTTATTTAACTTCAAAGTTTTGTCAACACCAAAATTTGGTGCCTCGGGCATTTAGGGGTTAAAGTGTCGCTTTTAGAGCCACCTACCTTATTGCAATTGCAATTCTGAAATGAAGAATATTAACTACTACAGCATATGAAAAAAGACTAACCAAAAAGTCAACTTAGATCATAGATATACTAATATTTAAATAGTGTACTGAAATGCATTTAAGCAGGTTTCCCACATTATGAAGAGAGACCATGTGTGCATTGTTCAAGGTGCAATGGATGTCCCTTTTGAGGGGATAAGTGAATGAATTAATAATACTTTTTCATTATCTCATATCTATATATTTTTTGAACATGCTACATTAATAACCATATCCCATAACGTACTTGTACCCATATGTAGTACCATATCAAAATTTTCTGTTTTTTGTTTTGATTTTAGGGGGTTGGGTGGGTGAATCAGGTGTTTTGTTTATTTATTTATGATTTTGCAGGATGATTAATTAATTGATAGAATCTATGTATGTCCAGCCTTTTCAGGGAATAGGGCCACAATTTCTTCTTCATGGTGCATGGATGTCATTTGAAAACTGATCCGTCTTAATACAATGGTTTCCATTTGTTATAAATTAAAAAAAAACAAAAAACAATCCGTCCAATAAGATGGATGCATTGATATTCTTGTCTGACAAGAAATTTATGCAACCTGGAATGGTTTTCAAATTTCCATTCGAGGACAACTTTGGCTGCCGCAGAAGGGGGCCTCATTGTACAATTTTCTCCTGATTTCCGCACATCAGAGTTACAGTCAATTAACTTTTTCCTATCCATAACCCCTAAAGGTCTAAGGTCTAGGTATGAAAAAAATGAATGCATCTTGGTTAACTTTTTTTTGCAACATTCAAAATAACCATTTTTGGTATTTGATTTAAACTAAAAAATAAAATTGACAAAGTTTTGTTCTCACTTCATTTAAAGATTTAGACAAAAAATTGAAAATTGAAAAGAATTATTGCATTTGCAATTTCGATGTGCTAGAATCCAAATTACACAATGTTGCGTGTATGTGAACTTTCTTCTTTTTAAATGGGTTTTTAATTTTAATTATAAAATTATCCTTCTCATTCTAACCTTCATTTACAATAAAAATTTCCAATTATTTATATATATATATATATATATATATATATAAAATAATTGATAAGGAATATTATATTATTTTAAAATTTTACCTTTAAAAATTACAAAAATTTGATTGCAAGGCATTAAACTTGTCTCACAAAGTGAAACAAACAAGGTGGATTTACCCCAGGAAAATGTAGGAACTTTTTATTTGCCATATATGAATTTTTTTGCAAATTTTGAATTCATACAAACAATCAAAGACCCCAAATTAGTTGGGAGGAATCTACAATATATCCTAGATACGGGACAAAATATGTTTTTTTTTTTACTTTTATCTTGGAGAACACAAAATTTACCCTGCTTGTCTCACTTTGTGGGACGGATTTAATGTCTTGCAATTTGATTTTTCATCAAAAATTCTGAAAAAGTCAACATCAATAGCAAATACATTCTTAAGAATATCAAAATTTTATATATCAATTATATAAAAAGATAAATCTAGCTTTGTAGTAGCATTTGACGTGTAGGTCATTGGCAAAGGAGTTTGGAATGTAAAATATTAAATAATTAACTAATAAATCTTCACACCAATCTCTATTGATACCTGTACATCTTGAAAAAAATCAAATTAATTGGATTATTTTTCTATATTTAGTGATTTATTATTATTTTTTGCTATAAAATTATAACAATGATAATTTTTTACAAAATCATTTTTTTTACCATAACATTAACTCTATAATATCATGTACAAAAACATAAGATTGATTTTTGAACACAATTTAAGAGTTTAAACATGACATTAGAAGAGATTTGAGGCCTCCGGAGGGTCGTTTCAAGGTTGTTCCCCTTCCCTGTTCCGCTATTCTAAACCAACAGTAATGTTGTCAGAATTATTTTTAAAAACACAAAACAATAACCACCACCACCACCACCACCCAAAAGTGAATATATATATATATATATATATATAAATTTATTTTTTCAAAAATTTGACGTGGCATTCTCTTGACTACATTAGACTACGCATGTAGCAGAGTTCCCAAGCTAGGAACACCCTTAGGAACTCGCAGTCTTTTAATGGCTTCAAATCTCTTCTAATGTGTTTGACTATTTTGCAGTGGATCACATCAAGCTCCAAGGACTAACCCTCTAAGGACATTGTCCAAAAAGTCGACAAATGAATCACTTTAGAAATGAAGAATGCACCTAATGGTCCAAAAATTAGGTAATTTTTAGCAAAATTGCTTGGTGATAGGCCTCGTCTTTTTAGGATTAAAATGACCACCATGTAAAGTGTTGGAGGTAGAACTTCTTAGTCAATATTATGGACAATGATTTTGAAATATCTTGTGCAAGTTTTGCTTTGCTACAAAATACCTCTTGCATAAATTCATGATTTCATCAAAGTTAATATCACAATTTTAGACAATCAAGGCATGAATAAAAAATAAAGAAGAAATTCCAATCTATTTCTAAAGTTGACCTAAATTAACCCCTAAAGTTCTAGTACACTCTAAAACTGCCATTTCTAATACAAGTATCAAATTTTTGAAAAGAAACTTTTTTTCACATATAATTGTAGGATCTTGTAGTATGCTGACTTGTAAACATGTGGTAAAAATTTCTGAAATTTTCATTGCGTGGATTGGAAGATATAAGCATTCAAGTTCATTTTTTTGGCCTTGCAAAAAACAGGGCAGTTGCACTTCACAAGGTCACTTTTCTATGAAAAAATGTCCAAAATGGTGGTGCTTCTTTGGACTCATTTTTCTAAACAAGTTGGATACATGCTTGAAAATTTTCACATTGTTTGGAATTGTACAACATAGAGGAAAAAAATAGTAAGTAGAAAGAAGTAGAGAATGATTCAAAATACTAAATTGTTAAGGATTTAGTTATGGAATTGAAAAATGCCAATTCCAATGGTTGTAATGTTGTAATAAACAATCTACATCCTATGATTTTATTTTTTCAAAAAATACTAAAAATCAAGTAAAATAATAAACTTCAAAGTTTAGTTTAGAGTAGAGAATCCATAACCGCTCGCAAACTAAAATTCCTTGTAACATTCATTTCATTAATCAAAATGGAATGATTCAAAACTTTCCACGTATAAATAAATCTAGAAAATCAATTTCATTTTTTTATTTTAAAAGTGACTTTTTAATATCTGCCCGGATTGCCTGAGTTGAGAAACAAACAACGTATTATGCAATAACTTTTTGATTATTTAGTCAAAAGTTATAAAAAAATTTGGGCCTTAAAGATACTCTTTGTCTCCATGTTGTGTAAATATTTTGAAGAAAAAAAATAAGATTTCGATTTGTAGTGAGCTGCCGTAAAAATTTATGTTGCCAAAAAACGCAGCTTGGTCCTTTAGGGGTTAAAAGGCAATTCACCTTGGATCCCATGTTGAGGTTTGAAAACCAAGTTCAAGAGACAATGAGGCTATATACCACGGCATAGACAAATTTGAGTAGCAATTAAAATTTGATATCCAACTCCATTCACAATCAAACTTTATAAAACAAATAGCCAACTTGTAAATTTGGATAAAAATTGAACGTTTGAAATTTAATAGATTATATTTTGTCAGCAACTAGGAATTGCTGCTTTCTATGAATGAAAATGACCTAATATAGATAATTTGGTTTTGAAGGTTAGATTTTGATTTAATCTTTGGACTGGTGTGCTCCTATGTTCTAATGATGTCAATTTTTGTAGTTTTTTTTTTAAATTTCTTAAAGTTTAATAAATTTACAGAGGTAGTTTTGAGTGATATGACTTTTTTTTTATGCATCTTAGAAAAGAGGTGATGCTTCTTTATACACCAAATAGTAGACTCTTGAGCAAATTATAAAAGATAAAAACATTGATTATAAGAAGATTGTTTTTGAATCTTGTCCGATAGATTAATATCTACAAAGAGTGCTTTGATTCCTTCAATGTTGATTAATAAGGTAAAAAATATGAAGACTTTTTTTTCTTTTGGGGGGGGGGATTATGGATCTCCATAGAAAATATAATATACTAAATTTTTTATTTAACTCAAATTTTACAATCTTCAAAAACAAACGGGTGACTTACTTTAGATTACTTGCAACAACATTTTCACCATTGGAATTGTCATTTTTCTATTACGTATTTAGGTTGTTAGCAATTTCTTTTTTCATTTTATATCTATTCATATTAAATGATTTTTTAAAGAATTATAATAGTTTCTATATATTTTTTAATTAATTTTTGGAAAAGGAAGGGGGTGCTATGGACTCAATTTTACAACATAAATAAAAACTTCAAGCCTCTATAGTGCAAAAAATTTAAGTGAAGAAAATTCAAAGTTTGATGTTTCCATTTGACAATTTGCAAAAATGTACATTTTTCACTTCAAATCCTATAGGTTTGTAATCTATTGAACATTTTATTACACATTCTCCTAAAGTTGTACGTCAAGATCTTGCAGTTGCATCCTATAATTAAATCTTTTTTTCCTCACATTTCTCTTTGTATTAGAAACAATGGTGATTTTTGAATTTTTTTTGTGAAATATAGTCATGGAAATTTAGGAGCTAGATTACAATTTAAAAACAAATTTTCTATTTTTTAATTTTTGTAGATCTAAAGTTTACAAATTAAGAATCATAGATACAACCTTCTTGAAGTCTTTTTCATAACATTTAGACTACTTCCATTTAACCTAAAATGCATCTCGTATTAGCTCTCCCTTATTATTTAATTTTCATATTTTATATTCCAAATTTAATAGCATCATCTCTGTAGATTGCAACTATATGAAAGTATAGCCTATGTTGGTGTTACAACTACTACAATAAAATCAATATGAAGTAACATTTAATTCTCTTTCTTGTATTTTTATTACAAATTTTGTAAAACCAAAGATATGACCTCTTCGTCCCATAATTCTTATGTGATGCAAATATTAAGGATTTGATTTTAATAATTAATGCTTGTAACATATTGCTTCACTCTATAATAAATGTGCAATGTGTCCTTAAAAATTGCAAAAAAAATTTTTACTCCCATCAATAGAAATTTAAGGAAGATGAGGTGCATCTAACTTAGAGCATCGCCACCGTACACTCGCCAAGTGGATTAACTTGCTGAATTGGTGCATCAGGCTAATTTTTTTTCCCCATCGCAAGCACACGGACTCATTCAAAATGCCCGGCCGCTTCAAGTTTTGAAGTAGGGACGGGCAAATGGGGAGTCCCCGACAAGGCTCGCTATGGGGTTTGACTTATTTTTTATCTTGACTTCGAGGTACCGACCCCCCCAGCTGGCACTCAAATGTGATTAAAAGAATTTAACTACTATAAAATTCCTTTCATTTGTATGAAAATCAGAAGGATGAAAATATTTTCAATTACAAGAATGATTCTTTTACTTGTGTTATTCAAAATTGAATTGAAAGTATTTTCATCTTTTGCTGGGTTTCAAGTGAGAAGAGTAGATCATTATATACACATGGGGTGGTAGGAGGTAGAACAAACAATGTGGGATAAGTAAATTAGTTGGAGTAGGAACTCAACCACTTATAGTTTATTCAAATGTAGGAATTGTGTTAAAAGTAGAATTTCAAACCTAATTTAGGTATAGTACAAGAATTTTTTTTTAAAAACTTTTAACTAAAAAAAGTTGGTAAATCAATCTAACTTTCATCTCCAAAAATTCGTTTAAGATTTCAAGCCTCTGATCAAAAGTTATGGACAAATTTTAGAGTTCTCAATTTACCAACTTTTCTTAGTTCAAAGTTTTTTGGAAAAAGTTATTCTACTATGCTTAGATTAGATCTAAAATTCTACCTTTAACACAATTCTTACTTTTGAATAAACTAGGAGTCATTCAGCTCCTACTCCAATTCTAATTTACTTATCCCACATTGTTTGTTCTACTTTCTACCACCCCATGTGTATACTGTATAGTGAGCTTCACTTCTACCTCAAAAACTCTAAATTAAGATGGGAGTACTTTGGAAGCAATAAAAGGTTCTTCTTAAAGCACTCAAAATTGAATCTTTTGAAGTTTAATTTCAAAACCAAGAAGCTCTTCTTAATGCGTGCATATCCTATTTGACGCCCCTGCTTGGTGCGTCAGTCCTGGGGCAGAGGGGGAGCGGTGAAGCCCCATTCTTCAAACCCACTCACCAAAGCCGCACTTGGCGCTCCTCCCTGGCAACTCGGTGGTGGCGATGCTCTCATAGACTGTGTTTAAGAAGTTCAATTTTTTTCAGAATAAGTTCATTTCATAATTAGAAACAATCAAGTATAGGTGATCTACAAGAAGATTTCATTATTTAGAAAAAAATTTATAACACAAAATCTGCAATGAATATGGATCATGGACAAAGATAACTCAAATTGTTGTAAAAATTTCAATATTTAATTAAAAGTCAAGAACATGGATAAAAAATAACAATTTTTGTACTTCATTTTAGTAGCTAAAATTAGAAATCAAACCTAAATTATGACTTGAAGTACTTTACTAAAAATAATAATCAAGGATATTGAAAAATCCAAAAGGTACTAGAATTATAGGACAAAAGAAACATGTCATTTTTTCTTTGAAAGCTTTTAATATTTTCAAAAATAGTCCCATCCACTTCGTAGTTTGATTGCAATTATTCCTTTTTCTATCTAGTTTTCTAGTTTTCTAATTTTAAGCAACAAAATTTATTTGAAATTCATTATTTTTTGCTTCACAAATTGGAATGGTGTGAAATTTGCTTTGCAAACACCTCTTCATATTATATCATGTACAAACCCCATTGCCGCAACAATCATACAGGTACAAAGTACCACCACAAAGCAAGCAAAACAAAACACCAAAAGAATATATTACTATGGTTTGTGTTTGTTACTATAATTGTAATAATTTTTTTGTGTATAATGCCTTCAAAATTTTTACCTTTGTTTTATTCTGTTGGTATTGGATCCATAGAATGACAACAACAAAATTAATAGATTTGGAATTGGATTGAAAGTTTTAAAAAATTCTTTATATTTAATTTTTGTAATTTTTATAATATTCAAGACCTATTTGAAATTTATTTTATATCTTGAAATGAACCAAAATCTAGCAAGATATATCCCATTTAAGGAAAAAAATCAATTTTAAATTCGTATTTTTTATTCAATTATAATTTTTTTAAGAGTATAAAATATATATTTATATTTACAATAAACTAAAAATTCTTTATTAATTTAATTATCTATGTAATTGATAAAAATTTCCAATGTAATTAAATACAAGATAATTATAGTTTTGGTTTAAATTTAGTATCGACTACAATATTTATAGGAGACTTTAAATAATAATATAAATATTAAAGTCACAATAATTTTGAGTTTTTTAGAAGAATATCCCTTAATGATGTTTTAAGTTTTGTAAGTGCAAATTCAATGAAAGATTGAATGAAGACTACATTTTTACAACTGTTTCAATTTTTTAAAGGACACTACTTGCTAGAATTTGTTATTAGGCATTGACCTATGTAGAATTTTAGACTTTTTACTTGCTCCTCATACATACATCAATGATTTATGATGGACTCATTTTAAAACATGAGATCATTAGTGGTCTTGTTAATAGAAATAGGCTCAAATATATGCATAAGAACACTTCCACTACAAATAAACCCCTCACTAAATTTGAACAGAGCGTGTATGCCATAAACCTTTATCCCATTTGTTTGGTACACTCAAAATGAAGGCCAGAGTATAGTAGAGTTGCCTTTCCTCCCCACCACTTCCATTTGTTATTTTGTTACTTGATGTTTGACTAAAAGTATAAAAGATTCATATGGTGATGTATTGCATGGATAATTTAAACCTTTTCCTTGTTTGCTTCTAAAATAATTTCAGCGGTGTCCTTTTACTATATCTTTTTATTTTTGGAACAATTAGTCAAACTCTACCTTCTTCATCTTTAGTCTGGGTCAATTCTTCAAATTGGCTCGTGCTTTCTTGCGTGGAGTTGTTGTCATGTTCTCTATAGTTTAAGACTTAGTGGTCTTTCTTTTTATCCTCTAGAAAATTAAACCCATCAATTGAAACTATCTTGAGACCCATCCTACTCAAGAGGTGAGGCCATGCGCACTTCTTACACACTTATTGTCATTTATGTGGTGACCTTTCATTTAAAGACCACGCCCCTCTTGATTTGTTTACTAACTAATACTTATTAAGATGAGGAGATCACTACGGGTCATGACTTCAAATATATTATTAAAAATTAAATGGAAATTTGAAAATGAATATTTGATGACTTTTGAGATACTCTAGTATAATAGAAATAAAATTTAGGATTTATAAAATTATACATGTAATTAACTCTTAGCACTCCGTCCAAACAAAAAAAGCACACATTTATTTTGATATTTTAAATTTTAAAATGCATCAATAGAAAGAAAAAACTTTCTTTCCATGGTTGAATAGTAAAACATTTTTTATGCTTTAACAGAATATATAATATGTTTTCAAAGTTTCTATACCATTAACTAATAGTTATATATATATATATCCTCAATTATAGTGATAAAAATATTAAAGATTTGACTTTTAAAATTAATGCTTGTAACATGTCACTTAATTCAATAGTAAATGTGCAATGCATCTTTCAAATTGCCAAAAAAATTGATGTTTCTATTAATAAAAATTTAAAAAAGATGAAGTGCATCTAACTTATAGAGTGTACTTAAGAAGTCCAAATTTTTCAAAATAGGTTCATCCCATAATTAAAAATAGTCAAGGATAGCTGACATAAAAGAAAATTTCATTATTTAGAAATTTGATTTTTAAAAACATAAAAAATTGCAATGAATATGGATTGTGGACCTAAGAAAATTCAATTTTTTGTAAAAACTTCAATATTTAATTTAAGAAAAATCTTGAACACTAAAAAAAATAAAAATTTGTGCTTCATTTTGGTGACTAAAATTAGAAACCAATATATCAAACCTAAAACAAGATTTGAAGTAATTAACAAAAATGACAAGTAATTAGGGATAAATGAACAACCCAAAAGGTAGTAGAATTATATGATAGAGGAAACATATCATTTCTTTCTTTGAAAGCTTTTAATATTTTCAAAAACAATCCCATCCATTTTGTAGTTTGATTGCAATTATCCTTCTTTCTATCTATTTTTCTAATTTTCTAATTTTATGGGAAATTTTTTTCTTGAAATTCACTATTTTTTGCTTCACAAATTGGAATGGTGTGAAACTTGTTTTGCAAACACCTTTTTGCATGGTATCATGTACGAAACCCATTGCCACGACAATCATAGAGGTCAAGAGGTACAACATGCTACCACAAAACAAGAAAAACAAAACTAAAGAGTAGAGTTAATTGTAACAATTTTTTTTCTTCTATACAATGCCCTCAAAACTTTGCTTTTGTTTTATTCTTTGGATATTGGATCCATAGAACAACAACAAAATCAATAGCTTTGGAATAGGATTGAAAGTTTCTAAAAATTCTTCATTGCTTATTTTTCTAATATTCAGGAATTATTTGAAATTCATTTTATATCTTGAAATGAACCAAAATCTAGCAAGATATATCTTTTTCAAGATGAAAACCAATATTAAATCTATACTTTTTAATCAATTGTAATTTTTTTATAAAGTATAAAATTTAAATATGTATTTATAATAAACTAGACATCTTTTATTGGTTTAATTACCTACTTTAGTTGATAAAATTTTACAATATAATTAAAAATAAGGGGATTATAGTTTTGGTTTAAATTTAGTATTGACTACAAAAGTCATAGGAGACTTCTAAAAAAATACTGTAAATAATGAAGTTACAATAATTTGAAGAAAAATGATAATAATAATAATAATTTAAACAAAATTCCTTAATAAAGTTTTAATTTTATGAGTGCAAATTCAATGAAAGATTGCATTTTCTCAATTCTTACTATTTTTTTAAAGCACACTACCTGCTAGAATTTGTTATTAGGCATTGACCTATGTAGAATTTTATACTTTTTACTTGCTCTTCATACATACATCAATGATTTATAATAGACTCATTTTAAAACATGAAATCATCAATTTTCTTGCAATATCAATGGAAATAGGCTCAAATGTATGCATAAGAGCATTTCCACTACAAATAAAACCCCCACTAAATTTGAACAAAGTCTATACGCCATGAAATCTTTATCTCATTTGTTTGGTACACTGAAAATGAAGCCAGAGTATGGTGGAGTTGCCTTTCCTCGCCACCACCTCCATTTGTTATTTTGTTACTTGATGTGTATAAAAGATTCAAGTGGTGATGTGTTGCATGGATAATTTAAACCTTTTCCTTGTTTGCTTCTAAGATAATTTCAACGGTGTCTTTTCACTACGTCTTTTTCATCTTTAGATTTACTTAAATTCTACCTTTTTCATCTTTAGTCTGGGTCAATTCTTCAAATTGGCCTGTGCTTTCTTGCGTGGAGTTGTTGTCATATTCTCTATAGTTTAAGACTTAGTGGCCTTTTTTTTTATCCCCTAGAAAATCGGGTCCATCAATTGAAACTACCTTGAGACCCATCTTACCTTAATAAGTGAGGCTATGCACTTTTTATACACTTATTGTCATTTATGTGGTGACCTTACATTTAAACAAGACCACACCACTTCTTGATGTTTTCACTAACTAAAGCTTATTATCATGAGGAGATTACTACAAGTCATGACTTCAAACATATTATTAAAAATTAAGTGAAAATTTGAAGACAAAATACTTGATGATTGTTGAGATACTAGGGTATGATTGAAAGATAGTTTAAGATTTATAAAACTTTCTTTCCATGCTTGAATAGTAAAAATATGTTTTCAAAGTTGCTATACCAGTAACTACTATATTAGTTACATTGTACTTGAAAATTAATTCTAGCAAAAAAGTGCCCCCAAAGAGTATCCAATTCCAAATTTGAAAAATCCATGTCACCCTCCACCAATTCCAAGCTGCCACTTGGCACTCTATGCACCCAATGGCTTCATTTTTGCCAAATATGGAATGAATATTCTCCAATTTCTCAGAATAGGTACATCCTATAATTGAAAACAATTAAGGATAGGTGATTTACAAGTAAATTTCATTATTTAGATTTTCTTAAAACAAAAAATCTGCAATGAATATGGATTATGGATTAAGAAAACTCAAATTTTTCTACAAATTTCAACATTTAAGTAAAAAATCTAGAACATGGATAAAAAATAACAATTTTGAATTTATTTTATTTTAATAGCTAAAATTAAAAATTAGAAACATCAAACCTAATATAAGGCTTGAAGTACTTTACTAAAAGAAAAAACAATTACGGATAATGAACAATCCAAAAGGTATTAGAATTATAGGACAAAAGAAACATATTATTTCTTTCTTTGAAAGCTTTTAATATTTAAAAAAAAGTCCCATCCACTTTGTATTTTGATTGCAATTGTCCCTCTTTCTATCTATTTTTCTAATTTTCTAATTTTAAGGGATTTGTTTTGTTTTGGAAATTAATTATTTTTTGCTTCACAAATTGTAATGGTGTGAAACTTCCTTTGCAAACACCTCATCATATGGTATTATATACAACGCGCATTGCTACAACAATTATAGAGGTACAAAGTGCCACCACAAAAAAAGCAAAACAAAACACCAAAAGAATAGAATAGTACAGTTTGTGTTTGTTACTACAATTGTAACAACTTTTTTTTGTGTATAATGCCTTCAAAATTTTACCATTGTTTTATTCTTTTGGTATTGAATTTATAGGACAACAACAATAAAATCAGTAGCTTTGGAATAGATTGAAAGTTTTAAGAAATTCTTTATTTTAAATTATATATATATATATTCAAGAATTATTTGAAATTAATTTTCTATTATGAAATGAACAAAAATCAAGCAAGATATATCCCTTTTTGGGAAGTAAGTAAGTTTTAAATACATGTTTTTGATTCGATTATAATTTTTTTAAGAGTATAATTTTTATTTATTTATTTATAATAAACTAGAAATATTTTATTGGTTTAATTATCTATTTTAATAGATAAAACTTTACAATGTAATTAAATATATGAGGTTTATAGTTCTAGATTAAATTTGGTACAATTGACTACAATATTCATGAGAGACTTTAAAAAGAATATAAATATTGAGGTCATGATAATAAAAAATTCTTAAGAGTATCCTTTAATGATGTTTAAGTTTTATGAGTGCAAATTCAATGAAAGATTGAATGACGATTGCATTTTCTTAATTAGTTATATTTTTTAAAGGACACTACCTGTTAAAATTTGTTAATAGGCATTGACCTATAAAAAATTTAAGAATTTTTACTTGCTCTTCATACATGTATCAATGAATTATGATAGTTTCATTTAAAAAAACATGAGATCATCAGTTTTCTTGCAATTTCAATGGAAACAGGGTCATATATATATGCACAAGAGTCCCTCTGTGACTTGGTAAATCCGCCTTCAAATTTTGGACAAAGCCTGCCGTAAAACTTTTATCCCACCTGTTTTGTACAATTGAAAATGAAAGGAGTATGGTGGAGTTGTTTCTTCCCCACCACCTCCATTTGTTATTTTGTTACTTGATGTTTGACTAAAAGCATAAATGATTCATGCGGTGACGTATTGCATAGATTATTGAAACCTTTTCCTTGTTTGCTTCTAAGATAACTTCAACGGTGTCCTTTCACTATGTCATTTTCATCTTTGGAATAACTTCAACTCCACAACTTCTTTATCTAGTATGATCGATTTGTCAAACTGGCCTGTGCTTTCTTGTGTGCAGTTGTTGTCGTATTCTCAACATTATAAGACTTAGAGGCCAATCTTTTTATCCCCTAGAAAATTAGACTCGGTCAATTGAAACTATCTTGAAAACCGTCCTACCTCACTAACTGAAACCGCACAGTCCTTATACACTTACTGCCATTTATATAGCGACCTCACATTTAAACAAGACCACATCCCTCTTAATTTATTCACTAACTAATGCTTATCATCAAGAAGAGATCACAACAGGTCATGACTTCAATATACTGTTACAAATTAAGTGGAAATTTGAAAATGAATACTTGATGACTTTTGAGATACCAAGTTTAGGATTTATAAAACTACACATGTACTTAACTCTTAGCACCCCAAACAACAAAAACACACATTTACTTTGATACTTTAAATGAAAAACAAAAAAGAAACATTTTAGGAATTTCAAAACACGTAACAAAATGTATCAATAGAAATTCTTTCTATGCTTAAATAGTACTAGTAACTAATAGTTACATCGTTTTGAAGGTTAATTTCAGGTTGATTTTTTTTGGCTCAAAGTGAGTATCCAATTCCACATTCGAAGTCTCCACGTCACCCTCCACCAGTCCCAAGCTGCCACGTGGCACTCTTTGACCCCAATGGCTTTATTTCATTTCAGCCGAATGTGGAGTGAAGATACGTCTCCAGTAAGTTGGGTAAGTTGGGTCCGTGTGGGTCCGAGGAGAGGAGAGGAAAGGCGAGCGAAGAACCCTTCAACCCCCCCATTTTCCACCCACTGGGATCCACCTGAGTCCCCTCGGCAGCAGCTTGCTGAGTGGGCGGTGAGATCACGAAAGAGCAAGGCCAAGGGGGCAGGTCCCTTTTATTCTGCGTCGAGAAATTGAGCCCCATGACTAAAGGAGGCCACAGGCCCACTCAACTGGTAGCAGCCACACCCGTGCTCCCACAGCCCTCTCCGGGCGGAACCATTCTCATCCATCAGTCAAAACGGAAGTCGGAATGAAGGCGCAAAGTCCCAAGAGAGAGAGGACTGGACTGGACTGGACTGGAGGCTAATTTAGAGGAGGGATTCATGAACAGGAAGGGCAGGGACGAAGCTTAACGACGGAAGCTTATGATAATAACGTCCCTGGACTGCACTGCTGATGAAGGCAAGGGAAGCTTATTTGGAGCTCCAGGCAGCCATGGCCCCCTGCCAAGCCAGCACTCCAGCACTCCAGCAGCCCAGGCCTCCACCCATGATACGAGTGAAGGGCCTTTTCGCCGCCGCACTTTGAACTAGCCCAGCCTACTCCTCCTGGCATGCTAGGGAAGGCAAGTGCGCCAGGCCCCAACGCTTCCATGCGCAAGAGCAAGACGAATCCCTCCCTTGGCCCTCCTGCTCACTGGCCTGCCTGCCTGCCTGCTCGCTGCTGCTCGCGTCCAGCCCATGCTCGCGGCCAAGGAAGGAAGCAAGCAAGGCTCGCAAGCAAGCGAGCAAGGCAGTGAGTCTCGTCTCGTCCCGTCTCGTCCCGTCTCGTCTCGCCTCGTCTCGTTTTTTCCACCTGCAACCAACAAAGTCACTCGTGACATCTAGTTGTAGCTCGCTACGGGGCAGGTTCATCCTCCCCGCGCCTATTCCTATTCTACGAGCTATCTTGGAGTTTTGAGTGCGCCGAGGACGACGAGTTAGTAGTGAGGCGCAGCCAGCGTCTGTTGTGGGAATATGCAAGCTAACCAACCACCACGGGCTTCTTATTCCGCTAGCTGGGCTACAGGCTATCCCCCCTCTCAGATTATAAGCCTGCGTCCGGGGTAGCTGCTCATTCTTTTCTCTCGTGGGCCGCGGAATTGCTGGTGCCCGTGATTGCGGGCTCGTCGTCACGCGATTGTTGCTGCAGCAGCAGGTGGGGAGGGGATTTGGGTCGGGTGGATTATTATTCCGAGGGGTGCGTTCCTGGATTCTGGGAGGGGGAGGCCGGGTATGGTTGGGCGGACTGTTGTTTGGTTTGGTATGGGATTTTCTTGATATTTGGGGGGGTGGATCAGTCGGGGGAATTGGTGTGAGGTGTTTGGGGGTGTGGGATTTTGAAGCGAGGGGATGGTGAGATGGTGTGCGTGGTGGGCAGCTAGATTCGTTGTGCGTGCGTGAGTGAGTGCGTGGGCTGGGGTGGGGTGGGGCCCGAGAGATTCTGTCAGTGAGGGAGTGGTTGGGAGAATGCGGGCAATTTGAGAGCGCCGGTGGAAATTGAGGAAGGGCCGGGGTGGGGGAATTGGGTGTGAATTGGGGGAATTGGAGGCGAGGAAAGGTGGAGAGATTCGGAGACCGAGGGGGCAGTGTGGCGCCGGCAGTGACGACGGGCGGAGGCGGGGTGGAAACAGCAGGCAGGGTGGAGGGAGGGCCGCTCAAAGACGGGGATCTCTCACTGGGCTTTGGGTACGCGCCGCGCGTGTCCGTCAGCCTGAGCGACGCCTCCGTGCCCCCGGGTAGTCATGCAGGGCTGTGGGGGCGGCCTACAGCTTACACCTTTCATCATCGCGACGCCGGGGCAGCTCTAGGCGTGGGCCTGGCCGGCACCCAACACGAAATTTTCCGCGATATCTTATCTCGACGGGAAGACTTCGGCTCGTCGGCGTACTTGCAGCAGCATCAGCAGCAACACCAGCTGCAGCATCACCACCAGCAGCAGCAGCAACAACAGCAACAACACCAGCACCACCATCAACACCAACACCAACACCAGCAGGGCTTGCAAGGTGTGCCAAGGCCATTGAATATCGCAGGCGAGGGTCCGAATTATGGAGATGCGGGGCGAGGAGAGGCCGAGAGTAGCAGTAGCGGCAGCGTTGACAAAGGAGGTCACCAGCAGCAGCCGCCGCCGCCGGGTGGTGCCGCAGCAGCAGCCGCAGCAGGAGTGGAGCCATGGGCGACTCGTGCTCTGAGGGAGGAGGTCGCGGTGCGGGGGATGGACGTGCAGCCGCTCAATGAATCCCGCCAGGCAGCTCCCCAACACAACCCACAGCAAGCTGTACTCAATGTCGAACCCGTGCAACAAGCCCCGCCCGCGCCGCCTCCCCAAGTGGTGGGATCCGTGGGGTCGACCGCGTGTCAGGAGTGTGGGAATCAAGCCAAGAAGGATTGCTCGTTCCAGCGATGCCGCACCTGTTGCAAGAGCCGCGACTTCGACTGCGCCACGCACATCAAGAGCACCTGGGTACCCGCCTCCAAGCGCCGCGAGCGTCAAGCTGCGGAGGCTGCCGCCGCCGCCGCGGGACAGCCCCGGCTCAAGTCGAAACGCGCCCGCGGTCTCGCTCTCGCTGCGCCCACTGCAGGTGCGACCACATCCATGACCACTACGTCTGCCAATTCGCCGCGAGGCTCTGATATCAACTCGGGCCATCCGTCTCATCCAGGTGTGGCAGGTCATGCCCGAGCAGCTGCTGCTGCTGTCAATTGATACTCCTCGTCTCCTCCTTCTCCTATGCGTTTTATGTGCAATTTAGGGTCTGGGTTTTACTTTCTAATAACTCCACCCATGCTGATTGTTCGCAGCTCAAACCAGGGCGGGTCTGCCCCCGGAAGTTAGAGCGCAGGCGCTATTCAAGTGCGTGCGCGTGACGGGCGTGGAAGACGGCGAGAACGAGTTTGCGTACCAAGCCACGGTGAAGATCGGAGGCCACATTTTCAAAGGCGTGTTGTATGATCAAGGCCTGGACGTCGCCCAGCCCGCCGTCACGTCCAATCCAAGTGACCTGCAGCTGGGAGCAGACAGCGTGCGCGGCGGCAGCACCTTACCATCCTCTTCTCCATTACTGGATCCTTCTGGCATGTACGCACCGAGCAACTCTTTGCTGGGAGGCGAGGATCCGCGCGCGTCGCCATGGTTTTCGTAGCGTCAGGGCAAGTGGCCTGCACGACGATCGAACTAGCGGTGCTTCCCTACTGTCGAATGGAATGGATCCGCCGCCATGGGGTGAATCCCTGCGTGGCCATCTCCATCGACGGAGGATAGGAGCACATGATCCTGACGGTCTCGGCGATGCTCGATCGCGGTAGACTCATGATGGGCAAATTTTGTAAGAACTGGGAACACTGGTAGGAGGCTTACTCGAGGCTTGGCGATCGATGTACATGGTGTATGATTGAACATGACATGCATTTAATTTTCCTTGCTCGATCTCAAGCTAGAGCTGCTGTCTCTCTCTCCTCTCTGTCTCTGTCTCTGTCTCTCTATCTCCGTTTCTGCTTTCGAACCAGTCATCTACAGTGACGTTACGTTTCATGGACGCAGCTTCTTCGTGACGCGATTGACTGTGGTGCATGGAAGCATCTCACCTCTGTGCATGGCTGACTTTCTATTTTGCTGGGACTCGGGTTTAGGAAGTTACTATTGTGCTGTTACATTATGCTACTGTGCTGCATTCTTGCTCTTAGGGTTGATCAG
The DNA here is from genome assembly GCA_951799445.1 of Pseudisothecium myosuroides. Lineage (NCBI taxonomy): Eukaryota > Viridiplantae > Streptophyta > Bryopsida > Hypnales > Lembophyllaceae > Pseudisothecium > Pseudisothecium myosuroides. Next base: position 16,718,728 of record OX637287.1, on the reverse strand, counting down.
GTTTGCAACGATGTAATGGTTCTTGAAGCTTGTAGTAGACATTGTGGAATTAAAGAATGCTGGTCTCTTCTCTGGAAAGGCTACCTTAGCCAACTTATTGAAGAAATGGTCATGGAAAGATGCACAGCGAGGGAGATGTTCGTAGAACCAGAGGGCTGTCTGTATCAGAGGTTTCAAAGCAATACACCTCGTGAAGCGTACATGTCCATCGCCCTTCTTGCCTTAAATGCAGTAGCAGTTTTGCTTCTTTGTGTGCGAATGCAACATAAAATTTACCGTTTGTGACCCGTACGCTGCAGCACTGTTTGAAGTTGTTAATATTCTTGACTGAGTAGAACATATGCAGGACCTGACTATGCCGGCATTTCTAGTTAAATTAAATGGATGGGTTGGTAAGCACGTGGAATTTGTGATTTCATATCCTGTTTAGAAGAGAGGAAATTGTTCAATTTTCTTCACTACACAAAATAGTGAAATTAGGTTGCCGTACCAATTAGATTGCCTTACATCAGATAAATTACTTGATGACTCAATGCTTGTCCACATGGAGGCACATGCAACTCTCTAAATTGGACCTTGAATTGGTAAACTAATCTATGCCATACGCGTGGCTTTGGATTGAATGCATCATTGTACAGTAGTAGTGAATATTTATACAGCGTGGATTGTCGAGAAATTAGTATGGGGCAACTTAATTTCACTATTTTGTATAGTGGAAATCATGCCCTATTCTAGTGAAAGAGTCTACCTGGACTTGGCTGCAACCATGTAACTTTGCTTGAATTAGTTACTAAGGCTATGGTGTTCTCTACTAGTGATGCCCAATTAAGGGTTTCAGAGCCCTATTTTGGAGTTGGGAGACCTTGGCTATGGAAATTTTCATATAAACTAATATGCACTTTGCATATGCTTGCCACATCCATTGCCACAATAGTGATGGCTAAGCCCTCCATAAGCTCCTTTTATATCCATGAATGTTTTTTAAAAGTAATTTTCTAATTTTTAATTCATAAAAACTTCAAACTTCAATATCTTTTCTGTCGTGAGTTGGAATGCCACAAAACAAAGTCCATACACCCCTCCTTGCCAAGGGCTTTCCAAATGTATCAAAAACGCAATTGGGGGACGCATGTTTTTCGAGATCTCACCGTAACAAACAAAACAAATAAACCAAACAACCTAACTTCAAGTATGGATATTTAAACTTGAAAAGCATTGGATTTCTATTTGTAATAAGTTTTTATTGATATTCTTTGTTTATTCATTTATAATTCTGTTTAGAATATAGAATTTTTTTGAAATATTGACCAACAATTTAGAAAAATGAATTTGCAACCATAGAGTGTTGATTTTTGAAATTTAGAGTGATACAATAAAAAAAAATGCATGATGATGTTCTATACTATAATATAAACCTATATATATGGAGAGATTTTCAACATTGCATTTGATATTAATTGTTTCACTTCTTATTCAAAAATTGAAGGTAATTTCAGATTTTTCCCAAAAAGAAGTGAATTTTTTACAACTAATAGGAGACATGTAATTATATCTTTGAAAAATAAATGCAAAAAATCACATTTGTAGGTACTTGCAAAATGAAGTTTGAAAAAATAATTGTAGACTCATTCTTTGAGGGTTAAAAGCCTCTAGACTTGAGTTGATATGAAAGTCTTGACAATTGTGAACTCATTATATTAGACTTTGGGGGTGTTTGTTGACTGATAGCTGACGTTGAACTCTATACTCATTGATATAGAAATTCCAAAGATTTAGAACCCATGTTTGCAAAGTGAACCCTTTCAACTTACATATTTTTTCAAAGCCAAATTTCAATCCAAATTTTATGCATTTGGTTTTGAAATTAATTGAATCCCAAAGGATTCCATTGATTTCCTCAAAAAACTTTTCAACTCCATCGATTCAAAAGATATACTTAAATTTTCTATAGATCCAACCTAATGTTTGCAAAGTGAACCCTTTTAGTTCTCATATTTTTTCTTTTTAAATTCCAAATTCTTTCGGCCTTTCATATAAAAATTAGTTGGACTTCAAAAGTCTCCATTTGTTCCTTCAAAAAACTTTTGAATTTCCTCAATTGAAAAGACAATCTTTATATGGACTTCAATTTTAGTCGTATAACTTCAAAGTTCCATTATTTTTGTAAATTCCATTGTTTTCATTTTAGAATTTTTAACTTCATACCACAATTTTTTTCATTGTGACTTCAAACAACCCCCATGGTCACAAAGTGAACCATATATTTGTCAATAGTAACCCCAAAAGTTACTAAAAAATTTGCTAAACCAACCTAAAGGGCTATCACTAGAATTTTATAGCAATTTGAACTTCTAATCTATGGCTATGGAGTGTTGATTTTCTAATTTAAGAATGATATGGTAATAAAAATTTCCACCATAATGTTCTTCAATACATTGTAAATACACCAAGGAATTTTCAAAATTTTTTTAGCATCAATTGCATTTGATTTGATTTGTTTCATTTTTTATTCAAAAATCCACGGTAATTTCAAATTTTCACAAAAAAATGCAAATTTTTACGACTAATAGAAGACATGTAGTCAAATCTTTGCAAAAGAAATACAAAAAATCACATTCATAGGTCCTTGTAAATGAAGTTTGAAAAAGTGGTAATAGACTCATCCGTTGAGGTAATAAGTTTGTAGACTTCAATTGACGTGAAAGTCTTGGCAACTGTATGGTGGATTTTAGAGGTGTATATTGACCAATAGCCAATGTTGAACCCTATGTTTGTCAATACAAAAACCTCAAAGATCCAAACCTCATTGGTTGCCTAAAAAACCTTTTAACTTGTATATTTTGTTCTTTTAATTCCAAAATCTTGTGGTCTTGGTTTTGAATTAAGTGAACCCCAAAGGCTCTCATTGGTTCCCTCAAAATCTTTTGAACTCCCTCGTTCGCAATTGAAAAGGCAGTATGGGCTTCAATTATAGTTTGTGAATTCAAAAGTCCATTTATATCATTCCGCCATTTTTGTATTGGCTTCATTTCACCAATTCGGTCATGACTTCAATTTTAGTTGTGGCTTCAAAGGCACCTATGGTCGCAAAATGGTTCCTATACATGTCAATACATAAATCTCAAAGGTCAATCCAAATAATTGGCTAAACTAATTCCAACCTAAACGTTGTCACTGAAATTAGTCACAAATAAGTGACTAGTAAGATAATCATACCCATTATGGACTCTTTTCAATTGAGTCCCCTCTCTACATTTGTCTAAGATTTATGGGTTGAAGTGTTGGACTAGTGTAGATAAAGGATGCAATTAGGAAAGGATCCATAATGGGTATGTGTACCTTAGTGTTGTTTTTAACCATCTAACAATGTGGTGGTCTAAATGTGTCCAATAAGTGACTATCTTGATAATGACTGTAGAAATGAAGAATACACCTATTAGTCCAAAAATTAGGCAATCATTTTTGAGCGACTATCTTGGTAATTTCCTAAAGGACCAAGTGTCTTTTCAACGTATGTAAGAAATCTTGGGTAGGTTCATACGAAGTCACTTTAGGTCGGATGTTCATGAATTTGGATACAATATACAAATACATATCCTCTTGGTGAAAATCTAATTTTTTAACCGATTAGATGCCTGGATCAAAAGTTATGCTACCTTAAACTTTTGGGGCAACTCGGGCAATTTGGAGATCTTTGGAGAATCTTTTGCAAATTTGTTCATCAACTTTTGAAATTTGGCATGTATGTCACAAATAAAATATGACATACAATTGTACAAAAAAAACAAATTTTAGTCCTCAAATCACATTCTAAGAGGAGTCAAACTACGTTAGCTATATTGAGGCGATTTCAACAAAAAACATTTTCTTCTAACTTCAAGTCCTGTTATCTTGCAATCTGTGAAGTCAAAGTTCTTGAAATTTTTCCCACATATTCCAAATGTTTGTCTCTAACTTTTCACCATTTGGGTTTCAAATATAAAATTTCTTCATTGCACAAGAAACCATCAAAAAATGACTAGTATATTGCCAATTCACTTAACCTCCTTGCATTGCAAGGGGATTTAGAATATAATAGACTGCATATTTTCTTCTAGAATTTTTCATGAGTGAACCTAACATCGTATACTTATGAATGGTCAAAATCCTCATTTTGGTGCAAAGTAATATTTTTACTCCCAAACGGCCCAAAGTCTGCTAACCCTGTTTCGTAGAAATGAAAAGAATTTTTTTCCCCCTCACTTCAAACATTATAATCTTTCAATCTACAGGGTCAAATGGGCTGAAATATTTTCCACACTTTGGTAAAATACTTCACTTCACTTTTGTATAGTTGAAGTCTCAAAAAAAGTTTCAATTTTCATTTTTGAATGACACACCCAAAACCCACAGTTTTTGACAATGTCTCCCCGGTCCTTTAGGGGTTGTAGTCCACCGTCATTCCTTCCAGCCGGGTTCCCTTGGAGAGCTTGTAGTCCATTTCACCATGCCTTTGCATGGCTGTCCTGCACACACTTCCACTTGCGAGTGGATGTCAGCCAATCCATGCCATGTTAGTTGATCTGGTTCTTTTCTGTGCAAACTAAGTTTGGCTGTCAGAAGGTTGATCAGTAGAGTCTGTTAGTAGTATCCCACCCCAGTGGAAGAAGATCCATACCAACACTCTTCAATCTGCTGGGACCTCACTCATCTTGCCAAATATATCAATATACGGGAGCTCTAGCTTCGCTCTAAGTTTTAAGTGATGTGCATGGCGTCGTACTTGGATGGAAGTGAAGTGAGTCCAATCTGTCTTGGGAGAGACCATGGGCAGTGCAGTACTTGCCACCACTGAATTGGAACTGGTTGCATGAAATATGTGGGATCTGTCAAATCTTCCTTGGGTCTTTCTTGAGAGCATCTGTCAGCAGCTGCTGTGGGAAGGAGAGAGAGAGAGGGGGAAATGGAGTGAGGTACAAAGGGGGAAGGTGGTTGAGACACTGGAGGAACTGAACAGAACGGAACTTCAGGAGCCAAAATTTCGTAGGAGAATTATTAGTCTAGCCGAAATTTCATATGCTCTTGTTGGCAAGTGAAAGGAGGTTCCAATGCACCAGAGAACGTGGTATTTAAATACTGTATGCAAAAGTTGTGAAGGAACAAAGTTTGGTTCTAAAATGGTTTCTTCCACATAGGTACAGAATTGATTTTTTTAGAGATGTACAAAGAGTAAAAGATGGCGGTTTAAGGTCATGGCACATTTGGGTGTACCTACCTTATGTTACACCACTCCACTCCACTCCCAACTTCAAACTTGAACTTCATCTCTCAGTAAGCTGACTCTGAATCTCATGGAGCTAAGTTACCTTACCTTGTCATCTGACTTGGGTAAGTGAGCAACTGGACGACCAGCAGCCAGAGCAAATCAATAGATAACAGAACAGTGTCAGACGAAGAATTCGAGTAGCTATAAGTTAGTACTTCCATGTACTCTCGCGCGCGGTCATGGACATGCTCACGCTCCAACAATCTATTGCTGAAGAAAAGTCAAGACCTCTGAGATCTGCAAGCTTGGGGAGTGGGGGGGGGAGATGGTGATTTGTGAGCATGGAGGATTGGAATGAAGATTCAATGGGGAAGTGTCTGGGCAAAAACAGACTGACCCTAATCTGGTACTAACTGAAACGGTATGGAATGTGGACATGATTTCTGGAGCGAGTTGAAATTTGAAATTTGACTTGTTTTTGTCAATCCTGCAGACTAAGTTACTTCTGCACGGACCGATCCATTTTGTCATGTTCAAGGTAAACCACCCCATTGTGGACATAATTATCTTAGTGCTGTACATTTCATAATTTTAATGTACACCACTAATATAATTTTGCCCACAATGAGTTTGCTCCCATTTGGCGTGGAATGGGGTGGTTTACCTTCAATTCATCCTATTGCTGGATTGGATCCCTAGTATTGGGTTAGTCTTCCCATCAAAGACTCTTGGCAAGTTGCCATCAATCTTCCGTTTTGTTTGGACTCGTATCAAAATGAGTGAAGAGGTGCAAATGTGGAGAATGTTCGATGTCTATATGTCATGTCAATGGAATCCAATGCTTGCTTCCAAGAAAGAATCCATGTTAAGGTAAGATGATCCATTATTGTCCCTTTTAAAGTTGCACATATTTAGACTGATTGGATTTACGATTTTTGTTTGGTCATAGAACAACAAATTAAAGAATTTTTTTACATGTAGTTTGGTCAACTCATATTTGATGGAAAATGACCCATGCTAGCTGGTCAAAGTAGAAACATATATTAACTTCCCATCGATGTCCTTGTCTTGTACATTTGGATTCTAGTGGTGGTTCATTTAGCTCCATACATGGTTGCAATAGTAGTCCAAAAGAATCCCTTAAGATTGTGGAATAATGAATGAATCTTTTGCCATGTGTAGAAATTGGATTCATTGAAGTTATAAAATTGTAACTATTCAAACCAATTCCAACCCTTTCAACACCAATTCCTCACTTAAGTTGTCATAATGCCAATGCTTTATAATTTTCACTAGATTAGAATGCAACATGGTGCAATAAAGGATCCAAGTAGGAGGTGCAATTGGACTAGGGGCAATTTTGGGTCTCAATATTGAGCTATGTTGTATTAGAGGCAAGTTGGGATGGTTATGTGGAATCTGGGCATTGCCTTTGAGCATCTCTATATGTGCTCTTTTTTGTACCATGGAAGGACAAAGATGTTAGGTTACTTATTGCCCAAACTCTTTTTGCCAGCATATTTTGCAAATTGTAACTTATGCATATTCATTATGGACCCTCTCCCAATTGCATCCCCTATCTACACTGGTCTAACATTTCAATAGAAATATCTTGGACAAGTATAGAAAGGGAATGCAATTGGGAGAAGGTCCATTGTGAATGTGCATACCTCTTGTCACAAATATACTTTAATTAGAATCTTCTAAGAGTAGTAGAAAGTTCTTTAGGAAGAAACCTATAAAATAATAGGAAGCCTCTTGATGTGCTTCATAGATAGTAGAAGCCTCTTGAGGAGCTTCCTAGATAGTACTATATGTATAAGGATGTCAAGTTTAAGGTGATCTTTAATCTTGACAACACATCTCTTGTACTTCTAGCTTCTTGCTCTAAATACACTCATGTTCTCTTTCTTGAAATTTAAGATTGGATCTTGTTTTGGAGAACCTCTAGTTGTCTTGTATCTATCATGTCTGTACTAGATTGATTTAAAATTTAATAGGTAGACTTTTATTAAAAGTATTTACCACCTTTTTTTAAAATCAGAAAACAAAATTTGGACTATTTTTTTAAAAGCTACAAGTGTTTAGGGTTTTGGAGGTATTATGAAAATTGTCTTTTGGATCATGTCTTTATATTTTAACACAATCAAAGTTGAAAATAGTTAGTATTTGGATTTACTACAAAATAATTAATACTAGAACTTGGTCTTTCTTGATTGAGCATGCCAATCACGCCTTTTCAAGAAAGTATTTTAGCGTTTAGAGATTGTAGATTATCCTCTTTAAAGTTAATATTGTTTATTTTGCATTAAGTTTTTTTTATTAGCCCCTAAATGACCAAGTTGCATTTTTTTGGCAACATAGCAATTTGGGCAGCTCACTATGAATGGAAATTTATTTTTTTGCTTTGAAATTTTCACACAATTTAAAAATGGGTTTTTTCTTTAAGGCCCAACAATTTTCATAACTTTTGACTACATGGGTAAAAAGTTATTGTACAAATTATAGTTGTTTTCCCCTGTTGGGCAGTCTGGGTAAATTTTAAAAAACACTTTTTTCAAAAAAAAAATTTGAAACTATTTTTTTAAGATTTATATGTACTTGAAAAGCTTTGAATCATTCCATTTTGATTAATGAGATAAAAGTTATGAGGAATTTAGATTTGCGAGCAGTTATTTCATTCAATTTTCAACATTTTTTGAAAAAAAATAAAATCATAGGATGTACATTGTTTATTATGGAGTACAACATTACAACCATTGGGATTGGCATTTTTCAATTTTATAACTAAATTCTTAGCAATTTTGTATTTTGAATCATTCTCTACTTCTTTCTACTTACTATTCTTTTCCTGTATGATGTACAATTCCAAATGATCTAAAAATTTTCAAGCATGTTGCCAACTTGCCTTGAAGAATGAATCCAAAGAATCACCACCATTTTGGACATTTTTTCATACAAATGTGACCTTGTGAAGTGCAACTGCCTTGTTTTTTGTAGGGCCAAAAAAGGATTTCTGCTAATTCAAACGCTAATATCTTGCAATCCACATGGTGGAAATTTTTGAATTTTATTTCACGTCTTTTCGAACCAAATTAATACAAGATGCTAAGGTTACATGTGTCTTAAAATGCTTGTTTCTAAAACTTGTTATTTGTATTAGAAATGGTAGTTTTGGAGTGTTTTTGGTAAAAACGTAGTCAAATAATTTTAAGGATTAAAATAATTATTAAAACTTATAAAATATTTGACTTTTGTTTATATTAGAACATGTTTAAGAAAAATAAAAAAAGCTTTGGCATTTAGGGGTTAACCTCTAAAGGACTAAAGAGCCCACCTTGAGTTTTGTAAGAACTCAAGTACACTCTATTGACTTCATGTGAGCCCCCAATTGTCACTTCGGACTCAAATTTTTTTTTGGCTTTACATCTCTTTGTTGTATTTACTAGGTTAAAACTTCTAAAAAGAGTGTTAAATCCTAATAGACAAAGTACATACCAAAGTAGTATTCTTTAATATTTAAAATATTCCAAAATCACATTTATACATAAGTAGATGCTCTTAAATTGTAAAAAGTCTAAGTTAATAGAATATCTTGTAAATACCTTGCAAATACCTTCTCAAACTATGACCAATATCCCAACCTACAAGTGCATGTGATATTTCTTGGATAAAATAGGAATATATCTCCTTCATCTAAAAGCCCCTTTCCACTCGCTTTTGAATAGGAGTTGTTTATTATCTGTAGCAATGGTGGGTAGCCTTGAACTACAAGCTGTTCACACGCCCGTGGTGGCACAAGTAAATTTCCTAGATATTTGGGATTCTTATGATAATTGCAACTTGCTTTTTGTTCCCACATGTTTCAATTATCATGCCATGTCACTTCACAAACCACCCCAACTTCTTGTAGCAATCACACCAAATGCAAAGTCTTACAACTAAGTGCAGACTAAGTGTCGTTGCTACTTGTTAGATCAAGTCTCTTTGGTGCAGTGACTTGTCTTTTGAAACCCAGAGTACTTGCCTTCTTATTGATCTCAGATGCATTTGAGGGAATCTTATTCATTATGTGATTCCTTGGTTGTAATCGGTGCTTTTGTTGAGGAATTCGGTGCTCTTGATTCTGTGTAATCTTCCCTTCCTGAAACATGTTTGGTCACAAGTTGTGATTTGTTTGTTCTACGTGATCATTGAAGGAGACATAAGAGACCGAAGGAAAATCAGAAGGGATCGACATTGGATGGTCTAATCTTTTTGCTACAAAACAATTAAGGACCTCTACTACTTGCTTAATTTTTTTAGTTTGGCCTTTGTTGGATTAAAAAATGCTTCTGCCAAATTTGCAAAGCAGAGATTGCTTTTGATTATGTAGGAGTATGATTTGGCAAGTTACGACTTCTTTGGGGATATATTGATCACTTGACCTTCTTAGAGTATAAATCTTGAATTCTAGTCCCTTCGTCTCATTTAGTAGATATTTTTTGTTTCTAGAAAAAAATTTGATTAGTTTGTAATTCTTTTGTAATTTGTTGCTGGGATTCAAATTGAAGCTTTTGTTAGGATTTTGTGATAGAGGTTGTGTTTGCAGTCTTTGTGGTTAACAATGGTAGATCCTACTGCATTTTGTGATCTCATTGCCATTTCTTTTGCCATGCTTTTGTTCCTTCTCAACTCCAACCATGATCTAGAAATGCACACTGTGGATGAAATTGAAGAGGACAAAGTCGATTCCTTGATCCCCTACATTGCCTTTAGCAATCAAAGTATTCATGATATTGATCAAACAACCTCTGTTGCACTCCATTAGATTAGGCTATACTTAAGTTTTTTCCATTTTTGGAAAGATTTGGGATATTCATTTGGATGAAACTAAGGTCTACTTTATGGTTTCCCGCTTCCTTCTTAAACAATACGATGATGACCGCTGGTTGACAAACTTCCAAATGAGTAAAAGGGTTGTCTTTACCCTTGTAGAAATATTAAAACCTCATGTTCAGAAGCAAGATACATATTATAGGCTAGCAATTCCTATCATTGTTCGAGTGGCACGCACATTATTTAAACTAGCTCAAGGAGCTTCCTTACTTGTATACTCAAAGATGTTTACAGCAAGCACAAGTTTGGTGTTAAAGATTTTAAGAAACACTATTCATGCCATTAATGAGGTCATGCACCATGAAATAGCATGGTCTATCAATTTAGGAGCAACTTAATACTTAGATTGATTTCAAAGACCTTTGTGGGTTGCCAAGTGTTGTAGAAGCAATAGATTGTACGTATATTGCAATTCGGAAGCCAAAGCACGGGATTGCAGATTACTACTATTTTAAATTCGGTGGATATAGTCTCAATTGTCAAATTGTAGTGGATAGCAAAAAAACACTTTCTTGACTTCTATCTAGGAATGTCTGGATCTACTAATGATTCATGCATTATTCATCATTCTTTCCTTTAGTGTCTTGTGCAGCACAACAATTTGTGTGACATTCATTACACAATGGATGGATTTTCTCTTTACCTTTTAGGAGACTATGGATACCCAACTTTGCCATGGTTTATGATACCACACAAGAATATGTAGGACTTGACAATCACCAAGAGATTTTTCAACCAAAGGCTTAAATGTAGTCCAAGCATTGTAGAAAATGCTTTTAGAATCTTAAAGCAAACATTTTTTGAACTCCTGGTCAAGTCTGATCTCACAATCACGTTCCTACCGGACGTATTTTTTTATTGTGCCATCTTGCACAACATCCTGCTAGACTAGAGTAGAGAGGATGTGGAACAACTATTGCAGCTATTGAGACAAGAGGGGCTTAATGGCGAGGTGGAGGATGAAGAGACTTGAACATTTCAAGCACCGGACGCAAAATGTGATGATGTACAAATGGTACCAAGGCAAGAAAAGTGTGCAACACATGGGGTGTACCTAGCTACTGTAAAGAACCTTTGTTGTGAAGAAGTGCAGGTATGTTACGCACTTCTATTTTGCATTTGTATTTTCATTACATATTGAATTTCTATTTATTTATTTATTTATACACAAGTTTTGAACACAAGTTTTTATTTATTTTATTTATTTTTTCATTATAGATTGAATTCCAAATACCGGTTGGTCACAACAATTTATTTATCAATTTGAGTTTTCATTACAATAGAATTGCATTCAATTTAAAAAAATAATAATATACTTATTGAAGTTAGTCTTTTCAACACATATTAAATTTGCAAGCATGTCCTTAAAACCTTTTGTTCCCTCTATTTTCATCACAAATGGAATTACAAAAAATATTGGAAGTCTTGTGATCCTACACATTGTATTAATATGAGTTAACTAATGTTGTGTAGGTTTTTAGGCAAAACAAAGCCATTGAGGCCTTGAAGTAGTTGAGGATATATAGCTTGTAGTTCTCAGACATCACTGATCCTAAAGATTGTAGGACAAAATCAAGTTCTTGCGGTATATTGTAGGATCATTGCAAGAAAGACAGGTACTGAAACATTGTCACATGTACAAAGCGAGTGTGGAAGCTTCCTTTTGCTATAACTTTTGCAACATGACTTGCATGAATTTGAGATTTTTATTGGAGATGCCTCTTTTGAGTTTAATCATATCTCATATTTTTTAGAAATTTTCAAAAATCATTTTATATTTAAAAATCATTTAAACTAATATGTCACGTTTTGAATTTTAAGGGTTTTTAGTACTATGGAGTCCCCAAATTTAACGATTTGGAGCTGAAATTTCTATGGTCTATTTCCATAGTAGGAAGTCATGTTCCTACCAAGGGGAATTAAAAAATATTATATTTTATGTCCTCTACATCCATGCAAAGAAGGCTCCCTTGTGCGTGCAATTTTGAATGTTGAGATGGTTTCAAGATAATTTTTTTGGTGAAATCTCTTCAAAGTAAAGTCTTTCCAAATGTAAAATTTTTAGTTTCTTTGAAAATTGTTTTTCCTATTTTGTACGAATTAAAACGTCAAACTATGTATTTTCTTCAAAATTTCAGCTCACACGTTTTTGTGAATAACTTTTTATCTTGATTTTTTTTAGGTCTGAAATTTTGGTGATATGCTATTTCTAGTGTTATACTAATTATCCTTATTTTATTTTATTTTAAAAAATTCATATGCAAAAAGCTCATAGTACTAGCCAAAAACAGCCAAAGTGGAACAAAATTAGCCAGTCATTCTTGCAACGACCCTGTAGTGGTAGTAGCAACTGGGTGCTCCAAAATTGGTGTAATGTTTTGTCATATGCCGTATGTGGTACTGTGATACCCTCTATTGTGGAAGGCAGTTTAAGTCTATGGTTTAAGATAGACAAAAGTTTTTTCAAACACTCTTCTATCTCTCCTTGTTTGAGTATTGCTAATTGTGTGTTTTCTTGTACATTTCTAGAGTTCTCATAGAGCCTACGATCCTTTTCTCTCTAGTAATCCATCTACTCTTAAAATATCTTCAACTAAAAGTCTATTTTGCTTTCCTCTAATTCGCGACTTGCTTCAGCCATTTGTTTCATCTACAATGCCATGATTTCACCGCTTGTCTTGGTTGCCTCGGCTATTGCATTATGTTTAGAGTTGCTTTTGCGTTTAATTCTAGTATTGCCGATTTGCCTCTGCCCATGGTAGATGTACTTGTATTAAGTGATGATAATGCATGTAATACTGGAGGTCCTTTAGAAGTAGATGATGGTGAATGTGTCAATCTAGATGGAATGGTGATGGATCGTTACAAGAAATTTCAGCCCCCGAAGGGGCCGCGAGTTTTGACCCCCGTGGGTGCAATTGAAGAAAAAATTCAAATAAAAAAATATTTGACTTCGGGTGCCGATGTGGCACTACTAGTGCCACGTCAGACTTTAATATTTTTTAAATATTTTTTAATAAAAAAAATTAATTTTTATAAAAAATATTTAAAAAAAATATATATATATATATATATATATTAAAAAATAATAATAAAAAAAAAAAAAAAATAAAAAAAAAAAATATATATATATATATATATATATATATATATATATATATATATATATATATATATATATATTTTTTTTTAATTTTTAAAATTATTCTGTAATTGCACCACAGGGGTGCCGAAAATCATCTGTTAACGGCCTCTTCGAGACCCGAAACTTCTTCTAATGACATTGCTTGTGTCAACAATGTGTAATTAATCTCCTCCCAAGTGTGTCCAATCTAAGTTGTTCCCGTACATGTAATTGAAGTGACAACTGACTTGAATGGGAACGGTTATTAGAGTCAAGATTGTGTAATTCCACTAAGCATTGGATTTTCAAAATCATGGGTTCTTTAATGTTTTCATCATTTGAATCTCTTTCATTTGATGTACGTGGTGGACAATAAATCTTGTTTTTGGGAGCCAATGTGTCTCATACATGTGGAGGAATAATGGCAAGGTGCTCTTCATTACACTTGTGAAGACTTTTGTACAAGTCAAGTGGATATGAATTTGGCAGACCATTGGCATCATGTTCAAGACGTGTCATATTCCAAAACTATAATCTGATTACACCAGTTTCAGAGTGATAATTTGCAATTCGTTTGTAATCTGGGAAGATCTTCCGGATGTTGTTTGATCTTGCATCATTGACCTTTTTGGAGGCATGCATGGAGAGTGACCAACAAACATAACAACATATGAAATGCGTTTTCATATGATAGAATCTCTTCTCATCAAATCCTACCCATCTTGAATGTCAAGTTCCTCAAGGTATTTAATTCTTTCTTTACAACCACCAATACTAATATTTTATGCATGGTCAAGTTTGGACCATGATTACACTTTGGTCTTGGAGCAAAAGGTGTAGATGCAGATTGTGGAACTGGAAGCTTTCCTTGACCAAAGTTCCTTACTTCCATCGCTTGTGGATTTTCAACCATAAGAGGAAGTTGCACTCGACTTGTAAAGAACTTACATTCAGAATTTAGTAGAAAAATATTGAATGAAAACTTATTCTATTATCAAAGTGTAGTTTGCATGTTGTGTAGAGACACATGACTTCACGCGTTATGTGCATGACAAAGAAAAAGTCATGAAATGAAAATGTTGATCGCTTCAAAAAAATTGAATGACAATTCAAGTATTCAAAGTATGGTCTTACATATACACATTGTGGTTTAACACAAAAGCATCATACATGTGCAATCTAATCTAACAAAGCTTGAGGTCAATGAAACTCATACATAATATGTTGGACCTACCGTTTACGCCTTGTAGACCACCAACAATTTGGTTGAGACTTTGAGCAACCATTGTAGTTGATTGATTGTAGCATTGCAATATAAAAAAGGTGTGGTGAACAACTGAATTGCATTTTTTAGTTTGTAAGTTCATGAATTTGTATTGTAGAAGCAACGATCATGTATTTATGGTAGTAGTTTTGAAGCAACCATTTTTTTTCTTGCACAATCAACACGTTCTTTTGTCTTGCAACTTTTGCATGCCTTTTTGGTCTTAGGTAGTGGCGGAAGGTGGGCGAAGTTAATTACCAATGGTGGTTTTAATGAAAAATCTATGCTTTCAAAAGTTGTAGTGTTGCGTAAAGGTTGTCGGTTATCTTGTAGTGGGTTGAAAAAAAGTAGACCTTCTGTCTCCTAGTAGCAACGTTATCCTCTACCACGGCGGCCACTATGTAGGCTTGGAGGATATTTGCAACTGCAAGTGGAAAAACCAGATAAGAGCCTTTGTAATTATCTCTCATAACTCCACCAACTAACTACAAGTATGAACGGACCTTTAGGTGTATTCTATGTGAAGGTCAAATTTGGCAGAAATTAAATCATTGGGGGGGGGGAAGTGACATGTGTCATCATGTGAATGGTCTGAAGTGACGTGGACCCTTGAGAGAATTTGCCGTAGAAACTCAATTCCGGCATCTGATTGCCGGATCAGACCTTTACGTACGGTACTTGTAAGGGACATAACCCGAATTGCAAATCATTCCGAAACCCATATATAAGTCAAAGTGCTAATCCTACACATGAAAAATACAAGCACCACCAAGAGAAGAGCATCTGAAGATTGTGAGAGGTGCATTGAGAGTAAAAATACACTAGGAGTTCAACAATGCAGTCAATTCGTCAAGATTCCTCTCCAATCAAAAGATTCTCGAACCACCTAATCCATCAGAAGGTAACAAATTATAAGTCTTCTAGGAACAAGTGCAAAGTAAAAATATGAGCTTGAATTAAGTATATAGAACCCTCTAGAGATCAACCTTTGAATTTTGGATTTTTCTAAATAGCAAAAGTATGGATTTTGGAAGGTCAATCGCTTAAACCAACCTTACTAAATTCTTAGAAAATACCTAGGTCGCGGTAAAATTTCAATAAAAATTAAGATAATATATTTTGTGATAATAACTTTTGCCAACAAGTCTCAAGGCATTCCAACACCAACAAATACCTGAATCAGAAACTACCTCAAATTTTGGTGAAATTTAAACAATTCAATGCCATTGATCAACGTACTGGGAGCTTATAACATCCAAATTAAGTCAAAGAGGAGTCAGTTTTTTACTCCCACAAACTCTCTGGATACACCAAGCAAGTCAAAATCTTTAAAAGGTTCAAATTCCATCATCTAGGATTTTTACAATTCTTTATTTTGGTGATTCACAACTTTTACGAGTTTGAATGACTTGGAATTAAAGGGTAAGGATCTCCAAGGCTAATTTGGGACTTCTAAAGCCAATAATGCAATTTATTTGTCATTTGGGTTTATTCTCCAAAAGTTAGAAATAAATTTAGAAGTAAATTTGATTCATTTTAGTAATTAGCGGTTAGTTCTAAAAAACTCTCGGGTTTAAAGGAGAAGGGGAGACTTTTGGAAAATGTATAAAAGGCCACCCCTTCTCTCCCCAAACCACCCCTTTTCTTTGTATTGTCTATTTGCTTGAATCCATTATAGTGAATTTTGGCCAATTTGGCCAACTTTGCCAATTTGGTGTTTTTAAAGCATTTTGCTCATTGTCTTGTTGTTTTTTCAAATTCACTTTGAAGGACATTGGGGTCCCTTCAAGTTTTGCCCAATAATTTTTCTACTTGTTTTGTGGAGTTTTTAAACCATTTGGTACTAACCCTAGAGATCATTTCCACCGAATTCTGGTGATGTCGTTAGTGGGGATACTCTAGTTTGTTTATATTTTGTTGCCAAATCTTGCCTAAACTTGAGTGGAAATTCTGTTATTTGAGAATTCTCCTTGAGCAATAGGAATTTGATTATTATTAGGCTAACTTGTTTTGTATGGGTTGTAATTGGGGGTTGGCATTTGAAGTTGGGCTTGTGGATACATCACGGGGGGTCACTCCATGTGGACGTTTGGATATCACGTGTGGAGAGTTTTTTTTTTTTTTTTTTTTTTGGGGGGGGGGGGCGTATTTTGATATTGAGGTTCAATTAAATGTTCCCTAATTTTAGAATTTATGGTATTTTAGGCCCCCGTACCATTATTTTGAATTTGCAAGGAGGGGCAATATTTAATATTCTTACTTCATTATAAAGAAGGAAAAAGCTCCCCAAAACTCACGCCAAAAGTGCTTGCAAACCAAATAAATTCAAAAGGAAAAACAACTCTTTAGGCAATATTGCCCAAATTTTTTTGGAAAGGAAAACAAATGGTAAACTTCCATAAGCAAAAAAAAAAGATGGGAAGGTAGAGGGCCCCAAAAAACTGGAAAGAAGAAACAACTCCAAAGTGCTAGGAGCCTAACAAAAAATGGACAAGGAACATAAATGTTGAACTACCTACAACATGTAATGCGCATCAAGAATGAAAATCCAAACTTTAAGTTTTGGAAAGCAGTTCAAAACACAATTGCGAGCGCACTAGACAAATCAGCGACTTCTAGGACATGTAAGGTATGGATTACCCAAAAGTCCACAAATCCAAAAGTGAAATTGTAAGCAAAGAAGGCTAAAAAAAATGGAAGCTATTCTAGCAACCCTAGTCTCAAATTGCCGCACCAATTTACCAAATGAAGGCCCTCAAACACACCCAAACTTTGTGCATAAATGAACCACTTACACTCCAAATTCTAACCATTTAGAAGCTAGCACATCGCTGCCAACGGATACAAGTTTCTGAATTCGTCCATCCAAATGGACCAGTACCAACATTTTTCCATCCAACTAGGTTGCTCAATAGTCCCATAAATTGAACCTAGTGACATAAAATTTCTTGAACCCTATCTTAGAACAATTTTTTTTAAATATGCAGTATTATTGATCTATATATCTTACTTATTATTGAGTGCACATGATTTAGTACGCCGTACATATTACCTCAAAGTTATTTCTAAATTTTAGACACTGTGAATTAATACCTCTTTATATTATGCCGCACGTTGTTTGCTAAAAATTTCTAAGTGACCCCCCCATGGAATACATGGTGTTTTTTTAGTATCCCTTCTCAATTTTAGTACTTAGTTTTCAAGGCAAAAAGCCATACGGCAAAGCTTTGAATATATATACCTTCCCTCATAATAATTAGCAACTATTTTTTGGTAGTTTTATTCTTGTGCACCTTGTTCATTGCAAAGCTTTGAACTTAGAAACCTATTTAGAAGCGTTATTTTTCATAGATAACCCTTAGTATACAAGCCATGCTCTTGTGTGATAAAAAATCGTGCCTTGTATTATGATAAATTATAGTTTCACTTCCTTTCCATTTGAATTAAAAAAAAATCAATTTCCTCTTGGGTTGAAAAAAGGACTAGCATTTGTGTTTAAAAAAAACAAAGCTAGAGCTAGAGCCTAAAACTAGTTAGAAAATTAGAACCTTTTGGAGCCCTTAGACTAAAACTAGTTAGAAAATCGGAACCACAGCCCCAACTGAGGTCAGCCCAACCGGTAGCATACAAAGGTGCAATCAGCCCAATCAACGGTATACAAGGCCGCAGCCACCCCTAATTGACAATACACAAGCCCTGCAATCCAACTCCAATCCAATGGCACCTAAGGTCCACAATCCATTCTTGATTGATTGTGTACGAGGCCTAACAATCCAACCTTGATCAATGGTACCAAAGCTTGCAGCCCCGCTCCGATCCAATGACACCCAAGGGTTTCACTTCGATCCCAATCAAAGGTATCCAAGGCCCAACAGCCCGATCCTGATCAACTATACACAAGATCACAATCCAATCCGGTCGCCAATAGCAAGGGCTCTAGGGAGTGATGGCTTGTGAGCTCTAGTTGTTGGTTGTGGTATTCTACTGAACTAATTTTAATTCATTATATATTAGAACTAGAGGTTTTCAAATCTCAGTATGAAACTACAGTAAAAAACTAATAGAATATAGAAGGCCAAAATAGAAAAGAAAAGAGAAAAGTTGTGAATTGAATAGAAGTTGGAGAAGAGTGCAAGATTCGTGTAAGTATAAACATTTGCAAAAATAGATAGAGGTTAGATCTGGCAAATCACAGATAAGAATTGACATTAAGATATATAATAATTTTTCCAAGCACTAACTTCTTAGACAAGGAAAATGAAACCAAAGGAGGGAATCATTGACTTTAAAAGAATTGGTAGAATACTCTTGAAGAAGTAGTTGACAATTAGGACAAGGATATTTTAGTCAAATAGAAGAAAATTAGTAGTATTTTATTCAATACTTTGACATTGGACCTTTCAAACTCAATCTAGCAGCCTTCTAGAAGCTCAAATATTAATGCAGTTTTTACATATAGTGCACTTTTGTTAAAAAAGCTATTTTTTAAATCAATTTTAAAAGCATAAATTATACTAGTACACCCTGTTGCAAAATTTGCAACATCAAACTTTGTAGCAATGGCTCCTTTTCTAAACTCCAAAACATGAATGAAAAAATGGATGAAATGGTGAACATCCATATGATAGATGAAATGGTGACATTGTGCATATACTATAATAGATTAGGACAATGAAAAATAATTTGAACCATGTAAATTTATCAACAATACATTAACCATAGAATCCAATTTCATTTGTTAAATCAATTTATCTAAAAGATTTTTAATTTCAAAATTTTCATTTTATTATTAAATTTATAAATTTCTATCCAAACTTTGATTGTAAAAATTTACCATATTCGATTGTATGGGCAATTTCGTTAAAATGGCGGTATTCCAAGTGCCACTTTGACGGTGTGCCATTTTCACCATCTAGGACAGGTATAGATTTTAAAACGGTTGTTCTAAACCATCTAGGACAGATATAGATTTCAAAACGGCCGTTCTGAACTGTTTTCATGCCATTTTTATAAAAATATCGCCATTTTAACGAAATTGCCCATTTGTAGATTTGAAAATTTATCAAAATTTGCATCTCAAAATGTTTATTTTGATGCACAACAAAAGGAAATCCATCAAATAAGTTAAAAAAAACTAAGTAACCAGCCTTCATTATCAAAATATATTTTACTTTTCATATATGTCTCTAACAATTGCTCTTAATTGTGGATAAGAAATTCATAAGGGGGGAGGCATTATAGAAAACTTTGGGCCTTTAGAAGGTTGCTAGAATGACTTTGAAGGGGATTGTTTACTATTTTAATTTTTCCTACACTGTAATGCGTTGTTTCCTATTTTTGTCAAATGTAATGGTCAACATAATCCGTGTAGAACAAAATCTGATTCACTGCTTCGAGATTAGTTACAAAAGTTAGATGATGTGGTTGCCAGAAACATGTCACTGTTTTTGACAATAGTGATATGGAAATAGCCAAGCACATCACTAAGAAATTGCCTTCTAGAGGTCCAATTTTTTTTTGTAATGAGTCATTTTCAATATGATGACATATGGATGTCTATTCTCATGTTTCTATCAGGGAATTAAATCTTGAATTTCACACTATGCATAGGACTTTCCAATAAGAGCTACTACCTTTGTTTGAAAATAGTGTATCCATTCCTAGTTGCGATTGCACTGAAAATGCATACACTGTTTCCAAACAAAGGTAATATTTACTAAGCTTATCTAACTAAGACTAGTCAAAAGTTGTAACTACAACTTTTGTAAATTTAACGTCTGCAACAACACAATCGTTGCATATTTTTGGTTGCATATTTTTGTTTATAAGAGAAAAGGGAAACATATGCATGACAAATTAGAGGAATGCTTGTCAAGCTCTAGGTTGTCATCGTAATTGTCATATGAAATATTTGGATGATATTTCTATGGCATGAAAACGTGATGGATTTTGTAATAGATGTTGTGATAAGGATCGTGACACTGTGTATTTAATAATTAATATAATAGATGAGTGTAGCTCTTTATTTGCAATCGCAGTCTTTGACACTAGATTCCTCACCAATTTTTTTGGTCATAACAAAGATTAGGGTGGATGACAAATACTACTTGTAATCACTATAAGTTCTAGATATTTACAATCTATTATATTAAATATGGAGTGTCAAGACCCCACTCAAGACTCTTGTCACAAAATCTGTCACGTTTTCATCCCAAATAAATATTCACAATGAAACCTAGAGCACAAAAACCTAAACTAGCTTGGGACAACTATTTCTTTCACTGCACACATAGATGGCTGCAATTCATGTGATGCTTGGGACAACTATTTCTGTCAGTGCACACGTAGATTGCTGCAATTTATGTGGTCTAGACAATTGCAGCTTCTCTACTTGCAATCACACACTTTGACACTACGTTGGTTCTTCATCTATTTTTTGGTCCCAGTAGCGATCGATCACCATGAGTCCCAAACACGGCTGCAGTGACTAATATACATTCTAGATATGTACTGTACAACATTCCAAGCATTCCTCGATGAATATGAACATAGAAGTCTGTTAAACATGTTGTGAATAACTTACTGCAGGCACATGTACACCATGTGCACAGTATGACACTTGGAAAAGAGCAAGAGCGGTATGTGTATTGAAATTGATAGTGATATATTACAACGCACTTACAGTTATACATAGTACACCATGCCCACTTCAATCAGATTCATATGTGGTATTTGAAGTGCCGTGGACGGGTCTCGGCAGTTCCTTTGCACAAATGAGTACACACAATTTATTGCAAATGCCTTCAACCATGAGGAAGATTTCATGGCCCTCACATTGGAGTGACCTATGACGTAAGAGAAGCCCGACTCCTTAGCCTCAATCAGGTCGGTCAGCTCCTGTCGGATTTCCAAGTCGGCCTCGTCGTCACCCTGGGGCATAATATTGAAGTGCACCTGCCTGCGACTTGGGATCTGGGGCGAAGTGACTTCCGTCGAGAACTGCAAAACGCAAGCTCAGATCAATAGATTTGTAACTTCCAGTGGCAGATCATGGATCGTTAAGATGGAAAGGCACGCAAATACAGTAGAAGAAATTTGTGGAGGAATGGGGCCCTTGTACACGTACTCTTAGTTTCATGAGTCAGTCTCGATTATATACAACCTGTAGAACTTTGGATTTAATTGCAGGGTAGAACTTTGGTTAAATTGGAAGATGAGACTTGAAAATGGACCACGAATCGACATTAATTGAAAAAACTACAATCATCTATTTTAGATTGAAAATGTAATTTCTGTAAGTTGTTTTAATTAGGCATCACATTAGATTTGATCATCCACACTTTGTAGAATTACAAGTGTGCTTGGGAATTAAATGGAACTAAGGACCAAATCTGCAAAGTTATAAACCAATGAATAACATGTCTACAATTTAGGGGTTATCTTCATTATTACCGAAGAATAGTACTGTTTTTGATAGTCTTTTGAACACGTCTTCTGACACATGAGTGCGTCAAACTCTTGTTTTTCGATGCTTAAAATGCCAAATGAGTGTCGAAGAGATTATCAACAGCCGCACCCCTGGTCGGGCAAGAACCACTAGTAAAAACAGAAGTCTTGGAGCACCAAATCAGAAGTCAAGCACTGGCGATGTGCCCAAACATGCTCAGACATTGTTTCTTGGTGTTCCAAGACCTCTTTCCTACTACGGAATGTCTCTCTCTAGGCAAGTCAAAGATTGCAGTTCCCTTAGTCTAGTATGTTCCTCTTAAGAGCTAAATCTACCTTTTAATCCGATACAGCTCAAGTTTAATTTGCAGTTGCTGACCAAATATTTAGACTTGGAGGGACTCACCTCCAAAGTATCTGTGCTGCTGCAGTATGCTGGTGATGGCCGCCCAGTCTCTGAAAACATGTTTGAAGCAAAGTTGCCACCCAAGCTACCCATGACAGTCATGCGGCCATCCAGCGACATTGAACTGCTGGATGGCACCCAAGGAGCTTGACCCTCCGTCTGAATGAACTCGGCAAGATTATAGACAAGCTGGTTTTCAAATTCGTTGTCATCGTTTTGGTAAGCGTCCTTATACCCCATCCTAACCACACATCTGCAGATCGGAAGAAAGTTGGAGAGCTTCAGCTAGCTATGCATGAAAGAATTACATAAGAGATGAACTAGATAACCTTCAACCTTGAGTTACTGTACCCTTCCTTCAACATGCTTGTTTAGGAAGTCACATGTCGACGTGGGATAACTGAACAAACGCAATTCCTTGAGTCTAACGAAGGTAATGGCTTCCCAGACGCCCTGTGACTAGTGATAACCCCCTTCCTCTCACGCCAAGGCCACACCAGTCATAGCCGCAGGTTTAGACTTTAGAGCAGATGAGAAGAACGTCAATTTCGTTAAATTGGCGTATTCCAAGACTTCGGCACTTTCTGAAACGCAAATCTATACCTATCCTAACTTTTAGAGCACTATGTAGATTCGTGCCTCGATAATTATATGGCGCCAAATCGCGTCAATTTAACGACATTGAAGTAAAATATATTCTTGCAAGATGGACAAGAGACCACAGGTGCTCAAGGTTGTATATGGTGTTCAACTCAACACATCCTCTCCTCCGCCTGAGGAACGCACTATGGAGACAAAAGTTGTGATGAGACTAAGAACTATCAGGTTATAATGAACCATAAAATATGATTGTAAAAGTCCACTTATGTTTTAGAGCTCCGGTGAACCAAGGCCTCCAACCGCAGAAAACTTGACACACCTGCGTTTCAACATTCCATTAGTATCAAAGATCTGCACGAAACAGCTGACCGGGAGGGGATCACCCTACCTGTACATTCGAAAATCTCTTGAACCAACACGTCCAACGAGATATCTCTCATGGGGAGGAACATACGGCACGGGGACGGATTTCACGCACACAAAGACCAGGATTTGATGGAAAGCGGGTAAGTTGGTGGCGAAGTGCGAGAAGATGGCTGGCACGCCCGTCACGAGCTCCGTGTAGATCAAGCCGATGCCTGGGACGCGGACAATGCCTAGGTCGGCCCCCAGCGTGAGCAAGCATTTCATGGACACCTTGTTTTGCAGGTCGAAGTCGTACTTCTTCATGGTTCCGTAGTGCCACACGTACATGATGGACATGAACACGCCCGCCAACACCAGAGACACCCACCCTCCCTGCTTCACCTTAAATAAAGCTGAAGTCAAGTAGAGAGTCTCCACCGAACCGAAAACGAAGAAGAAGATGCCGGCCAGGACGATGCTGCGCTCCCACACGATCGCTATTACTAGCGTCGTCAGAAACGTGGTCACCAGCATCACCACAATCACCGCAATTCCTGTCAATTGCAAACATTAAACCAACCTCCTCATGTGTTAGTCACAGCTAGGCTTAACATTCTTGCACTATTTGGACATACATGTCCACATCCTGGCAAATCCTGACATGTATAAACTTCAGAAGTCAGGAGCTGGACTTGGGAAGGTTTAGGATATAATGCTAGCTAAGTTGTACTCCTGAATCAAGAGAGTCTAATATAATTGTGCTTTTCAATTCATCATCGGCTCACATGTATTGACCATATATAATGTCATGAGTCAAAACCTTCTTTTCTGAGCTGAATAAAACTTGACACATTTGCATTGACGTACAAGAGTCAACTTAGCATTATGAAATCGCATGCTAAGTTAATAAGTGTTGGTAATTTCCAACATTTATACTGAATATGTGTCCAGAAACCTACTAATGTTACCAACATTAATTGCCAACTAGCTAGATAGTTTTGATAGATATATTTACTTGATGGGAAGTTTGTGAAGATTGTCATCGAGAATTAGATTTTTCAGCGGGATGAATAACAATATTGGGCGACGAACTGTAAATATCGATATGAGACAAGAAATTGCAAATATGTGAACTCAATTTTCTTTCTATTGGAACAAACCCGTCACATCGTAATAGAATCGAAGTAAATGCTAGCTCTTTCAGAAAGCTGTGATGAAAGTCTAGTACCGTAAGCGTTGCCGATTTGGATGATGTTTTGGAAACCGACTGTAACGCTCAAGCTAAGGACAAACATGATCCAGTTGACCTCTGGAATATAAATCTGGCCATGAATAGTGTTTGACGTGTGCACCACTTTCACCCACGGAACAAATCCCAGTGCGTGGCACTGCTTGACGATTGAGAACGTGGCTGTGATGACGGCTTGGCTCCCCACTATCGACACCAGCATCGCTGTGATTGATGACCGCAAGCGCATCAAATACATAATTATATGGCCACTGAAGAAATACAAGAGGTGAACTTGAATGAAAGTGACTCAAGCCAAGGAGAAAAAAATCTATGCTCAGCTTGTCCTCATTAATATGAGACCCTTCCGAAAACGACATTCTCAAATATCTTGCAAGCTTGTCAAACTGTAGCACACTTGTCATACATTCATACTACTTCGTAATCGTTCTGGGGGACCCCAGTCAGTCAGATCGAAGGCATTGAGGAGGACAGAGTGGACAAGAGAAGAAACTCACCTGTAAGGAAGACCGGCCAGAATACAGGTTCTGCACAGAGTATGAGCCTCCACTGGTTGAGTACTCTTGAATGGGGTTCCCAACTAATTAAGAATTAACCCTTTACAAATGTAGAACCAAAAATTCAAGACCTGATGGAAGCAAAGAGGAATGATTCACGGTTATTGATTTGCCTTACTTGGAATCGAATGATAAAATCCGTGGTCAACGTCGTGCAAGTTTTTGGAGAGATACGCAGCCTGGCCTAAATATCCCAACACCAGACTTGGGTATACAATGCCTATGTAGGCAATCTGCATCACCACAATGATTCAGCGACTGGCTTGGCTGTTGTTCCTTTTAATACTGAAATGGAATTCCATGGTTTTCCACAAAAATTAAAAAATGCCATAAAAGTTGCCCCAACTTAATAAATCTAAATCGTAAAAGCTCTCCCAGAAAATGAATTCTGTAAGATAGTTGCTTGACCTTTATGGATCTTTGAGAAAAATGGCCCAAGTCGGCAAACATCGCCTCCGCACCTGCATTCACCGGAACACCATGGTCAAATCAATATCCAAAAAAAAGAATGCTTGAATTTTATAAATGTGCCCAAACTATGAACCTGCCCAGGAGATTGTAAGAAGGGAGGAGTGGAAAGAAACGAGTACATGACAACACATGTAGATAGTAAGCTTAACACAAATTAAATTGCGAAAAATGAATTGAAGTCCTGACCTGTGATACAGAGGAGAACGCCACCCAGAGAAAGCAAGCCTTCCTTGCCCGACACGTGGAAAAAGTGGTAGATGTAGTACGGTGACAATGCGCGCACAATCCCAGGGTTGAATTTAATCAGGTTGTACGCCCCGATGCTACAATTACAAAACAGCCAAAATAGCACGATCGGGGCAAACAAGAACGAGATGCGGTGTGTGCCAATGCGCTGCAGGCCGAACAGGAGGATCAATATGCAACACGACAGCAGCACCGCCGCATCTGCATCACCGTTTCGCCCTCAGTTTCGTCGAAATTTACACGATTCGGACAGTTTTCACCTTCCCAAACAACAAAGTTAGTATTATCTAAGAAGGTTTAAAACCGAAAGTAAGTAATTCATTTCCTCTGCTCTGGAAGCATCTTCATAATACTCACTCTGAGGCAATTGAGATGCCGCAACCGAGATCCCCGAAGAGGCCGACAAAACTGCCACAATTACAAGAAACCAATAGATTAATTTGGACTCAACTTTGAAAGAAATTGGATTCTACTCCAGTTTGCAAGAGTATATAATTTCATGAAGTCCGCCATATCTAGCTAGCTAACTCGATGAAAGCATGCATGTACGCTGTGCAAACCTATACATGCTCACAGTCGTTACCATGGTGCGTGTGTTTGAGAGCTCCACAATTAATTGTGATTTTCAAGTGCCCAGGGCTTTCAGAACCAGGAAAAGCCTAGAAATTTGTAGTCGAAGAACTTAGCTAAACGTACAGCGCCAACTTTACTGAAACATATCGGCCGTTTTAAGGAATAAGAGGTTACCTGCAATGGAAGGCGTCAGGATGCCATCTCCTATCACCATACAAGTGCCCAGCAAGACGAGGACCAGAAGCCCAGTTCTCAAGCAGGTGTACTTTTCCAAGAGCTTCCGCACTTTCTCCCCTCGCGGTGTCGACTCGGGCGGGTGCTCCAACTTGTATGTGGAGAGCTCCGCGTCTGCAGTCTGCTGGTTGAGAATCAAACTCAGTTTCGCGTGCCGGCAGAGCAAAGAGTACAGGGCAAACGTACCCCCTGCATCATATATACAAGTACCCACACCATCTCCACGTTACCATATGTCCCTAACCATACCCATGCCACAACAATTGCAACAACTTACTTAACAAACATGGTTATGGACACCTCGCAAACGGAGGATGATATGACCATATTTGTTACAACGGCTGGTTTAGAGAACTGAAATTGTGACGTTAACTTCAAGTGCCCAGAGCTCTAAACACTAGTATAGAGGGGCCAGGGTGACTGAAACTCTGCCAATTTCACTAAAACCCGCAATTTCACGTTGTAGTACGTGTTTCCCTACCTTCGCCATTGTCGTCGGCGCTCAGCACGATCATGGCATACTTGATAGTCGGCACCAAAGTGAGCGTCCAGAAGATAAGCGACAGCACGCCATAAATCTCCGCCTCCGACACATGGGCTCGAAGATCTCTTGAAAACGTGCTGCGGAAGACATACAGCGGCGACACAGCCAAATCTCCATATACCACGCCAAAGCTTTGATACACGAGCATTAGCACCATCGCCAGAGAGTCCTTGGAGCGAGCTGGAGTAGTACTCTGCAAGGCTCATCAACACATAGAAACCCAATCAAGCCCATATGTTCAGCAACCGAGGGTCCTGACACGAAGGAAGGTGATATCAACTCTTAATTGAGCTTGTATGCACACGATCATACCAGTAACTTGTGTATATTCCTTCAAGTGCATGCTAAAATGGAAGTTGATCGACATGAGTGAAATTTAACCTGAGGACTTGGTACTTCAGACTCTGTATTCATGATGGTGACGCCTGGCTGCAACTCCGATCTGAGATCAGTTCTAGCTCCACAATCACGCTATCGATGCGTTGCTTGAAATTTCCAATGGTGTGAGCGAGATTTACAAATAAATTCTGAAGCTCGATGGAGCTGCAGCTAGCTAGATTGAAGGCAGCTGCTGTATTACATGAATGATAAGAACTAGCTTCGAAGTCAGCTAGATTACTCAGTCGTCATGATCGAGCATTTGAAGCTCCCTGAGTTCCCACTGCTAATTTTCAGAGATTGTGAGGTCCCTAAAACGCAACCTAACATTCTTGAACTTCTAGGCAGGGGACCCTCAGTTTGCTTCCCATGAAACAAGGCTCCTTTCATTTAGAAAATCTTGAATGCAAGCTCGCTTATGAATTGTTCTTGTACCACTGTATCACGAGTTAGTCTTGTAACAATGACTGCCGATAGACCCTAGTCTCCCTATTCAAGAATTGAACGTTATGAAACTTGTCAAAAAGGCTTTCGATTCTCGTCTTTATAAGAATTAGTTCCAGTCCAAGCCTTGTGATGGTGCCCTCCAAGTGGCATAGTGGTCAGCTGTTGGATTAATTCTCCGTTGGTCTGCCAATCCGATGCTCCTTATTTGAACAACCATATCTTGGATACTTGAATGTTCAGCATTCGGTGATGCGCCTTGCTTTAAAATATGAAAAAAAAAAAAGGAAAATGTTAAAGTTGTACTGGCAAAAGGCCCCATTTTGGAGACAATTGCATAGGATTTTGCCACTTGGACCTCCCTTCCCGCTTTCGGCTTTTGTCAGGCCAGTACCTTAACTTGCTTTTTAAATTCCAGCTGACTTGGACTTCTTGATGTGACTGACTGCGTGAGTGGTTTCAGGTTTTTAGAGCAAATAATTTAAAAAAATTAAGTTGACTGCAACGCAGGTACTGACCAGGGTTGTTATTTTCATTTTTAATGAAGTGCCAAAATGGCGAAATTAAATGTTACAGTGGTGCTCCAAATTTCAAAAATTCATCGACATATTGGATAGAAAATATCACATTAGCATTTATCACGTATTCATAATTGTGTTTTTATCCACAATTTGGCAATTTCATCCAAGATTTTTTCAATTTGAAGTATTATGGTGATCTGCCACTATAAGTTATATTGTAGAATCTCTCTTAGTGCAAAATGCTGGGACTATGCATTAATCCCTAAAATACCAAGGCATTTTTTGGCTCCGGAACTTCTGAAAATTGTCATTTCTACAATTCTACTGCGATCACTCCCTAAACCAAAAAAAAAAAAATTTAGAATCTAACCGTAGAATCTTGTACTTCACTTGTCTCAAATCATGTGGTAAAAATTTTAAGAAATTTGACCGTTCCGATTGGAAGATATTAGCATTCAAAGTTGGAAAAAAAGGTTTTTTGAACTGTTTCCTGTAATTTCAGATGACTTCGACGGCTATTTGTAGATTTTTTTGCACTACACAAGATAAAGTTATAATTTTTTATGTTGAAAATTTGAGTTGAGAGTGGGGGAAAAAATTTTAGCATATCAAAACTTGATTTTTACATATAAAAAAATTTGTCAAGTAGAAGTAGGTCCAAAATTGATCAAAACCCTAAATTGTTAATAGCTCTTAGATGGAATGAAAACACCATAATCCCAATGGTGGGATTGTTCTTGCAAACAAACTTGACCTCGTCAAAAAAAAATTTGAAAAAATTTGAAAATTGCATTCGAAAATGAATTCTATAAGTTGTTTTTTGAAGAAGGTGCTTAAATTGTCCGAAAAACAAGATTGTCCATAACTTTCTCATTATTAGTCCAAATAGAATGAATCAAAGCTTCAGATATAGACAAAAACATGATCTTTGAGAAAGAAAAATTAAATTAAATCATTTTTTTTTCTACCCGGCAAACTGCTTTTTTGCTTTAGAAGGGCATAACTTTTGCTCCCAGTCACCGATTGAAAAAATATTTATTTTTTTAGAAAGCTAATGTGATTCCCTATCTTCAAAAAAAGTTTCAAAAAATCAGGTCAAAATTTCAGGTTGCATGAGCCTGCCCGAAATCCCAAGTGTCCCCCAAGGGGACTTTGGTACTTTAGGGGTTAAGAGAGGTTTATGCATTTCAAGGAGTGTAATAATAGCACCTAACTAACATGGCCTTTAACTACACTACTTTCCAAAAAAAATATTTGAAATTAGGCCCACTTACTAACTCTCTTATTGCATATCATACATTAGTAGTATGCAATAAGAAAGGTTCTACTATATTGCTATTGCATGGAATAGTCTAAAATATCCTAAGGTAACTACATCCAAATTTGACCGCTTTCTAAACTATACACTTTAGATTCTTGCCTAAAATGTACTCCTACTATTTGTGAGAGTCTATGATTAGTTTTAGAAACACCTATTTTTAGTACTTTGAAAATTTGTAGTTTATTCATATGGTGTCAAAAAAATATATTCTAAGAGAATCTAGAATCCCCTTTTGACTAACAAAAGATCCGACAAAATATTATAATAACAACCATACTAAATTGCTTATTTCTGGGATTGCAGGTGTAGTTACCTTACAAGTGGAGATAAATTCAGCTGAAATGGACTCTTAGTAAACAACTAATGATTAGATGTAATCAATATGGTAGAAACATCCAAAAGCATCCATGTTCCCATTCTTGTACCCTAGATTACCACTACATGTGTCCCTAGACTTTCATCAATGTGTCCTACAAATGCTTAACTTTGATTCGCTGATGCATTTAAAGGACACATACTTAACTCTGATTTGTTAATTACTGATTTTTTGTAGATTTCAGTTTAGGGTCCACCTCTGTGAAAGTTTCAGTGGTCTACAGAGTTGGCACTTTGAAAAATCATAGAAATTACATAATACATCCGAAAAATCTAATTTTTCTTTTAATATTCATGATTTTCACTTGCTAATACTGCAAAAATACTATTTTGAGGAAAAGGTGCCTTCAACTATGCTGAATTTCTTAATGTTGACGGTTTGGGGTGTTTCTACCGTACTGACTTATTGAAGGTGACTTTGTCTGTCTCTGAATTTCATACCTTCACGTCAAAGTGACTGGATGTTGCAGACTAGGATTGCCAAAGTACTGATAAGTTAGAATGGATGAGAAGATGTTGTTGAGTTCACTGACAAGATCGTGACTGACATCCTAACATTATGAGAGATGGACCAGCAGCAATTGAAGAGTTCGAGTTTTCCTCACCACCACTCCGTTACCAGAATGAGAACACCAATGATCTCCTTCTCTTTTCCGGTTTTCCTGTTTTGTTTTCGACCTTTTTCCTTCTTGTTGAGTTGGTTCTGTCGACGGAAGCCCTGGCTACCTAAATTGTGTTGTAGAAGCGGACTCCTGAGTGAGTCAAAGAGGGCCCAAGAGGTTGAAAGGCTACAGTGCAGTAAAGCTTCGGTCTCGCATTTCTGTGGCTTTCAACTGTGTGTTGGAAGGTTCAGGAGTGTGGATCGAAGGATTCGCTTGTCGACCCTCCTGGGTCTGCAATCATTCTTGCGGACTTTTTTTCATTGATATAAGGTAGATCCCCCATTTCCGATCACTTAAGCAAATCGGACCATGTACAACATCGGGAAAATCAAGAAATAAATTTTCCCGTGTGCAGAAATACATTTGATAAGGATTCCGTACTTTTGGAGACCTTCATTCTTCCAAACGAAATTACTATAAATTTTAAACAGAAAGATTCTGTTTGCCCTCAAACTGTGATATAGGGTATTCCATTTCCGACCGACGTATGCTTCAAACCCTATGGCCAATCACCAAGCTTCAGGAGTCATCAAGAGTCATCATTTTTTGGTGTCCAGTTGATTGGAAATAGAGCACAGTGTGTTTTGGAAACAAACCACCCTATTCTACAGAAATGGGATACTGATTGGAAATGGGGGATCTACCTTATATATATTTTTAACACTTTATTTGAATGTTTGAAAGCCTGTTCTCACCTGGAGTTTGGTAACACCGGCTATAAAATCATAAGAGCATCTGCAATGGAGTCCCGGTATATGGCCCGGTATCGGTATAACTAATTTTTGGACAGTAAATGATTAGAACTTGAAAATTGTCTCATTGGAAGCACATCGGAAAGAACATGGAGAAGGTACAAGAAAATTCAAAATTAAACATTGGACAAGTACTCCAAAAGCAAGGTAAAAATCTGAAATTATAGAGGTCTTAGCAAATCACGGTTACCAAAGCAACATTTGGTCATTGACCCTCCACATTTGGCCATATTTAGAGGGTCAATGGCCAAATGTTGCTTTGGTAACCGTGATTTGCTAAGACCTCTATAATTTCAGATTTTTACCTTGCTTTTGGAGTACTTGTCCAATGTTTAATTTTGAATTTTCTTGTACCTTCTCCATGTTCTTTCCGATGTGCTTCCAATGAGACAATTTTCAAGTTCTAATTATTTACTGTTCAAAAATTAGTTATACCGATACCGGGCCATATATTGGGACTCCATTGCAGATGCTCTAATACCTGATCCAAAGACAGAAAGGTGCAGGTTTTTTGGAAACATTTGTTCTTGAGTTGGTTTGGTGTCGGTTCAGCATAATTAGTGTCATCTTAAGTTATCGGTCGTTCAGACTTGGGTAGAAACTCTTTGTGTGAACTGCAATGATTTTGGTGTTGAGTGCTTGAATGTGTATAGCCCAAAATTAACAAATTAATCTTACAGTTTGTTGATTCCTAACTCTCTGACCCTACTCAAAAAAAAATCAATCAATTATCAATCACATGCCGTTGGAGACACTTGCAATGTTGGTAGTGTTACATAGTTGCCCACATCTCGTTGCATTATGAAAAGATTGTTGTTAGTGCTTAAGAATCTACAAAATTAAAAGACTGAAACTTTTGTAATAATAGCCTACAATTTTGGAGAGCTATGAATAGTCTCAAACTTTTCTCTAGTTAACACCACTCACAACCCTTGCCAACTTTGTAGCCACATAGGTTGGGTGGTTAGAAAGAAACAAAGGTGTGAAAACCTACTGGAAAAGTCAAGTATCATTGCAACAAAGAATGCTTGCTAAGTCCACGTGTGAATGTACCTTAATTCTATTTTTGCCCTTATCCTTGACAATATCCCCACAAGTTGAATCCAAAAGAAAACTAATACAAAAAATTTCAAAGTCAATTTTTTATCTTTAATTCTATCAATTTAACCCCTAAATGACCCATTAGAAAAAAATTCAGGCCTCCGGAGGGCTGCTCCATAGCCCTCCAAGGTACCCTGAAATTAGGTTTTGGGGGGCTAAAAAAATCATTTTCCCCCTATTCCCGCCCACTTGAAATTGCAGTGGCAGTGGCGCAAGAATCGAGTTTTAAGAGTTAAAAATTTATTTAAAAATAAAAATAAAACTATTCTTAAGAAAAAAAATTGCAAAATCTGATTGTTTTGGCGAGTAGTTAGCTTGGCTGATTGCTCACTACAGCACTTTTCCATAGTGACAGACCAAGCTTTGAAATAGCTTGGTTTGTCACTCTGGAACAACCCTCTGGAGGGCTGAAATTTTATGTAATGCATAAAGACACTAGGTGGCTTTTGCAACTACATTTATAGAAAAGTCAAAATGTAAATTTTCCTAATAGTCTGTAAACAACAAAGAGACCCTAGATGATTTTTTTCGTTGAATCCATTAGTGCAATTTGATTAAGAAATGATCAATTGTGCAATTTTTGGTGAATTTTTTGAAAATGGAAAAGGCACTCTGGGTCGTCACTTCACATCCTCATATTTTTATTTTTTTTGGTAGAAAAGGGTGACCATTGCATTAAAAAATATAGGGAGAATACAAAGAAATCAATTTTTCTTTCCCCCTCAGAACATCCTCATATTTTTTTTTGCACACCTTGAAATGATTTGAAAAAAATTCACATCAATTTATGAATACAGTAATACAATATGATGTACAAAAACATGCATTAGTATGGGATACATAATACTGATACTGACGACATACAATTACATTTACTATGTCAATATCCCATATCGACTGCAATTAGAACAACAACTCAAAAAATATAAACATGTCGTGGGGGGAACAATTATTTTGCAAGCAATATAATTCATTTCACAAGTGAGTGAGAAGTGGCAGTTCGTCACACACAACTCCTGTACACAACTCCTGGTACTGGTACTGACAACACTTCTATAAGTTTCTGCAAGAGTCAAACATAAAGACAACTTGAAGAAATCTGCATGGTCGGGCCCTCCGTCTGTGTGTTTCTAGATTCTAGAATCTTTGTAAAATTAAGTGCACGACGTAACCAGCTATTGACTGGAATGCAACAATGCAACATTATTGCAGGAGCCCTCACTGAGGAACTAGTCGAATGTACACATCAACACAAAAGCTGACAGACACACCTGCCTCGATCAGGCTTAAGCAGTTGAGCTTGAAAATCTTCACTCCTTCAAAAGCTTGCTTTTCTTTCTTTAAGTTATTTTCTCTGTTGTCCTGTTACTTCCGTCATCTACACATTGGCTTTAGCTTCAGCAAGTGATCGAGCACCCTGCGTCCACATGTGTCATGTGCACACACCTGTGGCTTGACCCACAGACCACCCCTTCCAGAAACATTGTTATACTGTAGCACTAAATTTTTTTTTGCAGAACTGAAAAAATGTCTAAATTCAAGATATCATTTCAGTTCAGTTCGCGAGGACTTTTTTGGCAGCTACAGTAGTTAAAAGATCTCACGTATCTTGATCGAAAAGATAGTGTTGGGCCCGTGCAGACTGCAGAGTCATCTGAGATTTCAGTGAGTAAGCTTAGTCCAGTACTAACTGTACTTTGATACTTTCAAGTTTGCAGTGCCCAAGTTCGATTCACTTTGCAAAATGCCGCTTTGCAGTATATGAAGCAGAAAAAGGGATCGGAACTTGGGAAGTACACCCACAATCCACACTAATAGAAACTGAGCATACTTTTAATAAATACAACTTATTTTATTGCAAAAGTGAAAGAGGATTTCAAAGCACTTTAGTATGCAGTATTTGGATGTTGTATGAATAAGTTGTGAAATTTGGAAAGTATAGTTTGTTGTTATATATTGCTTGTTAAGATATATTGTAGAGCTAGAAGAATGATCTAATAGTAAGAGCAAGAGGTGTAATTTTTGAGTTTCGCAACTTGTTTAAATTTGTTAAGAGAATGTGAGTGGAAATCTCTATATAGGAGGCACCCCAATCCTGAACCTCCATTCTAACTATGCAGGCTATTCTCTTTCTATATAGGAGGAGATGAACACTGATTAATTATGGCGTGGTTCCTGACACAGTTGTGGAGCATTTTGATTGGCTACAAGACTCTCAATATTGCGTCCACCCCTTGGTCTATTTTGTTTTCAACCAATGGTTGAAAATAGTAAGCCCTATATCACCGGTATGGGAGAAAGAGAATCTTCCGCTGAAAAATTCTCAATAAGTATGTTTTGAAAAATAAAAATCTTAAAAATTATGAAACCTTCCAAATTCTATTTCTGCACACGGGAAAATTTTCCCACTAAAAAAAACCACCTTGCAGATATGTAGAACTACTTAAGTAGTAAAAATGGATTACTTGACTTGCTTCCTATACATTCTTGGATATATTTGTTTGTTTTCATATGAGTTTTTCGTTGCTCAGCCTAGTACACTGATTAGAATTTGGCACATTGTGATAGTGATTACAATATGTGAGTGTGATTTTTTTAAATAACTAGAATTGGACAAAAAGTAAATGAGAGAATGGCATGAAGCTTAAAACCTTAGATGCATTGATGAACGTTTCTCTCTTTGCATCAAAAAGTGACATCAGTTATTGTTCTAAGTTCTAATCAACTTGCAACTTAATGTTAGTAGCGGATATAGATTGTTCTACTAACAACCAAGTATATATTACTGTGGATATATGGACTTTTCACAACCTTATGCTACTAGTAGACACATTTGAAAATATAAAATCTTCTACAAGTTAAGAATAGTCCTCCATATCGCGGTAGAAAGTAATTGCATTTCACATCTTTTGCTTGGGTAGAAGAGTTCATGTTCTTTATAATGAAATACAACATGAATATGGCATAAATAAGGTATATAATACACAAGCCACTCAGAGTAATTTTCTTCTTTATTTTTTGTAATCAAAGTTTTGTGAATATAGTTATAATCAAAAAGTTCACTTTAAAGGACATTGCAAGCCCCACGCTTTTGTGACCTCAAATTTTGACTTGATTTTTTGATTTTTTGATTTTTTTGTGAAGATAGGAAATTACATTAGGAAATTACATTAGCTTTCTAATATTATATATATATATATATATATATATATATATATATATATATATATATATATTCAACCAGTGCTCAAGAGCAAAAGTTATGCCACCCTAAGTCAAAAAAATTGTTTGCTAGGTAGAGTAAAAAAAATTAATGATTTTTTTTAATTTTAATTTTTTTTTCTTAAATTTTTTAATTTTCTACATTTGAAGCTTTGATTCATTCTATTTGGATTAATAATGAGAAAGTTATAAACAATCTTGTCAGTTTTGGGCAATCTAAGTATCTTCTTCAAAAAACAACTTATAGAATTCATTTTTGAATACAATTTTTGAAATTTTTCAATTTTTTTTTACAGGGTTAAGTTTGTTTGCAAGAACAATTTCACTTTGGGGATTATGGAGTTTCAATTCCATCTTGGAGTTATTAACGATTTAGTGTTTTGTTCAATTTTGGACCTACTTCTACTTCACAATTTTTTAATGAATGAAAATCAAGTTGTTGTTTTTAAAAAAAAATAATTCCAACTCTCAACTCAATTTTACATTTAAAAAAAATTTAAATTTATGGTCCGTAGTGCAAAAAGTTTCCACAAATGGTGATCAAAGTCATCTGAAATTGCAACCCAGCAGTCAAATTTTATTTTCCAACTTTGAATGCTAATATCTTCCAATCTGTACAATCAAACTTCATGAAATTTTTACCACATGATTTGAAACAAGTGAAGTACAAGATCCTATTGTTAGATTTTTTTAAATGTCTTTTTTGGTTTCTTGGGTGATCGCAACAGACATGGTAGTTTTGAGTGGTTTTGAAGTTAGAAAATGCCTTGGTCCTTTAGGCATCACAAAGTTTAGACCCTACAATTTGGCAACAATTATCGTGCGGTTATCGTTGTTTCATGGGTTTATACCATAATCGCACTGACTCAATGTATTTTTATGCACTGAATCAGTGCAAAAACAATGAATATCAATAGCGTACGGTTTATGTACTTTAACTATACAATTGTTGTGTCAAAACTGCACAACAATCATATAGTTAAAGTACATAAACCGTACGCTATTGATATTCATTGTTTTCGCACTGATTCAGTGCGTAAAAATACACTGAGTCAGTGCGATTATGGTACGAACCCATGAAACAACGATAACCGAACGATAATTGTTGCCAAATCGTAGGGTCTAAACTTTGTGATGGGGATTAAAGATAAAGAA
Source organism: Pseudisothecium myosuroides (assembly GCA_951799445.1). Taxonomy (NCBI): domain Eukaryota; kingdom Viridiplantae; phylum Streptophyta; class Bryopsida; order Hypnales; family Lembophyllaceae; genus Pseudisothecium; species Pseudisothecium myosuroides. The sequence continues at coordinate 16,681,615 of OX637287.1, read as the reverse complement.
GAAAACGAAACAAATTACAATTGCCACATTTCTCAAGAACCGTATTTTTACAAGTGATTTTCATACATTTTTCATATAGAAACAACAAAAAATCTTTTATCTATGCAAAACATGCAAATTGCTTTTTGAGGCCTTCTAAATTTGAGATATGGAATTGAGCCCATCTTTTCTTGGCATATGTCAATCACATCTCCTTTCTAAATTGGTCACTCACAAGCCACCGCCACAATATAAGAAACCTTGTTACAATACATATTTAAAAATTGTGATTGAAGACTACATTTCAATTGGTTTGAGATGACTCTAAACTACTGGGCGATAATGGTGAGGTACCCTAACCGAATGACTTATTGTGGCTTCAATACCTAATGGCGACAGGTTCTTTACCTTGTGTGAAATTAGCCTCTCTTCCTGACGGTAAAATCCTTGCAGTGTGTTTCCTGAACACGCTTGCTTTCAAAAAAAGAACTACATTTCACCACCCCAACCCACAATTGTAAGAAGATAATGCTATTAAGGTAGAAACCAGGGCTTTTTTTTTGGACCAGTGTCCCCCCCTCTGGCTTCACAGCAGAGGCCAGTATTTGGAGGGAGGGACGAACATAGGCCAAAATTTTGACAGTCTGGCACTATGGTGCCAAAAAAGAAGCCCTAGTAGAAACACCCATTAGCGTCCCTACTCCCATTTCTAAACCTTAGACTGTCACCAAATTTGTCCCTAAACTTCCCATTAATGTGCCCTTGAAATACTTGGCTCTAAATTGCTGACGCATTTGAAGGACACATACCTCACTCTCATTTGTTAACTACTGATTTTTGTAGATTTCAGTTTTGGGTCCACCTATGTGCTAGTTTCAATGGTTTAGGGAGCTGTTTCTTTGAAAAATCATAGAAATTACATACCACATACGATTTTTTTTATTTATTTTTGAATATTCATCATTTTCACTCGCTAGTACTACAAAATATCGCTTTTAGGAAAAGTTGCCTCCAACTATGCTGAATTACTTACTATTGACACCTTACCACATCCTATAATCCCAATGTTAGGATTTGGATGCCATAACATAAGCCAGTTGTCCGCTCGGCTTTGGGTGCTGGGAGGCGATTTTATAAAGGAGGTTGAAAGCTCGACTTTCTCGACTTCCAAAGTGGTCAAAAAGTGTCGCTCTAATTTCAGACGTACACATCACTGCTGTGCTCTGCAGCATATGTTGCACAGTACAAAAACTTGAGGAGAACTGGAGCAGATCATGTTGTGTCATGTGTGCAGAATTGATGACTTTTGAAACTCAGGTCAACAGCCCTTGTGAAATGATGAAAATTGGAGTGCAAAATTGGATCCACTGTGCAGTGTTTTCCATGTTTTTTTAAAAATCATTTTGGAGAGAAGTGGCCAGATATTTCTTCAATACTCATGCAATACTTGGGCGGTACTTGGGGTGATATCTACGGTATATCAAAGTATCTTAGTCATCAGTGTGGTCAACTAAGCATTTGTCGCGAAGGAAGTTCCACTTCTTGGCATGATGTTCATTCAGGCAAGGGTGAACCAACCCTCTTGCTAGTGTCCGATTTTATCCTTGGAGAAAACTCAAGAACTTTTTATTTGCCACGCATGATAAAATTTGCAAATTTTGAATTCATATTTGCAATCAAAGGTTTCAAATTAGCTCAAAGAGATGTAGAAGCTAAATTAATTAAGCACAAGGAGGTCAATTCACCGCTGCCATTCATCATTCATGCATTTGTGAAATTGAGTCAATTTGGAAGCCATTGTTTAGAACTTTATGGAATCATAACCCCCTAAATGATGGAGCCTATGACCGTGGAGTCAAACTTGAAAGACCCAAAATCTATATCTTCCATTTCTTTGCTATTTTTGAGTGAAATTTTTTGGTTTTATTTTTCATAAATGAGATCGCATGTCTACTATTTATCATCAAATTTCCAAAAAGAACTGTGAAAATTTCAAATTACCATGAATTTTTGGAAAAAAATGAAGAAAATGATATCAAATACAAATTATGTTCAAAAAATCTAAATCTTTTAGAATAGAAGTACATTATACGATAGTGTAGAACATTATAGTCTAAAGAAAATAGTTCCGTGTCACTCCAAATTTAGAAATATGGTTATAGATACTCAACTTCAAACTTAGAAATACGGTTGTAGATACTCAACTTCAAACTTCACTAAAATGCTAACTTTAAGAAATTTTTCAAAATTTCCAAGTAAAGTAGAAACTTCTAATTAGAAGCTTCATTCTTTTTATTTTTTTTCAAAAGCAAAAGAAATTGTTTTCAATGTCAAAGTCAAGTTTTAAGGGTAAAAAGCTCAAAGTATTGAAATACATAAGATAGTATACTATTTTTTTGATAAATGACCCCACATAAAACTGAAGAACAACTAGAATGTCTTGAACTCAAATCAATGATGATCAATAAAGTTACACAAAAGAATTTGGATGAAAATCATCTATTCTTCAATTTGTATAGACCATCCAAAGGATACAAAAGGTCCTCAACATCCTTTTAAGGCTAATTTATGATTACGGAAACCGCATGATGGAAGATAAAATTAACCCATACGTATACATGACAGAGCAAGTCAAAGGAGCATTTGAAAAGTCAAAGCTGAATTTCATATAGTTTATTGCTTTTAAACATCTTAAGCTTGACTAAGAATTTGTAGCTCCATCAATCTACTTTTTGTTCCATTTTTTTTTTTCAAAATTATAATTTTTGTCACATTTTGAAAGTAGGAACTTGAAGATCCTTCATGGTTGCCTATCTATTTTGCAACAAAATAGGACACCATTCCAATTGAGAACATTTCAATGCTTCAATCCAAAGATTATTAACCTCTAAAGTACTAAGGAGTCCACTTTGGATTTTTAGAGAACTTAAATAGGCTTTGACGACTTCATAATTTGGAATTTTTACGTCCTTATCAACTTCCACTTCATAATTTTCTTAAAGATGAATATAAAAGTTTTTTTGTTGAAATTCTTTGTATATATTTTCAACCCATTTGTGACCTTAGGTCTCCCAAAATTTGTTCCCTTGCAACTTGAAAAGAAATATGGGGAAACCAAGGAGAATGATTGGTTCTTGCAATAAATAACACTTTATCCTCAATCCACACAATTGCTTGCAGAGGTCGATTTAAGGGTTATCTCATATTTATTTTAAGGCTAATTATAGGGTCAATTTGAAGAAGACGGTCGTCTTTATAGCTAACTACCTTAGAGCATCGCCACCAAGCCTTGCCATTGGCCTTAGCAACGCTACTCTAAGCTTGTTGCACTTGTCTAGAGCCTGATGGCTCCACACCAATACCCCTTTCACGTTACAAGTTGTATTGTTCCTCCCATCAGTTCAACATTTGCTTAGCAAAAAAGGGTCTTTGTAGCAAGTAATTTTATACTCACACTAATTTGATTATCTTTGACTATGGCCTTAGTGGAAGATGAGGAAGCTCACAAGGGGCATGACAAGAAGAGGAAGAGCTATAACAAGGACTTTAAGGGGTGGTTGGTGCATCTGGTCTTCAATGCACCGCCACATCTCACAAGGCATTAAGTGCCTTGCCACTTCTTAATGTCGCGGTCATACAAGGTGCAAGAGCATCTCCATTCTTGCCCTGAACACGGTCCCGGGGTGATGTATTCTGAGCTCAGGCTTCTTTTCGTCCCCCACTGCAACCGCCCAACTTGGCCACAACGGTTCAGCTAAGGGAAAACAGGCTGCTTCACTACAACAATTCGGAGTTCACTTACTTCTTTCGTTAGAAAATCCTTGTTTGACGTGTTTGCACGCTTGATTTTGGGTTGGTGCCAAGTAGTGAACAATGCCGCACAATGAATCGCGACAAAAAAAAAATATTTGAGGATTCAAAAATCAAGAACAAATATAGACATTTGTAGTTTTGGGTGGGACTTGAGTGCAGATATGGATGGGGTAGTATTCAATGAAGACCACTTTTTCATAGTTGGGAGCCCGACACAGGTAGTTTTCCGTGCTGATTTTTCAAAGCAAGAGTAGAGATGGTCTTATACATAATCCAATGTTTTTTTTTCCCTCAAATTAAAAAAAATATTGGATGAAATCACCAAGTTGTGGATGAAAATGGAATTATGGATATGTGATATGTGCTAATGTGATGTTTTTCTATCCAATATATGGATGAATGTTGAAATTTGGAGCACCACTGTAACATTTCAGTCAATATCACCACTTTGGCATTTCATTAAAAATGAAAAAAAAAATCTGACAGAATCCAACAGAAGCCTCAAGGTATGCGAAATACTATTATAAGAATGGATTGATCAGTTGGGGAAAAGTTAGTCTGACAACGTGAATCAAATTTAAACTCTTACTCTGAACGTACTCAAAGAATCAAAGTTTGACTCACGAGGCAAGATATGGAGGCCATAATAAGATTCATTGTTGTCGACCTTTACTGGCAGCAACTGACAACGATAACAACCTTCACAAGGTATTTATAAGATCAAATTCGCCTCCACTCTGCAAAGAACTAAGCTTCGTCACTTTCGTAGTCCTCTTCATCGACAAAACTGAACAGGGAAGCATCAGCTGCACTGGCAGTAGCCAGTGCTTGGAAATCACTATGTGGATCACTAATAATCAAATGTCCGTCGTCTTCACTCCTAAATGACGACCTTGGATCTTCACTGCTGAAGGAAGCGCAAGGGTTCTCAGAGTCTGCAAGTTCTGGATTAAGTGTCCCAGAAATGATGACTTTCGCAGAAATATATGAGATGGTTCCAATTGAATCCTCTCTCTCAAAATCAGAGGTGAATTTTCCCTCTTTTGAACTTTGAAATCTTGAACTTCCATGTAACCAGGCCTCGGTACCATAATCAGCAGATTGTGTAGAGCCAGGGGTATATCTGTCGGAAGAACTACGAGAGCTATTGGGCATGCTTGCAGATTTTCTGTAACCTCTCAGATGGGTCATACCAAATCGATCCATAGCATTCAAAATGCCTGTACTGATTTCCGGTACTGCACTGAACAGAGTATTTTGAAATGACGAATGCCTGGTTGTGTCATTTGCATCACATGGTTGACAACTCCAGTCTTGTTCTCGGATGTCTCGTTTCTCTGTGGATGGGCATGCCGACATCCCAGGGCTTTCTTCCTCTTCTCCTTCACTATCTGCAAGTTTCAATTCTCAGAATCAGAACCAGAACCATTTCCAGACGTAGAGGAAACTGAGTCCAGGTGTTCGAAAATCCAAAGCACCTAAAATCAGTAAATCATTGCTGGGAAATTATGTCGAGAGATACGAGTTGTGGTATTTGTGATACAAGGCAAGCATGACGACTGCGAAAATAGAAACAGAAATCTGAACCAAAAGAATGAAAAGTGCAAACCTGAAAATATTTTTATCTCGTCATCTGCATGTGGATCGATGCACGAAGATGTTCTGCCAGCAGCCGAATCTGAAGGCAAGCTATACCTCAGACTTGTAGGAGCTGAATCTCTTACACTGGTAGCTTGTAGACTCGGAGAATTAGTATCCACCAAGTCCAGTTCTACTTGGAATCCTACTGCCTCCTGAAGTCCCTGTATTTAGGACATTTGTTAGAGATCGAAATTCTCTGTTCAATCTCCTAAAAAGTAAAATCGCAAGTAAAATCGTATTAGATTCGAGTAGCCGTAATTATGTTATTTGAGTTTTCTACAACAGTTACACCACGGTAAGATCTATTTTCCTGAAGGTGCATAGTTATGCCAACTCTATTTGTGAAGATTTGAGTTCTCTATAGTAGAATTCTGCGTCACGTCGGCATAAAATGAATAACCCCAGGTCAGAGACAGGTCCTTGAACCAAGGACCAACTCTTTCAAACACATGATCACATCAACTTAAGTCAGTACCATAACATTATTCAGCAATGAGCCAGGGGTGTCCTTAGGAGTCACGAAGGCTACTAGTTAATTTGTTGACCTGACATAAACCAAATCACTATGCAGCCCGAAGCCGGTCTCAACTTAGTCTAAATCGTCAACCTACAAAAGCCGGTTTTTTTAACCTTGGAAACATGTTAAGCGACTGAGATAGGCAGAATATTCTTGGGAACAATCAGACAAGCTGAATAATGTTATGACCACTGTAAATGTGAGAACACTTTAGATTCCTTCATTTATGGAGGATAAGTCTATAATGTACAGGATTCGTGAAGAAATCTTACCTTATCAAATCTATCGAAGTCATCTGCCCGAAGAACAAAATTTCCGTCCATCAAATTCGTATTTAACCAACTGTTGTCAAAAGAACAACTTGGTTATCGACAGATGAAATATAGCACCTAAGATAATGAGATACTCCAAATTTCAGAATACAAAAAAGAACACTCTGTATGGCTTGGTGCAACGTTGCACACCGGGTCCTATTCAACTGAAAACGGAGAAATTCCTCAAGCTTCAGAGGCCAGATAATCACCAGGAAAAATCAACATGATAACACTGGAACTGAATTTTGAAGTCCCCGTTAACTGTAGCAGCACGTCCGCCGTCAGGCAGATCAAATACAAAGTCCCCTTTTCTAATGGAAGTTTTCCATAAGTCTTCAGTCTGCACGACCATCAAAATATAACATTCAGATTGATTTCGAACCAGCATCACTGTGTCACGGTGAGAAGAAAACTTGAAATTGCAAAATGGAAAGCCGAATGCGGATAATGCACGTATATCTCCGGGATTGAGAATCTGTCCCATCTTAATAGAAGGAAAATAAATCAGAGAAAAGGGGAAACAAACGCACCAACATGGACCTTGTATCGGGATGCTTCATGCTCCTGAATAGTACACCTGTTAATTTTTCATGTATATCCCGGTCAGTACCGGTAAGCCAGGAACTATATGGAACTTCAGTCCCAATCCCAAGAAAGAGCATATCAACCAGTGGGACAAACATAGAAATCAATGGTAATGATACCGATAGGGCTCACAAAAACGACAACTCTCGAAAGGGACAACACAAGCAGTACCTTCATGGTCTGAGACTGTCAGAGCAGGACAAATCCAAGTCGGGCAGTTGATCAGGCGAATACTCCTCAAGGCACATCTGCGGTCAATATAAACAGCATAAGCGTCAATAAAGAGAAGATAAATTTACAGTATCAAGCATACAAAACAAACTTGGGCAGCGTTCAGATGGATCAGAGAACACCAATCCAAATACTGGGTATATTCCAAGCTAATACCAACCATTAGCCTTACAATGCTTGGCAGTAGCCTTCATTTCATAAAAATGTACAAACCGTGCTGTCGTCTAGGTTTGTAACATTATTACAAACATGCCTAGCAGGAAACTATGTCCAGGACAACAAATAAGGCACTTTTTGCATAAACTCGTGAGTATGAAATGGTTTGCGTAATACCTTCGTCCAGTTGGAGTAAATCCATGGTATTTTCTCAGAACCTTCTCGTAGTAGTTCACGTACCGCTGTCACATCACACAAGACCACGGTAAGACTCATGTTTAGGAGCTCTCCCATAAACCGAAAGAAAAGAGGAACTGGATCCACTTTGAGCATCCCAAAACGAAATTATTCCGTGCAGCATTGTGTTTTCGTGATATTGAAGTATCAAGAGTCCGAACCTGGTGTACAAGGTGCACATCATTCAGAACAATGAAAACCGACACTTACAAGCTGGCTAGGAAGATTCAATCCATTGCTTTCCACAGATCGTTTCTGGTTGTAGTGGTTCACTGATTCTTCTGCGGTAGGGTAGAACTGCGACAATAAGCAAACCCATGCACTGTTAATCAAACACTCTCTCTGAATAGACGAGTAATGCAGCAAGAAAACCTTGACTTCGAAGTAAACCATAACAAGATTAAAAAAACATAGAATTCAAAACATAACATGAAATCTTAAGCTTCGCAGCTGATTGAGAGATGCCAACGTGATGAGATCAAGGCACACTGCATCGAGTATAGAATCAATCTCTCTCTTCAAAAATACAAGGAGATGCACATACTTTGAGGTGAAGGAGAAGGCAGGATATCATAAGTCCGGTGCGGGCTATCCCTCCTTTGCAGTGCACCACTACCACATTCTCGAGGCCTTCTTTGAGCCATGCATGGGCAGACTCACAAAAGGCTGCCACAAGCTGCAAAGGAGGACAATTGCTACCTTGAAAAGGAAAGCATGCCACCTGCACGGTAAAAAAGTCCCTTAATACCAAAGTATATAGCATGAATATTGAGAAAATACATGCACACTAATCACTACAGACCTCGCAGTACTCGTTCAGAAGATACTCCGTAATAACGATTAATTCATTAAGATTCAACTCATTACAGTCAAATTGATATCTCACCCACTTTAAAGTCAGTCATAATCAGCAACATTTGAGCTCACTGAAAATCGGGAGCATTATACGAGAAATTAAACTACCTTGCCATTGGGAATCTTAAAGATGATGAGAACAAACCTTGTCATGAAGAAGCGAGGTATCATACAGCTTCTCCGAGCATAGATTAAAGATTTTGTATCTGCCCTGCAAATGCAAATGTAGAAAAAGATCAACATCATTATACTCAAAAAGACTAGGTAAATGCAAACCAGTTTCTCGTGAGAAATTATCCACGACATCGTACAAATAGAATTGACGGATAATGTACCTGATGCTCGGCCTCGCAAAATGAGATAAGCTCCTCCGCGAGGTCTTGATAATTAGCCTAGAAAAAAATGTTGAGCAGTGAGAAAGGACAGCATCGAGCTTCATAGTAAACATCCACAAGCAAATACTTCGCATGTGAACTGCACCATACACCAACCAAGAAAGTACTTGCTATCGACCATACCTATGGTAACATTTCAAGAGAGTCTCAAGAGAACCCACCTCCGTATACCCTAGAATGCTGGAACTGGTATGAGCGCCACGAAATCCCACTGCAATTATACCCTCAGTGATGTACACCATGTCAAGATGTAAACCACCATCCTGCAACCAAATGAATACTACTACTATTATGAGGCTACCCTTGAGGCAATAAAGTGGAGGATACTGTTTGCATCACTTGAAGCATTGTAACAATTGTAGGAGTGTGATATTAGGAGATGTATAGAGCTGTGGACAGAACTTTGGGTACACGAGCCAAATCTGTTCAGGTCAAATTTCCATCTCTCTCTCTCTCTCTGAGAGTGACAGTATACAACGCCATTTCCATTCCGAAGTCAGTGGCCATAGACATAGACCGTTGCGCTCATGGTACACTACGAGATCAGTGCATTTAGACGTGTGTTTTGGAAGCTCTAATGACAACGTTAGTTGATGGCATGCATTTTGATATACCTGGTACCGTAGACTATTCTGGGACACGAGGTGTCGTGCCTTGTCTTGGACAGCCTTGACAGCATTCTTCGAAGTATCCAGAAACCCTTTGGTGAGCACACCAAACGAAGTCTCCAACTCTTCGATTGGAAACACCCTTGATGAGGGCCGCCTGGAAGATGGTGACCCCGAGAAGAGGCTGTAAGGAGAGGATTCAGGAACCTCAGGCTCCGCTATCGATTTGGACCGAAAGCTCCGAGCCCATTTGGAGATGCCAGAGGATGAGTCCGCCTTGAACCCTGGCTCTCGGTCATGGCTTGAAAGGCTAGAAAATGACCGTGAGAGAGACCTCCCGATGGAAAACCCCTGCTCCCTGTGTGCAAAACTAGATGATCGAGTGGCTGACTTAGTCGAGGATGGCGCAGGGTCAGTACAGGGATGGGAAGTACTCTGGTCTGCTTTTGAATCCCGAGTAGCTGCAAAGGACGATGACCTAAACAGGGATTTGGCGAACATGGCTGGCCCATCTCCTTGACTTGGAACTCTCGTGTCAGTATCCGAAGATGTGGATTCTACGGCAAGCTTAAACGGAGAACGCTCGGAGGAGTGACTATCTGAGTGTAGAGTTTTCCCGATCTTCGACCCGAGAGATGAGAACGTCACAGATCTCGACAAGAACTTGGACTTGGCAACGGGAGAGGGTGGCGGTGGACGCTCCGAAGGTGGCGTGGTGTGAAGAGAAAACAATGTCTTCGTGGTCGAGGATTGTTGGGAACTGTAATGTTCTAGATTCTGTGAGCATCGCAGAACCGATTCAGTGTGGGATTCTGAGCCTCGCTCTGACATTGCTCGGTTGGATACGGACCTCCTCCAGGACTTACTTAAGAGCTGTTTCGGCGATGAACCTAGACTACCTGGCAAAGACTCGTAATCCACACCCCTTTGTGCCATCTTGACAAATCAACTACAAATCCTGATTCTCCTACATTGCTCCTGCTTCGTTAGCAGCTACTCTAGAGCTTGAATGACACAGCAGGTGCCAGATTGCAACATTGGACATTGACAAGAATGCGAATGTGAAGCTATCAAAAGTGTACATTTTCTTCCACTCAAGATCTTCGAAAAGGAATGCATCCTCCACTCTAGACGGCGCCTCTCGCTGCATTCGTCACCCGAACAATCATCCTTCCAGGCTTCTGCACACCCCTGCACAAGAACCGGCCGGGGTAACCACGTAAGCTCCACCACATTCTCTCCACTACCACGAAGAGCATTCCCAAACCTCCAGGTGTGTTTCTGCGCAGGAAAATCCCACCCAACCGCCTCCTTTCCACCTGACGAGGCGAGGAAGAAGTCAGACCGAATCCTCGAACCCACAAAATCGTGGCGAAATCCTATCAAGCCCCCGATGCTATCTCATCAACATGTGATACTACAAGGAATGTCCACCGTCACAGAACCACCATGACAAACACACATTTTTATTGCAACAACATAAGAGTCTCTTCACAAGCTCCAAAGAAAACTCAGACAAGATCGACGTAAACTGGGACGAAGTGAAGCGACGACGTTGACGGTATATTCGAGTGACCCACAGAGCCAGTGACCCACCTCATGAAAGCAAATGCTGGAGAAGTTTCTTTGCTTGTGTCAGTTCGAGATGGGCGTCTTGAGACCTCCACCTCTCCGAGCTTGCTTCTGTTGCAGCAATTGCGGACATGCAGCCGAACATGCATCCGCCATCACTAGGGCTACAGTTGAATTTGAAGTGCAGCAAGGAACGGGATTGGGCTTCAGGGAAGGAGATTTGGCGGGCAACAGCAAAAAGAGCGTTGGATTCGGGGGTCCACTTCGGTGGAAAAGCGCGAGGCTCGTTTTCAGCGGGAGACGGCTGAAGTGGGAATTCATTGCTTTGTCAGCGGCCGAAGCTTTGAAGCATCCGAGGCCAAAGACTTTTTTTTCATTTATTTTGGGCAGTGCAAAAAGCGATCTTTTTTGGAGCCAGTGATGCAGTTGTTTACATCCACTTAAATGGATGAAACGTGCAAAATGAGGATGAAACTTATAATGTGCATCCAAAAGAATGTACATTCATTCAGAAAAGAACAATATTGTTCTTAGAATATGTAGCGAATCAACAAAACATCCACTAAAAATAGGGGATATCGTCTAATATTACTTGCAACGATGACTGGCAATCACAATGCAGCAACAGTGAAAAAGCTGGGTGCTCGTCACTGCTATAGAATGTTAGTCATTGATAACAATTAGTTGTGTATCTATAATTTCCAACTTCCCAATGGCTGTCTATCGATTCCGATGCATGCTATTTCTAATTTTTTCGTCTTAACATGCATTCACTTGGAATTTATTGAGGGGTGTCCAGGCAAAAGTTTCAACCCCACCAGTCATAAACCTAAGCCCCTCTTGATTATTGATCAGTTTTCATTGATACGCTGCAGTCAGTATTCCTTGATCGTTTTACTAAAAATGAATAAGTAATGAAATTTAGCTCAACAGTTATGAATTGGCAATTCAGAAAAATGAACCGGGTCACATGTAACCAATTTCTGTCTACACCTGTTGTTTGATTGAGGACTTCAATTTTCACTTGTCTGTGAGACACAAACAGACCCACTCTTGATCGAGCCCAACATTTATACTCCAAGAACTCAAGGACAGTATTTATTTCATAGAGATAGTGAAGTGGATGCAGTTGATTAAGTTATCACCATTCCTGAGATTTGATTATTCGCAATAGGTAAAGGACGTGTGTGTTAGACTTACACATGAACATAAACAGTATTTCGAACGTGAAGAGCTACAACTAAAATTTGGGCTTTTCAAGACCTTAAGTGAGTTGAGGGAGGTTTTTTGTTTATCCATTGATGCATTTCTTCAACAAGGTGAGGGAACGAGAGCTCCCTGCTGTGACCAGATTTGTTGAAGACTTTAATCAATCTAGGCTCACTAACTACATATTGCACTGCCCTGCTTCCTTCCCCCAAAATTGTACATGACAGATCAAATTGAATCGACATCTAACGGATTCAAAACAAGCAACGCCAATGCATGACTTTATTTCCAACGATCGACTAAAAAAAACCACGAAACCTGCTCCTTGAAAGTGCACTGTTATATTATGAAAGTGCACTGTTATAACTACGAGCAGTACACCCATTCCAAGTATCCTTGAAAACCTAAACAAGTTTACTAACCACGAAGAGCCAGAATGACAGCGCCTTCCATCCTCGATGGCTTCAGTATCTGTGATGAAGTTTGTCCTTCTCTCTGTAATTCTCAGCATACCTGCACAACATCAACATCTTCAGATACAATCTTCATAACAAGTGCCACACTTTTTACCAATGTCCCACCTGTTACCCGACTAAATTCAGATGGGATCTGGAACGTTCACTCGAATGCGAACTCACTTGATAACCTACTCCAATATCATCACATGCGAATCACACCCTTCAAAAACAAAAATCTCAACGCGCCCAAAGGTATCCCCAAGCGTCCATAGTACACTGGCTACGATGAAGAACTATTCCAAGATCACAACGATGCCTTCTATACCCTTCCAATAGAAAAGTACAGACATAAACGGAACCATTATCTGTTAGCGCCTCCACTCGATCATACCACCTAAAATTACTCATAGTGCTCTATGCTAATGATCTCAACAATGTAACCAAAGACCTACTAGCATTCTAGGACACTCCCAGGCAGGTTCATCAGCATACCGTTACCAAGAACATTGTCTAGATTTCTAGAACTCATTTCTGTCACCCCCGAGGACCGCATATCTAGCACATCGCGACATCCAGAATTCTAGTTGCGACGTGAAACCCTAATCCACAAGTCATCCAACCAAGAAACCCTCCACGGCAGAGAAGAACAATTCGTCCCAGGACCAGTCAGAGCTCCACTACTCACATGTACGTGCCCACGATCGGCACCACCAACGTGAACGCCGACACCCAGTTCTCGTGGAACTTCTTGCCCAGCTTGTACGGGACGTCCTTCCACAGGCTCGCCATCACCTGCTGGTGGTACGGAGACAGCGTGTACACCACCTCTTTCAGCCGCACCGGCACCTTCCCCATGTTTGCTAGCTAGTGATTCTCTGAACGCACCCCCACAACCCACAACCCTAAATCAGAAGTCCTCCAAAACCAACCCGCAAGCGCAATCCACGCCACCGCGATCACACAAGCTCCCCTAACCCTAAGCACAACCAATTTCGGCACCAGTCTAGTCAGTCTAGTCTAGAAAGGAGCCACAGTTAGTACTCCCAGACAATCATCAACACACAACCAAAACATCCAGCAGCTCAGGATGATCTTGAGAAAGGGACCTACCTGCTCCCAGAGAGAACAGAAAATGAGAAGCAGAGCGAGCGGCAGGCGACGGATTTGCGCAAGACGAGGGTGGAGGAAGGGCGAGCGGGGATTGTCAACAATCCGGCGAAACGGGGGACGGAGCTCGACGCGACCAAGCAAGCGTCCGGGAAAGAGGCCAATGTATGATTCTAAAGAGTGGAGTGCGTGACACTAGGCTTACTGTGGATGCTTGAGCGGGCTGGGGATGCTGCCCCGGTACCCGCGCCGGGTATAGGTGGGCCGTGTTGGGAAATCGGATGGCTTGGTCATCAATCAGTTGAGGCACGGGTTTGGGAGGGGGTCCTGAGCACAGAATTAGGGTTGCGGGTTGACGGTTGACGGAGCTTTGCGCACAGCATATACAGTAATTTTTCCATATTAAGGTAGGAGGCTCAGAAATGGAGCATCTAAGGGCTGGTCCGCCTTTTTCATGTATTTCCTTGGACAGGAATTTTTTAGCTCATTTTTCAGGCAAAGAGAAATTGATGAGGAATTTAACCCAAGTGGTTTTGTATTTTTTTGAGCATTTTTGAATTACTTATGAATTTTCAAACGAGTTGGGTCATAGGTCCCTATTTGTGACCCTAGGTCTTTCATAAACGGTTCACTTGCAATTCTAAATAAAAATGGGAAAAGCAAAGAGAATGATTGGCTCTTGCAATTAATAATGCTTTTTTCCTTGATTCATTCAATGACTATACTTGTCAATTTTGGAACCAACTCATGTCCATTTCACAACCATTTATAGGGTCCGTTCTTAACCCCTAAAGGACCATTGTTCCTACGGGGGACAAATGCGTTTTCGGGCAGGTACCTACGGGCTGAAATTTTCTCCTGATTTTTTGAAACTTTTTTTGGAGGTAGAAAAACTGATTAGCTTCAAGGGAATATAATTTTTTTCACAATCGGTGCTCGGGAAAAAAAGTTATGACCATATAAGCTCAAAACAGGCTACGGGAGGCAGCTCGGGCAGCAAAAAAAAAAGGGACAAAAATTTGAATTTTTTTTTGTAATATTTTTTTTCTCATAGATTATATTTTTGGCTTTCCGGAAAGCTTTGATTCATTTCATTTGGATATGTTATGAGAAAGTTATGGCCATTCTTGTTTTTCGGGCAGTTAAAGCATCTTCTTGAAAAAAATAACTTTGGAATTCATTTCTGAATGCAATTTTTCAAATTTTTCAAATTTTTTTTTTTGGATGGTCTGATTTACTTGTTAGAACAATCTCACCATTGGGATTAGTGCATTTTAAGTCCATCTAAAATATATGAATGTTTTAGATTTTCCTTCTATCTCGTACCTACATCTACTTAACAAATTTTTTAAGAATGATAATTAAGTTTTTTTTTAATATTATTTTTTTTCTAGACTCTCAACTCAATTCTCCACTATAAAAAATAAAAGTTCAAAACTCTGTAGTGCAAAAATTTTAAGTTAAAAATGTTTAAAGTCAAAAAATCTAGTCCCGCAATGTGCTGAAAAACTTATTTTTTTCACTTTAAATGCAAATATCTTGCAATCTGTGCGGTCAAAAATTCTAAAAAAAATTCCACACATTCTTATACTAGTTAGGTGTAAGATCCTACGGTTGGATGTGAAAAATAAACATTTTTCAATTTTTTTAATTCTTTGCTATAGAAATGGCAGTTTTCAGTGTTTTTTGGCAGAAAAAAGGCCTCAGTCCTTTAGGGGTTAATGCCTGCTCCATTTTACAACCTCCTACCTTATATGCACACTTTGGTACAATTATTGAAGGCTACACTCAAATTTCAATTTTGTTTTACTTCTCCATCAGTGTAACTTTGTACTTGTGACATTTTATTAATACATCAAGGCCTAAATCAAATATTTCTTTGCTTTATACTAGTCCATCTGATTTGGTTTACATAAGTTAGACCAAATAACAAAGAACGATACTATTTGTACCATGTATCAAATAATATTTATAACAAAATTCCATAGCAAAAGAGCTTATTTCAATTGTTATGGCACATAGTAATTGCACAGAAAAGTAAATAGGCTTTCCGACAGAAACAAACTGTCAATTCACCCAGACTCTCAAAAAAATGCATATAGATAACTTACGGTTCATACAAACGTGATATCATAAGAAGGGCTTTTTGCTAAAATTTTACTCTACTGTATTTACAATAGAAACAAACAATACGAATTGATGTGTTATGTACTATTAAGTTCGCAAAGCACGAATGCAGGAACAAATCTAAATTGACTCGTCTCTGAATTCTAGGCTTGCGAGGGTAATCACCAAAATTCATGCGCTAAATGACATCCACAAAGATTTTAATTGAAGCAGAATATTTTAGAAATAAATCTATGTCCATAAAGGGAAAAGTCTATGATCTGAGTCTACTTAGGGCCGATGCTGTTGTTGCATATCATCTTGTCATTATAGCTTCAAGGGCTCGGCCAGAAAATGTGTCACTCACATTCCGAGGTCGCTGTAAGAGAACTTGCATGTCAGGATCAATGTTTGAAGTAAATCAAACTGGGAGAGCACATCGAGCTCATCACATGAGCGTCAAGATCCTGGTCCAGTAATGTATTATTGATCTGCTCAAGAACAACATATTGGAGCAAATTCTGAACCTCAAGACTTATCATCTTTGCAGCTCAACATAACTCCGCTGGGAAGCTAGGTCTGGAAAAGAACCAAGGCTCATCAAAGGTATTTGGACCTGCTGTTTCCACCCAGCTCGAGTTTGGTCTTGATGGTTTGAACTGCAATTATTAAATTCAGTGGTGCACATGATGAATCGGCTACAGGACGCTCTAACATTTGATGTCACGTACACTGCCGAGGAAGTGCTAGGTTGAGGTGCTCTGTGTCGACACTCCGTTCACACCACCGTGGCTGTCATTTGAATTCGTTCTCTCTCCCGCTTTTAAAGCTTCGCCAGCAGCTGGTGATGCTTTAACTTGCATCTTTCTCATGCAAGATGTCGACTCTACCTTGTACTCGTACACGTGAGCGCAATAGAGATAAACAACAAAGTTAACACCACTAAGACCTGCGAGGAGCCAGAAGTAATAATCCATGTGGCCGAGGCTGATCACGTTAGCAATCCAAGGTCGATGTCCGTGTCGGCCCGTGTATTTGGTTGTAACTGATATTAAAAAACTGCCCAGGTAAGCACCAAGGGCTGCTGTTGCCGAGAAGAGCGCAGTTCCAATGCTCCGCATCCCATCTGGAGCTTGGTCATAAAAAAATTCCAGCTGACCAATCGAAGCAAAGATCTCGGCGAGCCCGATCAAGCAGAAAGGAATAGTTAGCCACCAGGCTGAAAAGGGAACCTGTGCCAGTGGGTTCTGTGCAGTGCCCGTCTCCCAAGCTACCTGTTATAAGAAATCAAGCATGCGATCAAAATATCAGATTGGGTGAAGAGTGACATAGCAAGCGAATATATTGCGTCAAAATTAATGAGCTTAGCTGGTGCAGTGATTAACGATTTGACTACTTGAAAAATTTTGAGTGCTTGAAAACTCGATCAATGAGCTTGCTATACAAGAGAACTCAGCACAATCACCACAAATAGAAATATAACATAGTCACGACTCAATCTTCATTCAAAGTGATTTCTAAGAACTATTTATTTAATAAGCAAGAATTTGAATTGCGGAGCCATCGCAACAATCTTTGAATCGAAGTGCCGTTCGATTCTTGTACGACATACCTGTCGTCGTCTCTTCTCCATGACTGCAGCCACTACCGCCGCCAAAATAGAAATGAAAAGGCCAACGCCAATTCTCTGGAGAAAGGAAATTCCTCTTGGATTCCCAGTAAACTTCCTCATGAAAGGCACCATGATTCTGTCATAGAAAGGTAGAAAGATTAGGATAATTGTAGCCGCTGCAACAGGCACAGATGCCGCTGGCGCGGTAAATATGATGAGCTTCCTGTCCATGGACAAAGCTTGCTGGGCACCGAAATTGAGAATTTGCAAAAACACGGTATTCAAGATGATAGTCGTTGCCCAGATCGGTATCACTTTGATCAACACCTTCAACTCTTCAACCTGTAAGAAGACGAAGAAATGGCTCATTGCATACCATGCCCTGTGCGTAGTCGATTTGCCATCAATGTCTATATTCCAACTCTTTCCAGAAATACTTGATGTTCAAACTAAAAATGAAAATGAAGTGAAAAGCATCCAGCACCATATAGTGGAACAATGTGATCTCACCTGCGTAACAGTACAAAGCCTCCAAGCGGTAACTGGCTTTTCAGCCATTTTCTCATTTTGTGTCTCAACGGCTGCTCTATCAAGAAATCTGCGCCGCCACTCTCTCTAATCAGTTAAGAAGTCTCATTGCGATCGGCAAGCCCCGAAAGGAAGTTTTCCTAAGGAATTTTTCGGAGAAAATTTGATACGACCAGACGGTACCAAAGAGAACGGAGTGAAATACCCGAGAAAGTAAATTCGCGCGAGAATGTGGCATGGGCAACATACCTTAATGAATCCGTATGGTGGAGCTTTCTACTTCCCGGAATGGCAGATTCCTTGTCGTGAACTTCGTAAAGTTCATCTTTGTTCGTTGGCATTGTCACTCTCCTTTTTCTAAATGCAGCAACTGTTACTTGCACGAACCTGGTAAGCGGACTTCCACTAGGAAGTCTATGTCTGTAAAATGGGGTTCCCAAGAAGAAAATAAAGTTTGCAACAGCCATGGCTATTGCTAATGTTCCAAATCCCCAAGCCCAACTGATGTATTCTGAGATGTAAACAACAAAAGTGAGAGATAGGAAAATGCCGAGGGTGATCATGAAATAAAAGCCATTGAAAAATCGTGGGAGCTGCTCTCTCTCTTTTGAATTCTCAGTATCAAATTGATCCGCACCGAAGGCCGACACACACGGTCTTATGCCTCCGGAACCCAGAGCAATGGTGTACAGAGCCACGTACAAGAAAGCCATTTGATTCCTGGACGGAGATTTGCATGAGCCAAGCATCATCGAAAGCTCGTTACATCCCACACTTGAGGGCCTCAAGCTTCGTAAGAATGAGGTAAGCGTCAAGAGAATTAAGCCCTACAACAACGAAGTACAGTACAACTTAGATGGAATCATGATGTCACGGAGCTATGATATAGTCAGAATATTCCATAATATTAAAACACGAGAGGTAGCTTTGATAAATCTGAACTTCTAAATAAGTTCAGGTCCCATTCACTCGCTAACTGTAACTAACATCACTCTGCCTGGATAATCACTGTTTTTGCTCTTCATCGTGGACAAATCGCTCCTGTGATTGCTAGTGATATCCACGAATGGTGCTAAGTATCCTGTGCCGGTTCATAGGTGTGTAAAGTAAGCAGCCTTGCTCGGTCAAATATTACAAGTATCCAAATTCTTATCACTTAGATAATTCGGCAATAATTAAGACACCCCGTTAGACTCATCGTAATTTAATTATGTACTTGGATCAGTCCTCAAGATAACAGTCAAGAATTTTGCACGTTTGTCTTTCATATGAAAATCTTCATAAGTAAATGGGAACAGTCATGCAGTGATTCCGTACCATTAGCATTTGTTCAAACCAAATAAGAATGTATGGAATTCAGAAGGGCACTGGAAATCGTACCATCAAATAAATCGTAGAGAAGATGCCAATAGTCCAATACCGTCCAATATACGCGTCGGCAATGAAAGCCCCTAGCAAAGGGGTGAGGGAAGATGTTCCCACCACGTTTGTGACAAGTGTTGAAGCTTGTGGGAAGCTGATGTGCATATCAAGGTACAAGTAAAACAATAAGTTCACTAGAATGCCGTAGAATGCCATTCTCTCTGCGGTTTCATTGCCTGTTCAAACCAGACGCGTTAATTAAATCGACACACAGCATAGCATTTGGGAATATAAACAATCCGATGCAACGCTAACAAGCACTAGTGAAGACTGGAGAAATATTAACCCTGCTAATTGCAACTCCAACGAGATACAAGCATCACAACATTAAGTTTACAGTGGCGGATTGACTTCCTCGATATGATATACTATCTCCTTTTATTAACAAGCAAACCCCTGGTTCACATGGTGAATTACAGACTTTGGTTTGCCCATGACTCCTCAAGACCAAGAATCTTGAACTTTCAGAAATTTTAGAGAAGTTTGCAAAGTTCAGCATACATGTGTAAGCGTCAGAGATCACGAACCAAAAATAAAAAAAGCAGCTCGCCATCCTCCAGTATTCTTCTGATCCAATATCAGCCGTCCACGAATGTCCACTGGCGCAAAGCCGATATTGAACTTGTCAACTGCAATCGTTGCCGAGGATACTGGCGCGGGTTTATGATTTTCTACTGAAGGGTGGAGCATAAATGAATCTGGGGATGCCATATTATTAGAACATCTATTAGGGCTTGACAAAACTGACGAGCTCATTGCTGCCGTCTTATTCAAGTCCTGGGGTGCAGGTGACAATGGTTTCGCGGTTGAAGGCGACATCACTGGGATCCATTGCTCTTCCTGATGCAACTGAACTGGAGAATTGTGACCCTGATCTTCAGGAGGGTCCGCCTGTCCAGTATCTTTTCCCATTGATAGCCCCAAATTATATACCCTGCTCTGGTTGAAGACCTCTTTTGAACAAAGGCGTCACCTCTTCAAGGTAACTCTTAAGCTCAAGTTTGGTTTAAACCTCCTGCAATAGGTCATGCTTCTTCCAGAATCTGAACGCCAGCCTCAATGTTTTGTAAAAGAATGGAATTACTCTTGGATCCTGCCCTAGTAGATGTTCCGGTGGTGCGTAATTCAAGGGCTTGACATTCTCAGACAACTAAATCTGAGTTCTTGGGCACTGGTTTTTACTCTGGACGCGCGGCTGAATTTTCTGTTGACTTGATCAGAAACCGGCCTTCAAAACAATGATGCTCTATTGTCTCTCAAATATATGAGACGATCTCGGTCCAGGTTAGGAATATAAATGCCGATCGCGTGGCTTCTGGACAAAGCAAGCAAATTCCCCGACAAGATCTTTAAGCCCGAAGCTGATTTCGACTTGCTTAAATTATACCCTGCAAATCAAATTGACTGCTAAATCAATAGGCTGAGTTAAGAATCTGAAACAACTAATAAACAAAGTTCCAGTACAGGAGAGCACTTGATCCGATCCGATTAGACCCCTGATGAATTTCATGCGTACTGTGATCAACGTACGTACGTTATTTGGACAATAAGCTAAGAGTCGAAGTGTTTGAGCTGAACTCAAAATCATGGAACCACAGTTGAACATTTGTTTGCTCCTCGTTGACGATGACTTGGTTATGCTGACTAAAGAGTAAACTTAAAAGAGGACCAAAATAGATTACATTGTGAAGCAGGTCGGTGGGTGAGCAGTATTTAATGCACGGCTTGTACGAAGAATAGACTACTCGACTGTACATTTAAAACTAGACGCGGCCTCTAAACAACTAAGGTATGCAGGGGACGTTGAGGTATGACGTAGAACGCCTTTCTAAAGAGAGCTTATGTAGCACACTTCTGGATCAATAAGGGAGGAGGCTGTAAATGTGACCCTCTCCTTCAAACCGTCCCTATATTTAGCTGTAGAATGGATTGGTGGTGATCCTTAAATGGACCACTTTAGCTATTGAATGAATCAAGAAAAAATTGTTTTTTTATTGTGAGAGCCAATCATTGGCCTTGATTTCCTGAAATCACTTTCAAAATTGCAAGAAGACGGATTTGGGGAGACCTAGTGTCACAAATTGGTACCTACTACTGAAATCTTTGAAAATTCATAACTATTTCAAAAATGCTTCAAAAAATATGAAACCACTTGTGTTATGTTCCGCATCTATTGGTCTTTCTCTGAAAAATGAGCTAAAAATATTTTGGTTCATGTGCAACTATCAAAAAGGCGGATCAGCCCTTAAAGGGTCGGTTTTTGAGCCTACTACCTTATTGAAATCAAAGCACCATGTATTTTAGAAACTTTCAAGGATAAATGTTTTCACAGGCGCCTCAAAAAATTAGAGGAAAAAAATAGCTAGTGAAGATATATAGCGCCTGTATCTGTTAGACACCGTTCGTTAGAAAAAAATAATGCTCAGTTAGACTTAGCTTCCACACAGCCCAAGTAGCCACCTGAAGTACTCGAATATGCCTTCAAAAGAAACAAGAAAAAGCAAGTACTTATCAGCGGCACATGCACTGGGCCCGCAACTAAAACGCGCCAGACTGGTCATTCCACCTGCATTCCACCTCGCTGACCAAATCAAGCACAGCAAACCTACAGCTCATGAGCAAGAGGTCGCACTTTTAGCATTCACCTCAACTCAGATCCACCACAGCAACAACCAACGAACCTATGCGACAACTGCAAAATCCTTAAAACTGATGCTACATTCTAAACCAAGAATAAGACAAAAGTTACTGCTCCACTAAAGTCACTACTCCTCTACTGCGTCTAACGTGCACAAGGGAAAGCAGAAGCACACTCGATATGGACGAACAAGCAGGAACTAGTGTCTTGACGAGATCCCTGTAAATGACCGTTCAAAAAGGCAAGGAGCAAGTTACAAACAATGATCACAAAGAGGTCGCATACTCGAACGCATACCTTCGCTGCAGAAGCTCGTCGTGGACCGCCTGCACAGAACTACCCGCAGAAGCTCAGAGGTGCATGCTGCAGCGGCTGCATTTTCGTGCGCGCAGAGAATGCTGCAGCTGAAGGGTCTAGAAAGCTTGCGCAGGTGTTAGCGGTCACTACAGTAGTGAAGATGACTCTGTAGTCTGTACTGCATGCCAGAGATGTGACAAATGTCAGGCGTGATTTGCACCACATGAGCGATACGATCTCTGTACGAGCTCGTCAATAATGAATCGTCAGCCACGCCATAGCCATTCCGGCGGGGCGTCACTTGCAACCGATTCCAAGAATGATCAGAGCTCTGACGAAAGAGTTATGGCACCGATTGCCACTCTTGCAAACTCTCGTTCGCCTACACCAACTTAGCTCAGGACTGTCTTGCCTGTTGTGCAAGCTCACATGTAAGCTAGCTTACGTACAGCTTTTTCCGTTAAGCTCAGTTTTGGAAGTTTGAACCATGCCGAAACTTGTTCCGCCATAGCTTGATACTCTCCTTTGATATCTCCTAACGACAATGTACTTCGCTGAGATCATCAATATCTACCTTGAAAACTGACACAGCTCTTGTGTGGACAATGAAAATCTGACACCACTCTTGCTGCGCAGAGACCCGTCGAGGTGATGGAGACTGCCAGAAGCATTTATTATGAAAGCTGATATTAAGATCTGGGCAGGTATGCGCTACGACTCCCAAGAGAGAGAGAAGTAACTCGTGGTGAGGTAACTCCCAATAAGCAATTGAGCATGCAGGAAGTTAAAGTGGTCATTCGAAGTCTGCGTTTTTACCCCTGCGGAAAATATCGGAATTTTTTATTTGGTAACCGTGATAAAATTTGGAAATTTTGAATTCAAATTTGGATTGAAAGGCCCCAAATAACTCGAGGTAACTATCCCTAAAATCGCATTGTTAAGCACTGTGGCATGATCAATATGTTCTAGAAAATGAACAACAATTTTTTAATATAGGTGAAGGACTGTGAATCAAAATGCAAGTGGTTTCATAATTTTTGTGAATTAGTTACAAATTTTCAAAGATATAAGGTGTAGTGTGCTACAAATGTCATCTAGGTGATACCAAAATCAATTTGATGCACATGAAGAAATGTCTAAGAGAAGAAGTTAAACTTATAGAAAGTGTACCCAAAATGGACTACTTGTGAGGTTGCCACCTCCACAATTCTATTAATAGAATTGCACACTACTCAAAATGGACCTTAATTCCATCTTATATTTGTCTTTAATGTATACCATTTTGGGTATCCTCCCAATTCATTTTCCATTCAAAAATAGGGGTCAATTTTGAAGATTAGTCCATTTCAAGTGTAGTTACGTTAGATAAGGTAAAGAGCTCACAACGAAAGGTTAGATAAAGAATGTAAGACACTAAGCAACCACAAAATAGAGGTAATTTTTACATTTACCTTCGGTTGGGGCAAGACAAACACAAGAAGCAAACCTTGAATGTCTTGCATTGAGCGTCGTTCATATTGTTAAGTTTCCTAATTTTTTTGTTGGATCTTGTTGGAAATCGAAGAGAATATTTTAGATTTTTTTTATACATGTTTTGGATACTTTTTTGATAAACTATGAATTTTCAAAGTGCAAAAAATAGGTGTATCCAAAAACAACATTAGATTCTCATGAATAGAGGCTATATATTTTATGCAAGAATGTGTAGGAAATTTTTTTAGAAAGGGGTCACAATTGCTTCAACTCCACCCATGGTGCAGGCTTCTAATAAGCCAAAACATGAAATTTTGTTTATCAATTAGAAGGAAGGAAGTTTCTATATGCGTACTTTCTAGGTGCGCCTAGATTTACTAAGGTTGTAATCGGACCTTGAAAAAAACTCACTAATGGGATTATTTTGAACCAATGATTATAGTGAGCGTTCTTTTGTCCCTCAAGACTAGATATTTTCCATTAGCAAAGATGAATAAATTTAAAGGTTACTTTGCCTTAAAAAAACTCCTAAAAAATATTAATTCCTAAATTGAGATGGAAAACAAACAAACAAAATAGCTAATATGATGAGTAGTAAAAAAGCCTATAACAATGTGAAGTTGGAAGCCATTTCTAGTAACAAACGAGTACATTTATGGTATTTTGAGGCAATGTCTTTATAACATGAAGGATTAACTTCAATTTAACATTGCACTTTGAATAGCACTACTAAAAACTATTTCTTTACAAAATCATTGCATCTACAATTTGAAATTCAGGAAAGGGGTTAAATTGAAGTTTGGAATAAGCTTCTTCATTTTACCTCTTATTTAGTAAGAGCCTCTCTTGTGCATACATTTTTAGAATTCATAAATATTCTTCTATCTTTTTTTAGTGAAATTTCATTTTTACCAAATTATTAGCCTCCAAAATTCCTTACAGACCAACTTGAGGCAATCATATTCTTGGCCACGCCCTATAGACTTTGAATTTTGAAATTTCAAATATTTTTTTTTTGAAAAAGTGCAATACATTCATATCTAATAGGCACATATCCAAGGTTCATAGGATGTTGACTTCTGAATCAAAATTATAAGGTTGTTTTGGTCATGAATGAAGATCAGGTAAGTGAATTTTTTTGTAGATATAATTGGATAAAAACAAGCATATATAAAATCCTTTGATTGACTCTATTTTGATGAGTGAAGTGAATGATACAAGGATTTTTTTAAGTACAAGCATATAAGACCTCTTCCAATATTAATGATATATAAAGTTCATTTTTTATCTTGATTTTTATTTTTTATTTAGAAAAAATGATTCTTTACAGAGTAGATTTTTTACTACAACCATTTCACCATTGGGATTGAAAAATTTATATTCTATGACAAAATTATACTTTGAGTAAGCAACTCAATTTTTTCTTCAATTCAACAACATGTACTATTGTATATTTTAAAAGAAAAATCAATTCATGTGATCTTCTTGTTAAATTTGGTGGAATCATATGAGATTTTTATATCTACAAGAAGTCATCTTTTAATCAAATGCAGAACCATGGTTGGAAGATATGGATTTTCAAAGTGCAAAGTTGAAAATGGTTGTACCCTTAAAAAAATTTAAATTACATTTGGGCATTATAATCTCATAATCTAATATTTGTAATTACATGAAACTTTATTAGCACATGCATAGGCAAGTTAGGTCATACATCCACCAGTACTTTGTAGAAAATACTAATTTTCATAGATTGGTACCCACCATTTCAAATTCTTTGATCTAATGACTAATTTTCAACAAAGCAAGGTGAAAATTTTAGGGGTTGAGAATAAATTATTTTTTCTTTATTTTATTGAATGTTTTTACCAAAAATATGAACTTCAAAGAGTCTTTTTTTCTTAATTCTTAAAAGACATTGCAAGCCCATGGGCATTTTGGAAGTCAAAACCAAAATTTTCACATAATTTTTTATTTTAAATCATTTTAAGCTGAACTTAGAAAATGTAGTCCCAATGTTCTACTTTTATTCCATTTGAATTTTTTCCAAAATTGTTAAAATTTTATTTTTTGTGATACTTTGAAGAGAACATCTCGAAAAGATCAAAATATACCACCTTTTGAACTTTTTCTATCAAATTTCTTTTGGTGTGAGATCAAGGAGTACAACAATTACACCATAATGTTTTTTCTATTATTTCCATTTTTTTTGAATATTTCATATTATTTAAAGCACTTTTGTAATTATTATGATAATTTCTGACACAATCTGATGAGAACCTTTGTTGAGCCAACCAAAAGTTCTAGTTGCAATATAACTAAATCCCTTCCAAGTAGCCCAAGAGGGATTATAACTTCCTGATAGAGGAAGCTTTATGGCGAGTAAGCAATGTTATGAGTAATTTTTAATGTTGGGGGGCTCCTAATTTTGGGGGGAGCAAAAGGGACCTCCCCGACGATGTTATGGGTTTAGCGTCCTACTAGTAAAGTAGTATGAGACACCACAGTCCGGCTAGTTCTGTGGGCTAAACGGTAGATTTCCTACAAAGTTTCATCCATCCCGATTTTTTGAAAATATGTCCGGAAGTGTGCAGTGAGGTGGCAAAACTTGCCGGTCAATTTCCTAGAACTTCAATTTTTTTTGGTGGCATTGCCGCCATTGTCCAATTTCAATAGGCAAATTTCCTTTACTAAGTAAATCTAGCCGGTTGAGGACTTTTTTGTGTCTTCCTTAAGTCTTTTTTTTCTCTTTGAAAAAGGTTTTTTAGCATATAGCCATATCCCTAGCAGGATTTGAACATGGCATTGTCCCTACCAATTTAGGGCCAGGGATTCAGCCTTCCGAAAATGCACAGATCCAGAACAAGGTCTACGCATTTTCAGGAGGTTGGTTAGTACGACATGCCCACACAACATTCAACATTTACAAGAATCAAAGCATGTGCAAAAAAATGGGGAGAAGAACATACAATCCACCACTTATAAGAATCAAAACATGTGGGAAAAGAATGGGGAGAATAGGATACAAGCTGCCATGATCAACATCAAAACATGTTGAAAAAAAAATGGGGAGAATAAGATTCAAGCAAGCACAAGCTGTCAAGACAATTCAAGGCCAAATAAGGAAGTTGAAGTGCTAGCAATAGGACCCGTGGCTGAACTAGATAAATAGGTAGTCGGGTTAGCATAAAGAAACTTGTAGTTTGTTTCATGCTTCCACATGGGTATGGCATCCATCAAAATAGCATCATACTCCTCTTCTGGTCCCTCTAAAGCAACTCTAAGCAAAGCTTCTAGGTTTTTGTTTCCCAATCTATTCCTCACACGAGTTTAAATCAAATTCTGAATGTTAACCCCTAAAGTACCAAAGTCCCCTCAGGGGACACTTCAGATTTTGGGCAGGCCCGTGTGGCCTCAAATTTTGACCTGATTTTTTGAAACTTTTTTTGAAGATAGGAAATCACAGTAGCTTTCTAAAAATATAATTTTTTTTTTCAATCGGTGCCCGGGAGCAAAAGTTATGCCATCCTAAAGCAAAAAAGCAATTCGCCGGGCACAAAAGAAACCCACAAAAAAATGATTAAAATTTTTTTTTCCCTCAAAGATCATGTTTTTGTGTACATTTGAAGCTTTGATTCATTCTATTTGGACTAATAATGAGAAACTTATGGACAATCTTGTTTTTTGGGCAATTTAAGCATCTTAAAAAACAAACACTTATAGAATTCATTTTTGAATGCAATTTTTAATTTTTTTCAATTTTCTTTTTTTGACAAGGTCAAGTTTGTTTGCAAGAACAATCCCACCGTTGGAATTATGTTGTTTTAATTCCACCTAAGAGCTATTAACAATTTAGTGTTTCGTTGAATTTTGGACCTATTTCTACTTAACAATTTTTTTATATGTGAAAATCAAGGTTTGACATTCTAAATTTTTTTTCCTTGACTCTCAACTCAAATGTTCAACATAAAAAATTACAACTTTTTGTTGTGTAGTGCAAAAAAAATCCACAAATGGCCGTCAAAGTCATCTGAAATTGCAGAAAACAGTTCAAAAAAACTTTTTTTTCCAACTTTGAATGCTAATATCTTGTAATCGGAACGGTCAAATTTCTTGAAATTTTTACCACATGATCTAAGACAAGTGAAGTACAAGATCCTACGGTTAGATTCAAAAAAAAAAAAAAATTTGGTTTAGGGAGTGATCGCAGCAGAAATGGCAGTTTTCAGAGGTTCCAGAGCCAGAAAATGCCTTGGTATTTTAAGGGTTAAAAGCTCTCTCACAACACTACAAGAAAAATGTGTCCACCACAACCAACTGAACTATGACTAGGTGTCCTAAATGACTATAGTACGATTGCAACTCTGTAATTGCACATGTAGTGTGATGGAGCAGACGACTAGTCATTATGTAGTCATATGGATGAAGACTGTGGTGGCCGTGATCAAGCACTCCTTTCATCTGATGATTTTCAATGAGTAACTCATTCAAAGGCGTGACGTGGACCTTTGAAACCTTGTGATCCACCGTCTTAGTCATAGATCAGTTGTGCTTTGACTGCATAATGATTGCCTGTACCTCCGTGAACGACTACAACATTACTCGGAAATGATTGTAGAGCCTAAGTGTAAACTACCGTACTTAGGCAATCATTTTCAATCCATTTAGCAAATTTGTCTATAACTTTTGATTTGAGGTTCAAAATGTAAAATGGATTTTTGGAGATGAAAGTGAGATTGATTTCCTAACTTTTATTAGTTCAAAGTTTTTTGGAAAAAATCAATCTACTATACTTCAATGAAGTCTGAAATATTATTTGTAACACAATTCTTGCATTTTACATATCCCACATCGTTTGTCTTGCCTACTACTACCCCACTTCTATAAAAGGCTTGTCATTTCATGTCTTCATACTTACCCACTAAGTGGATTTAGAAATCATGCAAGACATAAGCCAAATATGGTGTATTGTATATGGTATATTATATTTGGTATATTGTGTATTGTATTTGGTATATGGTATATTGCTGTGAAACTTCAAATGTACTCATATGTGACTGTAAAATGACTAGTCCCCGTCTATACTCGGAAACGACTAGAAGCGTCACTTAAAAATGACTGGACAATCTTGAAAGCACATCCTACAAATGACTGGACACGTGTCAAAGCGCCATTCGTGCATTGAAGATAAAACTACAACAATAACTAAAGAATGATTAGACACGTGTTAGCCTTGCATTGGTCAACACAACTCCCTCACAACTACAAAATGACTACAGAATGATTCACGCAAAGGTCTACGTCAGCAGCAGTTGACCAAATTTTTCAAAAAATGGGCAACTGCCCGGCCTTTCAAAAAAATTTCATCCCTAAACTTCATGGATGAAAATCTATCTGCAAATACGGTTGTTGATATAAAAACCCCAGTCATTATCCTAAAGGACTGGTCCACAATGATTGGGGCTCCAAAAAAATGGACACAGTATAGATGTCCTAAATGACTAAAAACGCAGTCATTTACGTAGTTATAAAATGCTGAAATTCTTGTAGTGCAAGTAGCAGTGGAAACGCACTGCACTCTAGCAATTTCAGCACAAATAAACAAATTTGGATATCGGATTTGTAGGGCATGATTCCAAGTAATCATATCCCACAAATCTCGAAAGGTTTTGTCCCCCAATTCAGTTGTACATTGCAATTTAAAGGACAAAAACTCCGCTTACAAGCCAGCACATCCAGAAGGGGGGGAAGACAAAACCTGAATGAGATCGATCAGTTCCATAGAGCTGAAGCAAATTGTCCAACTTGGTGACGCCCTAGCTCTGCAGTCCAACTTGCTTAGACGGCATATTAGAAGGATTAAGTATTTTAAAGCAAAAAATCAGATCATTGTCACAAAATCTAGCCTCCAAACCGGTACAAACGGACTTAGCAAACGAATGCTGGAACTGCAGAGCTTCTTCTAGGTCTGTTCTTAGCCTAGAACGCTGGATTTCGCAACCGTGATACATGTTTATCCTAATCTCAGATGGAAGCTTCTGGAGCAAACCCTCTAAAAAGCCATATTCAAGAAGCATATGGTAGCCTGAATCTTCATTAAACATGTCTGCATTCAGATTTGTGGTTTCCACAATGAACATCATACGAATCTGGGCTATCTCGAAACGCACCATGCTACCTACAGTGGTCACATCCACAAATTTGCACTGAAATACCTTAGACAACATAGCCAAGCAATGCAAGATATCGGCAAGGAAATACAAGATATAAATAAACTTGAACTGCCCTAACTTCTACAAGATCAAAGTGGCTGTACCTGCATCTTTGCCCTTTAGGTCAAGGAAGAATTCCAGGACAGACTCCAACGACTTGCACAGGGTTGTGATTGCTTGCCACCGACTTAGCCAACAAGTTTTATGATAACACTTCATTGTTTTCTTTACATCAAAGAACTCCTCTTGAAGTCTAGTAAGCACATGCTTGCGCTTGCTAGATTTATTGAAAAGCCAGCAACTGAATTGAAGAGAGAGTCAACTTCTGAAGAGATTACCTTACAATTAGGAGACTTTGTTGCATCCAAGGTCGCCAAATTCGTCCAATGAGCAACACAGTGGCACACTAGAAGATAAAGATTTACCTATTGCTTGATTCGAGCAGCCACTTTCGTCAAATTGCCCACCATGGTGCTGGCACTGTCGCTCCCAAATCTCCCAAATTTTCATAGGTCAAGCCCCCACTTCCGAATGCTTGAAATTAAAGTTTCATAAATGACAGCTGAGTCCTTCTTCCCCCCTTCAATCTGCAGCAGGCCAAGAAACAAAGTGACCGGCATACCCTCCTCCACGATGCTGGCAAATACAACAATGTGTCCTGTGACACTGATATTGGTTGATTCATCGATCATGACACCAAAGAACGCTGAATTCCGCACACATGTAATGACTCGCTTTTGAATCACAACTGAAATGCACATCATGAGATCAACACAAGATTTCTCGTCCTGATACATAGACAGGGTCATCGGAGCTTTCATAGTGACCAATAGTTTGCACAAAGCAGGGAATTTTGAGTAGGATAAAGAGTGCATCCCCCCAAAATAAGCAGCCCCAAAGAGTGAAGCCACTACTTTGTTGCACGCCCTCTGCCCTTGCAAAATTGCTTTTTCCATGACCTTCTCACCACTTTGTGACGCCCAAGCCAGCCGTCTGTGCTCTCCAGATCAAGCGTGGTCCTAGAAAGAATTGATCTTCAAGTTTTTGGCACCGTCTTTGGTATACACCAATCGCCCACCTTTATCTTTGCACACTTTATAGAAAACCCTCTCAACATTTGGACAAAAATGCAACCAATGGAATTGAATGCCCCATTGCTCCTTCCACTGCCCTTGAACAATTTTGCCTCTAAAGGAGGAGTGCGGTTGCCCCCTAAATGAGTTGTTTCGGGAGAAGAGTTTTCAGATGCTGACGACAGAATTTCAATGACATCAACTTCTCTCGATTGAGCAAAGTAATGGTCCCTTAAGGACCTCTGCCGTTTAGCCATCCAACTTGCAACACACAAGAGAACAACATACATGAGAAGAGAAATTACAATCTCAAACCGGCCCCCCCAAAAAGGGTTCAACTGAGCCTCCAATCGGAAGACTCAATTGGCCTCAATTTACACGCCTTGATCTGATCTTTCAAGTTTCAACAACGGCATCCGATTTGATCATCCTCAATTTGCACGCCCTAGAACAAGCATCTGATCTAATTTTTCAAGTTTCAACAACGGAAACTAAAAAATGGAAAACAAGCCAAAAAAAATAGGGTGCAAGCACGATTCACAAACCTCACTTGAACACTTGCAATAATGGAGCCTTGCAGTTGTATCCGGGTTGCGCTCCGAGCCTTCGATCCAACAAGGCGGCGTTGCGGCGATCGCGAAGACCTCAATCTGGACTCCCGATTCAAGAATTGGCGCAACAAGTCCGCAACTCATGGAGTGGCCCAGAATTACCAGACTACAAGCAAATTGAGATGCTTCAGAGTTCAGAGAGGGGGACGATGAAGCGCGACAGCAACGCGAGGCGGTGATGGCGGGAGCAGGACGTGAGATTGGTGCGAAATTGAGAACTCAAAAATCAAAAGTGACAGGTGTTGAGTGACGAGACGCTCAGAGTCTTAGATACACACTCACATCCTGAAACCAACAGTAGAGATAAGTGCTTCAAGAGAGATCAACGGCCCAAATGTTCCGAGGGCCTGACACTAAACCTGAAGCTCCTGAAGTCCTCAACGTTCATCAACAAGAGTAAAAGGTGACGGCGGTCAGGCTACTAAGCTATTGACAATAACACACTTATAGAGTTACAGTAATACAGTCTTACACACTAAGACAAGTACAAACTATTTTTTTTAATACTATGCATAGTATTAAAAAAATTTCCTACAAAGTATGAGATTGGTCGGCTGCCTGCCTACAAAAAAAATTCTAATAGGTAATTTTTCTACTTACTCTAAGGGTAGACGATAAAATGCCTAGACATAATTTTTCTAATCGGTCCATTTCCTAAACTTCTTTTTTTCATCCGGAACCTTAGCCTAGACTTCTCTATTTCATTCGGAAATTCTCAAATTCAACCGGCTAGGTCGTAACTAAATGCCGGTACTCCCCGTTCATTTTGAGACGCACTATTAGGACAAATCGACTTAGATCATTTAATAACAATAACAAAAACAACGATATTGAATTTGAGGACACGGCCATAGGGTCACTGTCTGCGAATGTACCTTGAGGACAACGTCCGATTCATACAAGGTGCGCGCTCGCCCCTTTCGCGCGCTCTCTACGCCGCTTGCGTCTAAGCTAGAAGCTTACTGTCGCTGCGTCTGTCCTCGCGCATTGTGTCACGGGGATCGCAGTTTCGATCCTGGGTCGTTGTAGAGCGTCCTTACCTCATTCCTGCTGTTGTTGCGCACAGACGTGATTGCATCTTCGTGACACAATGCCGTGGACGGCGTGGGGCGTGCCCTTGGTGGTCATCGGCGGGCTCGCTGTGGCCCTCGTCGCGCTCGTGGCGTATCTCAGGGCTCCTCTCAAAGCCGTCACTATTCCCATCAGGGGGAGACACATGCTCATCACGGGTGGATCGAGTGGGATCGGCCTGGAAATTGCCAAATTGGCAGCTGCGGAGGGCGCGCGGGTGTCGCTCGTCGCCCGCGACGCGAGAAAGCTTGCCGATGCGAAGGAAATTGTCGTCGACCACTGTCGCCAGCATCTGAAGGACGAAGTTAAGGTATGTCCGGGAATTTACTTTTGCTCTTGTCATCAGCATTGCGTTGAGGAGATTGTCAACGAATTCATGGCTTTGTGCCTGTAGATTTAAGGTCGTTACTCCCATAGTCGGCATATTGCTGTTGAACACATTTCCTATTGTTCGACTTGTCAAATTTTTTATATTTTCTTGTTGGCGAATGAAAGGGGATTCCAACGCACCAACGTAAGCATTTATTTAATACCGTATGCAAAAGTTATCAAAATTTTATTGGATGATATTCTAAATCTCTTCTTCGACAATAGGTACATATTGGTCAAAGTAATGGATACCAGCTGAACATCTAATGAAGTGGTGAAGTGGTGATTTGGATCCCTGGCGATTTTGAGTGTCCCTACCGTAGTCCGTTCGTGAGTGTTGGGACGCACTCAGATGCCAATGTTT
Organism: Pseudisothecium myosuroides; assembly: GCA_951799445.1. Lineage (NCBI taxonomy): Eukaryota > Viridiplantae > Streptophyta > Bryopsida > Hypnales > Lembophyllaceae > Pseudisothecium > Pseudisothecium myosuroides. Next base: position 16,648,165 of record OX637287.1, on the reverse strand, counting down.
TAGGGTTTTGGAAATTGCTGTACTAAGTTTTCCGTGACTCAATCCTCATCGACATCTGGATCAAGCCCTTGCCATATTGAATACTTGACGAAGAAATTCATGACTAGCAAACATCTTGTAGGTTGTATAATTATTTTTGAAATTTTTCATCAAGTAGATATCTGGAATTCACATCTATAGGCATTTCTACTAAGCATCCCTGAAATCATGTGAATTCTGGTAATTTTTACGGTTGAATTACTTGCTTGATTATTTTGCTTACCGAGGCCTATTCCTTCTCAGGTCAATACGTATAGCGGCGACGTTAAGAATGTTGAGAGCATAAACGCTGCCATTGAAGCTGCAGTCTCTGACTCTGGCGTCATTGAGGTGCTGATCCTTAGTCACGGAGTCTCTTGCGTCCTTACGTTTGAAGACGGAACAATTGAGAACTATGATCACGTCATAGATACAAACTTGAAGGGCAACATTCACACTATCAAGGCTGCACTTCCTCACATAAGAGCTAGCGAAGGAGCCCCTGCATCTATATCCATATTTTCTTCCCAGGCTGGTCAGGTGCGATTTTAAATGTCATTCATGTCCCTTGAGACTGAAGTCACCTATGCTTGAAGAGACTGTATGAATGCGCCAAAGCAATCCAAGTTCCGGATGTCGAAATAAGGTCCAATCGTATGCTTTTTCAGTGAGTGAGGACACTCCGTATGGCTGCTATTTTGTGGTTTTGCGAGCTATTCTGATGACGACTACTTTTTTGCGACTGCAGGTTGGTGTGTATGGCTATGCGGTTTATTCAGCCACCAAGTTTGCACTGCGAGGCCTGGCTGAGTGTCTGCAACAGGAGCTGGTTGATCGCAACATTCGCCTGTCTCTCGTTTACCCTCCCGACACTATGACTCCAGGCTACCTGGAAGGTGCTTTGATACTCCTTTCTCACACAGTTTGGATGTGTGAATTGGCTATGAATTTCATATCTCTATCTTGTGAAGGATCCTTAACTCTTACCGCCTTATAATGGATTCCTAGTTCTTACTGTACTGTCAGGGAGGAAAATCTCGTATACAGTTCTTGGTATCCCCTTTATTGCCTCTTGACTTGGTGGCTGTGTGTCCTGGAAGACTGCCGAAATTTTAGGGGTAGCATAATCTGTAAGAACTTTCACTGTCAACGAGTTCGTCAGATGCATCTGTTGGTCCCCTCTGATCCAAATGCAGTTGCAGATAATTCTTGTTTCCCTTTGCATTGTTCTATGTATTTAGGGTTACGTTGAAACACTGAGATTGGTGATTCCGAAGTGTTTTTGGTTTGTTTCATTTCTTCAATTGAAATGGTCGCATGTCACTACAATCCCACCGAGGTTATCTGATTAAGAAAATATGAAACAGCAATGGTACTAGGTGTTTTACTCAAGTCAGTTAGAGATGAACCCCCTGGGAAATTAGAGTATCAGGATGGCAGCTGATTGGCTTCTTTGGTGTGTGTCAGATCTCAAGACCATCCCAGATATAACTAAGATTTTATCAGGGACATCAACAGCAATGGATGCTGTGAGTGTCGCTCGCGCCTCTTTGGCAGGTTTGCAGGCTGGCCAGTTCCACATTAATTGCAACTTGGAAGGAGCCGCTTTGAGCATTGTATGTGCGGGCATGGGCCCCCAGCCTTCGCTACTGAAGGCTGTTACTGAGATCTTGTCCATGGGCCTACTTCGTATTATTGCACTCTTTGTCCAGAAGGACTGGTATGACACCATTCTTCGATGTAAACGGAAGGATTCTCAAGCAAAGAAGTAAGTTTTCCGCATTGCTTCTGGACCGTGTAACTGTGTATTCACCCATGAAGTGCATTGTTGTTGTGGGTCTAGTAACGGCCTTCACTCAAGCTGTTTGGTCGAGAAGAAAGACTCATTCTATGACGGCAACATTTCCTTACTTATGTGACAATTGTCTGTTGAGATCTGGTTTTCTTGCTCGAAAATCTAGCTCATATGCTGTATGTATAGGAAGGTGAGTGGCCCATCATCTGGTAACTGTTACATTTGATAACGTGACGATCCTAGGCATCCTATCATATCCTATGACAGTCACGTGATGTTTTGGTATATGATAATTATATACACAATGCTTTGATTTGATCATCTAATAATCGTTGCGTTTGATGATCGTGATCATTTCCCCCAAGAAATAGTGGCACTTGATGTCATAAATCGAGAGATGCAGTTCAAATGAGGCAGGATGTATTTACATCATTCTCGGATGATGTTTGTTGAATATCTTTAAAAAGTGTTGGGAGCACTTCCATCATGTCTTTGCGTCCAGCTCCGCTGACTTGCCCTGGTTCATTTTCAGGAAACAATAGGCATGTCGAGAAAGACGTGAAAGTGGAGCTGCTCAAGAGTAATTTAGTACCTTTTACTTATTTTCCCGGTTGTAATCTACATTTCATGAATTTGAGACTTTGCTCCACCAATAATAGCGACAGAATGGCAACACTGGTTCACAGTTCACTGGTTGGAAAGAGTAAGATTGTACAAGGAACTGTTTCAGTGCCGGTGGATTTACACCTCTGCTGCCACTTTCATTGATGTTTTACAAGCTTAACCAGTCATACTGAATGTACAATACTGTACAGGTACTTCTTTGAGTTATACTTCATTCAATTAATAAGCATGTTTTTCCTATGCCATTACCTGCTCAATGATGGCATTGTTTGAAGGAATTTTCAGCGTTCATCCTTTCAGAGTTTCTCAATAGCAGTTTCCAAGCAGGGCTGTCGTATCCAAACCAAATTTTCAGCCAGTTTCAACTTTGGAAATATGCCTGAAAATCTTGAGAAAAATGTGAAAGCTCTGTAGTCTGCAAGCCCTAATTTTTTGGGGATTCTAACAGCATGCCAACTTAAGGCTGCAGATTGTACACAGAAGCTGTGCAGTTTTTCATAGGAGATATAACCCTAGGACGCCATGGACAAAGAATCCTCCCACTCCATGTAGGATAGAAGTGCAATTGTTCATCTTTGGATTTTTGTGTGAAAAGGAAAGGCCTTGCATAGTAGTTTGACCTCCAATGAGTGTTGTTGAGTTTCTTTATGCAAATGATTCATGCGGTACCAGAAAAGTTGATTTCCATAGTGACGAACTCATCCTTTTACGGTTAATTCTAGGACACAACCCTCCATGATGAAGGTATTGCATTGTTATGATGCACAGTTTTGGAAGTAATGCATTGTAACGATGGGATAAATTGTAAAGTAATGCATCACAATGATGTGCTAAATTGTATATTAATGTGCAAACCCATGAAACAACAAAAATCACATGATAATTGTTGACAAACCGTAGATTCTAAACTTTCTGATGTAGTCATTGGAATACTCCGATTATTGGGCCAATAGGTGCATTCTTTGTTTCTACTATTAACAATGAAGTCATCCATTGGACCTTTTACAATATGTTTCCAACATCCTTATAAGTAGAAGATGTGCGGAAAGCTTTCAACCTTGGAAGGAATGGCCTATGATCATTGATTTCAAGCTTCACTGTCCATCATTTTGTTTGCTGCCATTTGCAACCGGATATGAATGAAAAATTTTATATTTATTTTCTAGAGATGAATTCGTATATTTACTACAAGTCATACAATTTTCAATTTTCTTTAAAGAAAAACTTGAAATTTTTGTGAATTTTTTATATAAAAAATGTAGAAAATTCATATCAAATACATAATATTTTTGAAAAATCTGAAATTTTCACATAGATGTATGTAATAATTTATAACATCATGGTATAAATCAAAGTTACTACGTCACTTTGAAATTAGAAAAGCAACAAACCATAATTTTAGGTCTAAGATCATATTGCTATAAAATATTGAAATTTATGAATTTTTCAAAAATTCCAATTGGATTTGAAACTACACTTGATAAGCTTCATTTCATTAGTGCGGCTCAAATTCAAAAAATATCATTTTTATGGCTAATATTCACATCAAGAGTAAATAGTAAGAAATAGCTAAAATATATTACAAGTATGATCTATAGATTATGCATCCTCTTCTTTAGAAAAGTCAATAATACTATAATGAGGGAATTTGCAATACCATTTATTGGAATGTATTCAAACAACTTCCAAAAATTGGATGAAAAAACATTTTTTTCCATCCTTCAATCTTAGGTAAAGTCATACAAAGGACATTTTGCATTCTCAATAGCTTTTCAAGATTACTCCTTTAATGACTATGGATGTAGAATGTGGTCTTCAAGTGGCTTCAAATGAGAACTCTTGATAGATGAAGCAATGTTCAAAATGGTTATGCATATTAAGAAGGTGCTTTCTATGAACTTGGGGTCATGAAATTTGGATAAGTCTTCCATTATCAACAATAGATAATTATACATTTGTTTGAGTCATAGATGTACCTTGTAGTTATAAGTAAAGAAGTAATGACAAGCATACACATACCATAGATTTGTTAGAAAGAGTTATGCATTAGAGGATCATTAAAGTACAGGGAATACTAGGTGGTGCGTATAAGGAACCTTCAATTTTCCTTGCCTTGAGTCTCGTCCTTCCAATGGCTCCTCAACTAAGGTGGTTGTTCCCATCTAGCTTTTCAAACTAGACCCAAGGCATTCCAACTTAAGGACACTTGTACATCATGACAACACCTCTTATTCAAATGATGCAACTGCATACACTTCAATACGCATTCCTTGTCCTAGCCATAGGATGGATGACGCTTGTTGTGCTAATTGAAGCGTGTTGTAGATTTTTCCATTTTCTAGGAACTAGCAGAACCATTTATTCTTGACTAGGGAGTCATATCCAACATGTAGAGTGCAGTTGTTTCCAACCAAGGCTAGAACAGATTTCCAACCAAAGCTTGGAATGCTTTTTCCCCTTTTCAAGGCTGGAACTAATAAAGTCATGACACATGCTCCAAAGTAGTGAGCAAGAAAGTAGGAAGTAGTGAGCGGGAAAGTAGTTTTTGAATGATTGGAATTAGAAGAGTCTATACATTAAGTATGGATACATGCCAACTTTTGGCTTCCAAAACTCATAGTAATTTGAATTCAAGGAAAAAAATCACAAAAAATTAGCAATGCCTGTCATTTCTATCCTTCTACAAGGCAGAATATTTACATTACCTTCTACTGCTCCTAAACATGTGCGGAATTGCTTAACTAGTTGACTATAGGTAGTTCTACCATACTTGCCCTCCACACTTATAAATTGTAATAGGATCTTAAATCATTCCCAAAAGTGCTAAGGACAAGGGCTTATACATGTGCATCTAAGACAATGATGTCATACCAATGGACATGCTTCATTGCAAGACGCGGGGATTTCTTGATGGAGCTTCTACTTTTCGTTTTTTGGAGCGGAAAAAGTAGTGATGGAGGTTGTGGATAGAAGAAGCAGCAATGGAGGAAGTCATAGTAATGATGGTTGTATTCTTCCTTTCCAATTAAATACGCAAAAGCGCCGCTACTCTAAGACACATGGGATCTGGAATGTGGATTTCAAGACCTTCAACTACAATTTCTTCACAGTCTTTTGGATCAATGGTATTTACTCTCTTTACCACCACTGCTTGATTCTAATTTATCTTAGGTTGGTAGAAAACAAAATAAAACTTTGTCGCTAGTTTTTCTACTAATATGCAATTCACATCATCCATTAGGAAGGTAGAATGTGAGAGGGATCTTCTGAGGGATTTCTTGATGAACTCAACCACTCCTTATGGAGCCATGTCTTCCTCTAACATCAATGAAGCTTCACGCTGACCCATTGAGCAATTTCATTCAATTCACAACTTTGTAAACACTTGTAGGAACGGTCTCTTGCGTGCATTTTGAGGACTACCAACATTGAAGGACTCCATGGTGTAGATGGTGTCATTGTCAAGAATATCTAGTATCTATACATTTTACTAGGATCATGGATGACTCCCATGATGTGGAAGCCACCGTTGTAGTACATGAAGAATTATTAAAAGATAACGTGCAACTACATAGTTCCTACACGAAACGGTTAGGGAGTGACAAAGAATTGCATGTACTATGACCTAAAAGGTGGTATATGGAATTTGAGTCACTTGAAGGAAATGAAAATATCTACAACAAGATGTCATCTAGAGCAATTGAGGGACTGCTTGTCATAACTAACCTTCTCCGTACACCTTCTTTATGGCCAAAAAAAAAATACATTAAGAAGGTATTACCAAATCCTAATTCCATAGACACACAACATGATATTCCATCGTTGAAGTTGGTGATTGAAGTTCTCATGTAGGCTTCAATTACATTGCAAAGGGTTGAGAAGCGGGAGCACTTCAACAGCTGGTCCACTTGCCATAGGTCTTGTAGCTCCAACACCTAAAGTCGTAGATGCCTTTGCAACATCTTGAGGTTGTGGCTGGATGTAAGAGAGTCTGTTTGAGCTAAGTATTGGGCAATAATTATAGTAGAGATTATTATGAAGAATTATTGTCGCCAACTCCTGTTGCCCAAAATGTTCGCTTGTTTATGGCCCCTCAAACTTGACAAAAAATTCATGTCTCAGTGCACATGGGTTCCATAATTCAATAAGAGTTGTTTCCAGATGTGGTACAAATTCTGCCCATTGCATTACAAGAAATTCAGCCCCCGAAGGGGCTGCGAGTTTTGACCGCCCCGAGTGCAATTGCAAAAAAAATAAAAAATAAAAAATAATTTGATTTCGGGTGCTGATGTGGCACTACTAGTGCCACGTCAGACTTTTAATTTTTTTAATTTTTTTAATTTTAAAAAAAATATATATTTTTAAAAAATATATATATTTATTAAAAATTAAAAATTAAAAATATATAAATAATTTTTTAATTATTCTGTAATTGCACCGTAGGGGTGCCGAAAATCATTTGTTAACAGCTTCTTTGAGGCCCGAAACTTCTTCTAATGGGACATCCATGATTGTTATGCAATCAAAAAGTGGATAGAAGGGAGATTTCTATGTTATTGATGCTATATTTCCGTTTTATCAATGAATAATTATTACAACTAGAAGATTTACAAAGAGAGTATATACATTCCAACTTCTTTAGAGGTGTTTGTAGACCAACAATGATATCGATGACATTGCAAACACAGGAAACATTGAAACACAGGAAGATCTACAATAGAATATACTATTCATAGGTGTACTTGCCTTCCGTAAAATTAAAACCTTGTTGATAGACATGCTTGGCAATTCCTTGTAATTTTGCACTTGGTCTTGTCCTAAAATCCATATTGGCTATAAAAGTGGATGATGCCAAATTGTTAGTAGATTTTGGATTCTTCTTACGCATCCAATCTATTCTAACAAAAGATTGCACAATTGTAGAGGTTGTCACTAGTCAGTACTACCAAGAAAGTATTTCCAAAGCTTAGGATTTAGTTGGACCGTAGCTTTATACCTTGTATAATCGATTTCAATGGCATGTATTGTTTAAAAGTAAAATAACAACTGTTATATACAATCAAGATCTTGTCCACACAGATGTTCTCAAATGAGTCCCAATAAATCTTGAAATTCTCTTCAAGCTTTTCCAACAACCATTTCATCAGCACCATTGGATTATAACAAGGTGCTTCACAATCAATGATTATTGTTACATTAGTCACAATATGTAGATATTTGAGTGGAAACTCAACCTCCAGCAAGAGATGGTCTTCATCACCTCTTTACAATGTAATGACAAAGACCATGTTTCACTACTAATTTGTCAGTGTTCTTTTAAGGTAATGACAGTGAAATCTTGGAATGTCACTGTCCGGCTTGATCCATGTTACCGCATCAGAAAGGACAACCATCTCGAACTTGAGGGAGGACGAATTTTCAACAAATATCGTACTAAAGTCGTGAATTCATGCCTACATACCATAATCGTACATATTACGTACATTTTTACGCACAGAGTCAATGTCGTTAAAATCTTTATTAAAAGTGTACAATTTATGTACTTTAATTATACAAATGTGGTATCCAAAATGCACCTAAATTGTACTGACATCAGTACAACAATCGTACGTTATTGATAGGCAATGTTTACGCATTGATTCAGTGCGTAAAAGTACACGTAATATGTACGATTATTGTACGTAGGTATGAATTCACGACTTCAGTGTTGTCTTTGTACGAACCTATGAACCTTATAAATTAGAGATGACATAAGATTGTTTTTATTCTTTCAAACACAATTCTTTGTTGGCCCCGGTCATTCCAAAAACAAATGATTTATTGGAAGAGAATCAACAACTCTGCACCAAGTGATATTGTTGCTCTAAAGGAGAACCCGCCGAATGGTTCTTACAGCTACATTGACTAGGAGTACAATGCTAGTTTACATCTATATATAGTGTGGATGTTGCTATGTAGATAGATACTATCCATATGATATTTTTGTCTTTTTATGCTAATCCAATAGTGTGCAGCAAAGTAAATGTAAGATGCTACAACGATGCTAGAATATTTATCATTTAAGCTTACTAATAAATGCACCTTCACTACACTACCAACATGCAAGGTGTCAATGTGAGGGGAGGCTTTTCAACTGAAATTGCCACCAAGAAGTGGTTACATTATGTTTATTTTTTTTTGTCTAGATATTGCCCTTATCAATTTATTATAGAAAGGCTTGTAAAGCAAAAAGGGAGCATTATTAAACATACCAAGACTTGTAGCTAGAGGTAGCATTTGGATTGATGGTGAAAGAGAATTTCAAACCGCAAACGCCAATTAGAGCATTAACCCTTTAGTGCCCGGTCGACCCAGTTCTAGTCAATTTCGGGACTTATTAGTCTGTGCTAACCGATGTATCTGGAATTGGGAAAAAGTTTCAGAGCAACGGAGGTAGAGTATGTTAACTCAGAGCCGTATGCCTCATCACAATGGACGGGAGCAACGGTGTAGGAAGTGCAGTGGCTGTAGAAAGAAGAAAACGTGGTTGTGCTAGGGATTTAGTGATACTTCAATGTTCTATCTCAGACAATGGTTTTGTTCTACATTACAAAACTATTTTGTAACTCACATCTCTAATACCTTGTATAGAGTGACTACACAGTAAATATGGAGAATGCTTGGATTCAAGGCATTGATGTAGCGATGGTGAAAGAAAGGGATGGCTCTACGGACACAAGAACAAGTATAGAGTGTTGAAAATTATGGTGTGATTATTGCAAGACAACATAGCTGCAAATAACATCATGGAAGGCATAGCTACAAAGACTATACAAATGTTGAAGCAAGCAAAAGCTCACCACAATTACAATAGCACGGTCTGTCAGGTATTGTAGGGTGCGCTTGCAATTTTGGTGTCTGTAATTTATGTGCATCTTGCAAATTTTTGGATTGATCTAGGTAGGCGGCAATGGTCTTTCTTTGTATTTTCAATAAAAGTCACTATGTTATGTAGGAAACAAAAGACATGATTGTTGCGTTTAGATAGCATGAAAATCCTGAGGAGCTGCTAGGTTTGTTAGACCAACCACAAGTTTCAACTGACTTAGAAGTAGTCTGTGCACAATTCATTGTGATACTTGTGAATGTTGGATCTATAGTGAACACGTGTGAACAAGGGAAACGTGGCGTGAACTCACTATCATTTTCAAGGAGGAATACTTGCCTATAAAGAAAACACCTAGAAAAAATATACAAATGTTGTCTAATACAAGAAACATATGTAGGTGTTGCAACAAGCATATCTATCGATCCCATAAGGAGGTGTCAATGCCGATTTGTTGTGATACATAGATTTCTAAAGCCCTAATGGAGAGGTAATTGATTTGACCGCCCAGATCAACAAATTCTAATTGTCAAATTCAATGTGAGCTCTTTAACATAATTCAAGCATTGTATGTTGAAAAGGAGGACCTTGCAATGCCCCACTTTCAAAGCTTTGGGCATTTCCACCCAATAAACTAGACCTTTTCTTTATATGACCTTGGATTGCTTCTCCGTGTAGTACATCCAATGCAATACCTAGAAACTATTGCGAACAAATGTAAAACTTCACTACATCAGCAATCTTCTATTTGAAGCATACTTTGAATATCCACATACAAGTTTCAATGTGCACGGTAACTTCTACAACAAAACACGGGCTACAAAATAGGCTTTGATGTCTTTTAGATTCAAAGTTTGAATTACAAAGATCAGTCCAACATATATATCAATTCCAATGTTCTTGAAAAAACTACCCAAACTACTCCATTGTGTATAGAATGGTTGTGGTCACAAAAGGATTAACCTTATAAACACGGGCCTCACCAAATTCATAACAATAGAAAGGACCCTATGCGACCATGTTGTTCTAATTTGAATTGAATCATGCTTGCACATCTCCTAATGAGACCAGTATATGGGAAATGCTTTGTGTAATGGCCATCAATGAAAAATTGATGTCTAGGTACACAACTCCTAATCTTGTGGTGTGCCATTGATCAAGAATCGTTCTAAAATCAAAAATATGAAAAGCATTTAATGCCTTTTTTTTACCTCGATTATAGTGCGTGTCCTTCCCCATGAATAAAGGAGAAACAATTAGACAAATCTTTGCATTTTTCCATCCTCTACACCCTCCAAAAGTTATTTATAGGTCATTTATTGGCTGATGCGATGTTTTAAGGCTAATACATTGATATTGACATATGTGATATTTTCCAAATTTTTAATCAATGGCTTTTCAAAGTATCTTTTTCCAACCCACCCAAAGTACTAACTGCAAACTTATTTTTCCAATTGATGGATTCATCATTTTTTCATATGATATTTTGTATAATCTTTCCATTATCTTTGATATTATAAAATTTAGGATTCTATTTGACAATATTAATACACATTTATTTTATAATCACACATTCTAAACCCTAATACACAAGTTAATACAAGCAGAGCAAGACATACTAATCATTTTGTATTGCATTTTTCTACAAGAAATCATTTCATACTAATTATTTTGTATTGCATTATTCTACAAGAAATCACTTTATTTCAGTATTTTTCTTGTGGTGACTTGAAGAAACGGTATCTTCTTCACGTTGAATTCATGAATAATTTTGAAATAAATTCTGTCCCAGTAGAAAAATGCGGTACAAAACAATTAGTACTAGTATATCTCACACTGATTGTACCAACTATCATAATCACAACATATTATTTAATGCAGTATAAAACAATCAGTATACCTCACACTAATTGTACCAATTATCATAATCACAACAAAGTATTTCTAAACAATTATGAGCAAACATGCTACCATTGCGATTAATGCTCACCTCCGTTCAATTGGCCTCGTAACTTTCTGACGGCTTACATATACTTCGAAGTTCAAAATGTCCTTTTTTGTATTTTGTGAGCAACAGAAGTTATGTCATTGCAAAGCTGGAAATAAAAATAATACATTTTGTAATCATATCTGGTGCCAAAACAGAGTGCTCCGTGCCTCCGTTCTCTGGAGTAAAATAAGGAAGGAGACAAGTCACCGTATGAATCGAGTGAACAAGTTAGGCGGGAATGCAAATGAGCGGGAATTTTTTTAAATTCTTCGAGAGAAGCGGGAGGGAAATCCATCCAGTGAAGACGCCACAAGCCTTGCTTGAGAAAACCATCGCAATGCAGTCAGGACACTTAGCTTACAGCGAGATAGAAAGCGTAAGGAAACAAGGATTTGACAAGAAATCATCGACCAGGATATGATACACAAATGCGGAAAATAAGCCCCGCAGTGGCGTCAATTCAGTCCACGAAACTGCTTTTTCGATGACAAGTAAATATTCCATGCACAGGAATCGTCCAACACAAAATTGCACCACATCCCTGACCTACAGAGGATACAAGACTCAATCGAACTAACCTAGCCCAAAAGAAGTTCCAGATCCAGAACACATGCTTCGAACCACATCAAAGCAGACGCCTTACAGACATCCACAATATTAAACGCAGATCCAATACACTTGCACCGGTTTTGGTGGGTTCAAAAGAACCCCAATTTAATTTTATTGATTTTTATGGGTTTTTTCCATGTATGTGGGCAAGATGGCCTAAGCCCTCTCCCCCCTGATCCTTCGAGCCAACTGGATATCCTTCGGCATAATGGTCACCCTCTTCGCGTGGATGGCGCACAAGTTAGTGTCCTCAAACAGCCCCACCAAGTAGGCCTCCGCAGCCTCCTGCAGCGCAAGCACCGCGTGGCTCTGGAAACGAAGGTCGGTCTGAAATCGCAAACGATGCCTTCGTCAGCACGCCACATCCCCCAATTCACTCTCACCCAAAACAAAAGAAACCGTCTCTGTACCCTAACCCTCTACATTGAATCAGAGGGGCAACTTACCTTGAAGTCCTGGGCGATCTCGCGAACCAATCTCTGGAATGGCAGCTTACGGATCAACAGCTCAGTACTCTTCTGGTACTTGCGGATCTCACTGCACGAACACACAACCATCAGTCACGCACTCCTCTACTCAACCACCCACCCGCAAAAACAAAAATGCGTTCTACCACTTCCCGCTAAATCACAACATTCAAACCACTCACCGAAGAGCGACAGTTCCGGGGCGATAACGATGGGGCTTCTTCACTCCTCCGGTCGTAGGAGCGGACTTCCGGGCAGCCTGCACACGAACAACCACAAATCGTAAGCACCTAAAACCACATTTCAACGCACAACCAAACCCTTCCCAAACTCGCATTCACGAATCGTCCTCTCACCTTCGTGGCAAGCTGCTTCCTCGGAGCCTTTCCTCCAGTCGATTTTCGTGCTGTTTGCTTAGTACGAGCCATTGTGAAACTGCATTCACCAAACCGCGTTCACATTAGCCACCACAAACCCACAAACATGCCAATCAGAAACTCTTTCGTAAGCCTAACTCCAAACCCGTCCAAAAAAACAAAAACTCAAAAAAACATATCCCCCGGCCAAACCCTCTCTTCTTCTTGAGGCGTCGAACTCTCCCACGGTATTACTCTCAGACACGAAGACAAAGTTCACCGCCAGAAACATACAGAAATACACACATTCAAACTACTGCACCTCCAAACCCTACCATAACTCACGGCGCTACCTCCGGCCGCATAAGGACCTCGCCTCACTACAGTACATACAACCACCAAACCTAGAATAATAAACCCACTCCTCTAGCTCATCACACCCAACACCGTAACCGAGGCAACCAACACCACGGCGAGGGTTTCCCCGCCATTTCTTGGCAGTGAACCTCGCACACACAGACCTTACGCCTCGCAACCGCCGTCGTCCCGGCCGATCGCGCGCGCACTTGGTAGTGAGCGAAATGCACCGGTCAGGGCTTCAAGTTGCGCACGCAACGAAAGAAACCCTTGCGATGGACCGAACAAGACAGCTGAAGAACGGCGAGAAGCAGGGCTATGCTTACCTTGCAGCAAAACGTGAACGGCGATGAAGATGTGGAGAAATTAGTGCGTGGTGTGAGAGATGCGAGAACGAGAGAATACGAGATGTGAAAGTGAAAGACCGACGTCGGGAAGGGCGGGGAGGCTTTATAGCTTCGAAGAAAGGAAGGGGAAGAGTCTCGGCAGGCTGGCAAAGCACGACGACCGAGGGCACGCTCGTTCCGTGCCCTTGGATCAACCACCATGATCCACGGCTGCCGTCACACGTCCGGTGTCGCCTCGCATTTGGGGATGCCAAGCAGCGTGCCCTACGCAGTGAAGGTCAAATTCGGCCGGGCACATAAATTAAGTCATTTTTGGAACAAAGGTGACACGTGTCATCTTATGAATGGTGTAAGGTGACGTGAACCTTTGAAAATCTGATGTGGAAATTCAATTTCAGCACTTGACTACTGAATCAAACCTCCAAGTATGCTATTTGTTTTTGGTGATCTACAGCAAAAAACCAACTCCTTCAAGCCTTTGTGACAAAAGTATAAGAAATTTGAAGTCTAATTTTTACAACATTTAGTCAAATTCATTCAAGAGAGGATTGGGGATTCGTTGAATGTTTCTTATCATAGTAAATTTTGAAATACAAATAGAAAAAATTGTGTTAAATATAGAAAAAATTCGCGTCTGTATCAAATAGACTATTGTCACATGAGTGATGTGGTTGGAAGGCAAACAAATTTACTCTAATACAAAGTGCCTCAAATGTGGAATTTGTCAAACAAGGACTATCATGTAGTGGTCAAGTTTGCCCCTCCCATCTGAATATAAATGATTAAATTTTGGAAAAATTATTATTTTCTACTATTTTGAATGAATATGAAAGAATTTTGTATCCAACATTTTTATTTTTAAAAGACTTGGCAAATTACTTCTTCAAACTTTAACCCCTATATGCCTAAGATCTTTTCTAAATTTTTTGAAGTTTAGTCAAAATATAACAAACAATTATAGTTTTGATAAGTTTTATCAATTTAAGAAAATAAAACCATATGAATATAAACTGAAGGTATTATAGATTACTTTCGAAAAGAAAACATAGCAATATCACTAATACATTGAAAGATTACAATGCTTGATCAAGAAGGTGGTAAAATTGTAAAAATGATTTGAAGTCAGCTTTCAATATTCTTTTTACTTGTAAAATCTAATATTGAGGTCATGAAAAATATATAAGAATAAAGGAAATAATACTTTGGTAAGTTTGTATTTAACTTCAAAGTTCAGTCAACACCCAAATATGATGCGTTAGGCATTTAGGAATTAATTCATTTTTTGAAAGGAAACATCATTCTTCACCACATGATACTATATTCAATAAAGAATGAAGTCTTGAAAAGTGGTTTTAAGAAGAAAAAAAGTCCAATTCTAGCAAGTTTTATAGTTTAGATTTCCCGCCATAACATTCTTAACCCATGAAGTTCCATTGTGGCCCATTGAGGGACAAAATCATTTTATGTAGGCTCCTACAATCTCAATTTTCATTCTAATTTTTTGAAACTATTTTTGAAGACAAAAATTAAACATATCAATTTTTTGGAAGTATAATTTTATTTCAATCAAAAGTTATGTCACCCAAAGCCCAAAAGAGGGTTGATTGAGTAGCAAAAACAAATCACCAAAAGTCAAAATAAAATTTATGAAACAAAATATAACTTCTTTTCATAGAAAGTATTTTTATTTATATAGAAAGATTTGATTCATTTTATTTGGAGTAGTGATGAGAAAGTTATGGACAATCTTGATTTTTGGACAATATAAGCATTTTCTTCAAGAAACAACTTATATAATTCATTTTTTAATGCAAGTATTATTATAGTGTTCTTTTTTAAAAACCGGATAGGATTAAATTTGCTAGCTAAAACAATCTTACTATTAGAACTATTATGTTTCAATTCCATCATAGACCTATTAACAATTTAGTTCTTACTTCAATCTCAAACCTACTTCTATTTGACAATTTTTTTAAGGAATGAAAATCAAGTTTTTTTTTGAATTTTTTTCCTAGTAAGACTTTCAACTCAATTCTTCAATATAAAAGATTTTCAATTCAACATCAATAGTACAAAAATTTTAACTAAAAAGAATCAAAGCTTTAAATTCTAAACAAGCAGGGTATGAAAAAAATATTTTCTTCACTTTAAACACAAATATCTTGCAATCCAAATGGTCAAAGTTTTTGAAGTTTCTTCCACATATTTTTATACCAATCTAAGGACCCCCCCATTCCCGACCATGACCCATTCCCAACCTATAGGTGCACGTATTTCTTACCACGCTTAGAATGCGATTTTTTTGTTTTCAAGGTTGAAACTAATAAATACATGACACATGTCCCAAGTTGTGAAAAAAAATAGGAAATAATGGTTAGGTAAAAAGTTATTGAATGATCGGAATTGGAAAAGTCTAGACATTGGCCATAGGCCCGGTACACTTTTTGCCTCCCAAAATTCATAGTAATTTCAATTCTAGCGATAAAATTACCAATTTTGCAATCCATGTCATTTCTATTGATGTACCTTTGAAAAATATTTGTTTTACCTTCACTGCTCCAGATCATGTCGGAATTCCTTATTTGGTCAGTTAGGGGGAGGACCTTGGTACACGATTCTATGGTTAGATAAGCAAAAAGACCATTTTTGAAGTTTTTTTACACTTTGCAATAGAATTGATAGTTTTGAGTGGAATTTGATGAAAAAAAGCCCTTGGGATTTTAGGCGGGTTAATTGAGTCATGAATCCCTAAATCAACTTTTGGAAAAATCTAGATATTTTGGCAAATATGCCTTTAAAAGGATGTAGAGCCTATATTTTTTGACTCAGAATAAAGATGATTCTTCCTACAAGCATGCGCTTTTGGATATTTCAAAGTATTTTAGAGACCTATGTACTACTAGTTTAGAGTAACATAAGTGTTTTAGTGATTGAGAACTCAAAACATGAACAACACATGAAAAAACTTCGAATTTTTTCAAACCTCTTTTTCTAGGCTCCATTTTTTTTTTGTAGAATAACCTAGTTTTTACAAATTTCACACTTACAACCTTTGTGTGCTTTAATTAAAAGTGAAAGGCTATTTTAAATGAGTGTGTTAATACATTGATTATCTTATGAGTGGGGGTACAAAAATAATCTCACATTCTCCAAAAATGTAGGAAAAAAAGATCACATTATTGTAAAATATGATTGTACACTTCCACCATGCATTGATTTAAATTTATTTCAAATAGCATGATTTTGGATAAATCAATGTAGTTATAAATAAAGCTCAATCATTAATAAAAGTTCAAAATGTATTCCTATTATTCATTACATTGTTCATGTTCGAGATCTATAAAATTTATCATAATCAATGTCAAAATTTCTATTTATATAATTTTTGTTACTTTCATCCATTTGAATTTATAAAATTTGTTGTAATTAGAAAGATGAAGTGAAAACACTTGCATGCACTGTTTTGCTTTAGTCAAACATTGCAATTTCATCTACTAAAAACTACAACATTAGAAATAATTTTTTTTTTTAATCATATAAGGTCAAAAAATTTGGAATTTTTTTAGTTATAAATAATCTGTTACAATAGGCCAAGCTTTATTCTTTTCCATGACATATTTTACAAGGTCCCTAGAACCTTAATAAATGATTAATTTTAATTCCTAGTAGTGATGGAATCAACCATTATTGGCCACCCAAAGACAATTGGACGCCAACCATTGCTTTAAAAACAAAGTGGATAATGATAACTCTTTGTTTTGCATTATATTTATTAGAATCAATTTTTGTTGTTATAGTTTTTTTTGTCTATTTCAAGGAATTTAAACTTGTGTTGAAAAATTTACAAATTATTATTATTCCATAAAACTTAGTCTTTAAATAGATATTGACATTGTAAATAAATTTAATATGTTTAATTTTTAATAAAGTCATTTATAAAGAAAATATGTATATCAAGAATTAAGCGATTTAATAAAAAAAATGATTTGACTAACTACTCAATGATATACTTGGAACAACAATATTATTGTAATGGTGACAAATCAACAATGACATTTATCGTTGGAAATGATTTGTGAGAACTACATACAATATATGAATGGACAAATTTGGTGGTCACTTCAAAAATAGTTGAAGGCTTTAAAAGTCATGCAATGTATCTCAAATCAACAGTAAATATTAGCAAATTTTGATGTTTCTTCTATTTTTTTTACAGTGCAATGCAAGTATTTAGAAGTATTTTTGTCATCTAATGCCCCAAGCTAGATTTTCTTGTGTTTAAATTATTTGATTTCTTAACATGCTTCTAATAAAAACATCTTCAAGTTCTAATGTCATTTACAATTTATACTTTTGTATGAGTAAACAACTATTTTTTATCATTGCTTATTTTTTACAAGTTGTCCAAACCAATTTTTTTTTTATGAATAGAAACTTTTTAGATAGTTTGTTAGGCCATCTTTCTATAGTTGATAAATGCTCTTGATGTAAGCAAAAATTCCACCTTACTCATTACAAGAAGTTTCAGGCCTCAAAGAGGCCGTTAACAGATGATTTTCGGCACCCCTGCGATGCAATTACAGAATAATTAAAATTTTATTTTTTTATTTTTTTAATATTTTTTAAAATAAAAATAAATAAATAAAAATTTAAAAAAATTTAAAAAAATTTAAAAGTCTGATGTGGCACTAGTAGTGCCACATCAGCACCCAGAATCAAATAATTTTTTATTTGAATTTTTTCTGCAATTGCACCCGGGGGGGTCAAAACTCGCGGCTCCTTCGGGGGCTGAAATTTCTTGTAATGGATGCTATAAACTGATTCGAGGAAAAAAGACCCTTGGATCTCTAGGGGTTTAAGGGAGGGTTGCTATTATATGAGCATAGAAATGTGAACCTATGAGCATAGAATACTACGCACCTATGTTATAGGTGTATATACTATAGAAATCGTCTATAATTATAGGGAATATATGTTACAAATACCCATATTATAGGTGTTTATAATACATACATCTTCTATAGTGTGTGGTGTCTATATTATAGGTACCTATATTGTAGGCTCAATGCTCACAAACTCGCATTCTTGGGCTCACATACTAGCAACGTTGCAAGCGCACTCTTTCTAAAGCTTGACTTGTAACTATTGAGATATAAATTTCATTTATAGAAAACAATAAAGACAAGAACACTATTTGCAAGATTTTTTGTAAATTAAGGTGGATTTTCTAAGTGAATTTGCCATGTGTGTAGGTGAACTAAACTACAAGTTTGAAATTCAACCTTGAATACAAGAACATGCTCTTATGTTAAATTAGCCTAAAATTGGATGGAGGTATTTTCTCTCACTCTCTCTTTGAAAATTTTGAAGTAAATTAGACATTCAAACTAAAGTATGCATATCCATTGTCAATCCTCTATCCAAATGCATCCCTACCAGCAACTTTCTAACATTTTAGTGCAACAAACGTTAGACAAATATGGATAGGGACACAATTGGATTAAAGGTTGACAATGGCTATGCATATCTTTACTTGAAATAATGTAGGTAGCTCCAAAACCCACCTTTGTCTAGTGCTACCATCAATATTCTAGCTTTAAATCATAGCCATCCGCCTTCACCCAAATTTGCCACATGATTTCAAGAGCAAGTGATGGGAGTTGAAGAATTCTTTGAGGCAAGAAATGTGTGTTGAGCATTATGTGCTTCAATGGTGTGATTTAACCCTTTAAGGACCATAAGGCCACTAGACGACTTCTACAACAATGTTTTATGCACCTCCAGTCTTTTAGGGATTAAAGAAAGTCTAGGGAGTACGAACATGTACCATATGCTTTCAACTTTGAAAATTCATAGAATATTGTGTAAATATCACAAATTTACAAAATGACTTGGATTGGTTTCATTCGAGTAAGCTAACAGATTTTTCCAAAAATTTCATCATTTGGACCAGGCATGCTCCTAGCAAAAGTCTCGGTTCTAGGTGCTTCAACCTCATTAGGAAAAATCTGAGCCCTCGGGAGGGTTGTTAAGGATTCATTTTTCGGCCCCCCGAGGTGCAAAAACAGAAAAATAAATAAAAATAAATAAAATAATATATATATATATATATATAATGTTTTTTTTTAAATAAAAAATATTAAAAAATAATGAAAATCTGATGTGTCGTTGACGTGGCACGAGTAATGCCACGTCAGCAGTAGCTGAATTCCTCCCTAAATGCACTCAAGGGGTCTAGAACTCGCGGCCCTCCCGAGGGCTGAATTTTTTCTAATGTAACCTCTAAATGCCCAAACACCATTTTTTTTGGCAACATAGCAATTTTGGGCAGCTCACTATGAGTGGAGTTTTTATTTTTTTTCTTTAAAAATTTCACACAATATGTGCCCGAGGAGTAGCTTTAAGGCCCAACAATTTTCATAACTTTTGACTTCAAGGTTAAAAAGTTATTGCATGATACTCCCTCTGTCCCACTAAAAACCTCCAAATCAAGCAGAATTTTTGTCCCACTAAAAAGCTCCCTTTTGTGTTTTTGATTGTTTAGTGAGTGTTTGTTACATTGAACAACCTTGTGGGGGCAAGTGAGACAATTAAAAAGCATTCCCGTGGCCTTGCAAGCTTGGCCTTGGCGATATGAGACACCTTGTACTAATTTCTTTGTCAAATAGTAGTGTTGACAGCCTATTTAGTGACTACTTTGGTGCTATTAAAATTTGATCATAAAGTGGGATAGTTTTTTTATTTTTGGATATTTAGGTTGGAGAACATGTCATTACAATCCCATTGCAGCCACCACCCTTTAAATCATCTAAAATGACAGAGCTGGCAGCAATTATAAAATATGTCCAAATATCACACTTTTGACATGAATTTTGGGTGCCTAAATGATAGTGTCTAAGCTTGAGATTTTGCATAGATCTAAAGGATGGGTTATTTATTCTTGAATGAATGTATTTTTGGCACTTTGATTGAAAATATAGTTAATTTCTTAACGGGAAGAGTTTTGGAGGTTTTTAGTAGGACAGAGGGAGTATGTGATTTTCATTGCTCGGCGGGCAACCCAGGCAGCTCAAAAAACTTCTTTAAAAATCACTTTTAAAAAAAATAAAATTTTTAAATTGGTTCTTTAGATTTATATCTACATGGGAAGCTTTGAATCATTCCATTTGGATAACGAGTCAAAAGCTATGAGGAGTTTTAGTTTGCGGGTAGTTATGGCTTTCAAAGACTCCATACCTACCCACAAACTAAAACTTTTCATAACTTTTGACTCGTAAATCCAAATGGAATGATTCAAAGCTTCCCACGTAGATATAAATCCAAAGAACCAATTTAAAAATTTTATTTTTTTTAAAAAGAAGTTTTAAAGAAGTTTTTTGAGCTGCCCGGGCTGCCCGCCGAGCAATGAAAATCACATATCATGCAATAACTTTTTAAACATGATGTCAAAAGGTATGAAAATTGTTGGGCCTTAAAGCTACTCCTCGGGCACATATTGTGTGAAATTTTCAAAGAAAAAAAATAAAAACTCCACTCGTAGTGAGCTACTCAAAATCACTATATTGCCAAAAATCTCAGTTTTTACATTTAGGGGTTAAGAGGATCCATCCATCCATCTATTTCCATTACCTAAAGTTAGTTTGTTTTGTTTTGTTTTTGTTTGTTTGTTACATTGAAATCTCCTGATTGTGCATCCCCTGATTGCGTTCTTGTACCGTCAAAAAACTCTAGGCAAGGAGGGGTGCATGGGCTTTGTTTTGTGGTGTTTGGACTCATGATGTAAAAGTTATTAAATGTGGCAATGGCACAGAGCACAACAGTATGAAATTGAATTTCCCATTGCTAAGTTACTGAACTTCTAACTGGACTGTCAGCCAAGCCAGTTTCCAAAGGATGCTAGTTGCCTGTAAAGCGGAGCACAGAACACGTCGTCATGGTGCTCGCTTGTATCATCTGAGATTTCAGGCCACCCACAAGTAGTAACTTAACTTCACTGACCTCACTGACCTTTAGTAAGCTCCCAGTCCCGTCCCTTGAATTTGAAGCCTTTGCCAATTTGAAGCCTTGGGGATCGTCTTTGGTTGTTGCAGGACCACACTCACTACTGATGGCTTCCGCCATGGCCATCTCCTCTTGCCGATGGCAGTCCTGCTCTTCCTCATCCACATCCTCGTCGTCGAGCCTCCATGAGCTTCCTCTCTCCCGAAGAGGATTGCGACTTCAGGAGAATTGCAAAGTGTTCAGCAATTCACGGCTTTGGAATTCACGGAGCTCGAGGACAGCGCAGTCGTGGAGCGTTTCTGCGGAATTGAGCACCACTGGTGGCCGGGCTGTGGATTTGCGGGGTTCGGTGGTCTCTGCTCTGGAGTTGGGAGCGAGCAGCGACATCCGGGTCGAGACTAAGTTGGGTCTCGCGGCATTTTGAATTTGGGGGTCGGGGTTCTTTTCATGGATTTTTCATGTTCGGAGGTTTTGCAATGAATGCCTTGGAAGTACGTACAGCGTGCGCACTACAATATTGGCTGGGCGTTATTGCATTAGGAAGGCTGAACTTTGTGTCCCAATTTTGAGCTCTAGATTTCAGGGGTACGAAATTTCGGGCGACGTGCGGGTTCTTGAGATTGATTGTATCAGTGTTGAATGTGATGCAGAACGTGGAAGTGGCGAGAGTATAGTATACGATATCATTGCGCTGGTGATGCCGGGCCGGCACTGGTCCTTATCCATGGATTTGGATCTAATTGGTGAGTGCTTAACAGCTTGCCGTCTTCTTTTCTCGTTGATCCTCGTTTCATAATTCCTAGAGTTACCACTTACCAGCTTCATGTCAAATTAGACATAATGCTTTTTGAAGCATTTTGAGCTGGTCATAGGGAACATTTTATTTTGCACTTTTATATTATTTTTTGGTCAACAAGTGCAATGTTCTTTCCTGCTTTTGGTGATATAAAATACGGCTGCATTCTAATTTATATTTTTCGCAATTTGATCAATCGAATTGATCATTTTTAAATCATGAATCCTTGTTTTGAGTGTTCTCACTAAGGTTAATAAGACGATTTAAAAGAAATGTGTAGCACATGATTGCCGACTTGTTGAATTTGGCAGTGAGCACTGGCGGAAAAACATTCCAACGCTGGCCAAGTCGCATCAAGTTTATGCCATCGATCTTCTGGGCTATGGGTTTTCCGACAAGCCCAACCCACGAAACTTGCCACCCAACACGCTCTACACGTTTGAGACATGGGGCAGCCAAATCTTGGATTTCTTATCTGATGTTGTCAACGACAAGGCGTTTCTTATTTGCAACTCTGTTGGAGGTAACTTGCTGGGTTGTTTGTTTCCTTTGGCACATACGGCAACAGCCGCAGCGATAACTTGCTGTTTAAATTCATGAATCTCCTTCATCTTGAAATCTCTCAATCTCTTATTGAACCGCAGTACCGTATTGGGTTCTCAGTCTCATTTTCATCTTTTCTACTAGCAGAAATAATTTCCAGTGGGATTCGAATGGGTCTCAACCCATGTCGGAATGATGCGTGTCAGAATTTGAGGGAAATTTAATTATTTATTGTTGGAATTGAGAACCCTCTACTGTAATTCCCTATTGTAAATCTTTATTCTAATAGGATACTATTTGCGTCACGTTAAACAATATGTACGAGAGTGATTCTTGGGAGATCGGTATTGAGATATGGAGAGATCATTTTGGGAACACGAGTCAGCAGAGTCAAACCTGTTGAGATCGATTTCTATCAGTGTAAATGAATTTTTTGATGCAATTTCAAAGTGGGAGGTTGTAGACCACTATTGAAGGGATAGTAGACAACCCCATTTCCTTTCAGAGATGAGGCATGCCATAGCCATTCCAAGCCGCGCTTACAACAGCTTGCTAATAAGTTCAACGTAGTGTACGAATGGATGAGTTGCTGCCGGCATCAGGATCAGTGTAGGAGATGGGATTAGGTCGCTAACAGGTTTAGTGTGTTCTAACTTACTTCTCACAATTGATTGTACAATTCAGGCATAGTAGGGTTAGAAGCCGCCCTCCTGGAGCCACAGAAAGTCCGGGGATTGATGTTGATTAACCCATCGTTGCGCATGCTGCACATCAAGAAGCAGCAGTGGTATAAGCGTCCATTCGTCAAATCACTCCAGAATGTTTTACGGTGAGCAATCTGAGTGCACGCCTTTATGCTCTCCGGCAGCTCAGCAGGGTTGCCTTTCAAAGGTGGGCACTCGCTGGAGTATTCGCGCGGATACCCTTCTTTTAATTGTTCTCAAGTTCAAGTACTGTATAGCATTTCAAACACACACACGCACAAAAAAAGGGAGCTCACTTATAGGAGAGAGTCATAGGATCGCATTTTGTTTACAAAGACGTGTGTATCTGTTGATATCCTGAACTTCGTGTGCAGAACGACAAATCTGGGTCAGAATTTTTTTAAGTCCGTCGCCAAACCTGGAGCGGTGAAGAGAATCCTCTGCGAGGTTCGCTCGTTTTGTTACTCTTGTTGCTTAGAAACTATATTCTAACAATCTACAGCTCCTAATGTTGCTTTCATCCTTCGCAGCTTCTGACATCTTCCAGTACTTAGAATTCATTTTGGACCCTATGACTCAACAATGCTCACTGCGCATGTGGGTGCAGTGTTACCACGATGACAGCGCTGTCACCGATGAATTGGTCGAAAAAATACTGACACCGGGACTTCAACCAGGGGCAGTTGATGTTTTCTTAGACTTTATTTGCTATTCAGGTGGTCCTCTGCCTGAAGAAATGCTGCCTCGAGTCAAGGTAAAACTCACCACCTCATTTCCAAATTAACTTTTATCTCTTCATCATCGCAATTTTAAACTGGAAGTTTCGATAGTGAATATCACCACTCATAATACCCCTTGGATTCCCTGATTAGGTAATATTTGCTCACACTTGGAAATGGAAATTTTACGGATTAAACTCCTGTCTAAGGTTCTGTGTGTACCTTTTGTAGGTCCCGGTGGTGATTGCGTGGGGAGACAAGGATCCCTGGGAGCCTATTGCTTTGGGAAGAGCTTATGGTGAATTCGACACAGTAGAGGATTTCATTGTGCTTCCTAACGTTGGTCATTGCCCACAGGTTTGATTAATTTCTTGATCTTGTCATTCTGCTTGACAACAGTATCAATTTAAAACGTTCGTCCGTGACTACTGTGTCGTTCTTAACCCTGATTTGAGATAACATATAAACAAATTAAGCATGTACGAGAGTTTTTCTTACCATGTTATGGGGTCACGTTACGCGATCTTATGAGCCTTGTTTGTGATGATGCAGGATGAGGCTCCCCATCTTGTGAATCCTTTGGTGGAAGAGTTTGTGACACGCCATTCAGGACAGTAAATCGCATGTAGCTAATCCATGATATGCTGTTGTTACGTTTCCCAAGTTCCACCCCAATTTTTACTCTGCAAACTGCAAACTTGAAGATCAAGAGTTCATGCTTTAAGCAAAATGTGTAATCCAGAAAAATGGGGCAGATTTTAGACTTTTAATGATTGGCAATATCATTGTCTAGTGGTACTGAAGCAATTAATGTTTAGATTGAATTAAGGGCATGGGATTAACGGTTAAAGTTGAATCTCTCATTTGTTCGGAATTGCATCAAGGATATTGGCTTTAGAATACTTTCTAGGTGCACAACCAAGAAAGTTTTTTCTTACACTTCAACAGCTTTTGACAATCAAGCATATCAAAAATCCAAAACATCTCATGCTGGTGTTGGAACTTGGAAGTGACGAAGAGAGTTTCAGATCTGATATGGGCTTTCAGGCTATGGGATTCATGGCAACTTTTTTAGGTCCTGTTATCAAGGTGCTTCGGGGTCGCTTGGGTATCCAAGGCGGAGTTCACTTGCAATCTTGAAGCTCATCCAGCTGCGTTCAAAACCATTTCCAGATTCTTGTAGGGTTTCTACGATGGTGATTGTTCCTACGTTCCAGGCATTCGTCGTCATCTTCTTCTTTTTTGAAATAAGAGGTGACCATTAAAAGAAAAAGAGGAAAACATCAGTCCGGCTCTCTGGGCCGGTGCGCCCTGGGCGGCAAACTAAGGAACAAATGCCATCTAGGGTGATGAAAATCTCCAGAGCAGAACACTTCATTCCTACACCATGAGTCGCATTCGTCGTCCTCTTATTAACACAATTTTGCTGCCAGAAATTCGTGAGCTCAATTTGAGGGTTTCCTTGCTTTCCTGATTGATATTTGGGGCACGTGAACCTGTCACTGATGCGTTTGCAGAGTAGCACCCAAAATATCTCTGGCCGCTATGACCTCAAAATGCATCCATACAATTATGTATAATTGTAATCACACTAGCACACAAAGTGCTTCTTACATTTCACTGTCTAAAATAATCCACACTTCCAAACCATTGTCAATGCTCCAATGTACAGTATAGTACAGTAACGAAAATAGAAGATAAGGGTCCCCCTCCTTAACAATCACGAATCCAGGGTTCCGTTCCATCGGCATAATCCAGGAGGCCAAACATAACCAGTGACAACACCAACAGAACCTACACAATCGACAGAAAACCAGAGAACCTCATCCAAATCCATCCCGGCACTCAACACCAACAACAACCCACATTCTGGAGCATTTCAGGCAAACAAAAACACGTCCACACAATGTCACTAAATGTCAAGCACACTCGTCGAATGCACCCAGATTTTTTGGTGGGTTCACAAGAACCCCAATTCGATTTTATTGATTTTTTGGGTATTTTGCATGTGTTCAGGCTAGGCGACCTACGCCCTCTCCCCTCTGATTCTCCGGGCCAGCTGGATGTCTTTGGGCATGATCGTCACCCTCTTTGCGTGGATAGCACACAAGTTGGTGTCCTCGAAGAGACCCACCAAGTAAGCCTCCGCCGCCTCCTGCAGCGCCAGGACCGCGTGGCTCTGGAAACGCAGGTCGGTCTGTACTCGCGAACAAACCACACGCAACAGCAAGTCAGCACCAAAAGCCCCCACAAGCGCTTACTTTCTCTTGCTACATATCATCAGATTTCGGCAAAAAATTGTCTACTAACAAGCCGATAGGAAACCTTACGGATTAAACTGCAAATATTAAGCCAGCCTTGGTAAAAATTGATATCAATAGCCATGTAAGCTTTATTTTAAATACCAAATTGACAAAAACAAAGGAAAAAAATCGCTAGAATCGCTAGGCTCAACCAAGTTCTCGGAGCAGCCCCACAGCAAACCATTAAATGGAAACGCACCCGTCACCCCACCCCAGAGACCATATCTCTATCCATAACCCTCTAAACTATCCAACCTCATCTCCATCAACACAGATATTGTAATTCCATCCGGGGTAACGTACCTTGAAGTCCTGGGCAATCTCGCGAACCAATCTCTGGAATGGAAGCTTACGGATCAACAGCTCAGTACTCTTCTGATACTTGCGGATCTCACTGCACGAACACACAACCCATCAGTCAAGCACTCCACCACACACCCACGAATCAGTTCATGTGTTCCATCACTTCCCGCTCAAACCACATTTGAAAACACTCACCGAAGAGCTACGGTTCCGGGGCGATAACGATGGGGCTTCTTCACTCCTCCGGTGGTGGGAGCGGACTTCCGGGCAGCCTGCACACAGACAACCACAAATCATAAGCACCTAAAACCATAATTCAACTCGCCACCAAGCCCTTCCCCAACTTGCATTCGCAAATCATGTTCTCACCTTTGTGGCAAGCTGCTTCCTCGGAGCCTTTCCTCCAGTCGACTTTCGAGCTGTTTGCTTGGTACGAGCCATTGTGAAACTACACCCACCAAACCACATTCACATCAGTCAACAGAACCCACCACCCATGCCAATAGCAAAGTCCTCTATACAGCAACCCCGAGCACGTCCAAATAGAACGACCCTCAACGGCATATCTAACCCTCCCCCTCCCTCGCTCAACGGTCAAACTGCCCATAACTAGAGTCCAGGAACGAGGAGCAAATTCCGCGCTCCAAAATAAACTTCAAAATGAACAATCCAAAGAAAACTCGGAACCTCGCCATAACCTCTACTCACCCCATACATCACACACATTCGCGCAAAGCGCAACACAAGCCCTCTCAGAGCAAGAACATCACACAAGTCCCAGACCTAAAATAAACCACTCCTCCCAGCACCACATCAAACACCAAAAAACACGCAACAACCCCCGCTCTCTCACCCACCCCCCACCGGCCTAGGGTTTCGACGCCGTTCCGTTTCTTGGCACCAGAGCACAAAACTCTGCTGCACAATGCGCAACTCACTCGCGTAAACCTCACCGCCGACAGGTCACTCTCCAGCACTCCACGAAACACACCCGCACAACAAATGGCACCACGAACGCGAGAGAAAAAAACTGACCGACCGACCGACCGACAAGGGTTTCAGGCCCGCCCGCGGCGAACGAAACCCTCCGTACCACCAGAAAGACGAGACGAAAGCGGATTCGACAAGTACCAAGCAAGAGAGAGAGCAGACAGGGCGTGTGTGCAAGCGGACTCACCTTGAAACAGAACGAGAGCGGCGATGGCGATGCGCAAAGACGAGAAGACGAGAAGACGACTGAAGCGCAGAATGCGAGCGCAGGATGAAAGAAAGGCAAGTGGGAGATGGAGAAGAGCGATGGAGCCGGTGACGAGGGACCCTCGGCCGTTGGATTCGCCGCCGATCCACCAGTCCCCCGTCGATCCACCAGTCCCCCGTCGTCTCCCCTTCTTGCAAAAGTGGCTACCGTAGTTGCAGGGCAGCTTCGGCAGAAATTTAATTTAAAAAAACATTAATTCTAAGATAGTCTACACAAAATAGTGAAATTAGGTTACCCCATACTAATTTCTGTATAAATATTGACAGTAAGGTAATATGCTCTAACAGCGACCATTTAAGGGCTGGTCTGCCTTTTTCACAGGTTCCTTGAACAAAAATATTTTTGGATCATTTTTCAGAGAAAGAAAAATGGATGCGGAACGTAACACAAGTGGTTTCATATTTTTGGAATCTTTTTTTTTTTTAGCAAATGGAACAAGCCATTGCATAAAAAATAAAAATAAAAAAAATAAAAATAAAATTATTTTTGAATTACTTATGAATTTAAAAAAAAAATTGTTGTAGGCACCTATTTGTGACCCTAGGTCTTCCAAAATCTGACCACTTGCAACTTCTAAAGTGATTTGAGTAAATGAAGGTCAATGATTGGCTCTTGGAATAAATAAAGCTTTTCTCTCAATTCTCTCAATGACTTGAGAGGTCCATTTAAGAACCACCCAATATCCATTTCAGATCTAAATATAGGGTCGATTTGAAGAATCCGCTTGCTTTTAGAGCACACTACCTTATATAAATAGTTTCTATTACAGTACAAAAATGCACTACTTTTGAATTAGGTATTGTTGTAATTGTGACTTGTGAACCTCCATGTGTACAAATGCAAATATTTGAAGTAATATCAGTTGACTTTGATGGCTTGTAAAGTAACTTTCTTGGGGTAAAGCAACCTAATTTCACTATTTTGTGTAGATGACAACATTTTAGGTAATTATGTTTTCAAAAAATAATTTAATATTATTTTTGGAAATCAAAATAATATTTGACAAAGATGTGTTGATCTTGCCCTTCACATATGGTATTGTACTCATTTTGTGCATTCAATAGTTTCTTTGGTTTGTTTGGCTAAGGAAAATTGTCCTTCTCATTGCCTCAACTAAGTATATATGTAAAATTTGCCCTCTATTTAGTATAATATAATAGTGATTATCTTAATTTCTCTTGACCTTGATTACTCAATTATGCTATTGAAAGTCCTTAATTTCAAATATGTATTCTAATTTTTCAAATTTCATTTTGTAGTAAAAAAATAAGTCCATGTTGTTTCCTTTAGAGTGATAAAGGGACAAAGAGGGATCAATTCTCCCTTGAGAGCCCTAATTAAATTATTGCTTCCCCTTGCCTATTATCACCATATATAAAAAATTTCATTTTTCAGTTCATTTTTAATTTTTGTAAAAAAAATTTGGTTTCATTGTTATTAGAATTATCTTTTAAATCATGAAATGTTGTCTTTCCTTTGTCTTTTTTTTCAATTCTTATGCGCAGGTGCATTTAAATTTTGTTTCAATTTGTTACATTTTTGAATGATAGAAAAGGCATGATTGAATGCAATCCAAGTAAAAACAAACCAATCCATAAACAATAGGGGGTAGGAAGTTGGACCTTAAGAAAAATGGTTCATTATCTTTGTTTTTCAGCCTTCTAGCACTATTGTAGTAGAAAGTCAAGAATGTAAATTTTGAAAAATAAAATTATATATATATATATATATTCAAATCAATTTTTTTAACTCAATTATTTCACGAATAGTCTAATTTTTGGCAAATTTCAATTTTTTGACCCTCTATTGTAGCTTGGAGTGGAAAAGATATGACCAGAACCTCAATTTTGAGATAAGACAGTTCACTATGTTTAGAGTGCATTCAATCATAGTAACTCATTGATGGAACATGGTGACTAAAACTTCAATTCAAGGAAAAGATGACTAGCTCGTTGTAACTATAGTGTACTTATTATGCAATCATATCTTAATTGTAGTAATCATTCCTACAAAATAACAAGAATCAAAATTCAAATGCAATGCAATCTAAAATAACAATTGAAAAGGGGCCAAATGAAGGGGGGCCTTTCATGACTCCATGAGAAATTTACAAGCTATTTATCATTGTTAAACCTTAACTAAAGGAATTTTTTTTATTTACCAATTTGTTTTCATTTTTGTTGTAAAATTATAACAATTATATTTTTTACAAACTCTTATAGCTGAATGGCACATTCATTAAATAATAGCTTCAGGTTTAGAATTAAAAATGAGTTGGAAATTATATTCTCCAAAAAGATTGCCTAGTATGGAAAACAAAATATTTCAAAGAATATTCAAAGATTATATCGTAGTTTTATAAAAGTATTGATTGTTTGTCATAAATGCAACAATAAATCAATTATTCGACTATGATATGTGGAAGTCAATCGAGGCCAAATAGCCTTTGATTTTATTATGCCCAAATTTTAACCCAACAATTATATGGGAAACAATTATTTTGGAATAGTAGCATTTTCTAGGAAGAAATAATCACCAAATTTGCTATGCAAAACAATTGAATTATGGATTGAAGCCATAATTGATCCCACTGTCATCCAATTCACTCAACTTAGGGGGACTTCTATGCACCTAAATTGACCAATTCTTACATATAAGAAAAATGAAATTTTAGACTTCTAAATGGTAGTGTTCAATATTTGTAAGAAGATAATCATATTTGCCAAAAAAATTGGGTGGGACTTTTGAAAAGTAGAGGAGGCAAATTTTAGACTTCCAAAAAACTATTTTTAACATAGGCATTGGTCTTTGGGATTGCTTTTAGTTTGATGTCAAGGCAAAGCTACTCCTAGAATGCAGTTTCTCCCTCCTCACTTAACTCCTGAGTGCCCCAATGAGAGGATCCTGTCTCTCCAAACTTAACCCCTAAAGGACCATTGTTCGTTTGGGGGACAAATGGGACTTGGGGCATGTACCTACGGGGGGACAAATTCATACCATTTTTTGAAAACTTCTTTTGAATGTGAAGAATTGAGAGAGGTACGTGGCGGAAAAAAAAATTTGAAATCAGACCTTCGAGCGAGAAGTTATGCCATTTCTTGGAATGCGTAGGGATGGGGGGCAGCAAAATTTTTTTGCAAAATTTTGAATTTTTTTTTAAAATATTTTTTTCCTCATAGATTATATTTTTGTCTATCTGTAAAGCTTTGATTCATTTCATTTGACTTTGTTATGAGGAAGTTATGGACATTCTTGTTTTTCGAGCAGTTAGAGCATCTTCTTGAAAAAAATATCTTGTAGGATTCATTTCTAAATGCAATTTTTGCAATTTAAAAAAAATAAAATTCTCATGGTTTAATTTACTTGCTAGGACAATCTCACCATTGGGATTAGTGTATTTTAATTCCATCTAAAATATATAAATATTTTAGATTTTCCTTCTATCTTGTACCTACTTCTACTTAACAATTTTTTGAAGAATGATAATTAAGTTTTTTTGAATTTCTTTTTTTTTCCTAGACTCTCAACTCAATTCTCCACTATAAAGATTTAAAGCTCAAAACTCTGTAGTGCAAAAATTTTAATTTAAAAATGTTCAAAGTCAAAAAATCCAGTCCCGCAATGTGCTGAAAAACTTGTTTTTTCCACTTTAAAAGCAAATATCTTGCAATCTGTGCGGTCAAAAATTATGAAATTTTTTCCACACTTTTTAATACTAGTTAGGTGTAAGATCCTACGGTTAGATGTGGAAAAAAAACAATTAAATGTTTTTTTTACTCTTTGCTATAGAAATGGCAGTTTTGAGTGTTTTTTGGCAAAAAATAGGCCTCGGTCCTTTAGGGGTTAAAGATTCCTTTCTTTGACTATTATAATCTTTTCAATGGTACGATTGAAGGACATATCCCTCTCCCTTGAACTCCGGGCATGTCTCTACTACCAATTGGTATGGTCAGTTTTTGTGGATCTCTTGTTAAGTGATAGTTTGATTGGATTGAGTTCACAAGGGTCTGGATTTTAGTAAATATGCTCTAGGGGCTCAGGGATTAAGCATCTTGAAACTTAGGCAAAGGCAATTCTATGTCTTGAAAACTTGTAAATTCATTTTTAAATCCAACAAAACATGAAAGTTTGCCACATTGCTCAATATCGTCTTTACTAGGCTGACTCCATTTGGACCAAATTCGATAGTGTTTGGCTCCAATCACCTATTTTAGCTAGTAGAAGTGGTACTACCATTACTTGGAGCAAGAAGGGACCTTTCTTATGCTTCTTTGCTTACTTCTCCTTTTTGCTTCTTTTCATGTCTCTTTGTTGTTGTTTTTTGCTCATTATCTCTTCATGTGCTAGCCTTTGGCTTGGCTATTGTTATTGTTTTTTTTAATGCTATGGTATTTTCCATTTTTTTGCCACATTATTAGTACCAAAGAAAATAATTTATAAAATAATTCTTGCTTGCTAGCTACAAAGGATTACATTAGCATTTGGGCTAATTTTCTAAAACTAAAATACATTAGCATCACTACCTTAGGCCGAAGATGGTCCTTCTAAAGTAGTCTCCTCTAAAAATGCCCATGCTCTAAAAGTGATCATGATACAAAGGTAATTTTGCTTTCTCAATGTACCACTAGTGTACATTTTAGGAGGTGGTCGCTTCGAGTGACTTGTGCATTTCAACTTCAAAAATTCTTAATTAATTCCACTAAGGTCCAGAAAATATGAAACGACTTGAATTAGATGCCAATTCCATTTTTCTTCTAGCAAAAATTTAATGAAAATTGTTTCAAAGCACTTTAGCTTCCCCCTAAAGGCAATCAACTCTTAAATGGTCACTTTAACCCCTAAATGCCCAAGGCACCAAATTCTGCTGTCAACAAGACTTTGAAGGTAAATAAAACCTTTTAAGTTGCTATTTTTAATAATTTATATTTTTGTAAAATTCTTTTTGAAGTCTAGTTTTAGCATCAAAAATTTGATTTTCAAAATGATTGATTATGATTTTTCTATTCAAATTTTGTGCAAGGGTACTCATTGTAATCTTGACTTTCCGTAGTGTTGAGGGCTCTTGGAAATGAGCCTCAAATACACTAGATCTTGAAGAAAAATTCACATTAGAAATTCATTTAAAAAAATTATAAAGTAGATTTTGAGAAGCCATAAATTGATTGGAGTCATGCATGTTAGGCCCTTTAAACTCATATTTAAATAGGTGACCAACATTTTAAATTTGGCATGTGAAAATAGGATTGAAAGAATTTCTTAGTTTTAATACCCTCATAATCAAACATTATAATCTTTCAATCTTTAAGTGATATTTTATTTTCCCGTGTGATCTCTAACATGTCTAGTTTGAATCTGTATAGTTACAATTAAAAAAAAATTGATACAACTTATCAAAATGTTGTCTTTTTGTTCAATTTAGAGTAAATTCTTAGAAGGCCTTGGGCATTTAGGGGTTAAGAGCATTTTTTGGTCGCTGCCCAACTTTGGGCAGATTTTTCAGGTGGAAAAAAACTTTTTTTTGATTTAATTTTTTTTAATTTTAATTTTTAGTTTTTTTCCAAAAAATTGGGTTGTCTTTCAATATTTATATTCAAAACAAAGATCACTATGGTCAAACAAAAATTATAAAAAATAGCACAAAGAGTTTAGTATTTGCTTAGTATTGAAAAACTTACTATTTGGAAAAAGTGTTGGTGTTCTCATTAGTAAATCTTATGCATTTTTTCACAAATCAATAGAAACCACAATTTTGACCAATAAAAAAAATTCAAATGCTAAAAATAGAAATTGTATTTTTGGTGAATTTTTGAAGTTATATCTTCAAAATTCATTCGAAGAGAATCTGAAAATAATTTAATAATTTTGACTGTACGGATATCTTCTAATTTTTTTACTTCACATTATCTTCTTTGATGCAACTTCAAAAAAGTTATAGAACTTATATTTTATAACACATTTGTGTTTTGTCCAAACCCCTGGGCTTTTAGGGGTTAACTTCACTTAACTATGGCGAGTTGGCGCCGGAACTGGAATCCAAGTATCTACCAAATCTATACACAAAGCCAAATAGCGACGGGCATCAGAGGCCGTGGATCGGGGTCGGGATCCAACGGTGGAGTCGATCACATTAATTATCGTATTCGCCTCCAGTACGCCACGGGGCAGTGCTACCGAGACGACGACTGACGCGGCTTTCAGGAGCTCTGGCTCCGTTTAAAACTTACGCGCCCTTCTTGCTCCCGCCCTCACTTTCTTTCTTCTTCGTCTCAAACCCTTGCTTTCTGCGCTCTCTCATCTCTCGCACGCACGCATCTTCACCGCCGTTCCGTCTTCTGTTTCAAGGTTAGTCTGTTTGCTGCACACATCCCTTGCCTGCGGTTGTTGCTGTTCTGTTTTTTGTTTGTTGAGTCTGTCTTTCGGTGGTGATCGAGAGCTTCTTTCTTCGGGGCTGGATGTGAAACCCTGGCTGCGCGCTGGGTGCGTCTGGGTCGCGGCTGCTCTGCCATTTCGTCCATGCGGGCGAGTTTGGTGGAGTGTTGTGAGTGAGAGCAATTAGCCGTGAGGTCTGCGTGCGTGAGTTGCGCATTTTGCAGCGGGATTTTGTGTTCGCGTTGCAAGAAACGGAATGTCGTCAAACCCTAGTTGAGGTGTTTTTTGCGTTCGTTGTGATGGCCGGGGTGGTGTGAGAGAGAAGTGGTTTATTTTAGGTCTAAATGGTTGCTTGATGTTCTGGATGCTTGAGGTAAGAACATCAAGCAACCATCCAGACGCTCTGAGAGGAAGTTAAGTGCGTTGCGTTGCGTGAATGTGTGAGTTGTATCGCGTAAGTAGAGGTTATGGCGAGGTACCGAGGTTCCATTGGTGTGTATATTTTGATATGGATATGAGCGCGGATGTCGTTTCTTTTTTCTAATGGTGATTAGAGTCCTGGGCGATTTGGCAGTTGAGCGAGGAGGGTGAGGGTTTGATATGCCTTCCAATAGCCTATTGCTTTGGACGTGCTGGTGTTGGGCTCGGGTAGCTGACGTGAGTGTGGTCTGGTGGGTGCAGTTTCACAATGGCTCGTACTAAGCAAACTGCGCGAAAGTCGACTGGAGGAAAGGCTCCGAGGAAGCAGCTTGCCACGAAGGTGAGAGGATTATTTGCAAATGCGAGTAGGGGAACAGTCTGGTGGTGCGTTGAATCGTGGTTTTAGGTGCTTATGAATTGTGTTTCTTTGTGTGCAGGCTGCCCGGAAGTCCGCTCCCACCACCGGAGGAGTGAAGAAGCCCCATCGTTATCGCCCCGGAACCGTCGCTCTTCGGTAAGTGTTTTCAAATGTAGTGGTTTGAGCACGAAGTGATGGAACTCATGAACTGTATTCTGCGATGGAGTGCGTGACTGATGTTTTTGTTGTCTTGCAGTGAGATCCGCAAGTACCAGAAGAGTACTGAGCTGTTGATCCGTAAGCTTCCATTCCAGAGATTGGTCCGTGAGATCGCCCAGGACTTCAAGGTACGCTGTCCCTTCCTGTTGAATGCACAGGATTACAATAGTTGTGGTGGTGGAGGGGAGGTTGGAGACGGTTAGGGTACAGGGACAGATTGGTTTAGGGGAGACGAAAAGGAAGTTGGGGAAATGCGGTGCTGACAAAGGTATTGTTTGTGATTTCAGACCGACCTTCGTTTCCAGAGCCACGCGGTGCTTGCGCTGCAGGAGGCTGCGGAGGCCTACTTGGTGGGGCTGTTCGAGGACACTAACTTGTGCGCCATCCACGCGAAGAGGGTGACGATCATGCCTAAGGACATCCAGCTGGCCCGGAGGATCAGGGGAGAGAGGGCTTAGGCTGTCTCGTCTGGACACATTGAAAAAACCCAAAAAAATCAATAAAATTAAATTGGGGTTCTTTTGAACCCACTAAAATGGTGTGTTTATGAATTTTGACAGTATTTGTGTGGATTGTGGGTGTCTTTCTTGTGCTTGAATGGAATGATGCTGATTGAAATGGTGTGTTTATGAATTTTGACAGTATTTGTGTGGATTGTGGGTGTTTTTCTTGTGCTTGAATGGAATGATGCTGATTGTGGTTAAGGAAGTGTGAATACAGTAGTGGAGAGGTTGAGGTGGATAGGGGGGTTGGGCGGGTATGTTCTTGGCCGTCCGGTGAGCTTCTGACGGTTTTTGTGGCTTTTCTTGGTTGTGTCGAGCCCTCTGAGCTTTGTGTGTGCGGCACTTGTAGCGAGCTATGGTTGCAATGTAAAGCTTTTGGTCATCCTGAATATTTCCAGGAAATTTTCAAGCTATTTTATTGTGTTGGATGATCGTACACCGATGGTTGGGGCGACCTGGTCTGGGAGCTGAAAGATTGTGGTGTATATGCCTCATTTCATATGGCCAATATGAACCCAGCCTACCAGATTATGAATTGCTCGAATGGAATTTCCTTTCTCTTTTCAAAGTGCTGAAAATAGGTTCGAAAGACTATGCTCTTGCGTTCCAAGGATTAGGAGCTTGTGTTTGAACTTTTTAGGGTGAAGCCCTTGTTTGAAGAACTACAGTTGTGCAGAAGTGCTTGTGCTCAAGTGACTAGGTGCTTGTGCACAAAATGCTTAGATTAGTCTTGTTTAAACATGAAATAATGGGATCTAATTAACCCCTAAAAGCCCAAGGAATACAGACAATCACAAATGTATCATACAGTAGAACCTCTCTAAGTCAATCCTCTCTAAGTTGATAAACCTCTGTAAACTAATCATGTCAGATTGGTCCCGGACCAGGTCACATAACAAAGGCTGTGAGTTTGACTAAATGACCCTCTAGAAGTCAATAAACCTCTATAAATCAATCTGTTAGACCGGTCTGGGATCGATCAGCTTAGAGAGGTTCTACTGTATAATATAAGTTCTATAACTATTTTGAAGTTTTCATGAAAGAAATAATGTGAAGCTTGAGAAGTAGAAAGTATTTATATGGTCAAAATTATAAAATTGTTTTTAGATTTTATTCAAATGAGTTTTGAAGATATAACTTTAAAAATTCACCAGAAATACAATGTCTATTTGTAGTGATTGATTTTTTTAATTGGTCGAGATTGTAGTTATTATTAATTTGTGAAAAAATGCATAAGATCTAACAATGAGAACACCATCAATTTTTCCAAATAGTAAATTTTTCAATACTAGGTAAATTCTAAACACTTTGTGCTAAATCTCTTATAATTTTTGTTTGACCATAGGGATCGTATTGTAGTAAATTTTTCAACACTAGGCAAATTCTAAACACTTTGTGTTTTTCCTCTTATAGTCTTTGTTTGACCATAGTTATCATAGTTTTGAAAATAAATATCAGAAGACAACCTAATCTCTTTTTTTAATTTTAAAAAAAATTGAAATTATTTTTCCACCCAAAAATGTTGCCTAACCCCTTGCGAGCCCCTTGCTTCTCTTGCTTTACCTATTTAGGCTAAATAATGTGAGGAAGCATTTTCAACATCCAATCTAAAATAGGACATGGAATTTTGGGCATCATACTACTATCTTGATGTATCTATTTTACCTCCAAGTCTTAGAAATTGAGAATAGTTTTAGATGTTTGCAATAAAGGCTAAGAGTAGGAGGATTATACAATCAGCCATTTTGGGACAAAGTTTCAAAAACAAAAGTATAATGTTCATGGCAAAATGGACATATGTGTAGAGCCTAACTTATGTTCAACAAGGAGGGATTTTGCTGCGAGTTCTTCCAACCCCAATTGTTATTTGTTGCTCCCTTCTTAGTTTTGATTGCCCCAATCACTACTACTACGATGTGTGCCAATGTTGTAAGCTTGGTAATCTCCAAACACTTTAAGATTGAATTGATCCTATCAATATATTCTTGGCGTTGTTTGTATTCAATTTTTGCTTTGATGTCTTCTTGCTTATCACTTGTACTTCATCCTACTCCTCCATATTCTCTTTTAACCCCTAAAGGACCAAGGCTTTTTTTCCATCAAACAACACTTGAAACTGCCATTTCTATTGTGAAGAGCAAAAAACTTTAAAAATTGTTTTTTTTGCATATCTAACCATAGGATCTTATACTAGACTAGTATAAATACGTATGGAAGAAATTTCAGAAACTTTGACTGCATGGATTGCAAAATATTTGCATCCAAAGTGAAGAAAAAAAGTTTTTTTACACCTTCTATGACTAGATTTTTTGGCTTTGAATCTTTTTAACTTAAATTTTTTGTACTACTAATTTTGATTTTTTAAATTTTTATATTGCATATTTGAGTTGAGAATATAGGAAAAAAAAACTTAATTTTCACTCATTAAAGAATTGTTAAGCAGAAGTAGGTTCAAGAATGAAGGAAAGACAAAACCATTAATAACTCTAAGATGGAGTTGAAACACAATAATCCCAATGGTGAGAATGTTCTAGCAAGCAAATTTAACCATGTCCAACAACTTTTTTTGGAAAATTGTAAGAATTGCATTCAAAAATGAATCCTATAGGTTATTTTTTCTAGAAGATGCTTAGATTGCCCAAAAAACTAAGATTGTCCATAACTTTTTCATCACAAATCCAAATTGAATGAATCAAAGCTTCACGTGTAGACAAAAATATAATATTTTAGAAAAAAAATTTAAAAATTATTTTGATTTTTTGTGATTTTTTTTAGCTGCCCGCCAATCTCCGTTTTTGGCTTATTGTGCCATAATTTCTGCTCCCGGGCACCAATTTAAATAAAAATTATTTATCCACGAAGCTCTTGCAAAACTACACAACCTCAAAAAATCCCAAAATTTTTTATTACAAATTGAGACATTAGGAACCTACCCGGACCCAAATTGTTCCCTGAGGGGACAAACGGTCCTTTAGGGGTTAATTACTCTTTATCTTCCCTAGAACTCTCTTCCTTGTTGGAGCTCTCCTTTAAACTCAAGCTCTCTTCCTTGCTAGAATTCACTCTGTCAATAATGTTGACCATAATAACTTTCTCAAAAGTCACGTTGCTAGAAGCAATTTTTGTGGCCTTTCTTTTACTACCTTCAAGATCAGAATCCATTTGCAAGAAGTTGCTACAAAAGCAAAAAACATGCTCTATAGTAAAGGCCATCACAACTCCCTTGTATTGAGGAATTGCGCAAGAAATGAGGTTTAACTCTTGCTCTAAATGTATGCACAATGTAGTGATTGCAAAGTTCATTTTGACAATTTGTTGAGTAGAATGCGTTAATAATTTTGAATTAGCACTCATCAAGTAGGCAACAACATAAAGCGAGGTGTTTGAAGGATTCGTGGGATTAAAATAGACTCCTTTCTAGCTTTGTTTGGATGTTGTAAGCTGGTCAACATGTTGAAAATGTTTAAATTTCGCCTGTATTGAGGTGGTCACTAGATCAGGTACTTATCAGTGTTTGAATGCCTTGAAACTTGCTGGGCACGCTATTATCACAAATAAGATATCCTAATTTTTAGTGAGATTTTACTGCAATGTGGATAATTTTTAGGAATTTTGCAATGCCAGTTTAAGCAGTTGACTGTGTAAAAGAAGATCTTTTGCAAGTCAAAAGTTTTCTTAATTTTTATGGGACCTCTCATGAATTTTTATAAAAAATGTGCAGGCTTTATATTTTTACTCTGCATATTCTAAATAGAAAATTGGAATTCCGTTATTTCCCTCAATTATTGATGTTTGAAGAATTTTTCACGCACAAAGAGGAATCATGGATAATTAATTGTGCCGTTGGATTCCAGGCAACATTTCAATCTCAAAATACCCTACTTTCTTTGTAAATGCCGTCCTCTGGTACATCTTGAGTTTTTAAAAATGTAGACTAACATGTAGGGAAATTGAAATCTATCTATTAAAAATGAGTTAGGAATCTCATAAGGGTTCTTTCAGGCTATTGCAACCATGAATTTGTCATGTACATGGCTAAGTTAGGCATTTTGGAAGAATTTTTACAAAGCATTTTAGACTTTTGCTATTTTGGGTATGTAATCTACATACATGCGAAAAACTAAGGTATTTTAGATATTCTAGGCTGTTATGGACCAAATATTACATTGGTATGTACAATATCTATTTTGATTTAATACTTTTTTTTAGGGATTTTGACTTATAAAACTTAACTATATAATCTAAAATCTAAAAAAAAAACTATGAATACCAAATGATAAATTGACAGCTCACAAAAGGCTATTGGGGGAGTTCTCCAAAATGGGAATTCCCATACAAATGAACTAGTGCATAACAACAACAAAGTGTCAATAACCCAAAATCTCGAATAAAATCCACAATATCACAAACCTTAGTATGCAAGTGCCAAAAAATATGTAAACAAGATTCTAAGGCTTGAATGGAACCCCATGTACATCAAAGAATGCACCAAAAATACTGAAAAAGTTAAGATAATACGTAGATAACATATGGCCAAAAAAAAACTATATAGACAAAATGTCAACAATTCAACATTAGAAAAGGGAAGTGGTTTGGAGAGAAAAGGAATGGCCTTTTATACATTTTCCAAAATCCTTTCTTCTTTGTTTAATCCCTAGATTTTTAGAATTTGACTATTAATTATTAAAAAAATCAAATCTATTCCTAAACTATTTCCTAAATTTTAGAGAAAAGCTCCAAATACCAAATGGATTAGAACATTGGCTTTAGAAGGCCCAAATTAGCACGAGGAACTCCAATCTTCCTATATCCAAGTCATTTGGACTCATAAAAGCTGTGAATTGTCAAAATAAAGAGCCGTAAAATTCTAGATGAAGGAATTTAAATTTTTTTAAAGAATTTTGACTTGCTTGGAGTGTTTATAAGGATTATAGGAGTAAAAAAAGACTCCATTTTGGCTTCATTTGGATTTTTGTGTGCTCTCACGGCTTTGGTCAATCCATTGAAATTTTTAAAAATTTGTTGGAAATAGTTGGGGTTCTTTGTTTGGGTACTTGTCAATATTGAAATGCTTTAAAACTTATTAGGGCGCATTATTATGACTAAAATAATCTATCTTAATTATTAGTAGAATTTTACCGCAATCTAAATAATTTCTAAGAATTTTCCAACACTAATTAAAGTGGTTGATTTTTCTAAAACTAACTTCTGCAATTCATAAAAATTTGAAAGTTTTGAAGGTAACCTCTATGTACAAAGGTCTCCAATACTAAGCTTACTCTATATTTAACAAGAAGGTTTGAGTAATATTACCTCCTTTTAAATTTGACAGACCAATCATTTTTGATTGGAAGGATATCTTGATGAACAGAATGCATTGTTGAGCTTCTGATATATTTTACTACAAAATGCCTTTCCTTAATCTTTGATTGCATTGTTCTTCATACCGTTTGAATTTGCATCTACTTGGCTAACATCTAACATTCTAATTTCTTCTCAGAATGACTAATATGGAAATAGCGATAACAAGCATGGAAATTGTGCCATAGACCAACACCAAGCTATGAGGCCATAGATACAATAAGGCAACAATGGTGTAAAAAGAAATTTCAGGTGATATTTTGCCTACTTTTACCCATTGGTGCTTTGGCAATTCATTTTTTTTGGATTATAGCATGTTGATGTCTTGTAGTCATTCATTTGATATAGTTTAATTTCAATAGATAAAATCCTTGTTAAACCGGATGTTGTATTTCACTAAACAATGATAGCAATGTGATTTGGCTTAATGTTTCTCAACTTACGGTAGACAACAAGAAGGTACTCAACAAATTATTGATATACGAGCTTTTGCACTTGGATGTAGTGTTTGTCTATTGTATTTTTAATTGTTTTCTTCTTGAGGGTCATGATTATATTTTGCGGTTTGTTGATTATATCCGTGCTATTCTTTTTGATGAATTTGATATTAGTGTCTTGCTTAGATACTACAAACATGTAGTTGGTTATTGTTATGAATATGGTGGTTTTGGTGGTGAAGAATTTGATTTGGTGAGATTAGGTCATGTCATATGTTTG
Organism: Pseudisothecium myosuroides; assembly: GCA_951799445.1. NCBI lineage: Eukaryota > Viridiplantae > Streptophyta > Bryopsida > Hypnales > Lembophyllaceae > Pseudisothecium > Pseudisothecium myosuroides. The sequence continues at coordinate 16,606,163 of OX637287.1, read as the reverse complement.
GTTTCTTTAACATTTGATGAAGGTATTGGACTCCATATCTTGTCAAAAGAAGATAAGAAAATACTTCATAGTTTTATCAATGAATGTATTGTTAGTTTGAAGAAGAAAAATATAGGTGTTAGTTCATCAAAGAAAAATGAAGATATTGTTGATAGGATGATGACAATGACATAGAAGAATAGAATAGAGGTGATAGATGGCAACAAAGACTAGATTAGGCCAACTTGCAATGAAATTTCAATTTGTATAATCATGATAATTTTGTTCAAATAGATTCATAGTGGTTTGTAAATTTGTTTACAAACTTTGGTAGCAAACCCGGTAGCAAATTCATACTAATTATATGATGTAGGTGGTTTCAAATAATTGTGGTCATATTGGTCAAGTTATGATCATCAGACATCCTAGACGGACAGACATATTGGACAGTTTGGGCGGACCGGACAAACAATGTAGTTATTATAATTTGAATTATATCATGTCAACCTGGATTTCTTTTCAAAAAAATTATTAATAAAATTTATTTCACTTATTATAATTATATAATTAACTTGAAAATGGATTTTTGATTTGAGTACCCCTGCAGATTATAGTAGACTTGCTTACCCGGGGGAGCACCATCTCTAGTGTCGGTGAATTCCTCTTTGCCACCTTCTAAAAATGAGTATTAAAAAGATTATTAGATGTCTCTATTAGAGGCACAATGCACAATGCAAGGATATACAAATGGTTGTATGCAAGTTGACAACACGCATCTATTAAGAGTTTTGTTTAGATAAACTTATGGCACGCATCATCTCGGGCATTTCCGCATTTAGATTTTTTACAAATTCTTTGATCCATGTCTTTCGAGCCTCGACGTTCTCATCAGCGTCGGTAGCATTAGCTCTAGAGAAGCAATGACAAAGATATTGGAGGTTCTTAATCCTACAGTGACTAAGATATCAACTGTGTGGTTGATTATCGATCTACTCATGCATGTTATCTACCTCTTTTTATTGAGCGGACTCCATTCCCTGGCGCTGATGAGATTCCTACATGCGTTGATGAAATCTTCCGAAGCAAGCCAAGGGCTTGGACTGTTGTAAGGTAAAACACATGCAATTCATGCAGTCTTCTAAGTTTCGAATGTAGAATTAATATATGTAAGAATCTTGAATGCTAATTTCTAACATTAAATTCGTTGAATTGGAGCAAAATTTCCATTAAAATAGAGTTGTGGACCCCTCAAGGAAGGAAATGATATGATATAACGATCCAAGAGGGAATGGGGTTGGAATTCTTGACTAGCGCTGCTCAATGTTTGTGGATGAAATACAATTTGCATATTAAATTGCATATTTGTGGGCACAAAAAGCTAATATTAATATCAAAATGACGCATGGAGTACCGCCAATTTAACGGAATTAACAATTTTTGTGTGATTACATGATGGAGTACCACTTGTTGGGTCGAGATGTGGTGCATGCCTGTCATGCTGGAAGAATGGTTCATGTCATAGAAGGTTGGACTCATCATGAAATGGGACCAATTCCAATAGGCCGCATGGAAACCGTGTAGACACAAGCCATGAAGCATGGTTTTTGGTCTGTTAATGCAGATGGTGGATTCCTAGACTACATTTGCAATGGTTGTGGCCAAGGCTGTCCAAAACATTATGCTTAAATAGAGCCAATCTAGCAAACGGGGCCATATAGAAGAAGAAGGAGAAGAACTACAGTCCCTTTGTGGATGCAAAGTGAATCAAGACTCATTATAGAATGCCCAATGTGACTCTATTGGATACCTCTACCTCGAGATTGATGGTTATGGAGGTTATACTGAAATAAACATAGAGTAAAACCACCATTTCCTCCTATATTGGTTTAACTTGTAAGGGGCCATAACCGCCAAAAATCACTTTATAACCAGGGTAAATGCAAGAAACACTTAAACTGTTTTGCATCACACCCTATGTATTGATTTGTTTTTTGGCCATAACTTTTGCATTTTGGCTCCAAATGACTCAATTTTTTTAGATAATGTACTCATAAATATTATACACCTTGATTAATTTTTTTATAATTTTCAAAAATATTTTACTATCCAAAAATAGCCCCCAATTTTATGTCACACTTGCCAATTTGAAGGTTTTTAGTACTATTTAATACCCCCCAAAACAAATTTTGAGCTAAAATTTAGAGGGGATGGTCTTCTAATAGCTATTGCCCAAAGGAATTTTAAAAAATAATTAAATTTATGTGGTGTGGAAGTCCACAAAGTGTGCTTATGTGTGCTTGCATTTTGTAACATATAAAATATTATTTTTTGAGTTTTTTTGGGTGGGTGACCATCTCCATAGAATTTTTAGGAATGTCCAATTTTCATTTTATGCATTTAATTTTTTTCCTATTTTTAACTAATTAAAACATCAAAGTATACATTTTCTTGAGATTTGGTACTTTTTTAGTTCTCTTGCTTAGAGAATTTTTCTATGCATTTCCTTTGGTGGTTACTTTCATCTTAAAGATGTATACATTAGCCATGTTGTTTTTTATTTTTTTAAATTATTTTTCAAGTTTTCAAGTACTCTAGAAAAAAAAATCATGAATATTGCAAAAACGCAACAAAATTGGCAGGTGTTCCTTGCGTTCACCCAACCAATGTAACGCTATTCTAATATTACCAAGTTTCAAGTATAACTATATCACGTGCTTTCTTGAACAACTAATATCAATTACTACTCAATTCCTCTAAAACTAATAGTATGATTTATAGTTGGTTGGTTCAAAATCTGGAATGTTATTAGTATCTTGTGATCGAACCTGAACCTGAATATGGTCTCCAGAAGGTTGTGGAAGAATTTCTAGACCTGAAATTTGCCTGTTGCCTCAACTCCACATGCAGTTTGAGAGCAAGAATTGGGAAGAGGGAAGAGAAAATTCGCGAGGAATATGTTGTCCATGAGTGATCAGGAAATTGTTAGAACATATTGTCAAGTTTGTTGATGCAACTAACCTTACAATGCCCTGCCGTTTCAAACAAAAATTTGTAGCACAAGCTAAGAAGGCGATTTGAAAATTGTGTTCCAAAATTCTACAATGGGGCTAATACTTTGAGGACAGAAAATTGCATCATGCCCACTTTCTTAACCCCTCAAGGCCCAAGGCCGTTTTGGGTTTAAAAACACCATTGCCTTTGAAATGATATAGTTCAAAATGGTACTAAGGAATAAAAATCTCAACCGTACAATCTTGTTAGTAGTGTATGTGTTGTACATGAAGTGAATCCAATTTGGAGTCATTTGATCGTGTAGGTTGCAAGATTATAATGTTTTAGTGCAGAAAAAAAATGCTGAAATTTTCCTAGAAACACATTTGGAGGTGAAATTTGATTTCTAAACCTCCTCAAATGAAAAACAATTTAAACTACAAAGTGATTCAAAATCAACATACAAAAACATTGGTGGAAAAAAAAATCATTGAATTGACTCATTGTGTCTGCAAAGTGGCTTGCAAATGTCAAAAAAATAGCAAGAAAAGTTGCAAAAAACACAACTAAGGCTGAACCTCCTTCTACTAGAATGCTTCTCAGTCGCTCATAAATTCTTGTAATGATATGAAATTTTAGCCACACAAACTAGACTAGTATGTGCAACTTTTCAAAAAACTTTTATTGAAATCTGACATTGTATGAAGAAGAAACAAGCCGCCAAAGTTCACTGTAATCCAAAAATGTCAGGGTTTTGAACTTTGAATTGCTCCCAAACATTCAAAACAAATTGGATCGACATGAAAATTCTACCACAATAACTAGACATCAAGGGAAATATAACACAACAAATCTTATTGAAAACTGATATTCAATGAAGGAGATACAAGCCCCCAAAGTTGCAGCCTTCAAATGCAGTTTGGTGACCTCAAATTGAACCTGTGAACTTTGATTGGCTTTCAAGAAATCAATTCATCTTGGATTGATCTGAAACTCTTACCACATAAACTAGAAGAGAGAGCGCAAAATTTCCAACAAGTTTTATTGAATTCAGACATTGGATGCAAAAGTTACAGGACTTTGAATTGGACTTGAAACTCTGTGAGGCCTTTTTTGGGCCCCTTGGGCGTTGAGGGGTTAACAACCTGCAAATTGGAGTGTAGTAACAACCTTATTGCTACTCTACCAAAAGATGGACATGAACTGTGGATCTCCTTCTATGGCAATGAGCATGGATCCGTAGTTCATGTCCACTTCACCAATTTCAACATCAAACCAAACTTTATCCCGAGGAGATCACTCCTTGTAATTTAAGGTGTACACCTGAGTTAAGAGGGTATTTGATGTGGGGCTACTTACATTAATTATTGTATTTAAGATGACCGTATTTTTACATTAAAAACTATGAGGAATATATTTTTAATACCCTATGGTTTTTGTAAATTCATTCATGCAGTTTTTTAAGAATGGCTATCTTACATATAAAATTGAAGTGTCTAATTGACCAAATGGTAGTTTTTAATATAAAGACCAATTGAAAATTTGAGTAGGACCCTATGAAGTCAATTTTGGTCGGTTATTTATAAAATTTTGACATAAAGTGTGGACATGTATCCCTTTAGTGAGAATATACTTTATTCTGATTGAATACCCAAATCAAAAGTTATGTTGCCTTGAACTTTTTGGGAAGCCTAGGCAATTTGGGCATCTCTTGGACACCTTTTGCAAAAATGCTCATAACTTTTGAAATTTGGCATTTACGTAACTAGTTAATCAAATATGGCATACAATTAGCAACAAAAAAATTAATTCTCAAATCACATACTAAGAGGAGTCAAACTTAACTAGCTACGTTGGGGTGGCTTCAAAAAAAAACATTTTGCTCTACTTCAAGCCCTTAGCCCTATTATCTTGCAATATGTGAAGTCAAAGTTCTTGAAAAAATTTCCACATATTCCAAATGTTTGTCTCTAATTTTTTATTGTTTGGATTTCAAATAAATATTTTTCTCATTCCACAAGAAATCATCAAAAAATGTCTAGTGTACTGCCAATGCACTTAACCACCTTACATTGTAGGTTGATTTAGAGTAAGCTAGACTTTGTATTTGCTTCTGAAAATTTTCATGGATAAACCTAACATCATATGTGTACGAGTGGCCAAAATCCTCATGTTTCTGAAGTGCAAAAATTTTACTCAAGGAGGGCTTGAAGTCTACAGGTTGTATTTTGCAAGAATTTAAAAAAAAAATTTATTTCAAACGTTATATTCTTTCAATCCACATGGTCAAATGAGCTGAAATTTTTTCCACACATTGCCTTACTTGATTAATACACTTTTGAGTGGTTGAAATTCCAAAAAAAATTAATTTTTAATTTTGGACAATGCATCAAATGGGTAGTTTTGGACTTTTCCTCTTTCAAAACATCCTTTGGCCTTTAGGGGATACTAATAAGTTTACCATTGAACACTTTAGAATCTCCATTGAAACTATTCCGTGAACATCCCATTCAATACACGTATGTTTATCATTTATGGCTTCAAAGTATGAAATTAAATTGATTGTAAATTCTAGATATTATCATGTTGGACAATTTTTAGTTCGTTGAACGCACTAAGGTATAGCTCCCTATTTGTGCAATGTAACAATTTGTGCCACTTGTAGTCAATGCCTTACATTTACACTTAATTTTTTTGATATATATACTACTAGTACCATGGCACAATTTCAATCAACTACCCTTTCTTGTAGAATTTCTTGACTATGTCCATATTATCATCTACTTGAAATTATCTGTCCGCATCTATACGAGCATCTAAATTCATTATACTATGAAAATTTTGCACAGCCTCTATCTGTCAAGGCTAACTTATTAATAAAAATTCCTACTACATGATGTTTTTATATACTCTAATTTATATATAATAGAGTATGTAGCATTTCATAGAATACCCTATAGTAGCCCTACACATTATATAAATTTTCTCTGGTTTGAATTAAATGGACCCTATCTTTTAACTCACGTAGTTTTCTAAAACACCGATAGTGATCTCCCCGGGAACTTTTTACACCATTGCCATCTCAAAACGAGACAAATATCCCAAGCGAACTACGTAAATTTTTAATGGAGTGTATACATATAATGTAAAAAACATAGTGGCATTTGCTTAAGAAAAACTAAATGCGTCAAAATGAACATGGATCTCAATATGTCAAATAGAAAGCAGAACGTGCCATTTGATCCTAACCATGTAGTGTTGCTAGAAATGTCATTTTTCACATGATTGACGGTCTGAGCCTGCCAACTCTATTGTGTTGAAATAACAATGAAGTAATGAGTTCATACTTAAATATAATGGTATGCAAACATGGTTTCAAGCATTCTACTAGTGGTATTATTATTTATTTGATGCGGAGGAAATTGTGTTGAATTCTTTGTAGCACATTCTAAACTAGCATGATTTGTTTACAATACATCAATCACATATACAAATGCATAGGTATTAATTATCTAGTTGATGCTTAGTTAATCTTACCTTTGTAATACCATAGAGGACTCAAAGTGTCCAATGAATGCACCTCAAGGGGGCCATGGGCATTAATCTTAGAAATATAGGGTTTGTATAAAACTAAGGATGAAAAATTTGAAATCATTAATTGTAGCATAGAGTGCTAAAAATGTTTATGTAGAGTTGTAAGTAAAATAGGGGGTGGAAAACATAGTTATGTTACTTATAATTAATATAATAAAAATATAATATACAATACTCCGCAAAGAATTCTATTAAGGAATCCACTTACACAGAGTTCAAAGTGAAGATTAAAAGATGAAAAAACAAAGATACAAAGATTAGCAATAACCTCAAGGATATATTTTTTGTAGAACTACATTACTTGACTTCAAAATATTAAATCATACTAAAAGTTGTATGGAAATATTTGTTTTGTGACTATTTTGGTTTGAAAAGTAATTATGTGTCTTTTCTTTTTCTTAGTTATATGTGGAAGTCAATTAGAACCAATTTCTTTCAAATGACTGCATTTCTTTTATAGAGTTCATCAATTTTTTTCGTAACATACTCACAAACGTAAGTACAAGAGGTTGGAGCCTATGCAAAATCATGTATTTTGATAATACAATCAAAATTGTATAGATGTATAATGATGTGGCTAGAGTTTGTATGCAAAATATGCACAAATCCAAATCATGATTAAATTACTACATATAATGCCTTCAAACCCTAGCCTCATCTGAACTTCATACTTCACCATCTAAAGTGAAAACATTTAAAACTATCAAAATGAGGAATTTAGCATAGTTGCAAGCTATATGTAGTAGGGGATATTATTCCTCTATTAGCAAATGAAAATCATGAATTTATAAGAAAAAATATTTTTTGGATCACCTATGTGAGTTCATAATTTTTCAAAGTCAAAAATGTATAGACCATTGAAAATCACCCTAGACTTGCTTATTGTTGACCTTCTTTAGCGCCACTTATTACCTGTAAAAAGCTAGAAAAAGACTTGTTGGAGCCTTTTAACTGTGCCAAAATTGATTATACCTATCCCAAAGTAATTCGATGTAGTCTGTGTTGGTTTACTTACCTTAACCTCCTAAAGTCCTATTGTCCCCTTGTTGGACAAATGGATTTCGGGCAAGCTTTTACGGTCTCAATATTCATTGGGATTTATGAAACTTCTTGATAGTTAAACACATGAGTTTCGGAGGAATATAATTTTTTATTTCAATTGATGCTCGGGGTCAAAAATTATAGTACAATAAGTCCAAATTTTAGTTTGGTGGGCTGTTAAAAACTCTCATAAAAAATTTAAATGAAATTCAAAAAATTAATTTTTCTAAATTATATTTTTATCTACATGGGGAGCTTTAATATATTCCATTTGGATTTGTTAAGAGAAAGTTATGGACAATCTTGTTTTGGAGCAATCAAAGCATCTTCTTGAAAAAATAACTCATAGGATTCATTTATGAACTCAATTCTCTTAATTTTATAAAAAATTCACGAGGTTAAAATCTCTTGCTAAAATAGTATTGCCATTGAGATTAGCATGTTTAAGTTCCATCTCAAAGTTATTAACAATTTAGTTTTCCCTTCAATCTTGAACCTATTTCTACTTAACAATTTTTTAACGAGTGAAAATTAAGTGTTTTAAAATAAAAATAAAAATTCTAGACCTTCAACTCAATTTCTTCAACATAAAAAATTAGAAGTTCAGAATCAGTAGTGCAAAAAATTAAAAGTCCAGAAGATTCAAAGCCAAAAACTCTAGTCAAGTAAGGTGGATAAAAATTTGTTTTCTTCACATGAAATGCAAATATCTTGCAGTGTATGTGGTTAAAATATCTGAAATTTCTTCCACACATTCTTACACTAGTCTGATACACAAAAAATAAAATTTACTCTCTGCAATAGAAATGGCGGTTTGCGTGTTTTTGGATGGGAAAAAGACCTTGGGATTACCATATAGGGGTTAAAATTAAAATGGTTTTAGCCCTTGAATAACATTGAGGACCAAAAGTATTCAATGGATGAATTCATTGTTCACTGTAGAAACAAAAAATGCACCTACTGATCCAATATTTGGAGCATTTTGATGTCTACCTTAGTCATGGGGTCCGCAATCTCCAAGGGTTAATATGTTCACCAAAGGGTACAGAACAATCTTAGTTGTTTTCATCGCATTTTCAAATGGATTTGGTGCCAACATGATGCCCAACCACCCAGAAACAAAAAAAGTGTTCTCCTGGGCTCTAAAGAGTTCATGACTCCTCTCAGAGGCAAGCAAAATAACCGAAATGTTGGCTTAGCTCTTTCAATGTTGGAATGAAAGCTGACAGCGAGACTGAGTAAGGTAGAAGGCTCATAAACCGACCATTTAAGGGCTGGTCCGCCTTTTTCATGTATTTCTTTGGATGGGAATATTTTTAGCTCATTTTTCAGACATGGAGAAATTGATGAGGAATCTAACCCAAGTCGTTTCGTATTTTTCAGAGCATTTTTGAATTACTTATGAATTTTCAAACAAGTTGGGTCATAGGTCCCTATTTGTGACCCTAGGTCTTTCATAAATGGTTCGCTTGCAATTCTAAATAAAAATGGGGAAAGCAAAGAGAGTGATTGGCTCTTGCAATTAATAAGTCTTTTTTTCTTGGTTCATTCAATGACTATAGTAGTCCATTTCAGAACCAACTCATGTCCATTTCACAACCATTTATAGGGGCCATTCTTAATGCCCGAACTGTTCTTGAACCTTCTACCTTAGTGAGTAGTGAGTACACAAAGTAGTTAATTAAATGGACCTTGCACTCAACAATTGCCTGACTTTTATAGAATGACCCTCACTCCCTGCAAAAGTGATGCAGATGGGCACCAAATTGTGTTGACAATTCTCTTGGGTGTTAGTTCTCTGAAAATGTAAAAATGTCGCCGAGGCCTTGCCTCTGGTTCACTGTACTGTTTCCCCTTATCAATGGAAATCGTCCATGTGTTTTCAAAAAAAAATAAAAAATTGTGTTGACAAAAAAACATGCTTTACATTGAATGCGGCTGCAGCATCCTCGATAGGGGAGGCAACCCATTCCTAATCAACTTCCATTGTGGCAGCGCAGGGTGATCTATTTTCCTGTATGCCCAGAAGAATAAATGATCAATTCTGACAGTTATTGATTGGTCAACAATTAACTATAACACTAATGAAGCATTGTCCATTTTGTATCTAGCGCTTTTTTTTTTTTTTTTTTTTGAAACAAATGAAAGCAAGCTTCATTGCAAAGAGGTAAAATACAAGACCCATCAGCCACAAGTGGCATGACGGGGAAACAAGGACACATGATACTACCGAACAAGGACAAGACCTGACAGACCGACGAGGGCAAGGACGGGCGAAGCATGGGGAGAGGCCGCGAGGCCTCTCGCGGCCTGCTGCGGAGCGGCGCCTCGCCGCGCCGAGGAGGCTCTTCATGGGGGCTGGAACGCAAAGCTTGCTTCGGGGCCGACTGCTCTCTAGCGCTTGGTTAGAATTGGAGAAGTCATCTCACCAAAATAGAAAGAACCTGGTCTACCACTCAAAAATTCATGGTAATTCCAAATTGCGATACAAAAATCTGGAAAATTATGGAAAGCTTCCTGTATCTATTTCTGCACACTGATAAATTGACCACGCCCTCCAGATACGTGGAAATGCTTATTTGATCGGAAATGGGTTGCCTCCCCTATATGGTACTAAGAGCATCCCCACCAGCATTCAAGAAGTTTTTGTTAAGAATTGTCCCAGTTATTTGCCTCCTCTTTTTAGAAGCAACAAGTTTTTTTTTCAAGCGCACAGGTTTCATCCTCTTCTCATCAATATCTCCTGGTTCATTTCCTCTAGTGTCAAATTTTCATAGGGCATTTTCCTTCAACTTCAAATTTTGCAAAGTCTACAATCCTCCTCTTTCAAAGACATGAAGGTTTGGAAACTAAACTTTAAATTTCATCGCATCGGGCATACATGGATGGCGGAGCAGGGGCTAGCTGCCACAACCAACCCTAAAGCGATATCCACTCCTACCTTGTCCAAGCACTCCAAGCCCTTCAACAGTCAATCCTAAAGCGCTATTTGTTTTGTCCAATAATATACCTGCCTCCATCAATCTGAGTATTAGCCTTGGATTTGAAATGGCAAGCGGCTAAAATACAACAATTTCATGAAAGCAGCAGCTACATGTCCACCTTTTATTTTTGCCCACCGGTTGGTTGTCAATCCTACCAATTTTTTGTCCGGTTTTGGATCCTCCATTTTTACACTCTAACCAGTTATTTTTTGAAAGGCACCGGCTAACAATGAACTAATTAGCAATTCTCCCCGAACATTGATCTCCACCAATTTTCCCTATCCCTATCCCTATCCCCATTTGGATGAAAAAATAACTAATATGGGAATAGGGAATGCTCCTCTCTAGTAGTGTTGCTTAGTTTACAAAAAGGTGATTTTGAGTTTTGTATATTGGCTCCTCTAAGCCAAATTGGAGCATGCGTCTCCTAAATTATTAGGGATACAAGCTTCTAATGGATTTTTTATTTTTTTTCTATCCAAATGTATTACATCTGGATAAAGATAGTGAGTACCCATGGTAGGGATGCTCTAAGGTAGATAGTAAATCATCCATTGTTGTCCTCCTTTGGTCATTGCACATATTATAATCATAAATTGATTTTTGATTTTTGAAAAAGAAGGGGAATTGAAACTATTCTACATATATTTGATCAAATCATTTTATTAACAAAAAAAAGTATCATATGTCATTGAAACAAAAATATATAAATTTTTATTATGGATCAAAAGGAACAATTATTCTTATCTTTTGGATGCTAATGTGTCTTTAACCCTTAATCCTTAACCCCTAAACTTTAGTCATTTTCTGGCTCCGGAACCTTTGAAAACTGCCATTTCTGCTGCGATCACTCCCTAAACCAAATTTTTTTTTTTTTATAGAATCTAACCGGGGGATCTTGTAATTCACTTGTCTCAGATCATGTGGTAAAAATTTCAAGAAATTTGACCGTTCCGATTGGAAGATATTAGCATTCAAAGTTGGAAAAAAAAAATTTGAACTGTTTTCTGCAATTTCAGATGACTTTGACGGCCATTTGTGGATTTTTTTGCACTATACAACATAAAGTTGTAATTTTTTATGTTGAACATTTGAGTTGAGAGTCGGGGAAAAAAAATTCAGAATGTCAAACCTTAATTTTCACATATAAAAAAATTGTTAAGTAGAAGTAGGTCCAAAATTGAACGAAACACTAAATTGTTAATAGCTCTTAGGTGGAATTAAAACAACATAATCCCAACAGTGGGATTGTTCTTGCAAACAAACTTGACCTTGTCAAAAAAAAAATTTGAAAAAATTTGAAAATTGCATTAAAAAATGAATTCTATAAGTTTTTTTTTGAAGATGCTTAAATTGCCCGAAAAACAAGATAACTTTCTCATTGTCCATAACTTTCTCATTATTAGTCCAAATAGAATGAATCAAAGCTTCAAATGTACACAAAAACACAATCTTTGAGGGGGGAGGATAAATCATTTTTTTCCTACCCAGCGAACTGCTTTTTTGCTTTAGAATGCCATAACTTTTGCTCCCGGGCACCGATTGAAAAAAAATTATATGTTTAGAAAGCTACTGTGATTTCCTATCTTCAAAAAAAGTTTCAAAAAATTAGGTCAAAATTAAAGGCCACATGGGCCTACCCAAAATCTCAAGTGTCCCCCGAGGGGACTTTGGTACTTTAGGGGTTAAAGAATGGAGTCCATGATTGAATAGTCAAACCTCAAAATCCCTCTTTTTGTATTCTTCATTTTGTCACTATTTATGGGTGATTTTTTAAAAGGTGAAAATCATGTGTCTTACATATGTCATTAAATTTTTAGATATTTTTGTATTTCAATTTCAATTTCCACAAATTTTTGAAGAAAAACTAAAGAAAATTCATATCAAACACAAAATAAGCTTGAAAATTTTGAACATTTTATAATAGAAAAATATTGTAGTTCAAAACATTATATTATAATATGAGAAAATTTCCATGTCACTCTATATTTAGAAATATGCTTATAGATATTCAACTTCAAACATCAATTAAATATTCATTTTCAATTTTTTTCAAAATGGGATTAGAAATCTCCTTCAAAAGCTTTATTTTGTTTGTTTTAAAGCAAAAGCAATCATTCTTAATATCAAAATCACGTTGTAAAGTGAAAAATTCAAAGTCTTAAAATACACTATAAGTGTATACCATTTTTTTGATAAACTACCTTGTATAAATTTAAAAAACAACCAATATGATTTTAACTCAATGATGTGAATATAACATGAAAAAAGTTGCATTCTTGAAATTGAATGAAAATCATCTGCATTCTTCAATATCAAAAACAATTGTTTCACAATTCAAAGGACACTTTTAGTCTTTGGTGTCCTTTTAAGGTTAACTAACATTGCCAATTCTTAGGGAATCCTTAGTCCTAATGGTATATTGGCTCACACAATATATTTTTAACTTTTGCATGGTATATAATTAGAACTTGAAATTTGTATCATTGGAAGCACATCCGAAAGCACATTCAGTACGTGCAAGAAAAGTCAAATTTAAACATTAGACAACCACTTCAAAAGCAAGGTTAAAGTGAGAAATTATAGAGGTCTCTACAAATAATGGTTACCAAAGCAAAATTTGGCCATTGACATGGTATATTGGCTCATATATTGGCTACTTTTACCGTGTCATTGGCCAAATTTTGCTTTGGGAACGGTGATTTGCCAAGACCTCTATAATTTCTCACTTTTACCTTGCTTTTGAAGTGGTTGTCCAATGTTAAAATTTGAATTTTCTTGCACCTACGAAATGTGCTTTCGGATGCGCTTCCAACGATACAAATTTCAAGTTCTAATTATATACCATCCAAAGTTTAAAATATATTGTGTGGGCCAATATACTATTAGGACTAAGGATGCCCTTAGTCTTGGTTATGAGAAAACCAAGCTTGTTGAGACTAGAAAATCCAATTTGAACTTGAGCGATTTATATTATTTTATATCTGTCTTTGAGGAACATCCAACGACGTATTTATTACAATTCAATTTTCAAACACTTTCATAGTGGGTGGAGGAAAATCATTTAAGAGTTTTGGTGATCAGCCCATGTATACCATAATACCCATCAAGCATTGGGGCTGAAAGTGTGCTTTTGCTTGTCCAATGTCAATGCTTGTTGAGATGTCGCATTTTGAGCAGTGTTGCTTACGGGTGTTCACACCTTAGCTGCATTCATTCAGCTCAAGAACTAGACAATTTTCAGCTCCATTGCAACCTTTTCTGCTGTAAGTTAGGCCAGCGACAATAAAGTACAAATTGATTGTCATCTGCAAAGTATGCAATAACTTACATATCAACATATGGTTCTATGGTTTTCATTGATTGCAACTTACTTTAGGATGGCTCTAACTTATATGGCATTCTCACTAAGGTAGCGCAGAGTACCCATCCAGGTGTACTGCACAGTCATCTCCTTCAGTTCTTATAAGATAGAATAATGTTTTGAAGTATGAACTCAGACCAAAACAGCATTGTTTCTTCCCTGATGGAAGCAGCAAGTTACTCCACCGTCTAGGAGAAGAAGAAGAGCATCAGATTTCGTATTCTTTTTGTGTAATAACTTATATCTAGAGCTGTCAATACCTGGAGTCCTGGACTGTGTGCTACTTACTGGTCTGATATATAGGTTAAATAGATTTTATCGATGCTTGCAAGCATTAAAGACTGGATAAATTTGAGTAAGGATTTTGTTCTGCACAGTCAGTTACTAACTCTTGGATATGCACCAGCTTTTCACATCCAAGCTGCGTTGTTTAACAAAATTACGTTGATCCTCCCCGCCAATGGGGATGAGCCTTGGAGCCCTGGCCGTGCAGCCATGGAAGATTTTTGGAGTATCTAAGGTAAATCCTCCAGGGCAATCCTAAGGCACAATCCCACTGAGATTATGCACTGTACATCTGTTTAATTTGATCAGGTATGAAAGCAAGCAACCCTCTCTCAAAAGACAAACTCTGTATTTGCTCATATCCTCAGAAGCTGTCACGTTGTGTACACAATGAACTTGCATTGGAACGTCCACAGGTAGAAATTATCTTGGTTCATTGTTTCGAGTTTTGTTAAAAGAGTAATAGGCTAAAGTATACGTTGTTTTTGTGTGTACATGCAGCATGCAAGTCTGTACTTTCCTATGATGCTGAAAGTGGCATACAGCAACGTGATCCTGGGCCACGAGCTGCTGGAGAACACATGGTTCCATTTGCTTCTGGCGACTGCTCTCCGTTATTTACACATTCAGCTGTGGACGACGGCCACGCGTGTCCACGGCCTTGTGAAAAATCACAAGATTCAGAAGGAGTGCCGCAGTTTTGAACAGGACAGAGAAGCCCACTGGTACTTTCGGATTCCAGTCGCTAGTCCAACTTAAATTCTCTGTTAATTTCTAGCTCGAGCAGATCTGTGAATGTTCACACACAGGAGAAATGATCCAGTTTGGAAAATTGGACAAATGATCTTTTGCGTCCAAATTCCATTTCTAGTGTATCCTAGTGTATCCTATTCTACTATCACTAGACATTTGGGTTCCTTCTGTGATAGTGCCAGGTTCCAAGGGTGACATAAAATTATTGAAGTAAGGTAATAGACCCTATTTGCGGCACAATTCAGAAGCCACCCCGTTTATGCCACTATGTATCAGTATTGTGCATTTGAAAGTTTCAAATGTACACTATTGATTTTGTAATGACCTTGAAGTGATGCAAATAGTCACATGATGCAAAAAGGTCTCCTACCTTAGTTACCTTAGTTCATTACAGAATATGAATGCGACTAAGAAAATGATCAAACCCATTGGGATATTGCAGGGACAACTTACTACTTCTACAGCTTCTGGTGGCTGCTTTGACGGTCTCATATGTTCCAGTATTCAACGTGCAGCAGTTACCACTGTGGGATGGAAGAGGAGCTCTTTGTCTGTTTCTGCTTCACGCCGGACCAACTGAGTACATCTACTACTGGTGTCACCGAAGGCTTCACGAGTCTAGCTCTATGTACAAATCCCATCACGCACTCCACCATACCACATCAGTTCCTGAACCCACCTCAGGTGCTGTACCATCCCTTGTAAAGAAAATTTGATATTGATGCCCAGATTCAGTAGTAGAATATTGCCAAGGAGTACGTAATCTTGGTTGATGAAAGGGCTCACATTGAGCAGAAGAGTTGCAAGTTATATATTTGTCTTCTCCTGAGACAGTGACATAGTTGCCTTGACACTTGGACTTTGGCGTTGTGACACATAGTGCCTGGAGGTCAGGATTGGCAAAAGATATTTCTAGAAATGCATGCTGGAATTTTCTGGAAGTACAGGAAGATGCTTCTTGGAAACTGCTTGTATGGGAAAAAAAGCAAGTATTTCTATTGTAAAGCATCTGCCAAGTCACATTTCCTAAGTTTAATTAATTATTCAGCAAGGAATGCTATTTCTTACCGGGTGTGGTAGAGTTGAATTGATTGAGTTATTGCTTCTTTTGTGTGCAGGTTTTGTTCTGAAATTTGCGGAGCAGTTGGCATTCACTGCCCTGGTATCCATTCCAGTGTTGGGGACGGGCTTCCTGGGCATGGCTTCAGCGGGGATGTTCTACTGCTACTGGTTCTTCTTAGATCTAGTCTCAGCCGTGGGACATAGCAATTGGGAGTTTGTGCCCATTGGGGTTTTTACATTGTTCCCTGCTCTCAAGTTCTTTATAATCACTCCAACGTGAGAACTACTCTCACAGAGCCAGACACTGACTACTCAACGTACTATGTACATAGATAGACACATACGGAAACATTAATCCATTGAATAATGATGCAAATGTTGAAGAATTGTGTATCAATAGGAACAAGTGATTGAAGCTGTCGAAATTGAATTCTATAGGTGGTTGAGTGTGGAAACATGTACTATGCGGGGATATATCGTTGGGTCACACGAATCACTGATTAATGCAGGTATCATTTGCTACACCACCAAGGAGAGGAGCATAAGTCCAATTACTGTTTCTCATTCCCACTCTACGACTACCTGGGGGGAACCTTCAAGAAGGCTACAGATTCAGAGCACGAACGAGTTCGTCGAGGTAATGCAAAATATATTTCTGTGCATCTCTCTCCACTTGCATCAGTTGCATGCTTGCAGTTTGATCTAGTAAACTAGTCTAATTTGTATTAGAACTACCATGATCTCTCAGTTCTGAAAAGGGTTTGTCCGGATGGTGCTTGTGACACTAATTTATCAAAGACACACTATTGGTTGTGTTACTTGTTGCAGGAGTAGCAGGTCAGACTGCCCAACCGCCAGATCATGTATTTCTTGTGCATGCATTGGGACATGATTCCTTGTTGCACTTATATACAGGATTAATTGGACTTCATGCTAATCCATTTCAGCTCAAGTGGTACTTTCCTCTTTTTATACCAATCACCATCCCTATCGTGCTTGCATTGTGGGCATTCGGGACTCCATTTGTGGGCGCTGAATACTGCGTTGATGAGATTTCGGCCCAAACATGGGTCATGCCTAGGTTCGGATTTCAGGTAAGTATTAAAACATGAGTGCGAATTCCCTGTTGTGCAATCTTTTCAAGCTTGAACTTCAAGCATCTACTGAGCCCTCTTCTCCCTGCGAATGCTATTTGAGAAGATTCACTGAAGGATTAAAAGATAATTATATATATCGCAGGATAGTTGTGATTTGAGACTGCTAGCGTCCATGCCATCTTCTACAAGAAGAAGAAAGGAAAAGACCAATTCATACTGAACTATTTCATGCACTAATATATTTGAAGATCGTGTATTGAGGAGATTAGTTTGTGATTTATCTTGCAGTATTTCATCAGCTTTGGACGGGAGAACATCAACAAGATGATTGAGAATGCAATTGTTGAAGCTGACAAGATGGGCACCAAAGTCTTTGCCCTTGGCGCACTGAACAAAGTACGTATGCACAAGTGCGGTAATTATGCAAACGAGGTTTCATAAATTAAAAATTGGATATGTGTAATTGCTGTATAGTAGGCATTCTAGTTCATCCCTGGCCAGAAAAATCAGGCCATGAATCCATAAAGCAACTGGAATATTATATTGGCCCTTTGAATATCATTAATGCCACGCCAAATTCCTGTTGATGATTGTTAGATGGAGGAGCTCAACGAAGGAGGCTTACTATTCCTCAAGCGCCAACCAAACCTCCGGATGCGACTCTGCCACGGCAACACGCTCACAGCCGGTGTCATTCTCAATGGACTTCCTGCCGATGTGCACGAAATCTTCTTGACTGGGGCTACTTCCAAGTTAGGCCGTGCTTTGTCAATCTATCTGGCAACCCACGGAGTGCGTGTTTTGGTAAGTACTCCACAGAACTAGAGACTCTAAAATTAGACTATCTCAACAAGATGAAATACATTTCCGAATTGACAATTTTTTTCCTCGAAGTTCCACTTCTCTTGGATCAACAGAAGGCGTGAATCATTGCAGATGTTGACAGCATCCTCAAGTAGAGTTGAGGCGATTATTGGCGAGTGCCCTGAACGGAACAGGCACAACCTTGTTCACGTCACGAAATACCAGGATGCCCAACATTGCAAGGTATTGTCACCCCTACTCTTGTCACCCTTGTGTTAAATCTCTCCAAGGTCGATCAATCAAACATGAAAGTTTACGTAAATGTTTCATATAAGAAATTTCAATATTAATGTCCATCTATAGAAGTTTTGAAGAATTCCGTAGTCAATGTCCAGTGATGATCTCGGTGATGATGGAATAGGATACACAAGCAAAGGAATTTGGACACAGAAGGACATTTGTCCAATTTCCATAGACACAAATGGACATTTCCATACTGAATTTCTCTTGTGTTTGGGCTGCAAGCAGACCTGGGTGCTGGGCAAGCAGGCATCAACAAAGGACCAGAAGTGGGCTCCGCCAGGTACCACAATGCATCAGTTCGTGGTTCCCACAGTACCAGAAGTGCGCAAAGACTGCAGTTATGGAGCGTTGGCCGCAATGCATCTCCCGAAGCAAGCCAAGGGCCTGGACTGCTGTGAGGTAAACACATGCAATTCATGAAGTCTTCCAAGTTCCAAACGCAGAATTAACATATGCCAGAATCATTGCGAATGCTAATTAAAATAGCGTTGTGGACCCCTTAAGGAAGGAAATGACATGATTTGGTGATCTAGTAGGGAATGGGGTTGGAATTCACGTTTGAATGAAATACGATTGTATATTAGATTGCATGTTAACTTGCATGTCTGTGGGCACAATAAGCTAATTTTAATGTCAAAATGGCGCATAGAGTACCGCCAATTTAACGGAATTAACGTTTCTTGTGTGATTACATGATGGTGCAGCACTCGTTGGGTCGAGATGTGGTGCATGCCTGTCATGCTGGAGGGATTGTTCATCTCTTAGAAGGTTGGACTCATCATGAAATGGGGCCAATTCCGATAGGCCGCATTGAAACCGTGTGGACACAAGCCATGAAGCATGGTTTTTGGTCCGTTAATGCAGAGGGTGGATTCCTAGACTACATTTGCGATGGCTATGGCCAAGGTTGTCTGAAGCATTATGATTAAATAGAGCCAATCTAGCAGATGAGGCTATATAGAAGAAAAAGGAGATGAACTCTAGTCCCTTCGTGGATGCAGGGTGAATCAGGTCTGTGCAAGATTTAGTATTCCGTTATTATAGAACGCCTTGATGTGACTCTATTAGATACCTCTACTTGGAGAGGTGAATCAATGGTTATGGAGGTTATAGTGAAATAAAAGCAGAGAAAAACCACCATTTCCACCTATATTGGTTTTATTTGGAGGGGGCCATGACCTCCAAAAATCACTTCATAACCAATGTAACGCTATTCTAATATTACCAAGTTTCAAGTATAACTATATCACGTGCTTTCACTTGAACAACTAGTTTCAATTACTACTTAATCCATCTAAAACTCATAGTATGATTTATAGTTTGTTGGTTCAGAATCTGGAATGTTATAAGTATCTAGTGATCAAACATGAACCTGAATATGGTCTCCGGAAGGTTGTGGAAGAATTTCTAGACCTGAAATTTGCATATTGCCTCAACTCCACATGCAGTTTGAGAGCAAGAATTGGGAAGAGGGAAGAGAAAATTCTCGAGATATATGTTGTTCATGAGTGATCAGGAAATCGTTAGAACATATTGTCAAGTTTGTTGATGCAACTAACATTACAATGCCCTGCCGTTTCAAACAAAAATTTGTAGCACAAGCTAAGAAGGCGATTTGAAAATTGTGTTCCAAAATTCTACAAAGGGGCTAATATATTGAAGACAGAAAATTGCATCCTGCCCACTTTCGTAACAAACCTGCAAATTGCGGTGCAGTAACAACCCCACTGCTACTCTACCAAAAGATGGACATGAACTACGGATCTCCTTCCATGGCAGTGAGCACGGATCCATAGTTCATGTCCATTCCACCATATTCAACATCAAACCGAACTTTGTACACCGTCGCCATCTTAAAACGAGACAAAAATCCGAGGTGAACTGCATAAATCCAAGCCAGGAAACCAAATGGCATGTGAAAAGGTGAGGCGATCTCCTTCAGAAGCTAGGTCTCAATTGGAAGCCAAACCAACCCTCCTGAACTTGTTTTCCCACACTAGAAGTCGCTGCAGGCACTCACATGGCCCTGGCCCCCACGGAACACCAAGCTTTTTGGTTGACCTTGCCCCCCAAGCTGTTCAGTGCCCGAACATACGCATCTCGCATTGTCCTTAACAGCAAGAAAGGCGACAAGACTTTCACGCAAGACCTGAGTCGCGATCGACGCGGGCTTCGTGACCATGCGATTCTGACTCCCTTCTTCGGCATCTTCCATCCTCCGCTACGCTTGGGCTTCGAGCCTTTGTTCGAGCTGAGGAGGGGCCGCTCGTCCTCCGGGCCTTCGTCTTCTTCAAAGCGTTGAGTGAGTTTGATGTAGCCCTTGCGTGTGCGCCGACGCGTTTTGAGAAGTTCGGAGTTGAAAAGCGTTCTCTGATAATCTTCTTCTTGGGGGAAAACACTGGATTCGCAGATGGTTGGCAAATGTTCGGGACGAACTTGCCGATGTCGAAATTTAGGAGAGTCCATTTCCCACGAAGAGCTGTGCACATGGAAGAGGAGCAGGGATGAGTACGTGTCAAGTAAACCTTAAGAAGTTGAGGAATGTATAGTCAACTCATCTCGCAACTGACGAGATCACATTTGGAAAGCTTCCATCATGAAAAGAGGGACTCGGACGATGAAATTCTATTGATCGAGTTCAACAAGAATTGAATCTCTCGAGCTTGCAATGGAACCAATCTGTAGATTCTAACGGAATTCATGTATGACAATGTTAGTGATTTGATTGTAAGCCTGAATGCATTCAACAAAAAAAAATCACGAGCCGAAAAGGTGACCGCTGACTCTAAAAAAGTCGACATCTCGCACGTAAAAGTAACTTTTACACGGGATCTGCTCTAGAAATTCCTGAACGACGATTGCAAAATCCTACACTAGGGCATTAGAAACTGCAGTAACTATGCGAACGAATGCGAATCCTAATGATTGGAAAGTACGCTGAAAGCCAATCCACAAGAACATTCGCTTAGGTCTAATAAAAAGCAGACGGTACGATAACTCTAAAAGCACCCAACCTAATTACGCAACGTGGACCTGCATGTTCCTGAAACACAATTACAAAATATATCCTACCCGACGTTAACAACGAGATGGCAATACACCGAAATTCTTCGAAACGCAATATAGTATGCTTGCACGTTACTAAACTGAATTCATGGGTTAGAGATCCATACGACAGGGTGTGCATTTTCGATTTCGATCGCTCCTCGATTCTCAAAGAATGACCCTCCATCACCGCGCTGATCACGTCCCCAGCTTAATTACGTCCTCAACCACCCGATGCGCAATCACTTCTTTCAGTTCGAAAGATTCAGTCGAGCTTCATCGTGAGAAGCACTTGCAGCATGGCAGCTCCGCGGCCATCAATGCAAGCAGATGACTTCAGGGTTTGTCGCAATTGTCACCGTCGTTGAGAGACCTAATGATTATCTCAAAGCCAGGTCACAAGCTAGGTTAATGAAGACGAGGGAATTTGGAATTTTCAGTACTTAAAACGACAAAGCTTTGCACAATTGTACTAAACTCAATTCTAAATACACTAATCCAGAGACGAAAGGAAAAAACCCTGTATCCCAAATAATCGAAATGGCCTAAGACCGAGCTAGCTACCACCAAACCCAGATTTGATCACAGAGTACGTTCCAATCCCGGTTCCAATCTCTGATAAGAGATTCCAAGTTACACAGCAATGCAGATGACAATTAATCTCTCATTTGACAAATGGATTCTCCAGAACTACAGCCCAGGATCGGAAGGTATGCTTGGAATTAACGAAGACAGAACTCACAGAAGAAACCTCAACTTTTCGACCGAGATGCTTTTCAATCGGGAAGCTTGTTCAACTACTGTAGTCTCGGATATTGTTCACGTCCGACTACCAAGACGTACACCGCCATCGTCTTTGAGACTCACGGAGTCTCCGAGATCGGCCCGTGTTAAGGTTTCACTAGATTGCGCATCAATCTGCAAGTCTACAGGGGACTTGCATGAATGTGCTTGCGGCCTTTGCAACGTCCATGTCATGCTGGAGGCATGTGGACTTTCTGATCACATGTAAGTGTCCAACCGCTTTCACACCTTCTACTAGCCGGATACATACAGTGCATAAGTATTTGGAAACCAAGGAAAATTCATTCTGATTGTAAGTTAGACATGAAATTTTTTTGGAAAGCAATTGACACGTGGCATTGCTTGATTGGTTGAGACCCCTAAGGAAGAGAATTGGGTGCACTGAAATTTCATGATTTTGTCTGAATCTGCAATTTTCAGAAGTATCCTACTTTTTAAACTCTTCAAAAGCTTCAATCTTATGGACAATTTCGTTAAAATGGTGATATTTTTTTAAAATGGCATGAAAACAGTTCAGAGTGGCTGTTCTAAAATCAATACCTGTCCTAAATGGTTCAGAATGGACGTTCTGAAATCTATATTTGTCCTAGATGGTAAAAATGGCACACTGTCAAAGTGGCACTTGGAATACCGTCATTTTAACGAAATTGCCCATTTTTTCAAATGGGCAATTTCATTAAAATGGCGATATTCTTTTAAAATGGCCTAAAAACAGTTCAAAACGCCCGTCCTAAATCTATACGCATCCTAGATGGTTCAAAACGTCCGTTTTGAAATCTATACCTATCCTAAATGATGAAAATGGCACACCGTCAAAGTGGCACACAGAGTACTGCCATTTTAATGAAATTGCCCATCCAAGTATTAATCTTACTGCCACTGAAGGTACTGATTTTTTCTATAATTATTGTTAGTGACACTAATTTACCAAGCCATAGTATTTGTAGTATACCCACATTGGTGCTACTTGAAATATAATTGTATTGTATTGTAGCATCCACAGGAAATGAATTTGTAATGGCTAATGACACACTAGTTCAATTATTGACTCTTTGTACTTTCTTATCTTTGTAATTGTGAGTACATGGGTGATTGCACGAAACACCTGTACTGTCTGGTTGTGGATTTTTTTGGACCGCTACAACTTTTGCTATAACTTTTGATTTATAAATTCAATGCCAAAATAAATTTAAAAAAGCTTCTAGATGTCCTGTTTGTAATTGTATCCCTTATTTTTTAGAAATTAAAAAAAATCAATTTATATTTAAAATTCAATTTTTTTAATTTGTCACACTTTGACGTTTAGGGGTTTTTAGTACTATTGAGCCGTTTAAATTAATAATTTTCAGTTGAAATTTCTATGGTATATTCTCTTAGTAGGTAGACATATAACTACCAAGGATCATTTAAAAACACATTATTTTATATCCTCCACAGTTGTGCAAATAGGCCTCCCTTGCGCGCGCACTTGTGAACAATAGAAAAGGTTTTGACTTCACTTTTTTGGTCAAATCTCATCACCAAGAAGTCTTTCCAAATGGCCATTAGTTTTGTTCAAAATTGTTTTTTCTATTTTCTACAAATTAAAATGTCAAAGGATGTATTTTCCTCTTCGCTAGAATAGTTTGCAAAATTGTCCCAAAAAATACATCCTTTGACATTTTAATTTGTAGAAAATAGAAAAAACAATTTTGAACAAAACTAAAAATTGGCCATTTGGAAGGACTTCTTAGTGATGAGATTTGACCAAAAAAATGAAGTCAAAACCTTTTCTATTGTTCACAAGTGCGCGCGCAAGGGAGGCCTATTTGCACAACTGTGGAGGATATAAAATAATATGTTTTTAAATGATCCTTGGTAGTTATATGTCTACCTACTAAGAAAATATACCATAGAAATTTCAACTGAAAATCATTAATTTAAATGGCTCAATAGTACTAAAAACCCGTAAACATCAAAGTGTGAAAAATTAAAAAAATTGAATTTTAAATATAAATTGATTTTTTTTAATTTCTGAAAAATAAGGGATACAATTACAATCAGGATATCTAGAAGATTTTTTTAAAAATTTTGGCATTGAATTTATAAATCAAAAGTTATAGCGGTCCAAAAAAAACCCGCAACCAAACAATACAAGTGTTTCATGCAATCACCTACATGTAAATCCTGTTAGGACAATTTAGCATATTCACAAGAACAAGCTCATATAAAAAAGGTATTGAGAGTCTTTAGTTAGTATTCTAAAGAAGAAAAATGATTAAGAATTTTAAAAGGCAAAATGTGAAACCTTAAATCTTAAATTTTTTTACCATTTGAATATAGACGCTTAAGCTTAAATGGAGATTAGAGAGGAGTGTAACATGGGCTATAGTGGTATATGCTCAAGATAAGATAAAATAATTGTAGTTGCTAAAATCATTTTAAATTTTTTTAAAAAGAAGTGAAAGATATAAATGTATTTTTAGTTAATATACTTACATTACAGTAAAAATAGAAGGCAATTGGGCTTAATAGGGATGGATATGAAAAATGCTTCAAGATTAAAAGGAAAATAATTTCATCTATGATAGTTATTCTCAATGTATATTTGTCAACATATGAGTATGTTGAGAGCCTTGGAGTTTCTGCCTTGTGGTTGGGTGGTTCATGCCATAGTCATACTTCATAGTGATTTACTTTATTAATATATATATATCTGTGAACAATTGCTACATAAGTAAATGACCTATTACGAGACACTACTGGAGAAGAATCGGACAATATTGTCCAACACTATCAAGACTATCTAGTGGCAAACTCCCCTTTAGAGGCTTGAACCTTGAACCATAGGTTGTTGATATTACATAATATTAGAACATTTGTATCCATGCACACTAATTCTAATGCACTAAAAGTTCACATCAAATTTTGAAGAGCCCTCCATATGCTTGGCCCCCACCCTTGCTCACCAAATATGCCCCATAAATAATCAATTGATTAATTACCAAGTAGAATAAAGGATAAAACAGACTAAATTTATAATGAATAGTAATTTTTGATAGCCATTGTTTTATTCCCTAGAAAGTTTCAAGAGAATATCATGAGGGGACTCAAGCACATTTCATCTACATTTGAAGAGTGCTAGACCTTGGATGCTCTTATTGAATCCATATAGGCTACTTTTTCCAATTTCTCATGAGTCTCATACCCTTCAAATATATAAATTCATTTGTTCTTCTCATAGAAGAATTCCTACTACCCTCAACAATCCAACTTCCTTCCCTTCCCTTTGAGCAACCCCACTATCACATGGAAGAATTAGATTATTAGAAGATTTTTGAGGCCTCCAAGAGACTACAAGTTCTTAGGCCCTGGGAACACGCTGGGAACAGTAATCTGATGTGGTCATGTGAGTGCCACGTCAAAAAATAATAAAAAAATTAATTTTTTAATATTTTTTTCAATTTAAAAAAAATTAAATATTTTTAATAATATTTTAATTTTTAATATTTTAATTTTTTTTAAATTATTTTTATATTCTGGCTGTTCTCAGCTGCGGGAACAACCCTGAAACGGCCCTTTGCAACCTTCAAATTTCTTCTAATGGCTTTGGCTACTGGCACGCCCTGGCTATGAATGTCCCCCCTCTACACACACTAGGGGTATAATTCTTTGAGTAGACCCTCCAAAAATTGAGCTTGATATGGAATCTTCCAATGTTATTCATCACCCTTTCTATGCCCCTAATTTTGGATTCATTGAATCTTCTAATGTTATTCATCACCCTTTCTATGCCTCCAATTTTGGATTTATTGTCGAGATCTCATCATTCCAACAACTCATTGGACAAGCAATATAGGTGGCATGAATGATAGACTTGACTTCATAAATAGTAGATCACATATTGTATTGTTGAGTGTCTTGGATATTCGGCCTCAAAGTAGGAACTTGGTAAGGAAAATCAACAAAAAGATTTGTGGAGCTTGTCACGAGACATTTGGTGAGTTAGATTTCCATGTGACTGTGGCGATGCTTTTATAAGTTAAATTACATAAGATCTTCCTTCTCCTAATTCCAAATTCACATAAGGTAGAACACCCCATTGTGGTTAGATGATCCCATAGTAGACACCTAGATAATGACTCCATTACGGTTTTTTTGAGTATGTGAGATTTGAGCCACAATCAATGTCTTAAGGTAGCAACACCCATAACCATATTGTACCCATACTTCAATTGTAGAGTTCCCTACAAGTGTCTCTAAAAATACCTTGAAAGCATGTCCATCCTTAATTGTGGTTGGTGGGCTCTGTTTTTTTTTTTTCAGATTTTGGTGCTTGAATCAATGCAACTTTAGTAGAGTGTGGTTTAGGGTGCCCTAGGGAGTTCTATTTTGAAAATTCACAAAAATTAGATGCCTTATCCAAAAATCCTATTTTTTTTTAATATTCATGATTTTCAATTGCTAATACTGAAAAAATATTTTTTTTAGAAAAAGGTACCTCCAACTATACTGAATTGCTTAAATTGACGGTTATGGGTGTTGCTACCTTACATGATAGTAATGGAGTGGTTAGTGACCTCGTTAAGAACTTGCAACTTTTTAGTGTGAATTCATTGTAAGAATTGGCTTTTTAAACCTTCCATGTTAGAAAATATTATGACTACTTTAGGTGAGTAAGATGAGCATCATGGATTCAGATATTGTTGGTTTTGGAGTAGTACGTCTACAGACTCTTTTGGGCCATGATGCAGTGAACACTTCAAAAATTGATAGCAAATTCATACTTTGTTGAAAAAATATAATTTCAATTCGTCTTACTCTTTCTCACACTTGTCTTTATGCAAGAACAACATTGAAAAATTTCAGCAACGGCGTGTGGCCAAACTCCTAATTCTGACCGGCACAATGGGCTGTTTTACCTTATTCTACCTCAACTGAATTGCTTTTCGCCATCTCTGCTTTTTTAGGGCCGGTTTTCGGAGGATTTTGTTTCCGAGGTTTTTAGCGTTAAGGATTTTGTCCGTTTAGTGTAGCGATGGCATCTGTGGCAGCGTGTATGTCCTGCGCCGCTGCAGCAGCAACGCAACCCGTTGTGGTGGTGAAAGGCGTTCCGTTGGGAGGTCTGGGTGGTGAGCAGCAGCGGCAGCATGGAGCTATGCGAGTGGGGCCGTGCATTGCTGCGCGGAGTCCAAGCGGCCTCACGTCTGAGGGCGGGGGCGGGGACAACGACGCGGGCACGGAGCTCATGCGGCGAATTGCGGAGATGACGCCCGGAATCTGAGGCTTCGGTGGGTCGTTCCCCGTCGACTCGTACTTCATGGCGGGCACGGACGGGGTGGGCACCAAGCTGAAGCTGGCGTGCGACATGATCCAGCACGACACCATTGGGATCGAATTGGTGGCGATGAGCGTAAATGACGTCTTCACCAGCAGCGCCAAGCCCTGGACTACTTCGCCACCAGTCGCTTGGATGTCGAGCAGGCGGAGCAGGTGATCAAGGGCATCGTGGACGGGTGCAATCAGTCGGAGTGCACGCTCGAGGGCGGAGAGACGGCAGAAATGCCAGGGTTCTACGCGCCGGGAGAGTACGACTTGAGCGGTTTCGCGGTGGGGAGCGTGAAGAAGGACGGCGCTCGTGGCGATTTATGCCAAGCAGGTGATTTGATCAGCTTCTTCATGCTCGTATCATGAGTTGGTTCTCTCAGATCACGTTAGAGCTATTTTTCATTCGAGTTTCGAATGCAAAAAGTGGATTCTTTGGAGCGGGGTTACTCAAGTCACAAACATCTTGTCTGGCTACATCTTTTTCTTGCTTTTTTCAGGGCCTCTAATGCCCTGTGGAAATTATGAGCGTGCAGTGAATGTTTTCATGGAGAGAAGCGAATGCCTGTTTCTGCCAGGGATCTTCTATGAAGAGAATGAGCAGCAGCAGTCATGCCTCCTTTTAAGGCGTTATCTAGTCCATGCTGCTTTTGAAGGGAGTCATGTAGTCTTTTTTTTGGCTTTATCGAATATTCTGGCATTAGGGAATGTTTTCTCTTCGCTGTTCTTTTCTTTGAAATACCTGGTTTCGTTTCGGTTCCTTGCTAAAGAAGGAAAAGTTGTTTTCTGATGAGTTGTTTGTTCCCCATATAGGTACTGGAGTTCTTGGCCAAGTTTGAGATTAAGGGCATTGCTCACATCACCGATGGCGGTTTTACTGAAAACATCCCTCGCGTGTTCGTCAAGGGCCTCGGTGTGAATGTTCCTGGGAACTGCTACCCATCTTTAAATGGTTGCAAGAGCAGGGTGGTGTGTAGGATGCGGAAATGCGGCGGACTTTCAACATGGGCATTGAAATGGTGCTCGTCGTTAATACGGACCTCGTCTCTGACGACTCGTCTTATGGCTAGGTATATCGCTTGGGTGACATCGTGAAGGGCGAAGGCGCCACTTTTCATTTGTTCATGAAGATGCTACACCACCAAATTCAATGGCCAGGGATTCATCCCATCTGGGAAATACAGCTGCCTCCTTCAAGCAGCTAGCTGGTCATGCTGACAACCGAATCGGTACTGCACAGGTTCTGGAGCTGCGACAATTCAGAACACATTTGGGTGTAAGGCGGAATTAATGCCCGATGACGACTGCCCCACTGTAATTTCCAGACCCAAAAAAGTCATTTTAGCGTGTACCGGAGCTTGGGCACATCCAAATTTTCCGCAAAATTTAACGTGATTGACTTCAAGCATTTTTCTCTTCCAATTGCGGTTACTAACACTGTCACTATCATCATTGGTGCATTCAAAACTCATGCATGATCTCCAAAAAAGAAAGAGGATGGATGAAATTTCTTATTTCTCCGTTGGCTGTGAGTCTTCAACTCTGTTCGGCGTCCAATTTATGGACGTCGGAGCGCTTCAGGGTTTACTACTAGCGCCTGAATGTTTTGTGATCTCCTGCAGGGTCCCACAGTTAGTCTTGTTTACACGAACAACGGCGGTAAAACAGCAATGGACTACTATGCGATAATTATCTGTGTTCCAAAGCCTCAATTATACCAGGCTGTCCAGCAGCTAAGAAACTGAAGGTACATCGGTCTTGACAATTTGGTTATTTTGACAATTTATGTACCCTTGGGTTTGACGATTGATCGCACGTTGTTTCTTAGTTGTTGGTTTTTTGAAATCTCCCATATTGCAAAGGTCTTCATTGTTCAATATTTATATTGAACAGTCTGAATAGTCCTTCTCATGTTCCCGCTCATGTCTTGGGTTACAGGCTGGAGGTAGTGGTGTATTGGTGTCGCCATTGACGTACATCTTTGATGAAGAGACTCCAAGATATTGACAACTCCTGGAAAATTTGCAGGCTTAGATATGCATATATTTATTTCAATACTCGACCCACCATTATATGCTTTGGTCTTCAATTTTGTGAGAGCTGGATAAATACCCCTTTGGTATTGTTATTGCATGCTGAGTATTTAATGCAATGTCGTCCCTACCAATTAGCATCAGATTACCTTAGTTGAACTTTTGCCGTTCTGAAGTTGTTGGTGTCAACTACAGTAGAACCTTTCTAAGTTGATCCCCTCTAAGTCAATAAAGCGTTGTTGAGAAGTATTGATTGTCGGTCTTAACTTAACAATATGAACCACATACAAACATGATGACCCTCCCTAATGTAATAACCTCTCTAACTCAATGTGTCAGATCGGTCCCAACTCTATCGACTTAGGGTCTGTTCCCACCTAGTGTTACAGGCACTCTTAGTGGCTCTTGTGAAGTCCAAAGAAAGTGCACCGTTCCCACTTGCGTTGTTTGGTAAATGCCGATCCTACTTGGAGTTTGATGCATTTGGTTGTAAGAGCGGGATTGTTAAGTAGTGTTTGGAGAAATCATAAAGAACTTGCCAGTTCTTTTGTAGCATTCAAATCTTCAGAATTTGAAGATTTTGGATGAGTTTGTGCGGTGTTATGTATTATTGCCTCTTTGTTGCGATTAACTAAAACTGCCGTTGCTATTTGTTCGGCACAACTTTGCTTCTGTATTGCTTTGCACAAAATTTGAGTAGCAACGGAATCACAACATCCGGGCGAAGGCCTTCTAGTTTCAATCTAGCTTTTCTGTTTGAGCCAAAGAGCTTGTTTGGACGTCGACTACGCACGGCTCTAGAATAGACACCACAATTATCTTGTGCTTGCTCGACGATGACGGTCCCGAGCTTCGTCGCATATTAGCCTGCTCCCATAACTTTGCAAGATCGGACACTCACACAACCTCGAGCACCTGTGGCACCGCGTTCAGACGATGCAAATCTTTGGGCACATCTGCAACTTCAACATGCGTCATAACTTAATTGCACAGTTAGGTGGGATTGAACCTCCGAGTCATGGGACGTACACAAATAGTCTCTGAAATTAGTGCAGATTATAGTTGAAATTCCTCCGTCTGCCTGTGCTAGTTTTTCACATTGAGTCCAATTTAATCGATCCAATCCAAATGGGTGTACGATACGTTACAAGTTGGAACATTTGCACCTTTGCTTTAAACCCCAAATTCTAAGCTGAATCGAAAGGTCAAATTCTTGCTACTATAAGTTAGCTATTGGATTGTTGAGTGCAGACTTGGAGTGACTTTTCAAGTTCAATCTCTAATTTTTCAAGTTCAAAACGTACTAGTTACAAGAAATTGACACACCTTCCCAAAGATTGAATGCAAACACTCGACAGCTCTGATATATTTCATCATCAAGCAATTGTTGAGAGCACTAGCACGAGAAATCACTCCATCTTGCAAAATCACTCAAAATATCAAGAACGTCACACACTCGGACCAATACCTCATACCTTCCACTACAGAGAGTTGCTGGTCAGTGCGAGCCAGGTGTCCACTGTACAGAGCTCAAAACAAGTACAGTGGTACCGAACCTAAACTCGAATAAAAAAGATTATAATCTACTTATTCAAAAGTCTTATCTTTTAAAACATGGAATTAGCAAACACCAGGTGGGAACAGACCCATTACTAATAATGAGTGAAGGTTCTACTGTACTATGTTAGTGTCTTGACTTCACTCTAGTCTATTTTTTACTCTGTAAATGACTCAGTCTGAGGTATGCATTGAGATTGAAGCTGTTATCAGTTATCTACTCTCTTGATATGCGGTCCTAATACCCTGAATGTAAGCATGTTAAGGTACCTTTAATTTTTTGCATTGTATAGTACAGTACAGAGGGGTTGAATAAGTTTTAGCTACTTGCACATCTCCACCAATACCGCAATCTCTTACAACAAAACCTATTGCATAGCCTTTCAAAGTAACCCTACCCTTTTGAAACTCAAATATGTCAAAACAAAATTTGTTGCATAGCCTTTCAAAGTAATCCTACCCTTTTGAAACTTAATATGTCAAGAACACCAAATTTCAGTTTCAAAAAACAAAATTCCATTTTTGGTGAATTGTTTCATTTAATATTCATGATTTCACATGATATAGTTGGTTGAAAAACATTGGTGATGAATTTTTTTAATTTGATTGCATAGATATGTAGCCATGTAGGAAACATTCATATGCACATCTTTGCACAAGCATCTCCACAAAGACTTTAAAGTTCCCTCAATAGATATTTCAATGTTGGGATGACAATGCCTAAATTTTGTAAAATAGATCTTTCTTTATTGTAATCTAATTTTACTATTTGACCTCCACATTCTAACTAACTTTGACTAATCACTCTAAATTAGGTGTTAAGTGAAATGTGCATTGAAAACTATAACCAACATTATTACAATTTTTGTCTTTTAACTATCTTTTGAAGTGGTTTCTTCTCTTTATCCAATTTTTTAATTTGAGTGTTCTTGGGAGTTTTCTTGTACCTATTCAAAGTACTTTTGAATGCGCTTTCAATGATAGATATTTCAAATTCTAATTACCAAGCAATGAAAAGATAGAGCTATATGTGGTAGGACAAATTCCAGAGTCTATTGAGGATGCACTGTAGTATGTATATCCATGCCCAAAACATGAAACCTACATTTGAAGCAGAAAATTGTTACAAAAACTTAAGTGTTGTTTACATAAGATATTCACCATCAAAACATGAGAGTCTATGAGAGTAGTGTTATATTTTGGTATACCAAGAGACAACACTTTGGAAATTCATATGATGACCAAATAATGTATGCTAGAATGCATTAAAAATTTATTTTCATTGGCCAATAAGATCCAAGAAAATAATTTATGTTTAATAATATTTACTATGTTCAATTGTAAATTGTGACGATTATAGTGCATAGGCCCTAGTAATTTGAGAGGATATATATCTAACTTGTGCTCAAATTATTGGAGATTATAGACCTTTTTTTGGATTGTTTGTCTAATTTTTGCAACTGATTATGAGAAGACAAGCTACATTTGGCGGCATTGCTCTAACAAAGTTTTTGGGATTAGACTCTATAAAGTAAATGAATCCTTTTGTAATTCATGGATCATTATGTACACAAAGGAATAAGTTGGATCCACCCAATTGCATCCCATCTATCTACCCTTTATCACAAAGTTCCTCTGCCACAAATTGTCACTAGTATTTGTATGATTATCGTCAAACATTGCTTTCATGTTATATTCATTCATTTGGAAATATTATTACAACACAATATTGACATTTATTAATACCGTGCAGTTTAGGCATTCATCTTTGAGTTTGAAGTGCTAAAGTTGCACGATAACTATGCGTAACAAAAAATGTACGACTTTAGTGGTCTAGTGATGGGCGATTGACTTCGTGCAACGTTAGTACTTATTTAAGATATATAAAATTAGTGCAATAATCATACAATATCATGTCCGTGAATAGTTATTGCACTAACATTGTATTTTTTTATCTTTCACAATTTCAATACTAAGTCAATTGAAAAGCAGGAATTGTGTTCAAAGGAGAAATTTAGACCTCATTTACGTATAGTAGAATAACTTTTTTCTTAAAACTTTAAACAGAGTTCAAAGACGGGTTGGAAAGGACATTTTTTTACATTTTAAAACATTTTCTTTGAATTTTGTCCATAACTTTTGATTGAAAGCTCTAAATTTCAAATAGATTTTTGGAAATGAAAACTAGCTTCATTTATCAACTTTTTTTAGTTCAAACTTCTATAAAAAAGCTATTCTACCATGCTAAATTTCTACTTTGAACACGATTCCTATGTTTTCAAAACAAGTTGACAATGAGCGGTTAAGTTCTCATTGTCAAGTTATTCCATCATTAGAGAAAAATTCAGGTGAGAAAGGGCCCTTTCTTGTAAATCTGCATTATTGTAAAGTGGCTTCTTGAACTTAATTTGAGCTGTCATGGGCCCCTCTGACTAGATTTTGTCTCCAGTTGAAGTGGGGTTGTTGGCCAATAAGGTCATAGCACTCAAGCATTCTTGGAGCGTACTATCTCATTAGTGAAGTTATCTGACATGACTTGATGCTGATAGGAGGGGTAACTTGGAATAACGCTAGTTGGCCTGGCCGGATTCAGAGTGTTGGGTCCATAAGAGGTTATTTATTATGCAAACAATGAGCATGCTTTTCCATTAACTTAACTCGGTTTCCAGCAAATTCCAAATCATTTGGCTTTCTTTTTATATGTGTAGAATTCCTTTATTGGTTGATTTTCTAAATTCAGTGCTAGAAATAAAATCAGTTTATGGAAATTTGACTGGTGTTTCAACTTTACAATAGTTCTTACGATTGCCTCTACATCAATGAAGAGGGTATTCTTATCGTTGAGTACATACTTCTCATATTACAAACCCTTTTCCCTTCCCCTTTTCCTTTTGGAGCCCGCTCTTGCTAGTAGTAATTTGCAAAGTGTTGTTTATGTGGCAATAATCTCCGACAAGCTCTCTCAATTTTGAATTCAATTCCCTCTTCCGTAAAGTAACATGTTCAATAGCGGTTCCAGTTTATTAGTGTTTGGATCTCCAGCCGGTAACGAAGTGCCTCTAGCTGCGCTTATACTATACCAAATGTAAATTGTCATTACCTAGATTTGTATATTCATTATAGATTTATAATGCTTACCATATATGGCCCTAGTAATACTGACCCTCTTAAATTCTTATTGGTAATACTGATCCATCCTTGGACTGTCTTGTAGATTTCTCCATAATCTCTATGCGACACTCCTGTTATATCACACGCTACCAACATAGATTCAGGGTCTATGCTTTCACTAATATTTTTTAATGTGTAATCCACTAAACGATCCACCACCACGCTGAACTTTGTTGTGTCAACAAGAGCATGTGCCTCCACTCTGGATAACCCCCGTGCAAGTGCAGTGGTTGCTAGAGATGATCTCTTTTTCTTCTAAGGAACCGACATGTCATCATCTACCCCTCTTGGGCCTTGCAACAGTTGAAGAATTTTCATAACCCTCTTTTTGGCGTTCCCACTTTCCTCCACCAATGACTCCAAGCCTCCACTCCTTTGTGCTCATGCTTGTACCCTAGCTTGTGCCCTGATTGTTGTTGCTAGTTTTCTTTGTAAGAAATTCATAGTTGCCTTGGCGTCTTGAAGCCCACACTCCAGTGTTGTGACCTTGTCCTTGTATGTTGCATCCACTCCCAACAATTGCCTCTCATGCACCATTCTTAGCTCCTCCAACTCAATTGTCAGTTGCATTCTAAATTTAGTTTGTACCCTAATCTTTGCATCTAGCAATTCAGCTCTCTCAGCTTCCAAATGAAATACCTGTTCCACGAAGTGTCTTCTCTCCACATTACATACATTGGCACTAGACAGAGCCTTTGTGTAACCAAAAAATCCAGATTCTCCACGACAATAGAATTCTATAAAACCCTTGAGGTTTGGCCTATAGTAATGATGGATTTAATTCAATTATATGGCGAATTTCATTAGAATGGCGGTACTCCATGTGCCATTTTCACACTGTGACATCTAAAACGAGTATACATTGCTAACATCTAGGTCAATTTTAGATTTAAAAAATTTAGGACTTACATAGATATCAGACCGCGTAGTCTAAAAAATCTAGGATTGGTATATAATTTCAAATGTCTAGGACAAGTGCAGATTTTAAAAATCTAGTACTAGTGTACATTCTAGTACGGAAAAAACAATTCAGACTATGTGATCTGAATTGCTAAAAGTGCCAAATTAACGGAATACCGCCATTTTAATGAAATTGGCCATTCATTTGGTGCAATTACTAAAATGTAAACTAGAATTTATTAGAATGTAATTAGGTGTTGACAAATAAAATGCAAGAAATTTAGTTAAAAAAAAAGTTACTGTCGTTTAGAATGGTGTTCAACAATTGAACATTGACAATACTTTTTGGAACATTGATACCATTTAATAAGCGTTATTGCAGTACAAATAACAATGACATTATTGTCATGGATTTTTTGTATACTTCAACGCATAGAAAATGCATAATAAAGATAATAAATTTTTGTGCATAATTTGTGTCTATTGCGCACTTGTGATTAACGGATAGAAGTCACGTAGTTAATATTGATTACAAAGTAGTGACAATTCTTTGCAGTAATTATATGCATCGTAATGATGCAATAAGTTATCAATTAACGTGCGCACCCATGAAAAAACAATAACCACAAGAATGGGAATAGGGACGCTAATGGGTGTTTCTACCTTAAATTTGGATTTTCTTGTACCTTCTCAAAGTACTTTGGGATGCACTTCCAATGATAAGGATTTCAGGTTCTAATTATAAACTAGTGAAAAGTTAGAATTTTATTTGGAGGAGCACTTGATAGGATAGATTGAAAATGCCCTAAGGCTAATTTACCTTAGTTAGTACCAATACTAGAATTTGAAAATATGAGACAAATGAATGAATTATAGAGGAACAGGATCTAAATATTGAACATTTGAATGATATTTGGATGAAAATATTTGAAATGCATGAACATTAAATGTTAGTTGAATGAAACTTAATTATTAGATAAAAATAGTATACACCACCCTACATTGACTAAGATACTATATACTATCAAAACAAAGAAATGATATGAAGAAAGTCATGATTTTCTGCCTTGCTACTTGTAGTCTTTAAGAATTCAAATGGTTGCGCCTGCAAGAGTTTATAGTAATTTGCATTGATTTTAGAATTACTAAATGTTCCACAAAATTATACTGTTAATTCCTAAGTGCCCAAGCCTTTTCAAGTGTATTTTTCCTATGAAAAAAGAGCATGGGCTTATAATTGTCTCCAATGACGCAAGTTTTTTTTTCTTCTTCAAAATCTAACCGGATAGATGTTTAAAGAGCTTGCTTTTTAGTGTGCTCACCAATTTTGAATGTGAAATTGAATAGGTGTTGTGAGATTATAACAAAAAAATTATAAATCTTCTATTTTTAATATGCTGCCTCTCCTCACAATGTTTGAAAAATTTGCATATAAGAATTTTTTGGGAATGGAGGTGACATGAACGATTAGAAATTGTATTAGTACACTAAAATGCACTTCCAAAAACCTTATGTTCAAATGAAGAAATATCAAACTCATTACACAATTGACCTTGCAATTGTTGAAATGCAATTTTTTTTGTAGGTGGAACTTGCAAATAACTCCAAATCAACAATTGAATGTTGCAAATTTTCAATGGTGAAATTGTAAAAACACTTTACAATTTCCATTGGGACCACTTTCAAAGCATATAGATACTAAGTACAATTTTTGAAATCTTAATTCAAGTAAAATTGGCAAGCTTTGTTTAACCCCTAAAGATCCAAGGCCTTTTTTCTGCCAAAAAACACTCAAACCTGCCATTTCTATAGCAAGGAGTAAAAAAATTTGAAAAATGTTTTTTTTGCACATCTAACCATAGGATCTTACACCTAACTAGTATAAGAATGTGTGGAAAAAATTTCAGAATTTTTGACCGCTCAGATTGCAAGATATCTGTGTTTAAAGTGGAAATAACAAGTATTTCAGCACATTGCGGGACTAGATTTTTTGACTTTAAACATTTTTAACTTAAAATTTTTGCCACTACAAAGTTTGGAGCTTCAAATCTTTATAGTGGAGAATTGAGTTGAAAGTCTAGGGAAAAAAAGAATATTCAAAAAAACTTAATTATCATTCCTAAAAAATTTATTAAGTAGAAGTAGGTACGAGATAGAAGGAAAATCTAAAACATTAATATATTTTAGATGGAATCAAAATACACTAATCCCAATGGTGAGATTGTTCTAGCAAGTAAACTAAACCATGAGAATTTTTTTTTTGAAAAATTCCAAAAATAGCATTTAGAAATGAATCCAAGTTATTTTTTTCAAGAAGATGCTCTAACTACCCGAAAAACAAGAATGTCCATAACATTTTCATAACAAATCCAAATGAAATGAATCAAAGCTTTCCAGATAGACAAAAATATAATCTACAATAAAATAAAATAAAATTTTTACCAAATTTTTTTTGCTGCCCAGAGTGCCCAGTTACGAAAAAAAGTAACATATTTGGCCATAACTTTTGACTCCTATTTCCAAATGTCCTGAAATTTAGTGAAATGAAAGATATTCCTCGCGCCCACCTTTTATTAAAATTTTAGCTTAAAACATGGAAATCTCTAGTCACACGTACCTGCCCAAAATTTCTATACAGCCAGAAAACACATGCCGGTCCTTTAGGGGTTAAAGCTAAAAAGTCAAGTAAAATTTTTAACCTTCACTCTTCCGCAATAGTACATATATGCCTTTGAGGACCTCTCAAAAATCAAATATTTACTTTTTTCAATGAAAAATAAAAGTTTCCAATATTTAACCTTCATCATAGTCCATAAATTTTTTTAAAATAGTCAAGAGAATTTGACTGCCATACCAAATTGAGCCCAAAATTTTTGAATTGACCATATATAGTTTGTTGGGCAATTAGGGGTTAAAAACCACGTTTACAACTTATCTAATTAAATGCCATTCAAAATTAAAAAGTTATGTCCAAATTTAAGGTTGAGTATGAAAATATTAAGGTAACAAATCCACTTTTTGCTGTAAGAAAAAACATACATTAGTGGAGATAAAAAATGGACAAAATGAATAAGAAAACCCTATAAATTTTTTCCCAAAGATAAACATTAATGTAATTTTGATTTTCTAATGCAAATATCCACATTGTAGAATAATACTTTTATTTACACAAAGTCTAATTATTTTATTTTTTTCATATCTTTCTAAAAATATGAACTTAAAAAGCCGCTTCCAAGGTTAAAGGATGGCTCCTATAACCATGAAAAGAACTTGAAAATTCATTGCTTGGTATACTTCATTTTTCCATATATTTGAGTAGGATTCTTTTAGAATTGTTTAGAGATGCAATTATATGTTTTCTAAAAGTCCTAAAATTTTCAGATTTTTTCATAAAATTTTGAAATGATCATGAATTTTTTAAAGAAAAAATGTAGAAAAATCATACTAAATGCAAAATATACTTAATCCTAAAGGGAGGGACTTGTGACCACAAAAATGAACTTGAAAATATTCTCAATCTTATTATCTTATATATTCCCATTTTGCAACTATTTATTAAGGAGATTTTTAATAAAATTCTATTGAAAACACATGTATTTCTAGTAAAATTTTACTAAAAAACTCCTTAAAAGGTCATTCATTACTTATAGGACTATACTACTACCTAGGAATATATTCAAAACACTCCTTTCTCTTGTAGTGTATAAGCTATAAAATTTCAAAAAAAAATTGTGAAAATTTGAAATTATTATGGTTTTCTTAAGAGAAAATGGAAAAAAATCCATATCAAATATAAAATTAGATCAAAAAATCTGAAAACTTCTCTATGCGGGATATAATAGTATGCAATATCATAGAATAAAACTGATTACTGCTTCTTTCTCATAGTTAAAAAATCAATATACTATAGTAATAGGCCAAAAGTTCAAATGACAATAAAATTTTCAAATTTCAAATTGAAGTAGAAACTATAATTTATGAACTTTTTTTCATTAGGTGGATTCAAATTTTAAAATGATCATTTTTATGACTCAAATTTACATCAATAATAAAGACTTGAAGTTACCAAAATATGCTACTATATATATGGTGATCCACTGATTGAGCATCTTTCTATGTAAAAAAATCAACTATACCACAAAGAGAAAATTTCCTCAGCATCTTGCCAAAACGTTCTTCTAAGTCCTCTCAAAAATTTGGATGCAAAAATATTCTTTGCCATCTCCTTGAAGTACTCACATGTCATTTCTAAAGACATTTTGTGGCCTCTCAAGCATTTTTGGGTTAATCACTATTACATTTTTGGTATTATGGAGCAAAACTATTGTACAAAACAATACAATTTGATAAACAAAGTAGAGTAGACAAATTTGTAACATCTTTTGCAACTTCTAACAATAGGATTTTGCACCAAACTTGTATATTTATTTCTACACCATATTGAATTTTATAGACTCTTTCCTAAGTGTTTCTAAGGTCATGTTATCAAAGTAGTGCAACAAGCTTTTTTCAATATTTCCTTGTGGAGAAGGTTCAACTTTGAAACTTTCAAATGGTGAGGAATTAAGATCTTCATTGTCATGTTGTAGATATACCAAAATCTTCATTCTAATGAATGCTAGGGATGTTCTAATGAATTTTAAAGGAATGGTCAAACAATTATTGTTTATATTGAAAATAGAATGATTTTCATCCAACATTGGATTTTTTTTAAGTCAAGTTCATTATTTTTAATTAAATATGAAGTAGTGCTTCAAAAATTGGATATCTTTGTAATATAATTTACTACTTTTGACTTTGTGTTTTCAAAACATAAATTTAATATTCAGGAGTTACACTTATTTATTATGATTTTCTTACAATGACCTTATTATCATTAGTTTGAGCACTTGGGACTACAATGAGTAGTCCTAATGAGTGCACATGACATATATTTTAACAAAATCATACTATTTTGAATTATTTAAGGTTGAAATATTCATGTATTACATCAACTTTCATAAAAAAAATATAAAAAAATAGTTGTGATACTACTTTTCTAGTTGATGCTAATTTCTCCCCTCACTATTAGGACATAGTAGAGTAGTGTTCAAATTAATCCAATAACATAATAGTAGCCTTAAAAAGGATTGATGGATGACTTTCTAGATTAGTGTAGAAATCAAGAATACAATTATTGGTTCAAAAATCATATCATTTTGGAGTGATTACCTTGTTTATATGCTGTCGTCCTTTCAAAATTAACCCTAGAAGAATGTAGTGGACATTATTTGTGAATGACAAAGAAAATCCTTTTCTTCTTTGTGAGCTCTTTCATACCTTTCTACTATTTGGAGTAAACAAATAAGAGTATATTAAAGCAAAATTCATTATAGATTCTTCAAATTCTAAGTGACTTCAAAAGACTTTCCAAATAACTCTCAAGGCAATCAGAGCCCCTCATCCGAGGTTCATAGATAATTTGAGACAAATAATGTGTCATTTTTTGTCCATCTCTTTTTTAAGGACATAAAATACCCACTCTACAAAATTATTTTCCCTCACATCTTATTACCCCCCTATATTTTTTCTATGTAAAATCTAATACATGATATTAAACATAATCCTATATTAGTTATAACATTCTACATGTAATTCTACACTCTATATTGGATATAATTTTTTTTTTTAAATTTTAGGTACAATAAATATATAATACCCTATCTTAGATCTCACATGGTTTTTAATATGCGCACCAAGTGACCTCCTCGGGATCCGGTTAAGGATTTTTAAAGCATCAATATTATTATTGTCTTGAAACCTAGCTTCTAAAGGCATAAAAAATGCTTCAACATAAAACTTTTGAAATGTTAGGACAACCTCTAGATCAACACTTGTAGGATCCCTAATCATTTCAATTTTGTAGAATGTGGACCTTCTTATTTTGTTGGGCAAATAACAGAGGTAATCAAATTGGGGTCCAAATTTGGGGAGGATGTGAAAACCTGTAATTGGATTAAATGTGTCCTAGCTAGCTCAAGTTATAAAAGTAAAAAAGAAAGCCCATGCTAATAGATGCCATCTCTGTTCCAGAATAGATCCAATAGTAGAGATATCAATGAGTTTATATTAAAAATCTTAGACAATTATTTTGAAAGCGTGTATAGAATATCAGCCAAAAAATAGAGATCATAAATGATTTTATAGTCATGCAACTTAGCAAACAAGTGAAGATTGGAAGCATCATCCTTACATGGAATATTACACAAACAAATAAGGACAAATTTCAAGAAATCACACAAACTAATTATGGCTTGCCACCTAGACAACCAATGAATTTTATGATACCTTTTTAGGGTTTTTTTAGCATCATTCAATTCACTCTGACGGGTTTGTAAATCAATTTTTGTTGTGGTTTTTTAAAGTGACCAATTAATGCATTCATCATAGAATCCACTATAGTAGATATTTTCTTGCAAGTTTTGTTTTTTGAAGCTTCAACAGCAACTAGGTTTGTTCTATTAGCAACACAATGGATTGATATAAAGAATGGATTCATCTTTTTCAGCCGAGCTGCCATACTCGTATTCTTTTCAACCATGGTGGAAGCTCTATCAGATCCAAATCCAACGCTTTTACTCATATTCAACCTCTTTGTCTTTGTAGGAGCCATAAGAATGTCAAATATCATTTTAGATACTTCTTTTCCATCTTCAATCCACAATAAACCCAAGAAACACATAGTAGGTAGACTAACCTGTAAAAAAGTTGCAAAGACTGTAAGGTGCCTTTTAATAAAAATAGCATTGGACTCATCAATCATTAAGTCAAAGAATTTAGAATCTCTAATTTTATCCAAATTTTTCTTTGAATGACAGTAGAGAAATCAAAGACCATTTCAATACAAGCTTTTCATTATGAGGTGATTGCAAGAAACACTTGTCCTTTTTTATTGGTCCCTTTGGCCTTGGACAGGTGGTTTTTTGCTCATAAGTTTTGCATAATATGTCCTTTTTCTGTGAAACTTGGAATGAATGTGTAGTAATTGTAGACATTATGTAATTTTTTCAAATTTTTTCAAATTATTTTATTATTTTTAAACAACCCCCAATTGGACATCTACCTTGGCTATATTAGGAAGTTTTAGTACTATTTTTGACCCAAAAATACGAATTTGAAGGTGAAAATTGGGATACAAGGACTTCTACTAAAGTTACACAAGCCTAAAAAGAGATTTATCAAAAATAATAAAGTATTAACCTTCCACATGTGCTCAAAGTGCACTACCTTTGTGCAAGTATAGAGGACACAATTTTTCTTTCCCAAAGATGAAAATTGTCAAGACAGAGCACCTTCAAATTTAAAAAAAATTATTTTTTGAATTTTTTAACTATTTTTTAACTATTCTTTACTATTTATATATTTTATTGGTATTTTTCATTGCTCTTTTTTTGTGCATAACTTCTAGAAATAAATTTTTTTAGGTCTGAATTTTAAAAGATATATTATTTTCAATGCTTTATAAATTATCAATATTTTATTTCATTTAAAAAAAAATATTCTAAAAAGTCATAGTACAACAATACTAGGCCCATTATGAGCCAAAAAAAACAAGTGTTTCTTGCAACAATCCTATAGTAAAGTTTTTCAGTGATGGGGGCCTTGCATGAAAAAAGAAGATCACACAAAATTTAAAACTTAAGAAAAGGAAGAGTTTTTCCTCCATAAAATAGACAATTCTAAGTAGGAATAGCATTGCTTCATCACTCTTGCAATTTGTAGCTACAACAACCTTGTGCACAATTTTTGTATCTTCATGCTTAGCCTAAGCCAATTTTTTTGTATTCCACAGTTTTACTATAGTCTTATAATGCTGAAATCTTAATATTTGTGGAACCCTTAGTGGCATGTGTAAAGTTACTTCCACTTTCTTTATAAATCTTAGAAAAAACCCTCTTCAAGTCACAATTGAACTCTACTTAATCATAGAAATTATACCAAGAATCTTTTTATTCTATAGTGGCTTTCTCAATACTATTGGATTCCTTGTTAGGAGGTGTGGTGGGTGAAGAAGTAGATCCGTGCATGTCCCACTACATGAACCCGTTTTTTTTTGTTGTCGGAGCAAAAACATGTGATGTCCAAGGCCGAACATATTATGTCCACGGAGACATCAAGATGTCTAAGACACGGGGCACGATTTCAGGGAGATTTTTGTAGATGTTTTAGATGACATCAACAAATTACATTGAAAACAAGTGGATGTTACCATAGATGCCAAGATTTTTGATGACATGGCCAAGGACGCAGTGATGTCCTCAAGGGCGTCCGCAAAAACATTAATTGCCACGTCAGCTTCGTTGACCAATTTTCACGTTGGGTATTTTTGGAAAAATTACTTTGGTCTTGGATAAAAAAGGCTGACCAAGGTTAAAAAAAAAGGGGTACGGGTAGCCACCGAGCAAGCTTAAAAAAAAAAGATGATGTGGCTGATGATGTGGCATGCCACGTGGAAATTGACTGATGTGGCATCAAATATTGTTGACCTGGCATGCCACGTTAGCAGAGGGGGCCTATTTCTAAGCATTTTCTACGCTTATTTTGAAGATGTCTACGTAGACGTAGAGACGTTGTCACAAACATTGTATAAGACGGTAAAATGTCTTCTATAACATCACTATAGACGTCACCATGTGAAATGAGATGTAGTCACAGGAGTCTCAACGTCTAAGGAGACATCAATGGATACGTTTGGACATTTTGCAATTTCAATGAGGATCTTGCATTGTTGCATTCCGTTATGAATGATGTGGTACCTTTTGCGTTTTATTTGATTCTGTGGGAGTTCGGATATTTGGAACCAGCAAAGGACAATGTCTTCTTCTATGTCCCGCTGCTTAGGACATGACCAAGAGTCATTCTTTTGACAACATCAATGTCCACTACTTCCTGCTTTAGTGTATTCCATATACGGCAACAAATAGCACAAAAGTACATAGTCGGTACTTCTCTCTTCTAGTTTCTTAGCACAAGACATCATCTCGGTTGATTTTGGACAACAATCATGAATGTGGAATGGCGCATGCATATGGCGAGGGATAGAAGGTTTGAACAAAGTAGACAAACCACTTTTATTGGATAATGAATGCAATAAACGTACGGATTTCTGAATACTACTATTTACATACAAGACAAGGCAATATGTATGTCCACTCAAAAATCATGCCTGCATTTTGTATAAGTGATCTTCAACACGGCATCAATTTGTCAAATATGTCTTAGGCAACAGTGGTGTGCACAATTGCCTTCATGTTACCCTCCCCATCCGATGACTGTTGAAAATACATTGATATGTCTTGGCAGACATACATGTAGACCACACATTCTATCTTATTGACATCCGCCTAGACATCTGCATGCAGCCCCACTGAAACATATAGGACTGGCAGGCGCTAACCTTCATCCTCCGACACAACATTGTCACCTAGTATGTCTCTGAAGTTGTCAACATTGCCCCGGGGACGTCGAAGAGGGTCTATCTCTTGTGCTGGTGGTTGCAAGCCAGCAAATTCTTTGTCGTTTACTTGTTTTGCAGCTGAACCACATCTAGCATGGTTTCAATTTCTCTAGGGTGAAATAGTGCAATGAACTGTATTTGCATTGCTAGTGAAAAAATTCTAGATACGGCAATATCTTGGGCAATTGAGAAAATGATG
This sequence comes from Pseudisothecium myosuroides, assembly GCA_951799445.1. NCBI lineage: Eukaryota > Viridiplantae > Streptophyta > Bryopsida > Hypnales > Lembophyllaceae > Pseudisothecium > Pseudisothecium myosuroides. Next base: position 16,561,397 of record OX637287.1, on the reverse strand, counting down.
CATACATTGAATGACATAAGTAACTCTACACATGGCAATGATATCACACGCAAATCACACTCAGCATCAGGCACCACTACCTTTGTCCCTCAATGAATATCTAGAAGACACTAGTATTCTTCCAAAAGACATGGAAGTGGACAACCCACTTTGTCCTCATGACGTCTACGTGTTGCCCTCATAGAAACGTAATTCTTGCATTTTATATATCCCACATGGTTTGTCTTCCCTCCTACCACTCCACTTGTATAAAGAGCCCGTCTTCTCCACTCTATATACTCACATTAAGTGGCTTTTAAAGCCATGTGATATAATTGTCAAGTATGGTGTATTTTGTATGGCATATTATGTATGGTGTATAGTGTACTATGTATGGTATATTGTGTATGGCATGTTGTATTGGACATTATGAAATGCATGTGAATGTCATGTAAGAGATATGAGACTGTCCATATTAATATCATGCCAAATAGTGCATTTAATCACATGAATGTCTAATGTGACATCATTTTGTTTTCCTAAATCACATTAAACATTGCCAAAGGTATTTATGATGAAAAGTAGACATCTACATTGGTGTCACAAGATATCTGGACATCTAAGGTGACGTCCCAAAATACATCTATAAAAACGTCTAGATGTCTGAGTCGATGTCTCAGAAAACATGTAGATGTCTAACTTGATGTCTTCAAAGACAATATTAAAATTCTTAGACAGCAGAAAACTATGCTAACGTGGCATGCCACGTCATCCTTGTTGGATGCCATGTCACTTTTTCCACTGCTACGTCACGTGCCACCTCAGATGCCACATCATGGACGGGAATGGATGAAAAAATTCCTACGTGACTACCCGTGTCCGCGTGCCGCTTAGATGGCAGCCACATGGCGGCCTTTGAGGACCCCGTTGACCAATGTTTTTTTGGATGTCTGGTCGAAAATACTTGGATGTCAAGCAAGATTTTTGATGTTTTTGGCACGTCTCAGGCAACGCAAAATTTTGGACGTCCACGCTGATGTTTCTTGACATTATACAGGACATTGGCATGCAGAAGCCAGGGATAAAAAGAAACACGGGTTTCTTCTAGTGTCCATCAAGTCCTTACTAGATCCAACCCAAAATAGCGCATCACTTATGCTCCTCTGCCTTTTAGCTATAAAAAAATAAATTAGAAATATCTCCCCAAACAATCGTAAATTCTTTTTTTTAAACTTACAAGAGCTAGGAAGATTCCAAATTGAGCTCTTGAGCAATAATACTTGAGTAAGCAACAACAACTGAAGCGGGCAAGGAAGGATAGTGGGAGGAGTAAGAGCAACAAGTAAGGAACTCTAAACCACCCAACCTATATGGATACCTTCCCTCAAGATACCATCTTGGTGATACCTTGCCTATCTCGGATATCACCTTTGTCTTGCTTAGGTATCATTTAATAATATTATCCTATGGTAGTTGAAATTTGTCAAATGTTGAAAAAAGGCGGATAAAAAATCCTCCAATTTTTGAGGGACGCTAATTGATTGATTTTTGGCCCTACCACTTTCCTTCTTGTTATGCATCCTTTGTTTTCAAAATGCAATTGATTTTTTTCCCACATCCACCGGCTAACTTTGAACTAGCCACCGGTTTTTCCCATACATTGCAACCCATCACTTTAATTTTATTTGGGTTCATTTCAAACCAATGAAATGATGCAAAACCCCATGCTTGTTGTCACTTTTGGCCTTTGATGTTCCCCCAATCCCCCTAATGACTTATATGGGAGACAATCCATTCCTGACCAACGCCTCACTTTGGCTATGTAGACTATTCTCTTTTCGTGAAGCAGGAGAAGAACAGTGATTAATTATAGTGTGGTTCTTGGGGCAATTGCGGCGCATTTTGATTGGCTACAAGTCTCTCAATATTGAAACCACCCCTTGGTTGATTTTGTTTTCAGCCCATGGTCGGAAATAGAAATCCCTATATCACCAGTATAGGAGGAATAGAATCTTTTGCTGAAAAATTCACAGTAATTATGTTTTGCGGAAAAAGAATTTGAAAAATTATGGAAACCTTCCACAGTCTATTGCTACACTAGGGAGAATTTTTGCAATTATGACAACCCCCTGCAAATACATGAAATTTTTTAAGTGGTCGGGCGGAATGGTCTACCTCCCATAATGATGTTGAATAGACTAGTGGCCACTACCATCTCAAAGGCCGTCGGAAAATGACATACAATCATGATCCCTCACTCTAGTGCATCTCACTCTCATTTCGTTAGAACTCCATCTATACTCCTCCAAGTAAATGAGCAAGAGTGGGAGAGGTTGCAAAGAGGGGTGTAGGGGATTGAGAATGGCAGAGATCGAAGAAGATGAGTAAGAATGGGAGAGGTTGCAAAGAGGGGCGTAGGGGAGTGAGAATGGCGGAGATCGAGGAAGATGAACAAGAGTGGGAGAGGTTGCAAAGAAGGGCGTAGGGGAGTGAGAATGGCGGAGATCGAGGAAGATGAGCAAAAGTGGGAGAGGTTGGAAAGAGGGGTGTAGGGGAGTGAGAATGGCGGAGATCGAGGAAGATGGCGGCCAGGGGTAGAAGCCACAATCGGACGAATTCAAGAAGGTTGTAGTCGGGATATGCATCATGGACAAAAAGGTGGGTGGAAAGAGGCTCGCTAGTTGTTGCGGTGATTTGTTGTCATTGTTTCGTGGTGAATTTCTGTGGTGGTGGAATTTTCCTGCTGGTACAGTGGCCTTGAATTCAGGGTTGTCATACTGGATGGACCGTCCACCTGCCCGCCCGTCCGGTAGAGATGTTGCCCGTCCAATATAGTCAACGGGCAACTGACTTTTTGTGTCAGTAAAAATAGTCGACGTGGACTTACCTTGCAGACACCTGGCTAAGTTTGGGTGTAGACGCAAGCCGGTCGGGTGCAGACGCAATACTGGACTGAGTACGGACATAGGGGGGGCGGGGGGCGGATGTCCATGAGGGTGCGGACTAACATTGGTCGAGGCGCGGATGCCTGACAGGGCGCGGACAGAAGTCGTCAAGGGCGTGCGCGTCTATCTGGGCGTGGACGGAAGCCCTCAAGGCGTGGACTCATATTTGTACAGTAAGGTCTGTTTCATTTACAAATTGCCTATTTGAGGCATTCAATTTTTTTTTACAATGTGTACACAAAATAGTGAAATTAGGTTGCCTTAACAATTATCTTGCCTTACAACTTGAAAGTTACTTTACAAGCCATTATAGTCAACAAATCTTTCTAAAAATAGTTTCATTTGTACTCATGGAGGTTCATGAGTCTCAATTACAATAATATATAATTCAAAAATAGTGTATTCCTGTACAATAACTAAAAGTATTTATTTAGTGTCAAATGTCAAGAAATTAGTGTGGGGCAACTTAATTTCACTATTTTCTGTAGTATAATTGTTTTATTTAGGTAAGCATAATTATCACTACATCTTTATGCAATTCCACTCAAGCACACCAAATTTCAATTCCTAAAAGAAATTTTTTATTTTTGGTGAATTTTTGAAGTCTATCATCATGGTTTTACATAATATTTTATAAAAAATAATTGGTGATGAATTTTTTTAATTCAATTGCATGGATATGTAAGGAGCATTATACGCACATCTTTCATATTGAAAAACACCCCTTTAAGTAACAAAAATTTGACTAGGAAGAGTTCAAAAGTGAGGCATCATATGACCAAACTTTGTAAAACAAATATTTTCTATATTTTAACTATATTAGTATATTTTGGCAATGGGTTCCCAATCTTAAAAAATGAGCAAAATTGGCAGAGTCTAAACATTGGCTATGGGTTTGAACTACTTTTTGGCTCTCCAAATTCATAGTAATTTCAATTTTGGGAATAAAATAACAAAAAATTTGCACTCCCCATATTTCCTATCTTTCTACATGGGAAAAATTTGCATTGCGTTGTACTGCTCATTATCTATTTCAAAATTGCTTAACCCCTAATGATCCAAGTGACCATTTTCTAGTCGCTGCCCCTCTCTTTTGAACTATCCGCTCTCAAATTTTGATTTAAAATAAAAAATAAAAAATATTTTTAAAAATAGATTGTAATATGTATCCAATGGCGATAGTTCCATCAAATTCTGAGTTAAATGCTGCCTTGTGGAATTTTTCAAAGTGAAGTGGTATAGTGTAGTTTACAGCTCATTATTTTGCGTTCGATTTCGGCATCAACTAAAAAGTCAGCCAACTAATGTGATTCTTGCCCACCTCAAAAAATGTCAGATCAACCTTGAAAAGGGCAGATCCAAGGAATTCAAGGAAAAGACAAGTGTCCCATCCTTTTTTCTTTCACAAACACCACTCTCATTTCAGTGACCACTGTGCATTGCAAGCTCTACCATGAATTGAAAAATGCTTGGAATGTTGTGAAATTTTACATGTACATTTTCAACTCTCTTATCTTTTACTAAACACAGAAAGGGTATCATTTTGAAATATTCTCACAAAGATATGCTCCTTCAAAGTGTGATGCTCTATATTTTCATTGACCCACATCTCTAATTTATAAGTTTCATAGGTTCATACAAATACAACACGATTTATGTGAATTCATACCTACGTACCATTATCGCACATATTACGTGTATTTCTATGCACTGAATCAGTGTCGTTAAAATCTTTATTAAAAGTGTACAATTTTAGTACTTTAATTATACAAATGTGGTATCCAAAATGCACCTAAACTATACTGATATCAATACAATAATCATATGTTATTGATAGGCATTGTTTACGCACTGATTTAGTACATAGAAATACACGTAATATGTGTGATAATGGTACATAGGCATAAATTCACGACTTCAGTACAATATCTGTTAAAAAATTGTCCTTCCTTAAGTTTGAGATGCAAATAAAACTTCAAACTTAAATATTTCCTAAACCGTGCAATCAAATAATCTGAAATTTTTGTAAGTGCTTGCTCTCAACATCACTGGCAGTCTGTTTAGGGTTCCAAACTAAATGATGGCAACTAAACACAAGGGTTGCGCTCATTGCGGGACTTAACGGACTTCAAGACCCTATGGTTACATTCTACCTAATCTCAAGAAAAAATGAGCAAACAAATTACTCAAGTCTTTGGCAGTTTTGGCCCATTTTGAAAGTACACCCCACCTTGGGTCATTAGGGGTTAACCCTCCATCACCGAAGGGGACGGAAACCGTCCACTGAGAATTGAAAAACAGGTTGTACATTTTGCAGATGTGGTCGATTGAGTGGTTTGAATTCCGGATTGGGAGGGCATTATAGTGCTCTGCCACTGGATCCTAACAACCAATACAAAATTGCAACAAGATTGAAGTGGGGCCGCCCAGATTGGCTGCACCACGCAGTTTGGAAAAGACAGTAAGGCCAAAGTAACCGGGAGATGACAGTGGCATGTCGTTCTCAAAGAGGTTGTAGCCAATGTCCGTCACAGCCTTCCTATGTCCGGTGCAGTTGACATTGGGAGCAACCTGCTATGACCCGTTCCAGGAGAGGTCATCCGGTCACTGCCTGTAGATACTCCGAGATTCAATCGCAAATTGTGCACAGGTGGTCTACAACAAAGGTCTGTAAATCCTGGGCCACTTTCAAGGTCCTCATTCTACTCTACACACGAAATTTTAGATGAAAATTTTGAATTCCCATTGTCAAATTCTGCTCTGCCACATTGTATGCAAGCTTTAAAAAGTCCGGAAGTCTGTGGAGACACCATGATCAAATGCTATACACGGATGATCCAGCGCAAGATATTCTAATCGGAGTTGAAATCTAATCAAAATGAGTAATGAAGTTTCCATTTCAACTGTGAGATTTCGGACAGAGGAAGGGTTTGACAAGGCGGGCAATTTCTTTTGGCCACAGCCTGTGAGCTCCTCCAGCTGGTCTTCACGGTTCAAGCGATGAAGGGGTAAGTGATTGGCTCTTAGAATTTTACCATCACACACAAATTCATGTACATGGGGATGGCTGATGCCATATTAGATCTGGTGAGCAGTGGAACCACTCTAAGTGAGAACAATCTGAAGGAGATTAGTGGTGGAGTTGTTCTTAGCAGCCAGGATTCTTTTCCTTCCTCTTATTTCTGCGGTTCTGTTTTATAGAATCACAATCCACCACTGTGTTCTTAACAGTTAGATTTTTGATGTTCTATGTTGCTAATTAATCAAGTTCTTCATTGTTTCTCAAATTTATTGTGTAGTGTCGCAGTGTGAATTTTTGGTTTTTTGTAAGTTATCTAAATCTTGGAATGGAAACCGTGATCTTAGATCCGGATTCGAGCAAGAGGTAACGGAAAACCGGAAATTAACTACGGAACGGAAGAGAGGACAATCCGGATTCGATTTGAATCTAAACCGGATTAGAGTTGGAGCGGATCTGAGTTGGAACGGATTAGGTCAGGAACGGATTTGGTCATGATGACAGATCAGACTATAAATAGGCTGACCAATCCAGTTGCCACTCTTTTTCAAACTTCGTTTGCTGAAATCGCTCTCCAGCGCGTATTTAAGCCTCCTCCCCAGCGCTTTGCTTTCTTGTTTTGTGAATGTGTGTGTGCGTGTTAGTGTGTTAGAGTGCGCAGCGCTTTAGTGTGTGTTGCAGGTTTAGAGGTATTCCGGTTGAGATCGGAAGAGAGAAGTGAGGAAACGGGACGTGCGGCTAGGAGAGAGAAAGGTAGCCTCAGTGAGAATCCGGTTAGCACAGCTCGTGTCCATGCCTCAGCTCCGCAAGAGTAGAGCAGGACCGTCCAGTTCCTGCGCAGTAGAAGTTAAACTCCGGAAGGTGTGTCCGATCATTCCTTCAGGAGAGAAGGAAAAGGACAACTTCATGGAGGATCTTGCCATGATGGGTTGCGGGGGACTGATAGATAAACCTTGGGGGTTTAGAGAGGAACGGATGATTTGAGAGCTGTTGGGAAAACTCTCGAATCAGTTCGATAAGACCATCCGCAAAATTCCGGGCAGTTGGACGGAAGAGATGTGGAGGTTCGTATACGACTTCCGGTCAGGAGGTTGAGGGATGGCCACCTCGAAGGAAAGATACACTCGGGGGAAGGTCCGGAGCAACATGAACTCGAAGGATGGGCATGCGGTCGCGGATTGTTTGGACGACCGACATCGCAATCTTTTGCAGTTTCTGGTTCCGATCATCCACCCAGAGAAGCCGACGAAGGTGATGATAGCCATCGGGAACCTGATTTTTGGAGCCCTGAGCGGGGAACAGAAAGTAGACTAGGCCCGGATCTTTTCCGATCTGGTCAGCCGTCTGGTTCCAAAGATCGGAGGAAGTAGGCCGACACCATTGAGCCCCTACATCTTCCATCTTTACAAGCATAACCAGCTCCTCACGGATACGGAGGAAAAGGAGTGGAATACTCATGAGGTACTCCTGAAGTATGGGGAATCGGAATCGGAGGAAGAGCAGGAAGAAGTATCCGGTTCCGATGAAGAAGAAGAAGAGGAGGAGCAACACCGGCCGCAGAACAAGCGGCAAAAGACGACGCGTCCTCACCGGAGAGGAACCCCAACCCCTCCGGGTGAGACATCCAACCCTGAAAAGAAACCGGAATTTGAAGGACCGGGTTCTTCCGGATTGGATTCGACGGATCTGTTCAACCAGCTGATCAAAATCTTGAGTGATGTATGAGCAGACTGGGCGGTCAAGAAGCTGTTTCTGACCCAGATCAGTGAGCTGGTGGGCGCACCAGCGAATAGCAACCTCGCGGCAGTGGTTGCAGAATACATCTCCAGCCCGGATGAGATCCGGAAGCAAGAAGCGGAGATACGACGACTTCAGGAGGAAGTCGATGCGTTGAAGACGGAACTTTTACTCCTTAAGGAGGACATGACCACCACTCGTGAGATGGCGGAGGCTACCCGGAAAGTAGCTGAGGACGTGAAGGCCACTTTTGGAGCAACCGGAGAGGCCGCCACCAAGGCAAAGCTGTTTGACGAAGGAGTACTCAAGGACAAGAAGATATCCGGAACCAGGTTGGTCCGGATCTTGATTGACTACTCCGAAAAGGTAGAATTGGTGATGGTGGAAGCACGAGAAGTAGCAAATAGGATGGAGGTGAACAGTCGAAAGCTGAACGGAGTGACGTTGTCAAGGTCGTTCCATCTTTCCAACCTTTCAATGCCAGGGTCTTTTCCGAACGTGGGCATTCAGACGGAGGGAAAGGATCGGACTCCCCAGTCAAAGAAGAGTGGGAGGAAACTTGCGAACGCCATCAACTTAGATTTGTCACCGGATCTCTCAAAACTTGAAACCGGGGAGCGGAACCGGAATCTGACGGACGTCTTCGAACAGCTGGGAACGGAAACGCCCAAGAGTCCCACACTGAACCAGGGACAGGATCAAAGTATGGATCTGACCCCAGATCAGGGTGCGGATCAAGGTCTAGATTAGAGCGTGGACCAAGGCGGAGACCAAGTTATGGACGAAGGAACGGATCAAGGAGTAGATTCGGTTGTGATAGGATAGGTAGGAATTAGTTTTGTAAATATTTGTTAGGATGGACAGGACCGGATTTGATCCGGTCTGTCTGGTTAGGATCGGATGTTCTCTGGTCTGACCGGTTCGGCAGGGACCAAAAGTTTCGCGCGGACTTTTTGGGGCCCTTTTTGTTGACTTTGAGTTTTAAAATGTATATAAGTCAATCTCTGCTAAGGAGACTGGGAGTCTTTTCTTCTGAGTTTCTCTTTCATTTTCTATTAGTTTCTTGTTGTACGTCTCTCCCGCGCGTGGCAGGGCTGTTTGGTGAGGAGTTAGGAAGATGTATGCAGATTCTAGAGAGATTTCTCCCCTTAGTGTATTTGTTTTGCTCTTATGTGCATGTGAGTGGGTATTCTAAGTGTTGGGAGTGGATTTCAGTTCCTTAGCACCTCTAAAGTTCAGGCTTCCGGGCGAGAAAGCCGTTGTTAGGCTAGGCGGATAGGGAAGGAGTCCTTAGTTGCGCTAGAACTCATGGATAGGAAATCCGGTTGAGTGTCCGATCTCCCGTGAGGTCTCGCTGCCCTAGTTGGTAAACGGAAGAACTTTAGTTGATGTTGGAACGGACAAATTCACTTGTAACCACCTAACTTCGCACGGAGGGAACTTGGCATCAAGGTCGTTGTAGTATGAGAGGATTGTATGGGGGGCCTTTGTGTGACCTGCAAACCGGATCGCTATCCGGGTGGCTGTGAGAGATCAAACCGGATCCGAGCTAGTGTAGAAAGTAGTGGGATAGAGAAGTGGGTCTTCAGCCACTATAAGTCACGGAAGGAGTGGCGGGCCTGCCACTCTCAAAAGCAAGCGGCGAACCCTCTGATGGTGAAACAGAGGCAAAATTAAACCGGAGTGGAGTGAGAGTACGTGTGAGCGGACCGGAACGGATCGGTCTAGAGGAGTGCCAGGATCGGAAATTGTAGGATCCTAGGTTGTGGTAGTTTTACAGGACGGATAGCTTGACAGACCGGAAGAGTTAGAGAGAGGTCTGGTCGTAGTTTTCCGTGTGTTGGTGTTTCCGGTTTTAGATCTAGGACCGGAAAGTAGAAATTGGATACTGGCGGAGCTTAAGTTGAGAATAGAGCTAGACACTTCACAGAATCTCGTGGGTTCGATCTTTAGAGTCATTTTGTTATGCTTTAGAGTGGTTTTTGGGAGTATAACAGGGAATTCACTTACTGTGTGCTGCGACATGTAGCAACTTTTACTAATTTTCAAATGGCCTCCAAATAGCTGTGTGATATGGGAATGTCTTGAATTCACAGGAACTGTGTCTCTTTTTTCAAGACTTGTCTTAGATTTAGTGCTACATACATAACATTTTTTCCTAACATCGAATATGTAGTTGTTGAGATCGTGTTTTGTGTTTATTTCTTTGAAGGGTGTGTTTGTTGCCAACAAAAAGGAATTGCTGGATTATAAGGAAGTGCTTGATGTTTCTCATGAAATGTTGGAACAATTTGAAGCTCAACTTACAGCTTAAGGACAATTCTCAATAGAGATTGAAACCCTTAACCCGCCTTGTGAATAACCAAAATGAATGTAGCATGGAGTAAGAAACTAAGGACTCTATTATGGGAGGCAAGTTAGGCAACCCATTCCTAATCATCCCCCCATTCTAGTTATATAGGTTGTTCGCTTTCCGTGAAGGAGGAGATGAATAGTGATTAATTATGGCGTAGTTCTTGGGGCAGTTGTGGCGCACTTTGACTGGCTACAAGACTCTCAATATTGAAACCATCCCTTGGTTGATTTTGTTTTCAGTCCATGGTTGAAAATATCAAGTCCTACATCACCACTATGGGAGGAACAGAATCTTCCATTGAAAAAGTCACAAAAAATATTTTTTGCAAAAAAAATACGAAAAATCATAGAAATCTTCTATAGTCAATTGCTACACATACAAAAATTTACCTAGTTACAATAGCCGCCCTATAGATACATGGAACTCCTTAAGTGGTCAAGAGTGGGTTGCCTCCCATACACATACACAAGATGATCTAAGTAAGAATATTGGTATACTGTCTTTGTTGATGGCTCCTTTATTGTAGGTTTCGTATCTACTCACCATGAACATATATTTTTTGGATGTTCTGCAATGCAAGTCTGTTCACATGGTGGCCAAAATGATAGGTCGTAGCCAACATGAAAGGTGGTTCTGCGGAAGAGGCTGGAGACAAGATACTCAATGCTAAGGTAGAAGCATAGGTAGTCAACCACGCCCAGCTCCCAACCCGCTACAGAGGTGTACACATTTGGACACATTCTTTCGTAAGTTAGATGTCAACAACTGTCGCACTGTCTATTTGCAAAGTGTCATACTTTGAGGCTCACTAATCGATTGGGCGGTTATTGGAAGAGTGAGTTACAAAAACCGTCCCTGTAGTATCCAATTTTGAAGTGTTTTTTAGGTGCCATACAAATGGCCACTTAGAATTTTTGAGGCAACGTGCCTTGTAATTACAACTAGAGGCGATAAAAAATGTATGAAACACTCAAGATTTGAAGAATTTGCTATGAAGCATCAACGGTTTTTGTTTGTAGAATTTTTCTACTGCAATCAGCAACCGCCATTTCAATTTCAATGAATTGGAGTGATACATGTGCCTCTCTCTGTGACATTTGGCTCAGTGGCGCAATTTCTCTTCATTTCCCACATCTTCCTCAAGAAATTTGCATGTTATTGTCAATTGATTTCGTTTGACCTGACCCAAATTTTTTTAATCGACAACTACTCCATTAACCAAGCTACTTAATCAACTTGTCGGAGCCCCAGATGACAAATGGACCCACCCCCCTAAATCCCGAATAATTGAAATGGCCTAAGAGCAAGCTAGCTACAGTAGAACCTCTCTAAGTCAATCCTCTATAAGTCGATAAACCTCTGTAAATCATATTGACATCAAGTTGAATTCTAGCAACGCTAGTTTAGATAGATTAGCAGTACCCAGAGGCCGGCTTATATGTACAAGTCTTAATCCTAATTAGGGTTAAACAGCACCCTAAGTGATACCCTGGAAGATCCTAATGGTCATCTTGTATAGCTTATTGGATTTCATCCTACAGATGAATTCCTAACTTAGACTACAATCAATACCCCCCCTCAATTACAGATTGCAAAGAAGAAAACTTGCACAAGAAGTATAAGTGACGGAGAAAGGAATTGGGGCATTTGGATGGCACATGTGGGCGATTTAAAAGTGTAGGTGATGCACAGATTGATCGGGGAGGTGTCATTATCAAGATTGGCAAGTTTGATTATGTGGATGTGTTGCGCCTTTGTCGCTCGATTGTCGGAGGTTTGCTTCAGAATTGTTGATGCGGTAATTGGGGAGCAATTGGTGGAGCAATCCGGGTGTGCTGATGAAGAGCTAGGGGTTGCTGAGGAGTGTCGTGGAGTCACGGCGGAGCCCAAATCGAGTCACAGAATGTAGATTGAAAGATCTTCGTCCAGGTCGCAGGGAGGTGTAGGGAGAAATCCTAAATTCTACGATGTTAGGAAGGGTCGGACTCCAGGATTGTACTTTATCTAGCTCGAGAGAGGTGACCGGATTTAAAGGCCAGAGCATAAGAATTTTAGATCCTTAGCTAACGTTGAGGAATACCTATTCCAGACTATGAAATCCTAGAGTTGAGGTTGGAATTGAAAGTAGAGTCTGGCAGATTTTGAGTCAATTTTCCGAGGCTGTGAAGTCCAAGCACTGTACGATGTTGTTGGAATTTCACTCATCCCAAGGGCTTTGTAAGTGGGTCTACGGGTTGCAAATTGGTGTGAATATATTGAAGCACGATTTCTCCCTCTAGAATTCTTCCATGGATGAAGTGATAGTGTATTTCTATGTGCTTGGAACGTGCATGAAATACTAGGTTGTGGGAGAGCTTAATAGCTCCTTGATTGTTGCAATGAATTGTGATTCTGTCTTGTGGAATTTCTTTTGTTGAAGTGCGTTTGGCCGGGTTTGCAAGCAGAATGGGATATAGAAGTTCTTAGAGCAATTGTCGTAGCCAGACAGCCTCTTGTGCGCCATCGCTAAGGGCACGGTACTCAGATTTAGTTGAAGAACGTGAAACAGTAAGTTGCCGCTTACTTTGCCACGTGATGGGGCCACCGGCTAGAATGAAAATGTATACTTCCATGGATCTTTTGTTTTCGGGACAGGAGCCCTTATCCGTGTCTGTGTAGCCAGAGATTGAGATTGGTGCGTTGGCGCGGTATAGAATTCCTTGGTCAATTGTCCCTTGCAGGTATCAAAGGAGATTTTTTGCTGCTTCCAGGTAGGCTTCTTCTGGATTGGCCATATAGCTGCTGAGCTTGCTCACAACATATGTGATATCCGGTCGAGTAATGGTAAGAAAAATGAGTTTGCCCACTAGGCGACAGTAAGAAGAGGTATCAGTAGGTGGTGATCTCATGTCAGTAATCAAGACTGTGCCTTCTAGGAACGGAGTGGGCACTGGTTTACAGTCACTCATGCCAAATTCTTGAAGAATTGACGTTGTGTAATCGCGTTGATGCAGGAAAATTCCCATAATGATTTGCTCAAATGAGATGCCAAGGTACCTGCGAATGGGACTGAGGTCTTTCATCTCAAATTTTTGGTGCAAAAATTGCTTGAGCCATGAGATGAGTTGATTTGAATTGCCCGTGATGAACAAGTCGTCAACATACAACATAAGTATGAGTGTCTCTCCATTTTGATGCATGTAGTATAGATTTCCGTCAAACTTGCTTCTTTGTAGGCCAATGTTGCGTAGAGCCGAGTCTATGCGGTCATACCAAGTCCTAGGACTCTGTTTGAGGCTATGTAAAGATTTATAGAGGCGACATACAAGAGTTTCTTTTCCATGTACGCGGAAACTAGGTGGTTGGGGCATGTAAACTCTCTTTGAGAAGTCCATATAGAAATGTCGTCCATACATCCATGTGATGTATATCCCAGCGACAGGCAGCTGCAAGTGCTATGGCAGTCCGTAATGATTTTCATTTGATGACATGCACATACATTTCATTAAAAATCCACTCTTTTGCTTTGTTTGAATCCTCGCACTACTAACCTTGCTTTCTTGATAGCAGGTTGTCCAGGGAGCCCAGGCTTGATCTTAAAGATCCATTTGCACGTGATTGCTCTCTTGTCAAGAGGGAGCGGTTCTAAGGTCCACTTTTTGTTTTGCCAGATGGAAGCCATCTCATCCTGCATGGCGAGTCGCCACCCAGGGTCAGCTTGAGCTTCCTTGAAAGTAATGTTGGCTTGATTAGGTTTGACAAGTGCGACTTGAGGAGTAGCAGCAATGATAGTACACATTTTGGAATCCATAGTACAGAGGCATAGTTCGTAGCCCTTGAGCCTAATGTTTTGTTTCCTGGGGCGTTCAGATCTCCGAGGTGATGGGGGAGCAGGAGCTAACTGCTGAGGTGGGGTTGATGTTGGGGACGGGAAGGGATGGAGGTAGTACATGGCATTGAGGTGGAGGGTCGGGGGGAGAGAAGTTGGATTTGGATGCGGGAATTGTGTATGTGGGTGAATCTGGGATGAGGAAGGAGATACATGGGTAGAAGACTGGGAGGGTTTGGTGTATTGGTAACTAACATAGAATTGGAAGAGATGCACTCGTCCAGGTATAATCGGTCTTCTAGTGGTTTGGTAATCTCTAGTGAAACTGAGTCAAAGGATTGTTTGTCGAATCTAACATCTTGACTAACTAGTATTTTGCATGTGGATGGATGGTAGCACCTATAGGCTTTACTCTGCTCATCATACCCGAGGAGAATAGTTGCTATGTCTTTCAGGTCAAGTTTCTGGTGCTTGGCGTCAGAGATGTAGCAATAGGCTGTACAACCAATCACTCGTAAGTGACCAAGGTGAGGTTAAACACCCATGAACATTTCTTCGAGTGTTTTGTGTTTTAGGGCTTTAGTTGGAAACCAGTTTTGTATGTAGTTAATAGTTCGAGCTAATTCTTCCCATAGTGGTTTTGGTATCTTGGTGCCTGTAACAACACTTCGTATTCCCTCTAACAAGGTGCAATTTTTTTGTTTCACTAGTCCGTTCTGATGCGGAGAGTAACCCGTAGTAAGTTGGCATTTAATGCCATGAGAGGAGCAGTAGGAATTGAATTGGAAAGAGAGATATTTACCTCCACGGTCACTGCGTAAAGTGTCGAGTTTGAGCTGGGGAGTTTCTATAAGAGAACGAAACTGCTTGAAGCAATCTAAGGTTTGAGATTTTTCTGCTATGAAATAGAGCCAAGTCTTCCTAATGTAGTCATCTATGAAGGTTAAAATGTATCTATTTCCATTACGAGATGGAGTGGGCATAGGGCCGCACAGATCAGTATGTACTAACTGAAGTAGCCTGGTTGTGTAGGTTGATCGTTTCTTAGGAATCCGATTGCGAGGCAATTTTCCTAACATGCAGGAGGCACATACGTGTTTAAGTAGGGGAATATAAGGTAAGCCAACTACAAGGTCTTTTAAACTCAAATGGTATAGTGACTGGTAGTTGAGGTGTCCGATTCGATGGTGCCAAAGATGGATCTCCTCTATCGTAAGCTTGCAGGAATGTTGACATGGTTTAAAATTGGCCTATGAATGATGTGACGAGTCTAGAGATGTGCTGTGGACGGAGACTTGAGCTTCATCAGTTGGATTTGGAGAAGCCGAGTTGAGCACAGGTTGAAGTGTCGGATGTTCTGTGGATTTGATAATACGATACAAGTTGTTGGTGGGGTCCCGAATACCTTGGAGGAAGATGGCATTGGAGTTATCCTTGTCATATATGATGCATGACCTTTCTTCAAATAAAACTTTGTAACCTACGTCTGTAAGTTTGCCCACTAAAAACAAATTGTTCCTGACGCCTGGCACATAAAGAACGTGATGAACCTCTTTATTTTTGCCTGAAGAATCAGCAATTGTTACAGTGCCTTGCCCACTAACGGGCATGACTTGGCCTCCAGCTACCCTGATATTGGAGATTCTAAAGGGACTAATGTTGCTGAGAATTTGAGTGTTGTCGATGACGTGTGAAGAGGCGTCGGAATCGAGGAACTAGTCGGGTTTGGTGACGACACAATCATTGACAACTTCAGTGTTGGGGTGATTTTCTTCAATGTGATCGCTATGGTAAGCAACGCCAACAAACTCTGTCGTAGGGTCTGGGTCTTCTTCTTGGTCGCTGTGGAATGCTTCGATACATTTTTGAACATGTGGACTGGCTAGATCGGTGTCAGAGTCAAGGCCGTTGGTCTTCGCTAAGTTGACTTGTGTGGATTGGGTTCAAGGTGGAAAATTTTGAAGTTGGAGTTGCATGGCTTGAATCCGTTTTTTGAGGGTGATGCGAGCGCAATCGCGGGCCAAGTGACCAGGTTTTCCACACTTATAGCAATGGATTGGGCGTGGTTCCGGGTGATGAGAAGTGGAACCAATATGAGGGACCTGTTGATGATGGCACGAGGTAGATCTACCGCGGTAGGATTGATTCCCACGATACAAAGTCCGTTGGACCCGCACAAAGTTAACTTCTTCTGCTGTCTCACGTTGCTTATCTAACTAGCGACTGAGTTCTTCTTGAAGGAGTAAACCTTCATGTTCCGAAAACAAAGGTATGCGTTCCCATCCTCTTTGTATTTGTTTGAATGTAGCCCAGCTTCTAGGGAGACTATTTAGCATGAGATCTACCAGATCTTCGTCAAAAGTTTGAATCCCTAGATTTGCGAGTTGAATAACTATCAAGTTGATCTGTTGCAAATGCTCTCCTACACTCTTGCACTTTGCTAATTTTAACAAGTAAAATTGTTCTTTCAGGGTCAGTTGCCTAGAGGAACTGCGGATTTTGCACATAATGCGAAGCCGTAGCCAGATCTGTTGCAGATCAGTAAGATGGATAATACTGAGGAGTATAGAGTCCCGTACCAATGAGATAATTATTCTGCCAACGCTTAAGCATAGCTCCATTTCTCGTGTTGGATCAGGTGCTATGGCTAATGGTGGTGTTGTGGGTGCAGTCACGCTGTTGCTGGTGGCAGTGTTCATCATCGAAGTAGCAGCGTCGACACCAGGCTAATCTCCGAGTGCTCCGACTGCGTGAGGTTCGATAAAACGCCACAAACCTTCCTGCATAAGAATCATTCTAACCTTATAGCTCCAAAGAATGTAATTTGATGGTCCTGCTAGTTTCATGGATTTTGGAACGTCTCTGACTGTCGGATCCATTGCTACGTGTTATGTTGACTCTGTGGTCTCAGTTGCTTTTACAATGACACCACCTTCACTATGGCTATATGAAATGGTAAGCTATCAATCTAATCTCTCAAGTGTCCTCTAACTACATGAGGTCCACGGCCTTAAGCTCGCTCTGATACCATGTTGACATCAGGTTGAATTCTAGCAACGCTAGTTTAGATAGATTAGCAGTACCTAGAGGCCGGCTTATATGTACAAGTCTTAACCCTAATTATGGTTAAACAACACCCTAAGTGATACCCTGGGAGACCCTAATGGTCATTATAGCTTGATGGATTTCATCCTACAGGTGAATCCCTAACTTAGATTACAGTCAATAAATCAATCATGTCAGACTGGTCCCAAACTAGGTCACATAACAAAGGTTGTGACTAAAAATGACCCTCCACAAGTCAATAAACCTCTTTAAACCAATCTGTCAATCCGGTCCGGGACCAATCAGCTTAGAGAGGTGCTATTGTACCACCAAACCTCGATTTGATCACAAAGTACATTCCAATCCCGGTTCCAATCTCTACCAAATTACACAATATACATGACAATTAATCTCTCATTTCACAAGTGGATTCTCCATAACTACAGCGCAGGATTGAAAGGTATATATGCTTGAAATTAACAAAGACAAAACTCAAAGAAGAAACCACAATGCAGGATACTTTTCGACCACGATGCTTTTCAATTGGAAAGCTTGTTCTACTGGTCTCGGAGATTGTTCATACATGTCCGACTACCAAGACATACACCACCATCGTCTTTGTTACTCAAGTAGTCTCCAAGTGAAGGTTTCACTCTAGATACCGCATCTGTCTGCAAGTCTACAAGGGAATTTGAAGGGTTGGTCTACCTTTCATATGAAAGATTTATACATAAATTTGCCCTTCGGTGTTGATGGGTTGTCAAATTAGTAGCCCGTCATTTTTTATGTCCATATGGAAAAGACACATGGATTGTCAAAATTCATGTAATAAAATACACAAATTCATTGTATAAAAAAGGCACAAAAGAAATTCATTGAATTCATGAAAACAACAAAGTATACTTCAAACCTCTAAATCCATCTCTAATTTGAATAATTTGCCCTAATAGTGCATGATTGTGATACTAATGTATTAAGATGGGCAATTTTATTAAAATGGCGATATTATTTTAAAATGGTATGAAAACAATTCGGAACAACCGTTCTAAATCTATACCCGTCCTAGATGGTGAAAATGGCACACTGTCAAAGTGGGACTTGGAATACCGCTATTTTCATGAAATTGCCCATTAAATCACATTATTTTGAATGTATATATAGTAGTGACACTAAATTTTTAGATGTCACTAATGTTCCCCCTTCACCAATAGGACAAATCAATGTTCTCTACAATGTTTCATTTCACTAAATATCAAAGATTATTAACCAATTTACGTTTTCAATTTCTTTTCCACACAAATACATCCTCACTACACTAAATAGGGTATTTAGTGTTGGCAACACTATTTGCAAACCATGACACTAAATATCATTAAGCCTACTAAAGTAAGTAACATTAAATGTAATTTCTAACATTAAATATATTCTATGGTAAATCTGAAATCTGAAAATGTTTACATTTAGTGTTAGAACTTATTAAAGGAAGGTAGAAGGGAAGAGAAGACAAAGGCGGCGCATTGAAGTTTAGCACTACACTAATCGTCCTAAAATTGACATTTAGTGTAGGGTCAAGTAGGGTGGTAATTACACTAAATGTAATCCAACACTAAATACCCTATTTAGTGTAGTGCTTTAAAAGTTCATTATATTCTATTGTTCACTTTTCACAACATTTTGTTCTAAAAAGCCTTGCTCACATACTACACTTATTGAGATGGGGTGGAAAATCGACCTAACCCTGGGGGTAGACTTGCATGTACAAAAATCATTAGATGTTTTTTGGGGTCTTTGGAGGGCTGTTTCGGGGGCGTTCCCCAATCTAGCCCAATTCTGTGAACAACGGTACGCTGTTAGAAAATATTTATAAAAAATAAAAAAATAAAAAAAATAAAATCATTTTGAGCAATTTTTAAATTCTTTTTAGGGTTTTTTTCCAAAAATGATGTGGCAATCATTGTGCCACATCAGCCAACTGCTACAGCGTGTTCCTGCAGCATTCTTGCAGTCTGGGAACGCAGGGGAACTCACAACCCTCCAAGACCCCCAAATCCCATCTAATGAGACTAAAATTTGCAAAAAAGACAAAAAAATGTTTCAAAATTCTACAGAAAAGTATGCAATATTTGCAAGAGGAGAATCTCAGAATTGGCTATTAGTATATATTTCAATGCTTGGGGCCGCTTTTACAAAGATGTTGGAATATATTCAAATCCTAAACTAACATTGGAGGTTGGTATCAAGGTCAAAGGCTTAGGATAAGCTTTAAGGACAAAAGAATATATCCAAGCAAACTTGGAATTGAAAAACATTTTTCAAGTTTTCCATAATAAGAATTGCTTTCGCCAACTTCCATGATGTTTACACTTCAATGTGAGTAGGGAGAAACCACATTTTAGGAGTAGATTTGTCTTGCTTCCAAACTAGAAATAACCAAAATAATAGTCAAAGTCTTGACCAATGTTAAAATTACATTTCTAAGAGTCACTTTTACAAAGATGTTGGGACTGCTTTTACAAAGTATCTTTGGTGATGCGCATGCTAGCTCAAGCCTCATAGATCATTACACAATAACACTATTTCCATCAAGGTCCTTGTATAACATAACATTGTATAACCAGGCAATGGTCCCCCATGCTAGGAAAGTATTATGCTTTGATAGATACTTGGAAGGGACTTATCAATTTTGAAGTAGTTCAAGGATTGGGGTTGATTGAGGAGCCATAAAAGACAATTTTGTTCACCGTACGGGTCCCTTTCTAAGGATGCAAACTTAAGGAATTGGTAAACAATGGTATGAATATAATCAATCACTTGCATCGCTCACCCAATTTCAGACTCTAATGGTACTACAGATGATAATGTACAGAGAGATGAACAGAAACTACTTACAGCAGATGAATCCAACCATTCTTTCAGCTATTGGTTATCCCAGCCTCAGCAAGTTGGAGGATGTTCTAAAAAATCTACTTTCTAGTACAGTACATTCTGTACATTCTAGTATATTCTGGGGGAGTCATGCCGGATATAATTCTTGAATATTATAAGACAACAAAACCGAACAAAATCCATTTATCAAATCCAAAGGAAACCATTTTAATGGTTAAAATTGAGATTGAGAAGCCAAAATCACCAAAACGCACAACAAGGTGATCCGTTTTTACCTATTATTTTAGATTTGAGACCCATTCAAAATCCAAATTTAATCCACATTACTTCATCAATAGTGGCCTTCAACCTAACTTCATGACTAAACCTGAAGAAATTCTTGTGTACTACTATTGTTGAGCTGAAATCAATCACTACAGTAGCCATCTTGGACGTCATTGCAACGGTCCAGCACCCATTTGCTCACAATTGACCAACTGAAGCGCGGGTCCGTTCAGTGAGCTATGCAAGCAAGCCACCTCGTTTTTTCATCAGTTTCCAATTACCGACTCATGTAGTTTGGCAACATTTCGCCGCCCTATGGTGGCAGCAAGCAAGGTGGACAGCAGCTTCCTGTCGACACTCAAGACACTTTCTTTACTTTTTTTTCCTTTGACGGTGGCTGGTTTCTATTGGGCAAAGACGAAGGGAAAAAAAAGAAAAAAGAGAAAAAAAAAAGGGAAAAAAAAAGAAGGTCAATGTGACATTGCTTACCAACGAGCCCCCTCCAATGAACAGAAGTGTTGTACTCCGTACCATATGTGGCTCCGCAACCAACCCCAATCCTTGAATTAATTGATATGTCCTTCCCAAGTATTTAGGAAAGCATAATATCTTCCCAACACTATGGGGAGGACCGTTGCTTGGTTATACGGTGTTATGAACCCAAGTCTCAAGCATTGTAATTTTTTTTTAAATTTTACAGACCTCTCATGTGGCGATCAATTGTAAGATGAAGATGCTTATTTATGCTAGTATTAACTATTTTGATCCATTTGAGTTATGTAGTGTACAAATCCCCAGCTTGAGCTTGGATGGAGTTGATAAAATGATATTCCAAAAAAAACTAAAAAAAATTTATACCATTTTTGTTGGAGTTTAGGTTAGGTTTGCTTTTGGCAATGAATTGCCAAACAAAATTACATTGGTTCCAAGTTTGCAATATGCTAACTTTCCTTTGAGTGTCAATTAGTTCATTCATATAATTTAAGAACACAAAATTAGCCTACTCATTGTGCATGGACCAACATTTTTTTAAGCCATTCAGTTCACTCTTATGGATTTCTTGTAAGGTAAGTGCATCTAATTGTTATTTGTTCGAAAAACAATCCCACCTAGATTCTTGATGAAAATATAAGCCCTCTAAACATTGAGGGATTGGGACGATTTTGGATACTTGAACTATTTTCAAAACTTTTAGAATTCATTGCTTATGTATGTATTGTCCAAAAAATGCTTGCAAAGAGAATCTCATATCCTTTTTATGACCTAAAAAAATCCATTAAAAAATTTGGAGACATGAAAAAATATGTGTGCATTTGAGCGGGGAATTTTGTATTTTTTGTAAATTTTCAAAATAATGAAGAAATGAAGAAAAATGAAGAAACATTAAAGTATAATGCATTAGCATCTTTGCATTGTCTTCAAAAAGACTCAAAATCTCTCACCAAAGGTTCAACTAGAATATTATTTTACATCCAAGTTGCACCATGAGTAAAATTCAAGACATTGCAAGATGAATGTTTAAAGGCATATTAGTAACACTTCAAATGACTCTATATGATTAAATGGAGGATAAAGACAATCATTGACACTTCTATTTTATTGCATATGTAATCATAGTACAACAATGATGTATCTTGTTAACAAGAGCACAAAATTAGTGCCACACTAAATTCATTTTCTTTGTGGAAATTAGTACAAGAAAATAATATTTAAAATGCAATAACTTTTTTCGCTTCTGCATCCATAATATGACTTGGGTGAACTATTGTGACATACTAACATGATATATTAATGATAGGATAAAAGCTTAGGGAAAACTAGGTCATCAAGCTAATTAAACTTTCTGAAATTTCCTACTCAACCAAATCCTCAATTATCTGTTCTTCCAACTTACAAAATTTAAATATTTTCACCAAATCGTTTTTTTATTGGCTCATCAAGGTAGATACTTGGTTACATCCAACTTTGGAATTGGAGATGATTATAGTTGACACAAACTTTATTACACCTTCTTGCAATCTCATTTTGGATACTCATTTGCAAGCATTGTGGTCTAGAGTTTGGAGAATACACTTAAGAATTTCTAATGTGACTATCCCTAATTGATGAAGAAGAGAGAGAAACACATGCTTGTGACAAAAACACTTATATTATAGGTATCAATAATATAGATATCATTTAATCATGAATTTTTTTTATAATATAGACACCTATAACATACGTATATAGTCTTCTAGGCTCACATAATAGCAACTGTCCAATGAAAATTTGGAATTAATCACAAACTAAACTTTAGTGAATACACTATTCATATTGCTACAAATTAATCATGCAAGTGAAAACACTTGTATTATTTTGGTATCACATGTTGTACTATGAACACAAAATTGAGCTAAATATTTAGTACAATGAGCAATTTATAAATTATTCAATTTTTTTTTATGATAGGCAATTTAACATTCACACCTAGTATGAATTTGAAATTGTTCATTATACTTGAAATTCATAGTAGGCGTGAATGTTAACCCCTAAAATACCAAGGCATTTTCTGGCTCCAGAACCACTGAAAACTGCCATTTCTACTGCGATCACTCCCTAAACCCAAAAAAACTATTTTTTTAGAATCTAACCGTAGGATCTTGTACTTCAATTGTCTCAGATTATATGGTAAAAATTTCAAGACATTTGACCGTTCCGATTTGAAGATTCGAAGTTTGAAGTTTGAAGATTCGAAGTTCCAACATTCAAAGTTGGAAAAAAAAGTTTTTTTGAACTGTTTCCTGCAATTTCAGATGACTTTGACGGCCATTTGTGGATTTTTTTTGCACTACACAACAAAAAGTTTCAGAATGTCAAACCTTGATTTTCACATATAAAAAAATTGTTAAATAGAAGTAGGTCCAAAATTGAACGAAACACTAAATTGTTAATAGCTCTTAGGTGGAATTAAAACAACATAATCCCAATGGTGGGATTGTTCTTGCAAACAAACTTGACCTCATCAAAAAAAAAATTGAAAAAATTTGAAAATTGCATTCAAAAACGAATTCTATAAGTTTTGTATTTTTTTTCTGCCTGATGAACTGCTTTTTTGCTTTAGGATGGCATAGCTTTTGCTCCCGGGCACCGATTGAAAAAAATTTATATTTTTAGAAAGCTAATGTGATTCCCTATCTTCAAAAAAAGTTCCAAAAAATCAGATCAAAATTTGAGGCCACACGGGCCTGCCCAAAATCTGAAGTGTCCCCCGAGGGGACTTTGGTACTTTAGGGGTTAAATTGGCTATCACAAAAAATAATTTTGAATAATTTATAAATAATCTATTTACTATTTATTATTCAATTTATCTAATTTTTCCCAATTTATTAGATTTTAGGGCTTTTTAGAACAATTGAGTATTTCAAAAAATGATTCTAACTTGGAAATTTGGGGAGTATGTTCTTGTACTAGGATTGCATTTGCATAAAAATGGCTTCTAAAAAAATTAAATTCTTTGTCTTCTACATTGGTACAAAGAAATCTCTCTGAAAGCAAATTTCCTAAAACTTGAAATTTGAAATTTAAAAATGCATGAAATTTTCATTCCCTGGTTTGTAAATTTGTAATTATGTATTGTCATAAAATTGTACTTTATTAAGTTATAGATTGGTAAATCTGAATGTTTAAATTTATGAAAATAATTTATTGTTTAATCTTATATTAATTAAAATAAAATAATTTTCTGAATCAATTAGTTTATATTTGAGTAAGCTTCTTGTGATACAAAGGATCATGCATTTTGCTAAGACTACAAAAAATACATGTTTTGCAGTAATAGAAGGAATATTGTTGATTCTATGTTGGACTAACCTGACTAATTTGAATCATTAGTAATTTAAAGGTTTTCAACTTTTCATCAATTTGTAGGCGGGTTGCTATTATGTGAGTCTGGGAGCATGAGCATATGAGTCTAAAAGACTATACATCTATATTATAGAATCCATCCATGATTATTAATAGTGTAACTGTGTTATAGATACCTATATTATAGACATTAATTCCATAAGCACCTTCAATGGTTGTAGGATATATTTTTATACATATGCTCAAGACTCATATACTTGCATTTTCATCTGCACACACTAGCATTGCAATTTGTACCGCATTTCACTTTAAGAAAATCAAGAATGAACATGTTTAAAGCAATTTGTAGTCAAATGTTTTTATATGTATTCTAATCTTATGTCTTTAGGATTATAATTTTTTCCTCATATAGTAGGAAATGTATATTTTATTTATTAATGTTTTTGAAGACAAAAGTTCACCTTTGGAATGGGTTGGAATTTGGACCCGTGAATTTGGAACTTTTTAGTCTTGTAATTTTTGACCATCATGATTTTGCAATTTAGCAATTGGGGTAAAAATGTCAATTCTATTACATTGGCAGTGTTCTTTTTATAATTTAAGGATCATAGAATTCTTTTCACAAGATGTAACTAGTTGATCAGAAGCCCCTTTAGATTGATAGAAATGGACAATTTTTATTTTATTTTGGAAGTTTTTTCTATTTTTTCAAAAAAAATCGTTTCTCTATTTGTGTATAACTTTTAGAGAATATTTTTGTAGGCTTGAATTTTTTAAAAGACATTATTTTTAGTCTTGTTCTAATTTTTGATATTTTTTTATTTAAAAAATTTTGTATTCCAGAAGTTCACGATACTTCCAATATAACATCAATGCGTTTCTTGCAATCATCCTTGGGGTCAATTTTTGAAAATACTTTATTAGCTATCCGATAGATAATTTTTTTAAATGATAGAAAAGAATTTAACCCCAAACTTATTTTCTTAAAAGATTAGCTAAAAAACTCCCTACTCTATATAAATTTTCAAAAAACAACATTGAAAATTGTCCAAAATCACATCAATTCATTTCAATTAATGAAATGCTTTATGAATTAATACATTGGCAATTTGATGTCATTGCAAATTTTTGTGCAACATTTAACAATTACCGTTCATTATGCCCTTGGCCTCCACTCACTGATTCTGCCATTTCAGAAAAAGCTCTACATTAAGTTTACTTTAGACCCTTCATCACATGTCAAAATACATTTTACAAGGATACAAATATCCTTTATATGCAATTCTAGTTTGTTTCGCTTGCATTTGATGTCCTTTATGTAAGTGTATACAATAGTAACTTAAACATATCCCATCATTCCAAACCAATTGAACACTTAAACCTCTATGGATTCAATTCTTTAATCAATTCAAACATTAGAGTAATAGAATAAGAAAAATGGAGGTTGGAAGTTGACCATGAATTCATCCAACATTAAAAGTTGCATTACAAATAAACTAAATCATATCTCGTTTTATATTTGAATCTAGAACCTTGCAAATTCAAATGTTCATTCAATTTCAAATCCCTTTTAACCCCTACAATCCCAAGGCCTTTTTTCCATCAAAAACCACTAAAAATTGCCATGATTTCTATAACAAAGAGCAAAAAATTTAATAAATTTTTTTTTGCAAATCTAATTGTAGGAACTTGTAGAAGCCATTAGGAAAAAATGAGCCCTCAAAGGAGCTGAGGAGTTCCCCTCAATGGAACTCACAGCCCCTTTGAGGGACAATGGCCACTGTTCATCATCAATGATGAATAGTGGCCACAATAAATAAATATTAAAATCTTGTACTTTTGCATTTATTTTAATATTAATCTTTTTTTAACTTTTTAAAATATTTTTCAATTATTTAATTGAACTGTCCTGCACTAATTAGGCCCTGCTATTTGCTGGATGAACAAGAAGAAGAATTTTTATTTATCTATTTTTTATTTTTCATTTTTTTTCATTTTTTTAGGCTAGCGTTCTTTATTGTTCGGAACTTATAGCCCCTTTGAAGGCTCATTTTTTTCCTAGTGAATAGCATAAGAATGTATAGAAGAAATTTTGAAAACTTTGACCATGCAAGATTGCAAGATATTTGCATTTAATCCGTAAATGCCCAAGGCATCAAATTTTGGGGTCGACAATACTTTGAAGTTAAATAAAACCTAACCAAAATGCTATTTTTAATAGTTTATATTTTTGAAAAAATCTTTTTGAAGTCTAATTTTAGTATTAAAATCCAATTTTGATAATGATTGATGTATGATTTTTTTATTAAAGATTTTGTGCAAGAATGTCCATTGCAATCTTGACTTTCCATAGTGTTGAGGGCGCATGGAAATGAGCCTCAAGTACACTCAGATCTTGGAGAAAAAATCACATTAGAAAATCATTTAAAAAAATTGTAGAGTAGATTTTGAGAAGCCATAAATTGATTGGGGTTATGCATGGTCGGTCCTTTAATTTCATATTTTTTTGGTGACCAAATTTTTAGATTTGACATGTGAAAAGAGAATTGAAAGACTTCAATTAAAAAAAAATTGATACAATATATCAAAATGTTGTCTTTTGTTCAATGTAGACCAAATTCCTTAAAGCTCAAAAAAAAGGCCGTGGGCATTTAGGGGTTAAAGTGAAGGAAACAAGCTTTTTTGCATCTTATTCAACTCCATTTTGGGGCTTTGAACCTTCTTAACTTAAAATTTTTGCTCTATTGATTTTGAATTTTGAATTTTATGTGATGAAGAATTGAGTTGAGAGTCTAGGAAAAAAAGTTCAAAAATAACACACTTAGTTTTCACTCACTAGAAAATTTGTTAAGTAGAAGTAGATATAAGATTGAAGGGAAAACTAAACCATTAATTATAGCTCTAAGATGTAATTGAAACACACTAAGCTCAAAGCTCCAATTGTTCTAGCAAGAGATCTTAACCTTGTGAAACTTTTTATTTTTTGAAATTTGTGAAAATTGAGTTAAAAAATGAATCCTACAAGTTATTTTTTCAAGAATATGCTTTGCTTGCCTGAAAAACAAGATTGTCCATAACTTTCACATAACAAATCCAAATGGAATAAAGCAAAGCTTTAAATATAGATAAAAATACAATCTATTCAAAACAAAATTTTAAAATTTTTTATTTTAAGTTTTTTTGAAGATTTGTTTTGCCCACCAAACTAAAAAAAAAGTTTTTTTTATGCCATAATCTTTGCTATTGGGCATTGATGAAATAAAAATTATATTTTTTTAAAATCTAATGTGTTTTTCTATCTTCACAAAAAATTCCAAATCTCATGACAAATATTGAGACTATAGGAGCTTGCCCAAAATCCATTTTGTCCCCCAAGGGGACACTGGGACTTTAGGGGTTAAGGTGTTGGGCCTTTCTTAATTCATCTTGCAACTACATGACAAAGATTGAATAAAACAAAGTATGAAATGCAAAAGATTGAAATGGCCTTGACTGTCTTTAGAGTTTCATGCTTGGTTGTATTCTTTCATTCTTTTTTGGTCTTGAAATGAATTAGGAATGATTACAACATCTTTCTAAATTTTTTAATTTGATGGACACTTAAATTATTTTGCAAGTTTGCAAGTTTGCAATTAATCTAATGGGATACAAATTCATTTTGTTTCTTATACATACAACTTTTGAAGTTGAACAAATTCATGATCAACTTCCAACTTCCATATCTCTTATAGTCTTATTCTACACCTCCATTATATAAATAGATTAAAATTTTGAATCCATAAAGTTTCGGTTCATCCAAAATGCTAAACTTGACTCCTGTGATCAACTTCCAACCACCATATCTCTTATTCTACACTTTCATTGTAAAAATAGAATTTTGAATCCGGAGCAATGATCTCAAAATAAGTTCAGGGTTTTTAGCCAAATGTTCATTTTTGGAAGATTTTTTTTGAATTTACATTGAGGGCAAAAAAATTAAAGTAGCAACCGAGCAAAATTTAGCCAGTTTTGAGATCGCTGATTCGGAGAGTTTCAATTCATCAAAATGCTAAAATTGACTCCATTGATCAATAAATTCTCTTTCATACAACAAGTCAAAGAAAAAATACAATATAAAAACGAGAGTTGAGTTCTAACAATAATAATAAAAGCATACTCAATCCTAAGATGTTCTAGTCCCCACCAGCGATCTCAAAACTGGCTAAATTTCGCTCGGTTGCTACTTTAATTTTTTGCCCTCAATGTAAATTCAAAAAAAATCTTCCAAAAATGAACATTTGGCTAAAAACCCTGAACTTATTTTGAGATCATTGGTCCCCACCTGCTCATATTGAATCCCCATCGTGAAAAATGTAAGTAAGCCCGGTTCCATTCCCTATGCTGACGTTGCTTGCATGGGGGCTCTTCGTACCGACGCACGAGGAGTTGGTTTGTCCCTCCACTTGGTCTTGACAGGGATTAAGTCCATGGAGTGTCAGGTCAGTCCTTGCTGCGACCTTCGAAGGTCGTATGTTAAAAAAAATGTAAGTAAGCTTACAGGCCTGCGGTGGGAACGTCATCCCACGATCCCATGTGTACCATTTTCACACCGCGAGGGGAATCATTCATGAGCTGCCCAGCGGGTGTTTGGACTTTTCCTTCTCAGAAGCACGACTGTTCCGCAGTCTGAATGACGGACTTAAGCGACTCAGGACATGCGCTCATGACGGCGGCGCCGATTCTTGTCGAACTATGTTCTTCCGGCAGTTCACCACTTTTCCAATTGAAAACAAATTAGTTAGTTAAACATCAAACCTGCAGCAATCTGCCTGGCTATCAATTGACTCTCAGATGCTAGCTATGAACTAATTAATAAAATCAAGCAACTCATATATACGCAACACGTGCATGCACCGTATACTGTACGTCCACCAGAGCTAGACTTCCCCAGCATGATCGATCGACTTCGATCTACCCCTTCCATCGATAACACTTGGTTGCAAGCTTTAGGGTTGCAGAGTATTGTTTCTAGCTATGGCCAGCGGCGAGGTTGCAATTGTCTCCCGAGCGGACTCTCAATTCCTGCAACAGCGGGTACCAGCGGACAGTTTGCGAAATGGCTTAAGGATGGAGACGGGCAAGGGAGAAGCTAGCTACTCGCAAAACTCCGAGATCCAGGGCGCCATGTTACAGGAGACGGGTTCTCATTTGGTCGACGCCATCCGTCAGTTTCGAGTTGATGGACCCGTCGTTCGAGTGGCGGATTTCGGCTGCTCTGTCGGCGCCAACACGCTTGCGTGGGCTCGTCTCGCGGCTGGGAGCGTGCTTCAGAATTTCCACGCCAAGGGAGAAGGCTCTCCCGAGATTCAGTACTTCTTTTCGGACCTTCCGTCCAATGATTTCAGCTCGCTCTTCAGGGAGCTTACTGGGGAGGATGGCAAGGGGAAGCCACCCTATTTTGCAGCGGCGGTGGGAGGGTCGTTTCATGAACGATTGTTTCCCAGGGGCGCTTTGCACATTGCTATCTCAACGTACTCGTTGCATTGGATGTCCAAGGTATCCTTTACTCAGTCGATCGATCTCATTCCAAATTACTATTTCGATCCTCAGCTAGATTTTCAGGCATGCATATCTTACTGAACGTCAATTTCGTTAAATTTGGCAATGCGATATTCCAACACTTCGGCAAGTAGTTTCAGGAAGCGCGGTCTGAAACATAAATCCATACCTACAGGTCCTCGTTTGGGGCCTGAAATTACACCTCTGTGAAGTTATATGTCACAATTTTTGGCTACAAAATTTCGCCAGAATTTTTTGTTACACGGAATTGAGAATTTCGTTCCGTTTTTGCTTTTATCCATCTGGAAGGCAGTAAGTATGATCGAGATGCAAGCCATTTGAATCTGTTGGGATCTAATTTTTATCCCTCTGTGAGAATAATAAACATGTAGACTTTAGACCTACACCACTTGCTAGCTAATGGTTTGAATATCCTTCCGTGTGTCAATGAGTGCAGATTCCCGAGGCTGTCCAGGACGTGACCTCTCCCGCATACAACAAAGGGCGCGTGTGGATCGAGGGGGGCAACCCCGTGGTGGCGGAAGCGTACGCGGCTGTGGCCAGGCAAGACCTGCTCGACTTCTTCACGCATCGTGCGGACGAGTTGGCGCCGGCGGGTCTGTTGTTCATGGTGTGCAATTGCAGGGCCGAGCCAGGAAGGCCGGATCTGCAAACCCGAGGGGAATTCCAGAAGGCCAATCCGTGCGGAGGCATGTTCGAAGACTCCTGGGAAGACCTGGTGGCGCAGGTAATCGATGGGCTCAAACCGTGCTCTCCAATTAAGTATTACGGACTAGTATCTGACCGTTGCAACAATATTGTCTAGAACAAACGATACGGTCTCTAAGTTGTCGAATCGTTGCAACATTCTCGAGAAGAAACATGGTACGTCTAAGTTAAGTTGTAAAAGACCAATTCAAGGAAAGGACCCACAAGTTGCTTTATGACGCCATGGTTCCTTTCTGATGCAATGCATCGGTGTCTCTCGTCATTGAACCAGCCTTATTTGTTGCTCCAAAGCCGTCAGAATTGCAATGAAATTGTTGTTGCGAAGATGTAGGGCTTCATCATTCGGGGAACACTGGGTGGGTGCAGTGACCTTGTAATCATCTGGGTGTCTCCCCTAACTGGGATTTTGCCCATTATTTAATGTTACCATCCTTTTATGTAAATGCGTTGCTGAGTCTCAGTGAAAAAGAAGGGTGAGCAGGGATTTTTGGGCCATGCAGCTGATATGAAGGAGGACCACCCGTCAGTGGCACTCCCTCCAACATTGAGTGGTCCTCTCGTACGTAGACAGTCTGTATCGCTCCCAGAATGAAATCTTCAGGTTTGGGGAGACTCTAAAGGAGGAAATTTCTGGGAAATTTCTGCACTCATATTGAGGAATGAATTAGAAAGATATATCACATAGCACATCAACTGTCTTTCAAAGTTTGGAGAAATGATGAACAAGGTAATTGCTTGAAATCTGTTTAGATTTTTCAATAAGATGAGACTAATTTTATTCTCAGTATCTTTCTAGGAAGTATCGTACAAGTATGTCAATAATTTTTTCATTCTAGTGGAAACAAGGCCGCTCGCTTTAATCCTCTTCGACTCATGCAGGGAGTGATACAACCACAAGAAAGAGACTCCTTCAACGTTCCAATATTCCATCCAAGCAAAGATGAAATCGAAGAAGCCGTCAACAAAACCGGGGCTTACAACATCAAGCATTTGGAGGTCCAGAAGGACTTCCGTTGGTTTACTGAAAGTAGCCACCAAGCACAACATTTCAGGGAAAACCCTGCCTTGCTTGCGGTGTTGACAAAGAACTTCGTAAGAGCCATCTTCAATCCTCTTGTGGAGGCCCATTTGGATCCTTCTCGAGCACAAAAGTTATGGGAGCGTCTGGAATATAATATCACAGCTTACGTGAAACGAACTCAAAATGTATGTCTAAGTATGCCGGGCGTTAGTTATGCTGTAGTTGTGCTCTCCCGGAAGTAGGGACTAATGTACGTAAGCGGAAGGAGCTTTCAGATTTTCATTCAGTTTGGACACAGAAAAGTACAGACTCCGTAATTTTTTAGGTAGAATTCTACATGGATGCAACGAGATGTGCAGTACAGGCAAGGTTAGCGTACCCGAAACGTTACCTCTCGACTACAATTTCAACCCATGTAACTGTCTCAAATGGGTTCATCTATTAAAAATAAAATCAAGTATGACTTAATCTTGAAAATGTAATTTTGATTTTCACACTTACTTTGAGTACATTGCATTGTGTGAAGAAATGTCAATTTTCAACCAAAATGCTGTGGATTTTCAAAGGGGGTCCACATGGCAACATCCCATTCATTGTTAATTTTTTTAAAAGGGGTACAAACTGTCACCCAGTGACCCACCCTAGGCCAGCTGGACACCCTGCCACCCGCTCAATCAACCCCCCCCCTTGTATTTCTGGTAGGCAATTTTGCCACCATTCAATATGGGTTATTTCATTTGTACATCTCCATAGCCGTAGCTTGTATTATGTATATATATATATATATATATATATATATATATATATATATATATATATATATATATATATATATATATATATATATATATCTGAAATCTGCATATGTATCCTGTATTATGTATCCATATCCGCATTCTGTTTACGTATATGTATCCGACCGCCAAGATTGTTTCACCAATCATTGGTAAATGTTTTTTGAAGATCAACGGCATTGGAGAACTTGGGGCAAAAAAAATTCTTGAGAGAGATCAACGGCTCTCGATTTTTCCGGAGAAGGGGGGAGAACAAACATTTGCATCTTTTGGGTACATTATGTTCCTGGAAAGAATTTCATCACAATTGAACAATTCTACAAGGGATTGCAAGAAACTTTTACACTTAATTTTTTGCGTTTAGGATTCTTTGTTAGTCAATACTATGGATACTACAAGTATTGTGAGTACTATCAGGCATATGGATTATAAAATGTGGATTATTGGTGTGATTGTTGACCTATTGCCTCGCCGACACGTGTACATTTATCATTGGATGGTAGGAATGACAAAATTTGTTCATTGTTTCCGATGGGGGAGTATCATGTGCCTTTGTATTTTGTTTTCCACCAATACTATTCAATGCTATATAGTACCTTGATGTACTACTCTGAGACAAAGTGCTTTTTTTACTAAAAATAGAGACTTCTATATTTTCATTTTTTTAAATTACAAAATCCACTTCAAAAATTCAAGATAAAAGTGGTCATTGTTGTCAACTCATTGGAGAGAGGTAAGCCCCAAGAGATCACACAGTTATAATTTTTAATTGTTCAAAATTAATGCTGACTAAAGCACACTTTAGGAAAATGCATAAGAAACTTGAAGCACACTTTTTGAAATTCCTCTTTTAAGAAGGTGTACATTGCTTATAGAAGTAGACTCTCCAAATTTGAGATATAAATTCTTCATGTTGGGTATTCAGTAGTACTAAAAAAACCCAAAATCAAATGTATGACATATTGTATTTGAAATTCACTTCGACAAACTAAATGAATTTTGAAAAAATAGAAAAAATTCAAGTACGTTGACAATTTTTATATAAACCTTCATTATGAATTTCATGTTTATTGGATCATTTTTGCAATATTTATGTTAGAAACTACTTCCGCATTCAAAGAGTGACAAGAAATATATAGTACAAGTAGTCAAGTATGTGTTTCTTGCAATTACCCTACAAATTTTATTAAGATTTTTAGTTGAAAAAGAAAGTTGTATTATTTTTACATAAAATCTTTAAAATAATCATTTGGAATATCTAATAATGTCCTTAGATGCCATTTTTGTATGTGCATTATATTAAATAGATAGTTTTACAAATAAATATTAAAAAGATTTGAACCATAATTCTTGAAATCTTGGAATAATGAAAAGCTAAGTTTCTTATAGAAAGAAGATCCACAAAAGCCTAAAATTATTTGATTCATAAGAAGCTCACTAAGAAACTCACTAAGAAGCCTTAATCCTATTCACAAGCAGCCCCCCAAAATGCATACTTCAGTCTATTTAATTTCTCAAAATGAACAAAATTGATGAATTTTGGATGCATTAAATGACATCACCTTCAACATCAATTTCACATTAGAGAAAATTTGGGCCTTTGGAGGGCCGCTTCATGAGAGACAAAAGGGGGTCTAAATTGAATTAATTTGTACTTTTCAAGAAGAAACTTGAGAGACAAAGGGGGTCTGAATTGAATTAATTTGTACTTTTCAAGAGGAAACTTGAGAATTTATTCCCCTATTTGCGCTTACAATAGTTGACATGTCAAAGTCTTTAAAGTGTTATTGGAGAATTATGATAGTACTGGGCCAATTCAATTGGACTAGCTATATACAAAAAATATTGAAATTAGGTTGCTTTATACTAATTTCTCGACATTTGACACTATATGAATATTTATACTACTTTTAAATTAAGTATTGTTGTAATTGGGATTCATGAACCTTCATGTGCACAAAGGGAAGTATATGTAGAAATAATTGTTGACTTTTTAAGTAACTTTCTTGGAGTAAGGCAACCTAATTGTAAGGGCAACCTAATTTCACTATTTTGTATAGCATCATAGGCTATCAAACTATTTGGGAAAGAACACAATCTGATTGGATCCAAATCGAAGGTCCTTTTCTGAGTTATTAGTTTCTTGTGCTCATTTTTTATTTGGAAATACCTCAACATGTCTATCATGCACTTTGCCAGATCACATGTCATCATTTGCAAATTTTTCAAAATATTTGTGGTCCCCTTTGTCTAGTACTAGTGCACCCTCACCACCCTACCAAGCCACATGTTGTCATTTGTATCAAACTTATTAGAAAAGCATTAGATGTTTTTTGGGGTCTTCGGAGGGCCGTTTTAGGGTCGTTCTCTAATCTGGCCCGATTTTAAGAACAACGGTATGGCTGTCAGAAAATATTAAAAAATAAAAAAATAAAAAATTCAAATATCATTTTGAGCAAAAAATTAATTAATTAATTTTTTCAAAAACGACGTGGCAGTTGCTGTGCCACATCAGCCAGCTGCTGCAACGCGTTCCCGCAGCGTTCTAACACTTTGGGAACACAGGGAAACTCGCAGCCCTCCAAGATCCCCGAGTCCCATCTAATGGAAATAATTCAACATTCAAAAAAGTCAAAATTAGAATAAAGTCTTCCAAACTAGGAAAAAAATATGTTCTTATACTGAACAGGGCCACATGCCCACATGCCCACATGCCATATGGTTTAACGTGGATGTCTTCATTTGGGAAATTCACACAAGTTGAGAACTTGAGTATAACACATTTCCTAAAATTCCTATTCTACTAACAATAGGTGGAAGCTTGGTTTGTCAATGCCTAATGGCCCATCTAAGAGCTCATTTTTTCTCTAATATTAAATTGATGCAACTACACAAGTTTGGCACTTTTCAAAAAATAAGGTTGGAACAAAAATCTATATTGGTCCAAGTTTTGAGAGCTCTATATTATAAAAA
Source organism: Pseudisothecium myosuroides (assembly GCA_951799445.1). Classification (NCBI taxonomy): domain Eukaryota; kingdom Viridiplantae; phylum Streptophyta; class Bryopsida; order Hypnales; family Lembophyllaceae; genus Pseudisothecium; species Pseudisothecium myosuroides. The sequence continues at coordinate 16,526,460 of OX637287.1, read as the reverse complement.
TCACAAAATCTTGAGCTTCAAATTGTGCAAATTTAATAAAATTAGTGATCTATTTAGTTTGTCAAAAACGTGATACTCTAACTTTAATTGCAATTATTGCACCCCAATGTGAAAACAAATAGTGACAAAATAAGTCAAATCGATATTTTATTGTTGTTGTAATAAATTCCTAAAGATTAGGACACATGGGCTTTTGTATGGTACGGTGCACTAGTTTTCATGTTGCATCTTACTACTTTCATTGTTTCTTTGGAATTCTCAAAGTATCAAAAGATCACCCATTAAATTGTGACCTATTATTTTCCAAAAAAATGATAAAACATAATCTCATTTATTGAGAAAAATATAGAAATTTGAAAAAAAAATCCTCTAATAGTTTTAACAAGGCATTATTAGAAGACCAAAGCATTGTTGCAATATTACACTTCCTCAAAGCACTCCAAAAACTAAAAAAAATTAAAGAAAAAAAATTACAAATCAAATTTATAGCGCAAAATTGTGTGGTAGATAAATATGTAAAAGGGAATCATTAAATATTTTATCATATTTAATTTGAAACAATTGAACCTTTTATGATAATATTTTGTAGAAGATTTTTTTTTTCTATATCAAAATTTTCTGTGCTTTTTATTTTTTAGATGACATTGTGAGTGCAATTGTGCAAATCTTTAGGTGGGCTTTATAAAAAAAATTCTAAATATGAAATTAAAATATTTCCTTTTTAATCCTCAAAGTATTATTAAATGAGGGATTTAATAATTCTATATCTCCAAGATAATTTGTTTTGGAAAATGAAAATGAAGTTATTATTTATGTATACATAATTTTAAATCTAACTCTTTTGAATTTTATAATAATTCAATACCAAATTTTTTTTAAATGGTTTCAAAATTAAAATTCAATAAATATAGGTAAAAGAACACATTGACTAGACAAGAATCAAAAATGCATAATGAGCTTGTTTATGAACTAGTGGACTATAGCTTGCGATTGCTTGTATTTTGAATACAAATTAATTGTCAAAAACTAACAATTTATAGTGCATTAAACATAAATATTATTATTTAAAATCACATGCATTGCACACGGACATGCAAAGTCTCATATCCATGTATAATAATTTTCATAGTTGATGTTTCTTTTGAATTCACTCCTCTTCTAGTGCACCCCACTAGGTGACTGCAAGAAAGACTGGTATAATATTCTATCACATTTAGAATGACCAAGTTTTCATCCACTACAAATTTTGAAGGATGAGCCCAATAAACTTGAAATTTTTATTGGAGATGACTCTCTTGTTTGTAATCATATCCCTTATTTTTTTTAAATTAAAAAAAATAATTTTATATTTAAAAGTCAATTTTAATAATACAATCAAACTTCCCTTATTGCATGGGAACGGTGGAAGAATATTTTAGTTATATGCACATAAAGAAGCTTAAGTGTCAAAATCCAATTAATTAAACATGCTCATGAAGTACAGTAATTGTATTTGATTGGTTCAAATTGGTTGTTCAACTAAAAAAATTAGTGATGTATGACACAATCACCTCCATTAATGCTTTGTGTAGTAGACTTTATGCACACAAGGAGTATGCAAATAAAGAACTATAGTTAGTTATGCAAGTAGGGAATTTGCATTATGAGAGGTTTCATTGTATAACATATGTTGAGGTTTAGGAATTTTTAGTGTGAGGGAGTATCCAAAATTAATGATTTAGAACTGAAATTTTTGAGGTTTATTCCCACATGGCATGTGTGTGCCTACCAACAGGTATCTAAAAGTACATTATTTTATATTCACCATGTTCATGCAAATATGGCTCCTTTATGTGTGCATTTTTGAACATTAAAGATGGTTTCAAATTTGATCTTTTGGTGAAATTTGATCACCGTCAAGTGTTCACAAATTGCCAATTTTTATTTCTTTATTTTTCATGATTTCTTATTTCTTATTAACCCCATAACATTCTGTAGCCACTACTGCCAGTGCCTCTAGTCTGACAAAATGATGTGGAATATTCCACATCATATCAATAACTAGAAACAATTGTCAGAAATTTGGGTAGCCAAGTTGCACTGGGTGCTTAATGGATCATGGCAAATGGGTTGGGTGTAAGTAAACATGCTCTGATTGCCAGCCCATCTACCATTACTTAATTGTAAACATGTAAGCAAGCATGTAAGTAAAGTAGTCTTCAATTAACTTAATTCAGTAACTTAATTGAGTAACGTCAAAGCATTCCATTAAGAAATCTGCCATTACTTGAAAACAATAAACATTAATTCATTTGTGCAAGACCATGAGTGTCATAACATTCAGATTTGGATGCGTTTAGATGGATGATGCCTAAAGAGAGGCAAAGGCAGCCTCTCTTCAGGCTACTCAATGTTATGCCCTCAAGTTCCTTGACTATGTTTTCCCCAAACACTCCAAAACTACCATCTTGAGCACAAGTACTAAATTTTGGAAAAAAAGCATTTTTTGGACACATATAACTGTAGGATCTTGTACTGAGATGGTTTGAGAGGATGTAGTACAAATTTCAGAATTTTTCACCATGTGATTTGCAAGATATTAACATATGAGTTGACGAAAATCCTTTTTTTGGCCTTGCAAAAAATTGGAAGATGCAATTCACAAGGTCACATTTATATGAAAAAATATTCAAAATGGTGGTTACTCTTTGGATTCATGCTTTAGAGCAAATTGGCTACATTCTTGAAAAATTTCAGATCATTTGGAATTGTACAACATATAGGAAAAAAATAGTAAGTAGAAAGAAGTAGAAAATGATTCAAAGCACTAAATTATTAAGAAGTTAATTATGAAATTGAAAAATGTCAATTCCAATGGTTGTAATGTTGTAATAAACAATCTACATCCTATTATTTTGTTTTTTTCCACAAATATTGAAAATTGAGTGAAATAAACAACTTCAAAGTTTATTTTAGAGTAGAGAATCTGTAACTGCCCGCAAACTAAAATTCCTCATAACTTTTGAGTCTTTAATCAAAACTGAATGATTCAAAGTTTTCCTTAAATATATAAATCTAGAAAACCAATTTAAAATTTTGTTTATGAAAAAAGTGATTTTTTCAGATCTGTCCAAACTGCCCGGCTGAGAAAAAAAGTAGCATATTAGGCCATAACTTTTGACTCATATTTCCAAATGTCATAAAATTTTGTTCACATGAAAAATATTCCTTGTCTACAACTTCTATTCAAATTTGGTCCTAAAATATGAAAATTTCTAGTCACACATACCTACTCAAAATCGCTATGTTGGTAAAAATAGCAAGCTGGTCCTTTAGGGGTTAATTTATACCTCATTGTATCCATTTTCTATGACAAACTATCTTTTTTATTCTCATAATATTATTTTAGTTCTTGCAAGTAGTTCATAGTACTTGCAACAATACTTTTAGCCGTTGATTTTACCTCTTAATAACTGAGATTGTTCCACTACAAAGTATTTATAGTATTGGTAAACAAAATCTGTGTTTTTGTCAAAAGGTTATGGCAAAAATGGTAGGTCTTTCTTGCAACCACATCCACTGCAATTTTGCAATATTCAAGGGTGATTGCAAGAAATACTTCATGTTTTTGGTTCAAAAACACAGTTATTGGCCGTAGGACCACCAATACTATGTATGTGTCACCAACACCCTTACTAATCTAAACCATTGATCGATTCAGGGCACGTGCAGATCTATATCGTCGACTCAGTATTATGCAGTACTATAGACTTTTGCAAGGTACTACATAAGCCACTGGGAGCAAAAAATAGCAAAAAAGGGGGTTTGTAGACCTTTTCATTTTCAGTAATTCAAAAAAAATTCAAAAAATTCCGTAAAAAGCCATTTTGCTAGAGAAGATTGTGCTCGCATTGCACCAAAGAATTCTTGTAGGATTTTTTTCTTTCTTCGTAGCCTTTGCTCTTTAAGGAAGGTCACTTTGATCCCATTGTGCAATTGACATGTTGCTATTTTCATAAAAACTCATCTTCAGTCCTTATAATGTTAGTAGACCTCCAACATGTCCAATTTGTGGCTTCAAATTCGCATTCTTGGATCAAAAATAGGACTAAAACCCCTTAAAATAGCCAAGGTAGACATCCAATCAAGGGCATGTTAAAAATAGTAAACTAATTTGAAAAAATTTGAAAAAATTACTCAATGTTTGCAACTACTACATGTACCTTCATTCCAAATTTCACGCAAATGGACAAATGATGCAAAAGTTATGAACAAAAAACCACTTGTCCAAAAGTAAGCACCCTCAAAGACAGCCTCTTGTGTTTTTTAAATCTCAATAGAATCAATACTATATAGATGTCTTTCTTCAGTGTTGTAAAAGCTATGGCATAATGAAATTGAGACATATTAGTATCCATATCCACACTTTGTATTTGTATCCATTTATATTGTGTCTTTGCATTGTATTCATAATTCACATTATATTTATACCATATTCATATCCATATGGGATAGGACATGGGACATGGGACATTGGGGTGCATGTAATTTTGGAGTTATAATGAAGATGCTCTTCTAAAGGACTTAAACTATGCAATCTAAGGAATTTCAAAAATAATAATTTATTTTTCTTCTTGCCATATACAAAGTTTGCTTCTTTCACCACATACATGTTTGAACTTTGAACAATTGAAAATTTGAATCTACAATTTTTTGGTATTCAACTTGAAAAGAGACCTAGTATTTAGAAAAGGATGAGATGGCTTAACTTCCTCTACTCTCACAAAAGATTATATTCCTCGTTTTGGCCCTTGATCTTCAAGAGTGCTTCATGCACCTATGTATACTATCATAGAAAGTGTTATGTATGTGCAATTTTAGCCACAAAGTCAAAATATGCAACAACGTATTTAAGTACCAAAGTGCTATAGTACTCAAAGTACTCGCTGAAAAAAATCCCCAAAAGTAACCAAACTACCTAAGTGATTCTTACAATCACGTCACTACCTCATTGGACCTTTGAATGCAATTCTTCATTCTTCAGAATACTGAGTAGTCCCTCTTAGACTTTTGCGGAACACTATACTGTACTCAAATCGCCTTCTTCGGTTTACTGCATATCCTGGATGGATATAACGTAACTCATATTTATCAGTCTTGGGGCTCACTGACAGAGGCGTGAGACTGACACTTGGCAATTTTCTTCGGAATCCTTTGGTCAGAATCTGTGCCAAAAAACTACTGTAATGAAGCTCACGAATCACATGACATGGCCACCTCATCCCGGGACTTGTGCTCCCCCAATTCCTGCTATGGCAGCCGCGTGGACGGGACCTGTTCAATGGCCGAACCATCAACAGTACTGAAATCGATCAATGCTCCTTTGCATTGATCTCGGCGTGCAAATCACGGTCCCCTCCTCAATGCAAAGATCTTTATTCCATAATTATAATATCTCACTTTCCTGCATTTTCCTCATCCGTTTCCTTGATCTTCCTGTTCAACTTTCACGATAAACTTAGCTCAGCTGGTTGCAATCTCACTCACTCACTCTGCGTTTGTTGGTGCATTGATCGAGCAGACTTTCAGTTTGATCAATTGCATTGGTTTTGCAGTTTCGGATGCACTCCAAACGGTGGTTCCTAATCAGGGTTCAGTGCAGAGTTGCGTTGTGGTATAGCTTCGACAGTCAATCGTTTGCAAACTTCGTGCGAGTGGGTGGCATGTGGTGTACGAACTTTTGGGGGGGTATGTCTGGAGGCTTGATTGAGTCTACTAGCTTGTGTTGACAGCGTAAGTTGATGTTTGAAAGTGTTGAGGTGTTATGGTTCAGATTACCTGCTGGCCTTGGAGGTAGACTGATAGGACTCGTCTGGAGATTTGATTTATCGTCCGACGCGTCAACAAACAGGATCGCTCTGCCATAGACTTTTCACAATGACGATTACAGAGGATCGTGGTTCCCAGCTACCTGGAAAACCTATTGAGGTAAGGCATTCTTGGAACGCTTTGGAAACTGGAAGATCTTTTGTCCTTTTCTGTGAGAGAATGTTTGTGATTCCTTTGAATGAACGTTAAGTTTCTTGACTTCTTAATAATTTCAAATAGCACTTGGCGTCATGTAGCTTCTTTGGCAAAGCCAATGAAAAGGGAGTTCAAAGCTCTGGCACCTGATTCCCGTAGAAAGGTTCATTGATTTAGGCCAAATTTTCTCGAAATGCTTAGCATGGTTGGGTGTTGATGATGCGAATTCAAGGAGTGTAAACCCCCGAGTGCCCAATTGGTCACAAGTGGTCGTTTCCATTTCTAAAAGAGTTAAAATGAATTGTTTTGGAAGCTTCAAGACTGAAAAGGAACAATATACACGTTTCAAGAAAAAGACATCATATGTTCCATTTTTTTACGATTGACATATGCTGTGAAAGTTATCATGATTGATTATCATTTTCCGAAGTGGAATTTCGATTTTTAGCTTGAGCATTCAGGGTTTAAATGGAGTTGCCAAAGAATGTTACGTTGCACACTGCAAACTCCTTGTTGTTTGGCGTCAAAAGAGGATTAGTTGTGCTCTCTGCGCATTGTCGTTTTGATTCGTATGTCCCAGAGCTAGGAAAATTGGGGTCTGCCGAAATGAGGGCGACTAAAACTAAATTACATAGCCTTTGTGTGAAAGGACGGTGATTTCCAGGAACTACAACAAGTTTCCATGGATCAGCTTGTGGAGCTTGTCACAAATTGTGGCGTTGTCATAGTGGACAACCCTAAGCTTTCGAATGAGCTCAAGAATCGTGGATTGATGATGAGTGAGGATGGCAAAGGTGGCAAATTTGTTCTGCGCAAAGCCCAACAAGAGCCAGAAGAAAACGACATCAAGAGAACGCAAAGCCTGGTGGTGGATGCATATTCACCTTACAGCCCCAAAGCATCTCTAAGACCCCATCCATTTGCAGAAGACATTGCAAGACATGGTATTCCCCGAAAACCTTCAGCTCATATGGCATGTAAAGAGTTCATTTCTAGCAAAACCTGAGAAATGGTGGGTTTCAGACCAGGCCATTGAATGGGATTCTACAAATTTTCTGAAAACTCTATTCCACATAATTGTCGCTGGTTAGACCTTGCTTGAGGGAGCATTGGCTAGTCCTCTTGTTGATCACGATAGCCACCACTTGGGGTCCTAAGAGTTCCTTTGTTAGAGAATGTTATGATTGACAAGCTCGTCCTGATTTTATTTGCTTGATTGTAAAGTGCTGCCAGCTTGTGGAGGTAGGCTTGAGTTTCGTTGTACTCTGAAAGATAGGGTTTCTGACATTGTTTTTGTGAATGTGGGTTGCAGCTCGAGTCTCTGCTCCACAGCAAATCATAATACAGTCTCCTTCGGAACCCGAATTCCTGAGAACTGCTGACGATTTAATCACTCTCGAGAGTGTTGAACAGGAGGTTTACGCTGATGTTCGTTTACGTGCGGCGTATTCAAGGTACAGGTTTTCCAATGGTGGTAGTCCCAAGAGAAATCTCAAACATTTGCATAAGAAGAGATGAAGAATGAGAAGTGAAACATGAAAAAAGTGAAAATGAAAATTCGTTCTCACGTTGCCTTGTTGCCATCTCTTACTTCACATTCACCTCTCGTATGTGGTTTCAAAGTGGGAGGTTGTACTCCACTATAATTGACAGTACACAAACCCATTTACATTCAAAGACGTGTGACCATAGACATTTAGCCCAGTCATGCTCACACCTCTTATTAATAAGTCCAATTGCAACGAAATGTATAAATAAATAAGTTGTTGTCGGTAGCAGGGGTCGGTAATGGGCATGCGGTCACGTATTTAACGGTTTCAGTATCCTCTAACTTACCTTATAAAAGCAACGAGAAAGTCTTTGACATTTAAATAAAGCATGCAAACTTCAACCGTTTGGAATTACGCTGAGATGACCTAATTGTGAAACGACCTATTCAACCTTGAACCCCAGCTGCCTCATCAGTGCATTGATCTGTTTGCCGGTATTGCTTTCGCAGACTTGCAGGAACTCCTCGTCTGGAGCTGCACCTGATGCTGGAAGAGGTTCAATTCGGCGTTACCCAGAGCTTCAACACCGCCGACACGCGCGGCCACTTCGTATACAGTATCGAAATCAAGGTTTTCCCCTCGGAGAAATGGGCTCATCACTGCACCCAGACCTCCGCCCTGCCTTCCGAAACCTACAACTTGCAGCGGCACGCCACTCTGGGAGTCACCGAGCGTCTTTCATTGCTTTCCTCACCCTCACTCACTGGCGAAATCGGTACCCATTCTGCACAAGCTTCGAACGATACTCATGGCGTGGTGAAGCACAGATGGTTGCCTGCAACATTTGACCCTATGAGCGCGGAGAAAGCCGTGGAGTGGACGTGGAAGGTGAGCACCTGGGCAGACGGGCAACCATTCCGTGAAGAGAATCCAACGACTTCCGACGCAAAGCTTCCGGAGCTTCCGTTTGCTAATCCGGAAGTCGTCCGCTTCAAGAATTTGGAAGACATCAACGAGGCGACGTGGGAGGTGCCGACTGAGGTGGTGAAAGAGCTCCATGGCCGACTCGACTGGAGTTTTGAGATCAAGATGTTCACGGCGTGTCTGCAGCAGAAGAAGCTCCTGGTGGGAAAGGATGTGGTCACGTACAGGAAGAAAGTGGAGCGAGTGGCGTCAAAATTTAGGGGCAAGACGTCCCGAAGTAATGCTCTTATCATTCCTCCTCCTTCATGATCGATCTGGCCTCTAAGACCTAATACAGATCTTTCAATATCTTTCTGGCCTCTTAGTACAGATTTGGCCTCTTTAATTTAAGCATTTGAGTATTGGCATCGATCGAGGACTGCAATGAAGCTACGAGCTCTGAGGTGGATTGGTCCGCTGGGGCATTGTAAATGGATATGTGAATCGAGCACGCACTGGCTGGATCGACTCTACAGTAATTTGCATTGACAGGGGTTTGCTCTGTGTAACGAACGGCTTGTTGCTAGTTGCCGTGGATTGTTCAGTTGTTTCGATGACGGTGAAGGCTAGCTTCACGAAACAGATAGAGACCGCATTACTTATGCGGGGCATGTATAGCACAAACGGCTGGTTGTAAACAATTCACTTTATAAATTAAGCCAACCAGAAAGACTGAGTTGATTTTCCTCCTTACATGTTTCCTTCACCGTGTAACAGCACACTGTATCTGTCACCTTAAGTATTTTAACTAGTATGTAGGGGCGTGCGTGGTTTATGGGAGAAGTGGAGAGATCTTTGGGTATCTGTTTGAGATCTAATTTTTTGTCAGTGGGAGGTTAATCTAATAGTATGAATTTCTTATGCAATCTTAAAGTGGGAGGTTATACAGTAGACCACTACCGGTACAAGTGACAGAAGATAACGTACCGCATTTCCATTCAGAAATTTAAGCTGTAGACATTTAGCCAAGTCATGCTCTCAGCACGTGCTAATAATTCCAGCCAAGTTTATGAATACGGAGTTGGTGTTGGTGATGGAGATCAGTAAAGGAGATTAAGCTTAAGTCTAGCGGGATTCGGTTTTTAGGTCCCCAACAATTGCTATCCTGGACCTTATCAAGGTAGAATTATCCTTGTGACCTTGTCACAGATGTACAGTGGATTTGCATTCTCGGACGTTTCGAATTTGGCATTCGCTAGAAGATTCCAAGGAAAGTACACTACACTACAGGTGGTGTAATAATAACCATCAAAGAACCTCAGGTGCAATCTCGAGCTTTGGGTCGCCGCTCTTCTGTTCTTGATGCGTCACAGGAATTCTAAAACGTTTGGACAGCCAAGCAGTGACTGGGACAGAACAGCTCAGGAAGCAGAAACAGCTGTTTTACAGTGAAAATCAAACTGTCAAGCCATCTCTGACCCCTTCGACATTCGAGCTCAAAAATGCTCCTACTGTACGTTGCATGCACAAGGATTTGCCACTTGAAATGAAAGCTTCTTTGTACATTTCAGGGGCCGATTCTGGGTGCATGCACATACCTCACCTAACTTAGTGTCGTAATGAATAGAAAAACTATCTTGAGCCTGCGGCGACTGCCAAAAGTCAAACCCTCCTCCCCTCCAGCTTAACAAATTAAGACTGTTGCAATTGTGCCCAGGTGGCACCCAGTTGTCACTGTAGATTCTCCGAATGCTGTGAGGGAGTTGACATTGACTTCACTCCAGCGTGATACTTCGATTCAGTGTGCTCCAGTTGACAAATGTAATTCATGTCGGTTGGTGTCCAAATGTCAATGCTATGCGGGGAGAGTGAGGCAGGGGACTGATTGGGGAATAAGGTAGGAGGTCCATAAATCGCTCATCTAAGAGATGAAACTGAATTTTGGGGAGGTGAAACGTCTCGAAATATTTTTCAATAAATTTTCCTTGAAAGACAAGAGGAATTGACATCTAACCCAAGTCGTTTCATATTTTTTGGAGCTTTGTGGAATTAGTTATGAAATTTTGAAGTCGAAGTGACATAGGGCTCTAAAATCGCCCACCCCCTAAAATGTACATTGTTTGTACATTGTTGAAGGCTATGAAAAAGCAACATGTACAAGCAATGCACATTTGAGTAGGGTGGGCGATTTTAGAGCTTGTGCGATTTTAGAACCTTCTACCTTACATACAAATCTTTGGTGTGACACTAGAAGAACAAGTGTCTAACCCCTAACACTGTAGCACTGACTTGCATTTGGATAACTTAAGGTACTCAAACTTAATTAACATAGGGTAGCTTTTGTCAATGCAAAACCTCCTTCCCTGCGGTCTAGAGCCAATAAATACAAATCCCTTGTATGATCAAAGCGGACACTAGAGCGAACCCCATTGTTTTTCATTTAGGAGATGCTGCTTCTCACTGAAATTAATCTAATGTTAGTATGCAAGTCAGCCCCACAATTTGTCCTTTGTGACTTCTTTCACTCACCGCACATTTTTTCGCTATTTCAGGGAATGAAAAGCGACAGGTTTCGCAGTAGTAGGAATGCTCACATCCGTTGCAGTTTCACTTGAGGGTCAAGCCAATGTTGCAAGTCCCCCATCTCAAGGGAAAATGTTGATCTACACACATGGGGATTTGATAGAACCTCCTTGTCTTTTAATTTCAAGAGAATGGAATTAAGACAAGTTTTGTGAAGGTTGATTATTCTTTTTGATTTCTAGATTTGTACAGTACATTGGCAAAAGGGTAATAGTTGTGAATAAGGCCGATGGCACCACGCAGTCACATCACCATCGTTGAAAGCCAGTACCATGAGCAGCAACTGCATGGCTACAACGTTGAAGAGGAAGCTTTAATTTCTTTACCTCCGTGTAGCTCATGGAGAATATAAGGTATCCTCACAATTTTGCAACACCATTTAGTTGCCGCCGGGTAGAATAGAGTTCTTTACATCAGCTCATTGACCCAAATATGACAAGTATTTGCTCAAAGTCAACATTCACATTTCAAAAGGAACCAAAGAAAGTTAAAGAATTATCTGAAGCAAACTATGACTATGAAAGTTGAAGCACTTTGTACTTCAAGGATGTCTTATTAAAGATAGTCTAGTGTCTATAATAGGTATTCCGATGACCTCAACTTTGAAAATTCATAGTATTTTCATATGGATTCTAAAAATTCTCAAACTACTTGCATTCACTTTTGCTTTTGTTGGCTAACATTTTGATATGAAAATTGTCTTGAATGGTGTTGAAAATTGCTCGTTTGAAAAAAAATACCTTAGCAACTTTTTGTCACAATTATGATGCAATTTAGAATAAACAAAAATATGGAAGAAAAAAAAGATTGTAATTACAACTACTATTGTAAGTAAGGATACTTGCATAAACATCCCTTCAAATTGTTGGACTGTGAACTAATCGATGTACAATTGTAGGTTCAAAGTTATAATGTTGTTGAAGTGTACTCCCACAATACCTAGTCTACTATGAAAACTGAAGTTTAGCTTCCAATGTTGTTGGACTCTTGTATTCCAAATGTAAGATGTGAAGATTAGCAACTTAGAAAATCAATTAGCAATGACTTAAAATAGAAGTTGTATACTAAGATCGTGTCCATGATTGCGGAAATCGTGTCCATATACTAATTACACCACAATTCAATCAAAATAAAACATTCTAAGATGGGAAGGAAGGTGTCCATCTACGGTGATTCATGGGAAAGCTTGATTTCAAAATTTCCCATAGTGAAAGGAAACTCAAGCTAGGAAAAGGTAGAAGTCCTTTGCCTTAGAGTTTAAAAAGGTTATGATAGTAATAATCAGAAGTAACTTTTTATTGACTCTTATGAATCAAATTTTCATTCTTTTTATTTATATATATACAATAAATTATTATTTGTATAATAATTGCGCTACAACTATTGTTGTTATTTTTATAAAGATTTTATTGCTATATTTTGAAATGTTGAATTCTAATTGCTAAGAATATTTTTTATTTTAATGTTGTTTATTTATTAAAGCCTTTATTAAGAGCCATATTTTGAAGTCAAACATACTAACTTGCACTTTTTGACCAATAGAATATTTGTTTAGAGGAGTCTTGAAATATATACTTACTATACAGGAGTAGACAATTCACTTAAGAATATTAATAAATAAATTGGAAGAAACCAACAAATCTTAGTGCTCAACCCAGGATATGTTGGGATTTATAAGATAGATTTTATAAAACAATTAGATGTAACTTCTATATGTTATGTATAGGGTCATTGCAAGAAACACCGTCAGTTTTTGTTCCACTTTGGCTGTTTTTGGCTAGTACTCCAGTACTCATGAGCTTTTGCATATGAATTTTTAAAAATAAAATAAAATAAGGATAATTAGTATCATACTATAAATAGCATATCACCAAAATTTCAGACCTAAAAAAAAATTTGAGTCAAAAGTTATTCATAAAAGAAAAAAGCTGAAAATTTGAAGAAAATACATACTCTGACGTTTTAATTTGTAAAAAATAGGAAAAAACATTTTCAAAGAAAATAAAAATAGACAAATTGGAAGACTTCATGATGAAGAGATTTGAAAAAAAAATTATCTTGAAACCATCATTATTGTTCAAAATTGCGCGCGCAAAGGAGCCCTCTTTGCAAGGACGTGGAGGACATAAAATAAATTATTTTTTAATGCCTCTTGATAGAAACATGAGTTCCTACTACGCAAATAGACCATAGAAATTTCAGCTCTAAATCATTAAATTTGGGGATTCCATAGTACTCAAAACCCCTAAAACGCAAAACGTGACATATCAATTTAATTGATTTTTAAATATAATATGATTTTTTTTAATTTTTGAAAAATGTGAGATATAAATACACTCAAGATATACATCTCCAATAAAAATCTCAAATTCATGCAAGTCAAGCTTGAGAAGTTATTGCAAAAGAAAGATTCGGCACTCCCTTTGTGACACATACCCAGTACCGGTGTTTCTTGCAATGACCCTATAGACCATAAAGAAATTATGTTTAGAATTTTGCAATTTAGCTATGTACAGTATATTAAAAATATAGATATCAAAAACTAAAAACAATATTCCAATCAATATTCATCACACTTTCCTCAACTCCATAGTACATGCACCTCAACATGCACCACTTTATCAACTACTTCAATCTCTTACATTCCTACCTCACCATACACTTTCTTCAACTCCATATTGCACCATCTTATCAACTACTTCAATCTCTCATATTCTTAGTATTCCTCTCCATGCAATCACATGCCCCATACAATTCAACAAAATTCACTAACTCAAAAATAGAGATATTATCTTTGGATTCCTCAAACCAGTCTATTCATCAATGGTTTGGACGTGGTCTTGCCCACTCATGTGCACAACAAAGATACTACACCTCAAGCCATCCATTAAGCTTGACTAGTTGCATAAGCAAACCTCAACAACTTAACAATTCTAATTTTATTTGACTTTCACTAGTATAATAATCTACCCCCAAATCCTCCTCAACTACTAGACACACATGTCTTTTAAGCATATTTCCCACTTGATTCTATTACATAATCTCAACTAATACAACCGTGTAAACCACCAAAATAAAACATCTAATAAAACCACTCTGTACTACTACATACTTTGCATCCACCATCAATTACAAACACTTAGAAGTCCAAGCTTCTTATCCAACCTTCATTGCACCACTATAAAATTCCAAATACCAAAATCATACCTTTAAACAATACAAAGTATCCCCCCCAACACATTCATCAACAAAAACAAAACATAGCAAATTACTCCACTACTTTCACCCCCCTCAAACCAATACTAATCTCCCTATACTACTATCCAATATTCCTCCTATTCTACAATATTAACTCACTTATTGCTATTACAATGATGGCTCATTCATATTGCCACAAGAAACACCACCTGCTTTGAATTGTAGAAACAAACTACTTATGGTACCAACAATCTAAATGGGAAAGTTAATCTATTTGTCAAACTTAGTTTTGGACTTCAAAACATACTACGGACTGCATCTACAACTATACACACGCTCCTCCTACATCTCACCCAAGATAATCCTCAGAACCCGCACACATTTTTATTGACAGATTACATTCTATTTTTATCTTATTCTCAATCATATCAAACATCCAATATTCCAACACAACCAACCCAACAATACAAAGTTAGTTTTCCCATAGTCTCAATGCTCAAACAATGCTCCTTTTCACTCACTATCACCCAAGTTAAAGTACACAACAACATCAAAGGTAATGAAATAGCAGATGCATTCACAATCTCTAGTAATTAAAAAAACATCATCTACCTAAGTGATCCATACAAACATGTTCACCCTAAACCATTTTATTTACACAAAGGTACATGATTCTGAACTAAAATATCTATGCAATTAAAGGCCTAAATCCTACCTCCAAACCAAAGAAGACAATGAAAACACAAAGATCACACACAACTTCTCCAATATTAACAAATAGATAGAAAATAAATATATTGACTGTAAACTTTCCAATCAATTCTAAATGGAGTCAAAAATCTTGAATTCCAAATCACTCATTTACTCAAATTTAGATGTAGATAATATACAAGCTATGCTTGTAAAAACTTATTTTGGCCCACATTGTTTCCAAATACCACTTGTCCCCTCTATAACCTTAATCAAATGGACACATAGATACATATACTTCTATGGTGCACCGAACCACATATAAGACCTTACAAATTAACAAGCATAACAAAGCAACACACAAAATACGAAAACTTCTTGTATCTTATACAAACTCAAGTTGCTTTAGTCTAATAAATATAGACTTATATAATGGACAATCTCCAAATTGTACAATCCTGCACTAGCTATGTCCATACATATGTACTAATCAAATCCAATATCATTGCATAGTAAAACTAAGCCTAGATATACTATATATTTGAAATTTCCAATACCACAACCAATCCCCTAACAACCCCGTCCAAACACCATTGTACTCAAATTTTAGAATTCACATTTTGTAATGATCATTTATCTAACGAATCCAATAATGTCAAATAAAAAAAAATAGCAACTCATACCAATCCAATTAAAAGGTTGATGTTCTTTCACTCTCTCATATTTGAAACATTTCAAGAGATCCCTACATCACAAAAATAAAAGGGTGGACATAAATGAGTACAACTACCTTATTTCAAGCCAATGAAATAAACCAAGAGCTGATTCAACTAATTAAACTATGTCAACATATTAAGAGAGTGGTATTTTGCAGTTGTCTCTAGAAACAAAACTAGGTCCAAATGAAGATTCATAAGTTATTATTCCAATCAGTACAATGGAGATTGGAGGAAGCATTTATCATAAAATTAGGTTACTTTTTTATTAGAAATTGTGACCACATAAATGTCTATGAGGACTCTTAGAGGTTAACCTTGGGCATTTGTAATGCAACTGACAAACTTGGCCATAAATTAAATAAATATAGAATGATTGTTGTGGAATTCAAATTTGGGAATAAGATCACTGAAAACGTATCGTATCAAATTTTTAAAATAGATATAATAATATGTCAATATAATATAAAATAGACATTCTTAAGACCCTAAGTATTGATTACACAAAATATACACAACCAAAACATGAAAGCCTATGGAAACCTATTTTTTTTTTGTACACCTTGAAAGACAATATTTTGAATATTCATATTGATTTATTCAAATGGTTTCCAAATAATCTATATGAAAATATGTACACCACTACACTCACAATGTAGACCCTCAAGAGTATTAGAACTTTTTCATTGAGAAAGAGAAGAATGGTCCATTACAATCTTGCATCAACCCATGACAAGCTTTTTTCAATAAATGAGATTTTGACTACATTAACCCCTAAAGGCCCAAAGTCCCCTCGGGGGACACTTGGGATTTCGGGCAGGCTCGTGCGACCTGAAATTTTGACCTGATTTTTTTAAACTTTTTTTGAAGATAGGAAATCACATTAGCTTTCCAAAAATATAATTTTTTTTTCAATCGGTGCCCGGAAAAAAAAGTTATGCCGCCCGAAGTCCAAAAAGCAGTTCGCCGGGCAGAAAAAAAAAACTTTAAAAAATTGAATTTTTTTTTTTTGGATTTTTTTCTCAAAGATCATGTTTTTTGTCTATATTTGAAGCTTTGATTCATTCTAATTGGACTCAGAATGAGAAAGTTATGGACAATCTTGTTTTTCAGGCAATCTAAGCGTCTTCTTCAAAAAACAACTTATAAAATTCATTTTTGAATGCAATTTTCGAAATTTTTCAAGTTTTTTTTTTTGAAAAGGTTAAGTTTGTTTGCAAGAACAATCCCACCGTTGGGATTATGGTTTTTTAATTCCATCTAAGAGCTATTGAAGATTTAGTGTTTTGTTCAATTTTGGACCTACTTCTACTTAACAATTTTTTTATATGTGAAAATCAAGTTTTGACATTCTGAATTTTTTTTGCTCGACTCTCAACGCAAATGTTCAACATAAAAAATTTTAACTTTATGGCGTGTAGTGCAAAAAAAATCCACAAATGGCCGTCAAAGTCATCTGAAATTGCAATCCAGAGTTCAAAAAAAATTCTTTTTCCAACTTCAAACGCAAATATCTTCCAATCCGTACGGTCAAACTTCATGAAATTTTTACCACATGATTTGAGACAAGTGAAGTGTAAGATCCTATGGTTAGATTCTAAAAAAAAGTTTTTATTTGGTTTAGGGAGTGATCGCAGCAGAAATGGCAGTTTTCAGTGGTTTCGGAGCCAGAAAATGCCTTGGGCCTTTAGGGGTTAAGTTGATTTAATGGCCACAATTAATTTCTTGGGCGATGGTCATGGAATGAGTAGTGAATGCAATAGGATTTTCCACCTTTTTACTGTAAATTCACCATAGAAAGTGATTGTTTTTAGGCCTCCATGTTGTAGACTTGTGGCCATGTTACAAAATATTGTGACTACTTTAGGTGAGTAAGATGACCATTATGAATTACATTTTTTTTTTATTGTTTTTAGAGCAGTCTAGAGACTTTTGAGGGCCAAATGGGCAGCACACATGACAAATTCACAACAAATTTATATTTTGTCAAAAATAAAATAAAATTCAATTGCTCCCCCCATTACTCACATTTATCTGTAAATGGAAAAAAAATTATATTTTCAACTATGCCAATAGGGCAAACAAATCATTCTGCCTGTCATAGGTCGTGTACCTTACCAACATGATGGAAAGTAATGAACAATTTTTTCATTGACATATTGTATGAGTCAAGCAATCTTCCACAATAGATAGACTCCTATTGGCCCTAGGCATAATATTCTCCCTCACTCAAGTGACCACTCGTCAAGTAAAATAAAGGATACAACAACTAAACCTTAGATGAACAGTGATTTCAAGGGCCAATCCTTGACACGCTAGGACTGACTCTCAAGAAAATATTGTACAGACCTGGAGCACTTTTTATGCACATATGAAGAATGTCTGACCCCTAGCACATAAGGTAGCAACACCCATAACCGTCAAAATAAGCAATTCAGCATAATTGGAGACACCTTTTTGTAGAAATGATATTTTTTTAGTATTAGCAACTGAAAATCATGAATTTTCAAAAAAAAAAGAAGAATTTTTGGATAAGGCATCTATTTTTTATGAATTTTCAAAGTACAACTCCCTAGGGCACTCTAAACCACAGTCTAGTAAATCTGCCTTGATTCTAGCACCAAAATCTTAAAAAATCAGAGCCCACCAACCACAATTAAGCATTGGGCACGGTTTCAAAGTACATTTGAAGACACTTTAAGGGAACTCTACTATCAATTATGGGTATACTAACGGTTATGGGTGTTGCTACCTTAAGGGTGGCCATGCTCTGAGTCAAACAATACCTCAAAAGCAATCTTCCACAATAGGCAGACTCCTTGGCCCTTGGGGTAAAATTTCTCCTGGCTTGGACTGGGTTATTATACTCTCTTTTTTTTGCAATGAATATTTCCTTTCATTTTCACCCAAGAAACTAGCCAGAACTTCAAGAATGTTTTTATTATTATTATTATTTTTTTTTTATAGTGAGAACTTCAAGAATGTTATGGTGCAGAACAGATATAAGCTTATGTCAATCATTTCACATGCCGTACGGTACGAAACATGTCTGGAATCTCACCAAAGTTTCCATGCCGCAGTTTCACGTGTGATGCATGTCTTGGCATTGGGATATGTTTTCTGCTACCACAAATTCCAACTAAAAGGGAAGAAACCTCGCAACCCACTTTGCAACAACAAAAGTCTTCACAGTACCTAACGGTACAATCACACCATATTCTTATGTCTTTTCATGGTGGCCAACTGGCCATATGGAACAAATGGGTACATGCTAAGAACTTACACTGAATAATGAAATTAGGTTGCCCCACACTAATATCTCAACATCCTACTCTATATCAATATCAAAGTTACTGTAAAAAGATGCAGTGATGTGGGAAACCTGTGTGTTGCATGGGTTGGTGTACTGATTCATGGCTCGGGATTAGAGAATGGCTTGTGCCTCCATTTGGACAAGCAATGAGTCATGAGGTAAGATGAGATAACTTCTGTGAGGTAAGGCAACTTAATTGTCAAGGCAACTCAATTTCATTATTTAGTGTGGATATCAATATCGAGAAATTGGTGTGAAATGTAGAGAAAAATAATGTGGGGGCAATGCAAAGAATATAGTCTAAAGCAAGCAATCCATTTTTTTTAATCACTTAACCCCTAAAATATTGTTTTTCCTTTGGGGGACAATTGCAATTTTGGGCAGGTACCTACGGGCTGAAATTTTATCTTGATTTTTTGAAACTTTTTTTGAGGATAGTAAAGCTAATTAGCTTCACAGAATTTTATTTTTTTTCCAATCAGTGCCCCGAAACAAAAGTTATGACCAAATAAGCTCAAAACAAGGGATGGGGGGCAGCAAAAAAAAATTTACAAAATTTTCAATTTTTTTTCTCATAGATTATATTTTTGTCTATTTGGAAAGCTTTGATTCATTTAATTTGGATTTGTTATGAGAAAGTTATGGACATTCTTGTTTTTCGGGCACTTAGAGCATCTTCTTGAAAAGAATAACTTGTAGGATTTAGTTTTGAATGCAATTTTTGCAATTTTTCAAAATAAATAAATTTGCATGGTTTATTTTACTTGCTAGAACAATCTCACCATTGGAATTAGTGCATTTTAATTCCGTCTAAAAGATATTAATATTTTAGATTTTCCTTCTATCTCATACCTACTTCTACTTAACAATTTTTTTAAAGATGAAAATTAAGTTTTTTTGATTTTTTTTTCCTAGACTCTCAACTCAATTCTCCATTATAAACATTTAAAGCTCAAAACTTTGTAGTGCAAAAATTTTAAGTCAAAAATGTTCAAAGTCAAAAAATGTAGTCCCACAATGTGTTGAAAAACTTATTTTTTAAATTTAAACGCAGATATCTTGCAATTTGTGCAGTCAAAAATTCTGAAAATTTTTCTATACTTTTTTGTACTAGTTAGGTGTAAGATCCTACGGTTAGATGTGACAAAAAAAAAACAATTTAATTTTTTGTTACTCTTTGTTATAGAAATGGCAGTTTTTAGTGTTTTTTGGCAGAAAAAAGGCCTCGGTCCTTTAGGGGTTAAAGAGTTACACGTATCTGTAGGGCGGGTTTCTTCAGTGGGGAAATTTTCTCGTGTGCAAAAATACAATTTGGAGGGTTCCATAATTTTTCAGATTTTTTTTTCTCAAAACAGAAGTATCCTGAATTTTTCAACGGAAGATTATATTCCTCCCATACCGGTGATATAAGGTAGAAACACCCATTAGCGTCCCTGCTCCCATTCTTGAACCTTAGACTACCGGTATCACTAAATGTATTGCTAAACTTCCCATTAATGTGTCCCTGAAATGTTTGGCTATGATTTGATGACGCAATTGAAGGACACATATTTAACCCCTAAAGGCCCAAAGTCCCCTTGGGGGACACTTGGGATTTTGGGCAGGCTCGTGCGACCTGAAATTTTGACCTGATTTTTTGAAACTTTTCTTGAAGTTAGAAAATCACATTAGCTTTCCAAAAATATAATTTTTTTTTCAATCGGTGCCCGGGAAAAAAAGTTATGCCGCCCGAAGTCCAAAAAGCAGTTCGCTGGGCAAAAAAAAAAACTTTAAAAAATTGATTTTTTTTTTTTTGATTTTTTTTCTCAAAGATCATGTTTTTGTCTATATTTGAAGCTTTGATTCATTCTATTTGGACTTAGAATGAGAAAATTATGGACAATCTTGTTTTTCGGGCAATCTAAGCGTCTTCTTCAAAAAACAACTTATAAAATTCATTTTTGAATGCAATTTTCAAATTTTTTCAATTTCTTTTTTGGAAAAGGTTAAGTTTGTTTGCAAGAACAATCCCACCATTGGGATTAATGGTTTTTTAATTCCATCTAAGAGCTATTGAAGATTTAGTGTTTTGTTCAATTTTGGACCTACTTCTACTTAACAATTTTTTTATATGTGAAAATCAAGTTTTGACATTCTGAAAAAAATTTCCCCGACTCTCAACTCGAATGTTCAACATAAATTTTTTTAACTTTATGGTGTGTAGTGCAAAAAAAATCCACAAATGGCCGTCAAAGTCATCTGAAATTGCAATCCAGAGTTCAAAAAAACTTCTTTTTCCAACTTCAAACGCTAATATCTTCCAATCCGTACGGTCAAACTTCATGAAATTTTTACCACATGATCTAAGACAAGTGAAGTACAAGATCCTACGGTTAGATTCTAAAAAAAAGTTTTTTTTTGGTTTAGGAAGTGATCGCAGCAGGAATGGCAATTTTCAATGGTTTCGGAGGCAGAAAATGTCTTGGGCCTTTAAGGGTTAACTCTCATTTGCTAACTTCTGATTTTTGCAGATTTCAATTTTGGGTCCACCTATGTGACAGTTTTAGTGGTCTAGGGAGCCGTCTCTTTGAAAAATCATAAAAATTACATACCACATCCAAAAAATCTATTTTTTTTTAATATTCATCATTTTCACTCGCTAATACTACTTAAATAACGATTTTAGGAGAAGTTGCCTCCAACTATGCTGAATTGCTTAACCCCTAAATGACGGACCTATGACCACTGATTCCAAGCCTCACTCCTCAACACTCAATTTTCTACCATTTTGCAACTAGATATGTATAAAAAAATTTATATTTATTTTTCAGAGATGAAATTACATGTCTTCTTCACTTCTAAAAAATTTTAGACTTTTTTGTGGAAAATTGTTTTTTTTGAGAATTTTTGAAGAAAAAATGAAGAAAAATCACATCAAATAGAAAACTATTTCAAAAAATCTGAAAATTTCACCATGTGTGTATATTACAATGACAAACATCATGGTGTAAATTCAATTTCCGTGTCATTCTATATTTAGAAAATAATAGACATTGAAAATACATCCAATGTTCAAATTGCAATAAAATATTCAATATTAGGAATTTTTTCAAAATTCAAATTGGAGTAGAAACTAGAGTAGATGGCCTTCATTTTGTTAGTTGGGCTCAAACTCAAAAAATATCATTTTTGTGGAGAAATTTCAGATTTAGAGCAAGGAGCAACAACTTCCCAAAGTAGACTAAAATAGCATATTTTGTGATCCGTTTTTTTTAGTAACTTCTCATTCACGTGAAGACAAACACTAGCAAGACTACAAACTCAATTGGATACTCTTCATAACCCAACACGAAAGGTCAACAAGGAATATGCGGATGAAAAAATGCTTCCAATCACTCTCCAGCTTATTGGATAGTCATCCAGGCGCCACAAAATGGCGCCTTCGGCGTTCCAGGGTTAACATTGACGGTTTTGAGTGCATCCACCTTAGGGCTTGCTATTTTCGACCATAGACAAAGGAGTGGTTGCAATATTGAGAATCCTATAGCCAAGAAAAATGTGCCACATCTGCGTTGAGAACCACGCCATAATTAATCATTGTTCATCTCCTCCTACACAGAACGAAAACAACCTACATAGCCAAAATGGGGCACCCATCAGAAATGGGCTGCGTCCCCTACCACCTTGCATTGGAATCCAAATTTTTGAATGGGAAGGTTTGAGGTACCCATCTGCCATCAAGTGTTACCCCTAGCCCCCCTCAACGTCCATATTTTGATGAACATGGTACAATTTAGATGACTTTGACCGCCATTTGCGGAATTTTTTTGCACTACAAACCATAAATTTATAATTTTTTTTGTTGAACATTTGAGTTGAGAGTAAGGAATTTTTTTTTTCAAAATATCAAAACTTGATTTTCACATATAAAAAAATTGTTAAGTAGAAGTAGGTCCGAGATTGAACGAAATACAAAATTGTTAATAGCTCTATGATGGAATTGAAAAATCATAATCCCAACAGTGAGACTCTTCTTGCAGCAAACTTTTGCCTATCAAAAAAAAATTTGAAAAAATTTGAAAATTGCATTAAAAAATGAATTCTATAAGTTGTTTTTCTGAAGAAGATGCGTAGACTGCTTGAAAAGCAAGATTGTCCATAACTTTCTCAGTATTAGTCCAAATAGAATGAATCAAAGCTTCAAATGTAGACAAAAACATAATCTTTCAGAAAAAATTAGTAATTAAAAAAAATTATATATATATATATATATATATATATTTAATTTTTATTTAATTTTTATTTAATTTTTTTTAATTTTTTTTTTCTGTCCAATGAAATACTTTTAAGATTCCGGATGGCTTAACTTTTGATCCTGAGCACCGATTGAAAAAAATATATATTTTTAGAAAACTAATGTGATTCCCTATTTTGAAAAAATCAGGTGAAAATTTCAGGTGACACAAACTTGCCCAAAATCTCAAGTGTCCCCCGAGGGGACTTTGGGCCTTTAGGGGTTAATCCTACTGAGATAATTGACATCCAATGGATGAAAGATGAACACATTTGAGAGCTTACTTGCAAGAGTTATATGAAACAAATGAAATACATCTGTGTATGTTGAAAAAGAAACTTTTGTTCATTCTTCAACTATATTTCTTTACGTACTAAGAATTCATGATTTTAAGTTGCGGACTTTGATCGATCATATTGTAGAAAGGATAATCTAGATGGAAAATTATATTATATTATTAGCTTGAGTGAAGAACATTGCATGCATTAGTTTAAATAAATAATTATTAAAATGAATAAAAATTCCCAAATAAACTCTTCAAAATTGCTTAAAAAAACATGAGGCCCAATTTGGGCTTCTTAGTCACTAAAGGGATATGAACGCTTAGTCATGAATTCAAAGATTTTGTGCAAGCTACTACATGAGATCATGGAAAAATGAGATGTGTACCTCAAAAAAGAAGCAACAATGGTAGCCTCATCTACTCGTGCCCAAAGAAATGGCTATAGTAATCAAACTACCTCCAACAAACTCTTCATTCAAGATGGTCTTGAGGCCAACGTTATTAGAAAGGCGCCACAATTGAATGCCCTCATTGAACTCGTTTATTCCAACTCAGTCGCAAAATTAGAGTAGTAGAGGCACAAACAAAGCATGTCACCAACTTCAATGAACTCAGTGAAAATTTTGTAATCATCCTTTTGCGATGAGTAAAGCCTCCCCGAACTAATTAAAAATTGCGAAGGGTACTGTAATCCCCCCCCTTCTTTTATTCTTATTGTTTTGTCAAGATGGGATGAAAAGAAAAAACTTACAAAAATCAAGTTTTTTTTACTAAAGGCCTGCCCTCCAAAGCTCCAATTCCACTAAGATAGCCACCCCCAAACCCGCCACTTTTTGCTATTGTATATAGTTACTATTATTAAAATGGTCAAAATTTCATGTTTTCTTATTGATAAGTGAAAGGAGGTTTTAACGAACCAAAGACTGTGGCATTTGCATACATATGCAAAAGTTATAATGGGTCAAAGGTTTTTTTGGTAGATGTTCTGAAATAATTTCTTCTACATAGGTACATATGGAGTTTGGAAATGTACACATAGTCATGATGGCAGTTTAAGGGTGCCCACCTTACCAACATTTTTTTATGCACAAATTTTTGCCAATGGGCTAAGACCAAAAGATGTTGGCTATTCTTTGTAAAGGAAATTTTCATTTTGTGGGGGTCAAAATAGCCAGATTATTATTGTATTTTAAGACCATCAGACAAATTATACCTAAGTTTCGTATAGATATCACCAAGTATCACCTAGTTTTCATATAGATATCACCAGGTATCACGTGAGTATTGAAGAAACAACTGGCTCCTTCTCCAGAATGAACAAAAACACTGCACCTTACAGACCAATCCTCTCTGAGAGATGAACTGAAGATGGTTCCCATCGAATCCAGGGGAACGATTCCCCCCTGCGTCCGGTCCGTCCGTACCCTCCCCAGGACCTTCTTCCCCGAAACGCATGCTGCGGCGCGGCGTTACCTGGCCGCCAGTGTCAACTAACGGAGAGCCAGCAAGCAACCCGCCTCCCACCGCCCTCCGTGGATTCTCTCTGCCGAGTCCGCCGGTCCGCGACCTCCGCGTCCATCCCGCGGGCGTCTCCTCAAGCGTCCGTCTGCGGAGTGGGGAGTGGGGACGGTCGAGCTTATAGTTGTGGAACAAGTCTCTTGCGGAGATAAAGCCAGGGGTCAATGTAAAAAAAGACCCCTATTTTGTGCGTCTTTAGGGTATATTCAAGACCTCCCCTAGCTAATTTGGGGCCTCTGATTGCAAATATGAACTCAGAATTTGCAAATTTTATCATACCTCCGCATATAAAAAGTTCCTGCGTTTTCCCTAGGGATAAAACGGGGGGGGGAAACGGCCTCCGCAGGAGGCTCGTTGCACAACTATAAGCTCGACCAGTGAGGACCTGCGGTGAGTGACGAGTGGTTTCCACAGTTCTCCGATTTCATTTTGCGCGGACGGACGCTCGATGAAGTTACCGACTCCAAGGGAATGGTAAGTTCAGTTGCCACCTGCCTGGCTGGATTCCGTTCCTCACTTGGGCTTGGTCAGACCTGGTGAGCTTGCTCACTGTTTCGAAGCACCTGGTTGGGATGATCGATTCCCTTGGACTGCAACTCCATTCATATACTGGCTGCCAGGTTTGCTAGGTCCTCTAGTTGCTAACTTACACGAGACGACAGCAGCTTGCTCGCGGATCTGGATCGTCGCTGCGAGGGGTTTAGCGGGAGTTCAAGACTTCAGGTGAGGTTTGGGTGACTGGCGGAGAGGACGAGTCTAGGGTTGTATGGGGAAGTGGACAATTTGGTCGATCTTTAGAAGTGGTGGGGGCGAAGTGTCGATTTAGTTGGAGCGTTTGGGGAGACTTGGCTTGGGAGTGGGAAATGTCGGTCCGGAATGCGAGATATGGCTGTGGCTATATTTATCGTGTCCAGAAGGGTTTGGGAAGTGCCGTTGCGGGGATAACGTCTTTGTGAATTTTGTCATGACTGAATTCTCGCCTGTTGTTTGGGGGAGCTTTGGCATTATGATTTCGGATAGTCTAGTGTCTACGGAGGAATGGGTCGACCGAAATTCTCATGCCCCATGGGAGTGGTGTCTGTTTTCTACCCTTCCTCAACCGAACAGCCTTTGAGTGACCGGCTTCAATGGGGACACTCTTGTCCTTAAGTCAGTTAGCTTTATAGATTTGTACTTTTGTCTTTTGTACGGTTTTGTAGTCTTGCGGGCAACGGTGGACTGGCAGGTGAGTCCCTCCGATTCTCCGAAAATTTTCTCCCGAGTCGCGTCCACGGCGAAGCTGACATGTGTTATGGCAGCTCGATACTGTCAGCACGACGGGCGGCATTGCACACTGACAGCCTCGGATCTTACTCGCTGTAGAATTGATTGCATGTGAGATGAAGAGTTGCTGAGACCATTGCTTGTGGTTTGGTTTACCTGTGTAAGTGGACTTTCTGGCTGGACGGTGTCGTCCTTCACCAGGTCGTGCTTCACTGCTCCGAGTCCAAGTTTTAGGTTGACGCGGTTGTTGTCCATGGTAGCTTCCGCGTTTCCAAGCTGGAGACGTACATTTACGGCATAGTTGCTTAGTCCACAATAGAATCTCAGCGTCCTGCATTCCGGCAAACAGGGTTAAGGTTTTCTCTTCAGGACCGTGCGCCTGACATTGAAGCTCGTTCTCAGTGGTTAGGACTTCGTCTTTGGTTACATTGTAAGTCGCTCTTTTCAGAATTCGCTCTAATCCAACTGTGTCTGTTTGATCAGACTTTTCTTACAGCAGTCAGGACAGATCAACAACAGCGGAAAAGAAATGTGCCCCACCTTACATAGAAAGCTCCCTCCATCGGAATCACCCAATACCGAAGATTGTGCGCACCGCCCGACCAGCATTCCCCATTCTTGTTTTTCTTGGAGGTCGTGACTCTCAATTGTAGTCCGATGGTCCTTGCAGAAGCTCACCAAGTCATACCAGGAATTACGTCCAACGCTGCCATTTCTTCATGCTCACACAATTCCTTGAAACCCCGATCCCACACTGAGGAGGAAGACGAAGACGAAGAGGACGAAGCAGCAGTACCTTCATTCTGCACATTCTCCAATCAAGTCCACGCATTTACTTACATACATGGTTTATCGTTTTAGGGCAACCCCAAAGCAACGTTAGAGTGTTGGAATCTCAGGGTTTAGGAAACAACGTTAGAGTGTTGGGTTTCCATAGCCTTCACCCACGCCTGTGCCTACTCCGGGTGTGTACGGACCCTTTCAGCACGCCTGCCTTGGACGACGAAATGGGCTCCTTACGGGGTTCTCCTCCTGCCGATACCGTGGCCGGCACCCGGGACTACGCGCAGGTGGTGATGAGTCCCCGCGTGGGTGGGGGCGTGTCGCATAGCCCGTTCCACCCCATGAGCCGCAGGTCGCTCTCTCAGAAGCGCATGGGCTTTTCCGTCTCCGACTCGTCCAGTCTCTTGTTCAAGCTACTCAAGGGGGGGGAGCAAGACGCCGCCTCCTCCCCTCGCGATGTGCTCCCCCACGACGGAGACACTGTGAAAGGGCACAAGCCGAGGTTCTTCGACTTGAAAACCAACGCCGAGTCCAAGTTCTCATGGACCAGTGCGCTCTTCTTCCCCTCTGCCAAGCGGAACTGGCGACACACGGCTTTCTTCCTCTGTACACTCCTGCTTGTCACCGTCATGCTGCTCAAAATTATGTACCTCGGGGTGTTCCCTGTGCAGGATCAAGCGTCGCAAAACTCGCAGGTAAGCTTTTGGGCTAGCCGTTGTTCAATGTGGGTGGGGAGTGGATTGGTGTCGCTCCTCTCTTTGATAATTTTGGATGAGCTCTTCTGCTAAACTGGAACACGGTGGACATATAATGTGAGGATGGATTTTCTGCA
Organism: Pseudisothecium myosuroides; assembly: GCA_951799445.1. Classification (NCBI taxonomy): domain Eukaryota; kingdom Viridiplantae; phylum Streptophyta; class Bryopsida; order Hypnales; family Lembophyllaceae; genus Pseudisothecium; species Pseudisothecium myosuroides. The sequence continues at coordinate 16,498,612 of OX637287.1, read as the reverse complement.
AGGGTTAGGATATTGCTCTTGAGAGATTGAGAATGGATCAGTTTCTTTTACAGGGTACAGTAAAGTAGAGGCTCCTTTAACCATAGAGTGCAATAGAGGCTCCATTGACCATACATGTGAGCTTTGATTTGGTCCAAGTGTGAAAATACATCATCTATGGACATATTTTTTTGCAATTGATTTTTAGCGTATCACAAACTGAACGTGCGAAAATGAAGATGGTGCAAGGTTCTAGATTGTTGGAGGAAAAGGGTCAAGGATCACCTGTATGGTGAATGGAACCTCTCCTCTTACTGTATGGTCAATGGAGACTTTACATTACATTGTGCAGATTGGGACAGATGTAGAATCGAAAACCTCCGCTGCAAGATGTTTCTTGATAGAGGCATCTTGAATTGGAGTCATTAGGGTTGCCTGAGTATACTGTGTGTGTGTGTGGGTTCCCGATTCTACATTCTATCCGTGCAGATTTTGGTGCAATGCTAGAATTTCTTATTTTCTTAATGTTATTTTTGAAATTTTTTTTGGTGGTGAATAGTTGAGAGTCGATGCTGGTCATCTTGGTCTGAGATTAATAATGCTCTTGCTCGAGCAGTATCAAGGAGAAGAGATTCTATTTGAATCAGAATTCGCCGTTGCCGATGACAGCAGGCTTGATGAGTCGTCGATTCCGAGGGTGCATCACATGCAGCACCAACGGGATCATCAAGAGGTGAAGATTTTGATATATTGCCGTGAGCACTATTCTTGCATCTGAAGTGGTGGTTTTTTACAGTTGAAGAGGCTTCACCTAATTTTGTTCGTCGTTTCTTGCCTGACAGAGACATGATTTGGATTGGCCTTCTGAGCTTTGGCAGAAGCCAGAGAGCCAGAGGTACGGGCAGTGTATTGATCGTCCGAAGAATTTAGAGGGTAAGTCGATTCTTTCTGGGTTGAGGCTTGTCTTTGTAGAGGTTATTTTGTCTTTCGGATTTTCAAGGCTAGTTTTGTCTTGGGAGGAGTGAAACATTCGGCAGGTGGGATTTGCTAGATAAGTCTGTATTGCTTCGTGGGTATGAGTAACAGGAGTTGTTAAGTGTCCAAACCTAAAATTAAAAGTTCTAAAATAGGAAACTCACAGTCGATTTATAGTAACATTCGAAACATATTGCTAATGTCCAGAAACGTAGGGTATAATTTCTTCTTTTGTTAAATTGTGTTACCATTCACGAAAGCTCATAAATGATTTATTTCAACTCCTATTGGGATAGTAGCGACCACTTTTCCACCATTTGGGCACTTGGGGTTTGCTACTAGCATGAAGATATCTTTAATTCTCTTCTCGGGAAACTCATTGTCGGATTTTTGTTTATAGAACCTGGAGTAGAGACGAGTGGCTACATCCTTGTGAATGCGAACGGCGGTTTGAACCAGATGCGAACAGGGGTGAGCATCAAATCAAATTCACTTTTTGTTTGAATAAAAACACTATTTCATTCTCGGTTGCACTGACGTCAATTCTTATCTTTCCAATTACGAGTTGATATTAATCATAATAGTTATTTGTATGCAGATATGTGACATGGTGGCAGTTGCAAAACTGATGAAAGCTACTCTCGTCGTCCCCAAACTCGATCATAGCTCGTTCTGGGCGGATCCAAGGTTAGCCCACGTTGTCCTATCAGAGTATGTTGCAAATTGACTGAATGCATTGAGCTTTTGAGCTGCCAGGACATAGCTTTATTGATGGCTATTCTAGAGAACTCCGTGTCAGTGAAGAGTAGGAAAGTAACGGGGAGTTTCTTTTCCTTGCAGTGAATTCAAGGACATCTTTGACTTGAAAAACTTCATTGAATCACTCCAAAAAGATGTGAACATTGTGGAGGCCTTACCTCAGCATCTCACCGGCATTGCGCCCCTGACCAAAGCACCCATCTCTTGGTCGAAGGTACTGTACATTTCTGCAGTAGTTGACGTCAGGCTACAAATCTCTTAAGTTCGAAAATTAATTCCTGGTGCCTGAATTAAAAAAGAGAAAGTTCACTTCGGAGTCTCATAACCGAACACAGCAACCTCCAAAAACATTTTTACTGTTGAAGAATGCAGCCACGTTTGGTCACTTAAGCAATTGGGGGAATTAGCAGTAAAAGAAGTGTTTCTATGTGGCAACTATGAACATTCCCCTGGTCAGGAAGAGGCCGCTCATATCTTTGTCATTCAATATGAAACAGGCACCTTACTATGAGACCGAGTTGCGGCCCCTACTTGAGGAGAGCAAGGTCATGTACTTCACTCACGCTGATTCAAGGTTGGCAAACAATGATCTGCCTGACGACATCCAGCAGCTTAGATGCCGAGTTAATTACCGGGCACTCAGATACTCGGAGCCTATTCGACAACTTGCGAATACCCTCACGAACCGCTTGCGAGAAGACAGTCCTTACGTCGCTTTGCATTTGAGGTATTCTATCGACAGAACTTTTCATTATTTCCATCGACATTATTAACCACCCAAAAAGACCAAGAATTCGTGGTTCTAATATAACTAATTCGATTGATCTTTCTGTGCAAATTATTATTCAGATAGGTCTATATTCATATCACCAGAATCGGAGTCGAACACATCGCACGAGCTGGTCAGAGAAAGGAACTAAAGTTTGTCTAAAGGGAAACCCCCATATATGATCTAATGTAAGGTCTCCATTCACCACACAGTAAGGGAGAGACTCCATTCACTATATAGGTGAACTTTGAACCTTTCCTTAAAACTTGCACCATCTAAATTTTGCGCATTTAGTTTGTGCTAAGCTACAAAATAATTGCAAAAAAGCATTAGTCAATAGATCAGGTATTTTCGCAATTAGCACAATTCAAAGCTCAACTGTAGGATCCATGGAGCCTCTAATGTCCTGTATGGTTGATGGAGCCTTTGCTAACAAGTATATGAGTCCCAAAGGGTTGCATGTTCCAACATTTTTTTATAAGCTGTTGCATAACTTGGCAAGCTGAGATGGAATTTCGCATGGGCTGGCAGATATGAGAAAGACATGCTGGCTTTCACCGGCTGTGCACACGGCCTGTCCGGCGCAGAAGCCGAGGAGCTGAAGCAAATGCGGTACGAGGTGAAGCATTGGAAAGAGAAGGAGATTGATGGCGAGGAGAAGCGGAAGCTCGGGGGGTGCCCTCTCACGCCTCACGAAACGGGACTCATGTTGAAGGCGTTAGGCTACCCTTCGTCCACGAAGATCTACATTGTGGCTGGCGAGATTTATGGACAGGGAACCATGGACAGTCTTTACAGAGAGTTTCCGCAGGTTTATAATCACGCCACTCTTGCGAAGGAGGAGGAGTTGGCGCCTCTGAAGGAGTATCAGAACCGCCTGGCGGGGTTGGACTACCATGTGGCCCTCGAGAGTGATGTATTCGTTTATACTTATGATGGGAATATGGCCAAGGCGGTTATGGGACATCGCCAGTTTGAAGGGTACCGAAAAACTATCAGCCCCGACAGGTATGGAACGTCCTTGAAATATTTTCATCTCATTAGATTGACATAGAGCTTACTAATGGTACAGTAGTTGATCGAATGGGGCATTATATTAGCATTAAGATAATGTTCACAAGTGATTCCAATTTAATGTTGAATGCATATCAATTTAATAGTTGCTAATGTAAGATCGAGTTATGCTATGGATGCTGCTCTCACACTTACATTTAGTTTATACCAGTTGCATTACGTTAATTCAACTATAACACTGCTTGAAGACTAAATGGATCTAATGCTCAAATATTTAAAATTAAGGACTTCTGTTAAAATGATGGGAGGGTTTTGTGGTGTTTGTCTTTCAGTACTCAATGACATTTTCCTTCTCTCCATTGATACATTTGTTAACGTTCGTAGAGCTTCCGAAATGATTCATTTCAAGTGCTGTGGACATGGAACTTTCTTCAAGCATTATGTTGTTGTGAATGGATGCAATAAAATGGTTCCTTGAATTGAATTCTTGTGTGGTGTTCTGGAATTGCAGAGAGCGGCTAGTGAAGCTGATTGACGACTACGAAGCGGAAGCCATTTCATGGAAAGAATTTGAAAGTCAGGTGCGGAAGATCCACGCTACTCGGACAGGAGCACCTCATTGGCGACAAGTAGGAGAGTTTCCCAAGCTAGAGGAAAATTTCTATTCCAACCCTTACCCAGGTTGCATTTGCAAGGAACCTCACAGTCGACGTCTACTGAAGAGACCATGAAGAGATCGACGTGACCAAGGCTATAGCTCTCGAACAACTTGAGCTTGGCCTTGAGATTTGTTATCTACTTGTAACCGCTAACGTGGTGCAGAACGGGCAACTTCATGGAAGTCTTGAAGTTGAATTGCCATGGCCGTGGTGATCAGCTAGGAGCTGCTCCAGGCAGAGGCAGTGCCACAGAGTTTGGATGTGATCAGCATTGGGCTACTTCCTGTCTTGTGATGTGCTTGACCTTGATGTGTTCGCTTCGAAGGGATTCAATTCTTCTGTGATCTGTTGAGTGGTGATCACCCGACTGCAGGAAATTCAAGCCAGAGACCTCAACTCTATTGAACTGCTGCATCTGGTGATCTGACCATCCTGCTCAGTTTAGTGACTCTGGACCAAAGGACAGGATTTGCATTGACAGAAGCTGCGCGTGAGGAAATTGGAGCAGGAAGTTACTTGAAAAGCGAGCCACCCCTTAGGGGGGAGACAGCCTCCAGCTCCTTGTTCAAGTGATCTTTTCTCTCTACCAAGTGTATATTCAGTAAAACAGATATTGAATTTTGAGATAATTTTGTTCCTTTGCAAATCCGCTTTTGATTTATCCTTTTACATATTAGAGTTATGCTTATAGTCATCCCTTGTGTTTCCACTTTCATGGGGTTTATTTACCTGTATCTTTGATTGACTAAAATGGAGTTTTGCATTTATGGGTAGGTTAATTTATTTATTTTATATTGCTTGTAAATAATGACTGCAAGAATCTCCTTTTTGAAATTTAAGAGTCACGGTCTTACAATTAGTGAAGATAATTACTCTGAAATTAGTGAATGTTATTACTCTAAAATTTGGAGGATGTGTACTTCAACAAGTTAACTAAGAGTTAGCTCATTTGGATCTGCGAAAAAGGTAATAAGGACAAAGAATTAACATCATTATAGAAGGTGTTTGGGGACAATTTTTGACTTCAAACAACCTATTGAAAGCACTTTAGGAGTGAAGAAATGAGTGTCATAGATAATTCAATAGAATGAACCCTATCATACTTGATCCAATTGCAACCCTACAAAGTCAAATCAAGAATTGGAAACAAGAGATATGAAGGTTGAACTATGGAAACATGAGTAACTCAAATTTAGTCCTCAATGGTGCAAGTAAAGCTCCTTTTCCTCTCCACCATTGGAACAAGGTCATGAGGTCTAGAAATTGAGATTTCTTTTTTTTAACCACTAAATTTCTTAGGTGGTGACAATATTTTGGAATTAAATAAAACCTAATTAAGTTACTATTTTTTGTAGATTATATTTTTGAAAAATCCTTTTTGAAGTCTAGTTTTAGAATCAAAATCTAATTTTAAAAACGAATGATTTTGTTTTTTCTATCCAAGATTTTGTGCAAGGGTGTCCATTGCAAATCTTGATTTTCTAGTGCTAAGGGCTCTTGGAAATGAGCCTCAAATACACTAGATCTTGGAGAAACAATCATATTAGAAATTCATTTAATAAAATTGTAGGATAGATTTTGAGAAGTTGTAAATTGATTGGAGTTATGCATGTTTTGTCCTTTGACCTCATATTTTTTTGGTGACCAATTTTTTAGATTTGACATGTAAAAAGAGGATTGAAAGACTTTAAATCACTTTAACACCCCATGATCAAACATTATAATCTATCAATTCATAAGTGATAATATTGTATTTTCTTTTCCCATGTGATCTCCAACATATTTAGTTTGAATTTGTATGGTTATAATTTTAAAAAAATTGATAAAATTTGTCAAAATGTTGTCTCTTTTTTCAATTTAGAGCAAATTCTAAGAAGCTTAGAAAAGTCCTTGGGCATTTTAGGGGTGAATAATAATCTCCTTTTAACCCTAATGACCCTAGGGAGGTGTACTTTTAAAATGGGCCAAAACTACCACCAACATGAGTAATTTTTTTGCTCATTTTTTCTTAAGATCCAATAGAATGTAACCATAGGATCTTGAAGTTCACATTGAGAGTGGGTACATCAGAAATTTCAGATTATTTGACCGCAAGGTTTAGAAGATATTTAAGTTTGAAGTTTTATTTGGGCCAGGGGAAATACAGGGCAGTGCACTTTGAAGGAGCAAATCTTTGTAAGAATATTTTGAATGATCCCTTTTTGTGCTCAGTAATAGATAAGAGAGTTGAGAATGTACATGTAAAATTTCACAACATTCCAAGAATTTTTCAATTCATGGTGGAGCTTGCAATGCACAGTGGTCACTAAAATGAAAGAAGTGTTTGTAAGAGAAAAAGAATGGGACACTTATCTTCTCCTTGAACTCCTTGGATCCGCCCTTTTCTAGGTGGATCCGCCTTTCTTGACGTCGGCAAGAATCACATTGGTTAGCTGACCTTTTAATTCATGTGCAAACTAAATCCCAAAAAATGAGCTGTAAACCACACTATACCGCTTTAAAATGAAAAATTCCACAAGGCGGAGTTCAACTTGGAATTTGATGAAACTATTGCCATTGGATTTATACCACAGTCTATTTTTTATAAATAGTTTTTATTTTTCTTAAAAACTTTTTTGACGATGGACAGCTCAAAAAAAAGGAGCATTGACCAGAAAAAATAGTCGCTTGGGTCATTAGGGGTTAAACAAATTAATTTGGATTGCTCTTGCCCAGCATATTGCAGAGTACATGGCCAAGTCACAACAAAAAATTAAATTAAAAAATAAAAATACTCCAATGCTAAAAAAAAAATATTTTGTGAGTATATTTTGTGAGCATATTTTGTATTTTATATGAGTATTGTATTTCATATTTTATATTTTATTCGCTTTTTCCTTAAATATTTCATGATGATTTCAAATCTTTACAAAAAAATCTAAAAAATTTAGTACTTATGCTTATAGAAGACATCATATTTCTTCTCTATACAATAAATTATTTTTTAAATCATTCATACATAGTTGCAAAATGGGAGCAAACAAAGAGAAAGATTGCGAAGCTTCAATCCATGGTCATAGGCCTGTCCTTTACGGGTTAAATGACAAAACAACATTCAAACATCACTGTTTTTTGCGGGGGTTTGGCGCATATTGAAGGAATAAAAAGTGAACCGCAAAAGGAGTGTACAACCTCGCAGTGAGGGTTTGGAAAGCAGATTCCTCATCTCATCTCATCTGCACCTGAAAGGACAGAAAGTCGGAAGGAATTTGGAGTTTGTGCAGTTCTCATCTACAATTTGTGGCTTACCTATCGAACTGTGTCGTTCAAACTTCAAAGCTAAAGCTGGTTGGAATCCTTGAACTGATCGTCTACACCAACATTTGCAGCAGCAAGAAATCAAAAGATGGAAGTTGAAATATGAAAAATCTGATCTAGTTTACCTGAGTCTTCCTTCTCCTGGCAATACATTGGTAGATATCATACAAAATATACTCAGCACTTCTATTTCTTTTAACCTTTAAAGTCCGAAGGCCTTTTTTCCATCAAATACCACTCAAAACAATGTCATTTCTTCAGCTATTAGCGGGGGAAGGGGGAAAAAATAAAAAATAAAAAAATTGGCATATCTAACCGTAGGATTTAGTGTAAGAATGTGTGGAAGAAATTTCAAAAACTTGGACTGCATAGATTGCAAGATCTTTGCATCTAAAGTGAAGAAAACAAGTTTTTTTTGCACCTTGCTAGACTAGATTTTTTGATTCAAAGTCGAAATTGCTAAAAATAATCTTCAAAGAATATCACTCCATTTTAGATGAATGTATGCAAGATGATTCAATAAGATATTGTTCACTTTTTTAAGTCTTTCATCCATATCTATGGATGTAGAGTGTTTCTTACTTCTAGTAAAGATTGCTTTCAAGCATTGCCCTAAAAAATGAAACAAGAATGGTGTAACTGGGGAGGCTCTGTCGTAGGTTGATTTATTGATTAGTTGGACCCCACATCTCCACTCCAACCAAACCCTAACCATGTTGTGCAGTGGAAATGTAGTTGTAGATAGGATTTGGAAACTCAAATTCATTCTGAAACCAGAGTCGATGCCATAGTCTTTGTCTTTTGGACAGAGCCAATAAAAAGACCTGCGTAGTTTTCATCCACGATCTTCTTGTTGGGAGTGCTGGCTTTTGCAGGCGCTCAGGAGATGCTCCGAGAGTCATGCCCTGTACCATTGTACCGCAGTGACTGAAGGACAGATTCTGTTCAGTTTGTCGGGAAGGCAGTGCTCGAGTAAAGTCGGCCTTCCGCAAGTGGGCTTCTCCACCACCAGTGATCATGCAAATAGTAAATCATAGAAAGCTTCAGTTATTTGCTTTTGCTTTTGTTTCCAACCGGCAATAAGTTACTCCAACTCTCCAATTAATGGTTCAAGTTGCGCGCGCCAAGGTGCGGAATATGAGCTTTGTTTTGCGAAGGCTTGAGTTCAACTTCATTGCACTCCACATGATACAGCAGCAGCTCGACCAGAGTCTCTAAACCAGAATTTTGGATCAATTCGAAAGATTCCACATTTGCTTTCTCAAATACAGGTGAATTAATGTACGAGTAAGAGTATGAATTAGTGTAAGAGTACAGTATGGAAGTGGTCAGTATGTTATATTGGTGTCACTTACATTAGTTGCATGCAGTATGAGACTCAATATGAATGGGCCCTTCATTTACGCGAGATTGGAGTTCTTTTCTCTCTCTCGAAATCAGGGTCACACCATGGAATTCAAAAGATCCCAGATTCGCTTTGGCTTTCAAGTACGGGTTGTGAATCGTTGTGAATCAAGTTGGGTGATGAGAATATGGAAATGGTCAACATTCAAACTGATGAATCTAGCTCAACTGCTGTGACGAATTCTGACCCTCCAAAACAGCATAATTGCAGTCTGTCGGTTTGTGATCACAGCAATCGGGAGGTAGGATAACTTATCAAGCTAGGAACATGCTGAAGGTCCCCACGATGCTTTCCGCCTGAGTGCACAGTCTCCGAAATACCCAACTTTTGGGTGCACCTGGGACAAATCTCCAAAATGCGAGATAATAACATTGATAAGAAATGTGAGTTATCCTAAAAGTGACGAAACAATTATTGGTTCGATTGGGGAGCTTCAAAGCATTTGGTGCCTATCAGGTCACAGCAACCAGAATCGTCCAATAAGCGTTGAACTGTAAAAAATTTAATTGGTTGCCAACAGGGGATTTTAGATTCTTTTAGACTGCATTTTTTGAACTCTGTATTCATGATTATACTATGAATTTCTAAAGTGTTAAAAATAGGTGAACCCAAATTTGACACTAGACTTTCACGTATGGGGATGTACATTTTAAGAGACTCTTTTGCAAAGATGTCACAATTATGTTTAGTTTCATTCTTTCACTTTCATTTCAAAAATGACTTCTAGATTCAATATAATACAAAAGAAAAATGATTTTATTTATTTATTTATAAATAACATTTGACATCTGATAAGTGCATCTACCTCAAGAAAATATTGGTTGGATTAGGACTTGGTCACATCTAATTTTGCAAACCCACAATGCAAATGCCCCTATTTATAGTTGGTTAATTTTTTGTTTATCTCTACCCTATAATAGCAATGGCTTTTAATGGTTCAAAACATCAAAAGTTAAAAAAAATTATGCAGGCAAATGAAAGTGAAATATGAGTTAAAAGCAATAGTAGCATGTTGGGGGCCATCAGTCTTAGGAATTAATTTTCTTTTTTTGTATAGTAGAATTGTGAGATGCAGATATTGAGGTGGAGGAAAATTTTAAGATTGTCATACATGGATATATATATACTCCATATAAAATAATCAAATAGAGGATTGTACTAAAGATCATATGAAATGAGGCATGCAAAAATAACACATATTTATTTATTTGGGCAGATATACTTGCGATCCGCTGCTTATTTCTTTCAAAATTCTCATTAATTTGAGGTCTTTTGATTCCGAGTAGGAATTCCAAAGTTTTCCAAATTTGATCATATGTGGTAAACAATAAGTTCCTGCATTTTTCTTAAGGAGAAAAATTGGAGTTGAGTACAGAGGACCAGATGAATCTGCCGGTTCTGACCTCTTGGTTGATTATCATACGAAAGGGTGTAGTGTACTCAAATTCTCAGCCATTTTTGCCATTGTGTGCTTCATACTCAAAGAATCCTCCGAGTCTTCAAGTCTTTAGATTAGATTCCTTGGTCCCACTACCGCGTGCCTTGCCATACAATCAGCCGGAAATTTTATTCTTCGAAGTTTGTGCTTCTTGTCGCTCTGCATTCCAAGAATCTTCTGTGGAAGCCTTTTGTGCAAAGAAATCAAAATTCTGTACACTGGGTTTGAATGAATCCATCCCGCCGACTGACTCAAAATCTTGCCTCCATATTATTGAAGAGTATCTCTTTCCTCATCGAAGGAAGGTAAGCATATCCATTATGGATTGCAGCCCAATTCTGAGTTCTAAGGTAGGAGGTCTGTAAAGCATCCATTTAAGAGCAGGAAATTAATGCTAAATATTTTTTAGTACATTTTTCTTAAAAGACAAATGGAATTGGCATCTAACCCAAGTCGTTTCATATTTTGGGGAGCTTTGTGGAATTAGTTATGAATTCTTGAAGTTGAAATGCAATGGTTCCTAAAAGCGTCTCCTCTTGAAATGTACACTAGTTATATATTGTTGGTGCAATGAGCAAGTAAAGTATACCTCTAAGTCAATGGACACTTTTAGAGCCTTTACAGACCTTTTACCTTACTTTTGAATCTAATTCAATTTTGTTGCATTCTAATGAAGTTTTCATTGTTTTGAGTGTGCAATTGGGACTCAAAGTTTTGGAACTAGAGATGAAAGGTTTGGAACAACTACAGAAACAAATCGACTACCTTGGTCGCAGGGGCCGTGTCATTTAACCCTATAAGGAAGTTGTGGACCATTTATAGTAAAGAATGAATGATTTTCATCCAATATTTTTGTGTGCAACTTTATTAATGCTATCCACATCATTGAGTTGAGTTTAAGTTGTTTTACTTGTTTTGTAATTTTATACAACATAGTTTGTCAAAAAAAAATGGTATGCCTGTACAGTGTATTTTAAACTTAGAACTTTTTTTCCTTAAAAAATTGATTTTGACATTCAGAATTATTTCTTTAGCTTTTGAGCAAAAATAACAAATTAAATGAAGATTTTGAAGTGCAATTTCTACCCTGCTTGAAATTTTTGAAAAATCCTTAAAAATAGCATTTCATTGAAGTTTGAAATTGACGGCCTAAGACCACATTTCTAAATATAGAATGGCACAAAACCATTATTTATACTATAATCTTCTATAATACAATATACTTCTTTTCCAAAAAAAATAGATTTTTTGAGCATGTTTTTGTATTTGGTATGAATTTTCTTCACTATTTCTTCAAAACTTCATGATAATCTGAAAACTTCCCAAAAAAATCTGAAAATTTTATGACATATACCAACCATGTGATTTCATCTCAAAGAAAAAATGAAAATAAAACATTTCACTCACAAATAGCAACAGAATGGAGGATACAAGCCGAGATTCTGGAAGGTTAGGGATTTCCGTCAAGTAGAGAAGTTGATTTCATGCCAGATAAACACAACATGTCTCCGTCAGGTATCGAACCTGCAACCACACCATTCGGTTTGGGTACCTTACCACCATCATCATCCAGTAATTTAGGGTCATCTCGGACCAAGGTTTTTGAAGTTTGACTATACAGTCATGGGCTCCATCCTCACACAGTGAATCTCCATTGATTGAAGCGGTTGAGGAGCATCATTTTGTGTTTTGTGTGTGAGGAGAGTTTGCCACCAACTTAGACTTCCACCGCATGCTGTGTTGACGATACGTTTTCCAACGGAACCTGTCTGACTGACTGGCTCCCCTTTTTGAACTGCTGTTGCAGTTTTGATTTGTGCAGAGTTGCGCATACACGGCGTGACACATAAGTTACACAAAAGCGAAGGAGGACAGGAAACTGAAGGCTGCCCTCCAACGACGCCCATCAGCCCACAGACGTGGCAGGAGTTAAGAAGGAAAGGATTAGAAAATAAGAAGAAGTTAAGGATTCCACGCGGATTCATAACATTCCTTGCCGAGTGGGAAGAAAGGGCGAAGGGGCCTTCTGCAATAGCATTGTGACAAGAATATATTCGTGTTAGAGTGGTCCACAATACAATGAATAACGTAACTTACATGGCGAAGACTTGCATTCAAACTTTATACAGTGAAAGGGCGCCTTGATTCAAGGGAAGCGAAAGGGTCCTTGCCTTGAAGTTCAAGAATGATTTTGTTGGCTAATACTAATACTATATTGCTATTTGCTAAGGGCCTCCTTATATGTGTCAGTAGGTGGAGGGAAACTTCACACAGGGTGCTACAGGGTCAAATAGCAATTACACTTTCATATGGACCTAGTGGGTGGGGAGGGATACTATAAGAATTCCACACGTATCGATTCCCGCAAGAATGACTAGTCTCCACCAATGGGGTTGTCCATCCACCGATATTACTAAAACATGGAGTCCTCCTTTTCCGTTTACCGATGATGGGAAAGACAATGAGTGGAGACTCTTTTGTCTTATTACTTCAATTAGCGCAGGGCTACCTACCAAGCTTACATGTAAGCTGGCCCTAAGGATGTCAAAAGCCGACTCACCTTTTTGGGCTTGATCCAATCAACCGACATTTTGGGAGTTGTTTTGAATGCCACGAGTAATTATTCTTCATTTTCTGTATTCAACTAGCTTTCACCTATCTAATTGATTTATTATTGCCTGCTCTATAATTTTATAATTTGATTTTGTTTTGAAATTTTGATCTTTTTTTTCTATTTTATGGTTAAAAAGAATCCTTCTCCAATTGTAGAAGTTTTTTTTACTTGAAGAGAGCTCAAGCAACTAAATTAAAAAGTTCATTCAAATGTGAAGTGGCCTACAACAAACTTTCATGCACCTAGAATGGAATTAATTTTGCATAACAGGTCCCCCCCAAATGGAATTCTACTTGGAAGTGTGTAATAGATTCAAAAAAGAGAATCAAAGTTTTGGAGCAACAATTTTTTTTGAAGAGGCTTGGGAAAAAGTTAAGGAGGCAAGTTTTTGATTTCTAGAAAATTATTTATCAACATTGTAAGTAAGTTCTTTGATTCCTTTTAGTTTGACAACAAAGAAAAGCTACATCTAAAATTGGTAGTTCTTCCCTACTCAAGTGAAAACATCATAAAACTCAATGAAGGCAATTCCAATGTTAGACTAGTTTCAAAATTCAATTTTATTTTTTCTTGTTTTTATTAGTTCACAATATACTAATCACTTATTCTCTAAGCTTATAAGTCCAACTCTAAAATGAAAGAAACTTGATTTTCATTCTTTTTAAATTTTAGACATTCTTTGAAATATTTTAACAAAATTGAATTCAAATTTGAAGTTTGCAACCTTAAATTACATAGGAAACTGTCCTAAGAGCATAACAATCCTATACTCCATCAAGCACAACAATTGCAAAATGCCATGTAGAGTCTCAATTGACCTCGAAAGGTGGATCCAATGCATGTTTCCCACCTTGAAAAGCAGTGAAGGGCACAACATAGACCCTCTTCAATATGCCAAAAAACTTGTTTTTGTTGTGCCCTCATTAGATATCTTCAAGCTTTGCTAGACCCAAATCTAAATTGAAAAAAACATGAAGTAGCTAGCATGTGCCAAAACTTAGAAAATCTACTTCAATGGTATTTTGAAATTTGTTCACTACATGATTTTCCATTCAAAGTTGAATGTTGAAGCCTAGTTTACACCAGATTTAAGGGAGGGGGAGGAAATAAGAATGATTGAGTTTTTTGATGTGATTTCATACCCTCTTGGTTATTTACATGAATTCAAAGGTCATACTTCCAAAGGAGAACTTCTCAAAAGCAAATGAGGAGATTTGGAGAAGAAGACTTCTCCATTTTTCAGCCCCCTTGCTTTTGATGTAAACCAAATTTGAATCTAGATTGGAGTTTGATGCCCTCCACGTCCTTCACCATATTAGAAGCTTGATATACTAGAGTTTATTGTAAAGTTCTCCCCAATTTGTACCAAGGGTGTAAGAGGAAGGGTTAACTTAAAGTAGTACAAAAGAAACACAGCATCAAATTCCATCAGACCCCAAGTTTGGGTACTTCAAGAAATTTTGTCTTGTGTTTTTCTCCAACTCCAATTTTTGATCCATCATTCCATACACTTTACACTTAACTCCAATAGGGTCCCAAATGTTTGATTTGTAGCATCCATATGGCGTGTGTCCATTGATGATGCTCTTAACGTAATGCTAAGCATATTAGAGCAACCCCACAACAAGGCGCCAAAGGCACGCAATACAAGCAATGGGCAGGCCGTGGCTTACAAATTGCCCCACGGCACGCATGCCAAGTGCAAAAATATGCTCGGCCACTTCAAAAATTGAAGAAGGCATGGGCAAACGGAGAGTCTTGAACGCGGCTCGCCAAGCTACTTAATAGTCTTTTGAATCCCACCTTTTGAAAGCTTCTCTTCAAAAATTAAAGAGATTCTTTTTAAAATAATAAAATAAGAAGTATGATGCACTTTTTGACCACTTGGCGAGTCTTTCTGTGGGGCCGTGACTCCTCAATCGAAATGGCCGCACGCCAAACCACAACAAATCCTTGTTTGGCACCCGTCTTCCGCGTCTCAATTGTGGGGATGCTCTTACAACCGTCCCCCAAATAAGAGACTAACCTTGAAGGAGGTTCCCACTTTTTGACGTGCATACATGTAATCTTGGTCTTCCATAGTAACACTCTTAATCCTTCCCTAGGAAAGAGCAAGTTTTCCTGCCAAGAAAGAGACAACTGAGGGTCGGGGTGAATTGTCACCCTCCCTCGACTTCCCAGATCATTCTAGGATTTCAGGGGTGCATGAGAAAAAAACAAACTATTCTTAGCCATATTAAATTTACGTTCTCCAAGCTAATTTGGGACTTCTAATTGCAAATATGAATTCATAATTTGCAAATTCTCTATAAGGTGTGGCAAATAAAAAATTTCAGGGTTTTCCCTAAGGCCGAGCAAGGGGATCAGTTCACCCAAGTCTAACGGGTAGACTTGTCAATCCCTCATGGAAGTGAGTTGCTCAGGCAGGTTGAATCGCTTCACTTAACCCTTCATCGCCGAAGGGGACAAAAAGTGTCCTCACATATTGTAACAGTCCAATTTGAAGTGCTCTAACTTTTGCATCTGTTGTCCAAATTTAATAAAACTTGTTCTAAAAGTTGCGCATACTAGTCTAGTTTGTGTGGTAAAATTTTCAGATCAATCCAAGACAAATTGAGTTTGTGAAAGCCATTTGAAGTTCACAGGTTCAATTAGAGCTCAACACACTGCATTGTCATGGCTGCAACTTTGGAGGCTTGTATCTTTTTCATCAAATGTTCATTTTCAATAAAAACTTGTTGGATTTTGTTCCCCTTAAGGTCTAGTTGTTGAGGTAAAATTTTCATGTCAATCCATTAGTGGAAATTTAGCCCCCCGGAAGGGCTGCAAGTTCCCTTGGGCTGGGAACAGCCCTGCAGCAGCCTGCAGTAGCCCGCAGCAGCTGGCTGACGTGGCCGGGAAACTGCCACGTCATTTTTTTTCATTTTTTTTTTCGACTTATTTTTTCATTTTTTCATTTTCAAAAAAAAAATAAAAATAAAAAAATAAAAAAAATATGGCCGCGGCCGTTCCCGGACTGTCAGGGGAACAATGCCGGGAACAGGCCTGAAACAGCCCTCCCGATCCCCTAAATCTCCTCTAATGCAAGCTATTTTGAATGTTTGAGAGCAATTCAAAGTTCAAAATCCAGACATTTTTGTATTATAGTGAACTTCGGCAGCTTGTAACTTCTTCATACATGGTCTTTTTTCAATAATTTATGTTGTAAAAGTTGCACATACTAGTCTATTTTTTGTGGTTAAAATTCCATATTGATCCAAGAAGTTATGAGTGACTGAGAAGCATTTTAGTAGAAAGAGGTTCAGCTATAGATTTGATTTTTTGCTACCTTTTTCACTATTTTTTAACATTTCAAATCCATTTTGCAAACACAATGAGTCATTTGAATGATATTTTTTTTCACCAAAGAGTTTACATTCTGTTTTTGAATCACTTGGTAGTTTGATGTTTTTCATTTGAGTAGGTTCAGAAATTGAATTTTAACTCTAGATGTGTTTTTAAGAAAATTTCAGCACCTTTTTTCAACACTAAAACATTATAATCTTTCAATCTATACGGTCAAATGACCCCAAATTTGTTCCACACCATCTACAACATGCACACAACAAGATTGTACGCTTGAGATTTTCATACTTTTTGAAATTTAGACTTTTAACACTTGCAAAGGCAGGATGCTTTTAAGCATGTTTGGACCTTAGGCAATGAAGGGTTAACCCAAATTCTCCACCCAGGCCAAAGATGAATCAGTATCCTTTCCTGGGATCCCCGTATTCGGGCAGGGGTGAACTACCCCCCTTACTCGGCCCCTCCACTCCAAGTCATTCCAAGGGTGCAAGTAAGAAAAAAGATCCCTATTTTGTGCTTGATTCATTTACCTTGCACACCTCTCATTAACCCCTAAACGCCTCAATCCTTTTTTGAATTTTTGCACATTTTTGCCCACATCTTTGTACAGATATCATTTACTGGAATTTTATGAATGTGTTTGTTAAAGAAGGTTATCTTCTCTAGATTCTAGTATTACATTGGATGAATGAGAAGTTGGTTGGACTACAGAGTGCCTTGAAGCCTTCTGTTCATTGTCCAGAAAATGGACGTCGGAGCGCTTCAGGGTTAATTTACTTTACTTGTGGCCTTTGATTGCAAATATGAATTCAAAATTTGCAAATTTTATCATGCATGGAATTTTTTTTTAAATTAAGTGTTTTTCCGAGGGGACAAGTGAGGGGGTCAGTTCACCTCGGCCCGTACTGGAGGGCGTGGATATTGTTGGTTAACCCCCAGAGGACAAACCAATCCAATGGGGGCATAGTCTTATGGTCAAAATTGAACTTCACATAACTTAGTTATTGTTTTGAAATCTCTTTGAGTTTGACAACTTCCAATCATCTACTTTATGTTCCGTTTTACTTTTTCACAATTATTAACATTGTAATTTTTGTGACACTTTGAAGGTAACATCTTACATGAATGTTCAAAATACACCACTTTTGAACTTTTCTATTGAATATCTCTTAGTGTAAGCTAAATGAGTACACCAATTACACTACAATGTTTCTCAATATCATCTCCAAGTTTTCTAAATATTTCATACTACTTTAAGCATTTTTGTAATTACTATGATTTTTACAAAGAAATTACTTTAACCCGTAAAGGACCGTTGTCCCTTCGGGGACAAATGGGATTTTGGGTAGGTACCTACGGGCTGAATTTTTATCGTGATTTTTTGAAACTTTTTTTGAAGATAGAAAAACTGATAAGATTTGTGGGAATATAATTTTTTTCACAATTGGTGCCCGGGAACAACAGTTATGACCAAATAAGCTCAAAACAGGGGATGGAGGCAGCCCAGGCAGCAAAAAAAATTTGCAAAAATTTGAATTTGAATTTTTTTTTCACATAGATTATATTTTTGTCTATCTGGAAAGCTTTGATTCGTTTCATTTGGATTTGTTATGAGAAAGTTATGGACATTCTTGTTTTTCGGGCAATTAGAGCATCTTCTTGAAAAAAAATAACTTGTAGGATTCATTTTTGAATGAAAATTTTCAAATTTTTCAATTTTGTTTTTTTGCATGGTTTAGTTCACTTGCTAGAACAATCTCACCATTGGGATTAGTGCATTTTAATTCCATCTAAAATATATGAATATTTTAGAAATTCCTTCTATCTTGTACCTACTTTTACTTAACAATTTTTTTAAGAATGATATATAATTAAGTTTTTTTGAATTTTTTCCCCCCAGATTCTCCACTCAATTCTCCACTATAAAGATTTAAAGCTCAAAACTCTGTAGTGCAAAAATTTTAAGTTAAAAATGTTTAAAGTCAAAAAATCTAGTCCCGCAATGTGCTGAAAAACTTGTTTTTTCACTTTAACCCCTAAATGCCCAAGGCACCAAATTTTGATGTCGACAAAAATTTGAAGTTAAATAAAACCTAACCAAGTTGCTATTTTTAGTAATCTATATTTTTGAAAAAATCTACTTGAAGTTTAGATTTAGCATCAAAAGTCCAATTTTGAAAATGATCAATTATGATTTTTCTATTAAATTTTTTTTGCAAGGGTACCCATTGCAATCTTGACTTTTTGTAGTGTTGAGGGCTCTTGGAAATGAGCCTCATATACAATAGATCTTGGAGGAAAAATCACATTAGAAATTCATTTAAAAAAATTGTATTATACATTTTGAAAAGCCGTAAAATGATTGGGGTTATGCATGTTAGGTCCTTTAACCTCATATTTTTTTGTTGACCAACTTTTTAGATTTGGTATGTGGAAAGAGGATTGAAAGACTTCATGTCACTTTTGCAGTTTTAACACCCTTATGTTCAAACATTATAATCTTTTAATTTGTAAGTGATATTGTTGTGTTTTCTTTTCCTATGCGACCTCTAACATGTCTAGTTTGAATAATACGGTTACAATTCAAAAAAATTGACACAACTTATCGAAATGTTGACTTTTTGTTCCAAATTTAGAGCAGATTCCTAGAAGTTAAAAAAAGGCCTTGGGCATTTAGGGGTTAAATGTAGATATCTTGCAATCTGTGCAGTCAAAAATTCTAAAAAAAATTCCACACATTCTAATACTAGTTAGGTGTAAGATCCTACGGTTAGATGTGCAAAAAAAACATTTTTCAGTTTTTTTACTCTTTGCTATAGAAATGGCAGTTTTGAGTGTTTTTTGGCAGAAAAAAGGCCTTGGGCCTTTAGGGGTTAAAAATCACAATAATTTAATTAATTAATTTTAATTATATAAAACGAAGTTAAAATTTGAATATGTATTAATATCAAATTTATGGTGTGTTTTAATATTGAAAGCTAATGAGATTTGAACAAACAGAACATGGGATGCCCTTTTAAGGGTTAAGATTGTTATGTCAGTTCCGCCCTCGCCATCCCACATGACCCATATCCAATCTCTCTCACAGAAATCAGGCACGATGATTCAAGTCAGGTGGAATAGAATTTCCTGTTGCGTAGCAATCTCACAGAAATCACTTTCTGCCAGTTGTAATTGATAAAACTGACCACGATGGAATATTATTATTATTATTATTATTATTATTATTATTATTATTATTATTATTAGTATTATTATTATTATTATTATTATTATTATTATTATTTGAAACAAATGAAACAGAATTTCATTGCAAAAGACTCAGAAAATGAAGGAATATTATTTTTCCATTTTTTCTTTACAACAGTACAGTAAGTAGTTTCTAATTATAAAGACTTTATTAAATCTTTCTTGCTGTGCCTGAGTGTCGCTCCGTCCCGCGGGAATATTTTGCCAACAGCTCTGCAGCAACCCAAGTTTAGCTGGAACTTAAGTTACTCAGCACCTGGCACTTCACATTAGCCCATCGT
Organism: Pseudisothecium myosuroides; assembly: GCA_951799445.1. Lineage (NCBI taxonomy): Eukaryota > Viridiplantae > Streptophyta > Bryopsida > Hypnales > Lembophyllaceae > Pseudisothecium > Pseudisothecium myosuroides. The sequence goes on along the minus strand of OX637287.1, from coordinate 16,478,828 downwards.
CGCCTTCCAATCCCACGGCGACACGACGACAAGTGACACATCTCCCGCGCAGGGCACTCTGGCATTTCCGTCCATGGGAGTTACCATAACCGGTTGTTGACTTTTAAATTTTAACGTGGCACCGCCCCATAGGTGATCCGTCACCATTGCCATTACAAGTTGCAACTCATAACCTCCTTCCCTTTCAACGTGCTTCCTACACTCTTGGATCATGAAGATTAAAGGTTGAGATTGAAAAATGAACAACCGGTTATGTCCGATAACCTCTTTGTTGCTAGTGCGGCTCATCGGTTATCTAATACAGAACCCCGTAAATTACTGAGGTCTTCTTTACACCAAGCTGAAGCACCCAAATTGACCACCATTTTTCTGCCCCTACAAAATGGACGGTGCAAATTATGCACTCACCGAATAATGGTCCAAATTATTTTCTTAGGACATGCCTATCGGTTTGAAAAGCAAATGAATCCCTTAACCCTATAATGACGCCGCAGACCGAAGTGGTTTGATGGATGATATAATTTTTTTATATGTAAGATGAAAGTGTAGTTGTTCATCCTTGGAATTTTATGCAAAAAGGGAGATCTTGCATAGTAGTTTGACCTCCAATAAATACTTTTGGTTTTTTTAAAGTAGATGATTCACACTGTACCAAAAAAGATGATTTCCCCGGCCCCCAACCCTGCTTTACAGGGTTAAGAGGTCATCCAATTTGCAAGGCAAATTAGCATTTTGGTTTAAAAACAAGCTCATTTTGCATACCAGTGCATGAATTGAAAAATGATTGTCTTAACTGATTGGAGGCCTCTTTCCTAACAATGACTTCGGAATATAGTTCATCTTGTTTTCAAAGAGAGGCACTAGTCTCAGTGGTGATGCTCTTAAAAACAACATTAGCTTCTTCAAGAAGAAACCAACCAAAGTCATTTCATAATTTTCTGATACTCACCTAATATTCTATGAATTTTCAAAGGTTAAAATTATAAGGTACCTATTCATGCAATCATAGATAGCAAGTTTTCAGCCAATGAAAGCTTTCACATTAGAAGAGATTTGACGCCTCTAGAAGACTGTGAGTTCCTAGGGCGTTCCCAGCCTCGGAACTCTGCTACATGTGCAATCTGATGTGGTCGAGAGAGTGCCACATTAGATTTTTAAAAAAAAAAAAAAAAATCTTTAATTTTTTTTTTACTTTTGGATAATTTTTTTTTTTGACAGCATTATTGTTGGTTCAGAACACGGGGACAAAGAAGGGAGGCCTCGAATCTCTTCTAATGAAATAAATAAGAGCATGCAATGTGGATTTATACTTTAAGTTCTCAAACAATCATTTAAAAATTATGCACATTGTGAACCCCCATACTTTGGAGTAACCAACACTAATAGCAACTATATATATGTATTATTACAAATCGTGAATTATATTTATTGAACCTAATGGGCAAGTGAAGAGCACCTTAGTATGTATTTTTTGGATTTTGTATGAATAAATTATGAAATTCAAAATATTGTTTAAAGGTATATTAATAATTTACACTAAAATTTTATAGATTCCCAAATTTCAATATGTTTTTCTTACTCAATACCAAGTTTTTAGTGCCACTTCTTGGTTTAGTTTTTGGTCCAACTATAGGAATGACATTTGGAGCATTGATGATCATGGATGCAAATATCTTATATCAAAAGGTTGGCTTTTGATAGACAACTGAATCATCAAGCTTGAAAAGATTTCCTCTAAGGCTTCTCAATCTAAATATAAATAAATCTTGAATATGGTCTAAAGTCTCTATTTTCATAATGTCAGTATTAAATTGAGTTATCATATTCATGCTTGCGAATAAGAGAGTTGCTTCATAAGCCATCAAAGTCAAGAGATACTTCTACAAATATTTCCATTTGTACGCGTGGAGGTTCATGAGTTCCAAATACAACAATACCTAATTGAAAAGTAGTGCATTCTTATACACAAACAATAAATATTTATATGGTGTCAAATGTTAAGAAATTAGTATGGAGCAACCTGATTTCACTATTTTGTGCAAACTAAAGCTCCATACTGTACATGACTTGGGAAAGATGCCAACGGGGAGGAATTCTGTAAGTTAGCAACCAAGGGAATGCCCCCATGGACGACACGTATGCCAGCGAAGTAAAAGAAAGGGACCACAAAAGAGGAACCCTAGTTAGTGCTGCCCTACGGAGTTTAGGGACTAGACTAGGGAGGTGGGACCGACAGGGGGAAGACCTGAAAAAGGGAGGCGACAAAATGGAATAAAAAAGTTAATAAAAAAGTTAATAAAAAAGCCAGGTACTTTAAAAAAAAGTTTAAATAAAAAAGCTGAAAAAGAGCGCAACACGAAACCGCCGCGACCGTGGCGCTGGTCCCGCTCCCTACTTGCGAGACCACTCGAGTCACCACGCCAGCCACCCTCCGTCGTCTCGCCAGGACCGTCCCGGAAGCCTGACGGAAAGAGAGCCCCCATAAAGGGAAAACCGACGGTGGCCAAGCCCACGGCAAGGCTAGCCTTCGTTGATTCCGTCTTCTTGTGCCACACTTCTGCCGGTACACCCGCGCTGTAGCAGAGTCAAACTTGTTGGCATGTATGGAGAGAGAGTAAACTTAAGTTAGTGCACTTCTGCTTTCAGATGTGAGTTTTTATCTTAGACTTTGTGTCTGTAGGAGGGTGACGACGAGCGGGGCGAGACTGAGAGAGGGTGGAGAGATTCCTGTTTTCGTCCTTGGGCTTTGTGTCCGCGTTGGGACGGACTTTGGCGTGGAGCCCATCGGTAACTGCCTTGGGTTGCCCCTGGCAGGGTTGTCTGGGAAAGGTTGGCCGCCGTGCAAGTCCACTTGGGTTGGTTTGTCGTCGTCGTCGTCGTCTAAGTTACTTGGGCTGCGGGGTTCACGACGCAAGCGCCATATACTCATGGTGAGGACAGTCAGACGTTAGGATCTATTTGGTCTTGAGTAGTGTTGGGGGTGTTCGATTTCGTGTCTGTGTGGCGGTATTCGTTTTGGTGTCTGCTGCGTCGTCCATATTGGTCCGTGTAAGGGAAGGATCTCTGTTTTGGGGGGGCTTTTCGTTTCCCCCTTTCCGAGGCGGTGGGAAGTTAGGGCAAGAGGGTCGTTCTTTGTGTGTCAGTGGGTGTTGGGTGTATTTTTTTTTTAAAATCATGGGGATGAAGGCTGCGATGGTGGCGGAGCCGCCGCAGCCTGTGGTCATCTGTGGGCCGTCGGGGGTGGGCAAGGGCACGCTAATTGGGAAGTTGATGAAGGATTTTCCGGACAAGTTTGGATTCTCCGTGAGCCATACCACGCGCAACCCCCGCGTGAAGGAGGTAGATGGTGTGCATTACCACTTCGCCTCGCGCTCCGTGATGGCGCAAGAAATCAAGGACGGGAAATTCCTCGAGTCGGCCGAAGTCCATGGCAACTTGTACGGGACCAGCTGGGCTGCGGTGGAAGCTGTTGCTGACGCTGGCAAGGTATGCACTTGTTGCATGTCGACGCTTGGTGCCAGTGCTTGCTTTTTGGTTTTGGTGCGACCGATAATCTCGATTAGGTGCTGTGTTGGCTGATGTGTTTGTTTTTCTTCCCGCTTGGCAGATCTGCATCCTGGACATTGACGTCCAAGGGGCTCAAGTCGTGCGGAAGAGCGATTTGAAGGCGACTTATATTTTTATCAAGCCTCCAGCTCCTGAGGAGGAGGAGCTTGAGAGACGTCTTCGGGGAAGGTGAGTCGTTGCTGCGACCTTCCTCGGAAAGGACCCATCGGGTTATGGGCTGCGGACTGGATACTCTGTATTGCTGAGCGTATACTCAACAGAGACGCAAACAGAGGCTCTGTATTGTTTTGTCCCTACCTGCACTTCAGACCTAATCGTGGCGTGGTTTCAGAGAACTAGTGTTGGTGACCATGGATTGTACGTAGAAGCCTGTGTACTAACACCCACATGTTTGGACAACTGATTCTCAGAGGTACGGAGACAGAGGAGCAAATTCAGAAACGATTGAGAGGCGCGAAGCAAGAGCTTGAGCGTGCCAAGGATGTAACTCTGTTTGATCACATCCTTGTGAATGCTAATTTGGATCAAGCTTACGAAGATCTGAAGGTACGCAGTCTGCAACCATACACGCAAATTTATGAACTGCGCATAGTTTGTTTGGCGATCGGGAGTGCAACTTCTGCAAATAGAGAGGAGATTTTATCTGCGTTTTGTGTTCCCCATGTTGCTTTTGCAGCGTTTTCAGTTTCAAAGTAGATTTTTTTTGTTTTGTCATATGTTGCAGGCCTTGCTAGGTCTCGGCAGTCCGGCCGCATCTGCCCGTTTCAATGGCACTGCCAAACATCGTATGATGCTCCCCCCCTCACATCTCACTATTCTGAGATTCCAGGATCTGCTTGGAGTAGCAGATGGCTTGTCAAATTAGCTCCCTCTGTTTTTTTGAGGCTTTCTTTTAACCCGTCTTGGTGGGATGCGGAAGCTAATGAACGATCTTTTGTTGTGCAGCAGTAAATGGATCGAAGGTGCTGTCAAATGGTTTTTCTTCTTCGGAGAACGGAACACCGACGAACATTCATGAGTAAGTTGTTAACTGGAAACTTCTTCATATCTCCCTCTTAACAGAGTTTTCTCCTTCGATTGGTCAGGCATGTCCTAGTGCTAGTTTGACTACTCTCGGTTTGTTGTTCTCCGGCCTTGATTACGTTTTTCTATTTTCTCCTCATTATCTGCTGGTGTATGACAGGTATGCGGTTGGATCTCCACGAACCAACGGGTTGTTCCTGAACGGTTCTCATCAGTCAAAGTCGAATGGAATGATGAAACTTTCGAGTTCTATGCCTGCCAACTACAGCATTCTGACCTCATCAGACCTTTTGGTTGGCATGCACTCAGCAACGGGGTCTCCGAGAGCCAAGGGAATTTCAGCTTCTTCATAACAGTCCTGGATCGTGGTGCCCTGGATTGTAGTAGGAATAGAAGCTCAAGGTATTGTCGTACCTTATTCATTAACATTCATCTCTTACAGGACGCAATTTATGTCGGAGGCGGGTTCATGCGCGACCAGTAACTCTTTACTGCCATTTTAATTCAAGAGTAGCAAGCATCTGACTTCCAGTATGTTTCACCAGTTTTAGGTGCCAGTAGGTAGCCCAAACCCCCTCTCCCTCCCTGAATCCCCCTCAAACTAGATTCCATAATATTACCAGTGATGAAGTATAACAGCAAAGTCTCGTAATAGCTTCTGCATATGCAAGCATCGCCAACAGATTCTCTCTGCCAACAGCCACTCAGTTACATTGCACAGGTTTCTATGCTCTAGTATGGAGGTCTCTTGGCTTCCTCATGATAGCTAGCAATCTAGGCCAAGTAAAGATTCTTTGATTTTATAAGCGAGAGGAGAACAGTTAATGGACACTCTGGCCTCTCGGGCATTTTTTTTAATTGAAGCGAAGCCGGATACAACACCAGGCTTTTGAATTTTATCTATCTGGAGTTGCTCCTATAGTGTCATGTTCTTCTTTGAGGATGGGTCATCCTGCGTTTCTTTAGGGTACAGTGCAGATGTCCATTCTGGTTAGTGACATGAATTGATCGCCATTTCGTGATTATCGTTTTACCCTTTACCCTCTCGCTGCAAATATATTCGCAGCTAGCAGTGCCTATGCGTTTGTATTGGCTAACCGGCACCTCTTTCGGGAGACCATTCCGATGCAATCACTGCATTTTTTGATCTGAGCTTGTCGTGCATGCATTAAGTTTCGAAGAAGTGCTGGTGCTCAGAAGTTCTCTATTTATTGAATTCACTATATCTATTCTTCGGAGGCAGGCTGCATGATTCTCTTGTTTCTACTGTACATGTGCTGTGGGCATGATTGCATTGTTGATAATGAAAAGAGAGTGTTCAAAGAGTCCCTGCACATGCACAAAGCAATGAAGCAAGGAGAAGTTTACTAGTACATTCCCAACCAGGAAATTTCCAAGGTGCAGTTTAGTCGACGAGAAGTACCTGTGGAAAAGAAAAGCTGCTGGCCGGGCTTCCTAAAGTGTGTTTGTTAACCTATGAAGAATGTCGCTGATGAAAAAGAATCCTTTTATATAAGACAAAGCAGATGGAAGTATAGATGTTCATCCTTGGATTTTTTGCACACTAGATTGACCTTCAATGAGTGTTCTTGGGTTTTTCAAACAAATTTTATATGGTACTAGAAAAGATGATTTCCATGGTGACCAACCCATCTTTTACGGGTTAATGCTTTTGAGGTCACTACCCTTTTGGATTGTTGACTCCTACTATTGGATGAAAAATGAAATATGAGGCCAACATGGTACACTATGAGTAGTGGGACAACAAGGTGGAGCCATGAGTCAATGTGGAGATGGAAGATTTGCAAATGATTGGTTTTGGTGAAGTTTTTTTTTTTATCACAGATGATTTCTTTAGTGACCAACCTAGAAAGATGATTTTAATGGTGACCAACACATATTTTAAGGATTATGCTTTTGAGGTCACTACCCTTTTGGATGTCGACTCCTACTATTGGATGAAAAATGAAATATGAGGCCAAAATGGTGCACTATGAGTAGTGGAACAACAAGGTGGAGCCATGGGTCAATGTGGAGATGGAAGATTTGCAAATGATTGGTTTTGGTGAAGTTTTTTTTTTTTTTTCATTTATGGTCTTGCTTGAAAATTATTTTGATATTAGAAGTAGAGTGGCCGACTCACATAAGTATTCATTCACTTCAGAAATTGCCATAACTAATTGAGAAATTAGATTTTTTTTTAAAACAAATTTTGGACATATTGGAAGTACAAGTGAAACACTTGTATAAAATGATTTTTCAAAAAATTTAAAATAATTTTTGAACTTTATATAAATTAACCATATTTATTAATATAATGAAAAAGTCCTTTGATAGAAGTAATTTTTTTCCAAGATTCTTTAATAAATAAATGAGAATTTTTTTTGGAACTTTCTACTAAGAATTTCACAAATTTTAAAATTTTATTGAGTGAAATATCACTAACTAAAATATGACTCCAAATATGTAGGGTTCTTACAATTCACTCCAAAATCTCCAAAAATTATAAAAAATAATATGTTAGTAATGCTTTATACATTTTTCAAATTTGTTGTAATTTTTTTGCATATTTTTGGAATAAATTATAAAATTGTAAATATTTGGAGTCATGTTTTAGTCAGTAATATTGAATTAAATAAAAATTAAAAATTAATAAAATTCTTATCTAAAAATTCCAAAAAAAACTCTCATTCCACTGAAGAATCTTTAAAAAAATTTACTTCTATTTAAAGTTTTTTTACCCATAATAAATCTAAATAGATTCTAAAAGATTCAAAAATTGTTCTAAAATTTTGAAAATTTATTTTATGCAATTGTGTTACTTGTACCACAACATGTCCAAAACTTGTTTAAAATCTCTAATTTTTCAATTAGCTATAGTAATTTTTGTAGGTGTACAAATTTTTTTGAGGGCCACTACATTTGAGAAGTCATGGTATGTTTGCTAATGTGTTTTTAACTTAAAACCCAATTTTAGATACATGCATCCAATGGAATTTGAAGTCATTGACCAAGTGCTTGACTTTTGACAAAAATTGACCAATGGCAAAAATATTGGTGATCAAACTTGTTGTCATTTGAGAAAAATACAAAGTATAACATGATTTGAAATGCAATCTATAAAAAAGAATTGGTATAGGTTCAATATAGACCAAAGAGGGGTACAAACATATAAACCAAAACACACCATGACTTTTCAAATACCTCTATAAAGACTATTCTTTGTATGTATAAGATGGATTTTGAATCATCTAGACTACACTTCTAGCTTCTTACAACCCCCACCTTTGAACATTATGGCACCTCCAAATTTATGCAATCACTCACATTTTGCTTTATAAGCATTTGCCCATGCATAAAAAAATTTCATGATTTTTTGTTTCATGCCAATTGTGCAACAAATTGAAATTAAAAGGTTGAGTTTAGATGTGATTACCATAATGCCAAAAGCTCTACAATAGTCCATACTAAGTATGATGAATTGAGTGTTTGAGGACATTGTATATGCAAAATAACTTCTCATTCATACAAAAAAATACTTCAATTAGTAGAAGGTAACCTTCTTTATGATCAATTGATGAAATTGAGGTACATAATATGAACATCTGTACAAAGACATAAGCAATAATCTGCAAAATTTAAAAACGATTTAGGTGTTAGGTAATTAAATAGTATGCAATGTTTTTTTTATCACAAGTGGATGTGATTTAGTAGTGAGAATTCCATATTTTTCGACGTTTTGGTGTCCAACAATCTTCACACTGGTCACCGACGTTTCTGTGATGCTCAAGTAGATGCCGGCCATTGAGATGCACGAGGAAAATGTGATTTTCGGTATCCAATTCACAAAGCTGTACTCCCATGGGAAAGCTGAATCACAGTGAGGAACTGAGGTCTGACAAATTCTGCGTCATTTCCAGTGCATAGAGATGAACTTCTGCTGGCTCTGCTACGAAATCCGCTACGTCAGTGTGTAACTTACCTCTGAAAGATTTAAATGCGTGAGAACTGATGAAGTCTGCCCAAGCTACAGTAGTGCCCAAGTCCCATCGACTCAGCTGCCTGCCAGCGTTACTGAGTGGAAACTGTTTGTGTGAAGAGCTCAATCCACAGTATGATCAGTGTCAAGTAAATCGCTGATTGCCCATCTGTGAATCCCATCGTTATGCCTGTCGATGTCCAGTACTTGCCTCTTGTGTGAAGAGTAGAATCAGTCTTCAATCTCATGACAGCTAGGGGTTTGGGAGCACTTACATCCATGCTAGTACCAGGGCAGATGAACATCTCATTCATAAGAAAAAGTCGGTGGTTTGTCACTTAGTTTGTCAAGCCATAATTTAAGTTTTTGATTCATTTACGTTTTGAAATGTTCCATTCAATGTCAGTGTGACATGTGGCTTATTAACGAATTTGTGTCAAAGTTGCTGTGGATATATACTATTCTTATGCGTGCTTACTCCTTGTTATCTCTATTGTGCTTCGAACTAGCTTGAATCCGGAAACTGCAACCTTCAGAGAGTCTTGAAATAGCAATGTTTTGTGCATATCTTTACTGGAACAAGATATTAAAAAGAGTAGTTTCGGAAAATTCAGATTTTGTTCACATCCTCATTCAAGTAGTGTATTAGAACTCTCGCTTGGAAGAGCACAGATTTTGTTCAAATCCTAAGCTGTGTAGTATACTGAAACTGTCATTCCCAAACTAAATATTTCCTTGAATTCCTAAATCAAAGAAGAGCATTGGTGAAGCCGGTTCATGTTGCTCTCACCCAAACCCTTCATTCCCTCCATATACTCCTCGTCTTTTCTTAATTGTGTAGATTGGCATCATCCATTTTCTTACTGCTAAAATAACCTAAGCTAATTGTGGCACTTACCTATATGCAAAACCTAAATTGTTGGTCAGTGGGGTTAGGTCTGGTGGGTTCCGCCCCTTCTGAATCTCAGGGTGGCGTTAGTTCATCTGTTCGCTCTTTTCGCCTTCGAAATAAAATGTTCATTGTGTGCGCAAAAAACAAAAAAAACGCCATCTAAATTGTGCAGTGAGCACATCTTGATTTTCAGAATGCACATCAATTCAGCTTGTCAGAATTTGTCTGTGATATCTCCAATTCAATGCACTACTGTCTGAGATTCAGCTTCGCCAAGTGAGTACAGCCTAATTTGAGGATTGGATATTCCACTCACGTTTACCTGAGTCCAACTGTTCATTTTTGCTGCAAAGTTCAATGGCCGGCATCCCCATGGGCATCGCAAAAACTGTAGGTGTGTCAAGATTGTTGGACACCAAAACTTGTGAGATGATATCATCCTACAACTTTCTTCTAGTGCGTCTGAGTTCAGCTCAGAGTGGCTGCTGGGATTGGAGCTCAGCAAACCATGTCCACAACTAAACTTTTGAACTTTTGAATCCCTCTCAGATTAAATTGAATAAAGGAGGTCAGCGAATCATCCTCACTGGTCACAACGTTATCTCCACTTGCTGTGCTTACATTTCGATTATACAATATGAAAATTTCATTATATTTATAGCCATTGACAAAACAAGTACACTTCTGTTTTTAATCAGGAGTCCAGCAGCTCTCCTCTTTCTTTTCCGAAGTCACGCACTTATGCTGGAATAAATTGCACCTGGAAAACATCCTGGATAGGAGCATCTGTTTGGTTCATTATTTGTTTTGTGCATGTGGAGAACTGGGACCAAGACTGAAAAGCTCTCTTTTCATTATCAAGAAAATCATGCCCACAGCGCACGTATGGCAGGAATCTAGAGAATCATACAACCATCTCCTGAGAATGGATAATGAAATCAATAAGGTACGTAGAAGCACCAATAACCATCGACGTCCGAGAACCCATTCCCTGCAATAGCACCCCAATCCACTCATCAGGAGACCAAGAAGCTGCAGCGATTAGGTGGTTTTGTGGTTGTTGCGGAGTAGTGCATGTGGGAGCGGATACTGTTTGGAAATGAGACCATCTGAAAATGAGTAATAGGTGCTTTTGGTCTTTGCACTTTGACCAAGCTTTCTGAAAGCAGTTTTAAAAATTCAATAGTTTTTTTTTGGCATCTCCCACTCTCATTTGCCTTCCATTTTGTCCATTTATTTTCCACACCAGCTTCATGGTCTGCCCAGCATGGCATAAACAGACAGGTACTGGTGCTTCTAACTTAAAGCACTTCAATCTGTGTGTACTAGCTAAGTAGCTAGCATGTACTTCAGTCTTTTGAACTTACCCGCTCATATTAGAAGCGTCCTGCCTGCAACCCAAACTGCAGTATGTGATTGCATTGGAATGGCCTCACGAAAGGGGTTCAGGTTCGTACACACAAGCACTGTTTGCATGCTGAAAATATGCGACGTGAGAAAATGGAAGAAACGATAATGCCAAAATGACAATCCATTCATGCCACTACCCACAATGAACCCAGAGTCGTAACCTCTCATCAATGAATACATACAATGCTCTTTTTTGTTTTTTGGACCATTTTTCGCTTTAGACACGAAATGCTCTTTCCTATATGGACCACTTTTTGCATGCATTTGGACTCTAGCTCTTTACTATCATTGACTTGTATCGTACTTTTGCAGAGTTGATTTCTGGCAATCGAATTGGAAGATGGAGGTTGCAGTGCATTCTCTGGGAGCACACTCAATGCAAGTAAAAGTGTAATCAATCATCTTCTCATTCACAATGCTACGGATGGACGGTGATAGAGCTGCCTCCTCACATGCCAAACCACTAACTCACGCCCATGGAATTTTTTCTTCTATAGACTTGTCAATTTTAGAAAGTGGCACTTGACCTAAGATTTGTTTCTCTGGGCCTCCTCCTGCACTTGGAAGCAATGTACGGGGAGTTCCGGCGGCTAATAGAAAATAAGCCGAGTTAAATCGTCAAATTACCGTCTTAATTTCAGAATTTTAGGTCGTATAACCGAACGAAAACGTAGGAGTATAGGAAATGAACCGCTCATAAAAAACAAAGGACAGTTTTCATCCTTTCTTCATCAAGAAAAAGCGGATTTTAACTGTCCCACATGAGCTCCTACCGGTTCCTAGATGTGTAAGTCCAAGACTCCAAGGGTATAATTGGCATTTAATTTAATTTTTGTCAAAGGTATCAAGCATTTATCCCTCACATCATCAATGGCCAAGTATGAGGCTATGAGTACACGTGAATATGAAGACAAGATCTTTATACAAGTGGGGTGGTAGGAGGTGAAACAACCCATGTGGGATATGTAAATTAGGATTAGTAGAAGCTCAATCACTCCTAGTTAAGTTAAAAGCAAGAATTGTTTTAAAAGTAGTATTTTAGACCTCATTTAGTCATAGTAGAATAACTTTTTTAGAAAAACTTTGAACTAAATTAATGTGAAAATTCAAGTTAAGTTTCATCTCTAAAAATCCGTTTGTGATTTTAAGCTTCCAATCAAAAGTTATGGACAAAGTTCAAAGAGGGGTTTTAAAAAACATTTTCTTTGACATTTTCAAACATCCGCTTTGAATTTCGTCCATAACTTTTGATTGGAGGCTCAAAATTACAAAAAATAAATTGGAGATGAAAGCTATCTTGATTTTCCACATTAATTTAGTTTAAAGTTTTTTGAAAAAAAATATTCTACTGTGCTTAAATGAGGTCTGAAATTTTGCTTTGAACACGATTCCTGCGTTTTTGACAATGAGTGATCAAAGCTCTCATCTTCAAATTGTCCCATACCCTACGAGGATTCATGACAAACAATGAATTTTATTTTAAAAACAACCTCTCCACTATCTACTTACAAAATGTCAATGAAGTACTTCCGTCATTTTGCCATCAAATTTTTTTTGATGGTAGATAGTCAATGGATTGTTATTGGATTCTTGGGATTTTCAACCAACCATTTTTACATTTATTAGTAGATTCAACTATTTGGTCCTAAAATTAATAGAAAAATTTGGCACTTTCAAAAAAAATTAATTTAAGCCGAATTTGCTATCCACGTATGGTAGTGTGCAAACAGATTGCCTTAAATTGATGAATGCCTTCAACTTAATATTTGAAGTAAGTTGTATTTTATTTGCCGTTTTTTTAACCGATTGCTTTTGCAAACTTAAAGAAAATGACCGAAATGCCAAAAAGAAACTAGGTTTTTAACTGAATGAAATGACTAGGCTTAGCCAATAGCCGAAGGACTATGGAGAATTACCAAATGACATTTGAAAACAACGGCAAAAAGCCAAGTCACCCCATAAACTCCCCGTTCACTGCTTGGAAGTCCACTTGAGGTGTACTCGTACGGTACTTCTTTCATTGATTTTAATGATACTGTGAACACTTTAAAAAGCAAATTGAAGATCATGCAGTCATGGGTACTGCACGCGAAGCTTAGATCATGGATACAGGTCAGTCTGCACTTTTATCACAAGGAGATAACTGAAAGGCCTGTGCAATTTTTGAGAGAGAAAGAGGTTATTAGCAGCTCAAAGAATAGAGTGCCTAAGGAACTCTTTGTTTTGAGATATCCCAGATGGTCTAACAAGCATCTGATTGAATCAGCAATCACATTCCAACAAAATCAATTTCTTCCATCAACTAAACACTCCGTAGCTTTATCTTGTCAAAGATTGAACTTCTTGGACTATTAACCCCTAACTCCTAAAATACCAAGGCATTTTTTGGTTCCAGAACCACTAAAAACTGCCATTTCTGCTGCAATCACTCAAGAAACCAATTTTTTTTTTAAAAGAATCTAACCGTAGGCTCTTGTACTTCACTTGTCTCGGATGATGTGGTAAAAATTTCAAGAAGTTTGACCGTTCCGATTGGAAGATATTAGCATTCAAAGTTGGGAAAAAAAGTTCTTTTGAATTAGAGTTATTCGTAAAGTACCCAAAACCGGGGTTTAAACCCCGCAGTTTTGTGAAAAAGTAGGTTTTGGGCAAAAAGTTAATATGAAAGTGGGTATCAAACTTTCTTTTGCACCCAAATTGACCAAAAAGAAGTTTCGTCAGGACTTTGCATGCAGGGTCGTGGTCGCCTGTGGGTCATAGTCGCCTGCGGGGTTGTCCATCGGAGGAAATTTGTCGGAAAAAGTCCCCTCCAAACTGGGGGGGACTTTACGAATAACTCTATTGTGGCCTGCAATTTCAGATGACTTTGATGGTCATTTGTGGATTTTTTTTGCACTACACACCATAAAGTTAAATTTTTTATGTTGAACATTTGAGTTGAGAGTCGGGGGAAAAAAATTTAGCATATCAAAACTTGATTTTCACATATAAAAAAATTGTTAAGTAGAAGTAGGTCCAAAATTGATCAAAATACTAAATTGTTAATAGCTCTTAGATGGAATTAAAACACCATAATTCCAACGGTGGGATTGTTCTTGCAAACAAATTTGACCTTGTCAAAAAAAATTTGAAAAAATTTGAAAATTGCATTCAAAAATGAATTCTATAAGTTTTTCTTTTTGAAGATGCTTAGATTGCCCAAAAAACAAGATTGTCCATAACTTTCTCATTATTAGTCCAAATAGAATGAATCAAAGCTTCATATTCAGAAAAAAATTAAAAATTAAAAAAAGTCATTTTTTTTTTCTTTTTCTGGCCAACAAATTGCTTTTTTGATTTAGGATGGCAAAACTTTTGCTCCCATACACCAATTGAAAAAAAAATTATATTTTTAGAAAGCTAATGTGATTCCCTATCTTCAAAAAAAGTTTCAAAAAATCAGATCAAAATATGAGGCCACACGAGCCTGCCCCCAAATCTCAAATGTCCCCCAAGGGGACTTTGGTACTTTAGGAGTTAAACAATGTTGCGGCCATTTTTTGCCTGATGATTGTCAATGAATCTTTCTATGTAGGACAGAAGTGTAGGTATTCATCCTTGGAATTTTGTATAAAAAGGGGAGGTCTTGCATAGTAGTTTGACTTCCAATGAGTGGTTTGGGATTTTTTGAGCCAATGTTACACACAGTCTCCAAAGAGATGATTTTAATGGTCACCAACTTGTCCTTTAAGAGTTAATTGTGGAAGGACACAAGCCTATGACCAAGCTAGTTACTCAAAAATGATCTGATTTTTGAACCAATAGGCATATTCTTCATTTCTACAATGATTTAGAAAGCAGTCATTGGCCACTTCTTGGCCTCCGAGTCTTAGAAGGCCGGGCCCATGACTAGGGATTTCAAGCCTCACAACCCATTACTTTGTTTGCTACCATTTTGCAACTACCGTAGCGGTGGGGCTCATTCGTCACTATAGTGATGGAATAATTTTTTATTTTGATAAAAGTCTTTTATTAGGCCCATTTTGAAATTGATCATAAATTCAATTTTTTTATAAATTAATATTTTAGAGTTTCCTCACTTCGTGAATTAAAAAAGCAAATTGTGCAATTTTCTAATGGAAATGGGTACACTAAATAATTAAGTTCAAGAAATAAAAAATATTGAGCTATTAATCTACTCAATCTTATAAGTGTAAGTGGAATGGTTACAAAAATCTCTAGTTATATGCTTAAGAGTATAGAATTGACATGGCGCCATTGATTTTCATTTTATAAGTATTATTTCATGGAAGAAATACTATTTAGGGATATTTATTTTTCAGAGATGAAATTGTATGTCTTTCATGAGTCATAAAAATTTCAAATTCTTTTGTGAAAATTTGAAATTATTGTAATTTTTTAAAAGAAAAGTAAAGAAAACTCATATCAAACACAAAATATATTCAAAAAATCTGAAATTTTCACTACAGTTTCAACTACTCTTTTGGCCTTCTTGTTATTATTCTGTTCATTTATCACTTGTACAAGTTTAAATTTCTTTCAAATTCTTTGAAGTCCTCTCGAAGGCCTGGCCAGTTTCATTATGAGGTAGCGCAATCCATTAAATATGGACAACTTGATTGGGATGGAATTTTCTGGTGACTATTTCTTTGGAAATGTATCGAGGCTTAAAACTCCTTCAAAATAGTCATACCCAAAGCAACGCTAAAGTCATCATCCATGTTAACTTTTGCATGATATGTTTTTTTATAGTTTTAAAGTGTACCTTATTTAATCTATCTCAAATTATTTGAAGTCCTTTTATAGGCTTGGACAAATATATTATGAAGAAGCACAATCCATTGAATATGAACAACTTGATAGGGATCAATGGATCACTTTTTTTGGTAATTACTTCTTTGGAAGAGTATTAGCTTCTAGTTGATACATTGAATGTAATTCTAAAGTTTTGTAGTTAAAAATTTGTAGTTACAGTAGAACCTCTCTAAGTTGATGCCTTCTAAGTTAATAAAGCGTTGTCAGAAAGTATTGATTGTCGGTCCCAACTTAACAGTATGAACCACATACGAACATGATGACCCTCCCTAATGTAATAACGTCTCTAACTCAATGTGTCAGAGTGGTCCCAACTTTATCAACTTAGAGAGGTTCTACTGTATGTGATTCCTCGTTGTTCATCAACTTTAGAATTTTATTATGTATTGGCCTTCTCTTTAATGAAAAGTACTAGATTGTGTTTTTTTGGAATGTATCTGTCTTTCTCATCCATAAATGTTTATTGATTTCAGTGGGAAATGTTTTTATATGCCATTGGTCGTTTATTTATGGAGTATGGATTTGTCCTGGAAAATTAGTTTAATATCAATTTTTGACCACACATCATAGGCTCCATCTTTTAAAGGTTAACCTTAGAAGGATGTGCACATGACATGTCCACTGATTTCAAGCTTCATTGTCCATCACTTTATATGCTGCCATCTTGCAACTAACTATAAATGATTTTTTTTAAATTAACTTATAAGAGATGAAATTATGTGCCTAATACAACTCATAATTTGGAATTTTTTTGAAAATCAAGAGAATTTTTTTTTAAATGAAAAAAATTAATATCAAATAAAAAATATACTTGAAAATTTCAAAATTTTCAATATAGTACTACCTCTGTCCCAAAATGATCTTCTTCTTGGACAAAATGTTCCAGATTAAGGCTAAAAATAATATTATTAAAAACTTGATTTATGCTATAAATAGGATTCATGGTTCTCTTCGCTTGCTAATAATTTTGAGTTTCAAAGCCCTTTTTAACCCTTAAAATACCAAGGCATTTTCTCGCTCTAGAACCATTGAAAACTGCCATTTCTGTTGCAATCACTTAAGAAACCAAAAAAAACATTTTTTTTAGACTCTAACCATAGGATCTTGTACTTCACTTGTCTCTAGTTATGTGACAAAAAGTTCAAGAAATTTGACCGTTCCGATTGGAAGATATTAGCATTCAAAGTTGGGAAAAAAAGTTCTTTTGAATTGTTTCCTGCAATTTCAGATGACTTTGACGGCCATTTGTGGATTCTTTTTGCACTACACACCATAAAGTTAATTTTTTTTATGTTGAACATTTGAGTTGAGAGTCGGGGGAAAAAATTTAGCATATCAAAACTTGATTTTCACATATAAAAAAATTGTTAAGTAGAAGTAGGTCCAAAATTGATCGAAACACTAAATTGTTAATAGCTCTTAGATGGAATTAAAACACCATAATTCCAACGGTGGGATTGTTCTTGCAAACAAACTTGACCTCGTCAAAAAAAAATTTGAAAAATTTTGAAAATTGCATTCAAAAATGAATTCTATAAGTTTTTTTTTTTTTAAGAAAATGCTTAGATTGCCCGAAAAACAAGATTGTCCATAACTTTCTCATTATTAGTCCAAACACTGCAAGAGAAGTGGGGTATTTGAAGAAGCAACTTTAAGAAGGAGTTTCTTAAAGTTTGGTGTCATTCATTGAAGGTCACCCTCCATACTGTTAATCAGTAATGTGAGGTCCGCATTGCTTACAGGTCACGGGGAGCGACAGAATAATTGCAGAATTGGTCACCATTGACTTCGTTGGTTTAGGATGTCAGGAAGTTTAGCTTTGAACTTCATTGTTATCCTATTGATTAAAAAAAAAAAACACGAACAGTGCCAAAAAATGCCCTTTCTCCACTGCATTGCTGCAAAGTGCCGTCCTCTTGTCAGGAAGGACTACCGCCAGCCTTCCGTGTCATTTCTCTAATCAATGTTCTTATTTTTTGAGAATTAAAAATTCACAGGACACTCCATTTTGTATGGTGATTCCGAAAGCAGCATTGTTCAGAACTTGTTTGCTGACAATGGCAGATAATTTACTGTACACCACATCTCGCTGAAGACTGTACCTTTGTTGACATTCACCATGAAGAGAACGGAATTTCATTTTTTATTGCCCTGCACTATTCCTGCTTCAATTGCGCAGCTACAATTCATTTACCCTGCAAAAAGTATTCCCCAAGTGGCTTTCATAATACTCACGGAAAACGGTTTATCTCACGCAGTCAGCACTATTCATGACTTCAGCTGAAGAGACAGCACTCTTTTTCCCCCCCCTCTTATTCCCGTTCAAGGCAAACGTCTGTCCCAGTGGAGGTTACGTGGCAGAACGATGGATGTAGAGGAAGTTTCTTCCTCAATGGCCGGACTTAATTATAGAAAAAACTAACATAATAAAATGTTAGCAAATCTGGTCTCCATAGAAAATATGTAGCAGTGCATGAATCGTCCTCTCTCTTTTCTATTTTTCTCTTCCTATTTCATCACCATAACTCCAGAGACCGCCACTCCCTCCTTGCTCCAGCTCCACACACCAAAAATCCGATTTCAGTTTTTGAATTTTTTTTCCGTAGTACCTACGTCACAACCACAATGCCTTGTCAGAGAAATAGAGGCTGACCTTTTGCGCAAGGAGGGCAAACAGAGGCGGTTTTAGAAATGCTTCGACAAAACAATAAAGCCATCTTCCACTGAGCGCTCGGTCAGTTCATGTGCATCCTGTCTTACACTCCTGTAAGTCGTTTCCCTCTGGATTGTACTTCTTCATGCACTCCAAATTAGGTGAAACATTTCTATTAGTCCAAATGCTTGAAAGAAGACCTGTTCCATTCATCGACGCTTCCTTCCACTCTTGCTCTATTCCACGCCGACAAATGTCCTTCAAAACCCCGTGATCAATTCCTTTCCCTCTTCTGAAGCTGCAGAGACCTCATTGGACACGATACATACTTTGTGAATGCCACTAGTACATGACATTCACGTCAACTTTCAGTGGTTTCTTGACTACAGTATTCGAAATGCATCTACTTACATCAACACAGCCGCTGTCTTCCACATCTGTGGCTGCCACTCTCTTCCGGGGACGGTCACAGCAGAAAACATTTATGCCACTGAAAAGATCATGCGCATTAGCACCCTGGCGAACAGTTCCCTGCTTCATGCTACTGAATATTGATCGCCTCTTTGAAATGGAATGTCATCTTCCTCACTGTACATGGACAGCAAACCCTGGTTACCATGAGTTTTGAGAATCACTATCTTCACTCCTCCTGCTGAACCTACACATTATAGTTCTGTACATGTAAGAGGAATCCACTTACTACACAGACTACAACAATTACTACTACTCCATGCACATACTTCGTTCACAACTGTGTAGTATTACTTCACACAAGGAAAACAATTTTTCATGAACACATTTTCAACACACCTCACAATTAAAATCTTTCAATGACATTGGACTCTCCACACAGTTCAATCCTATTACAAAATATGTCCCACTTGCCTGACTAGACCTTTCACAACTTCCTTTTCAAGCTAACCGGAAACTTGAAGACACTTCCGGTCTTATGTCCTTCGTACACTCTCGCTTTAAGACCGATGTCGCAGCCAAGTCCTTCTGATTCAATGGACACGGCAAAAAAACGCACACTTCGTAAGCCAGGTCACTTTCAAAGCACTTGAACGCCCTATTGTCAGCACTCGTGTAAGGTGAAGGACAAACCTCCAGAGGAATGTCCACTTGCACCATTTTCCATAGGTTCTGAGTCCCTCTCAGCGTTTCAAGAGAATTCAAAGCAAGGACGACACAAACACTTCTTTAACTTCCTCTGAACGCAATCCTTAGTTGTGTCGTAGTTCGCATCTGTGCTCACTTATAATCTTTCTCAATGCTCTGTAAAGCCCTGAACTCAATCGGATGCTCAGAAACCAAACTGATGAACAACATCGTGTACTACGGATAGAGTACAAGCAAGAAATTGTCATTCCTACCAAATCAGATTGTCTAATATAGTGTAACTGCCGACTGGCATACAGACCTGGTCGGCTATAAAATTTTCAGTGATAAACAAACGTAGAGCTCTAAACTCATGTGGGCAGTTGCCAAACACCTTAAAATTCAGACCCTTCAAAAATTTGCACACCAAAACATTAACCGCAAGAAACATGCCTATAGTCCCAGTTCAATATTCACAATTACATACCCACCTCGTCGAGTTCATACTCCTTAGTAGCTTTCAGGTAAAAATATATAGACTGCTTCATCTCATTCTTCCCTTACGAGACGTCCAGAACAGTTCACTAATGCGAGCCCAACCTGGTACTACATTCGCTACCCCTTTCCACTGTGTCCCATCAATGAAGTATGCGTCTTCTCCCCCGGTCATGACCTATTCACATAAAACAAAGAACTTCAATGAAGACAGGAGGAGAAAAACAGTCGCATTACAATACAACTTTTTTTCATTTTATATAGAAGAACGACTGAACAACTGCTTTCCGCCACAATTTCTCTAATTTTGAAATTCTTTAGAGGGACATGGCTTAGACAGAACCCTACATAGGACCTAAATTTAACAAAGCATGAGGCAGATACAACGATATGCTAAGGCAAACCACTTCACTCATGGCTAAGGGAAATCGTCATTGTCCCATTCACAGGGTTTAATTTACGTACAAGTACATACCTAGTCCTCCTAAGGAATCACAGCATCTCCTGAAATTAAAATCTCTTTTCAATTCCTTGGCGAACACCTTATTTTACATTATTATGTTCTCTGCTTATAATTCTCCATATTCGACTACTGTGTATACTCCTTCACAATGCCTATGTCTTCATGCATCATCGTACTTCCACTGGAAATTCAAGGGCGTTGACTCGGTTGTTTTCCACCTTCATTGGAATATTGCTGTTCACATAAAACAATTTTCAACACGACGAGGACACTGTGAAACTTGAATTAGTCAATTTGTTGCCATATTCATTACAACATTTCATACACAAGAAAAACCAATTTTGCCCTGAAAATGCCTTGAAGATACTACATTTCATTTCAAACAAGACAAGAAACATCCTCATTAATAAAATGAAAATTTACAAAGGATTCAATACAAACTGTTCCGTAACTTCGCACCCCAATCGAAACAGTGCATCTGAGATGTCTTGCTGTGACCAATTCAGAGATATCCTTCAATTCAAACATGTAATATTTGACATTATCCTATGCCATTTCTGCAAATGATTTTTCAAAAAAAAGAGGTACACAACATAAAATTCCGTGACTCTATCTTGCTAATTTCATGGTTCGAAGAATGAATACCACAATTATTCATAATTACATGCGCACCTGACTTCTCATCGAAACTTTCAACCCAGAATAGGAATTGTTGTCGACTGATAGGCCCCGTCACTTTCGGACTCAGGAACAACTATTCAACAAGAAGACGGCAATAACTGCAACTAGTAAACCTGCATCGCCCCATCCGAAGTTATAGTCGTCGGCTTTCAAGAGCACCTGACGTCGCTGCCTTCCCACAAACGGTGTTCATAGTCTGCTCACAGCCTACGAATCTATGTGTGCACTTCCTTCTTCAGAGAATAACTCATGTTTCCTGCTTTGAACCAAAAAACTTGCAAATAAACGAGCACTGCATTCTAGTGAGAATTGAAAAGACATTCAAATTCACCTGCAACAAATAAAAAACTAAATCGAGAAGCCCAATTAGCCCACATCATGAACATAAGAACTTCCTTCACTCTTCTTTGGAGTAAATCATTACTTGAATACGCTCTGTTATTCACTGATTCCGGTGATGTAAAATACGTCCCCATGTTTCATTAGAATTTTCAAAATCTCATGAAACGATCTCCTCATTTCTTCAACAACCGTCATTGGTCCTTCACGAATTCATTAGACTGAACAGACATCCTCAACTGTTCACAGAGAAAAAACTACTCAATAGATAACGCAATCTATTTTCGATACACTGAGGGCACTCTGCACCTTGGAAACTGTGACAACTCTCCCAGATACTTACAAAAACGACATTCAATTCTATGTCAGAAGCCCCAAAACAGAAAACACTATGCTGTTCCATTTTTGGTAAAATTGACAATATAAGTCTTCCTCCGTCCACGAAAGGTAAAACTCAAAGACATAGCATCATGACAAACACCACATTGAAACATTGTAAACAAGCACACATCACCTCTTCACGCTTGGGAGAACTCAAACTGAACACACATAATTCCCCATCTCAAACACTTATATTCCAAAACATGAGGTAATCATATCACTCTGTTCCATGTAGCGAAACCTATTCAATTTCAGAATACACTAATTACAAAGCCCCGCTAATATTCTACATGACCGCCTGAGAAAAAGGAAAATGTGGTACCGACCGACTTTCTTATAGGAAAGACAGTACCCAAGTACAAGAATAAAAAGAATGAAGGTCAGCATCAACAAACGACCAAATGCAATGGAAATGGCAAAATAAAAATTCCCAAAACATAGCCGATACACTTCGAAATCCTTTAAACGAAATCTAGCCAATTACTTGATACACATTTGTGGAGTCGTCTGCTGGAGGCAAATACAGGCGTAATGAACCAAACTTTACAGCCACCTCATTGAACGCTAGGAAAAACAGTCCCTCTCTTCAAATGGAAATTAATGTTGCTCTACCTAAGTGTCGGACAAAGAGTCGTCCAACTTCTACTTCTTGAATGATTAAGCCAACACTCAGTCTTCAACAACCTCAACTAATGAATAACAGAATTCACCAGAGCTTTGACCAAGCAGCTGACAAAAATTCATTGAGAACCACATCTACATCGACTTCAACTTCAAGGTAGCACCAGTCGGTCCATGTTGAATACTCACCTGCTTTTTCTGAGAAGGAGGCCCACAATTAACCCCGTCACTGAGGTCAATGAAGAACAAGCTGTTCCGGAATAAGGACATAACCTATCCCACTGTCAATAAGGAAAAAACATGTAATGAAAACCTGTGACACGTATCTCCTGTATGTAACCCAGCTTCCTTTTTAAAAGGGGCCATCTGTAAGTCACTCCATGAAAGAGACAACACTGTCACACTAAGTCGCATGAATTCAGACAGTGCCCACATAGAACAAGCTTCATTGCTGAAACAATATTATTAAATTTAAGCATAATTCGGTTTAGGCTGTAACATGAAATTTTGAACAAAGGCTTCCTTCACCTCCTCCAAGTGATTGTTTAAAAATAAAAATTTCTAAAGCTATGCCACTTTCATTGATACTACATTCAATTAATACTTAATAACTGAACGTTTTCAGCAAGCAATATTTCTTAAAAAAATGCAGTTCCCCTGTCATGCTTCATCCTTGGTCCAAGAAGAACATGGAATGAAATAATTGAACTTCAAGTCAATTCACAGCTTACCACGGAAGGCACTGACTACGGATCCTTATGCAATTGTACAAACAGTACAACAAAAGCTGCCTGCGTGTAATGGTCTGCTCCGGTACCTTGCCATAGAACGTGCCCCGGTCAAATATGAATTCTCATTTGCAATGCCCAGGTCACGTATACGAACTTCTAGTCCTTTATTCCAGTACTCAGATTTGTAGCATGAATTTCTCCCCTTCACTGCATCAAGGCTTTCAAAATCTGCTTTCTTCCCTTTGGACTTATACAGAAGTGGACGTCGGCAGTTTCTATGCAGGCCCACTTCCATAATGCACTCCAAGATATCTTGACGGCTTACATACAAGCACATGGGAAGCCTTTTTTCTTTACCTTACATCCTTTAGAACGAACTAACAAAAGTCTGAGAGTCCTGTCCTTCTTTCTACGTACTAATCTATCTAGAGTTTTTAATGGACGGTAGTACAATGTGAACAATCCACCCGATTTGTAAGAATGAAACCAAAAAAAAATTGTGATTACTGAAGGTACTCACCCCAGAAATTCGGTATTACTCCACATGAAGAATGCCTTGGTCTTTGGCAACGGCCTACGATAGATTCATTCCCGCTAATTCGAAGACCTTCTTCATTGCTCCATCGTCGTGCACCTCCACTATCCCATGACATCCACCAACACTCACTTTCACAACCACTTCAATTTGGACAGCGCTCACAAAGGTCTGGTGTCTCCTTGTACGAGGAAAACGTAAATTACACCACAAACTGTAGTTCACGCCATGTTCCTGTCCCAAAGAGGCCTTCCTCTACGTGTCGGGGTCTGAGTGGAACATGGGAAAAAGTCTATGTCTGGATCCCCTGATCAGAAATTAGAAGGAAACATCTGAAACTTGATTTCTTTACTAAGTACTACCTCATTCATTAGAAAATAGTGCCCATAATTCCACTGCACTTCTCGACGACACCAATGTTCACCCGCATCATATACAACTGGATGAAATAAAACACGACCTGCTGTTACAACTCTTGTTCCTCCCGATGTCGACGTTCACAACATGAACTCAAAATACTGTGCGACTTCAGTAGCTTGATGGTCCAGCCACATTACCATAACTGTCACTTTTGAATTTCATAAAATGCATAATGTTCTCTACAACCAGCCTATGGACATTTTTCCAAAACTTCAATGAAAACATACAAAACCAATTAACAAATACAGTATTATTAAACTGCCATCTCATTCACCGGCCCTCTTCAATAGACGTAACGTTCCACCTCGCAATGAAAGTCCTGAACCTGAGAACCTCTTCACCTGCCATGTTCGTCTTCACAACTGTGCACACAAACACACGTCTGATGTCAGTGAACATTTAAAAAAACATATTTGCCCACTCGAACAGCAAAATCATTTAGTCCACTAAGTTTCCAAAGAACAGAAACATAATTACGAAAACGAGAACCTCCAGTGCTGTACTACCAGTTGTCTTCTTCCACTGCTAAAGTCTTTGAAATATACCTGGGAACAGAAAAACAAAAGGCAAAGCAACAGTCGACGCTTCTTTCGAAGCCGAAGACTTCATCTTCGTCTTCTCCTAAATCAAGTAGTGTATCGTCTTCCGATCCGTCTTCCTCTAATTGTTGAGCTTCACGATCAGCTGCAATTTCAGCGGCCACCATCTCCTCTTCAGTTATATGTTGTCCACTTCCCTGAGTTCCGTCAATTTCGTAGTCTGCTCCAATTTCTTCGCATTTGAGAGTATTTTCCATGAGACTTACTTCGTCCAAGCAGAAAAGCGATACAGTGTCGTAGAAATCGTTGCATTCATATATACGTGTGGACCTTGGCTCCGTGCGAATAGCTGTGGACCATTCCGGCTCTTCCACAGAATGTGCGAAAAATATTTTCGACGCCTGAAGTGGGAAGACGAACAAATTCGAAGACCTCCGCATTGGTCTTCTCAGTTTCACTAACGTGAAACCAAATTTGTCTTTCTTTTCACATGCCGCCGGTCCTCTGCTTATAGGAGCCACCCAATCACACAATAAAAGTAGTGGTTTCAGACGGCCATAGTCTAGCTCCAGTATTTCCTTGACGGTTCCAAAGTAAGTCACGGGTCCTGTGACTATATTCGGATCTCCTATGCTGCTTCGCTGAACAGTCTGACAAGTCGCAGACACACCGGAGTCCGTCGTAACCAAGTTTTCCTCAGCGCTGCATACCCGAAATTGTTTACCATAAGCTTTCATTGACTTGAATGATTGCGTCCTCATTCTGGGTGGCAAAGATAGGTCGACAACATCGTCCTCAAATGAATCATTTCCTGCCCTCACTACACTCTCTAACCACTCCGGGAAATCTGGAATCAAATCAAATTCACGAGGAAATTCCAGTCGCTTTCTCTGTCTTGGATGGATACTTCGCCAGTAATCTGCTCTGGCTTCCGTTACCGCAACAGATAATCGCTTGTGAGTCCTGCATGGCAAGCATTATAGCACGTCCATCATCATGAATTACTGACATTCCTAATTAATTCAGAGAAATTAAACAAACAGGAGCTCTCAATCTCCTAGAATGGGACAATTGCTCAATTAAAAACTTATAGTAATTTGATTGAGGTCAAAGAGAAATTCAGATAAAGTGGACAAGTATGTGGTAACGCACTCCCAAAGTCCATCTCGAGTTTTGAAGCACACAAGAATGTGCCCATTGGCACTCGTTGCTCGATAGTGTTCGAAACTTGAAAGCAGCACAGATCACTTCACCGCTATCACCTGGTTCCTCATTTGCATCCCAAACCCTTCTTCCTGTTGATTCGCACTCCAAAATATATTCAGTTGACAAATCCAAAGCAACTTCCATAGCTGTGCCTGTTGCCATGCACCCTTCAGGACGCGCTTTGTTACGAACATATGTTTTAATATACTTCATGTACCTTTCTAAGGGGTACATCCAACGATTCTGTACAGGTCCACATAAGTGAAGTTCTTCTACTAAGTGAACTACCAGGTGTGTCATAGGATCAAAGAAGGAGGGAGGAAATTCTTGTTCCAGTAAACACATAACAGTGGCCACTTCTTCATGTAGAGATTCCAGGAGCGCTGGATCTTGCACCTTCGAACATATTTTCCTGAAAAGCTGACTGAGAAGCAGAATCGGTTTCATCACTCGATCCGGCAACAAGCCACGGAGACAAACCGGAATCACATACTGAAGTAAGACGTGGTAATCGTGGCTTTTCAGGCCATGAATTGATCCGTCTGCATCAATTTTCAATTTCAAGTTGGACATATACCCCGTCGGAGTCTTCAATGTCCTCAGTCTTTCAATGAACGTCCTCTTATTTGCAGCTGTCAAAGTGTATGGCGCCGTAGGAACATGAAATCCAGTTTGGGGTGGTAAAGCTTTTCTAATGTGCAGTGACTTCTTGCATCCAACTTTTTTCATGTCGTTGCGAACCGCTGGCCCATCCTTCATACCCATCAACGTGAAAAGAAGGTTTTCGGCTACATTCTTCTCACAATGCATGACATCAAGTAAATGTCTTATGAGTAGTCTCTGCACGCAAAATGAGCGCAAAGTTAGACATTAAAAAACTAAATAGTGAATGAAGGCATTGCAACGACACTTACTGTATTGAAAACGGATCCTGCTCATGAATGATGAGCACTTATATAATGATTGTTGTTTGGGATCTGTGAATTCTGCAATCATCGGTTCTAATGGACCTACAAACTCACCTCCCAGTAAGGCAATTTGAATAGCAATGAAAGACGCTTAACACCATTTCTTTTCACTGGATCACTTTCACTTCCTACTTTTCCGCCTGCCTGAATCCACCTGTCTCTGGCTTCACCCCTTCTCCGATGTTGTGTGCCAGAAACTCGAGGTGGTCTACCACGATGTTCTTGTTTCCCGTTGAACGAGTCACTCAAGAATCTGAAAGGGTGAGATTCGGGTAGGTAATGACGATGTCCTTGAAATAAGTTTTTTCTCAAACTCTTGGAGAACCTCGAATCAACAAGAGGACCACAAATTGGGCATCTTTGGTACCCTTTCGTGGCACATCCAGATACCAATCCATAAGCAAGATAGTTGTGGATCGTCCAAAGTAAAATTCCTCTTAACTCGAAAGGTTCAGGGCGTCCACTCTTGGACATGTCTACAGCGGGGACCCCATCCCACAGAAGTAGGAGCTCATCCAGTAAAGGTTCCAAGTAAACATCCACGTTTGATGATTTCACGGACTCCTTGCCCGGTATCAAAAGTGACAACATCACGAAGAAACGTTTCGTTACCATCCATCCAGGTAAGTTGTAATTCAGAAGAAATACTGGCCACATCAAGTGTCTTGTTGATTTATCCGCAAAAGGGTTCATCCCGTTTAGAGCTAATCCCAATTTCACATTCCGACTTCCTTCGTAGAATTGATTATCAATCTTCTGTACTTCTTTCCATGCAGGACTGTCTAATGGAGATCTTACTTCACCGTTGTTGAATTTACTGCATGCCATGTCATGAGGGCAGCAATGTCACGGCATCTATACATTCTGAGAAGCCTTGGGATTAAAGGAAAATGGCGGAGAACTTTAACTGGAACGGAACTGCTGCCTACTACATATCTTGAGTCTTTGCATTTAGGACATTCAGACAAGGCAGCT
This sequence comes from Pseudisothecium myosuroides, assembly GCA_951799445.1. Lineage (NCBI taxonomy): Eukaryota > Viridiplantae > Streptophyta > Bryopsida > Hypnales > Lembophyllaceae > Pseudisothecium > Pseudisothecium myosuroides. The sequence goes on along the minus strand of OX637287.1, from coordinate 16,451,037 downwards.
TTATCTTTCCAAAACAAAACACACCCATTTCGGCAGGCGTGAATTGTATTGAAAGATAGCCCCAGGCGATCCACAAATCGAAGAGCTTCGTGACGATTTCTTGGCAATGCGTTGGAGGAGGGAAGCATATCCAGTCTAAGGAAGGAGAATAACTCATTCATGAAGGAGTTACTAACGTTATGAAGGTGTGCCAAGTTCATGAGCACGAGCACACAAGCCAGAGAGGAAAGTTTAGAACCGTCATATAGAGGTACTTGACTCTGTTTCAGCCATTCCTCCAAGTTTGGGTCTGTTGTATTCTCGATTTCTTCCCTTCCTTCGCCGTTTCCTTCGTCCTGCATGTCTTCGTCCCTGAAGCCGTTTTCTCTCCTTTCGTCGACTCCTCCAAACCATTCCCTTGCCATTCTCTCGAAGTCAAACTCTTCGTCCACGGACTACTGTGCTGGTTCTGAAAAGTTTTCGTCTGTTTCAACATTCTCTGTTTCCATGTTGTAGTTGACATTCTGGAAATCCGAGTCCTCAGGCTGTAAACAAAACCACTCCGACATGGTGAAAGGTGGAACGTTACATGGCGGTCATGAAGAGGAAGGGTCTATTTTTTTCTTATAATTAGAAAATTAAAAAAATTCTTCTGTTCACAATAAAATAGTGGAATATCGAAGAACAGATGTTACAACTCATGTATGTGCTGTGATAATATTCAAGAACATACTCAAGAAGAACACTTTGTATGTCCACAAACTGAGTAGAACGTTCTCGTCATTGAGTAGGACGTTTCCGTAAGTGAGTACTAAAAGAAGAGGTGTTTTTCTTCACGTGATGAATTCATATTGATTCACTAGTTCGTTCAAAACATAAACTATCACAAGTCATTATTGAAATGTAGAAGAGCAGGTTTGTTAGACCTATTGTAGTTGCACATGGAGGAAGTCCATTGAAGACAGTAGTCAATGTAATGTGAAGATCATGGTTAAGGAAGTGAGACACCTAATTAAAATTTCTGACAATTCATTAAGTACTTAGTGCAGGAGAGGGGGACGTAATTTGTAGGCAACATTTGAACATTTAGAAAGGTTTGAAGAAACTAACCAGCATTGAATGCGTGAGAGTCGGGTCTCTCCCATGTCTCCGTAAATGAGTTTCAATGGTAAGTCGTTGAATCGGTCGTCCTCCGCCCTTGCACTGATTGCAAGGACATTTGTAATTGTCAAGAAATCGTTCATTTGCATGGGAGCGTTCCAGTGCATTGAGAGTCATTGAAAGTACTGAGAATCGGTCATCCTGCATGGGCTCTCTTTGGTCCATGACCTCCACGCCACCTATTTTCTCCTTCACTTCAGACTCCGTTGCAGTATACGAGAGTGGCCTGTTACTTTTGATAAGTCTTGTTGTCCTTGTCGCCAGTATTCCAAATCAAAGCAGAAGGTGACACAAGAACCCTAGTTTCGTTTCGGAACTCAAAGACTGGAAGCTGAAGTGATTGGAGTCTGTCGTGAAAACTTCGTCTCCGTCAGCAAGAATGAAGCTTTCGCGGGAACGTTGTACTGTCTAATCGGTGGTGTTCTATGATTTTCGAAAACGGATTTGTCACTCTACTGTGCGTCTGGGCGCTGGAGAGAGGAGATCTCTAAGAAAACCCTATGTATTGTCAATCCAGTAAACATTGAAGCCACACTATTCTACGGTTTCGCGTTTGAGAGAGGAGAAAACACCCTAAATCCTAAGCAGTGTTGGAACCTGTCTACTGAGAAGTCCGACTACAGAAATTATGCGCGATTGTATTGTATTAGTCCACTATTCGGAGAGTGTCTTCCATTTCCGAGTAGCAGTGTTTGTCAAAGAGTGTCTAATTCTCGGCATGAGAGCCTTGGAGCGTCTGCTTAGAATTATTGCATCGAGTTATTTGAGTCGCAAACCCTAGAAGTGCAGAGGAACTCTGGTGACGAGAGGCCTCATTGTCTTTGTGACGTCATGCGGAAAAGTGTGTCCACATGGTCTTTCTCAATTATTGTAGCGTATTCTCGGTTTTCCGTGTGTCAAACTGGGCCCACCCTGTGCATGGAAGTATATGCGACGCACCCAGGATGGAGACTGCTGCGGATCAGAGAACCTCTGGGCACGCTGTGTTTTAGCTTCGTATGTTTCAGTTTATTTTTCTCCCGACATTTGTAGATGACGTCCATTCAAGGCTTCAAAAATTATTTGGAAAGCCGTTTAATCAGAGAGTAAAGAAGATTGCTTAAGACGAAAAAAGAGTTGACGTTGTAGTTGTAGTTGTTTTTTGTGTTTGTAGGAACTTCAGTGAATGGACAGCAGAACTAATGCCTCTATTTTCTTTTTTTGTGTACAGCGTCCACAAGCGGTCAGAATGGCAGGTGGACAGGTGTGGGCGCTAGATTACCCACCCTTGGTAATAAAGCGAACACTGACCAGGTTCTATGCCTTTATCCACATTTTTTAATATATGGGGGTGATGTGAGCGCGGTCCACTGTGCCTTCCAAGCAATGGATCTTTTTTGCTAACGTTTCCTAAGTGTCGTGGATGGCAGCGAATAATTAGTAATGCATGTAGTAACTCACAAGTTAATTGCGATGTTCAGAGTGATGGTGAAATCCTAACTTCCTAACTATCTATCCTATGTCGAGGGTCGACTGAGTAGTTGGCGTCATTTATAACGTCCCTAACTACGTAAAAAGGGGAACCCCTATGTTCCTTCCATGAACCCCTAAGACTATCTTGGGCTTCTAAGACTCCACCTAGAAGTTCTACTTTTAAAAGCTACCCCTAAAGTTCCAACTTTGGAATGTAACTCCAGATTTTACTTCTTTAACTTGATTCTTAAATATTAACTACTGACTTGTGCTCGATGTTTTGACTTTTGACTCTAGGTTTCTATTCCTAAATTAACTCTAAGATTTACCCTTGAATTTTAACTCTATGTTTTAACTTTTAACTCTAAGTTTTTACTCCTAAATTAACTCTAAGATTTACCCTTGAATTTTAACTCTATGTTTTAACTTTTAACTCTAAATTTTTACTCCTAAATTAACTCTAAACTCTACCCTTGAATTTTAACTCTAGGTTTTTGACTTCTAACTCAGGTTTCTATTCCTAAATTAACTCTAAGATTTATCCTTGAATTTTAACTCTATGTTTTAACTTTTAACTCTAAGTTTTTACTCCTAAATTAACTCTAAGATTTACCCTTGAATTTTAACTCTATGTTTTAACTTTTAACTCTAAGTTTTTACTCCTAAATTAACTCTAAACTCTACCCTTGAAGTTTAACTCTATGTTTTAACTTTTAACCCTAGGTTTTTACTCCTAAATTAACTCTAAGATTTACCCTCTAAATCTAACTATAACTTTTCACTTTTCACTTTAGCTTTTTACTCTAACTTTTTACTTCCCCCCTTGACTCTAAAATTTAACCTTTAAATTTAATCTTAACTTTTGACTTTTGACTTTTGACTTTCTACTTCCAACTTTAATCCTATCGTTTTAATCCTAGATGAACTCTAAATGTTACTCCAAGTTTTGACCTCTACTTTTTACTCTATTCCTAACTCAAAAATCTACTTCCTAAGTTAATTTTCAATTCTACTGTTGACCTCTACTTTCTACTCTAATTTTTGACTCCCTAATCAATTCTAAACTCTTACATGAACCTACCCTAAGATTTGACTTGAGAGTTTAAATCCCTAAGTTAAAGTTCTAAATTAATTCTAATTTTTAACTCCCCAAAGTTAACTCTAGATTTTGACCTTAGAAGTTTATCTTTAAAAAGTAAAAGTGTAAATTGATTTTAATTCTAACTGCTAATTAATCCCTAATTTTAATCCTAAATTTTCCTTCTAATTTAACCCTAATTTCCGTCCATGGTTCTTTTTGGATGAAATTTTATTCAAAATTCCTCCGTCCTACCCCCTATCGCTTAACTTATCCTAATGCGGTCAGTTTACGATCGAATCTTAATTATAAGATGTTTTCGGAAACCTCTATTCCTAATCTATAACTTTTTGACTCTAAACTTCTAATTTGCACTAATCTCGAATGCTAATCACGCTCTAAGGGCTGATTAGGAAGATAAATGCTAATTAGGGAGAAACATCAAAGATTAAATCAAAAACTCACCTCTTCACTACCGGTGTCGGAAATAACTTCGTCTACGTCCACGTGTACATCCTCACGCTCCATGGTAGTCTTTGGCTTTGTTTTGAATTTTTTCCAAGCTCACCGCTTATTGAGAAAATATTACAAATTTTGATGATCTAAACTTCCTCTTTCCCTTCCTCCTTTCTTTTCTTTCTTCCTCTTTCTTCTACACTAGCACTATTCCACCTAAGCTTTTATGAGTCTTACACTATAGTTTCAAACTTCAAGAAGGGTTTAAAGGTTCCTCCTACCCTCTTACACAATTTTGCCTTTGTGTCATCCTAATCTTTCTCTCAACGGTCACCACAAATTCTCAAGATTTTTTCTTAGGTCGACCTACTCTAAGCCTAGGTCACTATTCATCGTCTCTCTCACCTCTCCACCTATTTCAACTTCTTCTCACTAATCTCCTTCCATTCTTGCTTGTGTTGTGTTGGTGGTGAGAGAGTTGGGAGGGCTTGTTTGCAGGTGTGTGCGTGGAGGTGCTACTTCTCTTCCCCCTCTTTCCTTTTTAGACTCTTTTCCCCAGTTCCTACTCCCCTACTCTACCCCTAGCCCATCTAATCCAACACCTCTTTTTTGTTTAGGAAAGGAAAAATTCAAAAAAAACAAGGAGAATGTGGAGCCTAGGGCCCTGGACCAAGCCTGCCGAGCCAAGCCGACCTCTTGCTGGCTGGAGGGGGGTCGGTTCAATAATTAATTTTTTAATTAATTATAATTTGTTTTTTTTTGTTACGTTCTGTTTTTCTGAACTGGGCTTGTGACTGGCTGTGACTGGACTGTGACTGGCTATGAACTGGACTGTGACTGGCTGTGAACTGGACTGTGAACTTGGACTGGTTTTTTTCTTGCAAACTTTGGGTAGGCTAGGCTAAAAAAAAATAACACAAAGGAAAAAAGAACTAGGGGGAAAACTAAACCTTGGGGACACTTAGACTAAAAAAAACTAGGGGGAAAACTAAACCTTGGGGACACTTAGACTAAAAAACTAGGGGGAAAATTAAACCTTGGGGACACTTAGACTCACTATCTTGGGGGAAACTAGAACTTGGGGAACCCTAGCCTAACTAAAACTTGGAACCATGGGACTTGCCAAATACAAAGAAAACCTACATATCTTGGAAGCTAAACTCTGGACGTTTCCACAAAGGTCTTAGAAACTAGACTTTGGAACTAAATACGGAGGAGGTTCAAAGCTTTGCCGTCAAGTTGGGTTTAACACCAACTTTAAGACTGGATAGCACTCCGGGGGTTCAAAGCTCCGCCGCCTAAACTTTTAACACACACTTTAGGACTTTGACCTTGTCACAAGTTCAAAGCTTCGCCGTTTCCAAGGGAGGCCCACACAATGGGAGGGACTTTAGAAGAGGGTAAAGACAAAACTTTTAAAAAGAAACGTACATAGGGTCAAAGCTTCGCCGTCCCGGAGGGGGGTCCACTCGACAAGAGAGAAGTTAGAAGAAGGTAGACCAATACTAAAGAGAAACCCACACCACAAAGTCAAAGCTTCGCCGTCCCGGACGGGGGTCCACTCAACAAGAGAGAAGTTAGAAGAAGGTAGACCAATACTTAAGAGAAACCCACACCACAAAGTCAAAGCTTCGCCGTCCCACAAGGGGGGGGGTCCACTCAACAAGGGAAACGTTAGATCAAGGGTAAGAGCGCACTTAGAGACCCCACAAGTTAGGAACACGTGACAACACAACAATCTCACACACTAAAAGCCCCCCAAAGCGGCATCGCCAAGGTACGGTGGGGGGTTGCTTTAGGGTTAGTGTAAGACACTACAAGGCCTCTAAACCACACAAGCTAGCTCTCAAGGACACAAACAAGGATACACACGGAAAGAGAGGGTCTCTCAACTCAAAACAAGAGCACTAAGAGTACACGAAGAGTAAACAAGGCAAGATAGAAGGACCCCCAAGGACCTTCAAAGCTTGAAAATAAGCAACAATGGAGCCAAAAGTGCTCCGAAAACACCGTAGAGGTTTTTGGCTTCAAACGCCAAAATATCCGAAGCAAATTGGACCCACGGACCCAAAACAAGAATTGGGGGTGTTCTAGAGAGAAAAATGGGGCCCTTATATAGGTTTCCAAGGGCTCACCCCTCCCTCTAGAGTTCTAAGGTAACCTTATCAACGGGGATTTTCATCCTCATCCTCAAAGATTTTCATCCTACATCCTAAATTTCTACTTCTACCATCTATGCTGGACCAACATCCTAACTTTTGGAGATTAGCTCCAATCGCCGAACGGATTGCGCCGTTGGATCCAGATCGCCGTGTTTAGTCCTTAATCCCCTTACCCCCCGTACTGAGGCCAAAAACCCATCGTAGGCTAATTTAGTTTAAAAACCAAATCGTGGTAAAATCCTAGATCTTGGGGGTCTCCTATTTTGAGAAATGTGAATAGCCTAGGGTCTCCGGTAGGTGCGAGAGAGTCGGGAAGGACTTTTGGTTGACTTCGTTTCGCCATTGTATGGTCCCGGAATGCCGGTCAACGCGGCGGGGACCCCGCCACGTGGTTAATTCCCGAGGAATCTCGCCAGTTCGGGTACTTGCCGCTATCGGAATGTCGTGAAACTTCACGGAGCGCATTATTAACATAAAACAAGCTAGTCTAATTTTTAGTGAGATTTTATTGTAACCTAGGTAATTTCCATGAAATTCCCGTTGGAGGTTAGGAGGGTTGACCACCCGGAAAAAGGTTCTTTTGCAAGTCGGAAGATGCCGGGATTTTTCACGTGACCTCTCAGGGAGTCGCATGAAAGACTTGCGGGTGTGTTTCCGTACCTGGCACGATTGGTCAATGGAGATTTAAATTGGACATCTCTGAGAATGAGCGACGGTGCGGGAATCTTCTACAGGTGGAGGAATCTTGGCGAACCGATTTTGCCGTTGGACTCTTGGCATGGGATTCACCCTAGAATACCATCCTTGGGCTGTAGATTCCTCCACGGGCCCGGTCTTGCGTGAGTGGCTCCTGCATGCTAACAATCAGGATTTCGGGAATTCGTCGATCTAATGGGGAATTCTAAATCTAACTCTAGGACCCGACCTAGTGGCCTCGCTGTGGATCCCTCGGACCGACCTAGCCATGAATCGCCACATTCATGGTGGGATTTAGCCCTTTTGGGGCTGTGTGACTCGAATCCTCCAAATCTAACCTTTTCGTTATTTCTACACTATTTTTAGGCAAGGATTGGGGGATTCTAAGTAAAAAACACAAATCTAGACCAAATACTATAATGGGTATGACACAACTCTATTTCGGTTCTACACTCTTTTTAAGGGTTTTTCTATACTTTTATCAACTTTAAATTGCAAATTTACAAAAAAATAATTCTACGAGTCCCAAGTGACAAATTGCGAGCTCACAACAGGAGAGGAATGTATACGAAGAACTTCGAAAAAAAAATGTCAAAAGAAACGAAAGTATGATGCGTTTCCTTGGCTTGGGTCAGTCCAGGTAATATTTTTTTTATTCATTAAACTTGAATTTGCGAAGTGAATTGTATTGCGAAATAACTACTGCATTCCCACGATTGATAGTGACAACAGAGTCAGTAGTATTCGGAACTGTATATAGCGTTTTCTTTGTTTAACAAGTCATGTATTGTGAGCACTGCTTCATGTTCACGCAGTCCGAAGTGAGAGAGACGAAGTTCGTGAACGTCCTTGGTGACTTCGTATCCCATAATTGATTTTTCTGAGCTTCAGGAAACTATACTTTGAAAAAGGAATTTCGTTGACAAAAAGAGCAATGCAGCCGACTTCTGCATTGTACCTCCATGTGCACTATAAATGCTTGCTCACGGAATGTAGCATCCTATTGGAGGTTTGTAATTTTATATTTGTTTTGTTCTTGACGGCTAACTGGGTTCGCAATAGTGACGGCTACCGAGCGATGACAGTGGGAATTAGAGTTCTAAGTGCCCTTGAACTGGACATTTCATTTATGACATTACGTGGAAACAAACGCAAAAGAGATTCCTACATGTCAGACATCTAATTTTAGAAAAAAAGTGATGGACACAGGGCTCTGTAACTGCTCCGTCTACTTTTGTGCAGTGTACCAGAGCAAGTGGAACAACAGGTTGGTCGAAATCAAAGGCTTCGGAAGAAGACAGATCTCCCTCCTCGCCGTAGTGCAAGATTAGCGTTGTTAAAGGAGTCTTGCCTGCATGTTCGTGAATCTTGCGACACAGAGTCAGCATCAACCACTTCGCTTTTCTTACGTGAAGGACGAGAAGGACCGGAGCACTGTTTGAAGAGAAGGAGAGCGGTCGACATGGAACGTCAAGACCATGAGGTTCGTGACGTTCTGTACTGCATGGCGACTAAAGTGTAATTATTATCAAAGAAGTGCACTTTCATAGAGTCATGAGAAGTTTGTGTATGAGTTCTTTGTTTTCATTTGAACTCGTATCCACTAAGTAACTGTTGTCCTTGAATATACTAATGTTCATGAAGAATTCTGAAGAGTACGAGAGCGTGGGAGAGGAGTATTCTACGGATGATTCCTTGAACAGCATGTACGAAGTCCGCGTCAACTTGGACGTGGACGGGACGAAAGTCATGCCTGTGAATGTTGTCGCCAGTGATTTGTCCACGACCAAGCACGGAGAGGGCTCTAGCGCTAGAATTGTGGACCTGCCGCGCGGAACAGGACAGACGTCCTTTGGCTCCGACTTCCAGCAGTTCGTGTTGCACGCTCTAGTTCAGACGACGGCGGCGTTGATGGAATCCTCTTCGTCTGTGCCTACGAATGCCGAGGGCGCCTCCATTGGTAGTCCTCTGTTGATCACAGAAGGATGTCGACCTCCGAGCACTTGGAAGGAGGCGGTGTACAACATATCTCAGGCCAGGCGTAAAAGAATGATGCAGACAATGAGGACGTCAGCGGGAGAGGGCTCAGATTCGCAGGAGGATTTCCCGATCCCTGAAAATGAGACAGCGCAGCAGAAGTCAGTAAGAACTGGTCGCCTCAATAGGTCTAGAGTGAGAAGGGCGAAGGAGCTTTCAAATAGTCGAAGAGCACAAAACAAGTTACCGTACGGCATTCACGTGGACGGCACATGCAGAGCCCGAGGCATCCACAAGCATCAGTGGAGGGCGGCAGTGCGGGGTCAGTGTGGAAGGTTGGATCCTTCAATGGACAATATAAATCACCACTCAAAACATGTGGTGGACAGTATTTGGAATGCCCTGGAGAAGGAGTGGGAATTCGAGGGGTACGTACACAGGTCGAGAGAAATGTTCGAGAAAGCGGCCACAAAATGCATGAGAAATCGGAAGATGCAACTGAAATATAAATGCAAGAAAATGAAAGAAAGTAAGAAACCTGAAGACAGTAAGAAACCTGACGACGTGATTCCCTCTCATTGGGAGAAAATAAAACATATAACGAAGACATCATTCAAGCAGATGCCGCTGTCTACCGTGGTGCAGACAACAGGTAAAGGGAAAGAGAAGCTTCCAGTACATGAAGCGGGAGCCGCTCATTCTTTGCTTATGTTAGAGGTATGTCTTTCTTCTTGTACCTTGCAGTTGAAGACTATTGTCGATTTGAAACCAGTTTCAGCAAGGACGAAATCATGTTCCAATGTAACAGTTCCGTTACTATGTACCAGTTCTCGTCAGTTTTAATGTCGTCGGTCCAACTACATGGATCAGTGTTTTAGAGGGAATCCCATTAGCGTTCATGTTAATATTTGCAATGAAAACAGTAATGAAGTCATATGAATTCGGTGAGAGAAGGGAAGAAGAGTTCACGTGTGTGAGTGCCTCCAGTGGTTGCGCATTATAGGAAAACGTCATGTTTAGTTACCCGTAGGTGACTCAGTATTTGTGGAAGTCGTTGGATGTTAAAAAAATGTTAGTCAGCAAAAATCAGAATGTTTGGTTGTTGGTTATTGGAAAGTGATTTTAAAATCGTGGAGGTTGTTATGACATGTTATCGCAGGCAAGCAAAGAGCAGAGTGGAATGCGGAGCCCGATTGATCAAGGCGATAGCGGGTCGATCGTCTTGCAAGAAGAGGAAGTGGACGCCAGAATTCGAAGCCTCCAAAGTGAATTGTAGAAGCTGCAGAAATCCAGAGAGGTAATCGATTCTATTATGCAATGATGCTTTGAATTTGACTTAGAATGTGCATGAGGTTGTTCGTCATGAAAAAAAGGATGGAGTTGTTGTGTTCGTTATATTGTAGATTCAATTCATGGCCATTTGACATTTTAGTTCTGAACATTAGAGTGCGTCACTTCAATTCTGTTCATTATTGGCTGGATAGGTGTTCATGAAGTGTCATGTATTGTTTGTGTGGTACGGAAAGAGAAGCAATTTTGCTGATACTGACGTCTTTGACGAAGGAGAACGAAATTCTTGTGCAGGTCGAATTAAGTGTGGAGGATGTTTCAGGCAAAGCTTCACTGGCAAGCATTGGAAAAGTCGAAATGTCCATTCCTTCACAAGCAAGTGAGCGTTTAGGAATTCTTGGTTCCCAGTTTCTGTTAAAGCTAGCAATCATATGTCTCAGAGGTTTCCTTAGTGAGCCATACCATTGAATGATGCAAGCGATATTTGTAAGGCAGAAAAATTAATTTGTCTGCAAAATATAGAGACATTAGAATATCTGAAGATGTATACACATTCATGCTCTTTTCATTGAAGAAGCAGATGGAGAGTGCACATTGTGAGGGATAAAATAATCTGGTCTGCAGAATTAGAAGGTATTTTGATGAACTTGAATAAGAATAGTTTATTTTTTTGGACGAGAAGCGGATGGAGAATTGGAAGTGAGTAGGAGACGACATGAAAATGAATGAAATATTTGTGGGTACTCTAGACTGTTTCCAAAATACGAGTCTGCTTTTTAAACGGAAAATGAACCGTCCGTAGGGTTATAAAAATATGAGAAGCCGGGGATGGCTTATTGTTTGCATCAAATCCAAGGCTGAAAATGAAAGTGCTGTCCAAGGTCACCGAGGTGCATGTTGGACCCAGAAAAAGGCGTTTGCAGATATGAAATCTTCCATTGGGAGAACTGTGTTTTACTTCTTGATTTCAGTGTACCGGCATGCTGGAGAAGTGTAATATGTTTTTAGTATGTTTGAACTGAGGAATTACAGGATGTAAAGCAATTGTACAAAGAAGAGGTACCGAAAGTCATGAAGAAGTTACTCACCCGTAGTCACTGTGTAACTAACTTTGTGGCGTGTTTGCATGTGTTCACAGGTTCTCAAAAGATGAAGGAGAACTTGAACCCTGACGAAAGGGATGGACATGAGGAGAAGGAGGCGTCGGCGGGAAACAGTGGCACGAAAATGGATCAGCCTGTGCAGGTGAAGCTGGAGTCCGGAACGGAGGACTCAAACAACTCCTTGTTCTTCAAGCTATTACGAGAAGTGAATCCCAACAACTTGGAAAACACGGAGGTCAGTGCTTCGAAACTGTTGGACAAAAATTTCGTTGTACATGAAGGTCACGTACGAGTGATTTGTAGTTGTTGGATATTTTATTGCTGCTAATTAAATCACGGGGGGACGGCATTTCAATTGTCGAAAACGAGGGTGGCGATTTTTGGAGAGAAGTTGGAAGTGTGCGCAGGAGCGCATCCACCTTGGCCTAGTACATTCAGTTGTGACAATGCACTAAAATTCTGAACATGACTTTCTGAAGTAGCTGGTGTTCAAGGACATGATACCACTGCGTCATGGAATTGCCTGAAAAGCACTCTGTCATTATTCAATGACATTCAGCATTTGGATGTTCTGTCTGTTACTTTCGTGTTCCTGAATGCATGTTTGGTTTTGTTTGAGAACACTGTTCTCTCTAACTTTAAGAGGAGGTACATGTTGGTGAAAGTGAGAATACTTTGGTTTTGCACATACTGAAGGCAGGGAATGTGGACTCATGTTCATGTTTGCAGATGGACTGTGGAGAGGTCGTGCGGATGTATGCAATTATAGGCGGGAAGAAGAAAGAGGTTGCAAAGGGAATTGTGATGGCCTTGGCAGGGTCGAAGCATGCAAGGAAAGTTATACCAAAAGGATGGCGGTGCGTCAAAATAACGTCGTATACAAGCAATGCTGCAACTCAAGCATGCCCCATTCCAGCAGGCTGGGCAGATCAAGTCAAGCAGCAGACCGTCAAGGAAGCCAGCGGTCGGACTATTCTATGGCCAGATAGCCTTCTACATAGCATTCTGCACATCTGAATTTTGTGGACTGACGATAATGCTCTTCATTGCAATTTAGAGTTTAACGTGCAAACCCATACCCTGACAAATGCTCAGGCAATGCCTTTGATGATGGAAAGGAGGCCAATGTAGAGGTAGTATATCGATATGTGTGGACTTGTTTTGTTTGTTTTCAAAAAGTGTTTGTGTAGGTGGTTCAAGTGAAATATAATAAGTGTTAGTGCGTCTTTCAAGCAGTGTTAGTGCCATGTGAGTGTACTTGCAGTTACTATAACTGTGGAGCATATGTAGTGACATTTCGTGTCTGGACCTTCCAGAAGTTCGAATCATCTCTTTTGGAAGAGAGTGCTGAAACTACTATGTACAGACACGGAACTATATAAATAAAACTGAATTTTGCTTGAAATTGCGGAGTGTACATACCTACCTTGCTCAATGAATTCCTCCTGGTTGGACCACGTGGAATTTTTAATCCGCCAAAGCTGTGCAATACATGAATCTGCTACCTCCACTTGTCATATTCAGAAATAGCCAAGTGTGTAGCTCATAAGCAAAGTAAAGAATTCACGAAAATGACCTTGTTGTTACTTTCTTTACCTGTACAGAACTAGTGATTATTTCAGTCACGACTTCTCTGATTCAAAAGACAGGCAATATCCGTTCAGTAACATACATTCATGGTAGTCCTAGACACAAGTATTTAAAGAAATATTACTGAAAGCGCCTGTCCTTTCAATATGCGTTTTCTGGCTTAATTTCTCAATTAAAGATCCCCTTCCCCTTGTAGTGAAATAGATTTTTTTTTTCATTTTTTTCTCAAAGATCATGTTTTTGTCTACGTCTGAAGCTCTGATTCATTCATTTTTTTTCCCTGCCTGACAAACTGCTTTTTGCCTTAGGATGGCATAATTTTTTGCTCCCGGGCACCAATTGAAAAAAAAATTATTTTTTTAGAAAGCTAATGTGATTCCCTATCTTCAAAAAAAGTTTCAAAAAATCAGGTCAAAATTTGAGGCTACACGGGCCTATCCAAAATCTCAAGTGTCCCCCAAGGAGACTTTGGTACTTTAGGGATAAAAGTGTAGTTTTGGAGCATTGAAAAGTAGAATATTTTGAGCATTTTCAAAGAGCACTAGTGGACATTTAATTTTTGACTCTGAAGTCATCATTTTGTAGGGATTTAGTATGAACCTAAGACCATGTGTGTACCTCTATTCCACTTTCCAAAGTTTCATCTCTTTCAATTGGGCAATATTCAAAGAAAAGCAAAAAAATAGGAATGAACAACGTTGATTGACCCCTTTAATCATTTCAATTGTCTTCTTGATTGATGATTGCATAGATGGAGGGGGAATTTCTACTTGGAGTTGTTTTGTTGGTTCCTGATAGCAATCAAAAGCTAAATCTGACCAATTTGTGAGTCACAAAGTACAACAGGAAGATCATTTTGGGATGGAGGGAGTATATAACAGGGTCATTGCAAGAAAGACCGGTACTGAAACATTGTCACAAAGCAAGTGCGGAAGCTTCCTTTTGCTATAACTTATGCAACATGACTCGCATGAATTTGAAATTTTTCTTGGAGATGCTTCTCTTGAGTTTAATCATATCTCATACTTTTTAGAAATTTTCAAAAATCATTTTATATTTAAAATTCATTTAAACTAATATGTCATGTTCAGAGTTTTAAGGGTTTTTAGTACTATAGACTCCCCAAATTTAATGATTTGGAGCTGAAATTTCTATGGTCTATTCCCGTAGTAGAAAGTCATGTTTATATTGAGGGACATTAAAAAATATTATATTTTATGTCTTCTACATCCATGCAAAGAAGGCTCCCTTGCGCGCGCAATTCTAAATGTTGAAGATGGTTTCAAGATAATTTTTTTGGTGAAATCTCTTCAAACTAAAGTCTTTCCAAATGGCCAATTTTTAGTTTCTTTGAAAATTGTTTTTCCTATTTTGTACAAATTAAAACGTCAAACTATGTATTTGCTTCAAAATTTTAGCTCACACGTTTTTGTGAATAACTTTTTACCTCGACTTTTTTTAGGTCTGAAATTTTGGTGATATGCTATTTCTAGTGTTATACTAATTATCCTTATTTTATTTAATTTAAAAAAATTCATATGCAAAAAGCTCATAATATTGGGAATACTAGCCGAAAACAGCCAAAGTGGAACAAAATTAGCTAGTCATTCTTGCAATGACCCAACACCATATTATAAACAAAATTACAATGTCTTTAAAATAAAAAATTTACAAACCATAGTTATAGGTCCAAAGTTCATAATACTATAAAATATCAAAACTTTTGAATTTTTCAAAATTTCCAATTGGAGTGGAAACTACACTTGACAAGCTTCATCTCATTAGTTGAACTCAAATTCTATAATTATCATTTTAAATTCACATGAAGAAAACATAGCAAAAAATGGCCAAAATACACTATAAAGATGATCCATGGTTTAAGCATCTTCTTTAGAATAGTCAATAATATCACAATGAGGGAATTTGCAATACTATTTGCTGAAAATGTACTCAAGCAACCTCAAAAAAGAAGAAGATGAAAAAACTTTTTTTTTCCCATCCTACAGACATACAGTGAAACCTCCCTTGTTGCATAGGAACGGTGGAAGAAATTTTTAGCTATATGCACATAAAGAAGTTTAAGTGCCCAAATCCAATTAATCAAACATGCTCATGAAGTACTGAAATTGTATTTGATTGGTTCAAATCGGTTGTTCAACTTAAAAAAATTAGTGATGTATGACACAATCACCTCCATTAATGCTATGTGTAGTAGACTTTATGCACATACGGAGTATGCAAATATAGAACTACAATTGGTTATGCAAGTAGGGAATTTGCATTATGAGAGGTTTCACTGTATCCCTGAAATCGCATTGTTAAGCACTGTGGCATGATCAATATGTTCTAGAAAATGAACAACAATTTTTGAATATAGGTGAAGGACTGTGAATCAAAATGCAAGTGGTTTCATAATTTTTGTGAATTACAGTGAAACCTCCCTTGTTGCATAGGAACGGTGGAAGAAATTTTTAGCTATATGCACATAAAGAAGTTTAAGTGCCCAAATCCAATTAATCAAACATGCTCATGAAGTACTGAAATTGTATTTGATTGGTTCAAATTGGTTGTTCAACTAAAAAAAATTAGTGATGTATGACACAATCACCTCCATTAATGCTATGTGTAGTAGACTTTATGCACATACGGAGTATGCAAATATAGAACTACAATTGGTTATGCAAGTAGGGAATTTGCATTATGAGAGGTTTCACTATAGGTGAAGTCATCCAAAAGACTTTTTCGTCTTCATGAGTTGTCATGCATGTTAATGAATAAGTTCATTCTTTGTTTCTACAGGACTCCTAAAAGTTGTTCATCTGACACTTTTTATCCTCCAGCAAAGTTAGTTACAGTTTTTTGAGGTAAATGTCTTTGCACTTTTGAATGCACTTTGAATGCGGTTTTGTACTCTAGATGGTATAGTGATGCACCGATAGTCATGGCAGGCCATGCTTGGACCATTTAGTATCAATAACCTAATTAACAAGTGCTTCCAAAGCTTTGGCAACTGCCTCCAAAGCTAATCAACAAGTCCTTGCGCATTCTTAGTGTAGTTTTTAAACCATCACACAGTCATGCTCATAGCAATACCGCCAGATCCACACAGAATTGGCAATGGCATCAGAAGATAAAATGAAGACAATTGAGAGAGGGAAGTACTGGACCGGGCAGTAAAACAAACTGATCCGTTCTCAATCCGGTTACCTCAAGAGCAATATCATAACCCTCGCAGAAAACCCATGTTTACATTATATGTACAGTAAGTTACAGTTGTACACCATGTTCAAGTTTAGCAGAGGAGCTCTTCAAAAGGAGCAGAAACTCTAATTACCGCCTCAGGCCTGATTTAATCTAGTCTCAAACGTAAAAAGTATATTTACAGAGCACTAACTTTGATACTTCGCCGGTATCTTGTTACGATCTACCAAAACGACGCTCAACTAGGACTCCGTGATGTACAGTAGAGGAGCGCATGGAGAGCAGTAGAGCACGTTGCCATACTATACTTTGTCAGACGCATTATCAGACCTGCAACCCATGCCTTCCCTTTGTCAATACAAAGAGCATCTCACATCCACGTCGACACAGTATCCGACTTGCTAAGTAGGATAACCTAGATGCTGAAAATGATTCCATCCTCTCCTTCCAGTGCAAAAAACACTGACATAGCAGTAGCAAGGGGTGACAGCTAGAACCTCAATTAGACAATCCTTCTTTAGAATTTCTAGAAGCCGATGCCAAGGTTTCAAGTTTTAACAGCTTCATTGAAGGGTTCTCACATCCTACAGAGATTGCCAAACTATACAACCAACTGAACTAAAAAGTGATTAGTAAAATTTCGAATGAAGAGATGCTAGAATTCGAGCAACTGTACCTTATAATGGATGTATTGCTGTAGTAGTATGAAGTTGCAACACCGCATCTCCGCCATAGCCAAACCTCCAACAAAAGAGCTTGCTAGTGTTGTGTAGCTACGTTGTGTAGTCTAGATATTACACTAAGGCGACTTTCAGAAGTCTAGAAATTACAGAGTGATCGATCCAGAAAGGAGAATAATACAAGTGCCCGGCCCCGCTCAACGGACCTTTGCAAAACCTAGTTTAACTTCTCTCCACACGGCCCATCCTAGTCTTGGAGACCACCAGTGCTGCAGCAGCACCAGCAGCCGCCGTCGCCTTCTTCACGCCCTCGTCCTCCTCCTTGAGCAAGCCGGCCTTGGCTGGATAACAGTGCTTCATGCCCACCGGGACGTCCTTCCCTGACAACACACTCCGCACGGGCTTTCTCGCTGGGTGTCTAGCGAGAAACTCTAGCGGGAACAACGCCAACATGTCCATCGTGAATTAACACCAACGCTTACTCAAGGAAGAGATCGAAGTGGGCAAAAAGTTCTACATGCACAAGCACTAAGTTACGCTTAGAGATGGCTATGACGATTGCGGACAGACAATTGCTATTGTGCTACCTCGATCTATCGTGAAAGCAAGGCACACAGTCTCTTTTTTCAGTCCAAAGAGAACATTTTCAATTTAGTCATGGGGATCGATCACTGACGGAGCACTGGCGGAGTGAGTGGCTTCTGGAGGATATTTGTTGCAGAAAGTGAAGCGCTTTCCCTTTGCTCCTTCTCTCTGATTGCCTTGAAAAATTAAGGATAGGTCTACCGCTGGGGTCAGTCGGAGGCTACAGTATCCCGGTCTCTGTCAACGAAGCTCCACAGTTTCACTATAAAAAAGGAACGAAAATCAAAAGGATAGAAGAAAAAACGCATACGTGGGCTCTGCATCGCCCTCCGATCCTCAGAAGCGCGGACGTGGGTGCGGATCGATCAACCCACCAGGCAGCATGGACCTTCAGTTGTTAAGTTGCTATTTGCTTGCATGACGAATCGATTGTTATAAATAAGTTACTCCCTATTATTATTATCATCCTTCGCCACGTGAATCGTGCTGTTTCGTTGCAGAACTGTACAGCTGTACCGCTGGCCCTGCGTGAGTCACTTCAGACAGTGAAGTTTCTGTTGCTGTCGCAGACAATGATATTTTACTTCCGTTGTCGGTCGCCGGGATGCCGGCTATGGCGGCTATGGCCGGCCTAGACCTAACTTAGAGTCGTAGACGGTGAGACCTATGCAAGTGAGTCCACAGGCACTTGCAAATTGTGCACATGATAAATTTCAATGTGTGGCAAAAAAATAAAATAAAAAATTGTGCACACGGTCCTTGCCTGCCTGACGGCAGTGAAGCCAATCCGAAATGACTGTGCATGACAAAACATTGTACCCTACATCTCGAAAAAAGAACCCTTGTCATTGTCATGTGATTTTCGTATGACTTCATCTTTGAAAAATTAATTAAAAAAAATTTCATTCATATCTAGATGGAAAATGGCAGCAAACAATCTTTTGTCAATTGAAGTTTGAAATCAGTGGTGATGGGTCCGTCCTTACAAAGTTAATGAGTGTGGAGGTCCATATTGCACCAGTGATCCTAGAACTAGTTTATGGAATTTAGTTCATTATGCTACCTTCAAGACAAATAGGCATCAACCTTGGCTACCTTGAGAGTCAGTGGCATCAAAAAAAATAGAAAAAAAAGGATTTTGCAAGCTGTGAAGGATGATTGGGAGTACTATAACCCAAATTTGACTAAATAGATGCTAATTTTAATATGGAAGAAGTAACTAATTGGCTATCAAATTCTACTGGTTATTGTAATCTCGGCTAAAATCTAATTATTTCGAGGATTTTTACCAACATACATTTAGCTACTGAAAATTTTAAGTAGCAATGGAGCAAATTTTAGCCAGTTATGTGAATGTTGTGTTGCACTAGATGCCACTTTCATAGAATTAAAACTTCATATGACACATATGACATCCATACCTTAATCCCTAAAGGACCAGACCGTGTTTTTTGGTTGTATAGCAATTTTGGGCAGGCTGGTGTGAATGCAAATCAACATATTTTGGTTTGAAACTTCTATAAGAGGTAGGGACGAGGAATATCTTTCATTTGAACAAAATTTCATAGCACTTGAATAAAAGAGTCAAAAGTTATGGAGTAATAAGTTACTTTTTTCGTAAAAGGGCAGAGCGGGCAAGCAGGTGTACACTGGAATTGAAATTTCGAAATTCAGCCCATCATCGCATGGGCAGATGATAGGGAAGGTCAGAGTAACAAGAGTGGTTGGGTTCCAGCACATGAGTTTGGTCAGCTGGTGTGAATTCTCCATATAAGGCTTTTTTTTTAATGTTGTCATGGTATAGCATTTTTTTCAAAAATGTTGTGCAATTTTGGAATGATTTGAAATTTTCAGATCATGTTCCCAACTTCTACTCACAAATGAGCTCGAAGAAGCACCAACATTGGGGTCATTTTTTCTTACCCATATGACCATGTGAGTTGCAGCTGCCCTAGTTTTTGCGGGGGAAAGAAAATTAAAAATTGAATTCAAACACTCATATCTTGCAATCCAGACGGTGGATTGTTCTGAAATTTTTATCACATCTTCACAAACAAGCATAGTATAAGATCCTACGGTTACATTTGTTCAAAAAAGTTTTTAAAAAAAAATTTGGTACTTGTATTCAAAATGGCAGTTTTTCAGTGTTTTTGATGACTACATAGTCAAAGAACTTAAGGCCGGGTTAACCCCTAGAGGCCCAAAGCCATTTTTTGGTCAAAAACCACTCAAAACTGCCATTCCTGCTGCATTCATTCAAGAAACCAAAAAAATACTTTTTTTAGAATCTAATCGTAGGATCTTGTACTTTACTTGCCTGAGATCATATGGTAAAATTTTGATGAAGTTTGACCGTATAGATTGGAAGATATTAGCATTCAAAGTTGGGAAAAATTGTTTTCTGGAACACTATCTTGGAATTTCAGATAACTTTGATTGCCATTTGTAGAAATTTTTTGCCCTACAAATTTTGAATTAAAAAAAATTATATTGAAGAATTGAGTTGAAAATCTAGAAAAAAAAATTCAAAAATAATAAATTTGATTTCATTCTTTAAAAAATTGTAAACTAGAAGTAGGTCCAAGATTAAAAGGAAAACTAGATCATTAATAGCTCTAAAATGGGATTGAAATACAATGATTCCAATAGTAAGACTGTTGTAGCAAGCAAACTTAACCTTGTCAAGCAATTTTTTTGAAAAATTGTGAAAATTGCATTAAAAAATGAATCCTATAAGTTATTTTTTCAAGAAGATGCTCAAATTGCCCAAAAAACAAGATTGTTCATAACTTTCACATCACTGATCCAAATGGAATGAATCAAAGCTTCACAAGTAGACAAAAATATGATCTATAAGAAAAAAAAAATTAACTAAATTTAAATTTTTTGTGGATTTTTTTTTTGCCCACCAAGTGAAAATTTGGTGTTTTTGTGGTATAACTTTTGCTCCTGGGCATTGATTGAAATAAAAATAATATTCCTACAAAAATAATCAATTTTTCTATCTTATGAGAAAGTTTCAAAAAGTTTCATGAAAAATTGAGGTCATAGGAACGTGCCCAAAATCCAAATTGTCCCCCAAGGGGACAATGGGCCTTTAGGGGTTAAGTTAGGTCTTTTATTTTGTTTTGTTTGTTTGTTACAACGAGATCTCCTAGACCCAAAGTTGCTATTATGTGAGCATAGGAGTGTAAGCCCATGAGTCTAGAATACTACACATCTATGTTATAGGTGTATATACTATAGAAACCATCTATGATTATAGGGTTTATAGGTGTCTATATTCTAGGCTCAATGCTCACAAGCTCGCATTCTTGGGCTCACATACTAGCATGTGTTGTTCCTCTAGCCCCTGCTATAATGACAATTAGTGGGTCTACATTCCACCCTTGGGCAATGATACTATTGATTAGTGGTTGGTATTTTTGGGTTTTATTATCTATTGTTACTAGCGAGAATCTGTCATTAGAGTATGTGAATTCAATGAATTGTATTGTGAGATCATTGTCTGGGTTAGTTGGTGGGTTGTTTTGGTATGTAGAGGAGCCCTTTAACACAGAGGATATCTGGTTTGAATCTAGTGTTGCACTAACATTTTTGTCTTATGCAAGAATAAAGTAAGGTACCCCCCCATAACCGACCGAATAAGGAATTCCGACATGGTCTAGAGTAGTGAAGGCAAAACAAATATTTTTCAGAGGTACATAAATAGAAATGATATGGATTGCAAAAAAATTGGTAATTTTATCTCTTGAATTGAAATTACTCTCGGGGGGTGCAGTGAGCGGGAGCAGTAGAAAACTACGTGCGAACAAATGATAGGGTGCCTAAAAAACATTTGAGATAAAAATTATAATTTGATTTTTTATACTATAGGGTACAAAAATTCCATGACATGTCTTTAAACTACTATAGGGTATAGAAAAATAGGTCCAATTAGAAAAAAATTAGACCTAGGATACCCCCCTTTTTATTCTTTTTTTTGACCAAAAGTATTAAATGTTGTTGCCTTGTGAATGGCATATTCAAAGTGTTCAATAATTTTATAGACTTTACTAATTTTTGTAGTAGACGTTGGCTGGCTTTAGGTGGCTGTCATGCAACTTAGAAAATGAGCTAATCACAGATTGTTAGAAATTTAGACATCCCGACTTGCATCATACACCATATTTAGTACCCGCAAGAACTTATGAGGTTGTAAAATTTTGCAATTAACTTCAATTTTGAGTACTCTTAACTTTATATCTGTAATGAATGATTTTGTTTTAAAAATGAAACACAAATACTGTCAACACCAAAAAGGTAATTCTACTAGAATTTTTTGGGAACTTCAAACATTGCACTCTTTTAAAAACTCTGGGCAGGGTTATACGGTTTGAATTTTGCACATTATTTTTAAAAATTTATACTGGAGTTGAATGTTTGTGTGACATGCCAAAATTTATTTTTTTGAAATTCATTGCAGCCCATGGGTCAAAGTTATGTTGTCCGATAGCTTGAGGCAGCTTGGACAAGGCCTCCTCCTAAGGATTGATTGTTGATGTTTCTGAATTGATGTACGATAGAAACACCCAAAAGCGACCATGTTCCCATTCTTGTACTTTAGATTATCACTAAATGTGTCTTTAGACTTTCATCAATGTGTCCTACAAATGCTTAACTTTCTTTGATTTGTTGACGCATTTGAAAGACATATACTTAACTTTGATTTACTAACTACGGATTTTTGCAAATTTCAATTTAGGGTCCACCTATGTGACAATTTCAATGGTCAGGGAGCTAGCACTTTGAAAAATCATAAAAATTACATACCACATCCAAAAAATCTAATTTTTTTTTTGGAATATTCATGATTTTCACTTGCTAATACTACATAAATGTTATTTTTAGGAAAAAGTGTCTCCAACTATGTTGAATTGCTTAATATTGACGGCTTTGGATGTTTCTATTGTAGACACAAGTGTTTGACTTTACTAATTTATATTGTAGACGGTAGCTGGCTTCAAGTGGCTTTCTAGTTTTCCCATTAGTTATAGTACTGCATGTTTGAATTCAGGTGTACAAGCTCAGTTTTGTTTGTGTCTCCATAACTAGACATGATAAGCACATTTTTTTTCACTCATTGTGTTTGTAAATACAATGAGGACATTCTATTTCATACTACCATTGCATACTACCATTTCATACTACCATGATTGTACAAAAATATTTTTGCATTCTATTTCATACTATGACTTCATACTACCATGATAGTGCAAAAAGAATTTTTACATATTATTGTGCATACGGTGAAGACATGTACATTGAATCAAACAATGTAAGTTAAAGTAAAGTTGATATCAAAAAGCAATCTCTGTATCATTCATATTAATCATGTAAAAAGGACCTAAACCTAAAGTTCAATTGATAGCATTCAATAATATGATCCCTTCCTAGTAAATGCGTGTCATTGACAATTTTTATGGAAGATACAATAGTAGTATTGACTACACTTTTCTGTTGAGTTCTAGTTGTAAGTAGTCATTAGTGGGGGAAAGAAAAGAAAGTTTGAAAGAAATTTAATGTAGGACAGAAATTGCAGTAGAATTTTTTTTTAATCTAAATTACCATATCATTTATTCATATCAATTTAGAATTATAAGTAATGTAAGCCCCTTCTCTAATAACCCAAAGTAGGAAATTATATAATGATAGCGTGTTTAAAAATTTTAAAAAAAAAAAATACCCCCCTAAAAAATACTTGGTGTTCGCACCTATCCCCTTATTTTTTTACACACTGACCCCCCCGAGAAATTACTATGAATTTTGGAAGGCAAAAAGTGCGCCGGACCCATAGCCAATGTCTAGACTCTTCTAATTCCGATCACTCAATAACTTTTTACATAATCATTATTTCCTACTTTTTTTTTCAGAACTTGGGACAAGTGTCATGTATTTATTAGTTCCAACCTTGAAAACGAAAAAAGAACGCATTCTAAGCGTGGTCAGAAATACGTGCACCTATAGGTCGGGAATGGGTCACTAGTCGGGAATATTGGGGGGGGTATCTTAGAAGCCATGGGAGGATTGTATTTTCTTGTGTGTTATTGTTGAATGTTCCTTCATTCATGAGAGTATAGTTTCTAGTTTTTTCGATGGATAGGATTAGTTTTCTCAATTCCCATATTGCTTTGTTATGTCTTTTGATTTTGATGGTGTGAATATAGTGTTGATTGCATTTGAAGAGTACATTCTAGCATTTGCCATGTATTGGCTGGTGCGGAATTTTAGTAAGCTTGTTTTTTATGAATCTGTTATTTTAGGGTTAGACCAAAATTCATTAGAGAGGTCATTATCTATATCGGGATTAAGTGTCCATTTGCTAATGTTAGGGAATCATTGTGCCAATATATCCAAATTTTTATCACAATCATGCTTGGTGATATATGTTTTGAGGCATCTAACAGGGTTGAGCTTGGCCATTTGTCTTTTTGGTAGTAAAATGGCGTTGTATGCACAAATTCGTATGATTTTGAGGCAAATTTGTATTCATTTGTGGTACCATTTTTAGCGAGTTTGTCCGCTTCTTCATTTTCTTTAATATTGATGTGGGCTTTAATTTTATAAATCGTCGTAGGTTGTGTTTGACTTTATAGCATTTCTACCATAGATTCTAATATGATTTTATCTGCATGGTTATGGTGTAGCATAGGATGTTTTAGCTGTATATTGTGTACATATAGACAATTTCGACACTTGATGATTATGTGTGCTGGTTCATGCGGATGTTTGGTAGTGATTATGCGTAGTATTTTATGTATGGCCATTAGCTCGGTTCTAAAACTGGTTTGTAGACCTAGTAGTTGTTAAGAAATTTGGATTTCTTTTTTAGCAGGATTTTATATGCCATATCCCGCTTTTTTACGTATCCAATGGCCATCTTTATGTCATTTAGGTGGTACAAATGATCCATTAGTGTACTAGCTATATTGCAGTGGGAATTTTAATTGGGGGTAGTTGCATAGGTTGGTAATCGGGGCAAAACTATATTTGTTGGATTAGAGTTGGTTGTGTACGTGAGTTTATTCCAATTGGAGTTTTTGTTCACTTTACATTATTGGATGTTGCAGCAGCAGTTTGTATGTGATATTGTGTTATTTGCATATTTTGGAGGATTGTCGTGAGAGAGTTTATTCGGTTAGGTGGGCCAATATTCAGGGTTGTCATACCGGACGGGTTGGGGTGATCGGATGGGCGAACTGGACTAGACGGACGGACGGTCCAGACAATTATGCACCTTTCATTTTTGAAATTTTTCAATTGGCAAGTCGCTTCCACGCTGGCGGTCCATGCTAGAATTAGGGCGCGGACGTGCAAGTCAAGGCGCGGACGTCATCGTCAAGGCAGGGACTGTACTGGGCGCGGACGGATTCGTCGGGGCGCGGACGTCCCACTCCTCAGCCATAGTGTAGGGGGAAGTCAAATTCGCATTGAACTTGGTCATGAGATTCTTCTTTCCCATGGAGAGGGGGAACCCATTAATGCAGCCAGTCCTTCATTTGAGTTCAGGGAATATCTTCAAGTCAATCACGGGGGGGTCACTCTATGTGGACCTTTGGATATCACGTGCGGCCAAGGTTTTTTTTAGGGGGGTATTTAGATATTCCGGGTCAATTAAATGGTCCCTATTATTACCTAATTTTTGAATTCATGGTATTTTAAGCCTCTGTACCATTACTTTGAATTTGCAAGGAGGAGCATTTTTTAATACCCTAATTTCATTATAATGAAAAAAAGTAAAGTAAAAAAGGCAAGTACCAAGATTAAAGACAATAACAAATGGCACGGAAGAAATTTGGAAGCCCATAAATTGTAAACTACCTGAAGCCACCAAAAATAATGAGAAGGACAAAAATCACAAAGTACCTTTGGTCCGCCAAAATGGAAAGGACAAAAAATCTTAAACTACCTTGAGTCCAAAAAATGGGAAGGGAAAAAATCTTAAACTACCTTGAGCTCAAAAAAATGGGAAGGAAAAAAAATCCTAAACTACCTTGAGACCAAAAAAATGGGAAGGGAAAAAATCTTAAACTACCTTGAGTCCCAAAAAAATGGGAAGTAAAAAAAATCTTAAACTAACTTAAGTCCAAAAAAATGGGAAGGGAAAAATACTTAATTACCTTGAGTCCCAAAAAATGGAGAAGGAGAAAATCCTAAACTAACTTGAGTCCAAAAAAATAGGAAGGTAATAAAATCATAAACTACCTTAAGTTAAAAAATTTAGGGAAGGAAAATATACCTTATCCTATCGGGAGCCAAAAAAAAATTGCTAAGGAAAAAGCCCCTCAAAGCTACTTACATCCGTAAAAAAATTGAAGTAAAGGAGCAATTTGAAAATGCATTAAGTTTAAGAGAACATGGATTTAGAGTCAGACTTTACAAACAATGTACAGTACAGCACATACTATGATTCAAGAATGATAACACATGTTTCAAATACTAAGTCACATTGTAAATAACAACATTTGAAGTCTGTAAACCAAAACAATTCCTTCATGTCAAGTAAGAATGATAGGGAAGTCCCAACATCACAAAGCCAAGCAAGAAAAAAGGCTAAAATGCAAAAATAAGAATGTACAAGAAAAGGCCAGCAGTTGAAAAACACAGCAATCCCAGGATGTTTGCACTGTTGAAGCACATCACACTATGCAACTATAGAACATGCGAGCAACTGCAAAATTTAGATGGGGCACTCAAAGAAATGACAAAGACTCAGAAATCTCTGTGATCTGGCTGCTCCAAATTGAACCTTTAAAACACACTGCGTGAACCCAAACCGTGTACTCCAAACCCTACCCACTCACAAGGTGCCACGTTGCTGCCAAATGCCAACAGATACAGGAAATAAATTTGTCCACCCAGGCAGTATTAGCATTCTTCCATCCAGGTAGGTTGTTGAATAGTTCCATAAATTGAACCTAATAACAATAAACTCCTAGGATCCATATCTAGGACCCTATCTTAGAAAAAATAAAATTAACTATGAGGTATTATTCCCCTAGGTATCTTACTTATAATTGAGTGCACATGATTTAGTACACCGTATATTAGCTCTAAGTTATTTCTAAATTTTAGCCACCGTGAATTAAAACCTCCCTATATTATGTCACACGTTGTTTGCTAAGTTTTTCTAAGTGACCCCCCCGTGAAGTCAATGGCTGCATTAAGAGGTCCAACCACTTTTTCAGTTCAAAGACAATGTATGGAAGCATGTCGCTCCCTTCTTGGGGCCGGACTTCTCCTTTTTGCCTTCATCAAGCACTTGAGAACTAGGACCCACCCAAAAAAAAAATTTAGAAAATGAAACTGAACTTTCAAACAAGAAGGACAAAATTTGTGTGAGTAGAATCCCAAAGGGTTTGGAGTCCTAATGAAAGACAAGGTACATATTTGTTTAAATTCGAGTTCAAGGATTCGTTTTTTATTCTTCTAAATAGAACTTATTTGGGATTTAGGGTTTGAAGTTTACAAATCAAATCATAACCAACTTATACTTTTTTGGCTTTTTGTTCAAGGCTTTATTTTTGAAATAAATAGCTACAAGGGTTTGGATTGAAATCAAATACAAATTATAATACATTGAAATATACTTCAAGGGTTTGTTTTTGGAAAAAGAGGCTACAAGGGTTTGGGTCTTCAAGACTTCAATGGTATATTCTTATAATGGGGATACCAAAAGGGGTTGGTATTGAAATGAAATACTAGTTACGTTATTTTGGAATTCAAGTTCAATGGTTTATTTTTGTAATGGGGATACCAAACCGGTTTGGGATTGAAATGAAATACTGGTCAAGTTTTATTGGAATTCAAATATTCAATCATTCAACAGGAAAATTTTATTTGTGTAATGGAATCCTAGAATGGTTTGGTATTGAATCAAATACTACTTAAGTTAATTTTTAATTCAAGTTCAATGGTACTTTTTTGTAATGGGGATACCAAAGCGGTTTGGGATTGAAATGAAATACTAGTCATGTTATTTTGGAATTCAATCATTCCATTTGAAAATTTTATTTGTGTAATGGGATACTGAAAGGGTTTGGTATTGAAATCAAATACTAGTTAAGTTATTTTAGAATGTAAGTTCAACGGTGTATTTTGGTAATAGGATCGTAGAAGGCTTTGGATTTGAGATGAAATACTTGTTCAAATTTTTTTGGAATTCACCTTCAACGGGTTCTTTTTGTAAGGGGCTACTAGAGGGTTTGGGATTGAAATGAAGTACTAGTTAAGATACTTGTGTGTTCAAGTTTGTGAGTTTGCGTGTTCAAGTTTGTCATGGAGGGAGTTCAAATTTGGCTTGGAGGGAGTTCAGGTCTATCACTTGGATAAGTTTCCACACATACGCCCAGGTCAGGGCGCGGACGTATGGGCGCAGACGTCCTGGAGGGGCGCGGACGTTGAGCAGGACAACAAGGGGGAGTGAAATTCAGCTTCAACATTTGAAATTGGCATGGGATTCTTCTTTCCCATGGAGAGGGGAACCCATTAATGCAGCCAGCCTTTTATTTGAGTTCAGAGAATATCTTCAAGTCCATGGATGCATTAAGAGGTCCAACCACTTTTTTAGTTCAAAGACAATGTATGGAA
Source organism: Pseudisothecium myosuroides (assembly GCA_951799445.1). Lineage (NCBI taxonomy): Eukaryota > Viridiplantae > Streptophyta > Bryopsida > Hypnales > Lembophyllaceae > Pseudisothecium > Pseudisothecium myosuroides. The sequence goes on along the minus strand of OX637287.1, from coordinate 16,422,998 downwards.
GCATGTCGCTCCCTTCTTGGGGCCGGACTTCTCCTTCTTGCCTTCATCAAGCACTTGAGAACTAGGACCCACCCAAAAAAAAAGGAGATTTTAGAAAATGAAAATTAACTTGCACACTTCAAGAAAAAAAAATTTGAAATTAGATGCTAGAAGTTTTTGGATTTATAACGAAAGACAAGGTACACATTTTTTTAAATTCAAGTTGAAGGATGCATTTTCGAATTCTCCAAATAGAAACTAAAAGGGTTCAGAGTTCAAAAAACAAATCAAACACATCTTATATTTTGTAGAGTTCTAATTGAATGGGTTTATTTTTGGTAATGGGGGCTACAGGGGTTTGGAAATTGGAATTCACATCATTACGTATTACAATGTATTCAAATGTAGTTCAAGGATTTATTTTTGAAAATAGAGGCTACAAGGATTTGGAAAGGAAACAAAATGCAAGTTCTAGTGGTTTTGAAGCAAGTTCAAGGCTTTAGTCTTGTTACTGGATGCTACAAGGGTTTTGATTTCAAATCAAATAGAAGTTAAGTTTTGTTTAGTTATAGTTGAAGCCTTTATGGTGTTGGTAAATTGTTGTTCTAAGTATTTAAAATTCAAATCAAATACAAGTTAAATGTTATGTGCTTGTACTTCAAGGGCTTCAAGTTGAAGTACGGGTTATAAGGGTTTGGAAATCTCTTCAAATACAAGTTAATATTTTTGGGTTCTACTTTAAGGGTTCATTTGTGTTAATGGAAGATACAAGGATTGGGAATTCAAACCAAATACAAGTTATTTTATATTTGGTTGGGATTAAAGGATTTACTTTTGTAAGTACTATGTAGAGGCTACAAGATTTTGGAATTCCTATTAAATATAGGATATAGATCTTGGGGATTCAAGTTGCAACCTTGCAGGGTCTACTTCTGTAATCAAAGGCTACAAGGGTTGGGTATTCAATTCAAATATAGAATGGAGAATCTCAGTTCTAGTTCAAGGGTCAATTTCTATAATTAGCAATTACAAGTTATATTTTTGTAATTGGAGGATAAAACTACTGCAAAGGTTTAGGTATTGTCATCAATTTCAAGTTACTTGCTTTTTGGAATCGAGTTCAAACGTTCAATGCTTCATTTCAGTTACAAGAATCTAATTATGTTTGGATTTAGGAATTGAAATCAAATACCTCTTCTTTTATTTTTGGGTTTAGGTTGTTTTTAAAAACAAAAAAAATTAGATACTAGAATTGTTTTGGAAAAAAATCAAATACAATTTGTTTTATTTTTGGATTCAAGTTAAATGGTTCCTTTGATAATTGTAATCTAGACATCTACTTATGTTTGGAATTGAAGTAAAATACAATCGTTTTTTTGCTTGCAGAAAAGTTCAACGGTTTTGGGTTTGGTAATAGGATAGTACATCAAGTTTTCAACCTCTAAAATCCTACTTTAATTTGAGCTCACCATGAGCGATGGAACTCCTAAGCACTAATTGTAATTAACATATCTCATGTGGGTTGTTGTACCTCCTACCACCTCATATGTATATAATGAGCTCCTCTTTCTACTCTAAAATTCAAAACAGGATGATAAATTATTTTTAAATTTTTCTTAGATGTTGTACGTAATTGAATTTTTTTTCCATACCTAGCTGTAGGATATTGTATTAGACTAGTATAAAAATGTTTGGACGAAATTCTTGAAAATTTGAGCAAGTAGATTGCAAGATAGTTATGTTCAACCTCTGAAGGCTTAACAATGTTTTGACAATGAAATTTTCCAATAAATCTTCCCACTTTGATATTTTTTTGTGTATGGGATGTATTTGAATTTTTTAGTAGAAGCGTACAAAAAAGAAGACTACTATGTCTAGGATAGTAGGATGTGTGGAATCAATTATAAAAAATATTGACCGTTGCATTTTAAGTGCAAAAAACAAGTTTTTCAACACATTGTGGAACTAGATTTTTTGACTTTGAACATTTTAAACTTTTAATTTTTGCACTACAAAGTGTTGAGCTTTAAATCTTTACAATGGAGAATTGAGTTGAGAGTCTAGCAAAAAAAAGAAAATTTAAAAAAACTTAATTTTCATTATTAAATTTTTTTAAAAGTAGAAGTAGGTACAAGATAGTAGGAAAATCTAAAACCTAAATATCTTTTATATGGAATTAAAATGCATTAATCCCAATGGTGAGATTGTTCTAGCAAAAAATCCAAACCATAAGGATTTTTTATTTATTTTTTAATTGTAAAAATTGCATTCGGAAATGAATCCTACAAGTTATTTTTTTTCAGGAAAATGCTCTAAGTGCCCAAAAAATAAGATTGTCTATAACTTTCTCATAACAAATCCAAATGGAATGAATCAAAGCTTCCTAGATAGACAAAAATATAATCTATGGCAAAAAAAACTAAAAAAAAAAATTCAAATTTCTGCAAATTTTTTTTTGCTGAAACCCCTCTCCTTTGTTTTGAGCTTATTTGGGCATAATTTTTGTTCCCAGGCACCGACTAAAAAAAATTAATATTCCCACGAAACTTATAAGTTTTTCTATCTGCAAAAAAGTTTCAAAAAATCAGGACAAAAATTCAGCCCGTAGGTATCTGCCCAAAATCCCATTTGTCTCCCGAGGGGACAATGGAATTAGTAATTTTTTGCCTACAATGCAAAAAAATATGGTTTAATTGAATGAGGGCCCCTTTATTGCTTCTTAATGGAGAATGAATTAAATTCATTCGCCTTCAAGGGAATAAAATACGAGTCCATGGAGCAAGGTTCCTCTTCCTTTACTTTTAAATTCATAAGGAATTAGTTCCACTTGGCCCCAATGAAAAAAATATGGTTTGGTTGTACAAGGACCCCTTTCATTCAAAAATAAATAAATTCAATTTGGCTCCAATTTAAAAAAATCGTCCGCACCCTGACTACTTCCGTCCGCGCCTTAAAAAATCGTCCACGACCCGACTACTTCCGTCCACGACCTGACTACCGTCCACGCCCCGACACAATTCTGTCCCCGCCCTGGCAAGATTACGTCCGCGCCCTGACTAAAGTCCGCGCCCTTACCGGTGACGTCCGCGCCCTAAATCCTACTTGGTAGCCAGGTGGCGTCAAAGTGGCAGCCAAATCACTTGTTTTTTCAATTAAAGAAAGTCTACTTAGTGTTGACCACATCGGACGGGCGAGACTTCTATCGGACGGGCGAACCATCCGTCCGTCCGGTATGACAACCTTGCCGATATTGTGATTTTGGTGACGTATACAAAGAATATGTATTGCAAGGGGTTTAGTACGTGGTCGTCTATTTAGCTCAAGGAGGATTGTTGGTTCTTCGTACGTAATAGTGTCTGTGGCAAAATAGGCAATGACATGTGTGTCTTCAAATGGTCTAGTGTATGGGGAGAAGTTTTGGTACCAATTTTATGTTTGGTATGGCAAGTGTAGTTATGGTGTTTGGATTATGTTTCCAAGGCTACTAGTCTTGCCCAATGCCCGCTAAAGACCCTAAAGATGGAACTAAAGTTGACATGCTTACAACTCCATTTACACATAGTAGATTTTTAGTTCTTTCTTAAATAAACTTCTAATATAGATTGTTATTAGGATTGCCCACAATTTTATAGGATTTTCAGTCTTATTCTAAAAGGGCATATTTAACAACCACAATTTTTTTTTGCCAACACTTGCAAATTCAATAAGGTCACTAATTTATTGGACAATTCTATGTTGAATCCTATATTCTTATTGATGCTAGTTCAATACCCTAGTTTGACACAATTAAAGAATATCTCAATTATCATATATTTCATTTAATATTTTATTATATAATTATTTATTTTTTATACAAATTAATGAAAGTTACTTTCATCATAGAGGTGGCAATATTCAACAAGAAATGTTGGAGTACCTAGTTATAATGTCATTGCTTGTCAAAGACCCATATGTGTACTTGTGCACTCGCTCCTTTCATGTCCATTCTAAAGTTCAATTCCACCAAGCTCCAAGCTCACCTTTCTACTTGTGTGGTAAGGCATGAGCACTTGTAATTCTATTAATTACAAGTGAGTTTATTTACTATTATAAACTATTCTTTTTTCTAGACTTGATTGGCAGTTGGAACATAATTCCACTGCACTTTAGCATGCATTATTTGGACACCAAATGAATAAGTTATGAGTTTTCAAATTATTGTCTCTATTGTACCCAAAACCAAAGTCTAGACTCTCAATTCTCATAGATTCTCATGTCTTGATTGTGTACATCTTGTGTAATCAATATCTAGGAAATATGACACTCTTTTTGATTCATATGTCCTGTGGGAGACGCATTTGAGGCACCGCTTATTAAGGGGTACATACCTTAAAATTAAATACGTACTCCGGTCAGAGCATGCGTACTTCAGTGAAGAAACAAAACGATCAAAATGACCAACAAAAGTCAAGACTCATAGAAACCAAAGCCTCCTCCCAACACCCCAACGTCTCCTGGAAGATCTCTAACAATTGTTTCTCCCAATCTATAGACTCTCTCGCAGCGCAGTCCACAATTCTCCTCATACAGCTGCAGACGGATCAGACATATTTTGCATTAATTAAGTCTTGTTGGTCTACGCTCTGGCCAAATACAAGTACATGCCGTTGTTTCTTGATATCCTACCTTACCCTGTAAGCCTGGACTGGTTTTGAAAATAAAGTGTTCTAAATTGTTCTTGTTTGTGGAACAACTTTGAAGGTGTTTTGTAAAACATGCAGATTAAGTCTATATTTTCTGTAATCGACGTGAAACAAGAGTGGTTTTGAGTTTTTTCCTGGTGACATCCCTGTTTTTTTGGGGAGGTCTGCCAATGATTGACCACATCATTCTCTCTCATATCTCCGTGCTCACGTCGGATTTGTTCCACTTCACTGGGCTGTTCTTGCAGCGCTAGCTAGCCAAGATGGACGAATTTTTGTCCGCAGGATTGTTGAAGGTCATGGAGAGGACGGGAAACTGACGGAGCAGATTCTTCTTGCTCTGCAACTCCTTGGTAATTGGGAGAAATGTCATCCTCGCCGGCCTGTTCTGGCATTCTCGATCAGAAAAAGGCCAGGTCTTTTTTACATGGCACTCGATCTCACAACCATCCAGGAGTGTACACAAGCGGACGTGTGAATGTTCTCCACACGCTGAGCACATTCTTCCACTCCCTGAAAGGTGCGATATATATATTGGAAAGGATCGCATACTCGATTCCTGATCGATCATTCCGATGTTCTTGTGAAATCTTCAACCGACTGCTGCATGTCCTTGCATTTGTTCATTACCTTGTAGTGCTCTTTTGGTGTAGATTTGTTTAAAATGATGAATGCACGAATTGCTGATCTCTTTTGAGGTAGTCATTTTGCTTTTTTGTGGCCTGCCAATTTGGTTAACAGATTTATCACCAATGAAATATTCTTAGGAGTCCGATTCGAAATTCATGGGTCCTTCAGTTAGAGCAGTAAAGAGGAAATCAACCAAATCTCACCTGCCAGGATAAATTGGCCTCTGTGCAGGTTCTCTTGGAGATTGCCATCGGAAAGTTCGTAGTCGTTATAGATTTGGTGCAAATGGCAACACTAAGACTGAGGATTTAATGTGGATGTGCCCATGGAGTTTCGTGTGGAAAACCCTGAAACGGCTGTAAGAGGAGTTTATGTGATTGGGCAGCACGATGATGATGTTACCGAGCAAGCTGTGCATCAGGGGCTACCTGTCTGGCATCAGCCTCCAAGGGTGGAACAGTGAGTCTCGATAGTTCCTCAATGTTTTCAAATATTTGTCTTCTGGTATTAACAAAAAAAGCTAGTCCTGGTTAACTGACCATTCAATATTCGCTGTTTAGGGTTCAGGCTCGTGGAAACGTATTAATTCTCGCAGGAAATCTGTTTCTGCAAGACTTTTTATGGCTTTTTTCCAAGTGATGTGGCAGTCGGCTAGTTATTTTCTGTCGTTTTCTCTGTTGTGGATTGCAGGTTCGGTTATGGAGTGACAGGGGCCAAAGTCCAGTGTTCGAAATCGTTCCAGACAATGGACATTCTGTGGGCGCAGTCGCTTTTCTACCATCACCGCGGGGCATAGATGGTCACTTCCTGCTTACTGGGGTACCTCAAAATTCCCAAACATTCTTTTCGATTCACGATAGAATTTTGCAGCAACTACGAATATTCAGAAAGAGGAGAGTTTTCTTTATCGAAGAGTTCTAAGTACGTGTACGTTTAATATTCTCTTGCCCCCGAGTTCTCAATCATCTTGACATCTTTTTGATGTGCACTAGTATTAGATACCGTCATATATGCTTGGGTAGTGGTCACTTCCGAAAGCTTGTCTCAAGAGTTGCATGCGGATGTCATCTTGCTGGTCACCTTCTTAGATTTCTACTCCGTATTTTGTGAGTTGTCCATCGTGACCGAGTGTATTAAAACATTTCAGTTCTTCTCAAGAAAGATTGTGCGTCTACATTTCAGTAAATCTTAATGAAGCTGTTTTCGGAGCAAGACATTATATCCGTCAGGGTGAATTTTGTGATATCCGGGGTAAAAGCGAGAAAAGAAGCCCTCTATTTCGTGCCGTGTTTAGGGTATGTTCTAGACCTCTCCTAGCTAATTTGGGTCTCCGATTTGCAAATTTTATCATATGTGGCAAATAAAAAATTCCTGCGTTTTCCTCCTGGGTAAATCCACCCTGCTGGTTTCACGAAGTGGGACGGGTTTAATGTCCTGCGATTTCGGTTCAGCATCTTTATAGTTAATTAAATCGACAATCTCAATTGCAGACTGTCAATATCATTGCATGTTATCTTTGGTAAGTACATGACAGCGCAAATCGACTCTGCAATGCGCATCATGCAAGAAGTTTGCACTGGCCGGAGACCTAGGTCTGATGTGGATACTGCAGTTAGGAAGCACAATTACGGGAAAGATTAATCCAAATTAAACCTTCAGTTATTTTGTGGATCTTTTTGCAGGGACCTTTGAATCGGTAGTTAACCCTTAAAAAACGGACTGATAACCGTGGAACTCATCCCACGGTTATTTGAATACTGTGGGAACTATTGGCTTAAAAATTACAAAAGCACTCATTGGAAGTCAAACTACTGTACAGTAGAAGACCTCCCCTTTTTACAACAAAATTCCTAGGATGGATAGTTGCACTTCTGTCCTACTAGAAGGATTCTCTGTCATTCACCAGACTCTTTGTGTCCGTGGCGTCGTTTATGGCGTAGTCAAACTGTGACTGTTTGAGAGCTGGGGTCCTTATTAGAATAAGTTATCACAAATGACTGCAAGGAAAGAAATCCTGTCAACAGTGAACTCAAATCACCGAACTGGAGGACTTATCTAACCTTCTCAGATTCGCGGGCGCTGCTACCCGACGCTCGAACTAACGAGCAAATCGTGCAATTCGAGCAACGGTCTCAAAAGCTACAGGAGAGCAAGCGAGCATAACATTGAAATGAAGGCAAAATTAAAACATGCACAACGATCGACATTCCTGCAGCACTCCGGGCTCTATTCTATCTCCAGCTGCTAGACTCCATCCATCTCTCGTTATTGCAGACCGTCGCAAAAAGTCCCCATCGAGAAAGGATCAGTAGTCGAGTCGGAGGGGACTAAATTCTTGCTGCTGCTTCGGAAACTCTGAGACCACATTCAAGTACACAAGGTCAGGCAACACCCCCGACGGCGCGGTCTCATCCCAATGCTCCGCGACGTACTTGGCCACTGCAGCGCCCACGGGCACGGCATCGTCCACCGACTTCTGGTAATTATGCGCGCCTACAAACACGCGCGACCTCTGTCCGAACGTCACGGCGTCCGCGAACGATGCGAATTTCACGTCCGCAACTGGCCCCTGCAACATTGGACAACCAGCCCCCGGGGAGAATAATGGGGAGAATAATGGCGTTGGGTTTCTGTTTCGTCTCATTGAAGAATTGCTCCAGCACCCTCGCGGCCGCGGAGTAGATCGTGACAGTGCCGCTCGGGTACTCGGGGTGCGGCGGAGTGGGTTGCCACGACGTCCAGGTTGGGATGGGGGCGTGACGAGAGTCGCCCTCGCGGATCGCCATCTGCCAGAACCAGAACCCATACTGGAGGGTCGTCAAGACGATGAGCGCGTCGTGCATGGCGACCGCCAACTTTGTGAAGACGACGACGGTGTCGTAGAGGGAAAGCGACGGAGGAGGCGCCGACCGCGCGATGGCGTTCCATACGGTTGCGGAATAGCAGGCGACGGCGTTCACCTTCCGGCAGGCGGTCCAGCCGCCCGTGATGTTCATTTCGGCTGTTCGCAGCGGGTGGTCAGGGCGCCCGGCTTCGACGACGCTCGCGTACGCGGCGTCCCACTCCGAGGACGGGACGTACGGGGGCTTGATGAATTGAAGGACAAGTGCGTCTGGATGAAGCGGAGCGGGTCTGGGACGACGTAGGGGCGCACGATCGGGATGTCGTAGAAGACGAAGATCGCGTCCGCGCGTCCCGCCGGCGTGTCGTTGAGGTAGCGGTACAGTCCTGGTCGAGGGTTCCTTCCCTCGGAATTGAGCGCGGCTCGGAAGTCACGCAGGGTGAATTCGCGGCCAGGGCGGCGCTTGTCGATGACGCTGTGCGCGACGGCTTCGCCTAAGCGCCTGCCCAGGGTCGTCTGCGAGGTCGAAGCGTTGATCGCATTGAGCTGCTTGTAGAGCAAGGGGTCGATGGCGGTCCACTTCTCGAACACGAAGTAATTGGACAAAATGGTGTGGCTCGCAAACGCCACCACGAGCTCTTGGGATTCCTCCGAGTCAGTGAGGCGCTTGAGAGCGAGAAGGGAGTGCCACTGGGCGAGGTGCAGCTGCGCCAAGATGATGCTGGGCTCGTTTGAAATTCCCAAGGATCGGCATGCGAGGAGGTTGAAGAGGTAGTTCCACTGCACCGCGACATTGTCTAGCGTCGATGTGGCGGACACACTTGATGCTGAATTCCCGAGAACAGTGAAAATCAATGCAAGAACTGCTGCAGCTGGTTTCGCGGATCGAGACGCCGCCGTAATCACCTGTTCGCAATTGCCCTTAATTTGTAATCGACCGCGATTCTCCACCATCAGCAAAGATCAACAAAAATCCTTCATGCGTTTGCATCCCTGGAGCAGCTTAAGATGATCTACAAGCGGCCTCATGTATACAATTCGAGCTAGAAGTTCAAACAATCAATATGAATACACACGACGTTTCCAGTTCTCACCAAATTCTGAGCAGAGCAATTGAATGCAAGGGATCGGAGCGTCCACAAGATAAGAATATCTTTAAAGCGTACATCACCAGGCTACCAGCTAGCAAGTGTACAATTTGCAAAAGCTGCCAACAAACTTTGTAGTGCCGGAGGACCTGAATCATGCCATGTTGCAAACCTGGTTGCAAACAAGATGAGAGACATTTTCAATGCGGCGCGCGCGCATGCCTTATGTAAGGTTGGTTATCGTACAATTGATCCATGAAACTCTTAAATGACCTATACGTACGTGCTCTCAACCCCTTTGCAGAGAGACTCTGTAATCGCATATTCCCAGTACATTCAGAATGTGCACATCTGAGTGGACAACTTTTCGCATGTCAAGCTAGTTCTGAACATATGCATATCAAATTAATTGTGATCACATGCAAGCACTTGTGCATTTAAAAGCCAATTTGTCCCGCAGATATACCGATTTACCCTATTACTGAAGGTGCTAAATTAGTGACATGGCAACATCAGTGTAACTGTTCGAACAAAAAAATTGAAAGTTACACTAGTACGAGAATATACAAACTTGGGTGGCATTGACTAGAGAAATGACGCACACGAAGATCCACATGACGAACTTGACTACCAGTGGGTCTCTCTGTAGTCATTTTCCTAGTCCATGCGACCTAATTTAAAGGGCAGGCTTCCATGTGAGCATCGGGCTGGTGAAGCCCACCGATAGTCGGTCAGATGGGAGTTGCTGAAAAACGGGACTCCCCATCTGACCGACTATCGGTGGGCTTCACCCGCCCGATGCTCACATGGAAGGAGGCCCTAAGTGTCCACTACAGTAGTGTTAGTACAATGCAGTAATATATATTTTTCAGTTAATTTGCACCAGTTTAAAGATAAAATACCAAATAGTGTACATGACGCTGGTTAGTGTCACACTTGCGCACTAATAGGATAAGTCAATGCAGTGTGAGCAGAGAAGGTTCAATGTAGGATAGCCTTCAGAATTCTTTGTATTAAACAAAAATGTTTATTTTATCCATAAAGGTACTAAATTTTGTCTCTGTTTTTGAGTTCCATAATTTCTGCATTCTTTCTGGGACATTTGAATGGTTCGCCACCCTCTCGATCACTCTTTTCTTCATTTCTTCGTGGATAATTCTTACGACTCCACATATATAAATCTGCAGATGGATTCTTCCCTCAAGAATGGTCTTCCAGTTGACTCAAGCAGGCATATCTTGGGTGTACGTGATTATCGCGCGAGGAGAAAAGGGTGTTGCGGGAGGTGGGGCACCCGTATATATCCACGGAGTCGAAGGACCACAATTGCGTAGACTTCGGGTGTTTTTAAATAATTTTTCTCTCGCTGCTGTCTTCATCTGTGTTCGCACGGTATGGCACTTCAGTACTTTCTTCTGAAGATCTCAAACTTGATATAAAATGGATTAGAGTACGATCTCCTAAACTGGCATTGGTGCAATTTGATGACTATTCTCGGCGAGCATGCATTCTATCTTCCCGAAGTCTCCAAGGCCACGTGCCGATTGACACATGTAATGGAATGGTGGTGAAATTGGCGCAGTGGATATGGTTGGCTCTGAACCCAAGGGCCGGGGAGGAAATCGTGCATTGACCAAACTTCATTTTCAATGCCTGTGAGGAAGTTTGAGTAAGCTGTGTAGGTCTGACCGTCCATAATTGAACACCCATTGGTGACGTTGCCTAAACATCTATGGACGCTGCCTGAAGATTGGAAATGAATCATGAAGAAAGGCTTGGTAAGCAGCCGTTCGTTCATCTCAAACCATCCAATTTCTACAACACCATGAACAAAAATAACATGCCTACCATTCAAATTCTACCACTGCTTATAATACTGTCTAAGGTCAATTTCAACATGCCTGTGACACAGGATTTCAATGATCCTCACTTCACTTTGAGATTTGAGCTTTTGAATGATGAAAGTCGGTAGGGTCTCAAAATCCTTCCAATAAAGGACCGAAACCGGGTACCAAGACTGTTCAAGAATGCTATGATTGAAGCTTGTGTCGTGCAATGGCTAACTTCGTACCAGTAAGTGTATCCAGTCGGTTCGGAACATCTAAGCCAAAACATGTATGTCACTTGTACGTGGTCTGCAGATAATTTGTTTGCGGGACCAGTGCGAAGAAGCAGGTTGAATTTCTCTTTTGTCGTCACAGATAGACTTTTAATGCTTACAGTTTTCAATTGTGTAAACTTTGAAGGAAGTAGTTAGAAAAGTAGTCTAGGTAATGTAGGGGTAGTGAATCTTAGATTCTAGTGCAGACAGAGAGATTTCCAAAGAGAGATTTTCAAAGTGTATTTTGCTTGGGGAGAGATCACTCCCTGTAATTTAAGGTATACACTTGAGTTAAGAGGTTATTTGATGTGGGGCTATTTGCCTTAATTATTGTGTTTAAGATGACTGTATTTTTACATAAAAAGCTACGAGAGACGATTTTCCAGAACCCTATGGTTTATTGTAAATTCTTTCATGTGGCTTTTAAAGTGGGGCTATCTTGCTTATAAAATTTAAGTGTCCAATTTTTTCTTGCCCCTATCCTTCTTCACAAAAAATTTCTTCCTTCTACTACATACACATATAGGGTATACACCATGAAACCAACAACAATCAATTCAAATCAAGTGTCGTTGACCAAGTGGTAGTTTCTAATAACAAGTTTATTATTGAACACTTCAAAATCCCCATTCAAACTTTCCCATGAACATTCCATTCAATATGAGTGTACTTAACACATATGGCTTCAAAGATTAAAGTATAAATGGACTATAAACTCTGTCTTTGTGAACATTGTTCAATTTTCAATTCGTTGAACCCACTAATTAATGTAAACCTCCTTACCTCTCTATTCGCGCAATGTGACAACTTTTGCCACATGTGGTCAATGTCTTACATTTACAGGCTTAATGTAAACCTCCTTAACCTCTCTATTTGCGCAATGTGACAACTTTTGCCACTTGTGGTCAATGTCTCACATTTACAGGCTTAATTTTTTGGATATATACATTTTCAATGGCACAATTTCAATCAACCACCCTTCATTATAAATTTTCTTGATCATTTTATCATCTATATCGTCTACCTACATCTATATTCACTATACTATAAAAAATTTGCACGGCCTCTATCTGTCAAGGTTAACTTATTAATAAGAATTCTTACTACGTGATGTTTTTACATAGTCTAATATATATATAATATTTTATAGAACCTATAATAATCATAAATATTATATAAAATTTACTCCCTTAGAATAAAATAGACCCTATCTTTTAATAGTCACGTAGTTTTTTTTAAAATTGTTAGCAATCTCCTAAAGGGATTTTGAGGACAAAATGGTTTGCCACTCTAAAATTTCAAGAGCATTTCCACCGTGCCCTCAAAGAGTGTGACACTTGTCAAACATGGATAATATATGCTTCACCCATCACCTTCTTAATACCCACTTGGCACTCAATCCTAGTAAGTCGAGTTAAATACCCTGATGAATAAAAGTTTAGTTTTGTGGCCACCAAAGAGGCACTAAAACGCTTATTTCCAAAATTTAAGGTGTCATTACCTTAGCTCCAAAGGCCATAACCTCTAAATTTAAGGACAACCCATGGAGCTTTAGGATTTTTTTCCAAGGCAATTCAATCTAATTGTAATTTGAGCCTAAAGAGACAAATGCTCTATTGTTCTATTGTATCACTTTAGTTTCATTCTCCATTTCATTCATTGAGGTCTAATTGGAATATTTATAGACATAGGAGAATTGTTTGTTCAAGAAATTGACTACTAGATTGAAGAAGATGAGAGAGCTTGAAAGATACAACTTTGTTTTAGTCTATTATTTATCTATTTATAAATATTATTTATCTACTTGGTCTATGAATCCCTTTTAAACTCAATATTGTTGAACCTTTTTAAAAACATTGATTTGTCATACTAGTGAGGGGAAAACATCTTGTCATCTAGAAAACTAGTTTCAGCTCAACATTTTTTTTTTTAATTGATAGAATTTGGTAATCTACAAAGCTATATTAATTCAAAATAGTGTGGCTTTGATAAATTCAATTAGTGTTATACGCACTCTTAGAACCTAGAACTAATCAGTGTAGAGCTTAACATCTAATTTTTTTTTGTATTTTGAGCCCCCAAAGTGCAGAAATAATCACTTTGGGTTCAAATTTTTCAATTATAAACAATGACACCCGCAATGACAATTGTAGCTGTAAGATCTTTATCTCAATGTCATCTTTAAAGGAACCTTGACTCGCAATAACTTACATTAACTTAGAGTATTTGCAATGGTCTCTACAACAATGACACTATCGGTACTAAGCCAAGTGCTGAGTGATTTGTAATTAAATTTGCACTCCAATGCAAATGTTATGGGGGGTTGCGCTTCCACGGCGTTGGTATGCGACCACTTGGGACCAACAAATTTGCAAAATATGAAGGGTCTGCAAGTTGACTCACTGTAAAAATAGTCATTATTGTCCTACCTCTTCTCGCATTGTGATGTGTGCCAATAAATTCAACCTTTCTTTGTTTGCATGAAAATATTTTTTTTTAATGTAAAATCCTATCCTTTCTTTCCTTTTATAATGCAGAGAATCCATTTGACATTTGAATTGCCCGCTTTGCATTGGATCAATTTGTTCTAAAAAAACCCGGCACTGTGCAGGCCTCGTGGAATGCCCCTCCATTTGCCGATACAGGGATTGTTTGCCGAGAGACCACTGCAGATGCTCTTACAGCAGACGTTGGCTGGTAAGCTTATCTGGCACCAGTCGAGGACGACCCAAGCTTTGACGTCTGATCTCAGCACTTGAGCACCGTGGCCCATAGCAACTCTTTCGCAATTCATGTGCAGCGGGGGAGTGCATCGCTCTTCGTTTAGGGTAAGGGGTTTAGGTTGGGCTTCAGTGCACGCTCCCTTCCAACAATTGTTTCGTTGGAGCTTCAAGGATCTCCCTCCAAATTTCTGCTTCGGATGTCTTCGGCTACGCCTGAGAGTGGAATTCGACCGAATCTGTTCGTCGATTTGATCTGATGGGCATGCATTGTTGAGGGAGCTCCCTCGGAAGTCATTTTGAAATTTTACGGTCGAAGGGTTCCAGTTTAATTTCCGAATTGCTGTCGCGTCGCAAATTAGGGTTTAAAGATTACGGTTTGCGATCAAAGACGCATGAATTGACTCTGAGGATCGACGATGGCGAAGGGAGTCGCGGGGCAGGGGTTACTGGTGGTGGCGCTGGCCATCTCTTTGGTGCCTGTGTCGATCCTTGTCAACCGCATTGTGAAACAACCTTACATGGTAGTATTCTGTTTATATTCGAAGAAAGTGAGGTTTGCATTTATTGGGGTTTGCATGTATTGGGGTTTATTTGGGGTCATATAGGGTTTTGACGTTGCTGCGGTTGCTGTGGCAGGACGAGATTTTTCACATACCTCAAGCGCAGGAGTATTGTGCAGGCCACTTGGAGAAATGGGACCCTATGATCACTACCTTTCCTGGCTTGTAAGTTTGGGCATCGAATATCCAGCATCGAGTGCGATGAGCTCTGAAAATTCATGCTGTTGATATGGATCTTCAATTTGTAGACTTGGAGGAAAATCTTGTACGCATTTCTAAGCTGAACGTTTTTGTGTTCCAGATATCTTCTGTCTCTTGGTTACGCAGGGATTCTTCTGCCTACAGCAAAATTATTGGGTGTCGCTTCCTCGATCCCCGAAATATGCAACCCGGCTGTTTTGAGATCAGTCAATGTGGTGCTTCTTCTTGTGTGCTCCTTACTGTTCTTCCATATACTGCGGCATTTGGAGCCCGAAAAGAGTGCTAGGACAGCGCTGTCGAAAGCATTTTTGCTGTCACTTTACCCTCTCCATTGGTTCTTCGCGTTTCTGTACTATACAGGTCCGTTATTAATCTTTCTCTAGAAAAATTTAATGGTATATTATTCGGACTTGTGGTGTTTTATCTGTACTGATGTGATAAGTCCTATCTAAATTATATCGAGGACCCCTGTGTTTTTATGAAACCCAAAGGGTAATGAGATCAACATCTAGAGGACCCTTTCTCGAAAATTTCTGATAAAATCCTAAGTTTGCACAGCCTATCAGCTAGTCCGGCCTCATCACAACCCTATAAACTTGTTAAATTTGCCCTGCTCCATTGGATTTGTGAATTATGAATGTCTTTGAAGAGCACCCTGAATTCAGGATCAGGTGTCTTCATCTGCTGGGTTTTCAAAGCCTCTATTCTCAATTTGCTAAAAGGGTGTGGATATTCTCTTGATGTACAGACGTGGGGTCGACTACTGCAGTTATGGCCATGTATTTGGCGGGACTCAAACGAGCGTACTGGATTAGTTCGCTGGTGCGTTGAGGTCAGTCTAATGGATTTTTGTTTACTATTTCATGACTAATATTACTATCAAAGTCACTTCGGAGACAATGGTTTATTAATCGTCACCTACGTCTGGAAGTTGCATTGAGTTCTCTCTAATTGAAGTCCTACTTAATAAGATGGTATATCTAGCCATCCTTCATCGAGAAAGCTCGTCCTTTGGTTCTTTTCTATGGTTCTTTTTTCCGTTTTCTAGATATTGACAGGATGGACTTGCCGTTACTGCAGTTTGCTGCTATTGCCATCATGTTCCGGCAAACGAATGTTGTTTGGGCGATTTTTGTTACTTGTGTCGGAGTTCTGGAGCTTCTTAAACCTCCGGCTGATTCGAACATTGAAGTTCGAATGAAAGATTTGCAGCGCACTGCATCCAGTGACGGGACCCATCGGACCCTTCCTATGGATGCAGAGGGTCCGCTAAGCCTTCGTAGAAGGCGCGCACCTGATAATTCAGCAGTCGACTACATCAGGGCAGATACTACTGTAGAAGAAAAAGATTCCTACAGCTCCAGAGGTCAAGGTAGAATTTATAGGCAGTGATAAATTCCTGTTTGAAGCTTAAAACACCAACGGATTTCAGTTTAATGGAAATTCTTTTAAGAATGCTATCTCTGCTTGAAACCTCTGCATACTGAAATCCAGTTGAAATGCCTAATTTCAGTTACATCAGGCACGTGGCTTTGTCTGACGATTTTATGATTCGTGATTAACAGGTCTCATTTGGGAAGTGCACACTCTTGCAAAAGTGGCATGGGTTGAAAGGATGTCATTGCTTCAAAGTTTTAGTCCACTACTGGCGGTGATTTTGGCGTTCATCGCTTTTGTTTTCTACAACGGAAGCATTGTTGTTGGTAAGCGGCACAATTTCTTCTCACAGCATAATTTTGTACGAACTTTGGGAACACGCAAGGAAACTCTAGTACTTTCTGTCACTTCTCTGCACCGATGTACTTGACATACTTCCTCGTTGCAGGAGCGAAGGATGCGCACAAGGTGTCAACTCACTTTTCGCAGATGTGTTATTTAGGACTAGTAGCAGCAGCAGCTATGGCCCCTGTCCACTTCACCCCTCTTCGCATTTCTCATGCCGCTCGTCAACTTCAGAAACCATATGCTTGGGTCGTTGTTCTTGGGAGCTGTGCTGTAGCATTTCTCTCTGTTCATTACTTCAGGTCCGTTGACTTCATACTGCTTCAAATTAATCTCTTCGATTTGCACTAGGAACTGAGCGATGTTTCTTGGCAATCTAAGGACTGTAAACAGGTTAAGCGTGCAACCCGTGTCCATTTTATTTATTTTAAAATGTTGAATAAATGTAATGCTTGGGAGAAGGTACGTCTTGACTGGTGGAAGTCTGGCATGCTGTTGTCTTATATGTCTCTTGTGTGAACGCAGTTTTGCGCATCCATACTTACTGGCAGACAATCGACATTACACTTTCTACCTGTGGAAGAACGTGATTCGTGCACACTGGAGCGCCAAGTACTGCTTGATTCCATTGTATATCTACTCATGGTGGTCGATATTCAACTATTTAGGTGACATGTCACCCTAACGCCTTTTGTTGTATTGGAAGATCTTGTTTACAGGGAACTGGGAAATTTCTTTATTGTTCATGACCATCTTGTAGTCTGCTACTTTGATACCTTTCTCTACTTCTAATTGGATGCGCAAGGTGACTTCCTTGCTCTTAATCACTTGGTATTTATTTTGGGTGGCACATCTGACTTGTTTTCAGGAAAGAATGAACGAAAGCTTTGGATTCTGGTGCTGTTTGTGGGTAGCGGCGGGGTGGTTGTGCCAGCTCCACTCATTGAGTTTCGCTACTTCACAATTCCTGTGTACCTCATTGCTCTACACTGTGGTATGGGGCATGAGCACGAAGATATAAAGAGTCTCATTGTAGCCATGATTTATGTGGTGACCAATGTAACGACCTTGTATCTGTTCTTGTATCGTCCATTTCAGTGGACACATGAACCAGGTGTTCAAAGGTTCATATGGTGACTACCAAGATTTAATACCTGGGCTCTTCAAACGGGCTTAGTGTGGAGTCAGTTCAGAAAAATGCCATCACTTTTCAGCGATCTATTCAACTTATCAGGAATCAGGATACGGTACACTACTTTTACAGGACCCATAGATACTTTTAGTGGTTGAAATGTATGCAAGCCAGGGACTGCAATCTTGCCATTGAACTCTATAAATGGATTATACAGGTGTAATTCTCCACTAGAGCCTTTTGGAAATGCTTTTCTTTACCATATGGTGCAAGCTTTTCTACGAAATATCTCTGTTTAATCTGACTTGACCCACTGGAGGATGAGGTATCATACTTCGTAGTCCACTTATGCTGAGTCCCTCTCCAGCTGTTGTGGAACAAATTTGAGTGGACTTTATGTGCTCATTGTTGCAGTCGTTTGCTGTAAGAGAAGCCTTGTATTGGTTAGTGGAAGTTGGAGTTGTGATGTGATGGGTAAGGTTGGAAGTGAGCAGGCAGAGGAAGAGGATGTGTTGGTCTTGGGTGGCGGCCTGTGTTGCAGCTGCAAATAAGGAGTTGCATGAGGTTTGTATATCGCTTGAGGCTTGAGCAGTATCGGTTGCCGACCTTACATCTGTCGTGGATTTGGGAGCAACAGGCACCATGGTTGCAGCAAAATTTCTACATTTATCTGACCTTTATTTAGGTGTCGTGCTGAGGTTCTTACGTTCTTAATTTCTTACTATCTCTTTTCTCTTGTGGCTCCACTTCGGGTGATAGTGAGGATTGGTTTGTGGGAAAGCGGGCTGACTTGTGCTCTGCCTGTGAGAGGTAAAAGGTTTTTATGTGGGAATCCTTTAGAGCATTGTGATGATATCACCTGTACAACTACCGCCTTTTGCAGCTGTTCATATCATATGGATCTGTACTTCAGAATCGGATATGTACTCCGATTCTGAAGGTCAGGGTCACACTAACCCCAATTTTTAATTGAGGCAAAATCACACTCTTACAGACTACAACTCACCTTGTTTAATTTATCCCCTAAACTTTGAATTAACCATATTCTGGTTGTTTCTGTTTGGGGCAGATATGTATGATTTTAGAATTCAGATGTTTTGTTGCAGAGTTTCTTGGGAGGTGTATAAATTGCACATCTTAAAGAATTGTCCTAGAAGTCTTCCCTTCCTTTTCCACCTTGTGTTTTCACCTCATGTCCTCAAAGTATGTTTATTCAAAAATCTATCAAAACTTTCTGCCTTTGAAGAGAATGCAACATTGATTGATTACTGTTACTGTATTGGGTACTAATGTTTCAATAAAATTTCAAATACACTCTTAGAACATGAATTAAAAAATAGTTTGAAAACAAGGGATGACTCTTAGGATAACTCTATTAAGTGCCTAAATTTTATGATATTTTAACTATTGAATCAAATGTGATACGGATTCTTGTTTGGAATTCAAAGTTGGTTAGAAAAGAATTATTTTTTAAAATCAAATCAAATTGAGGTTCTTGTAGAATAGATTCATATCTACACAAAAAGCATTGATTCATTCCATTCTCATTTGTAAGATGGAAAATATACAACTTTTTGCATTATAGAGAATGAAGATAAAAATAACATTTGAAGCTTGCTTATGAGTTAAAATTTTCAAAATTAGACCTTTCATAGGATACAGGATGATAGCTACCATAACATTCAAGACCCCATTCTAAAGGCCCTTCATAGACCTTAGAATATTCAAAATAGTTCCCAAATGTTCCATTAAGTTAACAAAAATGACCAATTAAATGAATTTCCAATTGAGCTAGAACTGAGAATTGTATATCATTCAAGTGGTAGCTTGTTGAATATTTTTTTGAGCTCTTGGAATGCATATCATTAGGAAAAATCTGAGCCCTCGGGAGGGCTGTTAAGGATTCATTTTTCGGCCCCCCGAGGTGCAAAATTTAAAAAAAAAAAAAAAAATTAATTTTAATTTTTTTTTAATAGTGAAAAATAGTGAAAAATAGTGAAAATCTAACGTGTTGCTGACGTGGCACAAATAGTGCCACGTCAGCAACAACTGAATTCCTCCCTAAATGCACTCGGGGGGTCCAGAACTCGCGGCCCTTCCGAGGCTGAAATTTTTTCTAATGAGCATTTTTACCAAAAATCAAGCAAATTTGTCTATCATTCATTATTCAATGTCAAGAGTTTTTATATTCAATGTTTAATTTAACCTTTAATTGCCCTCATAGGCATTAAGTCATATTGCATTTCAAAGTCTATAAATAATATAGTTTAGTAAGACATCAAAATAACAATTTTTTTCACTTGAACTCTATAGTTTTTAATTGACGTTATTTCTTGAGGTGAAAATTTTCAAACTCATATATATATGACTCAAAAATAAGGTCCTATAGTTTTGACCTTTGCACATTTAGTGTTTTATAATGGAAGGTGTTATAAGATAACACCGACCACTTTAAAAACTCTTGTTTCGCTTTACATTGTCAAAAGTGGAGTTCAAGAGAAGTTATTTTAGAATAATAACTAATGTAAGATAGTTTCACATAAGGAGTTCTAAATTAATGAAATTTCCTTATCTTACAACTCCAATGTTTTTATATTGGTTGATGTGCCAATGGAACTCTGCATATTGGCATATTGAAAGTAGTTCATAATCTCTCCAATTGCCCTTTGTCCCTATACAGTATCTCTAGTATCTTCAAAAATAAAAGTTGTTATGTACCAATACCACTAGCGTCTTCCTAGCGCTAGTACTAAAGTCCTTCTACTTTGGGTTCTATGTCATATCATACACTCTGTGAACTCCTTGCATGAAACTACATGTTACCGCCTTCCATAGATAAGATTCATTGATACATAGCGCCAAGGGGGAAGGGCCTTTAGACTTTTTTCAATCAACATTCTAAAATGTATATGTCAATTGCACTAAAAATGACTATTCTTGAATTTATTTTTTATTAAAATGACCTTGAAATTTTAGAGGGTATTTGAAACTCTAAAGTTCCTTGTTGCCACCTCATAATTGGAGAACTTAGCAAGAGGTTATGGTGCCTTTCTAAGCTCACAATCCTTGTACTTCTAAATTTTATTAGTGATCTTTTAAGGGGGATAATTTGTGTATTTTGTTTTTACAGTTTAAAGAGTGATGTATTTGATAACTTACCATTACGTTATAGTTTAGCACTCAATTTGGAAATTTTTTAAGATGTAATTTACAAACTACTGTAGAATTTCTAGTTGGAAGCAACCCTCCATAAATATGAATGCGAAGGAATTTTATTTATCTTTGATATTTTATGAAGAGTAAACATCTTTCAATAAAAAGTTCCATCTCAATAATTATTTAACTTGGTAACACTATTTGAAAAGCTCTTCATTAACAGTTGTAGTAGATTGATCATTTTTTTTATAGAAGGTGCACAAAAGTTATAATTTGCATTCAATCTTGTCCTAGGGACTTATACAAGTTTCTTTAATGTCATAGCCTAGGCATTCCAATGCATGTGATAAAATGGGGTGTTTACTATTTGAACAATATATTGGTGAAGGTAAAGGAACATGAACACCTTCATTCAAACTAAATTAAAAATAAAAAGACAATTGAAGATTATAGCCAATTATAGTCAATTTCAAAACAAAATCTGATTTTTCAAGAACATAAGACATGGATTTTTTTCCTATTGGCAAACTTTCTACCTTCGGTAAACCTTTTTAAAATTATTGATTTCAACTATTACAATTTTAGAATTGACCAATGTTGGCACTTTCGGGTTAAGAAAATATTTGATATTGCAACAATTAAAAATGCAATCTAGAACCCTTTTACTCATTTTGCACTCTTTAACCTCTAAAAGACCACAACCTTTATTTTGCCAACTGAAACACTCAAAACTGCCATTTCTATTGCAAAGAGTAAAAAAATTGAAAATGGTTTTTTTTGCACTTCCAACCATTGGATCCTACACCTAACTAGTATGAAAATGTGTGGAAAAAATTTCAGAAATTTTGATAGCATAGATTGCAAGATATCTGTGTTTAAAGGAAGAAAACAAGTTTTTTTGCAAATTGCAGGACCAGATTATTGAACGTTGAACCTTTTTAACTTAAATTTTTTGCACTACAAAGTTTTGAGCTTTAAATCTATATGGTGGGGAATAACTTAATTTTCATTCTTAAAAAAATTGTTAAGTAGAAGTAGGTATAAGATAGAAGGAAAATCTAAATTATTAATCTCTCTAAGCTGGAATTAAAACACACTAATCCCAACAATGAGATTTTCTTAGAAAGCAAACTAAACCATGTGGAGTTGTTTTTTTTAAATTGTAAAATTTGAATTCAAAAATGAATCCTACAAGACTGTTATTTTTTCAATAAGATGCTTAGATTGCCCAAAAAACAAGATTGTCCATAACTTTCACATTACTTATCCAAATGAAATGAATCAAAGCTTTCTATATAGACAAAAATATAATCTATGAGAAAAAAAAATTATTGTAATTTTTTGAATTTTTTTTGTTGCCCGTCCTTGCATGGTTTCCCCTATTTTGAGCTTATTTGGGCATAACTTTTGATCCCAGGCACCAAGTGAAAAAAACACATTCCACAAAACATGACAAAAATTGAGACCGCAAGTACCTGCCCAAAATCCAATTTCTCTTCCAAAGGGACAATGGTCCTTTAAGATTAAATCATTACATTCATTTGTAATTATTTTTCATTTAATAAGAAATTGAGTTTTGAATTAGATACATCCATTTTCTAGGAATTGGTGAAAGAACATAAGATGTGACATTATAAAAGTCAGTATTAAAGAGATTTGAGGGCAGAATCTTGATTGGGTGGAATGAACTATTGGACACTAGAGATGCACTATCAAATAAAAGGTTTTGTTTCAAGACTTTTTCCAACATTTTTTTTCAAAATTTGTTTTAACATATTTTTTATACTAAAACATGGACAAATCACAGTCAATTTATTTTTATAACATTTTAGTGTTTGAAATGTCACTTCCCAAAAGATTATGAAAATTTTCAAAAAGAGTGTTGTCAAGAAAATGTCAAAAAAAATATTCTTGACTTTGAAACTTTACAACTAATTTCACAAATGTTCACAAATTACAAAAGAATTTGGGTTTAATTTAACTTTCTCTTGCCTTTCTAGGAAATTTTTTCAATTATGTTTTGAAGGATGTAACAGTTCTGTAAGGGAATGATCAATGCCAAAAATGCTTTACTTGTTCCTTTCATTTCATATTAAAGTTACAAAAAAAGCATAAATTTCACACATATAGTCAAATGTTAAAATTTCGTATTGTCGACTATGACATAAGGTTTTCAAACTCTATAACTTGAGGGTGGGTACTAGTACACTGGGCAATTTAGGCAAGAATTTCATGCTTTGTTGGCAATTCCTCCCCAAAATAGTTCTTTCTTTCTTGTTTATGACACTTTTTGTAACAATTTTCAAACACTCTTTTTGTTTATTAATTACAACTTCCTTGTCATTTTCTTAAAACTTTTTTTGACAATCAATTCAATTTTTTTTTCAAAACTCTTTTTAATATTTTTCTTGACATTCATTTTAAATTACCAAGTTTGATTTTGTTTTTGACTAATTTTCTAGCATTGAAGTCCGTGAATGAGATTTTACATTCTTTTACAATTTAGTGTTAAAAAAAATATTAAAAAGAAGTGTTGAAAATAACCCCTTTCTTGGTAGTGGTGTTTTGGAATTGGAGGATTGAAATATGGTCTAATTTACTTTCAAAAACAACCATTCTTTTCTAGTCTCAATAAAGTTATTCTTCAATCCTTAAGGGCTACAAGGCCACCACGTGGCTTTTTCAACACGGATTTTTGCATCGACCCTTGGTCCTTTCGGGGAATAATTAGAAAATGACACCCTTCATTTGACCCGCTTCTTTCAATTCTTATTCTAGATTGTATTTGAATTTTGATTTGATTTGCTATTTTGGAATGACAACAAGACATGATAGCATGAATTTTTAATTGCAATCATGATGGCTTGGAGTTGCATGAATGGGACCAAAAGCTCAATACAGGGAAAAGACAACTCTATATGATTAGAGTGTATACTATCATGCCTTGTTGTCATTCCCCCAAAAAACAAGTTGAATCAAAGTTCAAATACAATCAAGAATTAGGATTGAAAAGGGATCAAATGAAGGGTGACATTTCATGATAAAAAGATAACATTAGTACACTTGCTAGTATGCCATATTTTGATAATTTTTATAGTCTTATTTAACCCCTAAAGTCCCAAGATCTTTTGGGGGTTAATACCCACTCAAAACTGCCATTTCTATTGCATTGAGGCAAAAGAGAACTAGAAAGCCACATCTCCTTGAAGTAATTCATCTTCTGGTCCATCTTCAAAGAAAGACTCATAGGATTCATCTTGGCCTTCCGTATGTGGTAATGGCAACTTTACAGGGAATCTTCATGCAAAAGATGCCAATAGCTTCTAGTCAAAACGTTTGTGTGGCCCAAAGATCGGGACCATTTTTGCCAGATGATGCATAATGGATTGGGTGTAATTCCAAACCAATAATGCTCTCAAGCACATATTGAAATAAAATTTATATTCCAAGGAAGTTCATCTATTTTCTATCTTGAGAAAAGTTTCAAAAAATCATATCAAAAATTGAATTTACACAAGCCTATCCAAATTCCCATTTCTTCCCTGAGAAACTTTAAGACTTCAGAGATTAAAGCAAAATCTTGAATAATTCACCTAAATTATTAACAAGATAATATATTGAAGTTTTGTTGTAAACCACCAGAAATTATATTGCATCAAATAAAATATTAAAAAAAAATACTACACAACATTCTCTTAAAGTGGTCATCGAGTGGTAGCTTCAACTCAATTCTTGAAGTCATCCCATGAGAGGAAAACCGATACAAAAGAAATGGGAAAAAATAAAATAAATCTAAGGTAGGAGGTCCATAAATATCTCATTAAAAAAGTGAAACTAAATTTTGGGGAGGTGAAACTTGAAATATTTTTCAGTAAATTTTCCTTGAAAGACAAATGGAATTGGCATCTAACCCCCAAGTTGTTTCATACTTATTGGAGCTTTGTGGAATTAGTCATGAAATTTTGAAGTTGAAATGGGATAGTAGGGCTCTAAAATTGTCTACCTCCTAAAATTTACACAATTTGTGCATTGCTGAAGGCTATAAAAAATCAACATGTACAAAAGTGTACATTTGTGAAGGTGGGCAATTTTAGAGCCTGAGCGCTTTTTAGAACCTCCTACCTTACAGGTTGCAAACTAAACTTTGGAAAAGAACGGTGACCATTAAAAAACCAAAAGAGAAGGAAACAATCGATTCGGCTCACACAAAGTTCTCAGCCTGGGTGGTAGGTTGAGGGAAAGATGCCACTCGGGCTTGTGAAGAGTGCCAAAACAGAAGACTTCATTTTTGCACCAAGTGTTCAAAAACTCTTGGTGGAGAAGCTATTGTCTATCCTCACTACAACCATTGTAAAAAGAGAGAATGTGGTTTCTATGCGCCATACTGGGGGAAATGGTATCCATTCCTCCAAGCGAGGTTTGCCAACTGAACTTGCCAATGTCCCACAATGTCCAAGCAGGCATGTGCACTGAACTGCATTTTGCCTGCAGTTCTGTGCCATTAACCCCTAAACGTCTGGATTCATCTCCAAAATTGACGATTTGAGAAAAACCATTATAAACTACAATTTGGAAGAATATTTTGGAATTGGTATACAAATGAAAGCTGTAGATTTTGATTTTTAAATTCTATCCGTACGGTTAGATCTACTAATGCTATCACCAATCTTTTTCTATAAATTTCGAAAAGAAAATTTCAGAAATCCTTCTAAATTCAATTACAAGTAAAATATTATCATTTTTTGAGTGAAACTTGTTGGAATGGATTTGAAATAAGGTTCTCTTCATATGGTGATGTTTTGAAATTTTTGTGACCTTTACATCTTTGACCTCATTTTTGCACATCTAGTTTTGAACTAAAGTCAATGCAAATTGACCACTTGGCATACTTCCACATTTGTAATTTTAGAAATGTATATATTCTAGTAACACCAAATCCAACCGATGGATAGGACAACAACTTGATAAAGTATCACCAAAAATTAGGATGACTTTCATCCAAGCAGGAATGAGACAGAAACAAGGATCTGAATCTGTTCATCGTCCAGAAAATGGATGTCGGAGCGCTCCAGGGTTAAGTTCCTGCACATAATAGTTTAGATCTTATGACATCATTCCTCAGAGAGATTCTTGAGACTGACTTGAGAGTTCATTACAGTAGTAATCAGGCCACCACTTAACTTATTATCTTAGCAACCCTGGTGCTCTGCCTTCCTCTAAATCCTGTGAACAGTTCTAATTTTGTCCTTGTCATTGTTGAGAGCCTCGACTCTGGAGACAGAATGTTCAGCAGCCCCAGTGAAAAGGTGTTGCAGCTCGCTGCTGTGCCTGGCTATGATCCACTTGTACTCTCATTCATTCCCTGTTTGCGTCCATGCTCACTTGCTCAGTTGTTAGCCTGGCTTTGATCCACTTGTCCTTTCATTCATTCCCAGTTCAGTTTGTGTCCATGCTCAGTTGTTAAACGCGCATGGAGTAAGTTAAGCTTCCATGGATCCTGGCAGAGCACTGAACTGCCAATCTTATTAATGATTGCTGGACATAAGTTATGCCGCCACACTGTTCCACTGTTCAAATGGGTGACCACAACAGGACTCACCAGCTGCAAAGCCTGCTAACTGTGGGGCGTAGAAACATGCTTCAGTTGTTGGCATCAGAAAAACAAAGATTAACTTAAACTGCTTTGGATTAGTGTAAAGACGACGGGTAACTAATCAGCACCATTCTCTGCAATGTAGCCAATTCAGAGAAAGCCAGTTTACTGCACTACAGGGAGGGTTCTAAACCCGACGCTACTCTGGATTGTTGGAAGGGATTGTTGCCTCCCATGGAGACCACATCAAAAATTAAATCTTTTGTGCTTGCGATCACCAAAGATTTTCTGCAACAATGGAAGGTCTGTAGTGCTCGTTCTGGAAATTCTCCTAACTGAAGTTAGTTGCTCCTGGTTATCAGAGTCTGTGGCTGTTTTGTTCTGGTCCTCTTGTTAAAGGAAGAATTTTGTTTTGATTTGTGGGCCAAAATATCTGCTAAGTTGGTCCGGCAGGAAGAGCAGACTCTCCATCTGCATAAACAGAGGCCACTACAAGCTTTTTGAACCCTGTAACCAATTATTATCAACACTGCTAAATTAATAACCAAAACGCTATTTACAAAAACTAACTTACATATATATAGCTCATGTGGATAACACCTTCATTGAAGAAAGGTGAGATACAAGCCACACAAGGATTTGAACCTTGGACCTCGTTGTCACTATGACACTGGTCATCGATGTTCAAGGAGAACCGCCGGTTAGTTCATTGTTAGCCGGTCGAATTGGGGGAAAAACCTAGTTGCAATTTGAAAATATTGGAAAAAAAAACAGGTGAAAAAATCTTTAAAAAATCTATTTAGGATTAAAAAATAGAGAAAAAAATAGACTCGGTACTTGAAAAAATGGTTCAATTTAGAAATCAAAGAAAAATAGTTGGTGAGAATAAAAAAAAATATCATGAATGGTGTTGGTCACTATTCCAGCCGCCGACTCCGACATTACCAGGGCAACCAATACTCTAATATTCATTGAATGATATGTATCACAAAACATAATCACACACCCTTAGGTAATGCATTAGAAAATGTTTCAAGCTTATTGTGGGCCGTTTGACTAAATGTAGCAATGCAATTACAACCAAAAAATTATTTAGAATTATTTATAAAAGAAATAGGATCCTACTTGATCACTAACTCTACCATGTCAAATTGGTGATTTAATTAATTAATTATTTTTTTCAAAAAAAATATTTTAAAATTTTCCTTGAATTTGTAGCTTGTCTGAAATTCAAACATCCCTCTACAAGGCCTAGATTCTTTCTAATATTAACAACACTAGCAATATTGATAATTCAATAGGATATATATAATTTTCCTCCTAAACAAGGTATGATTGTAGCCTTGGAGTACTCATTAGTTTCTTTAGAGAATGATGTGGGCTGGGACACAAGGTGAACAAACTCTTCATTTCTGCCAATCTTAACCCCTAAAGGACCGAGGCTTTTTTTCCATCAAACAACACTTGAAACTACCAATTCTATTGCGAAGAGCAAAAAACCTTAAAAATTGTGTTTTTTTGCATATCTAACCGTAGGATCGTATACAAGACTAGTATAAGTACGTATGGAAGAAAATTTTGAAACTTTGACCGCGTGGATTGCAAAATATTTGCATCCAAAGTGAAGAAAAAAAGTTTTTTTACACCTTCTATGACTAGATTTTTTGGCTTTGAATCTTTTTAACTTAAAATTTGTGTACTACTGATTTTGATTTTTTAACTTTTTATGTTGCATATTTGAGTTGAGAATATAGGAAAAAAAATTTAGGAAAAAAAAACTTAATTTTCACTCATTAAAATATTGTTAGGTAGAAGTAGGTTCAATAATGAAGGAAAGACAAAACCATTAATAACTTTAAGATGGAGTTGAAACACAATAATTCCAATGGTGAGATCGTTCTAGCAAGCAAATTTAACCATGTCCAACAAATTTTTTTGGAAAATTGTAAAAATTGCATTCAAAAATGATTCCTATAGGTTAGTTTTTCAAGAAGACACTTAGATTGCCCAAAAAACTATGATTGTCCATAACTTTTTCATCACAAGTCCAAATTGAATGAATCAAAGCTTCACGTGTAGACAAAAATACAATATTTTAGGAAAAAAAATTAAATTTTTTTTTGACTTTTTGTGATTTTTTTTTGGCTGCCCGGGCACCAATCTCTGTTTTTGGTTCATTGTGCCATAACTTTTGCTCCCGGGCACCGATTTAAATAAAAATTATATATCCACAAAGCTCTTGCAAAACTACACAACCTCAAAAAATCCCAAAATTTTTTACTACAAATTGAGACAATAGGAACCTACCGGGACCCAAATTGTCCCCCGAGGGGACAAACTGTCCTTTAGGGGTTAACAAAATATTGGAGTTTCTTCTTTCTCTCCTCAGATCCCAATTTTTTTACATAATCCTAATAATAGTCAAGAATAAAATCCTACAGTTACAAATTCTTTAAGAATGAATATAATTTGATTAATAGACCAATTTTCAAAGAGTGTTGATTTATGGCAATTTTGTGAGTATTTGCCAATTCTTGATATATGGATGGTTAGGGGGCAACTCCTAAAGGACCAAATGGTCATTAAACATCCAATTGAAAAGTTGTGCAAGTTTTTACAGAATCAATCTTGAATCAATCTTTTTTGAAATTTTGACACAAAAACTAAACATATACCACCTAGTTGGGAATATAGTTTGTTTTTTCCAATCGGGTTTCAAGATCAAAAGTTAATTTGCCCATAGTTTTTCAAGCAAGGCAAATAGCTTCAGACAACATGTGCAAAACTCCTCCTTTACCTTTGAAATTTACCGGGTATGTGATACATATGTTGTAGGATGCAATTGTAAGAAAAACATGTGTAGTGCCAAAATCTCACTTGAAGAAGAGTTAACCCCTAAAGGACCAAGGCTTTTTTTCCATCAAACAACACTTGAAACTGCCATTTCTATTGCAAAGAGTAAAAAACTTTAAAAATTGTTTTTTTTTTTCATATCTAATTGTAGGATCTTATACTATACTAGAATAAGTATGTATGGAAGAAATTTCAAAAACTTTGACTGTGTGGATTGCAAAATATTTGCATCCAAAGTGAGAAAAAAAAGTTTTTTTACACCTTCTATGACTAGATTTTTTGGCTTTGAATCTTTTTAACTTAAAATTTTTGTACTACTGATTTTGATTTTTTTTAACTTTTTATGTTGCATATTTGAGTTGAGAATATAGGAAAAAAAATTCAAGAAAAAATAACTTAATTTTCACTCATTAAAAAATTGTTAAGTAGAAATAGGTTCAAGAATGAAGGAAAGACAAAACCATTAATAACTTTAAGATGGAGTTGAAACACAATAATTCCAATGGTGAGATTGTTCTAGTTAACAAATTTAACCATGTCCAACAATTTTTTTGGGAAAATTGTAAAAATTGCATTCAAAAATGAATCCTATAGGTTAGTTTTTCAAGAAGATGCTTAGATTGCCTGAAAAACTAAGATTGTCCATAACTTTTTCATCACAAGTCCAAATTGTATGAATCAAAGCTTCATGTGTAGACAAAAATATAATATTTTAGGAATTTTTTTTTAAAAATTATTTTGACTTTTTGTGATTTTTTTTGGCTGCCCGCCAATCTCCGTTTTTGGCTTATTGTGCCATAACTTCTGCTCCCAGGCACCGATTTAAATAAAAATTACATATCCACAAAGCTCTTGCAAAGCTACATGACCTCAAAAAATCCCAAATTTTTTTACTACAAATTGAGACAATAGGAACCTACCCAGACCCAAATTGTCCCCCAAGGGGACAAACGGTTGGCTTTAGGGGTTAAAGTATGTAGACCCTGTCAAGTCTAGTTGAAAAAAATCTTTTTCTTCTAACTTCAAATGCTATAATCTTTCAATCCATATGGTCAATGTTTCGAACATCCTTCTACAAATTCACATATTAGTCAAGGACAATTTTGTATAGTTGAACTTTAAAAAAACTTTCTTTTTCACTTTATTCTCACTAACATAAAAAGTGGCATATTTGGACAATTTATCCCAAAAATGTAGTACAGTTCTCTAAGGATTAACAAAAACATTCTTAGGCATATTGAGGATATTTTCTACAACATGCAAAAGTATCTAGGAATATTTGAAAATATTGAGCAATGTTGTCCAATTTTTTATATCTATCTAGACACTAGACATATTTGTGGTGCCTTAGGCGTTGGTTTGTGGTAGATTTGTTTCTTTAATGTTTGTACTTTGGTAAAAAAAAATGATGATTTGGGTATAGAAAATACCAAACCGTTAGAGGAGATCTGAGCCTCTGGAAGACCGTTTCAGGGCTGTTCCCAATGCTGGGAACCAGCCCCTACTGTCAAAAAAAAAGTTATTTTAAAAATAAAAAAAAGTTATTAAAATGTTAAAAGAACACTAAATATATTTATTTTTTCAAAAAAAAATTTTAAAAAAATGACGTGGCAGTCGCTTGGCCATGTCAGACTAGTCATGCGGCAACGTCCCAGCAGTCCTGCAGAGTTCCCACAGTCCGGGAACTCGCGGGCTCTTAGAAGCCCAAATCTCCTCTAATGCATGGGAGACTATTTCATTTTTTCAAATAGAGTTTTCAAAATCAAACAAATACTTGACCAAGATGCAATAATAAACCAAGATACAACAATAGAGGGTTCAGTTTGACATCAAGTAGGCTTGATGCATATCCTAAGACAATGTTGTCATCAATTGCAATATTTGTATAACAAGTAGATTTAGCAAATTGAATTAGAACTAAGCAAATTGGGTATGACGGCTTTTTTTAATTCTTCCAGGTTTGTATTGAAATTCTAAATTACATTACATCTATTAATTTTTAGAATACAAATGAAACATGACTTTTTGTGTGATTATATGTACATTCATCCAAGATTTATTGATAGCAATTCAAAATTGAGGTGTATTTTAATAGTTCCATTTATGAAAACAAAAGGTATTCTTTGTACAACATTTTAATTTTTAATGTTTTTAAGGAAAACATCATTGAAAAAGCACTAGTTGAATAATACTATTTGCTGTCACTTTTCCATTAACCCCTAAATGCCTGAGGCATCAAATTATGATGTCAACAAAACTTTGAAGTTAAATAAAACCTTATCAAGTTAATATTTAATGTAGTTTGTATTTTTGAAAAATTCTTTTTGAAGTCTAGTATTGTCATCAAAAATTTGATTTTGAAAATGAATGATCATAATTTTTCTATCCAACTATTTTGTGCAAGAGTGTCCATTGCAATTCTTGATTTTCTAGTGTTTGGGGCTCTTGGGAATGAGCCTCAAATACATTAGAACTTGGAGAAAAAATCACATTAGAAATTCATTAAAAAAAATTGTAGAGTAGATTTTTAAAAGCCGTAAATTGATTGGATTATACATGTTTTGCCCTTTAACCCCTAAAGTTCCTTGACTATGTTCTCACCAAAAATGCTCCAAAACTGCCATTTCTAGTACAAGTACCAAATTTTTGAAAACTATCATTTTTGGACACATGTAACCGTAGGATCTTGTATTATTCTGGTTTGAGAATATGTGGAAAAAATTTCATAAATTTCCATCGTGTAGATTGGAATATATTAGCGTTTGAAGTGGTAAAAGTCCTTTTTTTGGCCCTTCGTAAAATCGGGCAGCTGCACTTCACAAGGTCAGATAATTATGAAAAAAATTCCAAAATGGTTGTGCTTCTTTAGATTCATTCTTAAGGTCAAGTTGGCTACATGCTTGAAAATTTTCAGATTATTTGGAATTGTACAACATGTAGGAAAAAAATAGTAAGTAGAAAGAAGTAGAGAATGGTTCAAAACACTAAATTGTTAAGAAGTTAATTATGGAACTGAAAAATGCCAATCCCAATGGTTGCAATGTTGTAATAAACAATCTACATCCTACAGTTTTATTTTTTTTGAAAAATACTGAAAATTGAGTGAAATAAACGATTTCAAAGTTTATTTTAGAGTAGACAATCCAAAACTGCCCGCAAACTAAAAAAACTCATAACGTTTGACTCATTGATCAGAATGGAATGATTCAAAGCTTTCCACGTATATATAAATCTAATAAAACCATTTCAAATTTTTATTTTTGAAAAGAGTGATTTTTTCTGATCTGCCCAGACTGCCCAAGTTGACCAACAAACAACATATTCGGCCATAACTTTTGACTCGTATTTCCAAATGTCATGAAATTTGGTGCATATGAAAGATATTCCTTGTCCCCACCTTCTATAAAAATTTCAGCCCAAAATATGCAAATCTCCAGTCACACGTACCTGCCCAAAAATTCTATGTTGCCATAAAAGGCATGTTGGTCCTTTAGGGGTTAACCTCATATTTTTTTGGTGATCAACTTTTTAGTTTTGACATGTAAAAAGAGGATTGAAAGACATCAAATCACTTTCACAATTTTCACATCCTCATGATCAAACATTATAATCTTTCAATCTATAAATTATATATTTCCCATGTGACTTCTAATGTGTCTAGTTTAAATTTGCACAACTACAAATAATAAAAAATTGATAAAACTTATCAAAATGTTGTCTTTTTGTTTAATTTAAGTTAGAGCAAATTCCAAGAAGATCAAAAAAGGCCTTGGGCATTTAGGGATTAAAATAGGAGGTGCTAATTATGCCCATGTTCCAAGAATTGCTCCTACAAGTGTACCATGAATCATCATTGTAGGAATGAAAAATGGCCCATTGATGAATTGGTGCCAATTCGGGATTCTCATTGCACAATTTTAGTAATGGTTGGAGACCGAGTTTGATTTGGAAGTAGACAAAATTTTAGTGTACATAATGTAGAGTTTTGAATGGTGGAAGACTTTCTGTCACCCTATGGCAATTGCATGCACCATGTTGTAGTTTGAGGTTAGCACACCTTCATTTTGGACTCCATTTGCACCATTAAAGAACAAGTGTTCGACATTTCATGGTTGTATCTATAGACTCAAATAGCACCTTACTCTTGTGATCTTTAGAAATCATACCTAAGTTTAACTCTAAAAATTACAAATCAAATTGTGATGGATATGGCTCCCTCTTTTCTTTCTCTGAAAATTTGTTAGAAAATGCTTTGATTTGTATAGAAGACATCCTAAGCCAAAATCCTTTTGAATGAGCGGTTTCTGTACCTCCTACTTTAATACCACTGATTTTATACAATATTATAAATAAGGTTCAAATTAAATATATGACATAGATGGATGATAGTATATATTAAACAAAAATTATCTATCTTATTACAAATCTATTTGTCACTCTTCTACTAGCCTATCCCATAGTAAGCTCAAAACCTTTCTTGTCAAAGTTTTTTTTTTTGTATTACATTGACTTATTACGTGATTCTAAGCATTGATTGTAACACTAATTATGTAGTATTAGCAATGCCTACCATTTTGACTCCATAGATGACAAAAGACACATTCTGCCAATTAATTAGCTCATTTTAAATGAGTGAATTAATTAAAATACATTTTGTACCTCCTCCCACATGTTTATATTTTTTTGACTATGCTATAACCATAATCGATATAGGATATTGACACCTTATCCCGCATCCATACCCATGTATGTAAGTTGTACCTTACTACTCTATTGTATATTGTATATCCGTGTATCTTTTGTATTCTATATTCCATATATCCGTCCATATATCCGAAATATCTTATCATAAATCCTAATCTCAACGGCCAAGATCACCAAGGACGGTGCAATCAATGGCTACATTTTTTTCCTAGATCGATGGCATTGAAAGGGGGATACTTTTTCCTTTTCTGATTCAAAAAAATCATTATCAACTATAAGCGGGGAGGAAGGGGGGTACTTTTTTCATTGAGGGGGGGGGTCCGACGGCAGGGATTTTTTGGAGCTAGAGGGTCCAATTTGGTGTCCAGTATTGCCACTTTTTAAGAGATAGTG
The DNA here is from genome assembly GCA_951799445.1 of Pseudisothecium myosuroides. Taxonomy (NCBI): domain Eukaryota; kingdom Viridiplantae; phylum Streptophyta; class Bryopsida; order Hypnales; family Lembophyllaceae; genus Pseudisothecium; species Pseudisothecium myosuroides. The sequence goes on along the minus strand of OX637287.1, from coordinate 16,388,639 downwards.
AGACTAAAGACATTTTCACCTAAAATATTAATTAATTATATATCATTGTGATTTTTCAATTACAACATTATGAGCCTTGAAATTTTATTGCATCATTCTATCAATGAATTTATTTATTTTACTTAAGAAATTTTCTATCAATTTTGTTTTCAATTCTATCTAGTATTTTATATTAAAAAAAATCCGTAAGATTTGCATAGAGTTATTAGATTTGCTACAAATTCAAGGAATCTTGAAAATACAAGAATAGAAAGACACCAATGTTATGATTGTATTTGAAACATATTGAAAAAAATCTAAAGTAGAGGATAAACTATTCTAAAAAATTATAAATCAAACCCAAAACAAGGCATTGACAAAAGAATGCAAGTTGTAGTATTTTCTAATCAAGCAAACTACTATGAGATCATCCAAAAACAACAAAAACTTAAATATTTGCTCTTTAGAAGATAATAAATAAATTTATAATGTGCATTACTATTTTAGAAATCCATCAATATATTTTAAGTGTACTACATGCCATAGGAGTGGCAAGGTTAAATCACTCCTATACTTGAGGCTTACAATAGATGCAACAATAAACACAAGGGCATGCAAATCAATCATTTATTTTAATTTGGTATATAAAATTATAAAATTGATTATGTAATTGATTAAAATTAATTTATAGTATATTTTCAATAAAATTTTTTATCATGAGACAATGTAGTTGTATTCTCTTTACAAAAAGTCTTGCATAAATCATTTTTTATATATTACCATTGAAAAGTTGTAAGTGTTTTTTGTTTGGAAGTAAGCTTTGACAGCATGTGAAGTTAATTTTTCTAATAAATTTTTCTAAAAAAAACTGGGATCAACATTTTTGAAATATTTCTTTGAATGATTATTTGTATAGTGTATCTTATCAATTTGCATAGACTTCCTTTTTTAGAAAAAATTCAAAAGAGAATATAGACTATTCATTGTTAGTTGTTTTTTCTCCATACATTGTCAACTTATTTTCTCAATATTTGTTTTTTCTAATGTTGTAGGACATACAATTTCATACAAAAGAAGTTTAAAAGTTAAAACCTGAGTTACATATTAGGTTTGGAAAACCTACTTTTCGTTATTCTAAAGTCATGATCTTGCAATTGGTGAGTTCTAGGGTGAAATTTTCAAAGCCTCGCCAATTGCAACAACCTTATGAAAAGCCAACTGATTACTCAATCCTTCAAATCAAAAACTGAAGACAAGGTACGAAAAATTAGAATTACAGTCAAATTAGAAAAAACAAACTCAGTCTTCAAACAACTGGTGCATTTTTTATTTTTTATTTTTAAAATTGACACAGAAAACTGATGCATATTCGTGAATCAAATCACATGACCACTAGGAAGAGTCAGTTTTCTTGTGACTCACTTTGATTCTCAATTGATCGAAAAGAAAAAATACTATATTTTAGACCAACCGCTAGTCTACCCCAATACAGACAGAGCCAACAGCCAACAGAATATAATCTCCGGGAGCTTGAAGGGTTATACAGTAACAGTAAGCATAATCTCACAAAATTCTATAAAGTTGAAATCTTCTCTAAATACTCAAGAATCTTAATTGAAAAATGAAACAATCTAATTAAGTTCAATGAGAAATCTAAGTTCAATCGAGAAATAATGGCGGGGGTGTAGATTTCAACTCAGATTTGAGGAACTATTGCAGCCATGCAGATACAGTAAATGTGTACGCTCTGACCCAGAGAATGTGTTGAAATCGATCAACTTCACTGTACAGTACTGTACAAAATCCGTCGTGACTACTGTAGCTTACAACGGACATTCTTTCAATTGCAGATTTGCCCAAATGTTTTTAAGAAGTTCTTTGAGGCTTAACCCCTAAAGGACCAAGGTGCGTTTTTTGGCAACATAGCGATTTTGGGCAACTCACTACGAATGGAGTTTTTATTTTTTTTCTTTGAAAATTTTACACAAGATGTGCCCGAGGAGTAGCTTTAAGGCCCAACAATTTTCATAACTTTTGACTACATAGATAAAAAGTTATTGCATGATATGTGATTTTCTTTGAACTTTGGGCAGCCCGGGTAGCTCTGAAAATTTCTTTAAAAATGACTTTTAAAAAAAATAAAAATTTGAAATTGGTTCTTTAGATTTATATAAGCGTGGGAAGCTTTGAACCATTCAATTCCAATCTATGAGTCAAAAGTTATGAGGAGTTTAAGTTTGCGGGTAGGCATGGAGTCTTTGAAAACCATAACTACCCGCAAACTTAAACTCCTCATAACTTTTGACTCATAAATCGGAATTGAATGATTCAAAGCTTCCCATGCTTATATAAATCTAAAGAACCAATTTAAAATTTTTATTTTTTTTAGAAGTCATTTTTAAAGAAATTTTCAGAGCTGCCCGGGCTGCCCAAAGTTCAAAGAAAATCACATATCATGCAATAACTTTTTATCTATGTAGTCAAAAGTTATGAAAATTGTTGGGCCTTAAAGCTACTCCTCGGGCACATGTTGTGTAAAATTTTCAAAGAAAAAAAATAAAAACTTCATTCGTAGTGAGCTGCCCAAAATCGCTATGTTGCCAAAAAACGCACCTTGGTCCTTTAGGGGTTAAACATCCTACTGAGCCTACAGTAAGCTTAGGTACGTGTATATGAATCATGAAACATGAGTCTTTTTGTTGATTACTTTTCTTTAAAACTGAGAATCAAGCTCGGATTTCCTACGCTCATTGCGGCCCAAATGTTTTTAAGAAGTTCATTGAGGTCGTCAAACACCCTACTGAGCTTACAGTAAGCTTAGGTGTATGATATGAATTACGAAACATGAGTCTTTTTGTTGATTACTTTTCTTTTAAACTCAGAATCAAGCTCGGATTTCCTAAGCTCATTTGCGGCCCAAATGCTTTTAAGAAGTTCTTTGAGGCTCAAACACCCTACCAATGAAGCTTACAGTAAGCTTAGCGGTATGATATGAATTATGAAACATGAGTCTTTTTGTTGATTGCCTTTCTTTTAAACTGAGAATCAAGCTCGGATTTCCTACGCTCAATGCTCTCCCTCCCCCAGGCTTTCCCATTAAAAACCTGCATAATTATACCGACGCGGAAGGATTACAGTTGCTGTGCATAATCGGCCATGAATCTCATGGTTCTTCATGATTGGAAATCTGCACCAGTCCAAAGGCTGGAAAATCCCGAATTGTACGAGAGTTGTCAGAAATCTACTTCAAACAACGACCACCGTGACAAGCATTTCAAAAATAGGAAAATTAATTGGAATGAGGGGTCCCGTTTACACCATACTACCAGCTGGGATCGATCCTCGGTGCAGGCTTTAGACTTAAGGAGCATCCTTGGTGGAGGCGTTGCAACGGCAAATTGGGGGTGAGTTCCGAGTTGGCAACAAAAACTTGGCCCTATGCACCCGTCATCTTCCTTGTTAGCTTTGTGGGCATGTCACTTCGAGGCAATGTACGGGGAGTACCGGCATTTAGTTACAAGTTAGCCGGTTGAAATTAGGAATTGCCTAATTGATTTCAAAATCTTCGGAAAAAAACCGATCATTTAAGAAGAAAATCAAAGAATATTCTCTTTTTTTTAAAGGCTTAGCCAAGAGAATGCTTCAAACAACCGGTTGGTCTGAGAAATTGTAGGATTTTAGCCGGTTGAGCTAAAAAACTCCCTGGACTGTGCTTCGAGGCCCTCACATGGCAAATTCACAACACTTCTTGTACCCTAAAAGTTGTAATTCACTCCTCAATCAACTCAATTATGGCAACAATTGTGCGTCACTTTTCCATCTTAGATGTGCTACCGCCAAAAGAAGTGAACACCTTTTTTGCACCTACGTCATTGTGGTCACTGCAAATAGGATTCCGGGTGATGTCTATAAGTTGGGGCACCGCAACCCATTCTACTTCATTAACTATATGGCCTCCTCACCAAACCTAGGATGTACTAATATAGTGCCAAGGCTAACAATATTTTTAGTTGGTTTTTCCTTTTTGGTACTGCAATATGCACCTTGCAATGCAAACTCATCAAGAGTCCAAGACAATCATCATTTTCTAAACATTTATCCATTACATATTGTCATTCATATTCTTATCTAAAATGAATAAACTTCATTCAAAATTTGGCAAATTGTATGTATATTTTGGAGATGTTTTTGACTATTTTGTCCACATTATACCTTTCTTTATTGGTATAGTGGTAGTAGGTACTAAATTTAGGTGAAATTTTAGCAAAATTTGCTAAAATATAAAAGGTCAGTGTTTCAATGATTGCATTAGTTGTAAATCACAATGGAAACAAATAAGCTTTATCCTTAAATTCTTAGCAATCAAATTGTTAACTTTTACTATTCTTATTAGGTTAATTATCCTAAATTTAGGAATCCATTTGTGTGGGATTTTTTGTGAAAGTTGAAAAGTTGTTAGTATTTGGGTCTTTGTAACCTGCTATTTTAATATATAGTGAAACCTCTCATAATGCAAATTCCCTACTTGCATAACTAATTGTAGTTCTATATTTGCATACCCCTTATGTGCATAAAGTCTACTACACATAGCATTAATGGAGGTGATTGTGTCATACAACACTAATTTTTTTAGTTGAACAACCAATTTGAACCAATCAAATACAAATTCAGTACTTCATGAGCATGTTTAATTAATTGGATTTGGACACTTAAGCTTCTTTATGTGCATATAGCTAAAATTTCTTCCACCGTTCCCATGCAAGAAGCGAGTTTTCACTGTATAATCTAATAAAAATGAGATGCTTCAAGATTCTATTACATCAAAAACATACAATTTTTATAATTCAATGGCAATATAGACTAGTGATTAGGACCTTAGTACTATATATAGCACATGCGCCCAAAATTAATTACTTTGATTCAAAAAATATAAGATATGTCATTACTTGATTGATTAGTATCCTTGCCAGACGCCTGTAAAAATCGTGATTTTGTCTACAAGGGATCCAAATCTTATAGTTGAAAGAGTGAGGGTTGATAGAACACAGTTCTATACCTAGATGCCAATTTTTGGAGAGAAATTTTTTATATGGAAAGAATTTGGAACAATTTTTTTTCAAATTTAGCATATGTTTAATCTTATTTTTGAAAGTAAATAAATTTGTTAGGGATATGTTGATCTTGCCCTTCATTTACAATGTGAACTAAGATAATAACATCTCTCCCCCTAGGTTAGACCTTTCGAGGGAGCCAGACTGAATGTATTTCTCTTGTGTTTTTTAATGCAGTTCAATGGTCACCGTTTATGGAAAAAAAAAAAAAGATAATAACATCTTAATGCATTTGAAAAAGGATTTGAGCATGGTTCCTATATTATACTAAAAGCTTTTGTTGAATCTTGTTGTTAGGATAAAAGAGATTTTAGATTCTCTTAGAATGTATTTTTTTGCATGAATAAACTATAAATTTCAAAGTATAAAAACATATGTATACCTAAAATCGACCTAAGCTCTTATGTATGGAGGTTGTACATCTTAGCCAAGAATCTAGATGGGATAGTTTTGCAAACACATTACAATTAGGTGAAATTACCTTAATCCCTACAGTTGCAAGACCTTTCCTTCATCAAAAAACACTCAAAACTGCCATTTCTATTGCAAAGAGCATGAAAGTTATTTTTTTCATATCTAACCATAGGATCTTGCACTAGACTAGAATAAGAATGTGTGAAAGAAATTTCAGAAACTTTGACTGCATAGATTGTAAGATATTTGCATTTAAAGTGAAAAAGAGCAAGTTTTTTTACACCTTGCTTGACTAAATTTCTTAGCTTTGAATCTTCTTCCTTTAAAAGTAGAGTGTTACTAGTTTTAAGATGGAATTGAAATATTCTAATTCCAAATGTGAAATTGTTTCAACAAGCAAGCTAAACTATGCAGAACTTTTTTTGAAAAATTGTTGAAATTGAGTTTAAAAAAAGATCCTACAAGTTAATTTTTGAAGAAGATGCTATGAGTGCTTGAAAAAACAAGACTTTCCATAACTTTCTTATCACTAGTCCAAATGGAATGAATCAAAACTTTCCATACATGCAAAAGAATTTTCTATGAGATTTAAAATAAATAAATAAATTATATATATATATATATATATATATATATATATATATATATATATATATATATATATATATATATATATATATATATATATATATATATATATATATATATATATATATATATATATATATATATAATTTTCAATTTTTTTTTGCGATTTTTTTTGTATTGTTTGGCGTTCTATTTTTCAAGCTTAGGGTGGCATACCTTTTGCTTCTGGGCAACAATTGAAATAAAAAAGTTATGTCCCTAGAAAGCTAATGTGTATTTCTACCTTCAAAAAAAGTTTAAAAAAATCAAGTCAAAAATTGAGATCATAGAAGCCTCCCCGAACCTTCAAGTCCAAGGGTCAATAGTTCTCCAAAACATAACAATTAAAATTTAAAGAATAAAATAAAATCAATACAGTATCCAAATAATTCAATTTTTTTTTTCTTCTTGAAGCACATGGACCAATTCCAAATAATTCATATTTTCATGCGTTGGAATACCTTAGCGATTGTTCTCTTTTAGATAGAGATCACCGGCTTCTGTCCATCCCTGGCACCCAAAGAAAAACACAATTCAAACCTGTTGTTGCTGTTTCCAATTTTAAAAAAAGGTGCGCCTCTGTGCAAGTGGTATCACTAATTACCGATCTTACACTCAACCGTCTTGGAAGGGTTCCAGGGCTTGCCATACCCTCATGAATTAGTACTGAACGGAAGGCCTTCATTGCATCAGCGTCCCTCTAATATAGATTAATCAACTCATAATCTAGCTAGTCCCAGTAACTACTACGGTAACTGCTCTCCCCAGGGCCGGTGGCGCCTAATTAAGCTTTCCATCCACAGGTTCAAAAACCCCCACATGCTCCAAAGGCGGCTGCAGGGCTTGCCCAATTCCATCATAAAACATTTATATCTTCGACTCCATCCTGCCCTTCCTGCCCTGCCGCGTCTCAATGCATGAACGCTCCTCGCCTGCCTGCATTGATGTGGCTACGTTGTGTCAGACTGCCACCTACATCTATTGCAATGGAATCTAGCAACTTTTGGGCTGGGATACTGGGATTCAGTACTGTACAGTAGATGCATCCCCGTGTCCCAACGAATGATTTATTGGTGAGCCTTTAATTAGTATTGTTCCCGTTTCCTGATATTTACTGCAACAGGAATCTTGTGGTGCATATTCGGAGCCAGCTCAGGAATATATCTACAGAACAGGATTACAGGAACTCAAATTACAAGGCTTTGGGAATCGGGCGTGGAATGGGTTTGCCGCTTCTTGAGGTGTTTTGTTCGGAAAGTTCAAAAGAGAGATATTGAAGCTGTCTCCTTGTCTTGTGGGTTAATTGGTTGCGTTTTCTGGTGTTCTGTGCACGAAGGATTGTTCTCGGGCATTCTAATCACGTCGTGTGCATGTTTGGGAGGAACTTCTAAAAGAGCTCGCTAATTTAAGATTTTCATCATTTACCCCCGAGAATTCACTAGCCTGCGACAATATTATATTCACAAGGAACATCAGGATATGATTTTATTTTACTTGTTTTGAATTCGTATTTAGGGTGTATTAACTTCACGCAACCGGCTCGGTACCGAAGAATTGTTCAGAGCACTGATAAATACAGTATACTCTCTCCTGGATATTCTCCCTTGTGGTAATTTCACCAGTTCTGTCTTCGTGCTGTAATGCACGGTCAATGTGTCAAAAATATCCTATTAGGCATGCGAGACATGAAGCACACCTTTGGCTGATACTGTGCTCACAGCTTTATTCGGCAATTACAGTTTTGTAACTCTGCAGTAATCTATAACAATACGTCTGGTGGTAATTTGGGCAATTAATGATCACATACATGTGTCCAGTAGTCTTTGGTTGAGACGGTGAAGACGGAGAGAGTTGTAACCCATAATAATGCAAATCATGGTCCATGTCATCTAACTTAGCATCATGTCCTCCAACCTTATAAAGCCGGATTATTCGTTCAATGTTCGGGAAGTACATAAACCAAAGACAATATATTAAAATGCACTTGCTGTTTGACGCAACAATGTCCTGCATGGGGCTCTCTCGTTGTTCTCGCTCTCCCTCGCTCTGCGTCGGGATCCACAGTGGCTGTGCACAAACTCACGGATTTGCTGGGTCACGGCTCGAGCTATTTGAACACTATCAACACCAAAATTTAAAAATTCGACTATTTGTTCCGGTACTGATTTTAGAATATTCCTCAGTCTCAGTTACTGTTACCAGAAACATCCAAAACAGATCTCTTGAGATCAGAAGCACAGAATCTCAATTCAAGTCTTGGAAGCTGCCGTTCTCTACTAAATGCACAGATACAAATTCGTTGAGTTGGGCCCCACAGTCGAGATTGTGACCATCACGAAAACCGATGCTAACAAATTCTGTAGTTGATTTAAACTTAATTAAGAGATTTTTTAGTGTCTTATAGTGGACTTCACGAGCACCGTAATCATCAATCTCCAGGTACACATGGGTTCTCAAACACGACGCTTCAAAAGCTGACTATCGGGTTGGCTAGCTTTTGCACGACCTTCATGTTTGAAGATGAACAAAATCGAAGTTTAAACTGTACTAGCTTGAGATCTTATGCCATACACTGCCACTGTATCAGCTCTGATGTGGAGTCTCCAAATCTCTGTTGAGCAGCCAAGATTACATCCATTTTGTATATTCCGATGTAGTCAAGCAATCTGTGTTCGACTTACTAATTGCGACACAGTCAGCCAAGATCAGTCGACTTAGCAAGAAGTGCAAAAACTAAAGAGCATTGACCACTGCCCTTCAGGTTCCTGAAATCTTTCTTTGCGACGCTTGTGACGAGAACTGTTTACATCTGTAATGTGACAACCACTTCGAAACGTGGCAGAGAGGTTGCCTGTACGCTTACTACGCTACCTCTCCAGTATTCATTGCATTAATTGATTCGCGAGCAATCAATTGACTTCTGATCCCCGATGTTACTAAAAATGAAGGTTGCACTATTTCTAACTCCTAAGCATTCGTTTCCGGACCCTGCTTGTTTTAGTAAACTTCCATAATTACAGTCTGAAATTCTGGACTTTGCAGATGTAAGTAGCAACCATGATTCAAACAAAACGAAGAAGCTTAACTCTAGATCGACGTCCACTTAGCAAGCACAAACGTAAACGAGTCGACCAACATGAATGCTATAACGAAAGCATAGTGGAGACAGCAATTAATAAAACGCTTGAGTGCGATCTGGTATGATGACAAAGGTACAAAGGTATTGCCAACATACTATAACAATGCACTTGAAGCCGAATTTAAATGCGAGAAAGTAGACCAAGATGGCGGCCAACCATAGACTGTCGGATGCGCAATCAAGCATGGCATAGTTATATACCCACCACAAGCTCGTAAGCATAAATATAATTAAGTAAAGAATTAATGGTGCTTAATGAAGCATCCTTATTTACACGGAACGGGAGCTCCGATCGTTATAGGGTATGAAACAGTTTGAGTTCATGTTGTGGGCAAGGGTGCTCAGCTACACTAAACTAGCGTCTTGAGAGCGCAGCCCACTGCATTGGTACTACATGATAAGCTATATATCCAAACAAATCGGGCGATAAGTAACCAGCCACAAGACAGTTCTCATCACCACTAAGATAATCATGCATCACTGCCGATTGGGCACCACAATTTGATAATGTCTGCCCGTAATATAAGAGTGTCAATCGATCTTCAACTGGAGCTTCACGCATCAAGCTCGGTCTTGGCAGGAATAAATCTGAAACTGCGTTGCGGGTAATACGTCTGTCACACTTCATCACCAGGGCGCTTGCACCAATGGTTAGCAAATGCACACGAACTCTAGCTTGCTTGCTCTTTACCAATTGAATTATCATCTCCAGATGGGTCCTTCAAGTCAAGATTCGGACAATTCATCCATCACCAACTCTCTTCCAGTGCGGTACACCGCGACCAGGCTGCCATGCTAGCGCCAAGGATAACACGACAGTGGAGAGGAATCCGGCGAAAACGGTGAGTTTGCATAGAATCCCGAAACTGGAGGAAAAGAAGTCAAGGTACATGAGTCCGGTGACTGGTACGTTGCTGTCGATTCCTGCGTGCTCTCCAGGCTGGAGCTACACGATTTGGAACTGCAATAGCCAAGTTTTAAGTCGAGTTCCAGAGACCTGGCCACAGAAGAGTTCCCACAATACTCTGACCTGCGAGGGACGACAGCATCGCTGGTGACAGACTGGGTGGCCATCACACTTTGCAACGGCACGCCTTTCTTCGGAGGATGCGTCATGAATTCCGACGTCCTGACTTCGTTACTCAAGCGAATCGTCGTGTCTTTCGCGCTACTCGTTTTCGATCCTGGTTTGGTGCTTTTGACTGGTCGAGTTGCGGTGGTTCTCGGATTGGCTTTAGCACGAGATGCGGGCTGGGACTTACGTACAGCTGGAGGCAGTGAAACTCCGATCCTCGATACTCCTCTGTGGTCGTCATTGCATGGTGCGGGACCGAAGTTGGTTTTGGCCTTGGCACCCCGAAGAGCTCTTGCGGCTGGAACAAACGACAAGATGTTAGGTTCACATCCCATGTAAACATGCCAGAAACTCGAGTTTAATGTTAAGCTTTAAGGGCGTCAAACTACGAAAAACTGGCCGGGTACAGTCATAATCCCTCTGCAAATACATCATAAGCAATATCACAAATGTTTCTTACAAGGCTCCTTTTGCTTACCACTATCGTATGCTCTGGCCGCATCTTCAGCAGTATCGAACGTCCCCAACCAGTGGCGACAGCGGCCGATGCGATCGCGGATCTCCGCAGACCAGCGACCCCAAGGTCGCTTCCTCACCCCTCGGTAAGATCGGCCCGGGGTCGCAACACACTTCGTTGCAGACCCTTTCAGCGCATCAGAAACTGCTCTCGAGTTCCGAATTTCAGCAGCTCGGTGTGCTTCCTGCAGAAACCGAGACTTGCTCTCGGGAGATGGTTTCACAACCGTAAGAATGTTGTCCGGAGTTGGCAAGAAATTGTCTAGTGCAGATCTCAAATTATCAGCAGTGTAGCAATTCGGGAACTCATTTCGTGGCGACGGACCAAAGCTCCAGCTCAGGAACGAGCTGGGTGGTACTCGCTGGTTCTCCTCCTGAAGTAGTGGAGCCGACGACGGCCATGAAGTACGCTCCGAGACTGCTGGCGTGCTAAGTGATGAAGAACAGACAGCTTCACGCGCTTCGCAAGCCCGTGTGTTTCCGAACAAGATGGTCTGCCCCACCACCGCCGCAATGCCGTCCAGGTCAGTCTGCATGTCGGTGCTGCTCTCCGTCGGCGAGTCGCAGTCGTAGAGCAAGTGCGGGAGGGGTGAGACCTCCGCCTCGGATTCACCGTAGCCCGCGAGGAAGCTGAACGTACTGGTGGGGCTCAACTCGCTGAGATTGTCGCACCAGAACTGGTCCCCCTGGGATCGGTGGGAGTCCATCTCCAGAATTGGGAAGCTCGTCTCCACGGAGGAATTGAAAGAGCAATCCGAAGTCGTCGTCGCCTCCACAGTCGGGGACAGGCACACATCACACAGACGGTGGAATGCAGCTGGTGCTGAGCACCGAAAGCAAGTAAGGCTATTCCAGCTGCCTCGCTCATCAGAGGTGTTCTCAAAGCTATGCCACTTCTCTCTCTTCACGGGGAGACTCTCAGGAGTAACGTCACGCCATTTGCGCTTCACCAGCAAAGTACTTCCCAGGATATCATGTAACGCCATAGTCGACAACTCTACCAAACGCAATTGCTAACTCTCAGTTTAGTTTACTCAACGGCGCTTAGACTACCTTTCGATGGCTGAGGCCAGCTATCTTGTGGTGCTCCAGAAAGCCTTGTCGTTGTATAATCAGAACTCGATCTGGAGTATTTGCAGGGAATGCCAAGCTCTACCATGTCATCTTTGCAAGTAAGAACTACCTACTCAAGCTCCAATTTAGTTCAGAGCGAGTTCATGAATTACAACTAGAAGTGAGAAAATCGACTTCAAGATGAACTTAACCGAGAAACCAGCTAGTTCTGTGTGCCAGCCGACTCTCACCAACAAAACGGTGCCGGTCACATGCAAATTCACATGCAAGTTCTACTGCTAGCCAGCTCCTGGAATACTATTCCTGAAGGTCGACGAGTCCTCAGAGTGGCGCCAGGACAAACCCTCTACTACATGTACACCACCAGATTCTCCCGACGAGATGGAGCACTTGAGAGCCCGAAGTTTGGCGCCAGCAAGAAGCTAGCTAACTAGCATGAGCAAGTAAGCAGCAACGATGAGTTGAACAGGAACCAATGGACCCCCGCCACAGATCAATTGAAGCCGAGAGAGAATGAAGCTGCAGACGACACCCACACATGCGAGTGGGATTGCACGTAACCTCCGCAAGTGTGGCCCTGCAGCTCAGTGTCCGGCACCAGTCCTTGGACCCTGGAGTGCTCGTTCGGACAACCACACGCGCGGGAGCAGATCCAGGAATAGAAGAAGCAGCAGAGACGCCCGCACACACACTCTCACACACTGCTCAGGGCTCACGCGCCTGCAGACCCTAATGCTGCTGGCTGGCTGGCTGGCTGGCTGGGCTCCCAAGGGGAATTAGCTGCAGTGTCGCATGCGAGGTCACCTTATAAGACAACAACGTGACTCCACCCCACCTGGTCAGGCACGCGTACATGTATGTTTGTATTGCACTACGTCTCTCCTACCGTAAGATCGAAGTCTCAATGTTGCCGAAACTGGGAGTGTCGTCTGGGCTTCTGATCTAGCTCTGGGGACTGTGGGGAGCCCTGCCTTTGTATTGTACCACCTCTGGAGTCTGGACACTTAAAGGTACAGTAGTGACTTGTCCAGCGTACTGATCAGCTTCTTCAAGTTGGCGTGCAACTTTGCAAGTAGGCCAGGCGTCACAGGTTAGCTAGCTAGTGCTGGAGATGGTGGCCTGGTGGGGGAGGGACGGAGGGTGTATATATGATAGAGTGCAGCAGCCAAGAAGAAGCGCAGCCGCACTGGAAACCGCTGCTCCTAGGTCTGTCTAGTGTCGACCTAGAGGCTACGCAGGTGTTGGGGTACAGTTTTGGCGTACATACGGTGAGAATATGGAGGTGGCATTCCATTTCTGTTCATCATCAAGAGAATTAATGTGTGGGGGCCCAGTTGGCATTCCCTGGAGAAATGGCATTCCTGGTGGTGGCTGGTGGCTCTTCAGTCTGGACTCTGGACTCTGGACTCTGGACCAGCCTCAGTTCAGGAACCGACAACTGAGGGCCCAAGTTATTTTTCAGATTTTCTGTCCAGAATTCACCTCATGGTTTCGTATACGGTGTAGGTACAATGTATATCGTATACTTGAAGGAGAACTTCTTTTCCAGATTGGGATACTGTATTCTGGCATCCAGAATTCTGTCATTCTGACATTCTAGCGTCAGAAGGCTGGCATATTGATTGGAATCAAGGATAGACGCAACCCATTCCCATTTATGTGTCCATTTTTGCACATCTTGGATACTTGTCTGCTTTCTAGATTTTGAAGTTGAGGATGTATCCATGTGAAGAGCAAAACCTATGGCCTCATTTTCTATCATCTTGGAAATGTACTCATGTTTTGGGATACAATTTAGGTAGAATGTTGATCGGAAGAAGAAGTTTACCCTATGTGAAGGTCAAATTCAGCATAAATTAAGTCATTTTTGTAAAAAAAGTGTCGCATGCCATCTTGTGAATGGTGTGGGTGACACAGACCCTTGAGAATCTGACATAGAAATTCAATTTCAACACTTGAGTGCCAAATTCAGACCTTCATGTACAGTAATTCCAATCTAGATGACTAATGTGAGTGAAGCTTTTATTGGAAATGGATCACCTAATTAAGCTTTATGGACCTAGATGGCAAAATTCCATCCTTAATATGTCTATTAGGAGGTAAGGTAGGAGGTGTAGATGCCGTTCATTTAAGAGCATATTGGCTTAGGATCTCTTCTATGTGGATCAAAGCATTTTCTAACAAATTTTTAGGAAAGAAGAGAGGGAAGCACATCCATCAAAATTTGATTCATAATTTTTAGACTTATACTGAATTAGATATGATTTTCTAAAGTTTGCAGCAGTAGGGTGCTATTCAAGGCCATAGGTATTGCCATTAAATATCAAACAATTATCCATCAATGGTGCAAAAGGCGAGCTAACCTTAAATTGCATCAACATGGTGCATGTAATTGCCTAGGATGGCATAAAGTGTCCCACCATTTATAACTCCATATTATTTATATTGAAATTTTGTCTACTTTCAAATCAAATTCAAGCCCCAAACACTCATAAAACTATGCAACAATAATCCTAAATTGGCGCCAATTCATCACATGGATAGTTCTTCATTCCTATAATAACAATTCACAATATATTCTATAAGCAATTTCTAGAGCACAAACAAAATATAAAACGCTACTTTAGACCCTATTAAAAAACCGACATGTTCCTCCATGGACCTAATGGCAAATCCCATCCTTGATGCCACCATTAGGAGGTAGACCTTTTAAGAATCAAAAATGGTCATTGCCTCGATATATTGTTAGGTTCCCATATGACAAGGTCAACTGATCCACCACCACATTTGACTAGACTATGGTAGTAGGGTACAAGCATGCTTGGGGTACCCCATAAATGCCGTCACACAATAAAATGCAGTGAAGCTCATTTCTTTAATGGAGATTAGATTACAATTTTTTTTGTAGAAACTTAATTTTAATACAAATGTACTTGCTTCAAATAGAATACAATATGAAATCATCCAAAAATATTTGCCTTTAATTGATTAAAGTTGTTAATATGATTCCTGAAGCCCCATTCAGGACTCTATCACAGTGTCCATTTTTCATTCAGGAATCAAAAAGGAATATAAATATTTAGTAGAAAGTGTTTTCAAATCACTATATTGGTTTATGATGTTTTAATAATCAATTGTAGAAAGCTATAACTTGATATGGGATATTTAACTATTTTTTATTATTTTTCAAATCATCTTAAATATGTCAAGGAAGGGCTACGTTTAAAAGGAATTCAAAATTCAAGATTCTTTTGGATTTTATAATTAAAACATGAAAAGTAAGTTGTAAAGTAGTGAATAGGCAAAAAATCATGGTAAAATTCTTATGTATACATATATATTTTCCATTGATATTGATATCAGCTGCTAAATCCTAAAAAATATGAAAATTAAAAAATAAAGATTAAATAGGTTTTGATTCATGAAAATGATTTGACTATATGTGTTCTAACAATAACCAATGTTTTTAAAAAATTACTCTAATTTTTAATTGTAAAATAGGCTAATTGAAAATTATTTCATTCTCGTTCCTTGGTTCCTGACCGGGGTACCCCAAGCATGCTTATACCCAGTAAGTTCCTGCCAACTCCAAAATTTAAATTCATAACTACTTCATTAGTGTGCCAAGGCCAAAGCCAAGGCCACATGTGCCTAAATTTTGATTATGTATAATAAAGAGAATTCATTTTCTAAACTATAGTATAGGATTTGGACTAATATTGTGATTGAAATTAAGGATAGACTCATTTATTCTTAATCATGTATCCAATTTTGCACATTTGAAAGTCTTGTATACTTATATATTTTGAAGATAAGAATGTATCTTTTTGAATAGTTACATCTTCACTCTGGCAAATTGAAAATGTATAATTGATTTATTCCTTGGAATCTTACTTAAGAAATTTTTTCATTAGTGTGTATTCAAACACTTATAAGATTCAAAATAAAAACATAATTAAATTTAATATTAGAAATCAACACCAATTGCTTAAAAAATGGAAATAGTTGCATCTACTTTTAGAAGCAATAAGCAATGATTTTCATAATGCACCTTGCTCTATTATTATTTCTCAATATTTCAAACTAGTTTACACAATTCTTAAAATATTTAAGAAATAAAATATTGACCTCCAATTATATACCTCATTTTTGGATATTGAAGTTTTAAGTTCTTGTCGTGTATTCAAAAATGAATATGAAATATTTATTGATATAAAAAAATCATGTATATTGAACTTTATTCTTCACCACAATATTTGATCCTTAAATTGTAGGACATACAAACCTTCAATACAAAGTTTGAAACGTAAACTTCACCTTCATGATAATTTTTAAAAACTAAAATTTTAAGCTTCATTGTTTTAGGATTGGTGAGGTATTTTCTTGTAAATGTTTTTGAAGATATACAACAACTAAATCTACCAAAAAGTAATAAAGACAATTTGTGTTGTCTATGACATGAAAAACATTGATTTGCTTTGATTGCTCAAAATTCCAAGTCTTGTTTATTAGCTTGAGTTGTAGTTGACTTAAAGATAATTTAGGAAATTTTTTCTTCAAAGGCTTGCACTTCCAAGCAGAAGAGGTAATCACTCCCAAGGCTTGCACTATTACTAAAATCCAAGGCAATTATAAAGGAAAATGTTCCATGTCATAAACAAGACAAGTTGACTATTGGAAATAATTCAAGTGAACTAATAAGAGAATACTTATAATGAAGCATACAAACAAAGTGAAAGAGTTATAATGAAGAGTTCCAGAGAAAGCGGATCGCTAGGGAATGCGTGGCGAAGGAATTCTTGACTTGATAAGCATCAAGATTATAAGCAATTGGAACAAATTAATGTTTCTTAGAGAGTTTTGTGCGCTCTCATTCAATCAACTACAATCCAAAGACAACACCCTCAAGTTTCAAATTCCATTTATGCAGACTCTTTAAAAAAATCCTAATTTTTCTTTGTATTGTAAGTGGATAGTTTCTTGGCAATGTTGTTTTAGCAACCTTTCTCTTAGAATAGATTTGACCTACAAGCCCTACTTGCAATGGCCGAGGCCAAGGCAAGTGCATGATCACCGCCTCAAAGTAAAAGCTAAAGGGCCATCCGTGCCCAACAAATCATTTCTTGTCCTAGATTAAAGCTCTCCCCTTCACCAACAACACTATCCTTTTTCAAGAAGGAATCCCTTATCCTATCAAGGAAGGTTCAAATTGGAGTTGTTTAGACACACCATTCAAACATATTACGCCTACAAGATTGAACAAATGTCAATTTAGTAGAATTAGGTATGGTCATTATAAGAATCAAAATGTTGCCTCAAGGACCGACTTCATTCTCATTTTTTGCAAAAAATACAAGCCCCCCAACAACCTTACAACAAAGTCAGATGCACTATGAAGATCATTTGTTGTTCCTACATCCTTAGCAACTGCAATTTTACCCATCCAACCCAACATGTACTCCGTATTGCGTTACACCAATTTCCACAGTAATAAAATTTTGTAGTAACACTAATTTTGTACGAAGGTGGCACTAATTGAAGCTTTCACATACTCGCTAAGTTACCCCATCCTGTTACCCACCTCATCTGGATTTTTGCCCTCATGTACTGTACTTGTGGTGTATATTATTGTTCTAGATTGTACACCACAGGTACATGAGGGTGGAATTGAGCTGAGAGTTGTAATCAATCCAACGATTGTGAAAAGATACAGAAATTTGCAATGTGCATACTTGTATTTGGCAAGAATATTGTGAAATGTAATCGTGATTTTGAATCACATCAGAACTAAATTAGTGTTGAAATGGATTGTGCAGTTTTCAGCAGCAGTGCATAATCACTACTGTACATATAAGTTACAATTGATAATCGAATTTTTAAAATATTAAAAATTAAAAATTAAAAATTAATTAAAAACCTGCTGCAGCTGCCGAAGGAATTGGCGTTGCCCGAAGAATGTGAGAATGGTTTAACTTACAGTGGCTAATCATTCCGCGGTCAGATCGAAGCTAACGTTACACATTCCAATGGAATGTTGACAGGTTTTGGAGTCCCTGGGCTGGAGCACTGCCGTCACTCTGATCAATGACAGTGCAATGCAGTTTCAATTGTTACTTTTTCATTTTGTGTGGGCAGCACAGAAAACTAAGGTAGGAGGCTGTAAAACGGAGCGGGCATTAAAATGGAACATGACTCAGAGGTACATTTTGCTTTCTTCGATGTACCAACTATGCACATTTCAGGAGGTGGTCCATTTTGATGACCACAAATGACCACTTTTTTCCAACTTCAAAAATTTGTAACTAATTCCAGAAAGGTCCAAAAAATATGAAACGACTTGGGTTAGATTTCAATTCCACTTGTCTTTCATGGAAAATTGACTAAAAAATATTTCAAGATGTTTTACCTCCCCAAAATTCAGTTTCAGCGCTTAGATGCTCCATTTCTGGACCTCCTACCTTATCACTACTAGAGTGGTGAAGCTATTTACATCCATTCACATGGATGAAGCAAACAACACATGGATGAAAGTGCACACATTCATTTAAAAGTGTGTACATTCATCTATAATAGAGTGATATTGTCCCTAGATCATGTAGCAATTGAGTGATTTGTCCATTGAAATTAGGGGGATCTATTGCTGAATATTTCCTTCAAAAAAATTGTGTAGCTTCGGATCAAAAAGTTGCTCCCAAAAAATATTTGTGCAGAGAGTATATACAATGACGTTTCTGTAAGTTATACTATGTTCCAAGTTCCAATTCTCCAAGTCCTAAGTCAAGGTCAAATCCCAACTTTCTTGGATAAGTTGTAGAAGGTGAATTAAAATATCAAATGTGGGACTGGGAACTTCATAGTGTGAAGGCAAGAGTCCCAACTCTATGGTCCATCTTGTCTCTTATATAATATTATATTGCAATTAATTGCCAAAAATATAGACCGTCTAAAAGTCAAAAATCCACTTGGGGGTCACTTTTAGCTTCCAATTTGCATTGAACAAATCAGAACATAATTTTAGCCTACGAGGATGCTTTTTATTATATTTTTCTTCTCAATTTGTATGCAAAACAACAGCCTAGATTTAGAGCCCAAGTTGGGTCTCAATTTTTGTTAAACCCAACTTGAGCTCTTTAAGTGCGACTTCTTGGCACCAAAACTTTCAAAAGGTATGTAGGTAGTTTGGAGCGTGGCATTAGAGGACGTTTCAGCCCTGTTCCCTTGCTGTAATGAACAGTGCTACAATCAAAATATTTAAATCAAAATAAACTAATAAATAATTTTAAATTATATATATATATATATAAATATTTAAAATAATATTTTTTTTCAAAAAATATTTAAATATTATTATCTGACGTAGTAGTCGTTGTGCCATGTCAGCCTGCTACTGCAGGAGAGTTCCCACAGTTCGAGAACTCCAGGGAACTCGGAGCCTTGTTGAGTAGGTGAATTTCATCTAATGAGACTCAGGACTTGGAACTTAGTGTGGAGCCCCAAGTTCAAATTTTCAATTCTCCACTAATTAGATTTTGAAAATTCAGTGGGGCTTAGGCTTTGGGATGTAGTGTGAATGACTCTAAATTATTTTATATGGGGGATTTGGAGTTTCATAGAATAAAGATCAAAGTCCCATTTCTAATTCTCAAATTTTCTTATGTTGAACATTATGTGGCAAACAATACATATATGTAGTGTACAACAAAAAATGGGTTAAAAAATAAAAAAACTAAATATCAAGGCACTTGCAATGGGTGGATTTGTAGAAAATAAAATCAACCTACAAGGATGCTTGATTTAGTCTCTCTTCTCATTTTATATATAAAATGGTAGTTAGAACTTGGAGCTTGAGTTTGGATTTGCTTTTGTTAGGTTTGTTTTTAATTGAAAGAGGATTCTAAATCCTTGGAACTGATGTATTTTTGGCCACACTAATGAAAACAAGGGTAGTTTAGACTTGGAATTGAATGGCTACAAAAAGACCCATTAGTAGTCAAATTTGTCATATGGATCTTCTCAGAGATCAATTTTCCTAGTCTACACAAATGATGCTTCTATTAGTGATACCATATGAATAATTAATGAATTTTGTAAAGTGCTAATTATAGTTGTGTCCAAAATCAATCCTAGATTTTGACATTTAGAGTGTACACATTCTGGGCAAAAATCTAGATTGGTTGGTTTCAAATTATGTATTCTTACATGAACCAATATACTAATTAAAATAATAGTTTATTTCTCTATGACAGCTCTATTCTACTCATGGTATTTTGAACACTGTAATACTTTAAAATATTAGTTCTTTGGAAGAGGATTAATTTTCAATTAAAGAATGCAATCTTGAAAAATCTAAAGAAGGAAAAAAAATTGCCAATCACAAACTTAAAACTCCAAATCAAGTTATAAGTGAAAATAAGAGCTAATTTCCACTTATAAAAATAAAATTCACCAATGCAAACTACTCTTTTCTGCACCAAATTAAAGGACTTTTATCCTATAATAATGCTTTCTACTTATCACCAAACTCCCTATAATCATTAGATGTTTTGGGGGGGCTAGAAGGGCCGTTTCAACCTTGTTCCCTTGTTGGAATGAATAGTGCTCTGTCAAAATATTTAAAAATAAATAAATATTTTTTTTTTAATATTAAAATTTAGAAACTTAGAAATGTTTAAAAATTAAAAATTAATTTTTTATTGAAAAATGTAATTAAATATTAATATCTGACATGGCAGTAGTTCCTGCACCAAATCGCAGTTCTCGTAGTCCGAGAACTCAAAGGAACTCACAACCATTTAGACCCCCGAAATCCCATCTAACGCGTTTGACAAATCTTTTAGTAAAAAGTCCATGTTTTATAAGGAGAAAATGTAGATTATGAATTTTTTCCCATTAGCCTCTTGACTATTTCAAACAAACAAATTCTTTGCTCACGTTGGCTCTTCAAAAGACTACTGAAGTTGTTGTTTTTCTTACTTTAGAAGTGAACTCAATCCTCCTAGCCATTTCTTTGTATGATTCATTTGCCACAAGGCCATGCACAACTTACTTAACAACCACTTAATAATCTCCTTGCATGTTAATAACCTTGTTGCACGTTGTGTTTTATTAAGCAATGGTTGGCAAAACCTTAACAATTCTTCCTCATATCCAGATAATTTTACATGAAAACACATGAAGCTTCTAAATATTATTGATTAGAGTTTGAAAATATATATTTGGAAGAAAAAAGAGAACATGGGAATCATAGAAATTATTAAAGATGAAAGACTAAATAATGGAGATAATGTTTTCAACGCCCAATGTTCCTCTCAATGCTTGAAACCGATTTCTTTTTCAATTGTATATTAAACTCCTTTTATAACACACTTCTATTATTAAAGAATTTCAAATAACAAAAGGTGATATTCTCAATTTAGACACAAATTTAAGCTCTACTATTTCTTATTAGACTTTAAAGTGTTTAGTAGCATAATGCTTCTAGTTACAACCAATGCTTTTTGGGAGGGTGATTTTTTTAACCCCTAAAGTTCCTTGACTATGTTCTCACCAAAAATGCTCCAAAACTGCCATTTCTAGTACAAGTACCAAATTTTTGAAAAATATCATTTTGGGATACATGTAACCGTAGGATCTTGTAGTACTCTGGTTTGAGAATATGTGGAAAAATTTTCAGAAATTTTCATTGTGTAGATTGGAAGATATTAGCGTTTGAAGTGGCAAAAGTCCTTTTGGGGGCCCTGCGAAAAACCGGGCAGCTGCACTTCACAAGGTCAAATTATTATGAAAAATTTCCAATAAAAGGTTGTGCTTCTTTAGATTCATTCTTCAGGGCAAGTTGGCTACATGCTTGAAAATTTCAGATTATTTGGAATTGTACAACATATAGGAAAAAAATAATAAGTAGAAAGAAGTAGAGAATGGTTCAAAACACTAAATTGTTAAGAAGTTAATTATGGAACTGAAAAATGCCAATCCCAATGGTTGCAATGTTGTAATAAACAATCTACATCCTACAATTTTACTTTTTTTGAAAAATATTGAAAATTGAGTGAAATAAACGACTTTAAAGTTTATTTTAGAGTAGACAATCCAAAACTGCCCGCAAACTAAAAATCCTCATAACGTTTGACTCATTGATCAGAATAGAATGATTCAAAGCTTTCCACATATATATAAATCTAATAAACCAATTTCAAATTTTTATTTTCAAAAAAAGTGATTTTTTCTGATCTGCCCGGATTGCCCAAGTTGAGAAACAAACAACATATTAGGCCATAACTTTTGACTCGTATTTCCAAATGTCATGAAATTTGGTGCATATGAAAGATATTCCTTGTCCTCATCTTCTATAAAATTTCAGCCCAAAATATGCAAATCTCCAATCACACGTACCTGCCCATAATTTCTATGTTGCCAAAAAAGGCATGTTGGTCCTTTAGGGGTTTATGGAGTATTGAGTAGTAGATTCTCCTATTTTCAAAAAATGAAATTTTTCAATTGCTACATAATCTATGGACAATATTACTCTATTACGGATGAACATATACACTTTGGGATGAATATATGTGCTTTCATTTCAATATTATTTGCTTCATCTACGTCTTATTTGCTTCATCTATGTCAATGGGTGTAAATAGCTTTGCTATTCTACTAGAGATCACTTTTTATGTTGCCTTGGAAAAAATGAAATAAAAACATGGCTACAACATCTAAAGGTACATTTACACCAAGGTTGAAGAAAAGATAGAGTACAATATTAACTTCATAGGATTTACAGGAGTTTGAAATATTACCCACGTGATAATGAATATTTCTCTAATGATTGAGACCTAGTTCACTCAAAGATAAAAGATATAACCTTC
Source organism: Pseudisothecium myosuroides (assembly GCA_951799445.1). NCBI lineage: Eukaryota > Viridiplantae > Streptophyta > Bryopsida > Hypnales > Lembophyllaceae > Pseudisothecium > Pseudisothecium myosuroides. The sequence goes on along the minus strand of OX637287.1, from coordinate 16,365,842 downwards.
AAGGATATAGCAACAAGAATACCCTACTTACAGTGTAGGATTCAAATAACCTCCCTAATTCCTTTCAACATCTAATAGTTTTAAAATTATAGTCCCATGGGAGCAAAGTAAAACCTTCAAGAAATTAAGATATGACCCACATACCACATCATATGCCACACTGGATTTGGATGAAAATTTGCCTTTTGCCACAAACTCTTATTTTTAGTTTGAAATCTTAATCTCATAAATTTTATATTTTTCCTTTGGTTTATGTTTAGCTTTGTCTAAAAATGAAAATGAAGAGAGTTTAAATCAAAGAAGTGAATATTTTCAAATAACAAAAAATATGAGGCAGTTTTTGATAAAAAAAAATAATCATTCACACTCCATGATACTATGTGCTTTATCTACTTTCAAAAAGGACATAAGGCAGTTATATACAAAACTAATCTTTTTTATACATGTACTTTTTCTAGGTGCTTACTAACATGCAACCATTGTGATAGGTCCTTGGAAAAAGGGCCTTCTACTCAACCACAAAATAGAAACGATCTTTTCATTTGCACAAAGGTAAACTACCCCATTCTAGTCCAAATGCCCATTATTGATATCTGCAAAAGCAATATTCTGTGTTGTTTGCATTGAAAAACATAAATACAGATGAAAGAATTAATTGCTTACCTTAGGGAGTTGATTGCCCGATATGAAGATAACATATGTCTAGAATAGGCAGAATCTATGCTTAATTACACACTATCATTAATTTACTCCTAGTTAGCTTCAAATCAATTCATTCTAGCAATAGAAGTTGGTAGTTGGTATTGACATCATCATGGACTACATTAGGCATGGATTGGGCATGGGTTGGTTGAAGGCCCTACCATCGCTATTTTTTTTACTTTGACAAACATGTCTAAGGCTAAAATAGGATGCCCAAGGCAACACCCTTCCATAAGTTTTTAAAGAAATCACATGAAATTTGAAAATTATTTTTTCAATTGTAACGGGGTTTTTTATTGCTTGTCTACCACTAAAATTTATTCCCACATTTTCCAGATAGCAATATCATATTGCATTAGTCATTCTCTCCATAATGGGATAGTTGACCTTACCAACCCCCGGGCATGTAGATAGCACACACATAGAACAAATTTCCACTTCTTCACATTGAGAGTGAAATAGATTGCATCAAAGCTCACAAATATTTGGCTCAAAGTGAGATTCCTATTATTTTTTTCCTTTGAAAAGTGAAGGAGAATCCATTGAAAAAAACAAAGAGGGAAATACAATTAGCGGACAATTTAGCTTGGGAGTGAGATTCCTATTATTTGAGCAACCAAATTACTAAAGGTGTGCACTTTGATTAGGGTCGGGGTGAACCCCCCCTTGCTCCCCCCCAAGTCATTCTAGGGGTGCATGTAAAAAAAGACCCCCTATTTTGTGCCTAATTAATTTATCTGACTGATTCCACACCCTTCCTGACTAATTTGGCTCCTCTGATTGTAAACATGAATTCAAAATTTTCAAACTTTATCATGCATGAAAAATAAAAAAAATTCAGCAGTTCACCCCGGACTCTGATTAGGCAGTTCAGTTAGGAGTACGTATTCTGCACATTGTGTCACTTTTTTGTGTTGGCAGAGCTCCAAATGATAACAAGTACCTGAAGCCATGGTACCATCATTACCTCACCTCTTAACACGGCAAGGTCTAATCCACACACTAATACATGCTCCAAATCAATCAAGCCACACTAATACTTGCTCCAACTTAATCAAGTCATACTAATACACGCTTCAAATTAATCAAGTCATTAGTGGGAAATTACTTGTTGGTACTAAGTTAGTTGTCGTGTAAACTTTCATGATTGATCTTCCCAAAGTTGATGTGAGGTACATCATTTTCATAGATCAATGGATTAAGATTCAATCTTAGTAGATCATAGCTATGGTTCAAGGGGTATAGGTATGCTTCACTTCAAAAATCAACTTTTTCCATTTCAAAAACCCATTAGTCAAAAATGACCTGAATAAGAAGTTAAACTAAAGTCCTAAGAAATCATCACTCAACTTATCCTAATCCTTACATAATTAAATACAAAAAACAAATGTCAACACTAATATTTATTTATTCACTATAAAACTTTTAATAAGCATATTATGCACAAAGGAAATTGACAAGATCTGCAATACTACAATTTTTTCAAATGATGAAATTTGAATAAATTTTTACTATATGTTTCATTTTAATCTATGAAAACTGAGAAACAAGTTGGGATAAACTTTTTTTGCCTCCAAATTTGTCTAAGCTAATTTATCCTACGATTCAACATGATGTTTGTATAACCGACAATGGAATAAAGTGCCTACTTGTTTTAAAAAAAAGACATCTAAATTTTCCCTAAAATATTATTAAAACTGTAATATAATTTTGAAAATGATAAACTTCAATAATTCTACTACAAATTTGATTTTTCATGGGTAGGTTTGTGATTTTCATTTCTTTAGTATTATTTGCCAAGTTCTCTATAATTTTTTGTCTTTTGCCTATTTCTAATGGATTTTATTTTGGTTGTCTGTAGTTCAAATTTGCATAATATTACAATGCCTATTATATATATTTTTATATGCTTCCAATGATAGTATTCTCAAGTTCTAGTTCCAGATAAATCCACATAAATCATGAGTTAATAATAATTTTTATCATGTACATTGAGAGCATCTCGACTCTTGCTCAAGGGACTCACCTCCCCAAGCCAAATTTGCAGTGTTGAAATTGTGGGGGTTTTTGAGACGGGCATACTGGTTTATGCAATAAGCTCGGATGTTGGCCACATTATATGTATTACTCACCTAATAGTCTAGAGCAATGTTTAAAATGTTTTTTGAGTTTTATCAACTATTTTTCTTTAATTCCCACTAGTGTGTCTTGTGCTATTGTCACAATATAATCAAATAAAAATAAAAATAATTTAAAAATAAAATAAAAACTCATAAGAACTTTGAAAACCCATAACTTTCACCCTACATGTTCAAACATCACAAAACGAAGCCCATCCATCCCTCCTTGCTAAGGACTTTCTGATGGGACCAATAACGCAATCCAGAGATGCACAGTTCTAGAAATCTTACCATAACTAACAAAACAAATAAACAATCTAACTTAAGGTATGAATATTGAACTATTTTTTCTGGTACCAAGTCCGTTTTTTTCCTCGATTTTTTTGCTCTAAATAGAAATTCTATAGATCTTTTCACCAGTTTTTTTTCTTAATGTTTCCCAATTTCACCAGCAAACAAGGAACTAACTAGCAGTTCTACGTGAACATTGCTCTAGAGCCATGGCAACACTACTCTCATGGACTGCTCTTTGAACTTCCTCAGAGCTAAATTTCACATCAAAACAAGATCTCTAGAACATTGTTCACCTTGGAATTCTTGTGCGTGGAGAGAATGAGCAAGCCCTGAGACTGTGCATGAAATTTGAGGCCATTGGTCTGAGATGACCCTAAACTACCGAATGATGGCGGTAAGGTACCTAAATCGAATGGTGTGGTTGCGGGTTTGATACCTAATGGCAACAAGTTGTGTTTGTCTGGCGTGAAATCAATCTCTCTACTTGACGGAACCCCCCTCGCAGTGTGTTGTTCAACATGCTTGTGTCAAAAATAAATAAATTTGAGGCCATTGCCCTTGTTTCCTCTAGTAATGAGTTTGTGCTAGGAAAGTCTTCTTGGCTAGCCACGTTCAATCTTGGGCTAGACCTGTTTACCTGCACTAAATATAGTGAAATTAGATTGCCCTTCACTAGTTTCTCGACATTGTAGACTATATAAATATTTATTGTTACTGTTACTATACGAGGATGCAATAATTTTCATCAACCCATGTGTGTGGCATGGGTTGGTGCATTGGTGCAAGGCCTGTTCACAGAGTCACATATGCCTCCACATAGACAAGTGGCAAGTCATGAGGTAACTTTTGGGGAGAAGGCACCCAATTTCACTATTGAGTTGAAAAAAAGGTGGCAATACTCTAAGGATGTTCTAAGGTAAGGTAGCCAACCCATTTCCAACCACTTAAGTAATTATGCATATCTTAAGTGCATGTATCTTGAGTGCAAAATTTTTCCCATATATAGGAAAAAGAGTTTGGAAGGATTCCATAATTTTGTATAATTTTTAACTCAAAACATAATTATCCTGAATTTTTTTGTCTGAAGCATCTGCTTGACCTATACTAGTCATACGTACAAACCTTCCTATTTCCGACCAAAAGCTAGTTGCAAAATCAACCAAGGGCTTGTTTCAATATTGAGAGCCTTGTAGTCAATCATAATGCACCACAATTACATCGGGAATTGTGCCATAACTAATCACTATTCATCTCTACCTGGACAGAAAGGGGGTGATCAGAAATGGGTTTGCTACCTCAGTACCAGCATGCTAAGGATACCAGAGTATCCACGCATTTTTTGTGAAATACTTTTAGTTGTTGCTGCAAGCTTTCAACTGGATTCTTTACCAGAACACATACATTTGTAGGAGATAGTCTAAGTGCCTGCACAATGAGATTTAAGTTAGCTAAGGGAGAAGAGTTCAGAGTTCCTGCAGGTGTGGGTGTCAGTAATGTGCATGACCCAAGCTTACAGAGTGAAAATCGAAATTGTTGTACCAGTTTCTTCACCATTTCAAGCATTGCCACTCCAACATCAATTGGGTTCCATTTTCAGGTTCAGAGCCCAGGCAGAGCTTCAATTCTGGAGGTTGTAATTTGCAAATGTACTGGAGCACATTTAAGCTTAAACACATCATCAGAATGTGCATGGCTTTGGTCACCAACATTGATTATCCCTCTGCTTGTGTCAATAGCCTTCATTAAGCCTGGTTGAGATCAGGATCAATCTGAGGTTATTGATGAGTCCACAACGAAGTTAACTTATTAACTTAAGCTTGCCTGGCACACCCTGCTGGCTTGCTAAGCTTTAAGATAGATCATTCAAATTTCTCAAGCAATCTATGTGAAGGGAACCATCAATGCACGGAGTACCTTGCCATCAAAATAAAGAGAATCTTGGCATTAATACATTTAGCTCTGGCTTTGTGGCAAGAACCAACACCAGGAAAGATGAACTCACTCATTAACTTTTAGGCTTAGAGAGCAAATTCTGAGGTCAGGACTCAGGAAGGGGCAAAACTGTGAAGCTTAACGTCATCCATTGGACTGTTTAGCAAGTGTAAGTTAACCGGCATTGGACATTTATTTATAAGACAGTTTCCTGTACAGTACAACAATTCTTCTGGCATCTGAGTGGAATTGCAGGTCCCCAATGCCCTTTAAACTTAACTATAAGCTTAGATACTACTTTTAGTAATGCATGTTTGGAATTATACTTAATTAATGGAAGTTGTGCATGGACACAATAATTTTGGGACTCTAGTTAATCATAAAACCTGTAAGGAATGTAATTGGCATACAGCAATGAAGTATCTGTACATATAACTTAGAGTAGAACTAATACATATCCACACAGAGGAGTTAAAAACTCTTTTGGCCAGGCCACTTGTGGCTGGCAGCTTGTACTTTGCTTTTTTTCAATGAAATTCCATTTCATTTGTGTAAAAAAAACAAAAACAAAAACACCCTTTTAATGGTCGGGGTGAAGTGGCCCCCTCACTTGGCCGCTCCAAGTCATTCCAAGGGTGCATGTAAAAAAAAGCCCCCTTACATTCAGCTTGATTAATTTATCTCCTACACTTCTCCTAGCTAATTTGGGGCCTCTGGTTGCAAATATGAATTCAAAATTCGCAAATTTTATTATGCATGGAAAATAAAAAATTTCAGCGTTTTCCCGAGCGGCCGAGCAAGGGGGTCAGTTCACCCCAACCCTTTTAACCCCTTAAGGACATAGCATTCAATAGCATTAATTACTACTGCCTTGGTTCTACAGTGTTGGATGCGAAATATTCCACATCCTACATTGTAGAACCCGAAGGCAATGCTAGCCAGTGCTACTGAATGTTATGGACCAAATGTTTAAATTTCAAACAATAAAAGAATGCAAACATTTCGTTTTTGAAACTCAGAGTTTATTCCAAAAAAACCAAGAACAAATGGTGGAAAGCTGAGGGCAGAGCCCTAAAGAAGAATAACATGTCCAACAACCAAGAAGCCTCAAAGTATGCTAGTTTATACAAAGACCCACATGTGGACTTCTTTAAGTGCAAGGTGATGATTCTATCATGACTATTTCCAAAAAACGGGGTGCAAAGCCTAGTATTCTTGAATTTGCAGAGAAATTTATGTGACTTGGTTGGGAACCAATTGCAGAGGCGAGATGTCTAGAGCCAGGCCGTCCTCCGTAATCTAATGTCACCTCCCAAATCAGTTGTTCCAGTATAGTCTGAAACCACACAGCTTCGCTTAAGACCCATGCATTCCTCCCTACCAACAAAGCGACACTGCTGACACCATTAGCAAGGATTATAAAAACTTTACTTTGCAAATATTCTACCGTACGCGTAGGTCAATTTCGGCACATTGTGGCCGAAATAGTTTAGTTTTAGAAGTTCGACAGTTCGGCAGCCGTATTTGGATTTCTTCACTTTCGGCATTTTGTTTTTTTTAATTTTTAGACAATCCTAATTTTGGATTGATTTGTGCTATTCATGCATGAATGTGTCTTTTTTTCTAAATTTTCTCAAGAATAATTTTTAGATGTTCAGAAATAGTTGTACAATTTTCCAAATTTTCCCGAATTATTTACGAAACTGATCTACATGTACGGTATAATTGAAGTAGGTAATGGTAGATGTGGTCTCAAGAAGTAACTTTTTTAATAATAAAATAAAATGACCCTTCAAAGACACCTTAAAAATAAAAGTTATAAAAAATCATTAAAAGTCACTATTATTAGAACTTAACATTTTGAACTTAATATAAAAGAAATTCTTGAGGAAATCACAAATATTCAATCTACAATCAATTTTAGAAGGAATTTTTAATTTTTGGCTTCAAATTTCTTATTGAAAAATAATGGTTTGTAAACTAGTTGATCTAACAATATAGAAGTAATCTATAGATCATATTTTACAACTATTATTTGAGAGCCTTCATTAAATTATTCTTCTAAGGTGTGTTTTATAATACATCTTCACAATTTTAGGAATTTGGACTATCCTTGGTCATTAAAGGATTAAACATCATGCCATAAGCAACCCAAGTGCACATGATTATCCCTTAAAGGACAAACCAAGCACAAGAGGCATAAAAGAAATTCAAACTTGAATTTCACATAGTTTTTTATTTTTAAAATCTTTTAAAGTCAAAATACCTAATGCAAAAAATTGAAGCTAAGAGGTGCAAAATAATGTTGTTTCACTTTTAAAATTATCATATTGCAATCCATGTTGTCAAAGTTTCTTATATTTCTTTCAAATTTTCATACTACGGTAGTCTAGTGAATCATCCTACAAAAGGATATGCAATAAAATAAATAAAAAGAGCTCTTTGCAAAAGCAATGTCAATATTGTGAATATCATAGCGAATTGATTACCCCCACATCCTCAAGTGTGGATGTGCCTTGGTCAAACTTGATTATAACTTTCAAATTATCCACTTTTGGTTTTTATTTAAACTTAGAAAATAAATTATAATAAGCTGTAATCCTCTGATCCTCTTCATTACAAAACTTTGGGAAAAATCCAAAAATTCAATGAGCAACTACAATTGGAAGCTTTGTATCTTCAAATCCAAATAACATAGTTAGTATTGATTGTCTTTCATTTTGTATATATAAAAAAACATTGAATTCAAGTTTAAATTGCAGAATATTATTTTTTATTCTAACCTTCATTTTTGTTCAAAATTCTAAATCATTCTAATACATATTCTATATAATATATATATATATATTTAAAAAAAAAACATGTATAAAAAATATTTATTCACATGACTTGTGAAGTTTAAGAAAATTGTCAATCAATTATATCAAGGCTAAATTTAGCTTCAAGGTAGCATTTCACCTTGGAGGTCCTAGCTAGGGAAGTCTTGGATGATAAAAATAGACACCATTTATTGGAAGGTTTTCACACTATTTTTCAAGGACAATTTTTATTTTTCAATAAATATCAAATTAATTGAATTGTTATATTTATTAATTTATTTTCACTTGTTAATTTGAAAATAATAAAAATAATAATTTATTATGAAACTAATAGAGTTTAAAGATAACACATATTCTCACGTAACAAAACCATTACACTAAAATTTGAGTGTGATTTGAAAAGTTAAGCCAAGCTTAGAATTGTACAAATGTATGAATTAGCAAATATTGTTTGGATTGACATTTTTTTGTTGATTCAAATATTTTAGTTATTTTGGACACATTAACCCTAAAGGACCGTTGTCCCTTCGGGGGACAAATGCGTTTTCGGGCAGGTACCTACGGGCTGAAATTTTGTCGTAATTTTTTGAAACTTTTTTTGGAGATAGAAAAACTGATGAGCTTTGTGGGAATATAATTTTTTTCACAATCGGTGCCCGGGAACAAAAGTTATGACCAAATAAGCTCAAAACAGGGGACGCGGGGCAGCTCGGGCAGCAAAAAAAAAATGGACAAAAATTTGAATTTCTTTTTAAATATATTTTTTCTCATAGATTATATTTTTGCCTATCTGGAAAGCTTTGATTCATTTCATTTGGATATGTTATGAGAAAGTTATGGACATTCTTGTTTTTCGGGCAGTTAGAGCATCTTCTTGAAAAAAAATAACTTGTAGGATTCATTTCTGAATGCAATTTTTCATATTTTTCAATTTTTTTTTTTTGGTGTGGTTTATATTACTTGCTAGAACAATCTCACCATTGGGATTAATGTAATTTAATTCCATTTAAAATATATGAATATTTTAGATTTTCCTTCTATCTCATACCTACTTCTACTTAACAATTTTTTTAAGAATGATAATTAAGTTTAAATTTTTTTTTTTTTTTTTCCTAGACTCTCAACTCATTTCTCCTCTATAAAGATTTAAAGCTCAAAACGCTGTAGTGCAAAAATTTTAAGTTAAAAATGTTCAAAATCAAAAAATCCAGTCCCGCAATGTGCTGAAAAACTTGTTTTTTTCACTTTAAACGCAGATATCTTGCAATCTGTGCGGTCAAAAATTCTGAAATTTTTTCCACACACTCTCATACTAGTTAGGTGTCAGATCCTAAGGTTAGATGTGGAAAAAAAACAATTTTCAATTTTTTTTACTTTTTGCTATAGAAATGGCAGTTTTGAGTGTTTTTTGGCAGCGAAAAAGCCTTGGTCCATTAGGGGTTAAATAGGACGTATTTTCCACTAGCATAAACAAAGTTTGACCATTCAACAATGGAACTAGTCCTTTAGGGGGTAAATACACCGATAGTTATGAAACTTTATGGATTATACAAGAGTTCTTTATCTTCTATCTTTTATTTTTCGGGAAAAGGTATCCACTTCATTGGTGCACTAAAGCAATGGACTTAGGGATAACTTCCATGTGGAGTCAAGGGCTGGTGAAATCCACTGATTGACGGTGGAACGGGAGTCCATTTTTTCTAGATTTTCTATTCCACTGGTAATTGGTAGGGTTCAGTGGCCCCTGACTCCATATGGAAGCCAGCCCTTGGGTGTGGGGTCTTGAACAACCAACCTTTGTTCACTCTAAGGTAGATCAGTCCATTTCCGCCAATTGTCTCTTCTCGTAATCCTTCTTTTGGCCCCAATTCCACCACAAAACTTATCCAAATCCGTTCGTTTTATAACAAAATCAATGCATAAATGACAAAAGGGGTCATGTGTCAATTTTTTATTGATGAATACTTAAGCGCTAATAGCATGGAAAGGCAATTATAGATTGTTAATAGGACATTTATGACTTCACTCTATGGGTGATTTTATAATTTCAAGGCAAACCACTTCAAAAATTCACAAAAATTACACTTTTAATTCGTGAAACAAGCACACACCTCTAAAAAATATGTACTCCTCCTGGAGTTGGCCCAAAGATAGTCAGATTGCAAATCAAGGTGGTGATAGGCTTGTTTACCTTATCTGGCTCCCTATGTGACAACCAGAGTTCTTCTTTTCTTTTCTTTTTCTTTTTTCTTTTTTTTTGGAAAGAGACAACCAGAGTTCTTCTTGCACTGAAGAGCAACTGAAGAAGACTTCAACTGGGATTTCCACCATGCTTGCCACTTGCAATGCAAATGAGAGCGGGACCAATTTTCATGTACTTGTCATTCAATATTTCTTCTTCAATTGAGGAGATTTTTTCTACCAAGAGTAGCTACCACTGTTTTTTGGGGGTGAGTAGGTGGGTGTTTGACAAATTGACACAAAAAAGTTTCATAAAGTTTTCTACAGAGGTTGGTGTATGCTAGTGGCAACCCCTGCCCTCAGCCTGCCCTGTTGTGGACTCTTGGATAGTTGGACAGATCACAAGCAGTGAGACTATCATGCACAAAGACTAATTAAGTAACTCATCCTCGGATCGTGACATAGATCACAGAATTAATCACAGAAACTCTCAACCCTATCAAACCATTTTAATTAGTGTATCGCCTCCAAATTTGATCAGTCAACTACCTTCTTTTTTTGCAAGATTTTCTTACACAAATTGTGGACTTCATGCACACTAGCTGGTAAGTTAAACTGCAAACTCCTCCTCAATCATGCTCCAGCCTCATGACTTTGGTGGAGTGAGTTTGCTTTTACATTTGTGGCTCTTTAAATGTCAAGATTCCCAAGACTAACTTACTGCAGTGCACATGTATCCAAGAATTTCCAAGAATCTATGCAAACTTCGTTGCAAGAGCCAGGCGCACATATTTGGCTTGGAATGCAAATGATGGGCAAGCAAGGGAACCATTCAGGAAATCATATAACAAGGGAGTACAAATCTTGGTTCTAGATATGGGCACTTCATGGAGCGAGCTAGGAAGAACTTCAGGGAAGTTTGAAAGCCAGGCTCTGGAAGGACAAGGGGACAAAGTTTACCTTGACCACTACTGATTTCTTGGCAGTTTAGGAGTGAGTGGAAGGTAGGAGGTCCGTAAAGCGATCATCTAAGCGCTGAAACTGAATTTTGGGGAGGTAAAACATCTTGAAATATTTTTCAATAAATTTTCCTTGAAAGATAAGAGGAAATGGCATCTAACCCAATTTGATTCATATTGTTTGGAGCTTTGTGGAATTAGTTATGAAATTTTAAAATTGAAATGCCATAGGGTTCTAAAAGCGACCACCTCCTAGAATGTACCCCTTTTGTACATTTTGGTACATTGAAGAAAGCAGAAAGTACCTTTGTGTCATGTTCGGTTCAAAATGCCTGATCGCAATTCGAGCCTCCTACCTTAACCCCTAAAGTTCCATGATTATGTTCTCACCAAAAACACTCAAAAATTGCCATTTTTAGTATGAGTACCAGATTTTTGAACAAAAAACTTTTTTGACACATGTAACCGTAGGATCTTATAGTAAACTAGTTTTAGAAGATGTGGAAAAAATTTCAGAATTTTCCACTATGCGGATTGGAAGATATTAGCATTTGAATTGGCAAAAATCCTTTTTATGTTCCTACGAAAAACAGGGCAACTGCACTTCACAAGGTCACATTTGCATGAAAAAATGTCCAAAATGGTGGTGCTTCTTTGAATTCTTTTTCCTTAACAAGTTGTCTACATGCTTAAAAAACTTCAAATCATTTGGAATTATACAACATATACGAAAAAAATAGTAAGTAGACAGAAGTAGAGAATGATCCAAAATACTAAATTGTTAAGAATTTAATTAAAGAATTGAAAAAATCAATCCCAATGGTTGTAATGTTGTAATAAACAACCTACATCCTATGAATTTTTTTTTCTTCAAAAAATATTAAAAATTGAGTTAAATAAACAACTTCAAAGTTTATTTCAGAGTAGAGAATCCATAACTGCCTGCAAACTAAAAACCCTCATAACTTTTGGCTTATTGGTCGAAATGGAATGATTTAAAGCTTTCCATGTATATATAACTCTAGAAAACCAATTTCAAATTTTTATTTTTGAAAAAAGTGATTTTTTCAGATCTTGCCGGATTGCCCGCCCGGTGAAAAAAGTAACATATTAGGCCATAACTTTTGACTCCTATTTCAAAACGTCATGAAATTTAGTGCATATGAAAGATATTCCTCGTCCCCAACTTCTATTAAATTTTTTGCTTAAAATATGAAAATCTCTAGTCACACGTACCTGCCCAAAATTGCTATGTTGCTAAAAATAGCAGGCTGGTCCTTTAGGGGTTAATCACTACCTAGTATCTCAATTGTAAGTTCTTCAAAATCTATACTAAAGTATATGACCTATTTTTGACAATTGTAAGCGTTTGAGCATATTTCCAATTGAGTGATGATGGGGGGATAATTTTTCTCTAGTTAGGGAACAGAAATAATGAAGATTGCACTATTTTTTGATAATTTTCCATCAAGTTTGGAATTAGTAGAAATTAAGGAAGTGTAGAGTACAATTTGACTTGTTTTCCGTCAAGAGGCAAACCTATTTACACAATCACGACATTACAAGGCGACGATTGGATACATGGAAATACAAGCAGGCTCATTAGGATGAGGAGCATGGTTACAAGGCATGCCTAATTCTTCAAGTTGGCTGTGCTACAATGGGGGTGCTTCCAAGCCCAACCTCCCTGTGGCATAGTGGCGATCAAAATTAGTGTTACCACCAGGGCTTTTATTTTTGGTTTTTTGGCTAAAAAATAATTTGGCTTAAAAATGGCAAAAAATCGTGGTGTTTTTGGCCACAAAACTTTGAGTTACAAAAAAAATCTTGGATGATATCACCAAATTCAATGGATGAAAATAGAATTATAGACATGTGATATGTGCTATGTGATATTTTCTATTCAGTATGTGGATGAATGCTAACAATTGGAGCACCACAATAACACATTATATCACCACTTTGGCACTTCATAAAAAAATGAAAAAAAAAGAAGCCATGGTTACCACTACACAAATTAAAAGAGAATGATTGAAATTAATACACAGTGTCACTATTTCAGAACGTACTAATTAAAAATAGCGTGTCTTTGATAAATTAGTGATTATTTTAATTTCAGATTATGGTATTGGGTTCCCCAGTTCCCCACCTTATGATTGTGATCTAGACTGGGATTGATAGTTTGTACACCCCAGAGGCATGCCACATTGGTTTGCTAACTTAACTTGGTTTAACTTAAGCTAACTTAACTTACAGGAAGTTAAGCTCCTTGTGGAGCTCGCTCAGCAGCTGAAGTCTGTTATTTGACTGACTTGCAGTCAGTGCTGAACAGATCCAGTTGAGCAGGATTTCTCTAATCAACATCAGTTGAGGCTTTTGGTCTGACTGATCAGGCAACCAAGTTATGGACAGTTACACAGTTACCAAACAAATCTGATGTTGGCAATGGCCTGGCTGTAAGCTTAATAAGCTTAGTGGGGGGACAATTTTGAAAGACTGAACTCAATGCTGAGCTGATCAATTAGGAGCGGAAGGAAACGGACTAATTGTTCTTCTCTAATGCAAGTTGCCACCGTCTCTTCGGAAACAAAAAAATAGGAAAGGAAGGGTTTTTTTTAACCCCGCTTAAATTATAGTAATTCCTTCCATACACAAAAAACACCTTTCCAAAACAAGCAAATTCTTGAAGCAAAGACTGAGCATGGAATGTTGGTGAGTTTGATTCAAGTCTTGCATTTCATGGATTTGTGTTTTTTCCTGCTGTTACCAACATGACATGCCCAAAGTTCTCATCCGAGCTGGATGCTGTGATCGATCAACATAGCTTTTGATTACGTTTGTTCCATTTTTGATACCTTGTCTGGTTTCAATGCCTTAAGTTTTCCTTAAATATTCCATGTACTCAATACCTGTAGTTTGTGTTCCATGAAACTTCTAAAAATTTGCAGAAAGGGCTGAAAAACGTCCTTATGGCAATGAGTACCGTTGAGTAACAGGGAGACCATCCTTCACTTGAATGTCTGTGTAACTCAAGTCCTTTTGTGTACTGAACATGAACATGATGTTTGATTTTTCCAACTCATTCCAGATTGATTTTCCAGTCAAGGAAGACACAATCCCAAGCAGAGATTTTTTGTTTCCTTTATTTTGGGCAGTGCAAACAGGGATCTTCGTTGGAGCGATGCCGTTGTGTACATCTATAATAATGGATGAAACGTGCCCAATGCAGATGAAATTTCATTTATTCATCCAAAATAGTGTACATCCATTCCTAAAGGAACAATATTGTCCTGAAAATAAACAATTTCATCCACTGAAAAATGGAAGAATATACTACCTAGTATTCCCTAAAAAAAAGTTATACTACTTTTGAGCGAAACATCACTAAAAAAAAATTGTTGATCCCGAATTCTCAATAAAACTACGTGGTGCTATAATCTTATAATCCTCTTCCCCTTCCAATTTTATTTTACAAGTTGGAATAATTATAGTTCACCTTTCAATGTGCACGAGAATGTGCATCATGAAATTGCCTATTATCTTAGTTGTAGAGAATATTAATATATTGCAAGAGGTATAATAAGGGACTCTTAGCTCTTTAAGGATTTATGGCCACATTGCCAAATATCATTTCCAAATTCAATTGGATATGTAAAACAGACATGAGTTTCAATTTTATACATTCTTATTACACGAGATTAGGTGGGTATGTAAAAATCATCCTTTATTTTTCTGTCTTCTATTTTCAATTTTATCTACTAAATTTATGTCTTTAAATTTTTTAATGAAATGTTCCTATCCCTGTAGAATTATTGAACCCCATCAAACTCAAATTTGCAATCCAATCCAATCACTGAAATTAAATAAGAAGAGATATCAAGGTTAAAAGATGAAAATCAATTGATGCCATGAAAGTGAACATCAATTCTTTCAAGAAAAATGAACTAATGATAATTAAAAAATAAACAAATCTAGCCCTAGTAGACCAATTGCAAACTCATTTCTTCCATCAAATCAGCCATTGAGAGTTACAGGTAAAGAGGTAAATGAAGGTTGAAAAATAAATATATGAAGAATTCAAATTTGGTTATAAAGGTGCACAACTGCACATCTAGGATGAAAAACAATATTTTGTAATTTAAATTCACAATAATCTTAAAAATAGAATGGACAAATGAAAAACAAACAAAACTATGTAATTTGGATTCCCAAATATAGAGCTTGCAATTGCTATTGGAGCTTGACAAATTTAAATCAAACATAAAATATGGATATTTTGAAAGCTACAATTGACTTTGACCAAGGCACTTTTACTTACAGGAAAGAAGATGTAAGATTACTATTATTTAGGAATTGTTTTTAAGCAAGAAGAGACTAGCTAGCTTAATTTCATTTGGTGTTACAATTGAATGTTTTGGATTTGACCACTGATTAAATTTGTTTCCCAAGCTTGCCCGATAAGGTCAACAAACTTTGATTCTTCTTGGATTGAGGTTTTGAACTATCAATAGTGATTTTTAGACCATTGCTTTACTAGATTATGATAGTTATGAACATGTCCAATTTTAAAAGTAAAAGAAAGTTTTTGTATTTTGTATTTGCTTTGTGTGAATTTTTTTGTGGTATAACTTCCAATTCACAATGTACATTTCACTCCAAATTGGGTGCAAATTGGAGTGAATGTGATTTATCAAGACCATTATAATTTTTGTTCTTTTGCTAGCTTTTGAAGTGGCTTATTTTTTTTATCCAATGTCTAACTTTGAGTTTTTCTTGTACCTATTCAAAGTACTTTTAAATGTGCTTTTAATGGTAGAAGTTTCAAGTTCTAATTACAAAAGCAATGAAAAGTTAGAGTTGAATTTGGCAGGGCAAATTCCAGAGTCTATTGAGGATTCCCTAATGAGGTTCTGCGTACTTCATCAGATTATCAGAAATGGAAAGGAGACAACTTACTGCGTAAATCCAACAAACCGCTTTTTACCGATATGTTGAATAAATTGGAGACCATGCATAACATTCAGTAGCCTTCAGAGAGGCTGCCTTTACCTCTCTCTGAGTCCTCATCCACGAAGTTCATCCTCAGATAATTAATGTAAGTTCGGATACAGGGACAGTGGCGATACATTACAGTAATTTTCATTCTTTTTTGTTAATTTTAGGACCCAACATACAAATCAACAAATATTTGTAGAAGAAGATGTTGGCAAAGAATCCAATGAATAATGCTCTACAATCATTTTACTTGTTTGTTTTTTCAAGTGAAAAGACAATTCTATATATACACATGGGGTGGTAGGAGGTGGAACAACCCATGTGGGATAAATATTTTAGAATTTGTAGTTTCTTAAGCATTCAAAGTTAAGTAAAAAATAAAGAATTGTGTTAAAAGTAGAATTTCAGATCACATTTAGGCATAGTAGAATAAGTTTTCTTAAAAAACTTTGAACTACAAAAAGTTTGTACATGAAGATAAGTTTCACCTCCAAAAATCCGTTTGGCATTTTGAATCTCCAATAAAAAGTTATGGACAAATTTGAGAGAGGGTTTTTAAAATGTTAAAGAAAAAAGGGCCATTTCAAACCCCCTCTCAAATTTGTCCATAACTTTTGATTGGCGATTCAAAATGCCAAACGGATTTTTGGAGGTGAAACTTATCTTCATTTACCAACTTTTTGTAGTTCAAATTTTTTTAAGAAAACTTATTCTACTATGCCTAAATGTGATCTGAAATTTTACTTTTAACACAATTCATTATTTTTTACTTAACTTTGAATGCTTGAGAACTACAAATTCTAAAATATTTATCCCACATGGGTTGTTCTACCTCCTACCACCCCATGTGTATATATAGAATTGTCTTTTCACCTAAAAATCCAAAATGTTTTTGATTTTTGTATAAATTCAAGCAAAATGTTGGGTTCATTTTTTTTTTTTCATTTTTTTTGGATGTTTTGTAACATTTACAAAACACCCATAAAAAATGAAAAAAAAAATGAACCAAGCATTTAGCTTGAATTCATACAAAACCAAAAATATTTTGAGTTTTCAAAACACACAATGTATAGGTGCAGAATGTTTATTGTGTTTTATTTAATAAGTAAATGAACTTAATTTTAAATGTACCTTGAATTATTATGGCCAGCTGACTGACTCTGACAAAATCGACGCGTGTATATTAGCTACTGATGGTGTGGTATATTCCACACCATCTCATCCGGCGGATGAAATGGTGTGGAATATACCACACCATTCCGTCCGGGGGAAGGCAACCCAGCAGTCTGCTACTGAATGTTATGTGCATAAGATCAAGATACACGAGACTTATCGATTAACTTTTTTTTTTTTTTAAACAAATGAAACGGAATTTCATTGCCATAAAAGTAGCTTGTCGATTAATTGGGACCTCATTCCAGTGTCCCAGAATAGCAATCTAGCCACCGTTTCTTCCCAAAAAAAAAGAATAGCAATCTAGCGTTCTGCAGGATCTAACTCACACCAGCAAAGCAGGACACCCAACTTTGAGCACATGGAGTACCTGGGGAACCATTATTATTTCTAGTTCCAGACACTGTTGTACTGAAAAGGTAGAGAACAATTACAATGCAATCACACGGTAGCCCACTCGAGCTTCAGAAGCATCAGTCCTCAATTAATAATGGGAGATCCAAGAGCAATTTACATCTCCCCAAATCCCAAATGTGTGTGTGTGTCAGTGGGAAATTTGATCTTTGGATGAAATATATGCTCATTTCACTTGATTATTGAAATTCCACAACATTTCAATTGCCATTGATTGATTTACAGACATTGTGAAAATTGTTTCGCCGATTAGGCAATTAGATGTACTAAATGTGTGTCTTCACAATCATGAGACAATCACAAGTTAACGAAGAACAAACAATATTAGTTAGACATATGAAATGTCTCCAAATCAGTTTTCTTATGCCACAGTACCCAAAAACGCTAGTCCAAGAGAGGAGGTGTATTGACATGCTATATCACAAGAGTTGGAACTGGAAGTGGAAAGTTTCCAAACTGAGATTTTCTTGAATTCCCCAAATCACAAGACAAAGGCGAATGAGGATTGAAGTGGGATCGAGTGCAGTAACAATAGAGCAGGATTCTGTAAAGACATGGCTGTCATCTTGTTTTCCATCTACAAGCGAAAATCAACAATAGCACTTCAGAATACATTTTGGCTGACTAAAGAAATCCCGACTCCAGCAGAATTGGAAAAAAAAACAGAGGTAAATATTGATCAATGATTCTCAACTGATTTGTCTCTTTAGGTTGCTCTTAAGGTAACCTGAGAGCCAAATGTGTGTACAAGAAAGAGACTTACCACAGGAAGAAGTATGATCCGTAGGGGCAGACATCCACTCTTGGGCTCCAAATTCATCATAAAATAGCAGTCATTTCAAAGGTGATAGTGCCAAGCAGAACTGCAAGTGAGTCGTATGAAGAAAACAGGGAATGTTTTCAATGTTGGAACCTGCAATGCTATTAACCCCCATCGAGCATCATAATATACATTACGAGTATTGTACTGTACAGCGACATACAACAATCAGAATGGCTAGCTCATGGATTCACGGTTTGTAAAGGCTTCTGAAGTCTGGTCGCGAAAATTTGTTTGGAAACGATTCCCTCTTTTTATATAGCCCCATGTTTAAAATACATGATTCCCATACATGATTAAAATACAAACCAGCAGAGAGCCTTTAGTTTGAGAAGCAGACAGCTTATATCTAAAAATACATCAGATACAAAAATACAAGGTGAACAAGGACAACGGTTTAGCAATATCAAAGTAGGTGAGGGCATTGGAGCACCTGCAGGTTGAGGAATGCTCCGCAACAGAAGCTGTTTGCAATTAGGCGAAGCTTCCATTCGTCAAGTTGCAGAGCTGAGGACACGAGGAGATGCGCGTTCAATCTCAAAGAATGTAAATGCATTCCAAAGAATGTCCAGAAAGTCCCAGGATTGCAGAATAAGATACCCAGCATATTGATGATACAGACTTCTCAAATCCTGAGCAGAGGACACTGAGATTGTTATAGACTTATCCCGTCCCCTGTAAAGAACTCTGTTGTCAACAGTAACTCATCTCTTGTAATTCACTTGATTGGTCTTCAATTAGCAAGTGGTGTAAGCATGAATGACTTAGCTAAGTGTCTCGGACTTGAATGGAAATGTGTCTGTTTACTGCATTTTTAATTGCGATCTACACCCTCCACTTTGAAATTTGTATAAGAATTTGATACACAGTGATGATGAGAGTTTATCTCAACAAATTTTCTCGTGTGGTACAAGAGTCAAATTTGTTTTGGCGAATTTTGGCTTGAATCTTACCTGATTTTGACACTGGCTCCTTCAACTCAAAGAAAGATGTTTGATAAAATACATGAAATCGCCAAACCGCTCTCAAAAAAATACATAATTCACCAATATTTGGATGAACGGTACTTACTAATAAGATAATTTGGTGGAGGATTCTATCCATTATTTCCTTACTCGGGTTTAAGGTCTATACGTTCCAGGGTGCATGCAAGTCGCTCTACCCAAAAAAACAAAAAATTAGCTGCTTGTGCCCAAAGATCCCAGTCCTACATATGTGAAGATGCTTGAAGTGACGCAAATAGTATCAGCAAGTTTCTATCCTAAACAGCAACAGCCGGGAAACAATTCATGCAGATCCTTAGATGTACTGTATGCACACTACATCAGTTTCCCAGTATAAATTACAAGAATATCAGCACTCCAGTTTATACAAGGAGGTCTCGCCCCACCTACCAATATAAACAGCATAGATATGGTGCTCAATTTTGATGGTAAAACCTAGAAATGGCAAATGGCAGATGAGTTTACGGTAAAAGTTGTCGACATTCCCAATAATCGCTGCTTTGAGGATGTCCAGAGTTGCATGCATTTCACCACCACGGAAGCAAACATCAAGATTTTGCATTACGATGCAACCAGGGAAAATGCAGCATTCAACAGAATACTCAGCCGAGCATGGATACATAAATGGATCCACACAAACATAACTTACGACACGAACAACGTGTTTCTGATGATTAGATTGAACACCGCACTGAGGTTAAACACAATCGAAAGCCCAATAACACGAAGAAACTGACAAATTGCAAAGCATACAAAAACTAGGGCAAAGAAGTCATTCATACCTTTCGTTTCGGAGAGCGCAAGCACCCACCATAGCCAACGACTACCGAAACATGGCCACCTCAAAACTTCGTTCCGACCAGCAATCTCTCCATCTACGCCGACTCCGATCAAAAGAGAAATGCAAAATGCGCAGCCGGGGAATCGAACCCCGGTCAGTACCGTGGGAGGGTACTATGATACCACTACACCAGCTGCGCAAACACCATTCAAGGCTCTGCTAATGCAATCCAACGAATTGCGATAGTTTATAAACAGTCCTTAAAAAGAGAAGTGTACAAAATGGCCTCTGATTTCTTACCACCACATAAAGAACTCTGAAAAACAATGTCACACACTGCTTCAGTCTGTCTAATGGAATTGATGCCTGCTTGTTTTAGAAGCAAACAAACCACTCCGTATGATTGTCACTATTTCATTGACCAGTCAAAACAGGATAATGAATGATAACCCTTTTATTCAACTTAAGCTTTCCGTTTCCGTATCAACCAAAACAGGACAAATATGGACTGTCTCGATTGAGTAGAATGATTGGACATTCTGCTCATTTAATGGCTCTGGAGCATTTTTTACTCCATAAGCCATTGTATTACTGGTTACCTATAACGAGTACTATTGCATCCCAAGTTCCATTGAATTCTCAAAATCTTGATTGGTGGAGAGTTGAAAATTGGGACTTGGAGCTTTACATTACATCCCAAGTCCCATATCATTCGAAACTGCATAACATTGCTAAGCGAACTCATGACTTCCCTTTGACAACATGGATAATTCCTTGCAAGATGCCTGCTTCGAAACTTTAGTTATAATAAAAGGTCATCCATTGGCTAATGATCTGTAAGTGTTTAGTGGCTAATGGAAAGTGACAAGAGAGTGGCAACATGAGATTGGGTTGCAGACTGACTTCACAAATTCCCAACATCAGTGGCAACACCAGATTGGATTGTTACAGTAATTGCACAGATTTCCAATGTTGGAGGTTCCTTATTCTGTGGGGAGCAAAAGGGCCCCCCCCCAACGTTGGTTAACAATGTTATGTGCCTACACAATAGTACGTTTTAAGAGTTTTAGCACCAAGGAAGTGGGATTTGGAGGTTGAACTGGATTTAGCATAAATAAAACCCCAATTTGGCCTTTAAGTCCCAATAGTTTTTTTGAATAAAAAATGAAGAGAAAAACACCATATAAAGCATCCTAATAGTGGTCTAAAATTTTGTCCAAATTTGTCCAATGAAGATTTGATGCTAAAAGTGCCTCCAAAATGGATTTCTGACTTTTTGGTCAACAATTTTTTTGGGCAATTAATTGCTATAAAATAGGAAATATGAGACAAGTTGGGCCTTAGAATTGGAACTTTGGCCTTCACACTATGAAGTCCTTAGTTTCACATTTGATGTTTTTATTCACCTTCTACAACCCCAAAAAATTGGGATTTGGCCTAAGAAATGCAAGATTGTCAAGAGTTTGTAGCAAGGTCTTCTAACTTTGGGTGATTGCAAGAAACACTTGTCCTTTTTTTTTGGTCCCCTTGACCTCAAATATGTGGTTTTTTGCTCATAACTTTTGCATTGTTTGTCTGTTTTCTATGAAACTAGAAGTTATAGATGTTGAGTAACTTTTGGTTTAAGAAAAAAATATTTTTCTATTTTTAAATATTCCCGATTTGATGACTATCGTGGCCATTTGGAGGGAGGAGGGGGGAGGTAGTACTATTTTTGATCCAAAAATGAAAATTTGAATCTCAAAATTGGGATACAAGGACTTCTACTAAAGTTACACAAGCTCACAAAGGATTTTCTAAAATATAAAATTGTCCACCTTCCACATGTGCTCAAAGTGCACTACTTTTGTAGAAGTGTAGAGAATACAATTTTATTTTTCCAAAGATGAAAGTAGTTGAAAAGGAGCATCTTTAAGTTAGGAAAAATTGTGTTTCTTTTAGAATTTTTAGAATTCTTTTACTATTTTCTAAAAATCAAATTCCAAAGTATCTATTTTCTTGCATTTATCAATACTCTTTGACCTTGCATAACTTTTAGAGATAAATTTTTCTAGGCCTGAATTTTCACACATATATTTTTTTGAATTCTTTTAAATTATCCATATTTTATTTCATTTTTTAAAATATTATTTTTAAAAGTCATAATACTCGAGTCCTATGGCTGTTTTAAGCCAAAACCAGCAAGTGTTTTTTGCAAGAATCCTTTCATGGGGTCCCCTCTTTATTTCTTTGAACCAAAGAAGGAGTTTAGTAGTTCTTGTCTCTCTCATTTCACTTAAAAAGCTCACGAAATTTTTAAAAAAATCTTGAGAAAGCTCTTGTTTTTTGTTTTTATTTAGTCTTGTTGGGTGAGCACCAATCCTTTCTTTTTTGGCACCATTGGTCCAAATTGCTCCATTTCAAAATAAATGCCTACTTTTCGCTAGATAAAGTCAATCTTTTTTTCCCAAAAATTTCCATTCCTATTAAAAATGTGGATGAAGTCACCAAATTTCAATGAAAAAGTGCATAAATATGATTGAAGAGTGTCTTCTGGTCCAAAAGATGGATGAATGTATAAATACAATGCTTCCGTCAGTCTGGCCGTCACCAAATTTTTAAGTGATGGTCATCCCGGCAGGCACTTTCTCAGAAAGTAAAAGAAAAAAGTGCTGGTGAGCACACGTGAATGGCCTCAATTGTGGATGCTGAGAATACTCGGTACTGCCATTGCATGATTGTCTCCGAAGCTGAAAGTCAAACAACCAGGCCCTTTCAGGAAATTCTCCTTCACCGAGGCATTCAAATATTGCGGTGAAACTGGTCGAGATCTCACAGAACTGAAGGCCACCGCTCCAGAGTGAGCGAATCAGCCGCGGCATTAACTTACTTCGACAAATTGAATGAACCATGCATGCATGTTGAATCGAACCTTGAATGCTACTAACACAAGTGTCCGTCTCCTCGATCATCTGAGAAAATTATTGGGCGCCTCAATGGACCGGTGCACACGTACACCTGGACGGCTCCCACTGAACTATGTTGAAGATTCACGAGTTTTGAAGCAGTGGGCCTGGAAATCAGTTCCATTCCGGAACTCCACGCTTCCAGTGCAGGCAAGCAGACAACGTTTCCATCGGCAGATCTAGTCTTGTCAAGATCATCGTGCCTTAATTCGCTTTTGTTGACGAAGTCGAGAGGAAGCTGTTCTCAGAACATCCAATTAGACAAATGATATCGCACAATAATCACCCGGAACATGCCAAACTCTTGAAAGCATCTTCATAATTTCGATGGAAAGTGCACAACGTACTAGAGAATGGACTGCATGCTGCGGATTCTGCTGCAGCAAGCGGCACTGGGCAAGCCAGGAGGGTGAGACCTGTGACCGCATGTTGCATGCAGCATGCAGCCCGTTCCCTAGCGTTAAGAGTTGGGCATTCCCCCTCGAGTTCCCCGTGTGCAAATGGCAGAATCGGCCATGGCGGAAGATTCGGTGACAGAATTGGGAGTGCCTCTCCTGTTGCTCATTTGGCCTCCCAATTTGGCTAGCAAATCTCCCAAATAAGCAAGCCTGACTCTTAACGAAGGAGCACTTGTCCGATTCAAGCACCTCCAAATTCTCTTTGCCATTCTGATTCTCACCAGGGTTGGTTTACAACAAGGCCGGACTAGAGGTTCTCTTGAATTATCAAAGCACGGATTGGTGGAGAGACTGGTGTGGTCTAAGTTGGGTTTACACTTTGGCCATGGCGGCCCATGCCATTTTTTATGGATGAGAAGTCTACTTGGAATCCTACATGGCCAAAGTAGATAATGTTTTGCCGGTTTCTTTCTTGACCACCTCTTTGAGGTAGGCCTAATGGATTTCTAGGAGACCATGGCATGCTAGAACCTCACAACCATAGATTTTTTCTATTTAATTGATCTTGTGGTTGACAATGTCAGATCTAATAATAAATAGATATGGCCCGGCTATGGTCTTGCTTGGGTTTATACCAAGACCAGGCAAAGTGCCATTACTATTTTTCTGTCTTGGGCTCTTGCTTTGGCATGGTCACATGACTCACATCTAACGAAGTGGGATACCCTAGAATAATACTTCTAGTCCTTGGTCTGGCCCTGGTATAAACTGGCCCTCAGAGCTTGAGAACTCTTGAATTTTCAATTGAGTGTTGGTTGAGAGTGAGTGTGATCCAAGTTGGGCTTACGAGTCTCATGGATGAAAAGTCCACTTGGAATCCTACACAACCAAAATAGAGAATCATGATCACAATTTGGATGGAAGTACTTCAATCCAAAATGGCCTTTGGATGACATTCAACACTTCTAGGAGACGAAAAAAAATAAAAATTTCATCTTATATTTTGGAGGACTTGGTTGAATACATTGGCAAGAAGGTGTTGTTGGAAATCCTCATTTTGTGCTATTGTTGACCTTTTTGCATAGCAAGTTGCTTAATCCACAAGTCATTCACCATGTAGTGTATTTTGTCAACCTCAAGCTCCTTGCTCGCGATGTGAATTTGAGCCAAAAAAAATGATCTTTTCTGATTTTGACGCCAAGCAGTGAATGAATATAATGAAGTGTAGTTTCTACTCCAATTTTAATCTCTAAAGGACCAAATAGCAGATAGATGATAATGAAGTAAAAAATGGAATTTACTAGTAGGTGATGAAGTAAAAAATGAGCGGATGTTTTTGAAAATTTGACATAAGATGTAGAAATTATCCCCTTCATGGGAATGTAAAAAAACACAATTGGATAACAAGTGCAAAGTTAAGCTATTCCAAAAATTGGGCACCTTAGGCAATTTTGACATCTTTTGCTAAATTCCTCATCTACTTCTAAAATTTGACATGTATATAATAGACATGATATAATATGCAATTTAAAAAAACAACTACTTTAACCTATGAAAGACGGGTTGATGACCATGGAAATCATCCTTTTGGATCCTGTGTCAATTGTTGGCTTAAAATAAAATTGCAAAAGCACTCATTGGAAGTCAAAATATTCATTAGAGAAAAAACCAATCCTCCAGAGGGCTGCTCCGCAGTGACATGCCAAGCTATTAAAATGCTTGGCCTGTCACTGTAGAACTGGCCCTCGGTGAGTAGTCAGAAAAAATTTAAAGTTAAATTTTTTTTTTTGTCGTATATTTCGTTTCCTGCGCCACTGTCGCAGCAGAAACTGCTGTGCAGAAATAGGGGAAAAACTGATTTTTTTGCAAAAAAAAAGTAAATTTCAGGGTGCTCCGGAGGGCTGTTCCACAGCCCTCCGGAGGGCCCAGATTTTCTCTATAGTATAGAAGATCTCCCTTTTCCACAATAAAAATTTGAAGATGGATAGTTGCATTTCTGTCCTACATACGAGGTTTCTTTGTCATTCATTGGACAAAAAATAGCCACAACATCCTCTAAGGATTAAGAGAAAAAAATTATTCCAAGAGGAGTCAAAACTGTAATAATTTTGCTAGGTAAGCTTGAAAAAAAACAATTTTATTTGACTACAAACACTATTATCTTGAAATCCGCATTTTCAAAATTCTTGAAGTTTTTTCTACATATTGCAAATGTTTATCTCTAAATTTTTACCATCTAGTTTTTAGAAAGAAAATCTCTTCATTGCGTAGAAACTATCAAAAAATGACTAGTGAATTGTCAATTCATTTGACTTCCTTATATTGTAGGGTAATTTAGAGTAAGGTACATCCCACCTATGATTTGTTTTTGAAATTTGTGCGTAAGTGTATGTCATATTTGATGGTTTAGAGGTATAGTTTTGTGTAGAATAAAAACTTTACTCCAAAAGGACTCAAAGTTTATTGACCCTGTTTTGCAAGTTTGCAAGTTTTTTTTTCCACTGCAAACATTGTAATCTTCCAATCTATGCGGTCAAATGGGTTGAAAGTTTTTCTACACATTTTGATAATAGTGTACTAATGCTTTTGTATGGTTAAGGTTCAACAAATGTGTTTACTATCAATTTTGGCCAATGCACCAAAAAATTTTTTTTTTTAAAAATTCTCTTAAAAAACACCCTTGGTCTTTTAGACGTTAAAATTTGAAAAATTTCTAAAATAGAACATTTTATTGCAATTTGAACTTTGAGTCTTCATCCATGGTTTATTGATTCTATAATTATAGAAAAATATGATAAATTATTTTATTCCATGATATTCTACGATATTACATACATCTATGGAAAAAAAATTAGATTTTATGAGATAATTTTGGATTAGATATGAATTTTCTTTACTTTTCCTTTAAATTTGCAGTAATTTCAAACTTACACAAAAAGTCTAAAATTTTATGACTTATAGATAACATATGATTTCATCCATAAAACAGATTCATGAATAAATAGTCATAACGTGGGAACATAGACAGTGTGAGGATTTTGCAATTCATTTAATATGTGGTCATAGGCTTATCCTCTTAGGGTTAAATATAGTCCCAACAGGAAGATTCCAATAAAATAATAAACTAGAAATAAATGCATTTTTATGAAATATTAGGAAAAACTTTCCTAATAGCCACAAATAGTCATTACTAAAATCTTCCTATTTGGACTATGTTTAAAAAACCTCATATTATAGTAGTGAATGTTTTGCTAGTTTCTAAGAGTTTTTTTTCTTG
The DNA here is from genome assembly GCA_951799445.1 of Pseudisothecium myosuroides. Classification (NCBI taxonomy): domain Eukaryota; kingdom Viridiplantae; phylum Streptophyta; class Bryopsida; order Hypnales; family Lembophyllaceae; genus Pseudisothecium; species Pseudisothecium myosuroides. The sequence continues at coordinate 16,339,028 of OX637287.1, read as the reverse complement.
CCCACATTTTAAACCCCTAAAGTTCCAAGGCCATTTTTTTTCCAAAAACCACTCAAAATTGTCATTTTTGCTACATTCACCTAAGACAACAACAAAAACCTTCTTTTTAGAATCTAACCATAGGATCTTGTACTTCACTTGTCTGAGATCATGTGATAAAATTTTCATCAAATTTGACCGTATAAAGCATGGAAGATATTAGCATTCAAAGTTGGACAAAAAGTTTTTTTTAAGAACATCCTTAGATTGCCCCCAAAACAAGATTGTCCACAACTTTCTCATCACTTGTCCAAATAGAATGGATCAAAGCCTCAAATGCAGGCAAAAATATAATCTTTGAGAAAAAAAATTAAAAACTTAAAAAAATCCCTTTTTTGTGATTTTTTTAGGGATGCCCCTTGAGTTACTTTTTGGACTTAAAGTGGCATAACTTTTGCTTCCAGGCATCAATGGGAAAAAAATTCCATAAAGCTACTCTAATTTCCTATATTCAAAAAAATAATTAAAAAATCAGGTCAAAAATTGAGATCACACAAGCCTACTCAAAATTCCAAGAGTCCTCCGTAGGGACTTTGGGACTTTAGGGATTAAGGTAGGCCCTCGGGTAGGCCTAATGTCAAGAATTCTTAGAAACCATGAAGGGCTAAAATCTCATGACCATAAATTTTTTCTATTTAATTGATCTTGCAAATCACTATATTTGATCTAATAATAAACAAATATTGTTTGGCTATGGTCTCTCGTGGGTTACAATAAGATCATACAAAGTACAGTTACCATTTTTTTTCATGACTTTTTGCTTTCTATAATCACATAAAAAAAATGGGGATATCGCTGAATGCATGTGGTCTTCAAGGACACTTTACACCATGATAGAGAAGTGCACCAATCAAGAATTGTAGGAAATGGAACAATATGATTGGAGCAAATTTCATTCTTCATTCTTCATTGAAATGGATATATACTAACGTTCAAGACTTGTCTGGTGGAGAACAACAAGCGTGGATGAAATAATGACATGGCTACCTATGTGCCAATGGGGGGAGTTCTTTAGAAGTAAAGTATCTTGGGCGGCCTCACCTCGATCTAGATTAAAAAAATTGGCCTTTGGAGAATTCCAACTTCATTAAAATATTATTTCTTGTAATAGATCTGACATTTTTGGATTGTTGTCAGCTTTAAAGAGCTGTAATTTTTGCATCATTCTAGTGCCTAAATTCAATAAAACTTGTTGAAGAATGTCTTCTTGTTTATGCGGAATTTTTTTCAAATTATTCCAAAATTTATTGAATTTTTGGGAATCATTTTAGTGCATAGAATTTTGTTTTGATTCACCAACTTCCATTTTCATGACTATGACAAGTCTATGACTATTTTTTCCAAAAAAACACTCCAAACATGAGCTTGGATTGAAATAGAAATTTTACCACAATAAGTACCATAGATTTCAGGGGAATCTAAAACTACAATTTTTATTGCAAATAAACATTGGACAAAGGAGAAGCAAGCTCCAAAATTGCAACCATCAAAATGCACTTTGGTGAACTAAAATTGACCCTTCAGTGTACTTAAATGATTACCAAAAATTCAACACATACTAGATTTGTATGGAAATTTTATAATACAAACTAGACAAGTAGATGCATTTTTTCCTATATATTTTTATTGAATTCAGGCATTGGATACAGAAGTTACAGCTTTTAAAAGTTCATTACAGTCCCAAAACATACAAAATATATCTATAGGGACCATTAGAGGTTATGGTTTCTATTGTGATTGGCCAAAACTCTCCTCTTATTGAAGCTGGCCATTGAACTTCAATTTGTGAAGTTGTCTAGAAGACTTTTTCAATTGGTGTTTACACTACAACCGGTCAAGACTCCTAAAGGCATTATTTGATTGTCTTTCCATCTTGTCCAACACCCTCAAATAACCGTGTCTTGACCAAAACTTCTAGACTAACTAGTGCGCTTTTCTATTGTAGTGTAAAGTGGCCCGTAGTTTGACCTTGGTATAAACCACCCCTAAATAAGTAATTTTGGGAGGGGTGACAATTCCTCCAAATGTATATTTTTAATTGCATTCATGAGTTTTGATATTAATTCACAACTTTCAAATTGGTTTCTTACACTAAAAAAATTTGTTACTGTTTAAAAGTGTGTATAAATTTTGAATTGCATACATGAGGTAAACATGTGGTGAGCGCTCTAAATCTAACATGTAATTTACTATGTTGATGAAGATTTTGGATATTGATACCAAGTCCAATTTAGGACAATCGTGCCACTCTTTCATCTCAATTGCACTAGAAAAATAGATAATTAACAACATGTTAGTGTGTGAGCCCATAGACATCAGTCTATGAGCCTTGAACCTAGTTGTAAGTATGTATCTACAACCAATTCAAGGTGCTTATAACATATGTACCTATACATAGATACACTATAACATGAAAAGAATCTATAACATAAGCACCTATAACATAGACTCCTAGGCTCATGGGCTCATAAATTCCATGCTCATTTGCTAGCACTACCTAATGCACTACCAAGTAGAACTTTGATAGACTTAAAAAATGCCCATGGTAAATGTACATTGAACTTGACATGGAGGTTCATTTTGGGGGACTAGAGCTACCCAAACTACAATGCCATCTAAAAATAATAATTTGAAAATCTCCAAGTCCTTGAAACTTGTAACCTAACATAAGACAAAAGTGTTTCATCTTGGTGCATTATTCACACTAAAATTTAGAAACTTCATTGATACAAATTGAGATGATTTTCAAAATTTTAAACTTAGGCCTTTGAAGTTGTAGGAATTTCTTTTTATATTCATATATATATTTTTTATTTGAATTTGAAATTTGAAATTCAAATTCTTAGTTGTTTTAAGGGCTCTAATAAACATGTATTTTTATTTTTATTTTTCAAATGTGCATTCAATAACACAGGATATATATATATATATATATATATATATATATATATATATATATATATATATATATATATATATATATATATATATATATATATATATATATATAGTCACAAGCATCTACGACTCTAGTGTACCGTTAGACCTTTACAAAATTACAATATATAGAAAAAAATTGAATTCCTAAAAGACAATTGTCCTATTCATAGGAGTCTTTTAGGACTATCCAAAATGAAACTCTTAAAAGATAGCTCCTAAAAAATTGAACTTCTAAAAGCTCAAATGACTTTCTATGAAGTCAATTTTGGATGGATGTTTTCAAACTTTTGATACAAGGTGTGAAAATGTACCCCTTTTGTAAGAATATATATTCTTTTCCAATCAAATGCTATAATAAAAAGTTATACAACCTAAAGCTTTTGGAATTGGATTGGTTGTTATAATCAAAATTTGAACAAAATTCTACTTTGATTTTTGAAATTTGGTAAATATGTGCCTAATACAATGTAGTATGCAATATTATAAAAACTGCATATTGTGCCAAATGTCAATCCAAGCTAGGATTCCAAGTTTGTTGACTAATTTGGGCAAGGCTAGAAAAACATTTTTTTTCCAAACCTCATACCCTATAATTTTACACTCTATATGATCAAAGTTTCTAGTTATTTTTCACACATTTCTATGATAGTCTAATATACTTTTTATTTATTTATGTTCAATGTTGTAGAAAATGAAAAAAATTGACACTTTTTGCCTAAAATGTACTTTTCTACAAAAAAAAAAAAGGAATTTGAAATACTTTCTCACACAACCTACTATAGACTTGATATTTTATAATACTAGTTAGCCATAAGAAGATTATAGTCCTTTTTATTAGTTTTTGGATCAACAAACCTAAATAATCTTAATATATTCAATTGGATTACATCCAATTGAATATATGATATTTTTAACCCCTAAAGGACGAAGGAACCTACTTTGGGCTTTTTGAAAACTTGGGCAGGCTCAATTGACTTCATAATTTGGAATTTTTGGTGAGTTTTACCCATTAGAGCATTTTCACCATTGGGATTAACAATTTTCAAATTCTTCCAAAAATTATTAGCCTATTAGTTTTATCTTTCATTCAGTAATACCTTTCACTTTATAATTTTTTTACAAATGAATACAAAAGTTTTTTTGGTTAAATTTTTTTATATATGTTTTCAACCCATTTTACAACATATTGTCTAAAATGCACAAGTAATACGACATACATTTTTTTTTTCCTAAAAATGTTGAAAGACAATACTTCACCTTTTAGAAGAACTAAAAAAGTCTACATTTTGAAGTTTAGGCACATTGATCTTGCAATCGGTGGGGATATTCATTCTAAAATTCTAGGACACTGTACTTGTGCAAGTCAACCAAAGGATCCTATAGTTGAATTTGTTAAAAAATAAATATCGATGATGATTTTGACCTTGCTTTGAGGATGAGTATTTTGAAGTAGTTTTAGACCTCTAAACACATTGGTCCTTTAGGGGTTAACTTGTTTTGCAACCTTGATTATAAACTGGGAAAATATGGTGGTGAACAAATTTTAAGTCAATGAAAACTTGAAAAAACTTGAAACAATTAAAGTACATGTCACTCTTTACTTGAAATTTGAATAAAAAATCTTGATACAAAAAAATGACATGGACATCATTTTTCCTTTGTGCCAATAATTTCCAGAATTTGAGTCAAGCGCATTTAGGAGAGATGAGTTTGATACAAATTTTGGAGAACAAAAGTTTTAAATGCTCATTAAAAACCATTTAATAATTAAAAACTCACATCATGACCTGCCTTGTTTTTAAAAATATACTAAAAAAAATGACAATGGGACAATTTGTGACCCTTCTTCACTTTACACTACCTCCATAGGCCAATGTTTTAAAGACAAGGCCTTTAATTTTAAGAGTAAAGATGGCTTTCAACTCTACTGGTATTGAAATAATTAAATCCAAATTAAATTTACTGCAATGTTGATTCTTGTCTAGCCCATATGCCCCAAAAATGAAACGAGGTCTAAGTAGCTCCAAAGATTCTCACTATTGGATAACAACAACATTGTGTGGATGAGGTGACACTAGATCGGTGGATCCATTGCAGTAAATTATAGAAAATATAGAAAATATAAATGTACATTAAATCCTAAAATCCCAAGGTCATTTTTTCATCAAAAAACATTCAAAACTGCCATTTTCTTACAAACAACAAAAATTTAAAACATTTGTTTTTTTGCATATTCAATCGTAGGATTTTGCACTGGACTAGTATAAGAATGTCTAGAAGAAATTTTAAAAGTTTTTGACAATATCAATTAGAAGATATAAGCATTTAAAATGAAGAAAATGAGTATTTTTGTTCCTAATCTAACTATCTAATTGTAAGGCTTTGAATTTTCTTAACTCAAAATATCTAGACTACAAATTGTGAATTTTTTTTATGTTGAAGAATTGAGTTGAGAATTTAGGATAAAAAATTCACTCCCCCCTTGCAATTTTCATCCTCTAAATAATTGTTAAATCCGTAGTTAAATCAAAATACAATGAAATATAAGGAAAAACAAAAATGTTGATAGCTCTAAGATGGAATTGAAACACACTAAATCCAACGGTGAGAGTATTCTAGGAAGTAAACTAAACCATGTGCATTTTTTTAATATTTTTAAATTGTTAAAATTGAGTTCAAAAATGAATCCAATGTTATTTTTTCAATAATTTACTAAGATTGCCCTCAAAAGAAGACAGTTCATAACTTTCACAATATTTATACAAATGGATTGAATCAAATCTTTTGATGTAGACAAATATATAATTTATAAGAATTTTTTTTTTAAATATTTTAAATATTTTTCTACCCTTGCTTGTTTTGTGGTATTAATTTTCTTCTAGACACCATTTGAATGAAAAATTATATTCCTAAAACTTTAATTAGTTTTTCTATCTTGCAAAAAGTTTCAAAAAATCTTGCAAAAAATTGAGACTGTAGGTACTTGCCCAAACATTCAAGACTCTCACTAGGGGATTCTTGGGACTTTAGGAATTGACAAATATTTATAACATTGCAGTGACATACTCATCAAACATTTTACTTTAAAGAAGACCAACTTGAAAACAATCAACTTCAACCTATTTATCCCTTCAACGTCCTCTCTAAGTCCAACCCTAAACCAACAGTAACCACTAGAACACCATCTCTCCACAATTAGCCCAACTTTAATTCAATCCTCTAAATTTTACTTCTAAATCATAGTAGGTAGTCTAAAGTCCCCCCTCAAGCAAGGTTACGTGGTTGTCTTGCAACTTGTCTTCACCCCAATGTATGTGGGACCCAAGTTGAATGGACTCCTAATTTACGCCAACCTCCTACTACAAAAAGGTTGTAGTATAAGGTAATTGCACCTAATTCAAACCTTGTTCTAAAACAAACCCATAAAAATACTACTTCTATGCATGATGGTCAAGGTTTTTTTTTTTATGCACCTATTTTTAGTTGTTTGAAAATTCATAGTTTATTCTTATGGTATCCCAAAAATGCATAAGAACACAATCTATAATACTCTCTTGACTTTCAACAAGATCCATGAAACTACATTAGATGATTTAATAATAGGAACAATACTCAATTGTTGATTGGGACGCAATTAGGTGTAGTTCCTGTCTCCCTCTCTAAGGTAGTTTGCTCTAGGACCAACCGTGATCTAAAAGCAATCATGACACAGAGGTGTATAGTTTGCTCTCTTCAGTGTATCAATAGAGTACATTTCAAGAGGTGCTCGCTTTTAGTGACCATTGTGTTTCAACTTCAAAAATTTGGAACTAATTCCCTGAAGATCCAAAAAATACGAAACAACTTGGGTTAGATGCCAATTCCAATTCTCTTCCTACTAAAAATTACTGAAAATTGTTTCAAGGAGTTTAGCTTCCCCCCAAAGGCAATCAGCTCTTAAATGGTCGCTTTAAGAGCAGTCAGAAGAGTTTGGTCTCACTTCACAAACAGCTTTAGTTCTGGCGTCATGATGACGTGGCCAAAGAAAGAAAGACACCCCAAGAAAGACGAAAAAGTGCACTCCAAAACAGTGCAAGAGCCGCCTCACTTCAGGAAGCGCCACGTGGCAGGAAGACCACCGAGCTGGCGCTGCTGACTCGGAGGGATTCACTCCTCCATGTTCCACCTGGCACCCCGGCCTCGGGGCTCTTTCTCCGTGAGCTATGCTGAGCTGGAGCCGATCACTATCCGGCTCATGAACTTATGGCAATGCAAATTTTACCCCATGTAGAAAGATAGAAATCATGGGGATTGCAAGATTTGTGGTAATTTGATTTTTTGAATTGAAATTATTATGAATTTTGGAAGCCAAAAATTCATCTAAATCCATAACCGACAATGTCTACAATAGAGTATTATATAACAGCTCATTCAGAGACTACTTTGGCTCTCAAAATCAAGAACATGTGTTATGAAACTAATGGTCGAATGGTGGTCAAAAAACAAGAACTAATGGTGGGAAAAGCAATCCCAGCCTTTGTTGAATTTCTAATACCCTATAGATTGTTGATGGTTAGCAATGGGTGGCTCCACCTTACTTGCAACGTTTACCAATGTATGTTTTTATGACTAAGGTAATTGCACCTAACTGCACCCAAATGAGCAATTGAACATTGTTCCTATTAAATAAATTGCCTAGTTTTTGGTTGGATCTTCTTGCAAGTCAAAAATATTTTAGATTCATTTCTTATCCATTGATTGGACACCGGATGAATAAACTAAGAATTTTCAAAATGCTAAAAATAGGTGTTTCTAAAATTGATCCTAAACTCTCATGAAGAATAGGAGTACATTTTAGAAAATAATCTCTAGAGGAAGGTTTTAAAAAGGGGTCAAAATTAGAAATAATTACTTAGGTCATAATGGAAGTTTGGATTCCAAATACACAAACAATAGTTGATCCAGGTTTCAAATATGACTACACCTAAAATAATAATAATCTAAATAAACATATGTGCATGGTTTCAATCATTAGATTGTTTCAAAGTTTGTTGGAGTTTGTTGTCAATTTCAAAAGAAAATTTCATACTCCCTTTCCCTCAAGTAATACTGATTGGTGTTTCCTTTGTAAAATACAAAAGAAACATCGGTATTATTTTGAGACGGAGGGAGTACTCATTTAATCCTGTAAGGATGGATTTGCATTATGGAAATCATCCTTTTTAATGCAGTGTGAATCATCTACTTAAAAAAAATTAAAAGTACTCATTGAAGGTCAAATTATTGTGCAAGATATTTATTAGATGAAATTTGAAGCTAAACGAGGGACATTTCAAACTTTGACTCTCTATTGTGAACCAAAGGTCAAAATATTAAATATAAAAATTAATTTAAAAAAAATTAAAATACCAGTTAAATATTATTATCTACCATGGCATCTCCTAATCATATTAGACTGTTGATGTGGCATAGTTCCCATGTTCCTCAATTCTCCATTGCCCAAGACTCGCGCCTTTTTTAGGCCTAAAATCGCATTTAACGCTTTTTGCACAAAATACAAAGGATGAAAGTTCTATCATGCATTTTTGTCTTATAGGGAGGGATTTTTTTATCATCCATCGAACCACTTTGGCTTGCAGCGTCGTTCTAGGGTTAAATTGCATGCTTGAAACATTGTAAATATATATAAACTATGAATATTGAAATTTCTCATATTAGGTGTATACAAAATTGATCTTTGGCTCTAGGATTTTACCAGATCCAATATCCACCATGCCAATTTTAGCATGCAAGGTTGCAAATGCTCCATGCAATAAGAAAGATACTAACTTCAGGTAGTTTGTTGTGAAAGAGCCTGTGCTCTAAAAGCAATCAAAATACAGAGGTACATTTTGCTTTCTTCAATGTAACAACAATGTACATTTTAAGAGGTGGTTGCTTTTAATGACCACTACATTTCAACTTCAAAAATCTATACGTTAAATTAGGCTGTTTGTTTTGTTTGTTTGATACGTAGAAATCTAAGATCTTGTAAGGCATCCAACATCATTCTTGGTACCATAGGAAAGCTCTTAGTGAGAAGTGGTGTACGGACTTTCAATTTCATGGCCTTTGGACCTACGGTGTGAAAGTTATTAAATTTCAAGGTTTTTATGAATCACAAAAAATTGAATTAACCCCTAAATGACGGATCTATAACCACTGATTTCAGGCCTCAGTGCCTATCACTCAATTTGCTGCCATTTTGCAACTAGATATGTATGAAAAATTTTATATTTATTTTTCAGAGATGAAATTACATGTCTTCTTTACTTCACAAAAATTTTAGATTTTTTTTGTAGAAAATTGATGTTTTGAGAATTTTTGAAGAAAAAGTGAAGAAAAATCACATCAAGTAGAAAATTATTGCAAAAAATCTGAAAATTTCACCATGTGTGTATATTACAATGACAAACATCATGGTGTAAACTCAATTTCCGTATCATTCTATAATTAGAAAATGATAGACATTGAAAATACACCCAAAGTTCAAATTGCAATAAAATATTCAATATTAGGATTTTTTTCAAAATTCAAATTGGAGAAGAAACTAGAGTAGATGAACTTCATTTTGTTAGTTGGGCTCAAACTCAAAAATATCATTTTTGTGGAGAGATTTCAGATTTAGAGCAAGGAACAACAACTTCCCCAAATACACTAAAATAGCATATTTTGAAATCCATTTTTTTTTAATAACTTCTCATTTATGTAAAGATAGACACATGCATGACTACAAATTCAACTACCGACACTCTTCATAATCCACCATGGAAGGTCAACAAAAAAGAAACGGATGAAAAAATGTTTCCAAGCAATGTACAAATGACTGCATAGTCATCCAAAAGCCACACAATGGTTGTGCTGGCGTTACAGGGTTAAATTATATTTTATTTTGAAAAAAACATAACTTTTACATCGCATGTCCAAACGCCACAAAACTAAGTCCTTGCACTTCTTTTATATAGAGCTTTCTATTCATATTAAAATTGCAACCTCTCACACTACGGTGTAAAAGTTATTGAGATTCAAAGTTTCAATGAATTAAAAAATTAAAAAAATATTTTTACTTTTATTTTGGTTGTGGCAACTACACATGGCACACTAGTTGTAACTAAGGTAGGAGGTCCTTAAATTGACCAGGTTCAAGTGCGTCCCCAATTTAGAATTGAGTGACATGTTCCTTGAAATATCTATAACTGTCATTGATGAAGTAGGTAAGCTTAAATGGGCAATTTTTGGACCTCCTACCTTAATTCCACAAAGTTCCAAAAAATATGAAACGACTTGGATTTGATGCCAATTCCATTTCTCATCCTACAAAAATTTACTGGAAACTGTTTCAAGGAGTTTAGCTCCCCCCGAAAAGGCAAAATGGTCGCTTGAAGAGCAGACTACCTTCCATGTGGAGACGGATTGGCCTCGGTGACCAGATGCTCATCTTCTCGGATTCCTTCCGTTCCCCCAAAACGTGCGATGCCGGGTCTTCCAGAAGAACAGCGCTCAATACGAGAGTGACAACTCCGTCCCTAGCTTGTCTACAGTGTTTTCGAACGCACTGTAGCATCGCTGGGTTCTGGCTGGCTCCATCGCCGTGGTCACCGTCGTGTGCAGATAAAGATTGATGAATAAGCTGCGGGAACTGTCCTAGGAGTGGCTTCCAAGCTCTGTTTTGTGGATGCAATCCAAGCAAGGAGCTGCAATCCGCTGGACAGGTGGCATACCGCCTTGGGTTCTGCATTGCCTGCTTGGCTTCATTGAGTGTCCGGTCATGCACAAGGTAAGGTAGCCGACTGTAGACGGACTTCTCCAAAGATTATAGTATCAATTGGTGGGCGGGCCAGGCCAGGCCGCTTGAGTGGTAATTGAAGTTTGGTGGCGTTTTATCGTCAATCCCTGACTGTTCTTTCATCCTTTCTCATACAGGCAGTAGTACGGTCGTACTTTGCAACTTTGGAGTAATTTTTTCTGCAAATTCGGTTTGTGAAGTCTGCTTAAGCAAAGCTTCAGTTATGGCATAACTTAATAAGCTTAACTTAGTAGTCGAGGGTTTTGTCAATTAGTGGGTTCATTTGTTGGCTTGTCATGCATAAGTTAGACTTCTCCACTGATTATATCAATCAGTGCTAGCCTGTGTGGGCCAGGCCGCTGGTACTGTAGTTGCCGTTTCATCTCCAAATTTAAGCCAACGAACGCAGTGACACCACTGGACAGTTACTGTTCAATAAAAACACGCCCACCCTTTTTTTTTCCCTTTCTCATTCACGCAGTACATTCGTACTTTGCAGCTTTCGAGTAATTTTTTCTGCAAATTCGGTTAGTAAAGTCTACCTCGGTAACGCTTCCGTCGGTTACTGCAATATAATAGTCGAGCCAATTAGTGGGATTTTACCACGGGTTCAGTCGGCTACTGAAGTCCATCCTAAGCGAATTATTGCGGTTTTACAAGAAGAAGTTAAGTTGCTCGTGTCGTAGTATTATTGGCAAAGAGGCACATGCTACATGAATGGCGGCAGACCAGCCAGAACACACACAATGAAACACACGATCCCTGCAGGCAAAACCGGGCAGCCAGCAAACATTCAGTCCCCGGGTGACCAGGCCCCCAGCAGGCATCGAGAATCTTTTGCCCGTCTGCCCATGCTTGTAGACTGGCACGCGTCGCCCCTCCAAGCGCCACATGGCCCTCTCGTATCGTCGCCGTCTCCGCTCGCCTCTGCTTTACGCCCAATGCAGGCTCACTTCACCTAATTTTCTCTTCTCTCTCCAATGTGTCAGATTCTCCCACCGCTAATCCACTCGCATTGATGTCCTGAACCTCAATTGACTGAACAGTCCCTAAGCGTCCGAATTCGGGTTTCAGCTGGGACTACCATTTGGGCCTCCATTCGAGTTTCGATTCGGGCTCCAATTCCGGTAGAACCCATACGATCGCTAGTGGTTGTGTGAGCTGAGTGATTTTGTAACAAGCATTGTTGAGGCGAGTTGAATGTCTGGAATTGAAATGCAGCGCTAGAATTGAGTCTAATTTAAGCGATTCCGGGAGAGTTCGTTGGCAATTGCGATTGTTTCAAGTTCTTTCTGATGCCTACCTAGATTGACGCAATTGGAGGTCAATTCAGTTTGCCAGGGCTAATTCTACGAGGTTGTTGAGATTCTAGCTCTATCGGGGCCGCTAGGAAGTGACCTATCGATATCTGTTTTAGCTGGGGGTTGATATATATGTTTTTCGATCACAAATTGCAAATTTGCAAGTTTGTAAGTTTGTGAATTTGAGAATTTGTGAACTTCTTTTTGCTGTCCTTGGCATTGGGAGCACAGGCGATGTGGGTGCAAATGCGACCCTGGGACTTGGACGATTTCGGAGTCTGAATTTGGAGTCCGATAATGTGATGTACTTTCGCGCATTTATCCACTATCTGTTCGGTTGCGCATCCAAGCGCGTTTCTCCCCACCTCATAGAGAATCCTGAGCTTAGCAACTCCAATATCGACGATCCAGAAGCTGTGAACACTGCCGTCTGAGAATTCACTTCCAATTGATCCTAGGTTGCTTCCCCTGTCTTTTCACTATCTTCGAGATGGACTTCATGGGCGAGATGGCGCACACCGAGTTACCTCGTGAGGGTCCAACCTGGCTGCCTCAATTACTGCGAACAGAGTTTTTCGGACATTGCAAGAAGCACACGACGGGCAAGCACGAGAAGAACCAGTTCTGCCTCTCCTGCTGCTTGGGCCCTTACTGCCCGGAGGGTCTGAGCCAGTGGCATTCGGGCCACGCCGCCGTGCAAGTGCGCAAAGCCTCCCACCGCGACGTGGTGCGCATGGTGGACATCCAGCGCTACCTTGACATCTCCCACATTCAGGCGTACACCATCAACAGCGCCAAGATCGTGTTCCTGCAGAGCCGCCCGCAGCCGAAGCTGTGCAAGGGCGCGCCCAAGTACTGCGACACTTGCCACCGCAGCTTGGCGGACCAGGTGAAGTTCTGCTCCATCAACTGCAAATTGCTGGGCATCCACGCGGACATGGACCCAGAGCTCACACTCTCCCCGTCTACGGACTCCTGGACCCGCAGCAGCGACGGCCATAGCCATCTAGCGCCCTCTGTGAGCGACGGGGGAGCCATCGACTCCGGGAACCACGAGACCAAGTCTGGGGGGGGCAGCTTCTTCCCCTCGACGCCGAAGAAACATGCTGGGCACAAGCGAGGCGGGAGTCCCTCGGCTCCGCTCACGGCGTTGCGACTGGAGATTCCGGCGTTTAAGAGACGGAAATTGTCGATGGAGGACGCCACAGGTCTGCTGTCGCCCATGTCGGTGCTCGGATCCGGACCCGCATTCACGCATGACTGGACGGAGCAATTCCACGGCCCGTCCACGCCGGAGAGTCACGGCGAATCCATGAGCCCGCGCATGCATCCGCGCAAGCAGGGCCACCCCGCGCGGGCGCCGTTCTTCTGAGCCTCCCTTGCTATCGATCCCCGGGCTTGCTACTCCCACCAGCACTTTCCTCGAGACAGACAGTGTGTATACAAAACTTCCTAGACCTTGAAGAACCAACCAAATCATGTTTTGCACTCTGGGTCCATGAGCGGTCGATCGATCGATCACCATGCCAATGCACCGGAGTTCTCTGTCGAAGACTGACTCAACAGACATCATTCCAGGTTAGCATCCAGTGAACATTTGCTTTGAAACTTGTAGTCATGTTACACATGGTGGGATGATCGAAGAGCCATTTCTGTTTTTCTGAATCTTGTGGTCATGTGTTGTGTTATGGAGTGCCACAATTTTTATTGTTTTTGAAAGTATTTGGTCATTTGATTTGGTACGATGTGGTTAGAAACATTGTGGAAAATGATAGAGGCTTCCTAGTGTGCGCCAAATTAATGTTTTATTTGGTATTGTTTCTGTGCAGAGGATTATTGTGAGAATTGGAAAGCTGGAGAGGATGGTGGGAGCGACTGCACGCGGAGGAGGTGGCACCCAAGGTTGCAACCATAGTCTGTATTTGTATGAAATAATAAGGGCAATCCATCGGTCAAGAGGCTGCTGGTGGCGAATGAAGATTGAGGATACGTGAACGTAACTTAGAAGCGATAGAAGCTTGAAATTTTGACACTCCGTCCGTTGTATGTATCATTGAATTGTATCATATTACAGGTGTTGCTGAGCATCCCGCTTGGCTCATAGTTCTGTACAATGCTGTATATAAAATGTCAGTGAGAAATAAACTACCAGCTCAGCTATGAGCTACGACGTTACTGTTACACACTCATAAATTGAAATGTTGTGATTCCTGTTCTGAAATCTGCACGTTTTTTTGCCACGGTGGGTGAATTTTCTGCTAAGGCTGGAAGAAGAATGTTTGCATCGTTGCGAGACGTCATCTAAGTTACGAATGAACACTTTCTCTGATTCCACCTTTTTCTTATAAATGCGTTCACTCGTTGTCTCTGGCAATAAGTTTCAGTGTCCAAGAGTATTGATTATGTGTCAAGTCCTAGTAAGGCCTGGCCCAAATCCTCATTCCGTGCATGACATCTCGAACAGAGTAATCCCAGGTCCATTTCTATTTTCAGGAATTCTAAGGATATTCTTCTAATTTCTGAGTCACCACCTTCGGTGGCAGTACAACAGTCATCGATAGGAGCGAAACTATGGTTCAAGATTGAAAAGCCTAGAATTCAGGAAAGGCATATCTTCTCTAGCAGTACTGTCCATAGAAGACGTCTTGAGAGATGTTTCTTAGAATGTTGTGTGTGATTTTCATTGTTTGCGATTGGTGTACCAAGTAAAAAATTTGTTACTTGACCCTGCATCTGAAGTATACCACTCTATTGGTGCCAGCTCATGGAAAGAACTATTATCATGACCATGCAAGTAGCTTACAAGTGTTATTTTTTAGTAAATAAAATAATGGGCATTTTTGGGTAAGAAAAATGGCACTCTTTTGAGGGGTGCAGGACTGCAGGACTGCAGGTGGAGGTTTAGGAATCACAATTGGATCTTGTACTTTTTTGGAGCAACGCTGGTAAACAATGTGCTGCTTTGGGTGAAGAAGATATCTTCATAGAATAACTTTTGTTAGTTTTGGAGTAACCTTGGTGACATTTGTAGGCTGTAAGGTGGAAGCACCCAAAACCGTCAAAATAAGGAATTCAGCATACTTGCAGGCACCATTTCAAAAAATTAATATTTTTGTGGTGTTAGCGAGAGAAAATCATGAATTTCCAAAAAAAAAAATTAGATTTTTCGGAGTTGGCATGTACTTTCTATGAATTTTCAAAGTTGCAGTCCCTTAGACCACTGGAACTGTCCTGTAGGTGGACCCAAATCTGAATTCTGACAAATTCAGTACTTATCCAATCACAGTGAAGAGAGGAGAAAACTTTATGACACACGTCAAAGACCATTCAATGGAAGTCTAGGGACGGTTTAGTGTCCATCTAGGAACAAAGAATAGGTTCAGGGATGCTTTTGGGTGTTTCTACCTTAAGGCAAATCATTTGAAAATTTCACAAAAAAGAACATAGTTTCAATTGATATTCGCGAACTAAAGGTAAGGTAACTACCAAAATTGCACAGTTAAGCAATTCAGCATGGTTTCCAATATTATATTGAAAAACTTTTTGTGGGGTCTTCTTGGTAGTTGCAAGGGGATTTTAGATTCTCTTAGAATGCATTTTTTGGACACCGTGTGAATAAACTACAAATTTTTGAAGTGCTGAAAATAGATTGTTTTAAAATCGACCCTAGGCTCTCATGAATAGTGGAAGTACATTTTAGGCAAGAATATCCAGGGGACGATTTTAGGAAAGGGTCGCTTTTAGGTGTAGTTACCTTATGTTCTTACTTAGTGTTAAAGAGTGTTGTTACCGAAGGTCTTAGAAACAAATGTAGACCTACTTCTGGACCAGATTCACATTGCAAACATCACCCCTAATGTTCACCAAGTGCAAACATATCCTAAAAGTAGATGGAGATTTAAAATTGTAAGTCTAAAGAATTGTATATCAAATATTGCAAAGAATTTCCTTGTTTCAAAAAATAGCTATTTAACCCCTAAAGTTCCATGACTATGTTTTCACTGGAAACGCTAAAAAAATGTCATTTTTAGTACATGTACCAAATTTGAAAAAAATCTTTTTTTGACACATAAAACCGTAGGATCACTTGAAAACACGAGGTAAGAATTTCAGAAATTTCCACCGCATGGATTGCAAGATATAAGCATTCAAATTCATTGAAATCATTTTTTTGGCCCTACAAAAAACAAGGCAACTGCACTTTCTAAGCTCACTTTTCTATGAAAAATGTCCAAAATGGTGGTGCTTCTTTGGATTCATTTTCCTAGGGAAGTTGGCTACATGGCTCAAAATTTTTTACATCATTTGGAATTGTAAAACATATAGGAAAAAAATAGTAAGTAGAAAGAAGTAGAAAATGATTCAAAATGCAAAATTGTTAATAACTTAGTTACAAAATTGAAAAATGCCAATCCCAATGGTTGCAATGTTGTAATAAAGAATCTACATTCCATGATTTTATTTTATTTCAAAAAATATTGAAAATTGAGTAAGATAAAGGACTTCAAAGTTTGTTTTAGAATAGTGAATCCATACCTGCCCTGCAAACAAAAACTCCTCATAACTTTTGACTTATTGATTGAAATGGAATGAATCAAAACTTTTCACATGTGTATAACTCTTAAAAACCAATTTCAAATTTTTGTTTTTGAAAAAAGTGATTTTTTTCCCAAAAAAAACGTAACATATTTGGCCATAACTTTTGACTCATATTTCCAAATGTCATGAAATTTAGTGCACATGAAAGATTTTCCTTGTCTCCACCTTCTATTAAAATATACAAATCTCTAGTCACATATACCTTCCCAAAATTTCTCTGTTGCCAAAAATTGCATGCTGGTCCTTTAGGGATTAGAAAAGGTTCTTCAAATAATTCAACAAATAAAGAGGTACTAAGCATAAAAAATGAGTGCTAGCTACAAAAGCTAATTCAATTAGTATCAATTTAACTTATATCAATAGTCATATCTATTCTGATTGTGAATTTCAACTACATGGAATGCCTTCTTCCAAAGTTGTGCTTTAACATACAATGTATAATACAAAATAGTACAAACTGTGTTTCAATTGATTGTCTACTAACGCATACTAATTATGCAAATTTGTAGGTGCACTAATATAGACTCTTATACACTCTCAATATATTTTCTCTAAATAAATTTTTCTTCTTGTTGGTTTAGCACATGCAATTGAATTAGCACTTGCACATGCTTCCCATAGGACCATACCCATTAACCCTTGAAGGACAATGAGGCTAAAAAGTGGTCAATGGATGAATTCATTGATCACTATAGAAACAATGAATGCACTTATTAACTAGTATAATAATTGAATCAGTTTTGATAACTACTTTGGTCATGGGAGGTTGCATCCTTTAACTACTAAAGTTCCACAATCTTTTTTCCAGCAAAAACCACTCAAAATTGCTATTTCTATTGCAAAGAGTAAAAAAAAAATTTAATTGTTTTTTTGTGTATTTCAAAAATTTTAACTGCGAAAAATGCAAGATATTTGCATTTAAAGTGAAGAAAAATTTATTTGGGGCACCTTGCTCTCAACTAGATTTTTTTACTTTGCATCTTTTTAGCTTAAAATTTTTACACTAATCATTTTGAATTTCTAACTTTTTATAATGAAGAATTGAGTTGAGAGTCTTTTAAATTTAAAAAAAAAAAAACACTTCATTTTCACTCATTAAAAAATTTCTAAGTAGAAGAAGGTTCAAGGTTGAAGAGAAAACAAACTGACTCTCTTAGTAGCTCTTAGATGGAATTCAAACCCTAAGTACTTTCAACAATGAGATTGTTCTAGCAAGAAATTTTAACCTAGTGCATGTTTTATTTTTTAAAATTGTGAAAATTGAATTCAAAAATTAATCCTACAAGTTATTTTTTGTTAATTAAATTACAAGGTTGAATCAATTATGTGCGTCATAAACTCTAGTCTTTGTACAAAAGATCTAAATCTAAAAACACATCATATAACTTTAAAATATAAGTTGAATGCATTGTCCTCTTCAACAAATATTTCAAATGCAAGGGCATTAAGATTAGTGAAACAATGGTTCATGTTGTAACCTATATTCTTTCTACAATGAATAATGCAATTCCACGTTCTCAATTCTCCAAAAATATTCAAATATTGTGAAAACCAACATCATTTGCATATTTATCAAATTGTGAATATTTTTAATTCTATAAATGTTAACTTTCTTCAATTTTATGTACAACAAAATGAAATGATGTATACCAACATACCAAGGCACAAATTTTTTTCGGGTTCTTTGGGGTTCTAAGAAAAAATTGACAGAATATAAAGAAATTCCAAATTATGGCGTACAAAATCAATTTTTAGGGTAATGTCAAATTAGGATAACGTCAAATACAAATTAATTTTCCTTTCAAATCACAACTAATTTATTCTTCAAACTTCCATAGTAATATGTTATATGTCACATACTACAACTTTCATATGCCTACTTTTGAACTTTGCTCATTGATGTTTATGGTATGCTTGTTTGATTGAAAAAGTTTCAAATTCCTACTCAGTTTTGTTTGTCACTGTAAGTAGTCACTCTACTACTATAGAACCTCTCTTACTGCATACTCTCTTATTACATAATATGCAGTAAGAGAGTTAGTGGATGGACCCGATTTCAAGTATTTTTTTTGAAAAATAGTGTAGTTAGAAGCCACGTTAGTTAGGTGCCATTAGTACACCTCTCCAAATGCATAAACCTCTCTTAGTGCATACCTTAGTCCCGGCACTAATTTATACACTAAGGTAACTACACCTAAAATCGATCGTTTAAGCAATTTAGCTGATTTCAGCATAGTTATCATTATTATGTTGGAATTTTTTTTGAGGGGTCTTGCTGGTAGTCCAAAGAAGATTCTAGATTACTTGAGAATGCATTTTTTGGACACCGTATTTATAAAATATTCAAAGTGCTGACAATAGGTGTTTTTAAACCCGGCCCTAGACTCTCATGCATAGTGGGAGTACATTTTAGGCAAGATTCTGTAGGGGTCAGTTATAGGAAGGGGTCGAAATTAGGTGTAGTTACCTTAAGAGAGGTTCTACTACACTGTACAACCGAAGGTACCACGTGTCACATACCTATTCGTTAGAACACCAGGAAAACCGACGTGGCCTGGATTGATATCCAGTCTTGCGTTCGTGGATGCTTCCCCTGAAACAATTCGAATCAGGCTCCTTCCGTCACACATGCCGTGCACAATTGAAGCTGCGCAATCCTCGCTGTGAAGGTGCAATTCTGAAAGTAATAAGCTCTCTGTACACAATCGAAGTTGCGTTCTTCGTCCCTCTAGGCAATTTTTCTGGCAATTTTTCACTACCAGAGTGAGCCAATTCTCCTCAACAGTGGTGGGTGGCTGGATGCGCAGTCTCTCACTTAGGGTTTCGGGAATGTTGTTGAGCTTGGATTCCCGATTTGAGAGCAGCATTTCCATTTGGGTGTGACGACGAAGCCCGAAGTCCATTGATTAGGGTCGGTTTCCTTTGACGTTGTTAGGGTTTGGTGGAGGAGAGGAGGGTCAATGGCCTGTGGTGGGTTACGCTATTCCTCACCCTTGCATTTGGGTGCTACCGGAAATTATACCTCGTTGAAGGGACTCAATCCGTGCTCGTCTTCGTTAGCATCGTCTTCGTCTTCTCCGGTACGTTGCTCAACCCTTGTGTGCTTGAATCTTATCTGAATTTTGCTGAAGTTCGGTGCATTGTTACCGGAAAACGGAATAATGCCATTTTATTCAGTCCTCCGATTTGTAATTCAGTAATAATCTGAACGCTTTACAACCTTTGTATGTGTCTTATTTTCAGCATAATCGAAAAGAATGCAGTGTAAGGCAATCAAAAAGGCAATTTGAAAATGCACTAAACCTGAAGTTTCTGTATTTGTGGAACCCTGATTGTCGGTGACGTAGATGTGATATGAAGATGATAGTGTGTTTGATTTTTGTGGACAGCCTTCAGTGGTCGAGATAGTTTGCAAGAAGAGAGAGCGGGGCGACTGGAACGAGCGAGAATCCTTTGCGCCGTATTATGTGACGGTCGTCACTCCTCCACCTCGGAATCTCGGCATTCACAGTCTGCCTCCAGTAAGGACCATTTTCCAGCTTAGAATTGCTATTCCTCGGCATTTGAATCGTCAATTGCTCGGTGCAAATTGATTCCCAGTTGAGCCGTATAAATTGGAGCATGTGTGTATTCAACTTGCGTTGTGTTGCATTGGCAGAACACGCAATGTGGGGAGACAGTGGAGGTCAAAGGGGAACCGTATGTTGTCTCTGGTGTCACGTATCGTTACCAATTGAGGAGAGGCAAATACGAGCCAAGTGAAAAACGCCTGGATGTGCAGTCTCTGAGTCGATACTTTGTAAACCTGTACTTTGACAATCTGCTGGACACTTCGTAATCGATATGTCCTGGACTTGAGATGTAGAGGCGTTCTTGTCTTGCTTGGCACTTTTCCGGCGCAACTTCGGTAGGTCAAAATGGGAGATCTTCTGAAAAGCACCACACAATGTGCAGTAGGCATTGTTAACCCAATGGTAACATTAGGGTTTCCTTTGAGAGTGAGCAAAAGAGATGAAACCATCTAGCGAAAACGATTGGAACAGTTTGTTCCTTGGAATCGTACGCCTGAATGGCATAGAAGGTTTCAAGTTCTGACTCTTATACTACTGATCCGTCTTTGGATATTCTCCGTTGCTGGAGAAAGAGTAAGAAAAATGGCGAAAAGCAAGAGTTGAGTTCATGCTTTTTGTATTCTGGACGCGTTTTGAAATAATTTTGTGCATGGATCCACGAAAATGTCTATTTAACAAAACGATCGCAGTTGTGACGACAGATGAGAAGATAGCCAGCCGGTGGGACGGTACGCACGACCCCTCCAACCTTGGGTATCTTTTCAGTAACTTGCCTCGTTCTATCTACCAGTCGAGGGATTAGGAAGAAGAAGAGCAACACATTGGTCGATATTCTGGTTGTTTCCTTTGTGGTGAAACCTTGTAAGAAATCTGAAAACTCACCTCGGTTCAGCTTGCCGTCCATGATCCCTGTCAAATTCCAACATGCCACGCCTTTAGAAAGCTGGCAGCAATTTTGTCCATGCGCAGTGCAGTATCATCACAGCAATCGGATGCTATTTTCGTCACCCTAAATGGCTCTTGCTTCTCATGAGTAAATATAGCTTGAACATGCTCTTCACTTCTTTTTTCGTTGGAGGCTCATTCCAGAGATCCGGAAGTCTCTTGTTCAACTCACTACCAAATGGACAAAGACCTGGGTGTCAAAGACAATGCCTTCAGGTACAAAAAAGGTCAAAGCGAGATTCTATGCAATCAGCGTGTAGTGAATTTGCAACCCTAATCAGAGTGCAAATTCTATTCCTAATTGCTTTCTATGATAGGTAGGGATAATACAGAGATGATGCTGGCAAAGTATCCTTGGAATCAAAACTGTGGAATGTACAGAACTGTTACAGCTGAGAAGTCGCAAATGCTCACTCACTTGTACGCAAGCAAAATGGCACAATAGAGATCTTGAATTCCTATTTGGCCTTCATCAGTTGCTGAAACGACTTTCTCCCAAATTCGATCACAGCGACTTTCACTTGCGCATTGTATTGCTCGTTTGCTGTTTCACCTACAACACCCCGACACATCATTAGCTGTAGAGATTTCCAGTCGTAACGAGGATCTTTGAAGTTATGATGAAGAGCACTTTGGGACATAGTTAAAAAATCAGTAGGGGGAATCATGGTTGTGCTCCCCCACTACATCTCAATGAATAGGACCTCTTTACAATCCTTCAAATAGAACTTTCAACGAGCACGTTGAAATCCGATTGTCAAGCATTGGAGACAAAGAATGGGCGATGAAAAAATTTGAATGAAGAATAACTGATGAATGCAATTTTGATTGCAACCTAGTTCTCGATTTTTTGTGCCAAGACAGTTTACTTGTCAAGACAGTAGGAATGAAGTGCAAGGAAGTGAAGAAATTCAAGAAATCTAGAATTCAACAAGATCACTGTGACTCTCCCAATGAACAATATGAGCAGTTCAGGAAACCCTAATCTGTATGAAATGCTGAAAGAATCAATCTCCGAAGCAAGTGGTGCATCCTCCTCAAATTTTCGCATGAAACACATTCTAGCTGGTTTTCCTGAAGATGGGGCCTAGAAATCGGAGACGACGCTCACATTGAATGTTTCCCACCGTCACGTGCTTGCGTCCGGAGTAGATTGACGGATTGAAGCGTCTTCCTCAAAGGTTTCGGCACAGTGAAACTCTCCCAGATTACATTGAAGTGAATGTGTATGCACAGTGGTGTTCAGGTCACATCTTTTCAATGCAATCAATTCCAACACACTCGAATCAATAGTTCTATTCACAGTCTGTCGCTTGCATCCCATGATGCTCTGATTGGGGCGATGCCCAAGTTCAGACATGGGACACTAAGACTAATCCGCCATTGTTGCAAAACATGAAATAGTTCAATTCCAAGGGAGCAATTCGTCGTCAACTTCGAAAGGAGGAGCATTCTCGCCGTAGAGAAAACAGTTTTATGATGGCAAAGCTTCGTCAAAACCTGCGCTAGGGAGGAGACGCAACTGTTTCTAAAGATCGACGCTCGGACTGCATTATCGCAGACTGGCGAGGACGTTGAAGAGCCACTGATCTGCACAAGAGTGCACTACAAGGTACACAATTTCGTTCGATGTCGGTGGCTTGCTTTGGCTGTTGCACAACACGTGCTGTTTCTTGAAGTAGAAGTCTGAATCACTGACTCAATCGGTTTTACTGTTGCAGTGATCCGGGCTTCTTCTCAAGAAACATCATTTACTGAGCAAAGGAAAGTTCGTGTTCCGATGAGCATGATCATGTCCGAGGACGTTATTGCGAGTTACGCATCGATCTTGTCCTCGCGCTAGGGTTTGGTGGGACGCAGCAAGCGGCATCTGTAGAGGCTCGCGAAGCAGAAGTGGTAATAGCTTTGATGATCAATTTCAGCCATTTTTTAGCTGTGGCTGGTGTACAGGGCTTGCTTTTGAAAAGTGATCTCTTGGAGGTTACTCTCCAGATGATCAGTTCTCCTGGTGTCTCTTCGTCTCTTCCATCACCCCAGTTACAACAGCATCTGCTGGAATCTCTTTCCCTTGGTGATCCTAAAATGGTTATGTAAAACTCCCAGCTCCTGTTCTCATGAGCCATTGGCATGGTCCCAAAGGTAAACAAACCCTCGCCGCCTTCATCCTCTCTGCTTGGCATCAACTCCACTGCTTGGATCGCAGTGGAATTTTCACAGGATTTCAAAAATTAATTGTCATATCTCAAACAGCTGTGAGTCACGCTGCGCAATACTGACCAACACGCGTTTGGACTGCATGTGAAAGAGCATACCTCACATTGATGCTCTTGTCACGAGGATTGTTCTACTGTAATGCAACGACGACAACGGTGGTCACAAGAGACTTCAAGTGGACAACAACGTCTCTCAGAAGAGAGCTCAGTAGTCCTTGATTAGGTAAGTCAACACTTGCTCTTTCACTCTAGGTTGCTCATGGAGATCTTGGAAGGCACATGTATACTCCAAATGCAATAACTTACGATGAAGGGAAGATCTAGCTGCTTAGATGTGTAAAATGTCCAAATGGGCCGCGGTGAGCTTGCCAATTCACAGAACTATGAGAAATTTCTGTGATGAGATTTTGCCGCTCCGGAGCTGCGGCAAAATTGAGTAACAGCTTTCTATATCTCGCGCGCATGCCCGCATATTACACGATCCTGAGGTGCATGGCTTAGAGTTTATTCTATCATGGTCTCCATCCGATTTGTGAATTCTCCTTGCCCTTGTAAAATGGGATAAAGAACGAGTATAATTTCGCAGCGGACTGTGAGCCACTCTACTGCGTGTCCCATCTCAAAACACTGAGTCATAGAAATTACGTACGGTTGCAATCATCTAAGTATGTAGGTTGAATTGCGGACAATTGACCATTTTCAAACCATGAATCAATGGTCCTTCAAGGGTAAAATCCCTAAAGATGCAGTTGCTCTAAATCTCTAAATCTCTAGAGATTTTAGGTTATTTACTTGCTTTGTAGTTTAGGGCATCGAGAGTGGTTGCATGCAGCGTCATATCTGCTAAGAAAGGAGATGAAGTTTTTCAAGGCTAAGTTTCAGCTAAAGTAGGGGCTCCATTAACCATACTCTACTGTACACTTTGATTCTCCATAGACCATCTAGGTGAACTTTGACAGTTTGTGGTAAGTGTGTAAACACTCAATCTTTTGGCATTTAGTTTCTTGCAATTGATTTTTAGCTTAACACAGACTAAATGTGCAAAATTTTAGATGACACAAGTATCTACATTGTTGTAGGGAAAGGCTCAAAGTTCACCTGGATGGTGAATGGAACCTCTCCCTTGCTGTATGGCGAATGGAGACTGTATATTACAATTGAAATTGGCTAACCCTTGCTATTCCTTGAATGTGCACAGATGACATGTTCCAGAGTTCTTTGAGCACAGAGTCGGATGAGGCCTCCTTGGAGTGGGCAACGGAGCAGTGCGCTGCGATTCCACGGCGACCTAATAAGAACCATGCGCTCTTCGATCTCTTCCGCACTCGCTTTGGGAAAACAGCGCGAGCAGTGAGGGACTTCGTCACATGTAGCTCCCCCCAATCGAACGGATTCATGGAAGACATGGCGACTACGACTTCTCAGGGAAGTCCCATCGACCTGCAAAGCAGCAGCCAATGTGAGTCCACCACGGACATGCCCAACGCGCAGCAGGCACCGCGGGACAAGCCTGTGTGCGATGTGTGGTCAGTTCGAAATGGGATCTCGCCTCCTCGCGAGTTTGTGCGACATCGTGAGGCGAGGGCCAAAGCACGGCATCCTAGGCTCTGCCACTGGAGAAATTCCAGTGGGCAGGTGTGTCCACATCAACTTTTTCTCTGAGAATTAGGCTGCAATTATAGTTTTTAGGTGTGGAGATTGTTGTTATCAGTTTTCCTGAAACATTCCTTATCAAATCGTCTCCAAAACGATTCCTACTTGATCCATTGAAACATGCTGCTGAATGTTTCTCAAAACATTCTTGGTAGGAGCTCCTGACATCTCATTCCTATTTGGTAGTTTAGTGAAAGAATCCAGGTATCCAAGATCCTGTGATATGATATCTTCTTCGTTGGCACTCATCTTCTTATATCTTCAAGGTTTCTAGAGATGTAAGAAATCCTGACCCTCAAAAATATTTCTTACTTGACCCCTCGAACACATGCTGAATGTTTCCCAAAATATTCTTGAAAGGAGTTTCAAACATATCATTCCCATTTGCTAATTCAATGAAGAATCTGGGTATTCAAGATCCTGTGATATCTTCTTCTTTGGCAATCAACTTCGTACATCTTCAAGATGTCTTGAGATGTAAGAAGATCCTGACGTCATTCACTTCGATAGCTCCCGGATTGGCACTTGTGGGCAAGCAGAGGTAGAAGTAACATCGTGCTGCACACCATTGCAAGCCATGTTGATTGAACCCAAAATCATATTCTGTTTTTCTACGTGTTATGAGATGATCAGTAAGATGCGTGCACTCCTAGAGCCACTAAAGAATATTCATGTCATGAGTAACAGTTTGGACTTTAATCCAGTGGATTTGTAATTTTCAAGCCAAAGTTTTGTGTAAATCTTTGATGCCGTTCATTGTCACATGCTGAATGCATACTCTGTCCCTAACGGATGTGATGGACAAATATGTGCCAGTTTTTAATGTTACGATGCTCGTATTATTTTGAGATGCCTTGCAGGCCGCTGCAAATGCTGAGAGTAACCGCCGGGCCTGTGGCGCGGAAGTGACCTCAACGTCAGCTTGTGGGCCAAAGTTGCCCTCCAACTTCTTCGAGCTCCCAACGAAGCAACGCCTTCGCGCAGTGAAACATGTAATTCATATCACTGACATGGTTTGATTTTGTTGTAAGCGGGTATCGCCAATAAATGGTGAGCTGGTGAATGAAACCTTATGTAGATGTAGATGTGCAAAAAGAAGCTTTGACCCCCACTATCAATGTAATTTTGTTTATTCAACCTTTTCAATACAAAACACGAAATTCAAGTGGCTTGCCTAGTTTTTGGTAATCAATGGGTCTTGAAGAAATGACACTCTCTCCTTAATTGTAGCTTGCAATTGGAACAACTGATTTCTGGATAACTAGTCCAGCGTGATCCAGCTTGATTGAATTGTTATGGCGCATCATCCAGTGAGAATCAATAATAGTCTTAGGTTTGTGTTACAGTAGATGCTTTACTGATCTCTTGTGGTCGCACATGACAGTTTCTAGCAGATCTTGTTTGCAAATCCAAATCGGAAACGTCTCTCCATTCCAACAAACAGCGACCTCTATGCCGCCTCATGGCCACAGCACGAATGGTAACGTTTTAATCTTCCCTTCCCTTCAAGTTGAACATGATGCATTCAATCAATGAGTTATTCGTATGAATAAATTAATAAGGTCTTGATGTTGAGCTAATTCGAAATCAGCTGCAATTATCTCCCAGATAGTGTACAAGCCTGGGCCTATCAAGTCTGTGGAGGCCGTATTTCTTGCACTGTATCTCACTGTAAGCATTACCTAAACTCAGCTCTTTGAGAAGTGAAGATCTGACATTACCCAGTCAGTTCAAGGTGATAATCAGCGACTCTCTTAACATTTTCTCTGCAGGCTGGACTTCTTTCAGTGGAGCGGACGCCACTTTGTTTTAAAACTAAGTTTGCGGATGAGGTACTGAGTTTCACCTATGATTTTAACCCTTCTCATCTATTTGTTGCTTTGTCATTTCCAAGTCGATAGTTCAAGCATGTGAAACTGTGGGAAAAAAATGGGCAGGTGTCTCAGCATATCGTGATCCTGGTGCAACACAATGGCAAGTATGGTGCTTTTGGGATCAGTCCAAATCCTGATCTGATGACGAAGGATTTCCAGTTTGACAGGTATCTTACATTCGAATTTTGGCTTCGATGGCCTTCAATCATTTTTAGTCTGTATCAAACATATTGTCTCTTTTTACATATAGCAATAGTCTGTTTCTCTAGTTGGTGTTATGTATTAGGAAACTCAAATCTGGAGTCCGGTTGTGGAGAATAGATTTGTTAAACTGCGTAAGGGGCACAGTATTTATTTTTCCACGAGTACCAAGTTCTGGATTTGAGTTATGAAACTTCATCACAAAGTAGATGTTATGAATTTGGTTGATCCAAAGGTAAAGAAAGCCGATGATCTTGGAAAACTGTCATTATAGAAGCTGAAGAATAGTGGTTATGACTTATAATCCAACTCCCCTCGAAAGATTTCCTGTCACTATTACATTGTGAGTTTTTTTCTTGAAGTTTCTCGAGCTGAGAGTCTAGACTTGTCCTGTAAGGAATGTTGCATGATCTTTGTTTTTCTGTTTGCAGCATGTCAAGCATTGTTGAAGACTACCTGAAAGCGTATAAGGCGATTGCTCACAGTGTCTTGAAAGTCCGGATTGGCCTCCCGGTGCGTAAATACTACTATCCTGAATATGACTTTAAAGGCAAATTATTGTATACCCAAGAAATGTATCCTCAACTTCCAGCTACAGCCTTGATATTATTCCAGAGTAGCAATTGCTATTGAATTGCTCTGGTAGTGGACAAGGCGGGTGTTCGGTTTCTGTGTATTGTAAACTGAAAGGACATGGGGTGGCAGGTGGAGCATGACGTTATGTCAACACATTTTATCTGTTGGCGACATCTTAGTCTCTCTCCTGATGTGAAACCATGGGCAGAGGTAGTTCAGCAGTACACTAAAATTCATCCCTATCTCAGCACTTTAGAAGGTGTTTTCTGCACAATGGTATCACAGTTGTTTTATTTCTGTGAATGTACACTCGTTTTATCACCATTGCATTCACTTCTTGTTTGGGCCCTACGTTTCGATCAAAGAGTAAAATGCATAATTATCACGCTTCTTCACCATGTGCACATATTAAGCTGCAGACAGGACTTTGGATCAAGAATTGCAAGCTCTTTACGTGCATGTTGCCTGTTGAAATAGACCTGTTGCTTGTTTACTGCTGGCCACGTTCCTGGATGGACCTATTTCTAAAATTCTTGGTGGTGACGGCTGTGATCCAACAGTGTGTTCTGGAGATCGGAAATCATGTATTACGAATGAGGCGTTTGTGGGATTTGTAAGTTGAATCTGCCAAACTTCTGATTTTCTCTAACATGAAATCAAACCCTAGCCATCAGAAGAAAATGTTGCTGGTTTGGTCTCTGAATTCCATTCAGTTGCCATGTATTTTGACCATATGTGTGTTAGAAGTCATTTTCATAAAATCTTATCAAGATTTCGAGTCTTGCTGGCTAGCAAGGTATTTTTGTCAAATAATACATCTCTCATCATGCCAGACCAAAGTTGTCCAGGGGTAGTGTAATAGTGAATACAAGAAACTAAGAGTCTTAGAAACTGAAAGACTACGAAATTTCTCCTAAGAGTACATTCGCACCCAGAGGATATCTTAACTTGAGAGGGATAAAACAATCACCACTAAATAGTGGAGAGATGGAGGGAGTTCTAGTGGGATATTTCGACCCCTTCTCTTAGAGAGATTATTTTATACCTCTCGAGCTCCAGGTTATTATATTCCCCCTGTATGTGAATGTGTCATATTGTAGTATGAGAGGGGTTTTAGAACCATAATTATCACATTCTGTAGAAATTACAATTCAAGCATATCAGAAACCGTATCAGAATAATTTTAAGCTTCATGACTCAATGCTCGTTACCTCTGTTCGTTAAATGGCGCGTTTGAAAGCGCCAAATTGTGACATTCAATTGCAGACTCTTAAGTGCCAATCTCTGCAAATTTTGCCAAAAGACATCTAATATGACAATCTGCATAGCTAAGCTATTCAATTCATGTGTCCAGATGGGTGCTAACTGGAAAAGGAGACGATCCTCGCAAGGCCAAGATGGCGAGACGAAAGATCCTGGACCCCACTGTCACCCCCAAACCTCTCAAACCCCCCGAAAACAAACAACCACCCGTCGTCACCGACGCCGCGCGCGCACCCGAAGCCGAGACCCCCGTGAAGAAGCCCACCCGCGCTCCATCCCACCCCCCGCCACGCCAATGGGACGCAGAGTCCACCGGCAGCAACACCACCGACTACTGCGAGCACTGCGAGCAGCTCAAAAGGGAAGCGCCCCCCTCGGACACGAAGCGCGCCAGCGTGACCACCATGAAGCGCATCAAGACGACCTCGGCGCCTCACAGCAAATGCGCCCGGCAGCGAAGCTCCACGCACACTTCCAGCACCGAGCCACAGCCACCGCAGCAGCAGCAGCGAGAATCTTCTTACACGGGGGCGCTGCTGGCGTCGGCTGCGGATCAGTTGGGATCATCGCAGCAGGAACGCTCCACCAAACCGGCTTCCGTGCATTTCCAATCGCGGGCCCTGAACCATGTGTCCCTGGCGGCCACGAAGCAGATCTTGAAGAACTTCGTGCACAGCAGTGTACTGCAGCCTTCGCCGCCGAGAAGGTTCACTCGGAGGAGTTATGGCGCGCGGGAGTCCGTGAGAAAGCTGGTGCACCCGAAGGAGCTGCCTGCGGGCGAAAGCGTGGAGACGAGGAGGAGGATGAATGCAGGCCCTTTGTACACTTTCACTCTTGCGCAGCCGAAGAAATCCAAGGCAGGCTGAAGCTTCATTGAAGGGAGAGGCACCTTGAAGTTCATTCAAACGAAGTCGGTTTCAGTGTCTTCCGTGTGCACACATCTTGAAAATATTGTACAATCAGATTAGATTAGCAAATTTTAGTGAAAGGTGCTGCAAGTACATATTGAAAATATTGTACAATCAGATTAGATTAGCAAATTTTAGTGAAAGGTGCTGCAAGTACATATTGAAAATATTGTACAATCAGATTAGATTAGCAATTTTAGTGAAAGGTGCTGCAAGTACACACGGTAGTTTGCTCTAAAAGTGATCATTAAAAGGTTGGTTCGCCATTTTCATGGGCTTCCATGGACGGGAAGATATTTAGCTCATTTTTCAAACAAAGAGAAATAGATGCGGCATGTAACACAAGTGATTTTTTGAAGCATTATTGAATTACTTATGAATTTTCAAAGATTTCTTTTGTAGGCACCTATTTGTGACCATAGGTCTTGCAAAATTGCAACTTGTGAAGAGATATGATGAAACCAAGGAGAATGATTGGCTTATGTAATAAATAACACTTTATCCTCAATGCACTCAATGGCTAAAGAGGTCCATTTTAAGGACCACTTCATATCCATTACAAAGTTAATTATAGGATTGATTTGAAGAAGACAGTCGCTTTTAGAGTAGACTACCTTAACATTGTTTAGGAATGAGGCAAGGGCCCCCTAAAATGAATACAATAGTCTTACATGGCTCTTTAGCCAACCACAATTCTTGAATTAATTGATAAGTTTCCCATAGATATTTATGAAAGCATAATACCTTCCAGTCAAGGGAGGCCAAGTGCTAGGTATTTAATGTTATGTATTATCTCAATTGAATTTTCAGCTATTTGAAGTATGTTATTCCTTTTGTAAAATTGTAAATTACCATTGACTTCATTTTGACATCTTCATTTGAAGCTATTTATGTCTATGTGTCTAGTTGGTTTTAATTCTAGTTGAAAGACAATACCTAAATTCTATTACACCAAATCTTGTTGACAAAAAAAATTTAAAAACTATTCACGTAGCTAAATTCTTTGTTTCCTTCACCACAAATTTTTGTTTTATTTGATGAATGCTTTCACTATATTCGAAGCATCTTTTTTTTGAACTATGTTATTTATTCCAATCTAATTTAATACATCTCACAAACTGTTGGTGGACCCCTAGACGGTTAAGGGTGATCAGAGAATGGCCATGGGTTTTGCCTGTTATGTACCTGTCCAAGTCATCTGATGGTCTGATTCCATGGAAGAAAGACGGCGGCTCCAGTACGCATAAGAATTGCCAAATGACAGTGACAGCTTCGGCGCCCATAGGCTCCCAAGACTTGCCGGCCCGCCCAATTCCATCTCAGTTTGAATTCGAGCGCGCGGAGATGCTCAACTCTTAGCTCAAAGATTTGAATGCATTCTCAAGCTTCATGAGGAACTTCAGTGTTGCACATCTCGTGAGAAGCTGATAGCTCGGCATTCACAAATTGGAAGCACCGTGGTCAGTACCGAAGCTAAGGTTTGTCCCCGGGCTTCAAACTCTTCGCACCGAAAAATAAGTTTGCTTCAGTTTCTTTTGAGCTTGTCCAGCATTTCAAGAAATTTCAATTGCTTCTTCATGAGCGTCTTCGTCCTGGTGCAAATCTTCTGGGAAATTGAAGGTATTTTCTTGAGGGATCGGAATCAAGGAAATGTTAGAGCCAGCAGCCAGGGAAAATTTGTGGCACATATTTCCCTGTTGACAAACTGTGAACCGGGGATGGCAATCCGGGGACCATAGATAATCTCTCGGTGCTCATTCGTATATCTAATTCTTTCTAATGCGACATATCTTCTCTGTCATCAGCAGAGGTATTTTTGGCTTGGCTATTGGATTGTCAAGGATGTTTGTGCTAATGAACTTCTGAGCGAATTAGCTAGCAAGTTTCGTGAGGAGCTTAAGTGTGCTGCACATGCATGTGAGTTTTCAATAGCTTTGTATTTATGCACTGTTCGGAAACGACTTGGTCCATTTCGAAATTCAGTTTTGATTCGTAGCTTCAGTCCAGTCTCCTAGTTGCTTGAGTGAAGAATTTAGTTCGGAGCGTGTCGGTCCAACTTTTCAAGAAATTTTCAGTATATTCTTTAAGAGCTTATTTGCATATCTTTTCATTTCATCAGCAGACAGGTATTTTAAGGCCTTAGGAGGAATAATGGAGACTTATGCGGGTGAACTTCAATATTTAGCACAATGTACTAGTCTCTGGTCCAATGCAGACGATTAAATAGATGCCCTGTGATTGATGGAACAAAATAAATCGCAGGAGGTGGAGTTTGACACAATCTAGAGAAACTGACTTGGTTCAACTGCGGGGAGCAACGTGTGTGAATACGGTTCGGTTCTATCAGGGGGAAAATTCAAGGTATGGCTTCGATAAATTCTGAGCTGACAACATGAGTGTTATATGCTGGTTTCAGTGTTGCAGTTTTTCAGATCGAGGCTTCGTTCATGAAGAGATTTAGAATTAATTAATGTTTTCAAACATGAATTGCAGAACATTTAACGTATATCTGGCTGAGACTGAGTGTACTGGAGCTGTATTTTCTAATTCACCTGCCATTGAAACAATATGAGACCTGCTGAACGAGGTGAAGAAAGAGTTTCCTAGATTATCCTGATTCTAAATTGCAAGGGAGGAGGACGGCATTTTAAAGATATCGGAGAGGATGGACAGCTTTCGTAAATGGAGGATTGCCCTCCCAATGGTGCTGGTGATTGCTTCGCTCTCGTTTCTGCCTCCGGCAATTGCAGCTGGTGTGTTGTTCATCTGAGCTCTGGAATTACTACGCCTTACCAAATTTTTAAATATAGTCAACTGTCACAATAACTAAAAATTGTGCACCCTATATGGTAGTGGCAAGATTGGTACACGTGTTCCAATTCATTGTCTAATTACTAGTCTAACGCTGCTGATTCGTCCTGGGATTCTTGCACACGTAATTACCATCTACTTCTGTAGTGAACTCGATTCAGTTATAAATGTATTGAGCATGTCTAATTTGTTAAGAAAATTCTTCTGATTTACAGCACAACTAAGTTCACGATAATTATATCTTTCAATTGTTCACCCCGGGTTGATTGGTCAAATTCATCCTGGTTAGAGTTCATTCTAATGCTTAGCAATGGTCATCCCCGTAGTGGGAATGCGTTCAGCAGGTGGAGATTATCCATTTTTGAAGAATGCTTCGGGTGCACCACCGGTTGCAATCGATTTTGACTACATAATCGTTGGTGGAGGGGCTGCGGGTTGTCCTCTGGCGGCCACCTTGTCGCTTAACTACTCGGTACTGTTGCTCGAAAGAGGAAGTACACCTTACGGCAACCCTGACATTGAGAATGCCGCGAATTTTGGGAAACTCATCTCTAACATTCACGGAAACACCTGGTACTCGCCGGTACAGAGCTTCCAGTCAGTGGATGGCGTCTTCAACAGGCGCGCCCGGGTACTCGGAGGAGGAAGCGCGATTAATGCTGGCTTCTACAGTCGTGCCAGTGAAGAATATGTCAGCAGAGCAGGTTGGGATGCTAAAATGGTTGCCTCCGCTTACTCGTGGGTTGAGACTATTGTGGCATGTTTCCCTCGATTGCAGCAATGGCAAACAGCAGTAAGAAACGCACTCTTGGAGGTAGGAGTCGGTCCAGATAATGGAGCCACGTACGAGCATGTGCTAGGCACAAAAATTGGAGGCTCCATCTTTGATGATGATGGAAAACGGCACACAGCTGCTGACCTCCTTCAATACGCAAACCCAAATAACATTACGGTCCTTCTCTTTGCAAACGTACACAGGATCCTGTTTGCTCCAACAGGTATCATTTCTTTGAAGTTGAATATTTTAATGTGTGCAATTGTTAGCAGCATCTTTTCTCGTTACCTGTAGCACTCGATCACGCTTGAGTTAAGCTGGTTCGAGCTACCAATCGGTTGATTTTAATTGCACATATTTAGATGTAGCAATGCCGTCCTATAATCCAGATGAATGCAACTCCAAATTGAATCAAAGATTTTGAGGTGATGGCGGCAGCTAGCCGATGTGTAACAGACTACTGTGGGTAGCGTGGTTAATGTGAGTTCCGAGAGAGGCCTCTGTTCTCTTCTTGTCTCATAAGCGTTCGAATTCCACTTTCAGTTCCAGGGAGCCCACCCAGAGCAATTGGGGTACTATTCTCAGACAACATAGGACTTCAACACCAGGCAATCCTGCGTCAAGCCCAAGAAAGCGAAGTACTACTGGCCGCAGGGGCGATCGGGAGCCCACACCTGCTTATGTTGAGTGGGGTAGGAGATGCGGACGTCCTCTTGTCACTCGGCATACCTAGCGTTCTGAACCTGCCAGGAGTTGGGCAGGGCATGGCTGACAACCCTGCGAATGCCATATATGTTCCGTCGCCAAGTCCAGTTGAAGTCTCTTTGATTCAAACAGTCGGCATAACAGCCTTCGGAAGCTTCATTGAAACAGCAAGTGGTAGCCAAGTAAGTTTGGCCCAAGTAGGATCTCTGGGAATAATGGCGCCATGGTTTAGGAACGAGGATCTTGTAAAGAAGTATGCTGAGGCACTACTCAACTTGTCACCGACAACACAGAAACTTCTGGGACAAGCTGGCGTTATCTTGCAGAAGGTGGACGGACCTTCTTCGATGGGAAATCTCACTCTAAATAAGACAGATATTGAAGGCAGCCCCTTGGTTCAATTCAACTACTTCTCGACACCAGAGGATCTTTACACTTGCATCGAGAGTACGAGAGTGGTACAACAAATGCTTCAGACAACGGAGATGAAGAATTTCACTTACACAACCCTACCTGAAACTATTCTCAACAACGCGGAATTAATAGGCAATCTCATGCCAAATGAGGGAGACACGGATACACTTGCAGAATGGTGCCGCCATTCAGTAATCACTATTTGGCATTACCACGGGGGATGTCGAGTCGGGAGTGTTGTTGATGAGGACTCGCGACGTGTCATTGGAGCCGACGGTCTCAGAGTTATTGATGGGTCAACGTTCACCTCCTCGCCCGGGACGAATCCACAAGCAACTGTAATGATGCTCGGCAGGTAATTAGAATGGACATCAACTACACAAAATTATAGAGTTTAGCACTAATACGTACACATATGCTCGGAGTCTTGCGTGTCAAAGTTTCGCTTGTCGTTGTACGTTTTGACTTAGATCTTATTAATCAGTTCGAACCGTGTATGCATCTGCGTATTATACCCTCAGTGCTTTACTTCGAACTGATGAAGACTGTCTCCTGGTGGATGTATCTGTATCCAGGTACATGGGTTTGAAGATTCATCAGGATCGACAAAGAGCGGGAACCCGGGCTTGAATGAACTCGGAACCTGGGATGCCTTTCAAGATATTAAGATTCATAGGTTTTCCCAAATTCTTTATCTCCGATAATATACCTAGCGTAGGCAAAGCAGCTGTGTATAACCGCAGACGAGAACTGCTTGTCGCTGGTTAAGTTGGTTAAAAGAGTATACTTTGCATCTCAAGCACACCCGTGTTAGAAATATTTTTCCAGGAACATAAGAGGATATGAACAAAGCTCTCATGGCCATCAACACTAACAATTTTATGCGCTAGTTTGTTTTAAATGTTCGTCAATTTTTCGAGATCAATTACCATTGCAAGTACATCTGTTTAGCCCTGAACTAATAGGAAACTAGCTTTCCCGCTCATGCAGAACAACAAATCCTGTTAGTACCCACACAAGAACTACCAAATTAAAGTCACAGAAAGTTCGTAAATCCACCGAAACTCGTCCTTTGTGCAATGAAATAGAGGTCAGACAAACTAGAAGTTCTTTCAAAATTTGAATCTTTGGCAGGGCACAACTACAGAATACTTCAAGCTCACCGATAGCTAAGGTGATCTACATATTAAATTGTCCCCTAGTACGTTTGAATGGAAAATGAACATGCAGCAAAATGGTGAGATCAGCAAGGGCAGGAACAATGTTGAGATGGTAGCCATTTGGGGTACTGAATAGATTCATTTATATATGGTAATGTGGAGGTCGTAGTTTTGTGTTCACAAAGTAAGGTAGTATGCTCTAAAAGCGACCATTTAAGGGCTGGTCTGCTTTTTTCACAGGTTTCCATGAATAGAAATATTTTTGGATCATTTTTCAGAGAAAGAAAAATGGATGCGGAATGTAACACAAGTAGTTTCATATTTTTTGAATCATTTTTTTTAATTACTTATGAATTTTAAAAAAAAATTGGTGTAGGCACCTATTTGTGACCCTAGGTCTTCCAAAATCCGACCACTTGCAACTTCTGAAGTGATTTGAGTAAATGAAGGCCAATGATTGGATCTTGCAATAAATAATGCTTTTCTCTCGATTCTCAGTGGCTTGAGAAGTCCATTTAAAGACCACCTAATACAGTAGAACCTCTCTAAGTTGATAAACCTCTGTAAACTAATCATGTCAGACCGGTCCCAAACTAGGCCACATAACAAAGGCTGTGACAAAAAATGACCCTCTCTAAGTCAATAAACCTCTGTAAACCAATCTATCAGACCAGTCCGGGACCGATCAGCTCAGAGAGGTTCTACTGTATCCATTTCAGACCTAAATATAGGGTCAATTTGAAGAAGCCGCTCACTTTCAGAGCAGACTACCTTAAAGGTTGTGTGTTGTGGCAAAATTTATCATAAGATAATGAACCCAAGAAGGGGCCTGAGTTGAATATATGAGTCCTAATCTAATCCATGGTGCTAATATTGTTAATTGTATTGTGGCTAGATGAAACCTTAACAATTTGGAGTAGGTTTTTAGAGCACGTTTTGCAAGACTTTTTTGGAGCTCTACCTTTAGGTTCAATGGAGGCCCAACTTTAGCTCATTTGGACTCATTTTTCAAGGATTATTGCAATTGCCACCCTAATGAGCACCTTGTGTTTTATCAAAGAGAGAGGCCTAAACCCTATTGAGAGAAATTGTGAGAGGTGTGAGATGAAGATGAGGAGAGAGAAATTAAAGGCAAGACTAATTAAAGAGTGATGGATGTAGGTGGAGATGCACAAACAGGGGATGTAGAGCTACTTTTTCTCTTAGAAATGACACTTTCTTTTCTACTTCACACTCTCTTTTTAGAGAATGCTCACTATCATGTACAGTTGGAGCAAGAGCTTCTTTTAAGGATCTACAACAATGAAATCTTGTACAAACAAGAATACCTTGGCAAATTGGTACAATTTTTGTAGAGATATTTATAACAAAGTTGTACAACAATAGGAAGTGAGAATGATAGGTGGATTGAATGAACAAGATGGCAGAGATTGCTGAGAGCAAATTTGGAAAGAAGAAGTACAATAGAGGAGCAAGAAGAGACGAACAATGGATATTTGGAGAGGTTGAAAGAGGGAATTAGGATCCATGTATTTGGCTACAAATCCTGACAGAACCAAGGAACCCTTAACGTACCTATTACAGAGCATGTTGAGAGAGGCACAACAATCATAAGTAATTGTTGGAGGGCATATGGCACTACTTAGTTGAATCAATTGGGCTATGAGGCACGGTCCTAGTAAATCATTCTGAATTTTTCAAAAATCCTGCTAGTGGAATTCACACAAATTCTATAGGAAGAACTTGGATGTATGTCAAGAAATCCTTGAAGACTAGCACATTCAAACATGTTCTAAAAAACTACATGAGTGAATTTTTGTGGAGAAGAAAGTTTGTGAATGGAGGAAATAGAAATGCTTTCTTGATTTTTTGTGAGCATGTTGCTTAATACCACCTTAATGTAGCTCCCGTGGAAGAGTAGAATTATCAATACAAACCTACTATTTATTATGAAGTCTCTTCCTATTTGAAGTCTTATTAATCAGTTTTTAATTACTTACTATCCATTTTTTCTTAAGCAACTGCATGGTGTTGCAATAATTTTATTACTAATATATAGAGAGTTGGCTTGCCCTTAAGCCATTGGTGGTCAACTTTGGCAAGATCAAATGTTTTTCAAATGAGCTACATTGATAAATCCTATTAGTGAAAGCGCAAAATTAGATTTGCTAATATTTGGATTAAAGTTATTAACCCCTTAAGGACCATGAGTGCAGATTTTGAACAATGAATGAACATAAATACATCCCAAAGTCACCGAAATGCCTTTTTTCATCCATCATTTTTTTTGAAGATTCTGGTATTAGTTCTTTAATATTTGTACAGTATAGATTATGAAGATTTTGCTTTGCAAGTATTCTATAATTCAAATCATATCGTTAGGTCTAGCCTCAAAAAGTAACTTTTTTAGTTCAAAAAATGATCCTTCAAAAACAACTTGAATCAAAAAATAAAATAAAAATCTTCAAAAATCACTATGATTACAACTTAGCATTTTGAACTTGTAGAAAAAAATTCTTGTATAAATTATAAATATTCAATTTACAATTGATTTTAGAAGAATTTTCAATTTCAAATTTCAAATTTTATTGTAAAATATTGGTGTGTATAATTGTTGATCTAACCTTATGGATGTGATCTATAAATCACATTTTACAACTATTGTTTGAGAGTCATCATTAAAATATTATTCCAAGCTGTATTTTATAATAGATCTTCACAATTTTGGAAAATCTAGACAACCTCTTGGTCCTTTAGGGATTAATATTAGACAATTGTATAGATGAACGTATACATGTTTTTCCCTTCAAGTATTCTAGGATATAAATAATTCTACTAACTAGAAAATAAAAAAATTGCTATTCTTGTACCATAAATCAAATTGCAATAACCTACTCCATGTACAAACTTTCAGAGAAAACAACCAATCTCCCTTCATCATCATCAAAAATCCTCTTTATCATATAAATTATACATCCTCACTCACTCCTTCATACAAATTCAACCATTCTTACCAAATTATAAATATATCATAAATAAATCATACATACCTTATTTACAAATATATTGATCCTCAACAGAACTCATAAATTTCATAAATAAATTAATAAAAAATATAGTGCATCCCTACCGTGATTGAAAGGTATAGTTTTAGACTCACTTAATTCAAATCCTTGAGGCTAACACGGAACAAAATGAACAAGCCTTTAATTCACACCACATAACATTCAGTAGCAGCCCTGTGGGCTGCCTTCCACTGAACAGAATGGTGTGGAATATACCACACCATTTCATCCAGCAGATGAGATGGTGTGGTATATTCCACACCATCGGTAGCTATTTTACAGGTGTCATTTTTTGTCAGACTAAAGGAAGTGGTGGACTGGTGGGTCAAAAATATAGAATGGAATTAATATATTCAATTTGGGTTTGCTTGCTTGACAAAACATGACATGGGGGGGTTACAATTACAAAATAGCGTGGATCAAGTCAGTCATGATGGTAAGTCAGTGAATGTGAATTGCGAAATTTAATTAGCCTCTGACAGAAAATCTTCAACTTAGTAGTTGGACACCAATTCCAAGGGCGAGACTCAAATTGTGTTCTACAATGTTGAAATTGGCTAAATTGATGAACTCATTTTTATTAATTGCCTGACAACTGACCTTCAATAGTGGATGCATTTCTTGGATGTAGACTTCAGAGAGGCAAAGGCAGCCTCTCTGAAGGCTACTGAATGTTATGCAACCTGTAACAACACTTGGAATTATTTCTCTCCCTTCTCATTATCAGAGCCCTCTTCTACCTTGTTTATTTTAGCCACAAAATGAGTTCCTTTAATCTTCAATACAATCTGATTCCAAAATTGCACAGAGACGTCTTTGTTGTGTTAGCATAGTTATCCAAAATGCACATACATGTTGAAATTAACTTACTTCTTGATAATTTAATGAAGCGAGAGTCTAAAGCTAAAGTACTGCAAGACAAACAAAGTCATAGGGTGGATACATCCAAAAACGCCACAAATTGGGTTGTGGGTAATTTGAAGGTAAACTAGTAAATAGTGAATACAAGAGAGCAAAGTGATATGTAGAAAAGGAAGTAATGTACAATCAATTTGCTAATTATGACAAAAATGAGACCATAGTAGGGGTACAAAGTTTTGAAAGTAGAGTGCTTGAAACTGCTTGTAGGCAGCATTAAAAGAAATTGGTCACATTCAAAAGCTCCTCCTCCTAAGGTGTTAGAAGGAAAAGACATGAAGGTGCAATTATGTTATTAATATTTAAAAAAATATGCAAGCTCGTAAACCTACGCTTTTATATCCTCGTGTTGTGTGAGTCATATGGAATAACATGAAGATTTAATAACATGATCTCTAATCTCTAAAATGTATTGAAATAATTGAAATAACTTACATAAGAATTTAATAACGTGAGAATTTAATAACACGAGCATATTTTTTTTGATCTTTGACAAGCCTTTACGCGTTATTAAATCCTGATGTTCTATGAGTTTAGAAGCCAATTACATGTCCCAAAATGGCCAATGCTTCTTTGAAGAACCGTGTAGACATGGAGGTGCAATTTTCAAAATATATCTATACCATTTTGGAGCTTGATCGTTTTAGGGTGTGGTTTAAGGTACAACATGATTTTGAAGGTACCTCTTGTAAGACCAAGAGTCAAAATCACTAACTTAGTAGGTGCACAATAAATCTAGTGTTGATAACTCCCTATATATTCCATGGAATATAGAAAGACACTTTGTAGCTCTACAAGTGAAAAAATACCCTTGAACATATCACTGAATAACTCTCTTTTATGTTAAAGTGATTATTTACATGCTTTCAATTTGATACAGTTTTCTTAGTACAATCCAACAACGAAGATATAGAGTTTTGTGCATTTTCTCTATTGTACGCATTGTTTATTACATTTGTATGAGTAACTTCTAAGCTTAGTTGCAGGTTTAGGTAGCTTGGTAGTAGGGGACTTAATTGGGTGAAATCTAGGGCTTTTTTTCTCATTTTTTGTGAAGTGCTAAAGTGACTACATAAAATGTTATAGTGGTGAGTACTCCAAATTTCAACATTCATCCACATATTGGATAAAAAATATCACAATAGCACTCACATATCACATATCCATAATCCTATTTTCATCTACAATCTGACAATTTCATCCAAGATTTTTCTTAATTTGAAGTTTTCTTGCAAAATACTTCATAGTTTGTCAATTTTTCTTTTTTCTGGTGCAATCTTTCTGGTGCAATCTGGCACTATTTCACTAAGTCCTGTGAAATCCCACATGACTGACTGAACTTCATCACTTCGGAAGGGTGAGACAAATCTTATCTGGAGTTCCTCCGGGAACCTGGAGTTCCCTCAAGTTCCCGTTCCTGAGAACTTCGTCTTCCTGCGGCGCCGGTGTAGTCTGGAGAAGATCGTTCCGGTGTGTGGGTTTTTGCGCTTCCGTCTCATGTTGTGGCGTGTTTCGCAGACGACTTTGGCTATGGTGAATGGAGCTTGCTTGGATGGGCCCCGCACCCAGCTACCGCCTTCTGCACTCTCTCTTCCTTCCCCCTCTCCCCTCCCCCTCCATCATCTGTCTCACAGCTCGCAGATGCGCTTCCATTCGGGGAGTTTTAGGCAGCCTGCCCCAGCCATGTAGGCGATCCTGGAACCCGGGTTACCTCACTGGCTCTGGACGTCTTGCAATTGTGAGCGTGCCTGCATTTTATGGAAATTTCGGATGGAGGATTGGGAAGGAAACAGGGAGGAGCGAGTTTGCCTGCTTGCGAAACTCGCGAAGCGACCACGGGGTGGTGGGCAGCAGTTGGATGAAAGATGGGGATGCTGCCACCCCAGCGAATGGGGTTGAGGCTGAGCACGGGACACGCACTGGCAAGCGGTCGCCACGTTCGGGTAGGCTCCAATTTGCTAAACCTCGGCTCTGGGTAGAAGGGTTTAACCAGGCAGCTGGAAATGGAGATACTCTGTGATTGACTTTTGCAATGTGAGATGGAGTAGATTTAGAATTCTTTCCTGGCAAGCTGTTTTTCTGAAGCAATGTACTGGAGCTGGGAAGTGGGTGAAGAAAAAGAAATGTACGACAGGGTTTATGTTCTAATCGTACTTGCAGCAGCTCGCTCAGCCATCGCAACTGCGCAAGCGCGAAAGAGATTGAGAGCTAGAGCTAGATAGAGTGTATGCTTGACAAGATAATCGTTTTTGGATTTTGAGTCCTGAGTGACTGGGTTTTGTGCTTATTGGATTCGAATTTTCGGTGCCTGTTGTGTACGTATTTTCTCTGTTTGTGGAGATTCGCTGCATTATGCTTCTCAATGAAGGAATCGGAGGCAGATACCGCCATGCGTACTGTTTTGGCAAGAATTTAGTTATAGGGTTTAGGGTTTTAGGACTTCACGGCCATGGAGTATGGATTCTGTACTAAGGCAATCATGTGTGACCTCAGGTCTTGTTAGCAACAAGAAGGCTGAGAACAAGGACGCAAGTTCCAGGAACCTGAAGGACGAAGATTCCTCCAGGGTGAAGGTGAAGCGGATTCCTGACAAGGCTAGGTCTAAGTTCGACGCTCCCAAAAGGGCACCCGATTCTAACAGCCGTTCCTACAATTCCAGGAGTCAAGCTCAATCATCTGGTATACTCTTAACCCTTAAAGGGCCAAGAAGCCCACAGTGGGCCTCGCTTTTTACTCTTTAGTTTTTAAGTAGGTCACATTGGGACTTTGTCATACTATCCAACGCATACAATATTCTTCACTGATTCTTGTGATATTAATTTGGTCCTAATTTGCACAATATGATCAATCGACTTGGTCTTTCTAAAATCATGAGTCCTTGGTGACTTATGGGTTAATCTGTTCATCAAATCCCCAATAAACGAGCATATTCACAGCTGATATGCTCTAGTTTTCGAATTCTTTCCAATCTGTGTATTATTAAACTGTGATTGGCTTGTCTCAAAGAGCGGGTGCAGGTTGTAAGTAGAGGAGAGGTTGGCTCTGATAGTAGAGCAAGTAATGGCAAGAATCGTGGGCAGCCTGTATCTGGTGATGCCAAGGGACATAAGCCACCCCGGGGCAGGAATAAACAGTATGCACCTGAGCAAGACCTTCGCAGACAGCTTGATATGTGCTCCAAATACGCTGATGTCAAGCAGGCACTGGAAATTTATGACAAATTCAATGCGGAAGGGAAGGGGAATTTCAATCAATATAATTACAACATTGTACTGTACTTGTGCTCGTCGGTTGCAAGTAACTCATTGAAGCCGCAGAAAAGTGGCAATGAGAGGCGAGGTGAGTCTTAGTGCCCATTTTTCACCTTATTATGCAATTATCACTGTTTTTGTAAGACATTGAGCTGGTTATGGAGACAGTGCTTTAGGCGAGAAGAGAGTCCTTGATGACAGCTTTGATCCTACGCATTGAACTGAAAAATGGCATACCAGGGATTGAGCAGCAGAAGCAGACTAGAGGCCCGCTGGATGAACTCAGTGGCAAAATCAAATCCAAGAATGGTGCAGAATTGGCCACAGCTGCTGAGTCTGCAGTCTTGTCGGAGAAGGAAAGGAGTTTTTACATGAAAAGAGGCTTTGAGGTTTATGAAGCAATGAAATCACAAGGAGTTCCCCC
Organism: Pseudisothecium myosuroides; assembly: GCA_951799445.1. Lineage (NCBI taxonomy): Eukaryota > Viridiplantae > Streptophyta > Bryopsida > Hypnales > Lembophyllaceae > Pseudisothecium > Pseudisothecium myosuroides. Next base: position 16,295,617 of record OX637287.1, on the reverse strand, counting down.
AAACGAAGCCACTTTTACTGCTGTTGCTCGACTTGCTGTAGCTAAGGAAGATGGAGATCTTGCCTTTGAGATGGTTAAGCAGATGGCAGAGGCGGAATTGACCCCTAGGTAAGCGTTATATACCTCAATTGACATTATTTATGACTTTTGTTGCAATGAAATGTTGACATGTGAGTAGCTATATAGTACATCTGAGCTACTGTAGAGACTTTGCGAGTACCTCACAATTTCATATGTGAGATCACCAATTTATTAGAAATTCAGCTATTCAATCACCTCATCATATATTTGCTGAAATCTATTGACAAGGTGAATCTCTACCAGTGCAGTTCCCATCGCATGCTTTTGCTCTGCAAGCGCTTATATTTTTTTGTGACTACTAAGTCTTTCCTCATTGCTGCAGACTAAGGTCGTATGCTCCAGCTTTGTACATCTATTGCAAATTGAAGAATGCCAAAAAGGCCTTTGAAGTTGACGAACACATGAAAGAAGCCGGTGTCGCTCTTGAAGAAAGTGAACTGGAAGCATTGTTGAAACTTAGCGTAGATTTAGGGCTGGAGGACAAGGTTTACTCTCTCCTACATCGATTCCGGACAACAGTGAGGGATGTTTCCCCAGCCGTTGTGGAAGTGATTCAGCAATGGTTCACAAGCAGTGCTGCTACAAGTGCTGGCAAATCAAATTGGGACACGTTGCCGAGTCTTGAGACTGTGAAGTCAGCCACTGAAAGTTGTGGAGGTGGGTGGCATGGGTTGGGGTGGCTTGGGAAAGGCTCCTGGGAAGTAAAATCTAGCATTGTCGATGGACATGGTGTATGTCAAGAATGTGGGGAGCAACTGGTCACGATTGATCTTGATCCTCAAGAAACGGAGATTTTTGCGCAGTCTTTGTCAAAGTTGGCGTGTCAGCGAGAGGCCAAAAATAATGAGTTCAAGAAGTTTCAAGTAAGAATTTTTTATTTTTTGTTCAAATCTGCATCCTCTTTTGTGCTGACTGGAAATTTTTCGACATGGTATTTTGGTTTACTGCAGCATTATACTTTTGGTTTTCCAGACCGTAACTTCGACTTGTGAATGAAATGGAGTTTGGTTACAGGGTTTTGAATGCGATGGAGTTATACCTCATGTTGGATGTTGGTTATGACTGCTCGTGCAGGCATGGCTAGATCGTCATGGACCTTTTGGTGCTATTGTGGATGGTGCTAATGTGGGTCTTTACAATTCAAACTGTGGCAAAGGTGGTTTCAATTTCTACCAGGTAAATTCTATATTATACCCTCGGGTCTGCAGGTTTGCTAGATTTGTTTGGTTGATTACGTTGTTGTATCATGCTGTCAATACGGTAGTACTGATTACACTGGCATTGTAAGCAATATTCTTACATGATAGGATGTGGGTGAATTAAGTTTGTCTTTGATCTCTTTTTGTACGTCAAGTTATTGATTTCTATGTTACATTATGAGTGGGTGCTCTCCAGCATTGGTTTTAACTTCCGATCAGTCCTGTTCAAATGTGCTGTGTCAATTTGCTACTGATGATCAAATGGCCTAGAGTCTAGAATATTGTGGGATACATATTTAGGGACTCGTTGATCTAAACTTGAAGACTTTATCTGCCTGGTTGCAGCTGAACAACGTGGTGAATGGGATTCAGAAGAAGTTAGGCATCAAGCAGGAACCACTTATTTTGTTACATCATAGACGAACCAAAGGAGGACCAGCAGCATTTTCATTCGCTACGAGAATTCTCAATAAATGGATGGATGCAAATTCTATTTACACCACACCGACTGGGTCAAACGATGACTGGTATGTGCAAACATTTCTCTGCTTAGTGGTTGTCAGTCATTAGATGCTCTTTAGAGATTCTTGAGCATAATGGTCTAGCTAATCATCCAGGTCTGCTGACATTAAGCCTGAGCTTGGCATGCTGCAGGTATTGGTTATATGCGGCAGTACGTTACAGGTGCTTACTAGTCACCAATGATGAAATGCGAGACCACTTGTTTTCGCTGCTTGGGAATGGTTTTTTTCCAAAATGGAAAGAGCGCCATCAGGTACTAGACTCTTGGCTTTGATGTTGTGATTTTTTTCCAACGACAGCTCCAACGCTGTAACTCTCTCACATATTATTGCTCTGTACTCCTCATTGAACAGTTAGGTCGCAGATAGGGACTTACGAAAGGGTATTTGGCGTTTTTTCAGGTTCGATTCACAATCAACCAGGAGGGCCTTACTTTCCATATGCCTCCGCCTTATTCTACTGTGATCCAGGTGCAAGGCTTGTCCCTTTCAGTGCTTTAGCCTCAGACTTAGGTTAGTTTGGTTCATCTTGTATTTGACCATATAGAATTCAAATATACTATATGCTTTTTGCAGTATCTAGGCGTAAGTTTCCGTTTAATTTCTGCTTCTTGCCTGTGCTGCTTCCCTTAAGAGAATTTCGGGCCAGGGTTCTCACTAGTGGCCAAATACCCTTTCGTCAATTTCGTGCGTGTAAAGCCTTAGTATGATTGTCGTTTTGGTTACAATCTTTTAGAGTTCTGCCTTCTGACGTGGTATTTTCAATTTGCATGTATCAGGAATCTGGAAAAGGCTCATGGCATGTTCCAAAGAGTAGTAAAGATGATGACGTGTTAAGGCCTAGGGAGTGGATGTGTGTCACACGAGTTGGTCATGCTGCTCCTAGTAACACCAAATCAGAGGAAGAGTTGACAGTCAGTTCCACTAGTATACTGGAATCATCTGCAAGTGCGGTCAAGACACAGACCGCGAAGAGTTTAGAGCTGAAGGAAATTTCTGTGTCTGTCGAGGAAATTCACTCTCCTAAGCCACGCAGATCTCGCAAGTCCACCGCTAAATCGTCTTCCAGTGCCTCCAAGCCTTCCACTCTTCAACCAACAGAGGTTGAAAAACTCGAAGAACAGACAACAGTTCGAAAGAGAGTATCATCAACGACGATCAAGTCAATTTCGCCCAGATTCTCCCCACTTCTTCATGTGTCAGAGGTTGAAAAGTTTGGAAAGCAGCCAACATCTTCTAAGAGGGTACCAGCAACAAAGAAGTCACGTTCGCCCAAGTCTGCTACTCTTCAAGCATCAGAGCTTGAAAAGCTTGAAGAACGATCAACACCTCCAAAGAAAATATCATCAACAACAAAGAAGTCACGCTCGCCCAAGTCTTCTTCTGTTCAACCTTTGGAGGTTGAAAGTCTTGAAGGACAATCAACACCTCCAAAGAGAATAGCATCAGCGACAAAGAAATCACGCTCGCCCAAGTCTTCAATTGTTCAACCTTTGGAGGTTGAAAGTCTTGAAGGACAATCAACACCCCCAAAGAGAACAGCATCAGCGACAAAGAAATCACGCTCGCCCAAGTCTTCCACTGTTCAGCCTTTGGAGGTTGAAAGTCTTGAAGGACAATCAACATCTCCAAAGAGAAAAGCATCAGCGACAAAGAAATCACGCTCGCCCAAGTCTTCAACTGTTCAGCCTTTGGAGGTTGAAAGTCTTGAAGGACAATCAACACCTCCAAAGACAAAACCATCTGCAACAAAGAAGTCACGGTCGCCCAAGACCTCTGTATTATACCAAAAGCTTGAGGCAGCAGAGACGACGATGACGTCTGGCGACTCCATAGATTTTGAGATTTGAAGGTACGTAGTTGAAGGCATCAAATATTATTTATTGTTCTGAGAAAAGTAGTGGATTGTACTCTCTAGGAACTGACTGATTTTAGATCACAGAAGCGTTACGAAGGTGGAAAATGTGTACTTTGTTCTCCACAGCTTTGTAACCTGCGGGAAAGCATTTTTCTGTAGAAATGAGGTAGGAACCACCGGTACGGTAGTAATGCGAAATGAAGAAAATTTTCGGGTTGTCTGTGTCATACCGATCAGTAACCTCTGTATTCAAGTATTCAGAGCATGTATTACTTGGATCAACTTCTTGGTCCACCAGTTATGGCATAGTGGTTCGGTCCGTGGTCACTCTTTTAGGAGAATTTCGGGTGGGGTGGGGTGGTGGTGGGTAGGTTTCAACTGTGGGTGGAATGTGTGGGAAATGTTATAAACGTTTACTTGGTGGACACACCTTAGATTAATTTTTAAGAATGGACAAAATTAAGATGGAATTCTATGAAGGCCATAAATTTCTTGTCTTGAATGACTTACAGATAAGAGATCTAAGAAGCTTCTAAACCTGTGAATTATGATAAAATTGTAGATTACTAAAATACTAGGTTTGTGCTCTAAATTGATAAACACATGGACAAAAAGGCAGTTTTGTGTCCTATATATGGTCAATCAATTGGAGGTTAGAGTGGCACAGAGTTTGAGGTGCTTAGAGCAGCTCCACTGCTTCAACTTCACATGGAACATGAAAAGGTTATCACATAGTGAAGTTGTGGGCTAGTTGCAATAGCATCTCCACTTCTTACAGAGCATCATCCCTTGGCAACACCTTGTAAAAACTTACTTTGTGTCATTAAAGATGTCATGAAAGAAAATGAATCTTCCATAGTCAAAGGGTTTGAGTCGTTGAGTGAGCTCTCGTGTGGTCTCAAAAGACCTCAACAATGGTGTGGGTGGAGCATTGTAGTATTGTTCAAGAAAATCAAAAAGCACATAATGGTGATACAATGGAGCACTAAACCACCACCTTTCCACTACAATTGCGGTCTCATTTGACTTAGAGTTTGCGGTGGAGCTGTTCTTAGCACTTTACATTGTATAGGTGATATTGAAAAAACCAAGAGGCCTTCAAATAACAAGAAATCCTACTTCTTCATTTGTATAAAAATCACATCATTTTATTCCATGTTAAATTTAAGTTTGTTCAAGTAATGAGCATGAAGAGTGGCAATTATGTGACTCCTATGTAAAATGTAAAAGTATTTGGGTGAATGCAAGAAACACCTGTACTATTTTGCATCACAACTTGCATTTTGATTCGTTTTTTGCTTATAACTTTTGCGTTCTGGCTCCAAATGACTCAAGATTTATATGCAAGGTACTCATGACTATTATACATCTTATATAATTTTTTGGTAATTTTTAAAAATAGTATACTGATAGCCCCCGATTTTATGTCACACTTGCCAATTTGGAGTTTTTTAGTACTATTTAGTACCCAAAAAAATGAATTTTGAGCTGAAATTTGGAGGGCATGGTCTTCTAATAGACTTGTAGCTACTGTCCAAAGGAATTCTAAAAATAATTAATTGTATATGGTGTGGAAGTCCACAAAGTGCGCTTCTTTCTGCTTGCATTTTGAAACATATAAAATATTACTTTAGAGTTTTTTGGATGAATGACCATCTCCATAGAGTTCTTACAAATGGCCAATTTTTATTTTATATATTTACTTTTTTTTTCCTATTTTAAACTAATTTATACATCAAAGTATCCATTTTCTTGAGATTTGGCACTTTTCTAGTTCTCTAGCTTAGAGAATTTTTCTATGCATTTCCTTTGGTGGTTACCTTCATCTTAAAGGTGTATACGTTAGCCATAATTTTTTTGTTTTTTAAAAATTATTTTTCTAATTTTATAGTACTCTAGAAAAAAAATGATGAGTACTGTAAAAATGCAACAAAATTGGCAGGTGTTTCTTGCATTCACCCATTTGAAATATTAAAGCATCAACTTATGTTTTTATCGTGAGTTTAATAGTTCTTTTTAATGGTACAAAATGTTGGTCTAGCTCAACTATTTGTTGTTTGGTCTTTTACAATGTAAGGTGGACCTTGGTACCACCAAATAATATTGTTGATGCAAAAATCCTTTCAATTGTCTCTATATATAGCACAAAACTAAGACATTTTGTTTTCTTGTTGGTGATATACAACAACAATATTGAAAATATTACTTTTCATTTAGAATTACTTGAAATGTTTTACAAAATATGGTATATTACATCTATAAGTTTTGATCTTATTGACTATATGCATTATATACATATGTATTGAATAGATCACTACAACAAATGAAGTATTTGTCATCAAGGCTTCCTTAGACATTATAGAAGAACATCTCTAAGTAATAGGGTTGGGACTGGTCTAAAATATTACATTAGGGAGGTTCATTTGCATTTATGACATTTGTATGCAGCCCGGTTTAAGACCAGCAATCAATATTACTTTAGAGAGGTTTGTTACTTTAAAGAGCCGGTATTGCTTTGGAGAGGTTCTACTGTACTACAACTGCCCCCGATTCAGGAATGTCGGATCATATTCATCATCTTTTGGGGTTTCTTTGTTAACCTATGCAGGCACCGATATGGATTTTCTTAGAATAATTTTTTTCTCAGACGTTTTCTCATCTTTGAATCCAAAAATCATATCAATTAGAGAAAACTTTTAGTTTCATGCAAAAAAAAGAATAAAATCGAAATGCAACAGGTACTGACTACTGAACACCAGATCACATGAAGGCCGACAAAGTAAGTTAAATGAGGACTGCAAACAGAGCTTTCACTCAAAGTGATTCAGTATCACTGTTATATTAAAGCCAATGCATGTACATTGAAGAAGCACCATATCATTGTTAACCAAATGAGCTCGGCCGTTCTAACACTAGCACGTCCCATCTACTTCAGTTTGCTTCAGCTCTGACAGGATGCAGAATTCTCTGCACCACTAGCGATGAATCCTTGTGCTTAATAATGTTATGACCAGATCATACCATATCAGTACTCTAAACACGAACCGATGCTATTCAGTAGCGCTACCCTGAAGAAATCCAAAACCACTAAGACGTTTAGGCAGGCTAGTAAGGCTGAAAAAACTCCTAAAGAATGAGTTCGGCTGTGCGTAGAGACATTAACTCTTACATCTACATGATCAGAAACTAAAGAATCTCTACAAGCCCCAACCACGAGACAGTCTAAGTTAGTTACTAACGGGCTTTCAAGCACCTCAACCCCAGCTTGAGAGGTTGACATGTGTCAAATTAGAAAACAGTTGATTTGATCTGTTGCACATCCTACTAGAAGATGGAGACGATGGCCTCCATAAGCTCCATTCGACCTCCACAGAAGACGACCTGAACGATGAATTAATTTCTCCGGCTGTCGTGGACAAGTCCACAGTTTGCCAACCCTCCTTGAAAGAGTCCTTGAAAGATTTCTTTTGATCATTCAAAGCTTGTGATGAATTGATATCATAGGAGCCCCCTGTTTGTTGCCTGTTGGAGGAATGAGAAGATGGCTCCACCTCAAAGTGAGGTCTCTAGTGGCTCGTTCGGTTCCATTCCTGAGGAAGATTCCGACCTGCGCTTGCTCAGGCTTGCACGCTGCATCAACCTCACCAGCGCTTGCACCACTTCCGACATGGGTGGCCGGAACTCTGGCTCAGGCTGAAATCACACCACGGTTCAATGTCATCAAAACGGCTCAATCTCATAAAAATGAATAATTTAAAAAATCCGAATCGGGAAATTTTACCAAAAACTAGTAAGACGTGTATATGAAATGAACCAGTAATGGAGCCCATTTCAACAGAAGTGGCAACCATGCAGTGGGTACAGGGAGCACGGTCTTTGAGCATTATGGACTGGGTAACGAGAAAGTAGAGCTTCGGTATGAGAAATAGCATGCCAAGCCAGGGGAGGTTATTTCCATAATGAGGCTCCATTTGAATCACGTTACCTAGTCTATCGTTTCTAATGTAAAATGGAACTGTATCACGATTTCATCTGCACAATTTTTCAATAATGTGTTCTTGCTATATCCTGATGACATCCAAACATCCTCTCAATGAAACCTCGCAACTTCATGTTGCCCATAGCACCAGACTTCGTTCGAGTAGTTCCTAAAGTAGATGTAGTGACTCATCTCCCTTCCTTGAAGATTTCAGGCATTGGTTAGAAATTCGGCTGAATTTGATGCATGAGAGCAGCATACCTGAACACAGAGGGCCACAATATCCGCAAACCGAGAGAGTGATTTAGCAGGGTAGATGCCCTTCAACGCAGGATCCACCATTCTTGCCAAAGCGTCAATGTCGTGAAGTTGGGGTGTCGCCCATCTCACTAAAGATTGCTCTGATCTTGGCCTTGTGCTGCAATCAGTCAACCGGTCAATCGATTAAGCAACCGGAGGTCAATTAACCCTAAGGAACCAAAGTCTCATGGATTTAAACTGACCAATTTCTTCGATCATATTGTACAACTTGTAATTCAGATGGGGTCAAACTTTAATTCATTAAAATCAGTGAAGAATGTTGCATGTGTTGATACACAACAAGTAAAACTAGACAAAAGAAAGTCCCCATATGACCTATTTAATACATGAGAGTCAATTTGGGCTTCTTGTTTTTTCAGGGGTTTCTGCTGATTTAACTGGACGCTCTCTGGTCACCTTGGGTGATTTCAAGTAAATAAAATGAGAAATCTTCAAGAGAGAAACTCCACAAAGCAATCAATAAATGGAGATTCAAAAGGGGGTAAGTACTTGTCCAAAGGCTTGCGCCCGGTGAGAAGCTCCAGCATCACAACACCGAAGCTGTAAACGTCGCTCTTGACCGTATAAGTTCCGGACATGGCATACTCAGGGGCGCTGTAACCGAAGGAACCCAGCATCTGCGCTGACACCTGCCAACAGTAGCCATATGACAAGTTGATACAACAGTCAGCTTACAAAATAAATCCATTTTTGTGTATGAAGCAGATAAAATGGGCTCAGGGAATTATAAATAAAGACGAAACTTCTAAATAAAACATGTAACAACTTTGTATCTCCAGAAACTAAATAGACTACATCCCCAAAGCTCTGTTATGAGGTGTGAAGTACAAACCTGACGCTCCGAACCAGATGGTGCAAGGTTAGCTAGTCCACAGTCCGAAACATGAGGGTTCAGCTCATCGTCTAATAAGATATTGGCAGACTTGAAGTTACGGTGGACCACCGGTGGAGCACAGACTTCGTGCAAATACCTGGTGACCAAAAAGATCAAAACACTCTTAGAAACTCCACAATATATCTCAAAATTCTTAAATTAATGAAAAGAACAACAGGGAAACCTTTCGACTTCAAGACTAGACTTCAAGAAACTCAGTACCAAAACGTGCTTGAGTACATTCACAGACTTGGATTCCTTTTTCAGGTGTCAGCGGTTCCTTTTCATGCCAATTCACAGGCTGCTCAACTAGGGCTCTTTAAAATGTTAAGACCCAACTCTGACGGTCTACATCATTGACAATTGAGCCAAGTAATCTCAGATCACCAATATTTGCCCCTCAAGAAGACCAGAGCATGTCAAGAGAAAGGTGAGTCAGATTGCAATGAAACCTGCTTATTTGCATTAAGAAAATTCATCAAATTTAAACTTTTGAAAAAGAGAAAAGGAAAGGAAGGGAAAGAAAAGGAGAGAGCATACTCCAGAGCCCGGGCCGACCCCAAGGCAATCTTGATGCGCACGTTCCACGATAGCCCTTTCGTGTTTTCCCCGGAGAAGTGCAGCAACTCATTCAGCGTCCCCCGGCTCACATACTCGTACACCAACAAGCGCTGGTCATGCTCCACACAGTACCCCACGAGCTCCGCCGTGTTGCTGTGCTGCAGCCGCGACAGCCCTTCCACCACACTCAAGAAATCATCCTCATTCTGCACCATGGACGCGCTGCTGTCGATCTTCTTCACGGCAAGTAACTGGCCATTGGCGAACTCAGCCCGGTACACGCGCCCCAGCCCTCCTTCCCCGACCAGATTCTCCTGGGAAAAGCTGTTGGTGGCCGCTTGCAGATCCGCCACTGAGAACGCCGTCGCGGCGATGCTGCTCTTGTTCACCGTGCCTGATGGAGTTGCTTTGGAGCCGTGCATCATGCCAGCAGCGCCCATGGGGTTGAGGCCCTTGAATGAGGGCGGCGCTTTCAGGGTCTTCACGGGTGGGGAGGCCTTCACATTGGACTCCTCTACTGTTCCTTTGTCCAGGGGCGCTGTTGCAATACACCACCAGAAACCCACATCAGAAAGTCTAGCTCAAAACAATGCGGAGGCAACACCAGAATCCCGACCAGAATACCATCTTCAATGTTGCGCACTCTGAGTTTTAGTCTGATCCAAATTCAGCATGCACACAACTGGATTATTTTCAGTAGAAGCTGCTTACCTGGCTCGAAAACTCTGTGCTTAGCTGCTTTATCTGCATCAATTCCAGACATAGCAACAAACTCAAGTCAGTCATTAGCTGAAGCTCGATAGGGTGGGTCTTACTCTAAGATTCATTCAATTCCTAGTATTAAAAAGGTAACAAGCAACTACGCTAAGAGAGGGATCTATCATTACACACTCTAACCCCCTTATTCTGTCTACTTGGGAGTCATAGTACAGATCAAATAGTTTGAAATTGAGAGAAGTGTGCTACCGACAATCATAATGTGAAAAGTGAGTAGGATATTCTGGAATGTCATTGACGAGAGGGTCAAATTAAAGAGGTCTGAGTGTAGCATAGATTGGCGATGTTTTTCAAGTAGGGTCCTACTCAACTTTTGTCCATACAAAGCCTCCTCGTCTTCAGACCAGATCCAACAAAGGCCGACATTGCATTGTTCATATGGCTAATACTGGTACCGCACGGGGATTTCCCACATCATACAGTTCTCATATAGTCACCGCACAGTTGGATGAAGCTCAATAGGGAGGGTCTCACTAAGATTCATTCATGGTATTAAAAAGGTAACAAAGGCCAACGTTGCATGGTTGATACAGCTAATTACCGATACAACACGGGAATTTCAGATGTTTCAAACATCATACAGTTATTATTAAATAACATTCAATCCCCACTTCTAGACCATACTAACGATCGTTACAAGGCGGCACTGTAGTTGTATTGGTCAGTCTAAGCACATACCAGAAATGAGAGGAGTGAACCACGTCCGTCGGCTACTTCGATTATCCAACGCTTCCGGGTCGCCCAAGGCTTTTCCAGCGGCGCGCTTTCTCTTGATGCAGCAGACCCAGAGCACGATTGCTAAGACGGCGAGCAGCACCACCGCGCCCACAGCGACGCCGATGATGGCTGCGGTCGGAAATCCGCCTGAGGAGCTCTTCGAAGACGTCTTCGGTGCGGCGCCCGTGGGGCTTGGTGGGGGTGGGGCGGACGGCGATCGTGGGGCTAGTGGTGTGGTGCCTGGCGGTGGAGGTGGCGCGTTCAGAGTCAGCAGGTTGCCTCCAACTCTTCACACCATAAAGGAAAACCAACGGTTAGTTGAGTGTCACAACTTAGGCTATTTGCGTAAGTATTAGACTGCACTTGTTTGAGATTAGATTACAGTGGCTTAAAATTAGTATGCAACTAGAACTAGTAGGACAACCGTTGCAACATTTGCAACAACACACCGTTCCTTGCATAAGAAAACGTAGAAAACATAGGCTCTTCAGTTTGCTAGAACTGGGTCTCTGAACTCAATAGGACTTCCAAAATTTGGATGTAAGTTTGTAAGGATGAAAAGATGACCATCCATCTTGCATGAGAACGTGACAGATAGAATCGTGACTCTGTTTGCATTTAATGTCCTAGTTTAGCTCAAGTAAAAGACAATGGCGGATGGTGAGGAAATAAGCAACTGCTCTGCTAGAGGCTCTGTGCAGGTAACACTTGCTTGCTTTCCAAGTACAGTCCTACTCAACCTTCCTCACATGTAGCTTTTGTGCATGCAAAGCCTCCTCCCTAAGGTCAAGTGGCATTTTGAGTATCTAAAAGCACAGAAAGGTTGTGGGGAACCTTTTTCATTTCACCACTCTCAATGTGAATGACCTCTAGAAATTAAATGATTGTCATGCAAAACAGAGGAGGTAAACCTAGTTCAAGAACAGCAAACGTTAGAAGTCTTACAAGTAATTTGGAGGATTGAACCCAGCTGGCAGAAAACCCGTGAATTGGTTGTTCTCGATGTTGCTGTTTCAAGTTAAGAAAGAGCGACCAATTTAGAAGACGATTCTACAGGAAACAAATGGAACAAAGTCCGAAATGTCGGAATTGCATTAAATTGGTATCCAACAGAATGTGAAAGGAGACATCACGGTGACTTACAAAGTTTGCAAATTTGTTAGGTTGGCCAAAGATGCTGGAAGTTGCCCACTCAACAGATTATTCTGCAGATTCCTGTCAAACCACTCTAAACCTTGATTAAAATTTCACTCCATGGAAAGTTAAATTCCGACCATAATTCAGAACTTCAGAGGAACTTGTACTGCGAGGGGAACACAAACGAAACAGAATAAATTTTAGTTTTAAATTTTAAATCTTAAAAATCTAATCTGCGAGGAACTCACAGTGTTTGCAGAGCAGCCATGTTCTTGACGGAATCTGGAAGACTTCCTTGGATTTGGTTGTAGGACACATCGCTGTGAACACCCAGAAAAGATAATAAATAAAACCACGTACTTACAGTATAAAGGCAAGCAAGAAAATTGCACCATGAATGATTGACTAGCACGGTCTGAAAGACTCACAAGGTAACGCAATTGACAAGCACGGTGAAAATCTGCGGATTTAAGTTGCCATTCAATAGGTTGTGGCTCAAATTTCTGCAGTCGAATGATCATGTAAATATCCACACGATTGTACGGTTTGCTTCATAAAAACATTCAAGACAAAAAAATGATAGTCAAAAGTTAATATCATTTCTATCAACCCAGACAGCAATTCAGGAACCATCTTTGCAAAGAACCGACTACATCAAAAAAAAACAATACAGATGTTTCCAAAAGTTCGAACACATGAGGAGGTTTAAGACATACACGACTGTCAAGCCTTGCAATTGATCAAATTGAGGGAGGCTTCCAGTAAATTGATTGTTGTTCATGATCCTGCAATTCAATCAATACATCGCTCTAAGCTCAGTAATTCCACTAGGGAAAACAAGAATACCAATTCAACCTCAGTAATTTTCAATCCTTGAAGCAACAGAGTAGGGAGATACTCTGTAAATTTCTCTCCCAGGGAAGAACACTTCTCAAATATCAACAACAGCCTCCATCTCTTCAGTGGTGCCAGGAATGGTGAAAAGTCACGGGAACGTGTAGAGTGAGGCCTTCTTACATTTGAGTAAGGTTGGCAGGAAACTGTTGGGGGATATCTCCTGTAAGGTTGTTGGCACTCACGTCACTGCACAGCAAACGTAGAAACTTGTCAAATGATTATAGTTAATACGAACCAAGTTGTCAAAGCAGAAGCAATCACTTCAGGATATGAAATTCGGAAGACACTTACAGAATTCGAAGGTTTTTCAAGTTTTGCTGCAGATACCATCCTTGCATCTTTCCATTTAACTTCAAGCCTCCTAAATGGCTACACCGCAACAAAGAAAGTTAGCCACACGAGTCAATAAAACCCAGCCATGTGTATCCAGGCTATCAACACGCAGATGCACGCTATTTGCAACACTAAATTGTGAGACAAGAAAATGACTCCCCTGATTAGGACAGTCGCTTCAACCTGAAGCTCCATACTAAAGTCAAGGAGCAAGGCCTGCTTGATGTACTGGATAACTTGATGGAACTTAACCACGGATATGAAGGACAGGAGCATGGCCTTACATTTCTGTGACAGAAGTGCCCGTGCAAACAATACCCAGCCAACCACCCCCACATGGATTCGAATTGCCGTTGTTTTGAATCCATCCGGTCAGCAGTGGATTTTGATTGAGGTCGTTATACAGAGCGCTCAAGCCTTGAACTGCAGGCACCAAAGAGCCAAAAAGTCAGCCACCTCAAAACAGGCCCAATTCCCAGTAAAGTCTCGCAATTTGCAGCACCGGGAGAGCTTGCTAGGAAATGATTGCAGTGGCACATTATTCATAATCGTTGAGGGATCTAGATTTTCATCCATGCTCGCCACAGGAAATCACAAACTAACTAGAATTAGGTCCAGATTTCGGCTCCCTCGTAGCAAAAGCCAAATACACCTCTCTCATAGCCACAATCGAAATTATTACTCAGACATAGAATGTATCTGCACAACCTAATCTGTGGAAGCTAAGCACGCCCCGAATTCCAGGAGAATATTCTCTTGCATTTCCCTGCCAGGACCCAGGAAAACCTGATTCTGCTTCACATCGTCAAAGCCAACACTCTCCCAGCACCTTTCTAGCACGATTTCCCGTCATAACTCCAGTACCCTATTTCCTAAACCTTGATGGGCGCATCCACGTAAGCACCATCCAAGCAGGGATGTACTAAAATCTAGGGTACTGCAAGCTCTTCAACGTGCATCCCCACAATCCATGCCGACGCTGCCAATTCCACATTAAACTAAATCTTCCGTAATTAGCTCCGCCTTGCACAGCCTCCTACAAGAGTCATTCCACTGGAATGAATGCTTGCCCTCTTCCCGACATTGAACGGTAACCTTATTGTCTCCACCCCAGCACACTTCCCGATGTTCCATGCGCGCTGAGCAAGCAACACCGACGGAGAAAAACTTCGGATGTATTTTGCTAGAGTGAAGATTTGGGAGGGAAGAGAACGAAAAAATAGGAGAAAAGGAAGCAGAGACCTCACCATCGAGTTGGTCGGTCTGTCCATACACGGAGCTCACCACCGAGATCACGGCCAAAAGAGTAACCACAGTTTTCGAAGCGTACTGCGACCGCTTGGCCGCGGTACTCACAGCCATCTCTTTACGCTCTGATATCCGCCCACATTGACTCCCAATCCCCCGCATGCAAGCTCGCCAATCTCTGTGCCTTTTCCCCGGGACCCTGAAATCCCGCTGCTGTGCACACGGAAGGATCCCCACAAACCCAAACGTCAGACAACCATCCACACGATCTCCACGAAGCCAAGCGAAGATCTCCGCAGAAACATCGATCGTGCATTCAGTTGCATTGCACAAACGGGCGGGGAATTCTCGAGAAGCGAACTAAGATGCGAGATTAGCTTACCACCTGAATGCAAACTCGCTTTCTCGCGCTTCAGGGATCCTCACTCGCTTTCTCGCGCGCTGTGCGAGATCGAGCAACAAGGGAGGTTCTTCGAAGAGGGCTGCAGATCCAGTGCGGAACAGAGTGGCAACAAGAAACTCCAGCGCACGGTGACAAACTCCCCGCACCTGGGCGGAACAGTAAGTTTACACTTATTGAGCAGACAGTTTTAAAACATTTGACGGGAGAAAAGGGAAGCAAGACAAAATGCGCCTTGACTTTCGCTTGTGGACTTGAGAGACCCTGCTTTATCAAGTCCGATCAGCCGTGAATGACTGAATGGCCGACGGGCTCGACGCTAAGTTAGAACCAGGCTTGAGGGCTTGACTTTGGGTCCGGCCCGAGCAAAGCGCAGGACAAATCGTTGAACGAAATTGGTCACTCCGTCTCAAGTCTCACTGACTGGATGTCTCTTCGTCTCTTCCGACGCTTTGCATTTTTTTTTGCATTGTCTCACGACAGAAGGGGAGGAGGCTTGGCGTTCACCAAAGCTACATGGATAGTACTGTACAGAACCGTGAATGTGAACTGAGAGTTTGTCATTCATAAGAATCGATAAGACCTTAACTCGGAAAAGATATCTAACGGTACACAAAACAGAGTCATTCGTAGTGCTCCGACTTGTTTCGTATGTAGAAGACAAATTCCAATCTCTTCTTTTGAGAGTGGCACGGATGAACTGTTTGTTAGTTCACAGTCTCACACTGCTGTAAAGTCTACTAGATAGTGGGACCACACGGCAACTAAATATTCCAGTTTGAAGATAGAATCTACTCATTTTTCGTTTCGTTTTTTCATCATTTTCATCTTCGAGGGGGCCGACTGAGTCTTTAAAAATGGCAAGTTCGTACAAAGTTTCATCTTTTCGTTTGACGTTGACGGACTCGATCGACTTGCGAGTGCTCCATGTGCAGCTCCTTCAGTTGTTATGAGCCAAGTGTGAGCAAGACAGCAGGTGAACCTGGACCCAGTCATTTCCGGGACACTGCTATTGCCGGGGCTTAGCTATTATTGAGCTGGTTTTGAATTTACCTGCTTCTTTTGGCACACTTAACTTACGACAAGCCAGCGAGGTGACTCTTGAAGCGCGTGAACCCGGCCATCACCTTGAAAGTTTGGGATGAACTTGTTGCATCAGACGTGCTTTCTACTAGTCAGTACTAAGTACAGAGTACTACTTACTGTAAGCAAAAGATAGGTTGGATGAAAACTATGCCCGGATTTCTGGCTTTCGAGGTGGCAAGCAGGGGTTCATTACCTGTGGAAGGTGTGGCGAATGCCGGAGATGATGTTCATTTTGGGGTGTGTGGGAATCTGGACGGAAGCTGCTGCACCGTCGCATGCGATGACACCTTGCATCTCCTACTATTCATCGTCCCCTCAAGCAATGTCGATGTTTCCATAACATTGTTATAACCCCTTAATGACGGACCCATGACCATGGATTTCAAGCCTCATTGCCTAGATATTTAAAAAAATCACTTCAAATCTATTTTTATTTTTCAGAGATGAAATTATATGTCTTCTTTACTTTAAAAAAATTTAGTTTTTTTGGTGGAAAATTGATTTTTTTGATAATTTTTTAATAAAAAATGAAAAAAAATCACATCAAATAGAAAATTATCTAAAAAAATCTGAAAATTTCACCATGTGTGTACATTACAATGACAGTCATAGTGTAAACTCAAATTCTGTGTCATTCTATAAATAGAAAATAATAGACATTGAAAATGCATCCAAAGTTCAATATGCAATAAAATATTCAATATTAGGAATTTATTCAAAATTTAAACTAGAGTAGAAACTAGAGTAGATGAACTTCATTTTGTTAGTTGGGCTCAAACTCAAAAAATATCATTTTTGTAGAGAAATTTTGCAAGGAGCAATAACATCCCAAAATATACTAAAAGAGCATATTTTGTAATCCATTTTTTTTACTAACTTCTCATTTACTTGAAGACAAAGAGTCGCAAGACTAAAAAATCAATTGGATACTCTTCATAATCCAACATGGAAGGTCACCTAGGAAAATACAGATGAAAAAATGCTTTCCAACTCTTTCCAACTCATCATGTTGTCATCCAAACGCCATGGAATGACGCCAACGGCGTTCCAGGGTTAACCCTCTAAGCACGAACGAGTGCCCCTAGAAATCATCCCTTTTCATTACCATGTGAATCATTGGCTTAAAAAATTGCAAAAACACTCATTGGAAGTCGAACTATTGTAAAAGACCTTTTCTTTTCACAGTAAAATTCCAAAGATGAATAGTTGAACTTTTGTCCTACTAGAAGAATTCCCTATCATCCATCGGACACCAAATGTATGTGTCGACATTCAAAGGTTAACCCCTAAAAGCCCAAAGAATTTGGACAAAATACAAATGTATTATAAAAAATAAGTTCTATAATTTTTTTGAAGTTTGCATCAAAAAAGATAATATGAAGCACAAAAAGCGAAGTATCTGTATGGTCAAAAATATAAAATTATTTTTAGATATTCTTTAAATAAATTTGAAGATATAACTTTAAAAATTCATCAAAAATACAATTTCTATCTTTAACATTTGAATTTCTTTTCGATTGGTCAAAATTGTGTTTTCTATTGATTTGTGAAAAATTGCATATGATCTAATAATGAGAACATCAACACTTTCTTCAAATAATAAATTTTTCAACACTAAACAAATTCTAAATACTTCGTGCTATTTCCCTTATAATTTTTGTTTAATTGTAGCAATCTTAGTTTTAAATACAAAGATTGAAAGACAACCCAATCTAGTTTGTACAAAGAGAAAAGAAGTTTTGTTTTGCCCAAAAATGCTGCCCAAAGTCAGGTAGCTAGCAACCAAAAATTGGTCACTTGAGCGCTTAGGGAGTAATCACCTTCAACAATTCTCTCTTGGAGATTGGAATAATTCCTCTCAAGAAACTTGGGTGTAAATTTAGTTTAATTTGCAAAAAATCATAGGTTGACATGAAACAGATGTAAATTGCATGAAGGCAAAGATTGGAGAAAGTTGGTGGACTAGAAAGTTCATGGGGAAGTTGCAACATTGGAAGGCTTCTGCTTTCAAGAGGAACAAAAGGGTGATTGCAAGAAAGACCGGCTGTTTTTGGCGTCACAATGAGAATGACTCTCTTGTCATCTGCTATAACTTTGGAAGCATGATCTTGATTAACTTGAAATTTTAATTGAAGATGACTAACTTGATAGTGTTAACCCCTAAAAGCCCATTGTCCCTTCGGGGGACAAATGCGATTTCGGTCATGTACCTTTTTGCAACCACGTTTGTAATATTTTCTGAAAAATTTAATGGAGGTGGAGAATGGGAAGACCTACGTGGGGACATAATTTTTTTCACAATCGGTGCCTGGGAACAACAATTATGCCATTTTCTTGGAATGCGTGGGGACGGGGGGCAGCAAAAAAATTTTGCAAAATTTTGAACTTTTTTTTTAATATTTTTTTTCTCATAGATTATATTTTTGTCTATCTGGAAAGTTTTGATTCATTTCATTTGGATTTGTTATGAGGAAGTTATGGACATTCTTGTTTTTCGGGCAGTTAGAGCATCTTCTTGAAAAAAATAACTTGTAGGATTCATTTCTGAATGTTATTTTTGCAATTTTTCAAAAAAAAATAAATATCATGGTTTATTTTACTTGCTAGAACAATCTCACCATTGGGATTAGTGCATTTTAATTCCATCTAAAATATATTAATATTTTAGATTTTCCTTCTATCTCGTATCTACTTCTACTTAACAATTTTTTTAGGAATGATAATTAAGTTTTTTTGAATATTTTTTTTCCCCCAGACTCTCAACTCAATTTTCCACCTTAAAGATTTAAAGCTCAGAACTCTGTAGTGCAAAAAATTTAAGTTAAAAATGTTCAAAGTCAAAAAATCCAGTCCCACAATGTGCTGAAATACTTGTTTTCTCCACTTTAAACGCAGATATCTTGCAATCTGAGCGGTCAAAAATTCTGAAATTTTTTCCACACATTCTCATACTAGTTAGGTGTAAGATCATACGGTTAGATGTGCAAAAAAAACATTTTTCAATTTTTTTTACTGTTTGCTATAGAAATGGCAGTTTTCAGTGTTTTTTGGCAGAAAAAAGGCCTTGGGCCTTTAGGGGTTAAGATCCCCTGTTTTTCAGGAATTTTCAAAAATCATTTTATATTTAAATTTCAATTTAGCTAATTTGTCACACTTTGCGGTTTAGAGGTTTTTAGTACTGGGGAGTATCCAAAATTAATGATCTAGAGCTGAAATTTGTATGGTCTATTCCCATAGTAGAAAGTCATGTTTCTACCAAAAAATATTATATTTTATGTCCTCCACATGTGTGCTAACAGGGCTCTGTTGCGCGCGCAGTTTTGAACATTTAAGATGGTTTTAAGATCATTCTTTTTGTGAAATCTCTTTATTATAAAGTTCTACCAAATTGCCAATTTTTAGTTTTTTTTTAAATTTCTTTTTTTACTTTTTACAAATTAAAATGTGCTAGTACCTATTTTTCTAAGATTTTGCTAGTTCATGAGACTTTTCTAGTTCTCCTACTTAGAGATTTTTTCTCAACTTTTCCTTCTTAGGGTACCTTCTTCTTAAAGGTTTATACATAAAAAATATTTTTCACATTTTTTAAAAATTGTTTTTCTAATTATACAGTACTCCAGAAAGAATAAAGGAGTACTGTAGAAAACGCTACGCTTTCTAGCCGGTCTTTCTTGCAATCACCCAAAAGGAACCCTCCAACGTTGGTTAATAATGTCCTATCGGTTTAAGTATAAACTTATTGGGTAAAAGTGACTTCTATGTTGTGGTATAATCAAAAATAAATTTCAAAGTTTTTAAGAGTTAGAGGGTCATTGCAAGAAAGGGCGTTCAAAAAGCGTAGCATTTTCCACAGTACTCATTTTTTCTTTCGGGAGGGATTTATAATTAGAAAATCAATTTCTAAAAAATGTGAAAAATATGATTAATGTATACACCATTAATAAAAAGGTACCCTAGGAAAGAAAAGCATAGAAAAATTCTCTAAGTAGAAGAACTAGAAAAGTGCAAAATCTCAAGAAAATGAATACTTGCCTTGTAATTTCACATTTTAATTTGTAAAAAATAGGAAAAAACAATTTTAAAAAAAACTAAAAATTGTCCATTTGGAAATAGTTCATAATGATGAGATTTCACCAAAAGATTGAACTTAGAACCATCTTCATTGTTCAGAAATTGCGCACAATGGGAGTGTTGTTTGCACTCATGTGGAGGATACAAAATAATGTATTTTTAGATTTATTTTGGTAGGAATATGTTTTTCTACTATGCAAATAGACCATGAAAATTTCAGCTCCAGATCATTAAATTTGGGGACTCGTAACGTAGTAAAAAACCCTAAACCTTACATTGTGACAAATTAACAAAAATAATTTCTAAATATAAAATGATTTTTTTTAATTTCTAAAAAATAAAGGATCTGATAACCATCAAGTTAGGTATTTCCAATAAAAATTTCATGTTCATTGGACTTTTGCTTCAAAAGTTATAGCAGATGACATGAGAGTCACTCGCTCCATGACTAGCAAATAGGATCAGCCTTTCTTGCAATGACCCTAGAATTGCTTTTGGTGAGATTCATACACAAAAATTGGTCAAACTGTTGGTTGGCAAAACTTTAGGGAGAGGCCATGAAAAATAAGGAAGGCAATTTTTTGAATTTGGATAAACTATTTTAACCCCTAAAGGACCGGCTTGCTATTTTTAGCAATATAGCAATTTTGGGTAGGTACTTGTGACTAGAAATTTGCATATATTAGGCTAAAATGTTAATAAAAGGTGGGAACGAGGAATATCTTTCATATGCACTAAATTTCATGACATTTGGAAATATGAGTCAAAAGTTATGGCCTAATATGTTGTTTATTCTCAACTTGAGCAATCCAAACAGATCAGAAAAAATCATTTTTTCAAAAACAAAAATTTGAACTTGGTTTTCTAGATTTATGTATACATGGAAAGCTTTGAATCATTCCATTTTGATCAATGAGTCAAAAGTTAAGAGGAGTTTTAGTTTGCAGGTAGTTATGGATTCTCTACTCTGAAATAAACTTTGAAGTCATTTATTTCACTCAATTTTCAATATTTTATGAAAAAAATAAAATCATAGGATGTATATTGTTTATAACTAAATTAGAACAATTGGAATTGACATTTTTCAATTCCATAATTAAATTCTTAACAATTTTGAATTTTGAATCATTCTCTACTTCTTTCTACTTATTATTATTTTTCTTTACGCTGAACAATTCCAAATGATTTGAAATTTTTAAGCATGTAGCCAAGTTGACTTGAAGAATGAATTCAAAAAAGAACCACCATTTTGGACATTTTTTCATACAAATGTGACCTTGTGAAGTGCGGCTTACACCCTGTGAACTATTTTTTGCAGGGACAAAAAAAATATTTTTGCCAATTCAAATGCTAATATCTTCCAATCCGCACGGTGGAAAATTCTGAAATTTTTTCCACATCTTCTAAAACTAGCATACTATAAGATCCTATGGTTACATGTGTCCAAAAATGTTTTTTTTCAAAAATTTGGTACTTTTATTAGAAGTGGTAGTTTTGGAGCGTTTTTGGTGAAAACATAGTCATAGACATTAGAGGAGATCTGAGCCTCTGGAAGACCGTTTCAGGGTTGTTTCCAATGCTGGGAACTAGCCCCTTCTGTCAGAAAAAAAAAATTATTAAAAAAAAGTTATAAAAATGTTAAAAGAATACTAAAAAAAATTTCAAAAAATAAAAATAAAAAAATGATGTGGTAGTCGCTTGGCCACGTCAGACTGGCCATGCGGCAGCATCCTAGTAGTCCTGCAGAGTTCCCACAGTTCGGGAACTCGTGGGCTCTCAGAAGCCCAAATCTCCTCTAATGACTTTAGGGGTTAACATTACACTTGAATTTTGAGATTGCTTCTAGTTTTACAACAAGGCAAAGGAACTCTCAAGGAAATTATTTAAATTTAGTTTTCCCTATTCATATAGAAGTGATTACATCAAGATGTGCAACAAAAACAATTCTAAATCTAGAAAACTTTGAAATTTATTTCTGATTCAATTCTAATGTAGCATAGAAGGTTGCCATAAGTGTCCATTCATGAATTTCTGGTTTATTCACACCCTATAAGGTCCTCTTTAGCCTCACAAAATCCCTGAGAGCATCACCTTGAGAAACAATAATTTGTATTTTGGCAACTCACCCGCATATTTTTATCTCGGCTAAACTCCCATTGTCTCATTGAGGGACAAAATAGATTTTAGGTAGGCTCCTATAGTCTCAATTTGTGTAGTGATTTTTTGAATTTTTTTGTAAATTTAGAAAATCACATTAGTTTTCCGGAAATATAATTTTTATTTCAATCGGTGCCCGGATGCAAAAGTTATGCCTGCCAAAGCCCAAAATAGAGGTTGTCAAACATCACAAAAAAAATCACGTATAGTCATAATCAAAATTTCAAAATTTGATTTCTTATAGAAAGTGCTTTTGTGTGCATGAAAAGATTTGATTCATTATATTTGGATTAATTAGTAATGAGAAAGTTATGGACAATCTTTTTTTTTGGGGGGGGGGCAATTTAAGCATCTTCTTGAAAAAATAACTTGTAGGATTCATTTTTGAGTGCAATATTTAAAAAAAAAAAGTTTCACTAGGTTTAGTTAGCTTGCTAAAACAATCTCGCCATTAGAATTAGTGAATTCTAATTCCATCTTTGAATTATAATCAATGGTTTAGTTTTCCCTTCAATGTTGAATCTACTTGTACTTAATAATTTTTTAATGAATGAAAATCAAGTGTTTTTTTTTTAAATTTTTTTCCTAGACTCTTCTCCAATTCTTCAACTTTGAAAATTATAAATTCAAAGTGTGCAGTGCAAAAAATTTAAGCTATGAAGATTCAAAGCCTTGAAAATCTATTCAAGCAAGGGTTGCAAAAAATCCAAATTCCTTCACTTCAAATGCAAATATCTTGCAATCCATTTGGTCAAAGTTTTTGAAATTTTTCCACACATTTTCATACTAGTCTAGTGCAAGATCCTATAGTTAGATATGCAAAATAAAAAAATTCTAAAGTTTTGTGCACTTTGCAATAGAATTGGTAGTTTTGAGTAGTTTTTGAAGAAAAAAATGCCTTGGGAGCTTAGGGGTTATACAAGGTGAAGGTTTCCACTACCAGCCTTTAGCAATAGAAAGACTCTTTTTGTTGGATCCTCCAATCATGGAAGACCCTTTGTGCAAATCCTTCTCCTTTCTTTAGAGCATTTTTAGTACACCTGGCATTTTGATTCAACAAATTTTTTTGAATGGTATGGAATTAGTAAACGAAATTACTATTCTGTTATTGAAAGTTTATCAAATTACATTAAAAATAGATACACAATATCCCAATTAGGACTTTGGATGACCAAAATAGATCCCATTGAATGTAAATTAATAGGAAAAAATTATGATAGAGGCCCCAACAAGATATGCCTAAGAAATTTAGAGCTAAGAAAAGAAGATCATGCAAATGGCATAGGAGAATTGCCATGATTTGCATTTGTATGATTTTCATTTCTCAGGCATAAATTATTAAGGTCTCTATGATTATTGTCTTTTAGGTTGTTTTCAATGGGATCTATTTGGTTTGTCCAAAGTCTAAATCCAAGTGTTATTGTATATTTTGTAATAAGTTGTTAAATTAGATTGTGCTTTTTAATGGGAGAATGATTAAGTTCTAATTCTACACCAATCATCCAAGGCTTATTTGATTTATAAGGCTAATATATAGGGTGCATCAAGGATGCCCTCACAATTATTAAATTTATATATATATATATATATATATATATATATATATATATATATATATATATATATATATATATATATATATATATATATATATATATATATATATATATATATATATAAATTTTGTGTAGACATATTATAGTATTGAATACATTACAGTCAATTTCTTCTACAAGAAACATTGAGTTGTTGGCAATGCCCAATTAGTAGAGGCAATTACTACCTCTTTTGAGGTGATAGTGAAAACCATGTACAAATGCAATAGTGGGGTAGTCAGAGAATAACTTTTGTACATGTGGCACGCCATAATTGGTCGAAAATGATTTTCATTTCCTTATATTGCATCACATGTATAACACGAAACACAAGAAGTGTTTCAATGGTCATAATTACACTAAAAGACTATTGAGCAATCTACTGCAACTTGCAACCCAAACGAGAATGACAGCTCCTTGCAAATGAAAGAACCTCAACTCAAACTTCGTGCTCAAATCTTCATCGCATTCAGTGCTCTCTGATCTTCTCAAGTCTTCTTGATTCTAGTTGTGGAAAAGTTCGCAGAATTGTCACTCATAAAACCTCTCTACAAACAAAAGGCCAAATCCCATCTTTGAATGAAAGGAAAGCTTTGAATAAAGCAACAAATTCAAAATCAATAGAAAAAATAGACTGTTGTTAACTCCTAAAGGCCCAAAGTCCCCTCGGGGGACACTTGGAATTTTGGGTAGACTTGTGTGACCTGAAATTTTGAGCTGATTTTTTGAAACTTTTTTTGAAGATAAGGAATCACATTATATTTCTAAAAACATATTTTTTTTTTAAATTGGTGCCCAGGAACAAAAGTTTTGCCATCCAAAATCTTAAAAGTAGTTTGCTGGGCAGAAAAAAATTTTATTTAATTAATTATTTTTTTAATAAATTTTTTCCTCAAAGATTGTGTCTTTATCTACATCTAAAGCTTTGATTCAATCTATTTGGACTAATAATGAGAAAGTTATGGACAATCTTGTTTTTTGGGCAATTTAAGTGTCTTCTTCAAAATACAACTTGTAAAATTCATTTTTGAATGCAATTTTCAATTTTTTTCGATTTTTTTTTGACAAGGTTAAGTTTGTTTTCAAGAACAATCCCACCGTTGGGATTATGGTGTTTTAATTCCATTTAAGAGCTATTTAAAGATTTAGTGCTTTGTTCAATTTTGGACCTACTTCTACTTTAAAAAAAACTTATATGTGAAAATCAAGTTTTGACATTCTGAAAAAAAATCTCCAACTTTCAACTCAAATTTTCAACATAAAATTTTTTAACTTTATGGTGAGTAGTGCAAAAAATTTCCACAAGTGGCAGTCAAAGTCATCTGAAATTGCAACCAGAGTTCAAAAAAACTTCTTTTCCACCTTCATATGTTAATATCTTCCAATCCATACGGTCAAACTTCATGAAATTTTTACCACATGATTTGAAACAAGTGAAGTACAAGATCCCATGGTTAGATTCTAAAAAAAATGTTTTTTTGGATTTCTTGAGTGATCGCAGCAAAAATGGCAGTTTTTAGTGGTTTCAGAGCCAGAAAATGCCTTGGGCCTTTAGAGATTAATATCTATATGTGTCTACTGGTCGTTGAGGCAAATCCTTAATCTCTAAAGGAAAAGCTGTGTTTTTTTGGCAATATAGTGATCTTGGACAACTCACTATGAATGGAGTTTTTATTTTTTTCTTTGAAAATTTTATACAGCATGTGCCTGAGGAGTAGCTTTTAGGCTCAACAATTTTCACAACTTTTGACTACATAGTTAAAAAGTTATTGCATGATATGTAATTTTCTTTGAACTTTCGGCAACTCGAACAGCTCAAAAAAATTCTTTAAAATTTACTTTTAAAAAAAAAAAATTGTAATTGATTCTTTAGATTTATATATATGAGGGAAGCTTTGAATCATTTAATTTGAACCAATGAGTCAAAAGTTATGAGGAGTTTTAGTTTGTGGGTAGGTATGGTTTTGAGAGACTCCATACCTACCTACAAACTAAAACTTCTCATAACTTTTGACTCATTGATCCAAATTGAATGATTCAAAGCTTCCCACGTATAAATAAATCTAAAGAACCAATTTCAAATTTTTATTTTTTTTAAAAGTAACTTTAAAAGAAGTATTTTGAGCTGCCCTGGCTGCCCAAAGTTCAAAGAAAACTACATATCATGCAATAACTTTTTAACCAAGTAGTCAAAAGTTATGAAAATTGTTGGGCCTCAAAGCTACTCCTTGGGCACATCTTGTGTAAAAATTTCAAAGAAAAAAAACAAAAACTCCATTCGTAGTGAGCTGCCCAAAATCACTATGTTGCCAAAATACGCAGCTTGGTCCTTTAGGGGTTAAATAAAACTTGAATATTTTGGAATTGAATTTCATTGCTTTGTTCAAGTTCATTGCAACAAGGAGAGCACATCTGCCTCAGTTAATTTCAGTGGACTCCGTCGGCCCAACATTTAGAAACCGAAATTCTATAAAGCCACAATCAAACCCTAGCCAGCTGTGCCTAATTTTTTTTTATCACAAACACCAATAGCTAAAAAAAATTCTCTTAAAAGATAAAGAATCAAAAGAAATAGTGCATCTATATCTCTAAGTCACTCATGCTTCAATCCAATCTATTTTTTTATTCAATTGTTGTATTATTTTTTTAATAAACTATTTACGATAAAAAAAATAAATTAGCCTCGCCATAACTACTTGGAATTGACAGAAATCCAAATTGAAAAAGATTGAAGAAGAAAGATGAAACTTCAAAGGAAAAATTAAGCCAATGAATCTCGTTCATGGGAGGTACTTGCTTGCACTCCTGGATGTATCCATCCGCAGTGCCTTCAATCTTCAATGACCATGCCACAATCAATGTCACCATCCTCTCTTGCCCATCATTGTCAAATTTTGGAGCAATAGAAAGCAACATGATGAAATTTAACACACTAATTAGGCCGCAGGATTGCAAGATTGTATCACTAGAGACTCCATTCGTAAGTTTCTTGAATTTTGTTTTGTTTGGTTGCCTCTGGACTTTACCAAGACTTATGAATTTCAGAAAACTTGTAGGTAAGGCGCAAACCCAGGTGCAATCTCCTCAGTAACCTTATTGCACAATTTCTTCAAATCACAAGCGCAAAAATTTCTTGTTTATACACACTGATCATCATGTCTATTCACATGGACTCTCTCTAAATTCTTTGAGACACGCAAGTAGTTGCATCCATTCACTATGAGGCGCAAGGGTATACATGTGCGCATGTCTGTTATTCCATTTGTACTAATGGTTTTTTCCTCAAGTCCAATTGCACTGCACCAAGGGCATTGTTTTCTTTTCGAATCGCACGGTTGTTGATTTTGCAAAAAGGGGGTTATTGTTTACTTTTTGAATTGCACGGTTGTTGATTTTTCAAAGGGGGGATTTTTGGGGCGGGTTTACTTGCTCTTCTCAAAAGATAGTAGGGGTTAATTCAAACCAAGTTTGATTTGGATTTGAAAATAAAATCAATCTATTTTTTATATAGAGAATAAAATTATGGCGAGAAAGGTGAAAGGTTTACATTCTTGTAGTGTGTATTTGTACATTGAAAGTAAATCATTAGGAATCAAATGGACTATAGCGGGTGGCCATTTTGTAAGCTATACATCATGGGTATATAAGTCCATAGGCAAATATTTGTTTGGACTGTTTTAATCTATTTTAATTTACAAAGCTTTTGATGACTTTGATTACATAAACAAGTATTTTACTCAAATATTTTGCTTAGCCAATTCCTTACAAATTGTAAATTGTAGAAGTTTGATGTTTTAATGACAAGATTGGTCATCATGATTTCTTAGCATTTTTCATAGAATACCTATATTAGTTGAATATTGGTAAACATCCAAAATGAATAATGGTATGGTCATATTTAAACGTAACAATTACAATAACAAATACGTGTAAATAATATTTGGCTTCAATCTACTTACAACAAACTTCTATATAAGTTTACCAAAGTCGAAAAATTTGAAGACAAGACAAATCAAGACGGATGTGGTGTATAGAAGTTTGCAAAGAATGAATTTAAAAAATCGTCAATAGTGACCAATCTAGATTTCACATAATGAGGTGAATGAAAGATACAAAGTTGGCCAATATAGTCAAAGTTCATTAATTGCTACTAGGCAATTACTTGAGGTTATCTTTGAATAGGTAGAGGACGGTTTTCATCTCTTCCAACATTCAATTTGATCACAATTGATCATCATTGTGATCAATTTATATATGTGCTTATACAATCTACACAAATAATTTCCTATTTAAAATGGTAACATAAAAACAATGGTGATATGGCCAAATAATTCAATTAAGTTGAATACACCAAGAAATTTTTATCACTCATACAAAGAATCAAAAGAAAAAAGATGACTTCAATCTTTATCAAGTAGAAAAACTTGACAACAAGGTAATCCTATTCCTTCACTTGTTTCCCCCTACTCACATAAAATGGATTTCCATTGTTTTGATCATTGATTTCAATAAAGGCATCATAGGTTTCAACAAACATCTTTGGATGTCTTTGATGTCTTTACTAGCACCTAGGAATTTGCATTTCGTGGTATGATTTGTAGAAACCAAGGGGTCATTTATACTAAGATCAATCACATGGTCCTTTCCATCAAGTGGTATCACGCTTTGGTGGATGAAGAAATAAAACCAAAAGATCGTCAAAATAAAAATTAGATCCTTTGCAATAGTTTTGTGTACACTAAAAAGTAATCACCTTGCAAGACCATGTACCACAGTCTTGGAGGAGGCCATATTGATCCTTTCATAATGACATCTTCTTCCTACTTTTAACTTTCTTCTTCTTAGTGCCTTTTTCTTTTGACACTCCTTTATTCTAGCTTGACTTCTATTCTTTTTCACTAATTGCAATGTACTATGAATGAGAGTAGCAAAATTGTGTTGGTAACAATAGCCATGTTTTGTTGTTTCTACATGGCTATTAATTCAACATGTGATTAGTCTTCAAGTGCTCATTTGACAAATGAATGGGAAAAATAAGCTCTTTTGTGTGTAATTCTTGAATTAGAAAAGAGATAGCACAATGGGGTCATTTTCTAGACTTTGAAGATTCATTTATATCTCAGGGGGTGATTGCAAAAAAGATTGGTACTATTTTGCATCACATTTAGAGTGACAAAGTTTTCATCCGTTGTAACTTTTTAAGAATGAACGTGATGAATTTGAAATTTTTATTGGAGATAGCTAATTTAATTGTAATCATATTTTTAATTTTAATTTTTAAAACCATTTTATATTAAAAATTCATTTTTTCTAATTTATCACACTTTGAAGTTTAGGGGTTTTTAATACTGGGGAGTACCTAAAATTAATGATTTAGAGCTAAAATTTTTGTGGTCTTTTCCCACAAGAGGGAAGCATGTGCATACTAAGGGGCATTTTAAAATAAGTTATTTAATATCTTCTATATTTGTGCAAATAGGTGAAATTTGATCAACATCAAGTCCTCTCAAATTGCCAATTTTTATTTTTTTTTGTTGTTCATGATTTTTTTATATTAATTTATACATCATTGTATCTATTTTTTGTGACAATTTGTCTTTTTTTCATTTAGTATTGTTTCAGTACTTGCAAGCAGTTTATAGTACTTGCAATGGTACTTCTAGTCGTTGATTTTTTTTATCAATGTTTGAGATTGTTCCGCTACAAACTATTTGTAGTACTCTCATTGTAGTACTCATGATCTAAAATCCAGTTTTTGGCAAAACACTACAAAAAACAGCTGATCTTTCTTGCAACAAACCCATAGTAGCAACACGCAATGACCAAATAAGTCATTTCTTCATTTTTCTAATCCACAAATGAGAATTATATTTTTTATTATGTAAATAATTATAACATGGTTAGATAGAAGACATTGAGAAGAATCCAATGATAAAATTTTAATATAAATCATAATAATTTTAGGCCCCCAAATGTCATTTTAAAAACTTATTGTAAGAGATTTTCTTTAACAGAGAAGAAAGACCTCCTAGAATTTCTTTCTAATTATTAAATTCTATTTTTTTTCTTAAACATTCTTACAATGAGAACCTTTTTATAATTCCAACATGCATCTTGAGACTCTTTTGGTTCCTTAGGGTTGTGACAACGTGACCAAGGGTCAAGCTAAGAGACTTTTGCATTCTTTATTTATAGTCTTTCTTTCGCTTGCCTCTATCCTTGCCTCTTGCTCATTTGAGGCCTTGCTTGCCTTTCACATTCTTCTCCCACTCACTTCCCGCTTCTCTTTTATTCACTTCTTACTTCTCTCCCACGCAAATTCAGCTTCAAAAGAGACTATTTTACTTGGGTATTTAGTTGAGGTGATTTGGTACTTCACAAATAAATTCTTATTGAGGACATCGTCTTTATTGGCTTCCAACAAGTGTATTGCCTTCATTGTTTTTTCAAAGACTATGGACCTTAGACAGTTGTTCATTGTTGTACTGTAGTAGAGATTCAAAATAACATAATTAATAAGGTTTTACAAAGATAATTAATAAGGTAATTAATAAGATAATTAATAGTTTTTACGGAATGGTCCTTCTCATGTTTTTCACTTTTAGTGTGTGTATGTGTCTTGTTTCACTCAACTATAATGGTTTCATTGCCTAAAGTATTTAGTTCAACCAAAGAGTGGTAGATCATTAGATCAATTCGGATCTCAACTATGCAATTAAACTGAACTTTTTGAGGCAAGCAGTTTCAAAGATCACATGTTGCTAAATGGTCTAATTACATGGCTTTGATCATTCTTGTACTGGATGTGACAGTACCTTGTACATCTTCTTGCTTTTATTGGTTCATAGTTGTTGTTGACGATAAAACAATCATGATTTAGGTAATCACACCTTGAAATGTTTATTTAGGCATCTTAATATGGTTCTTTTGAATAAACTATTTTAGTTTTGTTGGATATTGTTGACCGTTGAAGGAGAATTTCATTTGTCCAATGTCACAAGTTCCTCATCTGACAAGACTTAGTAGAAGATTTTCAACTACAATTTTTCTTTATTAAACAAGGTATATTGAATTATCTATGCAAAAATGTAAACTATTGAGATAATGTATTATTAAAAACTAAGGTGGCATTTTCATTAATGAGAGTTAGAATGGGAAGTGGATTGCAAATATTAGGTGATCTACTTCAAGTTACAAAAGCAATTGTTTTTGTAATATTTTGAAGGTTTTGTCACACAAGTAGATTGTATTTCCAACAATTTTTGTTTATATTTTGTATAAAGCGCAAATTTGGGTTGTAGAATGAGCCTTTAAGATCTTAAAGGTAGGTCCATAGTTCTAACCAAAAAAATTAATTGTTCCTTGTAGTGTATTTTTGGCATTATTTCTAGCTACATAATCTTGCATACTTATTAAAGACGTATTTAATTATGAATGGGTAAATGAAGTTGAAAGAAAACAAGACAAACAAGTATTTCAAGAAATCTTGAGAGGTAGACAAGAATTTTATCTATAATGTCTATAAGCATTATAAACAAAAATACAAAGCAAATTTGAAGCAATTCAAGGGTTGCATACAATCACACATGAATAAAGAAGAACAATCAATGAGTTTGATTCTAATAATTGTAGATTGCTAGGAAGAAGATTTATTGCAAAAAAAAACATGTGCTCATAAAGCCATGGTAAAAGATCTATGGCGATAAAAATTAGAAAAAAAAATCTACTGTAACTTAATATTTAGTGATAGTGATTTTAATGCTTTAATGGAGTAGTAGTTGATAATAATGCATTCTAATATAGGAGAGCTCAATACTTTTTTTTTCATTTGATATAGTTCTAGGTACAGATTGCAAGAACTATAACAACCAAACTTTCCATTACTTGTACAAATGTACCACTAACTTTCCATTACTCATACAAATACAAATCTTTATAATGAGTAATAGAAAGTGCCCCCCCCCCAAATGTGCCACTAAACCTAAACCACCATCTTTACTTTGTGTACATCTCCAAAATCAATTATGTACCTATGTAGAAGAAACTGTTTTAGAACCAAATCTTGTTCCTTAATAACTTTGCATATGATATCCGAATGTTGTTTTCTTCGGTACATTGGAACTTCCTTTCACTTACCAATAAGAAAATATGAAAATTTGACCAATCTAATAATAGTAACTAGGCACAATAGCAAAAAGTGTTAGTTTGGAGGTACCCACCTCACATTTATTCCAAACACTATTTTTTGAGAATAATTTAATAGACCTATCGTGTATTGCTATAACTTTTGTATCTAAATTGGCACATTAACCCCTAAAGGATGTACCGTTGTCCCTTCAGGGGACAAATGCATTTTCGGGCAAGTACCTACGGGCTGAAATTTTCTTGTGATTTTTTGAAACTTTTTTGGAGATTAGAAGAACTGATAAGCTTTGTGGGAATGTAATTTTTTTCACAATTGGTGCCCGGAAAAAAAAGTTATGACTAGATAAGCTCAAAACAAGGGACAGGGGGCAACCCGGGCAGCAAAAAAATGGACAAAAACTTGAATTTTTTTTAATATTTTTTTTCTCATAGATTATATTTTTGTCTATCTGGAAAGCTTTGATTCATTTCATTTGGATATGTTATGAGAAAGTCATGAACATTCTTGTTTTTCGGGCAGTTAGAACATCTTCTTGAAAAAAATAACTTGTAGGATTCATTTCTGAATGCAATTTTTCAAATTTTTCAATTTTTTTTGTTGCGCGGTTTAGTTTACTTGCTAGAACAATCTCACCATTGGGATTAGTTCATTTTAATTCCAAGTAAGAGATATTAATATTTTAGATTTTCCTTCTAGCTTGTCCCTACTTCTACTTAATAATTTTTTTAAGAATGATAATTAAGTTTTTTTGAATTTTCTTTTTTTTCCTAGACTCTCAACTCAATTCTCCACTACAAAGATTTAAAGCTCAAAACTCTATAGTGCAAAAAATTTAAGTTAAAAATGTTTAAAGTCAAAAAATCTAGTCCCGCAATGTGCTGAAAAACTTTTTTTTTTCACTTTAAACGCAAATATCTTCCAATCTGTGCGGTCAAAAATTCTGAAATTTTTTCCACACATTTTCATACTAGTTAGGTGTAAGATCCTACGGTTAGATGTGGAAAAAAAATTCAGTTTTTTTTACTCTTTGCTTTAGAAATGGCAGTTTTGAGTGTTTTTTGGCAGAAAAAAGGCCTTGGTCCTTTAGGGGTTAATGTCAAATGGTTTTCGTAATTCAAGTAATTTGGAGTGAAGCTGCAAATTTCTAATTGTTACCAATGACTTGATGTAGAAATCCTCTACATTAATTTGCATGTGTCTCCTTCTTCTCTAGTTTAAATGCTATTGCAAAAAAACCATTGTTTATATTTGACAAATTTTCACCATGCTTTCCCATTCAAGCACAAGCAAAAATTTGGATCTTAAAGCTTGATTTGTATCTATGGGTCATTGTAAAAAACACTTGTCTGCTTTTGTGTCAAAAGTCAAAACGGACTATTTTAGTGAGCACTATGACTTTTGGAATAAAATTTTAGAAATAAAATAAAATATGGATAATTTGTAAAGCATTCAAAATAGTATGTTTGTAAAAATTCAAGCCTAAAAAAATTTATTTCTAAAATTTGTGCACCAAAAAATGCAATGGAAAATATCTAAAAAATGGATATTTTGATGCTTGATTTTTAGAAAAAGTAATAAAATAAAATAAAAATTGTCCATTTTTTCTGATTTTGAAGGTGTTCTTTCCCAATCATTTGCATCTTTGGGAAAAAAATTGTGTTATCTACACTTGCTCCGCAAAGGTAGTACACTTTGAGCACATGTGGAAGGTGGATACTTTACTATTTTAAAAAACCTCTTTGTAGGCTTGGTAAGAATCCTTGTATCCCAATTTTGACCTTCAAATTTGAATTTTTGAATAAAAAATAATACTAAAGCCCCTCAAAATGGCCAAAATAGACTTCCAATTGGAGACTATTCTAAATTATTCAATATTTACAACTACCACATGTACATGCATTTTCGACTTTGTTGTGAAATTGACATACAACGCAAAACTTATGAGCAAAAACCACCCATCCAAAGCCAAGCCAAAAAAAAAAGATAAGTGTTTTTACAATCAACCCTACGCTCCAAGTCTATTTATGGGTCGTTGCAAGAATGACCTTCCGTTTTTGTTCCACTTTGGCTGTTTTCAACTAGTACTCCCAGTACTACGAGTTTTTTGCATATGAATTTTTAAAAATAAAATAAAATAAGGATAATTAGTATAACACTTGAAATAGCATATCAACAAAATTTCAAACCTAAAAAAAATCAAGGTAAAAAGTTATTCACAAAAACGTGTGAGCTAAAATTTTGAAGAAAATACATAGTTTGACGTTTTAATTTGTACAAAATAGGAAAAAAAATTTTCAAAGAAACTAAAATTTAGCAATTTGGAAAGACTTTAGTTTGAAGAGATTTCACCAAAAAAATTATCTTGAAACCATCTTCAACATTCAAAATTGCGCGCGTAAGAGAGCCTTCTTTGCATGGACGTAGAGGACATAAAATATAATATTTTTTAATGCCCCTTGGTAGGAACATGACTTCCTACTATGGCAATAGACCAAAGAAACTTCAATTCCAAATTATTAAATTTGGGGACTCCATAGTACTAAACCCCCTTAAAACTCAAAACGTGACACATTAGTTTAAATGATTTTCAAATATAAAATGATTTTTGAAAATTTCTGAAAAATATGAGATATGATAAATCTCAAGAGAGGAATCTCCAATAAAAATTTCAAACTCATGCAAGTCATGCTGCAAAAGTTATAGCAAAAGGAAGCATCCGCACTCGTTTTGTGACAATGTTTCAGTACCGGTCTTTCTTGCAATGACCCTTATTTATACCACTTACATTCTTGATTTATATCATTGACACATTATTTTAAAGTATAGTCAAAACATTGAAGTGTATTAATATAATTAACAATCATATGCTAAATTAAATATATTTTACAAAATATGCAGTTACAAAAAATACAATTTTTGAAAATATTCTTAGAATTTGTCTTCTTAACATTAAAAAGAGTAATTTAAAAATTATAATCTTTTTAAATTTTTAGTATTTATTCTTAGAATCCTTTTTGGCCACATATTTTAGTAATCTATGGTAGAACTATATTTCTTTTTAACAAGGGAACTTTTTTTTTTAATTCTAAAAATTTACTGTTGAGATTTGATACACATTACAAGCGAGTTACAAAGCCAGATACATTTGTGCACATTTTCATATTAGTATTAGCCAATAATGGCTTGTACCTAAACAACACCCCCAATGGAATATCCTTTCACAGAATCCCATCCTAAAAAATTGATTAATCTCCGACCCCACTTGATTATGAGCTAATTAATCTCGCAACCCTTGGACCTTGGTTATGATCGAGCTAGTACATGCCAATAAAAGCCAAGTCAGCAGCTTCCATGTTTTCGGGATCCTGATTTTGTGGACGATGAAAGACGACGGCCGGGACGACGGCTAGGGCTTGCTAGGTAGTATTTCTTTCTCCCGCTCCGATCCTACTGCTCCATGCCCAGTCTGTCTCCTGGCGTGCAATCCACGAGCAATCGAAGCGCAGTTTTGTGAAATTTCAGTAATCACGCTTGCAGCAAGTTAGTTGCTCATCAGACCTGTTGCTTGTCATGTTTCGACGAGTCGCCCGAGCGCCAGGATTTTAGAGCTGCAATCTGATTTTTTCCAACAGTAGCCGTCGCAGCTCACATGCAGAAGGGAGGCCCACGTGAGTTCCTCGTGAAGATTCACAGCTGCAGACTATCGATCGATTTCGACCGGGTTCATGTCGGCCCTGTTAATTACTGGCGGAGTTGAGGAGAACGAAAACGATAAGCGAATTCTGTGACGTGACTGCAGAGGAGAACATGCGTTGCTGCTGCTTTTGGGCCTGCCCGGCCATTTCTTTGGACAGTCGAGTGAGCAGGGTTGGTGAGAAGGAGGAGTCGGACTCAGGAAATTGTTTTTTTCTTGGCGAAAAAGAGATATGTTCAGAGATTCTGGATGCTGAACAATTGCGAGAGGAGGTTCGGAATTAATTCTTGCGATCGTAAGTTTCTGCAGCCGCCCGCTTTACGTCTGATCAAGGGCGATGTACAAGTCAGCTGTCCCGGTCAAGCATGAACACAAGCCTCTGCATGTGCTTGACGTGCGGAATGTTGTTTTCGAACGGTGCCAGAGTGAGCTGTTAGTTGTTATGAACGATGTGACTGTGAGGTCACGTTGCAGAGCTCTTTGAAGAATTAAACTTGGAAAATATATATATTTTAGGTTTATTGGCCCTCGCATTGGAGAGACTATCGATCAACAGGTCCCATCGCCCAGTACGTACCTCTGCAACTCTCTGCAACGTGCCCTGCAACTCTGAGACGCACAGGCTAGCATCGAGGATTCCTGCATTATTCCCCATGGGGTAGCCCAGGACCGTTTCGATTGCCGGCCAAGTTGCTTAGGTCCGCCTACAAGTCCTGCAAGTTCACATTTCCTGAAAGTCTGCGTGATGTTTTCTTCCTGCATGCTGTAGCACACTAGCTAGCTAGTGGTTCGTGCTCGAATTCTATTCGAGAATTGGCAGGAAGCGGAGCCTATGTTAACGGGGTGATGTTTAGACCCGGATTTCGAGCATTCCTGTCTCTTGAATTTTATATTCTTATGCGGTGATCGGTGCTTTCTTTGCATGCTTGCGGCTCTTTAGTTTGCCTTCTCTAGTAGCAATCTAGGTTATCCTGTAGTTTATAATGTTCCTTGGCTAGCTAGGGCTACGGCATTGTCCACGAGAGTGTTCCTGACAAGTTTTGGCGAAGGTGTTACTCTAAAAAATTGAGGGAAGAACATGTATAACACATCTGTAGTGCATTAATGGCTGGCTGATATGCTAGCTATGCATCATTCTTATTACATTTGTGATATGCAGACCAACTTTGGTAGTAAGAAAGATTTCATCATCAATGGCGCGTAACAGCTAGTAACCAAAATTTCGTTAGAATGGCGGTATTCCACAGACTTGGCACTTTTACGTTTAGACCGTGCGCTGTGAAATCTATACCAATCCTAGACTTAGAGGTAAAGAAGGAAATAAATGGAAAAATGGCCTATGGAATACCGCCATTTTAACGAAATTTCCCACTAGTTAAATTTTTGCTTTACATCCAGGATGATACACATTAGATTGGCTTGTTTGGGACGGAACAACGAAAGAATTCTTGTGATTTGGTTAGAGTTACGGTATTTCAGACCGTCTTGGTTTCGGTTTGAAGCGCCTTCATACATGGCTTTAATTTCCGGTCTTAACAATTCATTTTAAACATGGTAGGTGCGATTAATTTAAAGTCACTTTCGTTATGTTGGGGGAATTATGGCGGAATTAAATATCGTGGAAGGGCCAGAAAAGTAGATCCATAGCTGTTCTGCTTAACTGTTCTACTTATTAGAGCTTTGTGTAGATGTCTGACAATTTTTGGAGTAAGAATCGCCTCAATTTAGCTATTCGGGTGGTGATTTCGGCCCTAACGAGACTTTAATTTTGTTGAAACAAACTGACACTTAATTTGCTCACATGGTGCTTGTCAGGTATGTATTTGGCTTGCCTACAGTGAGGTGAAAGCAGAATGGCTCGGACACTTATCAAGGGCTTTTGGGTCGCCATGACGAACGGGTCATCTGCAAAGTATGTCAAGCTTAGCAAAAGCTCAGATGATGAGTTCCGCCCGCACATCCTCTCGACTACAAACACAGAATCCATGGAGCCGACCTCAGCAGAATCCCCCGAAGAAACAAATCTCATCTTCGATACAGGCAAGACTACTGTTTTCTCCCAGCACTATTTTCTGGAGCTTCGTGAGGAATCACTGCTAGGGACAGGTTCCAGTGCAGTGGTTCGAATTTGCAATGAGGTCCATACTGGAGAGAGGTTGGCGTGCAAGATCATTTTCAAGTCGCATTTGACTCCGCAGCAGAGGCAGCGGTTGTTTAACGAAACCAAGATACACCACTTTTTATCCAGCCATCCTCACGTGGTCAAGCTGGAGGACGTCTGTGAAGATGAGGAGTACGTGTACCTTATTATGGAGAACTGCAAGGGCGGAGACCTGTCGAAGATGATCCAGAACTTGATCACTGAGAAGGATTCTGGACTTCCTGAAGCCAAAGCTGCCGAGATCATAACATCTCTGGCTGAATTTCTGTCTTTCAGTCATGAGAAAGGTATTGTTCACCGTGATATTAAACCAGAAAATATCTTGCTGGACGAGAAGTATCCAGAGAATGACGCCGCCTCCATCAAAGTAGCGGACTTTGGAAATGCATTCCAAAGTATAGTTTCAGGTAATAAATTACTAATATTGCAAATGTGCATATGGCTAGTGACTTCCTTGCATATATGGATGCCTTCCTTTGCATATGGCTTCGTCCCTTATATGGCTTCCTTCATATGTACATCATTTAAGGTTGTAAAAGTTCACTCCTTGTTTAATTGGTGAAATCATCATAATTGATTTTTGGTTTAGGAGTTGTAATTAACTCTGCTGCAAGATGGGATCGTGCACTGCAGTCCAGTGGGGATTTTGTTCTAGATAACCAGTTGAGGCTAGCTAATTAAAGAGGCTCGAGGGGCTGTTGGAAATCCTCCTCCCTCAGACGTAATTTGGACTTCCATATCTCGAAGTTCTGCTGATCTTTGAGAGCATAGGAAGGATGGGGTCTTGAATCTGAGCCCTCCTCTTTTCCAAGGTCCTCAAAGTGTCCTGTGTCGATGAAGGAGGGATATGCACCGATGAAGTTCAAGTAGCTCCGTATGCATGCTGTAATCTGGTGGAGTCACCATTGTTGTCATTGTTGTTTCTTGCACGATCACATGTCATCTATGTCTAGTCCGCATTCAGTCTGGATTATGCATTCAGTAGTTTTCATGAGTTATTATCAGTCTGGAATAATTTTATCATGATAAATCCACAGTAGAAGACCAGATCATGCATTAGTCGAAAGAGGACATGGCTATGCAATCTATACCCCCTTATAAACAGTGATGTGTAAATGGCAGATATCCCAGCGACTTCTTCCAGAAGAAATTTCTTGGGAACTCATGGCTACTTCGCCCCTGAAATTCTGAGAGGGGAAAGATACGGGACTGCGATTGACGTGTGGAGTGCAGGCGTGGTATTGTGCAACCTGCTCACTGGGCAGATGCCTTTCGGTCGGGAAGATTATCAGGATCTTATCAAGAACCGAGCCACACTGAATTTTCAGAGAAATGACAAATGGAACGCCGTGCCTGCTGAAGCCCAACATCTGATCGCACGGATGCTGACTTTGGACCCAGTAGCACGAATCAGTGCGGACGAAATATGTGGTAACTATTAACTAAAGCCTTTTTCCGCTTAATCTTTAAGGATGTTGCATGTGTGGTATAAATGGCAGACTTTAGCTTAATTAATAGAGTGTTGGCCTAAGGTCTACTCAAATTGAAGGGTTGATACAGAAATTAACTTGGACTTTTGGAGAGGGCGAGACGAATTTTAGGCCAAACCAAAGTCAGACCTTAAATCATCGTCTAATTTTGCCATAAAGATGTGGCCTTCACGACCTAGTCGGCTAGTATACATATTTTGCAATATTATGCTTCTGTAGATCTCAAGTGCTGAATGTGACTAGCAAGAGCATCCAAGTTCAACCCTTTCATCGGTATTCTGCAAGTTGATGACCTTATAATTATGTTCTTGCAAATTTGGAAACAAATTAAATTTCAGGCTATGGACCATTGCACAAATTAAACTGCATGTTTCGAGAGTCAAACATACATTCAAGAACTTAATATTTATAACAAAGTTCTGTTTTGACATCCAAGAAATAATAAGAACTGATAATAATGCCAGGAAATAGTCAGTGTGGACATTCATGAGGATTTGGCAACTATGTAATTTATGTGATTTGGCACATGATGTCATTTTGTTCATTTGTTGTAGCGCACCCCTGGATCAAGAAGCACGCGAAGAAGAGGGAGGCAAAGGCGCGTCGTGCAGCCCTTCGAAAGAAGTTGAGGATGTTCAGTGGAGGATCGAGTTCTAATTCTTCAGTGTTAGCATGTTTTGGTGGAAGCCCTAAACCACATCATTCGTGGACCTGAGGACCATATGGGCTTACTCCCGGGTAACTCTGAAGGCCGGGCAGGGTTTAACTCACTGCAAACTGCAATAATTCGGTGCTGCGAATGATAACTCACTGCGTAATTAACATTCGACAATACCAGTCCTGTACTTCACAGATACACAGTTAGTGCAAGTTAGAGTCTTCCTTTGTATATAGTTTCCTTGTCGCTTGCCACAGCCAGTCTCGTGGATTTTGATGTGAGATCACGGCCAGTGTCTAAAAGGAGACAGACAGGAGTCTTTCTTCGCGTCTTGGGCGTCTACAGCCCCAATCTCCAGCACAAATTCAGGTTAATAAGTGTTGTGACACTAGGAGAGACACTGTGACAGTCAAACTCAGCAGCTGCTGTAGACTTTCAATTTGCTTCGTGACCAATTTTACTTTTGCTACAGTGGACTATTCAAAGATTTTTTGGAGTGATTTTAATAAAACGGTCAACATTTGCCTCAGATCTTATTTCAATCAGTAACATTGAATTCTAGAAAATTCTGAAATGCATAGAATATCCACCATTGATACGATTAAAAAAGAATTCCCATTCTCCCTTCAAATGAAGTAAGGAATCTTGTAAATTTTGTAGTAACTTCTGAAAAATGTTTTTTTAATAATTTTCTAATACTAACTTAAGAAACAGTCAAAAGATTTGAAAACCAAATGTATGCACAGTAGGCAATTTACACTACAATATGTCCAAATAGCACGGATTCTTTAGAAAAAAATCAATCAGTTATAACAATTTTTTAGGAATGAAAAGACTCTTGAGAAGCACTGTACCGGTTCATAGTGGAGATGGCTCCCATTTGTTGACTAAGGTAGAATCACCCATTCTACATCAGGGAGCCATGGCCAACCTGTAGGGTGCATTATTTCACACCACACAGGACGCTCAAGCTTGCAATGTGTGTATTACTCCTTTTCAAGGTTGGGATGCAAAAGGTCGTGACACATGTCCCAAAGTGCATAGGAAGTAGTGAGCAAGATAGTAAGAAGTAGTGAGTAGGAAAGTAGTTCGACCATGAGCCAAATTGGAAGACTCTAGACATTGGCTACGAATTTGAAACACTTTTTGGCTTCCAAAATTCATAGTAATTTCAATTTTGGCAATAAAATTACAAAAAATTCACAATCCCCATATTTTTTATCTCTCTACATGATGAGAAAAATTTCCACTGCATCAGATTGCTCCTCATTTGTTCTGAAATCACTAAAGTGATCAATTATCAGTGATTCTACTTTATATATATTTCAAGTGTTGACATCACTCATATAATTATTTGTAATTCAATAATTATGGGACCCAATATGAATAGGCCCTTAATTTACATCCACCCCCCCAAAAGACTCAATTTTTTTCTTTATTTGTTTTAAATGATATTGATAGGCCTGTAAAATCAATTTTACTAGTTTATATTAAAATCAAATCAAATTTATAGATTCTAAATGAATTGCATTTAACTTTCTATTTATTCTTTGAATCTTGCTAACCAATCAGTATACAAATTATATCAATATAGAAATCTAGGAGATTAGGTATATTAGGCTTGCACATAAATGTACTTAACTCTTAAAGCCATTAGAGAAAATATGGGCCCTGTGGAAGACTGTTTGACTTTTGGCCACAGCGCAACAACAATGAAATAAAAAATAAAATCATAAATGTTAATAATTTTTTAAATAATTTTTTTTTGAAAAAAAAAATAATAATTGCCAATTTGACAGGCACACAAACTGACACAAACAACAAGATTCTTTGTGACAAGATTTGAGCTAATTTTTTCTCCATTTGCACATTTGCATGCAATTGAACAGCCTTCCAACTGACCAAAATATTCTCTAATGTGGACCAAGTGTCCGTTCAACATATGCAAAAAATCTCAGGTAGGTTTTTATAAAGTCATTTTTGGTTAGATGTTCATAAATTTTGGACGCAATGTATTAACATATACCTCCTAGGTGAATTTTTTTTTATCATGCATCCGGATTAAAATTTATGTTGCCCTAAAATTATGGGGCAGCTTGGGCAATTTAGGAATCTTTTAGAAATCTTTTGCAATAAAGC
The DNA here is from genome assembly GCA_951799445.1 of Pseudisothecium myosuroides. Classification (NCBI taxonomy): domain Eukaryota; kingdom Viridiplantae; phylum Streptophyta; class Bryopsida; order Hypnales; family Lembophyllaceae; genus Pseudisothecium; species Pseudisothecium myosuroides. The sequence continues at coordinate 16,253,517 of OX637287.1, read as the reverse complement.
TCATCAATTTTTGAAATTTGGCATGTACGTCACTAATAAAATATGGCATACAATTGCCCAAAAAAATTTAGTCCTCAAATCACATTCTAAGAGGAGTTGAACTTTGTTAGCTATATAAGGGCGATTTCAAGAAAAAACATTTCTTCTAACTTAAAGTTCTATTATCTTGCAATTTGAAAAGTCAAAGATGTTGAAATTTTTTGCACATATTCAAATGTTTGTCTCTAAATTTTCACCTTTTAGATTTCAAATTAAAAATTTCCTCATTGCACAAGAAATCATCAAAAAATGACCAATGTAATACCAATTCACTTAATATCTTTGCATTGCAAAGTGATTTAGGGTAAGCTAGACTCTATAGTTGCTTCTAAAAAATTTTATGAGTGAACCTAACATTAAATACTTACAAATGGTCAAAATCCTCATTTTCGAGTAGACCAAAAATTTACTCCAAAAAGGGCCAAAGTCTTGTGACCCTATTTTGCAGGAATGAAAAACGTTTTTTTTCTTACTTCATACATTATAATCTTTCAATCTGCGCGGTCAAATGGGCTAAAAAATTTTCCACTTTGATAAAATACTTTACTTCAGTTTTGTACAGTTGAATCTTCAGAAAAAATTCAATTTTCATTTTTGAACAACATACCAAAACACCGCAGTTTTTGACAATGTTACTCTGGCAGTACATCATTCTATGTTTGAGTAATTGAGTTAGTGATGCTCTAAGCATACAATTAGAACCTCTTTACAGTTTACACCAATACCCAAAGGCCGTGGCTATAGCATTTAGAACATTAAAACTGGAAGAGAAGAAGGTGTGTGTTCAAGGTTATTTTACACTATTCTAGCCCTTATAAATAAAAAGTGACAGGCTCAAGATGGAAATAAAATGACGTGAAATCCTACATGTCCTAAATTGAATAAGATTTTATAGTCATCAAAATTTTGCAGCCAAACAAGCTCAAGAGATTATCTCATTGTATTTTTAGAGTGACCAAGCCATCCCAACAGAGTTGATTGGTTCATTTCAATCAATATTTTATATTCTTTAATACTATTTTACTCTTGTGAATGTTGTTTATATTGTTGGAATGATATTTTATAGCTAAATTTTTGTTTATATATGAAAAATGAATTATTGTCATAGTAATTGTTGTTTATTGCATAAAAATTAATTTTAATGAAATATTTAGGGTGATTGCAAGAAACACTTGTCTTTTTTTTTTGTACCCTTGCCCTCAGATAGGTGTTTTTTCATTCATAACTTTTGCATTGTTTGTCCATTTTCTATGATAGTTGAAATGAAAGTACATATAGTAGTTGTAGATAATTTAAGTAATTTGTTGTATTTTAAAATGTCATTTTACTATTTTTAAATAGTCCCCAATTGGATGTCTACCTTGGCCATTATGGGGGTTATCAAGACTATTTTTTATTCAAAAATGCAAATTTGAAGCACAAAATTGGAATATAAAGACTTCTTCTAAAGTTTGACAAGCTCACAAAAAGATTTTTTTAAAATAATAAACTGGCTACCTTCTACATGTGCTAAAAGTGCACTACCTTTACATAAGTACAAAGAACACAATTTTTTTTCCCAAGATGAAAATGGTTGAGAAAAAGCATCTTCAAAGTAGAAAAAATGTCTTATTTTATTTTATTTTATTTTATAACTATTTTCTAAAAATCAAACATCAAAGTATCCATTTTTTTTGGCATTTTCCATTGTTCTTTTTTAGTGCATAACTTTTAAAGATAAATTTTTCTAGGTCTAGATTTTGAGAAATACACTAAAATAGGCCATTGTGAGCCAAAAATGACAAGTGTTTATTGCAACAACCCTTTATTGAAATAAATTGATTTTATCTTTTTAATTTTTAATTTTTCTATTTAAAAATCTATTTAAAAATCACACTGGGATAATGGTACAGTCATTTACATAGTATTATCCACTTTATACTATTGACTATTGTTTTAAGAATACATTTTGTATTCTTCTTAGTTATAAGTTTCCTCTTTTGTTTCTTAAGTTTTTGGTTGTTGAAATTTTATTAGGAATTGAGAAGAAAAAAGAGAGCGAGGAGGGAGAAAGAAAAAGGGAGAGAAGGTGAATAAAAGAGGGTCATTGCAAGAAACACTTAACATGTTTGTTTCAAAAACTTTATCTTAGACTATAGAATTGTCACTGCTACAAATACTACAAGCACAATGCAAGAATAGTGCAGTAAAAATCATGAAAATGAATTTTAAAATGATTAGAAATCAATAAAAAAGAGTCATTTAAAAAAAATCATTAAACATGAATTTAAAAATCAATAGGCCCACTCTATAGTATTATGCATTGCTACTGACTACAGCAAACTACTACAAAACTGGAGGGAGTAGAAATTAGAAGAAAATGGATATATGAATATTTTGATTTATGGTAATATAAAAAAAAACATAATAATGAATTAAAATAGGCAGTTTGTACACTTTGACATGCTTAAATTGCACCAAATACTTTTAAAAGGAACTTTTTCTCATTTCAATCTTTGTGCAAAGGACACACACTTTGAACCCATGTGCATGCTACACATGTCAAAGTTTTGCATAAAAATTTGTTATCTCTACGTGAATATTAATATAGCACCTACTCTCCTAATTTTTGGCTTCATAATTTGTATTTTTAGGTCAAAGAAAGGACTAAATCCCTCCAAAATGGCAAAAGTAGACATCTAATTGAAGTCTTTTTTAAAATAGTCAATTAATTTTCAAAAAATGAAAAATTTATTCAATGTCTACAACTATTACATGTGCTTTCATTTCAAATTTAATAGAAAAGGATGTATGACGCAAATTTCAGGTGCATTTAACGTACACTGCAAAAGTTATAGCTGAGAAACCACCCTTTTAAAACCAAGGGGACAAAAAATAGGACACGTGTTTCTAGCAACCAAGAGAAAAATACATTATCAAGTCTATGTTTTAGAATTTCAGTTAAAAAATTATCCTTTGAGGGACGAGTCTAAGTTTACTTCATACTATTGGGAGTGACAATATTGGCTCTTAGTCACAGCTTTTACCAAGAGCTAAAACTGAGAAAATTATCTAATCCAATTCTTGATCACTAGTGTAAAAAGACCCTTAGTGTCATGCGCGAAAAAGTGAGTGAAGCCAAGGTAATATGGCTAGTGTATTAGGAATTGTTACACTCCAATGGACAAAGACAGTTTTAGAACCTAAAGGTACATTCACACATGGACTCAGCAAGCATTCTTGCAATGGTATGTGACTTTTCCGGTAGGTATTAACCCCTAAAGGCCCAAGGCCTTTTTTCTGCCAAAAAACACTGAAAACTGTCATTTCTATAGCAAACAGTAAAAACAATTAAAAAGGTTTTTTTTTCACATCTAACCATAGGATCTTACACCTAACTAGTATGAGAATGTACGGAAAAAATTTCAGAATTTTTGACCGCTCAGATTGCAAGATATCTGCGTTTAAAGTGGAAAAAACAAGTATTTCAGCACATTGCGGGACTGGATTTTTTTACATTTGAACATTTTAACTTAAAATTTTTGCACTATAGGAGTTTGAGCTTTAAATCTTTAAGGTGGAGAATTGAGTTGAGAGTCTAGGGAAAAAAAAATTCAAAAAAAGCTTAATTATCATTCCTAAAAAAATTGTTAAGTAGAAGTAGGTACAAGATAGAAGGAAAATCTAAAATATTATTATATTTTAGATGGAATTAAAATACACTAATCCCAATGGTGAGATTATTCTAGCAAGTAAACTAAACCATGAGAATTTTTTTTTTGGAAATTGCAAAAATAGCATTCAGAAATGAATCCTACAAGTTATTTTTTTCAAGAAGATGCTCTAACTGCCCGAAAAATAAGAATGTCCATAACTTTCTCATAACAAATCCAAATGAAATGAATCAAAGCTTTCCAGATAGACAAAAATATAATCTACAAGAAAAAAAAATATTAAAAAAAATATCTAATTTTTGCCAATTTTTTTTGCTACTCGGGTTGCCCGCCGTCCCCTATTTTGAGCTTATTTGGTCATAACTGTTGTTCCTTGGCACCGATTGTAAAAAAAATTATATCCCCATGTAGGTCTTTCCATTCTCCACTTCTATTAAATTTTTCAGAAAATATTACAAATGTGGTTGCAAAAAGATACATGACCGAAATCGCATTTGTCCCCCGAAGGGACAATGGGCTTTTAGGGGTTAAGACCATCATTCATTTGTAACCACCAAACCTAGGTGGCTACACAGTTGGCAAAGGTTACGGACGGTACTTACTACAGAAAAATTTGGAACTATTCACAACTCTCCGAAATTGCAAGCTACTACTATATAAGTTTCAATCTTTCAATTTTGTAGATTCTTAAGCACCAACAACGATCTTTTATAATGTAAGGAGATGTGAGCAACTATTGAATACTACCAGCATTGCAAGCACCCCCAACAATATGTGATTGATAATTGATCATTTTTTTTAGTGGGATCATAGTCATAGGAATCAACAGATTGTAAGATTAATTTGTTAATTTTGGATTCTACAGAAGCACTCAACACCAAATTTATCTAAAGCGCAAAGAGTTTCTCCCCACATAAGAACACCTGATAACCTAAAATGATCCTAATTATGCTAAATCAATGCCAAATCGACTCTAAATAAATGTTTCCGTAAAATATGCACCTTTTCACCTTTGGCAAAAGTATTATGAACTTATAATTTTTGTTACCAAATGCCAAGAGAAAAATGCCTTAACTACCAAAGAAAGTTCTCAAGAAACAATTCAATATAAGAAAGACATTTAGATTGTCAATGACAAAACAATTGTTTGTCTTAAATGGCTCATAAACCCACAATTTGAGTGTCAATAAAAAGCTCACTTCGCGATGTGTACAAATCTAAAGTTGTGATACATACATACAAAAGACAAGCGGAGGGTGTAAAAAGGTCAAAAAGAAGGTTAAGGTAGATGCAACCATTCCATCAGAGAAAGTTTGGGCCCTATAGAGGGCCATTTGACTTTTGGCAAATGTGCAAATACAATGAAATTTTAAAAATTAAAAATTAAAAATAATAAAAGAAAAATTAATCAACAATTTGATGGGGCATAGAAATTGATTTTTACTACGGCAAGATCCTTTGTGAGCCAATTTGGATTGATATTTTCTACAATTATACATGTTCATGTAGGAAAACGGCCCTCCCAAGGCTTGAAATTTTCTCTAATGCTCCAATTTTATGCCTCACATTTGCGGATTTGGTTTTTTTAAATCGCTCTTTAGTTCCCAATTAAACAAATTTGGAGCTAAACTTTGGAGGAGATAGTCTTCTGGTAAACTTGCAATTACTATTAAAAGGAATTCTAAAAATAATTAACTGTATGTTGTATGGAAGTTTACAAAATGAGCATCTTCTACTTGCATTTTGAATCACTGTGTAAAATATTATTTTGTTAGTTATTTTGGTGAATGACCATCTCTATAGAATAGATACTAATGGATTATTTTTTATTTTAATTAAATCCTATTTTTTACAAATTAAAACATTGAAGTATCTATTTTCTTGACAAAGAGATGACAAGGAGGTTGCAATAAAACCTTTGAAGGAAAAAAGTATGCCTCAGTCTATATGAGAAGCCAACTAGAAACTTATAAACAAGTGAATAGGGGGGCCAAAGAACTTGCCAAGAAGACAAGAAGAAGGTGAAGATCTAGCTAGAGAATGTGGTAGAAGGAGATGGGGAGGAGATACTACTAGAAGAAACAACTGTTATCTTTAGTGCAAAAGATGGCGGTGAGTGGCCAAATGCATTTGAAGGATTTGAACATGAAGGCTTGCTTTTACTAGTGATTGTCATTTGTGAAGAAAGATGAATTGTCAGATGCAAAATCAAGACTGTATCATGCATTTTTAAACTTGAAAAAGTATAGTACCTTTGTAGATATCACTGTCCTTATAAGCCTCCTCGCATCTTGCCATACAAGGAAATTAGAATATGGGAACGCAAAAAATTCATAAAGGGTCTCATTGGTGAAAATTATTTTAGTTGCAAGCACCCAAATGAGGTTGGAGTTGTTGTATTGCATGGGCTTGGTTGGAAGCATGTAAAAAAATCTATGTTGGCCACGACAATTTAGCTAGATGAAAGGACAATCATTAGAGTCAACCAAAATTGAAGGTTCATAATGATATTGTTGCGTTGTGTAAGATTGGATTGAAGCATGACTCCTTGCTTTTACATGAAAAGATTCTAGCTAAATCAATAGAAAATGGTGGAATGACTTTGGAAGTTGGAAAAAATTGGTCAAAGTCTTACCTTATATATATATTCAAGTGGTTGGATTTGGTAGAAGGGGGGAGATGTAAAATATGTGACATGGCCCATCTTCTAGTGTGTCAGCCATCCATTCTCCAACCTTAAGTGTAATGTCTTGGTGCTTGGGGGTCTTTGCAAGAAAAACCAATTGTTTTTGTAGCATTTGGCTTAATATTGGTTGTACGATGACCTTTGAGGAAAGAAATTAAATAAAAGATATATATTATTTATTATAACACTAATAACAATATATCACCAAAATTGAGACCTAAAAAAATGTAGGTCAATTTAAGCTATTTACAATATAGAGTAATACAATTTTTGAAGCAAACAGACATTTGGCATTTTTATTTGTAAAAAACAAGATTTTTTTTTACAAATAAACTCAAAGTTGTCAATTTAGTAGAACTTTATGATGAAGAGATTTGACCAAAAGAATGATCTTGAAACCGTCTTCAATGTTCAAATGTATGCACACAACGGAGCCCTATTAGCACACCTGTAGAAGACATAAATAATATTTTTAAAGTGTCGTTTGATACACATGTCTAATGTGGAAATAGACCACAAAATTTTCAGCTTTTGATCATTAATTTTGGGTATTTCCTAGTACTAAAAATCCCTAAGCTACAAAGTGTGACAAATTAGCTAAATTATAAATTTAAACATAAAATTGTTTTTGAATTTTTTTTAAACATTAAGGTATCTTATTAGTATTAAATTGTACATCTTAAATAAAAATTTCAAATTAATTGATTTCATGCTTCAAAAGTTATAATAGAAAACAACTCCATCATTCTAAATGTGATTCAAAATAGTTCCAGCTTTTCTTGCAATCAACCATGAATTGACGTATTGCCAAGGTGATTAACTATAGCTCAAGCTATAGCTATTGTAGCATCAAGATGGAGTAGGTGATTATGAAAATACACCTGTGAGCATTTTATTTTCACCTTTAACCCCTAAAGGACTGTTGTCCCTTTGGGGGACAAACAGGATTCCGAGCAGGTACCTACGGGCTGAATTTTTGTCGTGATTTTTTGAAACTTTTTTTGGAGTTAGAAAAAATGATAAGCTTTGTGGGAATATAATTTTTTTCACAATCGGTGCCCGGGATCAAAAGTTATGACCAAATAAGCTCAAAACAAGGGACGGGGGGCAGAAAAAAAAGATTTGCAATTTTTTTTGAATTTGAATTTTTGAATTTTTTTTCTCATAGATTATATTTTTGTCTATTTGTAAAGCTTTGATTCATTTCATTTGGATTTGTTATGAGAAAGTTATGGACATTCTTGTTTTTCGGGCAATTAGAGCATCTTCTTGAAAAAAATAATTTATAGAATGCAATTTTTGCAATTTTTTTTTTCATGGTTTAATTTACTTGCTAAAATAATCTCACCATTGGGATTAGTGAATTTTAATTCCATCTAAAATATATTAATATTTTAGATTTTCCTTCTATCTCGTACCTACTTCTAACTTAATAATTTTCTTAAGAATGAAAATTAAGTATTTTTGAATTTTATTTTTTTCCCTAGACTCTCAACTCAATTCTCCACTATAAATTAAAATTCAAAATTCTGTAGTGCAAAAATTTTAAGTTAAAAATGTTCAAAGTCAAAAAATCTAGTCCCGCCAATGTGCTGAAAAATTTGTTTTCTCCACTTTAACGCAAATATCTTGCAATCTGTGCGGTCAAAAATTCTGAAATTTTTTCCACACTTTTTTATACTAGTTAGGTGTAAGATCCTAGGTTAGATGTAAAAAAAAAACAATTAAATTTTTTTTACTCTTTGCTATAGAAATGGCAGTTTTCAGTGTTTTTTGGTAGAAAAAAGGCCTTGGTCCTTTAGGGGTTAAGATAAGACGAGCACAACTAGTTTCTTGGTTTTTTTGTTGTAAAGCTCCTACGGTAGGAGTCTAAGCGCATTCCATTGTGCCTTCCAAGCAATGGACAAATGTTTGATAAATAGTGTTTTTACATAATTTAAATTGCAAAAGGAAAAGATTCAACCTTCAAGAGTTTAGCATTTCCAACCATTGTGGCCTAACCAAGCTAAAAACTAACAATACTATTAAAAAGAGCAAAAAATTTAAACATTTGTTGTTTTTACATACCTAACCATAGAATCTTGCATTAGACTAGCATGAAAATGTATGCACTCCCACAACTATGGTGGATTTAAGATGAAATTAATAAAGAATTACTAAAATGTTGCTTCTAGTGCTAAATGGTCAATTTGGTTCCATTTAATAAGTTTTTTACAAGTCCTTAATGCTAATCGGTAATTACATTACTAAGAATTTGTCTTTTTGGATCATTAATTAAAAAGTCAAGTTGTTTGCATATAATAAATATGTGTCAAGTTCTCAATACTAATAAATTATTATATTATTGAAAACTTATCTTTATTGCTCATTGATTACAAAATAGACGCTTCATATCATACAAACTTCAAAAAGAATTTTGATTTTACATGTGAAGCAAGAGTGTAGTAAGGTACTAAGAGCACGTCCACTCCCACTCCCTACACAGGGCCGGGATACAACTAGCAGGGGCCGGGAGCCAAAGCACCCTCCACTGTGGCATTGCCAACAAAATTTGGAAGACTAGACACGCCCAATTTTCACACAAATATCCCAAGTTGGCAAGGGCGGGAGGTTTTGAGCGAGCCTTGTGTTGACCAATTTTGAGAGAGTTTGATTGTTTTCTTGGTGAGCTAATCATTTTCATAATGGTTGGGCATGGTCGGAACACTGTCAGAGGATGTAGAGGGGGGAGGAATCAACATGGCACAGGAAGGAGGGGAGCTGCACATGTCGATAATTTTGTCCAAGGGGTGTCTAATTTCTCCGTTGGCATTAGAGAAGGAGAAAGCCCAAGCTGCATGCGAAGCAAGCAGGGGAAGTGATGGCGGAGAAAGAAGCTGCTGAGGTGGTAGTGGTGCCACAGTTCCAAATTTAGGGTTTCAAGGCTTCAACGGCGATGGAGGGAGCATTTTCAATACCAATGGAGGAGGGAACTGGGTAGCAATGGGCGGTTTATGCAGCACCAGAGGAGCCCACATTGCTGCAATTCGTTCCGTCAGAGTGAGATTGGAGAAGGTTGTGGAAGCCAATTTCAATGTTGCAATCGGAGCTCAAGGCGAGCATGGAACAATTCTACAATCAGAAGCTAGAGGCAGTGCTACTACAATAACAACAAGCAATCAAAACAATTCCATGGCAGAAAGCAATAGTGGTGTACTATGTGAGCTCCCAATTCGTCACTTGGGACTTGTAGATCTTTTTTTTTGAAATTTGCAATTTAAAGTCGATAAAAGTATACAAAAAAACATAAAAAGAGTGTAAGACCAAAATAGGGTTGTGTGATACCCATTATAGTATTTGGTCTAGTTTTGATTTTATACCTAGAACTTCACCAAACCTCGCCTAAAAATAGAGTAGAAATCACAAGATAGCGGGATTTGTTGGATTTGAGTCGCATAGCTTTAAACGGGCTAAATCCCACCGTGAATGTGGCAATTCATGGCTAATTAGATCCGAGGGATCCGCAGCGAGGCCACTAGGTCGGGTCCTAGAGTTAGGTTTGAATTCCCCATTAGATCGATGAATTCCCAACACCCCCGATTGTTAACATACAAGAGGTTTTTCTGCAAGTCAAAAGATGCCGGGAATTTTTATAGGACCTCTCAAGGAGTCCCACAAAAGATGTGGAGATGCATTTCCATACCCGGCACAATTGGTCAGTGGAGATCCAAATTGGCCGTCTCTTTGAATTGTCGATGGTACGGGAATCTTTTGTAAATGAATCTTGGCGAATCGATTTTTTTTTTGACACAAGTAAAGGGAAAATTTACTGCAAGAAAAAATGAGAACAAGAACCTAACCGCAAGCGGCCTAGGTGGGCAAGCATTGGCGAATCAATTTTGCCATTGGACTCTTGGTGTGGATTTATCCGAGAACACCATTCTTGGGCAGTAGATTCCTCCACGGGCCGGTCTTGCGTTAGTGGCTCTTACATGCTAACAATCAGGGGTTTGGGGAATCCATTGATCTAATGGGGAATTCAAAACCTAACTCTAGGACCCGACCTAGTGGCCTTGCTGTGGATCCCTCGGACTGAATTAGCCATGAACTGCCACATTCACGGTGGGATTTAGCCCATTTGGAGCTATGCCACTCAAATCTAACAAATCCCACTATCTTGTGATTTCTACTCTATTTTTAGGCAAGATTTGGAGAAGTTCTAGGTATAAAATCAAAAGTAGACCAAATACTATAATGGATATCACATAACCCTATTTTGGTTTTACACTCTTTTTATGGCTTTTGTATACTTTTATCGACTTTAAATTACAAATTTAAAAAAAAAGAAATGTACGAGTCCCAAGTGACAAATTGGGAGCTCACACCTTATAGATGACAAAGGAACTGTATCGTACTAAAAATGCAAAGAACGTTGATTTCAGCTTTGAGCACTGTTGGCTACTTGTTAAAGACTTCCCACGGTGGGCTAAGGGTTGGGGTACATTGAAAAACGCCATACCTTTGAAGAGGAAGGACACAACCTCCGACCAAGGCTCTCATGAAGCCGCAGGTGAGTGTGGAAGTATTGCAGAGGGAATCGTGGTTGGAGACAGAAACAAAGGTCTCCGTGATTGCCTGGTTGGTATCAAAGCAACTAAAGAAAGCATCAAAGCTGACAAGGTTGCGGAGGGTGTTTTGTATAAGCAAGCAGCTGCTTCCGAGGTCATGGCGGCTGCAGTAATGCGGAAGGTGGGAGCGTTGGAAGACCATAATCTAATCCTTCTAATGACTACTCCAGACGCTCATGGGGCCCAATCTGTGGTAGCACAAGAATTTATGAGGTTAAGACAGGAGGACGAGCTCAAGAATTTTTAGAAGCGTTTGGCTGCTCAAGACAAAAAAGATCTAGAGGATGCAACTGCTTGAGAGAAGTAGTCCCAACTTCATCAAGCAGCTGAATTGGCAAGAGAGGCCACCGAGGTTCGAGAAAACGAAGAAATCCAATGCCAAATACGGGAACGACATCCTTGTGTGCGAGAGCCGGAAGATGACCATTATGAGGAGGATGAAGACTTAGAAGCCAATGAAGTTGATGGATTTCATGATTCCGACCTTGGCCTTAGTGACAATGATGATGTAATAGAGGAGACAGAACGCATTGACATACGGGAAATTTTGGGTGGACACAAGCTCCTTTAGATAAGCCAGGAATCTGTGCTTTTGAAACATATGGATAATTTCCACTGCAGCTGTGACTTTTTTATAATTGTGGCATCTTTGATGCAGTGGATCGTTTATTGACATTAACAGCCTTCTCATGAATTGGTTCAATTGTGGCATTTTGTGGATTGTCATTCATTATGTTTTTTGTTTTTTTATTGAATCCTCAGCTGTGGGTTTTGATAGCTATTAGATCTTTGAATTTCTACTTTGTTCCCTAATAGTGAGTTTAGTATGATAGCCCAATCTCAACCTCTCAAATGCGGCACTTTATTCAATCTTGTGCATTTTCTTGAAAATGACAAGTTTAGATGCTTGAATTTGAGCTCCATGCCTTTTTGTTCAAGCTGCAACATGTTTTTGTTCATATTCGTGCCAAGCTACGGCATTTAGATCGGCCAATTGACTCATAGTGGCATTTTTAACATGCTTCTTGTTTGTATGTGAGTTTTGGTTTCTATACAATGAAGAGTTCTAGAGGCTCGAATTTGACTAATTGTTGCTTTCAATGTATAAGTGCAGAAGTTCGTATATCATCAGGCAATATGAACCTTACACAAGACTCTTGACTAGATTTAGATTAAAGTTCAGACTTCAATTCCCATGGTAGCTTCTATCAAACAAGAGGCCATGTGGCGTATGATAACCCTGTTGATATGGCTACGGCATATAAAAACATCTAAAACTTTTTATATTTGCTATTTACTATAATAGGCACCTACTTGACAATTTGTGGGAGCACTAGACATTTTTTGAATTTTTCATAAATTTTTTATTGTTTTACTTTCATATTTAAAAGAAAATAGGAATTGGCATTCAATTGTGCAATTTTATATGCTAAGATGCTCTTGTAGGATTTTTTGTAATTATTGGGAAGTTTTGGGACCATTTTGGAATACAGAAGGTAGTACTTTGAGGGATTGGCTCCACTGTGACTAATGTGATTAATGCCCCTTGGGGGCATTAACACTACTAGAGAATTTAGTGTCCGATTCAACAAGAAAATCAAGAAATATATGTTAATTTGGACAGTGGATTAGGACATTTTGATTCGGACAAAAATCAACACTTCTATGTTGATTTTATATCTTGATTTGGTCACAGTGAAAAAATTATTATTATTATTCAATAATTTGCCACGTAAGCTGCCACATAGGCTGAACGTGCCACGCAGGCAAGACTGCCACGTCACTAGAACGGCCAAACGGATTAGATTGCCATGTCAGCAATCAACAAATTGATATTAAATAATTAATTAAAGTTTCCAAATTAAATTCTTAAATTCTTAAATTTAACTTTAAAAAATCCAGTATTATATTCAAAATAATTCAATAAATATATACTACTATACAGCTTTGAATGCCAAAATCCACCACTACATTCCAAATAATTCAACATATATTCCAATTTAACTTTGAATGTAGCTTACCTTGGTGTTTGAAGAGAAGGAAAGACAAGGCCTTTATACAAGTGGGGTGGTAGGAGGTAGGACAACTCATATGGGATTTGTAAAGAGTGAGGAATCGTAAGAGCTCAATCGCTCATACTTAAGTCAAAAGTAAGAATTGTGGTTTAAGTAGAATTTCAGACCTCATTTAGGCATTGTAGAATTACTTTTTTCAAAAAACTTTGAACTAAGTTATTGTAGAAAATGAATCTAAATTTCATCTCCAAAAATCCGTTTGAGATTTGAAGTCTTCAATTAAAAGTTATGGACAAATTTGAGAGAGGGGTTAGAAGGGACATTTTTTTAACAATTTCAAACACCCACTTTGAAATTTGTCCATAACTTTTGATTGGAGGCTTGAAACATCAAAAGGTTTTTTGGAAATGAAATTTGGCTTGATTTCACAACTTTTTTTAGTTCAAAAAGCTTTGAAAAAAGATATTCTACTATGACAAAATGAGGTTTGAAATTCTACTTTGCACACAATTCCTACATTTTGACAATGAGCGGTCAAGCTTTCATCTTCAAATTATCCCATATTCTTTGATAATTCATGATGAACAATGGATTTCATTGTAAAAACAACCTATCTACTATCATTTTTACTAAATGTCAATGAAAAACGGTGACTCCTAGTAGTAGTTGGGACCACCATATAAATTGCTCTCATAAATTGAGAAACTAGAATTGTGAAGTGAAAATTGGGCATATTGTTGTACAAAAGGGATTCTACAATTTCACTTAGAATGGACTATACTTAGACCTATTATTATTTGAATGAAATTTTTATGTAAAAATAACTTTTTTGTGAAAAGTCAAAATGTCTCATTTCTTTTTATAGGAAGAATATACATCTTGACTAGAATTACATATTATAAGTTCCATGAATTTTAAATTTTTATTGATTGAATTTTATGGATTGAAATCTTATTGATTAAAATTTGACCTCAAAATTTTCATTTTTTTATTTTTCATTCCATAGATTGCAAAAAAATAAAATAAAAATTCAAAATAACATCAAATAACTATATATATCAAAAACATATTTGCAATTTATGGAGTGAAAAATTAAAAAGTCAAATTTTAATCAATAAGATATCAATCAATAAAAATCCAATATTCATGGATCTTGTAGTATGTGAGTCTAGTCAAGATGCACATTCTTCCTATAAAAAGAAATGAGACATTTTGACTTTTCACAAAAAAATTATTTTTCCATAAAAATTTCATTCAAATAATAATAAGTCTAAATATAATCCATTCTAAGTGAAATTGTACATAAAGGTAGAATCCCTTTTATACAACATGTCAAAATTTCTCTTAATATTTCCAATTTCTTAGTTTATTAAAACAATTTATATAGTAGCCAATTATTTTTGGGAGTCCCATAAGTCCATCACCTTGCCATATAGAATATCTTGATTTTAGATGGTCACTGGACTTTATTTTGGACTTTCCCGCTAATATTGGACATTTCTATTTTTTACAAAATTTTGATCATTTAATTTTTTGCTGAATTTGACATTTTTTTTTATTCATTTTATTTATTTTTTGGCATACTTTTTAAATAATTATTTTTGGCTGGCCCTATCTTACTATTACAGTATGTGGGAAAATGAAAATGATGTTGAGAGGATTGCCGAATCAATTGAGCAAATTTTTTTTTTGTTCAAATCAACCAAATCATGTTGATTGATGTTTGGGGGACTGCCAAGTCAACAGAGCCCAATTTTTTTTTTTTGTAATCAACGTAAGTGCATTAATTTTCTGTTGATTAGGGCCCCCTTTTCTAGTAGTGTAATCACATTAGTCACAATGCGGCAAATTGACCACAATTTTTGCGGGGTCGAGTGAAACTTTCTAGAATCTTTTATATTTTTTTTTTACTGTAATGGGCACCTATATGACAGTTTGTGGGAACATTGGACATTTTTTGGATTTTTCACATATTTTTTATTGTTTTACTTTCATATTTAAAAGTAAATAGGAATTGGCATTTAGTTGTGCAATTTTATATGTTAGGATGTTTTTGTAGGATTTTTGTAACTATTGGGAAGTTTTGGGACCATTGTGGAATACGGAAGGAAGTAATTTGAGGGACTAGCTCCACTATGACTAATTGGCCACAATTTTTGCGTGGTTGGGTGAAAATCCTTAAAACTTTCTATATTTTTTCTTTACTATAATGGGAACCTATTTGACATTTTGTGGGAGCATTGGACATTTTTTAGATTTTTCACATATTTTTTATTGTTTACTTCCATATTTAAAAGTAAATAGGATATTGCATTCAGTTGTACAATTTTATATGCTAGGTTGCTCCTTCAGGGTTTTTTGTAACTATTGGGAAGTTTTGGAATCATTTTGAAATACGAGAGGCAAGTAATTTGAGAGATTGGCTCCACTATGACTAATGTGGCTTATGCCTCTTGGGGATATTAGTCTTATTAGTCACTGTTTGGTGAGATGGCCACAACTTTTACATGGTAGGAAAAATTCTTTTCAAAGAGTGATAGTATTGCCTTTTATAAATCTAAATTTAATGCATGCATATTGGCTCCTTTCAAAGCCCACAAGTGCTCTATGAGGTCTCCTCTAAGTCCATGGTGAGTGTTAGAGTCTTCTATCTCCGTAGTACTAGTGAGCAACTTGTCAAATGTTAACCTTCTAGCATATGGCTATGCATTAGAAGAGATTTGAGGGCTCTAAGAGCCCGCGAGTTATCTGGCCCTGGGAACAGCCTTGGAGCAGTAATCTGACGTGACTGAGAGAGTGCCACGTCAGAAAATTAATTTTTTAATAATTTTTTTAAATAATTTTTTTAATAATTTTAATAATTTTTTAATAATTTTTTTTTTAATTTTAATTTTTTTTAAATAATTTTTTATTATTTTTATATTCTGACTGTTCCCAGTTGCGGGAACAGCCTGAAACGGCCCCTCCCAGCCCTCAAATCTCTTCTAATGGAATATCTCTCTGCAACTCTGTCACAATGTCTTCAAGGCCATCTACATCTTGTTCATCCTCCACTATCATGTTGTGGAGGATGCAACAAGCAAACATAATGTCTGCTATGACATCCATACTCTACTATCTACATGGGTTTCTGATGATGGCAAACCGAGCTTGAAGTACACCAAAACAATGCTCCACATCTTTGCGAACTGCCTCATGTCACTGTGCAAAATACCTTTTCTTCTCATTGGTTGGCCGATGGATACTTTGAACAAAACAAGCCCCAAGGAGGATAGATGCCATTTGTCAAAAGATAATATCGATCATAATGACATCCATTGACTATGAATTGCGTATCACGCAGCTCACTAGTCAACATGTTATGTATCAATGGAGAGCGGTCTAAGACATTGAGGTCATTGTTAGACCCCGGGAGTCCAAGGAAAGCATGCCAAATGTACAAATCCTCAGTGGCTATGGCCTCAAGAATGATAGGCTTTTTACTACATCTATCCCCAAAGCTACCTTGCCAAGCCACTGGACAATTCTTCCACTCATAGTGCATACAATCCAATGAAGCAAACATATTCGGAAAACCTCAAGCTTCATTGAGGGCTAAGTGCTTGTCAAAGTGTGCCCGTGTTGGTTGTCTCAAATGATGCTCCTTGAAAATTGCTCGAATCGCCACACAAAACCTCTTCATAGACTCCATCGCAGTTGTATTACTTGTACGGCAATATTCATCAGTGGTATCTGAACAAATGCCATATGAAAGCATACAAAAAGCAACAGTAATCTTCTGATGTGGAGACAATCCCATGTATCCAAATGCATCCCTATTTTGCACAAAATAAGAATCATGAGCACAAACTTTGTCCATGATGAACACAAATAAGGAACGACACATTCTATAGCATCGTCGAAACAGAGAAGCCCCATACACAGGGGATTCACTAAAGTAATCCTTAAACATCTTCTCATGCATCTCATGGCAATCTCTATCCACATTTGGGGCTTTCATTGGACGAGATCCACCACCAACGGAAGGTCTAGTGAACTCATTGTTAACCCAAAATCCTAAACCTAAATTCAAGTTTGCAGTAAACTCCTCCTCCTCATTACTATCATAGAATAAATCTTGACTAGCCCGAAAGCGAGCCCTCCAAACATCCATCCCTAAATACTCTCTGTAAAATACAAAAAATGCAAACAAAAAAGTTTTCCAAAAATTCTATAGAAAAGCTTGCTTGAGAAGAGCCGAAAAATGCCATAGCCAAAACAAGCCACAATCAAAACAAACCTTTGCCTTGCAGTTGTAGCTTCTAATTTAATTCTAAATTAATGTTCATTAATTACCGGGCTAGAATTCTGACGAGTATAGGGAGCCTTGACCATTTTTCAATGGGCCGATTCTATCCGACGTTGTGGAAGGGCCTCTTCACCAGGCACTATGGAAGTAAGGAGCCAGCTTGCCCGGGCCCATTTGGCCGGCTACAATGGCCATGCTCTAAGGTTTCTCATCACCAACCTTTTGGTAAGGAATTCAAACCCCATGACTTGCAATTTTTGTCTTTTAGTAGTTAATGTTGTCTTTTAAAAATGCTAAAAGGACATGCAAAAATTGATTGATTTGACAAGATGTGGGAATTTAGTAAAGGTATTTTAAAGCAAGTCCTAGACATATGTTTTTTCATTAAGTTTTTTTTTAAATACCAGACCTTTGATTGTGCAATTTCCATTAGATGAAACTTCAAGGGTGTTATAGGGCCACAAATTCCCCTAAGTTCCCGGACTGTGGGAACAACGCCACACTAGTAGTTTGATGTGGCTAAACTTTGGCCATGTCACATAATAATATTTATTTAAATTTGAATTATTTTTAAAATTTGAAATTTGAAATTATTATTTATTCTGGCCAACAGTGTCTAGTTTGCAACATGAAGAATGGGCCTGAAATGGCCCTTTAGCCCTCCAAAATCTCTTTTAATGTAACTCAATATTGTAGTTAATACCATATTTTGTAATGATTTAATCTATAATCAATTTTAGATTTCAAAATTTATTGAAAAACGTTGGTTGGAAGAACAATTGATATGTCTATATGGATATGATTTATCAATCACAGTTCCCAACTTTTGTTTGAAATTTGTCTTTAAATTATTATTCTATTTTACATCGAGGAATTATTCTATTTAAATTATTCTATTTTAGAAATTTGGACTACCTATAGTTAAAAGGTTAAATTGTTTGTTTAGAACAATCTCGATGTTAAGATTGACATCCATCATACAGTTTCTAATTATTTATGTTTTCTTTCTATCTTACATCTACTGCTACTTAACAATTTTTTTAGGGAATAAAAATTCATATTTTCTTTTTGAATTTTTTCCTAGAATTTTAATACAATTTTCCACCATGAAATTTTTTATCTGAAATATTTGTATTGCAATATTGCAAGTTCAGATGATTCAAAGTCTTACATACAAAAAGGAGTAAAAAAGTATTTATTTAATTTTATTAGCTAATATCCTGCAATTTAAATAATTAAAGGGCTCTAAAATTCTTTCACCACTACAAGAAAAAAGGTAGTATTAACCTCTCAAGGCCTAAAGGACAAAGTGTGTCCTCTTCAAGTTTTCAATGACAGATTTTTGGTAGGGTGAAATAAATCTCAATATTTTGTAAAGTAGGTTCTTGTAGAGTAACAAGTTGACGTACTTGTTGCATTTTTGGATTTTCAAAATTTCAATGTGAGAAGTATTGAAATATTTATTTAGAAAATGCAGTCTTGTAGAAGGGAGCCATGGACATAAATTTTGGACAACTTTCGAGTGAAAAGAATAGTGGAATTTATTTTTGAAGATGTTCCAAAAATAATGTTGATAATATCAACCATTGAATTTCAAAAATTGACGCATCTGTGTGTGTGTGTGTGTGTGTGTGTGTGTGTGTATAATTTGTAGGATTTAATTTGGTCAATTTTGGCTTTTTCACTCACTTCTATATGAAAATATTTATAAATTTGAGAGTTTTTTTAATTCAAAAAATACTTCATTTGCCTTAGATTCCAACTCAATTTTCTTAGAGGGAGGGGATTATTCATCTTTTTATAATTTTTCTTCTCCAAACGCTACATTTTTTGCCTGTAAGTTGATCATTCAAAATTGTTATAATCTAAAAATCCAATGGTCAATATTTTCCACAATTAATTCGATGCATACTAGACAAATTAGTCTTTATTTTTGTATACTTAAAGTTAAAAATCTCAAGCACATCTATATGCAAAAGATATCAAAGTGGGACTACTCATTGACAACCTCTATTGTCAAGAGGTTCTTATGCCTTGAGGGATTAACCCCTTAAGGACCAAAGTCCCCTCGGGGGACTTTCGGGATTTTGGGCAGGCTCGTGTGACCTCAAAGTTTGACCTGATTTTTTGAAACTTTTTTTGAAGGTAGATAATATTAGTAGCTTTCTAAAAATATAATTTTTTTTCCAATCGGTGCCCGGGAGCAAAAGTTATGCCACCCTAAGCCAAAAAAGCTGTTCGCCAGGCAGAAAAAACAAACCCAGAAAAAAATGAATTTTTTTAATTTTTAATTTTTTTCTGAAAGATCATGTTTTTGTCTATATTTGAAGCTTTGATTCATTCTATTTGGACTCAGAATGAGAAAGTTATGAGCAATCTTGTTTTTCGGGCAATCTAAGTATCTTCTTCAAAAAAACTTCTTTTTCCAACTTCAAATGCTAATATCTTCCAATCCATACGGTCAAACTTCATGAAAATTTTACCACGTGATCTGAGACAAGTGAACTACAAGATCCTACGGTTAGATTCTAAAAAAAAGTTTTTTTGGGTTTAGGGAGTGATCGCAACAGAAATGGCAGTTTTCAGTGGTTTTGGAGCCAGAAAATGCCTTGGTCCTTTAGTGGTTAAGTGCAATATTTTGTTAAAAACTGTACAATCAAAGGTCAGATATTTTTAAAAAAAACATATTGAAAAAACATGCTTCTAGGACTTACTTAAGTGACACCTAAAGTCCCAAGGTCATTTTCCCATCAAAAAACACTCAAAACTGCCATTTCTTTTGCAAAGAGCAAGTTTTTCTTAAAATAAAAATTTCATATCTATCTGTAGGGTCTTGCATTAGACTAGTATAAAAATGTTTGAAAGAAATTTCAAAATTTTTGACAACATAGATTGCAAAATATTTGCATTTAAAGTAAAGAAAACAAATTTTTTTGGCACCTTGCTCAACTAGATTTTTTGACTTTGACTTCTTAGCTTCAAATTTTTGCACTAATAAATTTGAATTTATAATTTTTTATGTTGAAGAATTGATTTGAGAGTCTCAATTTTTTTATTTTTAAAAGTTTAATTTTCAAGCATTAAAAAATTGTTAAAGGGAAGTAGGTTCAAGGTTTATGAGAAAACTAAACTGTTAGTAGCTCTAAGATGAAATTGAAACACATTAATATCAATGGTGAGATTTTTCTAGCAAGAGATCTTAACCTTGCAAATTTGTTTTTGAAAAATTGTGAAGATTGAGTTTAGAATTGAATCCTATAAGTTATTTTTTCAAAAAGGATGCTCTAATTGCCCCCTAAAGGCCCAAATTAAACAAGATTTTTCATAACTTTGACATCAATAATCCAAATATAATGAATCAAAGCTTCCCATATAGATAAAAATATAATCTCAATATGAGAAAGCAATTTATTAAGATTTATTTTAAATTTTTGTGGGGATTTTTTTCTGCTTGCCAAACTAAAATTTGGACTTGTTGTGACATATTTCTTTCTTTTAAGCACCAATTTAAATAAAAATTATATTTCTAAAAGCTATTGAGTTTTTCTATCTTCACAAAAAAATTCAAAAGATCATGATGAATGTTGACACCTTAGACCTTAGGAGCCTGTCTAAAATCCATTTTGTCCTTTATAGGGAATAATGGGACTTTAGGGATTAAAATATACTTTTGTATACAAACAAGTTGGATTTTTAATAACCAGAGACTAGAAAGGACAATTTTTCAGTAATATAATGAATTAATGATTGTTTAGTCACTATAAGAAAAACTTGTTTGCCACAACTGGTTACACGTTGACTAAGTGTCCTATACAAGTGTCCTATAACTACAGCCATTGTTATTAGCACCAAATCTTACCTATACATTGTTTTAGTTGCAAAGCAGTTATAAAATGAAGTATAGGATTACGGGAGACTTATAACATAGTTCAAATTTTAAATTAACCCCTAAAGGAACAGCCTGCTATTTTTAGCAACATAGCGATTTTGGATAGGTATGTGTGACTAGAGATTTTCATATTTTAAGCTAAAACTTTAATAGAAGGTGGGGACGAGGAATATCTTTCATGCGCATTAAATTTCATGACATTTCAAAATAGGAGTCAAAAGTTATGGCCTAATATGTTACTTTTTTCACTCAGTGGGCAGTCCGGGCAGATCTGAAAAAATCAGTTTTTTCAAAAGGAAAAATTTGAAATTGGTTTTCTAGAGTTATATATATGTGGAAAGCTTTAAATCATTCCATTTCAACCAATGATTCAAAAGTTATGAGGTTTTTTAGTTTGAAGGCAGTTACGGATTCTCTACTCTGAAATAAACTTTGAAGTTGTTTATTTAACTCAATTTTTAATATTTTTTTGAAAAAAAAAAATCATAGGATTTAGGTTGTTTATTAAAACATTACAACCATTGGGATTGACATTTTTCAATTCCATAATTAAACTCTTAACAATTTAGTATTTTGGATCATTCTCTACTTCTTTCTACAAGTTACTATTTTTTTTGTATATGTTGTACAATTCCAAATGATTTGAAATTTTTTAAGCATGTAGCCAACTTGTTTAGGAAAAAGAATTCAAAGAAGCACCACCATTTTGGACATTTTTTCATACAAATGTGACCTTGTGAAGTGCAACTGCCCTGTTTTTCGCAGGAACAAAAAAAAGGATGTTTGCTAATTCAAATGCTAATATCTTCCAATCCGCATGGTGGAAAATTCTGAATTTTTTTCCACATCTTCTAAAACTAGTTTACTATAAGATCCTACGGTTACATGTGTCAAAAAAAAATTCAAAAATTTGGTACTTGTACTAAAAATGGCAGTTTTTGAGTGTTTTCGGTGAAAACATAGTCATGGAACTTCAGGGGTTAATGTGAGCTCATTTCCTTTCATGATTCATCACAATTGTTGATGTGGACAAGAGTCTATGCTCTGTGGAAACCAGTATGTCAATCTATAGTTGCAAAAAAACTAAATTCAACAATGTAACAAATGCAACTGCAATTGCAAGGAAGTTGAATTCAAGTAGGAAACAACTGCAATTGTAAAATGAAAGAATCCAACAATTTTTAAATAAATTATCAATTTTGTAAATGTTAAAAAGACGTCACGAAAGCATCAATCAAGATGCCGTCTTGTGTGTGTTGGCAAAGCACCCAAACTAATATCCTGACTTTAAAACTTCACATGTACAACAGTCTCGGTATTATAGTCCACATACCCAGACTCCCACTCTCCCAAGTACATATACAGATAAGTTAGATCATATGCATAAAATAATTTCTTTTTTCCTAGAGTTTCAACATATTTTAGTGATGCATTCTATGAAATATACGGATAGATACAGGAAAAATAATCACTTTCCTCCTAAAAATATTATATAGCTTATTATGCACTGTGAAATGTACAGATCAATCACGTTTGAATGTTTAGCAAACTACTTTCTCTCTGCAAAACAATCTTTCAAAACCCTGATGGCCACACAGTGTAATTGTGCCATTATGTTGTTGTTTCATGGTGAAGACATTCGTGAACCACTCTGTCATTAACATTCATAAAGAACTAGTTGAATGGTGACTTTCAATTCAAATAAGAAGTTTGTGCAATACTGTATTTTCTTCCTCCAAAAGCAGTTCCAGCCATAATACAAGTACTTTGTGTCTTTACAAAATCTTTATCTTCATACTCTCAAGTTACATATACAAATATAATTTCCGGAACTTCAAAAATATATGCATATTGCTTTTTAACTCTAACTTGTGACTTTCTACTGGAAGACTGACAGTAGGATTTTTATAACAAGCCTCTCAACATAGAAATTAGAATATAAGATCAGTAAGTACTTCTCTGATCACTGACTGCACTGGAATACTGGAGAGCAGTGGAAGTAGTCCATAGAAGTTCTGATTTATACATCATCTGAATGACAATACATGTGGGAATGCTTACATCTGTGGAGCCGTGGTCTGATTGAGCATGCTGCATTTGTGCATCATGAAATACCTTACGCTCTTTTTCAGTGCGGCAATGACATGTACTCTCATTTCTGTCAAAAGAAAAAGAAAATGTAGCTTGTACTGTTTCTCTTTTAATGGAAATTGTCCGGGTATTTCAAGAAAAAAAAGAAAAAGAAAAAGAAAAAAGAAAGTGAAGTTATGTTGTGTGTGATGATCACATGGGCCATGCACATCATCTTTCACCCATGCACACATTATTTATCAACGTACACAGAAAATCAATCATCACATAAATCAGAATACAAAGGATCATAAAGAGATAGGAGGCTCTGATACCGTAGTCTGCTTGCAATTTTTAGATACCTTGGGCATAGAAATAGCTTTCAAACGGTGGTCTCCAAATATAAGGTAGACCTGTCCAATTCCATCTGGCTCCTATTTTTGGCCCCAATTTCATCTTAAAAAACATCCAAATCTGTTCATTTTTATGACAAAATAGTGCATTAATGTCTACAAGGGGTAACGTGTCAATTCTTTATCAATTGGTGAGCACTTAAGTGTCATTAGATACATAAAAAGGCAGTTATGGTTTGTTTATGGGATGTTTATGATTCCACTCTATATAGGCGGTTTTGTAATTTTAGCGGGAATTTTAGGGCAGACTACTTCTGAAATTTACATAAATTACAATTTTTATTGGAAAATTGTAATTCCACTTAGGTTTGATTTGTGAAATAAGCGCACAACTCTATAAAAAGAAATATGTGCCTCCTTTGGAGTTGGCCTTAAGATATTAACCCATAAAGGCCCAAGGCTTTTTTTTTGCCAAAAAACCATCAAAACTGTCATTTCTATAGCAAGGAGTAAAAAAAAATGAAAAATGTTTTTTTTTTTCACATCTAACCGTAGGATCTTACACCTAACTAGTATGAGAATGTGTGAAAAAACATTAGAGGAGATTTGGGCTTCTAAGAGCCCGCGAGTTCCCGGACTATGGGAACTCTGCAGGACTGCTGCGACGCTGCCGCATGGCTTGTCCGACGTGGCCAAGCAATTGCCACGTCATTTTTTTAATTTTAATTTTATTTTATTTTAAGTATTCTTTTAACATTTTAAGAACTTTTTTTTTTTTTTTTTTTTAATTTTAATAAAAAAAATTCTGACATCGGGGGCTGGTTCCTAGCATTGGGAACAGCCCTGAAACGGTCTTCTAAACGCTCAGATCTCCTCTAATGCAAGTATTTCAGCACATTGCGGGACTAGATTTTTTGACTTTAAACATTTTTCACTTAAAATTTTTGCACTACAGAGTTTTGTGCTTCAAATCTTTATAGTGGAGAATTGAGTTGAGAGTCTAGGGGAAAAAAAACTATTCAAAAAAACTATTCAAATTTCAATCCCAATGGTTGCAATGTTGTAATAATCAATCTACATCCTATAATTTTAGTTTTTTCAAAAAATATTGAAAATTGAGCAAGCTAAAGGACTTCAAAGTTTATTTTAGAGTAAAAAATCCGTAACTGCCTGGAAACAAAAACTCCTCATAACTTTTGATTCATGGATCAAAATGGAATGATTCAAAGCTTTCCATGTATATATTGATCTTATAAATCAATTTCAAATTTTTCCTTTTGAAAAAAGTGATTTTTTCTGATCTGCCCAGAGTGCCCAAATTGAGAAACAAACTACATATTAGGCCATAACTTTTGACTCCTATTTTCAAATGTCATGAAATTTTGTGCATATGAAAGATATTCTTCGTCCCTACCTTCTATATAATTTCAGCCTAAAATATGCAAATCTCCAATTACATGTATCTGCCCAAAATTTCTATGTTGCTAAAAATAGCAGGCTGGTCCTTTAGGGGTTAACATACTTCAACTTTTTAGCAAAAGTTAATCTAGCATGTAAAGACTTTGACTTTGAGGCTAAAAAGTGGCTGATGGATGATAGAGAACCCTTCTATTTAAAACAAAAGTGTAAATTCATTTATTTTATTTTTTTGGTGAAAAGGAGAGGTTTCGTACAATAGTTTGACCTCAAATGAGTACTTTTGGATTCTTTTAAGTAAATGATTCACATAGTATCAAAACACATGATTTCCACCATAACTAGCTTGTCGTTTCAGGGTTATGAGTCATGATTCTTTATAGGGGACTGCAAATGCTATCCCTTTGCACTATTCTAGTCTTCCTAGATGATTTTTTGAAATTCATTATCACAACTGTGTTTGAAAATTTTGGAGTTTGAAAATTTTTGGTACATTTCATATAGATTTTGCTACCAGGTGATTTGCACAAAACGCCTGCCGGTTTTGTTGCGTTTAACAATACTAACTTATGGTGTTTTTTTTCTAGAGTACTATAAAATTAGAAAAACAATTTTTAAGTTTAAAAAAATATGGACAATGTACACACCTATAAGATGAAAGTAACCACTGACCAAAGGAAAATCATAGAAAAATTATCTAAGTAGGAGAACTAGAAAAGAGCCAAATCTAAAAAAAAATACATACTTTGATGTTTTAATTAATAAAAAATAGGAAAAACATTAAATGAAGAAACTGAAAACTAGCCAACTGTAGCAACTCTATGGAGATGGTCATTCACCAAAAAACCTATCAAAATAAGTTTTTACATGTTTCAAAATATAAGTAGAAAGAAGCTCACTTTGTGGACTTCTACACGACATATAATTAACTATTTCTAGAAATCCTTTGAACAATAGCTAGAAGTATACTACAAAACCATCTCCTCCAAATTTCAGCTTCAAATTCATTTATTTGGGTGTTAACTTTGTTAAAAAAAATAAAAAATTGGCAAGTGTGACATAAAATTGGGGGCTATTTTTGGATAGTAAACATTTTTTTTAAATCCAAAAAAATTAGACAAGGTGTATAGTAGTTATGAGTACATTGTCTATGAATTTTGAGTCATTTGAAGCCAAAACGCAAAAGTTATAGCCAAAAAACAAATCAAAACACAACATGTGACAGAAAATAGTACAAGTGTTTTGTGCAATCACCCTACCCTACCATACACTAATTTATGTGTACTTGATTTAATTTAGCTTCTATTTTGGATATTAAAATGTAAAAGCAATGCATGTCTCTTTAGATTTATGGATGAATACGTACACATAGTTCTTTGTTTCTTTATTTCTACAGTACTTCAAGAAGTCATTCATCGGATCCTTATAGTCCTCATTGTCCTTATTGTCCTTAAAAGGCTCAATCGCAGGCTTCAACTGAAACTATTGCCAACAAAATCATGATAAAAGCGATTTACTTTTTGTCGCTAGAACTAAAGCATAAATAATCAGTCATAGCCAGGTCTATGAGTGCAGAATACAAAAAAGCTGTGGATGGCTATCCGCATGCGACTGCTGCTGTCACTTTGGAGGCGATTTTGTAGTGAAATTATTAGAAATCCAAACAAGAGAAATTGCCAGACCTAGGTAATATGCAACCAGGCTGTGATCTTTCCTGATAAACTTTGCAGAATTCTGTTAAAACGACTGCAATCAGAAGCAAGTAATCATCAGTTTCTGGCTCGCAGTTCATGATGGTCATATTCTTAAAATGGTTTTGTGTTTGAGTGCCAAAAGTGGTCAAGATTGTGATGATCAAATGTCCAGCTAGAGCTCTGAAAACTAGGATAGGTGTCGATCCAAGGTTTCAGACTTTCAGTCCTGCTATTGACAATGTTAGAATTTCACGTACTGAAATCCCCCATTTTTATGAATTTGAGGGTGATGTAACCTATCTGGTGCTAGTAGACAGGAATCCGGCATAAGAGAAAAAACTTGGTGCTTTTTAATTTTTGGCGTTTGTTTGCTAGTGACCACGCACACGCTAGGTCAAGCTCGTAATTCAAACTTCACTAGGACCTTTTGAAAAACTGATTATAGTTTTAAGTCGTACAATCAGTAATCACGATAATATTTTTTCACGAACTAAGGATTCGATGGCAGTATTCGAAACTAATTGTGATTCAATGGAGTTTTCACCCGGAGTACACGTACAATAACAAGTTGGAACTCAATAATTCAGAAATTTAAATCTGTGGACTTGGCCAATTGCATGATTTGACCGACGCATGCACTCCAGCCGCTTAATTTCATAATAGAGCTAATCTCGACTGAATGTTGGGCATATGTAAGACGCACCATCAATAGCTCCAAACTGTGAAGAAAATATTTATCAACAAAAATGCATACTAAATTCTTAGCTTAGATAGGAACATTACGGACTAGTACAGCGCTCAGGTCAGCATTCAAGAAACTGCGCAGGAGCATTAGTCTGCAATTTATCCCAGTTTGTTGATCCAACCTCATGCATGAAACGGCTGTATATGCTGACAAAATTTTGCTATCAATTGTAGGAGCAGTGGAGGAGTACGTGAGTACCCAGGGGCACAAGTCGTGATAACTCGACCACGGTAATTTTGACCCTCTGTACAGTACTCAAGGTCTCCAATTTATGGAAGGAAGAGAAGCCATTGAACTCGTCCTTTGGCAAGTGACTACTCGACGTACTCGAGCACATGCGGTAGAAGCTGCTGTCTGCAACTGTTGTTATGAGATTGATTAGAATGGCGACTTCTAGCAATCTTTGACGGATCTTAGATTCCTTGACCTGGCCGCGACCACGACGTCATAAATTGGATTCCAGTCCTTCTTCCACGGGCTTTCAGTGCTCTCAATGCTGTACAACTCCAGATTTTTTCATACAGCATGCATTTTCGTTGGTGATTAATTGGATCATACTCAACTGCACCATTGAGCGCCATTAATCATAATGGGCGAGGCAGTATGCTTAGTCACTATTACTTGCCACTACTACTTGCCACTACCACTTGATTGGTGTATAATTAATCATAACAATGAACTGATCGATCGAGTTCATGTGACGAATTAGCTAGCCACTAACATAATTAAGCTGGCATTGATACGGGAGCACATGAGCAGCAATTCGGTAACGTCTCATGCCCAATTGCATAATTATACTGCGAACATAAGCACTGCAAAGCCGGGCGTTGCATTATTAAACGCATTCGCTGTGGGATTTCTATAGGGGCTTACACTCTGTTTTGACATACCTTAACGTGCTTGAGCATTGTTATTCCAGAGGATAGACTCACTAATTAACACTCACCAAAAACACCAACTGAAACTAATCTTGGTTGCCCCATGATGAATTCGAAGGGACGGACCCATGGAGGTCGTTCACGAGTACACATCCCTTTAGAGCTTTCAGTCACGTCAAGCATAAATCACGCCACTAACGCAGCCCTTCGACGTGCCATCTTCGTTCTGAACCCATGCACTCTTGCAGCTAGATGCAGTAGTCACCCTGACGCCATGGCATTCAATCAAATCCTGCACAAATCTGCATTCTCGACGAGAGCGTGACACGCTTCCTCTCAATCATTATTTTCTGTGCCAGGCCTAGCTCTGGCCAGGCCCCGCCCAGCTAGTACGTCGACCCAGCAGGGCGCGGCAGCGGCAGCGGCAGTAGCAGCTCCCTCACGGCAAGCCAGGCCACGCATTAGTTGTTCATCTGCTGCAGGGTGGCGGTGTCCACAGACTAAACGACGTAGCCCCGTCTTCCCCCGTTCGCAATAGCCATGTCTTGCAGCAATCCCCGTTTGACTTTCTCCCCTGCTTTGCAGGCCGTCAGACCCCACTCGGTACTCGCCATAAATGCGATGGCAAGCGGTATCATTCAATTAATGGTTTTCCGATTATACCACCTTGCCTCAGTGGACAAGTACCAACCTGCACCCGGCCTGACCCGCCTGATCAACTTACCGCAAGCCGGCCTTTGTGAGCTCCAGGCAGGACTACTGATAATATCAAGGCATGCATCCTGGTGATCAGGTGATGTTGTACTGCCTTCCTAGCTCCGCGAGCGAGCTAGCGAGCGAGCGAACTCATCCCTGAAGGAAGTAATCATACGAACCAAGAGTGCATCATAGCATTATTAGTGTCATTATGGGTGATAGTGGTAATGATCGTTAAATGGCTCATTGATGGCGTTGCTAACGAGGAGGATAAAGAGAAGGTGGTAGAACCAAGAGAAGAGGGACATTGAATGGTGGCATTAATGGAGCAACGACGAAGATACTCTTGGGAATGGGGTTGAAGCACGCTGGGCTGGGCGGGCTTTTCGTCCGCCACTCCGTCGACTGATTGGATGATCAGGAACTAACGGATTTTAACAGGCTACTTGGGATTTAGTTCCTTAGCGGAACTGCTGTGAGCATTTGCATGGAAAATCCGAAATTCAGTTATAATGCAGTCGATTATCAGCTCTGGGTCCGGCTGGGTATGGAATGGTTCAAACTCGGAGTTCGAGAATTCTGTTTAGAATGCAACAGCTAGCCAACAAGCTTGCTGCATAAGACGTGGGGACAAAAAAAAAAATGATTCGGGCGGAATTCTTCAAGGTCAAGGATTACCCTGTTCTGGGTCATGAGCTGGCAAAGTTCGCGTCATGTTGCAAGCCTGTCTTCCCAACTCATTAATTTAAGACAACCTGCGTCTCAAAACAATGGCTAAACAGGTCCCAAACTAATTACCAACTTCCCGAGTGTATCTCAATAAACCTTCTACACGTGCTACCTGCCTCATACGAAACTTCGAATGGTACGTCGTAAATTTCATCCTCGGGCCCGTAGCGTATATTTTGATGTTAGTAGCTCGTGAACACATGGTAACTCAAGGAATGTTTAAGCGAAAATAATGCATAGTCAATATGCTCCTCCATAGTCCAAGTTCTACCCTTCACTCCGGGCAGTTTCAGAAAGTGGCAATTGTTTACGTCAAAGCCTAGTCTCTCTGGTATCTGAAGCATTTGAGTGTGAGGCAAAGCAAGCATGCAGAAGTTCCACGCACCTCACGAAATCTTCTGAAGACAAGTTCATTATTCTTCAATACACAAGTTGAGAAAAGAACGATGTATTAACAAGTCCGAATAAGGAAAACAAGAGGGGAAAATTAATGTTCAGAAGTCTGAAATGTCCACAGCAATGTACACGGGGATGTACACTACCTTCCGCCTAGTCGACCAAGGTCCCAATTGAAAGCCCAACTGTAAGCTTGATGAGCAGACATGACATCCTCAACTACATACAAAGCTGTGAACATCTCCAAAAAAGTTTCATAAAGGGAAGGCCTGGCACCCCTGGATGCATGGATTCCGAGCGGTTCAACTCTTCCCCTCCATCATGCAGTGCTCCCCCTACTCCTGAAAGTCCCACAACACCATCCGGGGACTCGGAACCTCATATTCATGAAGGCGCATCCCAGTCGGCGTTCCAGCCAATGCAGTGTTGAAACTCGAAAGACTAACATTATTAGGGCCAATAGAAGTGGAATATTGCCCGGCGTACCCAGACAAAGTGTGCTGGGTGGTGATGTCTAGAATGGATCCCGTGGCGCCAGTCGGCATTGGCGACGTTGTCAATGGCCCGTTGAAACTCCTGTAACCGAAACTCTCTTGCAAGGAACCGGGCTGATTGAAGCCGAGATTAATCCTGATATCCAACTTACTACCTCCAGCGGATGCCAAGGGTCGTGACGACGACGCATCAGCTCCAACTCCCTGTATGTAGGAAACTTCAGCCGGATGACTAGTTTGATTTAGCTGGTTCTGCATTTCGGAGCTGAATCTGCTCATGGGCAACGTCGACGTCTGCGTGTTGTGAAACTCTTGGTGGTCCTGTGTGAGCGAACCTCGTGAAGCTTGCAGCCAGCGTGTGTAATCCGGCCTCGGCTGGATCACGGCTCGCGCAGGGCTCAACTGTCGAGGTCTGCTAAGGATGGGAGAGCTCGGTCGGTATTCCTTGCAGGCTTTCTCAAAGTCTGGGCTGTTCCGGAAATAATACTCAGACCCTGACCCCGAAGCTGCTGGAAGTAGATGAAGCGGAGAGCTTGAGTTGCAACCAGGCTGCTCCTCCGGGAAAGCTGTAAGAGGGCTGGCGCCTTCGGCGAACCTGGCCATGGTGGCTTCGTTCATCTGAGCGGAAGAGAGATATGCAATCCGACCGCAAGTACTTTCCACGACGGTCCCTGGTAATCGGGGGTGAATCATGGTGTCGACGGTTTGATGATCAGAGCTCGCAGGCTGGTGATACCGGTGGTGGTTAGAATTTTCCAAGGCAGCAGCCGGCGGGCTGTTGGAGCGTCGCGAGAGCGCCTCCTCGGTGCTGCTGCTCTCGTCCATGCTGTGGGAGCCAGAATTGTTGGAGCTTTTCTGAACTCTGTCAGCGATCGAGTGCAGCTCGGGTAACCCCGATGCGTCGCCTGCGCGTTGGAGCTGGTCTTGATGGTGCAGCATGCTTAGAGATTGATTCATGAATTGGGAGACCAGTGCGGGGTTGTTTTTGCTGCACTCTCGGACGGCTTTGCTCACTAGTGTATCCCGAAAGCACCTACGCGCTGCCTCCTCAGCCACCTGCAGAAATCGCAAGCGAACTACTGGTCAGAATTCTTCTTGTAAATTAAACCCGACTGATCCAGCCTGCCTGGCAACGGAAAACTACATCATTCTGTCGGCGAGAACAACGGCAGCATCTAGAGAATCTACGGATCCATTATACTCACACGCGAGAATAGTGCTCATATGTAGCGACTAATCAAATGACAGTGAACATCGGGATCTTCCTTACTATTGTACCTGATTTCCTCCGGAGGACTGTGCCATTGTTCCTGCTAGATCCCTGAGTAAGTCCGCAATGGGCTTGTGAGTGACAGGATCGATGCCCATGTCGCAGAGCTTCTTCTTCAGCCGGGTATTCCAGTGATTCTTGATGTCGTTATCGGTTCGTCCTGACATCTGTGCGGCGATGAGTGACCATCTGCCAAGAAGGTGACATTTCTCACACAATTAGTCTTCTTCGCTTCACGTCTCAATTCGATCAACTCTTACTAGAAGGCATCGCAACAAGTTCAGCAGGATACATAATTGTACAGCTGGCGCCAAAAATCTAAAAAGTACTTGATTCAACGGGTATATTCACTAGACATCGAGATAATCTTACTAGATAACCTAAAACTGGTAGCTTTTCAAAATTCGGTTAAATTACCTGCTTCCATGAGCTGCATGTAACTTCACAATGAGATCCTCTTCCTCCACAGTAAAACTACCATGCCGTATATCAGGCCGCAAATAGTTGGTCCATCGCAGGCGGCAGCTCTTCCCACATCTCTGTAAGCCTACATACCCATGAGCACAAACAGCTTAGTTTCCGGAGCCAAATATATCCAGATTGATCGATCTCATGTGTCACGAACTCACTGCAAGTTGGAACTTCCACGCTCACGTCTATATTTCGTTTTACTGATTGCGATTGCACTCGGCTCCTTCGATCTCAGGTCATGAACATATGATCGACTAGGCTTAACATTGAGGTGACTAGCAGAGCGTAACACTGCAAGAGCGATCGAGTAACGTTCCGAGATGACCGTTGCTGATGCAGAGACCATGTCTGCAATGCGATTAGCTCTAACAGACGGTTTACTAACAAGCACATGGATTTCTTTTTTGGTATCATGTTCCAAAAAACTTGCCAATCGCGCTTCTGTTGTGAGTCGATTACCTTGACAGCGATCACTCCCCGAGGGTCACAACAAGTGGCTGGAAACTCTAAGTGGAACAACTGCAGGCGGTTCTCAGTCACGATTACATGATTGACCGAAACCTGCATCAAATTTATAGTACCTGCTTTCTTTCCAACGCTGCGCCAGTGCCCAGTCCCATACGTTTCCACATACTTGCGCAGTTTTTCATCTTCTTCCGCCGCCCAAGCTCCTTTCCGAACGTCTTCATTGGACTTGGACAGTCTTGTCATCTTCAAGAACGTAAGCTCAGTTTCTCTGGGGTAAGCTCTCGTCGGTAACACTACCTCCTCGAGTTGTAGTTTCTGAAGGGAAAGTGTGAAATAACAGATCGATGACACTCGATTTCCGACCTCAATCAAAACTCTCTCTCAAGAAAACCTAATACTGTACTTTCCTCACAACAGAACCCTCCTGAACTGGCCGGCTAATGCGAACTTCAAATCAAGTCTTCTAGTCACAAGAAGCACACTTCTCTGCTCTAAGGTCGCACCTAAAACTTGGAACAACTAAGGTATGGTATGGATACTCAACGTAACTGATCCGAACACTACGTACCGGTCGGGAAAGAACGACCACTAAGATAAGAAGCATAGCAAGTAGAACAAGCTTGTGGGCTCGATCAGACTGCAGGCCACGTGATGTTCTACGGCCCTAAAAGCAAGCCTGGAAGAAGTCTGCCGGCGCACGAAGAAGACCATGCAGCTAGTAGGTACAAAGAACGAACTGGCGGAGGACGCACGCGGCAAGCGCTACTGGACATTCAGCCAGCCGACCAGCCGCTCCATGGAGCACGCAATTTGGCGCTCAAGATGCGATGCTTCCTCCAATACGACAGTACAGACTACTCCTCCCCAACCACGATCCCAGCAGGTTCTGGACAAAGTCCTGGAGACCTACAGGGACACCAGTGCCATGGAAGCTCGTTCTCCAGGCAGCAGGGCAGGATACATCGATCGAACTGGGTTAGAACTTCGAACTTAACCCCACCCCGACGGCAAGTAAGGTCGTGGTCGAGAGTTCTCCCGCCCGCCCGCCCACCCCAACCAGGACCAAGCTAACTAAGTCTCTCCCAATTCACCCAGTCTTGCGTTGTTGACGTCTCATCTGTACTACATTCTCCCTGATGACGAAAGTGCCCGAAGAAAACCAAAAGAACGTGGCTGTATGGGAGAGAGTATTTATATATATAGAACTCAACCAGGGCCTCGCCTGGGCTGGCCTGGACTGGAGGGTGGCCTGGCCGGGTGTGTGGAGCTAGCTAGCGCTACAAGCTTTGCGGCCCTCGATTGATCGATCGACATTAGTTATCCGACAGACTCTCTCTTTCGTCTCGATATATTGGGGCTCGCTCACCCTGGCCTGGCGCAGCTAAGTTAAGTTAATCTAGGGCTCGCGTTGCGAAGACGACGTTGGATCTGTCGCCGTTTGACTTGCCTCCGCCATGCCAGCCCTGGCTCAGCTAGCTTCAGTTAAGTACTGCAAGCAAGCAGCCCACTCAGCCTCCCTCCCTCCCTCACGAATCCTCCCGTCGAGCTCCGACACCCCATCATGCCGTCCTGCCATCCTGCCGTCCTGGCTTCGGTGGGATCGCCAGTGACTCACTTAGTCGCGTCCCCCGAGATCAGCCTGGGCCATCGCCACGTGGCCCGTAGCTCCTCTTGTCCCTCCTTGATCTCCCTTAACTTATTGGGACATGATTTCTTCTCCTTCTTTCTATTAAGGTAGGACCACCCAGGTTTTGGGTTTTTTTTTTTTGGAGAAGTGCTGAAGTAACAACATACGAGAAAATGATGTAGCCAAATATTTTAGTATTCATCTATATTTTGGATAGAACTATCTTTTCATCCACATATTTGGATGCGTTTCATTTAAAATTGGCAATTTCATCTAATTTTTTTTTAAATTGGAGCAATTTGGCATTATCATCCAATTTTTCTTCAAATTTTTCCTATAGATTTGATGCAGTTTTTTTTTGGAGGCATTTGGGCCTTATAAGGACCAAATTAAAAACACTGGGACCACCTATACTTGATCAAATATGCGATTTCAGAATAGATGAAGAGCAGCGTGAAGAAATGGAATTTTTTCTCATGTCGAGAGATCAGAAATATTAGGATTGTGAATTTTTCGTAATTTTATTGTCAAAATTGAAATTACTATGAATTTTGGGAGGCAAAAAGTGCTCCGAATCCATTGCCTCTCTAGAGTCTTCCAACTCCGATCATAGTCAAACTACTTTCCCACTCACTACTTCCTACTACCTTCCTCACTAATTCTTGCACACTTTGGGACATGTGGCATGATCTTAATTGTCCCAACCTTGAAAAAGAGAAAAAAACACATTTTAAGGAGAAAAAAACGCATTCCACGTTTGGGCAACCTTCCTAGTCTAAAATAGCGCATCCTACATATTCGCCATGACTTTGTGATCTGGAATGGGTGGTTCTACCTTAACCCTTTTAGGATATTTGATACAGCCCATGAAGCCTATATTCCATTGCTTTTGTCGAAGTTTTCGTGTATACAACATTATTTAATTTCCTTTCGGAGTTTTTAGGGTTTTTCATGCAATGATTTTTTACAACAAAATGTGGATTGAGTAAAGATACAAATTTTCACCATTTTTTTTGAGTGATTCAGAGTTTTTGGGGAATTTTTAGTATATTGAACACTTCATGAAAGTGCCATATTTGGTTGTATTTCAACATTCAATAGGGATTACAAATTGCACTTATTATTTTTTTAATTTTTTTCCTTTTCCTACTACCTTAGCATAGTTGAATTTGACATGAACTAATTCATAAAGTATCACCCATAATTCTTGAAGACTAGAAATATGTGACCCCTCAAGAACACATACACAAGCCGAGACTAGCCAAAATATGTAAAATGCTTACTTCTCGTAAGCACAATTTTTGTATCTTTGTTCAATTTATTTTTTTCTTTCCAAAGTAATTTAGCTCCTATCTTTGCAAACATAGTTGTAGAATCAAGGTTTTGTAAATACATAGTCTAGACACCTTAAAATCGGTTCCTTTATAGAGTGTTTTTTTTTTTGGGGGGGGGGGCACAAATGAAACGGAATTTCATTGCAAACAATAAAATACAAGACCGCCAACCACAAGTGGCCTGGTGGGAGCAAATTGACACAAAACTGACCCCAAACAAGGACCAATTAACAGACTGACAAGGGACCCTAGCAACCCGCAAAGCGTGAGCATAGGAAGTTCATAGAGGTTTTATGTGATGACTTCAGCACCATTCAGGCCAAGTGGCTTGAAACACATTTGTACATGCCCTATTTTTTAGAGTATTGTATAGATTGAACATTGTGACTTTCACATGAATTTTATCCTAGATGACTCATTTGAAAACTAAATCACAATTGACACCTCACACCCTATACATCCACACCCCAGCACACATCTACAAATTTTAGAAGCATTTGCTTGCATATCACAATAACCATTGGATTTTAATCCCTAAAGGACCGAGGCATTTTTTTTATTAAAGAACACCCAATTTAACCATTTCTTTTGTAGAATGCAGTTTTTTTTAAATTAGTTTTTTTTAATATGTAACCGCAAGATTTTGCATCAAACTAGTAAAATAATGTGTCGAAGAATTTCAAAAACTTTAACTATGTAGATTGCAAGACATAAGCATTTGAAATAAAAAGAATCTTTTTTCACCTTGCTATAAAATAAAATTTGGCTTTGGATTTTTTTAATCCCTAAAGTCTTCAGAGCTCCATTGGAGGTCTCTTAAAGGTTCAAGCAACTACCTATGATCTCAATTTTTTATAATTGTTTTTTAATATAAAAAAATTGATTGGCTTTTTGGAAATATAAATTTTATTTCAATCGGTGCCCGGGAGCAAAATTATGCCACAATAAGCCCAAAACGAGCTACTGCAAGCTACAAAAAAAATTCACAAAAATTTAAAATAATTTTAATGAATAATTATTTCTTATTAATTACATTTTTGTTTATGTAGAAAGATTTGATTCATTCCATTTAGATAAGTGATGTGAAAGATATAAAGCTTCTTGTTTGCCGACATCTTAGCAAATTTGTGAGATAATAATGTATTGGATTCATTTTTTAACTCAATTTTAATAATTTTCTAAAGAAGAAGGTGCACATGGTTTAATTTGCCTTCAAGAATAATCTCACTATTAGAATTAGTGTGTTTCAATTCCATCTTAGAGTTATCAAAACTTTTTAGTTTTTCCTTCTATCTTACACTTACTTCAACTAAATTATTTTTTTAAAGAAATGAAAAATGTGGTAGGGGAGAATTTTTTTTTTGCAGGCTCTCAATTGAATATTGTATTATAAAAATAATTTAATTCACAATTTATAATACAAAAAAAAATTAAGAGGATACAAAGCCTTATAATCTACTCAAGTTAGGAACAAAAAAGCTTCTTTTAAAAACTTAAATGTTGATATCTTGTGATTAGTACGATCAAAATTTATATTAAAAAAATCCCACACATTTTCATACTAGTCGTGTACAAGATCCTACAATTGTATATGCAAAAGAAACAAATGTTTAAATTTTTTGTTGTTTGCATTGGAAATGGCAATTTTGAGTGTTATTAGAAGAAAAAATGGCCTTGGGACTTTAAGGGTTCACTTAAAACTTTTGCACTATAGATTTTGAATTTAAAATATGTTATGTTGAAAAATTGAGTCAAAAGTCTAAGAATTTTATTTTTCTTGATTTTCATTCTCAAAAAGAATGTTATGAGAAGTAGCTACAAGATAAAAGGTTCATCAATAGTTCTAATATGGGATTGAAACAAGTTAGTCCCAATGGTGAGATTGTTCTAGCAAGCAAACTAAACTTTATGGAACTTCTTTATCAGAAAAATTGTGAAAATTGAGTTCAAAAATGCATCCTAGAAGTTATTCTTTTAGAGGACATGCTCTAGTTGCCTGAAAATTAAGACTCTCCATAACTTTCTCATCATTAGTCCAAATGGAATGAATCAAGCTCCCCATGTGGACAAAACTATTTTCTATGAGACTTTAAAAGTATATATTTCTAATTTTTGTGTGTTCTTCGGTGTTGGCCAACAAATTGCTTTTGAGCTTCGGGTGGCATAACTTTTTCTCCCGGTCACCAATTGACATAAAAATCACATTCCCAAAAAGCTAATGTGTTTTTCCATCTTAAAAAAAGTTTTAAAAAATCACGTTCAGAATTGTGATCGCAGGGACCTGCCCGAACCTTGCAGTGTCCCCTCCGGGGACACTTGGTCCTTTATGAGTTAACTTACTGGATGGATTTTTCAAGTACTGCTTTCACTGCAGAGCACTCAGTTCTGCATTCTGAGATTGGGCAGAAGCCTGCGAGATCATTCTGACATGAAAGAACTGCAGCTTCCGGGCCTTCCCATTGGAGTGGTGCGAAACTGTGACTGTGTGATTGGATGGTACGGTGGATGCGCCCTGATCGATGCGGTATATGAACCAAAGTTACACTACAGTACTGTACTGTACACTCAATAGCATACTTGCTTTGGGTGAAGAAATATATATATTGATTGAAAAATTCAATTATTTGGGCTGTAACTTTCTCCTTTGGAAGAACAAGTTTCCGCCCCTTTGTTCCAAGAGGTGCAAACGAGCGGCGCATGTCATTGCCAGGAGATCGAATACACCGGCTTGCCAGGAGTATGTCTTTATGTACGTACGTATGCCCTCATTTGGACTGCAAATTGCAGGCTACAAGGAGGCTGAAGTTTAACTTACAGTAGTTTCATCACCGCCACCTGAAGCCGCCTCTGCATAGTTCTTTTTGCCCCAAAGCCGTGCATCGAATGCCTCCAATCTCGGGATCCGGGTTTCCTTCTCCTCTTCTTTGCCGAATAGAATCCAGCCACCTTGAAAATAATAAACTAAAATGCCTCCAATAAAAAGGTTACTCCGTATTAAAGATAAACAACTACCTGTTTCCACATACGTACTGAAGCCATCTTGAAATACTTCAAATTTCTCATTAAATACTGTTTAACATTAAGATTTTACTGTAAGTAGTTGTCTCGGTACAAGGAAAGACACTTGACGGCGCTTCAATTCAAGAGAGACGGACGGAGTGGAGTTGTGAAATTTAGGAGTTCAGAAGATAAAATTAGTTTTTGTGTACGATGATTGATCCCGTGCCGTGTGAGGCTGATTTTTTCCTATCTTTTTTCTTTCTTTTTTCTGTGAAACGGTCGTCCGGGTGTGAATTGATTTTTCCTCTCTTTTTTCGTCTTAAGGTAAACAGACGTCAGATTGAATTTTTGGGGTTACTTTGTTATTAACACAAGTATCTGGTCCTTGCTCATAACACCAGCACATATTCGATCCATCACTAACTGAAAATTGATCAGCTTCTGAATACTAAGATTGAGTACTTTGATCTGCTGCTCACACAGAATTATCTCAATCTCCAACAAGATCATAATCTCAACTGATTGAATCCTTTTTATTCATTTTGTTTGAATTCAATAATCTGGCCACTGCAGCTGGCATCCTTCAGTTAATCAAAAGTTAGCTCTATCAAAGGAATCGGTCCATAAGGTTTTTTTTGAAAAGTATAAAAAAAGTTAAGTTAAAGTTAAACTCTGTTTGTAAAATAGAGTACCGGTAAGTTATGCACTGGATGGGGAAGCAAAAGTACATGACAAGGTATTTTATGCCATATTAATAAAGAAGGCAAAACGCTTCCCATAGTAAAATCTAGACCCCTTAATCCCGAAAGGACCAAGGCCTTTTTTCTGCCAAAAAAACACTCAAAATTGCCATTTCTGTAGCAAAGATTAAAAAAAAAATTTAACAGTTTTTTTTGCACATTTAATAGTAGGATCTTACACCTAACTAGTATGAGAATGTGTGGGAAAAAATTCAGAAATTTTGAACTTACATATTGGAAGATATTTGCATTTAAAGTATAAAAAAATCAGTTTCTCAAGACATTGTGGGATTAGATTATTTGACTTTGAACCTTCTTAACTTTAAAATTTTGCACTACATAGTTTTGAGCTTTAAATCTTTTATGGTAGACAAATGAGTTGAGAATCTAGGGACTAAAAATTTCAAAAGAAACTTTATTTTTATTTTTTTTTAAATTATGAAGTAGAAGTAGGTATGAGATAGAAGGAAAATATAAATTATTAATATCTCGAAGATGGAATTAAAATGCACTAATCTCAATGGTGAGATTGTTCTAGCAAGAAAACTTAACCATGTGGAACTTTTTTTTTTTAATTATAAAAATTGCATTCAAAATGAATCCTACAAGTTATTTTTCCAAGAAGATACTGTAACTTGCCCGAAAAACAAGATTGTCCATAAGTTTCTCACAACAAATCCAAATGGAATGGATCAAATCTTTCCATGTAGACAAAAATATAATCTATGAGGGAAAAAAATTGAATTTTTGAATTTTTTTCTGTTGCCCCCTCTCCCCCTTTCTCCCCTATATGGAGCTTATTTGGGCATAATTTTTGTAAACTCTTGGTCACCAACTCAAAAAAAAATTATATAACCACGAAGCTAATCAATTTTTCTATGTTCAATAAAAAATTCAAAAAATTAGGACAAAAATTCAAACCATAGGTACTTGCCTAAATTCCCATTTGTACCCCAAAGGGACAAGTGGTCCTTTAGGTGTTAAAGATGTGACTTTCAAATTTTGAATGCCCGGGTTGAAAGCCAACATGTCCCAAGCACATATACAATGATTTTTCATCCATCTAATGTTTATAGATTCATGTATTATTTTTTTACATTTACACACTATAGACTTTCAAAAAAAAAATTGCCATGTATAGGTAAAGCTCAAGAATAGATCATTAGTCTATTGAAGCAATATCCATCCTTCTAAAAGATTAATTTCACACTGAACTAAAACTAAAGTCTCACATACTTTAGTATAGATGGAAAGATAGGTAAACAAGTTATTGGGTCAAAACAAACACATACTAAATTCTCATAATCCAGATGAAGGGTGCATGATTTCAGAAAGATCAATGTAATTATTTATGTTGTAGAAAGTATAATTTAAATGTGAAAAATCTTGATATCATTAGATTAAGTGAAGAACATGTTGCATGTTTTCATCCAAAGTTTTACTTCTTACATTAGCTAAAAGATTTTTTTTATTTAAACATGGGCTTTTTCATCCTTTTAGAGTTAACAAATGGATTTGATCATGGAAAAAAAATTAACCAAAATATAAGCAATGCTACACTTGAGGCCTTTTTCATATGGCCAATTCATTTTGTTTTCCAAAAATGGAATAATTAGCACTATAATTCATGTCCATATCCAATACAAATGTTCATGTACTTGACTTGTCGACTCTAAGTTTCTAAAGTTTTTGAGGATTCCATTGGTTCTCAATT
The DNA here is from genome assembly GCA_951799445.1 of Pseudisothecium myosuroides. Taxonomy (NCBI): domain Eukaryota; kingdom Viridiplantae; phylum Streptophyta; class Bryopsida; order Hypnales; family Lembophyllaceae; genus Pseudisothecium; species Pseudisothecium myosuroides. Next base: position 16,212,245 of record OX637287.1, on the reverse strand, counting down.
TTCTTTCAAAATTAGGGAATATTTATAGAATCAATTGAAACTAAATTATTAGAATCAATAGCAAATTTTAGAAATTCTACCACGTTCTTTGAAGTCAAACTCTACTAGTGACATAAGTTTGTTGAACTCCTTGACCTAAGTAGGAAAAATTATCTTTACTATGGTTAACCTTTAATCCTTGAACGTTGGGCTTGTGATTGTGGAAATCATTCCTTTTGGCATTGTATGACATCATTTACTTTAAGACAAACAAAAGTGCTCACTGGAAGTCAAACTATTGTTCATGATCTCCCCTTTCCACACAAAATTCCAAAGATGAATAGCTGCACTTCTATCCTACATAGCTTGATTCTCTGACAGTCATCGACCAAAAAATGCCCATGGCGTCCTTTATGGGTTAAAGGATGTAGCTCCCCATGACCAAAGTAGTCACCAAAACTGCTCCAATTATTGAACCAATAAATGCATTTTTTGTTTCTAGAGTGAACAATGAAGTCATCCATTGACCACTTTTTAGCCTAAGCATTTTTTAAGGGTTAATTACCTTATACTTGGAACGTTTGGTAGAAGTAGTGAAGAAGTGTAAATGTTCACGTAAGTTGCCTGAGCCATGTCCACATGAATTGATGAATAAGATCGAATCACTAGCTGCCCATGCAAAGTTCGACGAAGGAGATCATGTCCGCCAAAGTTGAACAGGAATTGAGTTTAGACTCCATCTAGATCAGTGGACTCCAGAGCCATGACGAAACCCAGAGCCATGACGAAACCCAGAGCCCTGGTTGGTACATTGGTACATCGGTACAACCTGGTTCAAACTGAACCGAAGGAAGATAATCACACCTAAAATCGACCAAATAAGCAATTTAGCATGGTTCCTAGTATTATATTCAAAAAGTTTTGTCGAGGTCTTGTTGGTAGTGAAAAGGGGATTCTAGATTCTTTTAGAATGCATTTTTTGGACACAATATGAATAAACTATGAATTTCTAAAGTATTGAATATAGGTGTTTCTAAAATCAACCCTAGATACTTGATTCCAGGAACAAGGAAATAAAACTAGAAAAAAACTCTTATGTAATATATTTATGTCTTGTGGGAAGGTTTTGACTCATTCCATTTGGATAAGTGGTGTCAAAGTGTCTTATTTTGCAAAGAACTAGGGCATCTTATGCAAAAAAAATAACAAATAGGATTTATTTTCAAACTCAATTTTCATAATTATTCAAAAGTAAAACATCTACAAGTTGAAGATTACTTGCTACAACAATTTGAACATTAGAACTACTAACTATATAATTTTTCCTCCCATCTTATATCTACTTCTATTTAACAATTTCTATTAAGTATGAAAACTATTAAGAATTTTTTATTTTGAATTCCTTTAGATTTCCAACTCAATTCCACACTATAAAGATATAAAAACCCTAACTTTTGTAGTGCAAGAAAGGTAAGATAAGGTAATTCAAAGTCTAAAAACCTAGTTAAACAAGATAGATGAAATATTTCATTTCATTTTGAATACTAATATCTTAGAATCTACGTGGTTAGAGTGTATGAATTTTTTTTACACATTCTCATACAAATTTTGTGCAAGATCTTGTGGTTAAATATGAGAAAATGTAGTTTTTATTCATCGGTAGTATTTTGCACTAAAAATGACAGTTTTGAAGTGTTTTTTGGTAAAATATAGTTATAAACCTATGGGATTAATGACTTAAGTACCAAGAGGTAGTTCCAATTTCCAAAATTGTTAAGATGAATAATAAAATCTATGTTAGAATAATAATTTTATAATGACGTTTAAAAACCTTAACAATCAAGTACTCAAATTTCTTAACAAATGATGAATGCAAGGATGTTCTAAGCACATATCATCTTATTTTTTATAATCATTTAAATGTGTGTAGATTCTTGCGTTGGTTCTTATATTTGTACAATATACAATTTACAAAAAAATTCTTTGCAAATAATTTGTAGTTCAAAGTGTGTGAATGAGTATTTCACTTCAAGAAGTAATTTTTTCAATCTCAAAAAATGCCCTTCGTAATTGACTTGAATATATAAATAAAATAGAAAGCGTAAGAAAAAAAAACTTTTAGGACTTGACATGTTGAACTTGAAGGAAAAAAATTGTTGTGAAAATTACAAGTGTTCATTCTTCAATCGTATTTAGAAACAATTTTCAATTATTGGTTGCAAATTTTATTTATGGATATAATCTATGCGTCATATTATATATATATATATATAAAATTCATCATTAAATTATTATTCTAAGTAGCGTTTATAATACATCTTTGCAATTCTACATATTTCCCATGTCAATAAGTGGTGACGAGTACAGAATTCAACTCTTGTGAAGATATCAATTTCAAATGCTTTTAAGCTTTATTAAAAAACATATTTATTTGTATATGTTTACTATCATTTTAAGTCAAGTAAAAATGAGTGTTTTAAATTGTGACCATAGTAGGTTCAACATTGACCATCTAGAAACTTTGAAATCATCTTCAACTGAATGGTTGTTCATTTTGAGTACTACTCAACTGCATGTGTGATGTGTCTATGCACGATGAACCAAAATAATTTAATGTTGGACTCACCTTCCCTTTAAAAAGCTAAAATAACTGAAAGTGATATATAATCATATTTGTTCTGGTGATCTGCTTTGAATCAATGGAAAAATTCAAAGGTTTATTCAATTTGGATAAATTTGTAATTTCACTTTGTTTATTATGAAGCTATAAACTATATCATCTAAAATGGGATTTTGTATACATCTTATACCAAAGATGGAAAAAACATCCTCCAAGGGTGTTTACAAGAAACACTTGTTTGCTTCTTGAAGGATAATATGTTTTTTGGCCATAACTTTTGCATTATATTTCTAAAGGATCCCAAATTCATGTATATGAGTTATGTAAAACTATTGTACAATGGGTTACCATTCAAAATGGCGTTTTTGCATTTGCAAAGAAGGAAATTTCACATCTACCAACTTTGACAGCCTTTTGAGGGCTGAAAATTTACTTTCTTACCATGAAACTTTTGGTAAGGAAATTAACATCTTTATGATAATAATATGTGTACCAAATTTCAAGGTCAAAAGACTCACCAAAAAAAAGACATTCAAAGTCTACCAACAAGTGTAGGTGTGAAAAAAAAATTCAATGCTATCAACTTTGACATCCTCCCAAGGGCTGAAATATTTTTATTTTAACATCAAATTTTTGTCAAGAAATCATCTCTATGTTGATAACATATGTGCCAAATTTCAAGGTCAAAAGATTCACACAAAAAAAGATATTTGAAATCTACCAACATGTGTAGTTGTGAGAAACAATTCCATTAATACCAACTTTGACAGTATTCCAAGGGTTGAAAAATTGTTTATTTACCATAAAAAATTTATTATGAAATCATCTCTATGATAATAATATGTGTGCCAAATTTCAAGGTCAAGAGATTCACAAAAAAAAAATATGTTAAGTTTACCAACATGTAAGCCCATAAAAAGACTATTTATTAGTTTATTACATTTTTGGGAAGCTTAATTATTTGAATTTTTTAAATAAATTCTCCTTGAATAATAAATGGAGCTAAGATCTAATTCAAATAATTTCAAATATTTTTTGAGCTTGTATAAAATTAACTATGAATATTTGAAGTAATAATGGCATGAGGCTTTAAGATCTCTATGTTTACCACTAGTACATTAGAGAATGCTTCTAGAGTATGCACACTACTAACCCCTTAAGGACCATGAGTGCAGATTTTGAACAATGAATGAGCGAAAACGCATCCCAAACTCATTGAAATGTGTTTTTTCATCCATCAATTTTTTTTGAAGATTTTTATATTAGCTCTTTAACATTTGTGCGGTACAATTATGAAGATTTTGCTTTGCAAATATTCTATGATTCAAAGCATATTGCTAGGTCTAGCTTCTAAAAGTAACTTTTTGAGTTGAAAAAATGATCCATTAGAAATGACTTGAATTAAAAAATAAAATAAAAATCTTTAAAAATCACTATGATTAGAACTTATCATTTTGACCTTATAGAAAAAAAAATCTTGTAAAAATCATACATATTCGACCTACAATTGATTTTAGAAGGAATTTTCAATTTCTGACTTCAAATCTTATTGTAAAATATTGGTATGTATATTTGTTGATCTAATTGTATAGATGTGATCTATAAATCATATTTTACAACTATTGTTTGAGAATCATCATTAAAATATTGTTTTAAGTTGCATTTTATAATAGATCTTCACAATTTTGGAAATTTGGACCCCCCTGGTCCTTTAGGGGTTAAAGCACTTGGTACCTTAGATTTTGATGTGGATCTTGAACAAATATATTGCATTCACTATGGCTCTAAGAAGATCTAAAGTTCTTCTAAGTTCTACTTAAACCTTGAAGGTCCTCAAGGTCACTTACTAGTCTTTACATGCCTACCAAAGTACCAATCAACTCTATGAATTGTAAAATATTTCATATTTACTAATGTGAATAATGTTGTCGATAATTTTAGGTTCTTTAGTATTATGGATGAAAATTTATTTCCTAAGTAAAAAGCAGAGCCAATATAGAATTAGAGAGGATTTAAAGTTTCTAATTTACAATTAATGACCTTTGCTATACATGTAATAATCATTTCTATCATTTTTGAAATCAATCATTGAAAATTGCCACAAAAATATGCACAACCAGTATGAATCCTTTTCCGTTTGTATCTCTAATCTATACTTGTCCAACACTTCAGCCCAAAAGTCTTGAACTAATGTAGAAAAGAGACGCAATTGGGTGAGGGTCCATAATGAGTATGTTTATTGTACCAATAGTAAGAGCTTTACTATTACTACCCCCCTAGCTCCAACAATCTCAAATAACACATTATTCCATGAATGGTATATGCATGGAAAATGTTGTGATTTGGAAAAAATAAAAAAAATGAGAGTTCTTAATATTGCTTCTAGGTTAAAACAATGTGCAAAATCACCATGTAATATACAATATTGGCACACTTGTAACTCAATAATTGTTTAACCATTGTTGTTCTTTGTTTTCAATTTTAAGAGAGCTCATAGTGCAAAAATCTATGAAACTATATGAGAGCAAAGATAGGGTTTTTTCTTGGAAAAAATGTAAAAAAAATAAACTATTTAGAAAGACAAGCAGTTCCAAAATGGTTCCTAAAATCTAAATTTAGAAAAAAATAGAATATTTTTGAAACATCCTCAAATATGTTTCAAATTTATGGAATATTCTTTGAATACACATGTCATTCCATAGTCTTCCATTAAATACCCAAATGAATGTTTGCACAGGTTTATATATTTTCTACTTGGTGCTTCCCTTAGGGTTTTCAATTTTGGAAAGATTGTTTTAGTTATATTTCCTAAAATTGTCCAATTAAGCATATTTGAGAATTTTTCTATGAGTAGATTGTTTAAATAATTAATGGATGTTGTTGGGATTCAAAAGAGAATTCCAAATTCTTCCTAGATGCAATTTTTTGATACTTTTAGAAGAAATTATAAAATTTCAAAGCTGTGACAATAAACGTATCCAAAATTGATCCAAAGCTCTCCTAAATAAAGGGTGGAAATTTTAGGCAAAAATCTTTAAGGATAGCTTTCGCAATTCTGTCTCAATTAGGTGCAATTACTTTAGTTAGTACTATATAAACATATTGCATTTTACTCATTCAATTCATCCAACTCGCTTGCAATTCACCCAACTTGATTGCATTCCATCTAACTTGGTTGGACTCAAAGGGCAACTAACAAGGGGATCATGGGACACATTTTATACTAGAATATATACAAAAGCAATGAACTAAAAAGACAAAAAATTTATATACAAATCTAATATTTAGAATCACCTAATGTACAACAAAAAAAATCATGCATATTATCAATTTTAGGCACATTGTTCATTTTTAATACTATAATATACATTCTTTAATTATGCATGCATAAATACAATTTTTTTGTTTACACTTATATTTTGTAATTTTTCCACATAGATTTTAGAATGCAAATGTTACAAATTTAGACTTCAATTTGCTTATGTCTCTTGGATTACAATGAACCTTGTTTAATAGAAAAATAGAATGTTCAATTATGGTATTGTTTACAAAATGTAGATTTGTTTATTTATTTTGCAATTATTACCAAGAAGAAGTTGATCATGGGACCCTAAATAAAGATGCCCTAAATTCAAATCAAACTCAAAATGGTTTGGGTTGAATTACTTCTTTTCATTCTTACTAAGAACATCTAATTAAAGGCTACTCAAAAGAATCACTAGATGGAGCAAACTGAAATGAGGTTATTAAAAAAAAATCATGAGTGGTATGGAAAATATTAAAATTTCAAATCACCGTAATAAATGTTTGACCACTTGAAAATCTATGTGAGCCAAGAAACTAACAATGCATGTTGAATATAAAACTTAGCTAACTTTTTATGTACTTGCATACATGTTGTTTTAGGGGACTTTAGGAATTTGACAATTTGGAATTAAGTATTCCATGCATGGTTGAGGCAAGAGTCATTTCAATTTTTTTGATGATTCTCTTTAATTATTGACTTGAAAATGTCTCTTCGAGCAAAACTGTTTGTTCTTTAGGGACTTTCATGAATTTCATTTCCTTGGTATGCAATATTTTTAATCTACAACATTTCTATTTCACTAATATAATTTGTACAAATGCAAATCCTCTAAATGCAAATTTTTATATTTACATTGGACGTATAGAACTAATGATTTTCTTAAAATTTTGGACATTCTGTAGTTTGAGTTTATCATGTACAATAGAAGCTAGAGATAGAATAGCATCTTTATGATGGTACATTATTTTTACTTAACATTCTTAGGTTTTAAAATTCTATTGCTATAGAAGTATTTCCTTTCAAGACCATGTAGATATAATTTAAAGGTTAATCTGACACTATTTGCAAGTGACCTTTTTCTACTAAAAATAGTCATTTATTGAAAATAGTCATTCATACACTAAAATTCATGACTACAAAAAATAATAGTGGATTTGTATATAGAAAGTGAGTTAAACACCTTGAAAGAGATTGATCAAAGATGAAAGATGCTAAGGCCAAAAAGTGGCCAATGGATGATTTTCAAGATTACTTTAGAAATGAAAAATGCACCTACTGATCCAAATTCAAATCATTTTTGGCAAAGTATCTTGGTGGTAGGTTTTGTGCTTTGAGGGTTAATGGTAGAAAGTAGAATAACTTAAAATTGACCACAATGCAATTTTGACCTTCTATAGTTGAACCCAATTTTGCTCTACTCCATCCTAATATAATGGAAACTATGCTCAATTTTTTTGAGAAACATAGTCAATGTGGAGGGTGACTAAAAGATTTATACACATGACAAAATTCACTCATTTTTCTACAATCTTATGTGAAGTATTTAGGATAACAATAAAATAATTTAAAAAATTAAGAGAGCCACATTAGCATCTACAAGGACAAGAACATTCCACAATGAGACACTACATGTTTTTGCTTTGGCCACCTACTATAAACATACATATATTTAGTAAATCCATTAAGTCAAAATATTGTATCGACAACTATTAATCCTAGTATGCTGGTACCAATGTTTAATTCCTAAAGGACGAGATTGCATTTTTTGGGCTACGTAGTGATTTTAGGTAGAATGGTGTAAATGACAATTTGTATATTTTAGAAATATTTTTTAATAGAATATGTGGACAAGGAATTCTTTTCATGTGTACAAAATATCATGACATTTGGAAATATGAGTAAAAAGTTATTGCCTAATATGTTACTTTTTTTCATAAAACAAAAATTTGAAATTGATTTTCTAGATTTATATATAAGTAGAAAGTTTTGAATCATTCCATTTTGATCAATGAGATGAAAGTTATGAAGTGTTCTGATTTGCGGGCGGTTATGGATTTTAACTCTAAAATAAACTTTGAAGTCCTTAATTTAACTCAATTTTCAATATTAAAAAATAAATAAAAAACATTGGGTGTAGATTGTTTATTAAAACATCACAACAATTGGAATGGGCATTTTTCAATTCCATAACTAAATTCTTAACAATTTAGTATTTTGGATCATTCTCTACTTCTTTCCACTTAATTATTTTTTTCTTGTTGTACAATTCCAAATGATATGAATTTTTTCAAGCGTGTAGCCAACTTGCCTTGAAGAATAAATCCAAAGAGTAACCACCATTTTGGACATTTTTTCAACAAATGTGACCTTGTGAAGTGCAGTTGCCCTATTTTTTGAAGGGCCCAAAAAAGGATTTATATAAATTCAAAAGCTCATATCTTGGAATCCATGCGATATAAATTTTGGAATTTTTTCCATATGTTCTCAAGTCAGCATACTAAAAGATCCTACAATTACATGTATCTAGAAATGTTTTTTTTTCAAAAACAATTCATAATTTGGAGCATTTTTGGTGAAAACATAACCTTCGAACTTTAGGGGTTAACATCATTTTGACAAATGTTTTTTCTTCCAATTTTTTTCTTCCAATTTTTTCAGTATACATCTTCATAAATAGAATATGCACATCATGAGCTAAAAAACTCACAATATTGATTTTGTGATTTCTTCATCGTGTTGTTTCAAAACAATGGACTACCCATGTAGTATATTTTTTATACTTTTTTTCCTCTTTGAACTTGATTTTGACTTTCAAAATGGTTCATTTCTATTTTGAATAAAACTAACAAAATAAAACTTCTCAAATCTAGTATCTACTTTGCTTGGAACTTTTGAAAACAATACCCAAAATGAATATTATAAATGAAGTTGAAGTTGAGTTTCTACAAGCAAGTTTTTAAATATAGAATAACACAATATTTTGGCTTGAACTTTAACATTCTAGACAATAACGTAGACATGAGCTAAAAGATTTAGATTCTTAAAGCTAAATTTCTATTTGATATGAATTTTCTTCACTTTTTCTTTAAAAATTCACAATAATCTCAAATTTGTGCAACAAAAATTGAAAATTTTACAACTAACAAAAACACATACTTTTACCTCTAAATAGTAAGTTTAAGAAAATTACTTTCATACATTGAAAAAATTGAGCATGCATGGCAAAAGATTTTGAACTTCATCTAAGGTGGGTACACCCAAAACTACCACCATCACTCTTAGTACATCTCCAAAGAGTGTACTAATAACATGCACCTATGTTGAAGATACAATTTTAGAACATCTACCAAAAAATACTTTGATCCTTTATAACATTTGCAGAAGGTATCCAAATGTCAAGTTCTTCAGTGTGTTGGAACCTCCTTTCACTTGCCAACAAGAAAATATGAAAATTTAAACATACTAATAATAGAAACTGGACAAAGTAGCAAAAACTGGCGGTTTTGGAGGTAAAGGAAGCGAAGATGGGCTTTTGTATCTCGAGGGAGACTAAGGACCGGCTTCCACGTGGATTTGGGGCAGTGAAGCCCACCAATCAACTATGGAATGGGGACTTCAAAGAAACAAAAATACCATATATTCCACCGTTCATCAATGGGCTTCACCGGCCCCGACTCCACATGGAAGCCGGCCCCAAGGAAGGCAGGAAACAAAGAAAGGGCTTCACAGCTTGCTTGGCCTGCCTCCCAGTTGCATTGACCTTGTCGCTGGGGTCAATGAATCTGCTTTGAATTTGTGTTGTAGGAAGTTGGGGGTCCGCTATTTGTTTGAGACTTGGCATAGTTGATCAATGACTGGTCCGTATGGTGTACTTTGTGTCAAGATGACGAAGATACACTTTGGGCCGTTTACCTTGGTGTACATCATTCCTAATGAACCTTGTGAATGAAATTTTGGGTCCGGCTAAAGCTGATGGCAAAGACAAAACCAAAACCAGAGTCTGCAATCATAATAAGGTAAAACAGCCCACTACGGACCGAATGGAGAGTTTGCCCTCCTGTCATTGCTGAATTTTTTTAATTTTTTTTCCACATAAAGACAAGTGATAGAAATGGCGAGAGCAATTGAAATTATATTTTTTCAACAAAGTGTGAATTTGTTATGAATTTTTGAAGGTGCAGCCCATTGTGGTCTAAAGGAGTCTCTAGACTACTCCAAAATCAACAAAAACTATATCCATAACGCTCATCTTACTCACCTAAAGCAGTCACAATATTTTCTAACATGGAAACCCTACATCAAGAACTTCAAGGCATGTGAACATGGTGTCACAATGGTGCATTGAAATGCAATTAAGTTAATTTGGTGCCAAACCCTATTCCAACCTAGTATGGATAAAATGACACTAAAATGGATTGTATGCGGCCTTTGGTGTCAAAATGGCACCAAAACAATCTGGCCCAACTTTTCTGATGTAAAACAATCACTTCCTACAATGAATTAGCACTAACAAGCTGGAAGTTTCTATTGTGGTCACTAATCACTCCATTTCGGTTAGCTAAGACATTGATTGAGGCCCAAATCTCATTCATTGGAAGAAAACCATAATGGGTTCATTTGTAGGTGTCTACAAAGGGTCTTCTGTCCATAATGGGTTGTTTTACCTTAATTAGATGGGGGACCGAGGGCAAAGTTTACCCCTCTAAAGCTCCTTGCAAGCCAATCGGTTTTGGAGAACTTTGGGCATGTAAAAGGAAGTATCAAATTTTATTTTTTCTTCCCCATTTTTTTTGGTGAGAATAGGGAACTAAATTCCACTCAAAGTTGCCATTTCTATTGCACAGTGCAAAAAACTTCTGAAACTAATTTTTTGCATATTTTAACAGTAGGATCTTAAACTAGACTAGTATGATAATGTGTGGAAGAAATTTTAGAAACTTTGACCGCATAGGTTGCAAGATATTTGAGTTTGAAGTGAAGACTGAAACCATTTTGCACCTTGCCTTGCTAGATTTTAAAGCTTCGAATCTCCTTAGCTTAAACTTTTTGCACTGTCAATATTGAATTAAAAAAAAATTATATTGAAGAATTGAGTTGAAAGTATAGAAAGAAAAATCCAGATAACGCATTTAATTTTCATTCTTTAAAAAATTGTTATTAGAAGCAGGTACAAGATTGAAGGAAAAAATAAATTGTTAATAAGTCTTAGATGAAATTGAAATACATTAATCCCGATACGAAGATTGTTCTTACAAAAGAACAAAACCCTTCCAAAATTTGTTTTTTTGAAAAATGTAAAACTTGTGTTAAAAAATGAATCCTAAAAGTTGTTTTTTCATGAAGATGCTTAGATTGCTTGAAAAATAAGATTGTTAATAACTTTCTCATCACTAGCCCAAATAGAATGGATCAAATCTTTTCATGTAGACAAAAATACTTTCTACAAGGAATAAAATTTTGAAAATTTTATGTTGACTTCTTATGATTTTTTTTATGCTGCCCAATCAACAACTCTTGTTTGGAGGTTAGAGGGGCATAGCTTCTATTTCCAAGCACCAATTCAACTAAAAATTATATTTCCTAAAAGCAAATGCGTTTTCCTATCCTCAAAAAAAGTTTCAAAAAATTACAAAAATCTTACAATAAATTTCTTACAAAAATTGATTAGATTGTAGGAGCCTACTTGAAATTCATTTTGTTGCCCAAGTGGACAATGGGATTGTAAGGGTTAACCTAGCTTGTTTTCAGTATATGTGACTCTGACAATTTTGGTTGAAAGCAACAAAATTATTGTAGGGAATTACTGATGCAATCGTTACTTGGGATGAATGAGACTTTATTTGGAAAGAACATGATCACCTTGAGGCCCTTTGTTCATGATACAAAATTATGGATTTCTGGGCACTTAAAGATTAAAGCCGTAGGACGTTAAACCTGTCCCACGAAATGGGTCATGCAGGGTGAATTATCCCCTGGAAAAAATGCAAGAATTTTTTAATTTTTACACATGATAAAATTTGCAAATTTTGAATTCATATTTGTAATTAGCTACATGAGGTGAAAGAACAAAAAATTGACACACACAAACTAGGGGACTATTTTGTACAATTACCCTACATTCACCTTGTATGTCCCACTTCGTGGGACGGGTTTAGCGTCCTGCATTAAAGCCCGGTTGCTAACTTCATCACTGATTTTACTACCGATCCACGAGGCTGTCAAGCTGTCTGTCCCTCCAGATTGCACGAGCACCGCCGCCCCCGCGAGCTGACAGCCCGGGGTAATGTCACGAGAATGCGAACTGCCTGTCGTTAGCCCTAAAACCAAACCTGGTGGCTTTCCCTTCACGAAAAGCTGTCTCCCTCCCTCCCTCCCTCCACCAGCTAAGCTTAAGCTAGAAAGAAGCAGCCCCACTGAGCTTCAGTCTGAGTGGGCTTGGCTTGGCTTAGTGAGCAGCTCCAGCAGCATCCGTATGATCATGTGTGCCCCTGGCTTCGCTTCTCGTGACATCACTGGGCTGATCCCTAAGCTAACTTACCAATTGGAGCAATCATCCCAGAGCCATGGAATTCCTGGGAATGCGCAACTTCGAAAGTGATCGCCCCCGGCAAATGATCTCTGCTGGCAGGCCCCGCAGGCAGGCAGGCAGGCAGACAGACAGAACAAAGGGCACTCAGCTTCAAATATTACAAAAACTGGGGCCAACGGACCGGGATGCGACATTGGAGTGTTGCATCACCTTCTCCATCATTTGGCTAAGCGTAAGCATAGTAACTTAATTGGCTGCCTGCCCTGCCCTGCCTGCCTCCATTGCCAGCCAGTTGATACAGGCAGACCAACATTGCTTGCTTTTGAAGCAGGAGAGACTGATGGAAGTCCCCACATTACTGTATGTGTCCCAATTCCACTGACTCCGCTGGATGACAAAGCATGTATACAGACACGCTGACGAGTCATATATAGAGACATGTGTGATTTTGTCAACTCAAGGCCAATGATATTTGTTTCCAAGTCACGTTCATGGCCAATTGGATCCAGTGGAACTTTTTTTTGAAATATGGGCTTGCTTGGCTGCATGGTCGCTTGGTGTCGTATTCCCGGTTGTATGTGGAATCAATTTGGCAATACTGTCAAACTCCTGACCATTTTTTTAGGCTATAAGTTACACTACACCTAATTTCGACCGCTTTTGAAAACGAGACAATCTAGATTCTTGCCTAAAATGTGCTACCACTGTTCATGAGAGTCTACGGTTGGTTACCCTAAATTCTATTTTCAGTACTTTGAAAATTCGTAGTTTATTCATATAGTGTCTAAAAAATGCATTCTAAACCGGAGTAGTTTGTACTCTCTTTTGGCTTCTTAATTCACACTGTTTCTTTGGGAGAAGAAAAAAAAATGCATTCTAAGAGAATCTAGAATCCCTTCTGATACCAGCAAGATCCCACAAAAAAGAATTCAATATAATAATGGGAACCATGCTGAATTTGCTTATTTGTGCAATTATAGGTGTTGTTACCTTAGTGGTGAACATCAAGGCTTTGAAAATGGAAATGTGTAGTCCAATTATTCCAATAGTGGAAAGATGTATTATGCAAATCAAGTTAGAAGAATTAGAGCATGATAGGTGCACATCTGGTACTGTAGTTGTTTACAAGTAAAGTATATTTGTGAGGTGAAATTCATACATCAAGTTAAGAAGATACTTAATTCCTGTTGGGATCCCCTCCCATGAGAGAGTGCGACGGAGGCAGGGGGCCAGGGGGGTTGACGTAGTCGTATAGGGAGGGAGAGACAGAGGGTATGACAAAACTGCAGAAGGGGCAAATCTACTAACCTTACGACAAGACTGCCACATCTTTGCAGAATCATCTGAAGTAGTCTGGAGCCTGGACCCCTGTCTGTCTTCACTTCAGAAATGGCTTCCAATACACTCTCACTTGCGTATTCCATGTCACCGTCACAGGCAACATCAATGCACATAACCAATCAATCCTTTCCTTTGATAAAAGAAAAGAAAAGATGAATGGTATAAGGATTTTCCTTTATTTATTTATTTTTCGTACCTCTTCTCTTTGGGAACCAGTGATAATGATTTGGATGCACAAGAATTATGCTGCATGCCCTCAGCTACGTAGAGACAACATTCGGCAATCACCAAAAGTTTGTGCTTGCAATTTGAATTTCAATCTCACATCATCTTAAGGATGAAATCAGAATAGAATCCTGTTCATTCGAAACCCTTGGCCTAGATGAGTTAAAGGGGAGGTGGAGTAGTGAAGGACATATTGATTGTGTTCCAATACAAGAGAGTTCAATTAATATAAGAGTTTGAATAGTTTGAGATCTTTCACACTAATTTGGATGAAATTTAGATGAAATAAATGTAGATAGGAAGAATATAGATGAAGTAGAATGACATTTGCATTGTTTGTGATAGCACGGTCGCTAGCATATGAGCATAGGATCTTGAGTCGAGGAGCCAAGGAGCCAAGGCACTTATATTACAAATGCTTATGTTAAAAGTGCCTTCTATGGTTATAGAATATCCATACCCTAAGTTTGTTTGTTTGTTACATTGAGATCTCCTAGACTGTACATCCTTCGGTGGCGTGCTTGGTATTGTTAGAAAGCCCTCGGCAAGGAGAGGTGCACGGGGTTTGTTTCATGGCATTTGGACTTGCAATGTGAAAGTTATAGATTTTTGAGTTATTTTGGGATCTTAAAAATTACTAAATTATGCTAAATTATGTATCTTTTGCACCATGTGTCAATTTGTCATGTTCTTGGTACCATTAAAAGCCCTCGGCAAGGAGGAGTGCGCGGGCTTTGTTTTGTGGCATTTAGACCTATGATTAGAAAGTTACAAGTTTTTGAGTTATTTTTGGTTTTAAAAAATTAGAAAAATTACTTTTAGTTTTATTTTGGTTGTAGCAATGGCACAAGTCACACTAGTCTATATTATATTAAGTTTGATTGTTTATTTGTTTGTTTGTTCCGTTGAGATTTCCCGGATTGTGGGTCCACCGGTGGCATGCTTGGTATTGTCGGAAAGTCCTCATTAAGGAGGGGTGCACGGGCTTGGTTTCGTGGCATTTGGACTTGCAATGTGAAAGTTATGGATTTTTGAGTTATTTTTTGTTTTTTAAAATTACTAAATTATGCTAAATTAAGTAAGTTTTATATTGTGTGTCAATTGGTCATGTTTTGGTACTATTGGAAAGCTCTTTCTAAGGAGGGTCCATGGGCTTTGTTTCATGGCATTTGGACCTACAATGGGAAAGTTATGGATTTTTGGGTTATTTTTTAATTAAAAATATTGGAAAAAAATTACTATTAGTTTTGTTTTGGTTGTGGCAATGGTGCAAAGGCACACTAGTCCATATTATAGATACCTATATTGTAGGTGCCTATTTTATAAGCATCATTTATAATTATACAACATATATGTTATAGGTACATATATTTTAGGCACCTTCAATAGTTGTAGGGTATCTACTTACACCTAGGCTCAAGGTTCATAAGCTTACAATTCTAAGAAAAATTTGATAGAAAAAGTAATGTATTTGAAGCTTTCAAGATACTACTTCAAAGTATCACAAAAACAATAATCTTAATAATTTTTTAACAAATAAAATGGAAAAATAAATAAATTATTGATTCTACATTTTATTAGTTAAGACAATTAAAACATTTAAAATAAAAAACTACATGAAAATTGACGTTTGACCCTAAAACCATGTCCCTCAAGGCTTTGGATAAGTTTGTTCTTTGAGGATTAAAAATATCCATTGATCTTTTGTAACTATAAAAAATACAAAGATTGGTCTTTCAAAGATGACATGTCTCGATATTGTCCTTGTTCAAGATTGCAAACATGCCCTTCTTTCATTAAATACAATTCACAATCTTCTTGGAGATAGAAAATTGCTCTATCAAATTGCATTTAAAAATAGCATCTAAACTTTTCTTTAAAGATGGAAGCACAAAACAACTATTTATTTTTTTGCATTCAATCATTTTGGAAAAAAAGTCGTTTAAAAAGAAATCAACCATGGATAATTAGAAGAACCAATAAATATTCTATCATTAGACATAAGGAAAAGTAATCTCCAAAATTTATGTATAAAACAAGAAGTACAAAACTTTATGTAAAAGATGCTTTATTGTTTTCATTGTTAGAACGTAGTAAAAAAATATTAAAAAAATAAAATAAAATAAAAATATTTTCTTAAAACTTCATGCAGATGAGATGCAACCATTAAAATCATAGAAAACTCATCTAGAATGTACATACACGAGAGACTTCTTTGCACCTATGTGGAAGACAAGAAATTTATTTTGTATAGAAGCTCTTCAATGAATAGTTGTAAATCTAGTAGAGGATTTTTTTTCCTTATTTTCATAGTCAAATTCTTTATTTTGTATGCTTTAGACTACTAAAGAACATCAAAATAAAAAATCTCTATTAAATAAAGTAGTTTTTAAATAGTAAATTTTTTTAATTAAAAAAATATGGAATATAGTTGAAATTGTATAATATACATCCAAAACTCTAGTACTAATTTAAGATGCATTACCTCTATGCTTTCAAAATTATGCTTGCATTTATGTTGGACGCGCAACAAATTACACAAAATAAGACAAGCAATTCCTTATTTTCACCTTTCAATAAGAATTCATACATACTTTGATACTTTGGGGGGGAGATACTGGGCATTTTTCAATTAGTCTCCATGATTTATTCACATATATTGACCATCCTACTCTTTTATCAACTAAAAATAAGAATTGCAAACATTAGAAGAGATTTGAGGGCTGGGAGGGGCCGTTTCAGGCTGTTCCTGCAGCTGGGAATAGTCAGAATATAAAAATGATTAAAAAAAAAATTAATTTAATTTTTTTTAAATATTAAAAAATTATAAAAATAAATAAAAAATATTAATTTATTTATTTTTGTAAAAAAAATTATTAAAAAATTATTTTTCTGACGTGGCACTCTCTCGGCCACGTCAGATTACTGCTCCCAGGCTGTTCCCAGGGCCAGATAACTCGCGGGCTCTTGGAGACCTCAAATCTCCCCTAATGTATGGCCAAACATTCTCTTTGACATGGTCAAGTCTTTGCTTTCACAACCATACCTTAAAAGGAATTTTTTCCTTTCAATAGTCTATACTTACCATTCTTCACCAATTGATTTCAATCACATATGTCACAACCCTTCCTCCAAGGTTTGTCTGTGTCAATTTGATGAGCAAAGGGGACATTGGAGGTGACTTTCTAAGCCTTGCAAAAGACTAGATAAGATAAATGAGGAGTCCCAATCAGACAGAATGCTATAAAATTCTAGTCAAAACAAAATGGGGGGTCATGTTGTACATGCTTGGAAAGCTAGCAAGAGCATGAATCTATGGATTCTAAAAGAACGCAAGAATCTAAGATGTGAGTCAAAAGTTATGGCTCCTCAAAATAGGTAGTGACTCGGCCGTGAATCCAAGGTGTAGGACATGGAAGTAGGGTTTTGGGGAGGATTTCCTTGTCTAAATAGAGCATGCCACATATTGTTTGAAATATAATGAGACAAGGATTCCAAAATGCTAAGGATCACGTAAAGCTTAGCTATGAGCTAGAAATTATGGGTAAATAAAGGGAGTAGAGTCACAAAGAACTACACCTCCTAAAGGCTTTAGACTTTTGGAGGGCCATAACTTGCTCAACATATATTGTATTTGAGAAAGTGAATAATCCACGGGGATTCATAGAAAAAATATATCACAAAATGGAAGTGAACTTTGATTTTGGAGTTTGAAGCAAAAAGTTATCCCAATGGAAAGATCGGGGGGCAATTTTGATATTAAGGTATAGGAATTGGATACCTTCTTTGGAAGAAAGTATCTTGGATGTCGCAAGTGATCTATAGGAGGGAGATCTGTTGAATTTGTAGGTAGTATTATTAGGAGGGAGATCTGTTGAATTAGTAGGTAGTATTATTAGGAGGGATGGTCTCCCTTCTCACTCTTGAATGGTGCCATAGTGAGCCATAATGGCTATGGGCAATGAAGTGGGTGATGGAGCTTCACTGCCACCTTCATGTTCCTTTGGAGTACTCTTGTGCATTCCTTAATACCGGTTGGATGGTATCCTACTCTATGTTTGGTTATGATTCAAGTCCCAAGGTGAGTCCTAAAGTGAAGTTATTGGGGCCTAATATAGTATTGGATATAGTTCAAGGATAGTTAGCGCCAATGGTGAATAGTACCATCATCAAGTGCTTGAAAAGCTACGGAAATTTTGTCCAATGTCATCAAATGATATGTCTAGTGTTTTGTAGGAGTTAAGTGATGGAATTCATGGAAAATGGCCCCCTTATAACTAGTGTTGGAACCTTCTGGATATGTAGTATGTATTGTACAATGTTAGAAAATTGTGACCTTTAGTGTCACTAGAAGTGAAGTGATATATAAGCACTTTGGATGAGCTTAAAGAAGTACGTGTCACTAAAGGGTGCAACAACATGATGGTTACCTTCACATACACTAGTGCTCACTAGATCAAATATTATTGAACAATCTCAAGAAACCAAAACCTTCACATCCTATTAAACATCATTGTTGCACTTTCAAATCCTCGAGATACAAAAATTGTGTAATAAAAATACTTGAATGATACATTCCTCTATGTCACATTGTATGTGCATTCCAAACACAAGCTTTGTAGTTGACACATCTATTAAAATTGTTTAGGATTTTTTTGTAAATTATAAATGATATCTTAATCAAAGCATCTTTTCAATGTAATTTTTTTCCACTATAAACATCCTATTTACCTTGCACTAACTTTAAAAGTAGAGACTTATTTTCAAATATGCCAAAGGTATTAGAATTTAACATGTTATCCCTTTAAAACTAGGTGATTATTTTTTGGTTGCTAGTGCGTGTGATTGGGTCCCTTGAAATTGAAAGTCAAATGAACTTGTACTTTAAAGTACAAATAGAGAGGCATACAAGTTGGATTTTTAAAATTTCAAATGGTTAGTGCAAAAAGCAATGTTCATTGGTCACAACTCGTAAGTTATGAAATCTACTTACATCAATGGATGAAGATAAAACTTGCAAAATGTGGATGAAATTTTTTATCCATCCAAAAAGTGTACACATTCATCCCGAAGGTATTTTTTTAAGAGCCCTAAATGCCTAAGGTCTTTTTTGAGCTTCATGGAGTTAATTTGCTCAAAACTACACAAAAAGCCCAAGTTTTGATCATTTCTACCAATTTGAAAAAAATTAATTGTATGAAATCAATTTTGACTTGTTAGAGATTTCTTAAGAAATAATACACAACAATATCATTTATGGACCATTGAAAGATTGTATTGTTTGATCAAGGGGGTGTTAACCCCAAAGTCACAAAGAGGACAGAAAGTGTCCCCCCAGAGTTTCAAGTCTAGTTCAAAGTGCTATAACTTTTGCATTCAAGGTCCAAATTCAATAAGACTTGTTGGAAAAGTTGCATTCTCCCTTCTAGTTTGTATGGTAAAAATTTCAGATCAATCCAAGATGTGTTGATTTCTTGGAAGCCAATCGAAGTTCACAACTTCAATTTGAGTTCACAAAACTGCATTTTAGGGCTGCAACTTCGGGGCCTTGTATCTTCTTCATCCATTGCTCATTTTCAATCAAATTTGTTGGATTTTGTTCCCCTTGAAGTATACTTATTGTGGTAAAGTTTTCATGTCAATCCAAGTTGTTTTGAATGTTTGGGAGCAATTCGAAGTTCAAAATCCAGCCATTTTTGGAGTGTAGTGAACTTTGGCGGCTTGTTTCTTCTTCATATAGAGTCCATTTTCAATAATTCTTTTTGGAAAAGTTGTGCATACTAGTCTAGTTTTTGTGGCTAAAATTTCACGTTTATCCAAGAATTAATGAGTGATTGAGAAGCATTCTAGTAGAAGAAGGTTCAGCTTTAGATGTGTTTTTTGCAATTTTTCTTGCTGATTTTTGACATTTCAAAGCCGTTTTGTAGACACAATGATTCAGTTGAATGAATTTTTTTTCACCAATGTGTTTGTAGTGTAAAGTTTTTTCATTTGAGTAGGTTTAGAAATCAAACTTCACCTCCGAATGTGTTTTTGGGAAATTTTCGCATCCATTTTCAACACTAAAACATTATGATCTTGCAATCTATGTGGCCAAATGACTTCAAATTTTGTACATGTCATTTACAACATGTACACTACAAGATTGTACGGTTGAGATTTGTATAACTTGAAGACATTTAGATCCATAAAGCTTCAAAGCAATGATGTTTTTGAACCCCAAAAATTGAATGTCACTTTGGGGTTAAACTAGTGAAAGTGATTTGATGTCTTTCAATCTCTTGATACATGTCAAATCTAAAATTGAGGTCATGAAAAAATATAAGATTAAAGGACATAATATTCATAACCATAATTTATTTAGAGTTTTTAAAAATCTATTCTACAATTTTTTTAAATTAATTATTATTAGTTATCCCTAAAAGACCAATCAATATTTGTTTTTGTTTTTGGCAACATAGCAATTTTGGGCAGCTCACTACAAAAACAAAAAATCTTTTAAATTTTTACACAACATGTGCCCAAGGAGTAGCTTTAAGGTCCAACAATTTTCATAACTTTTGACTACATGGTTAAAAAGTGATTGTATAATATGTAATTTTCATTGCTTGGTGGGTAGCTAAATAAATTCTTAAAAAATCACTTTTTTAAGAAATAAAATTTTGAAATTAGTTTTATAGATTTAAATATACATGCAAAGCTTTGAATCATTCCATTTTGATTAATGAGATGAAACTTATGAGGAGTTTTAATTTGCGGGTAGTTATAGAATCTCTAATCTAAAATAAACTTTGAAGTCCTTTATTTAACTTAATTTTTTTGAAAAAAAATAAAAAAAATTCGGTTTAGATTGTTACTACAACCTGTTTTCATTTATTTTGAAGGGGGCACAAGCGCCCCCCACTTAGCCTATCATGGCTTTTAACAGATTGTTACTACAACATTACAACATTTTTTCAATTTCATAACTAAATTCTTAACAATTTAGTATTTTGAATCATTCTCTACTTCTTTCTACTTACTATTTTTTTTATATATGTTGTACTATTCCAAATGATTTGAAAATTTTCAAGCATGTAGCAACTTGCCTTGAAGAATGAATAAAATGAATTACAACCATTTTGAACATTTTTTCATACAAATGTGACCTTGTGAAGTGCAGCTGCTCGGATTTTTGCAGGGCCCCCCAAAAGATTTTTGTTAATTCAAGCACTAATATTGTACAATGGCTACATGGTGGAAATTTCCGAAGTTTTGTCAACATCTTTTTAAACTAGTGTACTACAAGATCCTTTGGTTACACTTGTCTAAAAGTGTTTTTTTCCTAAAATTTGGTACTAGAAATGGTAGTTTTGGAGCATTTTTGGTGAAAACATAGTCAAAAACCTTTAAGAATTAGTGTGATTTCTTCCCCAAGATCTAGTGTATTTCGGGCTCACTCTCAAAAGAGCCTCTAACACAATTTTCCCCCTAAGATTTGTAATGGACACCCTTTTACAAAATCTTCAATAGAAAAATCATAAACAATTTTTTCCCAAATTGTATTTTTATGCTCAAAATAGACTTCAAAGAGTATTCAACTAAAAACAAAGATGCCAAAAATATTATTCTGATGAGATTTTAATTTACTCCAAAGTTTGGTCGACACAAAAATCTGGTGCCTTGCACACTTGGGGATTAAAATCAATGGAAGAAAGAAAAGGAAGAATTTCACTGGAATGAAAATAGGTCCAAAAATAGATCCCGCTTAACTTATCAGGTTTGTGAATTTGTGATCATTCATGGCTCGGTTTTGGCACGCAAGACTTCTTGTTTTTCTCAAAGACGGACGTGGCCAAATGGATGAGGCGTCTTTGAAAGAAAAAAATAAATAAAATGGATGAGGCGGGGTCAGTTGGAATTTTGATTTGTCCGTCCGCTCTCAAAGAGAGGCTTAAATAGCTTCACATAACGTGAGTAACTCCTTAATATCTGCTCAGACGGAGTGCCCACTAAGTACTGCAGTATTTGACGGCTGGGATACAACGGTATCCTACAGGGTGCCTCTAATACAAAATCCTCCTGTAACTAGACCACAAAAGTATACCTGTAAGTATACCAATAGCAGTCCACCATAAATGATGTGAGAAGGAATCTGCTGGAACGAAGATTCTTCTCCTCCATTGCAGTGGTGAAGTATGATTAAAAAAAAAAAAAAAAAAAAAAAAAAAAATCTTAAAGCTCAAATTGGAGCTCGTTCTAGGCTTAGAGATAGATCCAAAATTTGGGCCAAATTTAATAGTATTTGGCTCAAAACTCCGGTTATTGCTAGCAAGATTGGTACTACTATCCACTGGAACAAGAGAGGGCCTCCTCTTTTTTCTTTCACGTAGTTTACTTTGATTCCTCTCTTTTGCTCTTTGCTCTTATCTCTTCATTGTCCAACCTTCGTGGTTTGGCTGATTTGTATTATGGTGTTTTTTTTAATGCAATGGCTCGTTCCATTTGTTCAAAAAAAAAGAAAAGAAAAAGAAGTATGATAAAGAAAAAGAAAAAGAAAGAAGTATGATAAGTTAATATATATATTTTTTAAACAAATGAAACAGAATTTCATTGCTAAAGAAAGGTACAAGACCACCAGTTACAAGTGGCCTGGTGGGAGGACTGAGACTCGACGATAAGTTAACCCCTAAAGTTCCTTGACTATGTTCTCACCAAAAATGCTCCAAAACTGCCATTTCTAGTACAAGTACCAAATTTTTGAAAAATATCATTTTTGCACACATGTAACCATATGATCTTGTAGTATTCTGGTTTGAGAATATGTGGAAAAAATTTCAGAAATTTCCATCGTGTAGATTGGAATATATTAGCATTTGAAGTAGCAAAAGTCCTTTTTTTGGCCCTGCGAAAAATCGGGCAGCTGCACTTCACAAGGTCAGATTATTATGAAAAAAATTCCAAAATGGTTGTGCTTCTTTGGATTCATTCTTTAGGGCAAGTTGTCTACATGCATGAAAATTTTCAGATTATTTGGAATTGTTCAACATATAGGAAAAAAATAGTAAGTAGAAAGAAGTAGAGAATGGTTCAAAACACTAAATTGTTAAAAAGTTAATTATGGAATTGAAAAATGCCAATCCCAATGGTTGCAATGTTGTAATAAACAATCTACACCCTACAATTTTATTTTTTTTGAAAAATATTGAAAATTGAGTGAAATAAACGACTTCAAAATTTATTTTAGAGTAGACAATCCATAACTGCCCACAAACTAAAAATCCTCACAACGTTTGACTCATTGATCAGAATGGAATGATTCAAAGCTTTTCACATATATATAAATCTAATAAACCAATTTCAAATTTTTATTTTTGAAAAAAGTGATTTTTTCTGATCTGCCCGAACTGCCCGAGTTGAGAAACAAACAACATATTTGGCCATAACTTTTGACTCGTATTTCCAAATGTCATGAAATTTGGTGCATATGAAAGATATTCCTTGTCCCCACCTTCTATAAAAATTTCAGCCCAAAATATGAAAATCTCCAGTCACACGTACCTGCCCAAAATATCTATGTTGCCAAAAAAGGCATGTTGGTCCTTTAGGGGTTAAACTTTGAATTGAAGTAGCATCATTCTGATCCGAGATGCTGAATTGTTATAAAACTTGGAGACCTATCCCTCAGTCTGCCTCCCAGACTGAATCGTCCGCTTGAACCGGACCAGTTGTACTGCCCGTTTTTTTTAAAAATTTCCACCGTCACTTTCAAAAAAAAATCCCCAACTTGGAGACATACACCAGAGGACAAAATGTGGTTATGTATTGGACTAGAATCTGTGAGTAAATGTACTGTAATTTACATCTAGAATACCTTCTAAGAAACAGAATATCCTTTGCAGCTACAGTACTCATCAGAGCAACTTAAATGCCAACATGTTACTAATTTCTTCCAATATTAACTCCAGGAAAAGACCTGAACGTGGTCTTATTGAAGTGTGATTGAGGTCATAATTCTCTGGACGGCCATGACTTGAGGTACGTTCTGGTATAATTATAATCTTCTGTATTGAGTGCTATTTCTGAATACCGGTATTAATTTTCTTCTGAGGCTTCCAGCAGGGTTAGCGTTTACTGGGGCGACAACTTACAGGCATACAGCCAACAGGAAAACCACTGGGAGACACTGGAAAAAGACACCCTGATCAAGGGAGGTCCAGAATGCAGAGCAAGCTGGAGGATTGCGAGCAATTTTCCACAATGTGAGCAATTTATTTTTTGTCGTGGAAGAATATATATCCCTCCTCAGGACTCTGTAGTGGGGTCCTGGCTGCAAATAAATGGCCTTCTTCTTCTTTTAATTGGCCGGAGCAATGAAATTTCATTCTCGAAGTGGCTGATTTTCACCGGATGAAAATGATCTACTGCTGTCCCTCCGCACTTAGTCATTTCTATTGACGGGCACTAGGTTTCTTGGTGGACTCTAAACGCCGTCTCACAAGTTTTCGCAGCTCCATTTGACATACAGAAGTTATCCAATCAGACGTGCACACACTACATAATACAACATTTATATTCTCCCGATAAAAGGATAGTTATGAAGGAATGTTTAATAATTAGAGCGTGTCCCTTAGAGAACCATTGACTGCTTGACATGTTGGAAAATCCCTATATCATTTCTTGAAAGGTAGATATCATGGATTGTTCACATAGATAACGACACACCTATGTGTGTCTGGTAGTATGAACTCTGCTATTTATCTGGTAGTAGTTAATTATGAACAATCCTGACAAAAACTGGCAATTCAGTGTTGCAGCCACCGGCTGGATTTTGTGAAAGAGAAACCTTCGTGAGTTCTGGAATTCACATGAAACTGCCAGGATTGCTCTCAAATAAGCAGAGCAGGATCATGATGCAACCCACCTCTTTGCATCATGATTCCTTAATACTGGTATAACAGAAACTGCTTCTTCAAATTTGTTGGCAGCAGATTGTCTGACACAGCGAGGCTTCGCTTCAGTTTTGTCAACTTACCAAGAGCTAGCTCAAATTTGCCTGTCAAAAGATCACCACTGAAGGCCGACCACACTCAGTTCCACTGTGAACATGCAACGTCCTTGGACCCGTGTACGAGGTTTTGCGTACCGAGGTCGAGTATAAGCCAAAAACACAAAAACAAGAACAGGATTGCAGCACCCCAGGTTACCTCAGAAACCTCAAAATCGGAAGCTCCCCTCTGCTGATCACCTCAAGTGTAACAGCCCCTACGAAATTCACACCCAGAGGCTATGGACGCCAGGTGTTGCAGAATGTAATTAATGACAATTTTAGGTGACTTTCCACACGTACTTTCGCGGCATGTGAGCTGCAAATGAGAGAGAGCATATTGAGCATGGTGGAAAGCCTTTTATTTAATGAGCCGACTAGCTTAATACCAGCTTGGCAAGCATACAGGAGTAGCTCGTCCGGCCAGAGCTTTTCCTGGTTGCAGGGCTCTTTGCAGGTCGTTACTGGGACAGTACGTACACGGTACACAGAGCCCTATGGGATGCGAATGTGCACATCTTCGAGGAGCTAACTTCGTTAAGTTATGCAAGGTGCAGTTGTGCACATCTTGGTATTCTTGGGTCCACTTGCGCTCCGAAGCTCCCTGTTAGAAGACTGAGAGACTTGAGCAGACTGGGGACTTGAATCCTGACTCGATCGAGTCTGCAGGCTCTGGTCTCTGGGGATTATCATGTTCACGTCATCCTAAGAATCATCACTAATCAGGGATTGTGGCATTGTGCACGCTCCCCATCAGAAGATAATCATGTCCCTTAATTGAATTCCTAAAGTGCTAGCTTCCCAATGCAACTGAAGCTTACATGAAAAAGTGGTCTTGGGAACAGATGGATCTCGTCATTCCAATTAATTCACTTCTGCCCGTCACTGGAAAGCTGCACTACCACAGCCCATTCAATTAACTATTCGAGTGGCAGGGCATGTGTGTATTTTGCAAGGTTCTAGCCGGCAGGAGAGATTCGTTGTAAGTTAAAATTTCGCACATTGAATACTACAGTAGAACTTTTCGGAATACTGAGATACTGACTTAAATACAGTAGCCAAAAGAATTCACTTGTTTCAAAAGTTTAAGTAAAAAATGAAGAAGAAGTTTAATTAAAAAGTAAACTAGTTGCTACACAATTTAATGCAAAAGAGCAAAAGTTTGAATAGAGGTACGTGTGAGAACCATCAGACTAATTTGGATGAATGTGGCCTATAGATTAGTGTGAACATTTGGATGAGGATTTCATGAAAGTTGGATGCCAATCACATTGAAAATTGTGAAGACCTGTCCACATTACATTGATTTTGGGTAATATGCTGTGAATTTTAACACCAGAGCACCTCGCAAATTTGCAGAATTCCCAATTTAGTTCGATTTAGTGATAAACAACAATGTGGGACTCCCTATTGATTGGACTTGAGTAGCAGTGATAATATTCCCAATATTTGTAGCAAGTCACTAAGGTAACTACACCTAACTCATCCGAATATGCATTTAAATATGGTTCCTAATTTCCTATTATTAATCTATCTTAAATTTATTGAATCTTGTTGATAATTGCAAAAGAATCCTAGATTCTCTTAGTATGTATTTTTGAACACTATATGTATAAACTGTGAATTTTTGAGGTAATATAAAAAAATATATCCAAACTTCAAATCCTTCACTTGACTTGAGAGAAGAACATTGCTAGGATACTACTGCCTTCTCTCACATTTATCTATATATAACTATTTTGATTTTTTTATTGGAACCTCCCAAGGTAAACATCATTCTCAGTTCCTACACATGTCCTTTTTTTTTTTCTCTTTTTTTCAGCGGATGGTGGGATATAAGAGAAAAATACTATTTAATTCCTTGTGTCTCTTTTGTAAAACAGCTCATACATCACGCTAGCTGTATGGATTTATTTGTTTCCCAGTGCCAAAAATTAAAACAACTTTTACACAAATCACAAGACAGTAACGTGTTACTTATAACTACTGTAGAACACTGTCCGGGAAGTATCCTTACAGTAAACGGACCATTTCCTTAATTCTTGAAGCTGGCTCGGTTTTTTTCAATTTTACTCGGAAGTCAGCCTGAGAAGTGGATTTTTTTCCGGTTGCAATCCTACATTTTGAAATTTCATTAGGCAATTTGCCGGATTTCTGTATTTCCATTTGGCCATTTTCCTGAATGTGGAAAATAGAGCCAGTTTTTTGTTTTCGTGGGGGAGTTTTATTTCTACTCCCCATTTTTTTGTTTGATGTATCCTCGGCAGGAATTGAATTTGGCTAAGCCCCTACCAAACTAGGGCCAAGGATGTAGCCTTCTAAAAATACAAGGATCCCAAAGAGGGTCCAAGTATTTTCCGGAGGCTCCCCACTTTTTTGTTTGATGTATCCTTGGCAGGGATTGAATTTGGCTAAGCCCCTACCAAACTAGGGCCAAGGATGTAGCCTTCTAAAAATACAAGGATCCCAAAGAGGGTCCAAGTATTTTCCGGAGGCTCCCCACTTTTTTGTTTGATGTATCCTTGGCAGGGATTGAATTTGGCTAAACCCCTACCAAACTAGGGCCAAGGATGTAGCCGTCTAAAAATACAAGGATCCCAAAGAGGGTCCAAGTATTTTCCGGAGGATGGTTAGCACTGTAGATTTTCAATTTCACACTTTTACAGATTGACAGTGAGTAAAAGCCATTCACTGTTGATGCCTCTTAACAAAGGATAATTGGTGAGTTGGTGTGAATGTGTGATAGACTTATAACTTTATAAGAATATAAGTATACTATATACACATTAAAAAAAATTCCTAGAAAGTATATGACTAGTCGACTACCCGCCGAGAAAAAGGTATTTACATCGGTAATTTTCCTACATATCCCTAGGACGGACGGCCAAATTGCCGAGGTTTCATTTTCCTACCCGGTCCATTTCCGAAAATATTATTTTTTCATTCGGTAACCCATCCTAAACATTTCTATGCCATTCGGAAATCTTCAAAAAATTTCGGCTAGGTCGTAACTAGATGCCGGTACTTCCCGTTCATTGCTGTAGAGTGTAGATTCACATGAATCACCATCCCCCAGTGCTATCTACAGTACCCCTCATGATTGTGAAGCCAGTGATTTGCAGCATTCATTGAAGCTGACGGCAATTTGAACTCATGACATAAGCTCTGGCTGCAATCAGGTGAAGCCTCCTTCGTCAGGTGCTTCGAACAGAAATAAATCATAGGACCGATACACAAAATGTAGCTTGATCGATCACGCGGAACACTAGAGCACAGAATTATCAAAAGCCAATATATATAAGAACAATAATTTAATTAAGAAATCTTATCAATTTTGAAATTTATGAACTCAATTTGAATCTGCCGTCATTGCCATGGCGGCGTGGTGAAATATCGCTGCAGCCATTACACTTTCGAGTGTGTCCCGAGCATAACTGCATCAGGCTTTTTCGTAAAGCTCGATTACTTTGTTGAATTCAAGAATTTGGGTTACGTTGCCACAGTCTCATGTAATCCGAGTATCCGACTCGCCATCGTTGCGCGCGATTGCATGGTGTCAGTGGCGGCAGAACGAGGGAGACGATGATTGTTCTAAAGCAGAATGATCTTCTGCATCTCCCCCCCGCGGCACGTATGAGCGCAACGGGGGAGTTATTGCCCTCCTACGGGGGTTGTAGACACAAGCCCCCATGAGGATTCAGCCCAGATCTGTCAGCCGACGTGTGTCTAGCTCTTTGCAACTGAAGCCACAAACGCTACTAACTGAGCTACTACACAGGTGATCATCACCCCCTACGAGCTTACGGGTGGGCTAGCTAGCCTGATCACAGGACATCCTGCACCGGTGCAGAGTACTCGACAGACTGCAGCGGTACAGGGCAGTACCGTCACAATGCCATTGTCGTTGTAGAATTATTTATCAGTAGGCCTGACAACGCGCTTGTTGTTTTCACGTCGGATCAAGACGGGTGCATGTATGTCCTCCCCGTATGGCCGCGTTGACATGAGAGGATAGGGCGTGGTGGGAAGAGTCCACAGCATATGAAAGATTGTTTTCTGGGGCGCTTGATTCGCAAGCATTGAATGCGGATGGGGCATGCGCACGACGGTAGGGTTTGAATGGACATGGATGGGGGCATATGCTTCGAGTCGCATTGATGGCGTCCTGTTCTTGGGTTTGGAAGGATGCGGGTGGCCTTTTGCGGCAACCGAGACAGGAAATGGGCTGGCTGGCTGGCAGATACTCCAGGCAGGCGGCTTTTCCCGAGAACGCCTGGGCAGTGGCAGGGAATATCACTCATGCCGACACGTGACAAGGCGACACGGTTGGAGTTTTGCAGTTGGAAGAGCATATCCGGCTTTAATGCTTGGTGGGAGGTTTCGTCGCCCTTGAGGAGAAGAATGGATTTTAATTTCGTAAGTTCCGAGCTCGTGCGAAGAAGAAGAAGAAGAAGATTGCTTCATCAATGAGAATCTATGGATCGCTTGAATGACAATCGAACGCCAAGAGATGACAAGCAGCCACGACAACGCGCAGTTCCCTAAACCCTAAACCCACCCTACGAGCTCGGATTCATGCCGGCATACATGCTGCCACTGTATTGACATGCTGCGACTGCTGATTCACGTGATGCTTTGAAGAGTTTTAATGTTCTTACACATCACTCTGTTCCAGTGGCGCCAAGGCCTTCCTCAAGAATCATGAATTTTAAAATGGAAAACGGAAGCTCTGATTTAGGGTCTCGGGCTCCTGCGAGAGAAGACTGTCACAAAATCTGAAGTGGTAGTATATCCAACAAATTTGAAATTGCTAAAATGAATGTGAAGCCAATTGTAGAATGGATTTCGACAACGATACAAAAAGAATACCAACTTGACTCGACAAGAGGTTACAGGGTGTTTATTTCATTCTAGCCTGGGAATTGAACTCCATGCAGTGGAATCAACTGAATTTCATTAGTGATCTCTTCTATGCAGCTCGCAGAATCTGCAACAGCGACCTCTTGCATGACTGTGATTCAAGCGGACGTGCAGTCAGAATATTTCGCAGATGATATAGTTACATTCCTTCAGGATCCTAATTGTGTCTGACAAAAGCAGAATACATCTAGAATCTAAACAACGAATTTAGACTCAATTCAAACCCATGAAAAGAAGTTGTGACCGCCAGTGTCCGGCACTGTCCAGAGCAGTTATGACGATCAGGATATAATTTTTTTGCAACTCGTTTCTCGTGATCTGAGGATTGCAAACCTTTGTCAACACAAGCACTAGACGAACACTATGGCGTCCTTTTTTTGGGGGGGGGGTTGAGACGTCCTGTTTTCGATAATCGCTAGGTCTGCTAAAACCTGACAGAATGACGAACAAGGCGCAACAGAAGTTGCTGTTCACCAAGGTATGGCTACAAATTTCGTTCGAGATACACTGATTATGCAGGGATATTGATGTGCAGAATGGTTGTGATTCATGCCCCTGTGATCTGGCTGGGGTTACGGCCCTGCATCCTGAGACCAACTTGCGGAGCCTTTGGTCCTTGACGTTCCGGGATGGACTCAGTCCTCGAAAGTGGCACAGATCGCGCCTGCAAGGTTAGCAAATTCCACACTAAGGGTAACTTTGATCTCTTCGCAGAGCCCCTTGCCCCTTGAATTGGTATCCATCGTACTCTCCTTTGTCCTGTATTAAGCTTATGAGACGTTCCTTGTTTTGGTGCTCGAGTCGGGAATAAGCCGCTTCCATGGCCAGTTGCGTCAGGAAAAGATGAATTCGCCCCAGGACAGATATAGTTGGGAGCAGGTCTGGCAGTTTTGGTCTCTGCAGACCAATCTCCTGTTATAGGGTTTGCTCTTCTCTTCAATCATGCACTAGATCGTACCACTCTGGAGAAGTGTATCCTTAGTAAGGTATTTGGAGCGCTAATTGAATGTGAGTTCCACAGCTGCATGCGTAATTGACTACATCACTCTGATCGCCTACAAAGCGAACTATGATCAATTGCAACTTGAAGACGTATAAAATCATGGAAGATCTCGTCCTAGTTATGGTAAAAGGTTTAGTTGGTTGAATTTTACCTAGGAAGGAACCAAATTCTGAAGTAATAGTCATCAACTCATCATGTGTGTTGGTAAATGGGGTCCTAGAAGGATGCTAACTTTACCTGTGCTAGAAATGTACTTACCAATATATAAATATCGATGACCAGCAATGACCCAGGGGCAAGCAAGTAATTCACTTACAGTGCCTAAAATAAGTGTAATTGGTTGCTCACTAAACGCTTTCAATCTTGAATTCAAGATATTAGAATATGAGCTCGACTGGAAGAAAATTGGAGCATCGTTAATCCCTTGTTTTTTCCATGATTTTACATATAGGTCCAAAGGTGATAGGAGCTTCTCTCAAGAATGTTAATGATGTTAATGATTGTACTCCAATTTCGGTTTTTGGAGGGGAAGTGCTGATGGCTCACGAATGAGTGATGAAAATGCTACTTGGCATCATTCTGATGTAGTGGCGGTGAACATAGGTTGCTGATACATGGTTTTGGATTACAGGGGGCTTAAACTGCACTTCAAGTCCGAAATTTGGCGCATGATGCAGAGCACAAGAAGTGAATTATCATCATCACAGATGGGGAAAGCGTTTCATTTTCATTCGCTGCGCCTGATTCCATTAGAACTGAAAACCCCGTAAGTCCAACTTGCATGGGTACCGCTATGAATGCTAGAGGAAAACCAAAAAACTGATGTGCTTGGTGATGTTCCCAGTCGTGTAATGTGTTTTGATTCTTCGAGTCTAGCAACAAGCTCTTTTGTGTGACCTCTTAGCTGTACTTTGCGAGGTCTATGCAAATGCTAGTCCCTCTTATGTGATTGTTAGAATTGAATTACTTTATGGTAAATTAATTCACCTAAAGTCAACAGATTTTGAGAGAGCTAGAGCACCATAGGACATTGGAGACCAAAATGGGACCTTGGCTACTCCACTAGTAAATGCACAATACATCTAGTGAGTCTCTACATATTTTAATGTATTTAGAAAGACACCTAAGAAAACATATTATGTAGCTCAGTGGGTGAGGGAGATGCAATTGCGTGGAGCATCTAGAGCTCAATATCTGTTGGGTGTCGAGTTACACTCGCATCTTTTCTGTCTACTTATAATTTAATCTTGATATGTTACAGTTCTCCTGTGTTCCGTTAAACCTTTAATCTCCTCAAGGTGCTGTAGTGTGATTGTTGGGACAATGCTTCTCTTGAATTTTGGCACTGATAAAGATGGAGTTCTTTGAAACAGGAGGTATTATTTGATGAGAATTTCCTCGTGTGACGAGCAACTTGGCAACTATGAACTCTTACTGATTCTCCTACTTGCCCATTTGATACCGAATCAACGCATGGGAGCGAGCATGCGTTGAAGTCGAAGCTGTAACTGCGCCTGTCAATAACTGCACATGATGCGTGTCATGCATCCTTAAGACACACCAAGGTCATAAATACCGTACAGAAAAGAATGCAGTTCTGTTCGAGAGTTTATAGCTTAGAGCTGGATGGTACAGTACTTGTGATTCTATTTCCCATTTCGATGCAAGTGCAAAGAATTGTATGTCAGGAATTTTCTCGACCGTCTACGTACGTAAACTGAATACAGACAGCGGAAGCTTACGAAGTGTATATGCTGACGTACTTTACCGAATCCGAAATGGAATGGCTAGCATAATTACACTGCCTGCCATGAGATGAGGTTTCGTCCGCGAGTGCATTCATCATGGCATTCGCAGAATCAGTTGTAATTGAAGAGAGTCAAGAGACGGAGCCTGATGCACATTTTAAATCTAGAATGCACTCCTTAAGCACATAATGAGATAATGACAAAATTGGGATGAGTGTGCGTGTTCTTGCGGAACCGAGAATGAAATCCTCTGATATCGAAATCTAGCTTTTTCGAAAACTCTAGCTTTTCTAACGCTGGATAAAATCGCGTGAAACACTGACTTTGTTCTATTTTTATTGTTCAGTGCGTCGGTAGGGTGAAGTGGCGAACTGGCAGTCAGGCACGGGAGTGGCGGATTCAACGAGAAGCCAATTTTGGGGTTCGCCAATTTTCGACGCATAACTCTGTCTACAAAGGGTGCGTGTGCAAAGATTATCCTGCTTCGTGGATGTGCTCGAAACTGCTTGCTATTTTTTTGAAGGTTAGAACTTTTTTTGCTTTCTGTGCAGGATTTAGGGTTTAGGGTTTAGTTCTAGTAGAATTCCGTATCAGTTGCGCATATTGGAAGGTAACAGTCGAAGTCGTTTCCTATTTTCCGTCGGTATCGAGGAAATGCTTTGACTGACGGCAAGGAGCCGAGCAAAGCTGTGAATTTCAAGGCGGCACTGGCAGACTCTCGCTCTGAAGACCGTCTGAGTTGTATCAAGGGGTTTGAATTACTAGATTGTGTCTTGTCCATTGAGTGGATCAACTGTTACTGAAATCTGGCTTGAGGTATTAGGTGTGTGTTCGAGTTCACAGGCGAGTTCGGAGATTATGGTTTTTAACAATTGGTTGGGGTGTCTTTGACAGGCACGATCGGAAGGCATGTCGAATGTCCTCCTTTATGTAGCACGAGTCTTGCGAGATCAACTAGAAGATCTTTTATTAGGGATTGCGGAAGCCCCAGGCTTGAGAACCGCGCTCTCCTTGGCGGCCCAACGCATTCTTGTTTCCCAAGGGTCTCTCCAAACGTTGGGTCTCAGGGAATCGCTGCGAGTGGCAGCGTAGGCACTGATGTTGCCACCAGGACATTCTCGGAATGAGGACTTGATCAACGCGAATGTTTGGAATGCTCTGCCTCCGCAGCTGCTGCATCTTGTGTTTGCCCACCTTCCCGTCCCTGAAATCCAGCGCCTACGCGTTCTTTCCAAGGATTGGAGGCAGAGCTTGGAGACTCCCGTCTCTGAGTTTCGGCGAGTGTGCGCAGCGGAGGAGTGTTCCAGCAGGTTTGCAGTCATCTGCCCCGGGGACAGGGATGGTAAATTCTCAGTGAACACTTTTGATTTAAGAACCACCCAGTGGCAAGCCTTTGAATACAAGGCCCCTCGTCATCATCATTGGTAGGTAATGATTTGTGCATGTGATGGTGGTTTGGTGTGTTTTCTTTAGGAGCAAAGGAGGCCACCAAGAGTGTGCATGTCAGTATGGAATCCGGGAACGGGAGGTGAGGTTCGATTCTCTCCGTTACCTGTTTCAGACTTTTCTCAGTGTGCAGCGAAGCTGTGCGTGGACAGCCAAACAAATAGTTTTAGGGTTCTGTTTGTCACCACAGTGAAGAGCATTTCCGGAGACCAAATCAGTGCGCATGTGTTTGATTCTGTAGCCTGGAAATGGGACACGGCGGAGAAGTCATCGACTCCAATCTTGTGGTCTTCACATTGTTGTGCGGGACCGATTTTATGGACAGAAATTTCCGACAAAATTCATGGAGGGACCCTAAGGCCACGAGAGAGTCTTTCAGCTGGATTTTGTTCCTATGACTCTGCTGCAGGAATATTCAAGAGTAAGCCAAGCGAGCATACCAACCTCAACGGTATATGTGTGTATACCATTGCATGTACAGGAGACAAAAGCTTTCTTCTGTCGCAAAATGCCCGAGCTTCAGAGTTCAGAGTATGAAATCTCCGAGTATCACAATGGTGGACAAAAGTATAACAATTCCTACCGGTGTCCTCTTGTGAAATTCCCACAGGGAGCATGCAAAGTGGAGCTTCAAGCATGCAAAAACTTTTTGATTCTAGATGCGCATTCCCATCCACAACAACGACGCTGGCTTCTTGACTTGTCCACTGGCAAGTGGCGAGACCTTCCAGCCTTGCCGGAGGACAAGACTTCCTCTCATGTGGAGTATGTTCTGTGTGAGCTTCAGTGGAATGTCTGTCCCCAAAGTAGCAACAAAAAATAGTTGAACCGCCCTTTCCTTGGAGCCGTCAAGCAAAATTGTCAGGGCTGGAAGGGCCTCAATGTCTTAGATGGTCAATGATCAACCAGGGTATTTTAGCGATCAATCCGAACTGTTGTGTAAAATCTGTAAATTTTGTTTTGGACTTTCAAATCTAAGTACCATGATTTCTCAGTTTCCGTGTCCCCCGGTCATTGCTAATGTAAAGTCTCCATTCACCATACGGAAAGGGAGAGGTTTCAATCACCATACAGGTGAACTTTGAACCTTTCCCTACGCCAATCTAGAAACTTGTACCATCTAAAATTTTGAATACTTATTTTGTATTAAGCAAAAAATCAATTGCAAAAAACGACAGGTTAATAGATTGAGCATTCTCACACTTAGCACAAATCCAAGCTCATCTGTATGGTCCATGGAGCCTCTAATGTACTCTATGGTTAATGCAGTCTCTACCTTAGCTCTTTATCTGATGAATCCCAAATTCAGCCAAAAGCTTTGGACCATATGTTCTTCATCCCCTGTTTCCCATTGCGCACAACGCGTTTCAGCTGGCCGGTTGCAATCCTGCTCTCCATGGTCTCCTCCTCGACCTGCAGTCTGCGAAGCTCCTCGTCACTCAACCCCTGCAGCTGCTTGCACCGATGAAGCAGCCGTCTTGCGGTCCTGCGCGTGTACTGCCAGCAATTCTGGTCTCGGAGGGAGTAGTCCGGGTTGTGGTCGGCCAATATGTCCAGAAGCTCAGCTAAGCCGAGCTCCTTCCTACAGCACGGGATGGTGAAGAGACACGCGCTTTCTAGTGTTTCCTCGAAGCTGGAATCCACGGTGAGGAAGATCCCGGCCTTTTCCGGAGGGTGACCGCTCTTCTCTGCCCTGATGAAAAGCCGTTTGCTGCCATAGCTCACTTCCACCACAAGGAAGTCGTGGTTTAAAAACGATGGTGCTGCGACGGCATCACCCAGTGTGTTCACTCCTGGCACTGGTACCACCTTGTGTGGATTGTGAAACCCATCCACAAATGACAACCCTGATCTCCCCCAAAACGAAAATTCAGCTGAGAATTCGATCAATCAGGAAAGGAAAAAGCCTATCTCGTGATGCTCAAAGGTGTGAAGCTACCCGTAATTACATAAACGCGTAGGGTGAGCAACTAGGGCAATTGTGGGTGGTGGCTCGAATTGTAAGTGATTGCAGCGAGTCCTAGTTGTTAACTCTCAGTCAAGAAATTCATAGAAAGAAATTTGGCATGCAGCGCAGTATAACCCACTGTTACACAAGTACGAAATTCACGCAAATAAGCCCACTCAATTACAACTAGGCATTTAGCAATTCTTTTCCTTCATTACGAAACCCTAAGCAGACTTCACAGACACGGGTAGACGGTGATGAAGTATTGGCCAAGAGAACAAGACCTGATTGACAATAGTGTATGTTTTCCAGAACTGTGCGTTTCTTGCAAATCTTCTGATACTTGTCAGACCCCAGAGTCTCCTCAACATGGTTCCGAACGACGCCGTCAACGACACGCCGTGCGTTGTGCTTGTACGCTGCTGTCACGCCCGTAATGTCCAGGATGTCCAGACCCTTTCGTGCAAGAGAGCGGCCGATGCCATCCAATTTCGACTTCCCCGATCGTCTCTCCCAATCTAACGCCATGTTCTGAAGTCAAAACCTTCACACTTGCGCTACTGCTCAAAAGAATCCTGGACCTCCATCGGAAACGGAGAAGACGACTTGTTGGGCTAAGGAGTCATCAGGCAAAGAGCTTAGAAGCGCGATATTTCACAATTCGGGACTCATCAGACTATCTTGAGCTACATATCTGCAGATGAAAAGGTGGTGATTCTCTCGAGGCATTCTGCCGCTTGCAATTGCAAGTGGGACGCTAAGATCACATCATCAGGGGTGTCACGACGAGATACTGTGCCTGGAGATTTCTACAGTAGTGTTTTTTTTAATGGTTTTCTCTAGTTTTGAAAATTAACTTTGTGGCACCGTGTGGCATCTGTGTGGGGATTCCTTCGTTGGAAAGCACCACAAGGACCCACAAAAGCTTGCACATTGCAACTGTCTAGCCTCCCGAGGTCGGTTAACACTAGTAGCTGAAATGTACGAACTATTGTGGGCCTTCTGATGATTTCGGGCAGGCTCCTATGGTCTCAATATTTGTTGTGATTTTCTGAATTTTTTTTTGTGAAGATAGAGAATCACAATAGCTTTCCGAAAATGTAATTCTTATTACAATCGGTGCCCGGGAGCAAAAGGTATGGCACAAAACCCCCAAATATTCATTTGGTGGGAAAAAAAACCCTCACAAAAACTTAAAATTAAAAATTTTAAAAATTTGTTTCATATAGATTTTATTTTTATCTACATGGGAAGCTTTGATTCATTCCATTTGGATTTGTATGCAAAAGTTATGGACAATCTTATTTTTTGGGCAATTTGAGCATCTTCTTGAAAAAATAACTTATAGGATTCATTTCTAAACTCGATTTTGACAATTTAAAAAAAAGAAAGTTTCACAAGGTTAAGATTTCTTGCTAAAACAATCTCACCATTGAGATTAGTATATTTCATCTCTGTCTTAAAGCTATTAGTGATTTAGTTTTTCTTTCAATCTTGAACTTACTTCTATTTAATAATTTTTTAATGAGTGAAAACTAAGTGTTTCTTTTTTGAATTTATTTTCCTAGATTTTCAACTCAATTCTTCATCACATAAAATTAGAAATTCAAAATCATTAGAGCAAAAATTTTATGTTAAGAAGGTTCAAAGCCAAAAAATGTAGTTGAGTAAGGTGCAAAAAAACTTGATTTCTTTACTTTAATTGCAAATATCTTGCAATCTACACAGTCAAAGTTTTTGAAATTTCTTCCACACATTCTTACACTAGTTTAGTACAAGATCCTATGGTTAAATATGCAAAAAAAACATTATTTTTGTTTTTTGCTCTTTGCTACAGAAATGGCAATTTTGAGTGTTTTTTGATGGAAAAATGGCCTTGGGACTTTAGAGGTTAAAGAAAAAACATTTTTGTAGTATTTGCAATTGAAAATCATGAATTTTAAAAAAAAGATTAGAAATTTTGGACAAGCCATTTAATTAATATGAATTTTCAAAATGGAAACTCTGTAGG
The DNA here is from genome assembly GCA_951799445.1 of Pseudisothecium myosuroides. Classification (NCBI taxonomy): domain Eukaryota; kingdom Viridiplantae; phylum Streptophyta; class Bryopsida; order Hypnales; family Lembophyllaceae; genus Pseudisothecium; species Pseudisothecium myosuroides. The sequence continues at coordinate 16,174,142 of OX637287.1, read as the reverse complement.
CCACCAAAACCATCACACAGTTTGGTCATAAAATCGAAATCTTAAGAATTAGTAGTTCACCAATCACAATTAAGTATGAGAATAGTTTAATTGCACTTTGAGGACACTTTCAATACAAGTCTACTTGTCAAGAATGGATACATGGATAGTTTTGGGTGTTTTTACCTTAATTCCTAAAGGACAAAGTCTATGACTATAAAAGTCAAACTTGAAAGTCCCTCACTTTGTGACCTCTATTTCTTCTCTATTTATGAGTGAAATTTTTTGGTTTTATTTTTTAGAGATGAAATCATATGTCTAATATTTGTCATAAAAACTTCAATTTTTTTTGTGAAAATTTCAAAATACCATGAATTTTTTAAGAAAAAATGAAGAAAATTTGTATCAAATACAAATCATGGTAAAAAAAACAAGAAATTGCAGAATAGAAGTATATTGAAGCTTAGAAGATTGTGGTATAAAGAAAATTTTCATGTCACTTCATATTTAGAAACATGGTTATAGATCCTCAACTTCAAACTTCAAAGCAATGTGTTTTTTTTTTTTTTTTTTAATTTCGAATTTCCAAGTAGAGAAGAAACTAAACTTCAAAAACTTCATTTTGTAAGTTTTGATTAAAAGCAAAAGAAATTGTTTTGAATGTCAAAATCAAGTTTTAAGTTTTAAGGGAAAAAAGTTCAAACTATTGAAATACATGAAATACTGTATCATTTTTTTATAAGCTACCCCATATAAAATTTAAAAAATAACTAAAATGTCTTGAACTTAACTCAATGATATGAACATACAATGACTCCCAAAAGTAGTTGACCACCCTAAAAATCGCTCTCATAAATTGAAAAATTGGAATTTTGAAGTGAAATTTAGACATGTTGTACAAAAGGAATTCTACCTTCATGTGTAATTTCACTTTAAATGGACTACATTTAGACCTAGTATTAATTGAATGAAATTTCTATGGAAAAAAAAACTTTTTGTGAGAAGTGAAAATGTCCCATTTCTTTTTATAGGAAGAATGTACATCTTGACAAGAATCACATGTTACAATTTTCATGAATTTTGGATTTTTATAGATTGAGATCTAATTGATTGAAATTTGACCCCCAAATTTTGGTTTTTAAAATTTTCACTCCATAAATTGCAAAAAAATAAAATAAAAATTTAAAATAATGTAAAATAATTATATATATCAAAAACATATTTTTTTGCAATTTATGAAGTGAAAAATTTAAAAATCAAAATTTTGGGGTCAAATTTCAGTCAATTAGAGTTCAATCTATAAAAATCCAAAATTTATGAAAATTGTAACATGTGATTCTTGTCAAGATGTACATTCTTCCTATAAAAAGAAATGGGACATTTTCACTTCTCACAAAAAGTTTTTTTTTCCATAGAAATATCATTCAATTAATACTAGGTCTAAATGTAGTCCATTTAAAGTGAAATTATACATGAGGGTAGAATTCCTTTTGTACAACAACATGTCTAAATTTCACTTCAAAATTCCAATTTTTCAATTTTTGAGAGCAATTTTTAGGGTGGCCAACTACTTTTGGGAGTCACTGTAGAATCAATAATGTTGCACACAAAAAAGCAAATGAAAATCATCCATTCTTCAATATGTACAAAGCCTAGTTGACCCTCCAAAAGACACAGAAACTCCTCAGGCATCCTTCGAGGGTTAGTAAGAGAATTCTGTGCAGATGTTACAAAGTTATCCTGCAAATTAGGAGTAACTGATCATAAACAATCACTAAGATATGGAATCGACCGGGTACTCATCGTAGCACCCCAAGTGATGATCTCCTTATTCGGATACTGTCTTTCATGCTTCTTGTCATATCCCTGCCCATGCTCCGATTTGCTCGCAGGATGCAAATGGCCCGGTTTCACGTGGCATAAGTTCAGCATGACGCAACAAGTTTGCAAAGATTTTTGACTGGAGTAGACCGCCTTTGTAATGCGCAAATGAAGAGCTAGAGGACAGATCGTTTCACAAGTAGTGTACGGAAGTATGATTGTATCTCTGTGAAACAGTCAAACACGCAAGGCCCGAGGAGTGCATGATGTCCAATAACCTCCAGAATCCTGTCCGTTCTGCACTTGCGTCTTGACGACTTGACTCTTAGTTTTAATACCATATCCATGAAAAGGGCTTTGAGCAAAGCGTAGAATGCATGCACCTCTCCTCATGCATTGTCTGGTTCCCCTGGAAGCAAACGTCATCAAATAAAGAGGATATTTAAACCGTAGAGGTACTTGATCCCTGTCTCTCCTGTACTGGCCCCTCTCACCAAGACCAATTCATCTATGCATACACTTGGATGGCCATAGATGTTTTGCCAAGTCAGGCTTTCATCTTTGAATGGAAATGAGTTGGGCAAATGTCACTTGATAAAATCGGATGTCACCAGATTTGGCTGCTGTACCCAGAGATCTCCCTACACATCTCCCCCAAATTACACTCCTGCGAATATAAAAATGTGTAAAGTGACGCACAGTCATACTATGCTCTACTTTTTGACAACAATGTTCAAGATTGTGAACCTGGCTCTCACATATTCTGCTTAGCAACCTCCCGAGTGTGGATGACAATTTTTTTTAAAACAAACACAGGACAATGAACTCAAAGAATTCTTGGAATCTGGAAATCATTGCGCTACAGCAGATTCATCTCCAAGACCTTTTCAGCCACTACATTATAGTAGAGAATTGGCTCTTCTAAATCAAAGGAGGATTCCACACACAGCATTCTGCACCGGGAAACAATCAGCACTCACATGGGAAGTTCGTAGAAGTAATCGCTAATTCGACGTGAATGGATTCCTCGGTGACACAGAAGTTCGATTCCTGGGTAAAATAAATTGCACACCTGAACAACCCCTCCAACAGGAAGAAGACGCCACTTGCGAGTGATGAAAGCTGCTCCGATTGCCGTTGTTCAGATGGCGACACACGCCAGTATCATCACTGTAACTGTTGAAAAGTGCCAAAATAAAGATGTTTAGTGTGATGACCAGACCCAGTGCAGGTGGTTCAACTCATCAGTGGTTGCAGGATGCTTTGTGATGCAGAGTGCTGCATCGAGTACGTTCATTCACGATTGAACAGGACTAACTGATGCCTGTTGACTTCTCGCACAGCAGAGTGTTCATGTTTAGAAGCGCAAACACTCGCAAAACATCCTCAAAAATATCATTGGGAGGGCTAGTCAGTGCAGAGTGCTAACTTACGTGCTCACAACTCCATTGGTTCGAAGTACTTGCGGTCAATAAGATATGCTCCTACAGCAAAACGCACAGCCCAAGTATCCTTGGGTCTTCTGTCCATTATTCTGCAACACAAGATTCAATCACTATCAGTCGCAAGGAACCATTCGAAAATTTCCGAAGATTTTAGGGTTTAAGGAAATCAACGTATATTGGAGTCAGTTCTTCAACTCATTTGATCACCTGCTCCAAATTAAATGCTAGTAGTTTCATTCCATAAGAAGGGAGCTGCAGATATTGGTTATGAACATAATCTGAAACTATAGACGACCTCCATATGTGGCTTCTTAAGAACTCGATTTGTTATAAATTTCAACAGTAGAGGTACACAATAAAAGATACAAAGGTCAAACGTTCATTTAGCTTCTGAAGTTGCTGAGGAAACAAAGTGAAATATATAACACTGAACCAACTGCAACCTTACAAATCCAAATGTACACAATTTAGAACCTCTCCAAAGATACTGAGGCTTCCCCAAATAATTCCCAAATTTTGATGTAACAAGCAGAGTTCTTCAAGCACGCCCTCAGAACAGGGCATTTCTGCCCAGATAGCTAAATACGGTGGCCATTGCCAAGGGGTAATTCTCATTCTCGTCGCATCTTGATCACAGAATTCGCCCTATCCCCATTTCAACCAAACTTAGGAGGGAGACGAGCACGCACCTTCCAGCGTCCCCCACATTGATGAGCCCGTTGTTGGGTCGCATCATGGGCATGGGTTCCGCGGTCTTCAACAGCGGAGGCGCCTGCGTAATCACCACCGGGCTCCCAATTTTCAAACTCACCACCTTCTTCACTTCCGTTTCTTTTCCACTTGATTCTCCACCGCTGCTGCCGCTGCAGCTCACCACCACCACGGCAGAGCCAATTCTGCCCTGCAAGCTGGAACTTTTCCTCACTTTGGGTGCCGAGAGGCAGCTGGAAATTCTTCTCAACTTGTGGGTGCTAATGAGACTTGGAAACTCACAGACTCCTTGATGCAATCCAGACACAAGCTCCATAGTTGCGTCAACGGAAGAAAAAAATCGGTGTATTCTTACGAGGATAGAAGCACAGTTTCGCTAACTTGCTCCTGGACCACCAGGGCCCAAGTAAAGCTCTTCGTCAAGTTTATCCTATCTTCATCCAGAATACACCCAGTCTTCTCTAATGTCACAGTCTAGGCACCAAAAAATAGGAAAGATGAAAAATTTAGTGAGTCGTAAAGGTGGTCTCAAACCATTTTCACACTTGTTTTGTTCCTTATTCCCACATTTTACGTAATACCTATTTTTTGATATCATACTAGGATGGATTATTACCAAATTCTAATATGTTTGATAAATCCATCACAGATTGGTGACCGATTAGTGACAGAAAAGAGGTTGTGATTTGTGACATTAAAGAGGTTTGGCATACGATTATCATCAATTCCCTGGACAGAATCTGTTGACGAAACCCACTTCTCTCTCCCCTCCAGCAATTGCTTTTCCGCCGAGATTGCGACTTCGCAATTGCAATTTATGAGAGATCGTAGCGCAATGGGCGACGAAGGGAGGACTGGCTGCTATGATTGAAAGGAAAGGATTTTCTCACGATTCAGAAACGCACGCACTACGTGTACATCAAGCAGGCAATGGACATGACCTACTTTTAACCCGGGTTGCATTCAGGTTTGGGGAAATTAGGGTTGCAGTCTTTTGATTAAGGCTTTGGTTTCAGAACGTGGAACGTTTTGTAAACTTGAGGTCTGTTTAATTAAGCACCACTAAAGAGTGAGCCCTTGTGGTTGGTTCCTCAGCTCTTTGTTTTTCCGGAGAATCGCTCCTGTCTTTAGAGGATTGCAATTTTCGGTCTCATTGGAGTGAATTGTAGAAGAAGAGTGCCGAAGGTCCTGTGACGAGAAAAATGGACTCCGAGGAGCTGAGGACAGCGGCTTCCTGGATCACAAGCTCTAACAACGTGGTGGCTTTCACTGGAGCCGGTATCTCGGTAGAATCAGGTTAGTCTGATGGACATGGACCTGATTGAGCAATAGGATCCCTACTAGCATTCTTTTTCATTCCAGGCTCCCTGTTTATATAATTGCGCATTTGAGATTCTGTCATGTTGTGTACACATCTCTAATTGGACAATTTTCACATATCCAGTTGTGACAGGAGCTCATTTGTCCTCCTGGGTAGTGAGATTAGAGAGAGTTGTGTGTATGTTGGCTGTTGCATGCATGCATGCATTCATTCGAGGATTTTTTCAGAAGGTTGCTTCCTAGGCCAGGCGATCGTGATCTCCATTTGCTTTTCCAGGGTTGAATGTCTTTATACAGCAAACATGAGGTCGTCTTTTCGTAAGCTTTTATGTGTGTCTTTGTACTATCAATATGAAATTTAGTTATTGTATGATATTACCGGGAGTCGCAGTTGATTTCAGCAAGAAAATTCTCGAGGATTGGGATGTGGCCTCTTCAAAGTCCTCCACTCAGCTTTTTCAATGAACCTGTTGAAACCCAATTCACCAGGTGTTGAGATGAAGAATGGGAGACAATGAAGTTTGCATGGGGAGCGCACCTCCAGTATCATTGGCATGGTGCCTATGTATTATTGGAAATTTTGCCCAAGAGTCGTTAATATTCAGTATGCGTTTTGTATGCGTCCTTTCAGGAATACCAGATTTTCGCAGTCCTGGAGGTCTCTGGAGCAAGTTTGATCCAGCTGTTTATTGCGAATTTAATATTTTCCAGTCAAAGTATGTTGCCGAGTTTTGGGTCCTCTAGTTTTAGCCATCTGCTCTCTCGTCTTTCCAGATCCTTTACGTACCTTGGTATTGGAAAATCTTTCATTATCAATTTCCTGTCCTTAATTTCGTTTTGCAATTGTACAGTATCACACTAGTGCAGAGGACCAGCATCTGTTCATTTACCACTTTCGATTTTCGGGTCCGTTTTGTTTTGCTAGAAAGGGTTTCAGTCTGCAAAGAATATAAAACATCACATCAATAGTGTAGTAATTGACCGCATCTTTTGGATGCAGCTTTCAATGACAGTTATGAATAAATTCTCAAGAATAGTAACGTCCGTTGCCCTACATTAGTGCCCTAAAAGAACAACTTGTATCTTGCTATGCAGACCAGAGCTCTTTTGGGAGATGTCACAAGAGATGCAATCAACAATAGCTAAGGCGCAGCCAAATCCAGCACATATCACCCTTGCAGAAATGGAAAAGCAAGATCTTGTATCCTGTGTCATTACGCAAAACATTGACAATCTTCATAAGGTCTGAAGGGATTAGACATCTCATGTCTTCTTACTTTAGTTGAAACTCGGGGCATCTGAGAATCAAAGTATTCAACCTAGAAACAGCAATTTAAATTAAGGGTACATTATGGGAGCCTGAGCACGTGGGGCACGTTTCCATATGCATGCCAATGGTTATTAACCCAGCTGAATCGGAAATTCCACTTTGGAAGCTAATACGTGATTCTAGTAACATCCAAAATATTCTACCATATTTTTATTGTAGGGTATGATTTTTTCATTTTTTAGGCACATTTGTTACGTTCCTGAATGATTTATTTCAACTCTAATACATCTGAAAGCAGCCACTTTAGTCATTTGGATACTCAGGGGTTAAGTTTTTTCAGTTATCTTCAATCTTCATTTGAAAGCTTTCATTAACGTGGACTAATGTCTTTAGCATTCTTGCAGCTAGCAGGAAGTGCTTTTGTGTTTGAGCTCCATGGAAATGCAGCCACATCAACATGTATGATGTGTCGTGAACAAATGCCTTCTCTTGAAGCAATTGGACAGCTCCAAGACCAAGTGAGTTTGCATCTTCTTCCCTTTTGAACTTGGTTAGCAACCGTATTAGCCATAAATAATTTGAGTCCCTGTTAGAACTCGTAATTTGTGTCAATTCTGGTTGGTCTTGGTGCGGTTGGGATCCAATTCCTGTGTGGGTTCCCAATTCCGTAATCGGCCATGAATAATCCAGAACTGAAATGAATGTTAGTGAAAAGAAGATATTTAGAATCTAATGAATAAGACAATAATACAATTGTTGAAGAGTGAAGCCTATTGATGAGATCATTTACCCTGTGAATAAAACCTTGAAGATTCATATTTTATTCATACGGTATCCAAGTAATACGTATATTGGTGTGCTATAATAATCCCAAAGTTGGGGACAGAACCAAAGTTCCCAAGGGGTTGTGCAATACTGGAAACAGGGAACTAATAAGAGTCATGGGGGCCAAATGACTCTGGCGTTTCTTCTAATTCTCACATTCCAGCAATGAACTAGCGTGTCCTGTTTGACGATTCTACTTGGTTGTGCGTGTTCTCTTCCTCACAATTGACACCATGGTTATGCAGGATTCAAAAGTGCCCAAGTGCAAGATCTGCGACGGTGTGATGAAGATGGATGTGGTTCTATTTGGGGAAGCTTTGACGAATTCAATCCTTGAGGGAGCGATGGCTGTGGCCATGACTGCTGATGTGGTCCTGGTTGTTGGCACGTCTCTTACGGTACGAACTGCTCTTTACGTTGTTCCTGTGATTTGCTATAATAGATCAGAAATGGACTGAAATTGGACAAGGTCGTGTCAAATTATATCTTATTGCTGTTCAAGCACATATAACAATCGACTCATTTTCTCCTGACAATTTTTAATGTGCCAGGTGTCACCAGCCAACATGATTGTGAAATTTTGTCAAAGGAACGGAAGAGTGATTATTGTGGATCCTGACCCAAGCGTTAGACCCCAGGGCGACCTGCTGCTTTGTGGCCAAGCTGGGATCGTGCTGCCTCTTCTTCTAGAAGCCTGCCTTGCTAACCGCAATGTGTCCACTCTTTCTTAACTATTGCATATCCTTTTTCTTTTGCTCAAGAATTGTGAGCGTAGTCTTGTGAACCATAGTGGCTAGTGCCATAAAAGATTATCGTGACTGTCTACAGAATCAATGCGCGACCAACTATGAAAGATCCTGCTGGAATCTTGAAAATTAATTGAAAGATTCCTTAGGGAACTGTTGTTCACTCCCAGCCCAGCTACGCTTCTGGGTAAATCATGAGGCCGAGCAAAAAGTTGAGTGTTGAGAATCTATGACACAAGATGACAAGACATTTAAACCAAATAGGCTAATTTGGATTGGGTGGTCTAGTTCGCCTGACCATTTTGTGGGATGATGGTATTTGGAGCTCTCCGTGAAGTGGTCAAACGAACAAGACCAATCACATAAAAAGTGCTGTCACGGAAGCATCTGTGTTGCTTTATTATCCAAGGACAAAATTCTCTCCATGTCCATTTGGACAAAATGTCAATCACTTACGACAAGTTTCCAACTGTTGACTTATACATTGCTAAATTAAAATATGATTGAAGATAACCACCGGCTAGTATAAGGTGCCTAAAGTGAAGATACAAATCTGAACTTTAGACCAACTCCCAACCAATTTCAAAAGAAAATCTATTTCAAGTGCTGGTGTAATCACAATGTTTTACCTCATCACGCTAAGTTGTGCGCAGCGTATACAATCTTGCGCATTAGCCAGACACTGGATCACAGTACACATGACTAGAAACATTTACGTAGTAAAATAAATGTAAACCGTTCCTGACAGAAGAGAACCGTTCTGAATATGTGATTCCAGAACTCAGTTGAGTAGTGGGCTTTGAAATTTATTAAAGTGTGTACTAAATTACTAAAAGTATGTGAAGTTTGTGTTCCTTTTGTGCAGGGAAGGAAACCACTGGAGAAGGATCCTGCACCACCACTTGAGAATGTTGCTGAAGTCAAAGATGACATTGCTGTATTGGAAGCCCCAGAAAAGCCTCCCGAATCCCCGCTTGTCCATCAACCAAACGAAAACGAGTCACACATCGAAAATTCTAATTTGTGACGTGTTGCCCATCAGACCAGTGAGGGTTCTTGCAACTTTGACTTTGAACACAGCCAAATGCCCATGGATTATGTTAAAAGGTACCAAATCGCTGTAGACTTGCAAGAACGTGTGGGAGGGAGCTTGAATCTAGGCAAATGATCTACCATCCTCACTGTAATCCTTCTTTCAAAAGTCGTGAAATTGCTGACATTGTCAAAAATAGTCTTGCTTTACTGGCATCGTACAAACCCACCTACAATCACAAAAAATGTGGAAAAAAAAATGAGCTGCTTTCAGTGAAGAAATCCACACATTGAGCGATGGAACTGCCCAATAAATTCTGGAGGCAACACTCAATATGTCAGTTCAACTGATTAAACACTTCAGCTCAAGCCATCACAGATTCAGGTATCGAAGTTGCAACCTTGGTGCCACTCTTTAGGTCGTCGACTACTTGAGAGACACAGCCGCCTGCAATCTGGAAAGCCAAAATCTTTCAATGAGAGGCTTGAATGACAAACAATATAATTCAAATATTCATCAACTCAAGAACTTCCTCAAACAGTTTCAATGGATGAACTTCGATCAGGCCACAAAATCTGATAGTGAGACACAAGGAGCATGCTCTGCTTACCATGATCTTGTAGTAAAAAGAGCTCCCATCCTGGAAAATTGAGCCACATAACCCTGGAAACATATTCTCTAGTCCCAACATGAGGTTGGGCTGTTGGATCGAGAAATACGACGACAATGCTGCTGATGCCAGCCCGATGATCTTGTATAGAGTCCAGCATCATCGTGCAATTCCCCGCATAAATTTGAGGGTCAATTGGGCAAATACGATCTCAAATCAATGCTGTGTCTTACTCCAGCAGACGATTCTCCAATTTGCATATGTCAACATGGTCACTTGTCGCGTTTCCAATAGGACTTAAATTTTTCTGTGCCCTTCTTTACTGGCTTAGAACGTTTTCCGCTCATACTTCTGAGGTTATTCACATCCCTTCGTTTATCTACAACTTTGAGAATGGCTCTCAGTTTTGCATAAGTTTTGGCATCAGGTAGTTGCCCCCGATCCATCATTTCCCTATGATACTTTAAAGCCTTGGTGTGATCTCGAACACGTAAAAACCCGTAGATGAGGGTGCAAAAAGTAAAGGAATCAGGAAGAAATCCCGCTCTTTTCATTTCCTCCAAGATATCAGCTGCCTTAAGATGGCGACCTCCTCGCATATAGGAATTTAAAAGCATGTTGTAAACCATCAAATCCGGCTTTAGCCCTCGGTTTTTGAATTCTTCAATCAGATCACGCACCTCCTTAAATTTCCCTTGCTTTTGAAAGGCGTCCAGAACTGTCATGTAAGTGACTCTTGTAGCTATACAGCCCTCCTTCTTCATGGCCTTCCAAACAGTGTTTACCATGTCTAGGTCCCCTGCAAGTCTGTATGCATCCATCAAGGCCGTGAATGTCTCCACAGTCGGACGAATCCCTTCTCTCTGCATCATTTCAAATGCACTCGCAGCCTTTTCCGGCCAACGCCCGGCAGCGTAAGCGTTTACAAGAGTTGTGTAGGAGTAAGAGTTTGGTTTTACACCCCTAGCCTCCATGCGACTGAACACCTGAGCAGCATTCTCGGTCATTCCTTCATGCCCGTAAGCACCAAGCAACGTAGTGAAGGTCACCACATCCGGCTGTAAGCCCAAGGTCTCCATTTCTTCAATTAGACCCTCAGCTACAGTGAACTGCCTCTTAGGCTTAGATTCCAGGTAGCCAAAAATAAGCGCATTGTAAGTAGCCACATTTGGATGTAATCCCCTTTCCTGTAGCTCAGTCATTAGGCCTTCAGCCTCTTCTAACTGGCCAGCCCTTCCATATGCGCCAATGAGGATGTTGTATATCACAACATTAATCGGAACTTTCAATTTCTCCATCTCAGTGGTAATCAATAAAGCCTCTTTTAAGTAGCCTTCATCACAGAAGGTCTTAATAAGCGAGCCGAAGACTGTAACACTAGGGCAGACACCCCGCTGTACCATATCTTGGTACAGAGCCCAAACACTCTGTACTGAGCGGCCCCCCTTGACGGCGGAATCCATAAGAATACTGAATGTGACGGCGTCTGGCTCACACCCCAACCTCTGCATTTTCTCTAGGACGGAAGGAACTTCATCTCGCCTGAAATAGAGGCATCAAATCAGAAACTCACAACTCACAACTTAGTGCACAAAGATTATAATGTACCAAAGAAGTGGCTACTCTTTACACCGTTACAGATTGTTGATCTACCACAATTGTAGCCTACATTGTATCATACAATGAACACACGACCTAGTTGGCAACCACAACTCTTCCTTAACCAGCATATTCAGAAACATAAAGGTTGACAGATTCAAGAAACAATATTTCGCGTTACCAGAAGGAGCAAAGCGAATAATTTTCATACTAGCCCAATCTTAAAATTTTCAAGTTTTCACTAACTCCTAGCAGAGTTAAAGCCCGTTACAAACACAACCGTACCTGCTGCAGTTTGCTAGGCATGTTATCAGCGTATTGTAAACCTGTACGCAGTGAAACTGCTTCTCCTCCGGCAGCATTCCAAAATAGACGAGGGCTTGATCTGGCATGTCCATTCTACGGAGAAAGGTGAACAGTAGTGAGAAGCTCCTGGAGTCCCAAAGGCAGGGATCGTGTAACCGCATCCACCGAAAAAAGGAGAGCACCTGATCGGTCAAATCGTCTCCACACAAAGCCTCTAAAATGAGGTTGGCCTGGATATTGTTAAACCTACTCACAAATGGTGCCATGTAGTCTTCGAATACACGATCCTTCGGCACGTTGTAGGCAATTTGGAGAACTTCCCTCACAGCGCTTGTGTCAGACTGCTTTTCACTAACCTGATTGAAAACACCGTCATTGCTTCGGATTACAGTCTCCTCAGGGTTGGCCCTGGAGACTAAGCGACTTCTGTCCTTCAAATTTGAAAAAGGACGCAAGGTCTCCTTGCCAAGAATTAAGGATCCTGAGCGATAAAGTCCTGGATCATTGAATTGAACACCTCCAGGTTTCCTTGCAGCCTTGTTGTACTTGAAAACCCTGCCTTCTAGCTTACTATCACGGTTGCCGGAGCGAGAATTCAAAAACCTTCTTAGCGGATCTTCACCATCAGTCGTCTCCTCCGTCACTGATTCAGCATCCGAATTCCCGTCCGGTCCATCGTCATCAAAACCATCATCCTCATCTTCAGAATCCGACCATATATCAGAAACCCTTACATGACCATAGCCGGTAACCAAATCACCCTCCTCCTCAATATTGTCCTCAGTGTTTCTCAAAGCTAGCTGGAACCGCAACTCGTCGCTGCCCTGTGTAATTACACGGTCAAGCTGAGAAAGACCCCATTCATCAACCACACTCCTGCTGCTGCTGCCAACATCACCAGAATCCCGGTCCAAATTTTCTTCTCTTCCCTCGACTTCATCAGAGAGCATATCCTCTGTACCATCTCCGCATGTCAGGTGCCATTTCGAACCAGTCTCTTCAAAGCTTCCAAAGACCAGGTCACTTTTCATATCGCCATCTTGTTCAGTATAAAGAGCCTCATCCTGTTGCAAAGCCTCTTCCACAGTCTCCACAAAGTCAGCAGTATCTAATCTGAACTTCTCTCTGCAAGTATCATCCCGAACCTCGTCGTCCACCAAGTTACCCACAGCCCTGGGACGACCCAAACCAGTATAATTCATATCATGAACTACAGCTTGGTTGTCGTTGAGCTTTCCCGAAGACTGCCACCCAGAGTCTGAATCCAGATATTCGTCGTCGTTAGCTGGATCAATCATTTTCATAAGCACTGAATACGGATTAATCCTAGGATTAGGAACCGTCTGCCTATCTCTTGAAAAGCCTCGGACCTTCGGCTTCAAACCTTTTGATTCCCTTGTGTATTTAATCTTCGGCACCACGTACTCCGGCCTCTCATGCGTTTCGGTTTCATCAACTCGGGATGCAAGCTTACCTTCAGCATCTGCTCTCCTGACAACTTCTGCATTCGCTACCTCCGAATGTTGGCTCGCCTCGTACTCCCAGAAATCCAGTTCCTCATCAACCGATGTGATATCCCCCAACTCCGCATATGACCTATCAATCAAAACAGACAAAACAATGATGAAGTGTGTCTAGGTTGCAGACCGGTGTTGCAAAAGAATCAAACGGTCAAGGGTGATGTGCAAGAGTAATGCGCAAACATCGCCTGGCAGCTGTTTTCTCCATTGAGCTTTTTGGAACTTTAGGATGATCGGGTAGATGTCCCAATTCCGCCTGCCTCCGTTAACCATATGTCAATAATATCACTCAATGCCATTCAAATATCACCTTCAAACCAACGGAAACTGCCACATGATAAGATTTCATTCCAGAAAGTGCCTTGGTTTAACCTTCTCATGCAAGGATTTAAGGGGTGAGGAAGGTCAGAATAAGGATGGTCTTGAGAAAGACACCATAGTGACTTTGTATATTCATAACAAATCCCATAAAACTCCAAAAAATTACGAAACAAACGACATAGGTTGGGTACTATATTCTCTTAGCAAAAGCTGAAAAATTCAAATTCATTCTCATCATGTGCGAAGAGGTCAGGTCCTTATTTAAGGGAACTTAAATTGCTGGAAAGTCTGTCAAACTGCTAATGACCTAAAGAAAAGCTCCAAACGATGACATATGTTTCTCAAGGCAAATATTCCTTCTAGCACCAAAGTAATTTCCAGTCAAGGTCAAGGAAACGTGACTCTGCAATTAGGGTTCAAGACGACATAGCTTGCCGATTATGACAACTAAGTCTTACCACAATAAAATAAAGAGACAGAACACACATACTCTCACAGCCAAAGATCAATGAAAAGAACACCCACCGCCGTGCATCCGCTTCATTGCTACATCGCAACACCAGTGCGTCATTTAATGCTCCACTTCTGCCCAGAAAACGAGGATTGCCCCACAAGCTCCGAATTCCAAGCCTTTGTGGCGCAAAAGAGCTTCTGACCGAATAATACACGCCAAGCGCAGTCCCAAAGCGATTAGCTCCATGTTGCAGACCTCCTAGAGCTCGAAGCTCCATTGCGAACTGCAGCTCCAGTTAGTTCACCACAGCCTGACAACATGGAGACTACTAATGAGCATGATCCACTACTTCGTGTTCAATCTTATGATTTCTATCACCAAAAGAGATGTAGGAAATTTATTTTTGGCTACGCAAATTGTTGCACAGGCGATACAGAATTACGAAACGTACACACGACCTTCACCCTTAATAAGAAAACAACAGACAGACGAGAACCATACTGTATTCCACTTATCAGACGAACACTATCTTCAAAAGAAAAGTTGAATCATCCTCTCCATCCCCCCCAAAGTCCCAAACAAGAACCCTGGAATCCAGCAAACCCTACAGCGACGCTGTGGCCTGTGGGCTCCGGCATTGATCACGACAACATAAAAAGACTGCATGGAAACCCAGGAACCATCCGAAAAGAGCAGAAGGACCTCGCCTCGGTTGTTGCTCCGAAGCGCCCCACTCACTCCTTTTCCACAAACCTCGGCATTCAATTCAGGCCGACGTGGGGATTCCGTGGCAACTGGCATGTAAAAGGTCAAACTATAGTAAAATATAATAAGTTGAAGGTAGTGGCGTCAGTGAAGTTAGAGTATGAGACGGACGGATGCCCCTGGGGATGAAAAGTGGCACCCAAGGGTCACTCATCAGGTGCGGCGGATAAGGGTAAAGGCACCCCGGCAGGTAATAAAATACTCATTCAAGTTGTGGGCTGTGGCATTGTTATGCTGTGGCAGCGCAGCGGTGGAGGAACTTCCGAGACCGACTGAAGCACAGATCGAAGCTTAAGTGAAATCGCATGCTGGTGTTCATTTGATGTTGGAGGCTGCAACCCTACTTTGATGGTTTGACATTGTGCGCAGATCTTGGGATCGAGATTTGAGAGGTGGAATGCCTGTTTGGGTTCACTTTGAATCTTGTCAGTGTCGGAGGAAGAAGATTTCACGGGATTGTATGCATTTGGGTAGCGATGAGTGCGCAATTGTGAGGGTTTGGTTTGTGTGAATTGCGAGCAGT
The DNA here is from genome assembly GCA_951799445.1 of Pseudisothecium myosuroides. Lineage (NCBI taxonomy): Eukaryota > Viridiplantae > Streptophyta > Bryopsida > Hypnales > Lembophyllaceae > Pseudisothecium > Pseudisothecium myosuroides. The sequence goes on along the minus strand of OX637287.1, from coordinate 16,158,894 downwards.
CACTGGACGTGTGAGTGTTGCGAGTTTTTGCAGCAGATTTTGCTGTTTTCTTGGTGGGAATGTTTGTGTGCGTGTTTCATGTGGGAAGTTGAATGAATGTGGTTCTGAATGTGGGAAGTTGCAGGAAATTTTGGGAGGAAACTACCAACGGCCACAGCCTTGGGATTTTTCCTCGATTGGCAGAAGGTGAGGGGTTTATCTTGCGCGGTGTTTCTGGTGTTGTTCGTTTCGACTTTGGTTTTCCCCTTTTCTTTACATTTTTTGAAATTGGCTTTGAATATTTTAATCCAACGTAATTCACCGCCTCGGTTTCTCCGCTTCACTCAGTCGTTTTTGATGAGGGTTTCTGGGAGGGTTTTGAATCTTTTATCATCCACCTTGTTGACTGATGAGCGGAATAGTAGTAGAGGAATCTAATCATCGTTTAATGTTGTCTTTTTCACTATATATGGAATCAACTCTCTGGCGTAGAATTCATGGGTCCTTCTTTCCGCGGAGATGACTGTTGACAGCCGTCGAAAAGATGTTGTCGAGTTTGAGAAAGTATTTGTTTATGGGTTTACTGTAGAGAACTGGGTGGGATATCCCAATGTTGGAAGTCCTGCCTCTCAATTGTTTATGCCAAGTGAATCTTGACTTTTAAGATACCTTTACTGAATCTATGATTAGGCCATTGAAGGAAATGCTGCAAACTAGCGGACTGCTGTTTGGCCAGATACAGACCATGTTGGAAGGCCTTCCAAAACGGCTCTGAGCTCTAAAGAGGATACACTCCACATTTCTGTTTTGGTTATCAGGCAATGCTCACAGGATTACTCTTTTTCTTGCTGGCTGCGTTGTTGAGAGAGGGAGCCGTTATTGAATTAGAGAACTGAGAATGCCCAAGTGGTCGTTCTGGAGAAAGACTGCATTGCAAGGAGTGTCCCCAGCGGGGATGTGTGAGGAATCGCGACAATGCCTTCGCCACGGTTCACTGTAGCTTATGCCTTGACGGCAAAGAAGACCAAAAGTTTTATGCAGCCAAAACTGGAGTCCCATGCCAGGTTCTTTACAGTTTCTCCCTCCTCCGATGAGAAATAAGGCAGAAGGTAGTATTTGCGTCGTTTCGGCGTCGCATCATGTGTTGGAGTGTTGATTTTTGCGTTGAACTGTGGAGGGACCTGTGGGTACAAGAGCAGAAGCTGTTGAGATCAAATTCTTTTCTCTATTCTTCAGTTTCTTGTGCAATTTCAAAGTGAGAGGTTGCTGACCACTGGAAATCAATGGCAATAGGCTTTAGCGAAGTCATGCCTACACCACTTGGAAATAAGTGTAACCTAGTTCACGAGTAGATTAGCTGCTGTTGGTAACCAGGGGTCAACATAGGAAGCAGGATCGGGTCTCAACGGATTCAGTCTCTACCCTTATGAGAAAGGCTCGTTGTTTATGCTTGCAGCAGCGCCCAGACGCAGTTTCATAGCTCGTTGTCGCAGCCCTAAACGTACTCTGACCTAATTTTATTGTCTAACTTCGTGAACAGGTCGAGGGGAGTCACCTTTGTGGCACTTGATCGCAGTAGCCCTCTTACTGAGCAGGGGCCTTTCGACGTCATTCTTCACAAGGTAAATTAGTTTCGCATGGTCCCCGGGAATACTGTTTTATCATTGAGCCTTTGAGCGCAGTTGTCATTGTCTTGTTGGTGATGATTAACCCCTGAGTTCCGAAATGGTCAAATTGTCCGCTGCCTAATAGAAGTTGAAATTCATTATTGAGGCAGCTTCAAGGAAGGGAGAAGAATTTGGTATCTGTAGCAGTTGAAATTAATCATTTAGGAAGCTTCAGAGATAGGGAGAAGAATGTGCCAAATAGAAGAAGAAATCATACTCTACACTTTTGAACAACAGAAAATACATTTGAGTTACTATAATTGGCTATTACCTTACAAAGTGGACTTGCTTCTTTTAGCGTGGGTACTTAGGGTTATGTTTTCCTCTGTTTTTATCTTGGGCACGGAGGGGATAATTTGTCCTCTAGGTTTTACGTTGGGATATGTACGTACTTGTTCATCTTTATTTTTCCCAAGGTCATAGTGAGTGTATGGACAGGAACCATTCAGTGTTATCATTTCTGATATCCTTGCTTTTGTGGACTTTTTAAAGACTTTTAAGGACGTTCTTGAATCTCTCTCATGCTGCTGACTTCCATTTGATAATCTGCCAAGAATGTCTCCATGTCCGAGGGTGTTCATTTTCATATTTACATTGTCCAGACGTGAAGCTGTGCTTGTTGGTGGAACTGCCTGGAGAATGGCAATATGCTGTTGAGCTCTAAAAGGTGCTTGTCATGGTTCGTGTATCATGTATCTGGATTTACGCCGTAATCTGCTTCTCAGTTGCAAGCGTGTGTCAGTCTGGTGCTGTGATGTTATTATTCTTATTGTTTTGTGTGCCTGATGATACAGTTGACAGGAAAGGAGTGGCGGCAAGAGCTGGAGGTGAGGCAAACATAGGAAGGGGGTGTTCCTTGTGAACTGGCAGGCAAAACTGAGCCCCCTTCTGTTAAATCTCTTGCTGCATAAGAATATTATGTCGCATGAGAGTCTTACTGTCCCTTGAAAATTGAACAACACGTGTTTTCAAGTGCTACAGTGCGAATTTGAAAACCAAGGATGTCTCCTTCATATGTCCAATCTCAATCTTTATGCCGAAATCCCAGATCTAGTCCACTTGACACATGATCCTTTTACCATAGAGGTCGTATTGTCCGTCTTCATGTCCGACCAAGATTGTAAAGCAGGCTTGGCTCTGCAGGATTATGTGCAGAAGTTCCCAGATGTGATTGTTTTAGATCCACCAGCTGCAATTCAGCACCTCAGGAACCGGCAATCTATGTTAAAAGATGTGGAAGACTTGAAGCTCACGGATTGCGATGGTAATATTTGCTCTTATTTGCATTTTTATATATTTTGGTCCTACTGTTTGTTTCTCTGAGATTGTGAGATCACGTGTACTGCATTGCATTCATGTGAGGCAACATTACCTATTTGCAACTATGCTGTACACATTTCAAACCGGGGAATATCAGTTCTTTGGCATGCATATTGTGGCATTTAAGGCACAATTCCTGTGGCTTCTATTCTTATTTTGTGTGACCATTGTAGGTCAAGTGCGGGTCCCCAAGCAGCTCGTGGTTGTGGGTGATTCTTCCTGCATCCCAACCTCTGTAGCTGAAGCAGGATTAAAGTTACCGTTGGGTAAACACATAGTCCCTCTTTCGTGCCGTAGGAATTGCATTTAGTAGTTCTAAGGCACTTATATTAAATTGCACACTGATGTGTTGATGTAAGGTTGAATTCCGTATTCTATTGAAATTCTTGCACTTGACTTCTGTGCAAAGTCAATTCCGAGGGTTATTCTTTGTCCATGTTATGTTCTGTGTGGAGACCATGGCTAGAATGTAGTTTTGAATAATAAAGACAGCTTTATCCATATGTGGGGGCAAGAGTAGAGGTTGAAAAGATAATCTGAATGACTTCCACCATAATTTCGATATTGAATCACCTAAATCAGCTCTTAACATTGACAGCCTATGGGCTCATGCCTTGCGCAGTTGCAAAGCCATTGGTTGCGGATGGTTCTGCCAAGTCACATGCCATGGCACTTGCTTATGACCGTTTCGGACTCTCTTCCCTGGACACCCCTCTCGTTCTTCAAGAATTTGTGAACCATGGTAAGTCCGTATGGCCCTTGATGTCACCCTTTATTCACTCTTGAGCATCGCCTTAATGGGCACCAAATGTTCTTGATAATTTAAGGTCTGATTTTGTATTAACCAGGAATATAGTATAGCTTACAGTTGCTTATCTTCGTATCTATTGTTCCGTACTTATATGCTTCAGGCTTTTCACTCAGGTGGTGTACTGTTCAAAGTGTATGTTATCGGTGATGCCATCAAGGTATTGCGAAGGTATTCCTTGCCTGATCTAGGTGAAGCGGATCAAGTAAGTCTTGGTGTGAAGTCGTTTCCAAGGGTTTCCTGTGCAGCAGCTTCAGCGGAAGAGGCTGACCTAGACCCGGAGGTCGCAGGTAGTGTTACGTTTTGTAGATCTGCCTGAATTTCAATGGAGTTATTTCTTTGAGCACATGTTGTCCTGTGTCCCCCTTCATATTTCTGTGTAACCGTACTAAAGTGTTTTGCTCACTATTTTTAAGCTGTCTTTTTGCTGAATTATTGTTGGACGCAGAGTTGCCACCTCAGCGGCTCCTCGAGTGCCTTGTGGCAGAGCTACGCGCCAGGCTGGTAAGAATGTCAGCAATGTTCCGTGGTGAATTTGTCTGGGAGTAATTTTACCACGTGTCGACAGCAGAATTTACTTCCACTTCGTAGGTTTGGGGATTATAAGAGTGTGAATTGTGACTTTTATTGGACCCTTGATGATCCAGTTGCCTCTAGTACCTCGGTTGTGTCCCAGAAAACCTATCTCATATTTAGGCATGAAGTACGTCATGACACAATGCAATGTCAGAATCTTCTTGAGACATTTTGTTGGGAACAGAGGTAAGAAGAGGAATTTCCGAAGATCTTCTATAGATGAACTGGTTTTCGATAATCCATTCTTCTGTGGGTGATGTCAAATTGCTCCTTCAGAACGCCAGGTTCTCCTGGTTCAAAGCCTAATTGTGTTGCTTTTGCCAGGGTTTGTCACTCTTCAACTTTGATATGATTCGAGAAGGAGGTGCAGGACATTGTTACTACGTTATAGACATCAATTATTTTCCTGGTATGCAGGATTTGGTTTACTTTCCCCCCGATTATGACTACCTCACTACTTTCTTGAACTCTTGTACATTGACTTGCCAGAATAGTAGAATATTGTTGCGAGGCTGTCGTATTGTATCGATTACAGTCTAGTGAATTTCTACCGGCAATTCTAAAATATACTTACTGTAAGGTACATGTTCCATTATTTGCCCTTTCTGCAGGCTATGGCAAGTTGCCAGACTATGAGTTGCTCGTCACCGATTACCTAGTGGACTTGGCAAGGAGCAAGGGCAAGAAGCTTGGACCGGGAGGACCTATCCTTGATTTTGAGGAACTTCCTAGCGCGTCCTGAGAATATTCCCGACGTTGATGATTTATTTTCTGCATTTCAAGCCTAAACTACAATCGCAAGATTTAGTGAATGTGCAAATCTAGGGTCAGAGTGTGGTTTTTTTCTTTTGTTATCAAATTGAAAGACAATGAGAAATTTCAAAGGCGCACAGATTTTCAGGTTGAGTCACCTTTTGAACATTTAGGATTGACCGGCATGAATCAGGTGTTCTCTCGAGCTGTGAAACTAGAGCAGATCCAGTTTAGCTTTAAAATCTCCTAGAGGCATCCTATTGCTGCTCACTGGCTTATAATCACAGTATAATAACATCATCATGAACTTCTTTAGCAGACTCAGTAGGCTTTTCTTTCTTGCTCAGTCATCTTCACCAATTTTGGCAGTTCTCTGTAGGCTGAGAGAGCAAGGAGCTTATCAATTTTTTCTTATTGAAGTCTGTCTAATGAGTCCAGAAGTTAGATGATTTATTTGAAAAATTTCATGTGAACAATATCATTCGTTGAGAAGCTTCTTTGCTGTCGACCCTAAGCTCAAATACTGAACGATCATGCGGTCCAGGTTTCATTGGGTGTGCACTAATCTTGTGCACTGAACCTTGCAAGTGCTCCTGCAGCCAGAATCTGCTGGAATTTATATGGCGTGATCAAACCTACTCTGCACGTGACAATACCAGCAGTATAGTGCAATTTGTTTTTTAATTAGGCAGCCTCATGCTCTGCTATTACAATATTCAGCTGCAGAAAGTTTCATACAAAACTCTGAAATAACTTGCTTCATGTGTTATAGGTCTAAATGTCACCAAGGTATAGAAATCTCAACCGTACAATCTTTTAATGAATCAAATTTGGAATCACTTTGCTCCATAGATTGCAAGATTATAATGTTATAGTGCTGGAAAAAGATGTTGAAATTTTCTTAGGGACATGTTAGAGGTGAAATTTGATTTCTAAACCTACTCACATGAAAGAACTTTAAACTATAGAGTGCTTCAAGACTAGCATACAAACACATTCGTAAAAGAAAATATCATTCAAATGACTTTTTGTGTTTGCAAAATGGCTTTGAAATGTCAAGAAGTTGCAAAAAAAAGTTGCAAAAAAACATCTAAGGTTGAACTTCCTTCTACTAAATTAAATGGCCTTGAAATGTCAAAAAATAGTGAAATGCTTCTCAAATAGTCACAACTTCTTGGACTGATATAAAATTTTAACCTCACAAACTAGTCTAGTATGTGCAATTTTAAAAAAAATTATTGGAAACAAATACCTTGTGAAGAAGAAACAAGCCACTGAAATTCACTAAAATACTTCTTAGACACTCATAACTTCTTGGATTGATATGAAATTTTAACCACACAAATTAGACTAGTATTCATAACTTTCCCACAAAAAAATTATTGAAAACACTCATAACTTCTTGGATTGATATGAAATTTTAACCACACAAATTAGACTAGTATTCATAACTTTCCCACAAAAAAATTATTGAAAACAGAGATTGGATTAAAGAGATTCAAGCCCCAAAAGTTGTAGCCATCAAAATGCAATTTGGCAAACTAAAATTGAACCTATGAACTTCAAATGGCTCCCAACAAATCAAGACATTTTTTTAGATTGATATTCAAAATTTTACTACACAAACTAAAGGAGCAAGTTTGGATTTTCCAATGAGTTTTATCAAATTCAAACATCAGATGCAAAAGTTATAGTGCTTCAAATTGGACTTTCAAACTATAAGGGGGTACTTTGGGGCACTTGGAGCACTTAGGGGTTAATCTTGGAATGCTATGCTAGTCACCGAGGGTTGCTATTATGTGAGCATAGGAGTGTGAGCCTATGAGCCTAGAATACTACACACCTATGTTATAAGTGTATATACTATAGAAACCATCTAAGATTATAGGATATATATATTACAAATACCCATATTATAGGTGTTTTTGATACATACACCTTCTATAGTGTGTGGTATTTATATTATAGGTACCTATATTGTAGGCTCAATGCTTACAAGCTCGCATTCTTGGGCTCACATACTAGCACCGTTGGCTGGTCACCATGGAAATCATCCTTTTGGGTAGTATATGATTCAATTGCTTAATAAATCCAAAAGCACTTATTGGATGTTAAACTACTATTTTTCTGTTACACATAGTCATCCATTAGATACTTTAAGACCATTGCGTCCTTTGAGGGCCAATCTTGTAAATAAGACATCCTATGACCAAGGTAGTTAGTCAAAAATGATCAATCTAATCTTTAGACCAAAAAGGTGCATTCTTCATTTTTAAAGTAGTCTAATGGTTAATCCTAGAACAATGTTGAGTACCAAAGGTGTCCGATGGATGACAATTGCATCTATTGGTCCAATAATCAAAATATTTTAATGGCTATTTTAGTCATAGGGGGCTATGTCCCTCTAAAGTTAACTTGAATTCATCAATTCTTTAACACTATGTGATTATTGGGTGGCATCTACATTACCATAATCAAATTGTGCTTTAGACTTATAGACCTCTCAAAATACATGATTGTCCAACATTGCTTGTCTTGTGTACATATGTTGTCATAAAACTAATGAATAATATAAATGAAATGAAGCCATGAGAAAGAAATTGGTTTAGTAGACTTCCTAGGGATGAAGAAGATACCCAAAATACACTTAACTAAATTTCATCACAAAAGTTGATCACAAAATAAAGTTGTTTGCCTCATTCATATAACGATTGTCATGAAAACCAACGAAAAATGTAAAAGAAACGTAGTTATGAGAAAGAAATTGGTTCAGTAAACTTCTAAGGAATGAAGAAGATAAAAAAAGACATGTGATTTGACTTTGTTACAAAAGTTGATCAGAGAAGGAAATCTCCCAATGCACTTCAACTTTAAAAAAATTGCAAAATGAATATTTAAATATCATATAACAATTTGGATTTCTTTTATACACTATCTACATACCACTTCATAAAATATCTTTAGAGGATAGTCAAAGATTTGTCACAATAGGGTGAAGAACAAGCAAAAAATGATAAAATTAATTCCAAGTGGTATGGGATCAAATATCTCTAAAGCAATTGTGAAGGCTCGTTTCTAATATGTACCATAAAATACAAGTAATATTAGCAAATGGTGGCAATACTAGATGGTAGATAGTATATATAAAACATCAAATTCTTAGTATGATTTTAAATTACATATGTGTACATCTGTGATGATGATGAAGCAAACTTTAGTGTCATTCCAAAGCAATTTACAATTCAAAATTATGTTCATTTTTTATCATATACACAAGCTTTCCAAAGTTCTCCTAATCTCGATTAAAATTGTTGGGATCCAAAAGTTTGTAAGATTACAGGACACAACTATACATAGTAGGTGTAGTGTTAATCTTTATTTAACTTTGCTTTCTCTTAATGTAGGGGGGCTTGTTGGTCCATGGTGTGTTATAGAGTTTGGTTGAAAGTGTACAAGGATGTGTGTATCAAGAAATGTACAACTATATGGTGGTGATCGAGTTGTACTACAGTTTGTATATTACTATTAGTATTGTGATGTTATTGGAGTCAATTTTGGCGTCCAATCTTGCTCGTTGGATAGTTTGTTCAATGTTTACATCTTAGTGCTAGTCCTTTTTTGACCATCAGTGTATCAATATTGGACTTAAAGAGTTGAAGTTATTGTCTCTAATATGTGGATAATAGAAATTTGTAAATTGAGTTGAACAAGTGATTGGTAAAGAGAAGTAGAAATGCATAAGATTGAAGGAAGTTATAATGTGTGTGGAAATGGATTCTAGTGTTGTGAATTGCTCATTTTGCATAGGATTATTTTTGTTGTGTTTGTGTTTTTGGTATAGCCAAAGAATTTATGTTTGAAAAGATTGGATTGGTGGTTTTAGAGGTATGTGTTCGTTTGTTTGTACGTGGTATTGTTTTCACAGCCAATGTAATCTATATGTAGTCATAATATTTTTTTTGTTTACCCATTTTGCCATATAGGCGTGCTTGATGTATTTAGACAATAATAGTTGGTTTAGTATTATTTATGTTTTTATCTTAGCTACATTTTTTAGGCAACTTATGAATGATTGGTAGATGTGGTGGTATAAATATATATCTTGTATCTTTGGTTTATTATTCAAGAAAGTATTTTTCATTTTTTATAGACTTGGATATTTGAAGATGGCCATTAGCATGAGATATTCTAAATTTGTTTTTTGTTATTCAAACCTATCTATTTGAATTAGATTTTTGTGATTTAAGACCTTGGTAATGGGAAAGTGATATAAGTTTATGAAAATTCCTTTTTTCGCAAGAGAAATGTGTTTGAACAAGTTATTCATCATGGTTTCCATTATTATGTAATTGATAATTCTTTTGTAGGGTCTTAATGATAGTCAAAAGGAAATTATAGATTCTTTTAGATTACATATTTTGGACATTGTATGAAAAAACTAAGAAAATTTAAACTACAAAAAATAGCCCAAATGCGATTGTAAGCTCTCATGACTAGAGGTTGTACATTGTAGACAAAATTCCATACATGTCAGTTTGAAAATGGATCACAATTAACCCCTAAATGCCCAAACACCGTTTTTTGGCAACATAGCGATTTTGGGCAGCTCACTACGAACGGAAATTTAATTTTTTTTCTTTGAAATTTTCACACAACATGTGCATGAGGAGTAGCATTAAGGCGCAACAATTTTCATAACTTTTGATTACATGGTTAAAAAGTTATTGTATGATATGTAATTTTCATTGCTCGGCGAGCAGTTCAAAAAGATCTTTAAAAATTATTTTTTTCAGAAATAAAAATTTGAAATTGATTTTCTAGATTTATATGTACGTGTAAAGCTTTAAATCATTCCATTTTAATGAATGAGATGAAAGTTATGAGGAATTTTAGTTTGTAATAGTTATAGATTTTCTACTCTAAAATAAATTTTGAAGTCCTATATTTAACTCGATTTCAATATTTTATGAAAAAATAAATCATAGAATGTAGATTGTTTATTAAAACATTACATCCATTGGAATCAGCATTTTTCAATTCCATGACTAAGTTCTTAACAATTTTGTATTTTGAATCATTTTCTATTTCTTTCTACTTACTATTTTTTCCTATATGTTGTACAATTCCAAATGATCTCAAATTTTTCAAGCATGTAGCGAACTTGCCTTGGAAAATGAATCCAAAGAATCACCACCATTTGGGACATTTTTTCATACAAATGTGACCTTGTGAAGTGCAGTTGCCTGGTTTTTCGCAGGGGCCCCTAAAGGATTTTTTTCAAACGCTAAGAGCATCACCACTGTGGCTTGGCCTCCTTAGCCGGGACGCCATAGGCCGGACCCAGAAGCCACACCCCCACACCCCACACCCCACACCCATGGCACGGCCTACCAAGTTTGAAGCATTGAGTGCGCCACATGTGGCTCATTTTACTTCAGAATCCAATGCACAATGAGATTTGCGGAGAGCCCCAATCTAACAGTTTTTTTTCAATTGGTTTTCGTGTTTTCTTGCTTCCTTGTCTGTGCTAATTTTTGTCTAGCTCCTTGGTACCACCTCGGATCTCCTCCTCCAACTATGCGCTCATTTATTTATTTGTCAATCAACGCCACAATGCTACTGCGCAACTAGGCCTTCACCTCGATCAAGCTAGGTCGGCCAGCCCACGGTGGGGGGTTGCAAGTTGCAGTGCCTACCAACCATCATGCCTTTGCCATGGGGATTTGACTGCCCCACAGTGGCAATGGTCTAATGTCTTGCAATCCACACGGTGAAAATTTCTGAATTTTTTTTCACATCTTTTCAAACCAACGTACTACAAGATCCTATGATTACATGTGTCCAAAAATGTCTTTTTTCTAAAATTTGGTACTTGTACTAGAAATGGCAGTTTTGGAGCGGTTTTGGTGGAAAACATAGCTAAGAATATTTAGGGATTAAATATTGTTATTTTAACCAATGAAGGAAAAACCTACTCAAAGGGCATGGTTTCAAGGACAAACCTAAATTTCACAATGTCTTGATTTTAAATGTCCTTGAGCTTGACTAAAAAAATGTAGTTTTAATACTCTACTTTTTATTTTTTTCTTCCTTTTTCCAAAATTGTTAAAATTATAAATTTTGTAATACTCTGAAGGTAGCATTTTGAAAGCTTTTACCACTTCTGAATTTTTCTATCAAATTTCTCCTAGTATTACACCATAATGTTTATCACTAGTACAATCTCTAATTTTGCTCAAAGTTTCATATTATTTTAATCATTTTTATAGTTACTATGATTTTTATAAAAGAATTATATTAAAAAATCACATAAATTTCATTTTAATATTTTTATTATAAAAAATTAAATTAAATTTTGGATAAGTCATTCAGACTGACGTTATACAAAAAAGTACGTTAGATGATGAAAAAAACTAGGATGTAGTTAAAAATAATTATAATTAAAATACAGTTTAAATAATTATCAATTAGATAACAAAATATACATCTAGAAAGCTGTATGCCTTGTGAAAGGCTTGTATGTACATTTACAACATGAGAAAAATATCAAATATTTAAAAGTTGTGCTCTAATATAGAAAACTAGTGAAGTTTGACCAATTGTGAAGAGAAAATGTCCTTTGAGGGATAACTTCTAAAATTCCTTCCACCACTTTATGGTTTTTGAGGATTCAGTCAACGTGAGCTCCTAATTTGTCACTTGGAACTCATAGATTTTTTATTTTTTATTTTTATGTTTTAAATTAAATTTTATATGACAAACCCCGCCCCCAAAGAGTATTAAATCAAAATAGACATGTATGTTAGTTGGAAGCCCAAAAGTAGTAGAAGTATAAAATACTTCGTAAATAGCGCCAGATATGCCTAACCTTTCCAACATGTGATAAATCTCAACTAAAATGATCCAAGGGAACCCCAATGGAATTCCTAAGTCATTTCCAGAGATAAGTTCAATTTCTTAGTTATTTTGAGGAAAAATAGAAACTTTAATTGTTAGCCTATAAGTTTTTGAAACTCACAATAGACTAAAGGAGGGCATCTACAACAAAAGTGAGGTGTTTTAGAGTTGAAATCATGTCAACTATCTAACGGCAAAATTGTTTTGTCAAGATTCTTCTCCATATAAAAGAGTCTTCAATCACCAATAATTAAAGGAGATAGTGAGATTTTAATTTCCTTCTACCAATGTGCAGAGTAAAATATAATCTTGCACATTTTTTATGGGATTCTAGAAGAAGTTCCATAAAAAAATTTGTAATCTTCTGACTTATAAAATATCCTCTTCCGAACAATCAACCGCTTAGGTAAACTGATGATGAAAAATTCCAAGAAATTACCCAGATTGCGCTAAAATTTCACTAAAAATTAGGATATCTTATTTTATGCTAATAATGCACCTTGTCGAGTTTCAAGGTGTTCAGACAACGACAAGTATCTAAATTGACAAAAGAATTTAAGCCTAGCAAAATTGGAAAATATTTGTAGAATTGACCGGCATTTTAGGAACATACAAAATTGGAACAAGGCTGAAATAAGGGTTTTTTCACCAAATATCAAAGGCCAATCAAATTCTTCAACAAAAACAAACTCCAATAGTTGGATTTTAATTCGTTTTGGTTAAAACTTTGCGCTAGCTTTTTGCAGTTTGTTTGCAACAAAAAAAAGGCTAGAAAGGTTGTTGGCAGACTAAAATGGCCTTCTTAACCCCTAAAAGCCCAAGGCCTTTTTTCTGCCAAAAAACACTGAAAACTGCCATTTCTATAGCAAAGTATTAAAAACATTTAAAAATGTTTTTTTTGAACATCTAACCGTAGGATCTTACACCTAACTAGTATGAGAATGTATGGAAAAAATTTCAGAATTTTTGACCACACAGATTGCAAGATATTGGCGTTTAAAGTGAAAAAAACAAGTTTTTCAGCACATTGCGGGGCTAGATTTTTTGGCTTTAAACATTTTTAACTTAAAATTTTTGCACTACAGCGTTTTGAGCTTTAAATCTTTATTGTAGAAAATTGAGTTGAGAGTCTAGGAAAAAAAAATTCAAAAAAACTTAATTATCATTCTTAAAAAAATTGTTAAGTAGAAGTAGGTCCAAGATAGAAGGAAAATCTAAAATATTCATATATTTTAGATGGAATTAAAATGCACTAATCCCAATGGTGAGATTTTTCTAGCAAGTAAATTACACCATGAAAAAAAAATTGAAAAATTTGGAAAATTGCATTCAGAAATGAATCCTACAAGTAATTTTTTGCAAGAAGATGCTCTAACTACCCGAAAAACAAGAATATCCATAACTTTCTCATAACATATCCAAATGAAATGAAACAAAGCTTTTCAGATAGGCAAAAATATAATCTATCAGAAAAAAAAAATATTAAAAAAAAAAATTCAAATTTTTGTCCATTTTTTTTCGGCTGCCCGGGCTGCCCGCTGTCCCTTGTTTTCAGCTTATTTGGTCATAACTATTGTTCCCGGGCACCAATTGTGGAAAAAATTATATTCCCACGAAGCTAATCAGCTGTTCAAGCTCCATATAAGTTTCAAAAAATCAGGAGAAAATTTCAGCCCGTAGGTACTAGCCCGGAAATGCATTTGTCCCTCGAAGGGACAACGGTCCTTTAGGGGTTAAGCCAACAGTGAAATGCATTTGTGATATAAGGTAGAGCCCCCCTTAACTTATCAAATAAGGAATTCCGACATGATCTGGAGTTGTGAAGGCAAAACAAGTATTTTTCAGAGGTACATAAATAGAAAAGACACAAATTGCAATAAATCTAGTAATTTTATTGCTTGAATTGAAATTACTATGAATTTTGGGATGCAAAAGGGCAAATGCATGGTTGAGTGGCTCAATTTCTTGTCACACTCTTGAAAATTGCAAACAACTCATTTTTGAATTGATCTATAGGTCACTTAAATTCATTTTTTTTCTATGAAACAACTTGATTTAGGTAAATTAACTTGATGTCCAATAGTTCTATGATTTTTTAATTTTTTTTTGTATATAGTATGTGAGTGCTAGGGACTTTTGAAAAAAAGTAGGTGTGACAAATTTGTTATCAACAAAATTAAAAAGGACTCTTTAAACTCCTTTGCCTTAACCGAATGAATTATAGGTACTATGTTTCTAATAGAGTTTAAACTAATGTTTCTAAAAAACAATGGCTAATAATGTAGATCTTCTTTATGTGTTTGCTAGGGACTTTTTAACGATTTTTTAAACACTAAATTTTACGAAGTCCTTTTCTCTTAGCAAATATTTTTTTTTCAAAAATCATTTTTCTAAAGTATAATAATTTCCAAGGTCTAGGGGCGCCCCAAAAGCTAGTTTTTTTTAGATTTTTTTAAAAATTTGTTCTTATAGAATTCACTCCCAAGTATTTCACTCTCAAACATTTTACTCACAAAAAAAGACTTTTTGGACTTGGACTTTTGCCAAAAATGAGCCACTCAACCATGCATCCACCCAAAAAGTGCTCCGGACTCATGGCCAATGTCTAGACTCTCCCAATTCCAATCATTCAATAACTTTTTCCTAATCATTATTTCCTACTTCCTTTCTCACAACTTGGGACATGTGTCATGTATTTATTAATTCTAACCTTGCAAATGAAAACGAAAACGAAAAACATTCTAAGCTTGGTCAAAAATACGTGCACCTATAGGTCAGGAATGGGTTAGTGGTTGGAAATGGGGGTCTCTACCTTAAAGTCTTTCTCCAAAAGTTTGAGGTTTATACCAATGTAGAAGTAGATAATCCTAAAAAATTAGATTAAAACTTGTAGCAATAAGTTTACCACTTGGTAAGAAAGCGGGAGGGGTGCTCTTGGTAAAAATATATGAGGGTGCCCTTCTCCCTCTCAAACCACTCCACATTTTCACTTTGTTCCCATTGGATTCATTATAGTGAATTTTTTGTCCATTGAGTCAAAACTTGCCCAACGGTATTTTAGAAGCAATTTTTGCTCCATTGTTTGTGTTTTTGAAGCTAGTTTTGAAGGACATTGGATTCCCTTCAAACTTTGCATTCTCTTCCACTAACTATTGTACTAATTCTAGAAAACTCAAATACAAAAGGTTTTTTTATTGCCCAACACGAGTTGAGAATGACAAGACTAAATTGGATATAACATTGTAACCATTGTTCCAAATTCTACGAAATTTGTCTTGTATTCAAGACAATCCTTAAGCGCATCTATATGCAAGATCCCAACTATGTGATCAAAAATTGAGATTGCAAACTGTTTGCCCAAAGTTGATAAAAGACCTCCAAACATTCCTTAGTCACTTAGGAATTAAACCTCAAAAACTCTAGTGCAAAAAATTTAAATTTAGAAGATGCAAATATACATGTCTAATATAGCAAGGTATAAAAAAAAATTCTTTTCACTTTGAACACTCATATCTAACAATCTACTTGGTCAAAGTTTTTGAAATTCTTTCCACACATTCTCATATAAGTCTTATGCAAAATCCGAAGCTTGACTGATATGCAAAAGCAATAGTTCTTTTTTCTTTCGAAATTTTTTCCACTAGGAATGAAATTTTGGGATTAAAATGTTAACTCTATAAGGATGTAGAGACCAAAAAGAGCCAATGAATGACAAGGAATCCTTCTATTTAAAAGCCAAGAGCAAGTCTTCATCCTTCAAATTTTTTGCAACAAGAGGAGGTTTTGTACAATAGTTCAATGACGTTCAATGAATGCTTTTGGAACTTTTTTAAGCAAATAATTCATATTGTATCAAAACAAATTATTTCTATGGTGACCAATCTATCATGCACTGCAGGGTTAACCCTGCAATGTTGCAAAGATTAAAAAGTAGCCAATGTATGACTTTCAAAATTACTATCTATACCTTAACATCTAAATGCCCCAGGCCTTTTTTGAGCTTCTAAGAATTTGTTGTAAATTGAACAAAAAGCCCACATTTTGATCATTTTTATCAATGTTTTTTGAATTGTAACCGTACAAATTCAAACTAGACATATTAAAGATCACATAGGGAAAAAAAATGTCACTTATGGATTGAAAGATTATAATGTTTGATCATGAAGGTGTTAAAACTATAAAAGTTACTTGAAGTCTTTCAATCCTCTTTTCACAAGTCAAATCTAAAAAATTGGTCACCAAAAAAATATAAGGTTAAAAGGCCTAACATGCATAATTCCAATCAATTTATGGCTTCTCAAAATCTACTCTACAATTTTTTTAAATGAATTTCTAATGTGACTTTCTCTTCAAGATCTAGTGTATTTGAGACTCATTTCTAATAGCTCTCAATACTGCGGATAGTCAAGATTGCAATGGGCACCCTTGCACAAAATCTTGAATAGAAAAATCATAATCAATCATTTTTACAATCAAATTTTAAATGCTAAAATTAGGCTTCAAAATTTTTTATAAAATACAAACTACTAAAAATAGCAACTTGGTTAGGTTTAATTTAACTTCAAAGTATTGTCAACACCAAAATTTGGTGCCTCGGGCATTTAGGGGTTAAGTTAGGTTGTTTTTTTGTTTTGTATTGTTTCTTTGTTATGGTGAGATCCCTTGGACCATGAGTCCCCTAGTCATCTTCTTGGTACTATTAGAAAGCTCTTTGCGAGAAGAGGTGCACAAGCTTTGTTTTGTGGCGTTTTTTTGTTTTTTTTGAAAAAATGGAAAGATCCATTGCATTAAAAAAACAATACAAACCAGCCAAGCCAAAAAGGCTGGACAATGAAGAGATAAGAGCAAAGAAGAAACTTAGTTAAATAAGCAAGAGGGGGGACCCCTCTTGTTCCAATAAATGGTGGAGCCCTCCCTAGTAGCAAGAACTGGAGATTTAAGCCAAATGCTATCAAATTTTGTCCAAATTTCTATACTATCATGAGGGCAAAGACAAGCCCCAAATTGAGCCTCTAGCTGGGTGGCACAACCGGAGTCGAGAAACACATCCCAAAGCGCTCTATGTGTAAAATCCAGAGGCCAAGGGTATTGTACAAAGACCTTGTTGTTAGGTGAAATCCATATAATCTACATCGCCGAGCCTAGAAGCAAGGTCCAAATAATTATAAGTTCATGAAATCGTTGGGGGGTTGAGGATCCAAAGATGCATTGGGAGAAGTCCAATCTATTGTAAGGCCCCAAGACTGGTTGCACTCCATGAATATGATAGATAATGGATTGAGTATAGTCCTATACTTTTAGTATCCGAGGATAGGAGTAGATTCTGTGGAGGCGGGATTCTTCAATACCTAGAGTGCAACAATTTTAATGCGTATCAATGCCTAGGCCGATCTTGGCTCTCCAAAAGTAGACCGCGACTTCGTTGTGCCAAATTGACCACATAAATGTAGCTTCTTTCAACGACCTAGTTTTGTACCATAGCTCCTTCTAGTCCAGTATAAAAGTGGTGGGTAAGAGTCCTGACCACTTAGATGGAATAGATCTCTTAGGTTGGCAGTGGTAGTTGATGAGTTTCTTCCCTATAGACATCGTATAATCCATGAGGTTTCGTGGCGGTTGGACCTGCGGTGTAAAAGATATTTTGAGTTTAAAAATTAGAAAAATATTTTTCTTTATATTTTATTATACTGTGACAATGGCACATGGCACACTAGTAGAAATGAAAATTGCACCTATCGGTCCATAAATCAGATCATTTTTGGTAAATTACTTTTCAGCAATCTCTGATGAAAGCAGACATGAAATTATCCTTCTTCAGATGCCTGCTCCATGTGTTTTTGTCTGTTTGCCCCATTCTGTTAAGTGTGAAAATCTTCCAAACTTTTTTTATTTTTATTTTTATTTTTTTTACACAAATAAAGGACCCTTCCAAACTTTTGGCTGAGGATGGGATGCTCCATGTGTCCATCCAAGTGATGTCATTTCTCCAGATTCCTCCCCCATTATTGAAACCTCTAAATTTCATTTGTGTCAAAAAAAGCAAAAACCTGTAGTCCTCGGAAAAAATCTCAAGACCACTTCCAATCACAAGTTCAGGTTATTATTAGCCAGCTCTATACCTTGACGCAGTATTGTTTTGAGCTAGCTCTGTAAGGTGGGTCCTTTTTTCATTAAATGAAGAGAGATCACATACATCCACTTTGAGGTTTGGTCATCATTAGGGTGCTTTTTTTAAGAGCTCACCTGAGACAGCCAGCAGCCTCCCTCCACTTCATGTAATTTAACAACAAATTAATAATAACCTACACAAAATAGTGAAATTAGGTTGCCCCACACTAATTTCTCATATCTAACACTTTCAGACATGGTCAACTATAGTCTGGGGCAACCTAATTTCACTATTTTGTGTAGACTAAATAGTGAAATTAGGTTGCCTTAACAATTAGGTTGCCTTACTTCAAGAAAATCACTTTACAAGCCAACCAATCAACAAACATGTCTACTATTTTTTCTATTTGTACACATAGAGGTTCATGAATCCCACATGCATAAATTTTAAATTCAAAAAAGTAGTAAATTCTTGTAAAGAAACAATACATATTTATATAGTGTAGAATGCCAAGAAATTAGTGTGGGGCAACCTAATTTCACTATTTAGTGTAGTGTGCCTTGTGCCATTGCCACAGTCAAAATAAAAGTAAAAGTAATTTTTTATTTTTTGAATTCAATAGAAACTTTGAAATTCAATAACTTCCACTGGAGGTCTAAAAGCCACAAAACAAAGCTCGCACACCCCTCCTCGCCCATGGCTTTCTGGAGGTACTAAAGGACGTACGGTCGAAGAGATCTCAACCTAACAAACAAAACAAACAAACAAACTTAAGGTATGGATGGATCCCTCCATTTGTTCAAAATTTAAATAAATAAAAAATAATTTAATAATAAAGTTACCCTAAAACAAGTTGACACTTGGTTGGAGCCCTAGAGGGTCGGTGGCTTCAGTTGCTCTGAGTTGTAATTTTTTTCTTGGAATCAAGTGTGCCATTTTTCTCTAAAAAAAAAGTGATAATTGCATAACATTCAATAGCCTTCAAAGAGGCTGCCTTTTCCTCTCTAGAATCCTCGTCCACGACTTTCATCTCCACATAATTACTGTAAGCTTTGGTACCGGGATAGTGACAGTACATTATGGTATGTTCCATTTTCTTTTCTTAATTTTAGGACTAGATATACAATCAACAAATATTTGTTGTGAAAGATGTTGGCCAAAAGTCCAATGAGTAATGCACTAACGCATTATTAATATTTGTAATCAATAACTTATTTTGGATTTTATAGTGAAAAGACAACTCTATATATACACATGGGGTGGTAGGAGGTAGAGCAACCCATGTGGGATAAATAAATTAGAATTTATAGGTTCTCATGCACTCATAGTTAAGTCAAAAACAAAGAATTGTATTAAAGACCTTATTTAGGCATAATAAAATAATTTTTCTCAAAAAACTTTGGACTAAAAAAAATTGGTAAATGAAGATAATTTTCACCTTGAAAAATCCA
This sequence comes from Pseudisothecium myosuroides, assembly GCA_951799445.1. NCBI lineage: Eukaryota > Viridiplantae > Streptophyta > Bryopsida > Hypnales > Lembophyllaceae > Pseudisothecium > Pseudisothecium myosuroides. The sequence goes on along the minus strand of OX637287.1, from coordinate 16,139,334 downwards.
TTTGGGATTTTAAATCTCCAATCAAAAGTTATAAACAAATTTCAGAGAGGGGTTGGAATGGATTTTTAAAAGTGTTAAAGAAAATGGCCATTAAAAATCCTCTCCAAAATTTGTCCATAAATTTTGATTAAATATTCAAAATCCCAAACGGATTTTTAGAGGTGAAAATTATCTTCATTTAACAACTTTTTCTAGTTCAAAGTTTTTTGAGAAAAATTATTTTAGTATGCCTAAATGAGGTCTAAAATTCTACTTTCAACACAATTCTTTGTTTTTGACTTAACTATGAGTGCATGAGAACCTACAAATTCTAATTTACATATCCCACATGGGTTGTTCTACCTCCTACCACTCCATGTGCATATAAAAAGTTGTCTTCTCACTTCACAAGCACAATGCATAAATGGATTCTAATTCAAAGTGAAGTAATTCTACAATAACACTAAAATCAATAATCTCAATGAATCCATTAGCATTTTCTTTAAAGTTCCTATTGTTCAGTTTTCAGTTTTATTAGGAAATTTTTTAATTTGCCACTATATGCAGTGTACAGTCGTGGCGCTAAATTAAATTCTGACAATTATTGACAATTGTCCTCATAACTATTGATTTGGTGCGGAATATGCTGCACCATTTCATCCTGTGGATGAAATGGTGTGGTATATTCCACACCATTTTGTTCAGGGAAGGGCAGAGCCAATGACTACTACTGAATGTTATGTGACAAACTGAAATGAGTGTGGGAAGTAAACTGAATCACATTTTTTTAATGAGAAATTGGAATCTGAAAACGGGTACAACTATGACCTCATTAAAATAATAATGTTGATAGTAATATTTATTTAAACATAAGTAAGGGCAGTTCATAGCAACATTCTTAAACTCAAAGGCTTGGAATTTTATTTTTTTTGAAACCTAGAGTTTATTCCAAGAAGTAAACCAAGAACAAACGGTGGAAGCCGAGGGCAAAGCCCTGGAGATAAAATGTAGAGAACAACACCAAAGAATCAAAGAATAAGACTAATTTACATAAATGCCCCGCAATCGGGTTTCTTCAAGTGCCAAGTGATGGTCTTGCCCTGTCTAGATCCAAAGAATGGTGTAAGAAGCCAAGTGTTGTCAAACTTCCTCAAGAACTTGTCTGATTTGGCTGGGTACCTATCACGGAGAATAGATGTCTGGTGCCATGTTGTCCGGCCATCGTCTAAGGTCGCTTTTTTAATAAGGTGCTCCAGCTTGGCAAGGCAAGGGATCTTTTGTTTCCTATAAATCAAATTCCCTTTCACTTAAAAAAATCTCAAATGGAAACTTGTTATAAATTGGGAACCATTATGACACAATGATTATTGTCACAATAGCAGTGTAGAAGGATCCCTCTGCTTTCCTATTCAAGAATGTTATAATCTAGGCAAAAGAAAAAAGGCATTACAGAAAGACATTAGAAGAAATTTGGGGCCTCCAAGAGGCCGTTTCAGGGTTGTTCCCGCAGCTAGGAATAGTCAGAATATTAAAATAATTTAAAAAAAAATTAAAATTAAAATTAAAATTAAAATATTATTAAAAAATAAAAAATATTAAAAAATAAATTTTATTATTATTTTCTGACGTGGCACTCGCGTGACCACGTCAAATTACTGTTCCCAGGGTGTGCCCAGAGTTCCCAGGGCCAGATAACTTGCAGTCTCTTGGAGGCCTCAAAATTCTTCTAATGACCGGGCCTCTAAGGGCCCTCTAGAGTGACATCTTCATGAATATCCTTGTCATCGCTGGCCCTAGAGATTTTGAGTATCGCGAACTTCACCCAATCTGACTTTCGTCAAAAATGTGAGGACCTCCGTCAAGGCAGCAAAGTATAGGGCAACCAAGTAGAATTTGTTTAATTGATCAATTAGTTCAACTACAATAGGTCCAATTAAGCCAAATGAAGGGATTTTTTTTTTGAAACACATGGACAAATTCCGAAATTATGCGGCTTTTGAAGCTAGTTGCCAAAAAAAAGTCCCATCCAACTTGCTTCACAAGCCACTTAATTCATTTTGTGAGCATAAAGATGAAAAGAGAAGCTCTTTATAGGATTGGGGTAGTAGTAGGTCAAGCAATCCATGTAGGATATGTAAATTAAGATTAATAGGAACTCAACTACTCATAGTGAAGCCAAACGCAGGAATTGTGTTAAAAATTAAATTTCAGACCTCATTTAGGCATAGTACAATAAGTATGTTGAAAAAAATTGAACTAAGAAAAGTTGGGGAATTAAGCTAACTTTTATCTCCAAAAATCCGTTTGAGGTTTTGAAACTCCAACTAAAAGTTATAGACAAAATTCTGAGAGGGGTTGGATGAGACATTTTTTTGGACATTTTCAAACACCTTCTCTAAATTTTGTTCATAACTTTTGGTTGGAGGCTCTAAACCTCAAACCTATTTTTGGAGATAAAATTTAGCTTAATTCCCAAACTATTCTTAGTTCAATTTTTTTTCAAAATAGTTATTCTACTATGCCTAAATGAGGTCTAAAATTTAACTTTTAACACAATTCCTGCATTTTGACAATGAGCGGCCAATCTCTCAATTTGAAACTATCCCATATTCTTTGGCAATTTATGATGGACAATTGCTTTTGTTATAAAAAACAACCTCTTCACCCTTCATTCACACCAAATGCCAATCAAGTTGGACTTCCATATTGCCGTCAAAAAAAAAATTGATGGCAATGTGGAAAACATATTTCATTGACATTTGCTTTATTTTCCTACTCTCGGTTAGAGTTCAATCAGCATCCAATTTTAAAGTGTTCAATAATTAGATTAAGGTGCATTAGAGTATCTTAATTCTAATTATTGAATACTTAAACTTGGATTTGGAGCCCCTGACAATCTTCCAACAACCCGATGTATGGTGAACAAGAATAGGGAACATATATATCCGTAAGCTAAAAGAAAGGTTAACTTTGGGGTCCTCGGAGGGCTGTGGAGCAGCCCTCCAGAGGCCCGACTTTTTCTCTAATGGTTAACCCCTAAAAGCCCATTGTCCCTTCGGGGGACAAATGCGATTTCGGTCATGTACCTTTTTGCACCCACGTTTGTAATATTTTCTGAAAATTTTAATGGAGGTGGAGAATGGGAAGACCTACGTGGGGACATAATTTTTTTCACAATCGGTGCTTGTTCACAATAGTTATGCCATTTCTTGGAATGCGTGGGGACGGGGGGCAACAAAAAAATTTGCAAAATTTAGAATTTTTTTCTCATAGATTATATTTTTGTCTATTTGGAAAGCTTTGATTCATTTCATTTGGATTTGTTATGAGGAAGTTATGGACATTCTTGTTTTTCGGGCAGTTAGAGCATCTTCTTGAAAAAAATAACTTGTAGGATTCATTTCTGAATGCTATTTTTGCAATTTTCCAAAAATAAATAAATCTAATGGTTTATTTTACTTGCTAGAACAATCTCACCATTGGGATTAGTGTATTTTAATTCCATCTAAAATATATTAATATTTTAGATTTTCCTTCTATCTCGTACCTACTTCTACTTAACAATTTTTTTAAGAATGATAAAGTAAGTTTTTTTGAATATTTTTTTTTCCCCTAGACTCTCAACTCAATTATCCACCTTAAAGATTTAAAGCTCAAAACTCTGTAGTGCAAAAATTTTAAGTTAAAAATGTTCAAAGTCAAAAAATCCAGTCCCGCAATGTGCTGAAATACTTGTTTTCTCCACTTTAAACGCAGATATCTTGCAATCTGAGCTGTCAAAAATTCTGAAATTTTTTCCACACATTCTCATACTAGTTAGGTGTAAGATCCTACGGTTAGATGTGCAAAAAAACATTTTTCAATTTTTTTTATTGTTTGCTATAGAAATGGCAGTTTTTAGTGTTTTTTGGCAGAAAAAAGGCCTTGGGCCTTTAGGGGTTAACTCCACATAGACCGGTGTGAATGAAATGTATGTTGGAAATGGATAAACTATCTAAGCCTCATGGAGCTCGATGGCAAATTCCATCCTTAAAGTTTTTGTTGGAGGTAGATTCTATAAAAAATTGACAAGTTCATTCTTCCAAAAAAATCTCTCAAGTCCCTATATGAAAACAATATCATTTGACTCCCTACCATAGTTGACTAGACTATAGTCGTAAGTACCTTGCCAATGCCTAGATTTGAATTCAAGACCATCTTATTGGCATGCCAAGGCGAACGCCTCTAAACTAAGGCCGCATAGACCTTATGACCTAGTCACCTAGTATTTAGATTAGCAAACTTCAAAAAGGATCCTCACTTTTGCTAGACCCAATTCAGCCTCCAAGTTCCATTTCTTGGCATCCAAACTCTCCAAAAGTTATGGTATGTAGGTGTTTTGGAGTGATGTAGGACTTGAGATAGAGTGTCAAGCCTAAAGTCCCAATTTTAAGCTCTCCACCAATTAAATTTTGAGAATTCGGTGGGATGTAGGACTTGGAATATAGTGTGAAGTGTCCCTAAGTTGGCATCAAAGCAAACATTGAAATATAAAAAAAATAATGAAGGACAACGCAAAAGGAAGAAGTTGAAGTAGAATTGGGAAAAAGCAAAAAATATGTTGTAAAAAGAAGGCAACACAACAAGAAACCAAATTGGCCAATTTCCGCTCTAAAATTGGTGAGTCCATTAAAAATGGGGTGTTAGACTAATAATTAGTTAACCCCTAAAGGACCAGCTTGTTGTTTTTAGCAACATTTAAATTTTGGGCAAGTTCGTGTGACTGGAAATTTCTATATTTTAGGCTGAATTTTTAGTAGAAGAAGGGGACAAGGAATATCTTTCATATGCACTAAATTTCATGACATTTGGAAATAGAAGTCAAAAGTTATGGCCTAGTATATTACTTTTTTTTATAACTGGGCAGTCTGGGGCTTCGGGCAAATAAAAAAAATCACTTTTTTCAAAAACAAAAATTCGAAATTGGTTTTTTAGATTTATAAGTACGCAGAAAGTTTTGAATCATTCCATTTTGATCAATGAGTCAAATATTATGAGGAATTCTAGCTTGCCGGCAGTTATGGATTCTCTACTCTAAAATAAACTTTGAAGTCGTTTATTTCACTCAATTTTCAATATTTTTTGAAAAAATTAAAATCACAAGATGTAGATTGTTTATTACAACATTAACCCCTAAAGGACCAAACATCATTTTTTGGCAACATAGCAATTTTGGGCAGCTCACTACGAATGGAAATATTACTATTTTTCTTTGAAATTTCCACACAAGATGTGCCCGAGGTGTACCTTCAAGGCCCAACAATTTTCATAACTTTTGACTACATGGTTAAAAAGTTATTGCATGATATGTAATTTTTCACGTTCGGCGGGCAGCCTGGGCAGCCGAAAAAAATTCTTTAAAAATCACTTTTTTGAAAAATTAAAATTTGAAATTGGTTCTTTAGATTTATATATACATGGGAAGCTTTGAATCATTCCATTTGGATTAATGAGTCAAAAGTTATGAGGATTCTTAGTTTGAGTGTAGTTATGGAATCTCTACTCTAAAATAAACTTTGAAGTCCTTTATTTAACTCAATTTTCAATATTTTTGAAAAAAAATAAAAACATTGGGTGTAGATTGTTTATTACAACATTCCAACCGTTGGGATTGACATTTTTCAATTCCATAACAAAATTCTTGACAATTTAGTATTTTGAGTCACTCTCTACCTCTTTCTACTTTCTATTTTTTTCCTATATGTTGTACAATTCCAAATGGTCTGAAAATTTTCAATCATGTAGCCAACTTGCCTTGAAAAATGAATCCAAAGAGTAACAACCATTTTGGACATATTTTCATACAAATGTGCCCTTGTGAAGGGCAGCTGCCCGTTTTTTTGCAGGGACAAAAAAAGGGTTTTTGTCAATTCAAACGCTTATATCTTGCAATCCACATGGTGGAAAATTCTGAAATTTTTTCCACATATTCTTAAAACAGTTTACTACAAGATCCTACGGTTACATATGTTCAAAAATGTTTAAAAAATAATAATTAGTACTTGTATTAAAAATGGCAATTTTGGAGCGGTTTTGGTGAAAACATAGTCAAAAACCTTTAGGGGTTAAAACCATTAGGATTAGCATTTTTCAATTCCATAACTAAATTCTTAACAGTTTAGTGTTTAAAATCATTCTCTACTTCTTTTTACTTACAATTTTTTTTCTATATGTTATACAATTCCAAATGATCTGAAATTTTTTAACCCCTAAATGCCCAAGGCACCCAATTTGGGTGTCGACAGTACTTTGAAGTTAAATAAAACCTAACCAATTTGCTATTTTTAGAAGTTTATATTTTTGAAAAATTCTTTTTAGCATCAAAAATCTGATTATGAAAATGATTGATTATGATTTTTCTATTCAAGACTTTGTGCAAGGGTACCCATTGCAATCTTGACTTCCGTAGTGTTGAGGGCTCTTGGAAGTGGGCCTCAAATACACTGGATCTTGGAGGAAAAATCACATTAGACATTCATTCAAAAAAATTGTAGAGTAGATTTTGAGAAGCCATAAATTGATTGGGGTTATGCATGTTAGGTCCTTTAACCTCATATTTTTTTGTTGACCAACTTTTTAATTTTGACATGTGAAAAAAGGATTGAAAGAAATTCTTAGTTTTAACACCTTCATGATCAAACATTATAATCTTTCAATCCATAAGTGATATTCTTAAGTTTTCTTTTCCTATGTGATTTCTAACATGTCTAGTTTGAATTTGTACGGTTACAATTTAAAAAAAATTGATACAACTTATCAAAATGTTGACTTTTTGTTCAATTTAGAGCAAATTTCAGGAAGCTCAAAACAGGCCTTGGGCATTTAGGGGTTAAGCATGTAGCCAACTTGTTTAGAAAAAAGAAATCAAAGAAGCACCACCATTTTTTACATTTTTTCTTAGAAAAGTGAGCTTGTGAAATGCAGTTGCCTTGTTTTTTGCAGGGCCAAATAATGATTTTAATGAATTTTAATGTTTAAATCTTGCAATCCACATGGTGGAAATTTCTGAAATCTTACCACGTGTTCTCAAGTCAGCATACTCCAAGATCCTACGATTACATGTGTCAAAAAAAATTATTTAAAAATAAAAATGATACTTGTACTAGAAATGGCAGTTTTTGAGCGTTTTTGGTGAGAACATAGTCATGGAACTTTAGGGGTTAAGTTGGAATGGATCTATGTTTGTTTGTATTATGCATTACTAAGTTTGGAACCTATAATTAAACCACTCTATTTACTTTAGTCTCTTTGGATAAATTTTAAACTAAAGAGATTTCATTACTCAATTGGTTGTTTAAAAAATATCCCTCTAAGCCTCCCCATTTGGTACAAGGTTGACACATATTTCAAGTTCAAAGCAGTATAGCTTATACTTTGGCTCCTAGACATCTTTTTAATCAATGTGATTATGTGTAGGATATCCAATCGCTTATAAGTCCATTCATGTGTTTGTTTTTCTATGCAAATGAATTAATTTCAAAATTATATAAATAATCTAAGATAAAACGTAATTTCAAGTTTTTATGTCAAATTTGCACTAGATGACAAACTTAATCAATAATAGAAGTTGGTTCTTAAGATAAAGCCAAAGCCTTCATAGGGGATTTCAACTCAATCTTCTAAATCTAAATTTGTAATAACTTGAGGTGTAATAAAATTGTTCTAATTCTAAAAAAACATTCAAATAGACATGAATATACTAGAGTTTTAGTTTATCAATATTGAACAACTAAACATTTTTAAGCGGAGATGCTTTTTAGAGCACCTTCAAATTCCAACTTCAACTTTTCATAATTTATTATATGAGAGTTTTAAAATTACAAATTAAAGTGGATTAGATGAGGCAATATTTGTCAGAAAAAAACAAATTGGTTGAATAATGTATTGAGGCCTTTGAGGGATACAAAACTTCTAAAAATCTTAATTAATTTTTAAAAGGACAATCCATCTAGATTGAGTTGCTAATAGTTATTTTTTAGTTATTTTTTCTACTAGAGACACACCCAAAGCATAAAGTCTTAGTGTCAATTGCATGGTCTTTTGGTAATTTGACTTGTGACCTTAGATGAAATTTAAAATTATGCCTAGCTCAAGAAGAAGTTGAAATCCTTCTTTCTACAATACGGCGTGCTAAGATAGATGATCTAAACTTGTTTGTCGTCCAACTATGTAATATTCATTTATGGGCCCAATAAAATGTGATCAATGTAACTTTAAACTGTCACTAAGAAATATCATCAAGTTTGCATGTGGTATAATAAATGTAACATAATAGCTATTAATAGATGGTTTTGAATATTTTTTAAAAACATTTTGACCTATTTTGAAATCTCATATGACACTTTACAATTTCTTCAAGTCAAAGTTTACAAAAAATTATAGTTTTTGTAAAATATTTATGATATTTATTTGTGTATAACAAAAAAATAACCTCTAATCATAATTTTGATTCTTCTAAAATTTGTGAAGTCATGAATTGAAGCTTCCTTCAATGTAACAAATCTTAAACTCAAGCATTGCCCATGAGTCATAAGCCACTAAATATGAAACTACCGTAACCATAGGGCAGGGTCGGCACATTGATGCCGAATATTTAATTAAAGTTTCCAAAGTAGATTCGGCACTTTAAAATTCAATTTTTACAAATTCAACATCACATTCTAATCAATTCTTAAACATTTGGCACTTCCCATCAAAACTCATACAATTTGATGAAGAAAATGTGGAGAAGACAAACTCTTTTATAAAATTAGGGTGGTAGGAGGTACAACAAACAATGGGATATGTAAATTAGGATTACTAAGAGCTCAACCATTCATAGTTAAGTCAAAAGCAGAAATTGTATTCAAAGTAGAATTTTAGACCTCATTTTGGCACACTAGAATTATTTTTTTCAAAAAACTTTAAACTAAGTTAATGTAGTAAATCAAGCTAAATTTAATCTCCAAAAATCCGTTTTAGATTTCAAGCCTTCAATCAAAAGTTATGGTAAAATTTCAAAGAGGGTTTAGAAGGGACATTTTCTTCAAACATCCCCTTTGAAATTTATTCATAACTTTTGATTGGAGGTTTGAAATCTAAAACGGATTTTTGGAGATTAAATTTAGCTTAATTTCCTACACTAACTTAGTTCAAAGTATTTTGAAAAAAGTTATTCTACTATGCCAAAATAAGGTCTGAAATTCTACTTTGAACACAATTCCTGTGTTTTGACAATGAATGGTGAAGTTTTCATCTTCAAATTATCCCATATCCTTTGAGGGTTCATGATGGATAATGGATTTTATTATAAAAACAACTTCTTCACCCTTCATCTTCACAACATGTTATTGAAAAAAAATCTTTCATTTTGCCATCAATTTTATTTATAGTAGAGGGACTTTGGATTTTTGGACTAACATTGGACATTCTCTTTTTATACAACAACTTGGTCATTTAATTTTTGTTGAATTTGGCAATTTTTCATTTTCATTTTTTTTTTTTTCCGGCATTCATAAAAATAATTAATTTCCGCCGATCCTGCCCTATGGTTATGGTAATCCTTATGTAGTGATATGATAGAAGATCTCCAACTTCCCTATATTAGAGAAAGTTGTGTCTATTGACTAGTAGAAATATAGGATGAGTAGATTAAGGAATTGATACCCGAGAAGATCCTTATGACAAACCAACATTAGGCTCTCATAGATTCTTATATTTTGATTGTGAACATCTTATATAATCAATATTTAGTTCTTTGTGACGTTTTTTGGTCCAAATGTAGGTATCGCAATTTGGGCACTCTTGATTATGAGTGTATGTACCTTATAAATTGTCAAGTTTTTGGTATACCTAGAGACAATATTTTGAAAATTTATAAATTTTTTATACGGTATGGGAGGTGTCCAAATGGTACATGCTACAATATGCTGGAATCCTCTTTAACCTCTAAAGGAAAAAATTGCGTTTTTTGGCAACATAGTGATTTTGGGCAACTCACTACAAATGAGTTTTTGTTTTTTTTCTTTGAAAATTTTACACAACATGTGCCAAAAGAGTAGCTTTAAGGTGCAACAATTTCCATAACTTTTAACTACACAGCTAAAAAGTTATTGCATGATGTGTAATTTTCATTGAACTTTGGATAACTTGGGTAGCTCTAGAAAACTTCTTTAAAAATTACTTTTACAAAAAATAAAAATTTGAAATTGGTTTTCTATATTTATATATATGTGCAAAGCTTTGAATCATTCAATTTTGATTAATGTTACGAGGAGTTTTAATTTGCAAATAGGTATGGTTTTCAGAGACCTTATACCTACCCGTAAACTAAAACTCCTCATAACTTTCATCTCATTAATCAAAATCGAATGATTCAAAGCTTCCCATGTATATATAAATCTAAAGAACCAATTTCAAATTTATATTTAAAAATGATAATAAAATTTAAAGAAGTTTTTTGAACTGCCTGGACTGTCCAAAGTTCAATGAAAATTACATATCACGCAATAACTTTTTAACCATATAGTCAAAAGTGATGAAAATTGTTGCGCTTTAAAGCTACTCCTCGAGCACATGTTATGTAAAAATTTCAAAGAAAAAAACATAAACTCCATTTGTAGTGAGCTGTCTAAAATCTCTATGTTACCAAAAAACGCAGCTTGGTCCTTTAAGGGTTAACTTACCGATAAAATCCAATAAATCATTTGTGTTCAATAATCATAACCACTTTCAATTGTTGTAGTGACAATTATACGTTCACATCTCTTAAACCTTCTCATAGTCATTTTTCCTAGTCTAAACGGGCCCTTATTTCCACTATAGTATACTAATAATGAAATTTGGTAGGAATCTTCATCAAAGTAAACTTATTGCTTTTCCAAATCAACTAGTGTGTTAGCACTAAATATCATTAGTGTGATAGTGCATTAGTTTTACCTTGTAAGGTAGTATACTCTAAAAGCGCCTATTTCCTTCAAATTGCCCCTATAATTAGTTGTAGAATGGATAAGAGGTGATTCTTAAATGGACCACTTTAGCCATTGAGTGAATCGAGGAAAAATTGTTTGCAAGAGCCAATCATTGTCTTTGATTTCCTCACATCTCTTCACAAGTTGCAAGTGAATGAATTTTGGAAGACCTATGGTCACAAATAGGTGCCTATGCCCTAAATCTTTGAAAATTCATAAGTAATTCAAAACTGCTTGGAAAAATACAAAACCACTTACAATGTTAAGTTCCACATCTATTTTTCTTTCTCTGAAAAATAAGGTAAAAATAATTTTGTCCACGGAAACCTATGACAAAGGCAAACCAACCCTTAAATGATCGCTTTTAGAACAGACTACCTTATAGTAATTTCAGTTCAGTTGGTTTTCATGCAAGGGAAGAAGGCATAAGGTAGGTATCCTTAAACCATCACAAATTGCTCATGTGCCTAATTACTACTATTAGACTGTTCAAATTCTTCTATATTCTTATTGGCAAGGGAAAGGAGGTTCCAACGCACCAAAGAACGCAACATTTGGATATTGTATGCAAAAGTTATGAAGGAACAAAGTTTGGTTCTAAAAGCGTTTCTTTCACAGAGGTACATAACTGATTTTGGAGATGTACATACAATGAAGATGGCGCTTTAAGTTCAGTGGCGGTTTTGGGATACCTACCTTATCTTGTTCATTGAACCCAGCTGTGGGTACACTCCCATCTCAGCATCGATTCAGTGCAAGGTCCGGGAAGAACCGGCAGCTAGTGTAAGATGAGCCGACCAAATTTCCAAATTACCGATTCAAGTTGGAAGTTCCAGGAAAAAAACCGAGACAAAATTTAAAAAAAAATCAATTTGCAGTAAGAACTAGACATTATAACTGAGATGTATCAATGGGCAACCGATTGACTTTGGCTAAGAAAGGATCCTAACCGAAATTTTCTAATTATTTCCCGGACGCTGGTTCAGTGTGAGCAACTGAACCAACACCCCCATCAATAACTTAAGTTATTATAAATGAGTTGATGACTTGATGCTCCTTGCTGGGCTTCCTATTTCAAGATGTTCTTGAACAAGCGTCTCATGGTGGACACACTTACAAATTCAAACTATCATACAGCTTCTCATTAATGAGAGAGGTTGCATCAATAGACTAAAGCCCATTTAGTCAAGTTATGAACAACCGGTGCTAATCAACTTATAGGTCTTACTAAAAATGCTGGAACTTCTCAACCACTTGATAAGTACACTGAATAGTGAAATTAGGTTGCCCCACACTAATTTCTCATATCTAACACTTTCAGACATGGTCAACTATAGTCTGGGGCAACCTAATTTCACTATTTAGTGTAGTTTGGAAATGGGAAATATATAATATTATATTACAACACTTTTTTTTTTTTTTGTGAAACAAATGGAATTCCATTGCAAGCGAAAATAAACAACAGCCAAGCCTCAAATGCTGGACAAGAAAAAACAGACAGAGAACGGACTACCGGTAATGAAACCATCAAGGATCGGGCCCTTGCCTGTACAACACTCATTTTGGGATGTTGAAATAAGGCAATCAAATGCCAGTTGAGGTACCATATGTGTTATGTAATGTACACCACTGAACCATTTCTCTATATTCATCAAAAATAAATAATTAATTATCAAGTAGAATAAAATTTTCATATGCCTTTCTCTTTGTTTTTGAATTGATATGGTCATTTTTCAAAGAACATCATATACCCCCTTTCTAAATCTTAGAACGCTAAGATTTTAATCATCATATTTGGGTCAAAATGATCGTATTTTGATACTTTAACCCCTAAAGGACCAAACACCATTTTTTGGGCAACATAGCGAATTTGGGCAACTCACTAGCTACGAATGAAAATTTTATTTTTTTCTTTGAAATTTTCACATAACATGTGCCTAAGGAGTAGCTTTAAGGCCCAACAATTTTCATAACTTTTGACTACATGGTTAAAAACTTTTTAAATATAACTTGTAACTTTATAACTTGAAGTTATTGTATGAACTGTAATTTTCATTGATCTCCGGGCAAATCGAGCAGTTCAAAAAAATTCTTCAAAAATCACTTTTTAAAGAAATAAAAATTTGAAATCGGTTTTCTAGATTTATATATATGTGGAATGCTTTGAATCATTCCATTTTGATTAATGAGATGAAAGTTATGAGGAGTTTTAGTTTGTGAATAGTTATGAAATCTATATTTTAAAATAAATTTTGAAGTCCTTTATTTAACTCAAATTTTAGTATTTTTGAAAACAAATAAAAACATTGGTTGTAGATTGTTTATTACAACATTACAACCGTTGGAATTGGGATTTTTCAATTCCATAACTAAATTTTTAACAATTTTATATTTTGAATCATTCTCTACTTCTCTACTTCTTTCTACTTACTATTTTTTTCCTACATATTGTGCAATTTTAAGTGATTTGAAATTTTTCAAGCATGTAGCCAACTTGCCGTGAAGAATGAATCCAAAGAAGCACCACCAACATGGACATTTTTTCATACAAATATGACCTTGTGAAGTAGTTGCCTTATTTTTTGCAGGGCAAAAAAAAGGATTTTTGTCAACTCAAATGCTAATGTCTTACAATCTATAAGGTGGAAATTTTTGAACTTTTTTCCACAACTTCTCAAACCAGTGTACTACAAGATCCCATAGTTACATGTGTCTAGAAATGTCTTTTTTCTAAAATTTAGTACTTGTACTAGAAATGGAAGTTTTGGAGCGATTTTGGTGTAAATGCAGTAAAAAATCCTTTAGGGATTAAATTAATATTTTGCATATTAAATATGATCATTTTCACCCAAATAAAATGTTGAACTACAGGCTAATATTTGAGTTATTCCAAAAATTATCCCTTGTACGGCTTTAGTTTCCACTTTAAGTGTGAGTATTTGAAAATTTTAAGCCAAACTTGTCCAAAATTACCATTTTGAAAAGAATGCTAAATTCTTTGTTTTGTTCTAATTTTTGGTAAATTATTAGGCAACTTAAAAACCCCCATAGTTTTATGGTGATGGAAGTCAAAAACTACTTCAAAATACTGTTTCACATAACAAGGCCAAAATCTTCATCTTTATTTATTCTTTAATGAATCCAACTCTTGACAAAAAGACATGTCTAAAGTTGTTGAAATAGTGAAGGAGTAATAATGGAAAATATATAAATAGAATGAATGATTATGTATATAATATGAATACATAATGGGCTTAGCGGTCAAGATTTTCCATTTGAAACTCCTAATTTAAAGTAGTGCATATAAATAGAGTCAACATCACAATTTTATAAAGAAAGAATTATAATAAGCAATTGGATTTTTTTGTCATTGGCTCAAATATTTTACTAATTATAGGCTTATTACTTTATAACAATATTATTTTTTGTGTATAATTTTTACAATAACATTTTTATTGGTAACATTTAATAGGTCTTTGTATGACAAAATTGAAAAGAGGGAGGAAAAAGGTTCTAAATACGTTTACCTTACTTTTTGTAGGGAATCTAGAGCGGGATCTAGAATAGAACACAAGACCTTGGGTTCTAATAATAATTCTATAACTATAATATTATTTATATATTTGTGAATAGTGATCAAGCTAAGAAGATAGGTGTCATGGGTTTGAATCTTCAGGATGACATGCCCCCCCCTTGTTTTTTTCTTTTCAACGTAGAAACATGCAACTATTCTATTAGAGATTGTATCCTTTTTTGGTGTCAAACTATCAAAAAAATAACCATTTTAGGAACATATTGTGGCCTTTTAAATGAATAGGATCACATTATGAATATGCTTGTTGAATTCTAGATGCATTAGGAGATTTAAGGCAATGCATTTGATGATTTCACAACAAATTGATATTGTATTGAAAAATAATATATTCAAATTATTACATTTTTTTTACATTTGCTTATGCATCAATTTTAAAATTTTCCACTTCTCAAGGGATTGGATAAAAATTTGAAATTGGATTACAGGTGGATAGGAAGCCTCTCTTTAGGAAGGTAATAATTTATTTTTTTGTACACGTGAAGTTAGATGCAAAAACCAACATTGTTTTGTTGAGTGTTTGGATTTCTATTTTGTGACTCTCTACTTCACCTTTAGCCTACATGATTCAAAATATGAATTCAATTTTTTTTAAATTTATTATTCATAATAAATAATAAGTTATTGCAATTTTTTCTAGAATATTCTTTTTACTACAAGAGATGTGGATATTTTATGTAAGAGAGTTCAATAACAAATTGCTGAAAACACTTTAGAAGTCCTAGAAGGTCACAGTGGGACGTGCAAATTAGTACGTTCAGTAACATAGTCATCATCGGTCAGTGAAACCCAATGAAATATCTCATATTCGGATGCCCATGTCTCCCTAGGTCCGAGCATGCACTTGTTTGGCAAGGAATTTCTAGAAACGTGGCACTAGCAGAACTTTCTTTGAGAAAGGATAATGTTAAAAGCGCTGGCCATTTGCATTGGCGATTGATGTTGTCGTACTGTTACTTTACCTTCGCACTACAGCACAGGGAGTGCCGGGATCGAATAGAATCCAACACACAGTGCTAGATTCTTTGATATCCATGCTCTAGTAGCCAGCCACTACTGCATGCAGAGTGCCGTTAAATTTTATTCTGAATTTTGGATTCCTTACAACCTTTGAGGACTCCTTTCCAATGAATTCATTATTTCCTAACAATGTGCAGGCTCCATGTCATTCTTATAGACAAGCAAAACAATTTTCTCCTTCTCCGAAGAAGCTAGCCTACACTTCCATCCGAAGGAAGCATCTTGTAAAACATTAGTCACTTCAAAAATGAAGGATGCGGTCAAAAGTGACTTACACAATTCCTTGAGTGAACAAACTAAATCCCATTCTACTCAAAAGAAGATTTGCCAAATAATGAATTATCACATACGATCGTCTGCTATAAAGTTGTAATGCACTGAGGTCCTTTACGTCACAAAAGATGTCATGAAATTATGGCCGTATATAACAAATAATGAACTCCAAAGCAACTGCGGCCTTTTCCTCCATTTCAAAAGCTTCAAGTGTCCTCTACATCACAGTATTTTTCCTACAAAGATTCCAGTACACCCTCTATGCTCCACGTCCACACCTTTAAAGTTGCATTTTCGTCTTCCATTCATAAATAAAACAATATCTTGTTAATACTATGGCAAATCATTGATGTTTAATTCGCAGAGCTGCCAAACCTGCACAGTCACAGGGTGGACATAGGTTTTCCAAAATAATTATCATGAAATTACATTCAAACTACAGGCTTTGCTCTTCTTGCTACCTTCATGCTATCGGCAGATTTGGGTCGGAAGGCAACACCCGTTCCTATTGCTCTCTGAACGTGCTCTTGTGCATGTTCTAAAAGTGGTCTGACCTTCCCGTGGTCTCTACGAGTACCTGCATGCCTACTTCCGTTCACTAAGGTCATCTACAGTGTTTGACATATTCTTTGGATTTACCAAACCTGATATGTACAAGATGTACACAAAAACGTTTCAATCATTTGGTTTCTTAATAACAAAAATAGTGACACTGAAAAAGTGATAGTGCACATAAGAGACGGGATCTAGTCCTCTCCTTCCTTTCACAATCATAAATCAAACCTTTTGCAAGCTCACGTTCTCATGTGACATACTTCTTCCTTCTCATTATTCCAGATTCGTTCTTGTGCAAAAATGCAGAGAACTTTCACAAACACATAAGAATCACATACCAAGGTCACACATTGTTGTCAACTATCACTATGAATGCTGGGTTCGTGAATGAGCATCCGCTTGTCTTGTTCAAAATGGGGGTGAACCTTTTCATGACGCTTTACAACTCTGTTGGAAGGCAAGAACTGGAATTCACAATGTTTTGCCAATCCCAATTCAACGTGACGCCTGACGGCAAGTGAAGCACATAGGATTTAGCCAAACATGATGTGAGCGCTTGTTTATCCACCCTTGGTAAAGAAGCGAGCACAACCAGGCTCTCGGTAATTAACCATTCTGACTCAATCTATGGGTGTCTAGCGCCAATCCATTGTGCCTTACAAGCAATGGATCTTTTCTATGCTCCTAAGACTCGTTAATTTGGATAATGAAGAAAACAAAACGAAACCCTAATTGGAATTGCTATGACTACTAAGCCTGGGTCAAAGCCTACGAAGGCTTAGTAGTTTGGGGGAGGAGTGAATTCTAGTCTAAACTTATCTATTCTAAATGAAAGAGTGCCTTATGCCATTTCTAAAAGTATAAAGCTTGTTTGATTTGGACTCTCCTAGAGAAAGTTAGGGACGGATGAAGTTTGACCGCTACTCGGTTCCTCAAACTTCATCCATGCTTTTCTATGGATTACAGATTTTGATTTGACTTGGGATTTGGGCTATGAGCCTGATCTCCTAAGTTTAACCTAATCACCAAGTTTTGACTCAGATGGATGAAATCCTCTAGGGTTCATCCATTACTTGTTCCGGACTTCATCCCTTCTTAACTGCTTGGGGTTTAGGCATTTCCTTAAGCTGGGTTTAGTTTTGGGTTACCCTAAACTTGTTCTAAGATGTTCTAAATCTATACTTAACCTAACCTTAATCTTAAAAGCCCCTAATCCGCCTTCTAATCTTACTTAAGGATCTTAAGTGTGGTTATCAATGTACTAATCGTAGAACTTAAGACTTGTTCCGAGGAGATCTTGATTGTAGCTTCCTATTTTGACTAATCACATTAGATTTGGGTTTTCCTATCAAAAGTTATCCATGGATGAAGTTTGACCGCTAATCGGTCCTTCAAACTTCATCCGCTAATTACGGCTAGCTCTAATTCCAAAACTAACTTCTAATTTCACGGTTGGGTTCCTAATCACTTTATCTTTTCAAATACTATTCCTTGTTCCTCTTGGATAAATTTTGCTAAGTTTCATCCAACATGACTCCCTAACTTCATCTGCCCATAACTCCTTCGTTTTAGCTTGGATTTGGATGAATGATTACTTTTTGGAATCCGAGGAACTTCTAATACAATGTTCTAAGCTTAGTTTAATCCTGACTTTGATTCTTCCCTACTCTAGCTCTCGGCCTCTTTCTAATTATCTTGATAAAACAAAGTTAAACACGGAAGAGTGGGATTTTTAGGGGCCCACCTCATATTGGAGGTCTTGGATCAAACGGTTGAGGTTCCCCCCCTCGGCCATGTCCCTTCCTCTTGGATTCTTGGCTCCTTGAGTGATTCTTGAATCGGGGAAGATTTGAGAACGAAGTGGTAGATGCGATGGGATTTCTTTCTTCTCCTTCTTTCCACCCCTTCTTACACCAACCAACTTGTCTTCCAAAGTTCTTACGCGTTGACTTTGTTCTTACAACTCTTACACCTTGGCCTTCCCAAGTGCTTATGCGGTTGACCTTTCTCTTACGCCCAAGGGCACGCTCTTTTTTACTCTTACGTTTACTCTCCCAATGGCCCAAATTTGTTAGTTAAGATTTCCCCTAATCCATCCACTAGCATGCTTCTCTCCTATTTCATCTTCTTCCTTGTTCGTAATGCTCAAGGTTTTTGGTTATGGTATGTGGAGAGCTTGGGTGAGTTGTGCGTGGAGTGATTGTGTGAGTTTGCAGGTTACTTGGTGCTTTAACACGAGTTCTTCCCTAACCCTACAAGATCTTAGCTTACACGTCCGTTTGCCCAACCCTTACCTCTACTATTTTGTTTCCATCCTTCTACTTTGCTAATTTCTACTTCTACTATGCTAATTTCTACTTCTTCTATGCTAATTTCTACTTCTACTATTCAGATTTTGGCCTTGACTCCCCTCTTTCTTTGTCACTTGTTTTTTTTTTTCTTTCCCTAGAGCCTAGATTGCCAAAAAAAACGGACAAAAAAAAGAAAGAACGAGAAGACCACAATTTTGGCCACGGCCTGGCTGCTGCGGAGCCTAGCGCTGCGGTGGCTGGCTGCTGCGGTGGTCCGGCGCTGCGGTAGCCCGGCTGCTGCGGTACCCGGGGCTGCGGTATCCGGCGCTGCGGTGGCCTGGTTGGCTGGGGCTTGGCTGGTTGGGGCCTTGGCTGGCTGGGATTTTAGGGAGGGCTCAGGCGTGCTAGCCGGGCTCCCCACAAGGCAAAGTTAAACTGGATCACAAGTGACTCGATCTAAGCCCGTAGGGGGATTTTGGAGGCTAAACCTTGAATTAGTTCCAAGAGGTTTTGGAAACTAAACCTTGTACGTAACTTCCGGGGGGGGGTCAAAGCTTCGCCGTTGAATTGGTTTTAACACCAACTCTAAGACTTTGAGAACACGAGGTAGTTCGAAGCTTCGCCGTCTAATCGGGTTTTTAACACTTCGTCTAAGACTTAGGTACCAGTGGAATCAAAGCTTCGCCGTCTAAGGGGGAAGCCACACGTCAACAACCAATTTCAAAGAAGGACCCAGTTCGTTAGAACATCACGACCCTAGGGGGGCCCACAACTCCGCCGTACGGGGGGAGGACCACACACCACGGGTCCTTAGAGAGAGCAAAAGAGGTCCCCCACTAAGGGAGAAACACTCGGAGGTTAATACGGACACGTGGGTTGGACAACACAATCCTTAAACGCTAAAGACCTCCCGGTGGGCGGCAAAGCCAAGGCGCGGAAGGGGGAGCTTTAGGATTAGGACAAAACTCAAAGAACTCCCAAGCAAGCTAGCACTTCAAGCAAAGGACTTTAACTGACAAGTTAGCGACCCAAGTGACCTAGAAATAAGCCAAATAATACCCAAGACTACTCAAAACTCATAGACACAAAGGAAGAAGGACCCCCAAGACCTTCAAAAGCTGAAAATAGAACAATAACGGAGCACCACGTGCTCAAAACACCGTGGAAGTGCCTTTGGCTAAAATAGCCAAAAAATCCAACATAAGTTGGACCCACGGACCCAAGACATGAATGGGGGTGGTTTTGGAGAGAAATGAGGGCCCTTTTATAGGTTTCCCAAGGCCCTCCCCTCCCCTCTTTTAACCTAGGTAACCCTATCAACTTGGATTTTCATCCTTATCTTTTAGGATTTTCACGTAGTTTGAGTTTTACGCTGGTCCAACACTCTAACTATTGGAGATTAACTCCAAATCGAAAACCGATTGCGCCATTGGCTTCAGAAGGCCATTTTTAGTCCTACATTCCCTCTTCCCCTATTCCAATGCCAAAATCCCACCGTAAACTATCGCCAACTGGAGTCAGTAAAAGAGGTAAAAATCTATTTTTTGGAGGTTACCTTTTCTGACAAAGGTGACTAGCCAAGGTGGTCTGGGAGGTCTTAGGGAGTAAGAAAAGACCCTTTGTTGACTTCGTTCCGACTTCGTGTGCTCCCGGGACGCCGGTCAACTCCACGTAAATCCCGCCGCGTGGATAATTCGAAGGAATGTCGGTGATTCGGCTGTCTCCCGCTATCGAAACACCATGAAATTCGTTGGGGCGTGTTATTAGCATAAAAGAAACTATCCTAATTTTTAGTGAGATTTTACCGCTACCTGGGTAATTATCGTGAATTTCCCATCGTAGTTTTAGGCGGTTGACCGTCCGGAAGGAGTATTTCTTCAATCCAAAAAATTCTGAAACTTCTTGGGGAACCTCTCATGTGATTTTCCAAGAGATTTGCAAGGTCACATCTTGATCTTGCATGTCTTGGTACGGAGGGCAAAAAGATACCTCCGTTGGTTTACCGGCAGTTAGGGAATCTTTCGCATACGGGAGAATCTTGGCGAATGGATTTCGCTTTTGACTTCCCGGTATGTTTTTGACCCAAGATCACAATCCGGTGACCGTAGATTCCTCCACTGGCCTGTCTTGCGAAAGTGACACCTGCAAGCTAACAATTGAGGTTTCTACTATTCGTCGATGGGATGAGGAAACTGAAACCTCTCTTGGGGAATCTACCTAAGAATCTCCCTAGACTTCCCTCAGACCAATTTAGCCTAGCTTGGTCACTTGCATAGTGATTTTAGGCTATTTTGGATAAGAACCCTCAAACCTTCTAGTTTCCACTACTTCTATAGCTCCAACCTATTTACAAGTGGGTTTTAGGACTATTCTAAGGAGAAAAGGCTATTTAGGACCAAAGGGCATATTGGTATGTAACATGTCCATTCTGATTTTACACTCTTTTTAGGGCTTTTTGTGTATAATTATGACTTAATTTGTACAATCTAAGAAAAAAGAAGACTATGAGTCCTAAGTGACGAATTGGGAGCTCACAAAGGTCTAGAGGACGTTTTAGCAAGCAAGATGGGTAAGCAATACTGTTTGCGTTTTTGTTGTTAAATCTAATATACAAGTCAACCTGAGTTCTCAGCCACAGTGAAGTCTCAGCCACCAAGTATCTATATATGTATTTTTGGTGAAATTTTTGTTTCTATTCATTGTAATTCCTGTGTATGAACTAGTGTTTGTGTTAAAACACTTTAGTGAATAACTATTGTTACCACGCTATTGCTCCATATTTCATTGTTTTGGTACTGATTGGCTATGGCAAGTTGAATTGTGTGACAAAATTCAGAACGAGAAATATGTTTGATGGGGTTCAGTTTCAGATGAAGTAGTGCAGGTTATGGTCAAAAACGCAAAAGTTATGGCCAAAAAACAAATCAGAATGCAGAGTGTGATGCAAAATAGTACAGGTGTTTCTTGCAATCACCCCGTACAATGTCATCAAAGCAAGGTAGAAGAGGAAAACGCAGATGACAAGGACCTCAGGTGGAAAGGAATTTGATTTGCAGGGAGATTTTGTTGCCCCAGAAAGTAAAAGCCCCCAGGAGCGGTCAATGAGAATGCGGAGATTGAACACGTTCCAAATGAAGCGTTCTAAGGAACTCACAAGTAACCAGAAGGCTTTGAAGAAGTCCTCGTATGTGCTTCATGCTGATGGAACGGCAAAAAGGAGAAGTATCCGCAAGCATTTGTGGCGTGCCGTTGTCAAAGGCTAGTGTGAACACATGGATATATCCGTTCATGGTAATATTATCACCACTAGAAGCAATTGGTGGACAATATATGGAATACTCTACAAAAAGAATGAGAATTTGAGGGGTTCGAGCATAGGGCACAGAAAATGTTTGAGGAGCGGTGTCATGTAGAGAGGAGCGCGCTTAGAGAACACACATGGTGTCTGGCTTCAAGTTGATGAATGTAGATGGAAAATCTCAAAACTCGAATCTTCACTCGGTCTTCTAAGTCTTCAAACTCGAATCTTCACTTGGTCTTCAAAGTCTTCAAACTCGAATCTTCACCCGATCTCCAACCATCCTATCCTATGGTGGCGCTATAGGGCCAAAGGTAAGGATGTGTAATAAGAAACAAGGCCTCGGACGGGTAAAACGGGACGGCCAAACCACGAGCTGACCGTCCGAAAGATGGCTCCTAAATTTCAAACCCATGGTGACCAGGAAGCGCCTTTCACTAGTGGGAACAACATAGAAGATCAACCATATGGGTGATCAACCCCACTTCGTCGCCATAAACGTAAAACAAGGCTATTACTGGATACCCACGTAGCCTGCAACAATGTTTACAGTGCAACAGAAAATGAAAACAACAAGCCTCCAAAACTGGCTAGGAATAACAAGCCACAAGTCACAACACACGAATCTTCAATCTTCTTGTCTTGAAGTCTCAAATCTCTTCAAAACTCCTCCAACCCTAATTCCTTTTCCTTGATCAAATTTTGGTGTGATGCCACGGCTACTCTATAAACTCAAATAAGATGTGTAATAGCTTTTTGGAAAGCTTACACAAATCTCTACTTTTCCTCTAAAACTCAACTCAAACTAACACTCTGTCCATATTTTATGACTACTCAAAGTTTCGGTCCCAAAGTTTCGATCCCAAAGTTTAAAGGCAGCAGACCTTCCTTCACTTCCTCACTCATAAATCACTCATACATGCTTCAAACACAACAAATGTTAATTTTATAGAAAGCTAACAAAATTTTCTACATCCTCTTCAATTTTCATTGCAAACTAAAGACCTGTCCGTCTTTTATGGTTGGTCAAAATCTTTGCCCCTTCAATTGGGAGGCAGCAGACTTTTCTCCACTCAAACTAACACAAATCTCAATTCACAACTTCAATTCAAGCAAGAGAGAATTTTTTGAAAAAACAACAATATGATATCAAAACCCACCAATTTTCATTTCAAAATTCGTAAAACTCCACACACAGTAGGCCTCCAAACATTCGGGTCTTGCCAACTACAATGAGAAAAGATGAATAGTGTCCACCTTTTTCCCCACCTTATCAACAACTCCTTACCTTCTAATCAAGTGGCAATCAGCCCTTAACTTGCTCTTAAGGCTAACTTTCAACCATTAACCTTCCTATTTGGCCCCACAACTATATCTTTATCTTTAACTTAGAAGGAAAATCGCTTCAAAGTTCACCTAGAAGGCAAACATTTCCATCATTTTCTTCTACAACTATAACCATATAAAATCATTTCTATAAAATACTCCATACATGGATATAAGCACTAACATCAAACCAATGCCTATTAGAGGTAAAAAAACTAAACTTTCAAGACAAACTTCACTCCATTTGCAAGAACTTGAAAATGCGCTTGATAGTCGCAGCGACATATTCAGCACGATCCGCCTTCATTAAGGGATTGACCGACTCCTCTAACCATCGTTGGTGGCCACGACTCCCCTTAATCGGCCTGACCATACAAAAGTATTGATTGTTGTTTAGACCTTCAAAACTCCCTTCAAATGTCACTTCACGGCTACCGGGTTCAACACGTTCAACTTGTAACAAGATTACCAACGCAAGAGCATCCTCTTGAAGGTTCCTGTGCCACCGCTGCTCAATACGAGGCTGCTTTGGCGGTCGAGAAGGCCCAGCTTCATCTCGTGGATGCACAAATGGCGATGGCAATTCTCGTGGCAGAAGCGGCTCATCCGGCAGTTGCGATAATGAAAATTCAAATTCAGCCTCCGGTTGAGGCTCTTCATCTTGAGACTCAGAAAAAACCCTCCAGTTCGACATCTTAAATCTAAAGTAGGAAACAAAAATCACTACAGGAATTCAATGAAGCTCTAAGACCAAATTGTCTTCTTATATAGAGGTCATACACCTCTTGGAACGGCGTCACCTTGAAGCTATTCAATAAAATATATTATAATATGTTTTTACACTGTGTACAAATCTACAACAAGACAGCGGCAATAAAATGCATGAGGAACATGAAGACACATCTGAAGTATAAGTATCCAAAAATTGTGAGTTGTTCGAAGCCTCAGGATGTTTGCGGCGGTCATTGGTCAAAAATTGTGGATATCACCGATATTTAATAACACGAATCAAATAGTGTGCAACAACTTGACGGTGAGTGCAGGGAAAGGTAAAGAAGTAGTTTTGTCACTTGTGAAGGAAAACGATGATACCTTAGTTGTCAGGAAAGTAAAAGGCAAAGAAATAATTGTGACACATGAGAAGGGAAATGATGAGTCACGATCAGCCAACTTGGTATATTAACAGTTTCTAAAAGTGTTGTGATGTGTGAGATTGACTATCCAATTATATTTTATGTGCAAGTTGTCGGTTGTGAATATCGTTTCACATGTCAATTGAAAATGTTACATTGGTTTTACTTAGTAACTGAGAAAGTGAAGGCAGAGTACCTTCTTTGGTAAAGAAGTCTTCCATGTTTGACGAGTATAAAAAGGGCATTTTAAATAGAAAAGCAGGATATCGTTGGTGGTTGTGGAACTGTTCTCTATTTTTAGGTATTTTAAAACCAACATAGTGAGGCAATTGGATGTGGAATTCATGATGAAATTGTGTGCGTGGAAATAAAGATAAGGATTCAGGGGAATGTCAAGAGGTGCAGTTTTTGATGTTGTATCATGGCAGGAAATCGAGCACGGTTACAAAAGGTGCAGCCCAAAGAGTCCACCTACTAGAACTGACTCATTGCTATTTGAGAGAGACGATTTGGATGCACGAATTCGGATTTTGCTGATTGAATTACTGAGGCTACAAAGATTGAGGAAGGTAAGATCTAGTGGAAGTATTTGCAATAGTAGATTTCACAAAGTTTGAAATGAAAATTGCCGTGAGAGTTGCCCATGAAATACTTTTCTAGTTGCTGGATTCACGGAATTTACTTTGCCAGCAATGGTTGTAGTAGAGGATGAGTGTTGTAAGCTTTCAATAAGCTTTAATGAGGAAATGAATTTCAAAATGCTTGTACGTGGTAACGTGGATGGGAGCTGTAATGAATTGAGAGTGCATGTACAGAATGTGGAACACGTTCTTTTGTTATGACTCATTTCCTCGTGAATGTGCAGTCTGGTTTTCTTATGCAGGATGGTGGCTGCTTCAGTGAATGTAAAACCGTCGGCAAAGTTGATTTTTTGATTGAGTTGGATGGAGGTATATCTTTTGCCTTGCTGCTGTTATGAAGTGCAAGCAGGAAGTGGAAAATGTGGTGGAATGCTCTTCTGTTTGGCCAGTCGTCAGTTGCAGTCATTATTGATTTCACATTGCGGTACTTTTCTAATGGAAAACATACATGAACTGCAATTCAAATCACGAAATGAATTTGTTGTCTGTGGGGGAGCGTGGATTGATGAGGAAATTTAAAGTCCATTGATTATTTACATTGTGGCATACATATTCATGTATGTGATGGTTGAGATCTTCATTTCCGTCATAAGAAGACCGGGAATGATTAAAACAAAAACGTGCAATTCTATTATTTTTTTTCAAAACCACAGCCCAAGAAGAGGATTAGCAATGCACTCTAAATAGTCGTTTATGCGGGACAAATGGTCAATTCTTTTTGTGTATGACTGTTGAGTATGACGTTGTTGCAAACCGAGGCTCAAGTTTATTGTTGTCATAGAAATATTTGGAATCAGTCCAACTGTGATTGAGGAGCACGAGCTGGATTAGTAGGGCGGGTGACAATTGATTTTTGCACTGGAATGTGTTGACCGCTGCAATAGTGGTTGAAACATGCCTTGTTACTGAATAGGGCTACGTTAATTAGCTTTTCATGTAATCAAGCGAGAGTGGATGAAATTCATGAGGGATTTCAATCTTCCGGACAAAATTATGCCATTGACGTGTAGAATTGCTATGAATGGGCCAAGCGTCTCTGGAATAAGAATCCAGTGTTTAGGGATGTCAGCTATTTGGGAAAAAAAATTCAATAATAGGTCATGTAGTAATATTGCTTAGAAATTCAAGCGGCTGTGCATAATGTCAGTGATTGGTGAATTGTCCATTGAGAGTGGTTGCATTTCACGTGTGAGACAATTTTTTCTTAAAGGAATTGAACACAAAGAATTTGTTGACAATTTCTAGCTTTCTTGTGTATGTGCAGCAAGGGAATTGTCCGCTTCCATAGGAACGTATGTTTCATGTATTGTGAGAAATTTTATGTGATTGGATTCATAGTGAGTGGGCAGGAATAGAAGGAGACAAATGCCGAGTGTTGTATGTATGAGGGGTCCTTAAGGGAGATTTACCAATCGCACTTCTGGCATGTTTCATGTCAATGCACCGTAAACAGTAATTTCCTAAGGAGTCTAGTGGTACGGCCAGAGATGTCTCTACTACATTAAAGGATTAAGCAGTTGAAGGGATTCAGTGCTAATACGGATAATGGAAATGAAGGATAGGAGGAACATGACAACGACATTCATTCTGAGTGGAGACAATGCGATTGGTAGATGCACAAAAAGTAAAAACACTAAGTGCGGAAACCATTTGAACAACAATGTGCTAGAGCCGTTGATGTTGAAGTCGTTGGGAGGCGATTGTTCATAATTTGTATTGTGATATTGATTTTATTTGTATATATTGTTAGATTTGGATATAATGTAGGAGAACGTTGTCCCACCAAACAAGATTTCTGATAAGCAACAATAAAAAAAAGCGAGAAAAAGAGAAGGCCAAGGAATGAAGACGTGGACGTGAAGGTGCTTCGGCAAGTACCGAAAAATATGTCGACTATAGTGGTACAAGGACAGAGAGAATGTCATGAAGAAAGAGCCGGAATAGAATTAAAGGAAACTGAGGTGAGAGTCATGTCAAGGCCTTCAAAAATTGTATGAGTCCTGTAAGAAGATCATGTACTATTTAATTATCAGGGAATGATATTCTTGCTTGCGTTACCATTCGGGAATGAGACTTGCACGAGGTGTATGAAAATCAAGAGGGGCTGACTGTGTATTGGTATTTGTAAGCAGTGGACAAAGATATTTGTTGTCACTCTAACCAAACTTCATGTCCATGTTTCGTTCTTACAATGCGTGGTCATCCTAATCGCAAGCTATTGACAAAAATTATCATTTGTTTGTAGAAGGTGAGGTATATTGATGATGTGAATTGGATGTCACTTGAAACCAATGTTGGAGGGCTTTGCAATCAACAACTGAATGTGTCATATATTAAAATATGTCATGTACGGCCGTCTACTAGTTAAATGAGGCATCTTTGGTTGTTAGAAGGTGTGTGTTAGTATTAAGCCTTGTTGTGTTGAGAGCTTGTTGTTAGTTCATTTGTTCATGCTAGCCACCGGTTGATAACCAGTTGGTTAGTAATTGATACCTAGGTTAGTAGGGTTAGGGTTAGGGCTAGTCGGCGGCTAGCTACTTTTAGGGTTTGGGGTCTACTTAAGGCAAGGGTTGGTTCCTTGTTTTCTCTCTTGTTTTTTGTGTGTTGAAGAGGTGTGGGAGGCACTTTGGGAGTTAGATGTGTACTTGTTGTGATTTGATATTGAATGGAGTTTTGATTTAAAAACGTTTTCTGTTGCACTTTGAAGAAATGTTGGATGAATAAACGATTTTAGATCTGAGTTTTTGAACACTTGATCTACAATGATGCCAAGTTTTGGATCTAGATTTATTAAGGAGAAAAAGTTATGAAGCTTTAAAGTGGAGGTGTTTGGATTCAAAGGTAGCCAAGGAGGGCATTTTTTAGGAGCTTCATTATTATTGAAATCTTGTGCAATGGCAATGAAACTTTGAGGGTATTTTCTTATCTTAACTTCTAGCTTATGTCAAAACTTTAGCTTCAATGAACATAGGATCTAGGAATTATGCACCAAAATACAACTAGGTTGAAGAAGCGGAGAAAGATTAGGAAGTCAGTAGTGGGAAAATGATCATAAAAGCCGTACAATATCTTAGAATGTGGTGAAACTTAGTGTGTGTATATTTGAGTAGCTAATCCACAAAGTGGAAAAGTTTCCAGTTGTTTGGATCTATTGTCCAAAGTTGTTGCCAAACCAAAGCTAGGTATGTCAATTTCTAGGGTAGCTGGAGAAGGGTTAGGAAGTTAGTAGTAGAAAAATGTCCATTAAAGTCGGACAATGTCTTAGAATGTGATGAAATATCGTATTTGTATATTTGGATAGCTGATCTACAATGTGACAAAGTTTCAAGTTGTTTTGAGCTATTGTCCAAACGCTATGCAAAACCAAAGATGCATATGGTAGTTTTTAGAGCATTGTGGAAATTGTAGGATAGGGATTGGAGAAATACGGAGTTTGAAAGTAGGTTTAATATGATTTAGGATGTTCATGGCATTTAAGATTATATACAAAGCACTTCTACAGCAAGAGCCCCGTGCTATTCCAAACCTACTAGCAAAACTTTGTAATAACGATTGTTTGAGATGATGGCTTTCTCATGAGCGTTGTCATTTGGCTTCTTTTTGTGGGGGGGGGGACTGTAGATGGATTGCGGGAATGTTGTACAAGTGTATGCATTCACGGGGGACAGGAAGGAGGAGATTGAAAAGAAAATAGTCATGGGTTTGGCCGACTCAAAGTATGCAAGAAAAGTGATTCCCAAAGGATGGCAAAGCATCAAGTTGACGTCACACACGTCAACGGGAGCCTCTAAGATTTGTCCATTTCCAACATGATGGAGTGAGCAATCGAAGAATCAAACCATAAAAGAAACAAATGGTCGAATTACATAGATATGCTTCTCACGAGCCTTCTGCATTTGTAAGACGTATGCATGAAATGAAATGAACCTCATACGTGCTAAGGGTGTGAGACATTACAAATTACAGAAGATGAGATGCAAAAAGCTTTACATGGGAATGATAGAAATGTAGAAAAATTAGCTAAATATGTATTTGGGCAACTTGTTTTTTATGTCTGATGCAGCAGCGTGGAACTTGATCCAGGCAGTGTGAAGAAATAGTTTTTCTCATAGAGAGAATTGTAGTGAACACTTTTTTTAGGAAAAAAAATAGAATAAGACGAAGTTTCTATAAAGACAGTAGAAACAGTACATGATTTTGCTTGCAATAAAATTCCATTTCATTTGTGTTAAAAAAATAAAAATAAAATTTGCTTCATGCAATTCATGTACAAAGCGCACGTAGATGTTATACTAGTTGACTTCTAGAATTTGAGTAAAAGCAATTGGCTGGAGGCGGCCAACAAAAGCATCTAACACAAGTGGAGAGTTCAACAAGTGTCGACAACAATGACAAAGTAAAAAATAAATTAAAATTAAAATTAAAAATTAAAAAAAATCACGCATATGAAGCTGTTGTAATGTTTCCTTATCAATCATGCAAGTTTATGCTTAAAAGACGCCTTCCAACCGTTTAGTGAGCTATAATAAGGCACGTCCTAGACACATGATGATAAGCAATTCTGACTAAAAGTACATGACATTTCAATATGCGGATTCTCACTTAACCCCTAAAGGACCGTTGTCCCTTCGGGGGACAAATGTGTTTTCGGGTAGGTACCTACGGGCTGAAATTTTCTTGTGATTTTTTGAAACTTTTTTTGGAGATAGAAAAACTGATAAGCTTTGTGGGGATATAATTTTTTTCACAATCGGTGTTCGGGAAAATAAGTTATGACCAAATAAGCTCAAAACAGGGGACGGGGGGCAGCCCGAGCAGCAAAAAGAAAATGGACAAAAATTTGAATTTTTTTTTAAAATTTTTTTTTTCTCATAGATTATATTTTTGTCTATCCGGAAAGCTTTGATTCATTTCATTTGGATATGTTATGAGAAAGTTATGGACATTCTTGTTTTTCGGGCAGTTAGAGCATCTTTTTGAAAAAAATAACTTGTAGGATTCATTTCTGAATGCAATCTTTCAAATTTTTCATTTTTTTTCATTTGCATGGTTTAGTTTAGTTGCTAGAACAATCTCACCATTGGGATTAGTGAATTTTAATTCCATCTAAGAGATATTAATATTTTAGATTTTCCTTCTATCTCATACCTACTTCTACTTAACAATTTTTTTATCAATGATAATTAAGTTTTTCTGAATTTCTTTTTTTTCCCTAGACTCTCAACTCAATTCTCCATTATAAAGATTTAAAGCTCAAAACTCTGTAGTGCAAAAATTTTAAATTAAAAATGTTTAAAGTCAAAAAATCTAGTCCCACAATGTGCTGAAAAACTTGTTTTTTTCACTTTAAACACAGATATCTTGCAATCTGTGCGGTCAAAAATTTTGAAATTTTTTCCACACATTCTCATACTAGTTAGGTGTGAGATCCTATGGTTAGATTTGCAAAAAAAACATTTTTCATTTTTTTTTTACTATTTGCTATAGAAATGGCAGTTTTCAGTGTTTTTTGGCAGAAAAAAGGCCTCGGTCCTTTAGGGGTTAAAACCGCACTTACTATACCCCTTCTTCTTGTAGTGTTTTGGCCCACAAATAAGAACATCTACATGGTTGCATAGATAGAGGGACGTGCCAAAGAGCCTCTGTTGGGCTCTGCAAAATATAGGTTCAAGCCTCTTCCTACCGTGACTCGTTCAAAATTCAGTTGCATAATTTTTTAAATGGCACGATACCCTTAGAGTTTATTGGATTTGGATTCAATGTTAGTTGAATAGTGGATTTGCTACTATTTATTGGCAAATCCAACGACAATATTGCTTAACCCCTAAAGGCCCAAGGCATTTTTTCTGCCAAAAACCAATCAAAACTGCCATTTCTATAGCAAGGAGTAAAAAAAATGAAAAATGTTTTTTTTGCACATCTAACCGTAGGATCTTACACCTAACTAGTATGAAAATTTGTGGAAAAATTTCAAAATTTTTTACGGCTCAGATTGCAAGATATTTGCGTTTAAAGTGAAAAAAACAAGTATTTCAGCACATTGCGGGACTAGATTTTTTGACTTTAAACATTTTTAACTTAAAATTTTTGCACTACAAAGTTTTGTGCTTCAAATCTTTATAGTGGAGAATTGAGTTGAGAGTCTAGGGGAAAAAAAAATATTCAAAAAAACTTAATTATCATTCTTGAAAAAAATTTATTAAGTAGAAGTAGGTACGAGATAGAAGGAAAATCTAAAACATTAATATATTTTAGTTGGAATTAAAATACACTAATACCAATGGTGAGATTGTTCTAGCAAGTAAACTAAACCATGAGAATTTAATTTTTTTTTAAATTGCAAAAATAGCATATAGAAATCATCCCTACAAGTTATTTTTTTCAAGAAGATGCTCTAACTGCCCCAAAAACAAGAATGTCCATAACTTTCTCATAACAAATCCAAATGAAATGAATCAAAGCTTTTCAGATAGACAAAAATATAATCTACAAGAAAAAAAATATTAAAAAAAAAATCAAATTTTTGCCAAATTTTTCTTGCTGCCCGGACTGCCCAATTACGAAAAAAAGTAACATATTTGGCCATAACTTTTGACTCCTATTTCCAAATGTGCTGAAATTTAGTGCATATGAAAGATATTCCTTGCGCCCACCTTCTATTAAAATTTCAGCTTAAAATATGGAAATCTCTAGTCACACGGACCTGCCCAAAATTTCTATACGGCCAAAAAGCGCATGCCGGTCCTTTAGGGGTTAATGTGAGCATGGCAAAACTTGGCCGGCCTAGCCCCCCAACAATGTAAATGTTTATAGTGATGTGTTGCCAAAAACAAGCCCATAGGATATTTGAATTATTGTAGAGCAATTTTATTCCAATTACATCTCCACTTGGCCCTAAAATTTGCCAATTTTTTTCTTATTATAGTAAATCTGTGTAATTCAAATGAAGCAATAGGGATCAATAGAATTCAAAATATCAAAAATAGGCTTTTTCTACCCTTTCAATGATCGCCACATTGGTGATATGGAAAAAATTCAAAATATTTACGCAGCACCTGAGTAAATCTGACTACAATATTGCTTGATATGGGCACACCATGTTTGGTTGTTAATGAGCCTCGTGTGTATGTATGTGGTCTAAGTGAAAGCAGACCCACCCAATTCTGTTCATTGCCCAATTTTGTTCCTTACTTTTGACCCCAATTCCATTTGTTCAAACAGCCAAATCTGTCCACAAAAATATCCAACTCCATTAATTAGTGCATTAATGCCAAAATGGTGTAACATGCCAATGTTTGATTGGTGAGTATTAAACCTCTAAAGGACCATTGTTTATTTGGGGGACAAATGGGATTTTCAAGCAGGAACCTACAGTCTCAATTTTTGTCTTGATTTTTTGAAATTTTTTATGAAGATAGAAAAATTGATTAGCTTTGTAAGAATATACATTTTTCAATCGGTGCCTAGGAACAAAAGTTATGCCCAAATAAGCTCAAAATAAGGGAGAGGAGGCAATTAAAAAAAATTAAAAAATTTGAATTTAAAAAAAAATTCTCATAGATTATATTTTTGTCTACATGGAAAGCTTTGATTAATTTCATTTGGATTTGTTATGAAAAAGTTATGGACAAACTTGTTTTTCGGGCAATTAGAGCATCTTTTTGAAAAAATAACTTGTTGGATTCATTTTTGAATGCAATTTTTACAATTAAAAAAAAAGAAGTTACACATGGTTTAGTTTGCTTGCTAGAACAATCTCACCATTCGGATTAGTGCATTTTAATTCCATCTTGGAGATATAAATAATTTAGATTTTCCTTCTATCTGGTACCTACTTCTACTTAACAATTTTTAAAGAATAACAATTTTTTAAAATATTTTTTTTTGAATTTTTTTTCCCTAGACTCTCAACTCAATTTTCCACTATAAAACTTTTTAGTACAAAAATTTAAAGTTAAGAAGGTTCAAAGTCAAATAATCTAGTCCTGCAATGTGCTCAAAAACTTTTTTTTTATACTTCAAACGTAGATATCTTGCAATCTATGGGGTCAAAATTTCTGAAATTTTTCCCACACATTTTCATAGTAGTTAGGTGTAAGATCCTACAATTAGATGTGCAAAGAAAACATTTTTCAATTGTTTTTACTCTTTGCTATAGAATTGGCAGTTTTGAGTGTTTTGGAGCAAAAAAGGCCCTGGTCTTTTGGGGGTTAAGTACCATTCAATATATAAAAAGGCAGTTAAGGGCTGTTTATGGGATGTTTATGAATTATGACTCCAATATTTAGGCGGATTTGTAATTTTAGGGTAAACCATTTTACTAATTCACTTCACTGAAATTATAATTGAAATTGAAATTTTTAAAGTTTGATCCATGAAACCAGTGCACACCTCTTCAAAATATATGCCCCTCTTGGAATTGGCTCCCAGATATTCAAATTCCAAATTAGTGTGGTAAGGTTTTAGAAAATGTATAAAAGAATTCCGCTGAGGGTTTTCCCTTTGGTTCTGTGTATTGTTTCCCTTTATCAATTGAAATTATCCATGTGTTAAAAAATAAAATAAAAAGCGTGGTAATAGGCTTGTCTCCCTTAGCGCCGTTGGTGGGTGACAGGGCCGTAGGGCACCCAGAGATGAATTCTACTGATCAAGTTACTCCAGTAGCTATGGTGACTGGTGAGATACCTTATGATCCGCGAGCCCCCCAATCGAGGGGATCGACGGAGCCCACAAATCTAGACACTTGCCAGAGCGAGCTTACTGACCCTCGATATGCGCCATCCAAGGATGATGGGGCAGCCTGGAGGGCGCTGCTCCTGGAGGCCTCCACCTGGCAGTGGATAGTTTGGGAATCTGAATCTGCGCTGCCATTCGTTGAGTTCTCGCAGGTCACGTGACGGTCGTCGTATTATTTAAGGGATTTAAGTTAGTTGGGGAACCAAGGCAGGAACCTCCGTGCAGTACTTCAGTTCAGTGCAGCCAGCCAGGGGAGGGGCACCGCAAACATAAAAAACATTGGATAAGTTAATGAGCCCATGCCGAGGGGGAAGAACTGGGAAGGAGGATTCTGCTGGGCTAGATACCGGGGAAGGACTTTCCAGTTAATGCAAGGATGGGGGTTGGCGGAGGAGCCATAGAAGACAATCTCGGTGGCCTGCTGCAGTAGTCCCCTTTTCAAGGATGCAAAAGGAAAGGGACCCTGACTCATGGGTAAACAATGCTACACTTAATGCAAGGATTGGAGTTGGCTGAGGAATCATAGAAGACAACTGGGTTTCCTCATTGGGAGAGTCTTCTTTTAACCCCTAAAATACCAAGGCATTTTCTGGCTCCAGAACCACTGAAAACTGCCATTTCTGCTGCGATCACTCCCTAAACGCCAAAAACCTTTTTTTTTAGAATCTAACCGTAGGATCTTGTACTTCACTTGTCTCAGATTATGTGGTAAAAATTTCAAGACATTTGACCGTTCTGATTGGAAGATATTAGCATTCAAAGTTGGAAAAAAAAGTTTTTTTGAACTGTTTCCTGCAATTTCAGATGACTTTGACGGCCATTTGTGGATTTTTTTTGCACTACACAACAAACAGTTGTAATTTTTTATCTTGAACATTTGAGTTGAGAGTCGGGGAAAAAAATTTCAGAATGTCAAACCTTGATTTTCACATATAAAAAAATTGTTAAATAGAAGTAGGTCCAAAATTGAACGAAATACTAAATTGTTAATAGTTCTTAGGTGGAATTAAAACAACATAATCCCAATGGTGGGATTGTTCTTGCAAACAAACTTGACCTCATCAAAAAAAAAAAAATTGAAAAAAATTGAAAATTGCATTCAAAAATGAATTCTATAAGTTAGTTTTTTTGAAGATGCTTAAATTGCCCGAAAAACAAGATTGTCCATAACTTTCTCATTATTAGTCCAAATAGAATGAATCAAAGTTTCGGATGTAGACAGAAACATGATCTTTGAGGAAAAAAAATAAAAAAAATAAAAAACTTTTTTTTGTGTTTTTTTTTTCTGCCCGCCGAACTGCTTTTTTGCTTTAGGATGGCATAACTTTTGCTCCTGGGCACCGATTGAAAAAAAAATTATATTTTTAGAAAGCTAATGTGATTCCCTATCTTCAATAAAAGTTTCAAAAAATCAGATCAAAATTTGAGGCCACACGGTGTCGCGAAGAATTGCGGTCTATCTAGAAAAGCACGGAGCTTCTAGCTGTGGTGAATGTTTGTATTTTTAAAGACTAGTCAAGAATCAAGTACAAAGTACCAAAAATCAAGTATCAAAAATTAAGAATCAAATATCAAAATTTATAAATATATTAACTTCAAAAAAACAACACACCTCATAATAATCCCCCCCCCTTTTCCTCATCTCCCTATTTCCTTTAAATACTAATCATTTAAATAAAAATAGTTAAAACTTAAAAGCTAATGTAAAAGTTAATTTAAAAATAACTACCAATTGACCTTTTAATTACTAAATTCTTATTGTAGGACTAATATGTAACTATATAAATGTCTATTTTTAACTAATAGACGGCCCACATCACGACAACGGGCCTGCCCAAAATTTGAAGTGTCCCCCGAGGGGACTTTGGTACTTTAGGGGTTAAAAGGGGATGTGTGCCTCATTGGTAAACAATATTACAAAGGCTTGCATAGGGTGACAATGTTGTCACATCGTCCAAGGGCAAACAATGTTTGTTCATCTATAGTAAGTTCCCATCCGTAAGGTAGGAGGTGCTAATTCCGCCCATGTTTCAAAAAGTGTTCCTACAAGTGTACCATGAATCCTCACTGTAGGAATGGAAAATGGTCCATTGATGAATTGGTGCCACTTAGAGATCCTCATTGCACAATTTTAGGAATGGTTGGGGATTGACTTTGATTAGGAAGTAGACAAAATTTGAGTGTACAAAATGTGGAGTTATAAATAGTGAGAGACTTTGTGTCATCCTAGGGGCAATTACATGCACCATGTTGTTGCAGTTGAAGGGTAGTACACCTTCATTTTGGGGGTCCCTTTGCACCATTAATCCCTAAAGGACCAACGTGCTATTTTTAGCAACATAGCAATTTTGGGCAGGTACGTGTGACTAGAGATTTTCATATTTTAAGTTGAAATTTTAACCCCTAACGGAAAAAGCTGTGTTTTTTTGGCAACAAAGAGATTTTGGGCAACTTACTACAAACGGAGTTTTTATTTTTTTTCTTTGAAAATTTTACACAACATGTGCCCAAGGAGTAGCTTTAAGGCCCAACAATTTTCATAACTTTTTATCTATGTAGTCAAAAGTTATGAAAATTGTTGGGCCTTAAAGCTACTCTTCGGGCACATGTTGTGTAAAATTTTCAAAGAAAAAAAATAAAAACTCCATTCGTAGTAAGCTGCCCAAAATCACTATGTTGCCAAAAAACGCAGCTTGGTCCTTTAGGGGTTAATAGAAAGTGGGGACGAGGAATATCTTTCATGTGCACTAAATTTCATGACATTTTAAAAATAGGAGTCAAAAGTTATGGCCTAATATGTTACTTTTTTCACCGGGCGGGCAGTCCGGGCAAATCTGAAAAAATCACTTTTTTCAAAAATAAAAATTTGAAATTGGTTTTCTAAATTTATATAGAAAGCTTTGAATCACTCCATTTCGATTAGTGAGTCAAAAATTATGAGGAATTTTAGTTTGCAGGCAGTTATGGATTTTCTACTCTAAAATAAACTTTGAAGTTGTTTATTTCACTCAATTTTCAATATTTTTTGGAATTTTTTTTTATAGGATATAGATTGTTTATTACAAAATTACAACCATTAGGATTGAAATTTTTCAATTCCATAATTAAATTCTTAACAATTTAGTGTTTTGAATCATTCTCTACTTTTTTCTACTTACTATTTTTTTTCTACATGTTGTACAATTCCAAATGATTTGAAATTTTTTAAGCATGTAGCCAACTTGTTTAGAAATAATAATTCAAAGAAGCACCACCATTTTGGACATTTTTTCATACAAATGTGACCTTGTGAAGTGCAGCTGCCTTGTTTTTTGCAGGGACAAAAAAAGGATCTTTGCCAATTCAAATGCTAATATCTTCCAATTTGCACGGTGGAAAATTTTGATTTTTTTTTCACGTCTTCTAAAACTAGAATACTATAAGATCCTACGGTTATGTGTGTCTAAAAAAGTTTTTTTCTAAAATTTGGTACTTATACTAGAAATGGCAGTTTTGGAGCGTTTTTGGTGAAAACATAGTCAAGGAACTTTAGGGGTTAAAGGACAAGTGTTTGACATTTTGTGGCTATAGGTACCTATGGACTCAAATAGCACCCTACTATTACGATCTTTAGAAAATCATATCAAATCCATTTTAACACTAAAAATTATGAATCAAATTGTGATGGATGTGTCTCCCTCTCTTCTTTCTCTGAATATTTGTTAGAAAATGCTTTGATCAACATAGAAGACATCCTAAGCCAAAATGCTCAATTGCTTAAATGGACAATTTTTGCACCTCCTACCTTAGTTCCGGGGAGTTGCTTTAGAACTCTAATATTTCAGAGCCAAATAGTGCGAAGTAACCAAAATTGTGTCTTGCCTTGTGCAAATGATTGCTTCTTCATCCATGTTTCTATCAAAAGTACGATAAATACTCATCAAACTATTTCTATCCAACAAGATAAAACTTCCAAGAAGATAAATTTGTTCCTTATTTAACTAGTCTATAGTTCTATGAGTCCCCTCTAAGGAAGTTTGGGTAGTTTCCTATTTGGATTAGTGATGTGAAAGTCGTGGAGCTTCCTGTTCTGCAAGCAATCATAGCATCTTCTTGAGAAAATAATATATTGCATCTATTTTTTTAACTCAATTTTCACACATTTAAAAAAAAAGTTCCATGGGGTTTAGTTTGCTTTCAAAAACAATCTCATTGTTGGGATTAGTGTATTTCAATTCCATCTTCGAGCTACTAAAAATTTATTTTTCCTTCTACTTTATATCTACGTTAGATTAACAAACTTGTGAGGATTCAAATCCTTATAAAACAATCAAATTAGGTGCAAAAAACTTTTATGCTTCAATTTAAACGCTTGTATCTTGTAATTGCTTAAAACTTTTGCTCTTTGCATTGAAAATGGCAATTTTGAGTGTTTCTTGACCCCAAAAATTGGCCTATGGAGTTGAGATGTTGATAACTCAAACATATTTATTGAAAGCAATAGCCAAATTAAATTTTTATTTTATCTTAGCAACAACAACCAAGTGTTCCGTTTCCACGTACAAAAAATAATTCTAAAAATAGATGTTTGAATGTTAGGGGTTTTTTAATTAAAAAATTTGGTATTATAAAAATACAAAACTTTGAGGATGTATTCTTATTTTAAGCATCTGAAATTTTTATTTTCTAGATATAATTTAAGTATTTGGTGTTGATCCTGCTAACTAGGTACGATATTGTATGAGATATTAAATACAATTGAGTTTGAGTCCCAAGGATGGGAATAGACTAAAGAAAGATGAAGAGAGATTCCATTGTGCAAAGTAGAGACTGGAGACAATGTTAGTGGCACCTTAAATCAACAATATAAGCGTTTAAATGTCTTTTGTGAGGTCTTATAGTAAAAAATTTATTAAGACAAATCAAAAAATTTTAATGAAAGATGTTGTAATTAGTATCTAAATCTTTTGCTAATTTGTAAATAAATTATAAATTTTCAAAAGCAATATGCGGTAGGTTTTTACAATGGGTCATAGACTCAGTAGGAAACAACACGTTGAGAACCTTTATGTAACATAGCGTAATGCATAAATAGAGTCACTTTTGAATATCCACTTTGATAATCTACTCAAGTTCTAACTAAGAGACTAAGCAAATTCTCATGCAAAATGGAAGTGCAAACATGATGAGAAACATTTATCTGTTAATAACTTATACATAAATTTGAAAATTTTCAATCTTATCGATGGTAATGTTGAAATAAGCCATCTTTACATAAAAAATTATTGAATATTGAGTTCTATTTTTGAAAGATTCCATGATCGATTGCAAAATACAATACCTCATAATTTTATTTTCATTAATTGAAATAAAATGATTCAAAGTTTCCCACATACACATAAATCTAGAGAATTAAATCCAATTTGTTTCATGAATCATCCATTTTAAGAAAGTTGATCACTATTAGAGGTGGATATCCTATTGTCATTGATAAATGAGTGATCACTGGAATTTAGAACACGTTGTTTGTTCAAGTGCAAAGTTATTGTAATTGAATTTTGAAAAAAAACAATTTTTTAAAAGGGTTATTGCCATGGCTTTTTCTTTTTGGCTTTCTAGTGTGCACTAGAAAAAAATAATTTGGCTAAAAAATGACAAGAACCCGTGAAGATTTTTGCTAAAAAACTTCAAATTCAAAAAAAATCTTAGATGAAATTGCCAAATTGTTAATGGAAATAGAATTATGGATATGTGATATGTGCTATTGTGATATTTTCTATTTAATATAGGGATGAATGTTAAAATTTAGAGCATCACTATAACATTTTATTTTGCCAATTTGCCACTTCATAAAAAATGAAAAAAAAAACTATTTATTTCCCTTTGACACCTCTTGGAGTGAGATTTTTATTTACTCATGTTTTGTTTTTTGTTTTTTTGTGTTCTCGTTTTGACAATTGCATGCCACCATATAAGTAGGTCAATTTTATAAATAATTAGAGCATGTCTTAAATATGAAAAATTGTACAACTATTTTTGAAATGTGAGAAAATTTCATTGTTGAAAATTCTAAATATTTCAAAAATAATTCTATACAAAAAAAAAACTATTTAAAAAAAAAAGGAATACATTCATGTATGAAAAGAAAAGTCGAATCATTTCTCCAAAGTGTTAAAAAATTAGGAAGAGCAATATGCCAGAAGTTAAGAAAATCGAATCAAGCTGCCAAATTATCCAAATGCCAAAACTAATCTGACTTGAATGTACGGTATATCATATTAGTTACATACTTACCAAATTTTAAAATGTAAGAGGCGGGAATTTAGTGCAAGCTGCTAGCCTTATAAATTTTGTTTAGCACCATGACTTTTGATTTGGGCACCAAATCGAGGATTTTTTTTAAGTATTCCCATGAAAAGGGGTACATGTCCCTCACACTTTGTGCCAAAATTTTGAAAAGTATCCAATCAAAGTTGACTTTCAAGAAACCCACCTGAATTCCATTTGGCCACTTGGCCAAATTGTCCTGCAGGGGTTAAATTATCATTTTCCAGTGGACTCATATGACGACTCAACCAACAAGGCTTTTAGACCAGGGATGGTAGAAGTAAGATACCTGTCGTAGGTTTCATCATATGTTTGTTGTGCAGTGGCCCCTTGGATGCCCGTAACCCTTACGTTTAGTACACCATGAC
The DNA here is from genome assembly GCA_951799445.1 of Pseudisothecium myosuroides. Classification (NCBI taxonomy): domain Eukaryota; kingdom Viridiplantae; phylum Streptophyta; class Bryopsida; order Hypnales; family Lembophyllaceae; genus Pseudisothecium; species Pseudisothecium myosuroides. The sequence goes on along the minus strand of OX637287.1, from coordinate 16,098,828 downwards.
TTTGACTATGAGCTCGTGCGTTTCAAACATAGAAGACACATAAGGACTTGTAAAAGAGACACTTTTTCTACTGCACAGTTTCTGTTATTGACTGATAAAAAGGAGTTGTATTGTAATTGACAAATGTAAGAAGAACTCAATGCATCAAAGGATACATCATTTGGATATCATTGACAAAAGTTACGAGGGATGAAAGTTCTTTTTAGTAGATGTTCTAAACATTAGAAGAAATTTGAGGGGTGTAGAAGACTGCAAGTTCCCAGTCCGTTCCCAGTTTGGGAACTCTGCCACACGCGCAGTCCGACATGGTTGAGAGAGTGCCACATCATATTTTTGATTTTTGATTTTTTTTAAGCTTTTTTTTAAAATTTCAGAAACAATTTTTTTTTTTTTAAATTTTAAATTAGGGTTTTAACAATAGCCCAACGTTCTTTCGCTGCATCGAGAACATAATGGGGAACGGGCCTGAAACAACCCTGCAATGCCCCCAAATCTCTTCTAATGATTGTTTCTTCAATTATAGTATATATTGATTTAGTAGATGTATATAGTGAGAGCATCTATTCAAGTGACCTTTTTAGGCACCCAACGTATTTGCATGTCCCTATCTTAATTGGAGCTCAAAGTTGAAAATATATTATAGTTCAAAGTTTTTGATTTAAATCTATTTGCATTGCAATGATGTTCATATTTTTTGTGAACCAAGCAACATTTTTCATATAATTTAATTTAGATGTTGTAATTTTTCCTTCCTTTGACGTGTAATTTTTTTTCTAATTAAAAAAATTTGTTTAAATTTTTGTAAAAATATGTAATTTACCTCAATAACATCTACTTGGTCATTAAAGAAATATTATCATTGGATAATATGCAAATTCATTTAGGCAAAATTTTGGCCAAAAGCACTTTGTTCATCATCCATAATTTGGATTTTAACCATGTAGTCAAAAATTATGAAAATTGTTGGGCCTTAAAGCTACTTGTAGAATTATTGTGATTTTCTTCAATAAATGCATAGAAGAAAACTTATGATACCTGAGCACAAAATGCTCAAGCTTTGGTGACTAAAAAAGAAGAAAATGGAAATGAAAACTTAAGAAATCCATATAAGGTGATTGCAAGAAAAACTTGTCCTATTTTGAGTTACTTTTTACTTGCTTTTCTGTTTTTTGGCTATAACTTTTGCATTCTAGCTCCAAATGACTCAAGATACACAAGTAAGGTACTTATGACTATTATACACCTTACCTAATTCTTTTTTGCAGTTTTCAAAATGTTTTGTTGTCCAAAAATAGCCCCCAATTTTATGTCACACTTGCCAATTTGGAGGGGTTTAGAACTACTTAGTACCCAAAAAAACAAATTTGGAGCTTGAAGTTTGGAAGAAATGGTCTTCTAGTAGACTTGTAGCTATTTTTTGAAGGGATTCTAAAAAAGTTAATTTACGTGATGTAGAAATCTACAAAGTGAGCTTTATTTACCTTGCATTTTGAAACATGTCAAATTTTATTTTGGTGGTTCTTTTGGTGAATTTGGTGAATGACCATCTCTATAGAATTGTTACAAATGGCCATTTCTTTTTTAATTATTATTTTTAATTATTTTTAACTACTTAAAACATCAAAATATCTATTTTCTTGAGATTTGGCACTTTTCTAGTTTTCCTTCTCGGAAAATTTTCCTACGCTTTTCTTTTGGTGGTTACCTTCATCTTAAAGGTGTATATTAGCATTATTTTTTAAATTAAAAAATAATAATTTTTCTAATTTTAAGGGTCTCCAAAAAAAATCATGAGTATTGTTACAAAACGCAACAAATAATACAAGTGTTCCTTGCAATCACCCTATTGTTTATTTTTTCATATAGAAAACTTTAATTAATTCAATTCGAATTAGTGATGTGAAAATAATGAAGAAACTTTTTATTTAAGTAATCATGATGTTATTTTGAACCCTAGAAGTTTATATTCCTAGATTGAATTTTAAAAGAATTTTAGACATGTTTCTATGGTGTCAAATTCTACAATAATCTTTTAAAACTTCTTTTGGAGATAAGAAATTATTCTTTATGAGAATATAATTTTTATTTCAATTGATGCTTGGGAAAAAAAGTTATTCCCTCCTAAGCTCAAAATGCTCAACTCAAGACAACAAAACTTTTGTTCAAAAATTCATAGCTTAATAAAAATTTTACTTACAATTTATGTTTATATCTACATAAAAAAACTTTGATTCATTCAATTTGAATTAGTCGTGTGAAAGTTTTGTAGCTCAATTTTCACAATTTTTCAAAACAAAAAGTTTCATTAGGTGTAAATTACTTGCTATATATTAAACAATCTCACCACTAGAATTGACATGTTTCAATTCCATTTTAACCCCTAAAGTCCCGTTGTCCCCTCGGGGGACAAAATGGATTTTGGGCAGGCTCTTACGGTCTCAATATTTGACATAATTTTCTGAATTTTTTTGTGAAGATAGAGAATCACATTAGCTTTCCGAAAATGTAATTTTTATTTCAATCGGTGCCCGGGAGCAAAAATTATGGCACAAAACCCCCAAATTTTAGTTCGGCGGGCAGAAAAAAACCCTCACAAAAACTTTAAATGAAAAATTTTAAAAATTTGTTTCATATAGATTTTATTTTTATCTACATGGGAAGTTTTGATTCATTCCATTTGGATTTGTTATGCAAAAGTTATGGACATTCTTATTTTTTGGGCAATTAGAGCATCCTCTTGAAAAAATAACTTGTAGGATTCATTTCTGAACCCAATTTTGAAAATTAAAAAAAAAAAAAGTTTCACAAGGTTAAGATTTCTTCCTAGAACAATCTCACCGTTGAGATTAGTATATTTCAACTTTATCTTAGAGCTATTAATGATTTAATTTTTCCTTCAATCTTGAACCTACTTCTACTTAACAATTTTTTAATGAGAGAAAACTAAGTGTTTCTTTTTTGAATTTTTTTTCCTAGATTCTCAACTCAATTCTTCATCATATAAAATTAGAAATTCAAAATCATTAGAGCAAAAATTTTAAGTTAAGAAGGTTCAAAGCCAAAAAATGTAGTTGACCAAGGTGCAAAAAAAATTGATTCCTTCACTTTAAATGCAAATTCTTGCAATCTACATGGTCAAAGTTTCTGAAATTTCTTCCACACATTCTTACACTAGTCTAGTACAAGATCCTACGGTTAAATATGCAAAAAACACACTAAATTTTATTTTTTTGCTCTTTGCTATAGAAATGGCAGTTTTGAGTGGTTTTTGATGGAAAAATGACCTTGGGACTTTAGGGGTTAAAACTAAACACAATTAAATTTTTTCTTCGATCTTATATCTATTTTTGTTTAATATTTTTTTTAAGAATGAAAATCAATATGTTTTTATTTTTATTTGTTTTTTCTACGTTTTCAACTCAATTCTCCACCATAAAGATTTAAACCTCAAAAATATTTAATGCAAAAAAAATTAAGTGAAGAAGATTCAAAGTTAGAATTGTAAAGTTCAAATTTTTTTCCTTCACTTTTGAATACTAATATCTTACAATCTATATAATCAAAGTTTCTGAATTTTTTTCCACACATTTGCATACAAGTCATGTGCAAAATCCTATGGTTGGATATGCAAAAAATAGTGCTTTATCATTTTAGCTCTTTGCATTAGAAATTACAACTTTGGAAGATTTTTGGATAAAATACAGTCATGAACTTGATTCATTTAAAAATTCAATCCCCCCTAACCAATGACTTTGAATTTCTTGCTAGAACAATCCCACAATTAGGATAAATGAGTTTCAATTTCATCTTAAAATTGTATTAGATACCTTCTTGTTCTTAGCAATACTTTTGTAATAAAAGGAAATCAAATTATTATTATTTTTTGTCTTTCAAAATAAAAACTTTTCAAACTTTTTAAGAGATTTAAAATCCTCAACAAAATTTTGCTACATAAAAAACTTGAAATTCAAAGTCTACAACATCTCTCAAAATGTTTTTTTTACACTTACAAAAATTGCCATAATTAATTGGGAATTAGAGGTTCTCAACAAAATTTGGACATGTTGTGGTACAAATAGCGCACAATACATGAAATAAATTTTCAAATGTCATAAATTTTTAAAAAGAAATTAATTATATTTATTAGTGCAAAAAACTTTTTAAATCCCTAAACGCCCAAGCCCTTTTTTCCATCAAAATCCAATGAAAACTGCCATTTCTACTGCATTGACTCAAAAAGATGCAAAAATGAATTTTTTTGAGTAATGGATGGTAATTCCTTGCACTAAACTTATATATAAACATGTAGTAAATTTTTTGTCAAGTTTGACCTTATGAATTGCAAGATATGTGCATTCGAATTGTGATGAAAAACATTTTTGGATCATGCCCAAGAATTTTGATGGTTTTGACCGTCGCTAGTGGAATTTTTTTGCATATGAAATTTGAATTTGAAAATCTACTATATTAAAAAACATGTCAAGCATATCACCACCATATTTCAAAGGTAAAAAAAAAGTAGAATATACCCCAAAAAAATCTACAATGCATGAATGTGTGAAGAAATGACAATACATTAGGCCATTTTGCACACATAATTCCTACCTTATACTTTCAAATTAGAAGAATCTTAGAGGTAGATGCCTAAAGTACATTTTTTTTACAAACGCAAAAAAAATTATAAAAAGAAGTCTCTAATTTCTCTAGAAATTAGAAGCACAAAGTGATCAATTAAATTCCTAATACATTGTGCACCATGCATCAAAGTCCCTCTTCATTCCTTCCATTTTTTCTACATAGATAATTATGTTCACATTGTTCCTAGATGTTTTCCAAATTGAAAATATTCTTTCCATACATTTTCACCATTGAGAATTGTGTTCCCCCGAAGTTCCCAATGATGGAAACTTTGCCCCTTGTTTACTACCATAATTGCTACCCTCCTAAAAGTCAAGTTGGAAATTCTCACAAATTTTTGCGCTTGACCTTTTTTTGCAAAATTTGAACTAAAACGCTTACAAATTTTGGATTTTGAGTTCAATTTTAGTGAAAATTATATCCCCACAAAACAGTAAAGAAATGCGCGTCTTCAAAAAAAGATTTGAAAAATCAAGCCATAGATTGAGATTATGGGAATTTGCCCAAAAATCACATTCATCCATTGAAGGGACACCTGGGCACTTAGGGATTAAATCAAGTTTTTTTTAATCTAAAATTCTTTAGTAAGGAGAATGAAATTTTTCTTTTGAAATTTTATAGTAAATATTTTACAAATTTCAAAATTCTATTGAGTGAAATATTATTGACTAAAATATGACTCCAAATATTTATGGCTTTATAATTTATTCCAAAAATCTCCAAAAAATCGTAGAAAATTTGAAAAGCATACACAATAATGAAGTGTTATTTTCCATGATTTATTTGAAGATTATTGGAGTAATTTAAAAAAAACATAAAATATAATTAGGGCTATATTTTAATGAAAGGTGCTATTATATGAGCCTAGGATTATGAATACATAGGCCCAAAAGACTATATACAAATATTATAGATACCTATATTATAGGTGTTTATGTTACAAATACCTTCAACAATTGTAAAATATCTACTTATACACATGCTCAAGGCTCAAATGCTTGCCTTTCTATGCTCGTATGCTAACATCATAGCATTTTAGTTAGTAATACTCCATTCTATAAAATTTTAAAATCCATCAAATTCTAACTATGAAATTCCAAAAAGATTTTTCACTCCACTTATCAAAGAATCTTGGAAAAAAATTTACTTGTAATTAAAAGTCTTTTTTAACTAAGAAATTTGAAAAATTATTTTATACAAGAGTATTACTTGTACTTCAACATGTCCATAATTTGTTGAAAAAAAATCAAATTCCTCGATTAGATAAGACAATTTTTGAAGTTATAAGAACTTATGAGAACCACTGTAAAGTAAAATATTTTTAAGTTGACCTTTAAATTTTGATGAAATAATCATGAAAATTTAAGGTTTAACAATTTAACATGAATTTTATTCTTCAACAAATCAGCAACAACATTCATTCATTCATTTTAATTTTTAAATTAAATATGATTAAAAACAATGTGATTGTATACTAGTAAGTGCCTATATGGAAGCTTGTATTATGGAAACATACCATCTTTTTCCACCCCTAAAGTTCTTTGATGTGGTAATTAAAAAAAAATATCCTACTGTGTTGTTCCATAATACCAATTTTTTTTTGTCTTTATTACTTAAGTTAACATGTTGATGTACACTCAAAAAATTAAATTAAAAAAACTCACTTATTGAAAGATCATTATTTTTGAATTTCAAATTTCATCCCAAAAATGAAATTTCATCTTTAAATCTTTTCTTGAAACAAATTTTTGTATCCTAAAATATAAAGGAAAAAAAATTCATACTAAAGAAATAATTTGAGATTATATGGAAAAAATTAATTGTAAATGTTTCATATTCATTTTTGTTTTTTTATAAAGTGGAAGCTTCTACAAATTGATGAAAAATACTAAATTGCTAATAACTTCAAAAAGTAATTGAAAAATCATATTGGTGAAAATGTTGCTGTATGCAATCTACACCCGTATGTTGTTGTTTTTCCTTATTTTTTTCAAAATCCATCAAGTTCAAAAATGACCGTCAAATATTATTTCTGTGAGGAGGTGCAATGATTTCCTACAACATGAAACTTGCCATAAAATGTTGTTGCATCAATCAAAGATTCAAAGCTTTCCAAGTGCATACACACCTGCAAATTCAAATCCAATGTAAATTTTTTTTTATTGAATAAGCAATATTTCTTTGTTGCATAAATTGTTCAAATGAGATCCCCCTTGACTTTTACAATAAAGGCCCCCTTGACTTTTACAATATTTTTTATAACCACATGAAATAAAGCTTGACATGAAGAGGGTGATGATTGGAAGCTGCACAATAGCATTAAAACATATATGAAATATTCAATACACTTGAAATAGTCACTTGAGCCTACCCAATATAACAAAAATCCATTTTGGTCAATGAAAGGATTTAGGAACTAACCCCTAAATACTTGAATCATTACAAAGGTTGAAGTACAATTAAAAAATGCATAAAAGTTTGAGCAATTTTAGTTTGTATATTTTCCTTATTCCCAAAAGGGATATTGTCGCCTTGGAAAACAAATGAAGGCTTGGGCACGGATTTATGGGTTTAATTCTTGGTATGATTTTTTGAATATTTTTGATAAGATAGAAAAATATGTTAGCTTTTGGAGATTAATTTTTTTTCAATTGGTGACTAGGTGCAAAAGTCGTGCCACCTAAAGCTCAAAATGGGGTTTGCGGTGACCCCCCCATAAAAACTTGAAATAAAAATTAGAAATATTTTTTTCTTAAAGATTATATTTTTGTCTACATCAAGAACTTTGATTCATTCTATTTGGATAGTGACTTGAAGTTGTGAAGCATTTCATTTTTAGGAAATTATAGTACCTTCTTTGAAAAATTAACCTATCACATGTATTTTAAGTCAATTTTCATATTTTTTCTTAAGAAAAAGGTTCACAAGATTCAGTTTTCTTAATATGATAATCTCAATTTTGGTATTAGTGTGCTTCAATTCCATCTTAGAGCTATTAACAATTTAGATTTTCTTTACATCTTGTATTTATTTTTACATAATAATAAGTGTGTATTTTTTTAATGTTTTTTTCTCAACTCAATTCTTCAAAATAAAAATTTATAAAATCAATATACATAGTGCAAAAATTTGAGGGTTCAAAAGATTCAAAGTCTTATAATTTAATTAAGTAAGGTGCAAAAAAACTTTAAAAATAAAATAAAAATTTAAATGCAAATATCTTGCAATCAACGTGATCAAAGTATCCGAAATTTCTTCCACACATTTTCATTCTACTCTAGTGCAACATAATATATATGGATATGGAAAAGAAAACCATTTTTTATTTTTTTTCTCTTTGCTAGAGAAATGACAATTTTGATTGTTTTTTTTTTGAAAAAAAGGACTTGATCATTTAGGGGGGTAAAACCTCATGAAGTTACTATAATTCCTTGAAAACTATGTGAAATTGAGGATGCATGAACTCAGATTGAAGAAACATTTGGCAAGTGACTACAACTTCATCACTTTAGAATGAGACTTGTTGTCATGAATCGTTGAAAATTGACCTTGAAACAAATTGAGGTTTGGAGAGGACACCCTCAAATGCAAACATTTCATACTTCTTGTGGAAGAATAAAAAAAAAACATCAAAGGATGGCCATTACTGACATCCAACTCTTCCGTCTGCGAGACCATCACTAAGGTAGCAGCACCCATAAAAATGACAGTCCCCATGGGCGTCACCTATTTTTGTACCCATGTCCGTTGTTTGTAGTCCCATATCCGTTCTTCTTTGGCCCATGACGGAATTGGGTGAAAAAGGTCATGGTTATAGGTGACAACTACAACGGATTTAAATGCCAATAGGTTTGGCAATTTGTGCAGTACATGGTGGAATATAATGACCTGCTGCAGCATTGGAAAAATTAAGAAGGTGCATGAGGTGGCGGTTTTATTTAATGTGCGTGGTGGCTATGACACTACTTAGTGCATTTAAACATGTAATCTCCAGTGCTTATATGGTTAACAGAAGGAGATTTGGGTGCAATTGCAACAACATTGCCTGTATGTTGTTTCATAATTCGAGGCGGCCCATGGCGGCTGTGTAAGTTAACGCAACAGTATAAGGTGCCCACCATGCAAGAGTTCATTGCAAATCCAAGCTTACTTGCAATTTGAGAATTCTTTGAGGTTTTCAGTTATTCAGTTAGGAGAATCATACACACTTGGAGAGTTGGAGAGAACGATTCACATCCAGAGTTTGAGAGAAGCATACAGAGCTGTGAGTGACTATGTCAACCGAATTAGGAGAGCATGAGAATTATTTTGATAGCCACGAAAGCGTTCCTGAAACGTGGGCTCCAGAGCTGCATTCGCATGCAGGGACAGGGGGGGTTGCTTGGACTTCGATGTCTTTGCGAAATCCAGGCAGTCACTGCAGTGCAGTGCCTCACCGAATCTGCAGGCCTGTTCCATCGCATGGAGGTGGGGCTAATTTTCCGGCCTGGCAGGGAACCGGTCAACCGAACGTCTACAGTCCCGACGGAGCGTGGATAGGGTTGCGACGGGAGCAGGAGGCCACCATGAACGCCGGACTGAACTCAGGCGACTCTGCGGGCTTTCAATGGGGCCAGAACCAACTGCCGAGGACCTCCACGGCACCGATACAGGCCAGCAACCCGGCACCTGCAGAGGCAGCTGGTCGAACAAACCAAACAAGTCGTAAGCGCAGAGAAAGGACCAGAAGTTGGACGGACTCTCAGCTGGCAGCTGCGGTGGTTGCCGTTGATGCAGGCTGTCACATTGCCACTACGGCCAGAGACATTGGGATCCCTCCTTCATCTCTCAGAGACCATATCAACGGGACGACAATACAACGCAAGAAAGGGCGGCAGGGAGTGCTCACAGTGGAGGAAGAAACTGTACTTGTAAAGTGGATGATGGAAATGCAAGATGTGGCTCATCCCATTTCCATCTTAGAGCTACGGAGAAAGGTTGCAAGAGAGGTGGACACCCTTCACAGACGGCATACCTGGACGAGGGTGGCTGCGTTGGTTTCGAAATCGACATCTAGAGTTGACTCTAAGATCTCCTCAAGGGTTAGAGGAGGGACGTGCCAGAGGATTAAATCCCAAAAGCGTTGCATCATTGTATGAAAACCTGCAAAAAGCATATGAGCAAAACAACTATCTGCCATCACACATTTGGAATGCTGATGAGTCTGGAGCACAAGCAGGAAGGAATGGAGGAGGGACGCTCATTTTTGCACGACGTGGAAGCAGATCAGTCCACACAATAGTACCAAACAGTAAGGAGCACCTCACAGTCCTGTCATAATTGAATGCAGCAGGGCATAGCATCCCCAACTTTTATATTTTCAAAGGTAAGAGGAAGCTTAGGAACTACATTGCTAGATGTGAACCCCAATCTTGTATGGCCATGCAACCAAATGGTTGGATGACTGCCTTTCTATTTTCTGCCTGGCTCTCACATTTCATTAGCATAGTGAAGGAGAGGTATGGCCTGTCAGAAGAGAATAGACACCTACTACTTCTAGACGGACACGGATCACATGTGACACTAGAAGTAGTCCAGAAGGCTAAATCTATTGGTCTTGACATTATCACCTTGCCCAGCCACACAAGCCACAGATTACAGCCACTAGATGTCAGTATTTTCAAACCATTAAAAGTCGCATTTCGAGCATGCAGAGATAGGTGGACAATAGATAACAAAGGACAAGGTGCAAGAAAAGAAGAGCTGGCAGAGTGGGTGTCCACGGGTTTGAAGAAGGCACTCACAGTTACAAAAATCACGAAGGGGTTCTCTGCTACGGGGATCTGGCCGCTTCGACCCTCAGCCATGGATTCGTTTATGCATCCCAGTTCTTGCTAAGTCGAAGTTGCTGCAGAAGATGAGGACGACGTCGAAGAGGAGGAGGAGCCGGTCGAAGACAATATCGATGCAGTAGAAGACTGCATAACCGAAACGCAACCTCAACCTCCACAGTATTTTGTGGATGCCCAATCCGGCAGTGACCAACCGTCCTCTGAGGGCACAGACAGCGAAGGAGAGGAGACAGAAGGAGGAGTACGACGCAGCTTGTTTCCGTTACCTCAAGTGCAGCGTCGTCCACGCAGACAAGCACAACGGGGAGAGCCTCTCATAGACTATTCTAACTCCATTATCATGACATCGGAGGACTACATCTCAGCTATGACGGCCAAAGCAGCGAGGAAAGAAGCTGTGGCAAAAGAGCGAGAGGAGCGGAAGCTGCAAGCAGAGCAACGGAAGGCACAACGCGAAGAAGAGAAGTCGCGTAAAGAAGCCGAGAAACTAGTGCGGAAGATACAAGCAGAGCGGAAGAAGGCCGAACGTGAGCGGGAGAAGGCAAGGAAGGCTGCAGAGCGGGCGCGAAAAAATTCAAGCGTCGACAGCAGGAGGCGCGGGCGCGGCAACGGAGCTGGGCCGGACATCGGATCCGAAGGCGCAACAGACCTGGGCAGATTTGCCAGCGATGTTGAATTGCGGGGTGTGGGCGTTAGATTACCCACCCTTGGTAATAGAGCGAACACCGACTAGGTTCTATGCCTTTATCCACATTTTTTAATATATAGGGGTGATGTGAGCGCAGTCCACTGTGCCTTCCAAGCAATGGATCTTTTTTGCTAACGTTTCCTAAGTATCGTGGATGGCAGCGAATAATTAGTAATGCATGTAGTGACTCACAAGTTAACTACGATGTTCAGAGTGATGGCGAAATCCTAACTCCCTAACTATCTATCCTATGTCGAGGGTCGACTGGGTAGTTGGCGTCATTTCTAACGTCCCTAACTACGTAAAAAGGGGAACCCCTATGTTCCTTCCATGAACCTTCAAGGCTATCTTGGGTTTCTAAGTCTCCACCGAGAAGTTCTACTTTTAAAAGCTACCCCTAAAGTTCCAACTTCGGAATGTAACTCTAGATTTTACTTCCTTAACTTGATTCTTAAATATTAACTACCGACTTGTGCTCGATGTTTTGACTTTTGACTCTAGGTTTCTATTCCTAAATTAACTCTAAGATTTACCCTTGAATTTTAACTCTATGTTTTAACTTTTAACTCTAAGTTTTTACTCCTAAATTAACTCTAAGATTTACCCTTGAATTTTAACTCTAGGTTTTTACTTCTAAAATTAATCCCCCATTTTAACCTCTGGGTTTGACTCTACGTTTTCACTTTGACTCTAGATTTTTCTACTTCCCACTAACTTTCAAATTTTACTTCTACCTCTAACTTTTAACTTCTACTTTTAGCTTTTCACTCTAACTTTTTACTTTCCAATTGACTAAAATTTAACCTTTAAATTTAATCTAAACTTTTGACTTTTGACTTTTGACTTCTACTTCCAAATTTAATCCTATCGTTTTAATCCTAGGTTAACTCTAATATTATCCTCCTAAGTTTAATTCCAACTTTTAACTTTTGAATTTTTACTTCCCTAATTAAAATCTTAATTTAATCCTAGGTTTTTAACTCGCTATTTAATCTTTAATTTTAATCCTAAATCCTCCCTCTAATCTAATCCTAATTTCCGTCCATTGTTTCTTGTGGTTCACTTTTAATTAAAATTCCCCCGTTCTACCCCCTACCGCTTAACTTAGCCTAACGCGGTCAGTTTACGGTCAAATCTTAATTATAAGATGTTTTCGGAAACCTCTATTCCTAATCTATCAACTTTTGAATCTAAACTTCTGATTTACACTAATCTCGGATGCTAATCACGTTCTAAGGGCTGATTAGAAAAAAAACAAATGCTAATTAGGGAGAAACGACTAGGATTAGTTTAATGACCCACCTCGTTACTGCTAGTGTCGGAAATGACGTCATCCCCGTCTACATGCGCGTCCTCGTGCTCCATGGTGGCCACTCGCGATTGTCTTCTTTTATTTTTGCGTTACGGTTTTTATTCATTTTATTTTATTTTTTTCAAGGCCCACGGCTTAATTTGTAGAAAGAAAACGTTACACGTATGATGTTCTAACCCTTTCCCCCCATTTCCTTCTCCTTTTCTTTCTCTCCTCCTTCTTCTACACTAGCACTATTCCACCTAAGCTTTTATGAGTCTTACACTATGGTTTCAAACTACGAGAAGGGTTTAAATGTTCTTCCTACCCTCTTACGCAACCTTGCTTTGTGTCATCCTAATCCTCCTCCCAACGGTTGCAAGGAGTTCTTCTAGATTTCCTACCTAATCTCCTAAATAGGCACTATTCATCGTCTCTCTCCCTTCCATTCCTATAACACATCCTTCTCCCTAATTCCCTTCCATTGTGTCTAGGTGTGAGTGGTGATGCAGGTTGAACCGGATGTTTTTGTGCAGGTGGCGTGTGGAATGGCAACCTCTATTTCTCCCTTCTCCCTTTTGTATTTTTAGGCCTAGTCCTACTTCAACCCCTCTTAGCACAAAATTAGTCAAACATGCTTTTGGTTTGGTTTTTTGCCTTTGTTTGTGTTCGGGTTTGGGGAGAACCAAAAATAATAAAAAAAACCGAGAGAACCCAAAATTTGGGGAGGAGCCCGAATGGCCCCAGCCTCCCCTGCTGGACTAAGAGAGCTGCTGTATCGGAGAGCTGCTGTACCGGAGAGCTGCTGTACCGGTAGAGCCGCTGTACCGGAGAGCTGCTGTACCGGAGAGTTGCTGTATCGGGAGAGCTGCTGGCCCTCCGGCTGGCTGGCCTTCCCGGCTGGCTGGTTGGGGGGTCGGCCAAAAAATTTTAATTAATTTTTTTTTTCCCGGTTATGGCTGCTGGTTCTGTTTGTTGGCTGGCTCGTTTGCTGGTCTGATATTGGCTGGCTCATTATGCTGGTCTGATGTTGGCTGGCTCGTATGCTGGTTCTGATATTCGATTTCTGACTAAGGCTAAAAGACTAGAATTTTAGCTAAGGCTGAAATAAAAAGACTAGATTCTTGACTAAGGCTAAAGAGACTGGAAATTTGGCTAAAGCCAAATAAAAAGACTAGATTCTTGCTAACCTAGGGGGGGATAGAACTTTGGGGGGTGCTAGATCTACTAAGATTTTTGGGATACAACTAACTAAATAAAACTTGGGGAACCACTAAATTCTCTTAAACTTTGGGAAATGACTAAACTTTACTAAGTGCAAAGGAACCTACATATCTTGGAAGCTAAACTCTGGAGGTTTCCACAAGGGTCTTGGAAACTAGACTTTGGATCTAAACACGGGGGGGGTGCAAAGCTTCGCCGTGAAATTGGTTTTAACACCAACTTTAGGACTTCTAGACTCCCCGGGGGTTCAAAGCTCCGCCGTCTACACTTTTAACATACGCTTTAGGACTTCTACTTTGTTACTAGTTCAAAGCTTCGCCGTTCCCAAGGGGGGTCCACACAGCGAGAGAGACTTTAGAAGAGGGAAAAGCTAAACTTTTAAGGAAAATCAACCACACGTGAGTTCAAAGCTTCGCCGTCCCGGAGGGGGGTCCACACAGCGAGAGAGACTTTAGAAGAGGGAAAAGCTAAACTTTTAAAGAACAACAACCACACGTGAGTTCAAAGCTTCGCCGTCCCGGAGGGGGGTCCACTCAACAAGGAGAAGGTTAGATGAGGGTGTAAAAAAAAAAAACACAAAGAGAAACACACAAGTTAGACCACGAAAACACAAAGCTCACACGCTAAAGGCCCTCCAAAGCGGCATCGCCAAGGTACGGTGGGGGGTGACTTTAGGATTAGTGCTAGATACAAAAAAAAGGACTCTTAAACTTCACAAGTTAGATCACAACACGTACAAGAGGGAGAGAGAGGCTCTCCACTTACAACAAAGTACCAAAAACTTCACAAAAGAGTACACAAAGCAAGGTAGAAGGACCCCCAAGGACCTTCAAAGCTTGAAAATAAGCAACAATGGAGCCAAAAGTGCTCCGAAAACACCGTAGAGGTTTTTGGCTTCAAATGCCAAAATATCCAAAATAACTTGGACCCACGGACCCAAAACAAGAATTGGGGGTGTTCTAGAGAGAGAAATGGGGCCCTTATATAGGTTTCCAAGGGCTCACCCCTCCCTCTAGAGTTCTAAGAAAACCTTATCAACGGGGATTTTCATTCTCATCCTCAAAGATTTTCATCCTACATCCTAAATTTCTACTTCTACCATCTATGCTGGACCAACATCCTAACTTTTGGAGATTAACTCCAATCGCCGAACGGATTGCGCCGTTGGATCCAGATCGCCGTGTTTAGTCCTAAACCCTCTTACCCCCCATACCGAGGCCAAAAACCCATCGTAGGCTAATTTAGTTTAAAAACCAAATCGTGGTAAAATCCTAGATCTTGGGGGTCTCCTATTTTGAGAAATGTGAATAGCCTAGGGTCTCCGGTAGATGCGAGAGAGTCGGGAAGGACTTTTGGTTGACTTCGTTTCGCCATCGTATGGTCCCGGAATGCCGGTCAACGTGGCGGGGACCCCGCCACGTGGTTAATTCCCGAGGAATCTCGTCGGTTCGGGTACTTGCCGCTATCGGAATGTCGTGAAACTTCACGGAGCGCATTATTAACATAAAACAAGCTAGTCTAATTTTTAGTGAGATTTTATTGTAACCTGGGTAATTTCCATGAAATTCCCGTTGGAGGTTAGGAGGGTTGACCACCCGGAAAAAGGTTCTTCTGCAAGTCGGAAGATGCCGGGATTTTTCACGTGACCTCTCAGGGAGTCACATGAAAGACGTGCGGGTGCGTTTCCGTACCTGGCACGATTGGTCAATGGAGATTCAAAACTGGCCATCTCCTCGAATTAGCGACGGTGCGGGAATCTTTTGCAGGTGGAGGAATCTTGGCGACCCGATTTCGCCGTTGGACTCCTGGCATGGGATTCACCCTAGAACACCATCCTTGGGCTGTAGATTCCTCCACAGGCCCGGTCTTGCGTGAGTGGCTCCTGCATGCTAACAATTGGGATTTTGGGAATTCGTCGATCTAATGGGGAATTCTAAATCTAACTCTAGGACCCAACCTAGTGGCCTCGCTGTGGATCCCTCGGACCGACCTAGCCATGAATCGCCACATTCATGGTGGGATTTAGCCCTTTTGGGGCTGTATGACTCGAATCCTCCAAATCTAACCTTTTCGTTATTTTTATACCATTTTTAGGCAAGGCTTGGGGGATTCTAAGTAAAAAACACAAATCTAGACCAAATACTATAATGGGTATGACACAACCCTATTTCGGTTCTACACTCTTTTTATGGATTTTTCTATACTTTTATCAACTTTAAATTGCAAATTTCCAAAAAAATAATTCTACGAGTCCCAAGTGACAAATTGGGAGCTCACACGGGGGAACGGTTTCGCCAACAGCGAAGGAGCAACGGATACTTTTCGGGGCGGCGAGTCCAGCTGGCACGAAGAAGGGAGCCGGTCTGACGAGTTTGGGGTCCCTGCCAGCGGTGGCAGGAACGGACTGATGGGCGGCAGGTTCTCTGGGATCGGCGCGGGGTCCCCTAACAGCGCCTACTGACTGCATTACGGCGTGGCCAAACCTATACCCCAGCTTGGTATTTCCGGTCCATGTTAGGTGTTTAAAGGTGTAGTTTGCCTCTATTTTTGTAATTCCTGAGGCCAGACTTTTAGCCGTTTGGCGCAGTGATGACCTCACTGCAACGCTAGCGTAGCACCTCCTAGCAGCAAGTATGGATTTTACACGATTTAGCACTTTGGAAAATCCATGTGACCAGATGGTTCACACTTGAACTTTGTGGATCGTGTCCATATTTTTGGTTCCCACTTGCTAATTCAACTATATTTTTTTCAAGCTCTATGAACTGCGTTTCATATTCCAGTTCCCTTAAACTTGTGGTTATGGGTGTTGCTACCTTATGCACTGAAAAAGTGACGATTCTGACCACAGATCGACGTCCGTACTCTCCAACTCTCAAGAATTTTTTACATAACATTCAGTAACATTCAAGAGCCTACAACTGGGTCGTCCTTTCTTGAACAAAATGATCTGTCCTTCCCCAAACAAAATGATGTGAAATATTCCACATCCATTAGTAGCTACAAGTGTATGTGTTGTTAACCTCTAAAGTCCCACTGTCTCCTTGCGGGCCAAAATGAATTTTGGGCAAGCTCCTACAATCTCCATATTCATCATGTTTTTTTTAAACTTTTTATGAAGATAGAAAAACACATTAGATTTTTGGAAATATAATTTTTATTTCAATTGGCACCCGGGAGCAAAATTTATTGTACAGAAAGCACTTTTTTTAAGTGCAACAGGCAGAAATCTTCCCCCCCCCCTACAATTTTTTATTGTAAATTTTAAAAAATTGTTTCTCAAAAATTGTAATTTTATCTACATAGGAATCTTTGATTCATTCCATTTGGATTTGTTATGTGAAAGTTATGGACAACTGTATTTTTCAGGCAATTAGAGCATCTTTTTGAAAGTTAACTTATAGAATTCATTTTAGAACTCAATTTTCACAATTTTTCAAAAAAAAGTTTTACAAGGTTAAGATCTCTTGCTAGAATAGTCTCGCCATTGAAAATAATAAGTTCCAATCCCATCTTAGAGCTAATAACAATTTATATTTTCCTTCAATCTTGAACCTACTTTTATTTATTAATTTTTTAAATGAATGAAAATTAAGTGTTTTTCCTTTTAAAAGTATTTCTAGACTATCAACTCAATTTTTTTCCCTATAAAAATAGGAATTCAACATTAGGAATGTGGAAATTTTAAATTAAGATGTTTCAAAGCCAAAAAAATCTAGTTGAGCAAGGTGCAATTTTTTTTTCTTCACTTTAAATGCAAATCTCTTGCAATCTATGTGGTCAAAATTTATGAAATTTTTTCCACACATTTATATACTAGTCTAGTATAAGATCCTACAATTAGATATACAAAAAGCAAATTTTAAAGTTTTTTGCACTTTGCAATAGAAATGATATTTGAGTGTTTTTCAACTTTTTTGATGGAAATAAGGCCTTGGAATTTAGGAATTAAGCAAGACAATGGTGAATAATATAAAAAACAATCGATAAGCAAAGTGGTAATGACAAGCAATCAATAATCAAAGTAGTAATAAAAAAAGAAATAATAAAAAATCAAACAATTTATCAATTATTAAACTTGAATGTGTCATTAAAAAACCATTGAATGATCTTTGTCTAAGGACTCGAGGCTCTGGAGGCTATGTAACCCCTAAAGTTCAAATTGAAGGTCATTTTTTTGTCAAGAATTCATAGTCTAAATTGCCTTTTGAAAATTGCAAACAACAAAAAATTTAAACATTTGTTTTTATTTGCATATCCAAATGCAGGATTGTGCATTAGACTACTATAAGAATGTTTGGAAAAAATTTCAGAATTTTTGACCATATTAATCACAAGATACAAGCGTTTAACCCCTAAAGGACCATTGTCCCATCCGGAAACAAATGGGATTTTGGGCAGGTACCTACAGGGGGAATTTTTGTCCTGATTTTTTGAATTTTTTTTGAAGATAGGAAATTGATTATTTTTGTAGGAACATAAATTTTTTTTCAATCGGTGCCTGGGAACAAAAGTTATGCGTAAATAAGCTCAAAATAGGGGAGAGGGGGCAACAAAAAAAATTCAAAAATTTGAATTTAAATTTTTTTTCCCCTCATAGACTATATGTTGTCTACATCAAAAGCTTTACTTCATTCCACTTGGATTTGTTATGAGAAAGTTATGGACAATCTTGTTTTGGGGGCAATTAGAGCATCTTCTTGAAAAAATAACTTGTAGGATCCATTTCTAAATGTAATTTTTACAATTAAAAAAATCCACATGGTTTAGTTTGCTTGCTAGAACAATCTCACCATTGGAACTAGTGCATTTTAATTCCATCTTAGAGAGATTAATAATTTAGATTTTCCCTCTATCTCGTACCTACTTCTATTTAAAAAATATTTAAAGAATAAAATTAAGTTTTTTGAATTTTCTTTTTCCTAGACTCTCAACCCAATTCTTCACCATAAGGATTTAAAGCTCAAAACTCTATAGTGCAAAAAATTCAAGTTAAGAAGGTTCAAAGTCAAATAATTTTGTTCCACAATGTCCTGAAAAACTTGTTTTTTTCACTTTAAAAGCAAATATCTTTCAATCTGTGCAGTCAAAGTTTCTGAGATTTTTTCCACACACTTTCATATTAGTTAAGTGTAGGGTGATTGCAAGAAACACCTGTACTATTTTGTTTTGTGCCATAAGTATTGCAAAAATGATTGAATGAATATGAAATTCAAAAGCAAACTTCCTATAGCAATAGAAAATGCACTTGAATTATTTCAATTTTTTCAAAATTAATTTAATAGGTGAAACTGAATTTTGAATATATGTCACACATGCGATTTTGGTGGGTTTTAGTACTATCAAGTACCTTATTTGAAGAGTTACATCATCAAATTTGGTAGGCTAACTTTTCTTATAGAAATACACCTTCTCAGGAGAGGAATTTCCAAAAATATTTTCCAAGTGTATTTTATATCGGCCTAAAATGTGCTATATTCAAGTTGAATTTTTGTTGAATTAAAAATGTTTTTTTACTTCTAACTTTGATCTTTCTACTTTGCTCTTAATTGGCAACAATGGCCATTTTTTAAATAAAATTTTAAGACTCACTTCCTAATTTTCAAAAATAGAAACGTGAAAGTCTCATTTTCTAGGGTAAATTGTAGCATGTGGCTCAAAATAGTACTTCAGGGTACACAGAAAGACTCAATAGTATTGCTAGGGTTTATAATACCTTCTATTTGCCAATGTAAATTGTTTTTTAATGGCAAATTAAGTATTTCCATCCACTTTTGTCAATATGTAATGATGATGTGGGAGCACAAAATGTAAGGATAAGGTTAGTTAGCTAAGAATATAAAAGAAGGAGTGAGAAATGGTAAAATTTTTAGCTTTTTACAAGGCTTAGATAGGAGTTTTACCAAAATTAAGATTTTTCCATTATAGGATAATAGTAAATAGATAAATAGGTTAAGAAGGGGAAATTAGATTCCCTGATTTATCGAGATATCCGGAACCGGATACGGAACCGGTGGGTGAATCTGGACTTGTTCAATATACCGGGGCCGGATATAAACATGTACCGGAGGATACCAGAGGATACCGGGAATCCCAGAAGAAGCCGTTAGGGCAATTCTGCGATCCAACGGCTCTACCGGAAGATAAGAAAGACCGTTTAACGGTCACAATCTTCCGGGATTTCAGCGGGAACGGAAAACCCTAATGGGAAACCCTAACGGCTGGAAAGCGGCTGGACGGGAGAGAAGACCCAGGGGTCGGATTTTCTTCTCTCACTTCTCAGTTGGAGGATTGTGGAGACCTTGGAGCGCTTGGAGTCGTTGTGTGGAGTCAGGTTGCAAAGAGAGAAAGAGCTCCGAGTTTCCCGGACCCGAGAGAGAAATAGGACTGGGAAAGAGAACTTTGCAGTTTTGCATTAGTGAGGGACTGTGTGAGGTTTGTTTTTGAGGGTATTTTGTGGAAGTTTGAGTGCAATGGTGAAGGGCGAAGGGAGCAGAGCTGTTACCTTGAAGTTTAGGAACGTTGTTCCAATCATCCCGCAAGATCCGGGTTACCGGAAACAGTTGGAGGAAGACCTCGCGCAGATGGGGTGTGTGAACTTTCTGCAACGACCCTGGAAGCTGAGAAACGAGGACATGATCCGGGAGTTAACAAGGGATCAGTCGAACGAGTGGGAGAAGACTTCCCGGGCACTTCCCAGCTGTTGGACTGTCGATACCTGGAAACGGGTATACGATTTTCCAAGACCAGGAGAGGGGATGGCGTCCCGGACGCTCAAGTTTCATGAGGGTAAGTTCTCTGAAGCCCCTCATGGCAATGATGGGTACACCGTAGCAGATTGCAAGGATCAGAGGGAGAAGAGAGTATTAGAGTTCCTGCTCCCAATCCTGTACCCGGAACGGCCGACCAGGATTACATTAACCTGGGCCAATACGATATTTGGGGCTCTGAGTGGAGATAGAAAGGTTTTCTGGGCTGGTATTGTTAAGGAGAGAGTGTCCAAGATGGTCTCATCCTTGGGGAATACCAAGGCGACAGCAATAGGGCCGTTTATATTTCACCTCTATGAGTATTTAGGAACTTTGAGAGGTCCGGAGAGAACTACCTATAAGGCTGCCGCCACGTTTATGAAACTGAATATCACTCCAAAGGGAGAAAAAGAGGTAGAGGAAGAGAATGACGAGGGATCCGAGAGAGAATCCTCAGAAGAGGAAGAGAAAACCCTAGAGAAGATTCCAGCCTCAGAAAAGAAGAAGGGGAATAAAAGTGAGGAATTCCCGGATGAGGAAGATCCCCAAGATAAACCGCTAGGTAGAATCATTGAAGATCTGGAGAGGCTCAGAGAGGAGTTAGATGTGGAGAGAAAAGCAGTCAAGAGTGCATGTGGGCTGCTAGGGGGAATAAACGCATCTGAACTCGCTAAGAGGATTGAGGATTTACTCCGGGATAGAGAGAACCGGAAGTGGGAATCCCGGGTTAAGGAATTGACTGAGCAGAACCAGGAACTAACCCGGGAACTTGAGGAGAGTAAGAAGGGGAAGAAACTTTCCTCAGAGGCTGAGGAGACCCTCCGTAGAGTTAGGGCTTTTGTGTCAAATTTGGGAAATGTGATTAACAAGGCCAAATTGTTCGATGAGGGGATCCATAAGGCCGGGTCAGAGGCAGCAGTTAAGTCAGTAGAAGTTCTGGCTGAGTATTCCGATGTTACGGAGAAGTTCATGTTCGAGATCCGGGATGTTCTTCAAGAATCGGGATTGTTCAAAGGTTCCAAGAAGGTGCCCATGTCGCCCCCAGCGAATGTGAAACCGAAGAGTAAGCCCAAGGAAGAGAAGACACCCACAAAGGAAACTCCTAAGCGGAAGTCAGAAGGAGGAGAAGGATCAGGGCATGGATCCGGTTCCAAGGAGAAGACCCGGAAGTCCGGATCAGAACTTGGGACACCCCAAAGCAAGGATTCGAAGCCGTCTCCAACAATGCCCAGCACCACAAAGAAGAAGACAACACCAAAACGAGGAAGGGAGGCGACTTCTGCTAGTTATCATTCAGAGGAAGGTGAGTCGCCAAGTAACTCAGCCAAGGAGGGCAGCCAGTCGGGATCCGGTTCCCAGTCCGAGTCACATCCGGGCTCTGAATCGGAAGAGGATACAGACATGGAGACCATCTCGCCTTCACAGTTCAAAGGTAAGACGGCCTCAGCAACAAAGGGAAAGTATCCCAAGCCGCCCAAACCATCGCCCAGCAGGAAACAGCCAACCCGGAAAGGAGCTGTCAAGTTGGAGGCACCTTCTCCGAAGCGGCAGAAGAAGTAGCTAGGTAGTTACTTGAGTTGACCCTAGCATGGTTAGTATTAAAACTCAAGTTTTTGATAGGAAGGAAGCAGTCAGTTAGCTGCTTTTTAGTTGGATGAACCTGGACTTCACTTTCCGGGTTTTTAGGATCTGAGATCCACATTTTGCGGATCGGCGGGGTGTGGTAGGAAAGTCAACGTGGGAAGGATAAGGGGGATGACAGGTGTCATTCTCTGGTCCTTTCCTTTTGTTTCCCAGGGGCCTTTAGGGTTCTCTGGGTGTTTGGTATTTAGGGGGCTGATTTTGGTTTGAAGCCCCAGGTATTCTTATGTATATTTTTCAGTACTCTGTAAATTGATTTCAGATTTCCACTTCGCAAGTACTGGTCTGAAAAGTCTCAGTCTGTGTTGGTATGCCATCAGTGTGTTATGCATTGGTAGTGCGGGTAGCTGGTTTGCAGGTGTTGAAGAAGAATAGATGACCCCCGGATTCTGTCTGGATCCGGTTCTGGGAGTATTAGGAGTTGGTTTATGAGGAACTGGCATACTAAGGGGTAGTTTCATCTGCTGATTTTCCTTGAGGATCTTCTGAGTGAGATAGCCATTCCTAGGTTGGGTGAGTTCTTCGGATTGAAGTACGAATGCTAGCCGACGTTTGATGAGGTCTTGCTGTTACTAGAAGAGAGGAACTGGAAAGTAGTTGGGATCCTTTAGTTAGTTGGTACTAGCTTTGCTCTGGGAACCATGTTTTGGCAGAGTCTGTCGTTGTAGTAAGTGGGATAGTAGGGGTTTCCTGAGTGACCTTCTTGTCTGGAGTAACTTCCCGGATCAGTTGTGAGGAAATACTTGCCTTCCGGTTTTCTTTGTTTTCTTTGTTATTTCTCTTTTAGTGGAACTTCAGCCACTTTAAACCAGTGGAGGGTAGGATTTACGTGTCCTTCCTTAAGTCCAATAGCGGAACCCTCTGATGTAGAGGTTAAACTATACCATTGGTTACATTTGCTTGCTAGGTCCGGATCCGGGAAAGGTACAGGATCAAGACAGTCTTTCCGGTTCTGCGTTTAGCTAAGCTGGATACTAAGTTACTACTACTATTGTGAAGGAATGCCGAGCTATTTCTTGTTGATTGGTAATATGTTTGAGATCTAGGTTGATACAGGAGAAAGTTAAATGAATACAGATCGGGAAGTCTAGTTCTACGTTTCTATTCCCGGATTCTGTTTGTCTTTGGTTTTGGGTTCCGGATCCTATTCCGGTTATTTTGAGGATACTACTAGTTGAAATCCTGTGGGAACGATACACGAGTCATCTTAGGTGTTTTTGCACTAGATTAACACTTAAAGGGGGATTAGTGCTTTGCTGTGTTACGACAGATGAACATCACATATTGTCACAATAGTAAATTTGAAATCCAATTGACCGTTCAAATTTTATGTTCCATGTCTTCAATAGTACTGAAGGTGACTCATAGTACAAAAAATACTAAAAGTCCAAAAATGCAAAATGCAACAAATAGTACTAGTGTTTCTTGCAATCATCTTGTAATAACATATGATTAGATGTGCATAAAAAAATATTTTCAAATTCGCTTACTCTTTGGCTACAAAAATGGCTGTTTTTAGTGTTTTTTGGAAGAAAAAAGGCCTTGGTCCTTTGGGAGTTAAAGTGAAAAAAAAACAAGATTTTTTGTTCTTAACCCTATTAGATTATAAGTCTTTGAATCCTCTTAACTTATAATTTTGGTTATATAGATCGTGAATTTGAATTTTTATATTTTGAAGAATTGAGCTGAGGATTCAGAAAAAAAAATTCATCCCCTCTGACTTTCATTCTTTAAAAAATTGTTAGGTTGAAGTAGGTATGAGATTGAAGAAAAAACTAAATTATTGATAGCTCTAATGTGGAATTGAAACACACTAATTCCAATAGTGAGATTGTTATAGAAAAAAAATTAAAGCATGCACAATTTTTTTTAAATTGTTAAAATTGAGTTCATAAATGGATCCAATGCATTATTTTCTCAAGAATTTGCTAAGATTGCCCACAAATCAAGAGTCTTCATAACTTTTACATCACTTATCTAAATAAAATGAATCTAATCTTTTTAAATAGACAAAATATGATCTAAAAGAAATACATTAAAAAAATAAATTATTTCAAGTTTTTTTGGGGGGAGGCTACCTTCACTTGCTTTGAGCTTATTGTGGCATAAGTTTTTCTTTCGGGCAACAATTGAAATGAAAATGATATTACCAAAAATTCAATCAATTTTTCTATCTTGAAAGAAAATTTTCAAAAAATCCTGCCAAAAATTGAGATCCTAAGTACCTACCCAAAATCCCAAGAGTCCCCTTGAGGAGTCTTGGGACTTTAGGGGGTAACACATATTCTATTGCGAATGAGCATAACGTTGCAAAGAAACTAGTAAAGAATGCAATTGAAATATTGTTCATGTTGTAAAGCGTGAAATGAAACTACTTAAGAGTGCAATTGAAATATTGGTCATGTTGCAAAGAAAAGAAACTAGTAAAGAATGCAATTGAAATATTGTTCATGTCTGATCTTGCACTTCCACAACAAATACCTATATTTCTTCAATCTTTTGGTGTTACCCAATGCTTCTACATGTGTGCCTCTACATCCTCCACCTATCTAATTTATTAGTAGCTAGTGATGAAGCACTATTGGGGTGTGGAATAGACCACACCATCATTGCAGAGCTACTGAATGTTATATCCTTGGGCACCCAAAATTTTAAACAAATCTTCAGATTTTCATTTCTCATAAATCATGTGCTTTGTCTAGGCCCTTGCCTGTATAATTGTGCACAGAGCAGTTCATGACTCATTCTTCTACTTACTGTTAATCCCTAAGCGCTCCAAAGTGCAAAAAGAGGACGACGAACAGACTTGGAGCTAGGACTGTAGACGATGGAGAAATTATAAACTTCATTCATCCATTTCTCCTGGAGTCAGCGATCCCAAAACTGGCTAAATTTTGCTCAGTTGCTACTTATTTCTTTCATGACCTTAGTGTAAATTCAAAAAAATTCTTCCAAAAATGAACATTTGACTAAAAACCTTGAACCAGTTCTGAGATCATTGCCCAAAGTTGCAATGGAAGTTTGGCATTCATTGCTGTGGAGTGTGGAAGTTTATGTAAGAGCAATTGGAAGCAAAAATTGTTTGAAGTGAAAGATGTATGGTTTTCAAGGAAATATGATATGTGCCCAACTTCAATATAAGGTGATTTCAATGTACGTTCTATTGTCTTATGAACATATATTGTAGGTTTCAATTAGAACATTTTTCTATTTCATAAGGTAGAAATATTCACCTACGCCTCTAATCCAAAAATTCCATCTTCACTAGATGTACATCTAGTTAATCAATATCTACCTCTATTGAAAAAACTATTTTAGAATATCTATCCCAAATTTTTTTGAACATGTATAACTTTTGCATGGAATATCCAAATGAAGCTTTTTTTAATGCATTCAAATTTTCTTTTAGTTTCTAGCAAGAAAACATAAAAATTTGACAAGTCTAGTAGTAGTAACTATTATCATTCTAAATAAGTGGTGCTTTTGGATGGCCTAGTTTTATTTGGCTCAAAAGCAACCACAGACAATTATTTGAAGTCTCCTACCCAGTCATCAAAAGCATCCTTATATATACGATCTATATACGCAAACCTTGATTTCTTTGTTGCAATTTGCTCTACTTTCCAAATTGCTCTTCATTTGAAAACTTGTTAAAATCTAATTGTCCAAGGTCTTTTTTGAGCTTCTTAGAGTTTGCTCAAAACTAAACAAATACTAGTAGCCCAAGTTTTGATAAGTTTTATCAATATTTTTGAAATTGTAACCTTAAAAATTAAAAATTGACGTGTTATAGATTACATGGAAAAAGAAAATACAACAATATCTTAAGATTCGTTTTACATATCAAATCTAAAATTAAAATTATGAAAAAAATATAATGTTAAAGGACATAAGATGAATAACCATAATCAATTTATGGTTTCCCAAAATCTACTCTACAATTTTCTTATATGAATTTCTAATGTGATTTTTCCCTCAAATTCAATGTATTTGAAGCTCATCTCTAAGAGCCTCTAATACTAAAAAATCAAGAATTGTAATAAATGCCCTTGTATAAAATCTTCAATAGAAAAATTATAAACAGTTTTTAAAAAAAATAAAATTTAACTACTAAAATATATTTTCAAGGATATTTAAATTTAAAAAAGTACAAAAATTATCAATTTCGTGAGACTTTAATTGACTTCAAAGTTCAATTGACACTAAAATATGGTACCTTGGGCATTTAGGGGTTCAACTCATGTATACATGCTTAACATTTGAATGTTACGATACAACCTATACACCATCCAATTAATCCCTCAGGGCCCCGAAGGTACTATAGCAGGAAGTGCCCTATCTCTTCAAATACATGTACTTCTATTTGTTCATTAAATCTTATTATCAAATAACTATATGGAATTGGTAAGGTTTTTTTAAGAGTAATTTATTGCTTAGTCTAATAGTTTTGAGCAATCAAACAAAGTCCTTCTAAATTTGAGCCAATGATGTCAAGGCATTTGTAGGTTACTATTTCCAAAAAAAAAACGCTGTGTAGAAACATGCACATATTTTGGGGGCAAATTTATCAAGAAACTTTTGTGATCATTAGATTGTGTACAAAGTATATTTCAAACATAAAAAGTAAAATTTTTGGAGGTGCTAACACTAGTAGAAAACCGGGCCCGATCTGTTGTTTTGGTCGCGTTGATCATCAACAGATTTTTGTTCATGAATAAAAATCTGTTGATGATCAACGCGACCAAAACAACAGATCGGGCCCGGTTTTCTACTAGTGTAATTCAATGAGTAGTGGATGTGAGGAATTTTTGTAGGGATGAAGATGAATTGGTTCAATGGTGCATGCACTTGACAACTTTAAATTGATAAATTATATGGGAGCTTTCAAATTCTGCAAAATTTCTAGGGATTATTGGAATTCATGATTATTTATAACATACAATGCCCCACAAAGAATTATAAGGAGAAAATTCACTAACAAGTGGTTTAGGATCAAGATCAACGGATGAGAAATTGAAGATATGGAGGTCTACATTAACATTGTGGATTTTTTTATTAAAAGACAACATCATTTGGTTTTGCAATACTACAATGTATTGAAAGATGCTTTATAATTATAGATTTAGTGCAATTCAAATTGAAGTTGCAAATCAATTCATTTTTTAACATTTAAGAGCATCTTGAAGTTTATGGATCTTTTTGTTGAATCTGCATGTTTGGAAAGAAATTTTTTAAGTTAACTCAACCCTGTTGTACAACAAGAAATGATACAAATAATTCAAGCAATACCGGATCAAATATCTCTACAACAATTGCTAGAGTTCATTTCAAACATGTCCAATCAAATATAAGCTCTAATTTTGGCAAAAAGTGGCAGCCCTAGATGGTCAATAGTGTATAGGAAAGATCCAAATTGTTGTATGGTTCTAAATTTTAAATGTACATATATTTTTATGATGCTCAAGTATTCTCTACTAAAATTTCAACACAATTTGCAGGTTTGAAATCTATCCATTTTTTAGCAAGCTAGGGCTTCCTGAAGTTTATGAATTTTCTATTGAAATCTAACTATGAAGAAAATTCATAAGATTATTGGACATGATTGCCCACATCAATTTACCACTATAATTGGAAAACTATACACAATAGGACTCCAAATACCAAATCTTTTCTTACAAATCATACCTAACATCCCTATAGAATACTTTTGTAGATAAGAATAAAAATGAATCAATAATTTTCCACCTCCTCTAACTACAAACTTACAAAATACATCTATTCCATGCCTCCCACTTTATAATGTACAACTGGAAATTAAATTTCAACCACAATATATTATTACACATATAGATCTTTTATATCACCTCAAAAAACTCTGCAAGGATCCATAAACTAGATTGTGAAAACATCCGTGAATAGAATATACAAACCAAGAAGAAAAATTGAATTAACCACATAGCTACCAAGCCATCAAAACACCCTCAAAGTTGAATTAACAACAATACACAAGTTATTACAAATACTCACATTCCAAAACAACAATGAACCCACCCACATATTCACAAATAGTCTAAACTCAATATACCTTACACTAAACCAAATTATACACCCAACATTACAAAACAACCATCCAAATAAAATTTATACTAATGTTTATTGTCAACATGCTAAAAAATTGTACTTATCTTTTGACAATATGAGAAGTTACAACCCACACAGATATAAAAGGAAATAAAATAGCGTGTACACCTAGCAGTGGTAGTTGATGTCAAAGAACATTTCTTATACTTGAAAGATTATGAACACACCCACTCAACACCATAGTACCTTCACAGAGGCAATTGGTTCTCACTAGAATTCACACAATATAAAAATCCCATTAGATTCCTACAAGGTAATCTAAATTTAGCATACAAATTTCAAGTATTAGCAAATGGATGTAATGAAAATTACATCCATTATAAATTGTCTAACAACTTCTTGGAACAATCCACTCATACACAATAAACAAATCACACACCTCTTTAAATTCCAATATAATCAATATTTGAGCAACGTCCAAAAACATTTATTTTGGCTTCAAGAATTTTTGAATATAACTTGCTCATCTTGCAACTTAAATCAAAATGACACATGGTTATATGTCCTCCTTTAGGGCATAAAACCACACATAAAGCACTAAAAAAGAAGAATAAATAGACAAAACAAAACGGTACAAAAAATACAAAAACTTATCTTATCCAATATAAACTCCAAATGCTACACCTTAATGAAAGCATGAATTTTTCAGGTCAAACCACTAGACCAAATATTCCTTCATTGTTATACCCTTGTATATGCCAATCCTTAAATAATTATTATTGTAATGCACAATTACGTCTAGACCTTCTATGCCTATCATATACACCGTACCTACACCAACCTCTACTTCATCAATCACAAAACCAAAATATCCAATTCATTAAATTCACTTGTTACGATGATATTTTTTCTCTGTTATCCACACAATTGAAGCAAAACAGATACCAAACATTAATACAAAATACCCGCCACATATAAGTTATGAAATACACAACCTGTGATCATCATTATAGGTGCATGTGGTACAATCACATGACATCCTTTGAAACATTGCAACGCAATACACTAAAAACACCAGAAAATGCAATTAACCACACACTAAATAACATTGATAATATTGCTATTAAATACTCCACTTACATATTCGTACACACAAAAAACACCAGAAAATAACCCACCAATATCAATTATGCTTGAACCACCTTAACAGTATCATTGCTTAGGCTACATGACCATATCACAAAAAATAAAATAAAAATCACCTACAACCAACATGAATACAACTCCACACTTCCTTACAAATCTAAATTCTCATATACACTGCATTCAAGTTTGGGTTGTTCTAACCATATAGACTCTCCCTTGTAAAGAAGATATATAACACTGGAGTCACTCATGTTAGTTTCCAAACTCCATATGGAATCCAATACAAACAAATTCTTTATTTACGCAAATCCAATAAAAGGATTGGAGTTCTTCTTTCTTTGAATACATTTAGGTGTAGTTGTCTTACATCTAACTTTAAACTCCCATATTTCCCCCCCCCTCAATGTAAATATGCCATTCTGTGCCTTTTAAGTGACTTATTGGGGATGGTCTCATGGTTAACCCTAGAAGGATGTAACCCCAACCAAGGTAGTCACCAAACTAATCTAATTATTGAATCAGTAGATACATTCTTTGTTTCTACAGCTACAATGAATTCATCCATCGGACATTTTAAGTCCGAAACATCCTTACAAGGTTAACCCTTAAAGGACATTTCAAATCCGGGCTTGATTAAACATCATTAGATTTCTACATTAAAATACACATTTCAAAAATTTGATGTTTTCCACATGTAGTAATATTTTTCTAAAATTTAATATCATTTTTCATAATTAAAAACATCAAATTCAATTTTATATGATTTTTTGAAGAAATTTCTTCAAAAAATCAATTTACAAAAGTGCTTAAAATAGCATGAAGTTTGTAAGAAAAATGAAAATAATAGTGACAAACATCATGGTGCAATTGGTGTACTTGTTGACCTCACACCAAGAGAAATTCAATAGAAAAGTTGAAAATGTGGTGTATTTTTGAGCTTTCAAGATGCTATCTTGAAAGTGTCACAAAAACTACAATTTTAATAATTTAAAATAATGAAATAAAAAGTAGATTATTGAAACTACAATTTTCTTAGTTAAACTTAAAAATATTTAAAATCAAGAACTATGTGAAAATTCAGGTTTTGACTTTTAAAACGCCTATCGGCCTTGCAATGTCCTTTTAAGGGTTAACCCCTAAAGGATCGAGGCTTTTTTTCCATCAAACAACACTTGAAATTGCCACTTCTATTGTGAAGAGCAACAAAACTTTAAATTTTTTTTCTTGCATATCTAACTGTAGGATCTTATACTAGACTTGTATAAGTATGTATAGAAGAAAATTCAAAAACTTTGGCCGCGTAGATTGCAAGATATTTGCATCCAAAGTGAAAAAATTAATTTTTTTTACACCTTAAATGATTGGATTTTTTGGCTTTGAATCTTCTTAACTTAAAACTTTTGTCCTACTATACTAATTTTGATTTTTTAACTTTTTATGTTGAAAATTTGAGTTGAAAATCTAGGGGAAAAAATTTAAGAAAAAATCCCTTAATTTTCACTCATTAAAAAATTGTTAAGCACAAGTAGATTCAAGAATGAAGGAAAAATGAAACCATTAATAGCTTTAAGATGGAATTGAAACACAATAATTCCAATGGTGAAATTGTTCTAGCAAGCAAATTTAACCATGTCTAACAATGTTTTTTGGAAAATTGTAAACATTGCATTCAAAAGTGAACCCTATGAGCTTTTTTTTTCAAGAAGATGCTTAAATTGCCCAAAAAATTAAGATTGTCCATAACTTTTTCATCACAAGTCCAAATTCAATGAATCAAAGCTTTGTATGTAGACAAAAATATAATATTTTAGAATTTTTTTAAAAAATTATTTTGACTTTTTGTGATTTTTTTGTGTTGCCTGTCAATCTCCATTATGGGCTTATTGTGCCATAACCTTTGCTCTCGGGCACCAGTTGAAATAAAAATTATATATCCACAAAGCTCTCACAAAACTACACAACCTCAAAAAAATTCAAAAAAATTCACTACAAATTGAGGCAGTAGGAACCTACCCGGACCCAAATTGTTCTCCAAGGGGACAAACGGTCTTGTAGGGGTTAAGTAAAGGGCAATGCCCGCAGAGGAGGGCATTGCAAGGGCGGAGCTTGACGAGGAGACCTGATTATTTGGCGCATTGCACGACGAGAAGGGCCATTGTCCCAGGTAAACTACCACAAGAAATTGATGAAGAGTTGGAATGAGATTTTAAGTTGGATGTGAAATCCATAATGCTCGATTACGGGGACAAACCCACAAAATTGGGCATTACAACACAGAACCTGCCCTGCAAATGAACCAGACGCTTCTTGCGAGTGGTTTACGTGAATGTGACTAGCACAGATAAGGTAGCAACACCCATAACCGTCAAAATAAGGGTTTTGAACATGATCATTATTAATTAACTTCTTGGAATTATAAGATCTTATTAGCAAGAGAAAAATAACACATGTGCACTTTTGAATGTATTATTTGGATACTGTGAGAATAAGTTATATATTTTTAAAGAGCCAACTACAATTACACCTAATACCAACACTAGGGTCTGATGTTCATATATAGTACATCCTTGTAATCACATCTATTTACTTCCACAGTTTTTTCAAGATTTCAGAGGTGATGGTTATGGGTACAGTGATGGTTATGGGTGTTGCTACCTTAGACAGGCAAGACATTGCCATGTCCAAAGGCTCTGGCACATTATGGAGGATGCTTGAATCATTGCTTGTGCTCTCGCATTCAAAGTACATAACATTCAGTAGCAGTCACTGGCTCTGCCCTCCCCCGAACGAAATGGTGTGGAATATACCACACCACATCAGTAACTACTGATTTCGTGCAGACAGTCGTCAATATTTGTCAGAACAGAACTTCGAGCCCGCGCCGCGACTGTACACAGAAGTAGTGGAAAATTAAAAATTTCCAAGTAAAACTGAATACAAAACAATAGGAACTTTAAACAAAATGCTAATGGATTCATTGAGAATATTGATTTCTATGTTATTACAGAATTACCTCACTTTGAATTAGAACCCATTTATGCATTGGGCTTTGAAAGTGAGAAGACAACTCTTTATATGCACATGGAGTGGTAGGAGGTAGAGCAATCCATGTGGGATAAATAAAATAGAATTTATAAGTTCTCAACTACCACTCATAGTTAAGTCAAAAACAAAGAATTGTGTTAAAAGTAGAATTTCAGACCTCGTTTAGGCATAGTAAAATAACTTTTTTCAAAAAACTTTGAACTAAAAAAAGTTGGTAAATGAAGATAAGTTTCACCTCCAAAAATCCGTTTGGGATTTTGAATCTCCAATCAAAAGTTATGAATAAATTTTGGAGAGGATTTTTAATGGACATTTTCTACAAAGTCATTTTAAAATCCATTCCAACCCCTCTCCGAATTTTATTCATAACTTTTTATTGGAGATTCAAAATCCCAAAAAGATTTTTGGAGGTGAAACTTATCTTCATTTACCAACTTTTTTTAGTTCAAAGTTTTTTGAAAAAAGTTATTTTACTATGCCTAAACGAGGTCTAAAATTCTACTTTTAACACAATTATTTGTTTTTGACTTAACTATGAGTGCATGAGAACCTACAAATTCTAATTTATTTATCCCACATGGATTGTTCTACCTCCTACCACCCCATGTGTATATATAGAGTTATCTTTCACTTTGAAACCCAAAATAAGTTATTGATTGCGAATATTAACAAGGCATTACTGTATTACTCATTGGATTTTTTGTCAACATCTTTCACTACAATATTTGATGATTTGTATGTCTAATCCTAAAATTAAGAAAAGAAAATGGAACATACCATAATGTACTGTCACTATCCTGATACCGAAACTTACATAAATTAAGTGGGGATGAAAGTCGTGGATGAGGACTTCGGAGAGGAAAAGGCAGCCTCTCTGAAGGCTACTGAATGTTATGTAGTGAAATGACCAATTCTCTCATTTCTCTATTTAGCATCTGGAACACATACAGTCAGTCACTGCCTTCAAAAGTTCGATTCCAGGCCTCCCCCCTGTCTGTTCTCTAAGTTTTTTAGTTGTCACATTTGTTCTTGTATTTTCCTTGTCAAGCCTTCTGGCTTGGCTTGACTTGGCAGTCTTGTAATGAATTTGTTTTGCAATGGATTTCCATTGGTTTAAAAAAAAAAAAATTTAAAATAGAAAGTTCAATTCCAACTGTGAAGACTTAACCCCTAAAGGACCATTGTCCCTTCAGGAGACAAATGCGTTTTCGGGCATGTACCTACGGGCTGAAATTTTCTTGTGATTTTTTGAAACTTTTTTTGGAGATAGAAAAACTGATAAGCTTTGTGGGAATATAATTTTTTTCACAATCGGTGCCCGGGAAAAAAAGTTATGACCAAATAAGCTCAAAACAGGGGACGGGGGCAGCCCGGGCAGCGAAAAAAAATGGAAAAAAATTTGAAATTTTTTTTTTAATATTTTTTTTCTCATAGATTATATTTTTGTCTATTTGGAAAGCTTTGAATCATTTCATTTGGATATGTTATGAGAAAGTTATGGACATTCTTGTTTTTCGGGCAGTTAGAGCATCTTCTTGAAAAAAATAACTTGTAGGATTCATTTCTGAATGCAATCTTTCAAATTTTTCAATTTTTTTTTTTTGTATGGTTTAGTTTAGTTGCTAGAACAATCTCACCATTGGGATTAGTGAATTTTAATTCCATCTAAGAGATATTAATATTTTAGATTTTCCTTCTATCTCATACTTACTTCTACTTAACAATTTTTTTAAGAATGATAATTAAGTTTTTTTGAATTTTTTTTTTCCCCCCTAGACTCTCAACTCAATTCTCCTCTATAAAGATTTAAAGCTCAAAACTCTGTAGTGCAAAAATTTTAAATTAAAAATGTTTAAAGTCAAAAAATCTAGTCCCGCAATGTGCTGAAAAACTTGTTTTTTTCACTTTAAACGCAGATATCTTGCAATCTGTGCGGTCAAAAATTCTGAAATTTTTTCCACACATTCTCATACTAGTTAGGTGTAAGATCCTACGGTTAGATTTGCAAAAAAAACATTTTTCAATTTTTTTCATTGTTTGCTATAGAAATGGCAGTTTTCACTGTTTTTTGGTAGAAAAAAGGCCTCGGTCCTTTAGGGATTAAAGTTAGTGACAGAGCAGGTGCATAGTGACAAACTACTGCTTTATGTGAAAACCACACATGAATTATTGGGGGGCACATGTGTAATTTTGCCATTGGTTGTGAAAATGAGGCGGGTGCTTGTGAAATATCCACCCCCACCCCATATTTGTATTTTTTTGAAAACTATTTGGACCGCAATCGATATAGGCTACCGATTGCAATATGTATTTTGTATATATATTTGTATAAATTTGTATTCATATTTTGTGTGGATACATATGTATTCCATGTATAATATATATTCCACATTTTGTATCCATATCCATATCCGTATTCCATATCCCAGAGCGCCAAATCCTATTCTTCTTGATGGCCAAGATCATCCCTCACAATGACGCAATCAACGGCAATTGTTTATTTTTTTTAATCCATTAAGTTCCTTGACTATGTTTTCTCCAAAAATGTTTGAAAATTGCCATTTTGAGCACAAGAACCAAATTTTGGGAAAAACAAATTTGGACACATGTAACCATAGGATCTTGTAGTATGCCGATTTGAAAAGATGTGGAAAAATTTCAGAATTTTCCACTGTGTGGATTGCAAGATATTAGCATTTGAATTGACAAAAATCCTTTATTTGTCCCTGTGAAGAACCGAGCAGCTGCACTTTACAAGGTCATATGTGTGAAAAAAAATATCCAAAATGGTGGTTACTCTTTGAATTCATTCTTCAGGGCAAGATGGCTACATGCTTGAAAAATTTCAGATCATTTGAAATTGTACAACATATAGGAAAAAAATAGTAAGTAGAAAGAAGTAGAGGTCAATTCAAAATACTAATTAAATTGTTAACGGGTTGATTTATGGAATTGAAAAATGTCAATCCCAATGGTTGTAATGTTGTAATAAACAATCTACATCCTACAATTTTATTTTTTTCCAAAAATATTGAAAATTGAATGAAATAAACGACTTCAAAGTTTATTTTCCAGTAGAGAATCTATACCTAAACTGCAAACCGAAATTCCTCATAAATTTTTTACTTACTGATTGAAATGGAATGATTCAAAGCTTTCCACTTCTATATAAATCTAGAAAACCAATTTCAAATTTTTGGTTTTGAAAAAGTGATTTTTTAATATGCTCAAACTGCCCGCCTAGTGCAAAAGTATCACATTAGGCCATAATTTTTTACTTGTATTTCCAAATGTCATAAAATTTTGTTCACATGAAAGATATTCCTCATTAACAACTTATGTTAAAATTTGGGCCTAAAATATGCAAATTTCTAGTCACAACTACTTGCCCAAAATTGCTATATTGCTAAGAATAGCAGGCTAACTCTTTAGGGGTTAATTGGAGATCAACGCCATTGGAGATCAACGCCATTGGAGAGGGGTTGGGGGGGCATTTCTTTTAATCGAGATCAACAAGTGTGGAGTTTTTTTTATTTCAAGATAGAAGTTGTTTGCATCTTTTGGATGTATAAACCCTTGAAAGACCCTTAGGGTGTCTCAATATGACCTATATTTAACCTTATAACTCTTCCTTTGTGGTTTAATACATGAATTGTGATACATTGTTATTTACATACTTTAATAATCATTAATTTACTTTGTATTGAAAAGCATTTGGTCAATGTTTTATGATCAAATACCACCAAATTCATAATGTAGTACACGGCCAAAGAGGGCTTTCATCCATTTCAAAAAATTTCAGCCCTCAAATTTCAGCCCTCAGGGGTTGCAAGTTTTGCACCCCGGCGGTGCAATTA
Organism: Pseudisothecium myosuroides; assembly: GCA_951799445.1. Taxonomy (NCBI): domain Eukaryota; kingdom Viridiplantae; phylum Streptophyta; class Bryopsida; order Hypnales; family Lembophyllaceae; genus Pseudisothecium; species Pseudisothecium myosuroides. The sequence goes on along the minus strand of OX637287.1, from coordinate 16,062,637 downwards.
TGGAAAATAAATTTAAAAAAATAAAAAAAAATAAAAAAAAATGTATATATATATATATATATATATCATTAAAATTAAATTAAAATGAATGCTAACATGGCACTATTGGTGCCACATCAAAAAAATTATTTTTAAAATATTTATTTATTCTTTCTGTAATTGCAGTGCAGGGGGGCCAAAAATGAAAAGTTAGCGGCCCCTTCGAGGGTTTAAATTTTTGTAGTGTCCTTCAAGGGTTTAAGTTCGATTCAAGTGATGAGCTACTGGTAACTTTTTCCCTAGCAATACAATACAATTTTAGATTGTGTTGAGACAGACGACTTTCAGTTACTCAGCCTTCAAATGACTCCATACCTGTTATTCCACTCCATTGGCTGCTAAAGGAGTCAAATATGCCAATAAGTTTCAGCATGCGTATTAGACTCCTTAGAGTATCGCCACCCATTCACGGCCAGAACGGCTCGGGGAATGGGGTAGCCCAGGCACGGAAGAAGCCGGTCCGCTTCCATCCGCCACCCATTCACAGGAAAGAAGACATGCTAAAGGGAGTCAATTACAAACATTAATGCTTTGTCATTGTAAAGAACCAATCAACATGTGGGTTTATTAAAAAAGTATAAGAAATAGCCCCAAAATCGAGAAATCCGACAAGATCTTGCAAAGTCAATGCAAGGCGGGTCGGGTGGTGGGGACGCTCTCCTACCGTTTGGAGAGGGAAATTTCCCGTGACTGGTCTCTTTTTGGAGCTTTCCCCTGAATGGGTGGCTCATTTTTTCCTCCCGGCCCCGCCCAAACCCCCGGCCGAGAGCTTGGCCGTGAATGGGTGGCGATGCTCTTAGAGATTGGGCAGAGGCTATTGAAGGAAACCCAACCGCCTAACCTCAACTTAGGATAAGGTAACAGGTTCAGAAATCGCCCACCTAAGAGCTGAAACTGAATTTTGGAGAAGGGAAACGTCTCGAAATATTTTTCAGTAAATTTTCCTTGAAAGACAAGAGGAATTGGCATCTAACCCAAGTCTTTTCATATTTTTGGGAGCTTTCTGGAATTAGTTATGAAATTTTGAAGTTGAAGTGACATAGGGCTTTGAAATCGCCCACCCCCTAGAATGTACACTGTTTGTACATCGTTGAAGGCTATGAAATAGTTACATGTACAAGCATTGTACATTTGAATAGGGTGGGCGATTTTAGAGCTTGTGCGATTTCAGAGCCTGTTACCTTAATAATTGCAAATTGACCCCTAACTACCCAGCAAACCATATACTATATGATCCATTTCAAAATTTTGGGTACATTTTGGCATGGGCAGTTAAATTTCTTTGACTATTTAAAAAAAATTTACGGGCAGTATTGAAGGTTAACTATTGGAAGCTTTTATTTTTCACTGAAAAAGGTAAGTATTTGATTTTTGAGAGGTCCTCAAAGGCATATATGTACCATTGTGGACTAGTAAAGCTTACAAATTTTACTTGATTTCTTGGCCTGAAGCAAAGCTTGCCAATTTCAGTTAAATTGAGATCTAAAAAATTGTACTTATCCATTTGCTTTGAAAATGGTCCCATTGGAAGGAGTAAAATGCTTTCATGATTTTCACTGTTGAAAATTTGAATATTCAATGTTCATTTGGAATTATTTGCAATTTCTACTTATCAAAATAAATTGCATTTCAACAATTTCTAGGTGGATTGTGTAATGAATTTGATAGCTCTTCATTTGAACTTAAAGGTTTTTGGAAGTGCATTTTAGTGTGCTAATACAATTTTTAGTTGTTCATGTCACCTCCAATTCCAAAAAACTCTTATATGCAAATACCCCAAACATTGTAGGGAGTGACAACATACTAAAAATAGAATATGCACATTTCTCTTGTTATAATCTCACAACTTCTATGCAAATTTGCACTCAAAATTGGTATGCATTCTAGTAAGCAAGCTCTTTAAACATCTATACGGTTAGATTTTGAAAAGAAAAAAAAATTTCCTTCATTTGGGATAACTATAAACTCATGCTCTTTTTTCATACAAAAAACACACTCTTGGAAAGGCTTAGGCACTTAGGGGTTAAAAGAGCCAATTATGCCATTATAGCATGCTTAGAGATTAGGTAGAGGTTATTGTAGGACACCCTACCACCTAATCTGGTCTCGTCTATAGTAGTGCAACAAGCCGAATGCAAGGACTATTTTGTCCCCTTGTTTTACCCTTGGGAAAAATATAGGAACTATTTAATTGCCATACATGAAGAAATTTGCAAATTTTGAGTTTAAATTTGCAATTAGAGGCCTCAAGTTACCTAGGAGAGGTGTAGAAAATAGATTAATCAAGCACAAAATAGTTTTTTTTATGAAATTCATCCTTGGTTGGACCTCGCATTTGGCTCGTTGCACTATTATAGACTCAATTGAATAACCTCAACTTGGGATAATAAATGCAAATTAATTAACTTTATATTGTAGCTCAGTACCATGCAACCATTTTTGGGTCACCCCATCAAAGCATCACCACTCATTCACGGGAAACAATCCCGGCCCACTCATTACAGAGCTCGCCCTCATAAAGGTTCTCCATTGCAGATTGGCCAACTCCCTAAATCAACTTGACTCGTCCAAATAAGCAGTCAACCCTCTATCCTGACGGGTCCACTCATCTCTTTTCAAAGCTTAAATTCTCCTTATTTGACAATGTTTTTGTGTTTTTTTTTAAAACTCTGAAAACTATAACAACTTTCACCAATGAGAATGCAAAACTATTTTAGACATGGAGAGAAAAGGTGGGGAATTATTTGTTAGTGGAGCCCGGAAGGAGAGTTGAGCATGCCAAAAGCCATTTGGCAAAGCAGTTTCACAGTGAATGAGTGGTGATGCCCTTAGTCACATTAGTATATATTTTTTCACTCCAATGCTCAATCATCCAGACATATCTGACCGCTTTACACTACTAGATGAAAGGTAAGGTAACACAACCTTATTCCCATGCCTTTAACCTTGATTCTAGATTCATTGTCCATTATTACGTTTGCTTCTATTTTTCAACCAAATATGAATGAAAAACTTTGTATTCATTTTTAAAAGATGAAATCACATGTCTACTACAAGTTGTAAAATTTTCAATCTTTTCGGGAAAAATTTGAAAAAACTATGAATTTATTAAGAAAAAAATGAAGAAGAAGTTAATATTGCTATAAAATATTGAAATTTAAGATTTTTCAAAATTTCCAATTGGATTAGAAAGTGAAGTGGATAAACTTCATTTGATTAATTGAGCTCAAATTCAAAAAATGCCATCAATGGCTAAAATTTGCATCAAGAATAAATAGCAAGAAATGGCCCAAATGCACTACAAGGGTGATCCATGGATTCAGCATCTTCCTCTTAGAAAAGCAAAAAAAATCATAATGAAGGACTTTGTCATACTATTCACTAAAAAAGCACTCAAGTACCTTCCAAATAAATATATTGGTTGAAAAAAAAATTCCATCTTCTAAGCTGAAGTCACCCATTGGACATTTAAACCCTAAACCTGCATTCGCAAGGAAGGAAATTCACATCTTCCAACTTTGACAGCCTCCCGAGGGCTGAAAATTTTTTTTTTTACCATAAAATTTTTGGCACAAGATTATCTTTATGTTAATAATATGCGTACCAAATTTCAATGTCAAATGATTCACCAAAAAAAACATATTCAAAGTCTACCAACATGTGTAGCGGTGAGAAAATTTTCACTGCTGCCAACTTTGACACCCTCCCAAGGGCTGATTTTTATTTTTTTACCATGAAACTTTTGGCATGAAATCATCTCTATTTTGATAATATGTGTTCCAAATTTCAAGATCAAAAGATATACACAAAAAAAGATATTTGAAATCTACCAACATGTGTAGTTGTGAGAAACAATTTCTCTACTACCAACTTTGACACTCTCCCAAGGGTTGAAAAATTGTTTATTTACCATGAAATTTTTATTATAAAATCATCTCTATGTTAATAATATGTATGCCAAATTTCAAGGTCAAAAGATTTATCAAAAAAAAGATATGCTAATTCTACCAACATGTATAGTTGTGAGAATGATTTTTTCAACCCTTGGGTTAGTGTCATTTTATGGGTAAAATTTCACATGGATGTAAAAAATCATTCTCACAACTACACATGTTGGTAGAATTAGCATATCTTTTTTTTGATAAATCTTTTGACCTTGAAATTTGGCACACATATCATTAACATAGAGATGATTCTATAATAAAAATTTCATGGTAAATAAACAATTTTTCAACCCTTGGGAGAGTGTCAAAGTTGGTAGTAGAGAAATTGTTTCTTACAACTACACATGCTGGTAGATTTCAAATATCTTTTTTTGTGTAAATCTTTTGATCTTGAAATTTGGAACACATATTATCAAAATAGAGATGATTTCATGCCAAAAGTTTCATGGTAAAAAAAAAATTTCAGCCCTTAGAAGGGTGTCAAAGTTGGCAGCATTGAAAATTTTCTCACCGCTACACATGTTGGTAGACTTTGAATATGTTTTTTTTGGTGAATCATTTGACATTGAAATTTGGTAAGAATATTATTAACATAAAGATAATCTTGTGCCAAAAATTTCATGGTAAAAAAACAAATTTTCAGCCCTCGGAAGGCTGTCAAAGTTGGAAGATGTGAAATTTCCTTCCTTGCAAATGCAAAAACGCCATTTTGAATGGTACCCCACTGTACGGTAGGGTACTATACTCTGAGTTATTTTTCCTCCCCAGCAAATTCAACAAAAAGTCAAAATGTTCTTACATGCTCGATAATGCACAAATTTTTAAACTGCAAAACAAGTTGGAATTGTAGCAAGGTGTTTCTAATAAAATTTTATTGGAATTTTTTTTTAAAGTTCATTGACTTATAATCTTATGTCTAGGACTATACTTAAAAACTCACATAATCCCTAAAGGACCGAGGCCTTTTTTCTGCCAAAAAACACCGAAAACTGCCATTTCTACAGCAAAGAGTTAAAAAAAATTAATTGTTCTTTTTTCACATCTAACCGTAGGATCTTACACTTAATTAGTATGTGAATGTTTTGAAAAAAATTTAGAATTTCTGATGGCACAGATTGCAAGATATTTGTGTTTCAAGTGGAAAAAACAAGTTTTTCATCACATTGTGGGACTAGATTTATTGAATTTGAACATTTTTAACTTAAAATTTTGCACTTAAGAGTTTTGAGCTTTAAATCTTTATAGTGGAGAATTGAGTTGAGAGTAGGGGAAAAAAATTCAAAAAAACTTAATTTTCATTCTTAAGAGTATTGTTAAATAGAAGTAGGTATGAGATAGAAGGAAAACCTAAAATATTATTATCTTTTAGATGGAATTAAAATTCACTAATCCCAATGGTGAGATTGTTCTAGCAGGTAAATCAAACCATGAAATTTATTTATTTTTGAAAAATTGCAAAAATTGCATTCAAAAATGAATCCTATAAGTTATTTTTTTCAAGGAGATGCTCTAACTGCCCAAAAAACAAGAATGTCCATAACTTTCTCAAAACAAATCCAAATGAAATTAATAAAAGCTTTTCAGATAGAAAAAATATAATCTATGAGAAAAAAAAATTCAAAAAAAAATTCAAACTTTTGCAAATTTTGTTTTGCTGCCCCCCGTCTCTTGTTTTGAGCTTATTTGGTCATAACTTTTGTTCCCAAACACCAATTGTGAAAAAAATTATATTCCCGCAAAGCTGATCAGTTTTTCTATCTTTAAAAAGGTTTCAAAAAATCACGACAAAACTTCAGCCCGTAGGTACCTGCCTAGAATCCCATTTGTCCTCCGGAGGGACAATGGTCCTTAGAGGTTAAAACACCCCTCTCTCTTGTAGTGCTATTAAGCAAGGCCCAAAATTTCATTTCTTTTGACTTCAATATTATAATCTCACAATCTATGTAGTCAAATGGCCTATAAAATTTTCCTTGAATTACTATAGTAGTGTTGTACAAATTTGTATATTGAGTATTTTTTTTAATATTCTAATCATGTTCAATGCACTTGAAAGTGAATTTTTGGACTTTTTTCTAGAAAAATAATCAAAGAATTTCAGGGCATACAAATCAATGGAATATATTCCACCATCATAGACTAATAAAATTCTTGCATATTCATTTGTTTAGAAATTGGAGATTTAGGATTAAGAATGTTGTAAGTTTTGAATAAGAAACGATGAAGTTAAAACTTAATTATAAATTCATCTAACTTTAAAAGTTACAATACAAACAAAGTGAAATATATCAAATGCCTTTTTTTCCTTGTGTGATCTCTTTTCCTATTAATTTGGCACAAAAGTGATAAAATTGAGTTCCTATATTAGATTTTGATAGACATGTGTCTTCCTAAATCAATTTTAAGATCACATGTGACATTTTTTGACAAAATATCACTTATTCATGTCAAACTATCTTACCTTCAAAAAAAATAATATACCTATTTATCTACTACTTGTATCATTTTGGCTCAGTATCTCACTAATAGATTCTGTCCTAGTATGTTTAACCCTTAAAGGACCAAACACCATTTTTTGGCAATATAGCAATTTTTGGGCAACTCACTACAAATGGAAATTTTATTATTTTTCTTTGAAATTTTCACACAACATCTCAAAGTTCAGGACCGACGAATTGTTAGCAATTATCATGTAGTTACTATTGTTTCATGGGTGCGTATGTTAATTTGCAAATTATCGCATCGTTACGATGCACACGATTATTACCAAAAATGGCACTACTTTGAAATTTATATTAACTATATAACTTCTATACATTAATCACAAGTGCGCAAAAGATACAAATTATGCACGAAAATTTACATTCTTTATCGTGCATTTTTTGTGCATTGAAGGACAAGAAAAATCCATGACAACAATGTCACTGGAGTCATCAGTGCAATAATGCTTAAGTATCAATGTTCCAATAAGTATTGTCAATGTTTAATTGTTGATCACCATTCTAATTTTTTTTTAAATCTTAACTAAATTTTTGGCATTTTGACCTAAATCCATCATTACTATAGGCCATCAAATTTAAGCTTGAACTAAATCCATCAATAGGCTACCAAGAAACTTGATAGTATAGTGAAAGAATTACTTCATTGTAGCTTGAATTGATTCCATGAGTAGGCCACTTGGTATCATAGTGATGGAATCTCTTCATTAGCAATTGGTAGAGATGAGGGTGTAAATGTCCTCTTTATACTACAATTCACTCTATGAACACTCAAAAGATATGGGATAACTTGAAGATGAGAGCTTGAGTTCTCATAGTCAAGTTGTTTTGAAAATGTATAAATCGTGTTCAAAGTAGAAATTTAGACCTCAGTTTGGCATAGTAGAGTACCTTTTTTTCTTAAACTTTGAACTATAAAAAGTTGGTAAATGAATTTAGCTTTCATCTCCAAAAATCCGTTTGAGATTTAAAGCCACCAATCAAAAGTTATGGACAAAATTCAAAGGCAATGTTTGAAAATATCAAAAAAATGTCCCTTCCAAGTCGTCTGTGAACTTTGTCCATAACTTTTGATTGGAGACTCTAAATCTCAAACGGATTTTTGGAGATGAAAGTTATCTTAATTTTCCAACTTTTTTTAGTTCAAAGTTTTTGAAAAAATTTATTCTACTATGCCTAAATCAGGTCTGAATTTCTACTTTGAACACTATTCCTGCTTTTCAATTAAATTAGTATTGAAATTGTGAAAAATAAAAAAATGCAATGTTAGTACAATAACTATGCACGGACATGATTTTGTATGATTATTGCACTAACTTTATATGTCTTAGAAAAGCACTAATGCTGCACAAAGTTAGTCGCCCATCACTAAACCCTGAAGTCGTACATATTTCGTCATGCACAGTTATCGTGCAACTTTAGTACTTCAAACTCAAATATGAATGACATGCCTCAACTTCATGGTATTAATGAATGTCATTATCATATTGTAACAATGTTTTCAAATGAATGAATGTAACACAAAAGCAGTGCTCGACGATAATCGTACGATTACTGTTGACAATTCATGACAGAGGAACTTTGTGATGAAAATGTGCTTAAGGTGTAGCTTCAAGGCCCAACAATTTTCATAACTTTTGACTACATGGTTAAAAAGTCATTGCATGATATGTAATTTTCCACGATTGACGAGCAGCCCGGGCATCTCAAAAAAATTCTTTACAAATCACTTTTTTGAAAATTAAAAATTTGAAATTGGTTCTATAGATTTAAATATACATAAAAAGCTTTGAATCATTCCATTTGGATTAATGAGTCTAAAGTTATGAGGAGTTTTAGTTTGAGGGTAGTTATGGAATCTCTACTCTAAAATAAATTTTGAAGTCCTTTATTTAACTCAATTTTCAATATTTTTGAAAAAAAATAAAAACATTGGATGTAGATTGTTTTTTACAACCTTACAACCGTTGGAATTGGCATTTTTCAATTCAACAACAAAATTCTTGACAATTTAGTATTTTGAGTCAATCTCTACTTCTTTCTACTTACTATTTTTTTCCTATATGTTGTACAAATCCAAATGATCTGAAATTTTTTGAGCACGTAGCCAACTTGCCTTGAAGAATGAATCCAAAGAATAACCACCATTTTGGACATTTTTTCATACAAATGTGACCTTGTGAAGGGCAACTACCAGTTTTTTCACAGGGACAAAAAAAATTGGTTTTGTCAATTCAAATGCTAATATCTTGCAATCTACAAGGTGAAAAATTTTGAATTTTTTCCCACATCTTGTTAAACCAGTGTACTACAAGATTATACGGTTACATATGTTCAAAATTTAAAAAAAATAAAATTTGGTACGTGTATTAGAAATGGCAGTTTTGGAGCATTTTTGGTGAAAACATAGTCAAAAACCTTTAGGGTTTAATACCATGGGTTCCTGTCAAATTTACAAATAAGGAAAACATAACCAAAGTCACCCCTTTCTAAGTTGTATTCCCTATCTATATTTGTTCAAGAGTTTAAGACTGGTATGCTATGCATTTATAGATAGGAGATGTAATCGGAAAGAAGGTGGTGTTGGGTAAGCACACATTATATATAATAATCATTCATGTTTGCATGAGCATATCTTGTACGAGAAGTAAATTACCATTTAAAAAATGAATTGCTTGTTTGATGCACAAGAATAAAAAAAGAACATTACAATCAATTCAGGTGTCATTTAGTACTTGCCGTCATAGGTTAATGGTTGATCAACCATATAAACATCCAAAGTGTGAAGATGACATTTCATTGTTGAGCATGAATACTTTCCATTAGATTCCTATTCCTTTAAATCACTAATCACTAACATCTTTTAAAACCACATGAAAGCAAAGAAATGATCCTTTAGATACCAAAAAAATTTAATAATAAACTACTTAGCAAGAAATGTAATTATAATATTGCCCTAAAAAAATGTGTTCAGAAAATATTTTAGAAATAAACATGATGTATTTACAAAATATCTATGAAAATATTTCAAAATTGATGAATACATGTATTACCTTACACCCTATCCTCTAAAATACCTTTTCCAAACCAGGGGAATATTTTCTTACTAAATGTCCCTAGGATACAAACTTGAAGGGCATTTCTAAAGTCAAACACCACATTATATATATTTTAAAACTCAACTAATGAAATGTGGCTCGTACAATCTAGTTTTTTTTCCATTTGAAATGTCCATAAGTTATAAAATTCCAACTTTTTATGACCCTTTGAATGGAACTCATCTTGAAAGAATGGAAATACATTACTTTTCAACATTTTCACTTGAACTTCTCTTAATTTGCAACGGTGCTAGTATGTGAGCCCAAGAATGCGAGCTTGTGAGCATTGAGCCCACAATATAGGTACCTATAATATAGATACAACACTCTATAGAAGGTGTATGTATCATAAACACCTATAATATAGGTATTTGTAATATATATACCATATAATAATAGACGGTTTCTATAGTATATACACCTATAACATAGGTGTGTGGTATTCTAGGTTCATAGGCTCACACTCCTATGCTCACATAATAGCAACCCTCTCTTAATTTGAGCTCAACTTGAGCTCAAGAATTACATCAATTATACCATGAATCTTTTAACTAATATTTCTATTCAAAGTATAATTTCACATTATTTTGAATGTTTTTATAATTGACTTTAAATAATAAATTTATTCTCTCTTTCTATATATATTAATATTTTTTTAATTACAATAAGACAAAAATAAATCTAAGATGTAGGCTATTATATGGGACCAAAATCAAACTTTTGAAATATATATTTTGATATATGTCTTGCTAAATTGTTTGCAAATTATTTTATTCTCTCTTTCTAAATTATATATACTTTACTAGTAAAGTTGACTAAGATAGGGACACCTAAAAGTTTCAATTTCTCTACAGTTTTTATAATTAGATTGATAGCAAAAAATAATATTATAATTGGCAATTGAAAAGAGATTTCAATGCACCAAAGAATGCATCACATGGCTACCACATACAAAAATTATAAGGGATTTAAAAAACTTAGTGTTAGTTCTAAAATTGTTTCTTCATTAAATGGTACATATTGTTGCACAAGATGTACATAGAGAGAACATCAGTTGCACTGGTGCTTTTAGGCACCTTGCACATTTGGGGTGTATGCTTAACCCCTAAAGACTCAAGTGACCATTTTTTGGTCACTGCTCCTGTTTTTTGAGCTGCCCGTTCTCATATTTTGAATTTTTTGAAAAATAAAATTTATTTCTAAAGAATAGACTTTGTTAAAAATCTAATGGTAGTGGTTTCATCAACTTACAAGTTTATCTCCGCCTTGTGGAATTTTTCAAAGTTTACAACTCGTTTTTTTGTGTTTGGTTTGGGCATGGACTAAAAAATCAGCCAATCAATGAGCTTCTTGCCTACCTCATAAAGGTCAGATCCAAGGAGCTCAAGTAGAAGACAAGTGTCCTGTTCTTTTTCTCTTGCAAACATTGCTCAAATTTCAGTAACCACTGTGCGTTGCAAGCTTCACCATGAATTGTAAAATTCTTGGAATGTTATGAAATTTTACATGTACTGTACATTCTCATCTCTCTTATCTTTCATTGAGCAAAAAAAGGCATCATTTTCAAATATTCTCACAATGATACGGTGCTCCTTCAAAGTGAGCTACCTTGTATTTTCATTGACCCAAACAAAACTTCAAAATTAAATATTTCCTAGACCATGTAGTCAAATAATCTGAATTTTTTGAGGTGCTCACTCTCAATGTTAACTTCAAGATCCTATAAGATCCTATCATTATATCCGATCTCAAAAAAAATGGATCAAAAAAATGGATCAAGTTGTAGGCAGTTTTGGCCCATTTTGAAAGACCCCCCCTACTTTGGGTCCTTAGAGATTAAGTTAGGTTGTTTGTTATATTTTGTTTGTTACGTTGAGATCTCCTAGACCATGCATTTGCCACTTACATTCTTGGCATAGTCAAAAAGCCCTCTGCAAGGAAGGATGCATGGGCTTTATTTCGAGGCGTTTGGATCTACAACAAAAAAGATATTGAATTTTGAAGTTTTTATGAATTAAAAATTAGAAAATTACTCTATCTTTTATTTTAGTTTTGGCAAGTGCACAAGGCACATTAGTCCATACCTTAAGTTAGCTTGTTTATTTTGTTTTGTTTATTATAGTGAGATCTCTAGAGCTGTGCGTCCCCCGTTTGAGTTCTTGGTATGGTCGGAAAGCTCTCTGCAAGGAGGGATGCACGGGCTTTGTTTTGTGGTGTTGGACCTACAATGCAAAAATTATGGATTTTCGAGTTATTTTTGGATTTTATGTTATAGAAAATTACTTTTATTTTTATTTTGATTGTGACAATGGCTCAAGGCCGGGGTGACCCCCCTATTTTGTGCTTGATTAATAGTTTTCTTCTACATCTCTTCTAGCTAATGTGGAGCCTCTGATTGCAAATATGAATTCAAAATTTACAAATTTTGGCATGCGTGGCAAATAAAAAATTTCAACATTTTCCCTTCTGGACAAGCAAGGGGGTCCGTTCGCCCCATCCCGGCTCAGGGCACATTGGTTGTAACCAAGCTTACGGTTGAAACATCCAAAACCGTCAATATTAGCAATTCAACATAGTTGGAAGCACCTTTTCCTAAAAATAATATTTTTGCAGTATTAGCAAGTGAAAATCATAAATATTAAAAAAATGAGATTTTTTGGATGTGTTATGTAATTTCTATGATTTTTCAAAGTGTTGGCTCCTTAGACCACTGAAACTTTCACATAGGTGGTCCCTAAATTGAAATCTACAAAAAACCAATAGTGAGCGAATCACTGTTAGGTATGTGTCCTTCAAATACATCAACAAATCAGAGTTAAGCATTCGGAGGACACATTTAGCATAACATTGTTAATCAGGGGGGGCCTTTTTGTTTCTCCAAAGGGCGGGAGCCTCCTACATTGAAACTTTTTAAAAGCACTCTTGAACTAACCATAGTAGCCATTTATAGTCCGCAATCTCTGACACAGTTTGACATGAACCAACCAATAGCTCTAGTTACATTATAATTGAATCCCTTCTAGGCATCCATGGAAGGATTATACTTTCCTGACAGGAAAAACTTTATGGCCACTTAATCCCTAAAGGACCAAAGTCCCCTCAGGGAACATTTGGGATTTTGGGCAAGCTTGTGTGACCTGAAATTTTGACTTGAATTTTTTTTTGAAGATAGAAAATTACATTAGCTTTCTAAAAATATAATTGTTTTTCAATCTGTGCCCGGGAGCAAAAGTTATGCCACCCTAAGCCAAAAAAGCTATTCGTTGAGTAGAACAACAAAAAAATTATTTTTAATTTTTTAATTTTTAATTTTTTTCTCAAAGATCATGTTTTTGTCTACATTTGAAGCTTTGATTCATTCTATTTGAACTAATAATGAGAAAGTTATGAACAATCTTGTTTTTTGGGCAATCTAAGCATCTTCTTCAAAAACCAACTTATAGAATTTATTTTTGAATCCAATTTTCAAATAATTTCAATTTTTTTTGAAAGGGTTAAGTTTGTTGGCAAGAACAATCTCACCATTGGGATTCAATTCCATCTTAGAGCTATTAATAATTTAGTGTTTTGTTCAATTTTGGACCTACTTCTACTTCACAATTTTTTAATGAATGAAAATCAAGTGTTTTTTTTCTGATTTTTTTTTCCAACTCTCAACTCAAATGTTCAATAGAAAAAGTTTTAAATTTATGCTCTCTAGTACAAAAAGTTTCCACAAATGGCGATCAAAGTCATCTGAAATTGCAAACTAACATTCAAAAAAAACTTTTTTTCCAACTTTGAATGCTAATATCTTTCAATCCATATGGTCAGACTTTATGAAAATTTTACCACATGATCTGAGACAAGTGAAGTACAAGATCCTACGGTTTGATTTTTAAAAAAATGTTTTTTTGGTTTCTTGAGTGATCGCAACAGATACGACAGTTTTCAGTGGTTTTGGAGCTAGAAAATGCCTTGGACCTTTAAGGATTAACAATGTTATGTAGTGGTAATCTAGGATACGAGAATGGGAACACGAACGCTTTGGGGTGTTTCTGCCTTAAGGAGAGTTAGTTTCTTTGCAGTATCCCTGCTATTTCCCGGTACTACCTGTACCAAACAAAATACTCAAATCACTCCCTCAAGAATTGCAATGACTTGGGGGCCATGTAAAAAGTTGCCGAGGGGGGGAGTCGGTTTAATTGCAACTCTGACCATTAGTTTCTTTGATCCAATGGAGACACAGGGCTGAGTGAGGCAGGGTGTACAGTAACTTATACAGTTACAGTAAACCATAACTGAGGTCCAAGGCCCAAGAGAGAAAAATAAGTGAAAAGTGAAAAGGTCAGTATTGGAAAGGTTCTCTCTAATCACCAATCTCAATTCGGCATAATTTCTGGCCAATGTGTAACTACAAATCTCAACCAGTGGTGTTTCGAAAAAATAAAAAAATAAAAATTCAACCAGTGGAATTGGATTTCACCAGAGTCAACAGTAACCCCATGCTTTAGTCAGAAATTTATATGACAATAATAACATTGTTTACCAATGACACCCGGGTTCCTTTTGCATCTTTGAAAAGGTGACCCCTACTACAGTGAACAAAATTGTCTTATTGATGGCTCCTTGGCCAACCCCAATGCTTGAATTAATTGATAAATCCCTCCAAGGAATCTAGCAAACACTTTTCAAGCATGGGGAGGACCATTGCCTGATTCTACAATGTTATAGTATGTAGTGTCAAAGATGGTGATATTTTTATCATTTAGTTAGGAATTTCTTCAATACTCATGTAATATTTGGTTATACTTGGTGAAATTTTTATCAAAAGTAGGTGATACCTTGATAAAATCTGGCTATTGGTCTTAAAAAAAATAAAAAATTGGCTACTTTTTGACAATTAAAAAAAAAATCTTGACAAAATATAGCCAATGTCTTTTGGGTGTAGCCAACTGGCAAAAAATCAAGTATAATTGGTACACTGGTCAAAGTAGCCATTCTATTGAATTTGGGTGATTTCCATTTGGTCATTCTATACTTCACAAAACGCTTTTGCACCATTTGCATTGGAGGTTTCAGTTATTTACTTGCAGTGCTTGGAAAAAAATGGTGGCTAGTTCAAAGTTACCCAGTTACCCAGTGGAGTTGGAAAAAAAAATAGTTTCAATTGGAAAACATTAGCAAAAAATCAGTGATTTTTTTTTATCAAGTTTCTATTTAGAGTAAAAAATAGAAAAATAACCAATCTTGGTACCAAAAAAATGGTTCTATATAGAAATTCAAGGAAAATAGCTGGTAAGGCAAAAAAATACCCCAAACGTTGAGTTTTGATTGGAATGCAATCTTGAGTTTGACTTGGACAGGGAGGACCAACGCTTGAGCTTGGTTCCTGGTAAAAATGTTAACTTTTGAGTTCATAATAGAATCAAAGACCTCCAAATATGGTCCAAGATGACCCTAAACTACCAGATGATGATGGAGAGATACCCAAACCGAATGGCGTGGTTGCGGGTTCGATACCTAGCGGCGACATGTTGTGTTTATCTGGCATGAAATCAGCCTCTCTACCTGACGGAAACCCATTGTAGTGTGTTGTTCAACACGCTTGTATCAAAAAAAAAACTAAAAAAACTCCAAATACTGTAGCTTGGAAATGCTTGAAAACACAAAAGTAACCAACTACAAAATATGGGTAGGAATTTACTTAGAAATTTGAATAAACGTATCTTTAAGATTGAGCATATGGATTTAAGGATCATCCAAACTGTTTTGCCATACGAATACATCTAAACAAACGAGTGCAAACGAGTGCAATATTAAACGCAAGAGGTTAAAATTTCAAACTAAAATGAATTATTTGCACCAATGGGAAAAATCTACAACAGTATCTAATGTGTATCATGACATGGTGTGTGTAATATCTTATCCCCTAAAGTTCTAAGGCCTTTTTTCATCAAATTCCACTCAAAATTGCTATTGCTATTGGAAAGGAAAAAAAAATAGATTTCTTTCTTTTTCAATTTTTTTTCCAAATCTAACCGTAGGATCTTGCAATAGACTAGTATGAAATGTGGGGAAGAAATTTCAATTTTTTTGACCATGCAGAATTGCAGATTGCAAGATATTTGCGTTTGAAGTGAGGAATTTTTGCACTTTAACTAACTAGATATTAAGGCTTTGAATTTTCTTAGCTTAAATTTTTTTCACTACATACATTGAAACAAAAGAAAATTATGTTGAAGAATTGGGTTGAAGGTTTAGGATTTTTTTTTGAAAAAACAAACATTTGATTTTTAAAAATTGTTAAGAAGAAGTAGGTATGAGATTGAAGAAAAAACTAAATTGTTAACAGGTATAAGATGGAATTGAAACACAATAATTCCAGTGGTGACATTGTTAGAGCAAGCAAAATAAACCATGTCAACCTTTTTTTTAAGGAAAATTGTGAAAATTGAGCTTATAAATGAATACTATAAGTTGTCTTTTCTAGAAGATGCTTGATCAAAAACAAGATTGTCCATAATTTTTTCATCACTAGTTCAAATAGACTATAAATCAAATCTTTTATGTCAACAATAATACTTTCTATGAGAAACAAAATATTCAAAATTTTATTTTGACTTTTTGTGATTATTTTGGTGTTGCCTAACAAACTCCGTTTTGGGCTTCGGATGGCATAATTTTTGCTCTCAAATAAAATTTATATTTCCAAACAGCTAATGTGTTTCCTATCTTCAAAAAAAGTTTCAAAAAATCATAAAAAGACTGAGACTGTAGAAGGCAATGAGAATTCCATTTTATTTCCTAAGGGGATAATGGGACTTTAAAGGTTAAATTCTTGAATGTTATAATTTGAGAGATGCAAGATTGTGTGGAGCAAATTGATTGCAAGTTGAATTTCTATAAATTAGACAATCTTTATATAAGTCAAGACAATCTTTTTCTATGTATAGGGAGAAAGGACATACTAGGTAAGTAATTTTTCAAAAATTTAGGCACCCTTTCATATATTCATTTTCTAACCAAGCTACTATGAGGCTACGATATTCTATTCTTACCTCTTTAGGGTTACATTTATTCCCTTTATATGCCATTAGATGAGATTTCAAAGGATTAAAGGGCCATTTTAGGTTTATTCCCTATGCTGTTAACCAAAATTTAAAATTTAAAAAAATTTAAAAAATATTATTATCTAATGTGGCAGTGGTTTCGCAATGTGGTGCAATTCCCACAGTCCGGGAACTCAAGGAACTTGCGGCCCCTTAGACCCCCAAAATCTCATCTAATGACTAACTCTCTAATATTGGGAGGAATTATTATCCTTAGATGGATTACAACCTAAATTCTTGTTTTAAATTCCTCAAGGTTAAATTCATAAATTGTCCTTTCTTCATCCTTGGTGTAAATTTATGCTAAAAGACTAAAAGGCATATTTGGATTTAAGAAAAAATTTAGGACATTCAAATGGGGGACCAAACTTTTGATCCAATGGTTCACATTTTTTTACGTAGATGTGCACAATGACTGTTTCAACATCTAAATGCCCATACACGTATTTATGCTCCTTTCTCTAAAATCACCTCCAAACTGCCATTTCTCAAATGAAAGGCTTATAATTATTTTTAGAATTATTTTTTGAAAATCTAACCATGGGATCTTATTCACCACTATCAAATTAGTCTATACTCTAGTTTCAAAGACTTTAATTCTACAAGTTTAAAGTTTCTTTAATCAAAGTTCAATTTTGAAAAATCAATTGTTTTTCTCCCAAGCAAAACGACTTTGAGGGTCCATATCACATATTTTCACAAAAAGAGAATTTGCCATATTTGATTAATGCAACTATGGATAGTCAAGAATATGCATGCCAATCTTCACAAGGATTAGAGAGATAGAAGATTGTTTTTAGAGCCTTGCAAGCAAGTGAGGCAGGTTGGGAAAACAAAAATTTCACTTGACTACAACCATTTACTATATGCGCTCCAACCAATCAATCTATCTGTCAACTTGCACACCTATGGAATTTATCTCTTGGAATGACCTTTGATTGTTTAGATTTCTCTCCCAAAACAGTCCATAGTGAGTAAAACTTGAAGTTTTTGACTTTGAAAAATTATCCAAGATGGAATTTCTGTCAAAATCAAAAGTTTTTTTGATTGTAGACAAATAACTTGACTAAAAATATGAGAAAAATATTATTTTTATTTTTTTGAATTCTAAAAGCTCTGTCACTTGAAGTGGCATCGGGGCTACTCCACGTTGAATTAAAGTATTAATTAGAATCCTATGGAAGTTCTTCTTAGGTTGAGATGAGTTTAATCCAAATTTCAGAATTCATCCAACTTAAGGTTTGAGTGCTTATGTGGAGAGAATTCCTTAACTTGACATTCTTGTCAAGTCAAATTTTGTGAGTGTTTTTTGAGAGACTTATGTTTAGCTTTGCTTAGAGATGATGATTTATATTTAATAAAGTCTTCACGTCTTCTTTTACATTTGCATTCTTGGATTCTCCTTGTCTAAAGTGAGAGCCGCTTGACTTCATATGTGTCTAAATTCTTAATTTCTCAACTTTTGAAAGTGTATTTGTTATGCATTCCTACTTAGATTTTGATTGCAAATTTGATGTTGGTTGTGGCACTCAATTTGTTTTGTATTACAATCTTTATTTATACAACAACCTCTAAAGTTAGGCGACAATCATAAATGGGCAATTAGGAGTTAATGGCAAACAAATATATTAGAAATCGTATTAGTGGCTCAATATTATGTCTAATTTAGTCTTCTTATCTACAACAAGTAAGTTTGTTCATGTTTTATAGGAGTTTAATAGGATAATATTCCTTATAATTTTGATTAAATGTAAAAAAATCCATTAACTTTGTACAAATTATGTGACTAATACATTTTAGTAGATTTTATTGGAAAGATGGACTATGCATTTACAAAGTCATGTGATTTTTTTTTTCAAAGCTTTAATGTAAATATCTTATAATTATTGATGTTGTTGTGATGGTAGCCATCTACTAATTTAGCCTTTACTAATTTTTTACACCTAAAGTTTCATGACTCTGTTTTCACCCAAAACGCTCCAAAACTACCATTTCTAGTACAAGTACCAAGTTTTGAAAAAACGCATTTTTGGACATATAAAACCGTAGCATCTGGTAGTACGCTAGTTTGAGAAGATGTGGAAAAAAATTCAGAATTTTCCACCGTGTAGATTGCAAGATATTAGTGTTTGAATTGACAAAAAAAAAATTCCTATGAAAAAACAGGTAGCATTCCTTCATAAGGTCACATTTGTATGAAAAATGTCCAAAATGGTAGGTACTCTATGGATTCATTCTTCAAGGCAAGTTGGCTACATGCTTGAAAAATTTGAGATCATTTGAAATGATACAACATATAGGAAAAAAACAGTAAGTAGAAAGAAGTAGAGAATGATTCAAAATACAAAATTGTTCAAAATTTAGTTATGGAGTTGAAAAATGCTAATTCCAATGGTTGCAATGTTTTTATAAACAATCTACATCCTATGATTATATTTTTTTCAAAAAATATTGAAAATTGAGTTAAATAAACGACTTCAAAGTTTATTTTAGAATAGAGAATTCATAATTGCTTGCAAACTAAAACTCTTTATAACTTTTGACTCATTGATCAAAATGGAATGATTCAAAGCTATATATATATATATATATATATATATATATATGTGTGTGTGTGTGTGTGTGTGTGTGTGTGTGTGTGTGTATACGTATATCCATACCTTAAGACAAGTTGTTTGTTTGTTTTGTTTGTCATGTCGAAATCTCCCGGAGCATGTGTCATATGGTGCCGTGCTTGGTACCATCAGAAAGCCCTCGACGAGGAGGGGTGCACGGGCTTGGTTTTGTCGCGTTTGGAGTTACGGTGTAGAAGTTATTGAATTTTGAAGCATTTATGGGTCAAAAAATTAGGACATTACCTTTACTTTGATTTTGGTCACGTTCTTGGTACCATCGGAAAGCTCTTGGCGAGGAGGGGTGCAGGGGGTTTCTTTCATGGCATTTGGACCTATGAGAAATTGTGTAATTTTGAGTTATTTTGGATCTTAAAAACTACTACATTATGCTAAATTATGTATCTATTGAACCGTGTGTCAATTTGTCACGTTCTTAGTACCGTTGGAAAGCCCTTGACAAGGAGGGGTGCACAAGCTTTGTTTCGTGGCGTTTCAAGCTATAGTGAAAAAATTATGGCTTTTTGAATTATTTTTGGTTTTAAAACTAACTTTTCCTTTTGTTTTGGTTTCATGGCATTGGGACCGATGGTGGAAAAATTATCGATTTTTGAGTTATTTTTTGTTCTTAAAAATTACTAAATCATGTAAAATTATGTCTTTTGAACTGTGTGTCAAATTCTCATGTTCTTGGTAACATTGGAAAGCCCTCGGCGAGGAGGGATGCATGGGCTTTGTTTTGTGGCATTTGGACCTACAGTGGGAAAGTTATGGGTTTTTGAGTTATTTTTGGTTTTAAAATGACTTTTACTTTTATTTTGGGTGTGGCAACTGCACACAGCTATACTAGTATATATAAATCTAGAACAACAATTTCAATTTTTTTTTGAAAAAAGGGATATTAAAAATTTGTCCAGACTACCCAATAACGAAAAAAAGTAACATATTAGGCCATAACTTTTGTCTCATATTTCCAAATGTCATGGAATTTAGTGCACATGAAAGATATTCCTTGTCCAGACCTTTTATTAAAATTTTGACCTAAAATATGCAAATCTTCTTTCACACCAACTTGCCCAAAATTTCTATGTTGCCAAAAAATGCATGCTTGTCCTTTAGAGGTTAATCCCTAAAGGACTAATGAAATTATTTGGAACTTTTCAATTTCGTGGGCAAGCTATTGCAAGGTCAAACTTCAATACTTTCAAAAATTCTTTGATTGAATTTACATTATGTTATTAGGTTTCCAATTTGGTAATTTGTGCCTAATTTGTGCCTAATTTGACTACACAATTCTAGAATTATGAGGTGAAAAGTGTTTTTGGTCAAAACATATGCAACTGAAAAAGCAATTTTAATTAATTATTTTTATACAATTCTAACGTGAAATAGTTAAAGTTTTGATTTACATTGTGCTAAATTTCAACAGGCATTTGTTATCACAAAGTCATATGAATATGTCCGGAATAGCATACAACCTTTGTTGTGGAAATGCATTGCATATAATCTCTTTATACCCTTAATCCCCGTAAATAATTTTAAACCTATTCCAATTTTTTTTCCAAATCCTATCTGTAATTTCCACAATAATCTAAAAATTGCCATAAGCTATTTTCAACCTAGCATAAATGATGGATAGTCATTCCAAATGCCAAAAACTTTGCTATAATGTAGAACGGCTTGTCAAGTACTTATATATTATTTTTCATTCTGATCCAAGATATTGTTCAACTTTAGTGATCATTTTCCCACTATTGATTCTTTTTATCAAATCACAATCTCTACACCCCAGTTGTATTGTGTGCATAACCGGTAGGTCCCATATCCATTGTAGTCAGGTTCTTGATACAAGATAGTAGATAAGTTAAAAAAATACCTTTCAAATATTATAGCCATATCACAAAAAATCAATAAGATTGAAGCTCTCAAATACACCCTTTTTGGTTGCCTAAGATTCCAAACACTTTGAAGCCTCATATCTCCTTTTAGATAATAGGTTTAGACTTGTAAATTAATAACATAGTAGATCAACTATCCAAAAACTCATGTCCAAATTTTGCCTTGATCCAACACTCTACCAAAACACAAATCCAAAACTCCTCACATTAATGCTTTCTTCAGTGATAAATCACCAACAAATGTACAACTCAACACCTAAGTGCATCCAACACCTCGAAAACCAACAAGAACCAAGAGAAAGATAAGGGACCAATCTTTGACTAAAAATAGCCAACCACAATTCTAGGCTGATAAACACTAAACCATTAACTCTAAGTTTGACTACTAACCAACCTCTTATCAACCGACAACTAACAAAAAGTCCCAACACTACATATTGATCTTTTTGCATACAAAAATGCCTACTTAATTGATTTATTACAAACAAACTTACTTTATTAGTTAGAAGAGGGGATAACTGAACTATCGGTTCTTTTAAAGAAAAATCTGTATAATTGATATATGATTGCAAAGTAAATGCATCAATAGGCAACAATGGAATAAATTATGGCTGCATAAAAAAGAAAGTAATACACAACTACAACTTGAATCCTTGCTTGCCCAACATGGCCATGTGTTTTCACTTAGGTAGGATGACCCACAGTTGTCCATTTGGTACCTACACATAATTATTCACACTCATTTGAATCACAATTTTTTGGTGCAATTGATGGAATGACAAATGACAATTTTTTTCAAATTTATTTTGTTCAACTTAATTTGAACTAAAAATAAAAGCATATATTGTAGGTAGCCAAAGCAAAAACATATAGCTTCCCATTATGGTCCCTAAGGGGGAACTATTTTCAACCATTTGGATTTCAATGTGGTTCTTATAACTCCCTATGTGGTTGCAATGGTAATCCAAAAGTGTCCTTCAAGATTGTGGAATAATGAATGAACCTTTTGCCATGTGTAGAACCCGTAAAGTAATTTTCATTGAAGTTAATACCTAAAGGACCAAGGCCTTTGTTTTTGCCAAAAAACACTTAAAACCTGTCATTTCTATTACAAAGAGTAAAAAAAAACTTAAAATTGTTATTTTTGCACATCTAACTATATGATCTTATACCTAACCAATATGAAAATGTTTGGAATTTCAAATTTTTTGACCGCTCATATTGCAAGATATTTGTGTTTAACCCCTAAAGGACCGGCATACGTTTTTTGGCTGTATAGAAATTTTGGGCAGGTACGTGTGACTAGAGATTTCCATATTTTAAGCTGAAATTTTAATAGAAGGTGGGCGCAAGGAATATCTTTCATATGCACTAAATTTCAGCACATTTGGAAACAGGAGTAAAAAGTTATGGCCAAATATGTTATTTTTTTTCGTAACTGGGCAGTCTGGGCAGCAAAAACAATTTGGCAAAAATTGGATTTTTTTTTTTAATATTTTTTTTCTCATAGATTATATTTTTGTCTATCTGGAAAGCTTTTATTCATTTCATTTGGATTTGTTATGAGAAAATTATAGACATTCTTGTTTTTCGGGCAGTTAGAACATCTTCTTGAAAAAAATAACTTGTAGGATTCATTTCGGAATGCTATTTTTTCAATTTTTCAAAAAAAATAAATTCTCATGGTTTAGTTTATTTGCTAGGACAATCTCACCATTGGGATTAGTGTATTTTAATTCCATCTAAAATATATTAATATTTTAGATTTTCCTTCTATCTCGTGTCTACTTCTACTTAATAAATTTTTTAGGAATGATAATTAAGTTTTTTTGAATATTCTTTTTTTTCCTAGACTCTCAACTCAATTCTCCACTATAAAAATTTAAAGCTCAAAACTTTGTAGTGCAAAAATTTTAAGTTAAAAATGTTTACAGTAAAAAAATCACTGAAATACTTGTTTTTTCCACTTTAAACGCAAATATCTTGCAATTTGAGTGGTCAAAAATTCTGAAATTTTTTCCACACATTCTCATACTAGTTAGGTGTTAGATCCTACAGTTAGATGTGCAAAAAAAACATTTTTCAAATTTTTTTACTCCTTGCTATAGAAATGGCAGTTTTGAGTGTTTTTGGCAGAAAAAAGGCCTTGGTCCTTTAGGGGTTAACCTCTAATGAACCAAGTGACCATTTTCTAGTCGTTGTCCCTATTTTTTTAAGCTTTCCTTTCTCAAAATTTGAGGTTTTATTTTTAATTTGTTTCAAAAATTAGACTGCGTTTTAAATCCAATGGTGGTAGTTTCATCAAATTCCGAGTTAAACTCCGCTTTGTGGAATTTTTCAAAGTTAAGTGGTGCAATATAGTTTATAGCTCATTATTTTGGATTCTGTTTGGGCATGGACTAAAAAGTCAGCCAACCAATGTGATTCTTGCCCACTTCAAAAGGATCAGATTGATTCTTTGGCACCCAGCGAAGCAGTCGTAGCGCATCTGGCTCGGCTTGGTCAACTATGGGCGGGTCGAATGGGACCAGGTTTGCAGCGCTATAACGAAGTCCCCGGGCAGGGAAGTTGAGATCAGGGGACGCTTTGTGAAGAAGTGGTGCCGGCACGATGTCATTGCGACGATGATCGATGGGAGACCCAGGTGGGCCCTCTCGGGCCCATGGGCAGGCTTCATCTTCGAGCCTCCATAGCTTGTTAGCGCCACAAGGCGCCCTTGTACTTTTACTTTGCTTTGACTGACTTTGCTTACTAACTTGGCCCAGGCCGCTTGCGGCTGGGCTTCTGTACTCTTACTTCTTGCAGTAAAGGTTCACCTTTATTTGTGTCAAAAAAAAAAAAAAGGATCAGATTGACCTTCAAAATGGCAGATCCAAGGACTTCAAGGAGAAGACAAGTGTCCTATCCTTTTTTCTCTTACAAACACCACTAAGTTATCATTTCAATGACCACTATGCATTGCAAGCTCCACCATGAATTAAAAAATGTTTAGAATGTTGTGAACTTTTACATGTACATTCTCAACTCTCTTATCTTTGACTGAGCACAAAAAAAATATCATTTTGAAATATTCTCACAAAGATATGATCCTTCAAAGTGCGCTGCCTTGTATTTACATTGACCCAAATAAAACTTCAAACTCAAATATCTCCTAAACCGTGCGGTCAAATAATTTGAATTTTTTTGAGGCGCTTACTCTCGATGTGAAATTCAAGATCCTACAGTTATGTTCTATCTGATCTTAAGACAAAATGAAAAAAAATATTGTTCAAGTCTTTGGCAGTTTTGGCCCATTTTGAAAGTACACCCCCCTTGGGTCATTAGGGGTTAAAGTGAAGAAAACAAGTTTTTTTGCACATTGCGGGACTAGATTGTTTGATTTTCAACTTTCTTAACTTAAATTTTTTACACTATAGAGTTTTGAGGTTTAAATCTTTACAATGGATAATTGAATTGAGAGTTTAGGAAAAAAAAGAAATTTCAAAAAACTTAATTTTCATTCTTAAAAAAATTGTTAAATAGAAGTAGGTACGAGATAGAAGGAAAATCTAAATTATTAATATCTTTAAGATGGAATTAAAATGCAATAATCCCAATGGTGAGATTGTTCTAGTAAGCAAATTAAACCATGTGGAACTTTTTTTCTTGAAAAATTGTAAAAATTGCATTCAAAAATAAATCTACAAGTTATTTTTTTAAGAAGATGCTCTAACTGCCCGAAAAACAAGATTGTCCATAACTTTCACATCACTTATTCAAATGAAATGAATCAAAGCTTTCTATTTAGACAAAAATATAATGTGTGAGAAAAAAAATTCAAAATTCAAAAATTCAAAAATTCAAATTTATCAAATTTTTTTGTTGCCCAGTCTCCTCTATTTTGAACTTATTTGGATATAATTTTTTTGGGGGGGGCACCAATTGAAAAATAAATTATATTTTCATGAAGCTAATTAGTTTTTCTATCTTCAAAAAGAGTTTCAAAAAATCATGACAAAAATTGAGACTATAGGTACCTGTCTAAAATCCAATTTGTCCCGGAAGGAACAATGGTCGTTTAGGGGTTAAACAAATGTGACTTTTCAACCCGATTCCTACACAATTCCAACCCCAACTCCACACTAAAGTTGTCAAAATGCCAAGTGTTACGGTTTTCACTACATTAGAATACAATAAGACGCAATTGCGTCAAATAGTAGGATCACATTTGGACTAGGGGCGATTTTGGCTATATGTACCTGAGTAGAAAAGAGGTCTTTGGATAGTAGTCAACACTGTTACAACGTAGTGCCCAAGGTCCATATTGGCACTTGAAGAATTAATGCCACTATGGACCCTGGGCACCAAGCTCTGGCACTATTCTTTGGCATCCAAAGACCACTCTTTCTTCTAAGTTTTTTTCCTTTTGGCTTGACCTCTGTACAACGAGAGCCTATTGTCCTAAAATCTTATATGCAAAAATGAGCCAGGGGAGACATTTCTTCAATTGGATTCTAGAAAGAAAGAAAAGAAATGGACCCCAACTTGCAATAAAATAGTCACTAGTCTTGCACACAGTTTGATGTCCATATACTAAGGACAATATTGCTCTTTTTTGGATGAATGTACACTTTATTGGATGAACAATTGAAGTTTCCTTTGCATTTTGTACGTTTCATCCATTTCTCCATGAACGTCAGCAACTGCATCACTCCAAGGCAGATCAATCGCTTTCTGCACTGCTCTCCCATAAGTGGAAAAAAAATCCCTGTGTCCCAGCCTGCATCATCCACTCAGTCCGGCAGCCTTGCCTGCTTTTGGGCAATTGGGATGTTGACCCTACCATGTCAACATACCCAAGTACTACAGTACATTATATACCCACTCCTGTTCAATGCACAGGCCAAATCATCCCTCCCCTCCACAGCGCAGGTTAAGTAAGTTATACCCAGCTAAGCTAGTGCAGGAAATGTTTCCTTGTGGCTGCAATGGAAATTGTCCGTTGTTTTGAAGAAAAAAAAAAAAAAAAAAAAAAAAATGCTTCAGTTCTTGTGATAAGTTCGGTCCAGCCAGAGGAAGGACAGGCAGGCCATAATTCCCATTCCAAATGGCCTGCCCAGCCAAATGAATGGGCGAACGGGGAAAGGCCCCCAATGAGTCACCCTCGCAGGGGGGCAAGAGAGCCAGAGCCTCACGTGCTAGTCCTCTGCAGCATGGGAGCCTTCTGAATCGCGGGTTCAGACCGAGACAGACCCCGACCTGACCCGCTCCGACGCGTGCCGACCCGTCCCGACCCGTCCCGAGGTCCGCGCTTCCCGGGCGCAGGCGCGCACCTGGTCCCGGCCTGACCCTGGCCGCGGGCGAACCGGTCGGGTCCCGCCATCCAGGCTTCGCCATCCTTCCCGTCCGGCGTCCGCCTGCCTGCCCGCCCGCCCGCCCTCTACAGCGGCCAGGCAGTACTACTAGTAAGCAGCGTCGACCCATAGAGCTAAGGAGTACGAGTCAGAATTGGCTACACACGCACAACACACACACACAAGCTGCGGGCTTGAAATGCACAATACGCTTCCCCCTGCAACAACGCAACGCACTAAGTTAGATTGTTTGTCACTCCTCTCAGCAGCTTAGCATATCTGAACTTCGCCTGGCGGAATTCGACTCCTCGCCGCAGGCGCGTGACGGTAGTGGACAACACTAGCTAGGAGCTTCGCGTTGGAGCGGTATCTTAACTAGCTCTGCCCCTGTAGCCCAAGTGGGCGTGGGCGTTTCTTGTTGGGTGCGTCCGTTCCAGCGAGGAATTGGTTGAGCTCGTTGGAGCGCGCGCGGAATTGGCATCCACCAGGGCAGGATTAAGTTAGATGAGATGCGCGAGGGCGAGTGACCGAGGGTGAGAGATTAGTGGGGGGAGCCAGCACCGTGGCGAACGCTACCACGAAGGCGGAGTGGCGGAGTTTGAATTTTGTTGCTGTTGTGGAGATTGGAGGGAGCTCGTGTTTGGAGATTGCGAGGAAGGGGGGTGGGGTGGGGTGAGAGGAGCCGGCAGAGGAGAGGGATTCGGGGTTGGCGTGTGCAGGGCGCGCATCTGGCTGGGGAGGCTTGAAATTGGACTGGAATGACATTCATGGCACCAGCGCCAGATCAAGCGGCGACGACGTACGGCGGGGGCCTGCTGCCGCGGTCGTTGAGCATCCCGGCGTCGTACCGGAGCACGGCCATGTCGCCTACAGACTCCATGACCTCGCTGTCCAACTTGGAGAAGCTGATGGAGTGCACGACGACGTCGGGGGGCAACACCGGGGGCGCGCCAGGGGCGTTCAGCTCGCGGTCGGCCACCACGAGTCCCACGGGGAGCTACTGGGGCCAGGCCGAGATGGTGCAAATGCTCCAGACGGGGGCTGCTGCTGGCGGGGTGCAGCAGCAGCAGGCGGAGCTGCTGGTATCCGGGGTGGTGAGCAGTGACTGGCAGCAGCTGCTGGACTCGAAATCCGCGTCCTCGGGGGGGTACAGGTACCTGGCGCCCGTGGCGATGGCGCCGTTGCGAGGGGGCATTATGGAGAATGCGAGGATCCGAGAGATGATGGCGGGGCGGGTGGGGGGGCCGAAGCCCGGGTGGGGCGCGATGGACGTCGCGGGGGGGGTTACGGTGGACCCATCCAAGGGCGGGTTGGCATTGCAGCCGAGGGTGGGGCTAGCGACGTCGCATTGCTTGGCGCAGTTCACGTCGGATCCTGCCTTTGCTGAGCGTGCGGCGAAATTTTCCAGCTTCGGGAATGGGAAGTACGCCCAGATCACGCTGCCATTGTCGGCGAACGACGTGGGGAATCCGCGGTCGCGATCCACGGAGAGTGGCGGTAGGGTATCGAAACCCCCCCCGAGTAGCCTGAATTCGGTGGCGAAGAAGTTCGCGGCGGCCGTGGCCACCGAGATGGAGGATACGACGAAAGCCGCGGTGGCCTCGGCGACCGCCGCTGCCGCTGCGGCTGCTGGCACAGCTGCAGCCGCAGCGGCGGAGAGGTCATGCGACATGGAGGTGGACACCGGTGTGAGAACGATCGATGAAAAGAGCCCGCCCGGCGCTGCGCGTGTGCAACCCGAGTTGGAAGCCATTGAGGGAGCAAGTTTGACCGCCATGGAGACCATCCATGAGCTGGTCGAAGCACCAGCAGCACGGGAACCTACGAATTCCTGTTCTGCTGAACAACCAGCAAGCGTTCAGCGAGGGGGACACGGATTCAGCTCCCCTGCCGCGTCGCCTGCGAGGTCACCTTCCGGAAGCGACGACAGCGATCGCCGCAAACGGAAGAATTCCCCGGACAAGCCGGATGTCGAACCCAAGGTAACGCAATCGCATCGCATTCCAAATTTGACACGAGCTGCTACCATCTTTTTTGAACCCATCCGAAACGGCGCCACAAACCAACCGACTGAAATGTCGAGATTGGCTCTGTTTCTGTGAGCTTAGTGCGTGAGCTGATTACGTAGAATTCCTCTCGGTAAATGCCTGCAGGCGGTGGATGCGGTAGACTCTCAACCGAAGCGGTGGAGGGGCGAGAAAGGCGAGAACACATCGCGCACCGACAAGGCCGATGACGCGAAGACCAAGGCGGAGCGCAGCTCCAGTGACAACTCCGGCGACTCCGGCAGCAGCCCCCGAGCGCACAAGGAGAGCACTGGCAGTCACAAGAACCACCACAAGGACCTGTCCAAGCAGGACTACATCCACGTGAGGGCTCGCCGCGGCCAAGCCACGGACAGCCATAGCCTGGCTGAAAGGGTAAACTCCCTCTCAAGCCCCTCAAGCCCCTCCCATGCACGGTTCCTAATGGTGACATTCCTTTAACATGTGCCTCATGTCATGCTCTTCAGGTTCGGAGGGAGAAGATCAGCGAGCGCATGAAGTATTTGCAGGACCTCGTCCCGGGGTGCAGCAAAGTCACGGGCAAGGCCGTCATGCTGGACGAAATCATCAACTACGTGCAGTCCCTGCAACGGCAAGTGGAGAGTTTGTCCATGAAGCTGGCGTCGGTGACCCCGGGCCCTGCTCAAGCACGCCTCGACTACAGCTACGACAGCGTCTTAAACAAAGAGCTTCTGCAGTCTCGTTTGTCCGGCTCTTCGACCCTTGGGGTGTCGGAATCCACCGCCACGTTTAGCATGCTGCAGCACCAGCAGCACCAGCAGCACCAGCAACAACACCAGCAACACCAGCAACACCAACAACACCGGCACCTGCAACACCAGCAACATCAGCAACAGCAACAGGAACAGGGCAACGCCATGCATTGTGGTCTGGATTTTCGGGCCATGGGAGCGAGCTCCTTGGATGGGTACCTTCGCCGGACCAACAGTGCGCCCATCAATGTCTCTTCGGGATTGACCAGAGTAGAGACCTTCGGCGACGATGTCTCTCAGGTAGCACCCACATCTCAACCATGCAACAGCAATATCTGCATCTTTTGGCTTGTTTTGGTAGATGTTTCTGTGCAGTTTCTCAAGCTGTTGGCTTGGTTTTTCTGCAGTCCATTGGTTGGGACGGTGAGCTGCAAAGCATTGTGAATCCGATGGGTTTCGGCCATCCGAGTCGTTTTGGATCATCTATTCTGGACGGCATTCATTGTACGTCTGCCGATGAACTCAATCAAGTGATTTGCTTTGATTTGCTTATATGTGTTCGTATCATTTTGTCAATTGTGCTGGCTTTTTCCTCAGACTTGTTGCTAGACTTGAAAAGAACTTGATAGGATCAGTTTGATCCACAGTAATTGCCCTTTCGGTGTAGCGTTTTAGGTATTGATGAAATCTGTGTGCTTGAATGGATTGCAGCTCAGCTTCCAGTGGGGCACATGAAGGTTGAACTGTGAGGGTATTTTGCAGTCGGAAGGAGGCTTGACGCTTGATTTGATGATCTGCTCCTTAAATTGCATCATGTTTCTACGACCCAGAAAGAAACCAACAAGTAACCGGATTTTTCACTGCCTTGCAAGTGGAAAGAGTCTTAAAACGGTGCACAATGATAGCTGTAGATGATGGATCCGAGTATCTACAGAGAATAACAGTAGTCTGTACAAATTTCCAAGTTTGTGCATGCCTGGGGTGACGCCACTGCTTTTGAGGGGAAGTTCGAATGCATTGGCATTTGGAACTCACTCCTCGCCGACATGTGTGTTTCTTTTTTACCTCCAATACCTCCCACCCTGCTACAGTAACGGCCTTGAATTGTAATTGGATCTCTATTGGAGAGTGCTCTTTGTTACTACCGTATTTATACAGAAGTCTCTCAGAGACACGGACCTAGCCAGCTAGTTCGTTTGGGAGTTTTTTTGAGTGTACTATTCCTGATAAACGGACCTAGTTTTCCGTATGGCCGAGCTAGCTCCCTCCCTATAGCCTCTAGGTAAGTAGAGTTGTAGTCCAGCTTCTCAGTGTACAGCATCTGACTGGTACGGCGCTGTGTGTTTGGATCGCCCTTCTTCTTACCACCTGTTTCCACTACGTACAGTAATGGCTAATGTTGTACAGTCCTTTGTGGTTATAAACAGTGCCTTGCTGGTGCAAGCTCTCTCTGCTTTCCTAGTAGCCAATGTCTGGATCACTGGATGACCCTTTTGGATTGGAGGGGAATCCCTGGCTGATTGATTGCTATCTGCTGGGAACTTTTCTGCTGTTTTTGAGATATGTCCTTCAGTGCCGTGATTGAGCTTTTTATGGTATCCATGCCCCAAAGCTTCCAGATAAGCATCTGGATGGGTCCTATTCTTGAATTGTCTTAGTTTTGCTTGGATCTTCTTTGAAAAAGGGGATTCTAGGTTCTCTTAGTGTTCTTTGGACACTACGTGAACTAACCATGAATTTTCAATGGGCTGATTATATTTGTATTCAAAATTGACCCTAAGCTCTTGTGCTTAAGATGTGTACAGTACATTTCAAGTGAGAACCTAGAGGGGTCCGTTTCTCTTCTGTAGAGGGTTGCAATTAGGTGTGGATATTATAATGCGTGCAAATCGTGGTGCATAACATTCTACTGCTCATCTGACACCCCCAACCCCCCTTGAAAGTTGGGCCTATTGTGCTTCTCTCTACTATTCTCTTATCCCTAACATATTATTCATATCATACATATTATTCCCAGGAATCCAAGCTGACTCATGTAAAGTTTGACGGCATTAACTGAAGAATGTTTTGTGAATGATCAAACTTACAGGTGGAGTTAATTGGTGGCAGTGAATGTTCAAAATGTGCTTGTGGAACTGTAGAAGAACCCCTGGGATAACTCTCATTGAACCTGAGCACGGCGACACTCCTGTCGAGTACTACAGCACTGCACATGTTCAATCGGCTGACAGCAGGCAGGTACAAATAGAAATTCGCTGAAAGTATTTGGAAGAGATTAAAAGCCTAATGAAGTAAGTAACTGTTTCGTCACGGTTTGATTTTTGTATCATGGGTTGGAATTAGAGCAGTTTGAGAAAATCAGCAGCAGTCGCTAAAGCACTGGCAGTGAGGGCGGTTCGGACCATTTTGTCTTGAGAGACCCTGCCGTCTGAGACGGAGAGCATAACTCCTGTCAATGCACCTCCAACTGCTGCATTCTTCTGCAGAAAAAACACCAGAAATACTCCATTGATAAAACTCATTGACGCTCTGTTCCTAGATACAGTACTGAACAATAAACAACTCTTGTGATGTAGGACCCACTTGACCTGCAGCTACAAAAGAATTTATACATTGTACTCCAAGCAAGTGATTACTGTATCGTCTGTCTACTTCGTACTCTTTGTATCCAAATGGACACTGGAACAGGATGAAAGACTGTCATATGGGTCCGGCTGTCAGAATTTAAAGATGTCTCTGTGAGCCAAATCACATAAATCTACCGGTTTCTTCCATTACGATCCCTCCTGAAGCATTCCATAGATTGCATTCCACTTGCAATCCATGCTATTCCGTTTTTCAGTCCACAGATTGTAAGTTGCGTGAGTTTCTCGCAAGTACAACAATCACATAGCTGTTTGCCTGAAATTTGAGCCCGTTTCAATCGCCTATTTACGGTGGACTTAATCAGTGTTTACGTCCTGCTGCCTACATTTGTCCAGGAAGGTGTTACTACCCAATCTTGCTTGCCTCGCGCCTTCTCCATACCGTATTCAAACCCAGCATACATCCCTGCTACCATGCCTGCAAGATGCAAATCAATCTAGCTGTGATTCGTGGGTTACACGTGTGTTTCTACTCTTTTAACCCAGTCATCTAATTAAGAAATAATCTGTCATGAAATAATAGAGACGAATGTATTTTGTATTACCCCATTGAAGGCCCTCTTTCCCAGCCTTCACAAACTGCGTCAAAAATACCGGATTCAGGAACTCATGAAATGAAAGACATTATTTCAAACTCTTCAGTTCCTGTATTCAGCGTGAGGAGCCATCCATCCTCCTAAAAAAAAAGTATAGGTACTCTTCAAAAGAGAACACTTCGATTCAAGTAACTCTGCAGAGTCTAAGGAAAAACAAGGATCGTTCCCACCAGACTTCTCACAGAATCTAGCAACCCCAGCTGGCGCTGTTCACTTCAAAATGTTTGCTGTTCTAGCAGCTTCGCATGATGCACACACTTAAGGGAAAAGTCCCTTCGCATGCAGCATGCATGATTACTGTAATGAACTTTGAAGATTTGATAATTCATAAACACGAGCATGAGAGAATCTCACGATTTTTTCTATGTCGCGCCTTACTGTCGGAGCATCTGCATCAATCGCCAAGTACACAATAGTCGCGTGTCAAAGAATCTGTGGAAAATGCATAATTGTTCTCGAAGAGATTCAAGAATTGTTTTATACTCTAGTTAGCATGTCAAGTCACTGTAACAAAAGTTGTAAAAAAACTTGCAGTAGAAGTTAGCTGCGGTTCTTTTGACCACCATTCTGCGCAATGCTGAAATGACTAGATTTTTTGTTTTTGTTTTTGTTTTTGTTTTTCAACTGCAATTTTGAGAATTTCAGGGCGTTTAATATACTGATGAGAAGACCCCAAATTATGATGATATATTCACGCTCCGAAGTTCTCAAAATTGCAGTTGGAAAACAAAAAAATTGTAGTCGTTTTAAGACTGCATAGAACGGTGGTTAAATGAACCGCAACTGATTTCTTCTACGGGCTTTTTTACCAACTACTGTTATAGTGAGTGTAATTGCTCCAGGGTCAAATACAAGTTGACAAATAAACTTATGATTTTTTCAAATCTGTACACACGACGTGGAAAGAATACTTCATGTAACTAGAGACAACATATCCATCAGACGACCAGTTGAGGAGCTGGGGTGGACCTTTTGAAAGCACTGACTTCTGTATGTTAAAAGGATTCACAGTTATATGATGATGGAACAAGACGTACGATCGATAGGCAGGGAATGTATCTGGGTGCCTGATTTGTAAAACTCGATACCTTTCCTCATCAAACTGTACGCTTCTTGCGAAGCCGCATGGGCAGCCCCTACCTGCATGCATTGCCATGGCCACTTTCCATCAGTCACCCGTCATCTACAACGATACAGTAGGAAAGAATTGAATGACAAGCCCTAATACAACTGTGCCCACTCTTCATGGCTTGCTGCAGAATAAAAATGCCTGAAATAAGACGCCAAACTCCCAGAATACAGGATTTAATGAGAGTGTGTATTTTTCGGAGAGATTTCATGTCAATACGTTCATTTCTTATCCTAGCAATGGGTGTTCACCCCATCTGTTTCACAAAAAAGAAAAAATATCAATACTGCGATCTGTAACGTCATTTGTACAATGCGCTGACGTCCTATCTAAAACCTTTACAGAGGCAAATAATGGTCGCAGATAAAGCTGTACCCCACTGATCTTGAGAACACCATCGAGGGTACAATTAAGCGTTGGATTCCCTGTGTCCATGAGATAATCCATGGGGTTTGTCGGTGCTTTGACAGACAGTCTCGGCGCGCTCATCATTTCGTCACCACTCCTGTTTCCTGTGTGCTGGTCCTTGTGATCAAACAGAAATGGGATCTGTCAAGCATTCAAAGTAGCGTCACAGATGGCAACATAGGGTAAGAAGCGTAGGGGACTCTTAGCAATAAATTCACTTCAACTTTTTCCAAAACTGAATAGACAAAAAATAAAAATTGAGTCATAAAATGCATGATTGATGGTCCCTCTGCTTGACAGAGACATACACCTGCAAACGGCAAGGTGTCCTGACAATCTTGGAAGTCGACGAGTCACAAGATTCTGACATGAACTCGAATGTCCGACCGTTGCATTCATAACTTCAAACATGTACTAAGACCTTCACCATCCAGAAATTCAGCGGTCTCTTATTATTGATCGAGGGTACAAACTGCTGCCTACTATTTGACAATTGTCACTCGTCAATCCCGATGTGATTTCAACATTATTGACATCCTGTAAGGAAGCCAGCCACTTGACATCGTAGTACATGAGGGAGATCAGTAACGAATTTCATGGTGGTAAACCGACCTGGTATGTGACTCTGAGAAGCGTACCAGTTGCAGCATACCTTTGGTCGCTCCACAGAAATCCTTGAAGCTGCTACTTCTTCCAGTCACGAATAATTACACCGCCTGTGAAGCCCCCAACCCAGATCGGTGAGCACACATAATTTTGGTACCTCTGATCACGGCCGCCATGGCCAACTCAGTCTGTGATCCTGATGTCATGAGGGCATACCCTTGCGGATTCAAGGCTACAATGTCAGATACTCTTCACACACTGCTACTTCTTTGGCGCTGTGTTTGATGGTACTCTTTGTATTTCGCCAGCGAGATCCTGAGCAAATTTGATTCACATGTAAAATTGCAGTCCTGTAAACAACTGATGCTCAAGACAATGGGATTCAAATGCGCCAGTGGTTCAGTCCTTCACAAAGAAGAACAGCCACGGTCTATGGCGTCCAGAGGGAGGAATTTGAGATTGAAGGGGGGTGAAAACTGCCACTCGCCTTGGACCCCAACTAAGAGACCTAATGGTTCTCCCGAACAGCTCATTCAGTTACTGCTGGCACCTTCATCTCGCACTGTATCCGCCGGTAGTTTCATGTGAACTCATCAATGGATGTCCTCTCCTCGTGCCTTACCAAAGTGTGTCTACCCTAAACTACGGGTCAGTTCTAGGGCTCTGAGAACGTCAGTAACTTACGCTATTGACCCAATAGCGGTGATGCACGCATCCATCCAACGGCCGTGAAGTTTCCAGCTCATTCGCGTCTTTGGCACTTTTCGTGTGCGTGGGAGCAAAACCCACATGCACTCATGCACGATTACCCAGCTACCCTAGTTCGATCGCCACCCACGTTTCTTTAGATTGCGGTAGGAAATTGTCTCGGTTGCTGAATTTGAAGCTTTTTTTTGACACAAGTAGATCACAATTAGGGCTTCCTTGATTTCCCTGTCCATTTGATTCAGTATCGCAGTGTGAATTACATCAGGACCTTTGTTTCCATCGGGCTATGGCCGCCATGGCTGCAACCACCTCGTCCCTCTGGGTGACCTCTGCACATAGACCGTCGTCATCGCCCGTCTCCTGCGTCTCGACCTCAAGCGCATCCCCAAAATCTGTCAATTACGCAAGCTCCTCGTTCTTTGAGAGCCCTCAATCCAAGAAGCTGAAAGTCCAGTGCAGACATGGCGGAGGAGGTTCATCCCAGGCGAGAGCAGTCAAATCTTCCACCCCTGTGGCGACCCTTGCCCCCCCACCATGGCCGCCCGTGAACCCTGACACTTCGAAGGAGACCGGGGAGCCCAACGTGGGCATGGAGGAGGCTTTGAAGCAGGATGGCGGCGAAGAGAAATCTGAAGAGCAGGAGGAGAAGAGTAGTGATGGCGTGTTTGTGTGGAAGGATCACTGGTACCCCGTGTCCTTGATCGAGGATTTGGATCCCTCCGTGCCCACCCCCTTTCAGTTGCTGGGCAGGGAGCTCGTCGTGTGGAAGGACAAGCAAGGCGAGTGGAGAGTGTTTCTCGATAAGTGCCCGCATCGAATGGCGCCGCTCTCGGTAAGAGTTGCAAACTTGTTTGGGTGGAGGAGGGTGCTGAGGGGTACAATTGCAGATGTGACCTAATTTGGACCCTGCGCATGAGTTGTCTCTGGCTTTCTTTGAATTCCTGTGGTGTTCTGCATCGCGGAATTGTATTGTTTTCGTTTCTTTTTGGATTCATCTCACACATATTCGACCCTATACACACACATTAAGACCCTTCAATCACAATTCGAAAGAACTCGGTGGAATGCTTCAAATCACTGGCTTTATTGTTTGCTCAAAATGCAATCTATTGAGGTTCAGAGAGGCCATTGACAATTAAGGGTTAAAACCTGAGGAATGATTTCATTTTGTGCATGTCATGTCTTCCTTCTTTGGGTACGATATCGACTTGCGCTTTTTGCATTACTGTTCCTGTGCATGGTGTTAGGTGAAGACACCCACCATCACCTCATTCGGCGATGAGCGTAATCCAACTTTCGTATGTTTATGAAATTGGTTTCCAACGCACCAAAGAATGCGCATGTGGATATCTTATGCAAAAGGTTTATTGACAGATGACCTAAAACCAATACTTGCATGCATGGTGTACATTCTTCTAATTAATATGAACCCAGTTTGTTACAATTTTGTGTGGCAATTTTGGGTCGGTTTCGATTCTTGGGAGTCCCCAGCTTAGATTCTATGTTAATTCACATGGTTCATTTGGAAATAATTGGGAGGCCTGGTAGTGCCTAGGGTTGAATAATATCAGAATACTGCTAACGAATGACTTCAGGGTTGGCTGGGATACTGAACAGAGCTTGTGTACAATTGCAGAGAGAATGTTTGTCTGTGCTGAAGAAGTTAATTTGGTCATGAGCAGGAAGGGAGGTTGGATGAATCAGGCATG
This sequence comes from Pseudisothecium myosuroides, assembly GCA_951799445.1. NCBI lineage: Eukaryota > Viridiplantae > Streptophyta > Bryopsida > Hypnales > Lembophyllaceae > Pseudisothecium > Pseudisothecium myosuroides. The sequence goes on along the minus strand of OX637287.1, from coordinate 16,025,568 downwards.
TTGCAATGCTCTTACCATGGATGGTCGTTCCAAGGGGATGGGAGTTGCGGTGCCATTCCACAGGCGGCCAAAGAGGGACCGGAGGCCAAGGCTCGATTTTCGCCTCGTGCTTGTGCTGCCTCGTATCCTACGCGTGTTTCTCAAGGCTTGTTGTTTGTTTGGCCTGATGAGAAAGGATGGGAGAGAGCATCGAAAGTCACGCAGCCCATGTACAATCTCAATCCTTCACCATTTCTACTTTCATGGTTAGACGTCCTTAGATTGTTTTTGTGTTGAATTTCCGGATGATATGTGAGTTCTTAACCCCAAGTGCTCAAATAACCAGAAGTGACCACTTCCATATAGGAGCTCTGAGATGAATCACTTAGGAACCTTCGAGGAAGGTAACAAATTGTACCAATAGGAAGAATAAATCTTAACCTACGTTTTCGGACGAAAGATATTTGTTCTAAAGTTACCATAATCAATTATTAGGTTCCGAAGTGGTCGTTCTATCTGTAACTTGGGCACTTATGGATTAAGGATTGGACATGCTAGAAGTTTAATGTAGACCAAGAATGCTGAATTGGAATTGCTCCCACATAACTTTCAGTTAAATCTTGCAACTGTAGGGAATGTGATGACATACTTGGGGCTTAATCGGAGTCTCAGTGCTCAAAACCAAACCACCGTCTAATTTCACGCATGGTGGAAGTTTGCATGCTCTGATGCTTTCATTTGGCAGGCTGCCTGCAGAATTCAGCGACCCTAGATTCTCAACCGTAACAATACAGCGGGACTTGTTCTACGGGTACGACACTCTAATGGAGAACGTCTCAGATCCTTCGCACATTGACTTTGCACATCATAAAGTGACCGGGAGAAGGGACAGAGCCAAGCCGTTGCCCTTCAAGGTATCTGAAAGTGGGCACTGGGGTTTTGCGGGTGCAAACAATGACTCTCCAACGATCTCCAGTGGCTTTTACCCACCTTGCTACTTCTACAACAAGTACGTGATATTTCATCTTTGCTATATGTTGACGTATCAATACAGACTGGCGGGGAACTCTTTCTCCTTCTTTTTTTTTTTCTTCTGTTATCTCTGTCTTTGAGATGTTTATGAAAACCTAATGGAGAAACGCAGCGTTGAACTGAGTGAAAGGGGAGTGATGAAGTTTCTGAATGGTTCAGAGAGCTTTTAGAAACGCTCCGGTCTGTGGCGTTAGTTTGTGAACTGAGAGAAGTCAGACTGAGGGCTGAATAAATTGATGTTGCAGGATTGAACTGCCTGTTAAGCTTCCCATTTTAGGAGATCAAAAGTGGGAGATTCTAATATGCTCTTTCAACATTCCTATGGCGCCGGGAAAGACAAGGTCCATTGTATGCAGTGCTCGGAATTTTTTCCAATTTACGATGCCAGGCAATAAATGGTGGCAGGTATGTCAGTTACAATTGGTGTCCATTCCTGCAGTTTTTACTTCCCCACTTCATGCCGTGTTTAAAGACCAGGTTTGAGAGGCTGATAATCTGGTCAACCATTTGGTGCTGAAGAATGGAATTCGAACTAGATACTAGATCTGATTACGTTTCCACATGTGCAGCTCACTCCAAGATGGTACGAGCATTGGACATCGAATTTGGTGTATGACGGAGACATGATTGTACTGCAAGGCCAAGAGAAAGGCTTTTTGTCACAGGGCGGGGACGTGAATGCCAACTACACCAAGCTGACGTTTACACCTACACAGGCTGATCGGTTTGTCCTTGCTTTCCGTAACTGGTTGAAAAGGCATGGAAAAGGAGGGCCTGAATGGTTTCCGGAGGCCAAAGTTGGACAACCTCCCCCCTCCACTGTTCTAACGAAGCGCGAGGTTTTCTCTCTACCTTTTTCTCCTAAGTCTCATTATTTCTCACTAAGGTAGGGGCACCCAAAATCGCCATTTTTGGCGACGAGAATCGTTCCTGTTAGTAGAGTGGTCAAATTGTTATATGCTCTTGTTTGTGAGTGAAGGAGGATTTCGACGCTCCAATGAATGTGTCATTTGGTCACTGTATTCAAAAACTGTGATGGTGCACAGTTTTATTAAGAGATGATTCAAAACTGATAAACAGATGTTAGGTGATCCACTTTCTCCTAATCAATATGTTCCCATTGTCTAAGATTCTAGGGTGGCGAGTTTGTTGTCCCTATCTTTGATCACAATCATCATTAATGTCCTTGGTCTCCCCTGTTGGCACAACATTTCTTGTATTGTTCTTTATTGTAAGACTTCCTTCTTAAAGGCTTAAGACATCCTCTTAAAACTACTTCTGATTATGTCTTGGATTGCAGATGCTGGATCGGGCGGAGCAGCACACTCTAATATGTTCCTCCTGTAGAAAGGCACGAAAAGATTTCCAGCGGTTGCAAAAGATACTGTGGGGAAGTACTGTTGTTTTGGCTGCTGGAGCGGGTGTCCCCCCAGATTTTACTGTCCGATTGATTCTGGCCGCTGGAGCTGTTATCAATGCAGCCTTGGCTTACACTGTGAAGGAAGCAGAAAAGAATTTTGTTTTCAAGGACTACGTGCATTCTGAGATCGACTAATGTGGAGCTGTTTATGTAGACTTGAAGCAATCAGCATTTTCATAGTACAAACTTGTGCATATACACTCGTGTAAAATACAAAGTGATAGCTTCCAGGATGCTGCTTCCTCGCAACTAGTTGGCACTGGCAAATGTGAATGACGATTTTATAATTTTCATTTTGCTTGTATTCTTTCAATTATTATAAATTAGTTCGTTTTGTCTGTTTTGTATTCCAAGTCGGTTGTATTCTGCCTCCTGTAATGCCCTCGTTTCGTCCCGGTACGTATTGTTCACCCTTTTGATGGTCACTGTGGCCGACCATATTTATCTCGATGTCATGAGGTCTTGTAATGTGCAAACTAGATAAGCAGTTGAGGGTCAGGAGACCCGAGAAGGTTATTCAGTTATTCGACACACCTCTTGTCAGATCTTACAGATTCATAAATTTTGATTCAGTAGCGAGTCCTGAATCATGAACAGATGAACAAGACAGCAGGCACTAGCAACATTTGTTTCGAGAGACAACACTTGACAGTTATTTTACATTTGAATATGTACACTCGGACGTACCATGGACGTGCTTGCGCAGGAACATCTACCAAAACTTCACTAGTACAGGAATGTTGTCATTACTTAGCTCAAACCCGTCTTTTTTTCCTCTCTAAGTTTGTCAGAGCAGAAGCAGTGATGGAGAATGCTCACTAGATACAGGACTAGAGAGTTGCCTTGACACAATGCTTGCAAGTACCAGTGGTGGTTGTGGTAATTCTTCTGGTGTTGCAGAAGCAGCAGGGTTCACTGAAATAGAATCAGTTGGCGGTGAATGGGAGCAAGGCAGGAGAGCTGCCATCAAGAGAGCTCCGGGGTTGGGAGCAACAGCAGCAGCTCTGTTGTCGGTTGAGGCGGAAGCAGCTGCTGCAGCAGCGATTGCAAAGGCTTTACGCAGCCTGATGATCTCTGAGGTCGCCAGTGCCAGTTGCGCCTGTAGGTGCGCCACCTGTCAGGCCCCTCCTTCATTCAACATTCTCTGCTATGTACGTTCCTTAAACTTATTCTGTCTCTCATCCTTTCTCCACTCCTCTCCACTACACTTACGTCTCTGCCTGTCAAATATCTCATCAAAGTACTTGACATGCGCAAGTAACTTGAACTGTCTGACTGCTTACTGGTTTGGGGGTCTGCAATCGAATCAGGGAAGTTCTTCTGAACACTTGTGGGAGAAAAGCTATTGTAGCAGCCTAGCACTGGGGAAACAGTGAGAGCTGAGTTTTTCAAGGTTGTGGTACTTGGTACCTTGGGGGAAGAGCACAGAAGTGATGGCGACTCTGAATGATGCTCAGTGACTAGCCTCTCTGAAGGTGACGACGACGTACGTGCAGAGTGTTAACTGGCTGCTGCATTGCAAGGGGAAACTGCGATGAGAAGACTGGTCTCGTCTCTGGCAACATTGCTATAACTTACCCATAGAGCAGTCTACCCGGTCCTAGAGTGTGGAACACAAGGGGGAGCAGAAGGGGTCGGGTTGGAAAATGTAGGCGCTTGAAGGTTGAAAATTATTTCAACCGAGTGTCGTACAAGGAGACTCATTTCAATTGGGGGAGGAAAATTCTCGGTTGTGGTCCTCTCAATGCATTGAAAACTTACACTACTTCGTTCAATATTGGTGCCGCGCCCCTCCCCCCCTCCCTCGCAGCGCAATAAACTCTTCCTAGCATAATTCTTCACAAATCATGCGCCATATCTCTAGGAGTCCACATACCACCTTCTAATTGTACTTCTCTACATCTCCCATACTAGAACTGGGTGATTGCATGAAACATTTGTACTATTTTCTGTCACACATTGCATGTTGATTAGTTTTTTGGCCATAACTTTTGCATTTTGACTCCAAATGACTCAAAATTCATAGACAAGGTACTTATGACTATTGTACACCTTGTCTAATTCTTCAGAATTTCTTAAAAATGTTTTACTACTTAATAATAGCCCCCGATATTTTGTCACAAATGTCAATTTGGAGGTTTTTAGTACTATTTAGTACCCATAAAAACAAATTTGGAGCTGAAATTTAGTAGAGATGGTCTTCTAGTAGACTTGTAGCTACTATTCGAAGGAATTCTAAAAATACTTAATTTTATGTGGTGCAGAAATCCCCAAAGTGAGCCTCTTTCTACTTGCATTTCAAAACATGTAAAAAACTATTTTGGTGGGTTTTTTTGGTGAATGACCATCTCCATAGAGTTGCTATAAATGGCCAATTTTTATTTTTTTATTTAAACTTTTTTCTATTTTCTACTAATTAAAACATCAGTGTGTATTTTCTAGCAATTTGACACTTTTCTAGTTCTCCTACCTAGAGAATTTTTCTATGCATTTCCTTTGGTGGTTACCTTCATCTTAAAGGTGTATACATTAGTCTTATTTTTTTTTTTAAAATAGAATTTATTTTTCTATTTTTAAAGTACTCTAGAAAAAAAGCATGAGTACTGTTGGAAACGCAACAAAATCGACAAGTGTTTTGTGCAATCACCCAACTATTAAATAAGAGTGAGAGACTCCAACCTACTAAGTTCTTGAAGAAAACAGATGTCATGAAAATGAAGGTAGAAATTATGGTTTGATAGTAGCCATAGAGTCTGCTGACAACAATAATAGCACCCACTTCCTACGTCCATTTGAGGGAGCTAGTATAACTACCCGGACATGATCTCTATGACCAACGTTACTCTCATTCTGAAGTCCTGTATGTACAAGCATCCTGGCGGGGTGTAGAAGTGGTTCGAATACCACCTCTTGCCACCACTCGTCCCAACTCTTGGTGACGCAGCTGGATTTTCATTGGAATCCAAACAGAATGGCAGCTGAAACCAGTGAAAGTGGTTAGTGAACTACGCTGTCACAACCTTCAGCTGCAACTCTCTTCAATTCCAACGGCCCCGCCATTGTATGTCCACAGTTGGAAATAGTTGTTTTTTTCAGACTCTCCCAAACAAATGTGTTACTGGCTCTGAGGAGGTGCCAGGTGCAAGTGGAGAAAGGAAATACCTGATGCTGGAGGACGGAGATGGAGCCAACACAGCCATACACGGGATCTTGAACGCGAGCATCAGCCTCATAAGCAAGTGAGTTTACACAATCTTCACGGTGCGGAGGCGGCAATTCATGCAGCATCTTGGTGACATTGGCGACGCCAAACACCTATCACCCCCCCTTCAAATTCTCCACCCTTTCAATCTTCCGTTTATTACAGTGACCCACTACAATAGGTCTTCTTGAGGATTATGTTTCATTCACATTCTCTAGCAATCCTCTGGGGCTAGTGCAGCATGTGAGTTAATCTATCTTTCTATCAAGCAAGGTACGCGTAGTCTCTCTCTCTGATTGCGGCACTGCAGATTCACACGATTCTTTGTGACAATGGATTGGTATGGAGATTCAGAAATATAAGTACGTTTCATGTGGTTCCTCGGTAATAAACAGAGTAACCTAATTAATCTATCAAGCAAGGCACGCGTATTCTATCTCTGATTGCTGCACTACAGATTCATACACATCTTTGAGACAATGAATTGGTATGGCGGCGCAGAAATATATAAGTACGTGTCATGTAGTTCCTCGGTAGTAAACAGAGTAACCTAATTTTCCTTTCTTGGATGTATCAGTACATAACATGTAGATAAGAATGGCTAAGGTTCACTTCGAAAAATCATTTCCTCGGAATGCCCAATTCTATGTGAGAACTTGGGGCTAGCAGCACTGATTGGAGCCACTAATTCTACCACTAAGTCCCCAGGGGGGGCGTGTGGAGCGTGGATCATGCAAATGTTAGCTAAGGAATGAATGTGAGCACCTTGTGGACATGAGCAAACTTCTGGGGTTGGTCTGGAGGGAAGTGTGGGGCAAACAGGCACTGAGTAGTGCACTTGCGGCGCAGCACTCGGCATGCTGCACATGCCGAGGATGATGTCCCTGGAGCCGACGCCATTGCCATACGCAGACGACGGTGTGACTGCTGCTCCTGCTCCTGGTGCGTCCACCACACCCTCTAAATTGTGAATCTCTTCCGTAATTACATTGAATCTCTTTGTTGCTACATTGAGTTCATCGATCTGCCTGTAGATTATCTGTGATTCATCCTGCTCGGCTTATTGCTTTTGCGTGGATCTCTCATCTTGACAGGTGCTGTTTCCGACCTCATCTCGATTGTAGTTCCCTGTTGGCCGTCATTTCGAGGGAGAGTCTCATGGTCTCGTCCTCGTCGTGCATTCACGTTCATGTGACTGTCTGCGGTGCACTCTCGGTTCAGTGCCTACCTGCCCTGGCGGTTGGTCAACGGCTGCTGCCCCTCCCTCCCCTTTTCTCTCTCTAAATCTCACAGGATGGAGTTTCTCATTCCTCATTCCCTCTTTTTGAGTTAACTGACGCCTTCATGATTGAAATAATCATTGAAAGTTCACTTTGCACTGAACAGTCGATTCTAGTATCATTAAAAACATAGTTTTACCGCTCAAAAATGAAGGGACATTTTTCATATTGGTATAGCTTGTTATCTTCCTTACTCCTAGAGGTAAGGGGGTTATTTTGAGTGCCTGCACTTGTTGCAAACCTGTGAGAGATTCATTGCAAAATCCAGCAACAAGACGTAGTTTGGAAAAATATTACCAAATTTGTATAACCTTAAATTGTGTTAGGAATCATTGTGTTCTTCAAATGTACAATTTGATGGGTCAGACCCAAGTTATTTTTGGGTCAAATGCTTGTGAATTTAGTTGGATCTTGCTGTGAATTTATTTAGAATGATACTCATGTCTTTTTGATATATTTGAATTTTCTTTTGAGTGCTACTCTTAAGCAATTTTGGAAATTTTGCATGTTGGCATTGTCAGCCCTTTGATCACCTTGATCAGAAACAGTTGTCGCGAGCGCTATAATGCCTGTTCTCGGACCATGCTCATTAGCTCAAAGTATCAGTTCTTAGGATTGCCTGTATGGAAGGGGAGTAGCGCAAAATTCAAGCAGATTGTTGCTTTGAACCATGAATATTTTGTTAGTATTAGTTTGGGTCACTATTAGTGAGGCGACATTTGATCTTGGTAGGACACAAATTGAACTGTTACTCTCGGTTTTAAGATGCTTTGTGTATTGGCGGCTTGCGTAATCGTAATTTGTGAATACAACTAATTAAAATTTCCTGCGCTCTGTTGAGTTTGGTCAATTACTCGAGATCCAATTGCTGTTTCTTAACCCTTAAAAGGACCGGGGGGGTTGAGCATAGTTCTTATTTTCTTGACTAGCTCTTGTAACAAGCATAATTCTTCATTTGTAGTAGAATAATTTTGATGGTCACCACCATTGAAATGAAAGAAGACTTATGTACATTAGTATTCCTATGGATAAAAGATCAACAAAATTGCACAATTTTTGTGAAAAAGCCACGGTAGACAAAATTGATGAAAGATGTTCAGTTAGGCAATACTTTGAACATATGCTGAAATTGGAATGCTCAAAAGTGCTCCAAAAACTTTGATTTTGTTCCCTAGGTACATCTCATCATGATTTTGATGTGTGATTTTTTTCACATCATTTTGAGGTGTAGGAAAAAAGATATGAGGATATGAAGTGATGGCCCATGGCCCCTTCTCCATTCTCCAAAAATTCACCCAAAATCATAGAGTTGATCATTTTCCTGTTCATATTGCACTCCAAAAATTCACCCAAAATTGTACAATTGATAATTTCTTATTCAGATTGCACTGATGAATTCAACAGAAAATATCAAGGGGCTTTTTGATGTTCATGAACTATTAGTGAGGTTCACATTTCAAATTTTCTGCAAATGTAGTTGCAGAAGCCACCCGGTGGCTTGTGGTCCTTTACGGGTGCAGGAACCTTAAGTCCTGTTGCTAATATCATTCCATACCTACTCCGGTAGGCTAATCTTGCAGATATGTCAATATTTGCGCATTGTTTCAAAAAGCTAACACAGCGTCACTCTTCAGATTTATCAGGGCTTCTGAATTCATTAGCAATACCCGAGGATTTCTGGCTACCCCAATCATGTGTCATATTCATGCTTCATCCGGACAGAAGAATTCAGATTCGGCAAATTGGCCCATCTCTATTTTTGTACATAACCACCTAATTCCTGCATTAAATCGGAATGAATGAACTCCAAACTACCCATTTGAAACCTAATTATGCACATTCCACAAGAGCAGTCCCGCCAGCATAATGTACTGTACAACTCGAGGGCTTGTCAGGGAAAGTTTTTCTTTCCCAAGCCTTGTTTAGAGATCAAAACTCTTCCTCTTGTACCAGCTCCACACCTGATTCCCTAGTCGGCATTTTCTCGAGTCTACTCCCTAAAAATTCATCAACTGTGGTCAGCGGCTCTGAGTTTACATTATCAGGTATCAGTACATCATCCCCGTCGCCCACAAATAACTCTGGTTGAGCAGAAGCCCCAGGCATGTTACTATTGTCTTGCTCCCGTCCGTCCTCCACCTCGGAACCATACTCCTGCATCCTCATATACTGCATTGGTGGACCATAGGCATCTGCTGGTAGACTCCTCGGTAACTCTCTATTTTTGAGGTCTTGCCCTAACCTCCCCAAAGCCTGCAACTTCGGATCATCGTCATCACTAACACCCTCGTTAGCATCAGGTGCATAATCCTCGACATCCGCAACTGCCTCTGCTTGGTTTGGCTCCGTGTCCCCAGACTCTGGCTTCCATATATCCTCCGAACCAGAACCATATTCCTGCATCCTCATATATTGCCTCGGTGGGGCTTGAGCACGTCTTTGGAATTCCCCATTTTTTTGCTTTCGACCTAATCTTCTCAGAGCCTGCAGCTTGGGATCTTCATCAAACTCATTCGGAAATTCCTCGTAATCTAGCTGCGTCAGATTCCATCTCCTTGCAGTTTGCGGTTCAGGAGAGGCGTTGCTCAAACTAGACCCTGGTATCATGTCTACTGAATCTGGCAACCTGGCTTGTGTATCTCGACCCTGCAGAATGCACACGCCACATCAATTCTTGCGGGGAGAAAAGTACCAGTAGTATAGAGGACCAGCTGTGCAGACCTGGCGTACTATAGGCATCAAAGGCAACGAAGTCTTATCCAAAGTAAAGAATATACTGGTGTGTTTAGGAAAACGAAAAGTGAATGAGATCAACCCATAGAGGACCTTATTTTGAAAAGAAATTAGTACAACCTAAGCAGGACGGCTTGCACAAGCCTAGCAGCTGTTCCAGCCGCATCACAAACCCTCCAGAGGGGGAGGATTTGTGATTTATGAGGGAACCCATAGAGCACCTGGAAGTTGGGATGTGGGCCTTCATCTAGGGTGGCTTCAAATTATAAGGCATGGAGGAAGAAACAACAAGGTATGCTGGATTTCCTCCTCCAAGTTCTCTCTAGTACAACTAGCCATTCTTGCGTGACACACCTCCAATTATGCCTCATTTGAGTCAATGCTGAGAACCCGAATGCATAAGAATCGATGCTGAATTTTACCTTCAAAGCCGGAGTCTCGGCAGATGTAGAAGAAGAACTCGCCCTCAAGATCTCAATCAGATTTTCAAACACCGGCCTCTCCAGGCAAGGGTTTTCCGCAAGCCAGAGGTCCACGTCTGGAAGATAAACATCTCGAACAGCCATGAACCGCGACAAGCTCTTAATATCCGACAAGACGAGCACTTCCACTGCCTCTCCCACTCGCACCTGCTGGTTCTTCTTACTGGGCAACCCTACCTTCATCTGCAGAAAATGAACTTCCATTTACCACTTTTGCACTTCCAATTACCATTTCTGCACTTCCCAAACGAGGACAACAGCAAAACCAAGAAGGGCCAGAGCTCCAAACCTCGAGAGTGGCGGAGCTCCCGTCCCCGATGAGCAGTTTCAAAAAGGGTTTATCAAGGCCTTGCGACTCAAAGATTTCCTGAAACACATCATCACTGCGAGGCTTCTTCACCGGCTTCACCAAATTCACGGACAAGACCCTGGCTCTCCAAAGCCCTGCGTACGGGTATTGCAGCCGCAGGGAAGAATTGGCAAACAAAGTGCTCAGGATGGGATCCCACGCCCAATACAGAGACGCGACGGCAGCAGCCGTGGTGTTGAAGTTGTAGAACACCACGGAGCCCGCCAAGGAGATCGCCAATCTCGCCAACCAAGTGGCCGGCGTTCCCAGCTTCTGCAACCTCTGCTCCCCAGAGCCTGACCACGGCAGCACCTGCCCAATCTCGTCGTTCTTCAGCCTCATGATTCGGGGCTTCACCTTCGTCGCCGCAGCCACCACGACGCGGGCGCCATGAGCTCTGCCTCGGGAATGTACCAGAGGATTCAGTATCCGCGATTTGCTTGCGAAATTCACCGCCCTCAATCCCATTCCTTGCGGCATCGTGCAACTCGAACCGAATTGCGATTGACAACCCATAGTTTGCAAATCAGAAGAATCGTCTTTCAATCATCCTTCCACGACGGGTCCGCACAGACCCCAATTGCCGTTCTTCAGATGCATTGTGTGCTCCTCGTTCCTAAACCCTCGGAGACCGATGCAACCCTAATCTCTCCCCGCTGGCTTTTGAAAGGCGCGCTTCAATTCCCATCAAGAGGAACATCCACCAATCCACCATAGCCACAATTCCTCTGAAAGCGCTGCGCTACTAACCGCAGCGAAGCAGCAATCCTGGCCATTGATGACACCATGAAGAAAAACCGCTGGACACACCAACACCTGGATTTAGGCTTTCACAACTCCCACAAGAAAATCGTGCAATGGCTGCGGGACTGATGAGATCACTACAACAAGAGACAAGGCCCAAGCCCCTTTTTTTCATAAAAACACACACTCCGAACTGTCATTCTGTTGCAAAGAGAAAAAACTTTACAAGTTTGTTTGTTTTCCATATCTAGCCACAAGATCTTGCACTAAGGTAGAAGCACCTACATGTGACACTTATTCAAGATCTGCAAATCTTGAGGGTACAAAATAAAATGGTTAGGCTTGTTAGGAAATGGTTTAGGAAATCAATAAAATAGTGGTTTCGTATTTTTTTGAGCTTGTATGAATATAATATGAATTTTTAAAAACAACTACGTAGTATGCACCTACTGTGGATATTAGACTACCACTGAGTGGGCACACAAACACTGAAAAGAGAGACACTCTAACCTTGGATCACGCATAGTTGATTGGCCAACGCAAGAACCTCCATCACGATAGTGACAACTTCTTGAACCCCCGCTTGTCTACTTTGGGTCCCTACATGTCTTCTTTGGGTCCACTTGCGCATAGGTTGTTTCTAGATGTCCCTAAAAGATTCGTGTCTGAATTAGGTGCTTCAACCTTAAACTAGTATAAGAATGTGGGGAAGAAATTTTAGAAACTTTAACCATATAGATTGCAAGATATTAGCATTTAAAGTGAAAAAGTAGGATTTTGAGCACGTTCCTTGACTAGATTATTTGACTTTGAATCTTCTTATCCTAAAATTCTAAACTAAACATTTTGAAACAATGTAAACATTTTCTATTTTTTTAAAGTTGAAGATTCGAGTTGAAAGTCAGTAGGAATTCAAAAATAAATAAATAAACAAAAAATACATGATTTTCATTCTTAAAATAATTGTGAAGTAGAAGTTAGCACAAGATTAAGGAAAAATGAAATTATTAAAAGCTCCAAGATGGAATTGAAAAAACACCAATCCCAATGGTTAGATTACTCTAACAAGCATACTCAGTAATCTTGTGGAACTTTATTTTTGAAAATTTTGAAAATTTAATTCAAAAATGAAAATTTTTTTTCAAAATTTTCAAAATTTTTTTTATAGCTCGTCTACACCATTTTGAGCTTATCGTGGCATAACTTTTGCTCTTGGGCACCGATTGAAATAAAAAATTATATTCCCATAAAGCTAATGTGATTTTCAATCTTAAGAAAAATTCAAAAAATCACTTCAAGAATTGAGGTCACACCAACTTATCCAAAATCCAAAGTTTTTTTGTCCTATGTAGGGACAATGAGATTGTAGGGATTAATTGCAAAACAAGAGCCAAATTTAATTAGTTAATTGCAGGTGCTAGTTAATTCTTGAAGGATGTAGCCCCCATAACCAAGGTAGTTACCAAATAGGTGCATTCATTATGTCTACAATTAACAATGAAGTCAATTATCAAACCTTTTTAAGGTCTACTACATCCTTATGAGTTAAATGAACTATTTTGCAAATTGGTGGATTGGAAGGTATTGCTGTTGTTGCTAGACAAGGCTCTCCTTGCCCTTCTTCAACAATTTCTTCTCCTACATCACCTTCCTCCTTCCCCCTTCCCCCCCTTCTCCATCTATTGTCCAATTAGCTTGTAGGGGGACAATCCATGATTATCTTGAAGAACTTAGGGCATTTCTATTGATTGTGGGGGGCATGCCCGGGGTATTATTGCTTATAATTGACATTGCATTTGGGATAGGTCATTTGACTAGTTGTCTAGCCTGGAATTGGATGAAATATAATATAATTCAATGAGTGGGACTATATAAATTTTCAACAATCTAGAAAAATATTTGATCTATGGATTTGAAAATAACAATTCAATTATGGTAGGAAAGTAAATTGCAACATCTTGACTAATTATTCTAGTGTATTTATTATTTGGTTAACGCATGCAATGTTTTTCATTGATTCCTTTGATATAAAGCTTGCCCCCCACCCGAATCATTTTTTGCATAATGTTGTCAAATCAATTCAAGTGGTCACATTTTAAAACCACAAATTCTAGGTCTTTTAGACAGGTTGAAATTCTGAAGTGTGGAGGGTTGGTGCTATATCACGTGGAAGCCAGACTACCCTTTTTTGATGATATTGATAAGCAATTGGCCGAACTTATATAAGCGTTGAGCTAACATGCTCTTGCAGTACACCTCAAATTTGAATCTACTTGCAGGGGACAGTAATGGACTAATTAATGGCTTCTCTTGTTCATGTGCGGAGGATTCTGGGAAACAAACAACTTCACTTTCCTACTGTCGAGGAAGCTGTAACACTCTCATGACCAAGTCTTTTGGATATTAAGCGTAGGTGATTTTGTTTGTGTTGTTTCGGGATACTGTACTTACTTTTGAAGTAATCTTCCATCTAATCTTTGCAGGTGCACTATAGCTCACATGTCTCAATCAGATTTTCTCTCTCCTTTTTATCATTGTTTTTCTGAATGGGGAAGATCAAACAGAACATAACATGAAACTCAAAACTCAAGTTGAAAGAACTCATATTGAGTTTCATGCTCTATTTTGTTCAATCTTACTTGTTAAGTCACAAAAATCTCTAATATTTTTGGAGGGCTTTAAAATTGAATGTTCATTGAATTTGCAAGTTTGCAACTAATCTAATGGGATATATTTTGGTTTGTTTCTCATCCAACTTTCAATCCAACTTTGATATCATGATCAACTTCAAACCTCTTTGTCTTTTGTTCTATACCTCCAATGTTTGAAATGATTGAAAAAATTGAGTCCAACAGGGTGCAACTAGTCTTGAATGATAGGATATACTCCTTTGATTATAAATGATACTTATTGAAGGTCAAAGGAAAAACACAATGTAAATCTTTCAGTTGGACTTAAAGGATCTCTCTAATAACTGCAAAAAGATGAACTGAGTATTTGGGTTGAATCATTACATGCTTGCAAATTGTTGCCATTCTCTCGAAACTTTGGCCAGGTGCTGTACGACCCTTTCACCTAGCTGCCCAATCAAGAGACAAAAGAGACACTAAGTGTAAGGGTGTTCTCTGCGTGTCTGGCACAGAACCCTTTGTATGAAATTGCTCAAGACGTAAGGTAGATGATACTAAAACGGTCTTCTATATTGAACCTCTTACCAAAAGCAGGTCGTCCATTCGTGCACTTGGTCGGACTTACTAGCAAGCGATGCAAGCACGACTAGGCTAGATGTTCACAGCCACTAAGTTAATCCTTGCATGAAAAGGGGTTGCCTACTGTCACTTATACTCAAAAATCACTACTCCGTCAGCACGATTGTTTGCAGGAAATGATTCACCCGTACCTGCAAATGTGCCATACGCTTTGACGATCTCGGAAGCTGGAGCTAAGCATAAAGCATGGGACAGTACAATATATCGCTGAAAAGAGTCGTTGCATGAAATGGCCTCGTCGGGAATACACTGCCCTCGTTAGGGTTAAAAAACAACTTCGAAAACGTGGATCTCTGAAAAAGTTTGTACTCATCGATCCTGCTTCTATTCCTGAAGGTGTGTCTAGCTATTTCCTGAAAGAGGCAAGACTTAGTCCCTGGTAATGCCGTATATAACCTGGAAAGTATCAATCACACTCAGCACAAATTAATTAGGTCAAACACATCATTCTCTGTTCAAAACAAACCATTCCTCCCAATACAGTATATGTTACCTACTGCCAGGTATCTGTTCAAGGAGGCTTATCAAAAGGTTCAAATTTGTACCTGCGCTATAACGCCCCAACATAGACTTTTAGTAACATAAATTTTTTTGTGCCCTACACCTTCATAATATTGCACCTTCATAATAAATGACTATTTTAAGACTTGACAAAGTGATAACACCCAACAGAAAACCTGAGAGCAAACATAACATTGTTGACCAGTCTAAACCATTGATTCCCTGGATCTTTGGGAGTGGGATAATCCCTCCCTGGATCTTTGGGAGTGAATTTAGTTTGATCTATGAAGAGTCATTGGAAAGTTGCAACTCTGGGGACTCCCGCTTTCTGGGGAGCAAAAGCACCCCAACGTTTGTTAATAATATAATGAACCTGAGAGCCCGGTAAGCTATAACTTAGATGTACTGTACATTAAACCAAAACAGCTAGTGTATGATAGGTGAAAGAGACTTATTACTTTCTAGGGCCATTTCAGGGCCATTTCGCCATTATCTGGTTGGCATACGATCAAGCTCTCCACGTCAACACCCAGACATTGAATAATAAGGATCTAAACAATGCTCAGCACCCACCAGCATTGCATTAAGGTAGGAGGCTGTAAAACAGAGCGGGCATTAAGAATGGACCCTATAAATGGTTGTGAAATGGACATGAGTTGGTTCTGAAATTGACTAGTACAGTCATTGAATGAATCAAGGAAAAAAGCATTGTTAATTGCAAGAGCCAATCATTCTCTTTGCTTTCCCCATTTTTAATTAGAATTGCAAATGAACCGTTTATGAAAGACCTAGGGTCACAAATAGGGACCTACAACCCAACTCGTTTGAAAATTCATAAGTAATTCAAAAATGATCAGAAAAATACGAAACCACTTGGATTAGATTCCTCATCAATTTCCCTGTGCCTGAAAAATGAGCTAAAAATATTTCCATCCAAGGAAATACATGAAAAAGGCGGACCAGCCCTTAGATGCTCCATTTCTGAGCCTCCTACCTTACCACATCGCTTCTGCTTTCCAAGACATCCATGTTGAGCCGAGTTACAACGATGGAAACTTAAGCATAAATACTCCTGACAAATTAGCATCGGTGTAGTTGAAACAAAGCCTTCCAAAAATCTCTGCATACCAAAACTTATAATCCAAATATTACCAATTTAAGTTAAAAATAGGACACATGGCAAGCAAGGAAGTATTTGATTGATTCGATAAGCTTGCCTATATTTGAGCAATTGCATGAAGTGCTATTGTCGATTTGTCACTGCTTTCGGGACCATAAATCAGGTGGCACAATTGAAAAATAAAATTCTAGTTAGTTAGCCAAAGGAGTATGAGAGGATGGTGAAGCATATCTAACCTGAAGACGTTTAGAATATGAATAAACCGCCTAACTCTGCTTGGAGTAGATACAGTGAGAAACAACAGACCTCCACAATGCGTCCTCTGGGTAAACCTCCACCTAGCGCGAGGTCTAAAGTGAGGCAAACCACTTGGGAATGTCTCTCTTTAACACAAGTACCCTGCTCACTGAATCCTCATTGACACGAGGTGAAATCCATCTAAGCCATTCCAAGCATTATTCACAAATGATTCCACAATGGGTAAGAACCGTAGCAAACTATCCAACGACTTGAAGATATTAAAAGCCTATTTGCCAGCAACCAATAAGCCAAAACACGAACTTCCACATTGATGTGAAGGAAGTCACATCGCATAGCGGCTATGAAAGAAGGACAAAAACTCACAAAAGAGAACAGCCAGCATTGCCAAGCCTGGTCACACTTCCTCTGCCAAATAAGTCATTGATGTCATTCATTGCAATTCCAATGCCTATTTCTGCCAGCCAGTAGAGCATAAATCGCAGGATCGCAGGACAGTGGAGAATTGGAGACATCAAGGAAGCTACTTAATTTACCGAAATTCAGCTCAGACCTGGACATGACCACCAGTGATATATTTTCATTGTACATGCTGAGTTCAGACACTAGAAAAAAAAAATGCAAAGAAAAGAACTTGCATACCTATTCAATGTAGTTTTGAATGCACTTCCACTGATAGAAATTTCAAGTTCTAATTACAAAGCAGTGAAAAGTTAGAGTTGTTATTGGCGGGGCAGTATACCAATCTTATAGTGGATGCCCTTAGTTAATTGCAATCACTGGTTAATTGCAAGTTAATTGGACTTTTTGTGAATTGTGGATTGTTTGGGAACTTGGATGGAGACCTATAGGGGGTATAAATATCAAGTGGGGGAGGCCGACTTCAAGGGGAGCTAGGTGTGTGAGGAACAAAATCTCTTTTGGAGGAGGTTAGGAAAACAAGATTCTCCTTTCCCTTCTTCAAGAGTTTCTTCCTTTACATCTCCCCTCTCTTGAAAAAAATGTACAGTGGAAAAAAAAGCCCGCATCCCATCCACCATCTAATCATCTCGTTGGGGTAAAAACCTTGATTGCCTTAGGGAATTTGGAGTGTTCCCCATTAGAGGAGATTTGGGCTTCTAAGAGCCCGTGAGTTCCCGGACTGTGGGAACTCTGCAGGACTGCTGGGACGTTGCCGCATGGCCAGTCTGACGTGGCCAAGCGACTGCCACGTCATTTTTTGGAAATTTTTTATTTTTTATTTTTTTATTTTTTAGTATTCTTTTAATATTTTAATAACTTTTTTTTTTAATAACTTTTTTTTCTGACAGCAAGGGTTGGTTCCCAGCATTGGAAACATCCCTGAAACAGTCTTCCAGAGGCTCAGATCTCCTCTAATGCATTGATCAAGGAAGTGCATGCGAGGGGTTATGATTGTTTATAATTGAAAACATCAAATTGCATTTTGGTAAAATGTTTGACTATGTAGCCATGGAATTAGTTGTTAGAGGGGTAAAACTCCTATGCTAAAGTATTATATAGTTCAAACAATGGAACTATGTAAATTTTCATCGATCTAGAATAAATCTTGCCGGATCAATAGATTTGAAAATAATAATGTATTGTTTTGTTATAGAAAACTGAATTATAAAGCAAACTATACATTGATATACAAATTGTATTTTCTAATATAAAAAGGTGATCTAATGTAAAAGAAACATAATTCAAATAAAACAAGAGTAGAAATGTGAGTAGAATGTGACATGTAAGTAGGACCGAATGGGACTTAAACTTTTATGTTCATTTTGAAAGAGTGCACTCTATTGCAACTCATGTGATACTGGTAATGGATTTCTTTCTTTACTTTGGTTATTTGGTGGACATCACACATTGAGGATATGCATGTTGAAGATATACAATAAAATAAGTTAGTTTATATGTACAAGTATAAGTATATATATATATATATATATATATATATATATATATATATATATATATATATATATATGTAAATTTCTATTAATGAGGTTTAGTCTCATTAGAATCAAATTTGAGTAATGTAACTACGGTAAACTTTAAAAATGGATTAAGTCACATTTTAACAACATGTAATTAATACAAATAATTGTGATGAAGGGGGGGAGTTACATGAGTCCTGTGAATTAGATGATGAACAAAGTGGTTTAATCCCTAAATGCTCAAGGCCTTTTTTAAGCTTCTTGGAATTTGCTTTAAATTGAACATAAGCCCACATTTTGATAAGTTTTATAAAAAAAAATTGAATTATAGTGGTATGAATTCAAACTAGATATGTTAGAAATCACATAGGAAAAGAAAACACAACAATATCACTTACGAGTTGAAAGGTCATAATGATTGATCATGAAATTGTGAAAGTAATTTGAAGTCTTTCAATCTTCTTTTCTCATATCAAATCTAAAATTGAGGTCACCAAAAAAATATGAGTTTAAAGGACATAACATGCACTCCATACAATCCCAATCAATTTGCGGCTTCTCAAAATCTATTGAACTACAATTTTTTTGAATGAATTTCTAATTTGATTTTTTCTCCAAGCTCTATTGTATTTGAGGCTCATTTCCAAGAGCCCTCAACACTAGAAAATCAAGATTTGCAATGGACACCCTTGCACAAAATCTTGAATTAAAAGATCACAATCATTCATTTTCCAAAATTGGATTTTTGATGCTAAAACTAGACTTCAAAACGAAATTGTCTGAAAAAGCACTACCTAAAACTACTATAGTAACTTGACAAAGTTTTATTTAACTTCAAAATTTGTCAACACCAGAATTTGGTGCCTCGGGCATTTAGAGTTTAATCTTCCTCGTAGATGCAAAGCTTTCGATGCAGTACTGTACAGAGTACGTATGAAATTGCCAGAAATCAGTTCCAGAAGTCTTCACGAGTTGTGCATGGGCCTTTTCTGTGTTCAATACCATGAGATAAGATGTTTCTTCTGGAATTCCGCTTGCAAGTCACTGCAATGAAGCAGCAGCAGTATCTCGTCACTTGCTTTTATTTTCAATAACGTGATCGTTCTCAAGCACTTTACAGGAACTGAACGAAAAAATTTGAAGCATTCCTCAGGGGTACTTACATTGCAAGAAAAGAGAGAATATATTCTGCAGATCACAGAATCTTAGGCAGCTCTTGCAAACGAACATAGACCACGAAAATGTCCCAAGTGTACAGTATACGCAGATAAGGATTAACGGGAGTCAGTGTAAAATTGGATTGGGTTTAAGACCACGGTGAGCAAACCTTATGTACGGTGGGCACAAAGCCTACTACATTGGACTAGGTCATTGCAAAGCATGTCAAAAAAAATCGCCGGTTAGGACCTACCCAGCCGTGGGCAGCAAGGTTGGTACTGATCTCCGATTATCTTTGATGACTTGGCCTACTTTGCAATTACCAGACATAATGTCAATGTAGGAGAGTTGAGCCGAACGTTTGACTTCTTTGATTGCTTCACCAATCAAAACATGCCACAATGGCAAAAGTCTTTTGCATTTAGATTATGTTAGGTGGATTCGCACCAGCAAAGTTAATATCAATTGGTAGTAGTAGAGATTCTTCTCAGATTTCTCACATTGCAAGACCAATGAAATTTCTACTTCATACCCACCTTGTAGAAAATATGCACAAGGCACGCAGTGAGCCTTATCAGTCTTAATCTGCCTCTCCTTAACCCTGTAAGGACGCGGGGGGTGACCCTGGAAATCATGCATTGTATAACCGTGAGAGTCATTGGAATAAAAAAAATCCAAAAGTACTCATTGGAAGTCAAGCTCCTGTAGATGTTCTCCACTTTCCACAAAAAACTCCAAGGATGAATAGTTGTAGTTCTGTCCTACATTGGAGAATCCCTTGTCATTCATCGGACACTTATGGTCCGCGGCGTCCTTACTGGGTTAACCCCTAAAGGACCATTGTCCCTACGGAGGACAAATGCGTTTTCGGGCAGGTACCTACGGGCTGAAATTTTCTCCTGATTTTTTGAAACTTTTTTTGGAGGTAGAAAATTTGATTAGCTTCAAGGGAATATAATTTTTTTTACAATCGGTGCCCGGGAAAAAAAGTTATGACCATATAAGCTCAAAACAAGCTACGGGGGGCAGCTCGGGCAGCAAAAAAAAAATGGACAAAAATTTGAATTTTTTTTTTAATATTTTTTTTCTCATAGGTTATATTTTTGGCTATCTGGAAAGCTTTGATTCATTTCATTTGACTTTGTTATGAGGAAGTTATGGACATTCTTGTTTTTCGGGCAGTTAGAGCATCTTCTTGAAAAAAATAACTTTAGGATTCATTTCTGAATGCAATTTTTCAAATTTTTCAATTTTCTTTTTTTTGCATGGTTTGATTTACTCGTTAGAACAATCCCACCATTGGGATTAGTGCTTTTTAATTCCATCTAAAATATATGAATATTTTAGATTTTCCTTCTATCTCGTACCTACATCTACTTAACAATTTTTTTAAGAATGATAATTAAGTTTTTTTTGAATTTTTTTTTTTTCCTAGACTCTCAACTCAATTCTCCACTACAAGCATTAAAAGCTCAAAACTCTGTAGTGCAAAAATTTTAAGTTAAAAATGTTCAAAGTCAGAAAATCCAGTCCCGCAATGTGCTGAAAAACTTGTTTTTTCCACTTTAAACACAGATATCTTGCAATCTATGCGGTCAAAAGTTCTGAAATTTTTTCCACACTTTTTTATACTAGTTAGGTGTAAGATCCTACGGTTAGATGTGAAAAAAAAAACAATTTTCATTTTTTTTAACTCTTTGCTACAGAAATGACAGTTTTCAGTGTTTTTTGGCAGAAAAAAGGCCTTGGTCCTTTAGGCGTTAACCTATCAAAACATGCCACAATGGCGAAACTCTCCTGCATTGACATTATGGCACCATGTCTGGAGCGATCACTGAAGCAATCATACCGTAACCACCCAAACCATGTCTCTGCCAATTACTGCTAACCTCACGTGCACAGATCACAAAACAAGTGCCTTCAACACAAACAAAACAATCCTGCAGAATAAGACGATCATGTCAATGCATGTGCAGAATTAAATGAACTCTAGAAAAACAAGCTCCGAAGGAGCGCTTTACACTGTAACTTGAGCAGAAGTTAAACCAAGAATTGAGCATTCCTAATGGTCATTCAAGAGTTCGTCTTGGCTAAACTTCCCTAAGTTAGACGTGATCCCTACCCCAAGGAGGAGCTTCACTCCAAAAAAAATTTGTAACCCAGAAGGTGTGCGTTTCTTTTGGCATGGATCAAGATCCGGATTTTGAAGTTTTGCACTGGGCTTGGCCCGTATCTGAAATGCCCCTTAACGAGCTGTCACAGATAGAATCCTGAAAGCGTACATTGTGAGTTCTGAAGTGGCCCCTGTTGTTCTAGTTCCATCTCACATCTTAAATGAAATCTAGAACAGACCCGGAATTACATACCGAAGTCGTTAGGGTTTTTGGAACAGGACCTACCCAGCTTACACTGACCAAACGGGTCATACTCACGCAGCTGTTGTGCGATTCACATCCAACCCAGAACTTTTGCTTTATTCTTGAACGGAGATCAGTTACAGTCCCGCAAATACTCGGACATTTGCAACCGGCTAGCGGCAAGTAAAGCATCGAATTGCTACTAATATACATATCAAGAGATCGTCATCGATAAAGTCTTACTACTAGTACAGAGTCGCGATCACACATCCTGCCTGCAGATGCTGCTGCTGCTGCAGTGGTGGTAGACTACAATTATATTCAAGATCGTAATTAAGTACTGACAACAATGATATGTACTCGTTGCCAGTTCCAGGCATGCGCCCCACTAAAATGTTCTCTACAGGCAATTCCATCCGCAACAACAACTGGTGGAACCCCGCTTATTAGCAACAAGTCGGAGTGACCCCTGGAAAGAGCAACATCAAAATTCCCTGGAGCTTCTCGCAAACCTGTGAATTAGGGTTTCCACCGGGGATGTCTGGATGGTAGGATGCTTAGCTTAGCGGAAGAGGAAGGCGGAGGAGAGTGCTCCAACTGCCAGCACGAGCGACGTCGCCACGGTGAGCATTGCTCCCGAGCTGCCCGAGCCGCCCGGGCTGCTGCTCTGTCCCTGTCCTTCGTAGATGATGGTGATGTTGTTCCGACCCTGCAAGCACACCGGCACCAGGAGGTAGTTCATGTCGTTGTAGGACACGTCGATGTAATTGATTTTCTGGTGCGTGCAAAACGTCGAAGGGATGGAGCCCGTGAGGTGGTTTTCCTTGAGGTCCAGGCGCTGGAGGTTGTTGATGTTGGCCAGGTTGGACGGGATGTCGTCGCGGAGGTTGGCGTAGTTCACGGTGATCCAGATGAGGTTATCCGAAAACTCCCCCCACTCCGATGGGATGTCGCGGTTCAAGAGCACCCACTGGATCTTGAGCTTCTGCAAGTGCGTGAGCGCGACCAAGCCGGAGCCCACGTTGCCCGAGTTGCTGTACGTTGGATTGGAGGAACCCGAGGTACCCACGATGGCGAGCTCGAGCACGGCGCCGTCAGTCTCCCGGCAGGACACGCCCGTCCAGGTGCAGCAATTCGAGCTGTTCGATTGCCAAGTGGAGAACACGCCCCCGTTGTCCACGAAGGAGCCTTTGAAGCTAAGGAGCACGGCTTTGTCGTCCGCGGAGCAGTCCCACGCGCGGCAGCCGGAGATCATGGCCACACACAGCAACAAAATGGCCGCCACACCTGCATTGCCACCACCGCACCTTCTTCTTCCTTCCCCTGTCATCGCTCCGCTCCTGCTGGGTTATGCTCTGCTCTCCTGTCTAGAAGAATCTGTTTCAAGGCAGCAAGCGAAATTTGATCAATCACATGGGAATTTGTTCCTCGGGAAAGATCTACCAACACTGCTGCAAATTTTCAGAACTTGCTTTCCCTCTACTATAGAGCTCTTGGAATTGCCCAACTTTATCCTAGTCTCTTGAGCGCACCGAGATCTGAAATATTTACAGCCGGCGCAATCTCCAGACACGTCGCACAGGGAGATGTCCTGTACTACCAATGCTTCCAGTAGCAAATTCGAGTGCAAGAAGCTCATCCCACAGAGTATACTAGTACCACTTCTTCTAGTAGCAAATTCGAGCACAAGAAGCTCAACCGTGCATTTTCTTCACTAGAAATTCAGCAGTGCAGAAAATGCTGACTGACACTGCTGACATAGAACGTGTTTGCGCTAGTGGAATCGAGATTCCAATGATTAGAGGCTGAAATTTAGCGAACTTGACTATTTCAACTAGCCTTGAGAGAGTGATGTTTCCGAAGAGGACGTTGTGTGTAGCAACAGAAGACATAGATACCCGTTCTCAATTGAAAAGGATGCAGAGATTGCTACACAGAAGATGAGCTCAAAGGAAGGACCGATTCAACTCAATTGGAAGCCAGACAGATCACCAATTACCAATTATTCAAAGGGTGACGGTGCACCGAGAAGCATGCAAGGATCGACAACCATCACTGTACAACAATAAGCAGAGAGTACCAACCTGATGCTGCAATTCAGCACTGCTCCCCCAGCATAGACTCTACAGCAATCGACTCCTAGCTCACTGCAAATGCGCATCACCAAAACACCAAGGTGATCACTTGCTACAATGGTTTTCAACAAATGGGCTAGAAAAAGTGTCGGTTGGGAGGGCATCCAAAGTTCGCGCACACATATTCGGCGGACGAGGCGACGGAGGAATCCAACTAGTAGGAGATCGATGCGGAGGCAAGGAGGTGTGGTGGACCAGGCAAGCCTCCCTCTGTTAAAAAACCAAAAATATCATTGACAAGTTATCTGTCTCCCGTTTTTATTTTCATTTTTATTTCGAACAATATTTCATTGCTAATAATAATACGTTAGATGACATCTCCCTTTCGTTGCGAGAACCACGTTGTGCATGAGAACTGTTGACGACAATGGTGCAATGAAGGAAACGGACAGAAAAGGCTTCTCCCCACGTCCTTTTGACCTGATCAAACGCAAGCCTCACACATTCATTGTCAGGCATCTAGCGAAATTATTGCACGCCCTCTCAAGCACTCCCCTGCAATTATGGCTAGCCCTTGCTAGCCCTCTGCATTGGCTTCCGGGCGCCTCACTATTTCTTCCCGTCCATAGCCACCCACATGCTGGCACCTGTGGCTTTTTCACTGTACCATGCATGCAACAACAATTTTCGGCCACCGAAGGAAAAATCAAAATCATAAAGTATTTCTGGCTATCCTAATCGTCGGTTTATTCATTCTTCAGTCTATTCCTGCCTTTGAATTGTATTACAATACCTCTCATTCGCTGAACTGAGTACTTGTTGATAAGTTACAGTATTTGATGATGAGATGTGTTTGCTTTCGCTGTAAATTTTCGTCAAACACTGCAAGCGTAGAATGATCAACATGGATTCTCCGAATCTGTTTTTTCTTTCAATTTGCAAATTGCCCTGAAGCCCGAGGGTTTCGTGGTGGCTACAGTAAGTTTGTGTGCAGTCCAGCTTTGCTGTAGATCCGTTGATAGTCCGTTGATGCAAATTTGTGCTGCTATGTTACGGAAGCTTCGTGGATTCGGAGAACAGGCGGGTCCCCAGATGTTTCTAATAGTAGGCTATAGAACAATGGGAGTGCGTAATTATTTGTTTGTACTGCCGTCCCTGTGTTCTGGTTTGGGAAGAAAATTCTCTTGAGCTCCGACTTTGGGAGGACTCATCAGGCTTTCGTGAATTTGAAGTTTGCTCAGGAATCTCCTGGAAGTTACCTTCAATTGTCCACATGGCATAGTAGAACTTCACTGATTTTGTTCTATTGGTGTGTGTAACAAAGATGAAATTACAAGGGGTTATAACTTTTTACATGGGAGGAATAGAAAGTATATTTCAATAGGGAATTTCATTAAAATGGTGCCATTCCACAACTTGGGCACTTTCACGGTTTAAACTGCACAGTTTGAAATCTATACCTATCCTAGATGGCACTTTTACGATTCAGGCCACATGATCTGAAAATGGCATATGGAATGACACCATTTTAACAAAATTCCCTATTTTGATTTTACCTCAATGTTGAAAGAATTATTTTTAGGGATCTTAGACATTCAACACTTGGAATTACTGCCTAAGCGCCTAGAGGACCAAAAGTGTCCCTACATAGTCTAGAAGTCCAACTCAAAGTGCCGTATAACTTTTGCTTCTAATTTCCAAATTGAATTGAATTTGTTAGAAAACTAGTGCTCTCTCTTCTAGTTTGTGTAGTGAGATTTTCAGATCAATCCAAGATTTATTGATTTTTGGAAGTTGTTTGAAGTTCATGGATTCAATTTAAGTTCAGCAAATTATATTTTGATGGTTGCAACTTCAAGGGTTTGTATCTCCTTCATCCAATGTTTGTTTTCACTAAAAAAAATTGTTGGGTTATATTCCTCTTGAAGTCTAGTTATTGTGGTAAGACTTTCATGTCAATCCAAAGTGGTTTTGAATGTTTGGGAGCAATTTGAAGTTCAAAATCCAGACATTTTTGGATTACAATGAACTTTGATTGTCTGTTTTTACTTCATACAATGTCTATTTCCAATAAATAAAAATCTGAAAAGTTGCGCATACTAATGCAATTGTATGGTTAAAATTTCATATCAATCCAAGAAGTTGTGGATATCTAAGAAGCATTTTAGTAGAAAGAGGTTCATTGATTTAGCTAGTTAGATGTGTTTTTTGCAACTTTTTTTTGATATTTTTTGACATTTTAAAGCCTTTTTAAGACACAATAAGTCATTTGAATGATATTTTCTTTCACCTATGTATTTGTATGATGGTTTTGCGACACCCCTTTTGTGTCATCTCGAGGATTTTGCAAAATTCACCTAAGCTAAAAATACACAAGCCAACTTGCAAAACCGCAAGTGTCGCGAGGAGCGCAAGAAAAGCAAGGAGTACAAGCTAAAACAAGGAGTGGGAGATGAAAACATTCACTTGCAAAGGCCTCGCTAGGCTCAAAATCCACCTCTGCAAGAGAATATTGAACGGTACAAGGCTTTCATAGGATAAGTATCTTCCGCGTGAAACAGGCGACGGAAACCTAATCAGGAGCTACCACGTCCCAATTTGCAAAAGAAGTTTCGGGTAGTGAAGAAGGTGTGACTACCCCTATTACAGTCATCTGTATGGCGAAATGACTCCAAATTTGATTCTCATCATCTACAATACATGTGTTACTCGATTTTAAGATTGAGATTTCTATATCTTAGTGACATTTAGACCTATAACAGTTCAAAAACAATGATGTTTTTAATCCCCAAAAGGCCCAGGGCATTTAGAAATAAAATATTCCATGGTTTAGACAAGAGTTGCATTTCAAATTTTTCAACTCTCTTTTCCATTGTTTTTGCAAGATTTTACAATGTTGATAGACTCCATGCTTTCAAACCTTTTCATGAATTCCATGTTTTTTGTGTGCATTACTCTTCATCTATAGCATTTCTACTCATTAACCTAATCTCCACAAATTTAGACACTCTAGAATTAAAATTTTGTATTCACTTTCAACAAAACTTTTGGATTTTCTTGAAATTTTGTTTAGTTCCTATTCTGAACTATTTATGTACAAGAATGACTTGTGCATTGGGGGATATAAAAAGATTTACTTGGAAGTTACTATAACTGATAATAAAATGCGTTTTTAGAATATGTATTTTCCATTTTTAGATTGGAAAATAGGGATTTCAAAAAAACTTTTCAGAACTATAATTTTTACCTCTTAAGGACTAAAGGAGCCCATTTTACAATTTGGAGTTTGGAGGAATTTAGCCGAGTTCTATTGACTTCATATTTTGGAATTTTTGTATAAATTTTTTAGAACAACTCGCAAATGTCAAGCTTTGTTTTTCGGGCAGTTAGAGCATCTTTAGGATGCATTTCTAAATGCTATTTTTGCAATTTAAAAATAAATAAATTCTCATGGTTTAGTTTACTTTCTAGAACAATCTCACCATTGGAATTAGTGTATTTTAATTCCATCTAAAATATATTAATGTTTTAGATTTTCCTTCTATCTCGTACCTACTTCTACTTAATAAATTTTTTAGGAATGATAATTAAGTTTTTTTGAATATAATTTTTTTCCCTAGACTCTCAACTCAATTCTCCACTAATAAGATTTGAAGCACAAAACTTTGTAGTGAAAAATTTTAAGTGAAAAATGTTTAAAGTCAAAAAATCTAGTCCCGCAATGTGCTGAAATACTTGTTTTTTCCACTTTAAACGCAGATATCTTGCAATCTAAGCGGTCAAAAATTCTGAAATTTTTTCCACACATTCTCATACTAGTTAGGTGTAAGATCCTACGGTTAGATGTGAAAAAAAAACATTTTTCATTTTTTTTTACTCCTTGCTATAGAAATAGCAGTTTTGATGGTTTTTTGGTAGAAAAAAAGCCTTGGGCCTTTAGGGGTTAATCAGCTAGATCCCACATCTCCACTCTAATCAAACCCTGACCATGTTGTGTAGTGTGAAAGCGGTTGTTAATGAGATTTGAAAACTAAGATTCGTAAACCCAAGTCAATGCCATGGTCCGTGTCCAATAGACAAAGTCAATAAATAAATAAAAAGTGAAGATTTTAGGGTATGTCCATACTTGGTGTTAGGGGTGATGTTTGCAATGTGAAACCGGTTCAAAAGTAGGTCTAAATTTGTTCCCAAGACCCTTGATAACAACATCTTTAACCCCTTGAGTTCCTTGACTATATTTTCACCAAAAACGCTCAAAAACTGCCACTTCTAGTCCAAGTACCAAATTTTAGAAAAAAAAGCATTTTTGAACACATGTAACCATGGGATCTTATAGTATGCTAGTTTTAGAAGATGTGGAAAAAATTTCAGAATTTTCCACCGTACAGATTGGAAGATATTAGTGTTTGCATTGGCAGAAATCCTTTTTTGTCCCTGCGAAAAACAGGTCAGTTGTACTTCAGAAGGTCACATTTGTATGAAAAAATGTCCAAAATGGTCGTGCTTCTTTGGGAATTCTTTTTCCCAAACAAGTTGGATACATGCTTAAAAATTTTCAAATCATTTGAAATTGTACAACATATTAGGAAAAAAATAGTAAGTAGAAAAAAGTAGCAAATGATTCTAAATGCAAAATTGTTAAGAAATTCATTATGGAGTTGAAAAATGTCAATTCCAATGTGTAATGTTGTTATAAACAATCTACATCCTAAAATTTTATTTTTTTCAAAAAATATTGAAAATTGAGTGAAATAAACGACTTCAAAGTTTATTTTAGAGTTTGAAAATCCACAACTGCCCATAATCTAAAACTACTCATAATTTTTGACTCATTGATCGAAATGGAATGATTCAAAGCTTTCCACGTATACGGTATATAAATCTAAAAAACCAATTTCAAATTTATGTTTTTGAAAAAAGTGATTTTTTTATCTACCCGAACTGCCCGAGTTGAGAAACAAACAATACATTTGGCCATAACTTTTGACTAATATTTCCAAATGTCATGAAATTTAGTGCATATAAAAGATATTCCTCGTTCCACCTTCTGTTAAAATTTCAGCCTAAAATATGCAAATTTCTAGTCATAGGTACCTACTCAAAATTGCTATGTTGCTAAAAATAGCAGATTGGTCCTTTAAGGGTTAACACTAAGTACAAACATACCTTAAATTAGCCTCTTACTTTAGGACAGAGTATTTTGAAGCTGTTTGGGGTCCCAAAAGGCTGTAGTATTGGAGGGTCGATTCTATAGTAGTTTGACAAGCTCATGCGGAAGTAAAGCTAGGGATGAATGTAAAAAAAAGACCCCTATTTTGTGCCATCTCTAGGGTATGTTCTAGATCTCTCCTAGCTAATTTGGAGCCTCTGATTGCATATGTGAACTCAAAATTGCAAATTTTATCATGTCTTGCAAATAAAAAGTTCCTATGTTTTCTTGAGGGAGGAGGGGGCAAAATTCCACAAGAGGCTCGTTGAACTACTATAGACTCGACCGTATTGGAGGGGTTAATGGTATTTGCTGTTGCATTTGCCAACTAACTTATTGTATAGGCAGGCCTTTTATAACTATTGATTTTCAATCTTATATCATGTGACTCTGTCTCAGTTGGAAGTTCCTCGCAACTGTCAGTTCAGTTCAGTTCAGTGTAGCCGATGAGCGGTATTGATTCCTTGAGGAAGACCGTTTCTTCCTTCGAGTGATGAGTCTGCCGATCATAGATTCATTGATAAAGTCCAATTGGCTCTGGTTCAGGCTTTTAAAGCCGTCCCCGCACCAATAATAGGCAGTAGACGCCTACTTCACTTTCAGGGCTAACTTATACGGAGGTACGTTGGACTGTTGGAGGGGAACTTACATGTGGGTTGACTGAGTGGTTCGGGCTATTTCTCAAATGAAAAAGAATTATTTTTCTTTTACATACTGTACATGGGTGATCATACGGCAGGTAGGTATGGTAATAATTCATTCCAATTTTCTTTCTCGAAGACCATTGCATTAAAAAAATCACACTATACAGCTAAGGAGGTCCAGTCTTGTTCGAAGTGACGGATGCACGACAGAAGAGCTGGACAATGTAAGGTAGGAGGTTCATAAAGCGATCATCTGAGCGCTGAAACTGAATTTTAAGGAGGTAAATCATCTTGAAATATTTTTCAGTAAATTATCCTTGAAAGACAAGAGGAAATGGCATCTAACCCAAGTTGTTTCATATTTTTTGGAGCTTTGTGGAATTAGTTATGAAAATTTTGAAGTTGAAATGTCATTGGGCTCTGAAAGCGACCACCTCCTAGAATGTACACCGTTTCTACATTTTGATAAATTGAAGAAAGAAAAATGTACCTCTGTATCATGTTCGGTTCAAAATGCCTGGTCGGAGTTCGAGCCTCCTACCTTAAAACATGAGCCAGAGCAACTTTACACAAGGAATCACTGACTGAGGAGGTCCAGTCCTGTTCGAAGTGATGCACTGGCTTGCCATTACGAGAAGCAAGGTGTGGAGGAACTCGTCCCAATTCCAAGGTAGGACCACCTATACCTGATCAAATAAGCGATTTCAGAACAGATGAAGAGCAGCGTGAAGCAATGGAAATTTTTCTCATTTAGAAAGATAAAAAATATTAGGATTGTGAATTTTTTCGTAATTTTATTGTCAAAATTGAAATTACTATGAATTTTTGGGAGGCAAAAGTACTCCAAACCCATTGCCACTCTCTAGAGTCTTCCAATTCCGATCATAGTCGAACTACTTTCCCACTCACTACTTCCTACTATCTTGCTCACTAATTCTTGTGCACTTTGGGACATGTGGCATGATCTTAATTGTTCCAACCTTGAAAAGGAGAAAAACACACATTCCGAGGAGAAAAAAACACATTCCATGTTTAGACACCCTTCTTGGTTTGAAATAGTGTATCCTACATGTTTGCCATGGCTTCGCTATCTAGAATGGGTGGTTCTACCTTAATTCATTCTGATTTTAACCCCTAAAGGACCAGCATGCGTTTTTTGGCCGTATAGAAATTTTGGGCAGGTACGTGTGACTAGACATTTTCATATTTTAAGCTAAAATTTTAATAGAAGGTGGGGACGAGGAATATCTTTCATATGCACCAAATTTCAGCACATTTGGAAATAGGAGTCAAATGTTATAGCCAAATATGTTACTTTTTTTCGTAACTGGGCAGTCCGGGCAACAGAAAAAATTTGGCAAAAATTTGATAATTTTTTTTTTAATAATTTTTTTCTCATAGATTATATTTTTGTCTATCTAGGAAGCTTTGATTCATTTCATTTGGATTTGTTATGAGAAACTTATGGACATTCTTGTTTTTCGGGCAGTTAGAGCATCTTCTTGAAAAAAATAACTTGTAGGATTCATTTCTGAATGCTATTTTTGCAATTTTTCAAAAAAAATAAATTCTCATAGTTTAGTTTACTTGCTAGAACAATCTCACCATTGGAATTATTGCATTTTAATTCCATCTAAAATATATGAATATTTTAGATTTTCCTTCTATCTCATACCTACTTCTACTTAACAATTTTTTTAGGAATGATAATTAAGTTTTTTTGAATATATTTTTTTTCCCTAGACTCTCAACTCAATTCTCCACTATAAAGATTTGAAGCACAAAACTCTGTAGTGCAAAAATTTTAAGTTAAAAAATGTTCAAAGTCAAAAAATCCAGTCCCGCAATGTGCTGAAATACTTGTTTTTTCCACTTTAAACGCAGATATCTTGCAATCTAAGCGGTCAAAAATTCTGAAATTTTTTCCACACATTCTCATACTAGTTAGGTGTAAGATCCTACGGTTAGATGTGCAAAAAAAACATTTTTCAAATTTTTTAACTCCTTGCTATAGAAATGGCAGTTTTGAGTGTTTTTGGGCAGAAAAAAGGCCTTGAGCCCTTAGGGGTTAACCCTGGAAAGATCCTTGAGGACGTTTTGTGTCCTTTGGATGATCAACCAAGTTTTGTGCACATTGAAGAATGGATGCTTTTCATCCAATTTTTTTGGTGTACAACTTTATTGCTATAGCCACGTTAGTTAGTTAAATCTAAGACATTTTAGTTTAGTTTTTTTTTAATTTAATTTATATGGGGTAGTTTATCAATGGTGCACTATCTATTGTATTTCACTACTTTGATGGGGGGTCCCCTTAGAACTTGATTTTGACATTCAAAACCATTTCTTTAGCTTTTGAGCAAAGCTAACAATTCATTTCTTGAAGTGCAGGTTCTATTTTACTTCAAAATTTTCAAAATTTCCTTAACCTCTAAATTTCTAAAAAAATAAAAATAAGCATTTTAGTGAACTTTGAAGTTGAGGATCTATAATCACATTTCTAAATATGGAATAATATAAAAATTTTCTTTATATCATAATGTCTTACACTATAATGTACTTCTATTCTAAAAAATTTAGATTTTATGAACATGATTTGTATTTGATATGAATTTTCTTCATTTTTCCTTAAAAGATTTGTGATAATTTGAAATTTTCCCAAAAAAATTGAATTTTTTATACAAATATTAGACATGTGATTTCATTTCTAAAAATAAAGCCAAAAAATTTACTCATAAATAGAAAAGAAAGGATAGATAGAGAGTGAAGGACTTGCAAATTTGACTATACAGTAATAGACTCCGTTCTTAAGGGATTAATTTCATTGGACACATAAATGTGGAACCCCGCTTCGGTGCAACACTTTTTTAAAGGGAATAGAACCTACTCCAAGCCCTCACAACACTAGCACACTTCTAGAGGGACGGAGTTTGGCATGCTCAAACCTATTAGAGAGTGAAAAATTTCACCCCCAAAAACCCCACTATTTTCAATCGGTGGGTATTGAGCATTGTTGAAAAACTTGGCATGTAATAAGGTAGGTCCAGCATGAAGAGAAGCATACAGAGGTTGTCACACTGTCCTTCTCCCCATTCTCAATCTTCAAAGAATGAAGATGCAACACTCTCTCCTTGAATTGTGAGGGGCTCATTCTCTGAAAATTGAGAAGTTTTTTTCTTCTCCTTTGGAGGTGATTGAAGAATGGGTGTGAAGATTGAAAAACCGTGAAGATTGAGAAGCCATGGAGAAGATTAACAAGTTGTGTCCATTCTCATTCTTCACACATTGAAAAGGGGAATCACACCTTCTTCATGGAGAAGGGCTCCTTATTGGCTCCTCTTTTCACTCCACACCTTCTCTCATTCTTCATAAAAGTTTCATTCTTCATAAAAGTTTCATTCTTGGAGAACGTGTGACAACCCCTATTCTATACGACTGGAAGTTAAAAGTGCACGGAGATGCCTTTGCTTTGTGATCCCCTTCTTTGCTGGCTGAAAGTTTTCCAGATTGTGCCAAATGTGAATCAAACTCTGCCCATACCCTGTTTGTTTACGACCATTTCTTTCAGCTCCCTTTGAGGTACAGTACTAAGCTTACTTGGGTTCATTTAGAGGTCAAAGAAGCTCAGAACTCCATACCTAAGTTAGGAGTGTTGACCAGAACAACATTGGACGGAACAATCGCTAAAAGCCAGACAGAAAGTGGTTTATGGGTTCTGCAGCCAAGCCAGGGGAGGACCAAGGCTTTGCATTGACAAAAACTAACCTAAGGAAGTTTAACTTAACTATTTGAATTGAAAAGCGATCATATGCTATTGGGATAGAGTCTCGATCTTGTGTGCCGGTTCCTGAAGCACGCTTAATGGCCAGCATTCTTCCGTCCATAAAGTCACCATAGAAAACTTTGCCAAAACCACCAACCCCTATTTCATGGTCTTTGGAAAGACCTCCTGTTGCCGTCTTCAAGTCTTGGAAAGTAAACCTCTGAACTCCTTTTGGAGGCTCCCAGTATGCATCACTGAAATCTGGTTCGGAAAAAGCAAGGTGCATGAGAGCTCAGTTTCTGAATTGAATCACCCTTGAGCAGAGCAATTAGAGATAAGCCGACTTCATTACTAGAAAACGCAACCCCCGAGGTAGTTTGCAAAACTTAACTGTGTTATAATTGATGTTAAAAAACTGCTTTAAACAGCATTACAAGGCTTAACGCAGCTAGGTCTCCAAGAAGACTTCTTATTTTTCCACCAGAGCAAGTAATGATCAATGCGGAGACTCCACTTTGCAGGGATTGAACTGAGTATAAAGAAAATCAAATACAGACGCAGTCGATTGAAAGGACTCAATATTGTGTCAGCTGCTTACTTAGCTTCTCAGGGGCAAAGGGGTTACTTTCATCATCAAGCTGCTGGCGCCTCTTTTTGCATTTTAGAATCATCAACAGACCAATAAGGAAAACTGCCACAGCTGCAGCTACGGAGGATCCAATCACTGCTGCTGAAACCGCCTTCTTCTTTTTCTCGTCAGATGATGAAGATGTAACTGAGACATGTTAGTATCAAATGAAAAAGACGTTAGTCGACGGTTGAAGGATAGATTAACTTGGAATAGATCAGATTGAGTTACTGAAAATCATCGCTCGGCGTAGAACTCTACCATTGTAGCAGATGCATTTTGACTTGTCAAATAACGTTTGTGATCCCGGGCGTTGTGGACATGCGCCTGTCACACAAGCACAGTCCATTCTATTAACATGACCTCTTTCTTTAGAGCAAATCTGAGGTTCGGTGAATTCACATAATGCGACAACAAATTCGGGACTGAGGAGCAAATGCTTAATTTACCGTTGGCAGCCATCTGTTTTAATGTATCACACGGGGGATTTCTTGTACACTCGTCATCGTTCGAATTCGACGACAGAAAGCAATTGTTGGGTACCCTGCAATACACCACCTTTGAAACTTAAAAGTAGGGGTCTCAATCACAACCAAATGCATGTTTTTTCCGGCAGCCTGATCCTAAAGTTCACTCGATGGTATTAGCTGGCCGATTCATAAAGGCAAGAGGAAGCTTATGAGATGTTATTCAGGTTAGGCTCAGGGCCTGAGAGGTAATTACAGTCCAATTTCCTGCATATGAACCATCCAGAGATCGATTAGCTGAGAACATCACAGCTTATGAAGTAATACACATGATCAGACACCTCTTTGGAGGCTTAAATCATTTAGGCCTAGTTTTAAGAGCTCTGTGCACTTGGATGTCAGAATTTTGGCGCTCTGAAACACGCCATTTGAACAGATACTACCACTGGTGAAAACGCACTGGAATGAATTAGTCTTCCTTGAGTTCCCTCTTCCAGCTCTAGCCTCTCTAGCTCTCAGTATATTACCTAGAAATTTCATGTGCAGCTCGTTGTGCATGTTATCATGTCTGCTCAGAATAGGATTCCAGAACTTCAGATGTGCTGTCAGTGGCATTAGAAAAACTCAGAGTCGGTCGAGGTTGTATCGAAACATTTGGGAATGGTCCATACAGGCGGTTTCTACTGAGATCCCTGCCACGATAAAGATGGAACAACAGCACGAAATTATCATGACAAATATCATAGGAGGAAATCTTTGGTGTTTGAAGGGAAGCCGGACTAACATGAGCAAGGTCAGTTGCAATGCCGTACAACATGAAGGTCTTAAATCCAATCTCGGCTGTATGCCAATGAGACACAGCAGTAATTTTGGTAACGGGGCAAAGGAAGAGAAATTTCAGGTAATGCAATAACAAGAATTAATGTTTCAAATTGACTCAAATGAATACACAAAGTACATGAAGGAGCTCCTCACACTAACTCTAAGGTGGGATGTTCCAGTATCCATTGTCCAAATTTGCCATACAGGAAGTTCTCGTATAGTCTCCTGCGAAAAGCATCTTCTCATTTAGGTACCATCTCAAGAGGCCTCATGCACACACAAGCTTTCAACGTTGTCAAAAATTCAAATATGGCATAAGGCACATATATAAAAATTCCATATAACCTGCGGCACACAGTAGCATCAATAGGTGCATCATTGATGCATTGGAGAACAAGGGAATCTCAAAGATATCAGGATGAAAGTAAGTAAGGGGGGAAGTAACATACAGTTCAGTAAAGTTCATGTGCTTCCATTCTTCAGGGATGGGACCTGTTAAAGAGTTCCCGTCCAGTGATCTGCCAATACACCAAAAAAGGGGTGAAGAAAGAAAGTGTTACGTTTACCTCTCAAAATGATACGCAAGTGAGGGGCGATTTTAAGATTGATTGGCAGCTTTGGTGTCACGTATCAAGCTACAATTGTCTCTGTACTACTACTTGGACCTATTAACCTTCACTTGCAATGAAGTGAGACTGAAAATCCGAAGTTTTGGACTGAAAATTAAGGTTAACGAGTCCCACTAGACGACAGCAAGGTATGACTACTAAAAATAAATAGAAGACTCAACAAGGTTAGACAGAAGCTTAAGCCAGCTATTCTGGCTATCCCGGATTCAGAAGTTCTCAAATTAGACCCACATGTTTTGTATGAGATTGAAAGAAGTTCCAAATTCGGGAGGTAAACCGCCCCAAAGTCCTGAATTATGTAAGTTTCTGCAATTGCCCAAGAGCATTTTAACTGAGCATGCAAGGAGAACAGCTTGTATAAATTGGAGCATAATGGAGATATGCTGGTAAGATGCTCTATGCAGACACAGGAAAGAGTCTGAGTAGATTTTACATTCTGGTGGTCAAGGAAAAGGAACAAAGTCATCTGAAGGTCTCACTATTTAAAAACTTACAAGTAAGTGAGTTTCCGGCAGGACTTCAGCTCCGGTGGTATTTGTGAGTTGAAGTTGACATTCCATAATGACCTGAAAAGACCTCCATTTGCAAGGAACTACATGTCTTTTATCAAACACACAGTGCATAATAATAATAGTTAATACTAGAACGAAATCAAGGGAGCCTTGAATAGAGAACAGAGTCAGTAGGTGAACTTACAACATTGAAAGGTCCACTAGATTTTCAAGCTCATGGAGTTGTTCCCCAAGTACCTGCGGCTCAATTAAAGACCAGCTATTACATTCCAAATGCATAAAATCACGATCATTGCTGGAAAGTCAACATTAACCTAACAAAAAAACAAATG
The DNA here is from genome assembly GCA_951799445.1 of Pseudisothecium myosuroides. Classification (NCBI taxonomy): domain Eukaryota; kingdom Viridiplantae; phylum Streptophyta; class Bryopsida; order Hypnales; family Lembophyllaceae; genus Pseudisothecium; species Pseudisothecium myosuroides. Next base: position 15,988,666 of record OX637287.1, on the reverse strand, counting down.
TTGAGTAGTCCACAAAGGGTGAAGTCCTTACAGGTATTGAAGACTCTTGAGTTTGGAAATTTCCACTGGAAATGGATCTATGAGTCCAGCGTGATCCAATTTTCTGTCAACCACGCACGTTTGCCGGGTCCCTCAGCTATCAATCAGCTGTGAGATAGGTCAACGTAGTCGACTTAAAATTGTGCAAGGCTCTTAAAAAGGGTTTTGCGTAAACCTCAGGAAAAAAAAGTCCTATTCCAATTGAAGAACGTAACTGACATCCACGGTCATAGTCGATAAAATGTCGGATTTCATAATCGTCATTTTCGTTACATTGGCGCGATTATTCTCAAAATAGGAGAGGTAGAGATTTACGTTTCACGCAGCGCGCTCTGGAAGTGCCAAAGTAGTGGAATATCGCCAATTTAACGAAATTGAAGTTCATCTAGCTCCAAACATGTGACATTCAAGGATTGCCGAATCAAAACTCCGGTTCTTCAAAACTCAGCCTTTTCTATATCCGCCAATTCAGGAATTCCGCCATTTTAACAAACATGGGGTCATCGGTGAAGAATGAACTGGCCTCATGTTCATGTTCAAACACATATTAAATTGAAAGCGAACGGCTTATATGTAAAAAGAATTGACAGTGAAGCCAGGTTATATGACAGTCACTTACAAAGTAATGATCGAGGCGACTCAAGCCCAGCACTGCAGTCGGGAACGGGAGACCAATCCCCGCAAAACTGTAAGTGAGATTTCTGCGCAAGCACAAGGGCACACATCTAGTCACTGGAGGTAGAAAACCGCCACGAGTATCTATTGCTTGACCTCCATTCAGAAGGGAAATCTTACAGAACAGGGTTTCGTTTGGTCCGTAAATGGAACGAGCAACCAAATACTCATGGCTGAAACTTGCCACCCAAGTGGTTGCAGTTTTTGCACTTACAGATGCTGGAGATTGCTCAAGCTTGAGAGGGCATTCAGGTTGCCAGTAATGACGTTCCTGGTTCCACTCATCTTGGTATTGCTGAGGTCTAAGTTGTTCAGGGAGCTGAGATAGCTGATGTTTGCAGGAATAGGTCCGTCCAATCCCTTGTTAACCAAAGATCTGTCACAGAACAGAATTACGACAGCTTAGCACTTGGTGACAAAAGGTCCAGACGACAGCTCTGAGCATGCCTGGAACTCTAATTCGTTCAAAAGGCAATAATTAATTCTTTAATGTGTGAATCCTTTTTGGAATCCTTCTTGGAATTTTTGCATATTTTTGCTTGTATCTTTGTACAAATACATGATATACCTCAATTTCATCAAATTGTTCACAAAGGAAGGCTATCTTTTAAAGATTCGAGTATTAAGACTTGTTTGGAAGGATGAGACGAAATTTGGATGGAACATTGCACTGGAGCACTCTTCACCACTCAGAACATGGACTTTGGAGCACTTAGGGTAGAGAAAAATACGAAACATAAGAAGCATGATATGTCACGCACAATTGAGTGACTCGACCTCGAACATTGCAAGAGACGCCTTCCCAGGAAGAATTTCCAAATGGATCATTTCCACGAGGAACCCAGGTTGGCAACGCATTGGCCTCGCCCCATGACTGCACCATCTGCAACAATGCATCACCTGCTCCATTGCAGGAGTCAAAGTCAGGGGGGAAGGAGGAAAGCCGAATTAGAAGGGAAGTTCATTGTTCGGAAAACCTGAAACACGTAACAATCTTATTCATAATCTTACTCAAATGAAAATGGCCGATGATAAGGAGTCAGGAAAAAGTTCATACCTTCGAGAGTAGCAATTGAGAGGGAAAAAACACAGGACAACATGACTGAGCACTGCCCACCATGTCTTCAAAATTTGACCTGAAATCCACCAATCTCCAGTGAATTCATCACGTTACCAAGACTGAATCTGTTGCCGGTTGTTTCGATGGATTGATTCCTAGGGAGGAGAGTGTCTGCTGAAGTGAAGATATACTTTGCTTGTAGCAGCACAGCTGGCGTAACACGAGGACCGACAAAACTCAAATTAAATTGAAAAACCAGGTATGGAAGAGCAGAGCCATCGTTACAAGGCAGAACTCATTCCAAGGTTAAGCGCGTTGACGGTACTTCTGTTGTCGGTACAGAATTCCATAACCCTGACCGCGTGAAAGCTCTGGAGAGAGTCCCCTTCAATACATCACCGCTTTTCTCATATCCACTTAGCTGCCAATTTCTTCACCTGGTATCCCTTCTTCTCTAATCCTTCATTCATAACTGCAAAGTTTGATCGTCGGTAATAGTGTGGACATTAAAGAGATGAGTTTACCTGGCCATACCGCACCACATTGTGAGCTTGAACGCCTAGATGATGCACTTCTATCACTCCCCGAGTAAATTCCTTGAAGCGCAACCATCGTGGGCTACATTGCTCCTGTTTCTTCGCCTCTGACAATGCTCCTCGGTGCAATTTCACATACTTACCTTGTCTGAATAGATGTCCTCTGCTAACTAATCGCTTGCAATCGCCATATCCCAAGCTTATAATATCACAGATAGATATATGCTTGAATACACTGGCAGTCTCTAAAACTACTTTTCCAGCATCCAGCCTATTCAGTCTTCGTTGTGCCGACCGGAAACCCGGAATTCAAAAAGGCTCCATTTGTACACATGCTCAGTTCGGGTGCCGAGTGTTTGAAGCGATCGAGCTCTAGCTCTGGGCTGCAATTAGTCGGCCACGGGCAGCACCACCAGTCAGTTCACCACCCGTCTGCAATCTATTCCGGTGACGACTATTTTGCAACAATCGGCTGGCTCTGTTTTCTGAGAATAAAGCTAAAGCGATTTTCGGAGAAAAAAACGACAACCATACCGGTACTCAAGTTCGACCATAAAAAATAGAAATTATTAGAACTCCACAGAATCGGACTCATATGTCCCCGCTTCTCAAGTCAAAGCTAGCGGGTTCACTCTGTAGACAACCATCCACTAGTTCCTATTACGATTGCAGACCTGGAAATTCAGTAAACGATCAGGTGATCAAACTGATCGACAGCAGTGAGAAAGCAGCAGATCGACTGGAGTCGCGAAGAAGTTTTCGATCAAACTTACAGAATGTTTACGTCACCATGTCGCCCTTGCATTATTTCGTTACCTTTCAAAAACATTTAGGGGTTAATGAAGAGATTTAAGGTGTGAATACACGATTACAACCTTCAAACACACCTAATCAGTCATTTCCTACACCTTTATTACTCTTCCCTGGGCACTTTTCCCATGAAGAAGGCGCTCCAATTTATCTTTCCAAAATTTAATAAATGAAATAATGGTAGATCATTGGTAAAGAGAAACCCTCACATCAAGTGCACCAATCTAAACAATGAAATAGAATGTTGGTACAGTGAAGCCTTTAAATTATATAAATCAATAATTAAATCAAATACAAGTCAACTGAGCCTTTACATATATATAATGTAAAGTCTTTTCTTTCCCAACTCTAAATGATCATTCAACAAGAAATGCCACCCCTAACCACTAGATATAATATATGTAATCAAACATCAAGAATAAAGAACTCATTTGTTTTTTACTCTCTTTAACCTATAACTGCCCAATTGACCATATATGGTCGATTGAAAATTTTGGTCTTGATTTGGTGTGGGCTATTAAACTGCTTTGACCATTTTAAAATATTTTATAGGCAGAAGTGAAGATTAACTATTGAAGGCTTTTATTTTTCATTCAAAAAAATTAATATTTGATTTTTGAGAGGTCCTCAAAGGCATATATATACCACATTAGAGAAAAACTGAACCCTTTAGAAGGCTGCTAGAATGTGACAAACCAAGCTATTAAAAGCTTGGTTTGTCACACCAAGCTGACTGCTGCGGTGAGCAGTCAGCTTTCGCAATTTTATTTTATTTTATTTTTAAAAATTAAATTTAAAAAAAAAATAATTTTTTAAAGATTTTTTTCTTTTTTCTTTTTTCTTTTTTCTAGATTCCGTATCCTAGTATTAGAATCTAGCTATGAAAATGGTCATATGGTGAGTGTCTAAAATAAAATAGACACAATATATCCATCAATTTAACATATGGTTTATTATTATGCAAATGAGCATATAATACTACTTACTGTCACAAATCTATACTACAAAGATTTGATCTGATTTATAACGCAGTATGCAAGCTATATTCAAACAAGATTATGGTTTTGAAGTACTCTGCAGAGTTTATGAACCTTATAAGCTTCAGTTCAACTAAGCTTTCCCAGTAATACATCACCGTACATATTAACGGCTCGGATTACAGATGTTAATAAGTACATACAACCAAAAAAGCCCCCAAAACTGGACGTTTATGGCTGGGGCCGAAATGGAGTAATATGGACCACTGATCCTTTGAATGAACAGGAAAGGACCTGATCTGGCACCTTGGTGGACTGACAGGACGCCCCTGGTTTCAGGACAAAGGGTCGAGATGGGCTAGTTTCTCGCCCTCTCAGAATCTCTTTGGTTTTGCCCTGGGTCTGCATGCAAAAGCTCCTTTCTGTATGCAAGCGCTCGTAGTTGATTTTGATCGACCAGAGAGGTTACTGTGGTGTGATTTTCTGTAGTTACTGGGAGTGAGCTTCTTACCACAACTGAAGGAAATCCTGTTTAGGTCTTCTCAAAGGCACTAGAACAGTAGACGAGAGTTAAACTCTGTTTGTGCAAATATGGCTGCATCACAGCGCTCTACCAGTGACCAGGTTATTGATATGTTTTTTGACATGCTTTTTCTAATGGATTGTGTCACAGGTTAAAGTTTGTCCATTTTTTGCATTCTAACTCCATGCGAAGGCTATAACACGCGTACGTGAGCTTAAGACACCTTGCATACGGTTTTTAACACCATTTTTTGTTGTTGATTTCTATGGGTGCAGGTGAGGCTCAGGACCTCTTGGAGTTTTTGAGGACTTCTGTTGCAAACTTGACCTTCCTTCTTAGAAACTTGTCTCAAAAATTAGTTTTTTACAACATACTAGTATTGATAATTCTATTTTCTCAAATAGGGAACACTTGTATGAGCCTTGTCACTCAACAATGAAAAAATAGAAAATAAATATGTTTGCTTTATCTCAAAATGCTCTGGACTTAGTATGATACACAAACAGACTAGAAACTGAAATGTTTGGAAATAAATTGAAAATTGCCCTAGATTAGGGATGTACCAGAACGGACTTTTTTTTTACTCGTAGTTTTCGTTTCCTGCGCCACTGTCGCAGCAAAAACTGTTGCGCGGAAATAGGGGGAAAACTAATTTTTTTGAAAAAAAAAAGTAAATTTCAGGGTCCCTCGGAGGGTTGTGGAGCAGCCCTCTGGAGGGCCCAGATTTTCTCTAATGATTGGTGGAAGAGTGCAGCTTACAAATTTTATTTTATTTTTTGGCTTTAAGCAAAGCTTGCCAATTTTACTTGAATAGTGAGATCTAAAAAATTGTACTTATCCATTTGCTTTGAAAATGGTCCCAATGGAAAGAGTAAGTGTTTTCATGATTTTCACTATTGAAAATTTGAACATTTATTTGTTGATTTGGAGTTATTTGCAATTTCCACCTATTAAAAAAATTTCATTCCAACAATTGTAAGGTGGATTGTGTGATGAGTTTGATAGCTCTTCATTTGAACTTAAGGTTTTGGGAAGTATATTTAGTGTGTTCACACAATTTTTAGTTATTCATGTCACCTCCAATCTAAAAAAATTCTCAATGCAAAATTGCATAGGAATAGTGAGTGTATAAGAAGATAAATGTCCATATTCTATTTTTAGTATATTGTCCTTCCCCACAATGTTTGAGAAATTTGCATAGAAAAAACACAATTGAAAAGGCTTAAGCACTTAGGGATTAGGGTGATTGCAAGAAACACTTAGGTGAATGCAAGAAACACTTAGGTGAATGCAAGAAACACTTGCCGATTTCATTGCGTTTTGACAGTACTCATCATTTTTTTGTGCAGTACTTTAAAATTAGAAAAAAAAAATTAGAAAAAATTAAAATTTGGCTAATGTATATACCTTTAAGGGTCATTGCAAGAAACACCGGTACTAAGTATGTGTCTCAAAGGGAGTGCCGAATCTTTCTTTTGCAATAACTTCTTAAGCTTGACTCGCATGAATTTGAGATTTTTACTGGAGTTGTATATCTTGAGTGTAAGTGTATCTCATATTTTTCAAAAATTAAAAAAATCATCTTATATTTAAAAATCAATTAAATTAATATGTCACGTTTTGCATTTTAGGATTTTGAGTACTATGGAGTCCCCAAATTTAATGATTTAGAGCTGAAATTTCTATGGTCTATTTGTGTAGTAGGAACTCATGTTTCTACCAAGGGAAATTTAAAAATATTTTATTTTGTGTTCTCTACGTCGATGCAAAGAGGCAGGGTTGTCACATCGGGCGAGGTGCGGTCACTGGGCGGCCCGGACGGGACAACCAGACAGTCCGGACGACTTCAAATTTTAGCGGGCTGGAATTTTTTGGCAAGTAAAAAAAATTACCCTAATTTACCTTTACGGCGTGACGTGGCGTGGTGTTTGAAGACGTGGAATTCCATGCTGGAATCGGGCGCGGACGCTAGGGGCGCGGACGCAAGGGGGGGCGGAAACGTCCTTGTCTTGGCGTGAACTCAGGTGGGCGGATACTGAACAGGCCAGGGCGTGGACGTTAAAGTGCGGGCGGGAACTCTGCTGTACGGGCGTGGACTCAGACGGGCGCGGGCGGGAACTCTGCTATATGGGCGTGGACTCAGACGGGCGCGGACGTACAGTGCCTGGGCGCGGACGTTTTTGGTTGGGCGGAAACGCATAATCATGGGCGCGGACTCTGAGCGGTGACAACGTCAAATGTCGAGGCGGGGATTTAGTGGTTCGGGCGGAAACGTTGTTGTCCGGGCGCGGACTTAGTATGTCTAGGCGTGGACTCTACTGGGCTCGGGCGTGGACCCTGTTGGGCTGGTGCGCGGACTTTGAAATAGCTTTATGTTTTAAGGGTTTAAGGGTTCTTTTTTCATGGAATTAGGATGAAATTAGTTGATAATAAAAGTTTGTGGCACTTTCAATTAATTTTATCCTTTAAGAAATGTTAAGCATATGCTGCCAGTTACAATTGACCAACGGATTGAAAATACATCACAAATTCAACACGAGTACAAAACTACAAATGCACAATTCTTCATGAAAACCAAAAATGTTTATAGATTTTGTGCATTGCAAACCACACAATACAATGAACACATACTTCCATAAAATGCAGATTGGTTATCTAAAGCACTCTTGTTCTTCCTGCTGGATCTTCCTTTCAAGTGCTTGAATTTCCTTCAACACCTACTGTTGCTTCCCCTGCATTATTCAAACGATTTGATCTACGGCGTTCGTGGGTAGCGGGTCCTACCAAACAAGCATCCAGAATGCGCACATCCTCATCTGCTGGTGCTTCATCACAGTCGGTGTCAAACTCGTATTCATCCTCTTCTTCGTCTTCATCTTCTGCACTATCGAGTGCCCCTTCTTCATCACCATGAATCGATGTTCGTGGAGCCTCAACTTCTGAATTTTCATTTCGGAGCTCAGTGGTTCCACCTTTTTTATTCATTCTGCTCACTATTTTCTTGTGTCGCTTTGCAGCAGGATCCTCTGCATCAGAGTTTATAGCTGGGCCCCTTCGAACTCTAGGAACAACAAATGCTGGGGTTGATAAGGTGGGGCCTGGAGTGTACGTCTCTAGGAACGGCGCTATCACCTCATCAGGACGTCGTACTCCAATTCCCCGTAGAGGACGTTTTGGCGCCCTTGATGATGACGGAGTGTGGGCGCTAGATTACCCACCTTTGGTAATAAAGCGAACACCGACCAGGTTCTATGCCTTTATCCACAATTTTTAATATATGGGGTGTTGTGAGCGCGGTCCACTGTGCCTTCCAAGCAATGGATCTTTTTTGCTAACGTTTCCTAAGTGTCGTGGATGACAGCGAATAATTAGAATGCATGTAATAACTCACAAGGTAACTGCAAGCTCAGGGGTAATGGTAAACTTCTAACTCCCTAACTATCTATCCTATGTCGAAGGTCGACTGAGTAGTTGGCGTTATTTCTAACGTCCCTAACTACGTAAAAAGGGGAACCCCTATGTTCCTTCCATGAACCTCCAAGGCTATCTTGGGTTTTTAAAACTCCACCTAGAAGTTCTACTTTTAAAAGCTACCCCTAAAGTTCCAACTTCAGAATGTAACTCTAGATTTTACTTCTTTAACTTGATTCTAAATATTAACTACCGACTTTTGCTCTATGTTTTGACTTTTGACTCTAGGTTTTTACTCCTAAACTAATTCTAAAATTTACCCTCTAAAGTTAACTCTATGTTTTGACTTTAACTTCAAGTTTTTACTTCCCTATTTTATTCTAAATTCACCCTTCTAAATTTAACTCTACGGTTTGACTTTGTTTTTATTTTTGACTCTAAGTTTTTACTCCTAAATTAACTCTAAAATGTAACCTTGAATTTTAACTCTATGTTTTATCTTTTAATCCTAGGTTTTTACTCCTAAATTAACTCTAGAATTTAACTTCTACCTTTAAAATTTAGCTTCTACTTCTAACTTTTAACTTCTGAATTAATCCCAACTTTTAACTTCTAAATTTTATTCTAGCTTTTGACCTCTAATATTCACTCTACTTTGAATTTCTAACTTCAAGACTTAACTCCTATTTCTACTTGTAATTTCTACCTCCTAAATTTAGTCTAAAATTTTACTTTTAATTTCTACCTCCTACTTGGATTTTTGACTCCTAATTAACCCTAACTTCCCTTCCTAACTACCCTAAGATTTCACTGGAAAATTTAACCTCCCAAGTTAAACTTCCAAATTAATTCTACTTTTTAACTTCCAAAAGTTAACTCTAGATTTTTACCTTAGAAGTTTAACTTTTACAATTAGATTGTAACTTGACTCTAGTTCTAGCCGCTAATAAATCCCTAATTTTAATCCTAAATTCTCTTTCTACCCTAAATTCCTAAGTTCCGTCCATGGTTCCTTCTTGGATGAAATTTTTACTCAAATTCCTCCGTCCTACCCCCTACCACTTAACTTAGCCTAACACGGTCGATTTAAAGCCAAATCCTAAGTGTAATATGTTTTTGGAAACCCTTATCCTTAATCTATAACTTTTTGAATCTAAACTTCTAATTTGCGCCAATCTCGGATGCTAATCACACTCTAAGGGCTGATTAGGAAAATAAATGCTAATTAGGGAGAAACATCAAAGATTAAATAAAAAACTCACCTCTTCACTACCGGTTTCGGAAATAACCTCGTCCACGTCCATGTGTACGTACTCATGCTCCATGGTAGTCTTTGGTTTTGTTTTGAATTTTCTCCAAGCTCACCGCTTATTTAGAAAATATTACAATTTTTGATGATCTAAAGTCTCTCTTTCTCTTCCTCCTTTCTTTTCTTTCTTCCTCTTTCTTCTACACTAGCACTATTCCACCTAAGCTTTTATGAGTCTTACACTATAGTTTCAAACTCCAAGAAGGGTTTAAATGTTCCTCCTACCCTCTTACACAACTTTGCCTTTGTGTCATCCTAATCCTCCTCCCATCGGTCACTATGAATTCTCAAGATTTTCTCTTAGGTCGACCTACTCTAAGCCTAGGTCACTATTTATCGTCTCTCTCACCTCTCTTGCCTACTTCTTCTCCTCCTTTCCTAATCTCCTTCCATTGTGTGTAGGAGTGAGTGGTGAGATTGAAGCTACTTTTGTGTGCAGGTACGGTGGTGCTCCGCTCTTTTCTCCCTCCTTCTTTTTTGATTTTTAGACCCTAATCCCTACCCCAATCCCTACTTAGCAATAGGTCAGCCCCCCATTTTCCTTTGTTTTGTTTATCTTCTCTTTGTTTTGTTCTAGTGTGAAAGAAACCAAAAAATCAACAAAAAGGAGTCTAAAAATTGGGGACTGAGTTGGGCCCCAACTGCCTGCCGGACCAAGCTTGGCCTCTCGGTTGGCTGGCTAGCTGCTGGGGGTCGGGTTCAAACAAAATAAATAAATTATTTATTTATTTGTTTTCTTTTGATATTCGGATGATGTAACCTGGTCTGGTTCGGTTCTCGACTTGATCTGGTCTGTTCTGGTTCTCGACTTGATCTGGTTTGTTTTGGCTCTAAACCTTGACTACTAAGGGAAAACTGGATTTTTGGCAAACTGGATTTTTGGTGAACTAAGGGAAAAAACTTGGGGAAAATAAAACTTGGTGAAAATAGGACTTGAGGGAAATAGAACTTGGGGAAAATAGAACTTGGGGAACAACTAGACTCACTAAATACTTGGGGAGCAACTTAGACATACTAAAACTTGGGGAACACTCAGACTCACTAAACACTTGGGGAACAACTAAACTAAAGAAAACGTTGGGATTAACCAAACTTCACTAAATGCAAAGGAACCTACATATCTTGGAAGCTAAACTCTGGAGGTTTCCACAAAGGTCTTAGAAACTAGACTTTGGAACTAAACACGGGGAAGGTGCAAAGCTTCGCCGTTAAATTGGTTTTAACACCAACTTTAGGACTTCTTGACACCTCGGGGGTTCAAGCTCCGCCGTCTACACTTTTAACACACGCTTTAGGACTTCAACTTTGTCACTAGTTCAAAGCTTCGCCGTTTTCAAGGGGGGTCCACACAATGAGAGAGACTTTAGAAGAGGGAAAAAACTAAACTTTTAAAGAGAACACACACAGGATCAAAGCTTCGCCGTCCCGGAGGGGGGTCCACTCAACAAGGAGAAGATTAGAAGAGGGTTTGGGATAACTTTAGAAAACATGCACAAAGGAGGTTCAAAGCTTCGCCGTCCCGGAGGGGGGTCCACTCAACAAGGAGAAGATTAGAAGAGGGTTTGGGATAACTTTAGAAAACATGCACAAAGGAGGTTCAAAGCTTCGCCGTCTCGGAGGGGGGTCCACTCAACAAGGAGAAGGTTAGATGAGGGTGTAAGAAAAAAACACAAAGAGAAAACACACAAGTTAGACCACGTGGCAACACAAAGCTCACACGCTAAAGGCCCTCCAAAGCGGCATCGCCAAGGTACGGTGGGGGGTGACTTTAAGATTAGTGCAAGATACAAAAAGAAACTCTTAAACTTCACAAGTTAGACCACAACACGTACAAGAGGGAGAGAGAGGCTCTCCACTTATAACAAGGTACCAAAAACTTCACAAAAGAGTACACAAAGCAAAGTAGAAGGACCCCCAAGGACCTTCAAAGCTTGAAAATAAGCAACAATGGAGCCAAAAGTGCTCCGAAAACACCGTAGAGGTTTTTGGCTTCAAACGCCAAAATATCCAAAATAACTTGGACCCACGGATCCAAAACAAGAATTGGGGGTGTTTTAGAGAGAGAAATGGGGCCCTTATATAGGTTTCCCAAGGGCTCACCCCTCCCTCTAGAGTTCTAAGGTAACCTTATCAACGAGGATTTTCATCCTCATCCTCAAAGATTTTCATCCTACATCCTAAATTTCTACTTCTACCATCTATGCTGGACCAACATCCTAATTTTTGGAGATTAGCTCCAATCGCCGAACGGATTGCGCCGTTGGATCCAGATCGCCGCGTTTAGTCCTACATCCTCCTACCCCCCGTACCGAGGCCAAAAACCCATCGTAGGCTAATTTAGTTTAAAAACCAAATCGTGGTAAAATCCTAGATCTTGGGGGTCTCCTATTTTGAGAAATGTGAATAGCCTAGGGTCTCCGGTAGGTGCGAGAGAGTTGGGAAGGACTTTTGGTTGACTTTGTTTCGCCATCGTATGGGCCCGGAATGCTGGTCAACGCGGCGGGGACCCCGCCACGTGGTTAATTCCCGAGGAATCTCGCCGGTTCGGGTACTTGCCGGTATCGGAATGTCGTGAAACTTCACGGAGCGCATTATTAACATAAAACAAGCTAGTCTAATTTTTAGTGAGATTTTATTGTAACCTGGGTAATTTCCATGAAATTCCCATTGGAGGTTAGGAGGGTTGACCACCCGGAAAAGGTTCTTCTGCAAGTCGGAAGATGCCGGGATTTTTCACGTGACCTCTCAGGGAGTCGCATGAAAGACGTGCGGGTGTGTTTCTGTATCTAGTGTGAGCTCCCAATTTGTCACTGGGGACTCGTAGAATTATTTTTTTGGAAATTTGCAATTTAAAGTTGATAAAAGTATAGAAAAATCCATAAAAAGAGTGTAGAACCGAAATAGGGTTGTGTCATACCCATTATAGTATTTGGTCTAGATTTGTGTTTTTTACTTAGAATCCCCCAAACCTTGCCTAAAAATAGTATAAAAATAACGAAAAGGTTAGATTTGGAGGATTCAAGTCACACAGCCCCAAAAGGGCTAAATCCCACCATGAATGTGGTGATTCATGGCTAGGTCGGTCCGAGGGACCCACAGCGAGGCCACTAGGTTGGGTCCTAGAGTTAGATTTAGAATTCCCCATTAGATCGACGAATTCCCAAAATCCCGATTGTTAGCATGCAGGAGCCACTGACGCAAGACCGGGGCCGTGGAGGAATCTACAGCCCAAGGATGGTGTTCTAGGGTAAATCCCATGCCAAGAGTCCAACGGCAAAATCGGTTCGTCAAGATTCCTCTACCTGCAAAAGATTCCCGCACTGTCGCTAATTCAAGGAGATGGCCAGTTTTAATCTCCATTGGCCAATCGTGCCAGGTACGGAAACACACCCGCACGTCTTTCATGCGACTCCCTGAGAGGTCACGTGAAAAATCCCGGCATCTTCCGACTTGCAGAAGAACCTTTTCCGGGTGGTCAACCCTCCTAACCTCCAATGGGAATTTCATGGAAATTACCCTGATTACAATAAAATCTCACTAAAAATTAGACTAGCTTGTTTTATGTTAATAATGCGCTCCGTGAAGTTTCACGACATTCCGATAGCGGCAAGTACCCGAACCGGCAAGATTCCTCGGGAATTAACCACGTGGCGGGGTCCCCGCCATGTTGACCGGCATCCCGGGCCCATACGATGGCAAAACGAAGTCAACCAAAAGTCCTTCCCGACTCTCTCGCACCTACCGGAGACCCTAGGCTATTCACATTTCTCAAAATAGGAGACCCCTAAGATCTAGGATTTTACCACGATTTGGTTTTTAAAGCTAAATTAGCCTACGATGGGTTTTTGGCCTCGGTACAGGGGGTAGGAGGATGTAGGACTAAACGCGGCGATCTGGATCCAACGGCGCAATCCGTTCGGCGATTGGAGCTAATCTCCAAAAATTAGGATGTTGGTCCAGCATAGATGGTAGAAGTAGAAATTTAGGATGTAGGATGAAAATCTTTGAGGATGAGGATGAAAATTCCCATTGATAAGGTTACCTTAGAACTCTAGAGGGAGGGGTGAGCCCTTGGAAACCTATATAAGGGCCCCATTTCTCTCTCTAGAACACCCCTAATTCTTGTTTTAGGTCCGTGGGTCCAAGTTATTTTGGATATTTTGGCGTTTGAAGCCAAAAACCTCTACGGTGTTTTCGGAGCACTTTTGGCTCCATTGTTGCTTATTTTCAAGCTTTGAAGGTCTTTGGAGGTCCTTCTACCTTGCTTTGTATACTCTTTTGTGAAGTTTTGGTACTTTGTTGTGAGTGGAGAGCCTCTCTCTCCCTCTTGTACGTGTTGTGATTTAACTTGTGAAGTTTAAGAGTCCTTTTTTTTGTATCTTGCACTAATCTTAAAGTCACCCCCCACCGTACCTTGGCGATGCCGCTTTGGGGGGCCTTTAGCGTGTGAGCTTTGTGTTGCCACGTGGTCTAACTTGTGTGTTTTCTCTTTGTGTTTTTTTCTTACACCCTCATCTAACTTTCTCCTTATTGAGTGGACCCCCCTCCGAGACGGCGAAGCTTTGAACTCACGTGTGGGTTTTTCTTTAAAAGTTTAGCTTTTCCCTCTTCTAAAGTCTCTCTCATTGTGTGGACCCCCCTCCGGGACGGCAAAGCTTTGAACTCACGTGTGGTTTTTCTTTCAAAGTTTAGTTCTTTCCCTTCTTCTAAAGTCTCCCTCATCGTGTGGACCCTCCTCCGGGACGGCGAAGCTTTGAACTCACGTGTGGTTTTTTTCTTTCAAAGTTTAGCTCTTTCCCTTCTTCTAAAGTGTCCCTCATCGTGTGGACCCCCCTCCGGGACGGCGAAGCTTTGAACTCACGTGTGGGTTTTTCTTTAAAAGTTTAGCTTTTCCCTCTTCTAAAGTCTCTCTCATTGTATGGACCCCCCTCCGGGACGGCGAAGCTTTGAACTAGTGACAAAGTAGAAGTCCTAAAGCGTGTGTTAAAAGTGTAGACGGCAGAGCTTTGAACCCCCGGGGAATCTAGAAGTCCTAAAGTTGGTGTTAAAACCAATTTCACAGCGAAGCTTTGCACCTCCCCCGTGTTTAGATCCAAAGTCTAGTTTCCAAGACCTTTGTGGAAACCTCCAGAGTTTAGCTTCCAAGATATGTAGGTTCCTTTGCACTTAGTAAAGTTTAGTCATTTCCCAAAGTTTAAGAGAGTTTAGTGGTTCCCCAAAGTTTTATTTAGTTAGTTGTATCCCAAAAATCTTAGTGGATCTAGCACCCCCCAAAGTTCTATCCCCCGCTAGGTTAGCAAGAATCTAGTCTTTTTATTTAGCCTTAGCCAAAATTCCAGTCTCTTTAGCCTTAATCAAGAATATAGTCTTTTTATTTAGCCTTAGCCAAAATTCCAGTCTTTTAGCCTTAGTCAGAAATCGAGTTTCCAGAACCAGCATACGGCCAGCCAACATCAGAACCAGCATACGAGCCAGCCAACATCAGAACCAGCATACGAGCCAGCCAACATCAGACCAGCATAACGAGCCAGCCAACAAGCAGAACCAGCATAACAGAAAAAAAAATTAATTAAGTAAAGTTTTTTTAATTAATTGGCCGACCCCCCCAACCAGCCAGCCGGGAAGGCCAGCAGGCTCTCGATACGCAGCTCTCTCGGTACAGCAGGAGGGCTGGGGCCATTCGGCTCCTCCCCAAATTTTTGATTCTCTTTTTTTTTTTTTGATTTTTTTTTTTTCCAAATCAGAACACAAAAAAAAGACAAACCAAACCAAAAGCATGTTGGACTAATTTTGTGCTAAGTGGGGTTGAAGTAGGATTAGGGCAAAAAATACAAAAGGGAGGAGGGAGAAATAGAGGTTGCCGTTCCACGCGCCACCTGCACAAAAACATCCGATCCAACCTGCATCACCACTCACATCTACACACAATGGAAGGAAATTAGGGAGAAGGATGTGTTATAGGAGTGGAAAGGAGAGAGACGATGAATAGTGCCTAATTAGGAGATTAGGTAGGAAATCTAGAAGAACTCCTTGCAACCGTTGGGAGGAGGATTAGGATGACACAAAGCAAGGTTGCGTAAGAGGGTAGGAAGAACATTTAAACCCTTCTCGTAGTTTGAAACCATAGTGTAAGACTCATAAAAGCTTAGGTGGAATAGTGCTAGTGTAGAAGAGAGGGGAAGAAAGAAAGAAAGGAGGAAGCGAAAGAGGAAGTTTAGATCATCAAAAATTGTAATATTTTCTCAATAAGCGGTGAGCTCGGAAAAAATTCAAAATAAAGCCAAAGACTACCATGGAGCGTGAGGATGTACACGTGGACGTGGACGAAGTTATTTCCGACACCGGTAGTGAAGAGGTGAGTTTTTGATTTAATCTTTGATGTTTCTCCCTAATTAGCATTTATTTTCCTAATCAGCCCTTAGAGCGTGATTAGCATCCGAGATTAGTGCAAATTAGAAGTTTAGAGTAAAAAAGTTATAGATTAGGAATAGAGGTTTCCGAAAACATCTTATAATTAAGATTCGACCGTAAACTGACCGCATTAGGCTAAGTTAAGCGATAGGGGGTAGGACGGAGGAATTTTGAATAAAATTTCATCCAAAAAGAACCATGGACGGAGATTAGGTTTAGATTAGAAAGAGAATTTAGGATTAAAATTAGGGATTAATTAGCAGTTAGAATTAGAATCAATTTACACTTTTACTTTTTAAAGTTAAACTTCTAAGGTCAAAATCTAGAGTTAACTTTGGGGAGTTAAAAAATAGAATTAATTTAGAACTTTAACTTAGGGATTTAAACTCTCAATTCAAATCTTAGGGTAGGTTCATGAAAGAGTTTTGAGTTGATTAGGGAGTCAAAAATTAGAGTAGAAAGTAGAGGTCAACAGCAGAATTGAAAATCAACTTAGGAAGTAGATTTTTGAGTTAGGAATAGAGTAAAAAGTAGAAGTCAAAATTTAGGAGGGTAACATTTAGAGTTAATTCAGGATTAAAACGATAGGATTAAATTTGGAAGTAGAAGTCAAAAGTCAAAAGTCAAAAGTTTAGATTAAATTTAAAGGTTAAATTTTAGAGTCAATTGGGGAGTAAAGGTTAGAGTCAAAAGCTAAAAGTAGAAGTTAAAACTTAGAGGTAGAAGTTAAATTTTAGAGTTAGTTGGAAGTAGACAAATCTAGGATCAAAGTGAAAACGTAGAGTTAAACCTGGAGGTTAAAATTGGGAATTAATTTTAGAAGTAAAAATTTAGAGTTAAAAGTCAAAAACCTAGAGTTAAATTAGGAGTAAAAATCTACAATAAAAAGTGAAAAGTTAGAGTTAACTTTAGAGGGTAAATCTTAGAGTAGTTTAGAAATAAGAACATAGAATTAAAAGTGAAATTTAGAATTACCCTAGAAGGTTAAAACTTGGAAGGTAGGAGTTGAAGTTGATGTAGAAGTAAAAACCTAGAGTTAAAAGTCAAAACAGTAGAGTTAAATTTAGAAGGGTAAATTTAGAATAGAATAGAGGAGTAAAAACTTAGAGTTAAAAGTTAAACCTAGAGTTAAATTCCGAGGATAAATTTCGGAGTTAAATTAAGAGTAAAAATCTAGAGTTTCATTTAGAGGTCGAAAATTAGAGTAAGAGTTGAACTTTAGAATTAGTCTTTAGAAGTAGAACTTCTAGGTGGAGTCTTAAAACCCCATGATAGTCTTAGAGGTTCATGGAAGGAACATAGGGGTTCCCCTTTTTACGTAGTTAGGGACATTAGAAATGACGCCAACTACCCAGTCTACCCTCGACATAGGATAGATAGTTAGAGAGTCAGGATTTCACCATCACTCTGAACATCGCAGTTAACTTGTGAGTTACTACATGCATTACTAATTATTCGCTGCCATCCACGACCCTTAGGAAACGTTAGCAAAAAAGATCCATTGCTTGGAAGGCACAGTGGACCGCGCTCACAACACCTCCATATATTAAAAAAGTGGATAAAGGCATAGAACCTGGTCGGTGTTCGCTCTATTACCAAGGGTGGATAATCTAGCGCCCACACCTGGCACGATTGGTCAATGGAGATTTAAAACTGGCCATCTCCTCGAATTAGCAACGGTGTGGGAATCTTCTGCAGGTGGAGGAATCTTGGCGAACCGATTTCGCCGTTGGACTCTTGGCATGGGATTCACCCTAGAACACCATCCTTGGACTGTAGATTCCTCCACAGGCCCGGTCTTGCGTGAGTGGCTCCTGCATGTTAACAATCGGGATTTCGGGAATTCGTCGATCTAATGGGGAATTCTAAATCTAACTCTAGGACCCGACCTAGTGGCCTCGCTGTGGGTCCCTCGGACTGACCTAGCCATGAATCGCTACATTCATGGTGGGATTTAGCCCTTTTGGGGCTGTGTGACTTGAATCTTCCAAATCTAACCTTTTCTTTATTTCTATACTATTTTTAGGCAAGGTTTGGGGGATTCTAAGTAAAAAACACAAATCTAGACCAAATACTATAATGGGTATGACACAACCCTATTTCGGTTCTACACTCTTTTTATGGGTTTTTCTATACTTTTATCAACTTTAAATTGCAAATTTCCAAAAAAATAATTCTCCGAGTCCCAAGTGACAAATTGGGAGCTCACACGGAGCACCTGTGGCCCTTCCTCCACGAGAAACGGGACGTGGCAACCTATACTGGCCCACTGTGTAAGGACCAGGACGAGGGGGTTGAAGGGGTCTACCACCCCTAGTAGCATCTGAAACATTATTCACGGTCACCGCAGCATTTTCCACAGGACTTATTCCTTCATTGAAGTTGAAAATGTCCATGGGGTCAGTAGCTTGGATAGGGGGGGGTGGAACGTTGTGCCGATGGTCCTGATCTTTGACCAACAACAGGAACTAAGGCACAAGCTAGCACGTTCGGAGGATTGTGTGTTCGTCGACTATTGTCTTGTACATGCTCGCGGTGTAAAGGCCTCGCACCACCAATGTTGGGAGGATTTGTGGCAGTAGGTTCAGTTGTTGATGTACTCCCAATGTTTGGTCTATAGCACCTTGATACAAATGTATTGCCACCAAGTTGGCTGCTTGATCCACCACGTCGACCACCCGCCCCACCACGTCCTTGACTACTGTCGCCATCGTGGACAGACCCTTGATTGTTTGGAACTGTACGGTTACCCAAATTCCCTCCATTGCCATCGTTGCAGTCATCTCTATTTCCGCCATTATTTCCAGGGGGATGGTTGTCGTCATTGTTGTCATCGTCGTCGGGGTTATCAGGATTGTCAAGATTTGTTGCATTCGGTTCATCGCTCTCTGAAGAAGAAGATAAATTGTTCACCCCGGCAACACCTTCATTTTCATGGGGGGGAGGTGAAAGATTGCGACGGGGCATGGGACCCCAACGGTCATGGGGAATATTGTCCTCCTCATCATGTCCGTCCCCGTAGTAGTTCCTCGCTTCTTCAAAGTGATCGGCACCCTCCCTCCAAAGATCGCGGTTCACTTGGTATGCCGGAGGGGCTCTGTTCACTTCTATATTGTCTTCAGCCTCATCCTCTGCATACATTGCATTAAATACGCGATTAGGTTCACCAACTGGAACGGGGCCAAGGGCATCCGGATCGGAATCCTCCGAGTAAACATTTGCGTCATACCAACGAACTGGATCAGCCCCAGGTTTCTGACGAAGGACACGGCTATTGGTATAAGTGTATACCAATGATTCTGCCTTTTCCACTGCAAGTCGGTTTCGGCTTCTATTGTGGACAAAAGAATACATACTCCAATTCCGTTCACAAGACGATGCCGAACACGTGAGGGATAGAACACGGACAACAATCTTTGACAAGGCGCGGTCTCCAATCCTATGCCACCATTGGTGGGGGAGCATGCCGACCTCACGGATGTTGGGGGATTCTTCAGGGCTATACGGTCCAACGCCCTCTTCATATTGTGTTAATTCCGCCAAGACATCATCAAATCGTACACCCACTACACCCTCTAGTTTACGAATGACCCGATACAACGCTCGAAGGGCAACTCCATCAGTCTTAAGATGCGGGTGATCTCTGATGTATGGGTTTAATAGTGCACCTGCATAGTAAAGATCAGAATATGCCATTGCCCATCTTTCGTCGAAGGACGCCTCCAGAGCGTCAGCCACTTAAGGCGGCAGAGAGAAGGGACGCTCTCTCAATGAGAACACATGTCCTCGCAAGTTGTGCATTGTGAGCCATGCCTTGCCCATGGCAGCTTCGCGACCATCGAACACTCGCAAGGCCTTCAATACATCTTCCACTATGTGTACATAGTTCACGCACCGTTGCCAGAAGCCAAGATCATTGATGGTGTCGACCACAACATCTGCCAAGGTACGTGGCTGCTCCCCATTTTGTCTATTTCGTAGCCCCGCAACATAATTGAGAACACGTGGTTGTTGAACCAAGGCCTCTAGTTGTGGTCTTAGTAAGACCAAACATTGCAGCATGAGGAAATTGCAAGCAAAACGAGTTTCCGCGGGCACTAACAGTTGTTTGTTCGGGCTCAACTCGCGAAAAGTGGACATTGTCGCATGATGGCCCCTAATGTATTGACACACCCTTTTTGCCCTGAGAATTAAATCTTTAAATTGATCGACCTTGGCCTAGTCTTCCAACAGTAGATCCAATGCGTGCGCCACGCAACCCTGTTTAAAAATGTGCTTGTATGTGATGATAAGATCATCCACTGCCCCAAGCATATTTGCTGCGTTGTCCGTACAAATTTGAGTTATGTTTTTGGAACCCACCTTCTCGATGAATACTTTCAATTGATCTGCTATATAGATCATACTTTTCGTATGCCCGGAAGTGTCTATGGATCCGAGGAACACGTCACCAGTGGGGCATGACATCATTACATTCATGAGGGGACGTCGATTGACATCATCCCAACCATCAGTGCATATTGACACCCCATAATTTTTCACCGCAAAAGCTGTTTTTACTTGAATCTCCTTCTCAATCTGTAACTTCTTTGGTTCAATTGATTGAGTCCTCAACTTATGGTAGGATGGCGGAGAGTATTCAAATTGTGCCAATGACGTTGCCTTCACCGCCTCGATGAACGCTGGATTCCTCGCCACATTAAATGGCACATTCGCTTCATAGAAAAAGCTCGCCCACTTTTCATCCAACTCCTTCCTCTTTGAAATATTGAGGGCATCGCTCATGCGTTGCTGCTGTAATGGGCTAGATCTTGTAGAATTTGATGCACCTAGACTTGAGGATCTGTGAGGAGGTTGCGTTGATTCATTCGTGTTCCCCCCATCTCCAGTCGTCCCTTCCGTTTCTCCATTTTGAGTGGATTGGCTCGAAGTACCTGTTGGAGGTACTTGGGATGGTCTGCTGGGAGCTGACAGAGCATCCTACATGTCCTCTGCATTCATCCGTTGCGGAACAAAGTTTCCACAATTGGAAAATTTCTGTCGCACAGCCCGAGGTATATTAGGACACAACGACCTCTCTGACTTTGACCTGTATCTGAAATGTGCAAAAGCACGCTCACGTTTGTAGCCGAATGTTGCATTGCAGAAATTGCAAATCACTTTAGTCCCACAATCTAAGAACTCGTACCACGGTTCCCACTCTTTTGTTTGCTTCCGCGAACTTGCCATCACGATTCACGATATATGTAAATGTTCTCCTGATATAGGCCGAAACTTCAACGTTGGATTAAGGCTAGTAACAACAAAATAGTGCTAGTAACAACTATTAGCGCTGGTCGTCCACTAGAAGTGATTTTGACATCACTTCAGCATCAAACCAGGGCTGTCTTTCACCCACTATCTCTATCAACCTAGGAGCCCAAAATAGAGTCCTAGAACAGAGGCACGAGTAAAAAACGTAAGGCCCTCTCCTGCTGCCTGCCGCTTATATATGTTTTCGGGTTGGGGCGGGGACCTACTTTGTATGGGCGTGAACTTAATGCACTAGCGCGGACGCTGGAGGAATACGCGCGGACGCAGTGGGCTAGGGCGCGGACGTTGCAGAACCAGGCGTGAACGCAGTGCGCCAGGGCACGGACGTTGCAGGACCAGGCGCGAACGCAGGGGCAGGTACGAGCGCGGACCCTGCAGTTCAAGTGTGGACGTAGTGCACCAGGGCGCGGACGCTGCAGGACCAAGCGCGAATGCAGGGGCAGGTACGAGCGCGGACGCTGCAGTTCAGGCGTGGACGTAATCGCGTTGCAGAGGGAGGGGTGGGGACGGGAAGGCACGGGCGGGAACTTAATTGCATACGTCCGCACCAGGCTGTAAGTCACTGCCCAGTAACGTCCGCGCCCAGACGCGGGGTCGGGGCGTGGACTGAATGCGCACCCGGCAGAACGCGCACGCGCTAGGTACCATAAGTACCCGCCCGGCCAGGCATGGTCTCCAATGCTGCCTTGATCAGCCTCAAAATCTTGGAATTCGCCTTTGAGCTCTAAGTTGGGGCTTTGGACCTTGGCAGCCCGGACACATGTGGCATCACTCTACTCGTCCATTTCGCTACTTGTGACCCTAGCTTGTACTTAGCCTTCGCTGACATCTTTGTGAAGTATGTCCGAACAAAGTGAAGCATCGAATGTAACAGGACTCGTTCCTCGTACTATAAGGCCTCGTGATGTTGGGAGGAGTCGCAATTGCAAGGCATCCAAAAAGCGGTTGCATATCCTACTCGATGTGAACAACCTTGCTTTTGCTGGTTGGAAAACTGAACCGCAACCTTGGACCCAGAAAACTTGTGACAAATACATTGAATGGTGCTACGTAGATAAATTGTTTCCACATAGTGAGCACAAGAAACACTGCAAGAACCAAGTGGCCAACCTTCACTACTGCAAAGACCCGGAGTTCCTTGAAAGATGCATCCAAGTGTCTCAACACGTCTATAATACCGCATACGTAGATAGGAACGAATGCAGTCTTGCCATCTTGCGTATGGTGTATCCGGAAAAGAAACTCCTTCGTAGAGTAGACTGGAGTACGATAAAGACAGGTTCGACGCAGATTCTGAAAGCTCTAGAGGGCATTGACATCCCACAAGAACGGAAGTATAAAAAATATGGGGGCCTCAGTAAGGCAAAAAAAGACATACTAAACATTCCAGATGTGTGTGTCGAGTGGTCTGAAGACTCTAATGTTGACCTCAAATCAGGATGCACGAAAGAGGAGAGGGATGACAGACTTAAAAGTCTGCGAGATACTCAACTACGTTGTTACTGGGAGTCTCTAATAGAAGACGGAGGCATTGAAGATGTTCATGTTGGAAAGGAAGAAACAATAAATGACAGTGTGGTACCTACGCCGCCATCCAATCCAGTTGAGAATTTTGACAAACACCTTACCGAACTTGACATGTGGGACGAAGCGGCACTAAGGGATTCTACCGAAGGCTCTATGTCAGAGCCTCCCATGGTGGCACAAGGGTTATTACATTTGGTGGAAGAGAAAACATGGATGTCCAACCGAGACAACGCATCCTTGCTCAAAATGATTGAAGACCTGCAAATTGAAGTCTCGCAACTCCGTCAAGAAAAGGATGAACTCGATGTGCACATAGAAATCATGAAAAGAGATTTTTGTATTAAGGAGGAAGCATACAAGAAGAATATTGCTGACCTCGAGGCTCGAGCACGCATGCCACCATTCTGAGGAAGCATGACCTCATTGGATTGACACTAAAACCGCCAACAATGCGGTCAGGGATTTACTTAGATAGACCTGGGGACATAGGGGCATCGTATTTTGGTAGATACGATTAAACTTAGGAACATTCATGACCCCCAAAAAGGCCATGTCCTCATGTGTGAACAATGCTTGTTTTATAAAGCTAACTTTGAGCTTCAATGCTAAACCCCCTTGTGCATGTCAAAGGTCATGATTGTACCCACAACCCCATGTTGCTTAATTAGTGTGTGATGGTCTATGAATGCACTTTTCCAATTGAATGCCAAAAAATGTCTAAAGCACACCGTACAAAGGTTTAAGAAAGTTAGATTGTTTTAGGTTCACATGATCTTTTATGAATGTTACTTTGAAAGTTCAAGTTAAATAACATTTGAATTTTTCGAAAATATTGTCAGCATCACCAACTATTGCCGGAGGCCACTTCAATCGTTAAATTTTTTTCATTTTGAACAAAGGACATTTCGTCATAAGGCTTCCCAAATTTTCTCGTGGGACTAAAAATAAAGTGAATGCCAATCCAATGATTTAAAATTTGACTCCACCACTTAGGCATTTGCTTCCATTCCCTCCCCATTTAAAAAAAATAAGTGAATGCCAACCCCATGATTTAAAATTTATTTTTATCACTTAGGCATTTGGTTCCACTCCCTCCCCATTTTTTTCATCACAAGTAAGTCCCCACTCAATGATTTAAAATTTGACTCCACCACTTGGGCATTTGCTCCCATTCCCTCACCATTTAAAAAAAATAAGTGAATGCCAACCCCATGATATAAAATTTGTTTCCATCACTTCGGCATTTGGTTCCACTCCCTCCCCATTTTTTTCATCACAAGTAAGTCCCCACTCAATGATTTAAAATTTGACTCCACCACTTGGGCATTTGCTCCCATTCCCTCACCATTTAAAAAAAATAAGTGAATGCCAACCCCATGATATAAAATTTGTTTCCATCACTTAGGCATTTGGTTCCACTCCCTCCCCATTTTTTTCATCACAAGTAAGTCCCCACTCAATGATTTAAAATTTGACTCCACCACTTGGGCATTTGCTCCCATTGCCTCCCCATTTAAAAAAAATAAGTGAATGCCAACCCCATGATATAAAATTTGTTTCTATCACTTAGGCATTTGGTTCCACTCCCTCCCCATTTAAAAAAAATAAGTGAATGCCAACCCCATGATTTAAAATTTATTTTTATCACTTAGGCATTTGGTTCTACTCCCTCCCCATTTTTTTTATCACAAGTAAGTCCCCATCTCAATGATTTAAAATTTGTTTCTATCACTTAGGCATTTGGTTCCACTCCCTCCCCATTTAAAAAAAATAAGTGAATGCCAACCCCATGATATAAAATTTGTTTCCATCACTTAGGCATTTGGTTCCACTCTCTCCCCATTTTTTTCATCACAAGTAAGTCCCCACTCAATGATTTAAAATTTGTTTCTATCACTTAGGCATTTGGTTCCACTCCCTCCCCATTTAAAAAAAATAAGTGTATGCCAACCCCATGATATAAGATTTGTTTCCATCACTTAGGCATTTGGTTCCACTCCCTCCCCATTTTTATTATCACAAGTAAGTCCCCACTCAATGATTTAAAATTTGACTCCACCACTTAAGCATTTGCTTCCACTCCCTCCCCAATTTTTTTTTATCAAAACTGAATCCCCACTCAAACATCTAGAAGCATTCACTTCGGGTTTTCGGGACTGCTCGGGCGCGGACTTAGGGCGCGGACTTAAGGCAGTTGCTGAAAGTCTCTAGGTTTCGGGACTGTTCGGGCGCGGACGCAGGGCGTGGACTGAAGAATCCAGCAAACTGCCTATTCCCAGCCACTTTGACCTCGGCATGGGATTCTCCCTCCCCATTCAAAGTAGCCTCCATTAAGTTCGTGGAAGCTCATTCTTGCTCCTATGTTTGGATCATTGCATATGCAAATGAAGGAGTTCAAGTACCTTCCCATCAATTGGTCTGGGTTCCTTGACCACCCTCTCCATTTAATTTTAATAAAAAAAGTCAACCCCAGCTCAATGATATAAAATTTGTTTCTATCACTTAGGCATTCGGTTCCACTCCCTCCTCAATTTTATTATCACAAGTAAGTCCCCATCTCAATGGTTTAAAATTTGTTTTTATCACTTAGGCATTTGGTTCCACTCCCTCCCCATTTTTTTCATCACAAGTAAGTCCCCACTCAATGATTTAAAATTTGGCTCCACCACTTGGGCATTTGCTCCCATTCCCTCCCCATTTAAAAAAAATAAGTGAATGCCAACCCCATGATATAAAATTTGTTTCCATCACTTAGGCATTTGGTTCCACTCCCTCCCCATTTAAAAAAAATAAGTAAATGCCAACCCCATGATTTAAAATTTATTTTTATCACTTAGGCATTTGGTTCCACTCCCTCCCCAATTTTTTTATCACAAGTAAGTCCCCATCTCAATGGTTTAAAATTTGTTTTTATCACTTAGGCATTTGGTTCCACTCCCTCCCCATTTTTTTCATCACAAGTAAGTCCCCACTCAATGATTTAAAATTTGGCTCCACCACTTGGGCATTTGCTCCCATTCCCTCCCCATTTAAAAAAAATAAGTGAATGCCAACCCCATGATATAAAATTTGTTTCCATCACTTAGGCATTTGGTTCCACTCCCTCCCCATTTAAAAAAAATAAGTAAATGCCAACCCCATGATTTAAAATTTGTTTTTATCACTTAGGCATTTGGTTCCACTCCCTCCCTATTTTTTTTATCACAAGTAAGTCCCCATCTCAATGGTTTAAAATTTTTTTTTATCACTTAGGCATTTGGTTCCACTCCCTCCCCATTTTTTTTATCACAAGTAAGTCCCCATCTCAATGATTTAAAATTTGTTTCCATCACTTCGGCATTTGGTTCCACTCCCTCCCCATTTTTTTAATCACAAGTACGTCCCCATCTCAATGATATAGAATTTGTTTCCATCACTTAGGCATTTGGTTCCACTCCCTCCCCATTTTTTTCATCACAAGTAAGTCCCCACTCAATGATTTAAAATTTGACTCCACCACTTAGGCATTTGGTTCCACTCCCTCCCCATTTAAAAAAAATAAATGAATGCCAATCCAAATATTTGAAGGGTTTTAGGGTTTAGGGTTTAGGGTTCAGGGCTGTCCGGGCGGGGACTCATGGGCGCAGCCTTAAAGGAGTTCTGGTTCACTCCCGAATGCTCCTTGTTTTCGGGACTGTTCGGGCGCGGACTTAAGGCGCGGACTTAAGACAGTTCCTGAAAGACTCCTGGGTTTCGGGATTGTTCGGGTGCGGACGTAGGGGCGCAGACTTAATCGCGGGCGCGGACTTAGGGCGGGGACTCAATCGCGGGCGCAGACGTAGGAGCGGGCGTGGACGTAAGGGCGAGGACTCAAGAATCCAGCAGACCACCCAGTCCCAGCCACTTTGACCTCGGCATGGAATTCTCCCTCCCTATTCAAAGTAGTCTCCATTAAATTCGTGGGAGCTCATTCTTGCTCCTAAGTTTGGATCATTGAATATGCAAATGGAGGAGTTCAACTACTGCAATTTTCAAATGATTTCACGCCCCAAGTTGAGCTCAAATGCCTAAAATACTACGTTGTGTTTCAGATTAAATGCTATTCTTTAATTAGACATGTAAACTTCCGGAGGGATTTATTGGACTTCCTTTGCCAAAAAAGGTTATTTCTAGACAAGCATTTCTTGACTTCATTGTCGAATTTGGAAAGAGAGGATGAGGACCGAGGCCCTTTTATTTATTTTTCCTTCTTTGAAGTAGAATGTTTTTAACTTTTTAATTCATAATGTCCTCGATTTTGAAGTGTTCATATTCAAGAAATAGGATTTAATAGGAAAAGCTTAGAAACAATTAAAAAATTCCTTTGGAGCAAATTGTTTTCCCTAGCAAGGCTTCATTTATACTTTTAGTTCTTTAAATTACCAAGTAGAGAAGTTGGGATTAAGAGGAGGGCACTTGAACTATTAAAAAATTTTGTCATCTGGACTTCAAAGGTTTCTTTCTCATAAGGCTTTAAACATTTAATGATTGGATGAAGAAAAAACAGGTTGGGGTGTAATCTATTAAGTATACATTATTTTTTAATGTGGAGTATCTTCATTACCTCCTTGGAAGGCTTTGTAATTTCAATTGTTGGAAACAAGAAAGAAGGGGTTGATTGGGACTCGGGAGACCCTTCAAATATTAATTTTTTTGAAATCGAACTCCATAGGGGGTAATCCACGTAGAAGGCTTGAAATATAATTGTTAGAAAAAGAAAAAATGGAAAGAGAGGGAGGCTTTCAAAATATAATTGTTAGAAACTTAAAATAAGAAAATGAATTCTATTTTGTTTGAAATTTGTCCAATACTTTGAAGCCACTCCTTCATTTTTTATTGCCAACAATTTGAGGTAGGCAAATTCAAAGACTTCAAATCTTTTTGGACAAGGTGCAACTAAATGAAGTTTATGCACTTCAAATGCAAATGTCTGGCAATCCATGTGGTCACCACTTCTTATACTTCAGAGGTTGAATTCATTTCCTCACAAGGGATTATTCTTTTGGTTTTAGAAATAGCAAATAACATATTACTAGGGAGGCATTTAAACTATTTATTTTGGAGCAAGTTTTAAAACAAAAAGGTTTCCTTCACAAAATATATAAGGATGAATTAGGTTTCATATTTGAGTTTCAAAGGAAGGTGTTCCCTTTGGCATTTATGCCTGTAAAAGGAATGTTACGTAACAAGATATTGTAGTGGCTTCATAGTTATTTCTAATGTCTATGAAATGAACAATTCCAAATAGCACACTTGCACATAATAAAAAGAGAAGTATATATGTATTTCATACCCATCATACAATACAAAATTGAAAAAAAATGTATGAAGTGATCACTGTACATTCTACAAGTAGCCGTACATTAGCGTATATAGTAATTTACACTGAAAAAAATATTCTATAAGCCTGTCTAAAGTCTACTGCTATATACTTCTATCCGATTTGCCTTCTTCTTCACCGTAGTACACGGGAGTGCAGTCAATCGATATTCATGGGGCTGCCTGCCGTGCCACTCGGGCCTGCTTCGTTGTCGTTTCCCCCCGCTTCTACAATGTGGTCTTCGTCTGAGCCTAGACAAAGTCGTCGAACTCTAGACCGGGTTCGTCTTGCTGGTCCATCCACCTCCAATACAACCCTCAGAAACTGTAAGTTCTGCATTTGTCGAAGAGCTTGTCGAGTCCCTGGACTGTGTTTGTCAAGCAAAAAATCTATTGCATCAGACTTAAAAATCTCTCTCCACTCGGATTCCGATCTGGCAAGCATCTCGGATTGGGAAGGTATTTCATATCCGGATTCGTCTATGATCCGAACTCCATCATCATTAGTGATACGGACTCCATCAACGCTCCATAGCCATGATTTGGGGTGAGGTCCCATACGGAATTTTTGAGTATCTTCGTCCCAATGTCCATTGAAGCACTGGTAGAAGAAATTCCGTTTTCCGAGACTGAACTTGTCCTTCATTGGGATCAAATTCTCGCACACTCGCATAACTTCATCTGGATTTGTCTCCCAACCCCATTCATCAGAGAAATGCGGTTTTTGCAAAGAGTGGTGCTTGTAACGCCAACTCCACACAAGGTCTTGTCCCCATACCTTGGAATTATGAGGGGCATTGTATAGATCAAATTCCCAATTTGGAAGCATATATGAAACCAACCCAAACAGCTCGTACAAGCGCTCATGGAAAGGAGCCTTGCATACTACACACCGTCTACGAGTTATCATCAAGCTGATCAAGCAAATTGGGTGGTAGAGGTGCTCGCATGTGCCTAAGTGCATTGCACCTTTGGGGCCAAATGGATTCATACAAATGGGGCACGAAGTACCGTCAAACACGAAGGTTGAAGGCTTTGGCCACAACAACATTGGCTTGCCTGGAAGCGAAGAGATCGCATTTTTGAAATCCCAGTTCTGTTGGGACCAGTCAATGATGGTTTGATTGCCTGCAATTTTTTGGGTTGCCATGTCCGCGAGGTTGAAAAGGTCATCTACGTTGGCCCATGACGTTAAGCCAAAAACCCTTTCTTGATTGTGTTGAAAGTAATTGTTGGCAACCTTCTTGAACTCCGCAGCCATTTGTTTGTTCTGATCCGCTGTGAAGATGCATGCCAACTTCCACTGATAATATTGCTCTACCAATGCATCCAAACAACTTTGAAGATCAACATTTTGGGCATGTACTTTTGTGAGTTCTTCAGTATTTGGAAATGTTTGCCCCCCCTTGCCTTCCACAACTGCGACACTCATAATGGCATTCAAAGTGTCAAACGACAGTGAATCTTGTGTTGGTGTCATGGATGCAGCAGCTTCTACAGCATGAGTCACAATATTTTCTTGCATCTCAGGTATTTCCATGCCATCTGCTTCCTCATGCATGCCTTCACGATGCCCTCTTGGGTCACCACCCTCAATTCTCATCATAGTAGCTTCCAGAGCTTGCCGAAGCTCTTGTATGTCACGTTCTTGCTTTGCAAGTAGGTCATTCTTCCCCTTCAATTGGGTAATGAATTGGGCGGACGCAGCAGACAAGTCACAAATGATGTCATCTTTTTGGCCCAATTCATTCTTCAAATTGTTGATAGTATCCGCCGCAACAGTAGCAGCTGCTGTTCGCGCCACGTCATCTTCGCCCGTTGCTACATTTCCTTGTGGTGCATCGAAAGCAGTTTGTAGTGCCCTCCTTCTCTTGGCTCGTTGTTGCGCTTTAAGGCCAAGTGGACGTGGTGGAATATGAGTTCCATCTGAGTCGCTATCTGTAGCGGAATCATTGATTTGGTAGTTGTCAACTAAATCAATTTGCGTCCGGACACTACCCAAACCACCCTCTGGAAACTTTTTTGCCTTTGGAATGAATCCGTTGGCAGGAGTTGGAACTATAACGTTTGAGCCAACATCTTTCAAGGTCGACCAATCCACTCGCTTTTCAAGCTTGATTTCGGCGTGGACACCTCGTGCAATGAAAAGATTCACTTCATTTCGTTTCACGTTGGGCTGGTTGTACAAAAATTGGTAGACCTCAATGCAACGATTTTTGAATTCTGGGTCGTTGCAGTGCTTCAAGTTGGCTTTGTGAAAACGACGATGAAAATTGTGTCGTTCTTCTGGAAAGACCTTGTCAATATGGCACCACTCAATGTACTGAGCGCACATTTCAGCACTCCATGGATCAGGCTCCTCCCTCCATCCCCTGAATGCAAGTTTATTTGGATTTCTCAATACGTGTAGCTGCTTGCGGTGTTTCTGTCCCTGTTGTAAGCGATTTTTGTCTTTCTCTGCCTTCGTCAGCCTCTGTGGTGCCTCCATCGCTCATAGAAAACGAAGAAAAAACGTGTGGGTGTAATGTAAGAAGGCCCCACAATGACGCCCAACCAACCAGCTCAAAGAGAATTGGAGGAGGAGGGAATTTGTGAGGCGAGTAATGAGTGGCTGGGCAGGGACTTATATAGCCGCTGGGGGGCGCAAGCGCTGCGCGTGGACGTAATCGCGTCCGGGCGCGGACGGAAGGACCGACGCGGGGACGTAATCGTGACAGGGCGGGGACTCAAGGTCCCAGGCGGGGACGGAAGGTCCACCGCGCGGACGTAATCGCGGCCGAGCGTGGACGGGTGCAGGTCCAAGCGTGGACGTAATCCGATCCGGGCGTGGACGTAGTCTGTTCCGGGCGTGGACGTTATCTCTTATTTACCAGGAAATCTCCGTTGCCACATCCAAAACAAAAGTAAAATTCATTTTGAAAACCAAAAAAAAATAACTCATAAATCCATAACTTTCTAACCATACGTTAGAAAATGGGGAGGGGACTGACGGAGTGGAAGCAAATGCCTAAGTGGTGGAGTCAAATTTTAAATCATTGAGTGGAGACTTACTTGTGATAAAACAAATAGGGAGGAAGTGGAACCAAATGCTTCAGTGGTAGAGTCAAATTTTAGATGTTTGAGTGGGGATTTACTTGTGATTAAAAAAATGGGGAGGGAGTGGAACCAAATGCTTAAGTGATGGACTCAAATTTTAAATCATTGAGTGGGGACTTACTTGTGATAAAAAAAATGGGGAGGAAGTGGAACCAAATGCTTAATGGTGGAGTCAAATTATAAATCATGGGGTTGGCATTCACTTATTTTTTTTAAATGGGGAGGGAATGGGAGCAAATGCCCAAGTGATGGAGTCAAATTTTAAATCATTGAGTGGGGACTTACTTGTGATAATAAAAATGGGGAGGGAGTGGAACCAAATGCCTAAGTGATAAAAATAAATTTTAAATCATGGGGTTGGCATTCACTTATTTTTTTTAAATGGGGAGGGAATGGAAGCAAATGCCCAAGTGGTAGAGTCAAATTTTAAATCATTGAGTGGGGATTTACTTGTGATAAAAAAATGGGGAGGAAGTGGAAGAAAATGCCTAAGTGATGGAGTCAAATTTTAAATCATGGGGTTGGCATTCACTTATTTTTTTTTAAATGGGAAGGGAATGGAAGCAAATGCTTAAGTGATGGAGTCAAATTTTAAATGTTTGAGCGGGGATTTACTCGTGGAAAAAAAAATGGAGAGGGAGTGGAACCAAATGCTTAAGTGGTGGAATGGGATGCGCGCGTGGACTTATTCTTGTCCGGGCGTGGACTTATTCGAAATGGGCGTGGACTTATTCATCTTCGGGCGTGGACTTAATCAGGTCTGGGCGTGGACTTAATCGGGTCTGGGCGTGGACTTAATCGGGCCGGGCGTGGACTTAATTGACTGCAATTGCAAGTGAGGTCAATAAGATTTGAAGAAACAAATCCCAAAGCATGAAGGTCCAACCAACCATTTGAGCTACGGAGTTGTAGCGACATAGAGTCCTCTTTCTTCCCTAGAGGTCATGGGTTCGAATCTTACCCGGCCTTGATTAGCACCT
This sequence comes from Pseudisothecium myosuroides, assembly GCA_951799445.1. Classification (NCBI taxonomy): domain Eukaryota; kingdom Viridiplantae; phylum Streptophyta; class Bryopsida; order Hypnales; family Lembophyllaceae; genus Pseudisothecium; species Pseudisothecium myosuroides. Next base: position 15,956,662 of record OX637287.1, on the reverse strand, counting down.
ACAAATATAATTAACTGCCAAGACAAGTCGAGGCACTAAAGATGTTTGTAGCTGTTAATCAGGGCTTTTATTTGGCATAAGGACTTTTGTCGATTTTTATCGTGTCGTTTGAGCTTCTTACATTTGTAATTGTTTTGACGATGCTTACTTGTCTTTATAGTTGTGGCAATTGATATATTGTGTCTTTATAGTTGTTGCGATTCTTTGTTCACTATGGATGGGAAAAAGTTTGATAAAATTGGGAGGGGATTTACTTGTGAAAAAAAAGACTTAGGAGGGAGTGAAACCAAAGACTTAAGTAATGGAGTCAAATTTTGAATGTTTGATTGGGAATTTACTATTTCAATTGTGTTTAAGAAAATAGAAAGGGAGTGGAATCAAATGCTTAAGTGATGGAGTCAAATTTGAAAGGTTTGACTAGGGATTTACTTGTGATAAAAAAAATGGGGAGGGAATGGAAGCAAATACTGAAGTGATGGAGTCAAATTTTAGATGTTTGAGTGGGGATTTACTTGTGATCCAAAAAATGGAGAGGGAGTGGAACCAAATGCTTAAGTGATGGAATCAAATTTTAAATCATTGAGTGGGGATTTACTTGTGACAAAAAAAATGGGGAGGGAGTGGAACCAAATGCTTAAGTGGTGGAGTCAAATTTTAAATCATGGGGTTGGCATTCACTTATTTTTTTTTAAATGGCAAGGGAGTGGAACCAAATGCTTAAGTGATGGAGTCAAATTTTAAATGTTTGAATGGGGATTTACTTAAGAAAAAAAAAATGGGAGTGGAACCAAATCCTTAAGTGGTGGAATGGGATGCGGGCGTGGACTTATTCGAAATGGGCGTGGACTTATTCGAAATGGGCATGGACTCATTCAAAATGGGCGTGGACTCATTCAAAATGGGCGTGGACTCATTCGAAATGGGCGTGGACTTAGTCGGGTCTGGGCGTGGACTTAGTCGGGTCGGGCGTGGACTTAATCGATTGCAATTGCAAGTGAGGTCAATAAGATTTGAAGAAACAAATTCTAAAGCATGAAGGTCCAACCAACCATTTCAGCTACGGGGTTGTAGTTACATGGAGTCCTCTTTCTTTCCTAGAGGTCATGGGGTTCGAATCTTACAATGTGGTGCATTCTTCATTTTCAAAATTGAAGAATGGTTGTACCTAGCACTGCTCAATACCTATAAATATAATTAACTGCCAAGACAAGTCGAGGCACTAAAGATGTTTATAGCTACTGATCAGTGCTTTTATTTGGCATAAGAATTTTTGTCGATTTTTGTCGATTTTTGTCGTGCCGTTTGAGCTTCTTACATTTGTAATTGTTTTGACGATGCCTACTTGTCTTTATAGTTGTGGCAATTGATATATGAAAGGGACGCGATTCTATGTTCACTATGGATGGGAAAAAGTTTGATAAAATTGGGGGGGGGAGGTTTACTTGTGATTAAAAAAAATGGGGAGGAAGTGAAACCAAAGATTTAAGTGATGGAGTGAAATTTTGAATGTGACTAGGGATTTACTTGGAAAAAAAAATGGGGAGGGAGTGGAAGCATATACTGAAGTGATGGAGTCAAATTTTATATCATTGAGTGGGGATTTTCTTGTGATTAAAAAAATGGGGAGGGAGTGGAACCAAATACTTAGGTGATGGAGTCAAATTTTAGATGTTTGAGTGGGGATTTACTTGTGATTAAAAAATGGGGAAGGAGTGGAACCAAATGCTTAAGTGATGGAGTGAAATTTGACATCCGTTAGTCGGGGACTCAATTGGTCGGTCGGGGACATAATGGAGGCACGCAGTGTGGGCGGGGACGCAATCAATTCGGGCGGGAACGGAAATGGACGGGCGCGGACTCACAAACTCGGGCGGGGACGTAAGGGAACTCTGTCAGTCGGGGCGGGAACTCTGTGAGGAAGGGCGGGAACGTATAAACGGGCGCATGCGGATGTTGGCGGGGACTCAGTCGAGCTGGGCGGGTATGCAATTGGTCGGACGGGGACTTATTGGGAACGGGCGCGGATTGGTGGAGTCGGGCGGGGACGTAGTGGCGCAAGGGCGGGGACGTAATCGAGCGGCTATGGAGCGCTGTCGGGATCGGGGCGGGAACGCTATGGGAGGGGCGGGAACTTAGCTAGGGGCGCATGCGGCTGTCGGGGCGGGGGCCTATATAATCCCCTCCCCCTTCATTCTCCCTTGCCAAGCCCTCTCCGGATGCCTCCCAGGTTAGATCACTTTGTGGCCTAATTAGGGAGATTGGTGAAGTTTAGGGCTTGGCCCTAACAGCATACCCGGTTCTTTTGCCTTTTTTTCCAACGAATACAAAGTATTGTTTTTGAAAATGGCAGCAGAAAGGACTGCTTCATCGGGGAAGCGTCCGATGTATGTGGATTTAGATAGGCCTGATGAAGAAGATTTTCCACCAACAGACACGTCAATGGCCTCAGCTTCATCGAGGCCTTCATCATCATCAGGGAAGAAGAGGGCGAAGAAGCCGCCGAGCCCAAATTGGCCTCCACAACCCTACTTACATGAAAGTAGGTTAATATTGGTGGAGTGGTACAAAGTGCGGAGCATTGAATCAATGGAGAGGAACTATGTGAACAGGAACATCATTGGTTACGATGCGCTGATAGAACATTTGCGGAAAGAGCTGGAGAATAAGTTAGCTGAGTCAGAGCAATTCAATAATTACTCAGATTACTGGTTACACTCAGAGTTCTTAGATAACACGGTGGTACAACTTACTACCAATCTTGTGGAAAATTGGCGCTATTGTACCAAAAAAAGGGAAGACGAGAGCAACTGGGATGAAGCAGATAGAGAGTTTGCTTCAAAATTACGCATGGTTCAAACATGGTGTTGACAGTTTAGTGTAAGTCGCCAGAAACAAAAACAACCATGGAAGGAAATAGTGGAAGACAAAATTTTGACTGAATGTGTGAGCGGATCGATGTTCTGGCTAGCACCATCAGTTAAAGTGATACAAATGCCGGGGCGAAAGACGGAAGGTGCATACGGGACCGTCAGGAAGGTGCGACTTACCAAACTTTCAAATATTCCCAGCTGGATGGATTTTGCGGGGAAGATTTTGAAGACACTAAACGAAAAGGAAAAACGTTGCAATATGTTGATGGAGGCTACGGGATGTCCGGTACAGCATCCAGGCATCATTAGACTCACATACATGCATCCAAAAACGATGGAAGGCTATTCGCTTTGGTGGAATGGGGGATCTTTAATTTCTTTTTTATGCAAGTTTGATTCCACAGTTCCCTCAGATGCGAGCGAGGAGGAAATTTTGAACATGACTGATACAGTGTTGACATCGGAGGAACTGCAGTGGGTCGCTACATACCGCAAAAATCGCACTCACTTAGCACTGTCATTACTTGTTATCGTGGGGAAATGCCACAAGGCTAACTACATACACAATGACATATCGACATCCAATATTTTGATCCATTTTGATCCATGGAAAAAGAATACAGTATATTTGGGGATTTGTGATTGGGGACTTTCAAGTCGAGTTGTGGAAAAGGCGCCGTCAAGATATGGTTATCGAACTGAGAAAGAAGTTCAGGACACGAAAAAAGTCCGTCAGTTTGCTGCTCCAGAATTGTTCTTTGTATATGGTGACCAAGGCTCAGAAGACTCGCTTGAGGTCATGGAAAAAAAACACTTATACTCCAAAGCTGCTGATGCACATGCAGCAGGATGGATAGCAGCTCGGATTTGGAAAGAAGATTGGGATCCGATTTATTTCAACAAAGAACGGCTGTGACAATATAAACACCTAATATCGAAATTGCATAGCCTCCAAATAGAGGATCCACAAGAAAGAGCGTCCATCCCAGAGGTTCTCGATAAATTGAGGATGACACCATTCTGTTGGAGTATGCCTGAGTGTTGTTACCGAAGATAGTAATTTTCTTGTTTTCATTCTTGAAAGTTTAGCATATGATAGTTAGGTTGAAGGCAAGGATTATAGTTCACTTGTAATCCTCATAGAGGAACATGTATATTTGGCAATTGGCATCAGTTGAACGCCATCCTATATATATATACCTATGGATATATTCAAAATACTATTATATGCAATTCTTTTATTTGTTTTCCCTGGCATCAAGTAGAAGAAGGTAATCTATACATGTCCAAATTCTAAAATGATACAACCATAACCCTAACGAACTTAATAAAAAATTTTAAGAATGAAAATTAATTATTTCATTATTTTTTTTCCGTAGACTCTGAACTCAATTCTTCACTAATGACCATATTCGTTATATTGAGACTTTTTGCAGATTTTGAGACAGAATGCTAGTTATTGTAAATTCATTTTGAAAAATATTAATTGAAACCAAAAATAAATAATTCTCAATTAGTGATTCTAAAATAAAATTCTAAAAGTTGATATTGTTACCTATTTATAAAAAAATACTAATAAAGAGATAAAGCCATTTATCTTTGAGTCAAAGGTCAAAATGAGACTGTGAAAAGTCTCAATATAACAAATATGGCCTTACTATAAAGATTGGAAGCTCAAAACCATCTAGTGCAAAATTACTTAAGTTAAACAAGGTTCAAAAACAAAACATCTAAACCTCCATTGTCTTGAAAAACTTGTTTTTTTCACTTTAAAAGCAGATATCTTACAATTTGTGAATCCTAAACTTTGGAATTTTTTCCACACATTCTCATACTAGTGAGGTGAAGGATCCTACGGTTAGGAGAAGGAATTTTTTTTTTCAATTTTTTGAACTTTTTTCTTGGACCTTCAGGGTTCAATTCGGCCACAGCGTCCGCGCCCCACCCGACAACCGTTCACGCCCGACAGAGAGTCCATGCCCAGACCAAATAGAGTCCGCGCCCTCCACAGAGTCCGCGCACGTACCGACAGACGTCCACGCCTGTCCACGCGTCTACGCCCCAACCCGACTAAGGTCCGCGCCCGTTCATGCGTCCGCGCCCACACCATTTTACGTCGCCGCCCAGGATAACGTCCACGCCCCCAACCTGCTTACGTCCACGCCCTGAACCGCGCTGGCAGCCAGGTGTCTGTCACTGTGGACATGTCTACATCCACATCTACATGTTTTTACCTTGTCGAAAAGTCAATCGGGCGTTCACTACATCGGACGGCCGGCACCTCTACCGGACGGGCGAATCGGGCGGGCAGGCGGGCGGTTTGGGCGGTGTGACAACCCTACAAAGAGGGCTTTCTTGCGCACGCATTTTTGAACATTTAAGATGGTTTCAATATCAATTTTTTGGTGAAAATTCTTCACTATGAAGTCTTTCCAAATGGTCTGTTTTTAATTTTTTCTATTTTTTTTTTTCTATTTTTTACAAATTAAAACATCAAAGTATGTATTTTCTTCAAAATTTCAGCTTTTTTCTTTTGTGAATAACTTTTGACTCAGATTTATTTTAGGTCTAAAATTTTGGTGATATGCTATTTATAGTATTATACTAATTATCCTTTTTTTTTTTTTTAAAATTCATATGCAAAAGCTCACGAGTACTGGAGTACTAGCCGAAAACAACCAAAGTGGAACAAAAACTGACGGTGTTTCTTGCAACAACCCTTAAGATAAAGGTAACCACCTTAGGAAATTTATTAAAAAAATTCTAAGCAGGAGAACTAGAAAAGTGCCAAATCTCAAGAAAATGGATATTTTGATGTTTTAATTAGTTAAAAATAGAAAAAAAGATAAATACATAAATTAAAAATTGGCCATTTGTAAGAACTTTGTGGAGATTATCATTCACCCCAAAAAACTCCAAAATAATATTTTATATGTTACAAAATGCAAGCAAAAAGAAGTGCACTTTGTGGACTTCCACACCACATATAATTAATTATTTTTAAAATTCTTTTGGACAATAGCTACAAGTCTTTTAGAAGACCATACCCTCCAAATTTCAACTCAAAATTCATTTTTTGGGGTACTAAATAGTACTAAACCCCTCCAAATTGGCAAGTGTAATGTAAAATTGGGGGCTATTTTTAGACAATAAGCTATTTTTGAAAATTATAGAAAAATTAGGCAAGGTGTACAATGGTCATGACTACCTTACTTGTAAATCTTGAGTAATTTGGAGCCAAAACGCAAAAGTAATGGCCAAAAAAATAATCAAAACGCAAAGTGTGACGCAAAATAGTACAAGTGTTTCTTGCATTCATCCACCTGCCAATTTTGTTGCATTTTTCAGTACTCATGCCTTTTTTTTCTAGAGTACTCAACGGTGCTAGTATGTGAGCCCAAGAATGCAAGCTTGTGAGCATTGAACCTACAATATAGGTATCTATAATATAGATACCACACACTATAGAAGGTGTATGTATCATAAACAGCTATAATATGGATATTTGTAATATATATATATACCCTATAATCATAGACGGGTTCTATAGTATATACACCTATAACATAGGTGTGTAGTACTCTAGGCTCATGGGCTCACACTCCTATGCTCACATAATAGCAACCCTCGGTACCACCAAAGGAAAATCATAGAAATTTTTTCTAAGTAGGAGAACTAGAAAAGTACCAAATCTCAAGGAAATACATACTTTGATCTTTTTATTAGTAAAAAATAGGAAAATAAATAAATAATTTTATTTATTTTTTTAATTTATAAAAACTTTATGGAGATGGTCATTCGCCAAAAAAAAAACCAAAATTATTTCTTACATGTTTAGAAATGCATGTAGAAAGAGGCTCACTTTATGGACTTCTACACAACATAAAATTAGTTATTTTTAGAAATCCTTTAAACAATAGCTGAAGGAAACAATAAGACCATCCCCTCCAAATTTCAGCTCCAAATTAGTTTATTTGAGTACTACTTTGTTCCAAAAAATCCAAAATTGGCAAGTGGCATAAAATTGGAGGCTATTTTTGGATAATAAAATATTTTTTTAATTTCCAAAAAATTAGACAGGACATATAATAGTCATGACTACCTTCTTTATAAATTTTGAATCATTTGGAGCTAGAACGCAAAAGTTATGACCAAAAAACTAATCAGCACGCAAGGTGTGATGCAAATTAGAACAGGTGTTTCTTGCAATCACCTGTTAATTTATAGAAACAAAACATGACACTTATATGTATTGGTAAACATATAAGTCTACATTTGTATAATTTTGATTTTCAGTAGTGTAAAGTTTATAGCAATAAGTGGTGAGAAGTGGTAGTTTCCATATATACAAAAATTGAATTAAATCTTTGAAAAAACTTCAAAGGAAGTAGCAAAATATTCCAATAAAATGAGGTAACCATGCCATATAACCCCTAAAGTCTTGTTGCCCCCTTGGAGGACAAAATGGATTTCGAGCAGGCTCCTACGGTCTCAATATTTGTCGTAATTTTCTGAATGTTTTTTGAAGATAGAGAATCACATTAGCTTTCCAAAAATGTAATTTTTATTTCAATTAGTGCCCAAGAGCAAAAGTTATGGCACAAAAATCCCGAATTTTAGTTTTGCGGGCAGAAAAAAACCCTCACAAAAACTTTAAATTAAAAATTTAAAAAATTTGTTAAATATATTTTATTTTTATCTACATGGGAAGCTTTAATTCATTCCATTTGGATTTGTTATGCAAAAGTTATGGACAATCTTATTTTTTGGGCAATTAGAGCATCTTCTTGAAAAAATAACTTGTAGGATTCATTTCTGAACTCAATTTTGACAATTTTTCAAAAAAAAAAGTTTCACAAGGTTAAGATTTCTTACTAGAACAATCTCACCATTGAGATTAGTCTATTTCAACTGTATCTTAGAGCTATTAATGATTTAATTTTTCCTTCGATCTTGAACCTACTTCTACTTAACAATTTTTTGATGAGTGAAAACTAAGTTTTTCCTTAGATTCTCAACTCAATTCTTCATCATATAAAATTCAAAATTCAAAATCATTAAAGCAAAATTTTTAAGTTAAAAAGGTTCAAAGTCAAAAAATGTAGTTGAACAAGGTGCAAAACAACTTGATTCCTTGACTTTAAATGCCAATATCTTGCAATCTACATGGTCAAAGTTTCTGAAATTTCTTCCACACATTCTTACACTAGTCCAGTACAAGATCCTACTGTTAAATATGCAAAAAATACATTTAAAGTTTTTTTTGCTCTTTGCTATAGAAATGGCAGTTTTGAGTGGTTTTTGATGGAAAAATGGCCTTGGGACTTTAGGGGATAATTCTGAAGGAAAAAAAAACATGTTTAATTTTTTTCATAATCTGCTGTAAGTTTCCAAAAAATGGAAGTTCTGTTTCTTACTTCGGTCACAATAGGGGGCATTTTAACATTGGATCCATTCCAAGAATGAAGATTTTTTTCTAAAACATGCAAAATACTATACGCATAGGTCAGTTTTGGCACATTGGTGCTGAAATAGTTTACTTTTTGCAGTTCGGACAATTCGACAACTTGATTTATATATCTTGACTTTCGGCACTTTGCTATTTTTAATTTTTAGACACTCCTAATTTTGAATTGATTTCTTTTATTCATGCTTACATGTGTTCTTTTTTCTAAATTTTCTCAAGAATATTTTTGGATATTTAGAATTAGCAACAATGAAATTTTTTCAGATTTTCAGAAATAGTTGTACAAATTTTTAAAATTTCAGACACGATCCCGACTCATTTCCGAAACTGACGGCCTACACGTATGTTTGTCTGTTCATCCATTCATCCATCCATCCTTACACGACCGGAACATCCAGTTTGGTTTAGGGTTAGGGTTTCTTCGGAATAAATAGCCCCACCTCTCCGTTTATTAGCAGAGCGCCCGCTTTGAATTTCTAGTTTTCTGTTCCGGTAGATTGTTTTTCGCTGCTTCGCTTTGCTAGTTCTAGCTGTTCTGATAGTGCCACAAGAGGTATGAGGTGTTGATTTGACGGAGTGTCGCTTACGAGACACCGATGTGCACAGCCGCCTCGCACTGTTGCTGTCTATGTTAACTGTGGGAACAGGCTTTGTGCTCTTAGATCTTGTTGGGGTTTTGTTTCTTCGCGTTTGCCGGGTGGGATGAGTGCTTATTCGTTTGTTGCACTAAGTTCTGCTAGGTACACTAGCATTTCATAGGAGTGCTGGAATGGTACACATAGCTTTTATCTGTGCATAGATTACCTTGGCCTTTGCTTATGTGCTCACCCTCGCAATGGTGTTTACTTCAATGAGGGGTCAGATATATATCTTCATTCTTGGAAGACGTTAGGTTTTATTGTACCGTTTCGAAAGGCATCCTTAAAAAGGTAGCATGCGGATCCATGCATGATACTTATACGCGGTTGCGACATTGAAGTCATCCCACCAATGGCACGAGGGTATGTGGTATACATACCTTTGTTTCGACTCTTGGGGGGAACATTCATGCGTTTGCATGATACTCTAAGTTCAGTTCACCGGTTGCTACTGGTTCTTCCTGTAATCTGCAACATTTTTTTACCTCCGTCTTTTGTGCATGATCAATTCCCGTGCCCTTCAATTGCTGGCTCACGTTCGTAGGAAGATTGGCTTAAAATTGATATCTGCGCAGAAAATTGTCCGTCATGGATACTATTCACTATCCATATCATTTCGTGGCTACCAGACCTCTACCAGTATTTGTCACCATCTGAACCTTTGATCAGTGGATTGAGAAAATACTCTTCCTACTGCTTGGACATGAACACACTATCCCCAGACAGGCAAGATGTTCCAGTAGAATAATCGGATAAGACTTGGTTACCATGAAGGTTGCAACTTGAATTTAAAAATTCTCTGATATTCAGAGCATAATCTGCATACATCCCTAGTTTTCTACTAAGGAGTACATCCATAATTAAATGCGCGGTTGGAGTGGAACGAACCCAGGAAATTTCGGAGTCCAGTGATGTACCTCGACGATGACCTTCGAGTGCAGTTTATATTCATCTTGTAAACTGTAAATTATATGTACGCAGACAAAGGTATGTATACCAAAGGTTCTGCTTACCAATCTTATATTCAAGTTATACGTGGACAACCTGGCAAATGCCAAATGTGACGTCCTGGTAGTAATCAAAATTGGGACCCAGAAGAGAAAGCAAAGTGAAGGTAATCTATGCACAGGTGCCACTCGCCAATATGTTTCAAGGTATCCTAAAGCTGCAACTAATCACTTCCTCATCACTATCGCCGGAAGTAAAATCTTCGTAATGCAGTACCTAAACTGACCTGCAGAGCTAATATGTAAGGAAAACTGGTATGCTATGGCAACACCTCTTATTGTGTTTTGAGGTTGAACTGTAAACAATGCTGTGCTTCTAACCCCTCTACAAACAAATCCTGCAAAGCCAAAACCTATCAAATATTACACAAAAATCCAAACCAAAATCTACATAGAGGACGAACTCAGTGCACCCAGTACTGCAGGCTCGTTGCAGAACCAGAATATTGTTGGCCTGCAAATCCGGTGAGGGTTCGCAGAGTATGTCCATGATCATCGCTGGCTCACTCTTTACAATGACTACAAAAATCCTTAGTTAGCGAACTCAAACCAGACTTCTTAATCCTCGTCTCTTGGTGCTGCCACAGCGTATGTAATTATGTAACCCAATACTTGAACTGGACCTGGTTCCTGTCCTGTATGTAGCTGACAAGTGGTCCAAAATTGTCTTCTCAGATCCAGTGCATAGTCACGCCTACTTCCTCTTGATGATTGCATCGAGTTCAGCATCAGTCACCCATTTCCAATAGTGTCTCTTCACACCTACAGGGCATTTGGCATGCCCAATCTGTGATACTTTAGCTGTCGATGATCCATTTGTAGCAGCTCCATGTGTTGCAGCACCATTTGTAACAGCAGCTCCATTTGTTGAAGCACCTTTTGTAGCAGCAGCTCCATTTGTTGCAGCAGAACCATTTGTAGCAGCTCCGTTTGTTGAGGCACTTCCATTTGTGGCAGACACATTGTGAACATGTCCCTCATTCTCTACAGTGCAGAAATCAGCGCTGGGAAGGTCTCGCACAGAAGCCACCATGGTGTGTAGCACATAGCGCGTCAACAACCCCGGATATGAGAACGAGTCGCGTTCCTCTTCTTCCCGTTGATACGTCTCCAGGACCATCTCCACCCGGTCACGGGCGCCCATCTCCGGTCCAAGCTCCTCAAAAAGACCTCGTCTGCATGCATGTTCAACATTCTCACCAGGACGCATCTTCTCGGATAACGGTCTGTTCCTGGGCCTTGACCGTCCATCATCCATCTCCTGCGACACTCAAAAACCACAAAGAATGTCAAAAATATGGAGCAAAGGTTTCTCAACGGCATCGCTCACATGGTGGGACCGTACTTATCAGACTGAATGCCAAAACAAAGTACACACACACTAACAGTTTCTTGTAGCCGCGAACTGTGAAAAAACTATAATTAACCCCTTAAGAGGACCCAGGATCCATGGTTTGAAAATGGCGAGTTCAATTGATCATATTATGGCAAACGAAATTCTAGAAAAGAATCAAATTTCATATCAGTGAAGAATATTGCATGTGTTGGTCAAAAAATAATTAAAATTGAACAAAATAAAGGTTCACATATGACCTACTCAAAACTGCTAAAAGCAAAACATGAGGCCTAATTTGGGTTTCCTGGTCCTTTCTCGTGTCAATGAGAAAGCAAAGAATCAGCCGTGACTTATAGGGAGTACAGGAAGACCCCAAATCGATGACAATGAACAATTATTCCCATTAATATCCAACAGTAAAGAAAAAAACTCGTTCTTTTATCTCATTCCCTATGAACAAGGCTATGAACAAGACTATGGACATTCCCATTACCTGATGCGACTCGATCAAGAACATGCCCGCTTCGTTTCGGACCTTGACGCTTGCGACGTGCACAGTTCTCCTGGGCGGCTTTGAATCTTCCAAAGAAATTTCACCATCCACCAACTCCGTCCACAGATTGGCGACGCGCTTGGTCCTTGAGTCGACGCCCCACGAATCGATACACAGCTTCTCCGCCGGAATTCGTTTCTCCAGCCACTTGGCCAGGCCCTCCGCGGACCCTAATTCCTCCACCGTCACGCACTCGGCATTCGCAGCGCAGAGCTCGGCTTGGGGGATGGACAACGCCGCGGCGGCCGCGGCCGCGGTGTCTCCGCCAGGCCTCAAACAATTAGTGGCCATCGTCCCATGTCGGGACATGCTCGGTTGAGGGGAAGGATTGAAGTGAATCCTCGCTAAGATGGTCAGTCCATGCTTTCTTGGCGAGGTTCCCCCCCCACACGGAACTTCTCTCGAAACCCTAGACTGGTGAACGGAGGTCAGGGACTCGAATTTGGTCGGGGAGGGGCGGGAAGGGAGCCTGTTCCAGGCCTGCATTGGGTCGAATGCGATTAAGGGGCCTGTTCTCTTCTGTTCTTCATACAGGTCTCACATCCATGTGCGCACCCCGTGAGAGCAACCAATGTTCTCCCCACAGATACGACACCAGATCACTACAAGAATTGGAACAGTCTCCTTCTACAGATTTCACCGACCTACAGCGAATTCAATCTCGCTTAGCCACCGCCTGTTGCAATAAACCGCAAACCCTATTCTGCGTACAACTCCGCAGAGAAGGAAGAACCTGCTCTCGGGAAACGATAAAAAACCCTAACCCTACCCCACACTTGCAATTCCACCGCAAAAACGCTTCGTCTTCGAAACTGAAGCCTGCCTCCGAAATCTCAACGAAAATCTTCCCACTACTAAACCACGAAAGCTTCGACTTATGATCGCTAGGTTCGGATTCCGGGTTTCAAAATAGGATACTTCAACACCACTTATCACCTGAATCTCCCCCAATTGACACCGGATATTCCCTTCGAAGGTGCCCACTCTAACAAGTTCGTTTCGTCAATTCTGAAAGCACACCCTCAGCCCAACCAACTGCGCAATCATTCCTCTGAAACCCACCCACAAACAAAAGAATTGCTTAATCCGAAGAAACATACAGTACCTCGTCGCACGCAAATGGAGACAGCCGGGACGTAAGATTAAGCCCTTCACGGTGCTATACCGAGCAATTGGGTTGCAAACGAGGGCGAAGGCGATAGGGCGACGATGACATGGAAGAGAGAGGAGTGGGTGACCGTGGTGAGTGGTAGCACGCCTGCCACAAGCCCAAGAGATGCAAAATGACAAGAAAAGTGGAAAAGTGGCAGAGCCCGGATTTGGATGTTCCAATCCAATCCTCTCGAGAAAGATCCAAGCCGAGCAACTTCGAACGAATCGTACTGACGACTATCCACACAGCAAGTGGCCTGCTGGGACCCAATCAAAGGCTTCCTTCTCGCACCACACGGCAGGCTTCAAAGGTCCTGAAAGTTACTGGTCCTCAAGTTAGTTTGCTGAAAATACTGCTAGAGATTCAATTTTACACTCGAGTATTCTCGCACCATTGGCTGGCTTCACTCTCCAGAAGTCCAGAAAGTTACCGGTCCTGTGATTTCGTAATAAGCGCAAGTTTGCTGAAAACAGTTTCAGTCATGAGCTAGAAATTCAATTTTACACTCAGGAATTCTCATTTTTTGTTGCTTTGAAAAAAATCAAATAAATAATTAAGTTTTTCTCAATTTAGCCACGTTTGTGCACAGAAGAGAAAGTCGTTTAAAGTATGCGTGAAAAGTCCAAAAATATCAACCGTCCAGTGCTGCTAGGTCACTGTTCCGTCTCTCGTCGATTCAGATCCACAGCAGGGGGAAACAAAGAAACCAAATAAACAGAGTTCAGATATCAGCCCAGCTACATATACACTCTGGAAAATTTGTAGTATTCTCAAGGGACGAGTAGATTAGTGGATGCAATTGTTTTTTGAAAGAAACATGCCACGAAAATTTGTTCCTGCAGGAATGGTTGGTGATTTGTAAACCTCGGGAGATTCCCGCTAGTCACAATTGAGGCTACGCTTACCATAGATTCGTGAGTTTAGGAATCCACCATCATCGACCAGAGCGGCAGAGCTCCCACCTCTAACAACACGAAGTATGTCAGTGGACAGAAAAAGTTATGCCACCAACGTACTGCCTTTGACCCGGAGAGTAAGTGTCATTGGGTGTCTTGCTGAGATATAACGACGACATTTTCCATAGAATCACAAAATACTTCACAGTTGAGTTGGAGGTCCACTTCCTAGTTGAGTCACGGATTTCGGAGGTGCTTTTGATTCGCTTGAAGTCCGAGGCGGTGGCATGATAATTGTAATGACATGAATGTTGGAGACTAAATTATTCTAGTCGACAGACTTGAGTGTTGTTACAGCCGTTGCACTGTGAACGGATACCTCCAGCGGCTGCCATACGGACGTCAAGAAATCCAAGAATAATTGTCACACGATCTGCAATCGTTGCATGGGAACTTTGAAAGGGACTGAGTCATGTCTATATTTCAGCTGAATTTGTACACATTAATAATGCTACATATGGACATCTGTACGCTCTTCCATAACCAGGAAAGGCGTTGCCGCGATGTTGACCCTACCTAAGGACCTGCAAAAGGGTTGGTTACTGACTTAGTAAGTGGGAAGGCCGTATGAGATTAACAGCTCTGAACCCGCTCTATAATAGAAAGAACACGCATTGAATATAATGACCTTAATCGTATCAATTTGCTAAGTTAAAATTCTCTCCCCCAGCTCGGTTCTGCTGAGATCTGGGCCAACTCCAGGAGAGACAAAATTGTTGTAGGGTTCAGTGGGGCCAGTGGGGCCTCAGTATGTCGTAACCAAGAATGGTGCATGGCGGAGAGTGCAAATCCTTCCAGAGCAGCTGCCCTTGTTGTTGAAGAACCTGAATCTTGAAGATGTCAGTGGTGTAAATGCAAGATTTGCTTGTTTCTCTAACAGAAGTAAGAGGGGAGCACGCCAGCGACGTCGCAGAGATTGATCTTGCGCTGGGTGCAGTCCATCCTGAGCAGCTGGCCGTCGTACAAGTCGTCGTGATCCACAATATGTGGGTTGTTCTCCAAGATGAACTGGTCGTTGCACTTCTCACTGATCATTTGCAAGGACTCGCCGCCCCTCACCACGTAGGTTTCCCCGCATGGGCATCCAAATCGCAATATGCGACCTTGCGCCCCGTGGGAGCACAGAGCCAGCACCACAAGGAACGTGGTCATCAATGCCAAGGAGCGGACTTGGGAAGTGGTGGACGCCATAACTGTGGAATCTGCAAGAACGTGCAACATCTGTGAGACTTCATAGCAAGATATGATAAATTTGAGGACGTTGAAGACATTGGCTGCATGAACCCTAGCACAACGAGTGCGGACATGATTGCAAAACAGAGGATGTTAACAAGAGCCAGTCCAACAACAAGTTTAGGAAGAATCATCAATCCCTTTCAGTGAAAACGATCAAAGAGAAAGAAGATCTACTGGCAACTGTATCTCACTCAAGAACCAAAAATGGCGCCTTCCCACTTGCACTTGCTCACACTTGGATCACCAAATGCGAGTATTCCCCCAAGGTGGGCACATAAGTGGAACCCAAAAGCGAACAGACGCTTCCGCTAATCTCTAAGCAAGAACGAACCACAAGTACAACAATCAATCAAGATCTAATCCCAACACTCCTTCCTTCCTTCCTTCCTCACAGCCAATTCTCCCTCACAAACACCTCCTCCAAAATCACGCAAACCCTCACACGCACGAAGTTAAACAAATCAAAAGAACTCTCCGGCATTCACAAATGCAAGATTCACCGGTCTCCTTCATAACCCCAGCTGCAAATCAACCAAGACTCAAAAATCTTCCATTACCAACAACAGGGTTCCCTTCTCCACACCCTAAATCTCAACACTCAATTCCGCTTTCCACCGCAAAAACACACCTTGGGTCAACAAAACCCACCACTCACCAAGTATCACCGTCGTCGAGCTCCCCAAGAGCAGAATGAAACTCCTCACGAACTGATCGGAGCAAGACAGAAGGCCTGCACACAATGCAAGAAACAGAACCCCCCAAGATCTATAAGTAAAGATCCCCTGCACTTCTTGCCAACCAGTCTGCTGAATCAGCTGCAGGGAATCACGCAACCAAGGACGGAACAGAGAAACCCAAGAAAGCCCCCCGGAATTGACAAATGAGCGAAGTGACCACCGAAAGCTAGAGCTACGAACTGAAAATAGCAATGCGGCGAGCGAGAAAGACGCCGACTGGAAATCACGCGGGCTGGAGTGGCTGGCTGAGTGGGAAGTGGGAAGTGGGCACTGAAAGGAATTTGTGGAATGGCGAGTGAATATGGGGTGGGGGAGCTTTCATGTCATAAAGCCTTTATAGTGACGAGAGCGGTGCCCGGTGAAGAAGGCAGGGACGTTGCGAGAGACCCGTTGTGCCCAGTTGCTGACACAGTGGCGGTGAGGCGGGGGTTGTGCATCCAACGGTGGGGAGGGACCTAGTTCCTGGCACGTGGCAGTGGATTGGGGGACTGTAACGACGATTTCCGGACCATGGTTGCGAGAGAGCCCCTTTTTTTCTGGCGACGCTACCGGTCCTTGGTTTTATTGTTTTTTTATTTGGGGGCATACGTGCTGTTGAATTTTATTTCAACGCCCAAGGAAACACAAACTAAGTGAGGAAATGAAACTGAGCCTACTGTTTTTTGGTATTACTCCGTACAATTTACTAGGTGACAAGGGATTAGGTTCTTTCATATGGATTTTGATGTTCGGTACCAAGTAGCAATAGATGGAGTTTGGCAAACCCTTGGGGTTGGCTCACTTGGGTGCAAACGAGTGTTTGTGACTAACTTTGTTAAAATTGGGAAAACTCAAAATCAAATGCAAACAAATTTCCAGAATCGAGGGTAATTTACTTCCTCTTTTGAGGAGATAGTTAGGCGGGAATGGGTGGTACATAGAGTTGAATGGAAGGGAATTGGGAATGGGTGGTATGTAGAGCCCAATGGAAAGGAAATGCGCGGCAAATCGTGGTGCTTGGGTGGGAACGGGTGGTACGTAGAGCCAAATGGAAAGGAATTGTGTGGCAAATCGTGGTGCTTGGGCGGGAACGGGTGGTACGTAGAGCCGAATGGAAAGGAATTGCGCGGCAAATTGTGGTGCTTGGGCAGAAATGGCAGAAATGGGTGGTACATAAAGGCAAATGGAAATGAATTAAGCACCAAATTGTGGTACTTGGGCAGGAACGGGTGGGAATTAAACACAAATTGTTGACGCCCCACTCTTTTCTTATTTTGTCATGTCCAAGAATCCCTATTGTTGTCTACTCTTGAAGCTCACATGGCATACACATGGAGCCATTTCGGGACAAATATTTTCCATGTAATATTATAAATTATAAAACTTAGAATTGTGACTTTGGTCTTCACACTAAGAAATTCCAAATTCCACATAAAATATTTTTTATAATCCTTGTACAATCTAAAAATGTTGGAATTTGACCTTGAACAACAACAACGTTTATGACAAGTTAAACCAATTGTAGGCCTTAGTCTACACGGACATATTTTCTACTACTGACTGAATAGTGGGACTTCACTTATAGTAAAAACAAACCTTGATTTTGCCTAAAAAGCATAAATCTATGCAATAGTCCCCTTTCTATCAAAGACTTCTACATGGTTAGAGGGATGGTTTAGACACCCTCAATGCTATTTCAAATTTTTACATTTTAAGAAGAATTTATCCACTTTTATTGATTGTCAATCTCTCTTCAATTAAACAGACTTCAAATTTATTTTAAAATAATAAAGCACTAGTAGAAAGGGTGGTATTGGAACACCACTTAACCCTTAAATGCCGAAGCGGATATTTTGCGGCCGACGAATGACAAGAGAATCTCCTATGTAGGATAGAAGTGTAACTATTCATCCTCGAAATTTTTTGTGAGAAGGAAAAATCATGAATAGTAGTTTGACCTCCATTGAGTACTTTTGAAGAAGTTTTTTTCAAAGAAGATGATGTCATCCAATGCCAAAAGGGATGATTTCCACGATCACCAGCCCGGCGTTCAAGGGTTAAAGAATAGTATCAAAGCTTGATGCTAGAGGCCTATATGGGCACCAAGCTAATGCCCATATGAACCTTGGGCACAATGTTTTTCTTATGTATGAATTTTTGCCACTTGGCTACAACCAAAAGACATTGGTTGTTTTCTATAAAGGAAATTTTCATTTTTGGGTGTCAAAATAGCCAAATTACTACTATTGTATTTCAAGACTAGTAGCCAAATTTCACCTAGGTATCACCTAGTTTTCATATAGATAGATATCACCAAGTACCACCCAAGTATCACATGAGTATTGAAGAAACAACTGGCTCCTTCTCCAACATGAAAAAAAAATCACTGCTTGGGCACTAACTTGAGCTTGGACACTATTCCTTAGTACTCCAAGACCACCTGCCCATTACTGAAACCATTCCAGCACCTTCCGTCCAGACTTTTGAAGAAATCATATCATTCTCATTGGTCAGTCAACATGCTGGATACACTTCAAAATCTGTAGAAAAATAAGCCGCCTTGGGAATGTGAGAGAATCCCAGTTGGGGGGGTGCCCCGTTTTCCGTTAGTTTTCCTGCACTCATGTGAAGGAAATGGTGGGGTTCATGTGAGTGGGATGGGTCAATTGGATTTGACTTTCATGGCACTCCAAGATGGCGAGGCTGGGTGACAGAATTTGGGGACTTTGGGGGTTGGGGTGATATCACGATGACCTGACCATGACCGAGGGTCAGGGTCTCAGGGATGGTTTGGTTTGAAGGTGGTTGAGGACTGAGATTTTTTTTACAGTAAGTTGGTTGATGCGTGTTGGGAGAGGACTGGACCGGACCGGACCATGGGACTCCTCCAAACAAGTTGACTTGAGTGGTTGTGCTATGGGACTGGTGCACCAGGGATCAAGGGCATGGGGTCAGGCATGCAGGAAGGGCAGTCCAACTATGGTAGCCTATTGCCACCCAGATTAGCAATAGCAGGTGTCTTGTGCAATGTGCTGATTGTTGCGTGTAGTTTTTAGAGAAAAAAAAATTAGTGGAGTGGTGACTCAAGTGCGAGTGGAATCGTACTGTATCAATCCAAAAAACTGAAATTGATATGAATTTTCAGATACGTTTGGTGCAAAAAATATAAAACTAGCAGTAG
The DNA here is from genome assembly GCA_951799445.1 of Pseudisothecium myosuroides. NCBI lineage: Eukaryota > Viridiplantae > Streptophyta > Bryopsida > Hypnales > Lembophyllaceae > Pseudisothecium > Pseudisothecium myosuroides. Next base: position 15,937,549 of record OX637287.1, on the reverse strand, counting down.
GTGGGGGAGGCATAACCATCTTAACCCCTGAAGGTCCAAGGCCTTTTTTGGGCCAAAAAACACTGAAAATTGTCATTTCTATAACTAACAGTAAAAAAAATTTGAAAAATGTTTTTTAGCACATCTAACCATAGGATCTTACACCTAACTAGTATGAGAATGTATGGAAAAAAAATTCAGAATTTTTGACCACACAGATTGCAAGATATTTACGTTTAAAGTGGAAAAAATAAGTTTTTCAGCACATTGTGGGACTAGATTTTTTGACTTTGAACATTTTTAACTTAAAATTTTTGCACTACAGAGTTTTGAGCTTTAAATCTTTACAGTGGAGAATTGAGTTGAGAGTCTAGGGGGGGAAAAAATATTCAAAAAAACTTAATTATCATTCCTAAAAAAATTGTTAAGTAGAAGTAGGTACAAGATAGAAGGAAAATCCAAAATATTAATATATTTTAGATGGAATTAAAATACACTAATCCCAATGGTGAGATTGTTCTAGCAAGTAAACTAAACCATGAAATTTTATTTTTTGGATTAATTTTATTGGATTAATTTTATTGGATTAATTTAATTTAATTTGGATTAATGGAAAACACTGCATCACATTCTGAAGGAGCATATCTTAGTGTGAATATTTCAAAATGATGACCTTTTGTGCTCAGTGAAAGAAAAGAGAGTTGAAAGTGGTCATCTAAAATTTCACAACATTTTGGTCATTTTTCAATTCATGGTGGAGCTTGCAATGCACAATGGTCACTAAAATGAGAGTAGAGTTTGTAAGACTAAAAGCAAGAATGGGCACACTTGTCTTCTCCTTGAGCTCCTTGGATCTTCTTTTCTGAGGTGGTCCAAAATTGCATTGGTTGGTTGACTTTTCAATCCATGAGCTGTAAACTACACTACACCACTTAATTTTAAATAATTCCACAAGGTGGAGTTTAATTTGGAATTTGATGAAACTAAAGCCATTGGATTTATTACACATTTTACTTTTAGAAATAACTTTTTATAAACAAAACTTCAAAATTTGAGATCAGGTAGTTCAAAAAAGAGGGACATCAACCATAAAATGGTCACTTGGATCATTAGAGGTTAACGTTTGGTGATGGAGGTCTATCCAAAGTGCCTTTTGAAATCATTTGGAATGACAAGGGATAATACAATATGATGGTTGTCTGATGACAATTATATTGTAGTGCTAGGTAGGGTAGGCATCTCTGTGTTGAATATTTGTTTTTTGGAAAATAAAGTTCAATAGATTCTAAATTTATTTTTTCCAATATTTTTTCTCACCATATTTGTCTTTTGTTATTTGAAAAAATAATCGTTCTAAAATTTTGGCATTTATTTTTAAAATTATTTTCCTCCAACTCTGCCCTACATCTATGGTATTATAGGAAAGAAGGAAGTTCTATGTAAAATAAGGAAGAGGTACTAAGGTGGAAGCACCCATTCCCATCCATGTATCCATTGATTATTGTAGGGTTCCCTTACAATGTCCTCAAAAATACCTTGAAAGGTGCTAATTTTTTATTTTTTGGTGTCAGAATCAAGGCAACTTTACTAGAGTGCGATATGGGGGGCCTTAGGGAATTCTACTTTGAAAATTCACAAAACATAGATGCCTTATCAAAAAATTATATTTATAAAAAAATTCAATTGCCAATATTGCAAAAGTATTTTTTTCTAGCAAAAGGTGCCTCCAACTATGGTGAATTGCTTAACCTATAAATGATGGTGCAACCATTTTTTGGTTGATGAATGACAAAAGAATCCTTCTATAGTTCTATGTAGGACACAAGTGCAACTATTCATCCTCGGAATTTTGTGTCGAAAGGGGAGATCTTATATAGTAGTTTGACTTCCAATGAGTACTTTTGGAATTTTTTAAACCAACTATTCACACAATGCCCAATGGGATGATTTCCACGGTCACCAGCCCATCCTTTTAACAGTTAAATGCACGGGAATGGATGCTTCCACCTTATATTGCAATTCTGGTTTTAGAGGTTTAGTTCTGTAGTGGGTCTCCTATGAGGTCAGTATAGCATTCATAATTACTTGATTGGATAATAGTATGACAGATCGATCTTCTTCTTTTTTTCTTTTTTTTTCTTGAAACACTTGGACAATTTCTCTTGATACAGATCAGTCTTCTGAAATTAATGTAGGTTAGAAATAATGGAAAAGTTTACAAAATTAATTTGGGGTCACTCCAATTAAAGAGAACCTGTACTGTATTCCCAAGCTTGTTTTTAGATATTTGGTTTCATATTAGCTGTAACCTAGTGATTGAAGTGCTATTGACGGACGCATGCAAATAATTGCAAAATCTATGGGCTGGTTTCCTGTGTGAGTCCTACAGTAGGAGCACATTCAGTTACCAAGTGGCCCGTTTTGTTTTTTGTTTTTTAGGCACACATTGAAATTTATTTCAACGCGGGGTGAAAAAATCATTGACAAGGTAGAAGGTCCATAAACCAACCATCTAAGCACTGGAACTGAATTTTAGGCAGGTGAAACTTCTCAAAATATTTTTCAGTGAATTTTCCTTCAAAGACAAGAGGAGTTCGCATCTAATCTAAGTCGTTTCATATTTTTTGGATCATTTTTGAATTAGTTATGAAATTTTGAAGTTGAACTACCCTAGGGCTCTAAAACCGCCCACCCCTGAAATGTACACTGTTGGTATATCAGTGAAGGCTATGAAAAAACAACATGTACAAACTGTGTACATTTATGGGGTGGGCGGTTCTAAATGCCCGAACTGTTCTTGAGCCTTCTACCTTAGAGCACAATTACCGGCCTGAAGCAACTGACGGCAGCCCGCCAGGTGAGAAAACCAAGTCCTGTTTTGCTAGTGACGCTTCGGTGACGCTTTCAGTGATGGAAGCTTTGAAATTTTAAGCTGGAATGGTCCAAGATTTCCTCCTACCTTCTATGAAACCGACTCAGTCACGGACTAGGTAATTGCAAAGCAGGACAAGTTATTTTTGATGACTTGGCCTACTTTGCAATTACCGGACATAATGTCAATGTTGAGCCGTTTTGACTTCTTTGATTGCCTAACCAATCAAAACATGCCACAAAGGCGGAAGTCTCCTACATTTAGATTATGTTAGGTGGATCCACACTCACTAAGTAAATATCGGTTGGTAGTAGCGGAGATTTCTCTAAGATTTCTCTCACTTCCAAACCAATGAAATTTTTGCTTCATATCGACCATGTTGGAAATTTGCACAAGGGCTGTAGTGAGCGTTATCAGTTTTAATCTACCTCTCCTTAACCCCTAAAGGCCCAAGGCCTTTTTCTGCCAAAAATCCATCAAAACTGCCATTTCTATAGCAAGGAGTAAAAAAAAATGAAAAATGTTTTTTTTTTTCAAATCTAACCATAGGATCTTACACCTAACTAGTATGAGAATGTGTGGAAAAAATTTCAGAATTTTTGACCGCTCAGATTGCAAGATATCTGCGATTAAAGTGGAAAAAACAAGTATTTCAGCACATTGCGGGACTAGATTTTTTTACATTAAACATTTTGCACTTAAAATTTTTGCACTATAGAGTTTTGTGCTTCAAATCTTTATAGTGGAGAATTGAGTTGAGAGTCCAGGGAAAAAAAAATTCAAAAAAACTTAATTATCATTCCTAAAAAAATTATTAAGTAAAAGTAGGTACGAGATAGAAGGAAAATCTAAAACATTAATATATTTTAGATGGAATTAAAATACACTAATCCCAATGGTGAGATTGTTCTAGCAAGTAAACTAAACCATGAAAATTTATTTTTAATTTTAAATTGCAAAAATAGCATTTAGAAATGAATTCTACAAGTTATTTTTTTCAAGAAGATGCTCTAACTGCCCGAAAAACAAGAATGTCCATAACTTTCTCATAACAAATCCAAATGAAATGAATCAAAGCTTTCCATATAGACAAAAATATAATCTACAAGAAAAAAAATATTAAAAAAAAAAAATCAAAATTTTGCCAAATTTTTCTTGCTGCCCGGACTGCCCAGTTACGAAAAAAAGTAACATATTTGGCCATAACTTTTGACTCCTATTTCCAAATGTTCTGAAATTTAGTGCATATGAAAGATATTCCTCGCGCCCACCTTCTATTAAAATTTCAGCTTAAAATATGAAAATCTCTAGTCACACAGACTTGCCTAAAATTTCTATACGGCCAAAAAACGCATGCCGGTCCTTTAGGGGTTAACATCGAAACAAACCAATCGAAACAAGCCACAACGGCAAAACTCTTATACATTGACATTATGAGTTCTATTGCCATTACACTAATAATGATCAATTTAGTGATAGCAATTGATTAAAAAAAAGTTACTTCGTATAAATTTCTAGTCTTGCTGAATATTGTTTACTAAGAGATTAGATAATGTTAATCCCTCACCGCCCAGGGAGACCGAAGGTGTCCCCATTGCTGCTACAGTATAAGGTAACTACAGTACACCTAATTCCGACCCCTTTCTAAAATTGACCCCTACAGATTCTTGCCTAAAATGTACTTCCACTATTCACGAGAGTCTAGGGTCGGCTTTAAAAACACCTATTTTTAGCACTTTGAATATTCATAGTTTATTCATACAATGTCCAAAAAATGCATTCTCAGAGAACTTAGAATCCTCTTTGGGCTACCAACAAGGCCCCACAAAAAAATTCCAATATAATAATGAGAACTATGTTGAATTGCTTAAACGGTTGATTTTAGGTGTAGTTACCTTACTTCCCACATGATCAAACATTATGATCTCAGCCGTTTCCCCACCAAATGCAGAAAGGACAAAAATTCTCAATTCATGAGGAAGGTAGCTTCCACATTCAATGGTGGATTTCCTAGATGATGATGTGATTTTTGAGAAATTGCATTAAGCCACATGCTTCTCATAAAACGTGTTGGTCAAGCTTGGGTGGTGAAGGGTTAAGGTTTAAGATTTTAGGATTTTCAAGATTTAGGGTTAGTGTCACCTCTACTAATTACCTACTCAAAGCTATGACTTCTTACAATAGGTGAACCACTTTTACCAAGAGCATAGATATCAATACTATTCAAAGAGGAAGATCTCTATAAACATAGTTGGTAAAGATATTCATTGAGAGTAAAGATTGGTAGTATTTAAAAATCAATTAGTATAGTTGATACTAAATATAATTTTTAGTGTAGCTGGATTTTTGGCATATTTTTCATAAATAGAGGGATGGCAAAAAACAATTTCTTTCCTCATAAACATTGGAAAACTCTTAGTTTTCTCCTAGGATTCAACAATCCTATAGAGGAAGACAAATAAACAACTATACTACAAGATTCTCTGTTTGTGTAGTAAAATGAAATAGCTCTTCAAATTCTTCAAGGTGGCTTGTCATGACAACCTCCTCCCATTCAATCCAGGGCCCAACAAATGACAATTCTTTACTTAAACCTTAAAGGACCAAACTGCATTTTATGGCAATGTAGTGATTTTGGGCAACTCACTGTAAATGGATTTTTTTTGTCCTTCAAAAATTTCATACAACATGTGGACAAGGAGTAGCTTTAAGGCCCACCAATTTTCAGAAATTTTGACTACATGGTCTAAAAGTTATTGTATGATATGTAATTTTCATTGTTCGGTGGGCAGCTCAAAAAATTCTTAAAAAAACACTTTTTTAAGAAACAAAAATGAAATTGGTTTCCAAGATTTATATATATATATATATGTATGTAGAAAGATTTGCATCATTCCATTTTTATTAGTGACAGAGATGAAAGTTATGAGGAGTTTTAGTTTGCGGGTAGTTATGGAATCTCTACTCTAAAATAAACTTTGAAGTCCTTTATTTAACTCCATTTTCAATATTTTTATAAATAATAAAAACATTGGGTGTAGATTTTTTATTACAGAGTACAACATTACAACCATTGCTAGGATTGGCATTTTTCAATTCCATTACTAAATTCTTAACAATTTAGTATTTTGAATCATTCTCTACTTCTTTCTACTTACTATTTTTTTCCTATATGTTGTACAATTCCAAATGATCCAAAATTTTCTAAACATGTAGCTAACTTGCCTTGAAGAATGAATCCAAAGAGTAACCATCATTTTGAATATTTTTTCATATAAATGTGATCTTGTGAAGTACAACTACCTTGTTTTTTTTTATAGGGCCCAGAAAAAGATTTTTTGTCAATTCAAACGCTAGTATCTTGCAATCTACATGGTAAAAACTTTTGAAATTTTTTCCACATCTTCTCAAACCAATGTACTACAAGATCCTCCTACGGTTACATGTGTCCAAAAATATGTTTTTTTTCTAAAAATTTGTACTTGTAACAGAAATGGCAGTTTTAGAGCGTTTTTGGTGAAAACATAGTCAAAAACCTATAGGGGTTTATGGAAGATGTTCCAAAATTCAATAGATTCAAGCACCTTCCATTTTGATGCCCAAGTATTCAAATAAACAACTCCAAAGTATTCTTCAAGAGGCTCTATCCCTACATGCAACACATCGAGTAGCTCACTTTCCAAGTAAGATCCTACTCAAACTTCTTCACATGTAGCTTCTGTCCTTTCAGTGAAGCCTCTTCCTCTTGGGTCCTTCCAGATCCTACTCTTGAGTTGCTGAAGTCTGCCAAGTCGGTCATGAGCTTTTGTTTTCGTTGATCTATTTTATTTTGTTGTCATTCCGTGCTCTACGTTGCTCCAGTGAGAGGAATGAGGAATCTCAGTGAGGAATCTCAGTGGCCTCAATCAGAGGCAGTGGCACAGCTTAGCTGACAGTGAGTTAGTGCAGCCATGTCGAGGCAAACTTGCTGCAATGATTTCGCAAGGAATTCCGAGCTTCCGACACTCCAACGATGAAACTGGCGGGCTGGCTCCGAGCCTCAGTCCCACCGGAAAAAAAGTGGTACCGCCTGGAATCCACTATTATGATAGAGTTAATCGTAAAGTGAGCAAACAGGGGACAAGGAGCTGGAGTTTTGGAAAAACACAGGACCAAACTCCCTTAAGCACCCAAACGCAGGTCTGATTGAGTTTGGTGCCGTATTTGTTTCCTTCTTTTCTTAGTTAAACCTTCCTCTGACACAGGTTCACAAACACAGGACAACTTTGCGATTAACTCTAATAACTCCTCCAAGTTGGCCTTACATCGGTCGAGCTTACAGTTGTATAGTGAGCCTCTTGCGGAGGTTGTTTTGCCCTACGTTTTATCCCTAGGGAAAACGTAGGAACTTTTTATTTGCGAGGCATGATAAAATTTGCAAATTCTGAGTTCATATTTGCAATAAGAGGCCCCAAATTAGCTAGGAGAGGTCTACAACATACCCTAGATACTGCACAAAGTAGGGGGTCTTTTTTTTTACATTCACCCCTGGCTTTACCTCCGCAAGAGGCTCGTCATACAACTATAAGCTTGACCGCCCTACATCTCTCTTTTGATATTTTATAATGCATTTATCATTCACGAATGGAATGGAAGACCATTTCTTTTCAAGACCTTGAATAACCTATGGTGGAAATACCCAAAATTGTCAATATAAGCAATTCAACATAGTTGGACACACCTTTTTCTAAAAATAATATTTTTGTAGTATTAGCAAGTGAAAATCATGAATATTAAAAAAAACAATTAGATTTTTTGGATGTGGTATATAATTTCTATGTTTTTTTCAAGTGCCGGCTCCCTAGACCATTGAAATTGTCACGTAGGTGGATCCTATTTTGAAATTTGCAAAAATTAGTAGTCAATGAATCAGAGTCAAGTATGTATTCTTCAAATGCGTCAGCAAATTAGAGCTAAGCATTTGAAGAACACATTAACAAAAGTCTAGGGACACATTTAGTGGTAGTCTAAGATACAAGAATGGGAACATGGAAGCTTTTGGATGTTTCTACCTTAGATTCACTAAGGTAGGACTCCCCAAAGCACCATTTTTTCTATCATATCATACATGGTTACTATTATTAGACTCATCAATTTTTATACTTTCTTGTTGGCAACTTGAAAAGAGGATTTCAATGCACTAAAAACTGTTTTATACGGATATTAATCCCTAAAAGACTAGGGGGGGTCCATATTTCCAAAATTGTGAAGATCTATTATAAAATGCAACTTAAAACAATATTTTAACCCCTAAAGTTCCATGACTATGTTTTCACCGAAAACACTCAAAAATTGTCATTTTTAGTAGAAGTACCAAATTTTTGAAAAAAAACTTTTTTGACACATGTCACCGTAGGACCTTATAGTAAATTAATTTTAGAAAATGTGGAAAAAATTTCAAAATTTTCCACCGTGCGGATTGGAAGATATTAGCATTTGAATTGGCAAAAATCTTTTTTTTGTCCCTGCGAAAAACAGGGCAGCTGCACTTCACAAGCTCACACTTGTATGAAAAAATGTCCAAAATGGTGGTGCTTCTTTGAATTCTTTTTCCTAAACAAGTTGGCTACATGCTTAAAAAATTTCAAATCATTTGAAATTGTATAACATATACAAAAAAAATAGTAAGTAGAAAGAAGTAGAGAATGATCCAAAATACTAAATTGTTAAGAATTTAATTATGGAATTGAAAGATGTCAATCCCAATGGTTGTAATGTTGTAATAAACAACCTTCATCCTATTATTATTATTTTTATCCAAAAAATATTAAAAATTGAGTTAAATAAACAACTTCAAAGTTTATTTCAAAGTAGAGAATCCACAACTGCCCACAAACTAAAAACTAAAAACCTTCATAACTTTTGACTCATTGGTCAAAATGGAATGAGTAAAAGCTTTCCGCGTAAATATAACTCTAAAAAACCAATTTCAAATTTTTATTTTTGAAAAAAGTGTTTTTTCTGATTTGCCTGGACTGCCCAGTTACAAAAAAAAGTAACATATTTGGCCATAACTTTTGACTCCTATTTCCAAATGTTATGAAATTTAGTGCACATGAAAGATATTCCTTGCGCCCACCTTCTATTAAAATTTTAGCTTAAAATATGGAAATCTCTAGTCACACATACCTGCCCAAAATTTCTATACAACCAAAAAGCGCATGCCGGTCCTTTAGGGGTTAATGATGATTCTTGCACAATAGTTATAAAATATGATTTATAGATCACATCCATATGGTTAGATCAACAATTGCACAAACCAATATTTTACAATAAAATTTGAAACTAGAAATTGTATATTCTTTCTAAAATCAATTGTAGATTGAATATTTATGATTTTTACAAGATTTTTTTTCCTATGAGTTGAAAATGCTAAGTTCTAATCATAGTGATTTTTGAAGAATTTTATTTTATTTTTTGGATTCAAGTTGATTTTGAAGGGTCATTTTTTGAGTTGAAAAAAGTTACTTTTTGAAGCTAGACCTCTTGATACCTTTTGAATTATAGAATATTTGCAAAGCAAAATCTTCATAATCTGAACCATACAAATGTTAAAGAACTAATACAAGAATCTTTTCAAAAAAAATGGTGGATGAATAAATGCATTTCGGTGAGTTTGGAATGTGTTTTTGTTCGTTCATTATTCAAAATCTGCACTCATGGTCCTTAAGGGGTTAAATGCAAAAGTTATAAAGGATCAAAGTTTTTTGGAGGATACAATTCCAGAATTGTTTCTTTAGTGGAGGTAAATGTTGATTAATTGGATGTACATCTAATGAAAATGGTGCATTTGGGAGTCCCTATCTTAATGTGAAGTAAATAGATATATGTAGAGCTAATTGAGAATGCTAGAAAGAATGGTAGAGAGGATGGTACATTTAACCCCTCAAGTCCCAAGGCCTTTTTCCCATCAAAAATCACTCAAAACTGCCATTTCTATTGCAAAGAGTAAAAACCTTTTAAAATTATTTTTATTGCATATTGAATTGTAGGATATTATACTAGACTAGTATAAGAATGAGTGGAAGAAAATTTAGAAACTTTGACCTTGTAGATTGTAGGATATTTGCATTTAAAGTGAAGAAAACAAGTTTTTTTGCACCTTGTTTAACTAGGCTTTTGGGCTTTAAATCTTCTTAACCCCTAAAGGACCAAAGCCTTTTTTCTGCCCAAAAACACTCAAAACTGCCATATCTATAGCAAAGAGTAAAAAAATTGAAAATTGTTTTTTTTCCACATCTAACCATAGGATCTTACACCTAACTAGTATGAGAGTGTGCGGAAAAAAAATTCAGAATTTTTGGCCACACAGATTGCAAGATATCTGCATTTAAAGTGAAAAAAATAAGTTTTTCCGTACATTGCGGGACTAGATTTTTTGATTTTGAACATTTTTAACTTAAAATTTCTGCACTACAAAGTTTTGAGCTTTAAATCTTTATAGTGGAGAATTGAGTTGAGAGTTTAGGGGGAAAAAAATTCAAAAAAATTTAATTATCATTCTTAAAAAAATTGTTAAGTAGAAGTAGGTACGAGATAGAAGGAAAATTTAAAATATTAATATATTTTAGATGGAATTAAAATGCACTAATCCCAATGGTGAGATTGTTCTAGAAAGTAAATCAGACCATGTAAAAAAAAAATTGAAAAAATTGAAAAAAATGCATTCAAAAATGCATCCTACAAGTTATCTTTTCAAGAAGATGTTCTAATTGCCCGAAAAACAAGAATGTCCATAACTTTCTCATAACAAATCGAAATGAAATGAATCAAAGCTTTCCAAATAGACAAAAATATAGTCTATGAGGAAAAAAATATTAAAAAATAAATTCAAATTTCTGTCCATTTTCTTTTTGCTGCCCGGATTGCCCCCCGTCCCCTTGTTTGAGCTTATTTGGTCATAACTTTTTTTCTCGGACATCGATTGTGAAAAAAATTATATTCCCACAAAGCTTATCAATTTTTCTATCTCCAAAAAAAATTTCAAAAAATCACGACAAAATTTCAGCATGTAGGTACCTGCCCGAAAACACATTTGTCCCTCGAAGGGACAATGGTTACTAATTTTTCATTTTTCATTTTTTTTGTTGAAGAAATGAATTGAGAATCTAGGGGAAAAAATTCAAAAAATACACACTAATATTTTGCTCATTAAAAAATTATTAAGTAGAAGTACATTCAAGATTTAAGGGAAAACTAACTATTGGTGAGATTATTCTAGAAAGATTTTAATCGTGTAGAATTTTTTTTAAATTGTGAAACTTGAATTCAAAAATGATCCTACGAGTTATTTTAAAAAAAGATGTTTTGATTGCCCCAAAAGCAAGATTGTCCATAATGTTCACATAACAAATCTAAATGGAATGAATCAAAGCTTCCTATGTAGATAAAAATATAATCTATGAGAAACAAAATTTTAAATCTTTTATTTGAATTTTTTTTTTTTTTTACTAGCTGCCGAACTAAAATTTAGACTTATTGTGCCTAACTTTTGATTCCATGTACTTATGGAATTAAAATTATAATCTTAAAAAGCTAATGTGTTTTATATTTCTACAAAAAAATTCAGAAAATTAGGACAAATATTAAAACCGTAGGAGCCTTTCCAAAATCTATTTTGTCTCCCAAGGGGACCATGGGACTTTAGGGGTTTAACAACTAAGAGATGACAGAAAAAAACTTATAGGAATACAAAAGGATCTTTATGGGCAAAATAAAGTATCCTTATTTGCAATTACGATTTTTTCTAAAATATTAATATTATATTATATTACGTCATTTTCATTATCATAAACAACAATTTCTTTACAATTTCATTATCTAATATTTTAGTATATTCATTAATCCTTTAACCCCTAAGTGCTCAAGCGACCATTTTTGGGTGGAATTTTTTTTTCCAATTTCTTTTTAAAGATTGGGTTGTCTTCCTATATTTATATTCAAAACTCAAATTGCTACAGTAAAACAAAAATTATAAAAGAAATAGCACAAAGTGTTTGGAATTTGCCTAGTGTTGAAAAATTTACTATTTACAGAAAGTGTTGGTGTTTACATTACTAGATCTTATGCATTTTTTCACAAATCAATAGAAATCACTAATAGAAACCACAATTTTGACTTATAAAAAAATCAAATGCTAAAGATAGAAATTATATTTTTGATAAATTTTTGAAGTTATATCTTCAAAATTCATTTAAATAGAATGCAAAAATAGTTTTATAATTTGGACCATATGGATATTTTGTACTTTTTTTGCTTCACATTGTTTTTTTAATGCAAACTTCAAAAAAATAATATAACTTAATACATTTTATAACACATGTGTGTTTTGTCCGAATCCCTTGGGCTTTTAGGAATTAATGACCATGGGGTAGTTTAAACTTCTAAAATTGCAAAGATGTATTTTTAAATTCAACTTAGAATAATAATTTAAGAATAACATTCAAACACAAGTTGTAATTTTTTCAATAAAATTTGGAATAAAAATATGAAAGTTCCTTCTAAAATTGATTATAAATTGAATATTTGTAATTTTCACAAGATTTTTTTTCCTTTGAATTCAAAATGTTAAGCTCCAATTATAACAATTCTTTTAAGGTTTTTATTTTAGTCATTTTCAAAGGCTCATTTTTTGAACTGAAAAGTTAGTTTCTGATGAAACCTTCAACTACATAATTTTGCAAAAGAAAGTTAAGAAAATTTATACATTACAAACTAGCACAAGAATTTGCAAAAATTTAAATGGATGAAAAAATGAAGATTACAAGTGCTCATAATATATTTGCATTCATCTATTGTTTAAAATTTAAACGTATAGTTATTTAAAGGTGAAATATGTAATAGAATTCTAATGAAAGTGCTTTAAGACCTTTATGTGAGAATAAGAATTATAGAATAAACCTACTTCCTATTTTAGGATTGTGTCATATCTCCATTCTTAAAGATGATTGGTTACCACTATTAGGAGTGGGGGTATATCTATGACACATACCCCTACTCCTATTTTGTGATAGTGTAACCAATCATTTGTCTCTTAGTATGCAAAAAATTAAAAGGAACAATATGACAACATGATCTCTGTAAAAGAAATAGAAGTATTTTGAAGAATTGCCATCACTTCCAAAACTTGTTTACTTAAAAAGACAACAAGAATCTAGAGATAGTTCTCAACAATAATTCTAAATGTTTTATTCAAATTTGGGCATATTAAGATTTTTTTCCTATATTGATGTTCTTAGGAAGAGAAGGGAGATAAAGCAAGAAGATTGACCCACCCAAGCAAATTGCAAACCCTACAATGAAAATCCATTTTTCTATGTTCCATTCTTATATAATCAAAATTGAACTCAATTTGACATACAAATAGGGTGAGTATGGGTTGAGGGTCAAAAATGTTAGAATTAGACTACAAAATGATGATCTCGTGAATTTAATGGATGGAGCCACAAAGTTTATTTGCACGGCAATAGATTCATTTCCTACAATTTTGAAGGACGCTTTTGATGGATTTTTCTTAAAGAAAAACAGTATATTCAATATCAAAGAAGTATACCAATTTAGAGCAAAATACTCTCCAAATTGAGCATAGAGCTGGTACAAATTTGAAGGTCAATCGTTCAATAGAAATTTTCCATACTAAGTTTTTTGAAGGACTTGTCAATCCTAATGACACTTTTGGATAGTCATTGCAACAATGTAAGGAGAGCCACATTAACATCTCAAAAGACAAAAATAGTCCACTTCAATGGCCTAGAATAGGTAGTGATTAGGAGCCTATATGTTTTGGTTTGACATATGTAGGTTTCCTTTTTATTCAAAATTAAGTTGACCAAATTATACAAGGAATAATTCCTAATTTGTTGTTATTTTGCAAAGAATATTATGAATCCGTTGCATTTGAAGGCATACAATGGCTGAAGGGACGACAATGGACTACCCTACCTTAAGGTAGAGGCACCCAATGGTGTTTATGTACCCAAGGCGTCCCTTTCTAGGAAAGGACATCATTCTGAAACACAATTCTAGGTGGACCATACATGGCTTATTATTTCAGTCAAAGAATAATAAGCTATGTTTGGTATGTCTACATTTAGGTTAATAAGCTATGTTTGGTATGTCTACATTTAGGTTCTGAAATGACGCCCCTTCGTAGAGAGGGACGCCATTGGGTACAAGGACGCTTTAGGGTGCCTCTACCTTACACACCCACAAAAAATGGGTCAAGCTCACACTGTGGAGCCCATGCACATATATGACACTTTCCATAGGTGCAAGAGCAGGGAGGTACAAAAGCACATCCAAGTACACAGCTAAAATTCAGGTACTTAGCAGTGATATAAAATCACATACTTGCCAAGATTCCAATCTTCACCAAGTAGTCCACTACTCCACTACATGGACATCAGACATCAGACTCTGTCAAAGCTTCATAAAACAAATCTACCCTGATGAGGCATTGCAACATTAAAGACTTGGAACACGCAGAGGTGGTAAACTTTACCCTGGTGGGAGAAAAAATTGCCAACCTCGAAGTTGAACATGATATTTCTCACTCCGGATTCCCCTCTTCCCTTCTACCAGGCATATTTCTAAAAGGAGATGTGATCACAAATTCTTACTTTGGTGGGCATCGTTACATGTGATACCAACCACCCCTACTAGAGTCACGCCTAATCATCTACACCTACAATGAACAAAATAAATCAAATAATATATATTTTGCTCAATAACACATACTCCCTGGCCAAATTGAAAGAAGAGCTCATGCATCGAAATTTTGCAACCTGCAGGCATAACATACACCAATGAGAACCACCCTATTGAGAAAATAGTAGAGTAACACCGTGAACCATGAGCTTCCACTGATCTCTGATAAGAAAATGTTCCTAGTTTACTCTAAATCAGTGCAAGTATAGGACAGCCTGGTGAATGCAACCTTAACATTTCACATTTGTATCTACTGTTTAGAAGTGCAAAACGCAAAGACGAGCTGCCTGAAGTAAACAAATTAGAAGCATCCAAATCCAATGGAAACACCTCAATATATATAAGCATTTCAGCCCAGCGTTGCATATCTGATCGTGGCCAACCTCCATGTAGACACAACTTCCTGAATTCTTGTCGTCTTCCGAGGTGTGCACGTACTGTGAAGGAGGAAATGGTAGAGATGAAATCATCCAAGAATGAATCATATCATTCCAAAACAAGTCTTCCACAAGTCTTTAAACAATTCTGTTGATGACGTTTCTTATACACCCTGCTATCAAGAGCAGAAAGAATCCTCAGATTTTTCTTCGGACACCATTGGATGCTGCATGTGATACTCTCGTTGGGGCGTCGGAATCACTTTCAGTCTCATCACCAGAAGCGTACGCGTTAGGTTCCCATTCATCATCGCTATCCATGTCACTGCTTGTAATAATATCTTTATCATCACGATCGCTTGAAACAGTGCCATTTGAAAGATCATCATCACTGTCTGGATATTCGTAATCACTGTCTGAATCATACTCCGGCCCTAGGTCTTCCATTGCAGTTATATCGTCATCGTCAGAGATATCTGAGCCTTCATCAGAGTCATAGTCGCTTTGTTCTGTTGCTACCGGAGCTGGGGGTTCTGGAGGCGCCATGCCAGGATTCTCTTCCAACCAACGAGCTCTTGCAGCTGCTTCACGTGCCATGTCTGCCCGCAGCGCCCTAAGGTCCCTCTCCCAATGAACTATTTGATCGTTCAGCGAACCAATAGATTGCTCATGCTTCGATTTAATCAGGGCCTGTAAACAAAGAATCACGTGGAAACGTTACAACTTCAAAGGAACCTCGATTACATATAAATAAACCTCAGAATATAACCATGGAATAAGAATAAACCATCTAACAATTCAACCAATTGGGATGATTAAAATATTGGGACGCAGGAGTACGTCTCTATCACAAAACAGCACATGAGAGCGTCAAGACAGAAAAAGGGTTACCTTCCGTTTGTTAAAGTTCTTAAACATAATAGGTATGTCAACTTTCGGGCGCTTATAGTTTCTGCCACGCCACATTATGATAGTCGTGCCTTGATGGATGTCGATTACGGTACCCCCGCTGAGCCTCTCGAGCTGCTCGCCCATATCTTTAATTTTCTCTTTTGGAAAATTGTCACAGTCTATCCGCACCGTTTCATGTTTTTTCCAATGCATATGCATATTCTGGATTGTACCCCCGTAAATACCTCGCCTCCCGACAGGAACATAATTCTTGTTTTTGTAGCCGAGCTTTTTCAAGGCATATAGTTGCTCTGGGGTGAGTATTTCAGGATCAGGATCAGGCTCAGGCAGCGGTGGCAGCTCGTACTTCTTCAACTGCACCTCATGAATAGCAATCTTCTTTTTGCACTGAAAGCAACCAAATACCACCGAAACAAGAATTTCAGAATCATAAAACGAGCCTTCTTAAATTAAGGATTGAGAGAGAAAATACGGCCTAAAGGAGATTGTGGTTGAACTTCCAACAGTTTCTGACGTTCAATAGACCCCTCAACAACATCAATTGTACAGGTTCAGACACCAGCTGTTATACATTTTTCACTAAAATGTGATCACTTGTCATACAAAACAATCTCAATAAAGACAAACTGCATTGAAGACATAAAAGTACGGACGCTGAAAGAAACAGAAAATCGAGACTCTGGGTAAAGACGCACTTTGCAAGTTCAGGTATACAACCTTTTCAATACGAAAGAGAAAAGTTTCCTCAGGTGTCATGCTGAGCTTCCTCAATTTCCTTCTCATTCGAATTTGTTTAAGTTTGACACGAATCGCCTTCTCTTTCTTCTTCTTAGTAACCCTTTTCAATGCTTGCTCAGCTTTGTTGTATTTGGTCTTGTATCGAACGCCACCCATACTAAAGGAGCTTATCGGAGGTGAAGGTCGCAAAATGCCTTTCCGACTCCAAGTCAGCTCGCTGAACTTCAAATTATCTAATGCAATCCCACCATATTGCCTAACGTTTTCCCGTGTCAACAGTCTTGGTAGTATGTAACCGGTAGCCGTGTGCGACTTCAGAAGAAACTGCTTACATATTACATCCTCACCGACCCTGCAAAACCTCGCAAAAAAATCTAAAACTTCAAAATCTATCATTTATAAGAACCATGTTATTCCAGTCAATGGATGGATGCTGGTTATACCTAAGGTTGGGACAACCTTAGGTATAACCATGTATTATGCTACTACCGTCAACCAAAATGGCAAACCGGAAGTCTTAGACAATGGGTACATATTGATTTGGTGGACGTACAACACTCAGACGGTTAACATCATCTACTGATAAAACCTAGAAACCTCCAAACTCTTGCATCGGTATCCAAACAGCACATATTTCGGAGCGTTGGAATCCTCATTCATTTTCTTCTAATAGCAAGTCATCGCCAAAAGCGGGGGCTTTAGGTGTCCTAGCTTCTTCCCTCAACACAAACTCGACCGCTCCTCCCTCTATCAAAAAACCCTTTATCTCTCGAGATCAAAAAAAACGAATCGAAGCAGAACGATAACGTGCTCTGATGCGAATCAATCAATATTATATAAATTCACGAACTAATCTCTTCACGAGAGTCGACCATTGCGAACAATAAATTCCAAATGAGCTCGCTTACGCAAGCAAATCCACACACATCCTTTTCAGAACCGAAAAAAACAAAACAAGAGAGGTGAACCGATCCATCGCACCTGGCGACAGGAGATGGAAGTTGAAGAACACTCTTTCCCGCTGATGAAGGCAAATAGTACTCAGCATCGCCTTCAGACGCTGAAGCAATGGCACCATGCAGTCTTCCAGATGAAGCAGAAACCTCAACGCGATCCTGAAAAATGCGAGAGAAGTATCGGGCGGTAGACAAGCATGACCTCGAGGCAGATCGCGATGCCCCCGCCATCGCCAACCTCGCAATGCTTCGCGACAGCACGAGCAAATGCTGCGGATGTCGAAGTAGGAGTGGCCTAAGCTTAGCAATCGAAGCTTGCAATTCAAGCTTGCAAAGACCATTCCAGGTCCAGGTCCAGATTAGGGTTCAGGGTTTTAGGGTTTAGGGTTTTAGGGCTGCATAGAAGATCTGTTCATGCGAATGTTCACTTTACAACATTTAACTCCTCAGAAAACAGCACTATTTTTTTTCTTCTGTGGATCACATAGTATCTAAGGTAGATATCCACATTTTAATACACATTGATGTGAACCACACTATTTTATAATAACACTATGTTGAGCAATAATGAAAATGTTTACCGTAGCCCAAGGTCGCCTTTGGGACATTTTTGCTGAGTAATTATTTAAAATTGGAAGAGTTGGTTCCTTAGTTTTTTTAATTTGCAAATTATTTGGCAATTATTAAGTAGTTTTTCTTCACTTTTGGCAACCCTTCAAGAAGTTGAATGGGTTTCTTCGTTGCTTAGAAAAATGATAGTCATGACTTCCAATAAACTCATTATTTTTCATAGTGTCCTTATGTTGTTGTAAATTTAAAGGAATGAATTTGGAATATGTGTTATTTAGCAAATATGTTGGAGGATTTAGCTCTTCATGCATCTTTTTCAACATTTTGACTATCATCATGTTTAGTTTTCCTTAGATTTGGCAAAGTGGCTTATTAATTTCCAAAACCATTAGGCTTCAAAAAAATTAATTTTTCTTTCACCAAAGGTAACCTCATGCTACGGTAGTTCATTTTTACTATTCATTATACAAGTTTCTTGAAATAAAATGGTTGTAATTGCCAACTTTATTTAAACCTCTTCATTATGACCTTTTCTAAAATGACGTTCTAGA
Organism: Pseudisothecium myosuroides; assembly: GCA_951799445.1. Classification (NCBI taxonomy): domain Eukaryota; kingdom Viridiplantae; phylum Streptophyta; class Bryopsida; order Hypnales; family Lembophyllaceae; genus Pseudisothecium; species Pseudisothecium myosuroides. The sequence goes on along the minus strand of OX637287.1, from coordinate 15,918,849 downwards.
ATATTTTAGATGCTTTTATTAATTGTAGTACTGGTATACTTTTCAACGCACTCAAATCATGTCATTGTAAAAAAGTTGAGATTTCATGACATAAAATTATAGGATTCTAATTATATTGGAGGGATTTGAAATCTTTGGTACTTGTGATATTAAAATAATTAAATATGTCAAAAAAATTGTTTGGCACCTTGTAATTAATTTCTAGAAAATTTGAACAATCACTATGAAAATTTTGAAATTACACTTTGCATCAAGTAGAATGGATCATATTATTATTTACAAAAACAAAAGGCTCGGGGGGGAGACTCCCAAAACTTTTGAAAACTATGTGAGATAAAAAATAGGGTCAAATTAATTCCTTGGAGGAAAAATTTATACCTTCCTTAGATCTACCATAGCATAGGTAATATATACTAGGGTGATTATAAAAAAAATAGGGTGTAGTATAATTCTTCAATTTCTTTGTATAGTAGAAAGAAAATAGGATCCCAAACATGGGATCCCTCCAAACTTGTTTAGTAGGTTCAATTTAATTATGATAGTCTAATCCGGTTTGGTGTACAGGTGGCTATTTTTCAGTTCACTCTTGAATTAATTGAGGGCAGTTGGAGACATTTTTGTATATATATGTACATTTACGTTGCCATAGTTTAGATTTTGTATTCTGATTTTTTTGAATCAAATCACATGAGGGCTTTTCTGATTCTGCTGAATCAGATTATATGAGGGCTTTTTCATTTCGTTGAATTTCACATGGTCTGCCTTTTTCATGTATTTCCTTGGACAAACATAGAGAAATTGATGAGGAATCTCACCCAAGTGGTTTTGTATTTTTCTGAGCATTTTTGAATTACTTATGAATTTTCAAACGACTTGGATCGTAGGTCCTTATTTTTGAGTTGTGACCCTGAGTCTTTCATAAATGGTTCATTTGCAATTCTAAATAAAAATGAAAAAAGCAAAGAGAATGATTGGCTCTTACAATTAATAATGTTTTTTTCCTTGATTCATTCAATGATTATACTAGTCAATTTCAAAACCAACTCATGTCCATTTCACAGCCATTTATAGGGTCCATTCTTAATGCCCACTCTGTTTTACAGCCTTCTACCTTAAATATCAAGTGCAATTTGAACTCTTGAACTCGAAATTTAAAAAGTAATTTGACATTTCTTGCATCCATCTTTGACCCTCACAAGAATTGCTAGCCATTTCATGAGCTTTGCTTTGTGTGCAAAACGAATCCAAATTCCTCATCCAAATGTGTTAGGGAAAATCCGAAATCCAGACTAATTTTGATCATTTGAATTTTGCAAAAATTGTTATTTCTCAGGATAGGACTAAGTGACCACTAAAATGAACAATGTTGGAATCCTCTTTACTTTCTGCATTTGTTCATTACTTTGGTTTGCAATGCCATCATACTCTTCACAACAATCGGTAATTTTACAAGGTTGAAAAAAAATAGGGTGCAAAAAATTAGCATCCCCCACTATTTACAAAAAAAATAGGGTGTAAGAAAATACATGCCGGTAGCCTTTTATGTAAAAATAGGGAGGCAAAAAATACTTGAAAACACATAAATACCCCCCAATTAAATACCCCATTATCGCACGTGATATGTAAACGTTTAAGGGTGTGACCTCCCTGAGACAAAAGGTTTCTATAATAAATAAAATAAATAAAAATTTCAATTGTTTTCAAAAGAACTTTCAACAAACTAATATAATGCATGTGAAACAAGTACGTATAGCGAAGGAACACTAACACCATTTAAAGGATATTTTGGCATAGAAATAGTGCCAATTGAGCACTTTATACAAGTTGGGTGTATTATACAAACTAATGTACCGTATTATATAATTACCACAAAGATGAATTATGAAGTGAAAATAATGAATTAATAGAAAAAACTTACTTTTCACATATTCCCTATGAAATTTTAAACTATGATCTATAAATCATATCTACAGTATATAGTTAAATCTACCATTGTACTAACCAATAATTATTGATAGAAATTGAAATTAAAATTTTTAATTCTCTTCTAAAATTGATTATAATATTTATATTAGCAATTTGCTTAAGTTAGATTTGCAGTGAATTTAACATAGAAAGTTCCATTTCTATTGATTTTGCACACTTTTATATTACATATTAGTTGAAATCATTTCTAACGAGCTACTTATTGAATTGGAAAATTCAATGACAATTGCGATTTAAGGTTAGCTTCAATTCTAAGAAGTTTGTCAAAGATTCTTCTTTTTCTAACATTCATTGAAATATTTAAAGCTTTTAAGGTATGCATCTATATAAAGTGTTGAGGAATTAATCCCTCAATGCTTCTATAAACTAAAGAGTCCATTTCCATATTATATTCACTAAACAAAAGCAATCTTAAAGCCACCTTGAAAATGACATGAACATATATATATATATATATATATATATATATATATATATATGAAAGTAAAGAATCATCTACACATTATTGTTGGATTTGATTTTTTCAACAAAATTTTAATTTTATTTGTCAAATTCCAAAGAAAATAGATTGAAAAAAAATCCTTAGGAATGTCTTCAATACATTCAAAGATTGACAAACTACATTGGCAAGTATAAAATTCATTTACAAAACTTGTTAAGGTAGAAATCATGAAGTTTAAAAACTCATATTCCAAAGTTCTAAAATAAATTTGGCCGAAATTCTCTCTTGCTTATGAGAAAATATCTTCTATTGTGCCTCTCTAAGTTCATTAGTATTTTATTAATTTATTAGCTCTATCCTCAAGACACAGTCCTCCCATCAACTTCTTCTAGGACAAAATCCATTTCCTATCTACAACCATGTTTACACCCTTTCATTTGAACAATTCAACTATGTTGTGAATTGTTTGGAATCTTTCTTAACACAAGTATTGGGGACAAGTTGTTGCAAGAATTCCTTCCCTTTTCCCCTTCTAAATGTTTGGACTTCTCTAAACTCAAACCCTAAGTTTAAAAAATCATAAAAGTTTACTAAAGATAGGTCTAATACCAACTTGGACACCTTTAGGCTAAAAACTAATTTAAAATATGTCTAATACCAACTTCCAAATTTGAAAACGTTGATTTACATTCAGTAGATCTATGCATTAATTAATAATAGCTCTGGTACCACCTTTGACAACTTCACTCCATGTACCTAAAGATGAACCACACAAAGCAAATCATCTTCGCTTCTCATTTTTAGTTTGCTTTGTTTTGTTTTGCTTGTATCTTGGTTGTATTTCAAGTTGCGTCTTATTGTAATAAGTTTTATTTTTAGCTACAACTATCTTGTCAATCATTTTTTTGTCCTTGAATATATGTATGTATGTGTACACACACACACACACACATATATATATATGCAAAATAGGAAATTGTCAAGATTGAACTGCCCTTGTTGTTGGCACATGGGTATGCTTTTGCATATTCTATTGCAATTCTTGAAAGGTTTAGCAATTACTGTGATGAAACTGTCAAATTTGCTTGTTTAAAAAAGGAAGTTGGTATTTTGGTGATTTCTCATTTAGCAAATCTTTGTTGAATTATTCTAGACTTTTGTGTCAATTCTTCTTTCTTCTTCTTCAATCAATTTATAGAATTTTAGTTTTAGCAATTATGTTGATAAAAATATCAATTTTTTTGTTTAGTTGGCAATTTCTCACTAAACAAATTCTTTTTTAATTGGCTCTAGCTCTAGGAATGATTTGCTTAATAAATCAAGCCATGTAGATGCATTAAATAGACATGAATGTTGACCATCCATGATTTTTTGAATGACTTGAAAACATGATGCTCTTTAATTATATATTACTCTTGCTTAGATAGTCTTTATTCTTGGTACAAAAATATTGGCTAAAAATTACAAAATGTAATGTACAATAGGTGCCTATCAATATTTGGAAGCACAAATTGCATGTCAATATGATCTTGGAATCCCATTAGATTTATTAGAGAACAATTTCTACAAGTAGGCTATTCTATTTCTTAAATTTTGTATTGCAACGTTTTAGAGATCTAACAATAGTTATTATACTTTACAAATGTGTTAGCTTATCAATTTTGTTTTTATCTGTAGTTTCTTTCAATTCATTCAAAGTTTCTTTTTGAAATTTGAAATTTCAAGTGATTTATTGCTCAAATGATACAAGGCAATCATAAAATCAAGGCGTAGGGAGATGAATAATGTGCCATTGGCTAAAATTCATATATTGGGTTTTGAAGCCTAATTTTATTTTGAAATCAATGAATACATGAGTTATAACTTGAAGCCAACATACTTAAGTTATTACTTCAAACCACATTGCTTATTATTTTTAAACAAAGTCTTCAATGTACATACTATACTAACATTGTTTATTTGTTGTGTGTAGGATCTTTGTATTTTTGTGTTTTTGTACTTTTCATATTACTTACATCATAATAATAATTAGCGTTCTACTAATTATTATATTACTAAAGATTGTTTATTCAATAGAGTGCCGTATTAATTCCCAAATAGGGAATCATTAAGTATATTACCCCCTGAGCACCTAGCGCGTGTTTATTATGATAGTCAAACATGGCAATCTTTCAATTTTGGAAGGCCAAATCGAAGGCGCCGGGGCGCTTAAGGGTTAAGAGTAAAAGCTATATGCCATTTCAAACATTCTTTAGTGACAAATACAACAAAATTGTCCAATTCAACTTTTATTGATGAGTATTAGAAGCACAATGATTGAAACTCAAAAATCATTAGCACACATTAATATAATAGTTTATAATACTAAAATTACTAGAATTTGAGAAGTGTACTAATATGGTAGTTTATGTCTACTATTCATTCACCTCTCATCCACCATTTATCCACTATCTGTCTAAGAAGATTATTTTTTATTATTGATTAATATATTTTTTTATTATTTTAATTTCACCTATATTAACTACTCAAATTTTATAGTTTATTGCAATAATCATTTGAACAACTTTCAGGATAGAGCCATATGGTTTTGACATTTTTGTTTATTCTAAATTTAATTTTAATTTCTATTTAACTAATTATAGATAAATCCACAAATTATAGACATTTTTTGTAATTAAAAATGTACTAGCTAGCAGCCAATACTTATCTATTTTTTATTTAAAATATTTTTGACCCAAAATGATTATTATGATCTATTTTAACTCAAAAGTTTACACTTGGACTATATAGATTTATCATATTTTCATCATTCATCTACAAATGCAATATTAATTTTGGACTAAGGATTTGTCTATAATTAATTAAATATAAATAATTATTATTTAGTGTTTTCATAATTGATGTAGCTTTTGATGACCTTGATCACTAATTAAATTGTTTTCATATTTTTTTAATAGATTTAATAATTTTGGGCAACTTTAATCAATATCATTTTGAAATTGCACTTATTGCATTTTGATGAAACCTTCCTAGAGTTGTGTAAATACTAAATTATTAGCTTTTCATCAATAGTCCATTTTAAAAATAAACATTATTAATTTTTTTGAATTTTTGAAAATCCATATTGACTTATTATAGATTTGTAATATAAAAAAGTAATTATATGGTAGAATTTTTTTTGAAATATTTTGACAAATGAAAATAAATAAATATTTGGATCCTGAAGGTTGTCTTTTTATATGTTAAATACATAAATTAGATTTGAGGATTGAAATGACTTAAGAAACTGCACTAATATTTATGATCATTTTCACAATTAGATGTAAAATAATCAAGCTCAACTATAATTTTGAATATAAAAAAATCAATCAAGTACACAATTTGTCATTTATATTTTAAATTTTAAATTTTTACCAATACCAAGTCCTATCTAAATTTACACTAAGATAGCCAGCCATAACTTTTCCTCCTGTACTTCTAAGACCATTAATTATTGTACACCAAGTAGATCCAAGAGCTCCAATAAAAAAATCAGCATCTCCTGCCATCAAAAGGTTTACAAGTGCATTGTTTGTACTAGTCTCTTGGCCAAGTCTTTTTTCATAATCTCCCATGTGCATATGCCCTTGTTGTCTGTACACGTTGGTATAATAAAATATCCAACTGTGATTATAGTTCTTTGAAGATTCAATTACACTCTATAAAATAAAACAAAATAATTTATTAAAATGTGTGTCAACAAATCCTAAATTTGATTAATAGATATCAAATATTAATAATTCTAGAGAATAATATTGAATTCACAAGATATTGTTTTTCATGACATTCAATTTTTTTCCATATCCTTACAAGTTGCAATATATTTCAAGATTGAAAGTATTTTGAATCTAATGAGCATAAAAGTTAAGAAAACTTGGACAATTCATTAAATTGTTCAATTTTTTGCTAGTTGCAATGGTTTTTATTTAGTATTTCTAAAATTTCTAAATTTCTAATTTTAATGAATGTGAAAAAAAAAATCATCTAGTCATCTAGAGATATATGAATACAAGAAATTGGTATAATGCCTCAAGGATAAATGTTAATCCAAATACTCAAAACCAAAAAACAAGTTGTAAAGTGTAGTTTAGAATAATAGTTTTAGCAACATTTCTTAATTAAAATTTATCAAAATACAATTCATAAATGGACATTTTGATTTATGATTGCACTAATTAATACTACCTCCGTCCCAAAATGATCTTCATGTTGGACAAAATGTTACGGATTAAGGCTGAAAATAACATTTTAAAGACCTATTTCGCATTGTAAATAGAGTTTGGTGCATTCTCAATGTCCAATAAACTTTGAGCTTCCAGGACCTTTTCAAAGTGTAGTTTTGGAGTATTGAAAAGTGGAATTTTGGAGGCATTTTCAAAGAGCACCAGTGGACATTTAATTGTTGAGCATGAAATTATCATTTTATAGGCATGTAGTATGTGCCTAAGACTATGTTTGAACCTCTATTTTGCCTCCCAAAGCTTCATCTCCTTCAAATGGAAAATACTCAAAGAGATACAAAAAATACAAACGAAAAATGTTGATTGATCCCTCCAATCATTTCATTTGTCTTTCAATTGATGATTGCATGGATACAAGGGGAAATACTACTCACAATTGTTTTGCTAGTTCCCCAAAGCAATTATAAACCAAATCTGACCTATTCCAACGTCACAAAGTATAACAAGAAGATCATTTTGGGACAAAAAATTAAGGCCAACAGGAAGATCATTATGGGACGGAGGGAGTACTAAATCAAGCTATTTGAAATGAAAAATTCAAAAATCTTCAAAAATTGATTAGAGATCTACTAGTATACTACTCCATTGCCCTAAAACAATTTTATGGTTTGAAAAAACTAGTTGAAATAAGCTTAGATTGGAATTGTACAAGAAAAACAGATACTCAGATAACAATTTTTTTATGGAGAACCCATCATGAGTCCAATGGAACATCCAATGTCAATTTTTTTTTATAAAATACATGATTGCTTTTTGATGAAATCTGAGCTTATTTAAACTAGTTTTCAAAAACCATGGAAATATTTTGAACAAAAGTGTAGTGATTTTTATAAAAGACATGAAATTAAAAAATTCTAATTTTATGCTTTTTAAAGATGATTATATTTCATATTTATTACAAATTATTTTTGAAGAGGAAATTTTTTATCAATAATTTTTTGAAATAAAATCTTAAAAATACACTAAATAAAAGCACACATGACATATACAATGAGCCAATTCTCAAAGCATTAAAATAATAATTCAAATTCAATTTCAAGTATTAAACTACTGTAACTTTTGTTGGATTTTGCTGGCAACTGGGAAAGAATTCCAATGTATCCTAATAAGTATCTTAATTTAAAATTTAAAATTTATGCTAAAATGTTCCGCCTCAAAATTTAAGTCAAAATTTTTAGTTGTGGTTTGGTTTACATTTTTTAAAGAGAATTATCTCCAAACCCCACATAATTGGTAATTGTCTAAATACTTACTTTCTAACTATTGTCACCCATCTATATTAATTACTTTAACCATATCTCAGGGTCAAACGTATTATAAAACTAAAACAAATGATTTCAAAAATAGTCAGTTGAAATACTAGTGTTTTTATATTTAGAAATGTTTGATCATCTTACATTTGAATGTTTGGATGAAACATTAGTTTTGTTGTCCCATAGCCATAGTAAAATGACCATGTACCAAAATACAATGACTTGGTTGATCAAAGCAAATGTTAGCTTTTGAACAACAAAGAGATTAATGAATTTTCAAAAATGAAGAAAAACACGTGATGAATGTTATATACAACATTTTTGACTATATTGAAAATAGATTTTGATAATGTACATTTCATAATAAATACTATTTTGAAATCTAAAAAAATACGTCTTAAATCTATTATGCTTAAACCTGCATTTCAGTAGATAACCACACTCTTTGAATGCTTGGAAAAGTTTTTTGAATACGTTTAGCAAGAATCATATATGTTTTGAATGGAAACAAAGGCCTTTCTTTTCTTTTATCACCTATACGAATATGAATGCTAAGTATTGGTCTTGGCACCCACGGCTTTCTAAAAGCCCATAATAAACCCTCCAAATCTCCATTCTTTAATTTTTCATCCTAGAATTTAAAAATATATAAAAATATCTTTAGTAAAAATAATTGTTAAATTCAATGTTATGTTTATCAAAGGTATCACTTTTAAATTTTAATGAAATGTTTTTAAAATGTCATAATTTTTTATAATTTGAAATTACCATTCACCATCTTATTATTTTTTAAATTAAAAAAATATCATTTAATTATTTTTTTGATAAAAAAATTATGAATTTTCTAAATATTTTCTAATTAAATGTAGATATAATAACTCTTATAGGCCAATTATTTGGCAAGGTCTTTATAACAAGTTTAGCCGCTTCTACGCCAAATGCTTCATGGCGAGCAAGATTCATTAATGAACACATGTATGTAGTTGGAAATCGCATTAAGTATTTAATTGCCTACAATATACATAAAAAGGCAAGTCATTTGCAATTAAAGATTTGATTGATCAAATTAAATAGACACATTTTTTACAAATAAAAACTGTATCAATGATTATAAAATTGATGATAAATTTTGAATTAAAATCTCATCAAATTGCTATTTAGAATGAGTTTCATTTTACAAGTCAATAGCTTTTGAAGAAGTCAAATTTGTTTATAATATTGAAAAAATTAAAATAATTTATTCAATGTATCAATATCCAATCACTTAGATACTTATAAATAATTGATTACTTGAGCTCGCCACCAAAGTCGATCAGACGCATTGTGATGTAGAAATAATGTTTTATTTATTTCAATCGTTGGTTGCATATATAACCATGGTTCTCCCCAATTCCTACAAAGCTATAATGGTGTGGTTATTGAGATTTGGTAATAATTAATTCATTTCATATTGAATTTTAAATAAAAAATGATCTTATATTTTGTTACAACATTCATCTTAATCAATATGTGTTCCTAAATTCAAGAATAAAAAAATATATTAAATAAATAACAAATATGCACTAGTTTTTTTAATGCAATGTACTATCTCATTACATTGATGCGCTTCAAAATTCAAAAGAAATCAAAGAAAATAAGAGTGTAGGTAAAATATTATCTTCTAGAAGTTTTTATTGATGATTTACAAATTTTGACATTTTTTATTTGTCAACAAAGTTCATTAGTCCCTTTGAAATCATATTTATCATATAAGAAGAACAAAATTTATTAGTCCTTTTGAAATCCCTTGATAAAGATTATATAATTTTAGGAATTTATTGAATGAAATAATATTAATTGAAATATGATGCCAAATATATACTTTCTAGTGATTTGGGTCAATAAAAATATTTATAAAATAGACACCAAATTTTTAGACTTTTATTTCAATTTTTTTGAATACTTCTATTATTATCATTTATGATCTCAATTTCTAGAAGGACATTAAATATTCAACAAGAGATGCCCGCTTCTCGGCCCGCTTTAATCACTTGGTATTATATTTTTTATGATTCATTTTAAGAATCTCCAAAAAATTATAAAATATAACATGAAGATATTTTAATCACTTTTGAAAAGTTTCAATACATTTTAGAGACTTAGAAAGTGAATAATAAACAATAAATATTTAGGGCCAAATTCCAAATAATAGTATCCATTAAATATAATTTATAATTTATAAATTTTTATTACGTAATTTCAAAATTATTTTCATTTCTTTTATTAGAAAAATATTTCAATAATTCTTATTGTAGTTATTTTTTAATTTGAAATTGCCTAAAGTTTGAAAAATCTGAATTTGAATTGATTTTTGAATAAAATTCTTTGCCTGGTTTGCTACTTGTACTGCAATATTTCCAAATTTTGCAAAAAAAAATGAAAATCTTTGAATTATTTAGAACCAAATTTTGAAGAGTACAAAACATTTCGAGAGCCTATATTTTCATAAACAAGCTGCGTAGATTTCTATACATGTACAATCACGGTGGTTAAACCTTGTACAATAGTCAAAAGAAATTTGGAAATTCTACATGGAAGTGTGCAATAGTTGCAAGAGGGTAATTGGAAGTTTTGGCCAACAAAATTTCTTGAAAGAAGCAGGAGGTACAAATTTTCATCTTTTGAAAAAAAAAATTAACATAAGGCTAGAAATTTTGGATTACTTTTAGTTTGACAACAAAGCAAATCTACTCCAAAAATGTACTTTTTCTCTTCTTGCATAGAAGTGATGAAGGCAAATCCAACTTAAAGAATTCATTTTTGATTCTCAAAGAACATGGATGTTTGCTCTAAGTTTATTGTGTATTTTTATCTTATTTTAAAGTACTTATATTCTAATGTTAATGACTTGAAATTTCAGTTTTTATTAGAAGAAAATCTACACTAAATTTCCCTTCCAATGATTTTAATTTGCAAAAAAATTTATATGAATCTTTAGGTGAACTAATGAAATCCAAATATGGAATATAAATGGATTTTAGTTAACATCAAAAAAATCTCATTGTGTGATTAAAGTATTTTGAAATGTTAGGTTTCAAACTTCTATATCTTCAAAGCAAATTTAGGATAAATTAGAATTTCAATATTTTATTTGTACAAACATAAATTTTAAAGTTGGTCCTTTCAGGTAGTTCACCTCCTAAAGGTTTGCAACTATGTTTCATGAAAAACAAATTTAAAACTACCATTTTTATTGCAAAGAGCTATAATAAGATTTTTTTATATACAATTGTAAAATCTTGTATAAGACATGTATGAGAAGATGTGAAAAAAATTTCATACATTTTGACCATGTAAATTGTAGAATAAGATATTAGTGTTCAAATTGTTAAAAAATAAATAAAAATTCACCTTTTATAACCAAGTTTTAAGATTTTAAATTCCTTTAACTTAATTTTTTTGCACTTCAAAGTTTTGAGGTTTAAATATATATGGTAGAAAATTTAATTGAAAATCTAGCAAAATAAATTTAAAAATAAAATTAATAAATTATATATTTTTAAATGATGAAGTAGAAGTAGATAAAAGATGGAATTTAAAGAAAAATTATATTATTAATAGTTCTAAAATGGAAATGATATACGTCAATATAATTGGTCAAATTTTTGTAGCAAATAATCTACACCCTATTGTAAGAACCAACATCATTTGTATATTTGTTAAATTGTTGATATTTTAAATTCTATAAATGTCAATTTCCTTCAATTTTTGTGTACAACAATCTAAAATGATGTATACCAACATGCTGAGGTACAAAAAGTTTTTTTAGAGTTCTAAGAAAAATTGACAAAAGATAAAATAATTCCAAATCATGGTGAACAAAACCAAGTTTTAGACATGGCTAACTTTGAAATTATTATTTTTTTAAATCACAACTAATTTTTTCTTCAAACTTCCATAGGTACATGTAAGTATGTTGCACACTACAACTTTCGTATATCTACTTTTGGAATTTTTTCATCGTTGCTTATGGTATAGTTGTTTGAATGAAAACATTTTAGATTTGTACTCAACTTTGTTAGTGGTTGTATTTCATTAATAACAATACAATATAACTGAAGTTATTACTTGGGAGCGGGTGTAAGCCATTCATCTCTCCATTGTGTTTCCATTCCATTAGTATTAGATAGATATCCCCATCTCCATGCATCTTCATTAGATTCAAGTTGAAGTGCACGAGCTCGACATTCTAAAGATGTTTCGGGATGAAAATAACAAGCCCATTTTGATCGGTTTTCACGTAAATATAGATTTTTATTGAACTTTTTATCTAATGATTATAATTGATGTCTAATAATAAATATTTATATATTATTAATATTGGGATGTATTTCATATATTTTATTCTTAATTGTTTTTAAATATTCAAAATTTGAACATTCATGAAAATGAATTCAAAAATAATATTAATTTTATAGTGTTTGAAAAGTTTTATAATATTTTATGTAGCACATTGATGTAACTATTAAAAAAAATTACACAAATTATGATATTATGTGCAACTTATTACCAATGCATCCTGAATGGTCTGCACGGTTAAAATTCTTTATGACAAGAATTCGATTATCTTGTATTGCTAATGCAAAGATGCCTGCTATCCAATTCAATTGTGCACCAATTCCCAATCTATTTCCTTTTATCCAATCTACAAGAAAATATCTTGTTGTATGACTTTTATAATTGTCTTTGGGATGTTGATGAATCCATAAATCTCGTGTACTCGACGAGTCATAGGTAGATTGTCTTCATCTGCTCTATCAATCTACAATAAGTTAAAATTCAATATGAATTTGCATATTTTAATTAAATGTTGTTAGCAAAGTTGAAGTGCAATTATTTAGAGTCTTAGTGCAAATACCCAAGGAGGATAGGGACCCGATATCAACCTATCATCTTTTCCCAAGAGAGATTCTTTATCTTCAATTTCTTCATTATTTTGCCACGAAAGATGTTGATGTAGAAGGCCTTTCCAAAGAGACCACCTTGGTCTTTCCTCAAATACATTGCGATTATCAAGTTGTTCATACATGATTTCTTGAGCTTTACAATCAACTAAGTGTGGTGCCATTGGAAGTGAACCATTCAATGTAGGATTATAATTCCCCAATATTAGGTTTTCTTTCCATAAATGTATCAATTGGGAGATTTTCCATGCTTCATTAATGCTTTTATTTGACATATGTTCTTCACTAGTAATTTTTTTTCCATTGTATAAGCTTGACGAAACTTTCTGATACTGTAAGAACAAAGACCTTCTATTTTTAGTTTAATAATTAAAGTTAATTAAATGAAAGTCTAATATGAAAGTCTAATATACTTTATTTATACAAAAATTGATAATTCATTTAATAATTTCAATGTATATATCAATATTTTTTGCTACTACATACAAAATCATGAAAATTGATAGTTTTATAAAATACAAAAGAAACACCGGTATTAATTTGAGATAGAGCGAGTACCATTTAATGAACTTTACAAATAAAATCAATTTTATATATTTATTATATAATAATTACACATGCAAGTCATACACACTTGAATAAATTGTAGTTGATTCTTGAATCTCCAAAAATTATTTTGAAATGCATTCATATCATATTGAAAGACCAAATAATTGAGTGTGTAAATGGTGCATATTGTAGTACACAAAATTATATTGAGCACTATTAGGCGTTTGGAGCCATTGAGTGCTGAGGATCCAATGGGCATTTTTAATCACTTAGTGTTTGAATTTAGCTCCAATTGATATTCATCAATATAAGTTCTATAGTTGTAATAGTCTAAGAGTTAAAGTATGCAAATTTTTATCAATGCATGGAATTTACAAATATGATTTTATTTCTATTTTAATATTAATTTGTATCATAGTAATCTATAAATTATTTTAAAAATCTAATAGGTAAATTGTGTTACTATTGTTATCTTAAAAGAATATTCTCTATATTTTTGTATAACTTTATTTTGTTATAAGGGCCGCTTTACACCTAGAGGCTGGGCCAATTTGGTGTGTCAGAGGCCAACAATCCGAGCTTGTGATTGGTTGAAAGGCTCAAATTAGCCCCAACCCCTTTATACCAAGAGGCCGGGCCAATTTGCTATGTCAGAATTTTTTTCCTCAAAGAGACGATCTGACATGGCCTGAGCATGGCCCGAGCTTGTTGAATTGGGTGCACCAAAAATGGGAGGCCAATTCGAGGCCAATTCGAGGCCTGGAGGCCAATGTCAGATTAGTTAAGGCCGGCCTCCAGCCCAAGAATGGGCTGAAATTTTGGGCAATTGGCTTGGTGACGAATTGGCCCGGCCTCTAGGTGTAAAGCGGCCCTAAAGGTGCTTTTGGGGAGCTACAATACATGTTTGAATATAAAAGTATTTTACAATATATCTACAATATTCCTAAATATGCTTTTATATAATTTTGAGGGATCAATCTTAATTACTTTAAAAAATTAATTATTGCTTAATAAAAAATAATATGTTCAACAACCTTTGGTCTCATATAGCATTTCAATTCTAGGCTAAGGACATCCTTAATGCATGCCCAAACCGAGGCCTTAACTCAAGTTTGAATTTGAATAAACATGGCTAGGTCACAATCCAATTACTGTAGTAGATGAAATGCTAGCATTATAGACCCAATGTAGGATCAATGGAAGAATAAACCTAAAATCCTATTTCCCAAATATATCTAAATACTCTCAAAATGTTGGTTCAGAGGTACAAAGTTTGGAGGTTGTGATCTTTCGAAGAGTAGTAAAAGACACATTAGGTAGCATTTTAAATGAAAGACCCCGGAGCCACTTAAAATGTTAACCCATAACCTTGAAATATTATTCAAACCAAGAAATTTCAAATTCATTTCATGACACAATTATTTCATTTATTTCAAGCCTTGGTCATTCTTTTTATTGAAGTTTGTAATATAAAGAGGCCTTGACGCTAGCATGTGAGTATAGAAAAGCAAGCCTTAAAGATTACATATAAGTAGATATTCTACAACCATTCAAGGTGATTATAGTATAAATACTTATAACCTAGGTATTTATAATATAGATACACTATAATCATGGAAGTTTTTTAGAATATAAACACGGTGTACAGATTCCTATGCTCCTATGTTCATGATTCTAGACTCACATAATAGCAACCATGTGTAAAGAAGCCTCAGATTTATTTAATTAGGGAGTATTTATTTTTGGCACATATCGAGATACATCAATTTAGCCGCAACAAGAAGTAAACTTGGATTAGTTTCTATTTTCCTAATGATAGAATTTAGAGAGCTAATTGCATGGCCCTCGGTTTCTACTCCCTCTGTCTCATAATATTGTACTCAGTCATTTGTAGTAATGAAAGTATCAAAGATTTAACAATGATTTTTTAATAGATGCTATGAGCAGATGTGCAATGTGACCTTTCAAGTGCAAAACAAATGAACATGGCTACTAATGGCAATCAAGAAAAGATTAGAAAATAGGAGGTTGCAATAGATAAATAGATAGATAATTTGTGTCATGTGAACAAAAAAACTAATAGCCTCCATAGAGAAGGAAGACTTCTTGTGAACTACCTTGCCCTCTCCGTATATAGATATGTACAAAAATGACTTGAAATTCAAGAGAATCTATGAATGGGCAATGTCTATTGGTCTTTGACCAAATCAACTTCAAATTGCTACAAAATTCCAACTTTTAGATTTTTTTTAATATCTAAAGTGAATAATAAACTAGACTTCTTGTGCTTCATTTCCTTAGTTAACATCAAAAATTAAAAAAAACCATCTTCAACCCAAAATTAGGTCTGAAATAAATTGCTAAAAGAGACAAGTAATTTGGGACAAATGGAAAAAAATCAAAAGAGACTAGTATTATGGAATGGAGGGTACTTCCTATATTAGTGCCCTTAACAAACCACACTAACTTTTTATCTTTTGACAAAATTGCTAGTTCTAAATATTGACTTATTCATGCACGTCCTTCTACACATTTAAGGGAGTACCCTAGAATCGCCACATGTCTAAAATTGTCATCATTCTTCTATGAACATCTTGGAAGTTGATATACATCTTTGTTGAGAAATGATTTTATAACCTCCACCAAAAAAAGCTTTGAGGCTTCATAAATTTTGCATATATTTTGCAAATGTGATGTTCTTCAGTGTACTATAACCTCCTTTCCTTTGATAAGAAAAAAAAAATATAAATTTGACCATCTAGTAATAATAATTGTTTACAGCACAAAAAGTGGTGCTTTAGGGGGTGCCTACCTTACCTATGCCATGATGACCAGAGGGCCATTGTGTTTATACAATACAAAAGTAACATTGGTGAAATGAGTAAAATGTGGGCTATAATACACCTTGCCTTTTTGGTCATCATGGGATATTACAAAAAAATCTGGACCCTATGGAGGGCCGTTCTAGTTTTGGCAAATGTGCAAAAATCCGATCGGGCACACCGGTTGACTTTCATTGGCAGGATTCCATGTATGACAATTTGGGCTGATATTTCTTGTAATTGCAATGTTCATGCATGACAATTTGGGCTGATATTTCTTGTAAATGCAATTTTCATGCAACAAAATGGCCCTCCCATGGCCTAAAATTTTCTTTGATCGTTCCAGTGTAAAATTGCCGAACCATAGAACTTCATTTTACAGTATATACCACAAAATTAATGTCCGGATGAATAAAATGTAGACTTGTGCGTGGTTTTAGTGTACAGTTTGGATCAGAAAGCTACATTAAGAACTTGACTCATTCTACTACAGTTCAGATCCAACCTCAAAACATCTTCATGTGTGCTGATTGAATATTTACCCACTTCTGAGGACCTTGATATGCGGCTTGAACATACTATTAATTCATTCCGGCTTAGAAGGGACCTGAGTTTTCTCCCCTTTCTTGATGTTTGTGACTGCAAAGCATTCAAGCAAATCAAAACAGGCCTTGGATTTCCTCCGACCTCAAAAAGAGGTTGAAGTGGTTTCTCTCGCTCCAGCAAATCAATAATCGGACGGAATTACACTCGCAACAAGCACAATCATTTACCAAGTAAGTATGTCAACTGCTTGCAAGATCCACAAGACTGTATTCCATTTGATCACATTTGTATCTGTACTTTGAGCGTATACAAAGGTGCAATTCAGCAAAAAGCAATCCCACACCCACGCAAGCACAATCTAGTAGCTCCCTACAGTATTTTACAAATCCAGGCGTGTAGTAAGAGTTCAAGGTCCTCGATCTCCACAAGTCCGTTCGTTCTGCACAAACACGCCATAGCCACGGGCCCCCTTCAATTCTCAATTGGAGACGCGGTCCGCGCCCTTCTGCACATCCCGCTTCAAATCGCGCGCCGTATCCTGCGCAGCATCGCCCGCGCTCTCCGCCTGCCTCCGCAGATCCTTGCCCGCATCGTCAACCGCATTCCGGGCCTTGTCCTGCACAGAAGACCCACAGACATCAACTCTCGCCCATCGAAACTTCCATTCCAGCGTGACGCTCTTGCGCAAACAGTGCTTCATTATCAAGCCACCCCCCATGCCACAAACGCACGAGGAAAGCAGGGAACGGTACACAGGCTAAGCAACCGAGGAAGACACGCAATCCAATTGCAGGAATCACAAGGTCTACAATCACGGATATGATCAAGAAATGGGAGGCTTACGGCAAGGTTCTGGGCCTCGCCGCGGGCGTCGCGGCTGGCGTTCCTGGCGCTGCCCTCCAGGTCTCGGCCCGCGTCGGCTGCCTGGTCGCCCAGCCTCTGCCCCCGCCTCTCGAAGTCCCTGCCAGCGGCCTGCGCGCTGTCCTGCGCGTTGTCCGCCTTGCCGGACAAGAAGTTAAAGAAGCCCTGGAGCATGCCCTGGAGACCTCCCGCGGCCTTCTCCACCTCGCGCGACGCCTCCCCTCCGGCCTTCTTCACCTCGCGCGAGGCGTCGCCCGCGGCGTCCTGCACTTTGTCGGTGACGCCTTCCTCCGCTCGCACCACCACCGTCGCGGGGCGACCCGCCATCCGGAGACTGACCCTCTCATTGTTCAAGCGGAAGCCGCCGAGGCGCGACGCTGACGCCAAGTGCGCGTGACTGGAGGTGGCGATGGCATTGAGAGGCTGGATTCCCGCAGCAGCAGTCACGCTCGCCATCGCGATCGCCATGATAAATTGCTCCGCGAGACTGTAATTAACAACTGAAGGCAGACGAGAAAGATCAGATAAGGGGAACGGCAACGAAGAGGTCGATCCACCAGACGCTGCTGGTTGAATATAAGTATTGACGAGGACCACTGTCAGGTCTGATGACGGCAGAAGAGGAGATCAGATGTGCAAGATGAGATGCAAGCGGGGAGTGGAGCGAGGAATTTGTACGGGTTGGTTCCCCTGGTTGTTCGCAAATTCAGTACGAGGAGAATGCCCAGCGTGAATGCAGACGAGTTCCACTGAATCCGGGTGACTGGCGACCACATCGCGTGCCAAGTGTCGTGCTTGGCCGCAACGTGGATCAAATCTGTCATCGGCCTGATTGGTCAGGGGGATTTCATCGCTGCATCAGTCGCCGTTGCGGTATCACGTGATGTTTCGAGAGTGCCGCCGTAGCGTCCGATTGCAGTTGATGAATAAGCTCTTTACAACAGGCCGACAGTATTACTGGTGCCCTTTTGCTCATCCAAATCTGATAAGCATAAAGCATTATTCCCTCCGACCTCTTTTAAAGTCATAGAGAGGTTGCCCACGAGAGTTTTACGCTCTGTAACTTTGTGACAATAGAATACAGTTGTGGTCTGGCACTCCAAAGTGTTTTGATAAAAAGCCAAATTTGGAGTGCAAAGTTCTAATAAAAAAAATTAAGTTCTAATGATGAACCTGTCAAAAATTAGAAGTTCATTTGGAGGGGCAAATTTCAGAGTGAATTGGGAACACTCTAAGAGCATCCCCAAGTATTCATGCTCCAAACAAGTGACCTCGACAACTCTCCAAGGGCCCGCATTGGAAAGGGTCCCTTGTCCATGACCTTGCAACATGTAGAGTTTTAGCGGACTCAACAAATAAAAATAAGGGTCTATAACAATCAAGGGCTCATACTACCATTGTAGAGAGTAGATTTGGTGTATCTCTGACATTGTTTGGTCTTATGAGAGTTTGGTTCCTTGCTTCAAAGCAATGTGAGTTGTTGGAGAATTGCCATGTAGTTTTCTAGAGTTGGGAATGTCGGCAAGGGTAGGCGATTCATTAGAGATGTCAAAAACAAATTTAGCATTGTCCCTCTATGTCATAAATTGAAGGCCACTTCTCTTGAATATAGGTGTGGGTGCTCTAAAACTATATAACCAAGCAATGGTCATGTCCATGTAACCATGTTGGAAAAGTATTATTTTCCTATATACCTCGGAGGGACTCATCAGTTAATTCAAGGATTGGAGTTGGCTAAGGAGCCATACAAGACAACCCCTTTTCAAGTATGCAAAAGGGACCCCTACCTCATTCCTTGAACAATGTCATGTTTGGGCACCTTCGGGTGGGCCGGGGAGAACTGACCCCCTCGCTTGGCCCTCAGGGACAACCCTGAAATTTTTTATTTGCTACACATGATGAAATTTGCGAATTCTGAATTCATATTTGCAATCAGAAGCCTCTAATTAGGGCCTCCTGCCATGTATCGGTGACCGGGGGAACTTCACCGGGGTTCTACAGTTGATTAAAAGTTTGTGTCCTTCCATGTGGACCCGGTGGGTGGAGAAGGATACAATTAGAAAGCCACACGTATTAGATTCTCTCAACATAAATAGCCTCCACCAATGGGAATGTCCACCGATGATCGGTGAAGCTTCAACTCCTTCTTTCCCGCTTGCCCACCCCGGCAAGACAATCGGTGAAGCTTGTTTGTCTTGTTGCTTGAATTAGAACGGAACCCACCAGCCCCATTCACATGGCAGGAGGCCCTTAGCTAGGAGAGCTGAAGAAAAAAGATTTATCACGGCACAAAATAGGGGGCTTTTTCTTCACATGCACCTCTGGAATGACTTGGTTTGGCCGAGCGAGGGGGCCGACCTTTGGTGGACGTAAAGGTGAGGGAGCGGGGGAAATATCTTCAGACCCGATTTTTTGTGGGCCACTGTGGCTTTAAAGTTTCGTTTGTTGAAGGTTCCACGTGAGGATGAAGGCAGTTGTTGAAGTAGTAGTTAACTCAGAGTTAGAATAGTAATTAACCCAACTACTTCTATCCAGATGACTGTACTCCCAGTGCTACTACGGGATGACAAACAGTGGATGATTAAAAATAGAACGATCTACTAGTCACCTTGTATAATTAGACACCTAGTCTGAATATATATATACTATCATCTTCTCCGGTATGTGGAGTAGAGGTATTCTCTTGTTTATATTTGTGTTGATTGTTATGCTTAGAGCTTGTGCCTTCACCACAGTCTGTGCCTTCACCACACGTTAGTTGTTACTTTTATCTCTCTGTCACAACACGTTATCAGCACGATAGCTAGTCTCTTTTCCTCTGAGTTCAATTGCCTTTTGCCCTTTCTTTTGTTTTTGCAATTAGACTTGTAAGACCATGGCTGCATCAACCTCGAAGAGTCCGCCAGAGAAGAAGAAGGCTCCACACTTGCAACCGTTGCTATTTGGACCATTGGAGGCTGACGGCAACAACTATATGAGGTGGAACATCGATGCCAAGACACACATGACTGCGGAGGGGTGGGAAGGCGCCCTGATTTCTCCAATACCGGAGGGCGTATCAACTGCAACAAAAAGTTGGGCGTTGGTTCTTCTCCAAAGACACTTGGACACTGCACTCCAGGAGCAATACATCCAGGTTGATGATCCGGCAGAACTATGGAAGCAGCTCACAGCCAGGTTCCAACATGAGAAAACTTTTTTTCTCCCGCAAGCACGCAACGATTGGGTGGCGCTTCGAGTCTTGGATTTCACCAGCTTGGTTTCCTTCAATGCCGAGCTGCACCGAATAGTTGCTCAACTGCGCATGTGTGGGGAGACTGTCACCGAACAGGAGCTAATTGATAAGACTCTCCAAATTTTTCCCTCTGCTTCTGCCTTGTTAGCTCAGCAATATCGCAACATGAGGTTTACAACACACTCGGAACTAATGTCCTACTTGCTACTAGCCGAAAAGGAACAACATGTGCTCTTGAAGAATGAAGAACGCAAACCGGCCAGGGAGGTGAACACCACGGAGCTACCGACCAGGAGACCACGGGGCAACCAGAAGTTGAAGCGACAGCAGCCCAACCGACCATACCCCCCAAAATCAAATGATAAGTCATCTGATCACAACTCTTCTAGCTTCCAATCTAGATTAGAATCTCGCAATTGCCACAAGTGTGGACGCTCTGGTCACTTGCAACGAAATTGTCGGTCCACTGAATGTAGCAAGTGTGGTCGTTTTGGTCATGCATCTAAGGATTGTCGAACCGGTAAATGTCAAAAGTGTGGTCGACCAGGCCATGTGTCACAAAGTTGTAGGGCCGGTGAGTATATTGTTGAGATGTACAAGGAGCTACAACAGCTTAGGAAGGGTCAGAGAGAGTCTCACTCCCTAGATGCTCCATCTCTAGATGGAACTGACCTTGAAAACTACATGACGATCACGTCAGTTTATAACACATCTAGCAAGTCAGAGGCAGATGAGGACATAGTCCTGATTGATAGTGGATCCACTCACACGATCCTTAGGGATCCAAAGTACTTTGAATTTTCGAGACATGGTTCCGAAGCCTGGCAGACCTGTGAACTGAGCACAGTAGCTGGAAGACGGACTTTAAAGTTCTGTGAGGGCCAGGCACGTGTCACACTGCCTGGAGGCGCCACCCTCATTTGTGACCATGCCATGTATGCGCCGGAGGCTAATCGAAGCCTGATCAGCTTTCGAGACCTCCGGGCAAATGGTATTCATGTCCTGACCTCGATCAAGGACGGTAAGGAGACACTTGACCTTTGGCAAGAGCAAATTTGCCTTGCCACCGCACAATGCGGAGCAAGTGGCCTGTATGAGCTTGTAATCTCCCGTCTGCCTAGCGGACGTAAAACTGTTCCACCTAGTGGAAGCTCTTCATACTCAGTGATCACTCCAAGTAAGACCAGTTTGTGGCATGGACGCATGGGTCACCCAGGAGCTACGATGTTCAGGAGGATGTTACCCCTGCTTACGGGACATGAGGTTTGTACCAGCGATGCAAACAAGGTTGGAGCGAATGATGCCTGTGCCCAAGGAAAGCTGATTTTGAAGCCTTCACGTTGGAAGCTGCCAAGCGAGCTTCCACCTCCGCTCCAACGACTTCAAGGTGACATCTGTGGCCCCATCACTCCTGCATCAGGACCCTTCAGGTATTTCTTAGTTCTAGTTGATGCTGCTGGGGTTCATTTTGAAGTTTCTTTACTAAGTACTCAAAACATAGCTTTTACTAAAGTCCTAGCATCCCTGCTGAAATTTAGAACCCATTTTCCAGACTACCCAGTCAAAACTCTTCGTATGGACAATGCTAAGGAGTTTAGGTCACAAAAGTTTGAGGACTATTGTGTAGCAACAGGTATCTCACTCACATACGCTGTCCCGTATGAGCATGCCCAAAATGGGCTGGCTGAAGCCTTCATCAAGAAGATCCAGCTTATCAGCCGCCCCTTATTACTCCATGCTAAACTCCCTTCCTCTTTCTGGTCACACGCGGTACTCCATGCAGCAACCCTGCTGAGGTACCGCCCCACCTTGCTTAACGAGCATTCACCTTTAGAGATTCTGACCGGATGCCCTCCAGATGTCTCTCATTTCAAAATTTTTGGTTGCCAAGTTTGGGTGCCTGTCCCTGAGTCTGAATGTAAAACAATAGGGTCACATCGCCAGGAAGGTATTTATGTTGGATTTGACTCGCCCAATATTATTAGATATGTCTCTCCCAAAACCGGAACTTTGCATAAGGCTCGGTTCCAGAATTGTCAATTTGTTGAGCGTGTCTTTCCTTCTCTCACCTCCGTTGGTCCTACCTCATCCCTTATATTTTCTGCTCCGGAGACATTCACAATGAATCCTAATCCACGTACTGGCCTTGCGGATTCCGAGGTCCAGAAATTGCTTGAGCTCAAGGCTTTAGCTGACAAGCTCCCTGATGGATTCAGTGACTCCAATCGCATTACCAGGAATCTCCTTCCTGGGGTAGGTCAATCCTCCCTTAGCATATTACCTCATAGAGACACCATCTCTTCTTTACTTCCCCAAGCCAAGAAGCCTAGGTCCAGCCACCATGGAGAAATTTTCACTTTCTTTGACCAATCTGATCCTTTACCTTGCTCACCAGGCGAAGCTCTTTTGATCATGTCTTTTGTTACTAGCTTGATTACTTCATCCTCTGATCCCCTCACATTGGAGGCAGCCAAGACCAGCCCAGATTGGCCCCAATGGTCTGAAGCCATTCAGCATGAGTATGCATCTTTGCGAAAGCATCAAGTCTTTGGTCCACTTGTGACCAACTTGGCCACCAAGCCAGTTGGGCACAAGCTTATCTTCACTAAGAAACGAAATGCCCAGGGTCAAGTTGTTCGTTACAAAGTCCGATTAGTTGCTCAAGGTTTTACCCAACGCCCCGGTATTGATTATAATTTTACGTATTCTCCTGTTATGGATTCCGCGACATTTAGATATTTGCTCGCGATGGCTGTTCAGCTTGGATTAGAAACCCATTTGCTAGATATTGTTACAGCCTACCTCCATGGTTCTCTAGATGCTACCATCTATATCAAACCACCACCTGATTTTCTTGACAATACCCCATCGGATGACAATCCGAGGTCCTATTCTGGTTTGAAAGTTCAAAAAGCTCTTTATGGCCTTAAACAAGCAGGTAGAATGTGGTACAAGCACCTTCGGGACTTCTTACTCTATCATAAGTTCAAACATGATCCATCCCTACCTTGCATCTTTACACTTAAAAATGACACAGGCTTTGTAGTAATTGCTGTCTATGTAGATGACCTCAATCTAGTAGACATTCCATCTACCTGTAGTCATGCTATGAGTCTCCTAACCACTCAATTTGAGATGAAGTTGTTAGGCCAGACTTCCTTTTGTCTTGGCCTTGAGGTGACTCATTTACCAGATGGTAGTATTTTTCTCCATCAAACTGCTTATACCCAAAGACTTCTCAAGAAATTTCAGATGCACCAAGCTAGTCCTCTTTCCGCTCCCATGATGGGACGAAGTCGAACTCTGGATGACCCCTACTGTCCTTGCGAGGAGGAGGAGGAGGAGTTTCCTGACAAAACCCGGTACCTCGCAGCAGTAGGAGCTCTCAACTACTTGTCTACATATACTAGGCCTGACATTTCTTTTGCTACAAGTGTCTTAGCTCGTCATAGCCAAAGACCGGCAGCTCGTCATTGGAATGGTGTTAAACATTTGTTTCGATACCTCCGGGGGACAGAAGACTTGGGACTTTGTTATACCAAAGAGAAGACCTCAGATATCACAGGTTATGCTGATGCGGGATTCAAATCTGATGAGAGTACTGGGAAATCACAAACTGGATACATACTTTTGAAGAATAACTCCCCAATTTCGTGGAAGTCAGTGAAGCAAACAGTTACTGCTACTTCCTCGAATCACTCTGAACTTATTGCTTTCCATGAGGCAACCCGGGAAGCAGTATGGTTGAGGAACATGAACAAGATCATCATGGAGCAATGCGAGATTACTCGAGACTTCAAGCCGATTATCATCTTTGAAGACAACGCTGCATGTGTAGCTCAAGTGGCATCTGTTTTTATCAAAGCTGACCGCACCAAACACATTCCTCCACATATATTTGGGTTCACTCAAGATCTCATTCAATCCGGGCAAATAGAAGTCAAGAAGATAGAATCAGCACACAACATTGCGGACATGTTGACCAAAGCTCTTCCAGCCTATACTCATAGGAGATTAGTACAAGAGGCCGGCATGCGTTTGTTGCATGAGATAGTTCCTCAGTAGAAGTTACACTCTTTTCTGTCTGTGGGATTTTTCCTAATTTAGGTTTTCATCACAGATCAGTTTTTAATGAGGTAACTATTGATCGAGGAGGAGTGTTGAAGTAGTTGTTAACTCAGAGTTAGAATAGTAATTAACCCAACTACTTCTATCCAGATGACTGTACTCCCAGTGCTACTACTGGATGACAAACAATGGATGATTAAAAATAGAACGATCTACTAGTCACCTTGTATAATTAGACACCTAGTCTGAATATATATATACTATCATCTTCTCCGGTATGTGGAGTAGAGGTATTCTCTTGTTTATATTTGTGTTGATTGTTATGCTTAGAGCTTGTGCCTTCACCACAGTCTGTGCCTTCACCACAGTCTGTGCCTTCACCACAGTCTGTGCCTTCACCACACGTTAGTTGTTACTTTTATCTCTCTGTCACAACAGCAGTGACGGTCCAAGAACTAAATAACGCATTACAGGAGGGGGATTTCATACTGCACTGAAAAATAAAAGTTAGTTAGGATATTTGGAGAAGCGAAACGAGAATTGTGACTACTGGTATGTGGTGAAGACCCATGAACATTTTGTGTTGTTCATGTAAGGTAACTACACCTAAAATGGACCACTCCTGAATGTCGACCCCTATTTTTGATCTGAAAATGAATGGGGAGGAAACCAAAAATGGTGCACAGTAAAGAACAAGTGTAAGAGCCCATTTCGACTAGTGTGCAGCTCTATTAATAGAACTATAGAGGTGGCAACCTCCCAAGTGGTCCATTTTGAATACACTTTTCGTTCGTTTAACTTCTTGTCTTTGACATTTCTTCATGTGCATCAAATTGATTTTGGCATCACCCAGGTGACACTTTTAACACCCTACACCTTGTATCTTTGAAAATTTGTAACTAATTCACAATGCATCCAAAAATTATGAAACCACTTGCATTTTGATTCAGAGTCCTTCACGTATAAACAAAAATTGTTGTTCATTTTCTAGAGCATACAGATCATGCCACAGAACTTAATTGTGTGATTTTAGGTGTAGTTACCTTAGAATGGTGACATCTTCAGGTTGTAGGAGGTCAGAACTTTCAAAGTGCACTTGTCAAACCGACTCCTTGAATGATCACATTGTATGTGACTTGCCGTGACACATGAAAATGTCATAATGAGAATACAAAGTGATTTTATAAACGTAGGAGTCCTGAGCTTAAGCTTTGGTGGGAAGATGTGAGGAGTACTGATGTACAAGGGCATCTTTGAGATCGGTCCTATACAATCTGGCTAGATAGCCGTCGAGTTTTATTAGGCGCTAATCGAGCCGTTCGTCTCGCGAATTGTCCCAGAGCAGTAGGCGAGTATTGGTGTAGTACCTCAAGGCTCATATCGACACACTCTTGCTTTGGAGAAAATCCTTCCCGGTCGACAGAAGTACTTCTTCTCCGGAGCGCAGTGCTCGTCCTCGGAGCACACGCATAACCCCTCCAAAGCGCAGTAGGGCTTGTAAGTGGAAGCTCCAGGCGCATCTTTCCCATTTATTCCAAGTATTGCATCGGACCACTCGCTGGAAAACAGTCCTTCGGGGTCATACTTCCTCATCACCTTCAAGAATTTCTTCATGTCGGGGTAAGTCTTCGCCACGCCGTCAAATGCCAAGTTGCGGTTCTTCCCCCAGTGAGGCTTGGCTTTGTACTTGAACAAACTGATTTGTTCGATCTCCTCCACCACGTCTTCGTCAAGCTTCGGTGACTCGGCTTCATACGCGCGGTAGTAATCGAAGTTGACCTCCGCGGAATCTTCCAGCGCTCCGAGGTACGTGAGTTGCGATTTCGGGACGAACCGCATGAGGAAGCCGCTGTAGACGTCGAGGTTGCAAAGGCTGCCTGGGACCTTCTCACGGAATGATTTCACGTCCTTGACGAAGCTGCGAAGGTGTCGCAGGGGAATGTAAGTTGCTGTCTCGAAGTAGCTGCGGCCCTTGATGCGTCGGTCCCAGTTGCAGTAGGTGCCGGAGCTGTCGTTGGCGTTCTGGCATCCGCCGCCCACTTGGATGTCGTTCGGAAATCCGATCACGGGGTAGCTTGTGAAGGTTGTAAAGTTGTTGGCGTAGCCGGCTCCTGACCTAATTAGTGAGGTGAGGGACGAGTTTGCCAGGGAGCATTTCGGTGCTTCGTTCCGCAGCGCTTCCGCTTGATCCTCTGTCACCACACCTCTGGCGTCAGTCCATAATCAATAATTGCCACAGATTAGTGGGGTTTCAGAGTACTTTAGGAGGCAAAATGTTCAACCTTGAGTGATTCCAACATGCTTCCAACATCGTAATGGTAGTGTCATTAGGAAGGAAGGGGCAAAAGTGTTGTGAACTTTGAAACCCCATCTGCTCTCAAAATGTCAATTAGGGGCAGATGAATCTCCACAGTTTGCAGCATGAAGGTGAGTCTCCAATCACAAAGCATGAAGATAGGTTTTCAGCATTGAAAATCAAGGTGAC
Source organism: Pseudisothecium myosuroides (assembly GCA_951799445.1). Lineage (NCBI taxonomy): Eukaryota > Viridiplantae > Streptophyta > Bryopsida > Hypnales > Lembophyllaceae > Pseudisothecium > Pseudisothecium myosuroides. The sequence goes on along the minus strand of OX637287.1, from coordinate 15,891,379 downwards.
TGATGAATTCTGAAGACCGCAAGAGTGGCGCATTGCGATTTCTGTCCATCGATGGCTACTCTGAAACCCACTAATGGCAAGAGATCAAGAAACAGGGGATACGATTTCGACCTTGCGTACGAGCAGCCTCAATGCTGGCCGCTGGGGAAGCTCGGAACCTCGTATTAAACCCCTCACCCGGTGTCGACACGGGAACGCGCGTATCCATTTTGTAAATCACCTTATGCTGCGAAGGATACCAACGCACATCTCCAAACTCGTATTTCCTTGCAAATTCCACTACGCGGTCCTCTAAGCCGTCGTCGTTTCGAATGTCAAGCGTCACCGATCGCTTGAACAGGGGCTCGACAGTTAGGGTTATGGTGGAGATGACGCCGAGTACGCCCAGGGACAGCCTTGCAGCTTTGAGATCGTCATCTTTCTCTGTGAGTGTGACGACTTTGGTGTTTCCTTCGTGCGGCACGATGAGACGCATCCCGGTGACGTACTCGTGGGTGGCGCTTCCTTTGCCGGAGAGAGAGCTGCCATGGGCGCCCGTGCCTAACAACCCTGCCAGCGACAAGCCATCCCAGTAGGGGACTTGAAGCAGAGAGAAGCCTGCATCTGCCAGCGTGTTCACCAAGTCCCGCAGCTGGATGCCGGCTTGTGCAGTAACGGTGTGTGCTTCCTTGTCAATGTGCACCACGGATGCGTAGTCTTTGGTGCTCAGGAAGAGGCCGTCCTCTCCACCCGGGCACACGAGCTTGCAGGTGGAGTGAGAGAGCTTGCTTCCCACCTTGATTTTCAGCTTGTTCTTCGCAGCGTAGGCCACCGCTTTTATGATCTCTTGCTCCGTTTTGGGATATAGCACAGTCGCTGCCTGTGATAGATCACCAAAGCTTCTGTTAGAATCTAATAGCTAGGTGAAGATCGAGTGCTGGAATCATGACACGATAGAAAAGCAGAGGGTTGATTATCTTACCTTGCAAGGAAGTCTGTCGAGCCACAATCCATAAGCATTGTCAATGGTGCACCCTGTGCTATTACAATTCGCAATTGGAACAGCTTCTCCATTCGCTTTCATGAATAATAACAAGCTGGTGCAAGTGATGGCCACAAGCAAGAGCCTGTTAATCCTCGACCATCTGGGTAAGTCCTCCATGACTGCGATCATTTTGCACCTCTACCTGCAGCAATCGATATGGCATATGGCATCTGATTTATGTGGAAGTTGAAGGCTTTCGAGTTTCGACGAGCCTGGCTAGAAATTGTTTAGCCCGCTTGTTCGAAAGCTCAAGTCTAGACGTTTTGATTAATGACCAGGATGTGGACAGATTGCATCGGAACTCGCCACTGCTCTGTTTCTGACCATTTTTATGTCTTATTCTGCAAGCATGGTTCATTCCAATTTCATTGAGCTGGGAGCCAGCATGATATGACGTGGGTCAACGATGATGACTCAGTTCTTTTTATCCAGACTCTTCGACATGAGAAGCTCGAGGTTTCTTCTCCATCGATCGACCACCTTCTAGCATGTGATATCCGTTACCCTGACTTCAGCGGTTTCTGTGTCAATTACTTTGACTGGTAGGTGCATTCATTGCCGGAAAATATTGCACTCTGCCTTCGAAGTCAGATCTGTGTCAATGTAAAGTGTATCCGTACTTTGAAATGGCTAGGATTCTGAAAAGAAGACGTCACCTGGTATGCTTCCACTTCAATTCGTAGTAATATCCATGTTATTGGTCCGGTCAATGAGTGCTGCACTTCAGGCACAATTTCAGAGACGATCTATACTTGAAAATTATAACTTAAACTTGAGCTGGCTGTTTCTCAAAGCCAAATCCGGAAGTAGTGTGCTCCGAATGAACAAGGCACAGCTGCAATGATCCAGAGCGAATCTTTGCTTGTGATCTAGAGGGACATGCCTTGAAGATTCTTGTACTTATCGTGGTACTCACTTACAGTCATAGTGCAGTCGCCATTTGTATCTTCAAACTTCAAGAGTCATCACGTGCATCAAGCCATCTGCTGAGAATTCCTGTTTTCTCACTTTGTTTATCGTATTTGTTCAGGTGTACTTACGGAACGTGCCCGAAGAGGACAGTCAAAGGACTACCATATGTGTGGATTTTGGAGGACTGTTGGAAACATCCCATGCCAAAGAGGGCAGAGTGGTGGACCATGATAGACTAGTTCTTGTAACATGCAGCCTTGCATTTCGAAGTCAACAATCACAGATTGTGTGAGATCGGTCCCGCACAGGGAGATTATTTCGTTTTACTACTTAGGAAAACAGGGCATTTTACTACCTATTTTCCTATGTACTTAAGACTAAAGTAGTAAAAGACAGAATGTAGTGAATGCACTACCATCTCTACATTTCAAAAGTAGTAAAATGACAAATGTAGTGAATGGAAAATGTAGTAAATTGGGAGCATAGGAAATGAAAAATGTAGTGAATTGAGAATGTAGTAAACAAAGAATGCAGTAAATGGGAAATGTAGTGAATTGAGAATGTAGCAACACTAGTAGAAAAAAACAATGACCAAATTAACAAAAATCAACACAAAAGTGTTGATTTTTTTTGTTAATTGGATCAACTTTTTTTTAATTTTTTCTAAAATAATGCCACGTGGCAGCGATAATGCGTGCCACATGGCACATTGCCAAATCAGCATGCCACCTCAAGTACCCACCACGGCAAGCCACCTAGGCAACCCCTCCACACGGGCAGACCACCTAGGTGTGCACATGGCAAATGGGGCGCTAGCAAGGTTTGAACCTTGCACCTCTTACTTAGGGTGCAAGGTTCAAACCATTGCACCACACACTCACTTACATGTGCATGTGTGGAATACTTATTTATTTATCTAGTTTATGTGGGGATTTTCGGTATTTTTCAAAGACTTCAAAGGCCATTTAGTAATAGAAGAACAACTTTTTTTTTAAATCTTTGAACTAAATTTTTTTTCTAAATCAAAGTATCTTTCATCCTCCAAAATCCGTTTGCAATTTTATGTCTCCAATCAAAAGTTATGAATAAATTTCAGAGAGGGTCTTTCATGATATTAAAAAAAAAGTTCAATTCAACCCAGCTCTGAAATTTATTCATAACTTTTGACTAGAGACTTAAAATTGCAAATAGATTTTTGGAGATGAACGATAATTTTATTTAGCAACTTTTCTTAGTACAAAGATTTTAAAAAAAAGTTTTTTTTCTATTACTAAATGGCCTCTGAAGTCTGCTGACTTTGAAAAATATCGAATTGTGAAAGATTTAGTTGAAAAAAAAGTTCGATTCCAACCCACTTTGAAATTTATTCATAACTTTTCATTAAAGACCTGAAATTGCAAACGGATTTTTGGAGATGAAAGACACCTTGATTTAACAACTTTCCATAGTTCAAAGTTTTAAAAAAAAGTTGTTTTTCTATTACTAAATGGCCTCTAAAGTCTGCTGACTTGAAAAATGCCAAATTGTGAATGATTTAATTTTTTCTTTTTAAATCATATTATTTATAGAATACTAACCATGGTGATTTAAACATTTTTCAAATCAAAAAAATTACTTGAGATTCATGAAAGTCAAAATTAACACAAAAGTGTTGATTTTTTTGTTGATTTAGAGTTGCAGTATCCAAATCAACAAGGAAAAAAGTATATCAACTTGTATTTCTAGAGAATCTTAGTTCACAAAATATTGAGATTTGTTGCACCCTCTCGAGAAATTGCCATCATTTTTTTTTAAAAGACACATTGTGTCATCTTAATTGAAGGGTTAAAGCTTCAAAAGTTACACCTGAGATGCTTCAATCTTTAAAAAATAACCACTACATCCTTGCAAATACTTATTTTACAAATATTAAATCCAATGAAAAATTACACATCCATTTTTTCAATTAAAGTCCATTTTTCATTTGTAATATATGATTTTCTAATCACTTTCATTTCAAAAGGGTAATGACTATCTAACTATCCAAACATCTTGCAAACAGCACCTTCTCATAACATTCTAAATTATAATGATTTCCATAATTATGTGTTGCAAATAATAAAGAAAACACTTCTCCACCATGCATACTTATAATGCTTATGTGAGGAAGTGATCAAAATGTATTGTTTACCATGTCATGTATTTCCCTATCATGGAGAATTATGTTGTATGTGATCGAAAGTAGTAAAAATGAGGTGTTTGCCATATTCTATGATCATGCATAATAGTCATGTGAGCAAGAAAGTAGTAAAACTGGGTTGTTTCCTATATTATGTATTTTACTACAATCATGCATAATTGGAATGTATGCTAAAGTAGTAAATTGGGTTGTTTACTATGTAATGTACTAAAATGACTGAAATTCTACATAGCGATTCCAAATCTCCACATGCTCACACTTTCGAAAGTGGTGTTTTCCTTGATTTTACTACATTGATAATGTAGGAAACCAAAAAAATCTCCTTGTGCCGGCCGTATTATGCTAAACAGTAATAAAGAAAAATATCACTCTGAATGACGGGGTACTAAACTCCGGAGATAAGGTAACGATCTCGGTAGGTAGGGAGGAAAATATTTCCAACCTCTTTTAGTTGTTGGCGGAATTATATAACATTCAGACAGACGGAGGCTGCCTTTTCCTCTAGTGAGTCTTCATCCACAAAATTCATGCACACATCATGGAGAATCAAAGTAAGGTTTAGTACCGGGATACTGGTAGTGGCAAAACATGGTGTACCCCATTTTTTTTTGGCTAATTATGGAACCTAACAAACAAATCTACAAATAAATGTGAAGAGGGTTTGCCAAAAATCCAAAGAAATCAATTGAGTCAAATAACAATGTCATTTGGTCATTTGCCATTAAGAAAATTCTTGATAGCAAAATGAAGGGATTGCTTCATTAACATTTGAGGGAATGAAGGGTGATTGAAGAGGTTGTTTCTAAAATGAAATCTATTGTCCATCGTGAATCCTCAAAAGGTATGAGATAATTTGAAGATGAGAGCTTGATTGCTCATTGTCAAAATGTAGGAATTGTGTTTGAGGTAGAAATTTAGACCACATTTGGGTACAGTAGAATAACTTTTTTTAAACATTTGGAACTAAAGAAAGTTGGTAAATCAAGATAAATTTCATCTCCAAATTTAAAAAAAAAATTTAGAGCCTCCAACTAAAAGTTATGGACAAAATTCAGAGAGAATGTTTGAAATTGTCAAAGAAAATGTCCCTTCCAAACCCTCTCTAAAATTTGTCTAGAACTTTTGATTGGAGGCCTTAAATCTAAAACGGATTTTTGGAGATGAAATTTATCTTAATTTACCAAGTTTTCTAAGTAAAAAGTTTTTTGAAAAAAATTATTCTACTATATCTAAATACAACAGTGCTAGTATGTGAGCTCAAGAATGCAAGCTTGTGAGCATTGAGCCTACAATATAGATATCACACACTATAGAAGGTGTATGTATCACAAACACCTATAGTATGAGTATTTGTAACATATATATCCTATAATCATAGACGGTTTCTATAGTATATACACCTATAATATAGGTATGTAGTATTATAGGCTCATGGGCTCACACTCCTATACTCACATAATAGCAAACCCCTATCTAAATGTGGTCTAAAATTTTACTTCAAACACAATTCCTATTTTTGACTTAGCTATGAGTGATTGAGGTCTTATTGCTTCTAATTTATATATCTCACATAGGTCGTTTTACCTCCTACCTCCTCATATGTGTATAAAAAGCTTGTTTTCTCATCACCAATTATAAAAAATAAAAGGCTTTTGAAGCAATGCGAAAAAGTTGCTGAATTCATGTTCTCAATGAATTAAAGTTTTGTTTTAAAGCATTGAAATTTATTTTAGTACTTTACTTATTTATTCAATATCATAATGTCAAAGCTGAAAACCGGGTATGACACTGTAAAGTCTCTTGCTGAATGCTATATGTCCTCATAGCTACTCATGGATGCCAAATATTCCACATTATATCATTTGGGAATGAAATGATGTGAAATATTCTATATCATTCCGTTAGAAGAAAGGTAGCGCAATTGCTTGCTACTGAATGTTATGTTAACCTTTTTCGAATGTTTTAAGAACGGCATACAAGAGTCATTCCAATGTATTTAGAGCAACAATGTTGTACAATCACCATTTGATAATTCTAAAACACGTTTTTTTGAGGTGGGATTTTTTCATAGCGAGTGCTTGCAAGTGTGCCACACAATTTTGCCATCAAAAGTGGATTCAAGGGATGATCTGTGCTCTTGCAAGTAATTAGTGAGTGAAGGTGAGTGATGGGCCCTAAGCATGAAGAAGTTTGTACTGTATCAAACTAGTGAAGAAGGAAGAAAAAACATCGCACATGCCACACTTGACGCATATACTATGCACCAATTTTCAGTCAAGTATTGTCCAAAGCACCAATAGTCAAGCAAAACATGGCGCTACAGACTACCACTAAAGCATCAATAGCTAGGGTTATCCACCTGGACGTAACGTTGGCTTTTCCAGTCAGGATGTCCGTCAGCATCGATCCGGACGTGTCCGCATGTGTCAGGATTCACATTAGCCAAAAAATATATATAATTTTTATTTTTTGGAGATGGCCTAGATGGCTTGTTTGCCGGCTAGGGGGACCAGCCGTACAGGCCGTCTAGCTTGACGGATGGATTGTCCAAGAGTTTTTCTTTTCTTTTCTAGATCCTGACATACCGTCGGTCTAACGGACGTCCAAACGTGATGTGACAATGACAATTCTATCGGTAGCCAAGCAGAGGTAAAATCTAGATGGATTGCATATATTGTGCACTTCTCATCATTTTTCACCCAAATGAGACCCGCTTGTGGTGCACTGATAACCTGGTTGTAAAAGGCACGCTCTAACTTGCTAGTGCTGGAACTTTGGAACTCCAGTCAGTGTTAATGCATTTCCATGCGCCTTGGCCAGATTTGGAAGAAAGTTCATTAAGTGCCCACTGTTTTCAACTGTGATTCAAAGTAGTAAATGGTAGAGCATCAACAACTCAAAAAACTCTTAATTGTAAACAACTCCTAAAGTATTGTACGAGTAGGTCAGTTCCGGCACCTTGCTACCAAAATAGTTTAGTTTTTGTAGTTCGACAGTTTGGCAGCTTGATTTGGATTTCTTGACTTTTGGCACTCTTCTTTTTCTAATTTTTAGACACTCCTAATTTTGGATTTTTTTTTCTATTCATGCTTAAATGTGGGGTGATTGCAAGAAAGACTAGTACTATTTTCCGTCACATTTAGAGTGACGAAGTTGTTTTCCGCTATAATTTTTGAAAGTTGAACCCGATGAACTTGAAATTTTGATTGGAGATGGCTAACTTGATTGTAATCATATCTCTTATTTTTTAGAAATTTTAAAAAATCATTTTATATTTAAAAGTCAATTTTGCTAATTTGTCACACTTTGAGGTTTAGGGGTTTTTAGTACTGGGGAGTACCCAAAATTAATGATTTAGAGCTGAAATTTCTGTGGTCTATTCCTATAGTAGAAAGTCATGTTTCTACCAAAGGGAATTTTAAAATATTTTTTTTTGTGTCGTCTACATGCGTGCGAACAGGGTTCCTTTGCATGCACATTTCTGAACATTGAAGATGGTTTTTAGATAATTCTTTTGGTGAAATCCCTTCATTATAAAGTTCTCTCAAATTGCCAATTTTTAATTTGTTTTAATTCATGATTTTCTATTTATTATTAATTTATACCTCATTGTATGTATTTTCTATGACAAACTGCATTTTTTTTCCAAATAGTACTGTTTCAATACTTATTAGTAGTCATAGTACTCACAACAATACTTTTAGCCGTCAATTTTTTAAATCAACGGCTGAGATTGTTTTCTTTCACAGTACTCCTAGTACTCCTAGTATTGAGCGCAAAAACTGCAGTTTTGGCAAAACGCTACAAAAATTGAACGGTCTTTCTTGCAATTACCCTGTTCCTTTTTTAGAATTTTCTCAAGAATAATTTTTGGATGTTTAGAATTAGCAACAATAAAATATTTCAGATTTTCAGAAATAGTTGTACAATTTTTAAAATTTTAGACACGATACAAATTTTCCCGACTTATTTCCGAAACTGACCTACACGTATGGTAGACAACAAGAACCTTGAGCAACAAGAAAAATAGTACGGAGTATCTGATAAGAAAATGTCTTGAACAATTAATGGTTTTCTGCAACTTCATATCATAATGCATTGCTTGTATATTGCATTGAATTAGAGTAGGAAAATATCGCGGTCAATAGAAATTGCCGGTCTGAACTATGTTGACGATTTGATATATAGGACACAGCATCCACAGCACTTCCGTCATATGCCATTTGAAATAGAGAGAGGCTGCATTGCTTCTGTTCTCCCCAAATGCGTACCTAGAACATACCTATGAAAATCAGAGCTTGGTGACTCGGAAGGTTTTCATGTATAGCAGGCAATCCGGAGGACAATCAAGGAACCTTAAAATGAAATGAGAAGAGTTATTTACTTCCTGTGCCATTTGTGGAGGCTGATGCCAAACGGAATGGCCCCCGAGGGTGTAACATCTAAACAGAGACTCCTTTCAAAGAACTTCTCAATCGTCATACAACAGGATACTCTGCATTGAATCCTCCAGCACCGGTCGACTGCACTGCCTTGTTGATATCAGTCGTGAAAAAGTATCTTCCAAACGCAACAGAAGACATTTCCTGCATTTAGAAGGTTTGTAGCAGTCGTGGAGTTAAAACGCAGTAAATATGCTTGAAAATGGATGCAATAGGCAAAACCACTGAAGGGACTAGGTAATTGCAAAGCACGCGAAGTTATGAAAAATAATCGCAGGTTAGGACCCACCGAGCCGTGGGTGGTGAGGTTGGTACTAACCTGGGATTATTTTTCATAACTTGGCCTACTTTGCAATTACCGGACATAATGTCAATGTAGGAGAGTTGAGCCGTTTGACTTCTTTCATTGCCTAACCAATCAAAACATGCCACAAAGGCAAAAGTCTCCCACATTTAGATTATGTTAGGTGAATCCGCACTCACTAAGATAATACCAGTTGGTAGTAGCAGAGATTTCTCTAAGATTTCTCTCACTCCCAAACCAATGAAATTTCTGCTTCATACCGACCCTGTTGAAAATTTGCACAAGGTCCGCAGTGAGTGTTATCAATCTTATTCTGCCTCTCCATAACCAATCGAAACAAGCCACAATGGCAAAACTCTCCTGCATTGACATTATGAACATGCTAAAATCATTTGGGTGCAATATTTTGAATTCTATTGATGTTCTAATGCATTGGTGCAATGAAACAATAGTCTTCGAGAATAGTTTATCTGCAAGTTAGGATGCCAACAGAGGCGGGGTCGCCTACAAGTCAGTTTTCCATCCTCGCCAAATCCTTCCTGAATCCGACTAAGCAACTCCAGAAACTCAATTGAATCCTGTGCAAGTTGTGGCAATTTACCCACAACCAATTCCCCCCATCTTTCCAATTGTTGTAGCGCAGCTCATGCAAAATGTCACGGTTCCCTACCGTTGGTCACCACCTGAGGCAGTCACTTTTTATACATGAGATATGCTGTCCGATACACTGTGCAAGATCCTAAAATACAACAAGCGAGCTTGTATATGCCATAATACGTATAATGCGCCACTTGGACAAGCATAGAATCTTGAGTATGACTCAAAAAATATCCCCAAAATTTTAGAATATTCTTGGAGTCCATGCCCAAAATATTGTAGAAACCCTATTCCTTGAATGCACTCATCTTCAGGTACTAAATCCACATAATACAACATCTGTACATAGGCCAATTCTGGCTGTAACATCCTAAAGGGGTTAAGAGTGTGCTCATCAAGGTTCCTTGTCAAAGCCCAAACCAAAAGGCAGTGTGACTGACACATCCCCTGTTTTCTCTTCGGAGGGTGACTCCGTGCTACATACCCGGTTGTCATTTTACAGAGGAATTCTCCATACATTCATAGCTGACAGTCCATTACCTTGATACAAACAGTGCTCCCGGTATTACTGTTCTGTTACGCAAGGCTATGATGTGAGCAGTAGTTTGAGTTTGTTGAGTTTGAAATACTGCTTCGCATGAGCAACTCTTCTGTGGAAATAAAAAGCCTTCCAACTTCTAGATTGTGGGGTCAAAAGAGAGGAATCAATTACGTCAATTGAAAATTCTGCCCAAAAAATTGACAAATCCCTCTCACAACCATTTTGTATTGAAAAGGCTGGGATGTGTGCAAGTCCATGCGCATGTTCATCAAACCTTTCTCACAGCTAATACTTTGTTCAGTAAATGTGGTGAACATGCTCTAGGTTTTCCTACAGCATGTGGTGAGTGTGGCGAGTGTGTGGCGAGTGTGTGGCGAGTATGTGGTGAACATGTGTTGAATATGTGGTGTTTGCGCTCTACTATTTCCAAAAACATGTGGATCTGATCAGTCCCCACTTCGTTGATCATGAGCTGTACACAAAATTGCTTTCGCAACATTTTGTACAAGAACTCCAGGGCCATGAATAAAGAATCCGTATGTCCAAGACCCTACAACCAAAGTCCACAAGATGCTGGGAGAAAGTACAAGAATATTGTTCCTTTTCTTCTGAACAAAAAATACAAGTGTTTCTAGCAATTACCCTGGGTGGCAGGCCTGTCAAGGATGGGCACAAAATTCAAAAGTAATGCAATAAGGCAAAACCAAAGCAATGCAATGTGGTGGCACTATATTTGCAGTTTGCGGGGCTTGCATTAGGATCCTTAGAGCACATCCACCCCAGCACGACTAGTATATGACATACGGTCAAATTGGATGAGATGCTCTTTGGATTCGCTTCAAATTTTTCTTCAAGCTCCCATCTTGTCATGCAAACTTGGATAGATACACCAAATGTAAGTTCAGTTTGCTTTTTGCTTCATTCCATTTTGTGATTGTTCAATTGACTATTTGTGGAACACATTTGGTAGGTAGGGATGGGAGACAAGAAGTTGGAAGGCTTGCCAAATATAGATCTGAAATTTTGAACCTGCTCAAGGCTTCAGTTTTTCCCCCTCCTGAGTCAATGTGCTCGAGATCAGTACCGTTAATTTATTCAAATTTTTCATGTAAGCGCTTGGTGACTCAACCCAGCTCAAGATAATAACAAGTTGAAGTGACACTTGTGCAGTAATCTTATCAATTTGAAGAAGCCCCAGCGGAAAATATCACACTGAAATGCACCACTAGTCACAATATCTTTGAAGAAATGATCAAATGCACTGAAAACAAGGACAACAGCCCTCGAAGCACCAACATCGACTCCCCAGCGAATTTCAGAAGCAGAGGCGGAATTTACATGCCTTCCTTCCATGGTTCAACGCACGTCTTATTGGCCAAAATTCCAACTAAACCTTTAATAACCACACACCTAGCTAGTTCATCCAAACGACAATTGTATTGGAAGGTATGTTTTGGGTTTTAACGGCAAAATGTTTAAGGATTTCAGGCTTACAGTTAAGCAAGCCTTATGACCATTTTAGAAAGCAAGACAGAAACACAATCGTCACGCAGCAAAAACTTGTTGTCACACATTGTAGTCCGGCTGACATCAACACCCTACTACCGTATAGTCTACCTCCAAGGGCTTCCTTCAAAGAGGCCAATCCTTTAGCTAGACATTCTTCCTGCTCCTCTCCTCCGTCCCGCCTCCGTCCCGCTCAACGCCTTCTTAGAGGTGGAGAGCACCGCCTTCTAGAGCTTCACCAGTGTATTTTGAAAACACATTCTGTCGTGAACGAAGTGCTGAGGATACAGCCTAAAGTTCTAGAGTTATCATAGTTGTTGACTCCATATACAAAAAAAGGGTCCGAAGATATTTTCCCTCGCTCACCTTAGGTCGACCACCACCATATTGCCAAATCGGTACATTCCTCCATACTGGTTGTCGTGTACATACTAGGCACCTGGCCATGCTGCGACAATAAAGAGGTCGAAGAGTATTGTGGTTATCAGATTTGGATGAGCAAAAGGGCACCAGTAGTATGGCCAGCGTGTTGTATAGAGCCAATTCGTCAACTGCAATCGGACGCTATGGCGGCACTCTCGAAACATCACGTGATATCTTAATACCAGATAACCACAATCGCGACGGATGCAGCAATGAGATCCACCCTGGCCAATCAGGCTGCACCGCGTGCAGATTTGATCGACGCCGCGGGCAAGCACGACACTTGGCACGCGATGCGGTCGGCAGTTACCCGGACTGGAAGTGTGAAACTCACCTGCAATCACGCTGAGCATTCTCCCCGTACTGAATTTGCGAACCAAGATATATAAATTCCTCGCTCCTTTCCCCACTTGCACCTCATCTCGCACACCTCATCTCCTCTTCTGCTGTCATCAGGCCTGACAGTGGTCGTCGTCAATACTTATATTCATCCAGCAGCGTCTGGTGGATCGACCTCTCCGTTGTCGTTCCCCTTTCCTGATCTTTCTCGTTTGCCTTCAGCTGTTAATTACAGTCTCGCGGAGCAATTTATCATGGCGATCGCGATGGCGAGCGTGACTGTTGCAGCGGGAGTGCAGCCTCTCAATGCCGTCGCCACCTCCAGTCACGCGCACTTGGCGTCAGCGTCGCGCCTCGGCGGCTTCCGCTTGAACAATGAGGGGGTCAGTCTCCGGACGGCTGGTCGCCCCGCGAAGGTGGTGGTGAGAGCGGAGGAAGGCGTCACCGACAAAGTGCAGGACGCCGCGGGCGACGCCTTGCGCGAGGTGAAGAAGGCCGGAGGGGAGGCGTCGCGCGAGGTGGAGAAGGCCGCGGGAGGTCTCCAGGGCATGCTCCAGGGCTTCTTTAACTTCTTGTCCGGCAAGGCGGACAGCGCGCAAGACAGCGCGCAGGCCGCTGGCAGGGACGCCGAGAGGCGGGGGCAGAGGCTGGGCGACCAGGCAGCCGACGCGGGCTGAGACCTGGAGGGCAGCGCCAGGAACGCCAGCCGCGACGCCCGCGGCGAGGCCCAGAACCTTGCCGTAAGCCTCTCAATTGCTCTCCCATTTCTGGTCATATCCGTGATTGTAGACCTTGTGATTCCTGCAATTGGATCGTGTGTCTTCCTCGATTGCTTAGACTGTGTACCGTTCCCTGCTTCCTCGTGCGTTTGTGGTAAGGCCGGTGGCTTGATAGTGAAGCACTGTTTGCGCAAGAGCGTCATGCCGGAATGGAAGCTTCGATGGGCGGGAGTTGATGTCCATGGGTCTTCTGTGCAGGACAAGGCCCGGAATGCGGTTGACGATGCGGGCAAGGATCTGCGGAGGCAGGCGGAGAGCGCGGGTGATGCCGCGCAGGACAGGGCCCGCGATTTGAAGCGGGATGTGCAGAAGGGCGCGGACCGCGTCTCCAATTGAGAATTGAAGGGGGGGCGTGGCTATGGCGTGTTTGTGCAGAGCTGAATGGACTTGTGGAGATCGAGGATCTTGAACTCGTACTACACGCCTGGATTTGTAAAATACTGTAGGAAGCTACTAGGTTGTGCTTGTGTGGGTATGGAATTGCTTAAATTGCTGAATTGCACCTTTGTATACGTTCAAAGTACAGATACAAATGTTATCAAATGGAATAAAAGTCTTGTGGATCTTGCGAGCAGTTGGCATACTTGGTGAATGATTGTGCTTGTTGCGAGTGTAATCCCGTCCGATTATTGATTTGCTGGAGCGAGAGAAACCATTCCAAGCTCTTTTTGAGGTTGGATTAAATCCAAGGCCTCTTTTGATTTGCTTGAATGCTTTGCAGTCACAAACATCAAGAAAGGAGAGAAACTCACGTTCCTTCTAAGCCGGAATGAATTTAAGAGTATGCTCAAGCTGCACATCAAGGTCCGCAGAAGTGGGGAAATATTCAATCGGCACACATGAAAATGTTTGGAGTTTGGATTTCGCGGCACTAATAATGAAATTCAGTGTTATGGTATCAATAGTGTTACGAGACCTCATGAATTGCAGCCATCTGTGTATGTACACAGAAATAGTTGTCCCAATTTAGTTTAGGTTTTTGCACTCTAGGTTTTCATCGTGAACGTTGGATTAAATAATTGAATGATATTTTTTGGGGATATAAATGTGATGATATTTCCATTTTGTTATAGGTAGTTGATAAATAGTAAGCATGTTGAATACTAATTTAGTGCAAGGTGAACTATCGTGGTCCTAGTTTAGTTTTTTGTTGGAAATGTAGTTGACAATTTAGTATACATGTTGTCATTTTAGTGTTGAGAACATTAACAACATTGTTGCCTTGGTAGTGTTGACATGCCAAAGTGATCAGAATTAATGTTGCAAACACAAAATTTCATTATTAAAGATATGTTATACTTGGTGTTAAAAAGAATTGTTATTGAGGATCTTAGGAACGAACTTAGACCTATTTCTGGACCAGATTCACATTCCAAACATCACCGATAACACCAAGTGCAAACATTCCTATAATATTTAGTGCATTGTAGTACAATGATCCACTTTCTTACATTCACAAGCATAATACAGGCTACATTTCAGCCTACATTTCACTCATTTGACCAATGTTACTTTTGCGTTATACGTAAACCACGTCTGTGGTTCAACATTTATTTGCTAAACAAATAGTCTTCTATTGTCATCATGAGACGTGGGAATTTTTGAATGGACGTGCGTGAATATGTCAAACGCAGTCTGAACCGGCGAGACTGCAGTGGATGGAAAAACTTGGGCGTGGCTAGGCGTGGCTTTAGCGTGGCTTCAGCGTGCCTTGGACGTGGCCAGGGCGTGTTTCTTCTTGCCAACAACTCCCAAGCATTTTTCCATCCGAAACCACTCAAATCTGTCATTTCTATTGCAAAGTGCAAAAAATTTAGAAAATGTTTTGTTTCGCATATCTAATCGTTGGATCTTGCACAAGACGAGTATAAGAATGGTGAAGAAATTTCAAAAACTTGACTACATGTGGATTGCAAGATATTTACATTTGAAATGAATAAATCCAATTCTTCTGCACCTTGTTTGACTAGATTTTAAGGCCTTGAATCTTCTTAGCTTGAAATTTTTGTAATACACATTTTGAATTTCTAATTTTTTATGTTGAAGAATTGATTTGAAAGTCTAGGAATTATATACATATATATGATTTTCATTCTTTAAAAATTGTTAAGTAGAAGTAGGTACAAGATTGAAGGAAAAAACTAAATCATTAGTAGCTCTAAGATGGAATTGAAAATCACTACTTCCAATGGTGAGATTGTTTTAGCAAGCTAAATAAACCTGGTCGAATTTTTATTTTTGAAAAATTGTGAAAAATGGGTTCAAAAATAAATCCTACAAGTTATTTTTTCGAAAAGATGCTATTGCTTGTCTGAAAAATAAGATTGTCTATAATTTTCTCATCATTAATCCAAATAGAATGAATCAAATCTTTCTATGTAGACAAAAATACTTTTTGTAAGAATCAAAATTTTGAAAATTTAATTTTGATTTTTTATGATTTTTTGTATTGCATGACAAACTTTGTTTTTAGCTTAGGACAGCATAGCTTTTGCTCTTGGACACTAATTGAAATGAAAGTTATATTTCTAGAAAGCTGATGTGTTTTCCTATCTTTAAATATATTATCAAAAAATCATAACAAAAATTGATACTACAGAAACCTATCCAAATAAAGATGTCCTCCAAATGGACAATGGGAGTTAAAGGTTCATAATGTAAGGTTGAGGGTTGTTTTGGTTAGAGTAAGAATATAAACAAAATCTTTAGAAAATTTAGGATGATTGAAGATAGAGCAATCAAGGTGAAAAAAATAAGCGCACCAAATTGGAGAATAAGTGATAGATAATGGGTGCGCAAAAATTTGGATTTTGCATGTAGATCATGTCTATTGCATTTAAAATTTGAGACTTTCAATTTGATTGTCTTTTTCGGGTGATTGCAAGAAAGACCGTCTGTTTTTTGTCACACGTTGGCAGCACAAGGTTGTCCTTTGCTATAACTTTTGAATTATAAATCCAATGCCAAAAACAAAAAAAAATATTTCTAGATATCTTGATTGTAATTGTATCCCATATTTTTCAAAAAATTTAAAAAATCATTGAATATTTAAAATTCAATTTCTCTAATTTGTCACACTTTCGAGTTTAGGGGTTTTGAATACTATTGAGCGGCTTAATTTAATGATTTTCAATTGAAATTTCTATAGTACATTTTTCTAGTAGGCAGACATGTTCCGACCAAAGGACATCTAAAAATACATTATTTTATGCCCTCTACGTCTATATAAAGAGGCCTCCCTTGCATGCGCACTTGTGAACAATAGAAATGGTTTTGACCTCATTTTTTTGGTTGAAACTCATCACTACAAAGTCCTCCCAAATGGTCAATTTTTAGTTTTTTTAATAATTTTTTTTCCTATTTATTACAAATTAGAACGTCAAAGTATGTATTTTGGGGGACATATTCTTGAACATAGAATTGTAGCCCAAAAATACATACTTTGATGTTTTAATTTGTAATAAATAGAAAAAACAATTATTAAAAAAACTAAAAATTGGCCATTTGGGAGGACTTTGTAGTGATGAGTTTCAACCAAAAAAATGAGGTCAAAACCATTTCTATTGTTCACAAATGCGCGCGCAAAGGAGGCCTCTTTACATAGACGTGGAGGGCATAAAATAATGTATTTTTAGATGTCCTTTGGTCAGAACATGTCTGCCTACTAGAAAAATGTACTATAGAAATTTCAATTGAAAATCATTAAATTAAGCCGCTCAATAGTATTCAAAACCCCTAAACTCGAAAGTGTGACAAATCAGAGAAATTGAATTTTAAATATTCAGTGATCTTTTTAAAATTTTGAAAAATAAGGTATACAATTACAATCAAGATATCTAGAAATATTTTTTCTATTTTTGGCATTGGATTCATAATTCAAAAGTTATTGCAGAAGACAACCCCAGTTTTGCCAACGTAGAACAAAATCGACCAGTCTTTCTTGCAATCACCCTTTCCCTATTTTGGTAGCTCAAATACCTGAAATTGGTATAAAGTCTAGTGTAAAATGACTTGATTTTTCCAATTAGTTTGATAAGTAGTATATGAATGAAAATTGGCTTGTTGTTGGTAGTTGCCTAGCTAGTTGAAAATTGAAAAGCCAAATTGGTAGCTGGTTTTGTCAAATGTTCATCAAACTATTAATGGTTCAGGTACACAACTCGCATATTATATGGCCCTAATTATAATCATTTATAATTCATTTTAGTCAAATCTTAAGGAATATAAATTGTTTTAATGTAAAAAATTCTTGTATTCCTTTTAACAAAGAATTCAAAAATGTAATTATATACATAAAATGAGTATTTTTTGAGGACAATTACAACATTAAAAAACATAATTTATGAGTTTTTTAATACGTGTATAATGGGACAAGCTACCCAACTTGGGGGCTTTTTAATAAAAATTTAATTTTAATTGGAGGGAATTTTGTGTGTGGAATTTTACAATCTATGCATATATACTCCCTCTGTCCACTAAAAAAGTCCAAATCACACAATTCTTGTCCCACTAAAAAGCCCAATTTTATGATTTTAATTGTTGAGTAAGCGCTGACCGTGTTGAACAATTTTGTAGGGCAAGTCAAGAGGTCAAGGAGCACTTCTCTCCTAGAAAGCTTGGCCTTGCCTATATGAGGCACCTTGTACTTGTTCAGTTGTGCTTCCTCAAACAGTAGTAGTATTGACAATGGATTTGGTGACCACTTCGGCACTATGCAAATTTGTTCATGAAGTGGGCTAGGTTTCTTTCTTGCGGGTATTTAGATTAGCACAAATGTTTTTAAAATCCCATTGTTGCCACCAACCTTTAAATCATCAAGAATGACAGAGTTCTTGGCAGCATTCACAAACCATGTACAAATATAATACTTTTTGCATAAATTTTGTGTGCCTAAATGACGGTGCCTAAGTTGGAGATTTTGCATAGATTTAAGATATGGGTTGCTGATTTTTGAATGCATGTATCACTGGCACAAAGACTAGAAATATAGCTAATCCCTTGTGGGGAAGCTTTTTGGAGTTTTTTAGTGGGACAGAGGGAATAGATGTTTCAATTCTTCATATATAATATTGTGAGTTTTTTTATAATATGTATGCAACCCAACATTTCCTACATATATTTATTTTTTCATTTGGTCTTCACCTAACTTTTTGGTCTTTTTAATTTGATATAATTTTTACAAAAGCCGTCGTTTAAGCCGTTTTAATGTCAATGACCTTTACGTAACATTCTAGAATATTGAATTTCATAAATTGAGTTGATTTGGAGGTGGGGACATCTTTGAGTAACACTGAAAAATGCATAGATTTTCCCTTAATAAAATTAATAAAATTCCTTGTCTCACATTTCTTGTGAAGGTCACATTCCTTGTGAACATCAATTTCCTACAATTATATGTTTCCTTGGAGGGGATTTTCAGTACAATACCCCCAGGGAATTCAAAAAATGTTCCTTGTGTGCCTTTCTGAATGGATTAATGTATGAGAATTAGGTTGATCATCAGAGACTGAGCTGTAATTCTCATCATTTTGTGAATTTGGATGGGTAATCTGGTCACATTCAGATTCAGAGGAAAATGTGAATTCGTGTGATTCGGTAAGGTAGTAGAGTCGTTTTGGGTTCGTGAGATGCGACATTAGACAAGTTGTGCGATTGTGTCAATACTCTGTGCACCTGAATGCCTATTCAACTTGTTGGGGAGGTCATTTGTTAGCACCTGGCCAAGAAAGAACCTCTGCAGACAGATGTGTGTAAAATTTCTTTCTAGTCACACAATTGAACAAAGGAAGAAAGGAAGTGTAAGATTGTAACCCTGAATTGTTGCAGAGGACTTAAAGTGTGCAATGAAAGATTTTCAGGGTTCTTATAGAAACGGAGAATGCACCTATTCTGTAGATTATTTTTGGCAAATTATTGCAGAGAAAGGCTCTTTGTTCTTTTAGAGCCAAAGAAAAATTAAATTGGGCACAATTGCACACAATTTCAAGTTCAAATGCAGCAATCTAGAGAGTATAATTCTGAACATTGAGCAATATTGTCAAAATCAGTTGTCAAAAGCGTGTGGTATGTTTTCATTAACCTTGTAAGGACAGTGAGGACAGTGAGTGTCCGATGGATGACTTTAATAAATTGTGAGAAGATTGTCAATTTCCATAGATCTACAAATGTTTACATTGAATGGGGGGAGTGTATGCAAAGTATTCAAGGAGGCCAAATTTCATCATCCATGTCACTCTAAACTAATAACAAGATGACATGTGGCACTTTTTGACAATAAAATATTTAATTTATGCCAAAAGTTATAGAGTGTAATCACGATTTCTTGTCTTTTGCATAAATTGTGGTCTAGGTCCCACCTTTGCAACTCCACATCTCAAAGGGGGAATCAAAAATTAATGCAAAAATTCTCTTAATCCCTTCTTTGTGCAAGGGTGGACACAAGTTAGAAAGAAGACAAATAATTATGATTAAATTGCAAACAATCATGCCTTCATTTTAAGATCACGCTAGGTGAGTTTGGTCAATCCCATATATGAGAACACTTGGGCCAGTTAAGTTGGGTGGACTCCTTGACTGGAACAAGACGTGATTTGTAGTACAACAACTAGCTGATGCCAAAGACAACAAATAGATCAAAACAATCCACATGTGACCTGTTACTGGCTAATCACCCAGTCTATCAACTGAAACTTATTGCATAAATTATTGATTTCTCCTATCAGACCGAGCAAAACATCCACAAGGTGATCACATGCAAAAACCATATTGATTCAAGATGAAGTAATGAAGTAATGGAGTATAAGATAATCTCATAAAGCTTTGGTGCATACTGCAGTCAAAGCCTTACATTTCCACAAGGTGTCATCCCATAAGCCTCTATCTCAAAGACAGAGATAGAACCCAGTCTTACTTCAACAAACCGAAACAAATTCTCACAACCTGCTGAAACTCAGCATTATCACAACAAAACTGCATAAGTAACACATGCAAAAGAAATCATGCCTCGATCTTCTTTGCTCGGATGAAGCTGATCACTGACCTCCTGGGATCACTTGGCCTGCACATGCATTGAACAGAAAATTCAATTCATAGGGAGCTAACATGAAGAGCGCGTTACAAGTGCCTGGGCCGATTGAGTCATGACTAAACTAGTTTAGAACGATCACTTGGATGCATTTTCATCATCATTCAAGGAGCAGCTTGGTGGAGAAAGAAAGTTTTACCGTTGCACACGCTACCAGCCTTGAACATGAGCTTGCACTTCTGAGGGAGCTTGATAGCGTACTCTGGTTTTGCCCCGGACTTCGTAAACTGAGGATTATTTGCAGCCTGGCAGAGGCAAACTGGACCTGAAGCTGAGATATAGGTCTGCAGCCCCTGGCAGCAGGCAGCCGAAGGCATAACATCCGCCACTGCGGCGGAATAGCAGGTTGCCAAATTGGGAGGTGCACCACATGCAGCCTGAGTTTCTGTGAAGATTGTGCTCAGCCCCAGCAGCAGCAGGAGTGCAAGAATAGGGCTTGTCATGGTGAAGCTCATCTTCAGGGCCATGAAGTCTGGACTCTGGAGTCTGGCAGAATGATCAAAATGGAGATCGAAGTGTGCTTCGTACTCGGAGAGAAATGGGACCTGGGTTTAGGAATGTGAGAGCATTGAGTTTATATTGAGCAGCTGGTATTATTGTTGATGTGAAATATTTCACATCAGTCAGGTCTCTGGACATAAATAATGGTACCAAGTTAGCTGCTGCAACATTATTGAGATAGGTATAAGAGTGCTATCAAAATTGTGGCAGAGGCAGATGAAGGAGACATCTTTGTTTGCTATACTGTTAGTACCTCAATGTCAGAATGGAAAACCAAGTGTAACAGCAGTGGTTTTGGGACATATGGTGATTAGACCCTCAAGGAAATTGTACATTAGAAGGTAATATTGCAGGAAGCATGCAAGAGTTGCGTGTGAGTAAGGTGTCCCGCAAGTGCATGTGCTTCTATCAGTCGACAATATTATGAGTTCACAGTTGATGAAGAGTAGGGAGAACTGGAGAAGAGGATAAGCAACTTGCTTGCAGTAAGGCAACTACACCTTGCAACTCGTTTCGAAACCTGACACCTACAAATGTTTGCATAAAATGAGCAACTTCAATTCTTGAGTGTCTTCGCTCGAATTTGGATTCACCTATTATCAACACTTTTAAAATTCCAAGGATATTCCTCTCAAGTCCTAAAATGTATGCAAGTGAATTTGGTATCCTCTTTTGACTGCCAACAATAACTCAAACATTCGAATATGAGGAACCACGCTCAAAATTAATTCTTATTCAGACGGGCAATTTACTGTGCAGCTACCTTAAGGTGCAGTTTTGCAGATTACCATGTCAAGGTTGTGCTGGTATATATCTCCTAAAGGAAGGCCTTAAGAGAAAGACACCATTCCTGTGAAGGACAAACTGACACATATATTTTCTAGTGGAGAGGATAAATTTCAAAACCTAGCTAATACGGAGTAATGAATTATTTGTTGTCGCTCTCCATGTACAATTCTGTCAAAGTCCATGTCGTAAGGGCATGAAATTCTATCATAAGGTAATTAATTGCATCTGAAATTGTCCAAATAAACATTTTCCATTAAGTACAGTTCTCATTATGTAGTCATTTAATTTTTTTATTGGATCTTCTTTGGAATCAAAGAAGATTCCAAATCTTTCTAGCATGCATTTTTTGAAGCACTATACAAATAAACTATGGATTTTCAAAGGGGTGAAATATGTATATATCTAAGATTGCCCCAAGGTTCTTATGAATAGATGCGTTGCATTTAATCCCTAAAGGACCAGCATGTGTTCTTTGTCAGCATAGAAATTTTGGGTAGGTACATGTGACTAGAGATTTGCCATTAGAAAAAAAACGGAGCCTCTGAAGGGCTGCTCCACAGCTCTCCGAGGACCCAACAGAATGGGGCGGTTTTGGTCAAAAAAATTATTATTCCCCTATTCCCACCCACCAGAACTTGTGGTGTCAGATGCCTGGCAGTGGCCAAAAAACTGATTTTAAAGAGTTAAAAAATCAAGGTTTAGGCACTCGAATCCACCTTAACCCTGATTTTTAATTAACTTAAGTTAGGGTCAAAAAAATTAAGCCAAATGAAGTGGCTTTTGAAGCAAGTTTTCTTAGGCAACTAGCTTCAAAAGCCACTTCAATTTTTGGTGACTTAATTTGACTTCATTTGTTCAATTGGCAAATTGAAAAATTGAGGTCAAATCAAGGCACTTGCTTAGTTTAGTGTGCTAGAACTTGTGGAGATAAGCTCTTTATACTAGTGGGGTAGGAGTAGGGGAGACAATGCATGTGGGATATATGAATAAGGAAGAAAAGGAGCTTGGTTGCTCATTTTGAAGTAGAATAAAAAAATGGTGTAAAAATTGAAATTTTAAACCTCATTTAGACATAGTAAAAAAAAATTTGAAAAACTTTTGAACTAAAAAAAGTGGGGGAATTATTCTACTTTTCAACTCCAAAAATCCGTTTGGGGTTTTGAGCCTCCACCTAATAGTTATGAACAAATTTGAAAGAGGGTTTGGACGGGACATTTTTTTTAACATTTGTAAACACCCTCTTTCAAATTTGTCCATAACTATTAGGTGGAGGTTCAAAACCTCAAACGGATTTTTGGAGATGAAAAGTAGAATAATTCCCCCATTTTTTTTGTTCAAATTTTTTTCAAATTTTTTTTTCTACTATGCCTAAATGAAGTCTGAAATTTCAGTTTTTACACCATTTTTTTATTCTACTTCAAAATGAGTGACCAAGCTCTTTTTCTTCCTAATTCATATACTGTATCCCACATGCATTGTCTCCCCTACTCCTACCCTACTAGTATAAAGAGCTTCTCTCCACATGTTCTAATTCACTAAACTAAACAAGTGGTTTATTTGACACTTATATTGTTTCAATTTAGTCATTTAAATTCAACTAAGTCAAATTTTGTGGCTTGAGTTGAATTCAATTTGATTTAATTGAAACCATTGTCAATTAAGCAAGGTTTGTAAGTTTAGAAACTGCAGATATAGTGGTCTTTATTTTTGAAAAAAATTAATATTATAATTTTTTTTTTAAATTAGTTGCGAAAATAGTCATGGCTTGACTGTTTTTGGAAGATTCACCCATGCTGACTGCTCACTTTGGCATTTTTGGAGGAGTGTGAGACTAGCTTGTTAATAGCTTGGTCTATCACTGCGGAGCAACCCTCTTATGGCCTCAGATTTTCTCTAATGCATATTTTAATGAAGTTGAAATATTAATAGAAGGTGGAGACAAGGAATATCTTTCACATGCACTAAATTTCATGACATTTGGAAATATGAGTCAAAAGTTATTGCCAAATATGTTATTTTTTTTTCCAGCCCAACAAACCAGTCAGATTAAAAAAATCTTTTTTTAAGAACAAAAAATTGAAATTGATTTTCAAGAATTATGTATATGTGGAAAGCTTTTAATCATTCCATTTCGATCAATGACTCAAAAGTTATGAGGAGTTTTTGTTTGCGGCCAGTTATGGATTCTCTGTTCTAAAATAAACTTTGAAGTCTTTTATTTTACTCAATTTTCAATATTTTTTGAAAAAAATAAAATAATAGGATTTAAATTGTTTATTACAACATTGCAACCGTTGGGATTGGCATTTTTCAACTCCAAAACTAAATTCTTAACAATTTTGTATTTTGAATCAATCTCTACTACAACTTGTCTAGAAAAAAGAATCCAAAGAAGCACTACCATTTTGGACATTTTTTCATAGAAAAGTGAGCTTGTGAAGTGCAACTGCCCTGTTTTTTGCTGGGCCAAAAAAATGATTTGAGTGGATTTGAATGCTTATATCTTGCAATCCATGCTGTGGAAATTTTTGAAATTTTAACACATGTTTTCAAGTTAGCATACTACAAGATCCTATGGTTACATGTATCAAAAAAAAGTTTTTTTTCAAAAATTTGGTACTTGTACTAAAAATGGCAGTTTTTGAGCGTTTTCGATGAAAACATAGTCATGGAACTTTAAGGGATAAACAAGAATCTGCATGCATAACTAGATGCGGTTATCATACTGAGTGCAGGTTATTCTTTTTTGAAAAATCAATATAATTTCCTCTAATTAATAACAATAGAATTAGAATAGAAATGCAATTGATGGTCTTGTTTTGTTGGATTATATGTAGTCCTAGGTGGAAAGCTAATAATACCTGATTTTGACTCCTCTCTGAAATCAATTCCTATGGCTTCTTGCCTAAAATACATGCCCACTACTTATGCAAAGTTAGGGTTTGTTTTATAAATATCTATTTTTAGCACTTTGAAAATTTATAGTTTATTCACACTATGTCCAAAAATGCATTCTAAAGGAATTTAGAATCTACATTTGACAACAAATAAGACTCCACAAAAAAATTCAATATAATAAAGGAAACCATACATTTAGGTGCAGTTACCTAATTTGATTGAAGGGTACAATAGTGGATAACTAAATGCAACAAGATGCATAACCCTGTTTGTGGACAAATTGATGATTTTGTTCAAGTCTAATTATGTCTATTTAATTTATAATTTTAGTTAAACTACTTAGGATAATACACTAGTAAATTCAATCATGGGCGGTTTGCATCAAGTTTTTAAATAAGCATATATTTTGAAATAAGACCAAGAATTTTTTTACATAATTATAAGATTTGCAAATTGTTGGCTTTTGTAAGCCAAATGACCTGGAAGTAGGGGGTATGAAGACATCTAGGCTAACTTGGGCCTTCTAAAGTCAATGCTGTAATCTCTTTGGCAGTTGAAGCATTTTTTTCAAAAGTTAGAACGTTCACAACAATAGGTTAAAATTTGACGTAATTAGAAGTCAATTAAATTTCTTTTTAGATAGGTTTAGGTAATTTGAGAGAGGGAGGGGCCATAAAAAAATATAAAAGGCTACTCCCTCCTCTCACTTTGCATCCCTTTCATGTTTGCTTGTTTGCACTAACTCAAGGCCAACCCCTTTTCTTTTTGTTAAGCTGCCATACATATCGGCTTGTTATTGAAATTTTTGACAATTTGCCAATCATGTTATTGAATTGCATTTGGAGCCATTTTTGCTCTTTTTGTTGAAGTTTGATCTCACTTCAAAGGACGTTGGGGTCCCTTTGAATTCATCACAAAGTTCAAAACCTACAAATTGTCAATGGGTATCATGTGGTTACTGTTATTTTATAGCTTGTGCGCACATAATTTATAACTGATTGTATCGTTACAATGCACATAATTATTGCAAAGAATTGGCACTACCTTATAATCAATAGTTAACTAAATTTCTTGCATTTTGTTAGTCAACACCTCATTAGTATACATTCTAATAAATTCTAGTTTACATCATAATAATTGCACCAAATGAATGAATTGAATCCACCATTATTATAGGCCATCAAATTTTAGCTTGAACTGAATCCATTAGTAGGCCACCAAGAAACTTGATGGCATTGTGAAAGAATCACTTCATTGGCACTTGGTGAGAATGGTGGATGGAGATGTCTTTTTTATACTAAATTTCATTCAATGCACACTCAAAGGGTATGGGATAACTTCAATTGAAGATGAGAGCTTGACTGCTCATTGTCAACTAACAAAAACATAGGAATTGTGTTCAAAGTAGAAATTTAGACCTTAGTTTTGCATAGTAGAATATATTTTTTATAAATTTGAACAAAAAAAAGTTTGTAAATCAAGCTATCTTTAATCCCCAAAAATCCTTTTGAGATTTTAAGACTCCAATCAAAAGTTTGTGGACAAAATTCATAGAGAATGTTTGAAAATATAAAAAAAATGTCCCTTCTTGCCCGTCTTTGAATTTTGTCCGTAACTTTTGATTGGAGGCTCTAAATCTCAAAAGTATTTTTGAAGATGAAAGTTAGCTTGATTTATCAACTTCTTTTAATTCAAAGTTTTTTGAAAAATATATTTTACTAATGACTAAATGAGGTTTAAATTTCTACTTTCAACACAATTCTTGGTTTTCAATTGACTTAATATTGAAATTGTGAAAGATAAAAAATGCAGTGTTAGTGCAATAACTATGCACAAACATGATGTTGTATGATTATTGCACTAACTTTATACTCCCTCTATCCTACTAAAAAAACTCCAAAAACCTTTGTCATAAGGGATTAACTACATTTTTAGTCTTTGTGCCAGTGATATATACATTCTAGAACTAATAATTTATCCACTAGATCTATGCAAAATCTCTAACTTAGGCACCATCGTTTAGGCACCCAAAATCTATGTGGAAAGTGTCGTATTTGAGCATTGTTTGTAAATGCCGTCAACTCATCATTTTAAATGATTTAAAGGTTGGTGGCAACAATGGGATTGTAGAAATATATGCTCCCAACCTAAGTACCACATCTACAAAATCTAGGCCTCCTTTATGAACATATCTCCATAGCGCCAAAGTGGTCCCCGAATCCATTGTCAACACAACTATTTGACAAAGCAATATGTACAAGGTGCCTCATATGGGCAAGGCCAAGCTTGCTAGGAGAGGAATGTTCTTTGATTGCTTGTCACTTACTCCCACGAGGTCATTCAATACAGCCAGCGCTTATTCAAAGGTCAAAATCAAGAAATGGAGGTTTTTAGTGGAATAGAAATTGTGCCTCATTTGGAGGTTTTTAGTGGGACAAAGGGATTATATTTTAAATAAGCACTAATATTGCACAATGTTAGTCGCCCATCACTAAACCACTAAAGTCATACATATTTTGTCATGTATAGTTATTGTGCAACTTTAGCACTTCAAACTCAAATATCAATGACATGACTAAACTGCATGGTATTAATGAATGTTGGTATCGTGTTGTAACAATATTTCAAAATGAATGAATGTAACATAAAAATAGTGCTCAATGATAATCGTACAAATATTTATTGAAAATTTATGAGAGAGGAAGTTTGTGATGAAGGTTGAAGATAAAGCGCCCACAATAGCTCAAACCAATGAACTATGGAGGTAGGTATCGGACGGCGGCGGCGATTTGGGCTACGGTAGGCAATTATTGGCTAAGTGAGATTTTGGAAACTGAAGCAACGAGTTGTAGCCAAGGTTTGGAGGGTTACAAGCTGTAAGCCAAGGGCCGGAAGATTGAATTTGTGAGCTACAAGCTGGGTTTTAGAAAGTTGAAGTTGCAAGCTGCAAGTTGATATCGCATTACAAATGCTTGCATTTTGTAAAATATGTGTTTATATATTATTTGGTTGGATTTTTATTATAATAATATAGCACAAAAGATGACATTAGTTGAAGAGGCTTCAAGGTGACACCTCCTCAATAGTAGGACGGACAAACTATAAAGAGGAGGGAACCACACAAGAGCTTCATCAATTTAATGAAGTTTTTTTAATTTTTCATTTAAACTTTAAGTATGTCAAATTGGAGGGGTTTTTCTGAGAGTCAAGATGAAGAGCCTCAATCGGAGCCTGAGTTTGCATTTTCTTTGTCTCAACTACCAGATCAACCTCTTCTGCCGTAGGATTTTGCATTGCCGCATAAGCGCCTACAAGATTAAGCTAGGTCTTCTCGACTGTCGTAGCAACCCCGCGTAGAGTAGCAATGGTATGGGAACCTTCAACAAGATGCTTGGGCATTGATAATCTTGTTGCAAGTTGGATGTGTTGAGCCTGATAGCCAAGAGGTGACATTTGAAGGAAATTTTGAGTATTTAAATGACGGTCAATCCTATTATATAGACAAGTCTATAGAAGGGAGTCATGACCACCAATGTTGATTAGAAGGGACGATGAATCCTTCAACTAAGGCAGATTGTGTAGATTATGTTGCAGTCTGGGTTGCAGTAATCATTTGACGCATCCTCAAGTTTTTGTAGATGGAGTAATGCTCCTCTTAAAACTCTATGTTTTACCTCTAATAAATGTACATTTGATCCTAGTTTTGATTTTGTGCTTAGAAGTATTTTCAAAAGTTATTTAATGTATTTAAAGTTGAAAAAGATAGGAATGAAAATAGGTTATCCCTTTGTGTAAACTTAAGAGTTTTTTTGGCTAGAAAGAGGGGTAGATTAGAGATTAGGAAGATCATGTCAAAGGCAATAGCCAGTTTGATTAAGGATAACTACGTGACTTAAACAGCTAATGTGGTCTTCAAGGTTGGATAAGTAGTTGGGATCTTCTCCCTTTTCCGTCATAATTAGTTTGGGAGTGCCGTGAGTTTAGAAATTCATAATTCAATGTATATCACGAATTTTTGAATGAAATTTTGAGAGGGTGTTTTTTTTGTTTTTTTAATTTAAAAAGACTATAATTTTTTTAATTTGAAATTTGGATGTAAAAATTATGAGTGATGGAGTGAGAGAAGGTCTGTTAGCTATTAGAATCAAGGATTGAAACTTCAAGCGCTTGTAGAGGTTTGGTTAAACTGTTTCTAGATTTGAGTTTTGAAGAAATTGTGTATAAAGTTAATATCTTTTAAGAAAAATATAATACCCTTAGTTTGGATTTGTTTGAGTTTTGAAGAAATTGTGTATAAAGTTAATATCTTTAAAAAAAATAATAATACCCTTAGTTTGGATCTGTTTTGAAAGAGTTATGAGTGTTTTGTTCAACCACATTGCAGTATTGGTATCCAACTTTTCGAGGATTTCCGCCATCCACGCTAAGCTGCTTTCAAATATTTATTGAGTTCAACTATCTCCAGGAATTGTGAATCACATCATGTTATGCTTGATGTTTGAGAGGATATTATTGATGGCTGTTTGTAGTTTATTTGCATTTCAAAACATGGAACGATTGCTCAATCTGTTTGATCGCAAGTACTTCCGGAGAGGCAATGTTTTGCATATTGTTGGTTTCTTTAAGGAGTCTTCAGTTACTTACTTTACGATGATGGTGCAAAATTAAGGTTCTTGTGTGACAAGTGACTGCTGAGCGAGTGCTATCATGGCGAAGCGGAAGAATACTAAGGCATTGCCCTCTTGCATCACGAGGGATAATGGCGAGATTGTGAAAGGTATGTGGTTCCAAAACTAAAACTCTTTTGAATTTTTTGAATTAACTCTTTGAGTTTTCATTGCTTAGATTAATAGTATGGAGAATTGGATTGTTGGTAGGACACAGTGCAGATGCAAGGTGCAAATGAGGGTGAACCTCCCTACATCTCCAAGGTGGAGAAAATCCAGCGTGACAAGTGTAGGAACGTAGAAGTGCGTGTGCGGTGGTACTACTGTCCGGAAGATACCGAGAGCAGCTGCAAGCCTTCTCACGGTGAAAGAGAGTTGTTTCTTTCAGATCATTTCGACATGTAGAGTGTCAATACTATTGAAGCCAAGTGCTTTGTCCACACTTTTGAAGCATACGAGCAGCTAGAAGCCAAGAGCACTCAGGATTACTTTTGTCGCATGGAGTACAATGCTGTGACGGGGTTTTTCATTGACGGCGGTTTTACTGATGCGGCAGTAGGACCTAAGCTAGCAATAGGACCTGGTGCTGTGATTGGGATTTTCAATGACGACAGTTTTACTGGTGTGGCAGTAGGACCTAAGCCAGCAATAGGACCTGGTGCTATGACTAGGGTTTTCATTGACGACAGTTTTACTGGTACTGCAGTAGGACCTGGTGCTATAACTGGATTTTTTACTGACTGTAGTTTCACTGATGCATTAATAGGAACTGATGCGGCGGGCGAGAAGGCGGAGGAGTCACAACAAGTATTTTTTAACTTCACCTACTGTATTTGACTTTGAACCTTCTTAACTTAATTTTTTTACACTATTGAGTTTTGAGCTTTATTATTTATATTTAAATCTAAATTATTAATATCTCGAAGATGGAATTAAAATACACTAATCCCAATGGTGAAATTGTTTTAGGATGACAAACTTGAGGCTTTGAAGGTTAGCTTAAAAGAAGCGTTCAAAGGGTCTACAAAATGGGGGTTGCGAAAGAAAGCAAGTATGATAAAATACCTAAAAGATCTATATGAGATTATACCACGAACAAGTTTGTTTACAATCAACTTTATTTTGTTTTATTTTATTTTATTTTATTAATTTTTTTGGATCTAAAATTCTTTTTATGATTTAGATATGCCGAGCAGCGGGTTTTTTAGTGATTTAGCTTTTTCTAAGTAGTGGCGATAATTTTGGATGAACTTTCAATGAGATGGCTACTTCTATGCATCCTTGGGAGATAAAAATTGCGCTAAGCAAATGAACATTATTGAATTATGACTATATATAGAAATTGATGAGGAAAGTAGGGAAGTGACATATCCATCTTGATAGCAGATGTGTGTTGGCGAGAATTGAAAATTTCTAAGGTAATTTTTGGCTTCTATATGTTTTGAATTATTGAATTTTGGCTATATATAAAGAAAAGTAGTGACAACGTATCACATATTTTCAAGTCATAGTTATCACATTGGACGGACCGCCCGTCTTAATTGTCTAATTTGTCTACCTGTCCGAGATGTCCAATGACCCTGATGCGCCTGATGTGATTACTTTACGGTAGTCAAATTGTTTGTCCGGTCCATCCAAACCGTCCAATATGTCTGCCCGTCCAAGACATCTAGTAATTTTAACTTGCCTAATGTGACAACAATAAACAATGTTAACGAAAAGAAAAACAAAATTGTATTAACTACTATATTTTTATTTTTATTTTTATTTTTATTATTTTCTATTTTTTCTATTTTATTTTAAAATTTATTAAAATAAAAATATTTCTATTATTATTTTGTGTATCAAGCTACTGGGCTAGTATAAAAGGAACATGCTTCTAATATATTTTATTTTCATTTGCCGGTCATTTTCTTCTTCATATTTCTTTGAAGATTGTTATATATTACTTAGATGATTTTTTTTTCTATTCTATCAATTTCTATACATGATATTTAAGTAGGGTGTATAACTATTAATATTATTTTGCAAAATAATATATTATCATAATATACATCTCTTATAATATTTGTAGAAAGATTGGTTTATAAAGAATTGAATGAATATGTAACAGTTGTATAATGACTTCTTAGTTGTTAAGAAGAAGAAAAATAAGGCAAGTGAAGGAGGTTTTAGAACATCAAGTAAGTGGCAATCACATCAAAAATTTACAATTTACCTTGATTTTTTAATTTGATTAGATATGATTATTGAACTTTGATATCCAAATTTATTATGTTGCGTATGCAAAAGACAACCAATTCAGGATGGGGTGGGATATCGTTGTTATTACTGTGAAATCCAAACTTGATTATGTGTCTATTTCATTTGATATGTGCAATTTAGGGTTGCAATCAATGGCGCTTGCAAGATTTCATCATATACCTTTATGAAACTTTTAAAATCATGGCTATGAAAACCAAACCTTGATAGAAATCTTGGCTCCTAATCTATTTGTACAAGAGACTAATATGGCAATGTATTGGACGTTGAAGTATAGACTAAGGCAGGCGAAAAGTTGTAATTCAATGGTTAAATTTTGGCGATCTTGTTTGGAATGTGTGGCCACAATGAGAGTAGTATAGGCAATTACAACCTGGCGCTTATCCAACTCAATGGCGATGTGAGCTTTTGGCATGAGGCCACATAGCTAAACACAGTTCGTGGAATAGTAAAATTAGGCAAAAAAATAAAAAATTTACCCCTTAAATTCATATAGTCAAATCGAAGTAGAAAAAGAGTGGGTGACTTTTGGCGATTTTTTGCCACTAAAAAAAATGTTGATGCCGAGTGTGGAAGGATTCACAGACAAGTTGACGAGTTTGGAAGAGCATAGAGAAGGTCTTCCATCTCTTGAAAAGCTCCCGTTGTACGTGGGTCTCCACGATGTGAGTACCTTTGTTTTTTTTGTTTTTTTTGAACCAATGAGTACCTTTGGTTTTGAATCTCCTTTGGTTTTGGATTAAGCATATAACAAAACTAATCTCTCACACAGTATGTAAATAAATCTAACATGTTAGATAGGCCTTCATTAGATAAAAACACGGGCTTCCAAAAGGCTTCCAAAAGGCTTCCAAGAGACCTTATCTTATGTCTTTGTTTTTGAAACGGCAGGAGAACTAAACGGGGACTGCGTGGCAGTCACAGTGGGGCACTTCCCGGCTGCCTTGCCTGACTCCGTCCCTGGCTCTCGTCCCACTAGATTCCGGCCCTGCTCAGCTCCCATCTTGACCTCCTTAAGCTTCTAAGTGCAAAACATGTTGCAAGTGCAAATTAAAATTAGCTTCTTGCTTCCATTCACGAAAGCCAATACCCACTACGACTAACAAAACGATTGTGGTGATTCAAAAATGGATTTTTTTTCTAATGGAATTTGTAAAATTTGATTTCTAAAGCAAAAGTTTAACATACTTTTGGACGTTCATACTTTGTAACGTTAGCTTGAGTTGTGTAACAAGCTCTTCCTCCTCTTTATCTTTTAGAAGTAGATTGTTGTTAGTGCCAAGGAATTTGAAGGTTATTGGTCTCGCATCTCCTTTTGGCACTCCTGCTGTCAAGCCCTGGTTGCGACAAGCATGTGAGTCACTTTGCACTTAGTTTGACCACATTGCTAAATCTAAACTTTAGAGTTAGTCCCCACTCTGACGGAGCATTGTAAGCAAAGTTTTTATTTTTTAGAGCTAAGATTTTTGGAAAATGTATATTATGAAGTCAGTTTTCTAAAAAAATATAACAAAAAGTGTTTGGAGCTTTTATGAGGCCAAAGCATACCTTGAAGTGGATAAATGTTTAGCTGCCAACAAAATTAAGAGTATGGTCTTCAACAAGCTATAAAAATTGGGCATCATCTTTTTTTGCTTAAAATTTTAAAGAAATTATATTATATTTTTTTAGCTTTCTAAAAAACTAAAACACTCTTTATTTGAAGTTATGGAGCAGCCATGGCATATATTTGGAGTTTGACTACAATTTCATGAAGTTTTGTAAAATGTTTCAGGTTTGTACATGACTTATACGGTTTGCATACGGCTTATATAATATCTATATACTACGTATGATATATATACAAGTATAAATATTTGATTTTACATGTATTTTATATATATTGATATTTTAAATTTATATTATATTTATATATGATATTCACAAGTATGTATACATTTGAATTATAAGTATTATATAAGTACTAATACACGATATTTGTACACTTTATATACAAAGTAATTTACCTTTGTGCATGAAACTCTATTCATTTTATAAAATATGAAATCCTATGCTACAAACGACGCAATTATATTACTTTGAGGTAGTACACCTTATTTTGCACCCTTATATCATGGATTGAATTTGATTGCAGCAAGAAATCCAATGTTTTTCCAAAGCAAAGGCTTCCCAACTCGACACCGAGTCAAAGGTTGAAGATGCAAGCTGCAAGCTGAGCCAAATGCAGAGGCTAAGGCTGCGAGCTACAATTCAAGGCCAAAAAATGATGCTACAAGCTATAAGGTGGGGTCCAAAAGGTTGAAGCCATAGTCTAGAGGTTAAAGCTGTGAGCTACAAGCCAAAGTGAGTAGGAAACTTAAAAGGGTGAGGGTAGGAAGAAGTTTGATTTCGGAAGCTTATTCAAGTTGAGTTAAGTGAACCCAAGGAGAGTATGGAAAAATGGATCAAATTTAGGGCAAATAAATCATAGTTTAGTAAGTGGACTTCAATCAAAGGTTGACTTTTAATCCAAAAAAGGAAAAAAAAGGAAAAAAAAACAATTAAACAAAAACCAAAGGTCAATCATTGACTTAGAAAAAGCCATAAGAATACTCATAGAAAATACTTCCTCTGTCCCAAAATGATCTTCTTGTTAGACAAAATGTTCTGGATTAAGATTAAAAATAAGATTTTTTTCAAAAAAAATTTGACATATATGAGTAAAGTTTTAGTTCACTCTTATCCCCCTAGAATTTTGAGTTTCAAAAACTTTTTTAAAGTACAATTTTAAAGTACTTGAAATTTAAATTTTGAGACCATTTCTATCAAACACCGGTAGCCATTGATTTGTGTGCTACATTACAAAATAAGCTAGGGTAGCCCACTCAAGTAGTGTCAAGATGTACATCTCATATCAACAAGAGTGCGATATATTTTTGGAGGGGCATGATTGAGGAGGGGCCAGCCATGCATGTTATTGACTTGGTACTATAATCTAGCCCTTCTTATTGGAGAAATTCTTAATTTAGCCCAAGTCTTCCGAATTGGTCCCAAAAAAGTTGCAAATGAAAGAATAATTCACAATAAAAATGGAAATTCTACCTATTTCTGTGGATTTGAGCACTATAGTTGCTACAATCGGTGAGAAACTGCCTGCCAATCTGCTTCCTTTTAGAACAAAAAGATCATTTTGGAACAAAAAATTATAGCCAACATGAAGATCATTTTGGGACATAGGAAGTAGTTGATATAGAAGATATTAGTCTTGTTTAGCCAATTAAGAAAAAGTTAGTATTGTTTTAGTCAATACATTGACTTTGCAAATACTATAAGAAGAAAAAAGAAAAGAAAGCAAATAGAAGAGGAAAAAAGAAAAAAAACTACGAAGAAAAGACAAAATAGTGATTACCAATTAGATATATGTTTCCTATTGTAAGTTTCAAAGTTTAAAACAGTGGGCAAAAAAAGAAAAAAATATTCTAAACAAACTT
Organism: Pseudisothecium myosuroides; assembly: GCA_951799445.1. Lineage (NCBI taxonomy): Eukaryota > Viridiplantae > Streptophyta > Bryopsida > Hypnales > Lembophyllaceae > Pseudisothecium > Pseudisothecium myosuroides. The sequence continues at coordinate 15,856,662 of OX637287.1, read as the reverse complement.
GAAACTCTCAATAAGATAGAAAATGATAGAGGATCTAAGGCAATTTTCATGCACCTCTTGGACGAGGACACTTTAAAGTATGTACTTGAAAGTGCTACTTTCTTTAACTTATTTTGTTTTAATTTCCGAATACAAAAAGTGTTTACAAGCTCAATATAGACCTTTAGAATAATTTAAAACTAAAAGTTTAGATTGAAATTAGTATAGATGATCTCTAGAGCTTTCCAGAAACATATTACACTTAAAAAAAAGATCAAAATCAAAGAAGGTATACATGAATGAATTTTGGTAGTAAAAATGGATGAAAAATATTGAAAATCATCCAAGAAGGAAAAAAAAAGAAAATTAGAATTGATATTAGATATGTAGGTTAAAACTGGTCAAACTTGATCTGTTCATAAGAAAGTCTAAACTCAAAATGTCATAATGTCTTAGAAATTCAATTTTAGGTGTTTTAAAATTAAAATATAAAAATATAAAAATAATATATTTAAGAGAAGAAATCCAAAGTAGTACGTATTTTATAAATAGCTAGTTTGAATCTATTGAAAACAATTAAATGAGGAATTTGAACTTAGGATTAGTTAGAAGGTACTTATAGAATCCTACAACTATTTTAGACTTAGAAAATCAAACTAAAACAAGGAAGATAACAAAGGATGAAGTTTGGTCTTAACATTGGATGAAAATAGTGATTATTTGTTTAATCCAAGTGAAAATTAGAACTTAGACACTAGGATAAAATCTAGATTAATTCCAAAAATAAAAAATAAATTTGAATTCAAAAGTGAGAAGGAAATAATGGATGACATCATTTTAAAAGCAATTTTAATTTTTCAAGCTTAAACTTCATCCAGTCATAACTTCCGCCAGAAAACTCCAAATTGAATGATTATTAACATTTTAGAAATGGAAAACCATGTTTTATGACATAAAGTAGCTAACATATGATTTTAGGCATCTTCATATTAAAAGTCCAGAGTTCTTGGCCACGTTTTGGACTTGGTTAGACCGGGATTGCTAACTCTTAGGATTTGAACCTTTTCCTTTTGCAATTTGAATCACATAGAGCAACTACTCATCAAACATTTGTCCATTGCTTAGAAGGAACAATGGACCATGCTTAGACACCCTTCATAGGAGTTTTACAACAAGAAACCAAAAAAACGGTTATACTCATCTTATCTCAAGGGTGGTGAAAAAATGTTCACAACCGTCTCCTTCATAATACTATTGAACAACAAACTATATGAACCAGCTCACATCTTCACTAAAAGTTTATACTCCATCCACCTTGTCAATAAACACATAAAACACCTAATATCACAATATCTCCATTTGGATAGGTTACTGCATGCTAAATTTGATAACCACATTGCTTACTCAACAAACTTCGACCCTCACTATTTCTAAAGTAAAGCCCATTGCAACGTAATAAATACACTTGCAAACAATGAACGGGGAATTTATGAGGTGATTTTGCTTTTTTCCATTCTTTTCACATGTCATTTGGTGGACCTCTATGGTCACTTGGTTGTTGCCTAAGCTCAATCATTCAATTCGGTTAAAAACCTAATCTCTTTTTGGCATTTTGGTCATTTTTTTAAACCCCTAAAGTCCCATTGTCCCCTCGGACAGGCTCCTATGTTCTCAATATTTGTTGTGATTTTCTGAGTTTTTTTGAGAAGATAGAAAAATACATAAGCTTTCCAAAAATATAATTTTTATTTCAATTTTTATTTCAATTAGTGCCCGGGAGCAAAAGTTATGGCACAAAAAGCCCAAATTTTAGTTCGGCAGGCAAGAAAAAATCCTCAAAAAAACTTAAAGTAAAAATTTTAAAAAAATTGTTTCATAAAGATTGTAATTTTATCTACATGGGAAGTTTTGATTCATTCCATTTGGATTTGTTATGCAAAAATTATGGACAATATTATTTTTTGGGCAATTAGAGCATCTTTTTGAAAAAATAACTTGTAGGATTCATTTCTGAATTCAATTTTCACAATTTTTCAAAAAAACAAGTTTCATAAGGTTGAGATCTCTTGCTTGAACAATCTCACCGTTGAGATTAGTGTATTCTAATTCCATCTTCAAGCTATTAGCAATTTAGTTTTCTCTTCAATCTTGAACCTACTTCTACTTAACAATTTTTTAATGAATGAAAACTAAGTGGGGTTTTTTGAATTTTTTTTTGTAGACTCTCAACTCAATTCTTCATCATATAAAATTTGAAATTTGAAAACATTAGAGCAAAATTTTTTAATTAAGAAGGTTCAAAGCCAAACAATGTAGTTGAGGATGGTGCAAAAAAACTTCTTTCTTCACTTTAAATGCAAATATCTTGCAATCTACATTGTCAAAGTTTCTGAAATTTCTTCCACACATTCCTACACTAGTCTAGTACAAGATCCTATGGTTAGATATGCAAAAAAAACATTTTAATTTTTTTTTTTGCTCTTTGCTATAGAAAAAGCAATTTTGAATGGTTTTTGATGGAAAAAGAGCCTTGGAACTTTAGGGGTTAAGTTTGCAAAAGCAATTGGTTAAAAAAATAAAAAAATAAAAAAAATCCAGTTCAAAGATTAAGTTGAAGGCAATTCTTCAATTCAAGGCAATTTATTTGCATACTACCACACTTGGATAGTAGGTTTAACTTAAATTAATTTTTTTAAAAGAGTGCCAAATTTTTTTGCTAATTCTAGGACCAAATAGACAAATCTACAAATAAATGTAGAGATGATTGGTCGAAAATCCAAAGAATGCAACAACAATCCATTGAGTCAAATACCAATCTATCAGCTGATAATCTACCATAAAAAAAAATTGATGGCAAAGTAAAGAAATTACTTCATTAACATTTAGTGAATGAAGAGTGGAGAGGTCATTTTTATAATGAAATTCATTGTCCATCATGAAGCCTCATAGGGTATTGGACAATTTGAAGATGAAAGCTTTGACTGCTCATTGTCAAAAATATAGGAATTGTGTTCAAAGTAGAATTTCAAACCTCATTTAGGCATAGTAGAATAACCTTTTTCAAAACTTTGAACTAAATTAATGTGTACAATCAAGCAAACTTTCATCTCTTTAAACATGTTTATGATTTCAAGCCTCCAATCAAAAGTTATGAACAAAATTCTGAGGAGATGTTTGAAAATGTCAAAAAAAAAGTCCCGTTTAACCCCTATCTAATCTTTGTCTATAACATTTGATTGGAGGCTTGAAATCACGAACGTTTTTTTTGGAGATGAAACTTAGCTTGATTTTTCACATTAACCTAATTCAAAGTTTTTTGAAAACATTTATTCTACTATACCTAAGGGTGATGGCATCTGCACAATTAGTGAAACCCTAAGCATTGCAAATTTTGTCAACATTTGAAAACCTGCTGTGCAAGGGAGGATGGCAACCGAGTACAAACCTGGAGTGCAGGATGCATTGCTTCAAGCCTGTGAACTTTTGTCTTCTGTAAATAGCTCAGGTACAATGATTAGGTTTCTCACCCCTTTCTTCTTCCACAAAACACCGCTATCTACTAAAAATCATGATACACAAATGGGAACAATTTGAACACTTAAAAACACATTTTCTAAAATAACACATAAAAAAAAAGAGCTTTACAATAATACCCATACATTTGTAAATGGACACAAAACAACTTAGTACATCCAAAACTCTCTAACAATTTCTAGAATAAAAAATAAATTATGGACTGGCAAATAATAATTCTTCTTAAATTTAAATATAGAAAATGTATGGGCTTCACAAGAAAAAAACTATTTTGGCCAATAAATTTTTCTAATATCAATTGTTCACTATGTAACCTTCAAGAACTTGATACATGGCTTCATGTTCTTTTATATTGAACTCAAAAATACGGAGTACATAAAAGGACTATGCATACAAAGACACAAATAAGCAATTTTAGAAACACTCTCCACAATTAATCAAATTGCAATTCAATACGCCTCCTACATACTACTCACTAAATTTTCACTTGAAAATAGGTAACTCCCTCATCTGCTTCAACAGCTAACTCCTAACTGCCCAAGCAAGATAGATGATAGATAGATAGATAGAAACTCCTGTCTTCGTAGAAGGCCGGCGTGAATAGAGTGTCTGTTTGTCATGACAATGAGCCAATGTCCACCGGATCAAGGGCCATTGATGCAAAACTACTCTTCCCTTTCGAGAATAGACACTTAAGTAAAAAGTAACCAGTGAAAAGTAACCAAGATTAACAATATCTAGATAGAAATGGATTATAAGTGTAATGTGCAGTGATGGGGTGTCACCAAGTCGCAACATGTTTTGTTTTGTTTTTGTTTTGTTTTATTCTAGTGGGAGTGGTTGGTTGTTTTCTATCTTTCTTTTGTGTAGGATGATTGACCCAACATATTGTATGGCAATGGTGTTGATTGCTTTAAAAGTGTATTTCAAAGCAGTTTCAGGTAATTTGAGTTTAGTTTCAAGGATTTTCATTGAAGGAATATGTGTTGTTCCTCTAGCTCCTACTGTAATGACAATGAGTGGGTCTACATTCCACCCTTGGGCTATGATGCTATTTATTAATGATTGATATTTTTGAGTTTTATTATTTATTGTTTCTTGCGAGAATCTGTCATTAGAGTATGTGAATTCTATGAATTGTATTATGAGATTGTTATCTGGATTAATTGGTGGGTTGTTTTGGTAGGAGAGTCCTTTAACCGAAAGGATATCCGGTTTGAATCTAGCATTGCAGTGATATCTCTGTCTTTCACAGGAGCAAGGTAGCAGCCATGGAGGGACTAAGCAACCATATATAGTTGCTTTGAAATTTCAGGCTCGTTTTGACGTGGGCAATTAAACTCCTTTCACTGTTTTAAAATATTTTACGAGCACTTTAAAAAGATACCTAAAGAAAACTTTTATTTTTCATTGAAAAAGGTAAATATTTGATTTTTTGAGAGGTTCTCAAAGGCATGTATGCAGTATTGTGGAAGAGTACAACTTACAAATCTTATTTGATTTTCCGGCTTCAAGCAAAGCTTGCCAATTTTACTTAAATAGTGAGATCTAAAAAATTATACTTATCCATTTGCTTTGAAAATGGTCCCAATGGAAAGAGTAAAGTATTTTCATGATTTTCATTGTTGAAAATTTGAATATTCAAGTGTTGATTTGGAGTTATTTAAGATTTCTACTTATAAAAAAAAATTGCATTTTAACTATTGCAAGGTGGATTGTGTAATGAATTTGATAGTTTTTTCATGTGAAATTAAGTTTTTTGAAAGTGCATTTTAGTGAACTAACACTATTTGTAGTTGTTCACGTTACCTCCAATCCCAAAAAACTTTCATATGCAAATTTTTGAAATATTGTGGGGAAGGGCAAGATACTAAAATTAAAAATTGGTACATTTTTCTTGTTATAATTTGACAAGTCCTACGCAATTTTGCACTCAAAATTTGTAAGCATATTAATAAGCAAGCTCTTTAAACATCTATACAATTAGATTTTGAAAAAAAATTAATTTGCTTCATTGGAGATAACTATAACCCATGCTCTTTTTTCATAGTCAAAACACACTTGGAAAGGGTTGGGCATTTAGGGGTTAATATTACACCTACTAAATACTTTTCTCTCAACTCAATAGATCCTTCACCATATCTACATATAATTAATTCATAAGATCAAACCACCCAAAATATACTTACATTAATACTAAACTTCCTCGTAACACTTAAAGGACCACCTAAAAGGTTCCACTAACTTGAGGTATGTAGTATTGGTGTCACTTGCACTAGTTACATGTATCTAGGTATAGGTCCCAATATAAATAGGCCCTTAATTTACACCAATCTATTAAAGACTATAGCTCTCTCTCTCTCTTCTCTCTCTATCTTGTGTTCTCAATGGAATAAACCCCAATAGGACCAGCCTGCTATTTTTAGCAACATAGAAATTTTGTGCAGGTACGTGTGACTAGAGATTTGCATATTTTAGGCTGAAATTTTAGTTGGAGGTGGGGACAAAGAATATCTTTCATATGCACTAAATTTCATGACATTTGGAAATAGGAGTAAAAAATTATGGCCAAATATATATATATTTTTTGTAATTGGGCAGTTTGAGCAGATCAGAAAAAATCACTTCTTTCAAAAACAAAAATTTGAAATTGGTTTTCTAGAATTAAATATGCGTGGAAAGCTTTAAATCATTCCATTTCAAATTTTCAATCAATGAATCAAAAGTTATGAGTTTTCTTTGTTTGCGGGCAGTTATGGATTTTCTACTCTGAAATAAACTACTTTGAAGTCCTTTATCTTACTCAATTTTCAATATTTTTTGAAAAAAATAAAATCATAGGATGCAGATTATTTATTATGACATTGCAACCATTGGGATTGGCATTTTTCAATTCCATAATTCAATTCTTAACAATTTAATATTTTGAATCATTCTCTATTTTTTTCTACTTAGTATTTTTTTCTACTTAGTATTTTTTTCCTATATGTTCTGCAACTCCAAATGATCTAAAAAATTTTAAGCATTTAGCCAACTTTTCTAGGAAAAAGAATCCAAAGAAGCACCACCATTTTGGACATTTTTTCATAGAAAAGTGAGCTTGTGAACTGTGAAGTATAACTGCCCTGTTTTTCGCAGAGCCAAAGAAATTATTTCAATGGATATGAATGCTTTTATCTTGCAATCCACATGGTGGAAATTTTTGAAATTTTTACCACATGTTCTCAAGTCAGCATACTAGAAGATCCTACAATTACACGTGCCAAAAAAAGTTTTTTTCAAAAATTTGGTAGTTGTACTAAAAATGGCAATTTTTGAGAGTTTTTGGTGAAAACATAGTCATGGAACTTTAGGGGTTAAGGTAGAACCACCTATATTTGATTACTTAAGCGATTTCAAGAGAGATGAAGAGTAGTGTGAGGTAGTGGAAATTTTTCTCATGTAGAGATAAGAAATATTGGGACTATGAATTTTTCGTAATTTTATTGCTGAAATTGAAATTACTATGAATTTTGGGAGCCAAAAAGTGTTCCAAATCCATAGCCAATGTCTATTAAAGTCTTCCAATTCCGCTCATAACTAAACTACTTTCTTACTTACTACTTCCCTTGTACTTTGGGACACGTGCCATGACCTCATACATCCCAACGTTGAAAAGGAGAAAAACACACATTCCAAGCTTGAACATCATGCTTGGCTTGAAATAGTGCACCCTACAGGTTGAGCATCGCTCTCTGGTTTGGAATCTAGGTGGTCCTACCTTAACCATAAAGTGTGTACAATGGGAGACCAAGAGCCGGAGTTTGAGAAAAAACATTGGACGAACCTCCTTGAAGCACCCAAACTTGGTCTCATGGAGTTTGGTGCTCCGTTCCTTTAGTACGGAGTCCTATTCTTTAGTTAAAACACCACTGTTCCAACTGGGGGCGAGCTTTCCTGTTCAATTACTAACTCTCCTATCGAGATTTTGATGGGCGTTTTTTTCAGATTGGTTCGCATTTGGGCGAGTCCTGATCCCTTCATGGGTGAATCTCCCTCAACAGACTTCCCCATTTGCGCTGGTTGGGTCCAGTTCCTTAACACCCAGTCAGGTCATGATTGGTGCGGACCCAAGTACAGTACAACGGAACTGAAGGCTCCCGTCGGACCCATCCCCCTCGGGCAGTCGGGCCCTCATCAGGCCTCCGTGAGCCGCCCAGTGCACTGAGCCGGCCAACCGCACTTGGAATATATGGCAGCTTTTGGGAGTTCCACATGTGGTGGCAACTCCGCAGTGGCACAGTTAAGTTAAGCTTCCCAAAAGCCAGATGCAGGCAGCTACAGTAGGAAGATGCCTGCGAGCTTGGTTGGTTTTCGATTGGCGGACGGACCACACGCCAATTCAGTCAGAATTAAAACTGAATGAATGCAGACAACTGCTGATGAACTGTGTGCCACTGTGTCCCTGTGAGTGTTGTCCCACTGGGCCCTCCACTAACTTCGAACTCTTATCACGTAGTATTATATTACTGTGGCCTGGTGGAATGGGTGGTGGAATAGGTACTGTACAGTATAGTGCACAATCATTATTGGAAATTCCAGGCAGGGCGAGAAGGGAGTACATGTGGAGGAAGTCAAGACTCAAGAGATCGAGACGGAGCCCCCGACCATGGATTCCTCACTGTACTGTACTGTAGTTCACTTTCCACATTCCAACAACGCCGTCCGTCCCTCGCGATCATCCTGTGGACAAGGGGAGTGCAAACACACACACAAAACAGTAGTCGCCAACTGACGAGCCAGCCGTAAGGGAACTAAGAGCATCTCCAGTCTTGCTTTGAAAAATCGCTTCATCAAATGGCTTTTTGCGGGCTCCATTCTCGTCACGGACTCCACCTTGCTCTCCATATCTCCAATAGCTTTGCATTCTCATTGGTGGGAGTTGCTATAGTGGTCTGACTTTTCTAAAAGGAGACAAAAACATTGTTAGACAAGGAGAATCCAAGAGACCAAGATTGAAGAGGAGATGAGCAAGCCTGTGAGGATTCCGGGTTGATTGCACATTTGAGTGGGGCCGGGCTTTATCTGTTGGATTCTGGGTCTACAGTGGGGGCCATTTTGGAGCACGGGCCCTGGATTTGAACGGTTGAGGGACTCCCAAGTGCAAGAGTGGAGATGCTCTAAGGTAGGAGGCTCAGAAAACAGTCATCTAAGGGTTGGTCCGCCTTTTCATATATTTCTTTGGATTAGAATATTTTTAGCTCATTTTTCAGACAAAGAAAAATAGATGAGGAATCTAACACAAGTAGTTTCATATTTTTCGAAGCATTATTGAATTACTTATGAATTTTCAAACAAGTTGGATTGTAGGTCCCTATTTATGACCCTAGGTCTTCCATAAACTATTCACTTGCAATTCTAAATGCTTTTTAAGAAATTAAAGCAATAAAAATGATTGGCTCTTGCAATTAATAATGTTTTTTTTCTTAATTCATTCAATGACTACAGAGGTCAATTTTAGAACTAGTCACCTCATGTCCATTTTACAACTATTCAATTGTCGGGGCGGTTCTTAATGCCTGTGCAATTTTAGAGCCTTCTACCTTACACCTAATTTGGACTGCTTTCTAAAATCGCACAATCTGGATACTTGTCTACAATGTACTTCCACTATTTGATCATGAAATCCTATAGTTGGTTGTCATAATTAATTCCTATTTTCAGCACTTTGAAAATTCACAATTTATTTATTTACTGACAGTGTCCAAAAAATGCATTCTAAGAGAGTCTAGAATCCTCTTTTGACTACCAACAAGACCATGCAAAAAGTTTTTCAATATAGTAATGGAAACCATGTTGAATTACTAATTTGTGCAATTTTAGGTGTAGTTACCTTACTTTACTCTAAAAGCAACCATTTAAGGGTTGGTCCTCCTTTTTCAATGTTATTCGTGGATAGAAAGATTTTTTTCTCATTTTATAGAGAGAAAAATAGATGCAAAATGTAACAGAATTGGTCTCGTATTTTTCCAAGCATTATTGAATTACTTATGAATTTTCAAAGATTTATGTCGCAGGCACCTATTTGTAACCATAGATCTCTTAAAATCCATTATCTTGCAACTTGTAAAGAGATATGGGGAAACCAAGGAGAATAATTGGCTCTAGCAATAAATAACATTTTATCCTCAATCCGCTTAATTAATTAATGGCTAAAGAGGTTGATTTAAAGACCACCTCATGTCCATTCCAGAATTAATTATAGGGTCAATTTGAAGAAGATGGTCACTTTCATATATAGCAGATTACCTTAATTGCACTTTGAATATGGGTAACCCTTGAACCTTTAAAAGACAATTGTCCGTTGGAAATCCGGGTAGAATCCTACAAAGTCAATTTGGGTAAGATGTTTATTATATTTTGAATCTAAGTGTAAACATGTATCCTTTTAGTGGGAATAATAAAAAAACTTCCAATCAAGGGCTTGAATCAAAACTTATATTGCCTTAAACTTTTTTTTGCAACCTAGGCAATTGGGGTGTCTTTAAGGTATCTTTTGCTAAAACCATCATTGACTTTCAAAATTTGGCATCTTTATAACAAATAAAATATGGCATACAATTGTCAAAAAAAAAATAGTTTTCAAATCACATTCTATGAATAGTCAAATTTTATTAGCTATATTGGGACAGTTTTTAGAAGAAAAATAAAATAATAATAATAATAATAATAATAATAATAATAATAATAATAATAATAATAATAATAATAATAATAATAATAATAATAATAATAATTTGAACTTTTAGTCCTTCTATCTTGCAATCTCTGAAGTAAAAGTTTTTGAAAATTTTCCAAAATCTTTCAAATGTTTGTCTCCAACTATTCACCGATTGGATTTTAAATTAAAAAAAGTCCTTGTTGCACAAGAAATTCAATTAACTTCCTTGCATTGCAGGATTATTTAGCTCCTATTGGAACCAAGGATAATCCAAATTTCCAATATTATGAAGATGTTTTATAAAATGCAACTTAGAAGAATAATTTAATGATGACTCTCAAACTATAGGTGTAAAATATGATCTATAGATCAAATCCATTTGACTAGATCAACTAGTATACAAATCAATATTTTCTATAATATTTGAAGACAAAAATTAAAAATTCATTCTAAAACCGATGGTAGACTAAATATTTGTGATTTTCACAAGAATTTTTTCCCTCTAAATTCAAAATGTTAAGTTCTAATCATAGTGAATTTTGAAGAATTTATTTTACTATTTAATTCAAGTTATTTTTAATGGATCATTATTTGAACTGAAAAAGTTACTTTTTGAGAGTAGATCTACCAATCCCTTTAAATTGTACTCCGGAGAATATTTGCAAAGCAAAATCTTCAAAATCTATATTGTACAAATTTTACAGAACTAAATCAAAAATCTTCAAAAATATTGATAGATGAAAAAATGTACTTTTGCATGCTTGAGATGTATTTGTATTCATCTATTGTTTGAAATTTGAACGCATGGTCTTTTAGGGGTTAGAATAAGCAAAACGTTATATTTTCTTTTGAAATTTTGCATGAATGAACTTAACATCATATACTTATAAATGGTAAAAATCTTCATTTTTGTATAGAGCAAATTTTTTACTCTAAGAGGGCTCGAAGTTTGCTAACCCCGTTTTGTAGGAATGGAAAAAGGGTTTTTTCTCACTTCAAATATTATGATTTTTCAATCCACTAACCTTGGTCAAACGGGCTAAAAAAATTCTACACATTGCCTTGCTTGTTTAATACATTTTTATATGGTTGGAATTTTTTTGAAGGTTTTAATTTAATTTTGGACAATATATCAAAAATTGACAATTTAGACTTATCTTCTTCCCAAACACCCTTTGTCCTTTAGGAGTTGACTCCTAGTTTCATTCAGAGCAAGAATATAGACAACATATTTAGCAAATGTAGGATTGTTAAGGGTACAAGAACTAAAGTGAAAAAATAACCGTACCAAATTGGAAAATGAGTGGCAGACAATGGGTGTGCAAAACATCAAAACAATCCATCATTGGTATCAATTGCAAGAATTTAGAGTTTCTTAACAATTTACACAACATTGTTGACATGGACATATGAAAAACGCACAAATACAGGCCTGCAACACCTGCAACCTTACAAAAAAATTATTTCAAGGACCTTTGGATTCAATAGACATTGCTTTCATGATTCATATAGAATAATTAATGCTAAAAGATACACCTATAATGTTTGAAAATACATGCTTCATGTGAGAAATACTCGATATGGGAGTGTACAAAATTTAATCTACTTGAAATTGAGACAAGTTCAATTGTTCTTCTTTTGTGATTGATAGACACTTATTTAGGGGCCAACATCTACAATAAAAGATGGAGAAAGACTGTAAAAAAGCATATTGTTGACCATTACACTTAAAAGTATAGAAAACATTGCTATATATAGTATTACACTGACAAAAACAAAACCGAGTACGAATTTGAAATTTTTTGGATTCAAATAGCCATACCATTAGCATCAATGGGCAAATTCCAAAAGTTGATACACGGAAGTTGTAGTGTGCGACATGTAACACATTACTATGGAAGTTTCCAAAAAAAATTAGTTGTGGTGTGAAAGAAAATTAATTCCAAAGTTAGCCATGTTAAAACTCGGTTTTGTACGCTATAATTTGGAACTACTTTATATTTTGTCAATTTTTCTTTAAAACTCCAAGTTTTTTTTTGTGCCTTAACATGTTGGTATACATCATTTCAGATTGTTGTACACAAAAATTGAAGGAAATTGACATTAATAGAATTTAAAATATCAACAATTTGCCAAACATACAAATGACATTGGTTCTCACAATATTTGAATTTTTTTGGGAATTGAGAGCATGGGATTGCATTAGCTATAATTGTAGAGAGAGTATAGGTTGCAACATGGACCGTTGTTATATTTTAAAGCCCTTGCATTTGAAATATTTGTTGAATTAGACAATGCATTTGATTTATATTATGTAGCCCTATAATGTGTTTTCAAATTCAACTTTCTTGTCCAAAGATTGGAGTTCATGATGCACATAGAGGATCCAAAAAATTCCAAAAAAAATAAATTATCATTGTCAATATCATCAAAAAAACGATGAACGTCAATGTAATTTTTGGCAATTTTCAAATTTTCACCAAAAAAGTCTAAAAAATTTCAGGATTTCTAGAGAACCTGTGATTGCTTCTCTGAATTTTTATTTTTTATGAGAATTCTACTCAGACATGGAAAATGGAGCATCCGAAGCGAGCAACGAATTTTTCAGGCTTTTTCTTTCCCGTGGTCACCGGGTGCGTCCTTTCAGGGTTAATAAAGGGTCTACTGAACTGAACCCACCCACCCCCATTGCCAGAAGTGGAAACCCAGAATCTGTCCTCATCTCCAAGGAGGAATTACATTTTCTATTTCGGTCCCAGTGCCTCAAAAGACGTACCCACCGCAAAGCTCACCTCACTCCTGCCCTGCTCTGCCGTGTCGAGAAGCGTGCAGCAATGGTGAAGTGGAGTGGAGTGAGGGAGGCGAAGTTAATGAAGTGAAGTTCGCATCAAAAGGCGTTCCATTTCATCCCACCAACTTCCTGTAACTTAGACATTCAGTTTTTAATTCCCATTTTTTCATGACCAAATGACGGATGGAAGCCGATCGAAGTCGATCGAAGTCGAAGCCGAATTGGCTGGACCGTGTGATGCCAGCTCGAAAGAACGGAACTTGTGGCACCGAGACAGCGGAGCTGGTCCCATGGGTGCCTGGGTTCAGTTCGGAGGAACAACAATAACTTAACTTACGGTACTGTACTGGGATTGACAAAGAGCAAGCTAAGCTAGGAAGGCTGACTTCTTCATGTCCTAAACTTTACGATGATTTTGCGCCACTGATCGATCTGCATGGGCGTTCGGAACTCAAGGACAGTTACTGTGGAAGTGTATATGATTCCAGCTTATCAAAACGGCAGAATCCGGCATAAGGTAGGGGCCTGCTCAAAAAGCGACCCCGGCCTGCTTGAAAAGCCACCTCTAACAGAGAGGTACATTTTGCTTTCTTCAATGTACCGGTAAGTGTACATTTCAGGAGGAGGTTGCTTTTTGTGACCACTGCATTTCAACTTCAAAAAGTCATAACTAATTCCACAAAGGTCCAAAACATACGAAACCAATTGGGTCCATTTTTCTTCCTACAAAAATTTATTAAGATTTATTTTAAAGAAGTTAGCTTCCCCCCAAGTGCAATTAGCTCTTCAACAGTAGCTTGAAGAGCTAACTACCTTAGTTGGACAACATTTGAAGCTCATGATACAAGCCAAGGCAATAGTACCCTGATAGGAGTTATTTCAACTCACAAAAGACCTCTAGAGAGGAAAAGGTTGAAGGAATTCAGGACACTAACAATGAAAATTTAGGATTTGCAACACTAATTACAAACTCTAATACTAAATGGAAACAATGTCACTAATGTTGCCAACACTAATTGGCAATATAAACACTACTTGTGAACTAAATGAAAATTAGAGTGAGTTACATCATGACAAGGTAAATAACACTAAAAGTACCATAATACTGAGTATCATTATTAGTATAGTGTTCATGTGAAAAATATTGTTATCAAAATGAATTAGGAAGGTTGGGATGCAATGAATTGATATTCAGATACCGCAGTAAGGTAGGATCACCCAATTCCGAGCATGTATTAGATAACCAATGAATAACACTTATGCTCAATAGGTTATCGTACATAACCGGTTGTACAATTTTTCAATCACAACCTTTGATCTTCATGATCCAAGGGTGTAGGAAGCAAGTAGAAAGGAAAGAAGATTAAGAGTTGCAACTTGTAATGGCTATGGTGATGGGTTGCCAATGGGACGGTGCCACGTTAGCGTTGAAAAGTCAACAACCGGTTATGTTTCCAGAACTGAACTTTAAACAAATCATACTAAATGTAGATGATTGTTGCATTCTCTTCAAGGTGTAAACATTGAAAATAGGGCACGAGTTCAAAAAACCTACCAATTCAACTTTGACCTCTTATTTCTTTTGTATATTATAACCAAATACCGTTCTTCTAAGATTCCCCCAACTTTGTTGCAAAAATATCCGTACATACGTGATTAGAAAATGAGAACTTTATGACACTCAATAATGCTTGCTTGTCCAAGAAATAAATTTTGTTCGGTTGAAGGTGATCGGCTCTCTGAATGTATGAAGACGTGCAAGACCTGACTTGCATCATGGAAGTTAATATAAGTATATCAAAGCGCCGGGCATCAGATTCCTCTTTGACAGGAGACCAACTCATGTGCGAACTAGGGCTTCCCTGAAGGCGTAGCTTACTTTGGAATCCGTGAGTTGTGGCCATCAAACTACAAAAGCAACACCTAGACCAAGGCTCCGGCCGTTTGATTGGGGTCCCAACTTGGAGATAACTTCAAAGGTTACGTCACCACACCATGACTCTGAGATGGGTTTGTCTTGGAGCGGAAGCGCAGAGAGTCCGCCAGCACAAAAGAGAGAAGCTCCGTCACACCTGGACTTTACTTTAACCTTGGCCGGGGCGGGTGGGAATGAAACTCACTGTAAATCCGAAGCAATGTGGAAGCCTGTGTGCAGACTGGTGTCGGTTTCCCTACCGGCCTACTGTTACCTGATAAATGCAGATTCGTTCTTAAAATGTACATCTCGGGGACATGAGAATTTACTTACTGTTGATTTGGGGTAATCTACGATCATTCAACAATTTGAAAATTATGTATGTCCAAAAATATACATAAAGACAAGCTAGAATCTTCTTTCAATTATTAACACTTGAGAAATTAAAGTGGGCAAGTTTTATCTAGTTCCTTTAGTTGTTTGCATTTGGTATTTGGCTACTTTTACGCTACATGGAGAAAGTAGATAAAAAAATCTCTAAAAGTTAAGAAGTTGGTTAACTAATTGTTTGTCAAAATTTCACTAAATTTAGATAATTTTTGGATGAAAGTACACAAATGATCTTCGTGACCTACCTACATTACATTTCAAGGTGCTTGTGGCTCAACCAAAAAAATCCATTGCCAATAAGGCCCAATAGCAACTAAGAAACAACAATGTTTAATACTCCGTAATAAGAACCAAGGTTAAATACTTAGATGCTTAGGTCAAAGGTTGCCCTCTAGCATTGCTCAATCTAACATGTTGATACATGATGAAAAATTAGACTTCAAAATCTACAACGTAAATACATTATAGTAGGAACTCCAAATTTTTTTGATACCATAAATTACTGCGAATTGTTGCGGGAATAGTGTGGGGGCACCTATCGAGGCAGTAGTGTGAAAGTTTTTTGTTCAGTTACCTCAGCTCTGTCGACGACCAGAAGAATCACGATCATTCGGTAAAACTTGAGTCATGGCAAAAGACTCTCCGCCTGAACCGCCTCCATGTCAGGAGAGGACATGTTCGACACTTCTGACCGGAGATTCTGAAACGCACAAAAAGCCATCAGTGCAGCCTCCCTTCTCACAACCAGCGAAAGCGCTCGAGCTCATCCTCTTCACGCAAGGAAGGATCATCAGCTCTAGGAGGGCGGCTCGAGCGGTGGCGGTTGTGAGGTTGTTGCGTGCATTTGCAGAGTTTCCTGGACTTCCTGCCCTGTCGTTTGGAAGGAACGAGCGGGATGCCGACGACGACCACACTGGCTTCGGAACCTTAGCTTTCAACTTGTGTTGTTTTGTTTCTTCAGGTTCAACAGCTTCGGCCTAACCTAACTTGTGGATTGACATGATTGCCTAGTTCTGAAGTTTCTAGTTGTTTCTGTGACCACCTTGATTCCGGCCTGGTTAGCACAAGTTCGTCAGCAGCTGGGAGACCTTTGATCGGTGCTAAACGGGCTGTTTTCAAGGTGGTCTCAAAACGGGACTCGAATTTGCACTAATTGTGGGCAAATATCAGATGTACTGCAGGTATAGGTTTAGGAACTGCAGGCAGACTAGAGCCTGGAGGTTTGTGCGTTAGTGTGTGTGGTTCTTGGAGTCTTTACTCAATGACAAGAACTAATCAATATAAGTGAATTAATGCAAATCTGCGATAGACAAGATGACATCATGATGCTCACCTCCAACGTGATTTTGATGGTCACTCTTTGCCAGTTCCATGATAACAACTGAAGGTTTTCTGTACGATGTAAAGGATACAGGCGTTGTGCCCGTCAGGACAAGTCTGTGACTAGCTCTGTGTCCCAGCACTCAGAGGAGGCCAACGTTGCTCGACTTTGGGAATCTTTCAAGAATATTAATACAAGCTCAGTTCTAACAGGGAGAATATTGTCATCATGGTTTAATTTAGGGTCTCAGAACATTGTTATCAGGTCTCTGGTTCCCGGATTGCCATTCCAGGTTTCTAGTTTGCCAACAGGGCAAATTTGTGCCACTAATTTCGTTGATGGACGCTTTTTCCTGATCGCCGATTTCCCTGATTTGCCCTGTCCCTGATCCCCGCGTTCCTAGCGCGGAAATCATCTATAAAACTTCAGATATGTTCGTAATGAGGGAACCAATTAAGGGTAATTTCCCAATGTGTGGCGCTGGATGCATGCCTGCATCACACTCAGTTAATTTGTATTCGTCAGATTACGTGGAAAGTCACTGAAAACATGGAACGATAATGACAAGAATATGAATGATATTGCTGATTGTACATGCCTGTATCATTCATTTTCACATTCATTATCAAACATTAGATGAGTTGGGATGTCAATCAAAAACAAGTGTACACAATAGTAAATGAATTTTTCTGAAAGTTACGAAGAAGAATGAATGTCAATAATTTCGTTAAACTGGCGATATTTCACTCCTTTGGCACCTTCCTAGATCTTCGTCCTGGAACGTTAATCTATATCAGTCCTAATTTTTAGACCTTTCTGTAGATTTATGTCCCCAATCTCTGGTGCATGAATCATGCCAATTTTACGAAGTTAGCGATAACGATGCTGATCAAGTGCATGAACTTGTTCCTCAGGCGAATTTCTCTCGGTTATGTTGTGTGGATATATGATCCACATGCTCCATTGCCATACCTTTCGAAAACTGTTCAAGCGGTGAAATTAAACTGTAGTGATCGCAGTACTCGTGTGATGTTCACATTTCGCACTTGACCAGAACTCCAATGAGACTGGTCGAAGGGTCGCAATTAGGAGCCGTGCTTGTATGTGCGACTTGGATTTTTTTCGTAACTATTGATTTCAATCTAACAAGCTCAAAGATTCGGAGCTATTGGTTTCAATCTAATAAGCTCCTGCTTGTAAATACAATTTTCGGGCAAGGATTTCCATATGGAGTCCTGGTGAGAGTTTGCAACAAGGTTCTCACGCCGTCCCAAACACTTTCTCAGTCGGCACCGGCCGCACTTCCTTCGCACATGCAGTATTCGTGCGTGCATTGCCATTGTTTATTGAATCTTTCAACTTTAGACCAGGCTTTATGCTCTGTACGTTTACCTTTTTTCATTCACATGCATGTCTTATCTCCTATAGTCCTATGGTTGCATGATAAAAAATTTGATTACAATATTCGCAACAAAGTGTATGATGGAAACTCAAGATTGTCTTATCTGTCATCGCGATTGATGTCGTAACTGTCGAGGTACTCCGTATATAATAGCATACGCCACCTTGAAGAGCTAAAGAGTGGAGAGTACCGTAGCTCTTTCTAATTTAAGACTACTTCATCTATCGTCAATTTCGTTAAATCCACGTGTTTCCTATGCCAAAAATTGAGACTTACAGTACATCTACACAAAGCTTTTAAAACTATGAGAGCCATAGATTAACGTTTCAGACTGAGCGCCCACTACCGCCAATTTAACGGAATTGACGTTATGTGCAGTCAATCTGACGTACCTTAGCATCGAAAAATCTTCCCGAAGACCCCAACCACAGGAAGCAAGTGCAGACTGTACGACGTGACCAGGTGTCCTCTGCAAAACAAGCAGCTGCACTGCCAGTGACTCTGCATTGTCTGTAACACTTGCTAGCTTTTGGAACTACAATAGCTGCATGATCAACACTTAAAAAAACCACAAGTTGGTTTTAAGAAAATTTAGGAGTTATGGGTATGAAGGAGTTCTTGAAAACTGTGTTATTACAAGAAACTGACGTTGTATTGAGCTACACCAAACCTAAGTTACTACAATAGCATCAACTGATGTCAATCTCAAAGTAAACCTCGATCTGAAGTCATGAAGGAAAAGTTAGTACAGACTGGGTTCTCGCACACTTCCCCTGATTGATCTAAATTTGATAGACACAATCCTGCCAAGTTCATTTCTACAATGTTCTGGACATGTTTCTCAACAAGAAATGACGAGTCAAAACCACTTACAGTGCAAACCAAAACAATGCAAAATAGTTGTATTCCATGATAGGATGTTTGGTTTCCAGTACGCATTACTAGAATTAGGCACCCTTTGCATCATCCAGGACGTTGCTCAATACTCTAGAGAAGCAAACTTTTGGGGACCTTCAAACGTTGTTTTAAGGCTGACCAGAAACGTTGTTAAGGTGAAGCAAAGTTTTGGTACATGAATTTAGCAACGTTTGTTGTGTGTATGGGAATAGGTGAACTTGAGTTCCCATGTAGTTTTACTTGTTCTCTTTAGTAGGAACATTTGTTCCCAATATATTTATTTTAGGGTAGGTATTTAATATTCTAGACCAATGAAACATCAATATTTTTGTTCAATATACAATATTTATAATATACAAAATATATAGTATAAAATATAGTACAATATATAATATAAAATATTGTACAATATTGTAGACACCTCTTGAATAATTGAAGTATATGTTGTGGAATTACATGTGAGAAACAAGTCTATTATACTTCATGGTAGTCTCACCAAGGACAATGCTTATGGGATAAAGTCCTAGATGGTGAACTCCATTGGGAACAAAGTACTTGGGAGTTCTCTCATTAATGTTGCTTATATGTTGCTTAGAGAATTGCCTCTTGCCAAACGTTGCTCTATTCCTGGCAACACTACAGACGTTGCTACCACCAAACATTGAAAACCCCCCTTTATTCTAATAGTAAGTTGCAATCCTAAATTGAATCAAGACAAAACAAATTCCACAAACTTTACAAATTCCAATGAAGACTTGAGACGACATTCGTATAGTGATTTATTATTAAAAAAATTGCATGAACATATTTAGACTTTTTCTATTGTATGCACAAAATTTTGGATTTTCAAAACATGTCATTTTGGACTAATTTTACCTTGTCTAGACTCTACAGTTGTAGCTTTGAATGTTCCTCTATATTCAATTTTTAGTCTTGAACGAGGTTGATAAAGCCAAAAATGTTTCCATTTTAAATTTTTAACAGAAAGAGAATGCAATAAACACTTAGAGCACTATTTGTGGCCTTTTTCTTCAATTCATATGATTTCCCTTCCAATATATTAGCAGAAGTGTGATCTTTGGGTACCAATGAACAGTGTTAGAACAAGGTGCTAGAGGCCTACATTAGCATCAAGCTAGTGCTAGTGGAAGACTTGAGCACCGTGCTCTAGCCCTTCTACCTTAAACTTTAACAACATGGTGCATGTAATTGCCTAGGATGACACAAAGTGTCTCACCACCTACAACTCCACATTATTTATACCCAAAATTTGTCTACTTCTAAATCAAACTTAGTCCTCAACCACTCATAAAATTATACAATAATAATTTTCAATTGGCACCAATTTATCACTGGACCAATTTTCATTCCTATATAGTAACAATTCATGGTTTAATAGCAGGGGCAATTCTTAGAGCACATGAAAAATATAGATAGGCTACTCTAGGTCATACTTGCAATACAATCCATGGTCAATAGAAAAAGATCAAAAGTACAAAAGTATATGGTAAACTTATTAGACCTAGAACTATTTTTTAAATTGAAATGATCTTTGCCATTTATTAGAATATATTAGAGATGAATGCCCTTATCAATATAAAACATATGTACTTTCGAAAGGTTCAAAAGTTCTAGAATGAGTTTTTAAGGACTTTGAGTAGGTTCCTATGGTGTCAAATTCTATGGGGGGTTTAAAACAGTTTTTGGAGGTAAGAAAATGTATGTGCTATCTAAAAATATGATTTTTATTTCAATCACTTCACAAAAAAAAATTACGCACTCGTAAGCTCAAAACTTTCCACTCCAAGCAATAGAAAAAAAAGATTCAAAATTATTATTTTTTATTTATTTTTCTTATAGAATATATTTATGGCTCCGTAAAAAGCTTTGATTCATTCAATTTACATTAGTGATGTGAAAGTTATGAAGAGTCTTGTTTTGTGAGCAATTTAGACAACTTCTTGATTAAATATTGTATAGGATTCGGGGGGGGGGGGGGGGGCACTCCCATTTTTTTTGCTAGAGACATGCATTCAAATAAAGGATTATTATCATTACCTTACTCCTAAATTTTAGAAATGGCTTAGAAGTAAATTAGCGTCATCGTAATGGGTTTGGAGGCCTTTTGAGTAATGAAGAATAGGAAAAAATACCCAATTTTAGATTGGTTTAACTCTAAACTAGCCTTGCCAAAAATAAATAAATAAAATCTGAATTTTTTAGGAATAATTCTGGAGTGTGCTACATGTGGTATTTACTATATTAACAAGGCATGTGGTATTTGAGATTGGAACCAGTTACTGTTTATTGTATGCTCGGTTGTATGTGAATAATTAGTGTAAATGGTGGATTGGTGTACTGACCGCAATATAGACGTTGGAATGTGAACAACAAAAGTGGAAGGAGTGGATGACAACACACACCTTGGATGCCGGCACCTATGCTTGTTGGTTTCAATCTGAGCAAAAAATTGAGGGTTTCAAACTCCTCATTTGCTTTTGATGAACAAAGAATTATGGGTTGTAAGTTCCAACTATTATGGTTATGCGGATTAGAATTACGGGTTTGTTTTGGAAAGGGTTTGCGCATGCTTTAGGATTGAAGTTCAAGGTGAGGGTTGGTGGTAACGACTGCAAAGAGTGTTTCAAATTTAGAGTTCAGAATGACGTTGATTTGCAGAATGCATGTGGACGCTACTATCTACTGAAAAGAGGTGTACAAGGTATTTTTTGCCCCCCCTCCAGGATCGATGAGACGCTGATGCCTTTCGGGAAATAAGAAAAGGGTCCTCCTGCCATTGATGAGGCTCTGCTGCCCCTGGACCGTCGATCGTGCGCCAAAAATCCTCCACCGTCGATGTGCGTTGAGTTGATAAACCCATATTGTTTGGTGGGGTGGGGTGCATTTGAAAATTACTTAAGGGATGGGTTGTTAACTGAGATTGATGGGTTGTTAACTGGGGTTGATGGGTTGTTAACCCTTTAAGGACCGTGGTTAATTTGGGGGCGGGCGTAGTTTTTGCATACATTTATGAAAAAGTGTTGTTTCATGCTCTCTTCAAAGATGTAATTTTAGATCAGATTGTATAAATTGGTTCTATGGGTTAAATCCTTGAAGCAAACAAAAAATGAAAGTGATCCAATGGTTCACATCCTTGTAATTACTCTTTGAAGATTGATGTGTCATAAACACCCTTTGGCACTAGTTCTAATTAGGGTTTGCTACAATTGGACATAAATTTGAGTATATGGTTGAAAATCGACCAAAAACCTTTTGGCTAATTCCTTCGCACATATATATAGTTGTCTTTTACATGAAATATGCATTTTTCTTTGAAAACTCCGATATAAAAGGTTAGGCCACTTCAAGTTTAAACAAGCACAACTCACTCAATTTTTCACGCATTCTCTTGAAATTGGCTATGCTAGGGGTGTATGAAGACACTCTAATTGCGTTCTTCTCTGAGTTTTTTGAAATCAGATGTTCTATGAATAGTAGGAGACAAAAAGTCGTGAAATCGACCAAAAAGTGGTCGACCGGTCCTTAAAGGGTTAACTAGGTTGGGGGGGATAACTGGAGTTGGGAAGGTAACCGGACTTGGATTTAAATAAATAAATAAAAAGCGCAGTTGGGATTTAAAAAACAAAACAAAATTGGAGTTGGGATTTTAGTTTGAGTGCATAGTTTTTCACTATGCACTCAAAAGAGGCAGTAACTGCCTATCTATCACTTTTTCCATTGTTTTGAACTTGGTAATTGTTTGTGTTCAATTGTGATTTGGGAGGACTTTGTGATTCAAAGTACTCTATGGTATAGGCTGAGTTCTATGATTGAAGTTTGTGCTTGGAAATTGCATTAGTTTGTGCTTGAAACTCATTTTACATTGTGATTGAAAGTACTGCATGTATGAATCCACTATGGAATCCACTTTGGCTTAGTCATTTGCACGTTGCTTTTGAACACCGTTCCAAATTCTAACTTCTGGCTTTCACAATAGGACTTTGCATTTCAAAATAGTTCCAAATTCAAAATTTTGGCTTTCACAATAGCACTTTACTTTTGAATCCAAAACCAAATTGAAAACGGTTTGTACTTTCAGCTTGTTCAAAGTTCAAAGTTCAAAGTCCTCAATGATCGAATCGAGTGTTTGAATCCAGAATTCAAAATGTTGTATTTATAATGAACATAGGGTACCCAAAAATAGTGCAAATTTTATCTTAATGAAGTATAGTGTATATGCAATTATCTGAATCTAGAAATTTAGGTAAATATAGCCCTGTGAAAATTTCCAAAATTTACCTACATAGTGCACCCTCCAAGATAGGATTCATTTTTTAGCTCAATTTTTTTTTATTTTCAAAACAAAAAAATTCCATTGGATATAGATTATTTGTTGCGGTAATCTTACCATTAAAATTGACATGTTTCAGTTTCATTTTAGAACTATCAATGATATAATTTTTCCTTCTATCATATTTAGGCTTCTACTTAATAATTTTTTAATGGATGAAAATCAATTTGATTTTTTTCTTAATTTTTTTCCTAAATTCTCAATTCAATTCTCCACCATGAATATTTAAACCTCAAATCTATGTAGTGCAAAAATTTCAAGTTAAAAGGATTCAAAACCTAGGATTGGTAGGATTGGAGATGGTAACTTGATTGTAATTATATCCCTTCTTCTTTTTTTAAATAAAAATTATTTTATATTTCAATGTCACTTTTGCTAATTTGTCCCACTTTAAGGTTGAGGAGGTTTTAGTATTGAAAAGTACCCAAAATCAATGATTAGTATAAAAAAATTTGTGGTCTATTTCCATATTAGAAAGGCATGTTTTCATCAAGAGGCATGTGCCTAAAAATACATTATTTTACGTCGTCCACGTTTGAGCAAATAGGAATTCCTTGTGCTTGTACTTTTGAACATTGAAGATAATTTCAACTTCAAGTTTTTGGTGAAATCTAATCACCATCAAGTCCTCACAAATTGTTAGTTTTTAGTTCTTTTTTGTTTATGGTTTTTTATTTATTATTAATTTATATATCGTTATATCTATTTTTTGTGGTAAACTGTCTTTTTTGCTCATAGTATTGTTCCAATACTTGCAAGTAGTCCATAGTATTAGCAATAGTACTTTTAGCTGTCGATTTTTCCAATCAACAGTTGAGATTGTTCTGAACGTTACAAAGTACTAAAAGTACTCCTAGTACTCAAGGTGTGAAATCTAGGTTTGGGCAAAATGCTAAAAAAAAAAGCCCGATCTTTTTTTCAACCACCTACATATGGATGTCTCTATTAGTAATCAAATTATTATTGGATTACAATGTTCTTATTGTTTAGAATATATTGAATATAAATCCCTTACAAAATATAGAATATTTAAGTACAAAAGCCTCTAATATTATTAATTGTATTAGATATGAATATTTTTTAGATTTTATGGAGAAAATAAAATACATTGGATATCAACATCTTAAATTGTATTGAATGGTATCCTTGACACTAAAAGTACAAAGAGGCATGTGGCAATTTTGTGTAGGAATAGTGTGTTCTATATTTCCTTTGAAATCACTTTTATAAGAGAATATCCATTTTTTCTTCCAAAATTGAAATATTTAATATTATCATCTTAAATAGACTTTTATAGTTGACATATAACTGCAATGTAGTTGTTTATATCATGATATAATGATATTAAAACATTTCAACCATTTTTGTTAGCCTTAAAAACCGTTAAAAATGTATTAGATACCAATATCCTAACAATTACGAAGAATTAAATCCTTTTGCTTATATTTTGGATGGATAGAATTGTATCTTATAGTAATGTTTTAAAGCATTTGATAATGTATTAGATATTGATATTCATGTCGTTGATTTGCAAGAATAAGACAAATATATCAATATGTGTAGTATATCCAATGTGTAAGATACTTATGTTAATGGCTTTACTTGATAAAAATGTATCAAACACCAACATAGCTTTCTAAAACAATGATCATGGGTTTTCCAATTTGTGGATCCCTAAAAATAGGCTAAAAAAAAACTTCTATAAGGCAAAATGCTTTGTCTACTTCATCTCACCCTCGCACAAATACAATCAATTAAGTTTAAAATGAACCTTCATGCAACTAGTGAAGAATGTTGTAATTGTTTTTGACAAGTTGACAACAAGTTGAATACTTATGCCAATGTTCCTGATTAATAACAATGTGTATAGTACCAACATAACATTCTAAAACAATGTTCATGGGTTTCCAAAACACTTTAGACTCCAAGAATAGAGACGTACTTAAAGAAAATATACCTTCTATGAATTGCAAAAATTTGTCCATTCACCTCATTTTCTCATAAATACATAGTTTTTTTTTAATTTAATTCGGATCATTATACAACTGTAGAAGAATTAGATTAGTGTCCATAATAATTTGACAATACATCATACACTCATACTAGCACCTAACTATAATTATGGTATAATGTATTTTCAATAACATATGATTTGATTTCAAATTTTTACTAATGCTACATTGTCATAAAAAATAAAATATCTTTTGATCACTCATACAAGAAAATTATTTACAAATGAAAATGTTGGAAGATTCATTAAATTAAGGTGGTTTAATAAAAAAAAGGTCTACTTTAGTAAGCTCTTCAATCATTTCTAAAAATTATATGCAATAATAATACTAATCAAATGCTAATCTATAAGTGCCAAAACATTAAATGGTATTGCTATTCAAAAATTGGAGTTAACCCCTAAAGTCCCATTGTCCCCTCTGGGGACAAAATGGATTTTAGATAGGTTCCTACGGTCTCAATATTCATTTTGATTTTTTTAAACTTTTAGTGAAGGTAGAAAAATATATTAACAAATATAATTTTTATTTCAATCAGTTCCCGGGATAAAAAAATTACGACACTAGAAGCTCTTTTTATAGGTGCAATGGACAAAAATCCCACCTTAGAAAAAAATTAAATTAAATTATGTTTCTCATAAATTGTAATTTATCTACACATGAAGCTTTGATTCATTCTATTTAGATATGTTATGTGAAAGTTATGGACTATCTTATTTTTTGGGCAATTTGAGCATCTTTTTGAAAAAATAACTTGTAGGATTCATTTTGAATTCAATTTTCACAATTTTTCAAAGAACAACGTTTCATGAGGTTAAGATCTATTGCTAAAATAATCTCACCATTGAGATTAATGTGTTCCAATTCCATCTTAGAACTATTAACAATTTAGATTTTCCTTTGATCTTGAAACTACTTCTATTTAGGGTGATTGCAAGAAAGACCGGTCCTATTTCTTGTCACATTGAGGGTACGCTCTCTTGTTATCTACTATAACATGTGAAGCACAAGTCCAAAGAACATAAAATTTCTATTGAACATGTTTAACTTGATGGTAATCCGATTCTGTTTTTAAATTTTAAAAAAAAACATTTTATATTTAAAAAGCATTTTTGTTAATTTGTCACATGGTGTGGTTTAGGATTTTTTACTACGTTAGAGTCCCCAAATTTAATGAATCTGGAGCTAAAATTTTCATCGTCTATTTGCATATTAGAAAAGCATATATCTACTAAAGTTAATATGAAAATATATTATTTTATGTCTACATGAGTGTAAACATCACTCCCATTGTGCACAATTTTTGAATATTGAAGATGGTTCTAAGATCATTCTTTCGGTGAAATCTCATCACCATCGACTCTTTCCAAATGGCCAATTTTTATTTATTTTAACCCCTAAAGGACCGTTGTCCCTTCGGGGGACAAATGCGTTTTCGGGCAGGTACCTACGGGCTGAAATTTTCTTGTGATTTTTTGAAACTTTTTTTGGAGATAGAAAAACTGATAAGCTTTGTGGGAATATAATTTTTTTCACAATCGGTGCCCGGGAAAAAAAGTTATGACCAAATAAGCTCAAAACAGGGGACGGGTGGCAGCCCGGGCAGCAAAAAAAAAAATGGACAAAAATTTGAATTTTTTTTTTTAATATTTTTTTTTCTCATAGATTATATTTTTGTCTATTTGGAAAGCTTTGATTCATTTCATTTGGATATGTTATGAGAAAGTTGTGGACATTCTTGTTTTTCGGGCAGTTAGAGCATCTTCCTGAAAAAAATAACTCGTAGGATTCATTTCTGAATGCAATCTTTCAAATTTTTCAATTTTTTTTTTTTGCATGGTTTAGTTTAGTTGCTAGAACAATCTCACCATTGGGATTAGTGAATTTTAATTCCATCTAAGAGATATTAATATTTTAGATTTTCCTTCTATCTCGTACTTACTTCTACTTAACAATTTTCTTAAGAATGATAATTAAGTTTTTTTCAATTTCTTTTTTTTTCCTAGACTCTCAACTCAATTCTCCTCTATAAAGATTTAAAGCTCAAAACTTTGTAGTGCAAAAATTTTAAATTAAAATGTTTAAAGTCAAAAAATCTAGTCCCACAATGTGCTGAAAAACTTGTTTTTTTCACTTTAAACGCAGATATCTTGCAATCTGTGCAGTCAAAAATTCTGAAATTTTTTCCACACATTCTCATACTAGATAGGTGTAAGATCCTACGGTTAGATGTGAAAAAAAAACATTTTTCAAGTTTTTTTAATGTTTGCTATAGAAATGGCAGTTTTCACTGTTTTTTGGCAAAAAAAAGGCCTCGGTCCTTTAGGGGTTAAAATTGTTTTTCCTATTTTTTTACAAATTAAAATGTGAAATTATAGTGACTAGTCCTATTTTCATGAGATTTTGCACTTTTCAAGTTCTACTACTTAGAAAAAATTTCTATGTTTTTCCTTCCTAGGGTACCTTCTTCTTAAAGGTCTATACATTAAAAAACAATTACATTTAAAAAAAAATTCTAACTATAAAGTACTTCCAAAGAAAAAAATAAGTTTGTGCAAAACGCTACACAAGACGCACGGTCTTTCTTGCAATGACCCTTTAACAACTTTTTAATGAGTGAAAATTTAGTACATGTTTTTAAAAAAAAAAATTAGAAATTCAAAATTAGTAGTGCAAAAATTTTAAGTTAAGATGATTCAAAGCAAAAAAAATATAGTCAAGCCAAGTGCGGAAAAACTTTTTTTCATTACTTTAAATGCAAATATCTTGCACTCTATATGGTTGTAGTTTTTGGAATTTCTTCTACACATTTATATATGGTACTAGCCTGGTGCAAGATCCTACAATTAGATGTGCAAAAAAAAATTTAGAATTTTTTGCACTTGCAATAGATATGGCAGTTTTAAATTTATTTTTTTATTTTTAATTGAAATAAGGCTTTGGGACTTTAGAGGTTAAATAAAATCTTATAGAATTACCGTCTATGGAAATTTAGATGATTATTATTTTTGATTGATAAAATCTGTAAAAAATTGATCCAAAATAATATTTATAATTATTGTATCCATGAGAGAATTAATATTAGAGAATCTATTGGAGTGTTGTAAAATTGAATTCTTTACTCTTAATTTTTTTAGGGGTTGACTCTCAAACATGATTGGTTTTTGAAATAGCAAATAAACTAAATATAATTTTGAAATTTTGAAGATTGCTTTCAGAATAATAAATTAATAATCCATTTTTTAATATAAATATTATTTCATTTAGTCTTGTGATTTTTATGACTATAGTTCTAAATTTGACAATTTTACAAAAGATTGAAAAAACATTAGACCGCTATTAAACAAAATTAGAGTACAATTGCCTTGCCATCAAATATTACAATCTTGCAGTGGGTTTCCCATTTGTTCAAATATATATATATATATATATTACAATCTCTCTAATTAAATAGAATTTTGTTCTTGTTATCTTCAATATAACTAGTCTTTAATCCATCAAAAACTAGGTATTTAAATTTGAATGCCATCAAATATTATAATATTCAATCTAAAAAATACAATCTTGAAATAATACAGTGATCTCCAATATACTTGCTTATATAACTTTTTATCATAATTTCATAAAAATTGATTATAGATCATTAAACCTTTGGCTTTTGTCTCATTCAAATTATTTCCAAAAATAACATAAAAATCCAAAAGAATTTTTAAGTTTTTAGGATCTAATATTAGTTTTAATCACATAATCTGAACAAAACTAAGATATTTATAATTGTTTCTATATTTTAATAATTAAAAATAAATTTGATTAAAATTAAAAAAATAAAATTCTGGTTTTGAACATTTTTCAATAGACAATGAATTTGTAAGCCTATATTTTTATTTTTATTTTTCTTAAGAAAAAAATAATTGATGTACATGAAAGAAAGAAATATCAAATGAGATATTAGTATAAAAATCTGTATTATTCCATTATTTTTGAGTCTACAACTAAAGAACCTTTTCATATTTGCAACAGATTTCCAAACCATGCACATTATTCTTTATTCAATGCATTGATTATTTAGATTAACACTTTAGAATTCTCTTAGATTATTATTTATCTAATAGATAAGAAATTTTAAAATTTAAAACACATCAAATTAATTAATTTTTAATAAAAATATAAACATTAGGACAAGATCTTATTTTGAATTTTTTTGTGGCACTTTAGATCTTAGTGAGAATAAGGCCAATAGAGGCGCTTTTGGTACAATTAGGAAGTTACCAAAGAAGGGGTTTACATTTAAAGTTTTGCACCATTCTAACTGACAAAGTACTAAATATTGAATTCAAAATATGAAATTAGAATTATAGAAATAAAAAAATATTAGAAGGAAGCATTCTTTATAGGGGGTATTTTGCATTATATTCATACTATTTATCCAAATTTGAATAAAAATTCTCCCAAATGTAGATAAGATTGTATTATAATCAACACAAAATGTCATCCACCAAGGATTTTTTTCCTGGTAAAAATAGCTAGAATGTGAGATCTCAAGTATAAACAACCTTTGATTTTCATACCCATTGCTTGCAGATTTTTATATACTTTGAAACTATTGAATTTCAATATATTTTCCTTAATTTTCTTTAGAAAATAAGAATATTAGCTAAAAAATTGAGATTAAATATAGATTATTTTGTCATAGTTATAGCAATACAATGAACACATGCCTATTGTACAATTTGCAATCTAGAGAGTAGGTAATATCAAATTTAAGAGTATTTCTATCATAAAAAATTACAAAAAAGAAAAAAAATTAACAAAAGAAGGATTGAGTATAATTTGAACCTTTGCAATAGTGGTAGTATAACATATAGTCAATATGTTCTCCGTCTAAAGGGATGTTGTGCGTATTGAAAGTCTCATGTTATACAAATTTGACTTTTAGAGTGGATGATATTGAAGCCAAAGAATTTTGCTACTCAAAATTTTTATAAATTTGAAAATATCAAAAAAAGGACTTAATGTACAATAAGATTGCTACGCATTTGGCACCATAAAAAAGCACTCAATGAAAGAGTGTATATATTTGTTATTTTGCAAACTTTATAACTATCTAAAGGAAAATATTTATAGTTTCTAATTTAATTTAATTTCATAGAGAGAGATATTATTCAAAAAAGAAGATTTTATATGGATTGGACAATCACATATATTATACTAATCACATATGTCTCCAAACTTTTATCAATTCACATTGGTAAACTTTCTTTCAATAGTCATTTTATCATATTTCTTTGTAAAAAAATGAAAGTGAAAAAGAAAGTGTATAGAACAGGAAGTTATTGATATCATCAAGGCATGTTATAAACAAAGTAAGATATAGAGGACGTATTGTTTAAAGTCCCGTATTGAGCAAACCAATAGGCTTTAGTTGATCAATGAATCACTTCAATCTTGTTAATTTGATCTTTTACAATTTTGTAGATTTCTTCCACTTAACCACCTAAAACTATAGGGGACAAAATAAGCAGCCAATTTTTGTCTTTCACTTGCTTGCGATTGAAGATCAAGTAGAGTAGGAAGATTGGAAGGTGGAAATATAGTGAAGGAAAATGTTTCTTCCTCTTCAAAATACTTTGGTCTTAGGCATGATGCATAAGTGGGCATCTTCAAATTTGTGAAGCACTCACCCTTACTATAGAAACAAAATCTGTATTTGAAGTAAGAGGCTCGAATTGCAAGTGGGCAATTACAATTGCCTAATAGAACTGTCATGAATAGTGCAGAGAGTTTCAAAAATGAATCACAATTCCTTCAAGGCGCATTCTATTTTTTAATTGTGTTCTTAAATCCCTTTGAGTAAAATATACATTTATGTAAGGCTAAAAGAAATGAAAACATGATGTGGATCATTCTCTAAAAGCCAAAATTATAGAAACTTCCTAAGTTTGAAGTGCTCCATTCAAAGGCTAATTTTGATTAAGATTGGTCTAGCCTATGAGCACCAATAACTACCTACACACCTTTCACTTTGAAAATTAATAGTTAATTCATTCTAAGTCCGAAAATTACGATTTAAATTGTCAACAAACTGTTTCTCTTTTCTCTTTCTATCAAAAATATGTGAAAATGTTACGCTCTACTGATTTTCCTACAGAGGTCCATTATCCCTTAGATGGTCGATTTAAGAGCCTCCTACCTTACTTTTGACTTGAGGTATGTGCACCTGAGTCACCACCTGAAATGTACCAGGAGCATTCATTTCATGGCGATTTGGGGTGTCGGTGCACATGCCTTACAGTAGCAATTTTGGTTTTACCCGTTTCAGCAATTCTCAGTTGAAGCCCAGATGGGTTTCAATCTAAAAATCTTTCACTCTCAATATCATGGGCGTCGTGAGAGCGAAATGCTCTTGTTGTAACGCTTCCTTTCGTTGCAAAAGATTCCCAGGTTCTCCTTGCCGGCAATTGAACTTGTTTGGATTGGCACCAAATGTACGAAAAAGAAGCTCCACAGATTCCAATCTGCAGCAGTACAGTCCTGAGGTGGTTGAATGGTCTCTGAGGCCAGAACATGATCAAATAGGAACCGAAGTACAAAAGCCTTTGCAGCTCATTGCGTGAAGTTCTGGAGTCGTGACCTTGCCCCTTGGATAAGAATAGGGTCAATGTGGAAGATTTTGCCTTCTGAAATAATTTATCATGATGGGGACTGACGTACTCCATGAGCATCGTGCACCTTCTTGTCCCCAGTGCTCAGTTTGTTGCTATCTGGCCATGTGTGCAGCATGTCCTTCAAACTGACAATTATTTGGTGCAAGAGCACGACAGACATTTTAGTTTGATTGCATTGTCTCCAGTAAGCTTACAGAGAATCCTTGGCGATCTCAGATAGTCGATTCGGGTACGTACGCATCTTACTAATTCGATCCCAATTGTAATTTGAAACTATGCTTGCGCTTAGGGTCTCCGTTAGTGACTTGAGGCATTCTGCTCTTCAGATATGGCAAAAATAAGTTAATCGGCACACAACAGCTGCTGTTCTGTGTTGAAGATTTGCAAATCGCATGGATGCAAGCTCAATTATGATTGACAGTGACAAGTTTGCGAAGAACAGCAGACTTGGCATTCTGAATCAAACCAATTGGCTAGCGGGAACAGGGCATGACCCATAATTCTTCTTTTCAGTCGAAGCCCTTGGATTAACCTAAAATGATCGATCTAGACATTCTCATTTGAGTAGAATGACTCGGCATTATTTGTGATAATGTTTTTGAACCTTTCTGCTCGCAAGCATTATCTGGTTCACGTAAGCAGGGAGTTGGCCTTTGCAAATGAATTTGATTGTGGTCAGTATAATTTCACGAGCAAGGTTAGTATCCAAGATAAGTCCATATAGTACTAGTTCAGCAGCCCATATAAGTTGCCGTCCCATCGACCTCATGGCATCCACAATCGTGCCCGCAATCATGCAGAATTCGCAAGTGAATGCTGTGAATGTGCGATGTTTCGTTTCTCTGCGTTCCATTAATTAGAGTGCAATCCTTTGAGTAGTGGCTGTGGAAAGACTCGAATACTTTGGTGTTCAGTGTGTGCAATCCACCCTTAATAGAACATTTGCGGATAAACACCTGGATATACAGAGCTAGCTACAGTAGAGAATAATAACTACTCGGCATCTCACTACAGCAGGGATATGCTGCGAGGAAACTTTCTTCATCATATCCTTTCCCAATCGCGAAGCATAAAAGGACATCGCGTTGACAGGATCCCTTCATACTTCCAATTGCAGAACTTCACACAATCTCCCGCTTTCGCCCTACCCACTGCAACATCGACGTTCGCACAATCCCTGGATATGCTTGCCTCAAATAAAAAACCCGGATATGCTTTCCTTCGGAAAATGGCAATCGGGCTGTCAGTCAGTTCGTTAGGATATACTTGTGCACGGTGGTCCAGAACTTCTTAAAACAATTATTGTGATTTCACATTATATAAATTTGATTTTGATTTTTTGTTTGGGGGACGTTAAACCCTGTCCCACGAAGTTGGACCAGCAGGGTGGATTTACCTTGGGAGAAAACGCAGGAGTTTTTTATTTGCTTCACATAGTAAAATTTGTAAGTTTTGAATTCATATTTGCAATCAGAGATACCTAATTAGCTTGAAGGGGTCTAGAAGATACCATAGACATGGCTCAAAATAGGGGGCTTTTTTCCACTTTTACCCCCGAGAACACAAATATACCTATTGGTCCCACTTTATACAACGGGTTTAACGTCCTGCTTTTGTTGGCACCCATTGAAATGGGCATTGAAACTTATTGAGGAAGGTAATCAATGTTTAATTGGAATATTGTAGAGACTCTTTTAAGTGAATTGGGAAGCATACTTCAAAATTCATAACAAATTCAAAATTTGTCAAAAAAAAATTAAAAAAATTCAATTGCTCCCCCAATTTGATTGTGGCCACTTACTCAACCTAATGTAGCCCAAATCTCATTTATTGAAAAATTTTAGCACAAATTGATGCAAAATTTTAATAGGTCCTTTTAAAAGTGTATGTGATGGGTCTGCAGCCTATCATAAGCTAGTTTACCTTAACGTCTTTCGTTGAAATTGGATTTAACTCCTTAAGGACCAAAGTCCCCTCGAGGGACTTTCGGAATTTCAGGCAGGCTCGTATGACCTCAAATTTTGACCTGATTTTTTGAAACTTTTTTTGAAGATAGGGAATGTTAGTAGCTTTCTAAAAATATAATTATTTTTCCAATCAATGCCTAGGAGCAAAAGTTATGCCACCCTAAGTCAAAAAAGTTGTTCTTCGGGCAGGAAAAAAAATGATATTTTTTAATTTTTAATTTTTTTCTGAAAGATCATGTTTTTGTCTATATTTGAAGCTTTGATTCATTCTATTTGGACTCAGAATGAAAAAGTTATGATCAATCTTGTTTTTAGGAGAATCTAAGCATCTTCAAAAAAAACTTACAGAATTCATTTTTGAATGCAATTTTCAATTTTTTTCAATTTTTTTTTTGACAAGGTTAAGTTTGTATGCAAGAACAATCCCACTGTTGGGATTATGGTATTTTAATTCCACCTAAGAGCTATTAACAATTTAGAATTTCGTTCAATTTTGGACTTACTTCTACTTAACAATTTTTTTATATGTAAAAATTAAGTTTTAACATTCTGAATTTTTTTTCCCAACTCTCAACTCAAATTTTCAACATAAAAAATTTTAACTTTATGGTGTGTAATGCAAAAAAATCCACAAATGGAGGCCAAAGTCATTTGAAATTGCAGGCCATAGTTCAAAAAAAAACTTCTTTTTCCAACTTCAAATGCTAATATCTTCCAATCCATACGGTCAAACTTCATGAAATTTTTACAACATGATCTGAGACAAGTGAAGTACAAGATTCTACGGTTAGATTCTAAAAGAAAGTTTTTTTGGTTTAGGTAGTGATTGCAGCAGAAATGGCAGTTTTCAGTGGTTTGAGAGCCAGAAAATGCCTTGGTCCTTTAGGGGTTAAACAACTCCACCCTTCTGAAAAAAGGGATTAAAAAGTAATTTTTTTCTATCCATGAGACCTCTTCAAAATCATTAAAAAATCCCTCTAACTTGAAATTGAGGTGTGTGCACTTGTTATAGTCACTAATTATAATTGAGCATAGTTACTATTATTGAACGTAAATTATTTTATGGAATTTTAATTGCGATTGAAAGAGAATTCCAATGATTTGTAGCATGCATTATTTAGACACCCTATAAATAAGTTATAAATTTTCAAAGAACAATTTCTAAATCTACAAGAAAATAACACTAGTTTCTCAAAGACTTTTCTGTTTTAATTGTATACATCTCGTATAATCAATATCTAGATTTTTGTGATGCTTAGTGATCCAAATACAAGTGTCGCATTTTAGGCAGTGATCATTAATCCTTTCAAGGACATTTGAGGTCTTCGGATGATTATTCAAATTTGGATTTTAGAATCTTTTTTAAATGGGCATCTTGTAGCTCGTTCAAATGACCAATCAATAATGAGCTTCCGCCCTCTTCCAACCATGGGCAACCTTAAAGCCATTATTCAAAAAAATTATTAAACTTTCCAATGCCAAAACTACAAGTTTAAATTGTGGTTCAAAACCCAAGATTTAAATTAATAGAAGCATCTTTTGAAGACAAAGAAAATATTACCAAAGAAGTTCACAAGGAGTTGACTAATGGAAGAGTTTTCTTGAAGATTCTTTGAAAACCTAACCCCTATGGCTAGGTATGTTGTTTAATCCCGAAAGGCCCAAGGCAATTTTTCTGTCAAAAACCACTCAAAATTGCCATTTCTGCTACGTTCATTTAAGAAACCAAGAAATATATATTTTTTAGAATCTAAGCATAGGATCTTGTGCTTTACTTGTCTGAGATCCTGTGGTAAAAATTTCATGAAGTTTGACTATACAAATTGGAAGATATAAGCATTCAAAGTTAAGAAAAAAAAAAATTTTGAACATTGTCTTGGAATTTCAGATGACTTTGACCACTATTTGTGGAAACTTTTTGCACTACAAACTTTGAATTTGAAATTTTTTTATGTTGAAGAATTGAATTGAAAGTCTATTAAAAAAAAATTCATTTCATTTTCATTTTTTTTTCCAAAATTGTAAAGTAAAGTAGGTCCAAGATTTAAAAAAAAACACTAAAACGTTAATAGCTCTAAGGTGGAATTGAAACACAATAATTACAATGGTGAGATTGTTCTAGCAAGCAAACTTAAAAATTGTCCAACAATATTTTTTGAAAAATTGTGAAAATTGCATTTAGAAATGAATCCTATAAGTTATTTTTTCAAGAAGATGCCTAGATTGCCCAAAAAACAAGATTGTTCATAAATTTCACATTACTAATCCAAATGGAATTTAAAAAAAGCTTCACAAGTAGACAAAAATATGATCTATAAGAAAAAAAATTAATTAATTTCAATCTTTTGTTGATTTTTTTTTGCCCGTTGAGTGAAAATTTGGTCTTTTGTGGTATAACTTTTGTTCCCGAGCACCGATTGAAATAAAAATTATATTCCCTCAAAGCTAATTAGTTTTTTTTATCTTATGTGAAAGTTTCAAAAAGCTTCACAAAAAATTGAGGTTATAGGAAGCTGCCCAAAATCCAAATTGTCCGTTGAGGAGACAGTGGACCTTTAAGGGTTAAGGGTTAAAGCTAGGTGTATGCATTTAACCCTCAAACGTTGTTGAAGATGCAAAACTTGTTTAAGATGACTTGGCCTAGGTTTGTAGGATGGAGAAAAACAATTTTTTCACCCAATTTTATTTTGGAGATTGCCTAAGTACATTTTCAATGACTGGTATTGCAAACAATTCCTTCATTATAATATTATTGATTTAAATTCTAAAAAAGAAGATGCTTAATCTATGGATCACCTTTGTAGTGTATTTTGGCCATTTCTTACTATTTATTCTCGATGTGAATTTAAGCCATTAAAATTATATTTTTTGAACTTCAGTCCAACTAATGAAATGAAGCTTATCAAGTTCAGTTTCGATTCCAATCGGAAATTTCAAAAAATTCATAAATTTCAATATTTCATAGCAATATAAACTTTGGGCCTATAACCATGGTTTGTTGATTTTTTAATTTTAGAACAACATGCTTTAACTTTGATTATAACATAATATCCAACTACGGTGAAAACTTCAGATTTTTGGAATATATTATATATAAGATTATGAATTTTATTTTATTTTAAATTCACAATAATTTCAAATTTTCTCCCAAAAATTTGAAAATTTTAAGACTTTTAGTAGACATACAATTTCATCTATGAAAAAAAATTACATAAATTTCATTCATATCTATTTTCAAAATAGTACTCTACTAGCAAATAGAGTGATGGACTTGAAAGCTTGAAATCATCGGTCATGGGCTTGTCTTTCCAAGGTTGAGAAGGTAATAATAGTGTTTGGGATATTTTTTGGAGTTTTACCAGCTACTTTACTTTGATTCCCATATTGAACTGTTTTTTCAAGTACCAAGACCATTTTTTTCTCAATTTTTTACAGGTTTTTTTAATAGAAATTTTATAGGGTTTTTTTGCCGACTTTTTCTCGATGTTTTCAAGTTGCAACCGGATTTTTCCCAATCCTACCGGGTAACAATGAACTAACCGTCGGTTCTCCACTAACACTGGGTAAAAACTGAACATAGTCTGAGTGACTCCGTCCAGTTCCAAATTTCGGTCAGGGTGAACTAGCCCCCTCACTCGGCCTCCCAAATCAATCCAGAGGTGCATGTGAAAAAAAAGCCCCCTATTTTGAGCCACCTCTAGGATATGTTCTAAACCTCTCCTAGCTAATTGGGGGCCTCTGATTGCAAATATGAATTCAGAATTTGCAAATTTTATCATGCGTGGCAAATAAAAAATTTCAGGGTTTTCCCTTGAGGCCAAGCGAGGGGTCAGTTCACCCTGGCCCAAATTTCCTCCTCCTTCGCCAACCGGACTGAGGGCCCGACTCTGTTATCAGTAAATTGAATGCTACTTTCGAGTGGCATTGCGGGTCCAGAACTGATCCCAACCGACTGACAGGTTGCACTCTCTCGGACGACGGAGTGGACGACCTAGTCTTCCGTCCGTCCGTTCAGTTGGTACGGATCGACTGAAAAGGGAAGAAGCCACGAGGACCATCCAATGCACGTGTTCCGTCAGGTAGCCTGGTAGGGACGGATCTTCTTGCCGTAAGGTAATTCATAAAGAATCCATTGATTTTTATTTTTATTTTGAAACAAATGAAAGCAAGTTTCATTGCAAAGAATCCATTGATTTCATCGCCCGCCTGCCGTGCAGGAAATGTCGACGTTTGACACTTGGCCGTCTGGGTGTTGAGGGTGTTCGAGCTTTTTTGTTTTTTTGGACCCAAATAGAGGTCATCACCAGCGTTTCACGTCAAAGCTGGCCGGCCCAGGCTTGGACTTGACCTGTGTGCGATTGCAGCCCCACTGGTTCCGGCTAGGGTTGTTCGGAGCCCGGTCACACTAAAGTTGCCCATCCAAACACTAAGACATTGTTCTCACCAAACACGTTGATTTTGCCTCACAAAGTTTGTCAGCAATTCTTTTGTCATGTTTTTTAATGCTCGCATTGATTTTAGCGTCAAATTTCAGTGCCCCTGGAAGCCCCTTGGAATAGTAACTTTGAACCAGCTTGACAGTTCAAGTGGCACAACAATTTTTAACCCTTGAAGGACAAATTGGTGCCAGTGGAAATCATCCCTTTTTCTACAATGTCAATCATCTACTTAAGAAATTCCAAAAGTACTCATTGGAGGTCAATCTATTGTAGAAGACCTCCCCTTTTCACACAAACTTCTGAGGATGAATAGTTGCACTTTTGTCCTATATAGAAAGATTCCTTGTCATCCATTAGATGCCGAATGTCCGCCACGTCATTTATACATTAATGGGGAGTGACCGTGGCAGGGATGAATAGGAAGTGAGGCAAAACCGTGCCTCACGGAGCTTGGGGGATCCCATTATATGAAAAACTATGGCAATGTTTTTAGCTTGGAAGAAAATTTCTCTTCTCACTATTGATTGTTGTTTCCAAAATTTCACTTGACTATGAACTGAAGTTAACCCCTAAGTGTCTAAAGGACCAAAAGTATCCTCACATAGTTTCAAGTCCAATTCAAAGTGCTTTAACTTTTGCATGTAATGTCTGAATTCAATAAAACTTTTTGGGAAAGTTACGTTCTCTCTTTTAGTTTGTATGGCAAAATTTTCAGATCAATCCAAAAAGTTTTGAATTTTTTGAAAGACATTCAAAGTTCACAGGTTCAATTTGAATTCACCAAACTACATTGTATCTCCTTTATCCAATGTTTGTTTTCAATAAAATTTGTTGGATTATGTTCCCCTAAAAATTTAGAAATCAATCCAAGTTGTTTTGAATGTTTGGGAGCAATTTGAAGTTCAAAATCCGGACATTTTTGGATTATAGTGAACTTTGGCGACTTGTTTCCTCTTCATACAGTGTCCATTTCCAATTTTTTTTTGAAAAGTTGCGCATACTAGTCTAGTTTGTGTGGCTAAATTTTTAGAAGAAGGATGTTCAGCCTTAGATGTGTATTTTACAACTTTTTTTGCTATTTTTGACATTTCAGAGTCATTTTGTAGACACAATGAGTCAATTGAATGATTCTTTCACCAATATGTTTGTATGCTGGTTTTGAATCACTCTATAGTTTAAAGTTTTTTCCATTTGAGTAGGTTTAGAAATTGAATTTCACCTCCAAATGTGTTGCTAGGAAAATTTTGGCATGGCCTTTTTCAACACTAAAACATTATAATCTTGCAACCTATGTGGCCAAGTGATTCCAAATTTGATTTATGTTATCTAAAACACGTACACTACAAGATTGTACGGTTGAAATTTCTACACCTTAATGACATTTAGATCTATAACACTTCAAAAGCTATGATGTTTTTATATCCAAAAACACCCTAGGCTTTTAGGGGTTAAGGTATTTTGAGCATCTCTTAACGGATGCGCACTGGGAATTGAACACCACTAATTACAAAAGAACATAGATTCTATAATTAAACATAATTTATTTCATATTAAATCTTATTGACAAGTGAAAGAGGATACCAATGCATTATTTGGACATTGCATAAATAAATTATGAATTTTTAAAGTATTGTCTCTAGGTGTACCAAAAATCAATACTCGTCACTCATAAACTTTCTTATCTTGTTTGTGTACATTTTGTGTAGTCAATATCTATGATCCTTTGGGGTTTAAACTTATGCGGTGCATTTTGGATAGTGTCAAATGTGGTGGTGCATATATTAGACATTGAAGAACGTGGGTGGATACGTGGATGGACTGACCATTCAATTGTTGTACCAGATACTCCCCAAGGTAAAACAACCCAATCCATCATGGTTAAATGATCCATGATGGACACCTCGGGAATGACCCCATGGCAATTATTTTAGATTGTGGACCACAGTCAATGTTTCACCTGACACTAATGGAGTGATTAATAACCTCATTAGGAACACCTAGCTTCTTCAATGTAAATCATTGTAGAAAGTGACTTTTTCAAGGCCTTCCACATTAGAAAATATTATGATTGCTTTAGGTGAGTAAGTTGAGCATTATGGATACAATTTTTGTTGGTTATGGAGTAGTCTAGAGACTCTTTTGGAGCTGAACTTTCAAAAATTCATAGCTAATTCATACTTTGTCAAAAAAAAATTTAACTGCTCTCTGAATTTCTCACACTTGTCTTTATATGGGGGAAAAATTAAAAATTTCAGCAATGGCATGAGGACAAACGCCTAATTCTGACTGTGATGGACTTTTTTACCTTATGCCTCTAGATAATTTGAAGAAAAATGATGAATTATGTCATAAGAATGTAAAATATAAAATAGGCCATTGTCCCCGGACTTCACTAACTTGCAAGGGAATGTCCGTCTCCTTTAGAAAAAGTTAAGCTAGTGACTTGTGAGGGTGGTGTGCCAATAGCATCTCGTCCCTTTGTTCTGGCATCTGAAGTACGGACTCTCATAAATCTTTGTGGTTACTCAGTCATCGATCCCTTTGTTCCGTCTCAAGGCATCACGGTGCAAATAAATCATAAAGCAGTGCAAATTAAGCTTACTCTACTGTAGACTAACTATGGTATGCACAGTTTCGATAAAAAAAAAATTCTGGTGTCATAAGGTACCTACACCTAATTTTGACCCCTTTCTAAAACTGATCCTTAGAGGTTCTTGCCTAAAATGTACTCCCACTATTCATAAGCAGGAATCCCTAAATTGGCTAAATTAACCCCTAAAGGTCCAAAGTCCCCTTGGGGGACACTTGGGATTTCAAGCAGGCTCGTGCAACCTGAAATTTTGTGCTGATTTTTTGAATTTTTTTTGAAGATAGGGAATCACATTAGCTTTCTAAAACTATAATTTTTTTTTTAAATCGGTGTCCGGGAGCAAAAGTTTTGCCATCCAAAGTCTTAAAAGCAGTTCGCCGGGCAGAAAAAACAAAACCAAAAAAATGATTTTTTTTTCTTTAATTTTTTCTTCGAAGATTATGTTTTTTTCTACATCTGAAGCTTTGATTCATTCTATTTGGACTAAAAATGAGAAATTTATGAATAATCTTGTTTTTTAGGCAGTTTAAGTGTCTTCTTCAAAAAACAACTTATAAAATTCATTTTTGAATGCAATTTTCAAAAAAATTCAATTTAAAAAAAGAAGAGGTTAAGTTTGTTTTCAAGAACAATCCCACCGTTGGGATTATGGTGTTTTAATTCCATCTAAGAGCTATTAAAGATTTAGTGTTTTGTTCAATTTTGGACCTACTCCTACTTAATAATTTTTTTATATGTGAAAATCAAGTTTTGACATTCTGAAATTTTTTTCCCAACTCTCAACTCAAATGTTCAACATAAAAAAATTTAACTTTATGGTGTGTAGTGCAAAAAATTTCCACAAATGGCGGTCAAAGTCATCTGAAATTGCAAACCAGAGTTCAAATTTTTTTATTTTTCCAACTTCAATTGCTAATATCTTCCAATCCCTACGGTCAAACTTCATGAAATTTTTACCACATGATCTGAGACAAGTGAAGTATAAGATCCTACGGTTAGATTCTTAAAAAAATGTTTTTTTTGGTTTTGTGAGTGATTGCAGCAGAAATGGTAATTTTCAGTGGTTTCGGAGCTAGAAAATGCCTTGGGCCTTTAGGGGTTAAATTAGCTGAGTTTCTACCAAAAAATTCTTGCGCTACTAGTCCATTGTAAAAAAGGGCCTTTAATGGAGACATTTTAGCCCAAATTGCAAGAAACAATAGAATTTGATAGCCAATTTGCAACTTCCTCCATGTTGGAATTAGCACCTATTTAGTCAATTTTGTGTTATAATACTCCCTATAATCCTTTACAACTTGCAAAATCCTTTCTTTTCTATTTTTTATTTATTACTACTCACTCTTAAGGTAGACACCGTTGATGCCTGTTTGTCTTGAAGGTTGCGTAATTATTGCACTAAATTCCATAAATTGGTTTGGGAATCATTGTTCATGAGAGTCTAGGATAGGTTTTAAAAACACTAGTTTTTAGCAATTTAAATATTCATAGTTTATTCAAATGGTGTTCAAAAAATGCATTCTCAGAGTTTCTAGAATCCCCTTTTGACTACCAACAAGACCCCGCAAAAAGTTTTGAGTGCAATACAAGAATGGGAACCATGTTGAAATGTTTATTTAGATGATTTTACGTGTACTTACCTTACAACCTTGAAGATGTCCATGGGCATATCTAACTACAGTAGAAGATTTTTTTTGAAAATGTCTATACAATTTAATGTCAAATGTAGAAGTAATATGGGGATACTTGACAAAAGGTTCATTTGTTAATGTCTAATACCATAGGTTTAGGGCATGGTTGACGAAAAATAATTTTAAAAATAGATGCCGGAATTTTAGGAAAATTATTTTTTGAAAAAATAAAAAAATTGTATGGTAAAAAAAAAATATTGGCAAAAAGTTCTATTTTTAGCATATGTTGAACCTTATTTTTCGGAAAAAAATAATATTTGGCAAAGAAGTGCCAACCCTATCCTACACTTACGGTACATTAATTTCCCTATGAAAGAAGAAGAATTCACATCATCTCTTATTTATGTGAGAGTGTGGGTGGATGGACAGACATGTAAACAGTTTCACACAAATCCCCCGTCTATGCTCTCCATAGTACGGAGTAATGAATTAATTGATTCCAAAAGATTGAAAATTGATAAACACATCCCAAGCACACAAAAATGTGTTTTTCATCTATCAATTTTTTTGAAGATTCATGTGGTAGTTTTTTTACATTTTTACGGTATAGATTTTGAAGACTTTGCTTTATAAATATTCTATTATTTAATAGGTACTTGTAGATCTCACTTCAATAAGCAATCTTTTCAGTTCAAAAAGTGACCCTTCAAAAAGGTCTTGAAATAAAAAATAATAACAAAAATAAAAATCTTCAAAAATCATTATGATAAGAACTTAACATTTTGAACTTCAAGGAAAAATATTCTTGTGAAAATAACAAATATTCAATCTAAAATCAATATTAGAAGGAATTTTTCAATTTTTGGCT
Organism: Pseudisothecium myosuroides; assembly: GCA_951799445.1. NCBI lineage: Eukaryota > Viridiplantae > Streptophyta > Bryopsida > Hypnales > Lembophyllaceae > Pseudisothecium > Pseudisothecium myosuroides. The sequence continues at coordinate 15,813,216 of OX637287.1, read as the reverse complement.
TCAAATTTCATTGAAAAATGTTGTTTTTTGTGCTAGTTGATCTAAGGAAGGAGTACAACTAGTGACACCTTAGAGGCTTTTTTCAATCTTCTAAAGAAGAAATTGTACTATTATATTAGAATTACAACATCTGGAATATTGGATTCTTTGGATACAAAGAGTTTAAGGATTGTTCTATGGTATCATTGTTGGTGTGTATGGAATGGCTATATTCCTACGGTATAAAAGCTAGGAGATCTTTCTATTTTCTCATTGTCAATATTTGTAAAATAATTGAATTCTTTGAACTAAAAGGCTAAGGGATCTTTCTACTTTAATTGTCACTCTCACTATATCATTGTCAGTGTCCTAGGAATATTTGAGGTCATTAAATATAAAGGCATTGGAGAATATTATGTATGAGTCACTATATAAAATGACCAAATTTATTGCAAATGAAGGTTTGGAGATCCATCAAAGACATATTTGTCACAATATTCAAAACAATTAAATTTCTTAAATACAAAGGTATAGAAAACCTTCTATTGTATTACTATCACTGTCTATCGGATGTTTGCATGCTACATCACACAAGGTTTTTATTGCCACAATGCCCTATAAAATGGTCTTTTGATAAGCTTGAAAAACTTCGTACTAAATGGACATAGAACTTTAGGTGGAGTACAAATTTTGGAAGATTGGAAGTATTTGAGCTATGTATCCCCCAATAATTTACATTCCAAAGAATGTTTGTCACTGTGCATTGTTTAGAAATTTCAATGAATATATTGAATATTCACTAAAGTCTTTGAATAGGATAGATTGGAGATCTTTCTATTGTTTAATTGTCATTGTTATCATACATAAAATAAATGAATTCTTTGAATAGAGAGGCTCGAGGATCCTTCCATTGTCTCAATGTCACCATATATGGAATAGTTAAGATCCTTCAATAAGAAGTCTTAGGGATCCCACTATTGTGTCATTGCCATTGTACATGGAATGACTAAATTCTTTGATTAGGAAGGCAAGAGAATACCTCTATTGTGTCACTCTCATTGTAGGTCTAATAGATTAATTTCTAGAATAGAAAGGCTAGGAAGTTCTTCTATTATATCATTGTCTAGGAAATGTTTAACTTCCATGAACAAGAAGTTTGTAGGTCACATGTAAAGTCACCCATAATTTGTAGGCAAACTTGAATTCTTGAATTTCAATATATATGAAGAAAAGATGCAATACATGAAAAGAAACGGATCTTAATCTGTAATGTTCAAGAATATTATTTATAGCTATGAGTCCAAGAGAGATTCAAGCTATCATTCTTTTATGGATCTTGACCACTAAATTTGTCTTATAAGGCTAAAGCCTATGACCATAATTATAGTCAAACTTAAAAATCCTATCCTATATTTTCTTTCTAAGGTGGAACAACTTTGATGAGTAGTTTTGAAAAATTCACACTATAATTTTATTATATTCATACCAAAATGTTTTTCTTTGTCACTATCCATAGAATAACTAGTCATTCTTGGATATGAAGGTAGAGTGGGAATCCCTCTAGTGTATCATTGTCACTATACAATATCCTTCAATAAGTTTACATCCCTTGCAACAATCAACTTTACTTAATCATATCAATTAGAATATTGGAGTTTTTCTTTATTTAAATATTTAAAATCATGAAATTATAATCTTGGCAAGAAAGTGCACAATGCTCATTTGGTATGAAAAATTTAATATGAATGGCAAACTTCCTTGATCTTAACCCTACTAAAAAATATGTGGAAAAAATTGAAAGACCATATCTAGATTGAGTCCATGCAAATAAGGAAGAACTTATTGAATCAATGCAAATAAAATGGCAAAGGTGATATCTATGAACATACTTGAAGTACACATTTCACCAATGCCTTGTAGAATGAATGTTGTAATTTGTGCCTAAAGTGGAAGTACTAGATGGTAAACATGTAGCAATATATTACCAAATTCTTGTATTCTTTAAAAAAAATTGGCATACAAATGGTCTTTCCAATACACTTCATTGTTTTTAATTTAATGAATATATTTTTGAGCTAGTAGCAACAATTTCAAAATCTTTGATTTCCATGAGTTTTCAACTCAAAAATAAAAAGTGTGTAAATTAAAGGTGTCTGACTATACATGGGATATTTGAATTCTATAAATATGAAGGTTGGAAAACTCTTTACAATGTCATTGAATATTTGAAATCCTTGAATAGGAGGTGTCAAGAATCTTTCTGCTATGTCATTGTTATTTTCCTTGGAATAAATGAATTTTTTATTTAATAAAGACTTGGGGATCCTTCTATTGTTTCATTATCACTATCTATAAAAGAAAATAATTATTTGAATGGAAAGGTTGGAAAATCCTCTACTTTATTAATGTTAGTATATATTGATCAATTGAAAGTTTTTATAGGAAGGTTTGGAGATCCTACAATTCATCACTATCATTGTCCATAAAAGAAAATAATTCTTTAAATGGAAAGGTTGGGGAATCCTTCTACTTTAAAAATGTCACTATACCTATATATTGAGTAATTGAATTCCTTGAATATAAAAGATGGGGGATCTTTCTATTGTGTCATTATTACTCTACGTGGAATATTTAACCAAATTCCGTGAAGAGGAAGGCTAAGGGATCCTTCTACTATGTAAATGTCATTGTCACTAAATGAAATAATTGAAATCGTTAAAGAGGAAGGAGGGAAAATCTTCTATAATATTTTTGTAATAGGAATATTTGAATTGCTTGAATAGGAAAGGTTTAGATTACATGTATAGTGATTCACAATTTGTAAGATGTGCATTAGACTTGTGTTTCAATAGCAAGAAAAGGTGCAATTTATATAAAGGAAAGGGGCCCAATTCCCAATGTTTAAGAATATTATGTCCATTGCGGTAAGTCCAAGAGGATTTCTTTGTTGTTTTATACAGGTCTTGGTCTTTGTATTCGCCTTAAAAATCTAGAGCCTATGGCAATGTAGGCAAACCTCAAAATCTTTCACTATATATACTCCTTTTTCCACCATGTATGAATGATTTTTTTCTTTAAAAATTTAATAAAAATAGAAATGTAGATTTTTTTATATACTTTCAAATAATGTAAATTGCCTTTTAAAAATGCAAATAGCTATGATGAGTAGTTTCAATAGATTTTTATATTTTTACAATTCACTTCAAAAATCTCCAAAAATCGTGAAATTTTTGAAAAGTGTATTATATATATAGTTAGTTAGTTAGTTAGTTAGTTAGTAAGTAAAATTTCACTCAATAAAACTTTAAAAAATTTCAAATTCTTTTTAGAAAATTCTAAAAAGACTTCTCATTCCAATTGCTAAAAAATCTTGAAAAACATTCACTTGTACTACGTTTTTTTTACTAATAGGTTTGATTAAATTATTTTAAAAAATAAAAAAATGTTTTAAAATTATATTTTATACAAGTGTGTTATTGTACTTTTCCCATAGCATACCCCATTTATTTATTCATAATCTCTAATTCCTCAATTAGCTATTAGCACAATGGCACTTTGTAAGTCGGTGTATAAAACGTTTTGAGAGTCACTCACTGTATTGACTGTCTGTGTGATATTTTTCGTCAAAAGTCTCCGTGAGAATTTTTTTTTTTTTTTTTTCCTCCACACAAATGAAACTAAATCTCATTGCAAAAATAAAATACAAGACCGCCAGCCACCAGTGGTCTGGCGAAGGACCGCACAAACAACCGTGATCATGCCTCCAATGTCTGTCTGTGTGTCGAAATTGTATTTTAATGCAATTCACTTTTATCTTTTCAGAAAGCTAATCTGCCGCCATCCACTTTGTGCGTTGGTGCCTTGGCGCCTTGACCGGTGGCTTGGGACGGAAGCTTTGACTTTTGACTCACGAAATTTGCTTTTTGATCTCCCGTGGAAATATCTTTTAATCAAAAAGTCAGCGCCTCCATTTACCGCATATAGACTGTGCAGTGTGCACGTGTCACATGGCAAGTAGAACAGGTGGCATGACAGACATCCCCTGACTGTTCCCCTCCACTTTACCCCCAGAGCCGGAATCCTTTCTTGAATTTTGGCATATTTTGGCTTATATCTTTATAAATATGATATTATTTACATCAAATTCATCATATAGAAAGTATGGTTTTTAATACCATAACTTACGTGAGAGGTCTCATTGAGCATTCAGTGTTGAAATTGAATTTCCACCCCACACCATTTAGAAGATGACATGTGACACTTATTTACAAAAAATGACTTAATTTCTATCGAATCTGATCTTCAAGTAGGGTAAGGAGGATGTTAAGTCGTGCCTACCAAAAAACTGGGGTGAACTAACCCCCTCGCTCAGCCTTAAGGGAAAACCCTAAATTTTTTTATTTGTGAGGCATGATAAAATTTGCAAATTCTAAATTCATATTTGCAATCGAAGGCCCCAAATTAGCTAAGGGAGGTTTAGAATATACCTTAGAGACGGCTCAAATGCACCCTTGGAATGATTTGGAAGGCCAAGCTAGAGGGCCAATTTACCCCGACCTACCAAAGTGGGCCTTGCGAGCCAAATTTATCCCGGAAAAAACTCAGAATTTTGTTATTTGCCACAATTTTTTTTTTTTTGCAAACTCTAAATTCATATTTGCAATTAGAGACCCCCCAAAAGCTAGGAGAGGTCTACAACATACCCTAGGCACAACACAAAATAAGAGGTTTTTTTTTACATTTGCCTCGGAGAATACACAATTCATCCTGTAGGACCCACTTTGGAGGGCATGATTTAATGTCTTGCGGACAAGTCAAGCATTGGTTTGGATGAATGAGAAGTTATGTGTTTAACCTTTAAAGGACCATCATGCGGTTTTTGGCAACATAGAAATTTTGGGAAGGTATGTATGACTGGAGATTTCTATAATTTGGGCTGAAATTTTAATAGAAGGTGGGGACAAGGAATATCTTTCATATGCACTAAATTTCATGGCATTTGGAAATAGGAGTCAAAAGTTATGGCCTAGTATGTTACTTTTTTTCGTAAATGGGTAGTCTGGGCAGATTTTAAAAATTATTTTTTTTAAAAACAAAAATTTGAAATTGGTTTCTAAAGTTATATATATGTGAAAAGCTTTTAATCATTCCATTTGTATCAACAAGTCAAAGTTATGACGAGTTTTAGTTTGCGGGCAGTTAAGGATTTTCTACTCTAAAATAAACTTTCAAGCCCTTTATCACACTCAATTTTTAATATTTTTTGAAAAATTATATAGATATTTATAGACTGTAGATTGTTTGTTACAATATTACAACCATTGGAATTGGCATTTTTCAATTCCATGACTAAATTCTTAACAATTTTGTATTTCTACTTCTTCCTACTTCCTATTTTTTTCTTATATGTTGTACAATTCCAAATGATGTGAAATTTTTCAAGCATGTAGCCAACTTGCCTTGAAAAGTGAATCCAAAGAAGCACCACTGTTTTGGACATTTTTTCATAGAGAAGTGAGCTTTGTGAAGTGCAGCTGCCCTGCTTTTCGAAAGGCCAAAAAAAAGATTTTTGTCAACTCAAATGCAAATATATTGCAATCCACACGGTGGAAATTTCTGAAATTTATTCTGCGTCTTTTCAAACCAGTGTACTACAAGATCCTTTGGTTACTTGTGTCAAAAAAAGTTTTTTTCAAAAATTTGGTACTTGTACCGAAAATGGCAGTTTTTGAGTGTTTTGGGAAAAACATAGTCATGGAACTTTAGGGGTTAAAAAATCTTTTGGAACCTTTTTGTTCCTTGTTCAAATTATAGACATTAGGACACTATAGGGTTCAACAAGAATGACAAACTATATTAGCGATGCTCTGTCTTGTAAACTACAACTAAGCTGTGAATTTCCTAAACGGATTATTTTCCATAATCCTTTGCTAGCAGGGAAAATCATATAAACTAGGGATTATGAGGTTCTCATTTGCCACAATTGATGATTTGTGGATAGTTGTAAGGCAGTTCTGCCTCTTTTGAGCTCATTGTCATTGTGACAAAACTATGACAATGAGCCGAGCAATGAGCTCAAAAAAATAATCTAATTTATTTTTATTAATCCCCCCAGTAATCCCCCTGAGAAACAATTTAAATTAAATTATTATTTTTTTAAACCCACCCCCCATCCCACCCTTTGTAATTTTCAGGTGAGGTTGGCATTTGATATGGGATAAATCCCATATCTATATCCCATACCGTAACCGTATCTATACAATATCCATATCTATACCGTACTTGTATCTTGTATCTTGTATCCCGTATCCCGTATCGTAACCATATCCCATATTGTAACCGTATCCAAGGGCGTTTTCCAAGATCAACGGCCACAAGCTTAGGCTCCCTTTTTTTTCAAAATGATCAATGGCCAGACTTTTCTCTCATCTCCCTGAATTCATGGGCAAAATCAATAGTCAAATCTGCTCATCTCACCAAATCAATTGATGCGGGGGAACGGGGGGAACAACACACACTGCATGCCTCTTTTCAATACATTGTACAACATTTGTTAAATTGTCATTTGTTTCTACAATTCTTGTCAATGGTTTGTATGACATTCAAAACTTTGTATGTTTAGAGAATTTGAAATCTATAGAATATTTTTAAAATCAATGAAATTTGTTCATTCTATAAAGAAATCTAAATCTATGATGCATTTCAATTCTACAAAATTCCTAAATTTGTGAAATTCTAAATCTTTGAATCTTTAATTATGTAAAATCCTAAATCTATAAATTTATGATTCTTTGAAGTCCTATGTTCCTTACCAGATCTTTAAAATAATTCTTTGTTAGGAAAGCACATATAATGCTAAATAATACAACCAAACAAAAAAATAGCCAAACAACTTGAAAATAATGATAAGGGAATGAAGTATAAATTTCTTAGATTTAATTTTCAATGTAAATAACACAAGTTTGATGAAATACAATATACCAAAAAAGATACAACACAAAAGTATTAGTATAAGTCAACATCAAGTTCAAGTTGAAATAATAGTAGATTATTGTGTACAGTTGCATATCGGTATGCAATGTATTGGAAATGATGAAAAAATTCATACATCACACTCAATGAAGTGCAAAAACATCACTCTGGAATATTCAAAATGAATATAAAAAAAGAGTTTTGTCAACAGTTGCATACCACTTGAATATCCCAAGTAACTAACATTAATATATTGTGTTGCCCAACAAAATACACATGCTCAAAATAAATGTTTGATGATAGATATGGAAAAAAAATGCTAGTAAAAGTTACAAAATTCACAAAATTCTATAAAAACATTGAGTCGAAACTTGAAAAAGCGATGTTAACAATTTATCAATACAACCTACAAAATTGTGCCAAAACACAAAGGTAACTATCACAAAACATCAAGCACAAATAACAAAGCCCTAGTACGTGATAACAAGACAAGGATGAGGATAATGACATGAGAGCAAAGATCTATCAACAAAAACTACAACACCTTGACCAAACATTAATTGTATCAATAGTTACAAAACTTTGTTGTAAGTAACTAGACACATGATTTTAAGTAATGACCTTTAAAGAGATTTTTAGCAAAATTTTACTTAAAACACATGTGTTTTAAGTAAAATTTTGCTGAAAATCTCTTTAAAGGTCATTACTTAAAATCATGTGTTTAGGACTATACTTAAAAACTCACTTAAAACACCCCTTTCTCTTGTAATGATTGCTATAGGAAGCTTGCTTTTGAATTTCATGTTCAATCAATCATTTTTGCAATACTTATGGCACAAAACAACTTCCCCATTGAATGTGTGATTAAAAATAGTACAAGTGTTTTTTGCAATCACCGTTTGAAGCATTGAGACAAAACCAAAATCTACAAGTGAAGTAGAGAATGAGAGAAGATGTGCTTTAGAAATCTACCACCAATACCTTAAAATCTTATTGGACCATTAAGCCAAAATCTTCAACACTTTGTTGAACCATCAAGTCAAAAATTCAAACCTTATTGTATAATCAAGTGTATAATACTTAGAAAGAGATGGGAAAAGATAGAGTGATGTCATGGATCGATCTAGATTTTTCAATCCAAGCCTACTACATAGAATATGCTTACATATTAAAAAAAAATTATCTTATCTTTATATGCACTAAACCATCTAAATATCTCTTTTTCATTTTCCTCAAAAAATCTACCACCATCCAATTGGATTGGCAAAGTTTCTTACAAATGGAATGAGACACGCCATTTGCCGTGTCAGCAAGTGAAGGGAGGATTGCGAAGATTGTTCAAACTTTGTTAATAAATATCTCATTATTTTGCCAAACTAAAATAGTCAATTTTAGATTTGTCCAATTAATACTCACGCATTTGATCTATTGTTGATTAGGGCCCTTGTTCTTAGTAGTGTGAAGAAGGTTGAGTGTACACCCCAATTTTATGCTAGTAGGGCCACTTGGAATAGTAATAGTTGATTTTAGAATTGGTATGTTATAGTTGATTTTAGAAATTTTACAAAAGAGTCCTAACCCCTAAAGTCCCAAGGCCTTATTTCCATCAAAAAACCATCCCAAACTGCCATTTCTATTGCAAAGTACAATTTTTATTTTTATTTTTATTTTTACATATCTAATCCTAGGATCTTGCACTAGACTAGTATATAAATTTGTAAAAGAAATTTCAAGGACTTCAACCATGTAGATTGCAAAATATGTGCATTTAAAGTGAAGAATACAAGTTTTTTGCACCTTGATTGATTAGATTTTTTGGCTTTGAATCATCTTAACTTAAAAAATTTTGCACTTCTAATTTGGAATTTCTAATTTCTAATATTGAAGAATTGAATTGACAATCTAGAATTAAAAAAAAAATCACACTAAATTTTCACTCATTAAAAATTGTTAAGTAGAAGTAGGTTCAAGATTGAAGGAAAATCTAAATAATTAATAGCTCTAACTTAAAGATGAAACTGGAACATACTAATCTCAAAAACTTGTTCAAGCAAACAAACTTAACCTTGTAAAACTTTTTTTTTAAATTGTGAAAATTGAGTTTAGAAATGAATCCTATAAGTTGTTTATTCAAGGAGATGCTCTGATTGCTCAAAAAATAAGATTGTCCATAACTTTCACATATTAAATCAAAATGGAATGAATCACTTTCCATGTAGATAAAATTACAATCTATGAGAAATAATATTTTTTTATGGAGTGGGACGTTTTTGCCTATTGTAACTTAAAAAAAAGGCTTTTGTGCCATAACTTTTGTTCCTCGGCATTGATTGAAAGAAAAATTATATTCCCCCAAAGCTAATGGATTTTCTATCTTCAAAAGAAAATTAAAAAAACTATGATGAATATTGAGACCGTAGAAGCTTGGCCGAAATTCATTTTGTCCCCTGAGGGGACAATGGGACTTTAGAGGCTAATCAAAGCATGACATCATGGTACATATGGTAATGGTTGGTTTTAAAATTGATATATTGATGAATGATTGGATTATTACCATGATGGTTGACTTTTGAACTCATATAGTGATTGCCAATTAATCCTTAAAAGGTACAACCCTCCATGACCAAGGTAGTCACCAAAATTGCTCTAATTATTGGACCAATAGGTGCATTCTTTGTTTCTACAATGAACAGTGAAGCCATCCATTGGACACTTTCTAGTCCTTAGCGTCCTTAAAAAATTAAACCTTTGAAACTAAAGAGATAGTAATAGGAACTCACGATAGAAATCAAGCTTACATATATAAAAGTTTATCTAAATTAACATCAAAACAGTTCTATGTTATTAAAACAGAGATGCCAATAGATGTATTTGTCTCTCAAAGATGGTCCTAGAAACAAAATAAATCTTATACCTTGTAGATTGAAACCTCAATATTCAACTTCTAAATTGGCCTAATTCCTATAAGAGAATTTAAATCTACTTAAGATTTCATGTTGAGGTATGATATTTTAAAGGCTATTTTGTTTGAGCTTTGCACATTATGATTAGATGTAAGATCAAATATGTATTAGGTAATTGATTTTAAGGGATCGACTTATTAATCGAGAACTAGGTTTGTTGACTAGGTGAGCCTAGTAGAGTGAATCTGGTAGAGATGTAGAGTGAGCCAACTTGACAAACATGGTTCTCAATGAATATCTAGTCTACCAAATTGATTATTAGATATAACTAGTTTTGCTCTTGATGAGATGTTCAACAACTTATTGTCCTTGTGACTACGGTTTTAAATCTTGAGCGCCCCAGCGATAGGATCCTGTCTCTTGAAATATAAAGATTTCCTTCTTTAACTATTATAATCTTTTCAACGGTACGGTCAAAGGACGTGTCCCTTTCTATGGAGCTCCAGGCCTATTTTAACTACCAATTGGTATGGTCAGTTTACATGGATTTCTTTTTAGGTGATAGTTTGATTGGAATGAATTCCAAAGGGTGTGGATTTTAGTAAACTTGTGCTGGGCGTTCATGGGTTAATGTGGGTTAGAATAGGAGTTATAAATTGAATTTGTATTTTGAGCGTTGCATTGCCAATTTGGATTGCGATTATTTTTTGAAGTTGTTGGCGAGATGACATTGTGCAGCACTGATTTTGTTTGGTAAGCTCTTGTCTCTTTTATTTTCTCTTTTTTATGGTTTATGGTGCTGCAGTGTCATGTTTGTAATTTTTGAATTTGAGCATGATTAAAGTCCAGGGAAGTGTTGTGTCAAGCTCACCCTAAACCTTGAAATGAGGGCAATGTTGTAGTGGAGGTCAATTTGACATGGCAACGCCATTTTTAGTAGTGCCAACAACAATATTGGTTCAATTTTTTGGTATTAGTATTGAATTTGAGGCAAACGCATGGTGGCACATGAGTCCAATTTTGGTGTTATCAATAGTGGAGAATAGTCTAGTTCTTTTGAGGAGATTCATTCTATTTTGTCACTATGGTTGATTTATCTTTCTGCTAAATTTTTGGAGTTTAGTTTAGCCCCATCTTTAATAGTGCCTACAACAATATTGATTTTGTCTTTTGCCCCTGGTGTTGAATTTGATGGTTCTCCTCCCTAGGTGGATTTGATGTTGTCTATATGCAAATGATTTAGAGCCAAACCAGTACTGGCAAAAGAGTTTGATTTTGGTATTGTTGTTGGTAAACAATATAGTCTTTTGAGGAGATTTATTCTACCTTATTAGTGTCAATGATTTCTATTTCTAATGATAATTTGGAACCTAATTCATATTTCATTCATGATGGTGATGCACAAATCTCAAAAATTAGTTCAAAAGGATTTCAGATTAAAAGTCTCTCTAAAATTGAACTTGCTATCGTAGAAGAGGTTCTTGATTTTGTGAATAAAAGTAATAGTCTAGTCTCAATGGAACAAACTATTCTAATTGAAATATAAGATCTTGCATCTTTAGATGTGGATTTAGGTTTTGATGAATTCGATCAAACCGCTTTTGATTAACCCCTCACTGCCCAAGGCCGTTTTGGGTTCAAAAACATCACTGCTTTTGAAGTGATATAAATCTAAATGTCGCTAAGCTATAGAGATCTTAACTGTACAATCTTGTAGTGTACATGTTGTAAATGATGTATATCAAATTTGAAGTCATTTGACCAGATAGATTGTGAGATTATAATGTTTTAGTGTTGAAAAAGGATGCTGAAATTTTCCTAAAAACACATTTAGAGGCGAAATTTGATTTCTAAACCTAATCAAATGAAAAAACTTTAAACTATAAAGTGATTCAAAACCAGCATACAAACACATTGATGAAAAAAATATCATTCAATTGACTCAATGTGCTTGCAAAATAGCTTGCAAATGTCAAAAAATAGGCAAGAAAAGTTGCAGAAAACACAGATGAGGCTGGACCTCCTTCTACTAAAATGCTTCTCAGTCATTCATATCTTCTTGGATTGATATGAAATTTTAGCCACACAAACTAGACTAGCATGCGCAACTTTCTCAAAAATTTTGATTGGAAACTGACACTGTATAAAGAAGATACAAGCCGCCGAAGTTCACTGTAGTCCAAGAATGCCGGGATTTGGAATTTCGAATTGCTCCCAAACATTCAAAACAACTTGGATTGACGTGAAAATTTTAACACAATAACTAGGCTTCAAGGGGAATATAATCCAACAAATTTTATTGAAATCGAACAACGGATGAAGGAGATAAAAGCCCCCAAAGTTGCAGCCATGAATTGCACTTTGGTGAACCAAATTGAACCTGTGAACTTCGATTGGCTTCCAAAAAATCATTACCTCTTGGATTGATCTGAAAATTTTACCACACAAACTAGAAGAGAAGGCGCAAATTTCTCAATAAGTTTTATTGAATTTGGACATTGGATGCAAAAGTTACAATACTTTGAATTGGACTTGAAACTGTGTGAGGACACTTTTGGGCCCCTTGGGCGGTGAGGGGTTAAGAAATGCAAGATTTTGAGAAAAATGGTACAACAAAGAATAAGTCTTGGGTAAAAAAACAAATTCAATATAGAGATTGAAGTCTTGTTCAGACATTCTAATTCTAGTGAAATCAATTCCATTTTGTCAGCTTGCCAAGCGTCTCTACAAATTCTTCTATGTTTGATAAAAAAAGAACAATAAATAATATCCATTGTAGTTAATTATGGGTGTTTACAAAGGCTTCAACTAATACTTTGTAAACATTGTACAAATGGATAGAATTACCAAGATCAATAAGCCTCAATTTGTCATACATGCGCATCCCTATTTGGGAAGAGTTAACAAATTTGTGATTGGCTTGCCATGAAGAAGAGTATTGTGAATGGAGTGAACAAGACTCAAAAGAAGGTTGACTATTTCACAAATGAAGATGAAGAAAGATTTTAGCACATCTTGATCATCAAGCAAAATCTCCTAACGGCATTTAAAAGAGATTTGTGTATTTTTGCTACAATGTTTCTATCATTCGTGGTAATGGCAAACTTTGGTAGCTGCACTTGGTTGATTTCACTCTTTGATACAATGAACAAGGTAGAGAGGTCTTGAGGCATTAGCTAATTTAATTTTCTATCAAGTTGAATTTGATTTATGAAAGAGTACTCTAATTGTATCAATGAATAATGTGATATTGAGACTTTCACTTGATGATCACCTAAAACATCTTGATTGTCTTAGGTAATCATTTGAAAGTCTTAAGATGATTAAAGTGTTTTAAGTGATCTTCTTAAAGGTCACCAAGGACTTCAAAACATTTGATCACCTATAACACTTCAATCATCTTAGACGATCATCTCAAAGTCGTAAGATGATGAAGATGTTTTAGATGATGATTTTGAAGTCCTTTGGTGACCTTTAAGATAATCACCTAAAATTATATCTTAATCATCTTAAGACTTTGAAATGATTACCTAAGATGATAAAGGAGTTTTTGGCACCAAAGGACTTCAAGATGATCACCTAAAACATCTTATATATAGATTATATTTAATATTAAATTTTTTTACATATATATTGTATAGACTTAAATATATATACTACATATGCTAATATTTAAATTTAGTGTGGTTCTTGCTTGTGGTTACAATAATAATGTATTTGTTTTACATATAGGTACACTGAGCGTACTTCTAAAAACCATCAACCAAGTTTGACAAAAATATCAAAGTATGCATTTTAGTGAGTCAATTTACTCCTACAACCTTAATGTCATCAATATATTTAATGTTTTATCAGTGCACATGAAACCAAATTTTCTAGAATTTGCTCATTTTTTTTTTTAATTTACAATTCCAAGGACCATGCATAGCTCAAGATAAACACTACAAGAGAAAGGGGTGTTTTAAGTGAGTTTTTAAATATAGTCCTAGACATAAGATTTTAAGTAATGACCTTTAAGGAGATTTTCAACAAAATTTTACTTAAAACACATTTGTTTTAAGTAAAATTTTGTTGAAAATCTCCTTTAAGGTCATTACTTAAAATCTTATATCTAGGACTATACTTAAAAACTCACTTAAAACACCCCTTTCTCTTGTAGTGAAAGACCAATTTGGGTGAATGCAGAAGACGTAATTTTCTTTGTAAAATGGTAGTTTCTAGTGGTTTATTGGGTGATTATACAAATAAATCAGGGCGTGTAATAGCATTCACAATAATGAGTATAACATAGGTTCCTTTAACAAATACTAGTCACAAGAATTTGAACAATTTGTAGCCGTATGATCAATCAAGTATATTAAAGACAAAAATTGCACAAGAAATGCAATGCCAAGAAATTTTCAATTTCACTAACAACACAATTGGATGTTCAATTGTGGTGAATGAAGATCACCCTGGTATTGATTTACAATGTTGTATGTCAAAAAAATTAGAAGCTCTTGGACAAAGTAAACTATTAGATAGCCCTTTGCCAAATAGACTTTTTGACATATTGATCAAGTCAACAAACAACAATATATGTTTCTACTAGACAAGAAATTTTGCATTTGAGATTAACAATGACATAGTTAGAAACAAAGAGAGGGTTCCTAACTAATATAATGATTATTAACAAAAACCTAACACTTTTGCTAATGTCTTTGTTATATGCAAGGGTAGAAAAATTAAAATACCTCTTTAGATCCAATGCTTTCCTTCAGTCTGCTCCTCTAAAACTATTTAATTCTTAGAAAGCTAAGCTAATGCTAGTTAGTTTAATGCCAAAAAAATCATGAATTCCAATATGAGAATTGAGATGGTTTCTTGGAAATCAGAAAGAATAAAACGGAGCATGGCTCAATAGTGACACTCATCTAAATCTCCCGGAGTGTGTTGAGTGGTATCCCAATAAATTTTTTGGGATTCGTGTAATATTGTCAATAGCAATCCACTTTTCAATTGATGCAAATGCACCTTGTTCAAAGGCCTGATGAGAATATTGGCCATTTGTTGTTGAGAATGCACAAACTCCAAGCAAATTCGTCCCTTTTTAATGTGGTCTCAAATGAGATGACAAGTTTTCTTGACGTATTTCGTGTAACCATGGATCATTAGATTCTTTGCCATTTTCATACAACTTTGATTGTCACAAAATATGGTGATTGGACGTGATAGAAAAATGGATTTCCAGCTTCAAATATATTGTTTATCCACATGACCTCCTTCATTGTTCTGCAAGAGCTCTATATTCGGCCTCTAAATTGGATTGAGCTACCTTGTCTTCATTATAGTTTGCTTTTCCATGAGATTAGTAATGTGCCTATACTCATCAAAGTGGATTATCTTTCATCCAGATTGCCCAAGTAATCATTGTCTAAGTATCCAAATGGTACAAAATCTCTCCTTCGTAAATAATAGATGGTAAGATACGAGGTCATTTTAAGAAGTATAACTTAGAGGTGAGGCTCTTTGAAAGCAAACTTGAACCTAGTGACTATACCAATTGCAAAGTCAACATTTAGACAAGTATTAGTGACAAAGACTAGCTCAACAAATCCATCTCTGCCTAGCACTTGAGAATAATTGTAGAGAAAATCCACCATAAGATATAGTGATAGAATGCCTAGGATGGTTGTGGCAAATTCTTGGCAAAGGTGGTCTTATACCCAGGTAATATTTTGTGCATGGTTTCCTATCAATATAAAATCATCAATGTAGATTATGATGAAAGCAACCAAATTATCTTCCTAGAGGACGAACAAGCTCAGGTTTGTAAGATGAAGGTATAATTCAATCGAGATGAGGTAGTTGTTGATCCGCTCATGCCATGTAAGGAATGATTGCTACAACGTATAGGACCTTATGCAATAGGTACACAAGATGCTCTTCCCTAGGTTTGATAAAATCAAGAGGTTGCTTCACAAATATTGTATCCATTATACTTCCAGTTAAAAATGTAGTTTTTATGTTGAGATGAAAAGAAGCCAATCTTTCATAGCATGCATGCACACAATAGTGCACAATGTGGACCATGCTTGTCAAATGGCAAGAATGTCTCCTAAGAATCAAATCAAAATGTTATTGATCGCCACAAGCCACCAATTGTGCTTTTTATTTTGGGTTGGTGGAAAATATGCTAGATTCACTTTGTACATCCATTTGATGGTGATGGATGTGTAGTTGGGTGGTAAGTCCACTAAAGACTAGGTTTGATTAGAAAGGATTGATACTATTTTTTCTCCATAGCTACTATCAAATGACAATTTGTTGTGCCCGTTTGATTAGCATGCATTGTCCTTGTAGAATAAACATTCACCTAAAATTGTGACACAAGCTTCCAAATATAAGGGTTTAGCAAATGCAACAAAGCAAGACTTTGTGTCACCAAAGAATTCTATTTATGCAGCATAATTGTTGAAGGCGAATAATGACCTAATTGAAAATTATCCTTTTAGTATAATAAACTCTATTCAAGAATTTCAAGGAAGACAATCAAGTAGGGAATCTAAATTAATAGGTTCAATATCAAAAATCAAAATATCTTGACTTAAATTCAATAATCTAACTTGGAATTCTATAGCCAAAAACAATAGTACAACGATTGCACTCAAGGCTCAAATCAAACACTAACACAAGGAACTCCCAATTTAACACAATATTCCATCTTAACAAATAGATGATCATCAATTATCACTATTATGGCACTGCAAACTCAAGCTTGAAATCACGATCTATAACTTATCGCTCAACAAGCATTTCTAATAACATCCATATTCCACTCAAGCCGTCACTTATTTCCATTTGGATATTGACTAAACAACATAACATTCAGGCAACAAGACTTCCAACTAGATTTTACCTCTTGCAAACTCCAAAATTTGACACATTTTATCACTTGACATTCACACACTTCACACAAAGACCAATTAGACTTTGAATTTCATTATATTAATTTGCTAAGGTGAACATATCACCATATACATCTTGCAATGTTTTACAACGGACTACTAAGATTCTAATCTTGCATCTAGCTAACTTCATCAACTAACATCATTTTCACCAATCACCTTAGAAATTCTCACTTCCTACATCACAATCTCCCATCACATCACTCAAAACCCAAAGAACAAAAATACACAACCAACATTGGGTTGGGACACACATTGGACATTCTCAACAGTGGTACCTTTCTAATGAATCTTCACCAACCTAATAGGCCAGCGGTTGCACAATCCAACCTAACAGACCAATCATCAAAATGATAATTACCAATTTGGAACCGCAATCTAGCTAGCCAACTGGATTTCAACTCGGGCAAACAAAAATCTAAGTTGGCAAGGCAATCACCTTACACCTATTTGACTAGTGGCTACCAAAAACTAACTCTTAAACTAACACTTGCACATGTTAATTCACTAACTGCAACACCACCTTGATGCTCTAGACTACCAAATTGGAATAAAAGGACAACACAAATGAACAAAAAATTGAGAAAAAAGAGTCCAACTATGAACTTCACAAGAATCAATTAGACAAGAGCTAGGAAATTGAGTGCATGATGAGTATTATAAGACTGAAGGACTCAAAATATAATCAAGGTTTGGAAAAGGGACTTGTATGGTGTGAGTTCTTCAATTTTCACTTTGGACTCAAAGTTTTTTCTTTTTGTTTTTTGTCCCACATTATTAAATTTTTGTAGACAAAAATCCCTAAAATAGTTTTAGACTGCATATGGTACAGTACTTATCAATGTAATAATTTGCCTTAGAAGCCTAGAGGACCTAAAACACTCAAATCTACTAATTTTTAATGAATGAAGTGTTTTAAATAAAGCATAGTTTTATTTGCAACAGTATAAAGGATTAGTTTATTTGCAATTTATCTTTTTAAGATTGCAACAAAACCCAAACTTATAATGCATGTTTCAAAACCTAGCTAATATGGGAGTCTTAGTATTCCATATGACGTATATCCTTCTTTAGGCTTAAGAAATTTCATGTTCTACCTTTATGTTAGATTAAATCAGAGTTACTAGCCATTCTAAGGAAAAAATAAAAAATTAGAAATCAGTCTAGTAAAATTCAAAACTCAAGTACTAAGAAGCAAGGTGAAACCAAAGACCAAGGAGGACTTTTTAAGAGTAAAAACATATCAAAAGCTCAACGATACAATTGCACCGTTTCTGTCACGTTTCTGCACTAAGTTTCTGCACTAATAAAAAGATTCTCAATTTAGAGTTTCAACACTCTTTTTAGGAATTTTGACCTAATAAACACAACAATAATTTGTAAAATTTAAAAAAAAAATATGAATCTCAAATAACAAATTAAGGGCTCATGCATGGTTATAATATACTCCTTTTTTTGACATGCCATAGACAAAATAAGTTGATTGAATAGAAATTGTGGAGGACAAGAAATTTTTGTACAATCTGTGTCTCATTCACAGTGACAATTTTAACAATCATGGAATGGGCAAAATAAGTTGAACAAGAAATGTGGAGGATAAGGAATGTTTGTACAGTCTATGTTTCTTTTATAGTGATAGCGTTGACATGCGATGGGCGGAACAAGTTGAATAGGAAATGTGGAGGATAGGGAATGTTTGTACAATCTATGTTATATTCACAGTGACAACGTTGACATGCGATGGCAAAATAAGTTGAACAGGAAATATGGAGGATAGGGAATGTTTGTACAGTCTATGTTTCTTTCACAGTGATAGCGTTGACATGCGAAGGACGGAACAAATTGAATAGAAAATAAAGGAGGATAAAGAATGTTTGCACAATCTACGTCTCATTCACAACGATGATAGTGCTGACACACGATGGGCGGAACAAGTTTAATAGGAAATGTGGAGGATAAGGAATGTTTGTACAGTCTATGTTTCTTTTACAGTGATAGCGGTAACATGCAATGGGCGGAACAAGTTGAATAGGAAATGTTTGTACAATCTATGTTTTATTCACAGTGACAATTTGACATGCAATGGCAGAACAAGTTGAATAGGAAATATTCACATTGACAACGTCGACATGGGATGGCAGAACAAGTTGAATAGGAAATATAGAGGATAGGGAATGTTTGTATAGTCTATGTTTCTTTCACAGTGATAGCGTTGACACGCGATGGGCGGAACAAGTTGAATAGGAAATGTGGAGGATAAAGAATGTTTGTATAGTCTATGTTTCTTTCATAGTGATAGCGGTGACATACGATGGGCGGAACAAGTTGAATAGGAAATGTGGAGGATAGGGAGTGTTTGTACAATCTATGTTTTATTCACAGTGACAACGTTGACATGCGATGGCAGAACAAGTTGAATAGGAAATATAGAGGATAGAAAATGTTTGTACAATCTACGTCTCATTCATAGTGACAATGTTGACGATTGATGGGCGGAAGAAGTTGAACAGGAAATGTGGAGGCAAGGATTGTTTGCACAATCTACAGCTCATATACAACAATAGTTTTGACATCGATGGCCAAATCAAGTTGAATAGGAAATGTGGAGGACTTAAAGCCACAATCTTAGAGATGTGCAAAATTTTAATATGGTATACATTGGAAAGGCAAGCATCAAATAAATGTAGTTACCACAAAAATGTAAACTTGGTGTTGAATATATAGTGGATGAGGGAGGTGTAGTTAGCCTAGTTGTTTATGTTTTGTTAATGTCTCAGTTTTTGTACCAAGTTGGCTGATTTGGTGGTTAAATTATCCAGTTATGGTGTAAGTATGGATTAATAGCTTAAGTTTTCTAAGTTGGCAATTTGATAGTCTAGTTGGGCAATAGTTTAGCTGAATAGGATGAGATTCCAATAGGTTGATGACTTTGGTAGGCCAAATTGGTTGCTATCGTTGGTAGTTGTGTCTCTTCAGTTTCCTATTAGGTTCAGAAATTCAATTGGAGATGGACCCATTGTTGAAGAGTCCAGTGGCGTCCAGCCCAAGTTGGCTGTGTTATTTTATTTATTTATTTTGGTGTGTGTAGTATTGTGTGAGAATTAGATTAGAGATTGAAGATTATAATTGTGAAGTGTAGTTAGAATAATAGGAATTGAGGAATTTAAAGTGTTAATTTTGTGATGGAACAAGAATATTGTGTAAATGGGTTTATTAAAACCAATTCAGATGATATATGATCAACTATTATTAATAAAAATTTATAAGTTAAAAAATAATTCAAATGTGTATGAATCTTATTGTTGAGTGTGTATAGGAAATTGTGGTTGTCGTTGTAGTTCAATTGATGAAAAGTATAAATTTGGGAAAAGAAACCTATTAGCTTGACAATCCTACTTGATAGTCTCCCTTGGTTCGAATTTACTGTACTAAAAGAATAATCCTCGAAAGGGTGAATATTCTTCTTCAACAGGAGGTGATTATAATTTTAGTGGAGATGATTGAAATGGAAGGGCCTTCAAAGAAGAAAAGATGAAAATAAAGGTTACAGGATGCAACTTTATTTTATGAGTTGATGGCTAGAATACTCTATGAATTTAACCTCTAAAGGACAAGCTTGCTATTTTTACTTAGGGAGGTTACTCTATGTATATTTTGTCCACCACGTGCAGCAATGGGGTATTTTGTAGGGGTCTATTTACCTCCTAGGTGGAAATAAAAGGGTCCCTATAATTACATAATTTGGAAAAATTGCCTATATTATGACCTATATCATTACTTATAATTCTTATAGCAATGCAAATTTTGTAAGAGTATATTGTTTATAAAGAAAAAAAGCAAAGTGAAAAGCAAAGTGAAAGCAAAAATATATACGGTAAAAAATACACACAAAAGAAGTATGTATTGTAGGTGTCTTAACAATGTGTGATCATGACGTAGCTTTTTTCTACTTTCTTCAATTAGGTGCACTTTCCCGTATGAGCATTCGGTACACGTATAGGTCTGGTAAAAAAAGTACGAGGTACACACTGCTGGGTATCTCCCTAGTCTTAAATAGGTCTTCCGATGGGTTCGCGTCTCGTTGTTGTGCTGACACACAAGGCTAATGCTGAACCATTAATGAATCCCCAAACATATACACTTCCAAATGTGTATTAGAAATGCAACATCAAACTTCCACAGAGGTCCCTAAAATTTGAAACAATCTGCATTTAGGGTCAAATCCATTTTTATTACTCTTTGAATTAGACAATTACAGTAGTGGTTCAGGAGAGTACCTTACCCATACAAATGAAAGTAGCATGTCATTCAAACATGCAATTGAATTAAAATTCCAACCTCACAAACATGGCATAACAAAAGTGCAATTGGATTGAAATTAGAGACAATAATCAGTCATGATCATGCTTGTACAAAAATCTCAATTCTTTAGTCATGTTCTCAAACACAAGCTCTTACTAAGAAATATCTTCAAATTTGCTAAGTAATTTACATCATATTGGCAGTACTAACACTGTTGCCAATGAGTCCAATACAAAATTGTAAATGTTTAGGATAAAAAATTGAACATACCATGCTTCAAAATCCCTAAACATCTCTTACATGTTTGTTTTTGAAGCAAATGTGGAAAAAAAAGGAAAGACCTAAATCAACTCTGGAAGGCCTAACTCTACATTCAAAATGGCTTCAAGATTTAATATTAGAGACTTGGTGTCACCCAAATGGAATGGTTGAGAATGTCCCCACTACCACAAGGAACAATAAATTCTTTTGCCCACCCCGCTTTCAAGCAACTATGCAATTCCACGAGGTCAACAATGGGCAAATCTGCAAGCAAGGACGTTCTTGGGCTATCTTGCACGGGTATGTCCAGGACCCACGACCTGCAAAACACAAACAAATTGGACTCAAAAAGCTCAAGTACAATCAGTTGCCAATAAACAAGACAATGTACAAGGGTTGCCTTCGATTCCACTGCTCGGGGGGGCACCTAGTATTTTACTACAAACCACGTGCGAACAAGTGGTTTCTAATGAACTATAATTTCAACTTAAAATTTTGAGGGTTGCTTAATAACGACTATAGGTTTCTATTGCCAAAATTTCAAACTAAAATAATAGTTGAAATGATTTGTACAAGAGGTTGAAAATGGCCTAAAACGGCATGTTTTTCAACTCAAATATTTATAGAGATCACATTTAGATGACCATTGCATCAATACTCAACTCAAAATGAACTTTCAATAGAGAGCTATTTTTAGGAATTTTTTGTTCATTTTTTAGACAATTTTTTAGGATATAATATAGGGGTGTGAAAGTTATTTTTCAGTTGTACAGTGTATCTAATTACTTCAAAAATTTGTAACTAATTATCATTAACAAATAAAAATATCAATAATTCAAAACATAAACTTTTGAAGTAGGAAAATCTAGTCATATTTTTTTTTATTTCATTTTATTTAAATTTTAGGATATAATATAGGGGGTCCAAAGTTTTGTTCGCACGTGTTTTCTAATGGACACTCTAAGTGACCCCCCCCGAGTTCCACTGCAGCTAGGCAGATTGCTACAGTTTAAGTACAAATCATTGATGGAAATAAAGTTCTTCAAAACATAGAAATGGAATTACAACAATACCTTACCTATTTGAAGGACTCAAACTAGGTTGATGTTGTTTCAACTTCCATGAACTTGAAACATGTCGCCAAAAAGAGATTCTCTTATCCTAGATCAAAATCAACTAACGCCCCAAACCTAAACTAAATGGCATCAGACATACCGGCAAACTAAACCTTTAGAGCACAAAACCCTAAGCTTCCAACAACGTCAATAGCGTGCAAAAACTAAGCCAATGGCAACACAGTAAAATAGCCAAACCCTCAGCCCTAACTTGTTGTTGAACTGAAGTGCAGATTCATCCATCAAAACCTTGGAGGATGGAGTATTTTTTGTCCACCTCCTTTAAAACCCTATTGTATAAAATGTATCCTACTAACAACAGTATAAGGGATCCAATTCTGCAGCCCCTTAATTACTTGTACTAATTTTGAGAGGCCTAGATTTTTTGGCTACCTATATTATTTATACTTGATTTCCTCCTTTCCATGGTCTCTAATTTATTTGTAAGTTCTTTATAAATTTTATTTCAAAAGAATAAATTGCTATCTATATTATGCCGCACTTAGTTTTGAAAATGCGCTAAGTGACCTCCCCGGGTATTTTTAGCAACATAGCAATTTTGGACAAGTACTTGTGACTAGAAATTTGTATATTTAAGACTGAAATTTCAATAAAAGGTGGGGACAAGGAATATCTTTCATATGCACTAAATTTCATGACATTTGGAAATATGAGTCAAAAGTTTTGGCCTAAAATGTTGTTTATTTTCCTAACTTGGGCAGTTTGGGCAGATCAAGAAAAAATCACTTTTTTCAGAAACATAAATTTGAAATCGGTTTTCTAGATTTATATACACGTGGAAAACTTTGAATCATTCCAATTTAATCAATGAATCAAAAGTTATGAGGGGTTTTAGTTTGCAAGCAATTATAGATTCTCTACTCTAAAATAAACTTTGAAGTCGTTTATTTCACTCAATTTTCAATATTTTTGAAAATAAATTAATCATAGGGTGTGGATTTCGTATAAAAACATTTCAATCATTGGAATTGATATTTTTCAAATCCATAATTAAATTCTTAACAATTTTGTATTTTGAATCATTCTCTACTTCTTTCTACTTGCTATTTTTTTCCTATATGTTGTACAATTCCAAATGAATTGAAAATTTTTAAGCATGTAGCCAACTTGTTTAGGAAAAATAATTAAATAAGCACCACCTTTTTGGCCTTTTTTTCATACAAATGTGACCTTGTGAAGTACAGTTGCCTTGTTTTTTGCAGGGACAAAAAAATGATTTCTGCCAATTCATATACTAATATCTTCCAATCCACATGGTGGAAAATTCTAAAAGTTTTTCAACATCTTCTAAAACTATCATAATATAAGATCCTACAATTACATATATCCAAATACCAATATTTTTTCCTAAAATTTAATATTTGTATTAGAAATAGCAATTTTGGAGCGTTTTGTTGAAAACATAGTCAAGGAACTTTAGGGGTTAAATTGAAAAATGATGGAACTTGGACTTTTTCAAGTTTAGATCAGGACTCCAAACAGGTTTACAACATTTTAATTATTTTTAATTTTATCTTGTTCATATCATTCCTAAGATTTTTTGAAGGAACCTTTAATAATAAAAAAATTAATATATTCCATCTTTTTGTTACTTTGAAAGGATGCTTGGAAGCATACAATAGCTTTACAGTTCATAATAGAGAAAATTAGTTTATAAAATGGTTTATTTTATTATCCTTTCAAATAAATAAGAATTAAAATTGTAGTTGCTATTCATTTGAACAATATGTATTTATTAAACTTTTATCCATCAAAATAAATTGGGCGTCAATTGAAGAAGAAGGATTTGCATTGAAGGGCCAAGAAAAATTACAAATAAAAAATTCTTATTCATAAAAAAGAGCATGTTTGCACAATGCATTAGGAAAGACATTGTTGACAAAGTGAATGTAGTCTTAGGGGGGTACCTAGAATTTATCTCAAAGCCACTTGCTCACACCACTGTAAACACTAAGTATAAGCATACCTTTGAATTTATTATTAGGCCCTCTAATATAAAATCTTTAGGCTTAAGCAATCGTCCAATTTGAATGATATGAACAAGATAAAATTTAAAATAAAGAAAATGCTATAAACCTACTTGGAGTCTCACCTAAACTTGGAAAAGTTCAAGTTCCATTATTTTTCAATTTGAATTTGTAGAATATTCTAGCCATCATTTCATGAATTCCAGAGGAAGTCACTTAGTGTGCATATTAGAAACTACATGAGATTTAAGATAGGATATTGTATATTTATTGTACTCAATTTTTTTTGAAACATTAAATCTAATATTAAATGTGTAGAATTACATGTAGGATATTATAACTAATATAGAGTTATGTTTATAACTATGTATTAGATTTTACATAGAAAAAATATAGAAGGGCAATAATATGTGAAGAAAAATAATTTTGTAGAGTGAATATTTAATGTCCTTAAAGAAGAAATGGACGAAAAATGACACATTATTTATCCCAAATTATCAATGAACCTTGGATGAGGGGCTTTGCCTTGAGAGTTATCTATAAAGTGCTTTGAAGTCACTTAGAATTTGAAGAATCTATCATGATTTTTTCTTTAATATACTCTTATTTGTTGTTAATATTATTGTTCTCTTGTATTTTATGTGAAGGCTACCTAGGCTAGCAGGAATAAAGACTTCACTAGTGATGGGGTTCTAGCAAGGAAGAAAGAGATTGTTCTTTAGTCATTTAGGCCTACCTACAGAATTAAGACTCCAATTTTTTTGTGTTTTAATGAATTATTTAGCTATCTCTTTGAAGAATTGTTATAGGATAGATGTTCTTTGTGGAAGTGGACTCATTTTCACTCATTTGTAGTTTGAGTAAGAAAATCAGTGCGTTTATTAGTGTACTTGTACTTTTATATAATGTATGTACAAATGGTAGATGTTGTTTGGTTTGTTTATGCTTGTTTGTTATATTTTAATGTAGTGTCATTTTTTCTTTGTTGAGCATGTGCACTTATTTTATTCATTAGTATATATTGTAGATGATTAGCAAAAAGTTGTTTCACACAACTAGACTGCACTGTTTACATTCTGTGAATGTAATTATTTGGTCATAGTACATTTATTCAAACATATTATACTTTAGTTTTCAATAACCCTAAAAAAAGGGTTTGAAAAAAAGGTACCAAATAATAAAAAAGAAAGGAATAAAAAAGAGTACTAGGAAAAAAATCATATAACACCTATTAGTTCAAATATTTAAATCGAAGAGGGGCCAAAAAATTAGGCTCAAAAGTAAATTATAAATAATATACGGTACTATAATAAATGGAAATTTAAAAATATTTTAAACAATAGGATATATTAAATTACAAAACAATAGATAAATATCCCCCCATAAAAAAAATCCCCCAATCTCATATATACTAAACTTCTAAGCTAGTGACTTCTCCAAACATGAATTGAAATTAAGTTGCATCTTGTAACCTTTATTTTCATCTTCTCTTCTTTCTCTTCTTTGAAAGTCTTTCCATTTCAATCATCTTCATTAAAATTGTAATCACCTCTCTCATCCACTATGTATTTAACACCAAGTTTACATTTTTGTGGTAACTACATTTATTTGATGCTTGCCTTTCCAATGTATACCATATTAAAATTTTGCACATCTCTAAAATTGTAGCTTTAAATCCTCCACATTTTCTATTCAACTTGATTTGCTCATCGATGTCAAAACTATTGCTGTAAATGAGCTGTAGATTGTGCAAACAATCCTTGCCTCCAAATTTCCTGTTCAACTTGTTCCACCCATCAATGTCAAAACTATCGCTGTTAATGAGCCGTAGATTGTGCAAACAATCCTTGTCCTCCACATTTTCTGTTCAACTTGTTTTGCCCATTGCTTATCACCGCTGTCACTGTAAATGAGACGTAGATTTTACAAACATTCTTCATCCCCACATTTCTTGTTCAATTTGTTCTCCCATTGCATGTCAACACTGTCACTGTGAATAAACATAGATTGTACAAACATTCCTTATCTTCCACATTTCCCGTTCAACTTATTCCACCCATCGCGCGTCAACGCTGTCATTGTGAATGACACGTAGATTGTGCAAATATTCTTTATCATCTACTTTTCTTATTCAACTTGTTCCGCCCATCGCATGTCAACGCTATCACTGTGAAAGAAACATAGACTGTACAAACATTCCTTATCCTTAACATTTCTTATTCAACTTATTTTGCCCATTCCATGATTGTTAAAAATGTCACTGTGAATGAGACACAGATTGTACAAAAATTTCTTGTCCTCCACAATTTCTATTCGATCAACTTGTTTAGTCCATGGCATGTCAACCAAAAGGAATATATTATAACCATGCATGAGCCCCTAATTTGTCATTTGAAACTCAGATTTTTGTTTTAAAAATTTTACATAATATTGTTGTGTATATTAGGTCAAAATTCCTAAAAGGAGTGTTGAACCATAATAGATGAAGTATATACTAATATAATAATCTGCCTATAAAGTTCTGACACTCGACACTTTAGAGATTAGAACGCCCATCAATAAGCCCAATTTTAAAAATTGGGTTTAATTGGAATGTGATAGGCCCAACTCCAAATTGGGCCTGGGCTTTGTTAAGTTAGTCCATTTGACGAAATGAGGCCCCCGGTTGTTATTTCCACCACCCTAATAACTTACGTTTTTAGGTTCTTCATGGAAAATGCGAGTGGAGCGAAGTTGACGAGTTTGTAACTTTGGAATGCAGCGGCCAACGACGAGGGTCGCCCATCGGATGCGGGCACTAAACCTGCGCTTGATGGGCTTTGCGTTGCGTAATTGCGTTCCTTTAGTAAAAAGCATCTGATGAACGACTCTCCGATCCTCCTCTGACCGTGCGAGTGGTGCGACGCCACTCCTATTTTTCTAGAATTTGTCGTCCACGCTGGTCCGGCATCATTCCTTGGCGCCGAAGCATATGCCCTCGTGAGCGTTGTCGCCATGTCGCGATCTTCCGCGTCCACTCCACCCACTCTCCAGACACGGTCTCGTCAATCAGGCCAACAGCATCCCACTGCCGCAAGCGAACGAAACCAGCCAACTGAGAAGCTCAACTTAAAACTCGCTCTTTTCAGTGATTTCCTCTGCCATCTCGATTTGCTACCTCCCCTGATCCATGGACTGCGGCTCCCGCTAGCCTAGCTTGTTGCTCCCCAGTCTTGCTCGCTCCTGGCAGACGGAGCGCAGCTTGCAAGTCGACGACGGATGCTTGCGATGGCGCCCTTAGCTAGGCGCCTCTTGCCTCCCGTCGCCGACGAAGTCCAGGCCACCAGCTGAGCGAGCGCTTTGCGGCATTATAAGGAAAATGATCTCGAACTGGAGTTCAAGATAGAAAGTTGGGTGTTCTTATGTCCGTCATCAGGGGCGACTCTCGCGACTTGCCAAAGCGGGCTTGGCCTTCTTGGGTAATTGCTTTCTGAGAGATTTGGGGAGGGGGTGGGATTGGCGAGCATCACGCATTCCGAGTTCGGGTGTGTGGCTCGCTGTGTAGAGTACCTAGATGAGATTTGTTGGCACGCCTGAATAAAACCACCATGTCGCCGTGCTTTCCTCGCTTGTGAATACTAGTGAAATAGAAGTGCACGGGTAGAGATTTGGGGAATCGGTAGGGGGGATTGATTAGCAAACTGAGGTGCATGGACCGAAAGCTTGGCTCTCAGGGCGAGGCGGGGTTGAAGCCGTTGCAGGAGTATGTTGATCGGCTTCTCCCTCGCTGGCTGTCTTTTTTGTACATGTCTGTGAATGACTAGCGCACCCATTTGTGCAATTCGTGTCATTTCTGTAAATAGATCCTCCGTCACGGTAGAATTTCTGCAATTTCGAAAGATCTGTCATGGATTTGAGCTCCCTAAGAGGTCAATGTCGGAGGATTCGGAGTGTGGCAGCGTGTGAGTGATTATGATAAGTTTGGTAGACAAACTCTTCCAGCCGGTGGTTTTCCCAAACGCGGACTCGGTCAGCCCCATTTGGCGCCCTAGCTGCCCGTTCCAAGGCCGCGGCCCAGACAGCCCCGCGGGGATTTTATTTGGGGGTGTGAGCAAAGAGCTCTCGTGCACCCCGTCGAAATACAGCTGCCAGATGCGGTCTGGAGCTGGAGGGCCGGGGACCATGATGCGAGCCCCTGTCAGTGCCTTCGAGACGCGGCTTGGCCCCATGAGATTGCCGCAAGCTGATCATGAGGTTTTGGAAAATGGGGAGGAATTGGAGGAGGCGCCGGAGTCCAATCCGGTGCTCATTGTGGTAGACGCCAACAAGGAGATTAACACCAACGCGCTGGATTGGGCTCTCTGCTATGTGGTGCAGAAAGGGGACTCTGTCAAATTGCTTGGCGTTTTGCAACACATTCGAAATCCAAGTAAGTCAGAACTTGGATGGTTCCAAGGGTTTTGCAGTGCTGGTTTTCCGTGAAAAATTAGGGTTGAATGTTTTGTGTTTTGGTTGTGTTTTGATATGTGGATGGCACTCGCAGTGGGGTATAAATCTCGAGCTGATGAGAAGAGTTGGAATGGAGCGAACAGAAAAGTTTTGGACACGGAAATTGCGGCTCACTTGGCCATGTTCGAAAGGATTCCCAACGTCCAAGGGAGGGTAGAGAAAATTGGGGTACGAGTTGACACACTTATTGCATTTCTGGTTCGAATTGGCTCCGGAAATGTTTTATAAGCTACAAGTCTCACAAATTGGTACCTGTGTTTCTGAAAAGATACCTTTCAACGCATCTGCTCATCGCACCAACTGGTGACATAATCTGATTCTAGCACTAATGTAGTCCAATTCAATACCCTCCCAGGGATTGAACAAAATTTCGACGTGAGAATAGACTCCAAGTTTCCAATTTGAGAGCTGGTTGGAAGAGAGTATCCATGCAAGTATGGGACTCGGTCCTCTGGTAGGATATCATTGCTCGGTATGTAATAGCGAAAATGAAACGTCAGAAATGAAGAAGCAGTTTCGCATACGTGCTCGATGACTTTGCGCTATCGTGAGTTAGAGGACATTACCTGCGTTACTTTAAGCTTGTTGCATGCATAGTAGTGTGAATTTTGGAGATTTACAGAGGTGTGAGGAGATCTTCGGTACATGAGCCAAATTTGTTGGGATCAACTTTTATCCCTACGTATGAAATCTTTCTGCTGTTACAAAGTGGGAGGTTGTAGATCACTATAAGCGACAGTAGATAATCTTATTTTCGTTTGAAGATCAGTGGCCATAGCCTATCAAGCTTACTCCAATTGCTAAGAAGTCCAACCCAGTGTATGAATAAATGAACTCCCGCTGGAACAGGAGTCAGTATCAAAGACGGGATCAGGTCCCTGTCGTTTTAGCATCGTTTACCTTTGATTGGTGTATGATCCGAGACGGGGTTCGGAGTTAGACTTCCTCCGAGAGAGAGTATCATTCACCTTTACCAAATATCACAATTGCATCCGCTTAGCACGAAGAAGGAAGCGATCTGTTGATTACAAATGAAGCTTATTGCTTTGATCGTATTGCAGGCTAAATTGGAGATTGAGGTGCGGGCTCACGTTCACTCCAAATATCTGGTCGTGGAAGAAGCTAAACGACTCAATGCGCGTTATGTGGTTATCGACAGGTACTTGATGCAGAAAGTGGCTCGTTTTTTGTGAGCGTGGTAATGATAAGTGTGACGGACCTCTTGAGTTTGCAGTAATGCAATCCTGGATAGCTCTTAGAATGCATCCCTTTTGTGAAAGACAGGTCATTCATATCCACCCTTGCCTTTTTGTATGTAATCTTTGTCTGTAACCTGTAATTCTAGCATCTTCGAAGACCATGTTAACTTGAAGTTTAATTTTTGTTGTTGACACATTCAGGCACATCAAGAAGGACAAGAAATTTTACATCGAGAATCTGAACTGTTACGTGACGCGTGTCAAGTCCGTGACAAACTTCGAGCATCTGCGCCATGGTGTGCCGGACTCGGACCAGGAAATCATCGACGCAGGCCACGACTCGCCCCCCGTGGTGCCTCTAACCCCCGTCCTTGCGTCCACGCCGAGTGCCCAACAATGTGTGACCCCGGCAATTTCACAACAACCACAAGTTGCGCGCCAACAGCAGTGGCTCCCATCTCCCTCCAGCGAGTTCATGACGGGCGCCACCCGCGCGGGTGACTACCAGAATTACGGCTACACTGAGAGCGTCCCATCCCCGAGTACGTTGCCTGGATACCTCTCTCGGCATGGTCCCACGACTCCTACTGCGTTCCAAACCCAAGGTGATGGTGCCATGCGCGAGCTCGCGTTGCGACGGTGGCTCTCAGATTCAAGCCAAATGGCTGAACCAGCTCTCAGTTCCCGAGCGTCAGAACTCGGTAAGAATCGAAGGAACGGGCGAACAATTGATCTCATTTCTTCGTGTGCACGTTTCGCAGATCGATTCTTATGTTACGGAATTGCTAATCACGTGTTCCCTGCTGCAGCTGGTCAGATGGCGATTGGGTACCCAGGAGATTCCTTTCTGCACCAGCCGCATCCCCCGGCGACGCCCGTCGCGGAAGAAGTGCTGGCGGAGTACATGTCGAATCTCTGCACCTACCCAGGGATGCGCAGCGCCCTGCCGCCGATGTCCGCGCGGAAACCCCACCCGGATCGGGCGTCGTCACGCATCCTGATCCCCAGTTTCAAGAGCTCGCAATCTCGCCACGCAGCAAAGTCCACACGACAGAGTGAATACGCGACACCAGGCTTCCCCCCCGAGAGTGCGGTGGCGGAGCTCCTGTCCGTAAGCTCCGCGAACTCCAGTCGCCACTCCAGCCGCGGCGGGGAGCCTGCGGGTCCGATCTCGGTCCAGCCGCGGCGTGCCGCCGACGCGAGCTGGGCGCTTGATTTGCTCGGAGTCGGAAACCCGGAAGTGCAAGCGCTGGCGATGCCGCGGGATGCGTTCACGCCGCCCGTGGTGGTGCGCAAGTTCGAGCAGCCGCCCGAGCGGACGTCGAGTGTGCGCCGAGCGGTGTCCAGCCAGAAACAGAGTCCCGGAGCGCCACCGTTGTGCTCGCTGTGTGGGCAGCAGTCGCCTGATTTCGGCAAGGTGAAGAGGTTCACTTTCGCGGAGCTTCAGAATGCGACCAACAATTTCAGCGGCGAGCTTTACTTGGCGGAAGGGGGGTATGGGTCGGTGTACAAAGGCATGTTGAAGGAGGGGCAATTGGTGGCGGTGAAGCAGCATAAATTGGCGAGCTCCCAGACGGATGAGCAGTTCGCATCGGAGGTGGAAGCCCTCGCCTGTGCCCAACACCGAAACCTCGTGACACTGATTGGTTATTGCGTGGAGAATAAGCTTCGGTTACTGGTTTACGAGTACATCTGCAATGGCTCACTCGACAGACATCTGGCCCCCAAGAGCAAGAACAACTTGGAGTGGAAAAATCGACTGAAAATTGCGTTGGGCGCGGCTCGCGCGTTACGCTATTTGCACGAAGAATGCCGCGTGGGTTGCATCATCCATCGTGACATGCGGCCGAATAATATTCTCCTCACGCACGACTTCACTCCCATGGTATTGATCACTTCCGTCCTCGCTTGACTCATGGTTTGGGTTTTGGGTTTTAGGGTTTACGGTTTAGGGTACTCGCTTGTCTCATGGTACTCGTGTCCTCGCCATTTGACGATTATATATGAATTGCTGAGCGGTGATTTCATGGTCAGGTTGGCGATTTTGGTCTGGCGAGACGGCAACCGAGTGGAGACCGGGAAGAAGAGACCCGTGTTCTCGGCACAGTCGGCTACTTGGCGCCCGAGTATGCTGAGACAGGCAAGATCACCGACAAAGCAGATGTGTACGCTTTCGGTGTGGTATTGCTGGAGCTCATCACGGGCCGTAAAGCCATTGACTACTCGCGACCGAGAGATCAATTCTTTCTCACGGAATGGGTAATAAGTCGCAACCAATCTCTCTCGCTCTCCCTCCTCTACAGGCAATCAATTCTTCTGGCAATCAACTTCTGTAAAGTAACTGAAACCAAAGTAGGATAAAGAAATAGAATCTGATGAGTAAGATAGATGCCTCAAGGCTCCTGAAACCGTACATCGACAGTTTTTCTCAATACCATTCACGTAATAACCTACAAACCAATGAAAGCTGCCACATGCTAAGATTCCATTCGTGAAAAGTGCCTTGATTTTAATGTGCTCATGC
Source organism: Pseudisothecium myosuroides (assembly GCA_951799445.1). Classification (NCBI taxonomy): domain Eukaryota; kingdom Viridiplantae; phylum Streptophyta; class Bryopsida; order Hypnales; family Lembophyllaceae; genus Pseudisothecium; species Pseudisothecium myosuroides. The sequence goes on along the minus strand of OX637287.1, from coordinate 15,780,538 downwards.
CTGGATTTAGGGTGATCAGAATAAGCATCATCTAGTGCCTGGTCACCATAGTGACTTTGAAAATTCATGTCCATTTCATTGCAATTCCAAATATTACCAAACTACTTGCGTTGTGTCTTAGCTAGCAAAAAAATTCACCATGTGCGCATTTGTCAGTGCCTTGTTCAATTTTCTCGAATCTTACCTGGATCTTGAAATGTGAATACCAATGTCAGTAAGAATGACTCTCGAAAGCTGAAAAGCGTCAGAGTACGGATTCTCAAGGTTGGTAATTTTTCTCTCTTGCAGGCGCGGCCCTTGCTGGATACCTACGATAAGCATCTCGTGGACCCACGCTTGAGAGCAAACTACGATGTATACGAAATGCATTGCATGATGCACGCAGCGAACCAGTGCATCAAAAATGACCCTTTGACGCGTCCCCGCATGGTCCAGGTCTGCATTCCCCAAAATTCTCACTGCGAAATTTCCAGCAGCAATTGTAGGTTTCAAATGCATTGCATGATGAAGGCTTTGAATGCTGAATGTGGATGTCCACATGGTAGTCTGGCTGTGGACACTCGAATGTTCAGTGCTAAACTAGTTTTCTATTTCCCCTCACTTAGGTAATGGCAATCCATTGAATCGATGGTTGCCATTTTCACCTTGTCCGAGCAAACACTGGTTAGCCATCTCGCCTTGTAACATGATTATCACTCCTTGGAATCCTCAAATCTGCCAAATTCTCTTCCAATCTCCGTTCCTCAAGGTCTGAACCCACTAATCTTGAAACCAAGTTCCGCGATTGAGCCCTAAACCCTGAACCCTAATCGGAAGCTCATGGTCTCTGTGGTTCCCTGTTCAGGTTCTGCGCATTCTCAACCCCCCGGAGGAGAGTGACTGGACGTATAGCCGCGGCAAGAACGCCTCCCTCTTGGTGTGCAGCGACGGCAACCAGTCGGAGGACCTTTCCTCTTGTCAATTGTCGTCCCGAGGGTCGCAAGGCGGCAGCTGCTCCGCCTCGGAGGCTTCCTACTCCGACCTGAGCGACACGGACTCCCTGCCGCGGCACCCCCAACAGATCTCCAGGAAATTTTCCAGAGCCAAGTCGGGAGGCAAGTCCTTGTGGAAATCCTTCACCCGCGACAAGCTCCTCCGCAACGACTCCAGTCGCGACATTGCGGCTGTGAACCGCATGTCCGTGGACATGTCGTACAGCGGCATGCTGTGAGTGAACCCATCTCTACCTGTGATTACGGGGAGGATGATGAGAGTTTCAAACCTTGTAGATTGAGAGACACGAAAGGTAGAGCGAGCACAGTTGAGCTGAAGCTGTGGAACGAAGCGGCGATGGTTGGAAGCTTTTGAGAGCTTGCGACAGTTTTGAGACGAGAAGGTGGAGATGAGGTTTTTTGACACACACTCGCAGGACTTTTTGTGCAGAAGAAGTGGTTATAGAGCGGTGAGATTATAGAGGACCCCTGTTATGTATGTACGTATGCCCAGTTATCAGTTGTAGATGTAATGTAGAACTTATGTGAAGCATTATTTTTGTATATAATGGCATGAAACTCACTGCTTCAATTGTAGGATCATGGCAGTCTCCTTGCTGGTGGTGTCTTCCTTGTTTCTGTGTTTGGTTGCTCAGTGTCTCTAGTGCTTGACTCGTCCATGCACACACCTGGTTGGACTGATTAGCAAGTTGTGCTGAATATCTGGTCACTGATCTTTGAATAGAAATAGAAATGAGGTGTCAGTAATAGTGGTTTGCAACCTTTCACTCTGAAGCTACATTCATGTGTAGGAATAATAATTTGACCTCAAACGATTTGCAATTGTGCCAAAAGATGTTTCTAGATCTCAATTCGTCTTCCAAAACCACACTCCCAGCAAGATTTGGTAAACAAATAAGCAAGTGTATGGTTATTTCCTACTGGAAGAAAACTTTGGCCTTGACAAATGAAATTATACGGTTTTCGGCTTGAAGGTAAAAAGGTTCAATCCCTTGAATGATGAAATCGTGGTTACTGTTTTGAGTCCTTCATAAACAGAAGAATACATTCTGGCATTCTATGCTTTCGCTAATTGAGTAGCTCTATTTCTTAGTATACTCGTTTCAGGAGAATGGACATCAACAGTCACTGTAATGAGGTAATTGCCAGGGATGCACGTGCTGTGCGGGGATAGCTCAGTTGGGAGAGCGTCAGACTGAAGATCTGAAGGTCGCGTGTTCGATCCACGCTCACCGCATGATTAAATGTTATAGAAATACCAATTTAACTTTCTTTTTTTCAAATTCTTTCTGCACCTTCAAAACGTGGACATAACTTAGGACACATTATCACGAGGATAGGAAGATTCACAGGAATCCTTCGTGCATGTCGCAGGAACTGGTACAAGCGTACACTACTGACGAACGAATTAGAGCATTATTTCACTGTCCTGAAAAGCATTCAAATAAACACATCCAGAGTGAGATGCAGACATCAGACGCTACACTTGTTAGAATCCTTCACCATACAATCATTCACGAGAATGCTCTCAAAAGACGAATCAAATAATTCATGCCTTTGATTCAATCCATCACTTGACCACAGAATTCGGTGGCAAGCGCCCCAAGGGAACAACTTGTTACTCATTTGTGCTTTGAGCAACACTCTGAAGACGCCGTTCAAATGAACAGGTATATTTGAGTCAAGTCCGCAGTTTCACGAAGGATCCTAGCTCGAGTGGTGAAGGAGACGTCAGTCATTTTTAAGTCAAGGGTGAACCTTTTCTTCTGCGTCACAAGAAGTGTTTCACCTTGTCCCACTGCCGCTTGAATGACCTTTACACAAAACCAGCAAAAAATAAGTTTCTGAATGCAGATTTAGTTCATTTTACCTTGCACAGATATTCAGTGCGGACAATGCGAACACACTAGGACTACAGACTGCTAAAATGCATCACCTCCTCTGAGGCCCCACTCACATCGACCATGTAGCACCAATTAGCTAACCGGAATGAGTCAATAGACGCTTGCAGTGCCCGAACTTTGTCAGTTACCAGATTGGTGCTCATTCCGCTAACTGACTTGCAATGGATTATCAATCATTTCCACTGGTTTACTCCCCAATTTTGGACGAGTAAACTAATTGTGCCTACCCACTGGATTGAAGTGTTAAATCTGCCCGCACCATCCAAGCTAACTTGAATGGCTAACTCGGTGGTGTGGGCGGGTCAACGAAAGACTGACCCAGAAGCTTCACAAATGTTAGTAGTTTCTACCCCATCAAGTTTAGAATGCAGCGTGACAGTACGTAAATAAAAAGCTATGATGCACAAGGAAGATAAATTAGGAAACATGGCATATAAACTAACCGGGCGTAGGTTGTCTTCCCCGTACGAGTAGTTACCCCTCAAAGATACCTGCAAGAGGCAAAGCACGTCGATCACTCTTTCAGAACAGCTCGTCATTTGTAATAGGTTTTGTGAAAGTGAAGGATCCCTTGTGATCAAGGCAGAGATTGCCCTTCACTTTCCAAACGTGCCAATGCAGTATCGTGAATCACTGTTCACTAGCCAGGCACGTCTAAGTACGCTATGTACCCCCAGATCAGACGAGTTTCGCGATCAACGTGTAGGCAATCTTAATCACAAGGAACGACAATCTAGAAAGTACCTTTTCAAGTCGTGGATGTAATCCTAAGGCCTCGATTAGGCCTGCTGAGCTAGAGTCAGTAATGTGATTGTTTCCAAGCAGAAGTTCTCGTAGCGACTGGTTGTGCTGAACACCAAACAGTAAAAAACATTTAGCGTCAGAACTACCAAATATAATGATACGAGATGTTGCTACAACTGTGCACCTAAGGAGAGAATATACCTTTAGCCAAGTGAAAACTGCACGAGCCCCAGCTGAAGTGATTTGATTCTCATTCAACTCGAGAATCTGTTATTCAAACATATTCCACATCCAGTATTCCAAATCTTGCGTAAGTGGATAAAACAGGCAGCACAAATGGCATAAAGATACAAATAAAATATACTGAGGTGCACATTCTGTTTAGTGATATCATTAATAAAGGACAAACCTAGTTGGAAAACGTCAAGCAATAAGTTAAGTGTGAAGTGAAATCACTGTGGTCCTAGCCTTTTGCGAATTCAAACATTGCAAACCACTCACCTCAATTACTTCGTGATTATCCAGTGCTTTGACGAGAGATTTGATCTGAGAGTCAGTGATCTGACACTCTGCCAACTGCAGCCGCTTTAGGTGTTTCGGCAAAGAGCTCCATAAAAAGGCTTGCAGAATAAATGCTGGACCCTGAGAAACATCTTCAGCTTCGATGGGCGCGAAAGAAGAATCTGTAGGCCTGAAAGTCATTGTGTGCCTTACCATTCCTGACCGCTGAAAATGTGGCACCTGACTTCCAAAAGGCGTGCAATTACCTGAACCATACAAGCAATTAAGAAGCTATATAAGCATCCAATGTGAATACAACCATGAGTTCCTTGATTATGCCATCCCCACATATGACACAAATTTATAAGTAACGGGATTTACTGATTATCAACATGTTGATCCATATGCTCATTGAGCAGTGTCCTGCAAGTGTTGGGCAATTCTAATGGTCTGCAATATAAAGCTCTCATCAAAATGTTGAAATTCTGAATGGTGATTGGACCTCTCATGCAAGCAAGTCAATGAGACGGCTTGGAAAATTGAATCTTGTGAAACCATCAACTTAATAAGATTCCCACTCAGTTCAGTATTAACTTAATTGCCAATGAAGTGATCAACTACAAATGGAAGCTTTTACAGAAGACAGGGATCACCTTGAAGGAGTAATTCCCTGAGAGAGCTCTCTTCAAGTGCTGCAACGACCTCCTGGGCAAGAGACAACTGAATTCCATTTCCTCGCGCATCTAAGAGCTTCAATGTCCTGCAGAATTGCAAAATATTGAAGACATGTTGGTGCTTTGTATCATTCAAAAAGGTTCATGTTGCTCTTATATTAGGTGTAAGACACGCTGGATGTAATGCTAAATATCTACAGACCAGCAATCTGCTGAAGGATTTTGATGGGAAGTTGTCATATACTACAAAGAGCACTGCAGACATGCATATGGAGCACAAATTAGAAACATGGATTACAAAAACGATAACAGTGGAAACTGTCGTTGTCTCAAAAGAAGGAGCAAAGAAGAAAACATTTAAAACAATCTGGGAAAGGTACGACATACTTGACAGTTGACAGACACGAGGCAATGGCTGAAAATCCTCGAGTCTGTATATTATTGTATGCAACTCGAAAGACCTGCAATCTTCCAGCGATAATAAATGTCAACGGTGAGAACAATATCCGAATAAAATAAGAATTGCAATCGACCTGGTAGATTACCTTTGCTGGATACATAACAACCTTTTTACTACTAAAATTTCGAAGAATTGGATGGCATAAGAAAAGGCAAGCATATCGTAATCCGAAAAAAAACGTTGGTCCTCACAGCCAAGTATTAGCCCTGGAAAGAGTTCTTCCAATGCTTCTTAAAGGTTGCAGCATGGTCAAGCGTTCAACCAAAGAATTTTCATGAAGAAGCAAGTCCTTCTCAATGGTACCTAGTATGTGAGTTGAGTCCCTTGCTCAAGCTAACAGCTGCATCTGCAGTGATCCCACTTTCACTGCACAGTGCAAGCAGTGAAGAATAAACACTAGTATCAACGAAATATCAAGGCCCGGCCTGAACTAACCCCGTGATATTGATGACCCTTGATGACCCTCCAATCATTACAACAAAAGATTTAAAAATATTGATTACAGATGCACGAATTTTTATTATGATCGAGATGAGCCATATTGCGACAACTCCAGGGGTGATGCTTGAAGGAAATACCAAGCTCAATACCATCAGCACATTCTGAAATCTAAGAACATTTAAAACCTCGTCAATACATCAAAATTAAAATAATTTGCAGATCCTACTCCACACACACCAGCACTCTATGAAGTGAAGTTCTTTAAAATATAAGAAAGACGTACCTGATATCCAGATGTTGGAGGAGGGGAAGGTTTAACAGCGTGTCTCCAAGAGTCATACAAGGTACAGTTCCGTCCACTTGTTGCTTGCCAAGGGGTAGCCCAACCAGAACTAGAAGAAAGAGACAAAGGATTTAGTAACAGTCTGTCGAACTTGCACAATGGAAGTCCCTGAGAATCATAGTCTACGTTGACAGTCAAAGAACTTAGACAAACAAAAGATGTGACTACACTGAAATCACCATAGGCTGTGGGTGCACGAATGCGGTGAGTAAACCAATCCATTTGAACGAAGTTTAATCTGTTTGAACCATTTTCATCTACTTGAACAATTCTTGCACCAAAGTATTTTGATATATAACTCTTTGGTGTGGTCTCTCGTGCACTCTGTTGCTCACAGTATATGGTGATTTCGGTGTAGTGATAAACCACCATCAGATTGCGGCCCAGGAGATTCGAATCTTTACCTAAAGAAAAAATGTTGGGGAAAAGACTAGCATACGATGCAAGAGACAAACTTTTGGGGTCACTGAAAACCCAGTCCCACATCATCTTTCGGATCTACAGATCACAAATATAAAAGGTGAAAGAAAACAGTAAGTGGATTGAGCATTTAGATTTAGAATTCTTAAATCTGAATCAATGGAACTAGGAAATTTAGAGAAACGACCAAAAACAATTACTCAATATCTAAAATATACACCGTGTGGTTGTAGCTGAATTTCCCTTTGTAAGCGACTTCAGCAAAAAATCCATCAAGGTTATCTGCACAAGAAGCACTCACAAACACATGCTCACCGATTCTGCTAATTCTAGGTAATATGGACGGAGAAACACAACTAAAAAGTCAGGACATAACTAGAAAGAGACTGCAGCGGATTATTAGGTCAGAGAGGGTTGAAATGTGTCTTCAGAATAAGCTTTACCTCCATTCTGTCGATCAGCAAGTTGTTGCAACCCAAGTGTCACGTAAAGAGACTTCCAAGAAGTCGAAGGAGGGCCCTCGCCCAAGTCCCATTTGTCATATGAAGGATAACTGGCGCTTGAAACAGGTTGCACCAGGTCCTGTACCTGCAATCGCTTGCAGTGCCGTTCCCATAGCACACTAGTTTCTGCATTATGAGCAAACTGCATGTCAGACAGAGCACTCAATTTGTACAGCTTTCCTTTCCAATAAACAGACGTAGCAGATAGCTCGATCAGAGCTTCCATAGTTTGTGAGGAACGAGACGACGGGTAATGGCAACATGGTGGCAAATGACGCCGTCGATAATACCAAGATTCAGGCTCAGAAAGTCAGGGCGTTGTTCAGCATCGAAGAGCTGTTGTGCTGCGAGTTGTTCAGCAACACACCAGGCCAGATCGGGTACCATAGATGACACATCCGGTATATCTGTCACACAGAGTATGAAGCCAATCTTATCAAGACCCTAACCCCGACATTCTTTGAGCTATCAATGTCTCATAACTCTCGATAGCGTCCTCAACGAGTAGAGAACCTCACAAACTGGTGTCTCACAAGAGTCGAAAACGATGTAGCAGCCAATGCAAGACCAAATTGTAAAAAACTCTATATTCAAAAGGTACCTGCCAAGTGATGGGCAACCATGGTAGCAGCTACATTTAGCAAACTGTTGATGCCAAGAAAGTGTGCTGCATGTATAAGGTCCATTACTTGATCTGGTTCAACCTTTGCATTGACCACGAAAGTTCCTGACGTCATTCCCAAAGCAAAGACCATCTACACAGAATGATAGTACAGCCGGTCTGATGAATGAACAATTCAGTGAAAAATCAGTCTGGTAATAGAAAAGGTATAATCTTGAGGTGAGAAATGCCTTCTACTCAGCTCTGTAAAAGATAAATATCTTCGGCTCTCAGCTACAAAACACAAATTCATGCGAGAAAATTTGCAAACACAACCCAGAATGTGCAGTGATCCAAGCAGTGATGCTAAAGTGTCTAACAAACCCTGAAAATGGCCGCGCAATCTAGGTATATGGAGAAGAAATGTAGAAGTACCGTCACTATACTTGATAAGGCTCTTAAAACAGCAAAGGTCTGAAAGAAGATCAAGGAAATCTTAGATACGTGTTGTACCTCAAATTGAAATACCAGTCGCGGTGCATCAGGCCCCCAATATTTTGCAGATTTTACATTGTTTATATGCTCGATAAACACAAACCTCAAAACCGACTCCATGATCTGCACGAGGCCCAAATCTATTACACCCTCGCAGAAAGAAGAACATAGTATAACAATACGAAGGCAGTGATAACCTTGACGATCTTACAGCCTGAATCTTTAGTACTCGTTGCATTAGTCAATAAGCACCACGAACGCCCAAACTGGGCATCATGCTTTTTCAGTACTTTTGATATGGGGACTTTCTTTGATCGATTTTGATTTATGTTTTGACCATGCAATGTTCCTCATTGATTCTAGTGATATTTGCATTTGTGTTTTCGTTCTCAGCCCCGTTTCGGTTATATATTTCACAATGTGATCAATCAAATTGGTCATTTAAAACCATGAATTCTCTGCCCTTGAGGGTTAGGAAGTGGCAGGGCAATGGTCACACTCTTTCTGTAGAAGTTACGTCTCCCACATTACTAGACAGTGAAGTATCTAAAGCAGAAAAGAGGAACAAAGATAACGAAAATCACCCTGAAACGGAGCGCCATAAATTTCACTACTATAAAACCTTATATGTGTACAATAATATAACTGCATGTACAACGTGTCGCAACACAGCAAGGCACAAGCACTTACTTCTGCACGAATATCCGGGAACCTGATCGTCTTCTCCAAGTTTTCTTTGAAGACAGCTGCAACCATATCTCACAATTCTAGTCAGAGCGGGTAAACAATTACAAATACATCATACATCGTGGCCGCGTGTTAGGACACTAATTATGCAACTCCACTTAAAAAGGACGCACTCAAAGTTTTCAACCTGGACAGTGAACCCTGATCAGGCAGCGGTTTAGACTCACCATCACCATGGAGAATGATATCAACGCATTGGAAGCAGTCGACCACATGAGATGGTATGTAAAACTCTTCGTCTCCTTGGGAACGAATGCACAAGTACCCAGTCGCGGGAGACGTCACTTCAATATCACGCACACCCACCGTCACCACTTTGCTCTCATAAATCTCAATGTCCTTTGAAGGAGAAGCATCGTCCCTCTTCCATGGCTTCTTCTTGACCTTCCATGGCTTAGGTCGTTCTGTCGATTTGCTCTCCTTCACCTCGTCTATTTCTCCCTGATCTACCACACCCAAGTGTGCGTTTCCCTCCCCAGCCATCTGAGCTACGTCCAATATGACTCGGCAACCCGTCTAACAAACCACGGCACAGAACAGCGCGCCTTAGGGAATGCTACACGCAATCGTAGGCAAAAGAACGTTGCGTGTGCAGATTCTCTCTTGAAATAAGAGCAATGTCACTGGAATTTTGACACTCAAGTCAATGAATAGAAAATCCTAATGACGGATCGTGATACATTTCAACAGATATGAAGCTTCAAGGCACAGCTCGCCTCTCGCGCAAACTAATATACAACCAGCACACCCGCCTACATAAATTCGTAGCTTATCCGCAACAAAATACCCCAAACCCTAACCCCAAAACTACCGGGAGTCCTCCAAATCTCAGCTATTCCGATACAACAAAATCTCCAATAGCTATTATAAAAACGTAGCTCAGGAACAAAGATCCAAAACTATTTCTCGCACCCCGAGCTCTTCCGACTGTACCTTCAATAGATCCGCGCGGTATGCAGGATAGAAGAGAAGAATTCAAAGCACCGGAAAGTGCAACGCAATGTCCTACAACTGCGGAGAGCTTTCAAGGCCTCGTGGTCGTTCTAAGCATCAGCCTGGATGTACAGATCTCTCAAGTGCCTTGCAAGCATCCTTAAAGGTGGACACCAAGTCCTGGAGCTGCTCGACACTACACACGATGGCGGCAACGCAGTGTCCTACACAACTGCGGCGATCTTTCACGGCCTCGCGGTCGATCTAAGCATCAGCTTTGATGTACAGATCTCTCCACTGCCTTGCAAGCATCCTTCAATGTGGACACCAAGTCCTGGAGCTGCTCAACGCTACACACGATGGCGGTCTTCCCACTCGCCTCCCCGCTCGCCTCGCCCGTCTTCAACACCACGTGATACAAGAGATCTCTCTCACCTCCCTCCGCAACTCGGTACTGGAGGCGCCAATCCACTCCCGTCAGGCGCGCAATGCTACTATAGTCCCCCGTGCGAGCCAACTCCGCCCGCAACCGTTCCTTCCCGTTCAAAAACACCTCCGCAACGACCTCCGCCCGCGTCTGCGTAATTCTACACTTCCCGCACAGGAACGACGCCACCGACTTCGCGGACGCGTCGCACTTAGCCGCCTCCACAAATAGACACGCCAGGGCAGAGTAAAGCCGCTTGATGAGATCGACCTCCAGCGAGTCGAACACGGGCGCGTCCAACGCTGCGTCTTCACGTTGTGCGCTCAACAACACGGACAGAACGGCCTCGGCCAAAGCTTGAATCTCTGCGTCGCTGCAAGACGCGATGGATTGCAGATTCTCCACGCCCTCTTCACCGATGTCAATTGCGCAATCCTCCGTCATAGCCATAATTGTGGGCCTGGCGCGCTCACTTTCAAGCTTTGTCTTCAAAAAAATTAGGGTTTGGTACTCTCATGGACGGGATAAAACTGGATTTCGCGTGAATTACGTACCGTTATGAGTCGTCTGAGATGCTCGTCCCGGTTTATGACTTGAAAACAGGACACTAAAGGCTGTGTGCTTGTGAAGGTGTTTCGAAGGGAATCTCGGCGGTAAGCACGCATGTGGCATTTATTGGTGGCTCCTCTGTTCCAAGAGATTTCAAGTACGTGGTTTTGGGATAGCGATTGACGGTTGCCAAAGTAGTGAGTTTCAGACCTTGAGGACTAAAGACATTGAATGAGAATCAAGGAGTGGCCAGTTACAATATTCGTCAGTGCAGAAACTTTTAGGACCCGAAGTGGTGATTATCGTGTCATACAATGAGTAGCAAGAGGACCAGTCAATGCTCACTCGAAAAGAAAGGTGCAACTGGCTACAATACAATGGCATTGCCCAAGTGAGGGCGATACGAAACGAGCTTAGAATTGAACACTGCAGCGCCCACACCCAGATAGTCATGTGGATGGACATCCCCAGGCCATTGATTCGTATTGAAAGCCTTGATTCGTCATGGAATGCCACCGAGTCATAATGAGTCCCCAGTTCAATGCATGAAAGCATTCACAAAATAACAAGAAAAGAGTCTTCATTCAATGTTTACAAGAAGTATCATCATCATCTAAATACGTTGTTTCTAGCTTTGTCAAGTGAAAAGCGTGTAAGACATCAGCAAGCCCCGTTTGGCCCGACTTCATTGGCAAGAAGCCATCCAGAAACATTTCACGAAGAGAATGAATCTGATCTCTCATAATGGAATTGCCTCAGGCTGTGGGAAAAGAAAAATGTGGGACTACCTAGATGGTGTCTGTCATTTACTAATCGTAATTTGATGACATGCATGGTTTCAGAAAAACCTTTTGGAGGCTGCCTTCTCAAGTTTTGCAGGCTCAGTTTCGGTGAACTCGATGAGCTGCTCGATAACTCGCGCTTGGTCGTCCTCCATACATGCCTGATTCACGCAGCCACACAAATTTTTGTGAGACAAGAGTAGCACCTAACAACATAATTCAAAACATGGCAAATTTTGTAGACGTGCCATTTTATCATTAGCTATGATTATGCTTGTGAGTCATAGTCTCAGAAGTAAGCAGGCATGTGGAAGTGTTGCCCGATGATGGGGGGGGGGGTAGGTTTGAGTGGCAGGGGAGGTAATTAATTAATTAAATAATTGATGACGTACCCGCAAGCGCTGGAGTTCTTGACGCAGCATCTCATTCTCATTGCGCAAGGCCTGCGTGATGGGTAGCCCTGGATACCGCTTCGAAAGCTCGCGAGACAGGCGGCTGGAATCGCTCCTAGAAAGATCCCGCTTCAACAGAGATTCTTGCACCTTCACCTCGTCCACTTCCAGGGTATATGGCTTCCGATCCTTCTCGATGGCCTTCATCGCTTTCTGCATGTGGACCGAAGCATCATCATCTTAGCTCTCAGAATCTCAGAATGTGGCTCAATAAGAAGAGGCAAGAAGAAGCAAAGTCAAGAATTGAGCTCGCATTTCCTTTGGTAAACTTGGCTCAACTTCTCTAGACATGGTGTGAAGCCCAAGGGAATTAAGATCCTATGTGAGGTCTTAAGGGAGAGAAATATAGGGCAAAAGTTCTTTACACCAAATGAGGGGAGTTTTTGTTGGCATGAACCAAAACCAAATGTTGAAGTTGAGTCCATTCCTAGCCATTCAAGGTCTTGACCCAAGTTCAGCACTGGGCTTTACTCCATGTCGAAATTAACCTTTAGACTGTGAATGTAGCAAAGAGAGATGGGCATCAAACAATGTTGAACAATCTCAGAAATAGTTGGATGAAGGACAATCGGTGTACACAATGTTGCAATGATCCTGAGAACCGAGAGCAAAACTAAGTATACGGGCACGTGTTGGTTGCATCCACGTACCCGGTTGTCTTCCACGAGGGAGATGAGGGGAATGAGCTTGAGGTACTTGTCGATCTCGTCCTGGTAGTCGCGGAACTTGTTGACATACGTCCAGCCCATGGCCACAAGGTACAAGTAGCTCTTGTCGCGGCAGCTCTCCACCAGCAACACCGCCTTGCGCAGCGCGGCCTCGAAAAGCTCCAGCGGCTCCCCCGTCTCGGGCCGATCCTTGAGGTCCGTCAAGTTGAGCTGCTCCAGCAGGTTGGAAATCAATTTCAGATGCTGCGCGAACTGGCGGCAGTTCTTCTTGTGCATGCGCGCATTGTTTGCCGCCGTCACGATCATGGAGATCAACTGCACGGCGTTGATACCCGCCAATTGGCCGGCATTCGATAGGTCGGCCATCGACGCCCATGGCACCCACGACATGATGGTCACCACCACCAGCTCGATCAAATCAATTCAGCACAGAAGTCCTCGACCACGGCTTCGACCAGCTTCAATGGATCCCAGCTTCTCCTCCTCGATCTCACTCTCACTTCCACTCTTCGCATAAAGAACTCCTGCCCCCAGGCCCACCTGGACTATCCGCCATGGCGTTCCACTATACAATATTCGGCTATGGCGTGTTCATCATCGAACCAGTAGTCTGCGGCTCACAACAAAATGAGGAGCACCATCAGGTCTAATTTCTTACCTTACCGCAGTTCGGAATCTCTAACAAACTACAGTACTTACAGCTAAGGTCGCAGTACATAACACTCTCCCAAGAGACACAGTCGAACACACATCGACACGTTTGGCTGCTTCTTCGAATCTCATCAAGACCTATAATTCTACATGTTCACTAGGTTTGACGCCCAGTCATTGCCAGTGTCGTCTCTATCGAACCTCGACACGCCATGTCCAAAATTTGAAGTTACTCGATTGTGCTGTTGCAGGAGCTTCTGAACCAGAATGAAACCTCCCCAATCTGTGTCTCTTCGAAGGCTTTCTCTACTGCTAAAAGCTCCAAGTGACATACAAAGAACTCGGCCAGGAGCTTGCACCGCACATTCGAAACAAGACAACTGAACTGTGAAGCAGAGATTGTTTTCGTACATGCATGAGTTAAGGTGACATGAAGGCTTGAGCTTGAAGTGGCGTCAAATACCAGTAGTGCAGTTGCCTCCACTTGTTCGACCCCATCCGCCGCACCTTGCCGTTACAAAAAACAGCAGCTAGGAAACCTGCCTTGCCCGAGCTCCTTCACTGTTGGCGAAGGAGAGAGACGGGTGAGTCACCGACGACCGGAGGGTTGAATGCGCGACCAATGGACGGGAGACAGACGAGGGGGCGACTACCGGACGGCTTCTCGAGATGGGACGGAGATGCATCATTCAAAAGTTATGCTGCAACGCAAAATTACTGGAGGCCGTACTCATGGGAAATTCTCAGACAAAAGGTCCGTAGATTCATGCAGGTTGAAATCAAAATAGATATATTCAACGCAATAAAAATTCTTTAAAATGTAGAGTTCTCAACCCTAGAAGCACAAGAATCACAAAGGTAGTTTGTGAGGAAGGTAATTATGAGATTCTCGGATGAATAGGTGCATTCTACATTTTTTTTTTAAAGCCATTCTCAGGGCACTTGTAGTCCTCAACGTCCTTTTTTCTTTTTTTCTTTTGAACAAATGGAAGAACCATTGCATTAAAATGAGAACCCAATTCCTGAACATCCTTACCAAGTCAAAGAGGGAATAGAGATCTTTGTTTGAGGCAATTGTCCCAACACTCATGAAGGTAAGCCTAAAGAAAGTATACCCATCATGAAGGTTGGTCTAAGGCAAGTACATCCATCATGAAGGTTGATCTTAAATAAGAATATCTATTGTAAAGGTTGATCTAAGGTCAGTATATGGTACCCATCATGGATCCTTTTCTAATTGCAATTTTTTTCTCCAGTCCCCACCTATCCAAAATTATCTGGACAAAATGTTGAACAAGTTTGATAGGGGATGCAATTGGAAAAAGATCCATAAGGAATATGCATACATGAGAGATTGATTCATCTTGAATATATAAGGGTTTGCAGTCAATGAACAATTGTCCTTCTTCATTCCCATCTCAATGAATGGAAATGTAATCTCTTTAATGTCTTCTAGTTAGAAACTTAAATAAATCAATTCAAATCATCAACCATTAAACATAAAAAAATTTACATGGGACATGGATAAAAGCTTGTCAATTACTATCTAATTTGCATCATTTTTTGCCAAAGGAATGTTTGATGTATTCTATTTTAAAATAATTAATAAATTTTGGATTTGTCTTGAAGATCGTTATAGTTGAATGTTCAAGTTATAGAGTCTAAGTGTTTAATAAAAAAGAGCTAGGTTAATGGAATTTCATTGTCCTTTACATTTCAAAGTCCAAGCTTTGTTTCCATATTTACAATGTAACGATGTAATAAAAAAATGCATGTAGTCCTTTGTTTGCTCCCCCCCCCATTATAAAAAATCCATAGTTGTTGAATTGGAAGGAAAAAATTCACCCCCATCTTTTCAAAACCTTCCATCGACCTTCCAGTTGTTGATTAAATTTTTATTGGAAAATGGAAAATCTCTGCAGCTTTGAACCTCAACCGTCGATCTAGAAGGAGAATAATTTGAAACCGCTTCCCGTGCCATCGATCTTCAAAAACAAAAAAACATTGATATAGATGTTTATACTGATATGATTATCCAATACTAAATTAAATTTTAATATAGAATGATGTATGGATATAGATATTGATGTGGGATATAAAACACGTGTACTATGTCCATATCCTATATCGATTGCAATCAGAACAATTTCTCGAAAAATATAAATATGTGGAGGGGATGGATTATCAATTATTTCACAAGTGATTTCATTTCACAAGTGAGTCATTTTGTCACAATGTTTCTATACTTACTAATCTTCATTAGAGTTTGTTAATTAGATGTTTTATCTATAATTATAGAATCTTAAAATCATCTTTTGATTTGGAAAAAACTTCTTCAAAATCATTTACTTGAGGTACTAAATATTCAATATAAATATTGAAACATTGAAAAAATTCATTATTCCGCCAAGTCCAACTACCCTTTATTGATGCAATATAATTGTTTTGTTGTAAAAAGATAGAAGCTATGAACAAATAAATTATTAATGTATTGTAATCAAATAGGTAATGAAATTGCTACCGGTAGTTGTGAGTGTATTATGTTGTTTCACAATTCAAATGGCACATCTTTAGTGCAAGAACATGAAGTTCACTATGCATATATGCTTTACAATATTGTAAATATAATATATATTTTATTTTTAAAAGATTATCAAAAAGATTTGCATACATGCAAATTAAGGTAGAAAATGAGACCAAACCATATTCAACTTCTACCCATAATATACCAAATTTAAAAGTCATTAACATAGGCAAACGTATTATGGAACCTTTAATTTCCTAAATTGCATCCCTATCTACATTTGCCTAACACTTCAGCATCTAAAATATTGGAAAAATGTAAATGGAAGTGCAATTCAGAAAAAGGTCTATAATGGATTTGCATGTAGCTTGCATTATTTCTTGTAGTGAGTCACTACCTCAAAGGCATAACAGATACAAGGTGCCTCATGTGAGCAAGACCAAGTTTTCTAGGAGAAAAGTGACTCCTTGATCTCTTGACTTGCTCCCACGAGGTCGTTTGACACGGACAATGTTTACTCAATGGTCAAAATCATAAAACGAAGCTTTTTAGTGGGACAAGAATTGTACTTGATTTGGAGGTTTTTAGTGGGACAAAGGGAGTAAAAGGCTTAAAATACACCACTTTTGAACTTTTTCTACTGATTTACTCTCAATGCAAGCTCAAAGAATAAATTAAGTATACTATGACTATGATGCTTATCACTTTGATCTCCATTTTTGTTGAAAAATTCATTCTATCAAAATATTTTTGTTGAAAAATTAATTGTTATTGCAATGATAATGATTTTTACAAATTAATTATTCCAAAAATAATATAAACTTCAATTTATTTTTTTATAATAAAAAATGAAGATAGATTTTAGATATATAATACTATATAAAAATAATATCAATTTTTTTTAAATAAAAAAATAAAATGAATATAAAATGAATATAAAAATTTAATGAAGTTTGACCAAGGATGAACATGAAATGTCCTTTAACCCCTAAAGGACCAAGGCCTTTTTTCTGCCAAAAAACACTCAAAACTGCCATATCTATAGCAAAGAGTTAAAAAAAATAAAAATTGTTCTTTCTCCACATCTAATCGTAGGATCTTACACCTAACTAGTATGAGAGTGTGTGAAAAAAAAATTCAGAATTTTTGACTGCACAGATTGCAAGATATCTGCATTTAAAGTGAAAAAAACAAGTTTTTCAGCACATTGCGGGACTGTATTTTTTGACTTTGAACATTTTTAAATTAATTTTTTTGCACTACAGAGTTTTGAGCTTTAAATCTTTATAGTAGAGAATTGAGTTGAGAGTCTAGGAAACCAAAAAAATATTCAAAAAAACTTAATTATCATTCTTAAGAAAATTGTTAAGTAGAAGTAGGTATGAGATAGAAGGAAAATCTAAAATATTAATATATTTTAGATGGAATTAAAATGCACTAATCCCAATGGTGAGATTGTTCTAACAAGTAAATCAGACCATGCAAAAAAAAAAATTGAAATATTTGAAAATTTGCATTCAGAAATGAATCCTACAAGTTATTTTTTTCAAGAAGATGCTCTAACTACCCGAAAAACAAGAATGTCCATAACTCTCTCATAACATATCCAAATGAAATGAATCAAAGCTTTCCAGATAGACAAAAATATA
Source organism: Pseudisothecium myosuroides (assembly GCA_951799445.1). NCBI lineage: Eukaryota > Viridiplantae > Streptophyta > Bryopsida > Hypnales > Lembophyllaceae > Pseudisothecium > Pseudisothecium myosuroides. The sequence continues at coordinate 15,763,078 of OX637287.1, read as the reverse complement.
ATATATGAAAAAAAAAAAATATTAAAAAAAAAATTCAAATTTTTGTCCATATTTTTTTGGCTGCCCGGGCTGCCCGCCGTCCCCTCGTTTGAGCTTATTTGGTCATAACTTTTTTTTACGGGCACCGATTGTGGAAAAAATTATATTCCCACGAAGATAATCAGATTTTCTACCTCCAAAAAAAGTTTCAAAAAATCAGAAGAAAATTTCAGCCCGTAGGTACCTGTCCGAAAACACATTTGTCCCCCGAAGGGACAACGGTCCTTTAGGGGTTAAGGTTAAAATTTTGAAATGCAATATCTAACATCTTGGACACCAAAGTAGAACAATCCATCAGAACATAATTAGGAATTTGCCCTCATGCCATTGCTAATTTTTTTTAAATCCTACATAAAGAGAAGTGTGAAGCGGTGAGAGCAGTTGAAATTACATTTTTTCAACAAAGTGAAATTTTTTTATGAATTTTTGAAGTGTATTGGCCTATCATGATCCGAGGGTTGCTAATATGTGAGCATAGGAGTGTGAACCCATGAGCCTAGAATACTACACAACTATGTTATAGGTATATATACTATAGAATTCGTCTATGAGTATATGGTATGTATATTACAAACATCCATATTATAGGTGTTTATGATATATATACCTTCTATAGTGTATGGTATGTATATTAGAGGTACCTATATTGTAGGCTCAATGCTCATAAGCTCGCATTCTTGGGCTCATATACTAGCACTGTTGATCATGATCTAAAGGAGTCTCTAGACTACATCACAAAGTTTAGACCCTACGGTTTGTCAACAGTTATGATGTGGTTATCGTTGTTTCTTGGGTTTGCACGTTAATTACAATTTATTGCATCATTATGATGCATTACTTCGCATTGTTATCGCATCATTACAATGCATTACTTGCAACTGCATCATAACGATGCAAAGTAATGCATCGTAATGATGCGATAAATTGTAATTAACGTGCAAACCCAAGAAACAACAATAACCACATCATAACTGTTGACACACCATAGGATCTAAACTTTGTGATGTACTCCAATACCAACAAAACTGTATCTATAAGTCATCTTATTCACCTAAAGTAGTCACAATATTTCCTAATATGGCCTAAAAAAGTCACTTCCGACTATAAGTTTACATTCAAAAGGTGGAAGCTCCTATTGTAGTTCCTAATCACTCCATAACCGTCACGAAAGACATTGATTGTGGCCATTAACTCAATCCAATGTAGCCAAAATCTCATTTATTGAAAAAAGATTGTAATGAGTCAATCCCTCGATGTACAAAATGAATCTTTTGTCCATAATGGGTTGTTCTACTATAGCCCTAGAAGGACAAGCCTATGACCACTAATTTCAAGCTTCATTTCCATCACTCTATTTGTTGCTATTTTGCAACTAGATATGAATGAAAATTTTCCGGTATATGTATTTTTCAAAGATGAATTAGTATGTCTACTACAAGTCATACAATTTTCAAATTTTTTGGGAAAAATTTGAAAATACTGCAGATTTTTTAAGAAAAAAATGAAGAAAATTCATATCAAATACAAAATATACTCAAAACTCTGATATTTTCACCATACATGTACATCATAGTGTTGGCCGCATGGTTTCCAAATGATACACAAACTTTAATGCATTATATATAAACAAAAGGGCCTTCAAAAAGGCATGCAATCCAAATCATTGTAGGCATTAAGGTAGAAGCACCAGTAGTCGATCTTTTAAGGAATTTCGGAGCAGATTGTGCGCAGTAAGAGGTGGTGGATATTGTTCCCATGTAGGAAGATAGGAAATATGGGGATTACAAAATTTTCAGAATTTTATTCCCAAAACTGAATTTACAGTGAATTTTGGGAACCATAAAGTGCATTTCACTAGTATCCACTCTCTAGAGTCTTCCAATTCCGATAATTCAAGAACTACTTTCCTGCTCATTACTTCTTACTTTCTTGCTCACTATTTCAAGACATGTGTCATAACGTTAGTAGTCCCAACCTTGAAAAGGACCAACAAAACACAATCCGAGCTTCCCTTGGAAATTTGTTCCAGCCTTGGTTGGAAATATTGTATGCCTATAGGTTGGGTACTGGGTGTAGTTGACAACTGGTGCTTCTACCTTATGTGATTCATATGTGAGCAATTTTGCATTAGAATCCGGGGGGCACTGTTGTCTATCTCGGTCATTGTGCACATTAAAGTAACCACACTGGGTTACTGCAGAATTGCTTCTAAGGTGGAAACACCTCCAACTGACAAAATAAACAATTCAGCATAGTTGGAGGAAGTAAAAAAATTATTTTTGTAGATTTTTTTATTTTTTTAAGAATTTTTGGATACGGCTTTTAGTCTCCATGGATTTTCAAAGTAGAACTCCCTAGGCCATTTTGAATGAAAATCTAAAAAAATTACTTTAGATCAAACACTAAAATCTAGAAAAATCACTAGTCAACCAATTGGTGTTAAGTATGGGGATGGTTTAATGACACTTTTGAGGGACACTGTAATGGAAGTCTATTGTGCAAAAGTGGATACAAGGATGATTTTGGGTGTTTTCATTTTACTTCAAAAATCAGCATTATACTGGTAGTACGGAGTACAAGTTGTATGGCACTGTAAGCATGCAAGAGAAAGTGATGAAGAGTTTTTGTGCATTGACAAATGCGAACTTGATGTGAAATGGAAAATAACTTTATCAAATCTTGTTATCTTATAAAGTTGCCCCCTCCCAAATATTTTACATGAATCCATTCACTACTCAAAATAGTATCCTAGCTCCACCTTATTGTTGCACTTCTACTACTCATCATTTTGGATATTATTCATTAGAAAATAGGATCAATATTCTCAAAGGGTCGGTTTAAGGTGTAGGAATTTACAACAAGTTAGGTACAAACTCAACAATCAAGCAATGGAAGGACTTGGCCATGGGGTCTTGGTTGAATGATCTCCTAGACCCCCTTTCTTCTAATTTAAGGTAGTTTGCTCAAAAACCGACCGTGTTCTAGAAGCAATCACTAACATAGAAGTACATTTTGTTTTCTTCAATGCACCAATAGTGTACATTTTAGGAGGTGGTCGCTTTTAGTGACCACTGCACTTTAACTTCAAAAGTTTGTAACTAATTCCACTAAAGTCCAAAAAATATGAAACGACTTGCGTTAGATTCTAATTCCAATTTTCTTCCTTTTAAATTTTTATGAGAATTGTTTCAAGGAGTGTAGCCTCCCCTAAAAGGCAATCAGCTCTTAAAAGGTCGCTTTAAGAGCAGACTACCTTAATTAGTGACAAAATCAACGCAATGATGCCACAAACGACAGAACATGTCCCCAACTTGAGCAAACTCGATGTAAAATAATAAGGAGTAAGGAGTAAGGTAGGTGGCTCTAAAAGCGACTCTAACATAGAGGTACATTTTACTTTCTTCAATGTACTGACAATGTACATTTCAGGAGGGGGTCGCTTTTAGAAACCACTACGCTTCAACTTCAAAAATTTGTAACTAATTCCACGAAGGTCCAAAAAATATGAAACAACTTGGATTAGATGCCAATTCCATTTTTCTTCCTACCAAAATTTACTGAAAATTGTTTGGAGGAGTTTAGCTTCCCCCCCATGCTATCAGCTCTTACAGTGTCGCTTTTAGAGCCACTTACCTTATTGCAAGTGCCCTTTGCATTCAGTAAGCCCTCCCCCAACTGGCTGAAGGCTAGGTTGCAGAGGCTAAATTACTAACCATGACTCCCCCTGCTATGGTATAGTACATGTACATGTGTTGGGGAAGAATTAACTTACTTGTCAAAGTGTGGTCCAACTCAGACCTGTAGAGTAGCCTGGTTTGATCTGGGTCAAGAATTGCTACCTCTGCTTTTCCTTCTACCTCAAGCAATCCAGGCAAGCATAATACACCTGGCGGATGAGAATATCTGAATGGTTTCCTCTTTAATCCCTAAGGTAGAAACACCCATTAGCGTCCCTGTTCCCATTCTTGTATCTTAGATTGTCACTACATCTGTTCCTAGACTTCCCATTAATGTGTCCTTGAAATGCTCAGCTCTGATTCGTTGGACGCATTTGAAGGACACATACCTAACTTTCATTTGTTGACTTCTGATTTGTGAAGGTTTCAGTTTTGGGTCCACCTATGGGACAGTTTCAATGGTCTAATGAGCCATCACTTTGAAAATCATAGAAATTACATTTTTTTTAATAATATTCATCATTTTCACTTGCTAATACTACAAAAATATTATATTTACAAAAAAGTGCCTTCAACTATATTGAATTGCTAACACTGACAATTTTGGGTGCTTCCACCTTAAGTTAAATGCCCGAGGCACCAAATTTTGGTGTCAACAATGCTTTTAAAAAGCTATTATTTGGAATAGGCAAGGGCTTGCTCCTTGCTTGTTCTTTTAGATGTTTACTTTATCTTTTCTCTCCTTTTGTCCAACTGTGGTGGCTTAGTTGCTTTGTATTGTGTTCTTTTGCAATGTAATTCATTGTTTTCCAAAAAAAACAAAAAAGTTAAGTAAAACCTACCCGAGTTATTATTTTTAGTAGTTTATATTTTCGTTTTTTTTTTGAAGTCTTGTTTTAACATCAATAATTTGATTTTGAAAATGAATGATTATGATTTTTCTATTCAAGATTTTGTGCAAGGGTGTCCATTGTAATCTTGACTTTCCATAGCGTTGAAGGCTCTTGGAAATGAGCCTCAAATACTCTAGATCTTGGAGAAAAAATCACATTAAAAATTCATTTAAAAAAATTGTAGAGTAGATTTTGAGAAGCTATAAATTGATTGGGGTTATGCATATTATGCCCTTAAACCTCATATTTTTTATGTGACCAAATTTTTAGATTTGATATGTGAAAAGAGGATTGAAAGACTTCAAATCGCTTTTGCAGTTTTAACACCTTTATGATCAAACATTATAATCTTTCAATCCATAAGTGATATTGTTTTTGTTTGTTTTTCGTATGTGATCTCTAACATGTTTAGTTTGAATTTGTATGTTTACATACAATTCGAAAAAATTCAATACAACTTATCAAAAAGTTGGCTTTTTTGTTCAATTTAGAGCAAATTCCTAGAAGCTCAAAAAAGGACAAGCATTTAGGGGTTGACCCCTAAAGGGCCGGGGGTGTTTGAGTATAGCTCTTGTTTTCTTGACTAGATCTTGTAACAAGCATAATTCCTCATTTGTGTGGAATAATTTTGATGATCGCCACTGTTGAAATGAAAGAAGACTTATGTAGCTTTCCTATGGGGAAAAAACCAACGAAATCGCACAATTTTTGAGAAAATGCCACCGTTGATAAGATTGATGAAAGATGTTCGGTTAGGCAGTACGTTATACATACGCTGAAATGGAAATGTTGAAATAAGAATGCTCAAAAGTGCTCCAAAAACTCTGATTTTTTTCCCACAAGTACATGTAATCATGATATTGATGTGTAATTCTTTTCAAATAATTTAGAGGTCTAGAAAAAAGGTATGAGAATGTGAAATGACATCCCAAAGCATCTTCTCCAGTCTCAAAAAATTCACCAAAAATCACACACTCAATCATTTCTCGATCGGATTGTACCAACGGATTCAGTATAAAAAATCATCTCAGGTCTCTTTGTTGTTCACAAACTGCTAGTGAAGTTAACATATCAAATTTTCTACAAATGTAGTTGCAAAAGCCACGTGGTGGCCTTATGGTCCTTTAGGGGTTAATTTAAGCTTAACATAGTCAATGTTCAGAAAAAAACAGCAATTAGTTCAAGGTTAGCTGGTGGAATTGGAAAAAAAATTTGGCTGCAATTTCTAAACACTGACAAAAATTCAGTGGAAAAATTTGTAAAATTTCTATTTAGAAAAAAAAATAGAAAAAATAACGGGACTCAGTTCTTCAAAAATTGGTTCAACATGAGAATTGAAGGAAATTAGCCAGTACAACTCAAAAATTTCCCAAACCTATTGAGTTTTGAAACTATTGCTCCTTCAGAGATCTAGTGATGCAAAATCATGTTGTCCCAAGTTGGTGTTGCAAGATTTCAGACAAATTAGTGTACAGAGTAAAGTAGGAGGCTCCAAAACAACACGGGCATTTTGAATTGCCCCTACAAATGGGCCTAAAATAGTGCATATGGATTTAGAAATGGATGAAACTTTATGAGGGGAGAAACTGTGCTCACAAGTGAGTGGTTTTAGGCTATTGGGCAGGTGATGGATACTACTACAATGTGTGGTTCTTGGAAATAATTGTATTTTTTAATTTCGTGAGCTTAATATATATTATCATGTGATTGTGGAGGCTGAAATGTCATTGACATCTGTAAAGATGTCAATGCATTTAATGATAAGATTGAAGTCTCATTTTGGGTGAGCTTTGGAAGCATTAAGGACCTTTATTGATCAATTTTTGGACGGACTAGCTCCATTCAAACCCATTTGGGAATTCATTATTAATCTATTCTATAAGTGCAAATAGCACCCTACAGCCCTTTCACTTCCAAAAATTGTATTTAATTCATTCTAACTCTGAAATTTTCAATTAAATCCATACTCAACTATTTTATATTTCTCTTTCCAAAAATAATATGTAAATTTTTTTGGATGCACACATTTTCCTATAGAGGTCGATTTCTCTTTAGATAGACGATTTAGGAGCCTCATGTCTTACGCTTGACATATTGAAATTGAATACTACATGTAGTATCTGCCTGTAGCACCTAAGTTTCTGTAGCAGGAAGTGACCACATTTGAAATACACATCATAACATTCAGTAGCAATTACTAGTTCTGCCCTCCCCTGAATGGAATGGTGTGGAATATACCGCACCACTTCATCCGAGGGATGAAATGGTGTAGTATATTCCGCACCCAATCAGTAGCTATTGGTACACTTGTCAATAATTGTCAAAATTAACTTGGTACCTACGTCAGAACTATACACTACAAATAGTGGCAAGATAAAAACTTTCAAATAAAACTAAAATCAAAATAGGATTTTTAAAAAAATGCTAATGAATTCATTGAGAATATGAGTTTCAATGTTAGAATTACCTCACTTTGCATTGGAGTTCATTTATGCATTGTGTTTGAAAGTGAGAAGACAACTCTTTATATGCACATGGAATGGTAGGAGGTAGAACAACCCATGTGGAATATGTAAATTAGAATTTGTAGTTTCTCAATTCTCAACCTTTCATAGTTAAGTCAAAAGTAGGAATTGTATTTGAAGTAGAATTTTAGACCTCATTTAGGCATAGTAGAATAAAAAATTTCAAAAAAAATTTAACTAAAAAAGTTGGTAAATTAAGTGAAGTTTCATCTCCAAAAATCCGTTTTGGATTTTGGGTCTCCAATAAAAAGTTATAGACAAATTTCAGAGAGGGTTTGGAATGGACATTTTCTTTGACATTTTAAAACACCCTCTCTAATTTTTGTCCATAACTTTTGATTGGAGACTCAAATTCCAAAACAGATTTTTGGAAATGAAACTTAACTTAATTTACCAAAGTTTTTTAGTTAAAAATTTTCTGAAAAAAATTATTCTACTATGCTTAAATGAGATCTGAAATTCTACTTCTAACACAATTCATACTTTTGAATTAACTATGAGTGGTTGAGAATTGAGAAACTACAAATTTTAATTGACTTATCCCACATGGGCTGTTCTACCTATTACTACCCCATGTGTATATAAAGAGATTCTCTTCAATTGTAAAATTCAAAATAAGCTATTAATGGCAAATGGATAGATTGCATTGGTATATTACACAATGGATTCTATGAATTTTTGGCAATCCATCTTTTTTCACAATTATTTGTTGATTTGTATGTTTGGTCCTAAAATTAGCAAAAAAAATGGAGAACACCATAAATGTATTGCCCCTATTCCAATATTGAAGCTTACATTAACGATGTGAGGATGAACTTTGTGGATGAGGACTCCAGAGAGGAAAAGGCAGCTTCTCTGAAGGCTATTGAATGTTATGACAGTTGCAATTGTTTTTTATATGAAATATTATAATCATCTAATTGTGTATCTAATTGTGTAGAACTGCACATGTATTGGAGATGTATCAACTACTTCCTCTGTCTCAAAATAAGACTAGTATTTCCTTTGTAAAAATACAAAGGAAACACCGTTCTTATCTTGAGACAGAGGGAGTACAAAACTTTTGTGACCATCCAAATGGTGCATCTTGAAGATGCAAAATGTTTGTACAAAGCGTATATCAAAAATGGAAAATGAGGTTGGGGAAGTACTTTGATTCAATGAGCTATAATAGGTGTGAAGGAAAAAATTCATAAGTGATGTTGAAACTACTCAACGGTGTGCATACTTGACAGGTAGGACTGGGACGAGTAGCATGGTGTCTTTAAGCATTGGAAATGGATAGTATTTGGTAAAAATGGGAATAATGTGCTAATTAGCAAATAATTGCGTTTTAAACCATAACCTACTCGAAAAGTGACCCTAGACACCAAAGCGATAGACTGATTAACCTTTCTCCGTAAAAAATCCCTATACTAGTATCCTTGGGGGTTTGTTCTAAGGTAGGAAAAATCCAATTTACAACCTCTCTGTTAGAGGTTGCTTTTAGAACAAGGTCATTTTTTAAACACCCTATCTTATGGCTTTTCTTCTAGCCAGATACATATACAAGAACCACTTTTGTGTCAGTTTATGGTCAAATATTGAAAAGACTTAGAAAATTGTACCACTGCAATTTAACCCCTAAAGGAATAGGGGGTTATCAAGGAGACATTGTCAAAAACTGATCTTTTGGTATGTTATTCAAAAATGAAAATGAATTTTTTTTTTGAAACTTCAACCAACCAGAATTGAAGTAAAGTATTTTACCAAATTGTGAAAAAAATTTCAGCCAATTTGACCGTGCGGTTGAAAGATTATGACATTTGAAGTGAAAAATAAACCTTTTTTTCATTCTTCCGAAATAGGGTCAGCAGGCTTTGGGCCTTCTTGGAGTAAAATTTTTGCTCTATACCAAAATAAGGATTTTGACCGTTTATAAATATGCAATGTTAGGTTCACTCAAGAAAAATTTCAGAAGCAACTAACATGTCTAGCTTACATTAAATCACCGTGCAATGCAAGGAAGGTAAGTGAATTGGCAATGCACTAGTCATTTTTTTGATGATTTCTTGTGCAATGAGGAAATTTTTTATTTGAAATCTGAATAGTGAAAAGCTCAAGACAAACATTAGGAATATGTGGAAAAATTTCAAGAATTTTGACTTCACAAATTGCAAGATAATAAGACTTGAAGTTAGAAGAAAATGTTTTTTTTTGAAACTGCCCTAACATAGCTAACAAAGTTTGACTCCTCTTAGAATGTGATTCGAGGACCAAATTTTTTTTTATTTAAAAATTGTATACCATATTTTATTAGCTATATACATGCCAATTTTCAAAAGTTGATGAATTTTTTGCAAAAGATTCCCAAAAGATTCCTAAATTGCTTAAGCTTCCCCCAAAGTTAATGTCAACATAATTTATCCAGGCACCCAATTGCAAAAAAAATTAGTTTTTCACCAAGGTGTACCTTAGAATCCTTCTTCTATTTAGAGAATGAGAGAGTTGTGAGGAGATTTGCCTCGAAAATCAAAAAGCTTAATTTTTTTAATTTAAAAGATATACAACAAGCCAAGGTCCAAATACAAATATTGAATTAAAAAACTACTTCCTCTGTCCAACTAAAAACCTCCAAAAAGCTTCCCCACGAGGGATTAACTACATTTTTAGTCTTTCTGATAGGGATACATGCATTTGAAAACTAGCAACCCATCCTTTAGATCTCTACAAAATCTCCAACTTAGGCACCCAAAATCCATGCGGAAAGTATCATTTTTGACAAAAATTTGTAAACGTTGCCAGCTCCATCATTCTTGATGATTTAAATGTTGGTAGCAACATTGGGATTCTAGAAACATCTACTGCAATCTAAATACCCACAAGAAAGATCCCTACACCACTTCAAGAACAACTCTTCAAAGTGTCGAAGTGGTCACCAAATCCATTGTCAATACTACTATTTAAGGAAGCACAACGAGTCCAAGGTGTCTCATATGGGCAAGGCCAAGCTTTCTTGGTGAAGAATGCTCCCTAATCACTTGACTTGCCCCCACGAGGTCATTCAACACGACCAACACTTACCCAACAATCGAAATCTAAAAACGGAGCTTTTTAGTGGGACAGAAATTGTGCTTGATTTGGAGGTTTTTAGTGGGACAGAGGGAGTAGTTACTATTATTCCCTTATTTTGATTTCATATTTTATTAAGGTTGTTTTGAATAGGTGGCAAAGAGTTGGATTTTTTCAATCCAATTGGTTTTTAGATTGCAATGAGCATATGCAATGTTCTTCATTGATTATGGTGATATAAATTTGGACCCTTTTGAATTTCTGCTTCTCATAACATGATCAATGAAATTGGTATCAAATATTTTCAACAAAATTGTAGGCATTTATTTCAAGATAGAGAGAGTGTGATCTTTTACATTGCCTAGAATGCTTGTAAGTAGGAAAACTAAACTAAGATTTTAAATTCTATGTTTGAATTTTGCAAACCTAGATACCAAGAGCAAATTTAGATAAAATCAAATTTTGGCTAGAAGCTCAAAATTTCATTTCCATTGACCCAATTTTCTATAATAGTAATAGAAGCCACAATTTTCAAAAAATAATTGCAAGTTAGTACCTACCTCCCCACTTGGCACACTAATTTGGAAAATATTTTTAATAAGCATATAGTCATAATTGTCATTAGCAAGTCTATAAATAATGTGTTCATTCTAATTTAAAAAAGACTTTTACAATACAACATCAAAGAGAGACAATCATAGAAATAAGAGCCTATTATAAGAGAAATGCAGAGCCATTGAAAACTCAAACTCAAATGTACTACGGAGTAGTATTCAATAAATAAAATAGATTTCAAATAATAAATTGAAGTGAAATTATAGTAGTAGGCCTACCATATTTCCATACTACCATACTGTCTACTTACCATGCACGCCATGTTATTCGTTTTGCCTCCTTTTGAAGCAACTCTTGCAGTCCATATGAAATTCTAAGAAATTCATGATTTAAGTTAAGCTTAGTTGGCACATCACACGCTATCTTGCCTTTTGTGGGCAAGCCTACACAAGTATCCAACTGAACTCAAATGCTCTAAATTCTGTCCTAAAGATCCAAGCATCCAAAGTTGAATACCGTACCGTTTTAACTTACATTTTTGTCAACTCCACCCACCTGGGGCATTTCTGTTCAGGAAAACCCCAACTGACTACAGTGCCTGCCTGTGGAGTAAAAACATGGGGACCTCTTGGGCTTCCCATTTGGTGTGGATGTTGTTGAAATCAATCCGCCATTTTGACTGAATCTAGAGATGGGCAAAGAATTCTCTCATATTCTTGTTAGCAGATTTGATGCCCTTCTGTAAGTTAGTTGTGGCGCTCATGGGCAGGTTCCTGCTGTTTGTTGACTAACATGCCACACGAATTCACACAAGCTAAGCCTGCCTAATTCCGTCTGCCACCCCATGGCCTCACCTCCCAGATATTCCCATTAATACTGTAAGTTACCACCAGGGCTTTTTTTCTTCATTTTTGAAGAAGTGCCATAGTGGCGATATAAAATGTTACAGTGGTGCTCCAAATTGCAACATTCATCCACTTATTGGATGTATAGTATGGTTTTCATCCACAATTAGGCAATTTCATCTAATATATTTTTTTTAATTTCAAAGTTGTCTGGGGATTTCATCCAATTTTTTTGGCATTTTTTATAACCTTTTTTAGCCAGATTTTTTTTTTGGTGCAATCTGGCATTAGGAAGCCAAAAAAAAAAGCCTTGGTTACCACAATCTTAGCAATCCTTTAGCATCATGACAATGCACTTGGGGAGGGGACACATGAGTATGGGTCTATGGCTATGCTTTACCAATTTAGTCCCAACAAACTTTGAATAATCACAGAAAATTCATTTCTTGTTGGAATGTGTTGATTCTACTTGCAAATGGCTTCTCTCAAACTTTGCAATCTTTAAAAAATCCACAATTTGACAAATAGCTTCTCCAAGTATCTAGATAGTAAACTTGGGAGGTTATAGGTTGATCTACGTTAACTGAATTCATATCCAAATCAATTCAGTGACTCAAACCCACAGTAGTATTTTTTTTCCATTTTTTCTAGGCAAAAAAAAAAAGCGACCTCCAGGAGAGTGGTGAAGCCATTTACATCCATCAACATAGATGGAACAAATAAAACATAGATGAAAATACACATATTCATCCAAAAGTGTTATGTTCATCTATAATTGAGTAATATTGTCCCTACATTATGTAGCAATTGAGTGATTTCATCCATTGAAAATAGGGTAATCTATTTCTCAATATTCCCTCAAAAAAATTGCAAGACTTTTGAGCGACAGATCCCCACCCCACCCCTTCCTCAAAAAAGCACCGCCCCTGCCCCTGCCTGCGTAGTCGAGACAAGGTCATTGCATCTTTATACGATCAATAATGAACATTTGTACAAGTCACTTATACAGTTTGAGAATCAAAGCTTTCAGAGAATAATTTTCTAATAGATGATCACTGCGTACTCTACAGCCCCAGAAGTTAGGGTCCTGGTGATTCCAAGCCTACGAAAGCGTTCCATCCCTAAACCTGGAAGCGCACCGCCATATATAACTTATACCAGCTCTAAGTTCGTGAGGCATGGCTTACGGTCAGAAACTTTAGGTGTTGCAAAATCAGTCAGCCGAAGTGGATACTTCTTCGATATCCTCAAGAATATCATTGCCCCTTGGCCAAGTGACAAGGAAATTGAGATCGACAGCTTGTCAGAATAGTTGCTTGGGGCTTGGATTTTGTGGAAATTCCTGGACTAATGAGTCCGGAGACAAGCTAGGAAGCGTGGATGTTCGATTACGGTCAGCTAGCCTCTCTGATGAATTACAATGCATCAGAGCAATTGCAATTGATCAGACCTCTGGGCATCATGAAGTGGGCGTTGCTTGCTCATCTGTAGTCCTCCATCTCCTGTTCTGATGGTGGGTCTTCTATTGCCCGAGCTGCGAAAGATACACAGAGCATATCAGGAATATCAGATGGATGACTCTCAACTCGGTTAATAGGAGGACAGAAGTTTACCCTGTTCCAGCATCTCGAAGCATTTCATACATTTTCAGTTTCGTCTGGCTTAAAAGTTTGTTTTCTAAGATGGGATTCAGATGAGTTTAACTGAGTTAAAATGAGCTTCGCTTAATTACCTTGCCTCTCCTGATGACGAAGCTCGTGAAACTCTTGAAGAACTGCACAACAGCAACAACAGACATGCGTCCAGTAGTCCCCACAGCAACCACCCTGCACGAGATCTCCTCATATATAAGTACTAGTCAAAGATTGAAGAAACTGAACAAGGAATTAGTAACAGGATGCGATAAGCAGAATTGACAACAGCAGTGATCTTGTGCGAGATCCTTACCGGGATGTTGAATCGTTGGCGGACCTTCCGTCGCATGCAACAAGTGTAGCAACAGCAGCCACAATAAAGCGAATGAAACGCCAATTTACAGCACGCAGAGTCTTGCGCTGCGCACGATTGCGAACTATTTTCAGTTGTTTCAACAAGCTAATTGCAGATGTTACAGATTCCTCGAGATCTTTACTTATTCAGTGAAATGAACCAACCCAAAAATGCCATCAAAAAATGCCATCCTGCTTTCTGATATTTCGTCTTCCTCAGGAAAGAGCAACGTACAGGTCTGGCCATCTGTGATTCTGTCGGCAACGAGAGTAAATGTCTCGCACGGGTAGCAGAAAGTTTCAATACCTGTTTCCAAATCACCCGAACCACATTCCATTTTAGCATAGGTTAACAACTTCGAGACAGCAATGGAAACAAGTACATTAAGCACAGAGGAAGCCATTTTCTGTCAAAACTTCATGTCCACCATAGTCAATACATCCAGAACATGAAGTAAGAAACAGTAGCAATCGAAACAAGGAATGATCGAAAGGACTGAAATGCTTAACGTACATAAGCAGGGATCAGCGCAACATTTGCATAAGCCATGATGCCAGTCATCGATTTGGTAGCTGCTGTTGCGTACTCTGTGGCAGTGTGACGATCGGTAGGAAGGGTCTTTCCTTGCAGCTCCATCATACATGAGCTTCGGGTGAGGAGGGTAACATTGCCTGCAAAAAAAAGGAACTTCCACGTCCACATGATCGCACTTTACTAATTCCTGTTGATTTCTAGGGCTGAACCTGTGAGTTTTAACCATACGGTGAGTCAGATAGTTATGGTCGGCACTTACAAGGACGGCTTTGGATGATTGACATGGCGACTTGATGACTCCTTCTTTACCATGTGGTGCTTCGAACTTGGTCTGTCGGCGGCTTCGTCCTCATCCTCCTCAGCTATTTGAGACATGGCTTCCTGGAGGATCACACGGTCGGCTGCGGTTGCTTCTGTGAAGTCGATGAGGCGCTCAATCACGTTGCATTCGCCTAAGTCCCTACAAGCCTGCATAATGTCCCACAATGATCAATTAACCAAACAATACGTATCCTAAAACTGTAAGAGACTTTCCTCATATACAGTAGATGGACATCAATGTGAATTAGTGTTGCTAGCTAACCCTCATGTGCTCCAGCTCTTTCCGCAGCTTGGCATTCTCTTCGCGCAGGGCAAAGTTCAACGGCACGCCAGGGTACCGGCGGGACAACTGTTTCGACAAACGGAGTGAATCTCGCTTTGTGCGCTCGGGCTTCCATAGCGTCTCTCGCACCTTCACCTCCGAATCCTCCATCGTATACAAACGTTTGTCTTTCGTAATTGCTCGCAGGCGCTCCTGCATGTGGACATCAACAGCAATGCAATGAATTGGTGCATCTATACATGTCGATCTTGCAAGGTCGACCGATTGCAAAACAATCTTGAAAACAAGATACTCTCTCCGTCCAGAAATAAGTGTCCACTTCGGACCTCATGTTTTTTCTTAAGGTTGTTTTGAGTAGGTCACATGGAGGCTTTCTTGTGTCCAATTTTATTCAGGTTGCGATGAACACCTGCAATGTTCTTCACTGATTCTGGTGATAAAATTTTTGGAACCTGACTTATGTTTTTCTCAATATGATCGATGAGATTGGTATCAAAAGTTCAAAAGTGGAGTACGTTTCAAACATCGATCAGCTAGTACTGGACATGTATGGTAAGCCTGCGTACCCGGTGGTTTTCGACGAGGGAGATGAGAGGGATGAGGTTGAGGTATTTGTCAATCTCGTCTTGGTAGTCGCGGAACTTGTTCACATACACCCACCCCATGGCCACCAAGTACAAGTAGCTCTTGTCGCAGCAGCTGTCCACCAGCACCTTGGCCTTGCGCAGCGCCTGCTCCAGATGCTCCAGCGGCTCCCGGCACTCGGGGCGGCGCTTGAGATCCGTCAAGTTGAGCTTCTCCAGCAAGTTGCTGATCAAGCTCAGGTGCTGCGCGAACTGACGGCAGTTCTTCTTGTGCATGCGGGCGTTGTTAGCCGCTTTCACGATCATGGAGATCAGCTGCACGGCGTTGATGCCGGCCAACTGACCCACGTTGGCGACGTCCCCCATCGCCAGCCATGGCACCCAATTGAAGAAATTGGCCATAGATTCTCTCACTCCAATGCCTGGTGACCCTCCCTGCCTGGCCCTCTCACTCTGCCACTTCAACTAAGCGCCTCGTCAACCTCATACCCATCGTGCAACCCTAAACCTCGGGGATTCGCTAATTCCGTTATCAAATTTGTAGGCACCAAACATTCCCGGTGCTTGCCTGAACATTTCCCAGATAGTTTGCGTCAATCAGAAGCTGCCTTAACTTCCTGCGCACTGCACCAGTGTATGCCTTTTGATCGTCTCTCCTGCGCCTCAATGGAAGGAAATCCCGAATTCTTCAACAAATCCAAACTATTGGCACCCCAAGAACCCTACAAGAACAGCAATCCTTTCCTGCATTGATCAAAGAGAATTCCTCATAATCTCTCCTACTTTGAATAACCGCACCTCGGGAAGTGTAGTGACGATCATCTCACGATGGTCTGCAAGGAACAATAACATAGTGTAACTGACACGAGCTGGAGAATGTTGTGATTCTCTCAAACAACGTGCGTGTGCCAAACTTGGGAGAGAGATGCTGCTACGTCTCTCTCAACCCCAATTGTCCTTGCAAATTGTATAACTCAAACAAAACAAAAGCAAAGCCATATATGACCTTTTCACTATCCAAACAAAACAGCAGGTTTCGACTGACATACTAATCCACGCCTCTCTCAGCATCGACACCGACACAAGTACTAACAAGAAGCCAGTTTCCCACACGTGGGGAGTATACTGTATATGTATATCCCACCCACAAACGGATCACCAAGACGCCATAGCCTCTAGCGAGAAGCAATCACAACATCCACAACAGCAACAAACAAAAAGGACTACCATTTCCCACATATGGTTCTTCTTCCTCTACAGTTTGAAAAAAGAGTCCGTTCCTCACCAACGCTTCGGCGTGCCCCACCATCACCATCGCCATTAACTCACTACAGTAGCCGCATCACCACAAAACTCCTGAAGACAACACACCCACACTTTGCACCATAATTACAACCCAAGTTTGGCAGCTTTTGTGAGCGCATCGGCACGCTGCAGGTAATAATAAAGAATGACGGGCGGGTTGCATGGGGAAGAGGGAGTCATTGAGAAGGGGGTCGAAAGGGCAATGATTTGAATAACGCCAGCGACGGAAGGAGGACCGGACCGGAAGTAACTCGTTAAATAATAAGCTTGAATTAACATATTCCAATCTGTCACTGACTCATTCACACACAAGTTCAGTTACATTACTTACAATTCAAAGAAAATCCATAAGTTAAGTTAGAGATTGCATAACTTATTCGAACAGCTAGTTTGAGTCCCTGTTGGTCTCCACCACTGAATAATCTTGACACCGATGTCCAAATCCTCTATTTTATTACACTGGTGTGTGAACAACCGACTGAAATAATGATGTCAGCAAAGTGCGTGAGAGTGCCCACGCTTTCATGCAAATTCTTGGAGTTTGACCAGACTGGGCAGGCGGGTGACCCGGCGAAGCTTCGGGCATGGGAAGAATTCTAGAATTCTTCTTGTCTGAAGCTGGTAATATAAAACTGGGAGTTGGTAATTGGGGACACAGTAGTTATCCTTGTTTCAAGGCCGACTAGCAGTCAAGGTTTTGTAAAAGGGAGAGGAATCTTTACTCCAAAGTTTCTTGGAAGCATTGGTAACATGAAGAGCAGTAAGTTAGGGCCAACTTACATGTGAGCCCGGTGGGCAAAAAAAGCAACTAAAAGACAAGAACAGTGCCATCGATGATCGGTAAGCGTGGAAGTAGGAGAGTGAGTTCTACCGATATCAATGTATTCCCCACTGTAGAAGGAGCATAGAAGTGCTTTCTATATTTCGGCATTGTTGATTGCTCCCACCCACCGATACATGTAAGCTGGCCCTTAGGGTTGGAGGGTACCCACATGAAAATCCAAGGAACATAGTTTTCTATCATTGTGAAGCACTCAAAATTCAACAAGCAAGATAAGATTGGAGAAGAAACAAGCATTGACTAACTTAGCTAAAAATCAAGAAAAAAATGGCAATAGATTGAACCATTATTTTAATATATGTTGAAATATGAGCCAACTCAAATTACCTTTTTTGTATGTGCACTTGAATTAATTAAAAGTCTATTTGTCTAGAGTTCCACTACAATATGTACTAGACATCATCACAAACTTCCTCATGGATTATTAATATTAATTATTTGACTATTGATTAACCTCTAAAGTACTTACTAAGGAGATCATTTTGGATTTTTTCATAACTTGGGCACGCTATATTGACATTATATATTGAATATTTTACATGAAATTTTTGGAATCATAGCTCCTAATCATTATACTTTACATACAAAGCTTCATAGATAACTTATGCAAATTTGATAAGTTTTTTTAAAATTTCAGTATCAAAGCATGCAACTAATGATATTTTTTAAAGATAAAATTAATTAACTTTACTTAATTGTTTAGATTAATACCTAGACAAAAATATTTGAACTACTAAATTTTGAATAATGAGATGAAAGTTAATCTCTAAAGTCCCGTTTTCCCCTTAGGGGACAAAATGGATTTTAGGTAGGCTCCTCTGGTCTCAATATTTGTCGTGATTTTTTAGATTTTTTTTGTGAGGATAGAAAAAATCATTAGCTTTTTGGAAATATAACTTTTATTTCAATTGGTGCTTGGGAGCAAAAGTTATGCACAAAAAGCCTAAACTTTAGTTTGGCAGGCAAAAAAACACACTAAAAAACACCTTAAAAATAAAAATTAAAAAATTTATTTCATATAGATTGTGTTTTTTTCTACATGGAAAGTTTTGATTTATTCCATTTGGATTTATTAAGTGAAAGTTATGGACAATCTTGTTTTTCCAGCAATTAGAGCATCATCTTGGAAAAATAACTTATAGGATTCATTTCTGATTTCAAATTTCACAATTCAAAAAAAAAAATTCACAAGGTTAAGATCTCTTGCTAGAACAATTTTAACGTTGAGATTAGTGTGTTTCAATTCCATCTTAGAGCTATTAATGGGTTTTTTTTTTTCAATCTTGAACTTACTTCTATTTAACAATTTTTAATGAATGAAAACTAAGTGTTTTTTTTGTTTTTTTTTTCCCCCAGACTCTCAACTCAATTCTTCATCATATAAAAATAGAAATTCAAAATCAGTAGAGCAAAATTTAAAGTTAAGAAGGTTCAAAGACATAAAATGTGATTGAGCAAGGTGCAAAAAACTTTTTTCCTTCACTTTAAATGCAAATATTTTGCAATCTATACAGTCAAAGTTTTTGAAATTTCTTCCAAACATTCTTGCACTAGTCTAATACAAGATTCTATGGTTAGATAGGCAAAAAAAACTTTTTTTTAACATTTTTTGCTCTTTGCTATAGGAATGGTTGTTTTGAGTGGTTTTTCATTGAAAAAAGGCCTTGGGATTTTAGGGGTCAAGAAGGATCATTAGATGAAATTTCAAGCCTTTAAAGGGTTATCGAGTTCAAGAACTGTTGGAAACCTGGGAACTGCACCTTATCAAATAGTCTAACATGGTCGGGAGGATGCAATGTCAGATAAAAATATTTAATTAATTTTGAATTAAAATCTATAATTATTTATTTATTTATAAATTTTTTAATATTTAATATTTAAACAGCGTATTGCTGCTTAACAGTAAGGGAACATACTTGAAATGGCTCTTCCCTTACCTCAAATTTCATCTAATGTTTATTCCGGAGGCAATGAATTGAAGGTAAAAAAAACATTTAAAATTGTTTTTTGAATCAATTTGAAATCTTCAAATAAAAGCAGAAACATAGGATATACATGTATTGCTTACTAATACATTTTTGTTGTCCATTGAGATTTACAATTCTCAATTTCTTGTCAAAGTCTATTGCTTCTATGTCTCCTTCTATACTAGTATTGTATGATGCACCTAGTAAACTTATTTTCATATTTAAAGCACCTCTAAGAGTCTTGTTTTTCAACATTTGATATACATATTTGTTTCAAGATGTATCACTTTTTGATGACATTTGTTATAATTATTTCTTTGGAATGTGTGTATTTCTATTTGGTTATATAATTTTAAAAAATCATTTACATACAACAATACATCTATTTCAAACAATAAGTAAAAAATGTGGGCACTTCCTGCATTCCCTAAGACATTGAAAAGGTCTAGTTCTAAACCCAGTTCTAGGCATCTTTCACACTTGAAATTCCTTTTCCATTAAAAAGATTAGTGACTCATTTGCAAATGACACTAATTTTGCACCCCTACTATTAGGATAAATCATTAACCCCTAAAGTGGACCAGTATACATTTTTTGGCAACATAGAAATTTTGGACAGATACATCTGACTAGAGATTTGCATATTTTAGGTAGAAATTTTAATAGAAGGTGGGGGACAAGGAATATCTTTCATATGCACTAAATTTCATGACATTTGGAAATATGAGTAAAAAGTTATAGCCAAATATGTTATTTTTTTCGTAAATAGGAAATCCGGGCAGATTAAAAAAAATCACTTTTTTCAAAAACAAAAATTTGAAATTGATTTCTAGAGTTATATATACGTGGAAAGCTTTGAATCATTCCATTTCGATCAATGAGTCAAAAGTTATGAGGAGTTTTTGTTTACGGGAAGTTATGAATTCTCTATTCTAAAATAAACTTTGAAGTCCTTTATCTTACTCAATTTTCAATATTTTTTGAAAAAAATAAAATCAGTAGGATGTAGATTGTTTATTACAACATTGCAACCATTAGGATTGGCATTTTTCAATCCCATAACTAAATTCTTAACAATTTTGTATTTTGAATCATTATCTACTTCTTTCTATTTACTATTTTTTCTTATATGTTGTACAATTCCGAAATTTTTCAATCATGTAGCCAACTTGTCTAGGAAAAAGAATCCAAAGAAGCACCACCATAATGATTTTGGACATTTTTTCATAGAAAAGTGAGCTTGTGAAGTACAGTTGCCTTGTTTTTTGCAGGGCCAAAAAAATGATTTTAGTGAATCCACACGGTGGAAATTTCTGAAATTTTTACCACATCTTCTCAAGTCAACATACTACAACATTCTATGGTTATACGCGTCGAAAAAAGTTTTTCTTCAAAAATTTGGTACTTGTACTAAAAATGGCAATTTTTGAGCATTTTCAGTGAAAACATAGTCATGGAACTTTAGGGGTTAATAGTGAGGATAAGTCAGTGTACTTGCCCTCTAAAATATCCGTTTCATTCATCAATGTCAGCTCTGTATATAACAAACTGTAAGAATTTATAGTAGTGTTGTTCATACTCAACATTTCAACATGCAATTTTCCCTTGACAGTAGCATCTTGTTGATGGTAATTACAACAGGCAAATAAACCTACATACAATATTCATACCATCGATCGGTCCATTTGTAACACAAGAATATGGAGTTGTAAGGGTGGTTTCAATCACAAGAGACGTCTGCTAGACCGTGACCTTCCACGAGTAAACCCCACCTCTGGGCGACTACAGAACTCTTTGCAAACTCAAGAATCTCCAGGGATAACAACCTCCCTAATGCAAACGCACGCAAGGTCCAAGATCTTTGGATAGCTCCGCGCAGCACTGCTACTTCAGGCGCTAAACATAGAAGCCTGCCCCTCTAAAAAAATATTTATTACAGAGTAAACTACAAAAAAAAAGCAATCTACAACTCAATTCTTCTACATAGGACAGAATGAAATCTCCACGAGACACTCCACCAATTACCAGATACATAACTTATATGTCGTGAGCTAACAAGAAAGTACAAATCGAAGGCTTCCTCGAAACGAAGGAAAATGAAAAGATCTCCAAATCGAGTACTGTCAGTATCTTTTGAGCACGTTCCTCACGCCTACATTGCACATTGATGGAACCACAAGCTTCATTTGTTTTAATTGTGAAGAGTAACCCCCAATCACCTTCTTGTAGCTAGCACGCGTCTTCATTTCTTCCCAATAATTTAGCAGTTGCGGTCGTGGTTCAAGGTACTCGTTACTGAGTTTAACTAGCTCAATACGGGCGAGGACAGGAATTAAGGCTGCATCTGCAATAGTAAACTCATTTCCTGCCATGTACTGGTACTCGGTTGTCTTCAGTTGCTCTTCAGCATCATCCAGCATGTTGGTTAACTGCTCCTTATTAGCCTCCAGGGCTTCCCTATCCTTCAGTTTTTCTTCCATAGCGTGCATGCTATTCAGCTTGGTGTGGTACTTGTTAGCAAGGTCTGGATTCTTTGCCATCCTCGCTATCACCACCCTCCTTTTGAATCTACTGAAGAAACGAATCACCCGGTCTGGGACATGAGTTAAGGTGAATGGCTTGGCATCCCATTCATCAATTCGTTTAACCCATTCCTCAACCCTCTCACGATCAACTTTGTTCTCTCCTACGGGCTCACTTACCCTATCAATGTACCTGCGTAAGGAAAACAGCAAACAGATCAAGTTTGAGATTGCTGACAAAAGCACAAGGCAAACAACTTAAGGTAAAAAAACTCAGCTGAGAACAATAATAAAACTTTTGAAGTCATCTTGAGCCCAAAACTGTTCAAGTGTACAGATATTCTGAAGGAAAATTCCACGCAAAGAGAATTATATCGTCTCAAAACAAGTGGCTAACAATCAACGCTAACAAACTTAATTACATACAGATGGCTGCTACTACTTGGGCACAGGGAAAAGTTACATTATTCATGTGATCATCTGAAGTGTTACCTAACTGAGTTTCATTCTTCCACCGTATCCTACTACCTGCATAATAACTAATGCGATTCCTGCCTCCGGATCTGCTACCGGATTATAAATAAATAAAAATTTGTCGAATGGGTGCTCTGATTCATATGTGATAGATTTCTCAAAATAATGCAGAGCATGACCTAACAAACGCTGTATTTCATGAAAGCTGAACTTGCCTCTTTATTAAGCTTATGAGTAGTTTTTGGAATCATCTTAGATAATTGTCACATTACACTACGTATAGACCAAAAGACGAATTAAGACAACGAAAACTTACTGAAGAATAGGAAGACTTTCGCATAACACGGTGGCGCCATTTTTCAAAACAGGGAGAGTTCCACTGGGATTCTGTCGAAAGAAATCGGGATCCAGATTTCTGGCCTTCAAAGGATTGACTCGATGAGCAGTATAATCCACGTTCTTCTCTTCAAGGGCAAGTCTTACTTTGTGACTGTTCATAGACAGGGGGTGATGATAAAGCTGCATGGTGTTTCACTATCTCAACAAATGAACATGCCCCAATTGTCCTACAGTCGGAAGAGCATGCTATGAACAAAGCTTCTACCAACTGAATGCGACACTCGTCAGATAATAGGGAAGAAATGTGTTGGAAACAACGCACTCTCACTCATGATTTCCTGCGTGCACATAATAAAGACTTGTCAATGGCTTCACTCACATACAATCACGAGAAAAATACGAAAACGAAAGGATTCAGGATAAATCAAAAGGGTACTACTAATGAAGATATATAAAGATTAAATGCACGCTTCGGAAAACCTGGTCAATATGTTGCATCTAAACGAATAATCTTCAACAATCATTAATGAGACCTCTTCAAAACCACTCCATACACAAACTATTGGAGAGCCAAAGAGGAAAGGACCAGCCATACATCAAGCATTGGAAATCAATAAGTGGCCTCAAACCATAGATGTAATTTTCATTTGAGATTCTGAACTCAGAGAATTGGCCTCCAGGCCCCCAAGACCCGCTTGCCCTGCTTTCAGATTCGGCAATAAACGCAGGCAAGAAGCGCAAACTGAAGAGGGAAAAAAGGAAACTCTAGACACGTTACTCTTGGTCAGAATACATTCAATGTATGTACTTTCAAGGCGATAGGCAGACCTCTGCCTTCGATGACTGCGGCAATGATCAGGACTGTATATAAAGCGGGCAAGAAGATTATGTATTTACTAGGAGTGAAAAAAACAGACGCGACACACGAGAATTTATTATAAGTATGCAACCAGTGCAAACGTGCAAAAATGACTGTCAGAGAAGCGCTCGAAACAAAAGAGGCAAGAACCAGAAGCTGATGGAAGAATACGATGAATGGATACAGCGAAAAAAATAGTCAACATCTAAGTGCATGTTTTAAGAACGCAGAATTTTTCCTCGAGGAAACGCAGCAGCTGCAACTCTGTATCC
Source organism: Pseudisothecium myosuroides (assembly GCA_951799445.1). Taxonomy (NCBI): domain Eukaryota; kingdom Viridiplantae; phylum Streptophyta; class Bryopsida; order Hypnales; family Lembophyllaceae; genus Pseudisothecium; species Pseudisothecium myosuroides. The sequence goes on along the minus strand of OX637287.1, from coordinate 15,739,203 downwards.
TCCCAACTTGAGCCATCGAAAAATCTCCGGAGTGACTCCACAGAATGCAATTTCACAAGCTCAATCGGCTATACAATGAAGAAATAGATGAGATGCATTCACACAGGATACTATGAACATGCTTCAAACCTAGTTCAGAAAAATATCAATCTAAACCGGGTGTTACATCACTACGCTCAAAAAACACCAATTGACTAACAGCTCTCTTGATTGATAACAAAGAGATTAAAAACCACTACATCAGGGATCACAACCAAATATCATGCTAACTGACGTAAACTACGTCATTTCATTTTGGCTCTGAAAAATCCAGACGAGTAACAAAGAGAATCTTGTATGACAAGAACTTTCGGATTCCGTCTTGAAGTTCACCCTCATAATTCCAGACCAGAGCCAGGGTCAGATCACCTAGTCGCAGCAAATTAACGACCGGCCAATATTCAGCAGACCTTTTACCAACGTTTAGAGTTCAGGCAAACAATACAAACCATAGGTACCATTAAAACCGTCACTCTGCGCTGACATACCTCCGTCAACGTCTTAGCAAAACCCTAAGTATCCTCTCCAAGTGCTAACTACGGGACATACACGTTCCTAAAACCTAAAACGCCAACAAAAAAGCACTGTAGAGGAAAAAAAACGCTCGGCTACAACTCTATACGGATTCAACAATTGCGCCTCCAAAATCTCGCTTCCAGTTGCCCCGTGTATCAACCAGAATTACAGACGCCTTCAGCGCGGAGAACAACATTAACTGAAATGCACGAATTCTAACTGCCGGAACGAACAATTGAGTATCAGGCAGGCGACAACAATTTAGGGATGAAAATTCCAATCGCACGAGAACAAAATCAACTGACAAAACAAGTAACACAGAAAAAACCAAACCTCTCTTCAACTGAGATCACCCTCTTCAATGCAAACTACCCGATCATCATCATCGCCAATATCAACTCCGTCAAAACGGGGAATTGAACGCGTCGCATAATCAAACCTGAAAATCTCGAGAAAGCCTCGCCCGCTTCGCACAACAGAATCTCTACCTCTCCACGACTTGTTCCACTCCCCGCACCGCACCGTCGTCGTTCTCTCCCCACAATTGTCCAAATGAAGCCCGAAAACGTTCACGGAAAAGCTATAACAACCGAGCCAGAACTCTCCTCCGCTCCTTTCAGCAGGTCCGGCAACGAAAGACGCGCAAAAGCATGAAAGACACAAGACGGGCGCCACGAGCCCCTGCAACAGCTACTAACTTAGCTTCCTCCCAACAGCCTGGTCCAGCCAAGCTCCACTACCAAGGTCCGCGAGGACGACGATTCCGGTCGTAACTGTCTTCCGGCACCTCCGCCACGCGTGAGTTGGACGGTTTTCTGTCAGAAAATACCCCCGTGATACCGACGTACCGTCCTTGCAGCACTATTGGAGGAGATTCAATTTTAAAATCATTACTACTTACCTCCTTCACAACACGGTTAGTAGCAATGTAGCATCTTTTTTTAACTTTTTATTTTTTAATTTACGGGACAGCGTATCTCAGTGGGTTGGCTGGCGTGCGGCCGGTGAGGCATTCAAATGACATGTTCTGTGCCGTGAGGAGAAGCAGAAGGCCAAATAAATACGCTACAGTACAGTACAGTTGAAGAAAAAGAAGACGAACCTCCGGTTCTCATAAGGTGAGTAACTTACCCCCAAATCGCCACTTTTTGCTACTGTGCTAGTTTCTATTATTAGACTGGTAAAGTTTTTGTATTTTCTTCTAGGCAAATGAAAGGAGGTTCCAACGCACCAAAGAACACGACATTTGGATACCTTATGCAAAAGTTATGAAGGTACAAAATTTTGGTTCTGAACAATGTTTTTCATATAAGTACATAATTCATTTTGGAGATGTAAGATGGCGGTTTAGGGTTAGTGGCGCATTTGGGGTACCCACCTTAGAGGAAGGTAGGCTTGAATGGAAAGACCCTAGGAAAGGGTTGTGCATCAAAAGAAGCTACCCTGGAAATGTTTGGATAACTATTTTACTTGAAAAGCAAGCTAGAGCTATAGAACCAAAGCTTCTCATAGTGTAGCTACTTGTTCAAGATTCCACATCCCAAATCCACATGACTTAGAAAGAGGTAACACACTATAATTTTATGGCCATGCCAACCCAATCAAATTAATAGTGCCATAATTTCATATCTACTAGTATGTCTTGTGTCATTGTTGTATTAGTGTGTCATTTGTAATTGCCTCAAAAGTGATGACCAATCCCTTCACAAATCTCCTTTCATATCCACTTTTTATTCTTTAAATTATTTATAAAACTAATCTTTAATATCACGTGCAATATCAATTTTTGTATTATGTTTAAAATAATAATATTTGACATATGAAAATAGCATGCAAAACTAGATTTTAAGACTCAAAATAAAAGTAAAAATAAAAAGACAAAAGTGAGTGAAAATAAACTAAACTAAAAGTAGATGTGTTCAGGGTGCAATTATGAAGACCAATGGTAAATAAAAAATAGAAGTAAAAATATTATAAAAATAAAAAATAAGCTAGGGCTTCAATTTTGACTCTCTACACAACAATGATGACCATTTGAAGATTTGGGAGTTCTAAACTTCAATACAACTATATGAAAATGTCAATTGTAAATTTAGTTATAAAAATTGCAATTTGTAGAAAAATTAATATATAATCTTTGAATTTTTTGATTTAGATTTAAAATTTTAAAATTTAAAATTATAATTTGTAAATTTATATTTTTTAAATTAGTAGTTTGTTTTTGCTAGTATATAAAATAAACTTGTAATGTTGCAAACAAAAAAACTCTAACTTGTTGGGATGGACTTTAATCCCTTGATCCCTAAATGTCCATCCAAACATATATGAGCTATGAAATATGACTTCTTCAATTTTACTATAAAAAAAATACTTTTACAAATTGATTTTGAAGTATTCTTGGAAATCCACCAATAGTGCAGTTTTTGTTTTAAACATCAAATTCTTATAATGATTGATTAAAATAATAGCTTCAATAAATTTGTAAAATAACGCAAAAGATTTAAAGATGAGATTATCAATGCTTTATCCCAATAGTAAACTTCTTAGTTAGCACTAAATAAATATTGGACACTTTGTGCCGTTTTCTTTACAGAAACTTTTGACTAAGGTATTGTCAATTTGGAACAAAAAATTCAAAGATACTCCAATCTAGTGTGCATCAAAAATTTAAAAATTTGAATGAAAATATTTTGATGCCTCCAAAATATATCAAAAAAGAATAACCACAAAATGATTGTTTGGATGTTTAGGGCCAAATTAAGGACCAGATTGTCAAAAACTCAAAATTGTGAAGGTGTAGGATAACTTGGACAAATAATTTATCAATGAATTTAACCCCTAATTGCTTGAGTGACCATATGTGGTCAATCCAAAATTTTGGCTTGTTTGCATGTGAGCAATTAAATTTCTTTGACTATTTAAAAAAATTTATAGGTAGTATTGAAGGTTAAATATTGGAAACTTTTATTTTTAACCAAAAAAGATAATTTATTTATTTTTGAAAGGTTCACAAAGGCATATATTACCATTATTGGAAGAATAAAGCTTGCCAATTTTAAATACCTCATTTTCTAGCTTTGAGCAAAGCTTGCCAATTTTACTTGATTTTGAGATCTAAAAAGCTATATTTATCCACTTGCTTTGAAAATAGTCTAATAGAAAGAATAAAGTATTTTCATCATTTTCACCATTTTCACCATTGAAAATTTAAACATCTAAGTATTGATTTGGAGTTATTTGTGATTTCTACTTATCAAGTGTAAAAACAAAAAAAAAATTCATTTCAACTTATTGCAAAGCGTTGCTTGTATAATGAGTTTGATAGCTCTTTATTTGAACTTAAGGTTTTTGAAAGAACATTTTACAGTAGAACCTCACTAAGTTGATCGGTCCCGGACCGGTCTGGCATGATTAGTTTACAGAGGTTTATCAACTTAGAGAGGATCAACTTAGAGAGGTTCTACTATAGTAGGCTAATACAATTTCTAGTTTTTCATGTAACCTCCAATTTCAATAAACTTTTATATGCAAATTTCTCAAACAAATTTCTTGTGGAAAGAGGCAACATACTAAAAAAAATATACATATATTTTTCTTGTTATGATCTCACAACTCCTATGCAATTTCAAACTCAAAATTAGTTTGCATACTAAAAAGCAAGCCCTTTAAACATCTATATGATTAGATTTTGAAAAAAAAATTTGCTTCATTAGAGATAACTATAAACTTGTGCTTTTTTTGTAGGAAAAAAACACTAAAGGCTTGGACACTTGGGGGTTGAACATGACGGTTGTAAACTATGATTTATAGATTATGCAAATATCCATTCAATTAGATCAAATAAATTAGTGATCAATATTTTTCAATAAAATTAGAGCCTTAGTATCAATATAATATCAAAAATATTTTAACTATGTGCAATAAAATTTTATATTGTTGAAATTGTAAAAACTTTAATTTGCTTAATTTCAAAAAATTTAGTATAATAAATTGTAAATTGTTTATTTTTAAAATTTAAAATTTTCTAATTTGAATATTTATAAAATTAATAAATCTAAATTTTTTATATACATTGATTTGTCAATTGATAAATTCATAATTTAGTAATTTTTTAAATTTTAATTCAATAAATATGTTATATATTAAAATTTCAATAAAAATATTTTTTCTATTCAACATTTTTCTATTTAACTAAGCCATTAATAATACCAAGATCATTTCAAACTTATTATGCTACAAAAAATAGTATATTTTGCATATTTTGGTAGAAAAATTAGTGTTGTTGCTACATTAAGGCTCATTGCTATCATTTGCTAACGATTATCATACTTATTATGATTAAAATTTTAAATGTTGAAAATTTTAAATCTTTAGATTTTTACAAATTTTTATAAATTTTCTGTATTGAATATGAAGTATGTGACACATTTAAATTTTATTAAATTTTAACTTAACTTCAAAGTCCCCAAGGCCATTTTTTAAATCAAATTTCACTCAAAACTGCCAATTCTATTGCAAAGTGCAAAAAACCTTGTAAATTACTTTTATTGCATATCTAACCATTGAATCTTGTACTAGACTACTGTAGGAATGTGTCCAAAAAATTCAAAAACAAAATTTGATTTTCATTCTTGAAAAAATTGTTAAACAGAAGTGTAGTTATCATATTGAAAGAAAAACTAAATTATTAATAGCTCTAAGATGGAATTGAAACACAATAATCCCAATGGTGAGATTGTTCAAACAAGCAAACTAACCCCCATTGAACTTCTTTTTTAAAATGTGAAAAATGTATTTAAAAATGAATCCTATAAATTATTTATGCTTAGATTGCTCAAAAAACAAGATTGTCCATAACTTTCTCATCTCTAGTTCAAATAGAACAAATGAAGTCTTTCTTTGTAGGAAAAAATAATTTCCATGAGAAAAAAATTGAAATTTTTATTTTTATTTTTCATAAATTTTTTTGTACCACCCCAGAAAAACTATGCGGACTTAGGGCACTGGCATCACTTTTCCTCCAAATCATTGATTGAAATGAAAATTATATTCCTAGAAAGCTAATGTATTTTTCTATCTTAAAAAAAAGTTTAAAAAAAAGTGACAAAAATTGAGACCATAGAAACCTAACCAAAATCCATTTCGTCTCTTCAGGAGACAATGGAATTTTAGGAGTTAATTGAAAAAACTTCCATTATTTAGCAAACTATAAGTAATGCAAATAATTCTTATAGAAATGGTCTTCTTCAACTAATTTTGCGAAAATCTATGTCGTATAAATGTTAGAGAACTAATACAAGAATCTCCAAAAATTTATATAAATTAATAAATAAAGATTTTGGATGCTTGATACATATTTGTGTTCATCTATAGTTCAACATTTGAACTCTTAGTTTTTAAGTCAAGTCAATGGGTTTAACGTTCATGACCTAGTGCCTCCTATATGACATGATGGAGTTCAACGGGCTACAAACCTTAAAACGGGTAACTATGAAAGGGATCCTGTACTGAAGTGGCAGATCTAGTCGTTGAGTCAAAATGCACTATGGATGGAAGGGCACACATTCAAAAATTGTAAATATAAAAAACTATAGGGCTTTAATTGCATGGCTCTTTGTATGTATAACTTCATGTTGTGCACATCAACTTCACGGATTTTTCAATTGGAATGTTTTTGTACAGGGTTTATGTGTCTAATAACATGCAAAGTTGTATTTTGCTTCCCACTCCTTTCCAATCTATATGATTGGCTCAATTCCATTACAAACTTGTTGGAAATATATTGTGAATTATTCAACAAATGAAAGGAAAAAACTAAAATCATGCCACATCCAAAAAGTGTCAATTTGTGATTTCTAGTTGGTAATACTAAAAGATTTGATGTAGAACACGCTAGGATAGTCATCAGAAATTGTTGTAAGAGCTATAAGACCATATATAAAATTAACAAGACAAAGACCAATTTTGTTGATGGATGAAACCTTTGCAATAATAACAATTCTATGAAAATACTCAAAATTCACATTTTCAAGATGAATCTTACCTCTTCTTGATATGAAGGGTCAGGTGTAAAAATGAATTAATTTTTGAAATTTGATTTTCATTCTTTATCTTTAAAAACTTGACAAATGAATTTATACTTAAAAATATATGGTCAATCAATAAGTTTAATTATAACACTCTCAAAGAGCAACAACAAAATTTTCTACTTCTTTATAAAGGGTCAAGTGAAAAAAATCATTAATAGTTTCATATTTTACTTTCATAAAATCCTCCAAATTCAAAGATAGAAATCAAATGTTCACCAAGACATTTTCATGGCTCATTTTTTATATTAAGTGAATTGATAATGTTATAGGCTTTATAATAGACATCTTGTCCAAAGAATAAGGATGAATTTTACAAGTCTTGATGTTGGGAATGAAAAGTAAGAGGGTACACTATAAGTTTCATACTTTCATTTTTCTATTATTACAAAAAATTTATGATCATAAACCTAAAATGAAAAGTTTGAGGTGACAAGAAAGGTGCTTTTTTCAAATGCATGCAATTGTAAATGTAACTATAGCATTCTAAAAGTGAGGTACATTGTAGAAAGATACTTTTTTCAATTGCATGCACTCTAGCGGGCTAAATAAGTGATCACTAATATGATGCAAATCTCCAAAAATATTCTTTATTAAATTTCAACAAATAGCATTCCAAAAGTATGTAAAAGCACATGTTTGATTTTTCAAAAGTGCCCTCTAAAAATGAACTCTTTTAGTTTATTATAAAAAATATTTAAATTAATTATATTTGGAATTTTAAAATTAACAATAATTTTTCAAAAATTATTATTCTAATGTTATCAATATTAGTATGTTATAGGATATCAATTGATTATAGAAGGAATTTTCAATTTTAAGTTATAAATTACATTTATAAATATTGGTGAAAGCAATTTTATGTCTAATCGTATAACTGTAATTCGTAATTCAAAATCTACAATGACACAAGTTAATTTAATTAGTGTAAGAATTTGAATAGTGTGAGATTTATGCACTAACTATTTGGGATGAAATTTTGATAAAAGTTTGACAAAATATTTCATTAGAGTTATTAGTGAAGGACATACAAACTAAATTAACTTTGGTAGTCTATTTACAAATCGTGACCCAATTATTTATTGAAGTTGTTGTTTACTATACATGCTTCAATTCAAAAGATGAGTCATGTCATGTAGGGGTCAAAAATGACTCTCAAGGCATAGAAGGATGGAAAAATGAGTGGAGATATAATTATAAGGATCGGCCCCTTAATGTCCTCAGCCTTTTTGGATTTAAAAACATCATTGCTTCTAAAATGTTACAAGTCTACATGTCACTGAGGTATAGACATCTCACTTGTATAATCTTATAGTGTAAGTGTTATAGATGACAAGAATCAAATTTGGAGTCATTTGGCCACATAGATTGCAAGATTATAATGTTTTAGTGTTGAAAAAGGATGCTAAAATTTTCCTAGCAACACATTGGAGGTGAAATTCAATTTCTAAACCTACTCAAATGAAAAAACTTTAAACTATAAAGTGCTTCAAAACCAACATACAAACACATTGGTGAAAGAAAATATCATTCAAATGACTCATTATGTTTGCAAAATGGCTTTGAAATGCCAAAAAATAGCAAAAAGAAGTTTAAAAAATAGCATCTAAAGATGAACCTCCTTCTACTAAAATGCTTCTTAGACCACCATAACTTCTTGGATTGATATGAAATTTTAACCGCAAGAACTAGACTAGTCTATACAAATTTCTCCAAAAAACAATTATTGAAGACGGACATTGTATGAAGAAGAAATAGGCTATCAATGTTCTTTGCAATTGTAATCCAAAAATGTCTGGATTTTGAACTTCAAATTGCTCCCAAACATTCAAAACAACTTGGATTGACATGAAAATTTTACCACAATAACTAGACTTCAAGGGGAATGTAATCCGTTAAAATTTATTGAAAACAAACATTAGATGAAGGAGATACAAGCCCCCAAAGTTGCAGCCATCAAAATGCAGTTTGTTGAACTGAAATTGAACCCGTGAATTTCAAATGGCTTCCAAAAAATCAGTACATCTTGGATTGATCTGAAAATTGTACCACACAAACTAGAAGAGAGAATGCAGATTTCCCAACAAGTTCTATTAAATTTGGACATTGGATGCAAAAGTTAGAGCACTTCGAACTGGACTTCCAGACTATGTGGGGACACTTTTGGTCTCCTGGAGCGCTTAGGGTCAAGGCACAGTTACTGTTGTTTTTAATTATGAGAGGAAAGATTTTTTCTGTTTTCTTGAAAACATAATTTTGCAAGAACATCAATAGTCTTTTCGTCCTCTCATCATGTAACGCAATGTAAGTTAATGCTCACCAGCATCACTTACAAAAGTTATATTGTGGACGTTGGTGTGGGATGTCGAACAGACAGCTCTCGTTTCCAAAGCAACCCGAGTTTCAGTACAGTAGTTGCCTCATCTTCTTATTCTCTGCAATTTACTGATTTTTCACTGAGCATATAAACCCTAAATGCGTTTGCTTGCGAAGATAGCGAGCTTTTCTCTGTTCTGAGCGAGCCAAGACAATCACCGAAACTCCGTGGAGCTTTCAAGCATCTCCTCGGGATGTCCCTGTAAAAATTCAAATAGCTGTCTGTGAAGCCGAGTTTGTGGTGCCCTTCTGTTCAGTTGTAGCCTGCTCCATTTCTCCACCTCGCAATGCACCAGCAGAGTGAGGTGCGCCCCCGTCATCCCATTCTGTGCCTGTCCTTGCATTCTGCGTGTTTGCATTGGTAATGGCAGAATTTCGTTGCGTCTTTCTTGATCGTGCTCGCTCTTCTTACCTGTGAAGAGGCCGGTCTTTTCTGTGTGTACAGAGCTCGCTGGATGGCGTGTGGAGTCAGCTCCCGCCTGAGCTTCTGGAGCGCGTCCTCCCCTTCTTGCCCGTGCCCGCCCTTTGCCGGTTCCGCACGGTCTGCAAGCGTTGGAACGCTCTCATCTCCACCCCCGAGTTCGGCACGCTATGTGCCCACAATGCGAGGAAGGGATTGTGCGTGCCTTCCGCCTGCTTCGTCGTCAAGCTTCGGGTCGTTTCGTCTCGGTCGGGTCGTAGCAAGGACATCCCGACGTGGAGCATCTTCGACACGAGCGCCTGGCGGTGGTATAATCTCAAAAGCGAATGGAGCATGAATGGCGTCTCCCTCCAGGGTTATGATTACGATGTGGCGGCCATGGATGGAGGCTTGGTGTGCACAGCGGTGAACGCATTCACCGAGGACCAGCTTCGCACGTCCACGATTGACAACGCCACGCATCCGCAGACGTTAATCGTTGCCAATCTTATGGGCAACGCAGTCCACGTGCTGTCGAATCCGCCTCTGGCTCGCATCGATCTTTGTTGGCTGAATTTGAAATTGGTCGTGGAGGACATTTCGCATTACAAGCTGTTCCTCATTTGCGTGGGCTCTTTTTGGAATCAACGCGATCCGTGTATGTGCGTGTATGACTCCTCCACGAATCAGTGGCGGAACCCGCCGAATCCGCCTGTGCAAAATGTGGGCGCTCGCGTACGGACTGTGGTTTTTCAAGAGGTTTGGTATGTTTTGTTCAGCTCTGCCAATGGGGTGATCTATCGGCTCTGTGGGTATAACTTTAGGGAAGATGCGTGGGAAGACACGGGCGTGGAGTTTTGGCAGTGCAGTATGCTGGACTGGTGTGAGCTCGTGGTGAGCGACAACCGCTTGTTTCTCATGACGCAACGCTCCATGATCCGAGTGGGCTTCAAGAAGAAACGAAAGGTTTCCTGGCCGTTGGACATCAGTGAAATCTCACTCGGAGAGAAAGCGTGCAGGACGGTGGTGCGGGTGCGCGAAACAGAGTTGCGGCAACGGTTTTGCAAAGCCAAGATTTCGGCGTTCGGCTTTGAGAAGTCGATAGTGTTGATGTGTAAAGAAACGGGGAAGATGATGCTGTATCACTTGGGGACAGGGTTCTGGGAGTTTATACCTACAAATCCGGTGGAATGTCAGCATGTGGGATCCGTTGGTTCCTCGGGATCCTTGTCGAGGCATGGGAAGCAGATGAATTACCTTCGTCTGCCCAACACACCTTGGTACGAATGTTCGGTTTCAGATTTCGTCTGTACACACTGACGTGCAACTGTTGGAGATGTGTAATTAGTTTGCATTTACATTACCTATAAAATATTCTCTGACACTGCAATGTATATGCTTGCAGGAGTTGAAGAAGATTGGCAATGACTGCAAAATCCTCATTTCAGGGTAGGGCACAGCTGGAGATCGATTTGGCACAAATTTTTGTCACAGCGTTTTGCACTTCGTGAGGGACACATAATTTTGGTATTCCATTGGACATGCTTGCAGGGGTTGAAGAAGACTGCTAGTGACGACAGAATCCTCAACGGAGGGTTCGGCTCAATTGGAGGTGGATTTTACAATCAATTGACACCATTTTGTACATCTTGGACGTACACATCATTTTGGGTGTTGCAATGCATATGCTTGCAGGGGTTGGAGAAGATTGCCAACGATTGCAGAATTCTCAATTTAGGGTAGGGCTCGGCGGGAGCTTTCTCTATGGATTTACAATCAAATGCCTCAACTCTTGTCACATCGTTTTGTACTTCTTGAGGTACACAGATTTGTAATAGACGGCAATCTCAGGCAGCTGTGGGACAGCATTTTTTTTATAGAGACCAATAATATCATTTTGTAGTTAATGTGGATGGAAAGTAGCAGAATGCGCCACCACTGACATTTATCGTAATAAATGTGAGACCAATGATTTCATTTAGGAAGTACTGTAAATGTGTGTACTGTGTGCCAGTGCCTGCGCGTCTAGTGCGGCGGGGTTCACAAAATCACGAATGTGGCTAAATTTTGCAAATTTTATATCAGAAGAATTTTCTAGCTACGAAACATGTGAATGCTACAGTGGTATAATAAATTCGAATTTTTATCCCATACATCTAAGTTTTCAGCAACTTGAGCAACTTTTTTTTGAAACCACATTTGGGATCACTGGCTTGGTGTCAAGTGTATACAAGCCTCTTTTTTTTCTCTTCAAACAATGTATACAAGCCTTTGCAGGCCTGAACTGGAAAGAAATAAAATGGAAAAATTTACTGTAGAAAGGAAATGACAGGTGGCCCGTGTCGGTCCATGTGTCGGTCCCAGTGGACGTGCCAGCTGGTAAAGTTCATGGGAACGCGTCATCCATCGGCCCTCGTGGGAACGTGAGCGCCACTGCACGGCCTGTCTTTTCTACGTCTCGCATCTTCATTAGCTGCCGTGCTCTCTTCCTTTCCATAACTTCATATAAGCTTAGTTTACAGCTTCTGGTTGCTGTCTTCAATAGCAAAAGTTATCTGAAGCTACCACCGACGCCCGTCTTCTCTTCACAGCTTCGTCTACGTCTTCCCTTCGACCATCAATTCTCGCAGCGCACAACAGTTTGGTTGAATCTCCTTGTGACGGTCGGACTCGCTTAATTTTCAACCGGAATAGGCAGGGGGGATTTGCAAGTTGGGCACCATGTCGTATGCCTACTTGTTCAAGTACATCATCATCGGCGACACAGGTAGCTTCTTATTCTAATTCCGGGAATTTGTGGTGGGTTTGGCGGATTTCCCGAGGCTGTTTTCTGGTGATGGGCCTTGGGTTGGTCGGGGGAATTTTGCGACGTCGTCGTTGTGGGTTGATGAGTTTTGTGTGATGCAGGTGTTGGGAAGTCGTGCCTTCTGTTGCAATTCACCGACAAGAGGTTTCAGCCCGTTCATGATTTGACGATTGGCGTGGAATTCGGAGCTCGCATGGTGACGATCGACAATAAGCCCATCAAGCTGCAAATATGGGACACGGTACGCTCCAATTTGTTTCTAGCGCTCGCGTGATGGTAGGGCTAAGCTTGGTCAAGCTTTGAAACTCCTGGTGTAGGTTGAACTAACAGTTTTGAGAACCCGCTGATGGCACCAGTGTGAGAATATATAGATTGAAGAGACGAGAGTTTGTCCCAATTACGTCTTTAATTTCTGTTTCATTGTTCATCATTGGGAAACACCGACCACGAAGTAATTTTCCTAGTATATTCTCAAACAACAATTAACCCTAACAATCCGGAATGACCCCCAGGAAGGACTTTCTAAGTGCCGAGCGTAGTTACTATCGTTCGTGACCATTTTTTTAACCCTTAAAAGGACGCTGAGGCTGAAACGTGGTTGATAATGCACTTATTATTGGTCCAGTGATCGGAGCAGTTTCGGTGACTACCTTGGGCATGGGGGACCGCGTCCTTTAAGGGTTAATATTCTCACCAGCAAATCAGAGAGGATATTAACGCACGAGAGAACGCATTAATTGGATACCGTATGCACAAGTTGTAAGGATTCAAAGTGTTATTGGTAGATGGTCGTTAACCAATAGGTGTTCTACTGTTCATTGTGCAAAATTTGAGAGTGTCACAATTATTTAGGTGTGGCAATTAGGTTCCTCTACCTTAGAATTCAACATTGCTGTAATATTGTTTTGTTTTTTCTATCAGGTAGCTGAGATTAGAGGCTGTTGATAACGAAGTTATGTGGAAGAATTCTGGCAATGAGATTTTCCCTTATGCTAATCGCTGTTGTTTCGCGCTGTCTGCATGGTCTAGTTCATTGTGATTTATTATTAATTTTTTTTTTAAAGTTTCAAATCCAAGGGCGACCTTCGAAGTCCATCACAGATATCCACAATGGCCATTAATATTGGATTGAGTGATGACAAGGTGTTTTGCTGCTCAGGCCGGCCAAGAGTCATTCCGGTCTATCACGAGATCGTATTACCGGGGAGCTGCAGGGGCTTTGCTTGTTTATGACATTACGAGGTATGCCATGGGTGAGATTGATTGCACTAAAAAGTTTATGGTGCCTTTGAGTTCTTTATTGATTATTTTCATCCTCGTTCTGATAACTCTTGCATTACAGGAGAGAAACATTCAACCATCTTGCAAGCTGGCTGGAGGATGCCAGGCAACATGCCAATTCCAATATGACTATTATGCTCATAGGCAACAAGTGTGACCTGGCGCATAGAAGAGCAGTCAGCACCGAAGAGGGTGAACAATTTGCCAAGGAGAACGGTCTGGTATTCATGGAGACCTCTGCAAAGACGGCCCATAATGTCGAGGATGTGAGTTGATTACAGATACCCTGCACTCCACCTTTTCATTTTGATCACGATTGAATTTATGTCTCTGACGCCAATTCGTTTTGAACAGGCATTCATCAACACTGCTGCTAAGATCTATCAGAAAATTGAGGAGGGAATATTTGATGTCTCTAATGAGGTGAGATAGTCTCCACTGTCACTATAATGAGTCTTACGATCCCGAATTCTGTTCGTATTCATGTCCTTCCATTACGGACGGTAGTTTGTTCTGTTCTGTTTTGTCGGCTTGCTCGAAACAGAAAGATATCATCTGAGCCTGGACTTGATGTGCTTGCAGTCGTATGGTATCAAGGTTGGGTATGGAGGCTCTGCTGGGGCTGGCACTGGAGCTGGGGGAGGAGGCTCTCCCGTTCAAAGAAGTGCTTGCTGCGGTTGATGGAACGCACAAGGAAGATCTGGCAGGTCAATGTTCATACTTCATTCCAGGGTTAAGCCAGGTCGATACTACAGGAGGTTTATTCTTTGAATTTGTAGAGGTGAATTGTAGATTGTTTCATAATATCCTGTTCTACGTAGTACTCCAAGTATAGCTATTCAAACCCTGACGCATCCAGGGAGCAATCCATGCTGGTTAGACAGTTGGGTTTTCGGTACTGGCATATTTGTTTTTCTTCTTTTGAGACATCGCTGTTGTGAAATGTGTGCCTGAGGGCGATCGGATTTGTCAGTCTATCCACAATGTTAGAAAGTAAACTCAAACTTGGCTGCTCCTGGAGAAAAGGCTGTCGGTGACTTGAAGTAACTGAAGCGGACTCCTCAACAGGATTGTTTTGTCCTATTTCTGTGTGGGAATGAAGGTTCTGGCTTCAGGGTTTCTGCATAAGGGTGTGTGGCACACCACACCAAATGTATGTCATGACATTCTAGAATTGTAATGAAATCCGAGGATAGACTTTAGCTCAAGCAGTGCTAAGTGTATCCATGTTCTGTCCATTCGTTTTCTGGTTTTGCTATTTTCACCACATGGTGCCATTGCTTGTCTGGCATCATTAATCCGTTTAAACTGATTTTATGACTCTTGAAACTGTGTAGAGCTCTTTGATGGGCAAGGATACGTGCAATTGTTGGATCCACTTCAAAAGTTTCATCAGAATATGATGTAGGTCCCGAAAAACTTGATGAAAGTAGTTAGTGAGAATGTTAGAACCACATTTCATGTAAGCCTCTAAGCTTCCAAGCACCTATATTTTGGATGATGAATGAATTTAAACATGTTCCTTGTCTATGAGAACTCATTTTCAAGATCCTCTTGACAACAAAGAAGTTTCAAATGCGTTTGTATGGAAGGTTAATTTCTTGGTTATGGACTAATTACTCCTTGGAATTTACCTCTTGACAACAAAGGAGTTCCAAATACGTTCGTATGCAAGGTTATTTCTTGGTTGTGGGTTAATTACTCCTTGGAAATTATAGTCTACCCAAGAATAGGGACTTCTAACAAATTGTTCATTTTCATATATATTAATGCAACCGCCTTTAGGAATGGTTGAAATGACATTCTTTGCAACATTCAAAGAAATCATTTAGGATGTTTCTTGATATCATGTGAACAAAGAAGTCATTTAGGATGTTTTATTGATATCATTTGAACAATGAGTTGAAATGAGATTTGGATGATCAAATTAGAATGTAGGTTTCATTTTTCTAAATGTATGTTTGCATTTGGTGTTAAAGAGTGTTACTAGTGGGGTCTTAGGAACGAATTTAGACCTATTTTTGGACCAGATTCACATTGCAAAAGTCACCCCTAATACCAAATGCAAACATACCTAAGGTATTTTGCACTTTATGTTCGGAATCCGGCGGAATCCGGTGAACATATATAATGAAGTTTCAGGTTTCAAAATTAGTCCAATGTGTTTATTTTAGTTCTTAAAATGTGCCAAATATGCAGTTTTCATATTTTTAAAAGTTTTTGTATTTTTAAAACTACTCGATATGTAGATTTTTGAAGTTTAGTTATGAAGATTTTTGAAACATTAATGAAATCTATCCAATCTATAGATTGGTGAATTCAAGAGTTTTATGTCATATCTAAATCCTTGCAATGTTAAGACTCAAAGACAAGGTCCACTTACGCTATTTTTGTATTCAACCTTTCCTTCTATAGACAATTATTATGATATACTTGTTTGATTGAAATGTTTCTTCATGTTTGTTTGTTAAAACAACATTGATATGTCACTTCAACATGTCATGTTACTAACTAGTGATATATATAAAATTTCATTTTTATCATTTAGAAACTTATAAGCAAGGGATATTTTATATATCAATAGAAAGAATAAAATTTGTTCTATTGTATTAGGTGGTGCAAGTGTGTTGTCTTAAATTACTTCAATAATGTGCAGAAGATTTATAATTGTGTAATTTTAATAATGAAATTTTTATAATCCAATAAAAATTCATACTAGCTTCAATAGACACTTACTCAATTTTGTGAATTAGAAGATGAGAAGAAGAGCTCTTTATGCAAGTAGGATAGTGGTAGGGTTAACAACTCATGCGAGATATGTATTTTCTCTCATTTGACAATGAGTGAACTATCTTTAACCCCTAAACATAAGGCTACCATGTGGCTTTTGCAACTAGATTTGTAGAAAATTTGATATGTTAACCCTTTAATGACTAAGAAGCCCGAATTGGGCTTCATGTTTTTTTAAGCAATTTTGAAGAGTTTATTTGGAGATTTTTATTTATTTTAAGAATTATTTATTTAAACTAATGCATGCAATGTTCTTCACTCAAGCTAATGATATAATAAAAATTTCCATTTAGATTATCCTTTCTACAATACGATCAATCAAAGTCTGCAACATAAAATCATGAAATCTTAGTACGTAAAGGATTAACTTCACTAACAATTTGTGAACAACAAAAAGATCCTAGATGATTTTTTCCGATGAATCCGTTGGTGCATTCCGATCGAAAAATGATCAAGCTAATGTGCGATTCTTAGTGAATTTTTTGAGAATAGAGAAGACGCTTTGGGCCACCACTTCACATCCTCATAACTTTTTTTCTACATCTCAAAATTATTTGAAAAAATTACACATTAACATCATGATTTTAAGTATTCCAATTTTTAGCATTTCCATTTCAGCGTATGTAGAAAGTACAACCTAACCAAATATCTTTCATCAATCTTGTCAACGGTGGCATTTTCTCAAAAATTGTGCAATTTTGTTGATTTTTTTTCCATTAGGAAACTACATAAGTCTTCTTTCATTTCAAAATTATTTCACACAAATGAGGAATTATGCTTGTTGCGAGAGCTAGTCAAGAAAACAAGAGCTATGCTTAAACACCCCCGGTCCTTTAGAGATTAATTTATTCCATAGCCTTTGTGGATTCATGGTGGACAATCCAATTCTCTATAAAACCAACCTCTTCACTCTTCATACTCATCAAATGTCAATGAAGTTAGTCCATCACATTGCCACCAAAAAAAATTGGTAGTAGATGGTTATTGGATTATTTTTGGACATTTTTTTTTTTGCACAATTTGGTTTGAGTGCAAGGTGCATCTAAATACAAAATGTTAAAAAATCAAGATTAAGGTGCATTAGAGTACCTCACCCTTGATTTTTTAATACTTTGTATTGGGATTTTAAACCACTGCCGAGCATCTAACATCGCGACTTTAGGTGAGCAGGTGTAGGGGGAAAAAAATTAAGCAAAAAAACTCGTAATTTGCGGGGTCCTTAGAAGGCTGTAGAGCAGGCCTCCAGAGGCCATGCTTTTTCTCTAATGTATACGGAGATTCATAGGTTGGCAAAAAGAACAATAATAGAGAGAAATGCCCAAATTTTAAAGAAACTATTTTTTCAAAAAAATTACATTTTCTATGGTGAAAAAAAGAATCGTATAAAATATTGCTTGTTGATTCACATCATTTTGGTAATGATATTAAACATTTGGCATGAGCTGGTATTTATGTTTGGTGGTGACTTGCGGAACTTCATCTTGCAGGCCCTAACTAATGGGAATTAGCTCATTAATCCCTAAAGTCCCAAGAGCTTTTTAGAAAAAAAAATCAAAAACCACTCAAAACTATCAATTCTATTGCATAGAGTGAATAACTTTAAAATTGTTTTTTTTTGCATATCTAACTGTAGGCTCTCATTGTAAAGTAGTGTAGGAACATGTAAAAAAATATAGAAACCTTGACCGCATAGATTGTAAGATATTTGCATTTAAAGTGAAGAAAACAATTTTTTTTGCACCTTGCTTGACTAATTTTTTTACTTTGAAGCTTTTTAAGTAACTTAAAGTTTTTTGCAATACTGATTTTAGTGATTTTAAATTTCTAATATTTTATGTTGAAGAATTGAGTTGAGAGTTCAGAAATAACATTTTAAAAAAAGCACTTTCTTTTCACACATCAATAAATTGTTAAATAGAAGTAGGTTCAAGATTGAAGGAAAAACTAAACCACTAATAGCTCTAAGATGGCATTGAAATACACTAATCTCGTAAACCTTTTTTTTGAAAAATTGTGAAAATTGAGTTTAAAATGAATCATGTAAGTTATTATTTCAAGCAAATGCTCTAATGGCCTGAAAAACAAGATTGTCCATAATGTTTGCATAGCAAATCCAAATGGATTGAATCAAAGCTTTCCATATAGATAAATATACAATGCACGAGTAAAAAAATAATTTATTTTCTACTCATTGAATTAAAATTTGAGCACATTGTGCCATAACTTTTTCTCCTTGGCACCAATTGAAATAAAAATTACATTTCCAGAAAACTAATGTATTTTTCTATTTCACAAAAAGACTTGGAAAATCACGACAAATATTGAAACCAGACGAGCCTGTCCAAGATCCATTTTATCTCTAAGGGGATAATGGGACTCTAGGGATTAAACCCCGAATATTTACTGTCAATGACCTATTGGACTCTTTCAGTAGATGACTGAAGTTCTCATTGATGCGTCGATTAATGGAGCAGCCAGACATCCCAAGAGACAGCTCCCGGTGAGCGTCATTGTCAACACATTCAAGGCCGTTTCAAGTACCTTGAATCACACAATAACTCACACGATTATCTCAATAGAAAACCTCAACATCACACATTACATACGGAGTAAACAGTAGCGCCCTCTGCTGCCCTTAGTGGTGAGAACTACCATCCAAACAAGCTGCTTATTCACGATTGCTGGTCATATACAGGCTAGGCCGGGTCGGGTCCAAGTCACTAGCACTTCTCCTATACGTACTACTTTCAATGTTCAGATAGAACAGAAGATGCCCCGGCATTTTCAGTTTTCCACATGATCCCTTACAGGCTAGCTTCGAGTTGCACAGGCTCATATTCACGTAGAATGTGCTGTACAGCCGCAGGAAGTCGATTTCCTAGCCGATCACATTCGGGAAACAAATCACACCAATCTGATCTAGAAAGCCACCAGATCGTCCAAACAGGCCGACGATGTGTCCAGCCTTCCGGGAAGCAAAGGGGGTGCCTGAGCCCGGATTGCCATACGGTCCATAAGTCTTCTTGTTGGTGATGAACTGGATGGATACAATCACGTTTTCCCAGCCCTCTGCAGTGCCGTGTGTGCCCTTCACTTGCACCAAATACTCATCCGGGGGATTCAGATGTATCTGCACAAGATATGTAATTAATTGCCACAATCAATATATTAGAACATATCGGTCATGACTGTACGTCACACAACTTCACATATATGCATGATACCCACGCGACGATCGATAATTACCACCGTCTGAAAAACCATGCCGCTGCTGGAGTGTTTCTTTCTCAGCGCAGAACTGTAGTTAAATTTTTTGACTCTTTACTACGTCATTACAACATTGATGAATGTGAGGTGGACTTACGGTAGCAACGTCGCCGTCACGGGTGCCATGTAAGGCTCCCACGAATTGTTCGCCGCCTTGAAGATATGTCACCTGGAGGCTGGCAACCACTCGGCCTTTCAAGTACGTGAGCACAATTTGGGAGATTTCACCGCGGCCCTCGTAGAAAGCATCTCCTCCATGTCCTCCGAAGTGTGCAACTTTCACCGTTGAATGCGAAGGCGCTTCCCCGACAAAGGCACCAAGCTGATCGAGCGCCCAGCCAGATCGGCCGTAGAAGCCCAAGATCTGGGCGTCGGGGCGCGTCTGGAATTGGTCTCTTGAGACATTGCCAAACGGCCCGTATACTGCCTTGTTAGTGACGAAGCATAGTGATGTCACCCACGTCAAGTTGTTGTATCCCAAACCGGTAGTTCCCGTCATTTGGGCCAGATACTCATCGTAACCAAACTCTATCTGCAACAAGATGATCCCGAAGACGATTAGAATTTTTGTGCGGCATCAAGTAGCCCCTCCCATCCTACTATAGCGGTTTAAGTTTGATGTAGTTAATGTATCGTTCTTTTTTTAAGTGTCAGTCATTTGCTACATCCCAGCTCTGAGCCAAGGCCATGCTTGTTCTGACTACAGAGAAATCCTTCCGTCATAGAGCGGAATATGTATATGTGAAATCAAAATTGCATGTGAATGTACCGTTTTAGTGGTGCCTTTCAAGCTGCCAACTCCACCATGTTTGGATGACAAGAAGCCGTGGCTGCCACGATCATATGTCACATTCAGAGAGAAAATGGCGGCGCGGTCGTACTCCACGTCGATTTGTTTGATCTTATCTGCTGGGGCATCGTAATACGTGCTGCCTCCGTTGCCTCCCCAGGGTCCTTCCGGTTCCCAACTGGTGGCAGAGTGAGCGAACTCCGTGAAGGTCCCCAAGCCGTCGATTAGCCTTCCAGATCTGCCGAAGAAGCCCACCACCTTGCCCTGTGGGGAGCTCTGAAACGGCCGCCCCATCACCGCTCCAAAGGGGCCGTAGGTGCTCTTGGTAGTTATGAAGGTGAGCGACGTGACCACGTCAGTTTTTTCACCTCCTGCAGGAGCAGTTGTTCCTTTCACTCGCATCAAGCGCTCCCCGTGGAGAAAGTCCAGCTTAATCTGCATTCATGCCCACATTCCACTTGGAATTGGTTACACGTACAAGCAAGCTGCATATACGGTCAATGCGTACGTGTATCGCAAACGTTGATCGACTAGCTGCGTGTTTCGATTCACTGCTAGTCATGTATCGGTAAATAATAATAAGACATTGCTGAATAACAACCATCCCGTGCATTGTTGTAGCAAGTGGAATTCCAGGTGCTCGATCTGGGGACTATCACCTTTTATTTTGAGTATTCTCGCACTCTGACCGAAAGGGAGCAAAACAGAATGAAACGTTATTTTGTGAAAATATAACATGTACTAATCTGACACTTGGATAGTAATGAAAGGATCAATAGGGAGGTTGAAGTGGGCGTTGCGTACCTCGGCGACTTGTGGACCCTTGGATCCGTGTTTTGCAGCACTGAAAACGTCGGTGGTCTTTTGTCGGTAGTTAGCCTGCACCGACCAGACCACCTGGGATGAATACGTAATTGTTATTTGCACAACATCGCCGACTCCGTCATAGAATGGAGTTCCGCCTGGACCCTGGAAAGGTCTCTGAGGTACCACGGAGGGAGCAGCCATTTCGATGGATGGGTCGTTGTTGCAGCTGAGGGTCTGATCTGTTGTGATAACTTAGTCGTGAAACAATACTCATACACTCATACACACAAAGGAACTCAACTGCGCCTCGAGGCGGTTCGTATTATCAGAAGAACTGAACTTTACAAGCCACGCAGGGAATATAAATAGTCGCATGACTGGATGAATGAATAAGAGAATAGATTTCATGTAAGATATTATCTGTGAGCGTTATATATACATTTCACAACATGATCGACTAGTGCCGGCTCTAAGGAACGAGGTAGACTGGATGTGTCACTGGCTGAAGTACTCACTAGTTGAGTGTAGGAGAGACGTAATGCAGACGAAGTCCTGAATGCAGAGGAATGGGGAGCTCAAGCCTGGTCAGTGGAGCCCATAGTACTATGTGAGACCCCTTTTGTGTCGGGTGGAGAATGATATTGGAGAATGGAGAGTGAAATTCACCTTCGACTGAGAATGTGGTAATAAAGCAGCGCGCATTCACAGGCAGTCAGCACGATCAGTCAGCTTACAGGCTGGACTGATGTATCGTGTGGGGTCGAAACTCTGCTGCTCTGCGTCCTGCTAGTTTCGGAGAGTCCTTGCATAGGACACAGGGGCTAAATAGCAGAGCAATCCTAACTAATTAAAGCCACATCACTGAACAATTGGCAGGCTGTACTAAATATATATTGGTCATATATCTCTTCTGCCTTCATTTTTTTCCCACGATCTTCAGCAATACTCATGGTCCATCCACACTGATGAAGTTTTGCAGATTTTGTATTATTGAAAATTATTTTTGGAGAGTGGGGTGGGGTGGGGAGATTTTGCGACGTCGTCGTTGTGGGTTGATGCGTTTTGTGTGATGCAGGTGTTGGGAAGTCGTGGCTTCTGTTGCAATTCACCGACAAGAGGTTTCAGGCTTTCAGCCCGTTCATGACTTGACGATTGGCGTGGAATTCGGAGCTCGCATGGTGACGATCGACAATAAGCCCATCAAGCTGCAAATATGGGACACGGAACGCTCTCATTTGTTTCGAGCGCTCGCGCGATGGTAGGGCGAGACTTGGTCAAGCTTTGGAACTCCTGGTGTAGGTTGAACTAACAGTTTTGAGAACCAGCTGATGGCACCAGTGTGAGTGTATGTAGATTGAAGAGACGAGAGTTTGTCCGAATTGCGTCTTTAATTTCTGTCTCCATTTTAATCATTGGGAAACACCGACCATTAAAAAACTCTGCTAGTGTATTCTCAAACAACAATTAACCCTAACAATCCGGAATGGCCCCAGGAAAGACTTTCTAAGCGCCGAGCGTAGCTACTATTTTTGGTGACCAGGTTTTTTAATATTCTCACCAGCAAATCAGAGAGGATTTTATCGCACCAGAGAACGCATCAAGTGGATACCATATGCAAGAGTTATAAGGGTTCAATATTGGTAGATGGTTGTAAGCCAATAGGTGTTCTACTGTTCATTGTGCAAAATTGGGGGGTGGTCACAATTATTTAGGTGTGGCAATTAGGTACCTCTACCTTAGAATTCAACTCTGCACTTAATTGCTGTAATATGTTTTGTTTTTTCTATGAGGTAGCTCAGATTAGAGGCTGTTGATAACGAAGTTATGTGAAAGAATTCTGGCAATGAGATTTTCCCTCCTGCTAATCGCTGTTGTTTCGCACTGTCTGCAAGGTCTAGCTTATTAATTGTTATTTATTATTAATTTCTTTTTTGGAGGCCTCTGCAAAGACGGCCCATAATGTTGAGGATGTGAGTTGATTCCAGATACCCTGCACTCCGACTTCTCTGTGATCACGTTTGAATTTATGTCTCTGACGCCAAATCGTTTTGACAGGCATTCATCAACACTGCTGCTAAGATCTATCAGAAAATTGAGGAGGGAATATTTGATGTCTCTAATGAGCTACTGTAGATAAGATAGTCTTCACTGTCACTATAATGAGTCTTACAATCCCGAATTCTGTTTGTATTCATGTCCTTCCATTTCGGACGGTACCGGGAGTTTGTTCTGCTTAACTTGTTTTGTCATGTTGAGATGTCGCGAACTGCGAGGCGCGGGCGTGTACCAGACCGTTAGAAAACTGTTGGTTAGTCTTTAGTACTTGTGTTCTGGCTTGCTCGAAAGAGTAAATTTTATCTGAGTCTGGGCTTGATATGCTGGCATAGTGGCATTCATTTGGTATCAAGGTTGGGTATGGAGGCACTGCTGGGACTGGCACTGGAGCTGGGGGAGGCTCTCCCGTTCAAAGAAGCGCTTGCTGCGATTGATGGAACGCACAAGGAAGACCTGGCTGGTCAATGTTCATACTTCATTCCAGGGTCCAGCCAGGTCGACACTTCAGGAGATTTATTCTTTTAATTTGTAGAGATGATCCCGGGTACGCAACTCATGTATTAAAAACAGGGGTCATCGGCATTAAATGGCTTAGAGGCCAGCTTTTGTAAAAATTATATCAAATTAAAAAGACCAAATGCTTGAATGAAGACTAAATTAAAAGAAAATTAAATGTAGAAAGTGTTGAATTGCATACATTCTAAAAAAAAAACTCACAATATATATGAAGAATTGAAACACCTATGCATAGTTTAAAAAATTCCATACAAGAAGTTATAAATGATTATAATCAGGGGCATATATTATGGGAGTTGCGTACCCGGGGAGGTGATTTGTAGATTGTTTCATAATATCCTGTTCTACTTAGTACATCGAGTATAACTATTCAAACCCTGACGCATCCAGGGAGCATGCTGGTTGGACAGTTGGGTTTCTGATACTGGCATAGTTTTTTTGTTTTTGTTTTTTTCTTGAAACACATGGATAATTTCCATTGTTTTACTTCTTTTGAGACATCGCTGTTGTCAAATTTGTGCCTAAAGGCGGTCGGATTTGTCATTCTATCCACAATGTTAGAAAGTAACTCAAACTTGGCTGCTCCTGGTAAGGCATTGGAAAAAAGGCTGTCGGTGATTTGAAGTAACTGAGGCGGACTCTTCAACAGGATTGTTTTGATCTATTTCTGTGTGGAAATGAAGGTTCTGGCTTCAGGGTTTCTGCGTAAGGGTGTGTGGCACACCACACCCCGAATGTATGTCATGACATTCTAGAATTGTAGTGAAATCCGAGGAGAAACTTTAGTTCAAGCAGTGCTGATTAACCCATAGAGGACCAAAGGCCTTTTTTTCCACCAATAAACACTCAAAACTGCCATTTCTATTGCAAAGAGTAAAAATTTGAAAATTGTTTTTTTTTTCACATTTAACTGTAGGATCTTACACCTAACTAGTATAAGAATGTGTAGAAAAAATTTCAAATTTTTTAACTGCACAGATTGCAAGATATTTGCATTTAAAGTGAAGAATTGAGTTAAGAGTTTAGGAAAAAAACAAATTTTCAAAAAAACTTAATTTTCATTTTTTTTAAAACTATTAAGTAGAAGTAGGTACAAGACAAAAGGAAAATCTAAATTATTAATATCTCTAAGATGGTATTAAAACGCACTTATTCCAATGGTGAGATTGTTATAGCAAGCAATTTGAACCATGTGGAACTTTTTTCTTGAAAATTTGTAAAAATTACATTAAAAAATGGAAAATTTAGTTAAAATGGCATATAAAATCCGCCATTTTTCCATTCAATTTTTTCTTTAGCCCTAAAGTCTAGGATTCATATAGATTTTAGACTGTGTTGTCTAAACTGAGAAGCACCAAGTTTGTGGAATATTGGCATTTCAACAAAATATCGATTAGAAACGAATCATATTGTAATTTATGCTTTCAAGAAGATGCTCTAATTGCTCAAAAAACAAGATTGGTCACAACTTTTACATCACTTATCCAAATGAAATGAATCAAAGCTTTCCATATAGACAAAATATATTCTATGAGAAAAAAAAAATCAATTCAATCTTTTGAATTCTTTTTTTCTACCTGGTTTCCCATTAGAGAAAATTTCAGGCCTCCGGAGGGCTGCTCCACAACCCTCCAAGGTACCCTGAAATTTGCTTTTCTTTTGCTGAAAAAATTCATTTTTTTCCTATTCTCGCCCACCTGAAACTGCAATGGCAGTGGTGCGGGAACCGAGTTTTACGAGTAAATTTTTTTTTTGTGAAAACTGATTGTTTCGGCGAGCAGTCAGCCAACCTAACTGCTCACTGCGGCAGTCAGTTGGAGTGACAGACCAAACTTTTTAATAGCTTGGTTTGTCACTCCGAAGCAACCCTCCGGAGGGTTGAAAATTCTTCTAATGCCTTGTTTTGAGCTTATTTGGATATAACTTTTGTTCTTGGGTACCAATTAAAAAAAATTGTATTCCCACAAAGCTAATTAGTTTTTATACCTTAAAAGAAAATTCAAAAAATCGTGACTATACTTACTTGCCCAAAACCCACTTTGTCTCCCAAGGGAACAATGGTCCTTTATACCAAGTTAAAGTAGACAAGCCTATTACCAGTTTACCACCCTGATTTGCAATCTGAATATTTTAGGACCAATTCAAAGAGGGACACATATTTTTCAAAGGTATGCACTTGTTTCACAAGTCAAACCCAAGTAAAACTATACTTTTTAATTAAATTGTAATCCCGAGTATACAACTTCCATATTATATGGCCCTGATTATAATCACTTATATAATGTCTTTTAGTCCAATCTCAAGAAATATAATTTGTTTTAATGTAGAAAATTCTTGTAGCCCTTTTAATAAGAAATTCAAAAATGTAATTATATATATGAAATGAATATTTTTTAGGACAATAATAGCATTAAAAATCTAATTATGTGCATTTTTTTAATACTTATATCATGGAACAAGCTATCCAATTTTTTGGGATTTTAAACATAAATCTACATTTTTTATTAAAAATAAAACACTACAAATAAATTTTAATTTTAATTGGAAAGAACTTCTTATAGTATGGATTTAAAAAAACTATATATAGGTGTCTCAATTCTTCACATATATATTGTGAGTTTTTTTGGTAATAAAAATGCAATCCAACATTTTTTACATTTCATTTTATTTAGTTTGATCTTCTCCCAACTTTTTGGTCTTTTTAATTTGATATAATTCTTCAAAAATCGTCTCCAAAGACATTTTAATGTCAATGATCTCTGCGTATAATACAAGAGTTGCGTGCTCAAGATTATAATTTTTTTGATTATTGAAGTGGCCTCCCCTAAAATTACAAATCCGCCCGTAGAGTGGAGTCATAAATGTCTCATAACCGCCTTTCCATGTATCTAATGGCTCTTAAGTACTGAAAGTTGCTATTATGTGAGCATATGAATGTGAGCCCATGAGCCTAGAATACACACCTACATTATAGGTATATATACTATAGAAACCATCTATAATTATAGGATATATAGGTACCTATATTGTAGGCTCAATGCTCACAAGCTCGCATTTTTGGACTCACATACTAGCACTGTTGCTTAACCCCTAAAGGACCAACATGTCTTTTTTGACAACATAGAAAATTTGGGCAGGTATGTGTGACTGGAGATTTGCATATTTTGGGCTGAATTTTTTGTAGAAGGTGGGGACGAGGAATATCTTTCATATGCACCAAATTTCATGACATTTGGAAATACAAGTCAAAAGTTATGGCCTAATATGTTGTTTGTTTCTCGACTCGGGCAGTCCGGGCAAATAAAAAAAAATCACTTTTTTCAAAAATAAAAATTTGAAATTGGTTTATTAGATTTATATATACGTGGAAAGCTTTGAATCATTCCATTCTGATCAATGAGTCAAATGTTATGAGGATTTTTAGTTTGCGGGTAGTTATGGAATGTCTACTCTAAAATAAACTTTGAAGTTGTTTATTTCACTCAATTTTCAATATTTTTCAAAAAAATTAAAATTGTAAGATGTAGATTATTTACTACAACATTGCAACCATTGGGATTGGCATTTTTCAATTCCATAATTAATTCTTAACAATTTAGTGTTTTGAACCATTCTCTACTTCTTTCTACTTACTATTTTTTTTCTATATGTTGTACAATTCCAAATAATCTGAAAATTTTCAAGCATGTAGCTAACTTGCCCTGAAGAATGAATCCAAAGAAGCACAACCATTTTGGAAATTTTTTCATAATAACCTGACCTTATGAAGTGCAGCTGCCCGGTTTTTCTCAGGGCCCCCAAAAAGGACTTTTGCCACTTCAAACACTAATATCTTCCAATCTACACAATGGAAATTTCTGAAATTTTTTCCACATATTCTCAAACTAGAGTACTACAAGTACCTATGGTTACATGTATCCAAAAATGATATTTTTCAAAAAATTGGTACTTGTACTAGAAATGGCAGTTTTGGAGCATTTTTGGTGAAAACATAGTCAAGGATTTTTAGGGGTTAAGTACTCACCAATAAAATATGGACACGTTAACCTTTCTCGGCAATAATGCACTAACTTTGTCTTAAAATAAATGAACTTGAATGTTTTTCAAGATAAAATTGGGGCCAAACATAGAGTGACAAAATTGTGCAAGTTTACCTTAACTTATGTCTATTCATTTTTCTAGTTTCCTATTTTCAACACATGGTGACATTGCTTGGCTTGCATAATTAATCCCTTCAATTGATTTTATAACTCCTGAATCTGTGTAAAGCTCTTTGATGGGCACAAATATGTGGAATTGTTGAATCCACTTCAAAAGTTGCACTTGAATACAAAGCAGGTCCTGAAACTTCAAAACACTTGATAAAAGTAGTTAGTGAGAACTTTAGAACGACATTTAATGTAAATTAGCCTCTAAGCTTCCAAACACCCATATGGGATGATGAATGAATTTAAACAGGTTCTTTATAAATGAAAACTCATTTTTAAGATCCTCTTGGCAACAAAAGAATTCTTATATGCAAGGTTATATCTTGATTGCAGGCTAATTATTCCTTAACAATTAGAGTCTAACCAAGAATGGGGTACACTAGTGCAAACTCCTTTAGAAATGGTTGAAATGACATTCTAAATAACATTCCAAAGAAGTCATTTAGGATGTTTTATTGATATCATTAGAACATTGAGTTGAAACTACATTGGAATGGTCAAATTAGAATGTAGATTTCATTTTCCTAAAAGCAATATATAATGAATTTTTTAGGTTTCAAAATTAGGCTAATGTATTTATTTCAGTTCTCAAAATATGCCAATTATGGAGTTTTCAAATTTATAAACCTACCTCCTATGTAGATTTTTGAACTTTAGTTATGAAGATTTTTGAAACATTATTGAAATCTATCTAATCTACAGATTGTTGATTTGTAGATTTTTTTGTCATGTCCAATCCTTGAAGGTTAAGATGCAAAATTCCAAAACAAATTCCACTTATACTATTTATTTATTTATCCAACCTTGTGTTCTATAGACAATTATCATGGGATACTTGTTTGAGTTGTTTAATCTTGATTGTTTGTTAAAATTTACAACATTGGAATGTCATTTCAACATGTCATCTTACTAAGTAGTGATACATATAGAACTTTATTTTTATCATTTGTAAACTTTTAAGGAATGAAAATTTAATATACAAGTTGAAAAAATAAAATTCATTCCACTATAATAGATGTATGTAGTTTCTATTAACTCTTGCAATTCAGTGCACCTAACCCGGCACCTAAATAGGGGGACCTAGACATAAAAGAATACGTCCAAATATGAATAACTTTCAAAAGTTCATATAAATTTGGCTAATGCTTTTTTCTTCAAATTATTGGTTATTGATGATTACTATTTAGGTTAAATCATTTATTGCAAGTATTTGAATAATGAAAATTTTTACTATTACAACATATTATGATATTAGAATTTTTGCCAATGAATTTTTTATTGATAATGCTTTTAGCACTAATAAATATTTTTCTATTTAATTCTCTACTACTATGTCATAATGGCTATTGATTGCAAAATTTAAGCTGATATAATTGACGTTTTCTTTTGAAACATTTGAAAACAAAAATAAAAACATTGCCAAAAAAAAAGAATATATGCTCAGAGGAGACTCTTATGGGATTTTGCATAGCACGTGTGACCGAAGGGTATTATTCATGGGGGTATTTTGATAGAGGGACCAATTAAATAGACCATATTATTATCAAATTTTCTAATTTGTCATATTTTTAAGACCATATACTTACTTTGAATATGAAAGATAGGCCAATTTTTTATTATGAGCTAAGTATATACAAGTGTTATTTTGTCAAATAACTCAAATTTTAAAATTCTTGCTCCGGGGATATTTCATTATCATTACTTCATTATAATTAAAGGATTTTGAATTGGAAACATCCTATATGTAACAAAACTATATATTATAAGTAACAAAATACCACAAAATAAATGATATTAGTGGTACCTTAGAACATTGCTAAACACCTAACAAATTCAATTACAAACAAAGGTTGTGGACACAAAGAGATTATCATATGTAAATGTCATTGCATAGGAATTCAAAACATATTTACTATCTACAATGAATGTGACTCTTGCATCCAAACAACACCAAACACCAAGGTAGAACAACAAATCAATTAGAATGCATCATGTTATACAATCTTCATTTGCACCACAATCTTCACATGACATTGATATACAATTGAGTCATTCAAGTATGAAGTCAAAGATATGATCCTAAAATATGACCCTATTCATAGCCCCAACCTAGGATACTTTTACTTCATGGTACATTAAATCTAAAAACATCAAATTGGCGAGATTATTTATGTTCATATATTTATTATAATTGTGATTCACCTATTTTTTGTATAATATATTATCTCAAATATTTTTCAAAAACTTAGGAGAAATGAAGAGAATGTACCCGAGAATGTATCATATATTTGGCCACATGTAATATGCTACATTTTTCTAAATCATCCCCCTAGGTATATACTCCCAGCTAATGTGATATCTTAATCTTCCTAATACCAAAAGATAGGTAAGAGAGAATGAAAATGTAATAATAATAATAATAATAATATAAACAATATTAACAATATGAAAAAATGAATTTAGAAAAAAAAATTGAAGAAAGAGATAATAAAAGGCTTTAGAACTAGATTTTCGAAGGGAAGACTGTAAATATCTAGTTTTCAAAAAATAAACCTACATCCACCCACATCAATAAAAGAAGTAAACTTCTGTTTTTTCTCAAAATGTTGGAGACGTGTTAACCCCTAAAGGACCGTTGTCCCTTCAGATGACAAATGCGTTCTTGGGCAAGTACCTACGGGCTGAAATTTTGTCATGATTTTTTGAAATTTTTTTTGGAGATAGAAAAACTGATAAGCTTTGTGGGATTATAATTTTTTTCACAATCGGTGCCTAGGAAAAAAAGTTATGACCAAATAAGCTCAAAACAGGGGATAGAGGCAGCCAGGGCAACAAAAAAAAAGGGACAAAAATTTGAATTTTTTTTTTTATATATTTTTTCTCATAGATTATATATTTTTTCTATTTGGAAAGCTTTGATTCATTTCATTTGCATTTGTTATGAGAAAGTTATGGACATTCTTGTTTTTCGGGCAGTTAGAGCATCTTCTTGAAAAAATAACTTGTAGGATTCATTTCTGAATGCAATTTTTTCAATTTTTCAATTTTTTTTATTTTTACATGGTCTGATTTACTTGCTAGAACAATCTCACCATTGGAATTAGTGCATTTTAATTCCATCTAAAATATATTAATATTTTATATTTTCCTTCTATCTCGAACCTACTTCTACTTAACAATTTTTTTAAGAATGATAATTAAGTTTTTTTGAATTTTTTTTTCCCCTAGACTCTCAACTCAATTCTCCACTATAAAGATTTAAAGCTCGAAACTCTGTAGTGCAAAAATTTTAAGTTAAAAATGTTCAAAGTCAAAAAATCTAAGTCCCGCAATGTGCTGAAAAACTTGTTTTTTTCACTTTAAATGCAAATATCTTGCAATTTGTGCAGTCAAAAATTCTGAGAATTTTCCCACAAACTCTCGTACTAGTGAGGTGTAAGATCCTACAATTAGATGTGGAAAAAAAATAATTTTCAATTTTTTTAACTCTTTGCTATATATATGGCAGTTTTGAATATTTTTTGGCAAAAAAAAGGACTTGGTCCATTAAAAGAGATTTGGAGGCATTGGAGGGCCGTTTCGGGCCCGTCCCCAAATCTGTTCTCAATGCAGCAAAGGAATGTTGGGTTGCTGTCAGAACCCTAATTACAACCAAAAATAAATAAATAAAAATTGCTTCTGAAATTTTAAAAAAAAAGTTAAAAAAAAAAATAAAAAAATTGAAAAATAAAAAAATCTAACATGGCACTCTCTCGACCACGTTAGACTGCGCGCGTGGAGAGTCCCCAGGTTGGGAACAACTTAGGAACTCGTAGTCTTCTTCACCCTTCAGATCTCTTCTAATGCTTTAGGGGTTAAATTGTCAGCATTTATTGTATTTTGAAGATATTTTTTGTTGATCTTTCCTTATGATAGCCTTGTTTGGTAGTAGCAGCGACAGGTTTGTCAAGATTTCTTTTTAGATTTTTTTGTTAAATAATTGCCACTTGAATTAACCCCTTCAAGAGCTCTTCAACATTCACTTTTTAGATGATGAACAGATTGAAATTGACATTTCTTTCTCATTACTATTTGGACAAAAGTCATATAATCCTAATTTGTGGAGATACTTTATCAAGTTGTTGTCCTATCTTATGGTTGGATTTAGTGTTATCAAAGTACATATATTTTTTAAATTATAAATGTGGAAGTATGTCAAGTGGTTGACCAAGCCAAAATTGCATTGACTTTAGTTCAAAATTAAATTTGCAAAAATGAGGTCATAGATTTAAAGAACACAAAAATTTCAAAAAATCACCATGTAAAGAGAACCTCATTTCAAATCCATCACAACAAATTTAATTCAAAAAATGATAATATTTTGCTTGTAATCAAATTTAGAAGGAATTTTGAAATTTTCCTTTTAAAATTTAAAAAATATATATTGGTGATAGCATTGGTGAATCTAACCATATGGATGGAATCTGAAACTCAAAATCTACAACTTTTATTTGTAAATCACTTCCAAAATATTTTTCTAAATAATACTTTATAATGATTTTTGTCAAATTGTCAATTCTGCAAAACAATCTAAGGTAGAATAGCCCATCATGGTCAAATGACCCATGACGGACACCTAAGGAATGACCCCATGATGGGTTTTTTCAATTTATGAGATTTGGATCATAAAGCATAACTTACATGACAGTAATGGAGTGATTATTGACTTCATTAGGAACTTCCAACTTTTCAATGTGAATTCATTGTAAGAATTGATTTTTTAGGCGAATTCATTGTAAGAATTGATTTTTTAGGCTTTCTATGTTAGAAAATATTAAGACTGCTTTAGGTGAACAAGATGAGCATCATGGATTCAGATTTTGTTGGTTCTGGGGTAGTCTACAAACTCTTTTGGGTCATAATGCACTAAACACTTCAAAAATTCATAGCAAATTCATACTTTGTGAAAAAAATATAATTTCAATTGCTCTCACTATTTTTCACACTTGTCTTTATGTGGAAAAAAAACTAAAAAATTTCAGCAATGGCTTGAGGCCAAACTCCTAATTCTGACTACCATGGGCTGTTTTACCTTGTACGTTATCTCCAAAATGACCCTGAGGACAGAATGTGTCCTCGACCAATTTTTGAAGTTAAATAAAACCTTTCCAAATTACTCTTTTTAGTAGTTTATATTTTTGAAAAATTCTTTTTGAAGTTTAGTTTTAGCTTCAAAAATCTGATTTTGAAAATGATTGATTATGATTTTTCTATTCAAGATTTTGTGCACAAGTGTCCATTGCAATCTTGACTTTTTGTAGTGTTGAGGGCTCTTAGGAATGAGCCTCAAATATACTAGATCTTTGAGAAAAAATCACATCAGAAATTCATTTAAAAAAATTATAGAGTAGATTTTGAGAAGTCATAAATTGATTGCAATTATGCATGTTAGGCCCTTTAACCTCATATTTTTTTGGTGACCAACTTTTTAGATTTAACATGTGAAAAGAGGATTGAAAGACTTCAAATCACTTTCACAATTTTATCACCTCATGATCAAACATTATAATCTTTGAATCCGTAAGAGATATTATTGTGTTTTCTCCTAAGTGATCTCTAACATGTCTAGTTTGATTTTATACGGTTACAATTCAAAGGAACTGATACAACTTATCAAAATGTTGGCATTTTCTTTCAATTTAGAGCAAATTCCAGGGTCAGTTTGGGGTTAAGGGGTTGACTCAAACAACTTATAATGTCAATTCCAATAAATTGGAAATATTCCAACACTTTGATACATTTGAAGTTGTGCAACTTGATGTGCACAAGAAAGCTATGTATGTTTTAGTTTGTGTCATGAAATTAGACCTTTGTGAAGATATTTGTCCCAATCTTTAACTCCAAAATTGCTCAAATTTAAAGAAATTGTTGTTCTATCTTATCCTTCAAAATCCAATTCTGACAAACCCTAGTCTATATTACCTTAAGTTAGGTTGTTTGTTTTGTTTTGTTTTGTTTGTTTGATTGATAGATACATTGAGATCTCCTGGATGATGCATCTTCCAGTCACGTTTTTGGTATTGTCAGAAAGCACTCGATAAGGAGGGGTGCTCAAGCTTTTTTGGGTGGTGTTCCGACCTATGGTGTGAAAGATATTGAATTTTAAAGTGTTTACAAATTAAAACAAGACGTGTGGGCCCTAGAGAGTCACCTACAAAGTCAATATTGTAACATGTTTACATCAAAGAACTTGTTCATGCAACACATAGATGGGGATTACTCTTGTGGATGTACACTAACATTGGTGTGTGGACCAAAGAATTGCTCTTATGAGGTGTGTGAATAATGGCCCAATGGAATGTGCCATGGAATGCAATGGAAGCCAAAGGTTTTGGCTCATTGTCTGTGCACCCCTTCCATGTCCGAGTCCCTCTAGTGTCTGACTCATGCAGGGTGTAGTGATTTTCTCGGTAATGGCACTCTCTGCCTTTGGGGAGAAACTATTTGTTTGTAATGTTTATTTGTTTATTGTTACCTTTACAGTGTATGCTTTGTCACTGGACAAAATAAGAGTACATTATTTCTCACAAGAATATCAACAACCCTCATTGAATACACCATATCCCTACATCATGAAGATGATGGTAATAATAATACCACAAGCTCAACCTAAATATAGAAACATCACTAATGGCCCTGACAAGCTTCAAAGGCTAGTGTAAATTGCATGAAAAGGAAAAATAATTGATTCCCAGAGAACATGAGGTTACAAATTCCCACTAAAACAAACCTGGAGATAGATGCAACACAAACAGAAAAGTCACGTACATGTGCGGATGTTGGGTGCCCATAACAACAGTGCCCATCTTGGAATCGATCTTGGCATCCAA
Organism: Pseudisothecium myosuroides; assembly: GCA_951799445.1. NCBI lineage: Eukaryota > Viridiplantae > Streptophyta > Bryopsida > Hypnales > Lembophyllaceae > Pseudisothecium > Pseudisothecium myosuroides. The sequence continues at coordinate 15,704,397 of OX637287.1, read as the reverse complement.
ACGAGCGTTGCGGATCAGATTCACAATCCACCTTTCGGCATCATCATAGTTCATGTTCAACTTTTGGGAAAGCATTCCAATGTCGATGCACTGGTGGATGCGACAGTAGGTCTCAAAAATGAAAAGACGGGCGTTTTCCATAAACTCATCACGCAAAGGAATGTTCACAAAACCATTCTCAGATGATTGCTTCCCCAAGAAAAAGTCGCTCACAATCAGCTGCAGAAAGCAATCCCCCATGAGTCCAGACAATCACACAGGGCAGGAGGTTCCCAATATAAAACATTACATACACCTTCCACAAATTTCTGAATGCAAACATGAGAATAATTTAACTGATCGGATCACCCCAGTCAAAGGCATTGTAATTGTGTACTGCATCAAAAATCCAATTGCTGGTCTTACCTCTTCACACTCACGGAGCTTCTGCTGTGCGCCTTCAAAGTCGTAATTGACATACAAGCACTCCAAGAACTCCGTGACAGGGTCACTGTAAGTGTAGCGCTCCTGTTGAATAACCTTGATTAGCTCTTTGAGCATGTTCCTCCTCCTTTTGTAGGCAAGTAGCGCAACAAATGATGTGCATTTGTCTGGATAGCGTTCAAATACCTACAAAGATGATAAATGTCAGTTAAATCAAAGACATCACACTAAGATAACCTGGCATTGAAAATGTAAACAGTAGTGTGCAACAATTTTCAAAATGGTAAGCCTGTGAATCCTGTTCAAACACAATCGTTCATCACTATACTGAAAATCTTCACCAGAATCTGGAATAGCAGGATGATTAGTACTTTAAATTGAAGCAATCACATATCAAGACAGCAATACCTCTCAGAGAAAAACAAATAAATGATGCCATTCCTTCCATTGTCGTGGTTGAAGAAGATGAACAGACTCCAGTGCATTAACCACGTCCACTGTTGCAGCTGATTAAGTGGAGAAGCAAAACTCTGCATCAAAGAGCCAATAATGACTAATGTTACTTAACCCAAACACAAATTAAACTATACCTCAATTAAACCACGAACAGTAAAGAGACACTTAAGAACGGCACAAACGCGACGACTTGCTGCATTCTGTATCAGTATTATCTTTAATAAACGACAAGGTCCCATCACCAAATAGTGTCTTCAAGCAGATACAGTCATAAAGTGATCGCTCTACCTTGGAGTCAATAATCTCCTTCAGCCGATTTAACTCCTCCGTTGCTACATCCCAATTTTGCATTTATATCTCACAAGCGAGTTTTCCCCGAAGGGCACTAATGCTCCGATCACTGTTGGTGCAAAGTGTGCGATACTGGTACAGATAGTCAGATGCACCTGAGTAGTTACCACACTCAAACTGGAACTTGGCATACTGATAGAGAGCCTCAATTTGCTCAGAGCCAATCTGCACAAAAAATTCAGCACAGAACTATAATTAGGTATTAAACTTCACATATCCAAGGCTGTTCGGCTCTATTAGGGCAACTACCTGGATGATGAGAATAAGTAGTGCGGAGCGGTGAGTGTGTGGTTGGAGTACTGTGTGAGCAATCGGGAGTCTCATAATTTTAGCTGTGTCGTATGTTGTCGCAGAAATTACTGTACTTACTAGCAACTGGTACTGACATAGAATTCCAAGTTTTCGATGGAACCACCCTTAAGCATCAGAAAGACAGAACCGCGAAATCTGCTCATTGTACATTCCACTGGTTCTGGACAGAAAACAAGAGAGCTTCCATGGATAAAGAGCCGACCTGATACCGTTCTTGCAACATTTGGAGGTTGTACTGCTTATCAGAACGTAGCTCTTGAACAAGAGCTGGGTTCTGTAAAAAGCTGATCAGCGGGGCTGCCGATTCCTCCAGCACCTGAAGCCGGCCAACCACCTCTACTCTCCTGTCCACCATCTCTGTGTCACACGCATGGTGTATCAGTGGGGAATCCATGCCCTACCCGTGACGCAAGAAACCCTTGTAGGCAAATTGGCAGCTCCCACCCAAAAATCTCCACCTGGGGATTTCAGCATGGAGAGCAAAAGGTTTAGAATATAGTTGCACAGCAGAGAAAAGAGCTGCTTACAATGTATAACTGATTAGGTCTGGCAATAGTAATCCAATCCCTGACCATTCACCTCAACACCTAATGACTAACTACCACGAAACCACTGTATACCGATACAAAGAAGAAAACATTCAGAAGAGTGTGCTACACAGCGGATTAATGCCGTACTCGTTCGGTCTGGCGGCATCAAACGAACACCTTACCATTCGCCACATCTCCTACTGACTAAAAATCCCCCAAAACTGTGGATTTAGCAGGAGCATTAAAACTAAAATAAATTGCTTGAAGCTCTTCGAGAGCGAGAGTCCCTTTAACACGCCAACCGAAATCCTTCTAAGCTTGGGGTGAAAATTCAGCTAAACTCAATATCATTGCATCACAAAGTACTCCCTGCTACACTGTTGCGTCTCCTGGAAGTGTTTCATTCTCTTGAAAACTGAAATCTACTGTCCCTCATATACAAGAGCGCGCCCAAGCATCATAAGAACGAGCCAAAACCTAATACAGCTCAAACTTATCGCCATAAACATCAGAAAATCTAGCACATTTCGACCTCGAACTGTTTCCAACGCACTCCCGAGCGCATTCTAGGTTTCGAAACTCCCATCCTTAAACCCTAGACTAAAGAAAAATCCCAATTGATCGAAGCCAAACCAAACTCTGCCTTCAAACTGCACCAAATCATGACGGTCTTTGAAGCTCTCATGCTAGTTACGAAGCTCGTCCACGCCATGCTCGCGCGCAGCGGTTAAAAATTAGGTTTCGCGTCCCCGGTGTTCCCCCCGTTCCCCGATCTCCCCGTTCTCGTTGGGCCGCGGCGTTCCCCTCATTGGGAGCGTCAGCGTTTCCAACGGGGCCCATAAAAAATTAAAAAAATAACTTGGGTGTGAAAGTTATGGATTTTTGAGTTATTTTTGGATTAAAAAATTACTTTTATTTTTACTTTTGGTTGTGGCAACGGCACAGGGCAGAGTGGCAGACTGGTACTGAATAAAATGAAGACCCTATAATAAGAAAATAAAAAGATTAGAGCCCGAACCTTCCGTCACTCACCCAACCTTGGGCTCGGATGTAGCTTCGGGCCGAAGCTCGAATACATTTGTGCCGATCAAGCTTGGTTTGCACTCAAAGGCATCCGAGGGCGTGTCCTGCTTCGCAGATTGGAACTCCGCCATGTCGATTTCGAAGACGGTTTGCATGAATTTGTGTTTCTAGCTTTGACGATTGCGAAGGAGGAGCCGTGTGTTCTCTGGAGGATGTCGTAAAATCGTAAAATTCCGATTCATCGTCTGGCGAACGTGGAGTCACAATGAGGGGTACAATCAGTATTGCGGACAAGACGAAGAAGCTCGATGTGGACAGTCGGTTGTCTTTGAAACATTACTACCGAACGGCGGACCATCTCCTCAAGCAGGTGCCGATCCGATGGCCGCTTTCCGCTGATCGTTTGAACTTGCGTTAGGGCTGAATTGGCCTTTGAGTGCTTTGCCTGTGATGGTTGGTTGGTTGATTGATAAGGGTTGTGTTTTCGTTGTTGTAGGCTCGAATTTATCGAGATGAAGAGAATTCGATTGATTACTACATTCTGCTGCTTCGATTTTCCAGGTACGGAGTCTTTTGCATTCTTGAGAACTTTTTTGGCGATTGGATGTGAATTAGGGTTTTCACTTTTGTTGTGAAGGCTATAGAATCGGTCTCAGGAGGCTAGCGACAGAGGATTGCGTGACGGAGATCGGATTGTAGAGCAGAGACTGCCTTGCTTGAAATTTTCGCCCTTAAGTATTATTGAAATTTTCATCGTCATGCGCAGCTTGGTTTCTGAGACTATTCCCGATCATCGCGACTTCAGATTATATCCGAGGGAAAGGAAAGACTACACGAAAGTAAGACCGAAGATTCTTCTTGTTTTTTTTCCGATAGTTTGCCTGCTTTTGAAATGCAGTAGCTGATCGTTTTCATCGTGGAGGGGGATTCTCAATTTAAGAATATATATTGCCCTGGAACTGTAGAGACTGCTAGATGTTATCACGGAGCTTGAAAAGCTGAAACCTGAAGTTCAGAAGCAAGTTGATGAATACAATAAAGCTTTTCTCAAGTCTACGTCAGCTTCTTCCAAGAGCTCGCCATCTTCATTCAGCGCTTTATACAACACGCCATCTTCTTACAGCAGCACGCTGCAACTTGATTCCGAAGCGGCAAGGCCGTCTTTCAGTAGTAACCAGCCGTTCTCAGGGGTTTCAAATTATGAAAAGGTATGCTGGATACATTTGAATATTACATCTGCAGTTGTGAACCTGCAATTTAATGTTTTTACTGAGTTTTTGACGTACAAGTCGAAACTTGATGTGCTTTTTTAATCAACAAGAGGATGATCCGTTTAAGGAATTACTCGTTGAAGTTTGAATCTATACTCGCTGACTAAGGGTGTTGCTTGCAGTTTGGTGACCAAGGAAATCGAGCTCATGTGCCGGGTTACAGTGATTCAGGACCGGGCTGCTACCCTACAAGCTCATCGCACATGAATACTGACCTGGACGATCAATTTAAAGCCTTGTGAGTACCTGCTTACGCTTCTCGCAATGATTTGGATCAGGTTTGACTTTGGAGGATTCGTTGTTGCTTCTGAAAGCGTTTCTTTCTACTTCAAGTCAAAATACCTGTGCCTGTAGTTTGCGCGATTTATCAGCTGGAAATTGGGTTAAACATTAAGATAATTTTGGAGTTGATTTTGAACATGCAGGTCCTTGAACATTCCAAGACCTAAGCTGGAAACACTATCTAGACATTCCATTCTTGGACCAGTTACTCAGCGATCACGAAGAGAATCAGTACCTGTTAAGGTAGGTACGCGTTTTTACGATTTGAAAGTGGACGGGGTGCTGTTTTTTTATTTATTTATAAATTTTAAAGAACCATAATTTCTTGAGTCATGTAATAAGTGCACGTGGGTATGAAAAAAAACACATAAAAGTTGAAAATACCACACGTCAAGCATCTCTTATTCTACAATGGGAGAATTCAAGAGTGCAAGCATGAAAAGAGCAACTCAAATGTAGATTATTATGTCTTTCACTTGATATTTAGATGAGTCCAATGATGTCTTTTTCCTCATTTTGATTGTGCAGGTACAATACCCAAGTAACGTTGTTGGGACACCAATCGAGCTGCCAAGGTTTTTCAGATATACTCGTTTGTTGTATGCTGAAATTTGTTTTTATGCAGTTCGTATGCTTGTAATTAGTCCTTGGAGGTATTTTCTCTGGCTACAAGTTTTGCAGTTGTGGATCTAGCAATGTAAGCGTCTATGACCAACACTAAATGTCTGATTGGGGATATATTATATCGATATTGATGTTCTGAAAGTTAAATTTCTCTGATGTTTGCCGTGATGGGCGCTTTGGGTGAAGCTTTTTCCAGGATTGGAATATTCCTACTCAGGTTTCAGACTCTTCCGCGCATGGGATCCCGTCTGCTAACTTGGCTGTGTCTTCAACTGTTGCATCTTTGGATTCTCTATCAAATCCTGCCTCTCAATCATCTTTTGCAATGAATGTAGCCCCTCCGAACACTCTCATAAGACAGCCTTTGCCACCCCCCATTGCCGCTCCTGTACAGACCCTGCAAGCTGGGCTTGACGTACATGACCACTCTCAAAACCAATGGCCACTTGCCGTGGTGTCTGATCCTCGTCCTGGAGCTGCTCAAGCTCTAGACGGTGATTTGTCGAAGGGACCCAAGCATTTGCATATAGTAGGCACCTACCACACTGTCTTTGTCGCTGCTTTGGTTGGTGTTGTTGATCTTTGCTTTTGCTATGTAGAGGATCAATTGATACAGAATTTCGAGTGAAAGATTTGGCGTCTGCAGTTGAGTATGCTATTGAAACTGCTCTCTTGCTGTGGAGATTTACATAACATTGTATTACCGTTTTCCTCCAGTCTACAAAAATGATGGACGAGTTTTTGCGGTTGGCCAAAGCCAATACTGCCCGCAATCTTGAGACATGCGGGGTTCTTTCAGGGTCGTTGGTAAGTACAACCTGAATATCTGCCAGCCTATCATTATCTTATGTTATCGTAGACAAATCCTCAGGTACTGTGATTTATGGGAGTGGCTGTGTTATCAGTTTGATGGAGTTCTAACTGATGATGTCTTCATGTTTTCTCTTCCAGAAGAAGGGCGTATTTTATGTTTCTACCTTGATCGTACCGAAGCAAGAAGCTACATCCGACTCCGTAAGTCGTTTCTCCTCCTTTTATTTTTATTTCTTCCCTCTTCTCTTGAAGAGATGGTTGTACAAATAGTGGTCATATAGGTATCAATGGCCTTATTCATCAATTTTATCTGTATGTACTCTTAGTTTTTGGTAAATTTTTAATACCATGGCTTGTAATCGATTGCGTAGAGTGTTCTGGCAAGATTGTCCTAATTTCTTTGGGGTTTGCTATGTCGCAGTGCCAAACAGTTAATGAGGAGGAAATATTTGATTCTCAAGACAAGCGAGGTCTTTTTCAGCTTGGTTGGATTCATGTAAGTTTGTTTCGTCTGTAGGGGTCTTCATTATCGGGAAAAGTAAATGATTAGAAACGTTCAAATATCCTTCATTGCATCATATGCTGCATGACTTGATTGGAGCAGGATTTCAAATGAAGAATTCTGCTGCTTGTGCAGACACATCCATCACAGACGTGTTTCATGTCTTCTATTGATCTCCATACCCATTACGCTTATCAGGTCAGTGAAGCGGTTAGGAAGAGTCAATTGGATTAAAATTATATGTATTTAGTTACTTGATTGACATCATGTACAACTGATTAATAATAATAGGCACTTAGATTTCGAACTCTTGCTTCATAGGATGTATGAATAGGTTTGTTTGTAATTATTAGAAGTGTGCAGTATAGGAATTAAGGGTTATTGCTTGCAGAAAATGAACTATTTGAAATATGTCACGAACACAAACATTGTTATGCACCTCGAGTTCTGCTTGTGGATATTTCTTGTCACTTGTGCTTACATTGGTCATAATTTCCCACAGATCATGTTGCCAGAGGCTATTGCGATAGTAATGGCGCCAACTGATGTTCGGTATGTGGTCAAATTTTCTGTTCTTAGTGATTACTACTCTGCCCCAAAATAATTCCGTGGTTTGAGAACACTAGTTAAAATAAGCCTCAAATTTTGCTAAAAAAAAATGGTTCTATGTGCTTACAATATGTGTTACAATATTGTATACTTACAATATGTATACCACTATAATATTGAATTGTAAGAAACTGTTATCCGTATATTTATTTTTTCTAATGCAATTCTAAATTGAGCTTACTTTAACCAATGTTTTCAAACCACAGAATTATTTTGGGGCAGAGTAGTATTGTGGTATGTGCTAAATTTCTGGTGGTTGTTACTGTTCCTGCTGAAGAATTTTTGTCATGTAGTAATTGCCTTCAATTTTGATGAAGATGTGGAAAGTGATTTCAGCTTATCAGCCTACAACTGGTGTACATATCCATATTATCATTGCCCTGGTTGGTCAGTCTTTGGACTCTTGGTATTGTTAATCCCGTAGATCCATGTGTTAAAGGAGATGGCTCATGGAATCTGTCCTTGCAGGCCTTATGGTATCTTCCGCCTGGCTGACCCTGGTGGTGTCCAAGTAATTCAACAATGTCAGGAGCGTGGTTTCCATCCCCATGATAATCCTCCTGATGGGGGCCCAATATACGAGCACTGCAATCATGTTTATATGAACCCAAAATTGCAGTTTGATGTAATAGATTTACGAGCTGCTTCATAGTGTACACGAGCCAATTTAGGTAATTATGTACAAGTTTAGAAGGTAGGTTAGCTGATTTTCATGGGGACCTTATTTTCTGGTCTTCATGGAGTGGATCACTGAGGAATCTTCACACCTTAACTAGTATTCTTCCAGGGGGTTCCAGGTCAGCTTTGCACCAGCTATCAACTTTTGTCATGCCCTGCAAGAAACGGTTAGTAGATGAACATGTAATTACCATTTTTCCAGATTGTGGTGGCGGAGGAGTTCTCTTCAAGAACCTAAGTAACCTCAAGACATCTGAGGAGTATTTTTCTTCATCACCTTGACCCTTTGATGCCCAAATCCTTTCTGATTTTTTGTATGTTTTTTTGTTACATCTTTGTTCAAATGTACCGGTACTACTCACCTCAATTTCATCAAATTGGTCATAAAGGAAGGTTGTTTTTTGAAGATTCAAACATTACTTTTGATGAGTGAACAAAACATCCCTCTATAGGACTTTGCACATCATCCAAAAAATAGACTTTGGAATACTTGAGGGTCAATTACCTATACAACATTTCTAGAATTTTTTTTTAACTATCTCTAATTTAGAAGATGACACATTCCCTCCTCAATGGGATTCATGTTAGGATTGGTAGGAATAATTTTTTGAGCTATATATTATTTTTCATAGCCTTGTTATATTGTACAAGTGACTTACCATTCATTTCAGTACTAAGGACTAGATGAGTTCTTCATTTTCTGTTAAGGGTTGTTAGTACTATATTAGGAATCTTCGTTTATAACTATCAAAATAAATTAGACTTCATCTTTTTTGTATCTTTTGAATTGACAAATGCATATAGGACTCAAGTGAGTATAGTAGAACCTATCTAATGCATACTCTCTTAGTGCATAACATCCAGTAAGAGAGTTTGTACTTTGAAGCATTTATTTTTGAAAAGCAGTTGGAAGCCTCGTGCAGTTGGAAGCCTCGTAGCTAGAGGCCACATTAGCTAGTGGTCATTATTGCACCTCTCTTAGTATATAAAACCACTCTTAGTACATAGTTATACTACTATGCACTAAGAGAGGTTCGACTGTAGCGAGATATGGATCATATTTATAGCCTATAAATATCCTTGACTAGATAAATATATGATCCATATGTGACTAGGCGGCCACATAGTCAAGGATCATTTCAAAGCTCCATTTGATGTTTTAAATTAAAATGTACATAAGTTTCAAATTCATGCTTTCACTATGTTTTACATAAAAGTATGAGACACTATATTGTCATTTAACTCCTAAATGATGGACCATTGTCCATTGATTTCGAACCTCACTGTCCATCATTCAATTTACTACCATTTTGCAACTAGATATGTATGAAAAAATTTATATTTATTTTTCAGAGATGAAATTACATGTCTTCTTTACTTCACAAAAAATTTAGATTTTTTTGTGGAAAATTGATTTTTTAAATAATTTTTGAAGAAAAAGAAATCATATTAAATAGAAAATTGTTTCAAAAAATCTGAAAATTTCACCATGTGTGTATATTACAATGACAAACATCATGGTGTAAATTCAATTTCCGTGTCATTCTATAATTAGAAAATAATAGACATTGAAAATACACCCAAAGTTTGAATTGCAATAAAATATGCAATATTAGGAATTTTTTCAAAACTCAAATTGGAGTAGAAACAAGAGTAGATGACCTTCATTTTGTTAGTTGAACTCAAACTCAAAAAATATAATTTTTGTGGAGAAATTTCAGATTTAGAGCAAGGAGCAACAACCTCCCAAAATACTCTAAAATAGCATATTTTTTGATCCGTTTTTTTTTATAACTTCTCATTTCCATGAAGACAAACATTGGAAAGGACACAAACGCAATTGGATACTCTTTATATCCCAATATGAAAGGTCAACAAAAAAAAGAAGGATGAAAAAATACTTTTGAACTCTTTTTGGCTCAACAGTATTGTCATCAAAACGCCACGGAATGGCGTCCGCGGCGCTCCAGGGTTAATGTGGAAGTGTAATTGCTATAGTTTTTACAGCAAAAAATGAAGATGAAATGGCAAATATATTATCCAAAAAAATTCAAAGGAAAAAACTCAGTCCAATGATCTCTTAGTACCTTTCAAAAGCAAAATGCATTGTTTTGGTGGGTTGCTTATGCCCGCTGGTGGTTGCCAAGGCTGACCGTGGTGTTGCCTGAATCTCTAACCGCCGGTTGTGGCGTCTCCATGCTCCTGTCCTATTTCTGTTCTGTTGCATTTTACTTACTTTGGCCGTATTGGGATAGGGTTTGTTGTAATTTTCTCATGCTATTATTTCGTGTCAAAAAATAATTGAATTGCGTGCAAAATTCAACATAAATTAGCAGAGCATCTACATCAATGTCAAACTACGGAATTAATACGGAGTAATCACATAAGGTACACCACTACACCGGGTAGCCTACCTACAACAATTATATCCTTTGAGCAGAACGTCTAATTGTTGGTGAGCACTGAGCACAAGGAATTAAATTGCGAGTGCACGTGATACGTGACATGACTTCATTGAGTACGTTGTACATGGCTCTAGGTTTACCTGGAAACAGTAACTTCTGTTTTAGATTTTTGTACAATTAGACTTCTGTGTAAATCTATCTATCTATAATTTGTCTTGGAATTTCTCAGATTGGTCACAAAGGGGTCAACTGATTCTTAAAGATTCAAACAACACTCTGAACGAATGGGAAATTGTTCGAATGCATTGAAACATCGACCTACTGCACGGCTCTGCACGAGAAAGTGGACAAGCTTCAGTGAGAGCGCTCAGAATGTATAGAATGCAAGCGTCTATTTCATATGCCAAATCAAATTCAAGCGTGTACTTCTCTTGCCGGCAACAAAACTTCAGAATTCCAATTCGAAGGCTGTGTTCACCATATTTCCGGAACTCTCCAATTCTCAATTAAATTCAAACTAGTGCTGAAAATCACATTCAATAATTTGCAGCTGAGCCGGTCCACAAAGATTTCGGCGCAGACAAACACCAACCATCGCCTTTGCGACGGAAGTAATCTACGCTAAAATAATGCATCTCTCCCGGCCAGGACTTTTATTTTAGCCACGTACGAGACTAAAAAGAATCACGTACTACACAAAAATATCAATTAAATCACTAAACTGCAGTGCGACTTGAATCTCTCGTCGATAGAACCGCTATGCGTATCCCGCATCTACTAGATGCATGTCTACATCAATCTACATGGCGGGTTGCAGCCACGACTTGCCGTCGATGAATGCGACGGATCCGAACGGCGCCGCCTGCTTCTCCGTGAGCACCTTGGACCATGACACGCGCCCCCGGCGGTTAGCTCCTGGCCCAAAGCAGTTGTACTCGGCGTAAAACACCGTCTTCTGGCGCTTGGGGTCGTCCCAGTTGAACCATCCCACGGGCGTGATCATGTTGGCGATGTTGCACTGGTAGAAGATGACGCGCGAGTAGATGCCCCACGCACGGCCCAAGTAGATGGAGCCCGAACCCCCGAGGGAGCACTGGAAGAACACAAACCCTGTGTCCTGGGAGCTGCTCAGGCGGTTCTGTGCCGTGACGGAGCCGCTGTTCACCTTGGCAATGGAAGTCAGCTTGCAGTACTGGTAGAACGACTGGCCGTTGCCGAAGATCCAGTCGATGGAGCCCACGATCTCGCAGCTGCGGAAGAAATGGCGACCCAACTTGTCGTAGAGAGTGTCCTGAGCACCGAGGAAGCCACAGCGGTAGAAAGCGCCCTGGTCGCCCTGAATACGAAGAGCCACGGCCTGCTGACCCACGGCGCCGCCATTGGGAGCCGGCGCAGAGTTCTGGAAGTGCGTGCACACGGGTGAGATCGATCAGCGCACAACATTTAATTTACGTAAACTAAATAGTGCACCAGTTGTACCAAATTTTAATGATTGGACTCTACCTGTGATCAGTTAACTCCACATACTCAAGAGTACTGAAGCCGCTTTCTTAAGAAGTATGCCTATTCCAAGTGTTCAATTTAGATGTACGTGGGCATAGCTCAAGTTAGCCCTATATGAAGTTGAAACGCCATGCTACTCGCTGAAATGAAACTCACAAGAGACCTGGACATACATTCGTATTTCGCTGCCTGCTGATCGAGTACTTGCCTGAACTTAGCCGATATGAGAATGATTCACACAATCAATGCGTGCCTGCCTAGGTGAATTACTTACCACAAAGGTGCAGTCAGAAGCAATGAAGCCGTCGGACTCGATGGCAACCGAAGCACTCAACGACGTGGAGCCTGCCTTCTCGGCCGTGTCACCCCACGTGATGATAGTCCTCCTGCTCTGGCACTTGAAGTAGATGTATGGCTTCTTGCTCGGGCACAAAATCTTTTGTCTGCCCCATTCATTCACGCAGAAATTTAAGGATACATGCATGCTTGCTCTAAACAGGTATGAACATTGCCAACCGACCAGTACAGAAATTCTAATACCAATCAACATGCATCCGATACCGACCCAGATGTATAATTATCAAGCAGGGCAGATTTCTCCATGGAAGGCATTGATTGCCAAATTGAGCCTGCTCAGTACGAACCTGTAAACGCCGTCATTGATCTTGATGATGACCCGCTTCTTGTTGCCATTGGGAATGGAGTTGATGGCAGCCTGAATGGTCTTGTAGTTCCCTTTGCCCTTGCTGTCCACAACGATGGTATAGCCGGTGGCCGCAGTCCCCGACTCAGCCGACACATCCCCATCCACGGTCTCAACACTCGAACTCTGCACGCTGTCTTGTCGCGCTTGTTCTTTGGCAGCGTAGCATTCCCAGTCACAGGTCTCATCAGTTGCAGAGGCGACAAACGCCACTGCGGCCAAAACCATCAACAAAGCGACGCCATGGCGCACGGCGACAGCCATTTTGGCTTGCTAGCTAGCTGAAAATTTCGAACAACCGATACCAAATCCCAAAATATCTGAGGCACACACAAAGCCGCTAAAATGGTAAGTAACCTCGAACACCGCTGAAGGAGTGCACCTTGGAGATCTATCCCAGCCCTGTGAACTGGCGACCTGAGAAACTCTAGAGCCGCGAAGGGCTTATATGGTCAGGACTTCACTGCAATCCGCGTGAACCAAGACAGCCAGGCAGGAGAACTCAAAGGCGGCAACCAAGCGACGCTGATTCCTAAGTTTAGAGATCCGCTAAGTTTTGGGGAAGTCGGCAACTTCGGCGACATCGAAGGCTGGAATTAGGTGTTCCGTTCCGGTTTGCTAGTGGAATCGACAATGTCACGTTCAAAGAGAAATAAAACGAAGACGTACTTTCCTGAAGCTGCTACAGAAGCGAGTTCAAGAGCTTCGCATACTGTCGCGCAGTTCTCGTGGAGAGCTAAAACAGGAATACCCGGACTGTAATCCCCTTCGCGAATCCCTGTCCGTCACTCCGTTCGATCGCCATCAATAGTTCGATCACTAATTCCAGTTGCGCGCGGCAATTGCGAGCTGTGGCAGTTGGATTTTGTGCCTTTACGGGTAACCTTCGGAATTAGCTTATCTATCTGCCAGATGATATTAATGCGGCTTTTTCGATCTGCTTGATATGGTGGAAAAATAATTCATCGAGTCCCTGCTTGGCTCCTCTGATTCATAGTGCCAGGTTTGCTGTGCGTCCTCGAAGTTGTCTATATTTGATATGACCACATGAATCCAGCTAGCAACCGAAGCGTACGCGTTCATGGCACTTCATCGCGCTCAACGTGAATAGTGAGATCGAAGCGCATGTTGCATGGATCGGAGGATTTGCTAGAAGAGGCTCCCCTGTTGCATTCCAAGGTAAGGTACTAGGAAGCTGTCTTACAGTTGGTGTCGTCTATCACTGAACGCCAGCTTCGCCAGCGCTGCGTATGAGTAAAGTCAACCTCGTCTTGAGTTTAGGGCAAACTCATTTCCCCGAAACGAAGATACATCCCCTACCAACATCGCCTAAAAAAGACTGAAGAAGAGGAAGTCTAGTCTCTTCTGATTTCACTCGAGGATGTTACGGCCATTACTAACATCCCGTAAAAGAAAATGAAGAAGAAGTCGCGCAGTCCCTTTCAGTTTCGATTTGAATGGGAGCCATCTGTCTAGGAAAGTCAACTGAAGATCGAAAAAAACGATCACATGGTTAACGGATATAATGAAAGGTCGGTTTACAACAGGGCGGGGAACAAAAGGCCTTCTTGAATATCAAAGATAGGGTTTTCGTCCAAGTTGGGTTTACATTTTTATTTTTTATTTTTTACACAAGCGTGTTAAGGAGTTGGGTTTACATTTTGAGTTAGCCAAGATTCATGTCATTTTCATGGAGGGTGATTGCAAGAAACACTTGTCCTTTTTTTTGTCCCTTTGACCTTGGACAGGTGGTTTTTTGCTCATAATTTTTGCATCGTTTGTCTATTTTTTAGGATCGTTGCAAGAAACACCTGTTGGTTTTGGCTCAAAACGGTCATATCACTCGAGTTTGTGGATTTTGGAATAATTTTTTTTTAAATAAAATAAAATATGGATAATTTGTAAAGCATTAAAAAAATGATATGTGCAAAAATTCAGACCTAAATTTTTTTTATCTCTAAGAATTATGCACAGTCAAAGAGGGTTGAAAAATGCAAGAAAATAGACAGTTTGGAATTTAATTATTAAAAAATAGTAAACAAATTCTAAAAATTCTAAAAAAAAAATCTATTTTCCTAAACTTGTAGATGCTCCTTTTCACCAATTTTCACCTTTGAAAAAATAAAACTGTGTTCTCTACACTTGCGCAAAGGTAGTGCACTTTGAGCACATGTGGAAGATGGAAAATTAACTATTTTTAGAAAATCTTTTTTAGGCTTGTGTAAATTCAGTAGAAGTCCTACTATACCAATTTTGAGCTTCAAATTCGAATTTCTGGGTCAAAAATAGTACTAAAAACCTTCAAAATGGCCAAGGTAGACATCCAATTGGGGGCTATTTAAAAATAGTAAAATAATTTTTTAAAAATCCAAAAAATTACTCAACATCTGAAACTACCACATGTACTTTCATTTTAAGTTTCACAAAAGATGGACAAACGATGCAAAAGTTATGAGCAAACAACCACCTGTCCAAGGTCAAGGGGACAAAGAAAAGGTTAAGTGTTTCTTGCAATCACCCTTTATGAAACTTGAAAAAACTTGAAATAAGGTACATGTAGTAGTTGCATATGTTGTGTAATTTTTGGATTTTAAAAATTATTTTACTATTTTTAAAAAGTCCCCGATTGGATGTCTACCTTGGCCATTTTGGCGGGTTTTAGTACTATTTTTTGATCCAAAAAAATAAATTTGAAGCTCTAATTTAGGATACAAGGAATTTTATTTCAGTTACACAAGACTACGAAGGATTTTTAAAAATAGTAAATTTTCACCTACCACATGTGCTCAAAGTGCATTACCGTTGTGCAAGTGTAGAGAACACAGTTTTATTTTTCTAAAGATGAAAATGGTTGAAAAGGATCATCTTTAAGTTAGGAAAAGTGAATTTTTTTATTTTATTTTTTTGAAATTTTTTACTATTTTCTAAAAATCAAATTCCAAAGTATCTATTTTCTTGCATTTTTCAACATTCTTTGACCATGCATAACCTTTAGAGATAAATTTTTCTAGATCTGAATTTTTACTTGCATGGTCATATGACTCACATTTAACCCTTAAAGGACAGACTAATGACCATGGAAATCATCCGTTTGAATACCATGAGAATCATTGCTTTAAAAAAATGAAAAAGCACTCATTAGAAGTCAACCTATTGTAGAAGACCTTCCCTTTTCACAACAAACTTTGAAGGATGAATAGTTGTATTTTTGTCCACATGCAAAGATTCTTTGTCATTCATCGGACGCCAAACATCCGCCGTGTTGTTCAAGGGTTAACAAAGTGGGGTACCTTGGGGTGCCTTTAGTCCTTGGCTTGCTGCTAGTATAAACTAGTCCTAAGCTTAAATTGTACTCACTCTGTCTTGAAATAAATCTGGAACTTCTAAATATACTTGTCCCAAATTAAATTTGAAATCGCTCTCCACAACTTGATCGACAATAAAGCTAGTTCGCATACACGAAGGAAAAGAATCCGCAGATACCATGCTCCAAAGTCGATATAGCAATTCGAATGGAAATGCAACCTCTACTCAACCAAAGGTGATAAATGCAACCCACAACTATATAGAACTTGCTTCTAACAAATCTTTTGTTGAAAATTTCCTGGAGTTGAATCACAAGGCATCATCAAAATTGAATACAAAGGACATCATCGGACTTCCTTGTACCATCGTCGCTCGGAGAATGATCCAAATTAATAGCACTGGAGCAGTTTCGAAAAGAAGGACAATTTGTCAATTTTGCCGCATGTTTTAACATGCGCCGCTTCATTATTGACTTCCATTCTTTCACACCTAGTAGGTTTCACTAGAAGCTACAGTAACTACACAATCCTTTGAAAATAGGAGTAGCTTACGCGTTAATCTAGCCATTTCCAGGAAAACCTGGTTTTGTTTTGAGACAGAGGGAGAATGTTTTAGTCTTCTAGAGTGTCCTTGCATAGTAGGGTCATTGCTAGACATTTGAAACCTTAGAAAATATTTACAAAGGTCTACAAATTTTTTAATTCATTTTCAACATTTTGGCTTTGTATGACATGTTCCCAACTCAAAGGTGTAAAGGGTGCAAGCATGATAAAGTACTCAATTTTGTGTCATTTTTGAAGTACTTTCAAGAAATTAAGAAGCTATCAATGGTATCTTTGTATTGTGGTGTCTTTGTATTATTTATTTGCTTTAGATTTTAAGAAGTATAGAATAATCTTGTAAAGTTGCACTATTTAATTTTTCAGCCACATAAGGTGATTGCAAGAAACACTTGTTGATTTTCTTGCATTTTGTCTAATACTTATGATTATTTTCTGAAAATACTTTAAAATTAGAAAAAAAATTGAAAAAATTGAAAAATATAGCTAATGTATACACCTTTAAGATAAAGATAATCATAATGATTGCAAAAAATACTTGTAATACTTGAACATTGCATGTTGGGTTGTTGCAAGAAAGAGTGTCCGTTTTTGTTCCACTTTGGCTGTTTTTGCCTTTTCGGCTAGTATTCTTAGTACTCTAATCTTTTTACATATAAAATTTTAAAAACAAAACAAAATAAGGATAATTAGTATAACACTAAAAATAGAATATCACCAAAATTTTAAACCTAAAAAAATCTAGGTCAAAAGTTATTCACGAAAAAGAGTGAGCTATGTATTAGTACAAAGAGCTAATTTTGCATTCACATTTTTTTTAAGGTAGTTCAACGTGCATTTATTTAAACCTCATAGACTTTGTAAAAAATTTAGTACTTAAAAATTATTCTCTCATGCATGATTTTACAAAATATATAAGGTAGTACATGTCCAATTGTGCACTAATGACCTTGTAAACTTATGCACTAAAGGTCATCCATGAAGAGATTTCCAATTTCGTTGTCCTTTCCAATTATATCAAGTAGGGAGTCTCAAAGTATCACCAATATGAGCTAAAATCTTCATAGTGAATCATTGAACATCTTCAGCTTTATATTCTATGCAACATTGTAACCCTACAACATGGTTGTAAAGTGATAGAAATTTTAGTGAATGCTTTTAATTTTTTTGAAGATCATTCAAGGATAATTATGGCTATATGACACTTTTGGAAATTCATTTTGAAGCATTTGGGATAGAATGTAATCCTACCAACCCTCCCTTGATAGAGGTCTAAAATTCAACTAATTTTGTTTTTCAACAACTTTTTATAATTTACCCGATCTTAATCTTTTTAGAAGATTCTATAATTTACCAAAAAATTTCATCCCAAAAGACAAAAATCATTATTTTTTATTGTCACAATACAAAAGAATGATTGCAAGGAACACTCATTCTATTTTTTAATTCTAATGTCTTCAAGAAAGGTGTTTTTTACCACAACTTCTGCTTTAAACCTCCAATAATCTAAGAGCCACAATTACTTATTTCTACACCTCTCTACTTAGCAAAAAAATTCATGTATTACAAAAGTATTTTTTGTTTAAAAACATCCCTTGATTAGATATCCATTTTTGCCATTTCAGGGGATTTTAGTTTAACTCTAAACCAACACCTTCAAGACTATTAACAATGTTAGTATAATGAGCCAAGGTAAACTACATTCAAAATATTCTCTCTTGTTAAAATATTTTAGCAACATACTCATGTTATACTTGCTACATTTTTTGAAATTGGTATTTCCATTAGAACATCACGTGTCCTTGATTTTGAAGAACATAGTATATCTAGAATACAATTAGAATTGCTTACAACAAGTTTATTTCAAAGTCAATTACACGTAGGTGTAGAACATAAATTCTATTAATTTTTAAGATGCTCTTTGCCAAGCCTATATAGCACAAGTAGATGACTTCATATTCCAAATTTTAGCCCTAATTTTCTAATTTGGACTAAAATCAAAATTCCAACGGCACATCAAAAACTTATTCTTTGGACACTAAAAATGTAGTAGTGGTGTTGTTTTATAGGGGTGCTATATAAATTACGTGATCCCAATTTTTTCCACTGTATATAATGTCCTAGTGTTGAATATTTTGCAATGAGTATCTAATTATTATCCAAAATTAGTAAGAAATACATTAAGGTACACATTCAAATATGTTTGATCTTATTTTAGTATCTTGGTCCTAATCAAATAGTCCATGTTGATTGTTGATAAACATTTTGTCAAAATTGTTTAAATCCATTGCCAATTTGAACATGTTGTTGACAAATGATAGAACATTAAGAGGACTTGGATTTTGGAATGTACATTGCAAGAAGATTTGAAATTTTCATATTCAATTGATTGCATTAGTGTTCAAATATGTTGTCAGCGGAAGATGACTACAAAATGTGTAAATATTCAATTCATTGCATAATTAAACTGAATTTTTTTTGCAAAATTGAACTCTAACGTTCTCACAGCTTTATTTCTACAAGAATAAGTGTACATACTCAATTGCTGAAGACTGCATACAAGGTTGCTAGGTGGATTCAAACCTCATGGTTAAACATGGAAGGAAGGAGTGTTCATTAGAAGAAATTTGGAGGCATTCAAGTGCCATTTCAGGCCCGTTCCCCATTTTGTTCTTGATGCAATAATGGAACGTCGAGCTCTGTCAGAACCCTAATTACAAAAAAAAAAAATCTTCTGAAATTTAAAAAAAAAAATTAATATATATATTTTGAAAAATATGACGTAGCACTCTCGCAACCACGTTGGACTGCGCGTGTGGCAAAGTTCCTAGGCTGGGAACGGCCTAAGAACTCGCAGTCTTCTACACCCCTTAAATTTCTTCTAATGTGACCATTTAATCTTCCTCAATATTCTTTGCTTTGTTTGCTCCATATTGCAGCTACAGTGAGTTTGAATGATAATTTATTTATTTTATTTTTCAGAAATGAAACTCATATCTTTTATAAGTCATAAAAATTTCAAACTTATTGGTGGTGGTTTCAAACTAAGGTAGAAGCACTAGTAGTCGATCTTTTGAGGAATTTCGCAGCAGATTGTGCGCAGTAAGAGGTGGTGGATATCGTTCCCATGTCAGAAGATAGGAAATATGGGGATTACAAAATTTTCATAATTATATTCCCAAAACTGAATTTACAGTGAATTTTGGGAACCAAAAAGTGCATTTCACTACACTAAAAAGGGTATTTAGTGTTGGATTACATTTAGTGTAATTACCACCCTACTTGACCCTACACTAAATGTCAATTTTAGGACGATTAGTGTAGTGCTAAACTTCAATGCGCCGCCTTTGTGTTGTCTTCATTTTTGTCATCTCCTTCCTTGGACTTCTTCCCTAGACTTCCTTTGCAATCTGCTTTTGCGACTTTACCTTGTATGTTGCCTTTTGGGCCTCTCTTTCATTCCGACTTGGTTACCTTACCTGCAGCTTGGCTTCTTCTCCTCTATTCCTGTCCCGCTTCTCCGCACTTAGAATTCCTTGAGTGAGTGAATTTTTTTGTGTGTGTGTGTTATACTCCCGCATTCCCGCCTCCCATGAGCAGTTTGAATATCCTGCCTATTCCCGCTCCCAATTGCTCCATCGCTCCTTGTTGCGGCAATTTCGACTTCATCTAGGTTTGTTTTCCCCTGTTCATTGATCCGTCGACCTTTTTTTTTTTTTTTTTCATTTACTGATCTTCCCAGCGACCTGTCGACGTTTTTTGGGGGGCTGATCTTTTGCTTCCCATTTTAGGAATCCGCCATGGCCGACGCCCCACCGCGCAATTCCACACCCCAACGCTTACAACAAGTTTCTACAATTGCTATTCGCAAACGCATCATCACTTGGATGGTTCAAGATGAACTTGTGCACAGCTTTCCTGGGCTCTTTTTTTACCTTCTAACACTAAATGTAAACCTCTTCATATTTCAGATTTACCATAGAGTACTTTTAGTGTTAGAAATTACATTTAGTGTTACTTACTTTAGTAGGGTAAATGATATTTAGTGTCATGGTTCGCAAATAGTGTTGCCAACACTAAATACCCTTTTTAGTGTAGTAGCCACTCTCTAGAGTCTTCCAATTCCAATCATTCAAGAACTACTTTCCCGCTCATTACTTCTTACTTTCTTGCTCACTGCTCCGGGACATGTATCATAATGTTATTAGTCCCAACCTTGAAAAGGACCAAAAAAATACATTCCAAGCTTCCTTCAGAAATTTGTTCCAGCCTTGGTTGGAAATATTGTACGCCTATAGGTTGGATATTAGGCATGGTTGACAACTAGTGCTTCTACCTTACCATAATTTTTTGAAGAAACTGTGCAGAAAATTCATATGTAATTCACAATAAAAGCCCTCCAAATTGAGTTTTTTCCCAGGGTATAAATCATAGTAAAGAATGTTATATTAAAAACAATTTTTTGTATCATATAAATTGAAAATCAATAGACCGTAGTAATAGGTCCAATGTTCAAATTGCAATAAGTTTTTTAATTTGAGGGATTTTTGAAGTTTCATATTGGAGCAAAAACTAGACTCAATAAAATTTATTCCATTAGTTGGGCTTAAATTCCAAAGAAAAGGATTATATGGATCAAATTCAAAGCAAGAGCAAGGAGGTACAATGACAAACAAAATTGAGTATAGATTTGAAACTTTTTCATTCTTTTAAAACTTCTTCATGGGTTCAATTTGAGTTCACCAAACTGCATTTTGATGGCAGCAACTTTGAGGGCTTGTATCTCATGCATGCAATGTTTGTTTTCAAATAAAATTTGTTGGATTATGTTTTACTTAAGTCTAGTTATTGTGGTGAAGTTTTCATGTCAATCCAAGTTGTTTTGAATATTTGGAAGCAATTTGAAGTTCAAAATCCGGAAATTTTTGGATTACAATGAAGTTCAACAACTTGTTTCTTCTTCATATAGTGTCCGTTTTTAATAATAAAAAATTGCAAAAGTAGCGCATACTAGTCTAGTCTATGTGGCCAAAAATGTCATATCAATCCAAGTAATTATATATGACTGAAAAGCATTTTAGTAGAAGGAAGTTCAACCTTAAATGTGGTTTTTGCAACTTTTCTTGTTATTTTTTGACAATTCAAAGCCATTTTGCAGACACAAATGAGTCAATTGAATAATATTTCACCAATTACATTCATGTTTTGAAATGCCAACTGAATGAAGTTCATTTGTGGACTTCTATACCACATAAAATTAACTATTTCACCTCCAATGTGTTGCTAGAAAATTTTCAAAGTCCTTTTTCAATACTAAAGTATTATAATTTGCAATCTATTTAGCCAAATGACTCCAAATTTGATTCACATCATCTACAACAAGTATACTACAAGATTATATGATTGGGATTTCTATACCTTGGAGACATTTAGACCTATAACACTTCAAAAGCAATTATGTTTTTATATCTAGAAAGGCCTTAATTGGGCTTTTAGGGGTTAAGATGTAACAATGGTTCATGTTGCAACCTATACTCTCTCTACAATGGCTAATGCAATTCCAAGCTCTCAATTCCAAAAAAATATTCAAATATCATGGGAACCAACATCATTTGTATGTTCATCAAATTGTAAATATTTTTAAAGTCTATAAATGTCAACTTCCTTCAATTTTTGTGTACAACAATCTAAAATGATGTATACCAATATGCAAAGGTACAATTTTTTGGGGGGATTTCTATAAAAAATTTGACAAAATATTAAATAATTCCAATTTATGGAGCACAAAACCAAATGTTAGTAATGGCTAACTTTAAAATTAATTTTCTTTCAAATCACAACTAATCTTTTCCATAAACTTCCATAGAAATGTGTTATATATTACATACTACAATTTTTATTGATGCTTACGGTATGCTTCTTTGAATGAAAAAGTTTCAAATTCATACTTAGTTTTGCTTGTCATTGTAAAAGTTGCCAAAATACATTGGAAGGACATTTTTTTGATCCGTGGCAAACACTTCTTTATTTTTAGCAAATTCTTAATAATCCGTGAGGCCGTTTTTTTGGTATTATGACAAGATTCTTTTGGTATCACTACTTTGGTGATTGAACAAGTATAAGTATTTGTAGAAAAAAATTGTTGAAGTAAATAAAGGCACTAGTAGAAGTAAATTTTGAATATACATATAGGAGGCAACCCATTTTGACCACTTAAGCAGTTCTGACCATCTACAAGGCAGGTTTCTTTAGTGAGTAAATTTTCCTATGTGCAAAAATAGACTGCAAAAGGTTTCAATATTTTTCCAGTTTTTTTTTCCTGCAAAATATAATTACTATTAACTTTTAAATTGAAGATTCTATTCAACCCATACCTTTCATATAGACTTTCATATTTCTGACCAAGGGCTGGTTGCAATATTGAGAGTCTTCTAGCCAATCATAATGTGCCAAAATTGCATCGGGAATGTGCCATAATTAATCACAATTCATCTCTTCCTTCAGAGAAAGAGATCAACCTACACTACACAACCAGAATGGGGCGGCAATCAGGAATGGGTTGCCTCCCTTATACCTTCCTTGTATCAATAATGACCTAAACATAAATTTGACAAGTGGCGGGTATCAATACCAGGGCAACAACAAATATTGGTCGGGTGTTCAATTTTGGTAACTTCTGAATTCAGAAACATTCAAAAAGGAACTGAAGGGGGAAACTGAGGGAAAAAATTATAACGAAGTTTTTTTAAGTATCCACGAACTGGGCAGGTTGACCACGTGTTGAATGGCGATTGCAAACATGTGCAACATGGGAAGACGGATTTCCTGTGAAATTGAATGTGCAAAAAGGGTTCTATAAAGTACACAATCACTGCTTAAAATATGAGGTTCACTAGGAATGAATGCAAGCCAGCTTCCTCATCAGTCATCTCCAAGGTAAGGTAGGAGGTCCATAAAGCTGAAACTGAATTTGGGGAAGCAAAACTTCTTGAAATATTTTTCAGTAAAATTTCCTTAGAAGACAAATGGAATTGGCATCTAACTTAACCAAAGTCGTTTCATTTTTTTTGGATCTTTGTGGAAATAGTTATGAATTTTTGAAGTTGACTTGGCATAGGGCTCTAAAATTGCCCACCTCCTCAAATGTACATTGTTGATACAACATAAAAGAGACATGTACAAATAGTATATATTTGAGGAGGTGGGCAATTTTAGAACTTGAGTGCTTTTAGAACCTCCTATCTTAACCCCTAAAGTTCCATGACTATATTTTCACCAAAAACACTCAAAAATTGCCATTTTTAATACAAGTACCAAATTTTTGAAAAAAACACTTTTTTGACACATGTAACCGTAGGATCTTATAATAAACTAGTTTTAGAAGATGTGGAAAAAATTTCAGAATTTTCCACCATGCGGATTGGAAGATATTAGCATTTGAATTGGCAAAAATCCTTTTTTGTCCCTGCAAAAAACTGGGGCAGCTGCACTTCACAAGGTCACATTTGTATGAAAAAATGTCCAAAATGGTGGTGCTTCTTTGAATTCTTTTTACTAAAAAAGTTGGCTACATGCTTAGAATTTTTCAAATCATTTGGAATTGTACAACATATACAAAAAAAATTGTAAGTAGAAAGAAGTAGAGAATGATCCAAAATACTAAATTGTTAAGAATTTAATTATGGAATTAAAAAATGCCAATCCCAATGGTAATAATGTTGTAATAAACAACCTACATCCTATGAATTTTTTTTCCCAAAAAATATTAAAAATTGAGTTAAATAAACAACTTCAAAGTTTATTTCAAAGTAGAGAATCCATAATTGCCTGCAAACTAAAAACCCTCATAATTTTTTACTCATTGGTCGAAATGGAATGATTCAAAGCTTTCCACGTGTATATTACTCTAGAAAATCAATTTCAAATTTTTTTTTTTTGAAAAAAGTGATTTTTTCTGATCTGCCCGGACTACCTAGTTACAAAAAAAAATAACATATTAGGCCATAACTTTTGACTCCTATTTTCAAATGTCATGTTTCTTAGTGCATATGAAAGATATTCCTCACGCCCACCTTCTATTAAAATTTCAGCTTAAATTATGGAAATCTCTAGTCACATGTACCTACCCAAAATTTCTATACGGCCAAAAAACGCATGCTGATCCTTTAGGGATTAAGGCACTTTGTGAACATTGTGGATGAGGCAGTGTTTGCCTCTTATGAGTACAAACCTTAAAAAAAGAGTGAAAACCCAGTATGAATTAAAAAAGAAGTACTCTAATCTTTTTTCATTGGATGTAAAATTCTTGAAACAAATTTTTAAGGGGAGATATTAGTCTTTTTACTAAAAGAATTTCAAATTTTCAATCAAACAAAATATGAAATGTGTTAAAAAACCCATAGTTGTTTCAAGTTCTACTTAAAAAAATCAAAGTATTCAGATCACGCCTTGAGTGGCTCCTAGAACATTACTTAGCGACCACATAATCATGTTCCACACCTACCCATGCCTCTTATAAGTCCACTGCAAGCCAACCCAAATTTGTAAGGCAAGAATTGGATTTGTATGCTCAAAAACAATTTGAGTCACATCATTATTGTCATACAACATCCAAATTCATCATACATTTCTAGAGTGTTGCGGCAGGTGATTGCAAAAGACACTTGTTGATTTTATTGCGTTTTCATAGTATTCATGCTTATTTTGTAAAATACTTTAAAATTAAAAATATAATTTTTAAGAAAATGGCCAATATATATACCTTTAAAAAAATTGTACCCTAGGAAGATAAAACACATAAATTTTTTCTAAGTAGGACAACTAAAAAAATGCTAAATCTCAAGACAATAGATATTTCAATGTTTTAATTTGTCAAAAATAGGAAACAAAATTAAAAAAATCACTATAAGAGAAAGGGGTGTTTTAAGTGAGTTTTTAAGTATAGTCCTAGACACATGATTTTAAGTAATGACCTTTAAGGAGATTTTTAGCAAAATTTTACGTAAAATACATGTGTTTTAAGTAAAAATTTGCTAAAAATCTCCTTAAAGGTCATTACTTAAAATCATGTGTCTAGGACTATACTTAAAAACTCACTTAAAACACCCCTTTCTCTTGTAGTTAATTTTTAAAAAATTGGATATTTGTTAGAATTCTATCGAGATTGTGCTTCACCAAAAGAACTATCAAAATAATATTTTACATGTTTTGAAATGGAAGCAAAAAGATGTTCACTTTGTGGAGTTCCATACAACATACACTTAACTATTTTTGGAATTCCTTTCAATAGTAGCTGCTAGTCTACGAGGAGACCATCCTTTCTAAATTTCAACTCCAAATTTTTTGAGGCTAAAAATAATAATAAACCTCTAAATTGGCAAGCGTAAAGTAAAATTGGGGGGCTATTTTTGGATAGTAAAAAAAATTGAAAATTTGAATTTTTTAATCAAAGATATATAATTGTTATAAGTACCTTACTTTTGAATCTTGAGTCATTTAGAGCCATAATGCAAAAGTTATAGCAAAAGAAAACCAATACGTAAGGTGTGCCAAAAATAGTACAAGTGTTTTTTGCAATCACCCATGTCCCGGTGTATTCCATCCCCCCCTTTGCAAATTGACAAATTGGCAAAACCCGAGAAGTTGAAGGGATGTATTGTCCACACAACAACAGGGTCATTGTAAGAAACACCTTGCGATTTCTATAGTGTTTGTCATAATACTCGCTATACTATTCTCTTTTGAAATAAAATATTTAAAAATAAAATATGGACAATTAGTATAACACTAGAAACAACATATCACCAAAATTTTAAAACAAAAAAATGTAGGACAAAAGTTATTCACAAAATAGAGTGACAATTGTTTTGAAGAAAATAGACAGTATGACATTTAAATTTGTAAAAAATAGGGAATTTTTTTTCTAAAGAACCTAAAAATTGTCCATTTGGGAGGACTTTATGGTGATGAGATTTTACTAAAAGAATGATCTTGAAATCATCTTCAATGTTCAGAAGTGTTTGAATGTATGGATGTGGAGGACATAAAATAATATATTTTTAGATGTCCCTTGGTACACTAGAAAGTACATCAATAAAAGAAGTAGGGTTTACACCCTAATACTTGAGGGGTGCACTATGTAGTATGTTTGTGGGCACCATGCGATCGAGCCCCTATTACATAGAGGCTATGTAGGTAAATTTTGGAAATTTTCATAGGGCTATATTTACCTAAATTTCTAAATTCAGGTAATTGCATGTATCCTATACTTTGTCAAAAAAAAAATTGCACTATTTCTAGGTACCCTATGATCATTATAAATACAACATTTTGAACGCTAGATTCAAATATTGGATTCAAACACTGAGGACTTTGAACTTGGAGCAAGCTACAAGCACAAACCATTTTCAATTTGATTTTGGGTTCAAAAGCAAAGTCCTACTGTGAAAGCTAGAAATTAGAATTTAAAACGGTCTTCAAAAGCAAAGTGCAAATGACTAAGCCAAAGTGGATTCATACACGCAATACTTCCATTCACAATGTAAATGAGTTTCAAGCACAAACTAATGCGATTTCTACAAACTTCAATTACAGAACTCAACCAATACTACAAAGTACTTTGAATCACAAAGTCTTGCCGAATCACAATTGAATACAAACAATTACCAAGTTCACAAACGGTACTTTAAATCACAAAATCTAGCCAAATCACAATTGAATACAAACAATTATTTAGTTCAAAACAATGAAAAAAGTGATAGAATGTAGCGTCCACATGCATTGTGGAAATTGACGCCATCCTAAACCCCAAATTTGAAACACTCTATGCAGTCGTTACCACCAACCAACACTCGGACTGAACTTCAACCCTAAAGCATGCACAAACCCTTTCCAAAATAAACACAATAATCCTAAACCGCATAACCACTATAGTCGGATCTCGCAACCCATAATTCTTTGTTCACCAAAAGCAGATAAGGAATTTGAAATCCTAAAATTTTAGCTCAAATTGAAGCCAGTAAGCACAGGTGCCAGCATCCAGGTACGTACGTGCCGTCACCCACTCTTGCCACTTCTGCTATTCACATCCCAATGACTACATGGCGGCCAGTACACCAATCCACCTTGTACACTATTTATTCACATATAGTCAAGCATACAACAAACAGTAATTGGTTCCAAGCTTGAATACTACATACCTTATTAATACAGTAAATACCACATGTAGCACACTCCAGAAATACTCCTAAAAAGTTCAGATTTTATTTTTTTATTTTCAGCAAGGCTAGTTTAGAATTTTTTTATTAAAATCTAAAATTCGTATTTTTCCCTACCCTTCATTATTTATAAGGCCCCCAAACCCATTATGATGACGCTAATTTACTTCTAAGCCATTTCTAAAATTTAGGAGCAAGGTAATTATAATAATCCTTCATTTGAATGCACGTCTAGCAAAAAAAAATGGAGTGCACCCCCCGAGCCTAAATACAATAGAAGATACATCAATTGGTATATACTAGTGCAAAAATTTGTATCTATATTGAACTAGATCCAATGACTCATGGCACCCCAAATTTGAATCATTATTATACCTCCTATATGTTTCAAAAGTCACAAAATAGTCACATTTTTTTTATATGTTTAGAGCTGTATTTGACATAAGAAGATTAAACAAAACAAACATGCAATTGTTGAATTGTGAATCCAATGGTGCTTGTCTTGCCACATTTTAGCACATAGTATATATTCTAAAAGTTCAATATGGTATTGTATATATTGTTTTTCACAAACCTATAAGGGTCAATAATAATAACTTTATTAAATTGTAATTAGAGACTATCATAGGTGCTTACACCTGGGAGGAAAGTTCTTGCAAAATTACGAAGTTGTTAGTTGGAAAATCAAGCTAGTGGCTTTTGAATTAACGAGCATTAATCACTACAACCATGACAAAGTATTTTATAGCATCAAATTATTGATATATAAGTTTATATTGTTGTTAAAGGGTTGATTGTCTAGTCCTTGATATAGTTGTTCAAGTAACTGCACTTAATCATGGCCCATTTCTAAAACAGCCCCCTACATACAGTATTCTTGACGAAAATGTGTAGCCACTACTCTTGAGAGCTTAGGGTTAATCTAAGGTGCACCTATTTTCAGCACTTATAAAATTCAAAGTTTATTCATTGGTGTCTAAAGCATGCATGCTACGAGAATCTAGAATCCACTTCTTGACTCTTAACAAGATTCAAAACAAATTTAAACAAACAAACAAACAAACAAACAAACAAACAAACCATGCTAAAATGCTATTCTGGACAATTTTAAGTTTAGTTACCTTACTCTGTTGCAAAACTCTCTGTTGTCCTCATCAATTGTTACGCATCAATGTTCAAATTTAAAGATTCAAATCTAACAAAAATAAAGTTGCAACGAGGTCCTAACAAGCTCTAATCCTCAATTAGCCAAGGGAAAGATACAACAAAGGTAGAGAGGTAGATGAATTCAAATGGGTGTCGGATTATGTGCATAGAATGTAAGAAGAGTGCCACCAATGAGAATGCCACTCATCCATAGACTGCTACAGAGTGTACTGTACAGTACAGTACATGCATCACGGACACAATTTCCATTGCAACATAATATGAATGAGCAAAAAATTCTTTTTATCAATTATATGAACCAGTCAAAATTTTCCATACGCGGAACCCATAACCTAATCGAATAAGAAGAAGCTCTACAAGCATATGGGCAATGCCAACTAGTTTCACTTTTGACCCTGGGATCTCTGACCAAGTAACGGCCACTTCGTGGACAGGGATGCGCAGCCGCTTGCAGAGGTAGAGCAATTCCACATCAAATGTCCACCTTCACAAGCAACGGAGTCCTCAATAAGTAAGATATTTCTTCACCAAAAGACTGAAATAAATAAAACCGACTGTACACTGCTTATTTTCAATCCAAGATGATCCTAATTATGTTTACTGCATTACTGTGGGCAATCACAGTTATATAAATAAGCTCCCGGACAAAGCATTCCTATTTTTATATTAACTTAAAAGGATTGGAAAGAGAGAAAACCTTTGCAATCGCATGTTGATAAATAATTTGCGAGCTGCAGCTCGAGTGAACAGCTTGAAACCACACTGCAGACGATCCAAATCATCAGTTCCCGAGCGTTCACTGCAGCATACAAAATTTATCCTACACGTTCCTAGGCATCACCTAAGCTTCAATCTATACAGGAAATATTACCAATACCATCAACATACTTAAAGTGATGCAAATAGTTGCATCAGATTCCGATTTGAGTGTCAAGGGACTACCACTAATATTATACAAAAGGCTACCACATTTGTATTTTTGTATAGTTCTACCTAAAATAATTGTCTGCTAACAATGAAGCAATAATCTTTGAAAAAGCAAAGATTTCTCCAGCTCCATTAAAGTAATACGTGCAATTAGAAAAACAGATTCTTACTTCCAGACAGTATCACTATCAATCCCCAGACTACTAGAAGGGGTGAAGAGTCCAGTAGAGGAACCTGAGTATCACGGATACCTCCACCGGCAACAAGGCGAACACAAAGATGAAATCCCTTCATCAACATGTTACGATACCACTTGCGCTGCACACGAAAAACAAGAAAAAGGCCTCGAAATATAGTCTCAGGCCATCACTTGTGAACAGTTTCATAGTTATCCTGAAGGAGGATTGATTATCCAGGTTCACTATCCATGCCAATGAAAGCCAGCTGACGGGATATTAATGATGAAGCATCAGTCACTCGTAGTGCCATGAAGAGTTCATAACTAAAAGGCAGGTTTAAAAGGACGAAACCACTTACTGTAGCTAATGCTCGCTTTTCTAGATGCGCTCGAGATCCCCACACAGCTACCGGGATACTGTCCCCATCATAGACAGCGCCTGGTTCCGCAATTCTATGCTGGTCTGCCATACTTTGCAACGTCTAAAGAACCAGCACGATAAACACGTCTGTTAGGAATTGGCTGAGTAATTTTGTGTCAAACTGTCGATCTCATTGAGACAAGTTCTAAAGTAGAAGATTTTCGTTTTTTATATTTCCTACAAAATACATGCGTTCAGCAGAATAATAGAGAAGATTTGGGACCTTACTTGTAATTCCAGCTTTCTGAAATCAGTAAATCTAGTGGCACCGTCAGAGTCGAGCATCAAAAGTAGTTCCCCACGAGAACAAAGCATACCCTGCAATTCGATAGAACTCTCAGCTCGGACGAAACTCGGGAGTTTGTAAAATTCCAAAAATTCTTGATCGCTACTTTAGACATTCTTAACATGCACAAGGAATGTCATCAATTTAGACAGTAAAAAAGAAACCGCCACGGTAGGACATCGGCACCTTTCTGACAGCTGCTCCTTTGCCTTGGTTCACCACTTGCTTAAGAACTCGTATCGTATCAATGCCATATGCTTTCACATACTCAGACGCAATTTCCACAGTTTTGTCAGTGCTGCCATCGTCCACAACAATGATCTGGCCCCACCAACAAGACAAATCCAAAAAGGTTCTAAAACACTGCTGCTATTTTCAACGTGGATTCCACCTTCATTCTCTATGAGAGGACTGGTGATGAGATTAATAGATCAGTTTCTAAGATATGTAAAGGGACAAAAACTAATCAAAAAGCTATAATGTTGCAAGGGAGGAACCTCAAATGTGAACAACTTGTCGCTCTCGGCTCGCTTCTCAAGATAGCTGCAGAGAATAGAACAGGAGGAAAAGTCATCACGTATTGGATAGCCAGGTGGATTAATAACCTTACAACCGTATCTGGCTGAGTGTCGCCACATACTGTATGACATATTTCCGTCCAGAATAGAAGTTCATAACTAATTTGCGAGAAAAGCTCAGAGTGGGAGAGGAGTTACCTCAGCATTTCATCAAGGGTGATGCGAAGTCTTGCCTCCTCATTATATGCTGGCAGTATCAAAGAGATGTACTTCTCGGAGGGCCGAGAAATATGTGCAAACATCCCCTACCATATTATAACTCAAAGCATAAGTACAAAGAACGCCAGTAGTTTAGAACGGATCCAAGGAACGTGTCCCTTTTTGATTCGGAGAACTTGAAAACTCAATTAAAACAACTGCATGAAGGATTATACACCTACCGGACCCTGAGACCCATCCGAAAGTGGGCACGTCCCTGCATTTCTGGTTTAAGCCATTCCAGTCCAAAAGTCAGAAAAGAGCATCTCTAGAAACTGCAATGGTCCCTTCAGGTTTTGTAATTCAGAGCTAATTGTACTATTCGTTCAAAACTCTCTAGATCGTAGCGATAAAACATCAGGCGTTTTACATATTCCTTATGTTGTGTTTGAAAGCTGAATTCATTTCCAGAAATTTTGGATGGCGAAGAATTAAGGGGGGTGGGCGGTAAGGGTGGGGAATAAGTCATAATTCATCACTAAATTACTGTAGAATTCATATCTGCAAATTAATATGGATCCGCAAATTCGGTTGCATAATTATAAGTTTTCTTCTTTTCAAACTCTCACCATACCTTCCTTACTAGGGTTTAACGACATAGGGTTCCCAGAATAAGAATTTCCTAGTGACCACCTCCAAATCCTCAGAGCCGAAAAAGTTTGATTTTCTTTACTCTAGTTTCAATATTCTAGACAAACCTAATGCTGCCCTCTCAGTATCAAAATTCCTGCTTCGAGATCATTTAATGCCCAACCTCAACTGGTCCTTTCTCCAACTTCAAGAAATTGATCGAAAATTGTCATATTTTATCGAACTAGGGCGAATATGTCTGCTGTGAGATTCCAGAACCGGAACCCTTGAATTATAGGAGCTGCATTCTGCTGCAAAATTTTCAAATGAACAATCGCGCACCTGGTGGCCAACTCAAGGTCACGCAGATATTTGTTCACGTACAGAGAACTCCAAACTGCCACTGACAATACCTACATTTCCAAACATGGATCACACAATTTACATTCAGTCCCAGCATAATTGACCCTAATTGTCAAAATTGCCAACAATTTCATCAATTCCCTAAACCAAGAGTGTGTTACCATCTTGATTGCGCCGTAAGAATTCGCTCACACAACACATTTCTGCGATTCTACGCCCATTGTCCAGAAAAATTCAACGTCGAATTTCAGTTTAACACCTCGAATTCTGAACAAGACAGAGAGCGAAAATTCGACCGCCCGAGTTCGATTAAACAGAAAAGAAAGGGAGAAGACGATAGATCGCGCTTACCACAACCAGCAGATTCACGCGGAAAGCTAGAGAACTCGCCCCTGATGCCATGGCCGCAGGCGGACGAGAAACAAAGCAACGCTCAACGTGAGCTCACGTCGCCAAAAGCCGCCATAGCCAGAACTGAAGCGTGCTCTGTTCTCTCGTTCTGACTTCGTCCGTCCTTCGACGAATGATTTTTCCTCGTCCAAACTTCTTCGTCCTCCTCTGTGCTCCTCGATTCCGAGATCGGAGTCCAACCTTACAAATAAGTGCTATTAGAGTAGGGGGAAACAATTCTATTTGAGTAGGGAAAACAAGTGAGGGAGTAGGAATGTAGGAATGCCTTGTTGTCAAAAGTAATTTCAAATGTGTTAATTCTCACAATGTGGTGCTGTCAATTATTTGGTAGAGTTTTCGAAGCGGATGTTTTATCCATATTGGGCGTAAAATATGATACACCATTGGGAAGCTTCCAACAATATCTTTGCAATGGTATATTACAAACCCAATTTGGAGTTCAACTACAATTTTGAATGTCAAGTAATACTAGTCTTAAATTAATGATATCTCACTATCACAAGTTGATTTCAATTAATGGAATGATTCCAAGCTTTTATATTGCAGTTCCTCTTTTTTATGCAAACCAAAATTCCATGTTGACTAAGTATTCTTGATTTAAAAATTTCAAAAAAATAGTTTTATTGACAAAGCTATATGTAACATTTTGTCCTATTTGTGTTTGATCTATTTCTAACTATGTAGAAGTTTGCTATGAGCAATTTTTTAAGCTATGAGCAAGTTTGACCAATAAGTGAAGTGATTGCACAGTAAAATGTAAAAACAACAAATCAACAATGTCATTCATAATTTTTCCAAGAAATTATATTATCCAAAATGATTTTTTATTCCAAAATTTCAAATCAAACCAAGCAAAGGAGTTCTAAGATCTTTTATTAAAAATACATTTGAATTATTTTTATACTTTTTAGGAGTCAATGATAAAGAATTTCATTGTCTTATTGTTGTCTTTTAAACACTAAAAAAAAATTCAAATTTAATATAATGCACCTTAATCATTATAAACTTAGTACATTCATTGTATTAGAAATTGTATGAAATGCCAAAAATGTATTTAGACAATGAAAAATAAGGTGATTGTATAAATAGGCATTCTAAATTCTTTAAAAAATATGTTGATTAACTGATTGGTGCAAAAGTTTAAAATCATAAAAGTTGAAAAAATTGACACAACTCCAACTTTGTAGCAACATGATTTACAACACCATAGCTTGAAAACACTTGACTTGAAACTTGTAAGGATGGATGAAAGCTTAAATGATCAAAAATTGTAGTAGAAATAATCATATAACATCATAGTAGAAAAATTATGTCTTTTATACATTATATATAATAAAATTTAAATAGTAGACATGAGTTAATGAATAAATTTTTCTAAAGCATCAATTACAAAATGAAATATGCAATTCACTTACAAGGGGCTTGGAACATCAATATTGATACCTATACTATTATATCTTATTTTAGAATTCATCAGCAAACGACATCAAATGTAAGTTTTTGGAGTCTCAACACAAAATCCCATTACTTTGGAATCACGTGGTCAAGCATAATACTCATTGAAAACCCAATGTTTGAAAAAAGGTTAGGTCAACACTAAGCTGACAATTCATCTTTAATAATCCCTAAAGTTGCAATGTCTCCTCAGGGGGCAAAATGGATTTTGGGCAGGCTCCTATAGTTTTAATATTTGTCATGATTTTTTGAAATTTTTTGTGCATATAGAAAAATGCATTAGCTTTCTAAAAATATGATTTTATTTCAATCTATGCCCAAGAGCAAAAGTTATGGCACAAAAAGCCTTTTTTTAGATTTGACAAGCATAATTCTCCCCCAAATTTTATTTTTTTAAAATACGGTTTTCATAGATTGTAATTTTATGTACATAGAAAGTTTTGAATCATTCCATTGGGATATGCTATGCAAAAATCATGAATAATCTTATTTTTCAAGCAATTAGAGCATCTTCTTAAAACAATAATTTGTAGGATTCATTCTTGAACTCAATTTTCACAATTAAAATAAAAAAATTCACAAGGTTAAAATCTCTTTGCTAGAACAATCTTAGTGTTGAGATTAGTGTGTTCCAATTTTATCTTAGATCTATTAATGATTTAATTTTTTTTTCCAATCTTGAACATGTTTCTATTCAATAATTTTTTAATGAATGAAAATTAAATGTGTTTTAAAAAAGAAAATCTTGGATTCTCAATGCAATTCTTCAACATAAAAAATTAGAAATTCAAAACCACTGGTGCAAAAATTTTAAATTAAGATGAATCAAAGCCCAAAAATGTAGTAAAGTAAGGTGCAAAAAAAAAAATTATTCTTCACTTTAAATGCAAATATCTTGTAATCTACATGGTTTAGGTTTCTGAAATTTTTTCTACACATTTATACACTAGTCTAGCAAAAGATCCTATAATTAGATATGCAAAAAAATACAATTTTTATTATTTTTAGAAATGGCAATTTTGAGTGGTTTTTGATGGAAATGAGGCCTTGGGACTTTAGGGGTTAAAACATTGACAACCTCTTTGAGCTACAAATTTGTAGCTTTCAAGCAAAATATATTTTGGGGTTGCAAGGAATGGTGTTAATTACAAAGCTTTATGTACAGTGGGGTACAATTGTACATGTTCACACCTTGTGTCATAATTTTGCAAACATGTGACCAAAATCGACTTTGTAGAAACCTACCCAAATTTTCAATTGCAAGTTCTAATTTACAAAGTCGCAAGTTCTAATGGAACTTGAATTTGAAATTGTTGAAAGACTCATAGATCCTTCATAATTCCAATTTTATTATTTAATAAAATCTTGTAATTTCTATACAAATTAGATTAATACAAATATCCAAGAGTTTAAGACATTTGACAATCCTTCAATAAAGAGAGTCAATATGTTAGCATATTATTCTCATTTCAATCTTTAAAGGACATTGCAAGCCCCACATGCATTTTGAAAGTCAAAACCTAGATTTTTACATAGTTCTTTATTTTAAAAAAATTTAAGCTTAACTAAGAAAATACAATTTCAATAATCTACTTTTTATTTTGTTTTATTTTTTCAAAATTGACAAAATTGTAATATCTTTTGGCACTTTGAAGATAGCATCTTGAAAGCTCAAAAATACACCACTTTTGAACTTTTCTATTGAAATTCTCTTGATGTGAGCTCATGGAATATATTGATTATACCATGATGCTTGTTACTATTATTTCTAATTTTTTAAAATTTCATGTTATTTAAAGCATTTTATATTTACTATAGTTTTTTACAAAGAATTTCTTGTAAAAAATAAAATAAAATTCAATTTGATAATTTAACTCTAAAGAAAACGAGATTAAATTTTAGACATATAATACTATATGTGAAAAATATCAAAATTTTGAAATGCGCCTTCTAATGTAGAAATCTAATGAAGTTTGATATGAAATGTCTTTTAAGGGTTAATCTCAACAATGTCCCCTCATAGAAGCATAGAAAACTCCAATCCTACATACAATATTAATTTTCTCCCTTTTATGTATAGTATTAAATCAAGTATTTTTATTTATTTTTAAACACTTGGACCAATTCCATTGATCAGCGAAACAAGATTAAAGCAAGTATTTGACTAGTCAACCTTAATATAATTCATATGCTAAAAATGACATCCAAATGAAAGTTGCTAATTGTTCAAATTTTTATGCCAATGGTACATGTGTTGTAAAAATCTGGTACATAATTTGTATTTTACTAGTCAAATATTATGTCATACATACAATTCACTGCAACTCTTGAAAGATGTACCCTTAGCAACCTACGGTGTCACAAGTTGAACTTACATGATTTCAAAGGAACAATGTTAGATGAAGAAGTGCAATTTTTCATCTAATTTAGTTTGAGTCTTTAGAATCTTGTTATTTTGTCAATAATATATTCTTGACTTCTCATTATAAGAAAATGCCAAAGGAATGCATTACAAAAGATGACTTTTCAATACCTTTGGTAAATTTCAGGTGCTACTACCGTATTTCTCGTACAAATGACCATTTTTTGAAGACAATCAAGTCTGGTTTTGAAATTCTGAAATTTTCAGTAAATTGAACGTTTTATTTCAATTTGAACTTTGGATCTTAAACCACGGTAAAGTTTTTATGCTATGATTATAGAATGATGGAAGAATATGGTTTACATTGCACTCTATAATATATACACATGATGAAATTTTCAAAAAATTTAAGCATACTCAATAACTTAGTAAAACAATAGTTATTATGAATTCTTTTTTTTTTTCCTTCAAAAATTCATGATAAATTAAATTCTTCGCCAAAACATCTGAATTATTTAAAAAAAATATAAAAGACATGTGATTTCATCTTTGAAAAATAAAGTAAGATGACTAAAGCTTATACAATGATGGAAATTGAGATTGATTATGGTATCATTGGTTGTTTCCTAGAAGGGTTAAAATAAGTTAAGCTAGTACCGTATGTGAAGGTCTGATCCGGCAGTCAAGTGCCGGATCTGATATTTCCACATCAGATTCTCAGGGGTCCATGTCACTTCAGAACATTCACATGATGACACATGTCACTTTTTTTCAAAAATGACTTAATTTCTGCCAAATCTAACCTTCACATAGGGTATGCTCTAAAAGCGCCCATGCTCTAAAAGCGATCATGACACATGCATACATTTTGCTTTCATCAATGTACCAACAGTGTACATTTTAGGAGGTGGTCGTCTGTAGTGACCACTTCATTTCAACTTCAAAAATTTGTAACTAATTCCACGAAGGTCCAAAAAATATGAAACAACTTGCATAGATGGCAATTCCATTTTTCTTCCTACTAAAATTTACTGAAAATTGTTTCAAGTAGTTTAGCTTCCCCCCAAAGGCAATCAGCTCTAAAGTGGTCGATTAAAGAGCAGACTACCTTACGTATCATGCCGAGCAAAGATTCTGGGGATTGAATCTCTGCACGCCATCCGGTTTTTGTCGAAGAAACATCCAAAATGCTTATGTCTTTGACCAAATAACCTTCGTTGACCACTAAAATAGCCCAGTTTCTACTGCAGTAGGATAACAATAGCATTAATTTAAAAAAAATAGTATTAATTAATTATTGGTGATAAGCAGTTGGGTATCAGAATACAGTGTGTGAAACCCTCACTTGCAGAACAGTCAGTGTGTTCTATTCCAAGCCTCTTCCTATAATTAGTGCAGATGAAAATAAACTGAGTATTAAAAATTGAACTCTAGCTAAATTGAACTTTAAGGTCATGTGCACCCATAATAAGCTTAGTCACCACCGACCTAAAATGCAACACATATAAGGTAGACGCACCCATTCCCACCGAGCACCCAACTCCATCCTCATGTACCAATGGTCTGCATTCTAGAAAGAAAATGTGCACCACTAGTACACGAGGGAGGAATTCTTAAAGGGACGGGAATGGGTGTGCCTACCTTAGTCACATATTGTTTTCAAGGACCAAAAAACAATTCTAAAACTTTAGATAATGAAGACACACGATGTAAGTTATACAATCCAAACATGAGAGTGACCCTAAAACCAACATTTCCTTAAAATGGCAGTATTCCATTAAAATGGTGCAGAAGGGGAAAATGAAAATTGAAAATGAACAATTTCGTTATATTAGCACAATTCGGGGCACCAAAAATTGTAGTTCAACTGCACAAAGCTCTAAAGTCTAGGACTGATATACATTTTAGAACGCATGGTCTAAATGTAAAAGTATCAAATATGGAAATATGATAATTTAACGAAATATGTCAATTTAGAAATATGGAAATATGTCAATTTAACGAAACTGATGATGAAAGAAAGAAATGAATGGCAAAATGGCGTATGGAATACCGCCGTATTAACAAAATTTTCCATCTTTAGAATGAGTTGATCATGTATTATGGTGCTGGTGAAATAGAATGATAGATAAAGTTAAAGATTACAAATAGAAATTATATTTCACTTGTAGACAAATGAAAATATAAAAAATTCAAAATTTATACATTCATTGAAAAATTATAATTCAAAGTTTGAAAATTCATTTAGATTTTTTTCATTTCATTGCTTCACAACATACTAACCACCAAATAGTTGGGTCATTGCAAGAAAGACCGGTCCTATTTACTAGTCATGGATTGAGTGACTCTCTTGTCATTCGCTATAACTTTTGAAGCAAAAGTCCAATGAACATGAAATTTTTATTGGAGATACCTAACTTGATGTTAATCAGATCCCTTATTTTTAGAAATTAAAAAAATAAATTATATTTAAAAATCATTTTTGTTAATTTGTCACAATGTAAGGTTTAGGGGGGTTTACTATTAGGAGTCCCCAAATTTAATGATCTGGAGCTGAAATTTTCATGGTCTATTAGCATAGTAGAAAAGCATAATCCATACCAAAGGAAGTCTAAAAATATATTATTTTGTGTCTTCCTTAACCCCTAAAGGACCGTTGTCCCTTCGGGGGACAAATGCGTTTTCGGGCAGGTACCTACGGGCTGAAATTTTCTCCTGATTTTTTGAAACTTTTTCTGGAGCTTGAACAGCTGATTAGCTTTGTGGGAATATAATTTTTTTTCACAATCGGTGCCCAGGAACAATAGTTATGACCAAATAAGCTCAAAATAG
This sequence comes from Pseudisothecium myosuroides, assembly GCA_951799445.1. Classification (NCBI taxonomy): domain Eukaryota; kingdom Viridiplantae; phylum Streptophyta; class Bryopsida; order Hypnales; family Lembophyllaceae; genus Pseudisothecium; species Pseudisothecium myosuroides. The sequence continues at coordinate 15,665,082 of OX637287.1, read as the reverse complement.
GGGACGGCGGGCAGCCCGGGCAGCAAAAAAAAATTGGCAAAATTTTCATTATTTTTTTTAAAATATTTTTTTCTCATAGATTATATTTTTTTCTATCTGGAAAGAGTTTATTCATTTCATTTGGATTTGTTATGAGAAAGTTATGGACATTCTTGTTTTTCGGGCAGTTAGAGCATCTTCTTGAAAAAAATAACTTGTAGGATTCATTTCTAAATGCTATTTTTGCAATTTTTCAAAAAAAAAAAAATTCTCGTGGTTTAGTTTACTTGTTAGAACAATCTTACCATTGGGATTAGTGTATTTTAATTCCATCTAAAATATATGAATATTTTAGATTTTCCTTCTATCTCGTACCTACTTCTACTTAACAATTTTTTTAGGATTGATAATTAAGTTTTTTTGAATAATTTTTTTCCCCCCTAAACTCTCAACTCAATTCTCCACTGTAAAGATTTAAAGCTCAAAACTCTGTAGTGCAAAAACTTTAAGTTAAAAATGTTCAAAGTCAAAAAATCAAGTCCCACAATGTGCTGAAATACTTGTTTTTTCCACTTTAAACGCAGATATCTTGCAATCTGAGAGGTCAAAAATTCTGAATTTTTTTCCACACATTCTCATACTAGTTAGGTGTAAGATCCTACGGTTAGATGTGCAAAAAAAACATTTTTCAATTTTTTTTACTGTTTGCTATAGAAATGGCAGTTTTCAGTGTTTTTTGGCAAAAAAAAGGTCTCGGTCCTTTAGGGGTTAAGAGTGCAAACAACACTCCCATTGCGCGCAATTTTTGAACAATGAAGATGGTTCTAAGATCAATATTTTGGTGAAATCTCATCACTATGAACTATTTCTAAATGGTCAATTTTTATTTTTTTATTTTTTATTTTTTATTTTTTACAAATTAAAATGTGAAATTACAGTGCAAATATCCATTTTCTTGAGATTTTGTACTTTTCTAGTTCTCCTATTTAGAGAAGTTTTCTATGCTTTTTTTTCCCTAGGGTACCTTCTTCTTAAAGGTGTATACATTAAACATATTTTTCACATTTTTGAAAAATAGATTTTCTAATTATAAAACCCTCCCAAAAGAAAAAAATGAGTACTGTGAAAAACGCTACGCTTTCTGAACGGTCTTTCTTGCAATGACCCAGTTATAACAATCAATGTTCTAAATACAATTGAGCTATACCCTACTTAAAAGAGGAAAGTCAACATTTTATTTTATGTATTCTTGTTATTTAAGAATTAGGACTCATTGCACTCAATTTGAACAATACACAAAAGGCATATCATTAGACTATAAACAAATTGGCAATTTAACCATAGTATCATCCATATCATTAGACTATGGATGTACAGTAAGGTCTATTTCATTTACAAATTGCCTATTTGAGGCATTCCATTTTTTTTACAATGTGTAGTATAATTGTCATATTTTTGTAAGCATAATTATTATTGCATCTTTATTCAATTCCAACCAAGCGTATCAAATTTTAGCTTCAAAAAAGCAAAATTTCATTTTTGATGAAGTTTTGAAGTCTATTTTCATGATTTTACATAATATTTTATTGAAAACAATTGGTGATGAATTTTTTAAGTTGAACTGTGGATATATGTAGGGAACATCCATATGCACATCTTTTCCTTTGCAAGCATCTCCAAAAAAGTTTTATAATTCCTTCTATAGAGATTCAATATTGAGGTGACAATGTCCAAATGTTATAAAAATAGATTTTTCTTTATTTTAATTAGATTTTCTATTTTTCCCTCACAAGCCCGCTCACAAGGTAACTAATTTTGTATATTTGAGCTTGATGGTCTAATGACTTTGACAAAATCTAGTTAAAATATAGGGATATCTATTTCACAAAGTTTGGTCATATGACGCTTCATATTGAGCCCTTACTGGGAGCTTATATTTTTGTTACTTAATGGGGTGATTCTTAATATGAAAGTTGTGTATATGGATGTTTCCTACATATTTGTGCAATCAAATTCAAATTTTTATCACCAATTGTTTACGATAAAATATTATGTAAAACCATGAAAATTGACTTCAAAAATTCACCAAAAATGGAATTTTTCTTTTTCAAAATTGAATTTTGGTATGCTTGGTTGGGATTGTGTAAGAATTGGGTTTTAATTATGCAAGACAAAAAACTCCATTTTTTTTCTATACTAGATGCAATAAAAATTGGATTGACTCACATTGGTAATTTTTGTTACAAAGACATTGGTAATGGGTGATTGCAAAAAGATCCGTACTATTTCTTGTCATATATTTTATGCCAAGACATTTTCCAAGTGCCATTTTGAGAATAATGATTCAATAATTTATTTTGTTAATTTATTTTTTGACATAAACTGAACATTCAAATTCAACTACAAGAAAGAGTTTTTCTTTTAACCCATATTTTCTTAAAATGATATTCTTCCACCATTTTTCCATTCATTTTCTAGGACTGGTATAGATTTTAGACCACATGGTCTAAAATCTAAGACCGGTTTGCATTTCACACCACATGGTCTAAACCTGAAAGTGCTAAGTTTATGGAATATTGCCATTTTAACGAAATATCCATTTTTTTCTTTTTCTCACTTGCCCTCTGGACCATATTTTGGCTATTATTTTGTTGTAATCTTCGCCTGTGTACAATTAATTTTCCTCATTTGACAAAGAGTAAAAATGGCAAGAAAAGAAGATAAAATACAACCCAAAACCAATGTTCAGTATTCCATTGATTTTTGTCGTCTCTGCAAGTCAGTCACAAGTTCACACAACCTTGCAAGACTAACTAGAGACATTCAATGTAAAGAGCATCCATGTGGTATCCAGTTCAAATGGTGATAAACTCATGACTTCCCAAACAAGCAAAGATAGGATGTTCGGACGACTGTTATCACGATTCCTGGGATCTACTCTTAGTAGTATTATATATGTTCTTACTGGAATTCTTCTTCCACTACCGTAAACGTGCAGCTCGGAACAAAGTTGAATTTTGTCGCTTTTTGAATTAAATCAACAGAAAAAATGAAAATTAAAGACAGGGAGTTTGGTTTGGTTTGATGATTGTTTCTTTTTGCCTTGAGAACTGAGAAGTCTTCTTCCGTTTCCGAGTCTTCGGTTGTCAGTTGGTGTGAAATCTGCACGCTTTGAATTGCCAGATAGAGCTGCACGCTTTGAATCAGTGTGCAGTTGTGCTGCTGTATAGTACTCCAGGACATGCCTGCATCGATCTGCGAGACTGCAACAGACCATCAGAAGTACAGTAGACTCTAGAGTTTTATCTTTTGTTTTGTTTTTTGAAACAAATGAATTGAAATTTCATTGCAAAGGAAAAAATACAAACCACCAGCCACAAGTGGCCTGGCGGGGACCAGACAATCAACAGGGAGACTCTAGAGGTATTTGAAAAGCCATGGACTCGAGGTGTGTTTGATGTTTTCTTCCCCAAAATCCAAATTTAGAGGCATGCACCTATTGAGACTAAATGCAGTCATTGACTCGTAGTCAAGTGTTTGACTTTCGACAAAAGCAAACCATGACAAATAGCAAAAGATCAAATACATTTTAACAACCAAGTTCAACGGGGTGCAAAAAATCCTCTAGTTCTTGATTTTATTTGGGTTCGGAGTTGCAACTTGCAAGTTGGGTTTGGAGTTGCAACTTGCATGAGAAGGGCAATCAAAACTCAAATTTTCGGGATTGGAAGAAGCCAACTAGATTTTTATGTAATAATGAATTATTGTCACTCCCCATGCCAAAAGCACAAAGTTGAATAAAATGCGATCTAGAAAAAGAATTGACAATCCATGACTATTTAATGTTGGCCAATGACGGGTAACAATTTACAAAGAGGGGTTACAAACCAAAGCATACCATGAGTGACTTTTCAAACCGCTCTCAACAAAATTCACCCTCCAGTGATTGACTAAATTGGATGAACTAACTACTGAATGATGTTTTTTTGCCAAAGAAAATCATTGACGATCCTTCGTGCATGATTCTCAGTCTCATTTACCCTAGGAACGCAAGCCGGTCGTCCTCCTCCAAAAAGCACGCAACAGCAGAATCCATGTCTGATTCCCAGCCATTGCCGACAGTGAGTAATAAAATAATCACGAAACCACACAAGAGTACATGACTTCAAGAATCCCCTGTCACGGGAACCGGCACTTCACCGCAGTATGAATAATCTGTAAATCCTGCCCAAATCCTGGTGCCTGCAGTAGTTAAGATCCCCAGGCTGCATGCAGGGTTCACTTTTGAGATGCCTGGCTACCCATTGACGAATTGAAGAGAAAAGGCGAGTCAAATCAATCAAAGCTCGCCTGCCTGGGTCAAGAGGAGCGAGTAGGCCGGAGGGAGCTATTGATCTAGCTAGCCAGCCAGCAACTGGACCGACTGGATCGGATCGGAGTTGAATCCTGAACCCCATCGACTGCCGTCAGAAGTACGTAGACACAGATTGCTATAATTGACCGAATACCAGGCATCTTGGATGGAAGAGGGGCACCTGCTTTTCGAGTGTGATCATTGCTAGCTGCTGCTAGATCTACGGTATGGTGGCAGCAACACCGTCTAAAGTTCAGTGTACCCCACCCTCCACATCTGCCATAACCTTCGGTGCGGTCATGCACGAAACTTAACATCAAAAGAGTAAACCAAACATCAGCGCCAGTCAAGTCCGAAGGCATGCACTGCTCATATACAGTACGTCGGTCCAACAAGCTGGCCACTCTGTTTTAGGGGAAGCATTTGAAGATCAATTGCTCACAAATTGAACCTTTCAGAGAGTGCATTGATTCCCTTGTGCATGTATAAATGGCCGGGAATCACACAATCTGTGAACTTCTAAACTCTTCACTTAATTCATTGCTGATTGAACAATTTTTGCATTCGCTGCGTAATTCATTTGGCAGTTGTATCGTTGATTGCAGATTGGTAAGGATATGATAGATGACCAGCACTAATTACTTTCCTCTGCAGCCACTGGTAGAAATAAAGCCACAGTAGCTTCCATACGTACTGTAGGTTCATCCACGATCGTTCATTGTACGTACAACTTGTACAACTGTTTGTACAAGAACAACTTCCTCGATCAGGATCGTGTACAGATTTGCGTATGGAAAAACTGTTTTTTTCTCGCTCCTGAGTCAACAGTCGTGTATTGACTTTCTCAGTGATCCGTCAGCATCTGTGACGTTACACGCCGGTTCAGTCAGTCCGGCCCTTTTGGGGAGTTCTATATCACTATTATTTAATGGTCGTAATCGTGTTTCAGAGCGCCAAGATTGTGACGTTCAAGTGCGCAGAGCTCGCTCTGAAAACTAGGACACGTATACATGTATCTGAGGTGACTGATCGAACCTGCGCCAATTTCGCTTGAAATCCGCCATTTCAACGATCTAATAAGGGGTTAACATTACCGCTCACGTACAACCAGGCAGGCTAATATAGCTTTTGGGAACATAAATAAATAATTCTCCATCTGAGTTTCCCAGTCAAAGCATTCAATTAGGAGCAGAAGAAATGTGAGTACCAGCTTGCAAGTGCCGACAGCGGAGATGCCCTCGTTTCCCGCTTCACACATGCAAGGGCAGTCCTATCCGGGAGTGAAGGAGGGGCCGGGGTTCCTTTGACCAAAGACTGACAAGCACTATTCCATCTTTGACTAGCTAGTTTATTACTGCTGATTTAATTACGAACTTCTTAATAAAAACTCCTTAACCTGACCTTTAGCATCATACGGATCGGGCATCAGGCAGAGAATAAATGAATAATCCACACTCGATCATGTAGTCTTCTTTATTCTTCCCCGGTCAGAGCTAACTTGACCTCACGTAACTCTTGTTGTACTCGACGATCACCCTCTGAGTACGTGATGGAACTCGTACAGTATTATCTCAGAGAAAGTTAGTGAGTCTCTGGAGTACGTCATAATAATGCCCTTCGAATCCTGGAATAAATTCTTTCCGTGTTCGAAAATATGCAAAGATTTTCGAATATAATAATATATAATATAATAATAATAGTAATCGTAGTGTCTAGTCAGTGCCCAGGGTACCGGTACTCCAGCAGTGGGTATATATACCCCTCTTACGCTATGCCGGAGTGATAACTGGTCGCCACCGAGTGTTCTCGTCAACCTTGACTTTCCATTGAATGGCCGTGATCGTACTCCTCTCAAAGCAAGTAAGCTCCAGCAGGCGCGCTGCAGCAGCCAGCTTGTCCAAGCGCAGCAAATTCGGGAGATATCTGACCGGATTTGAACTGCAGGAAAGGACGACGTTGCAAAGGCTGGCACGGTTGCTTCCAGCATGAATGCACACCAGGCTCTAACTGTATCATTCTCCCTCTGCTGCCTCCTCGACAAATGATCCAAGACTAGCTATGACAATCATACGGGGGTCTTTGGGTCTTTCTCTCCTGAGAACCACAACTGTGATCATTTCAGGAGAGATTCGACCCAGGGACCCGAGTGTGGTTGCCTGGACGAACACCGGAACAGGATTTCATTGCAGCTCTCTATGTATGTATCTCATTGCTAGCTAGAGTGATGGTTTATGTATGTATCTCATTGCTAGCTAGAGTGATGGTTTAGTTGCCTCTGGCTAGTGCATGTTCTCCAGTCTGCTTGTACAGCTAGCCAGCTTAATTGCTTTAATTGATTGTCCTAGCAATATCACTCGTGTAATGTATGTAATCCATTTTACAGAGTGAAGATCGGCTTCAGCAAGCGTGGTTGCACTGACTCTTCCGGTGGAGGAGGAGTTTCAGAATCAATCTCCTCAGTTCCGAACGCACCTGCTTCAGCAACACGTACTCACGTCCACAATGTGCTTGTCCGTTCGATGGTGTGTTAACCACATGAGGGTCTTTGGGTCTTTCTCTCCTGAAATGCACTCTCGACTGGAGCTGTGGGGCATGTTAAGTTTCAGGAGAGATTAACCCAGGGTCCCTTCGGTGGTTGCCTGGATCCCGTCTAGATGAAGAAATGATACGAAGAAACAATACGTATTAACTTCAGTTCCGTTAAATTTGCACTACTCCATGAGTCATTTTGACATTTACAATAGCTTGTTGTGCAGATAGAAACCCAAACTAATATGCGAGTCGCATTTCTCAAGTCTCAACAACATTGTGCACCTGTAAGCGAGAATTTCCACCCCTAACCCCAACCCCGTCGATCTGTCTCCCTGAGTAGTAGTCCTTCCTTGCTCGAGATTTCACCTCGCCATTATAATTGAATTGTGCCCATTTAATGAACTTGGTGTTATTTGCAACTAGCCGACAAATGCTGCAATAATGTCGGAGTCTTAATGTTGAATTCCATTTCCTAACAATGAGAGCAGGGCTATCTCTACATGTCAAATTCGGTTTCTGCTTCGATAGATCGATCTAGCTGCTGTTCAAGTCTGCACAGACATTGCTAGAGTTGTGTTAACAATGCATCACGTGGTGTCAAAACTAATTTTACAAGTGTACTACGAATTATTGACAGTTGACATGCATGCATGCAGTTTATTCCTTGCCTGGTAATCACGCATTCCTCCCAGTGGTAATTAAGACATACAGTATTCTCGCTCTAACGTCCGGTTTCCCAAGTCTCCGGCTTTCGCTAGCCTCAGTGTAAATGGCTTGGCACCAAGCAAGCGCTCATTGTCAAAGGTCTCCTCAGCTACTAGAATTTGGGAGGTTTCGCAACGGTTAACTTTCGGCGGCATTTTTAGCGACATGTAACGTTTCGGAACATGCTTGAGCAACGTCTTTTTACAATCATGCTTCACCAAACATGTTCCAAAACATTGTTCCCTTTGGACAACGTTTAGGAGCACTGTTGAATGTCAAATTTGGAATTTCATTTTAGTGTTATCAGTAACGTTCAAACCTTGGTACAAATGTTGCGGTAGGGGTGATTTGTAGCAGTGAGTGCTCACCGGTGAATTTCTTCTACAAACCCAAAGTCAGAGAATGGTCTAAAACGCTCACAACACGATACTTAGAAACGTAACGTAACGTTATCGAACGCGCTGTTGGACGTGTTTCCATGCCAGATTTGGATAATTGCCATTGACACATGAGCTTGACTGCTCCTTCTCCATCGTCGACTCAGTCTGAAATCCCGTCGTGAATGTTGTACAGATGGAATCATTAAAGCAAGACAAGCAGGCCATCCCATGCGAAGCAGAATGACCGAGTTTCAACGACATGTAGACCACGTATCTCGATCCAATAAAGCTAAACTGTTGCCGTCGTCGTCGACTCAGTCTGAAGAAGGAGCTAGCGGCATTGCTTGTGTGGAGCACGCAAAGGTCTTTGGGTCTTTCTCTCCTGAAACGAATGGACCGGTGATCGACGGGAAGCTCTCAGGAGAGCTCGACCCAAGGACTTTTGATTGCTTAGCTTGACTAACTGCAGCTGATCCTGTCTCATTACAGCACTTGCTCTCTCTTTAGAACTAACTTCAACTCTTCTAACTTGCGGCAGAGAATCAGAGGTTGATAGTGCTTGATAGTGCTTGAGATACAGTTCTTTTATCATCGCCTTAGGTTGAGTGAAACCTTCCCAAACATCAACTTTGAAGTTACTCTTAATTTCTCCTGATATGCGTCTCAACCCACTAACTACACGAACTCTGAGTTTGATGAAGGTTGAATGAAGGTTCGTCCTGACATTTCAAGATCTCACAACAGAGCTGCATGCCATCACAGACAATCCGAGATTAAAACCGACGCTGCACCAGATTACAAAATCTGTCTGCCTTTACGTCCGGGAGATAGCCAGAAGCTAAGGTTTGTCTCGATTCTCTCCATTGATTTAATTACTCCTCATGCAGTGAGTTTGCCCATCATTAGTAAGTGAGTGTCATTGCAATCAGAACATTTTGCCATTTCAATCATTCCTGATGCACTCTTGGTGTTTAGTTTGATTCAATTTAGTCCAGGAAATGGAGTTACTGCAATGCCTTGTTCGTTCTCGAATATACAAAAGATTCAATTCTGTGCGTTGCAACCACGGTGCTTACGCTTTTACCGATACTTTGAGTGTTCGGCTTTTGCACGTGATATATTGCATTGAAGTGGCTTCTATGACAATACCAGGACTGATATCAGCAATTGAAAGAGAAGTGTAATGGATCTTGAATAGACGGAGTGGAAATTTCAACTGAATTTATTGAGTAATTCTTTTGAACTTTGAGAATTTAACTGCCTAGTAGTTTAGTGGAATCTTGATAGTCATGTGCTACGATCCAACACATGAAATTTGACACAAACTCATGAAATTTCAAAGTGTTAAAATCACTAAATTTCATGGGTTTGCATCAAATTAAATTCAAGTATTGGATTCTAATGGGAAATTTCGTTAAAATGGCAGTATTCCATTCGCCATTTTCCCTTCATTTCTAGGACATCAGACCGCAGTCACCGCACGGTCTAAACGCGAAAGTGCCAAGTTTGTGGAATACGAATAAGATCCCTCGTCTCGTACTTTTCTTGGCTTGGCATGTTATTTCTTTTAACAGGGTTCTACTTTCACGTACACTACCTCAAAAATAGTCTTCATTTGGTGATTTTGCCTACGACTGGTGACATACTGACATCTTGAGTATCACAAGTGGCAACAGTCGGATTAGCTCCGTCGTTAGCAATGTTGTTCATAGGTAGCAGCACTCTTTGTTTATTGAAGAAAGATATTAGAACAAATCATGAATTTCGATTTAGTATGTTGCTGCCTCATTGATTTCAATCCGGTACTCAATTGAGCCGATGTTTGAGTATTCAGTGAGTCAGTTCAACGACCTCCAATCATCTTCTGAAAATTGCCCATGGACATGTACTCTGCTTCAACAAGGTTCATACGTATGATTGTGTAGAACTGTAAAGCCTGGTAGGCTAGCTTAATCAATGGTTGCACTCCAAAATTTAATTGGAATGTTGCCCTCAATTCTCAATTAAATGTTTCGAATGAGATCTGTAGGAAAACTCCTAAATTTGTGTTTCGAAAGAGAGATATACGGGTAATATGCCTTCTCTGTTAACCAAATTTTTGTTAAAGTGGTGGAATTCCACAAACTTGGCACTTTTACATTTTGACTGTGCGGTCCTAGACTTTAGAGCTAAAGAAAGAAATGAATGGGAAAATGGCATAATTATGCAGTACTACCATTTTAACGAAATTTCCCATCAGTTAAAATATTGAGATTATAGCAGTTGAGTGGAAGTTTTAGCAAGTTACATATATACACGCTAACATGTTTGCTGTTCGCTGCATTGAGATTTCTTGTTCAATTATGGATCAAATTCATTTATGTTTAATTGACAATTTGAGAAAAATCATCATAAGTACTCAGGAAGAATATTTTGGAATTGATATACTGTAAATGAAAGTTGTAGATTTTGAATTGTAGATTCTATCCATACAATTAGATTCACCAATGCTATCACCAATATTCTTTTATAAATTTTGAATGGAAAATTTCAAAATTCCTTCAAAATTCAATTACAAGCAAATTATTATCATTTTTTTAGTACAATTTGTTGGAATGAATTTGAAATGAGGTTTTCTTGACATGGTGATTTTGTGAAATTTTTGTGTTCTTTAAATCTATAACCTCATTTTTACAAATTCAGTTTTGAACTAGAGCCAATGCAATTTTGGCTTAGTCAACCACTTGACATTCTTTCACATTTATAATTTTAGAAAAATATGTACTCTAGTAAGTACAAATCCAATCGTTAAAGATAGGACAACAACTTGATAAAATATCTCCACAAATTAGGATGACTTTCATCTAAGTAGTAATGAGAAAAAACATGAATTGCAATCTGTTTGTCATCTAGAAATTGGACGTTTTTTGGCAACATAGTAATTTAAGGTAGTTCACTATGAACTAAATTTTATTTTTTTTTCTTTGTAATTTTCTCACAACCTGTGCTTAAGGAGTAGCTTTAAGACCCAACAATTTTTATAACTTTTGACTACATGGTTAAAAAGTTATTGTATGATAATTATGTGATTTTCATTGCTCGGGAGGCAACTCAAAAAATTCTTTAAAAAATCACTTTTTTAAAAAACAGAAATTTGAAATTGATTTTTTATATTTATATTTATGTTGAAAGCTTTAAATCATTCCATTTTGATTGATGAGATGAAAGTTATGAAGAGTTTTAGTTTGTGGGTAGTTATGGATTTTCTATTCTAAAATAAACTTTGAAGTCCTTTATTTAACTCATTTTTCAATATTTTTGGAAAAAAAATAAAATCATAGGATGTAGATTTTTTATTACAACATTGCAACCATTGGATTTGGCATTTTTTTAATTCCATAATTAAAATTTTAACAATTTAGTGTTTTGAATCATTCTTCACTTTTTTCTACTTACTATTTTTTTCCTATATGTTGTACAATTCCAAATGGTCTGAAATTTTTCAATCATGTAGCCAACTTGCCTTAGAGAATGAATCCAAAGAAGCGCCACCATTTTCGACATTTTTTCATACAAATGTAACCTTGTACAAGCAGTTACTACCTCTTTTGAGGTAATAGTGACAAACCATGTCAAAATCAATAAGAACCATACATGATTTACAAGAAGGGTACACGTGTCAATTTTCTATTGGTTGTAAAAAATTTACACAAATTTTGAAAGGGCCACACTATCCATTTTTCCATTGAAGGTAAAACTTTTACATTCAATCCTAAATCCTAAGCTCTTCAACAACTCTCCAATTTCATGTCTCCTTCTCCCATCATTTGTCTCCTAATTGTCTACAAATGAAGAAATAAACATTCAAAAATACATCCACAAATGAAGAGAAAAACATTCAGAAATACAGAAACATATGAATCTGAAAGCATTAACAAAAAAATAACAAAGACCACTAAATAATAATTATACTGCTATCATAAAATTTCAACATTCAAAATTTCAAGTACACTCTGATACTAAACTCCTTACTCAAAATTCATGATCATCCACAAGCATCCCATTCCACCACAATCCAAAGCATCATCACCCTCACAAATCGAGATACAAATTGCCAAACCTTATAACTCCCAATTCACCTCCAAATACTACACGCAATGATGCAAATTGACTAATCAGACGTTGCATTGCATAATCCTCCGCTACGTGCATCAAGTCGGATGATTATCTTTAAAAAGAATATCAAAATGATTGAATTTCAAGCGGAATACAAAATAGCAAGCAATTGGTACCACATCGTCCAAACAAGGTCTCAATACAATACAAGTGTGTCTCAATAGAGCTGTCCTCCTTTGGTAATGCATATACTAACACTAAAAAGTCTTGGGCAACACCAACTTGGAGGCTTTCAAAAATCTCCCAATATGAGAGGGTGAATGCAAGAAACACTTGTACTATTTTGCGTCACACTTTGCATTTTGATTAGTTTTTTGGCCATAACTTTTGCATTCTGGCTCCAAATGACTCAAGATTTATAGATAAGGTACTCATGACTATTATACACCTTGTATAATTTTTTTGTAATTTTCAAAAATAGTTTAATATCCAAAAATAGCCTCCAATTATATGTCACACTTGCCAATTTAGAGGTTTTTAGTACTATTTAGTACCCCAAAAAACGAATTTCGAGCTGAAATTTGGAAGGCATGGTCTTCTAATAGACTTGTAGCTATGCACGAAAGGAATTCTAAAAATAGTTAATTATATGTGGTGTGGAAGTCCACAAAGTGCGCTTCTTTCTGCTTACATTTTGAAACATATAAAATATTATTTTGGAGTTTTTTGGGGTGAATGACCATCTCCATAGAGTTTTTACAAATGGATAATTTTTATTTTATGTATTTAATTTTTTTTCCTATTTTTAACTAATTTATACATCAAAGTAGCCATTTTCTTGAGATTTGGCACTTTTTAGTTCTCTAGCTTAAAGAATTTTTCTATGCATTTCCTTTGGTGGTTACCTTCATCTTAAAGGTGTATACATTAGCCATATATTTTGTTTTTAAAAGATTATTTTTCTAATTTTATAGTACTCTAGAAAAAAAATCATGAGTTCTGTAAAAATGCAACAAAATCGGCAGGTGTTTCTTGCATTCACCTAAGAGACAATTTTCACAAAGGTCTCCACCACCTGCTTATTGCTCGCTTTTGTTGTGGTGGGCTTCAATTAAACTTTCTTGCCTGCAAGCAAAGACAATACCACACACACTAAAATTAATCTTTTACAGATATGAAGAAAGTCATTTAAACCCATGTGCCACTCACAGACTCACCCAAGCTTGTTGCTTTAATCTTCTGATGTCAGAGGGTGTTCCTGAGACTTAAAACGGCTTGGATTCAAATGTCAACCTCCAACATAGTTGTGAAGCACAATAAGAAAAAACAACAGATCATGGAACTCAACATGTTACATTCGAAAACAGAAAACTTCAAATATTACTTGTAGAGAGAGTCTATTCAAGAATGCTTATTTGAGGAAGATCACGCAAGGAAGTCTGAAGATTGGGAAAGAAGCCTCCTCTCAAAACAATTATTTTTCCAGTTTCACATTCATTCGGACATGAACCACCACCTTCTCTCTTCCGTTTGGCCTCCTTCAATACTCACATCTCATTTTTTTTTAGTTTTTTTGTGCAATTCAAATCAAGGCATGGGAAGGGGGATTTCTTTTCAGGTGCAATTTCTATAGGCGGGTCGTTGCAAGAATGACTGCATCACAAAGTTCCTCTGTCACGAAATGTCAACAGTAATCGCACGATTATCGTCAAGCATTGCTTTCGTGTTACATTCATTCATTTGGAAACATGACGAAAACACGATAATGACATTCAATAATACCATGCAGTTGAGGTATGTCATTCATATTTGAGTTTGAAGTACTAAAATTGCACGATAACTATGCATGACGAAATATGTACGACTTTAGTGGTTTAGTGATGGGTGACTAACTTTGTGCAGCATTAGTGCTTTTCTAAGACATATTAAGTTAGTGCAATAATCACACGACATCATATCCATGCATAGTTATTGTACTAACATTGCATTTTTTTATTTTTCACAATTTCAATACTAAGTCAATTGAAAAGCGGCAGGAATTGTATTCAAAGTAGAAATTCAGACTTCATTTAGGCATAGAAGAATAACTTTTCTCAAAAAACTTTGAACTAATAAAAGTTAGTAAATTAAGATAGCTTTCATCTCAAAAAATCTGTTTGAGATTTAGAGTCTCCAGTCAAAAGTTATAGACAAAGTTCAGAGACGGGTTGGAAGAGGCATTTTTTTCACATTTTCAAACATTGCCTTTGAATTTTGTCCATAACTTTTGATTGGAGGCTCTAAATCTCAAACGGATTTTTGGAGATGAAAGCTAGATTCATTTACTAACTTTTATTAGTTCAAAGTTTTAAAAAAAAAGGTACTTTACTATACCAAACTGAGGTCTGAAATCCTACTTTGAACACGATTTATACATTTTCAAAACAACTTGACTATGAGAAGTCAAGCTCTCATCTTCAAGTTATCCCATATCTTTTGAGTGGTTATAGAGTGGATTGTAGTATAAAGAGGACCTCTCTACCCTAAACTCTCACCAACTGCCAATGGAGAAATTTCTTCACTACGTTACCAAGTTTCTTGGTGGCCTAGTCATGGAATCAATTCAAGTTCAATGAAGTAATTCTTTCACTATGCTATCCTTGATGCTATCAAGGAACTTGGTAGCCTATTGATGGATTTAGTTCAAGCATAAATTTGATGGCCTATAGTATTCATGAATTATGGATTCAGTTCAAAATGCCAGAAATTTAGTAAAGAATTTTTTTAAATTAGAATGTGATCAACAATTGAACATTAAAAATGTTTTTTGGAACATTAATTGATACCAGTTAATAAGCATTATTGCAGTGATGACTCCAATGACATTGTTGTTGTGGATTTTTTGTGTCCTTCAATGCACAGAAAATGCACGATAAAGAATGTAAATTTTCGTGCATAATTTGTGTTTTTTGCGCACTTGTGATTAACGTATAGAAGTTACATAGTTAATATGAATTTCAAAGTAGTGCCATTTCTTTGCAGTAATCGTGAGCATCGTAACGATGCGATAATTTGCAAATTAACGTACGCACCCATGAAACAATAGTAACTACATGATAATTGCTGACAATTCATTGGTCCTGAATTTTGAGATGTGGCTAATTTTGTTTCACTTTGGCTGTTTTCGGCTAGTACTCCCAGTACTATGAGCTTTTTGCATATGAATTTTTTTAAATAAAATAAAATAAGGATAATTAGTATAACACTAGAAATAGCATATCACCAAAATTTCAGACCTAAAAAAAACAAGGTAAAAAGTTATTCACAAAAACATGTGAGCTGAAATTTTGAAGAAAATACATAGTTTGACGTTTTAATTTGTACAAAATAGGAAAAAAAAATTTCAAAGAAACTAAGATTTGGTCATTTGGAAAGACTTTAGTTTGAAGAGATTTCACCAAAAAAATTATCTTGAAACCATCTTCAACATTCAGAATTGCGCGCGCAAGGGAACCTTCTTTGCATGGATGTAGAGGACATAAAATATGATACTTTTTAATGCCCCTTGGTAGGAACATGACTTCCTACTATGGGAATAGTCCATAGAAATTTCAGCTCCAAATCATTAAATTTGGGGACTCCATAGTACTAAAACCCCTTAAAACTCAAAACGTGACATATTAGTTTAAATGATTTTTAAATATAAAATGATTTTTGAAAATTTCTGAAAAATATGATATATGATTAAACTCAAGAGAGGCATCTCCAGTAAAAATATCAAATTCATGCGAGTCATGCTGCAAAAGTTATAGCAAAAGGAAGCTTCCACACTCGCTTTGTGACAATGTTTCAATACCTGTCTTTCTTGCAATGATCCCTATGCAAGAGGCCAACAATTTCAATGACATTTTTTTTAAATTCACATAGCACGGCAGCAAAGGGTGGTCTTGTTTTTTTTAATTCTATTGCACAGCTATTGACTTTACACTTGTGAAGGGGGCCAAATCGAGGTTGCTTGCCTCTTTTGAAGAGATAGTGAAGTGCAGCTGCCCATTTTTTGCAAGGCCAAAAAAAGGCCAATTTTTGTCAACCCAAATACTAATATCTTACAATCCATAGGGAGGAAAATTCTGAATTTTTTTTCACATCTTCTAAAACCAACATACTACAAGATAGTACGATTACATGTGTCCAAAAATGTTTAAAAAATAAAATTGGTACTTGTATTAGAAATGGCAATTTTGGAGTATTTTTGGTGAAAATATAGTAAAAAACATTTAGGAGTTAATAGAATTGACCATGCTATTAGTTTATTGTTCATATTTTGATTTTTAGTTCGGAGATTGTAGCGACCATTAATATTTGTCCATGATATTTGAGGATTTTAACCCTTAAAGGACGGATTGGTGACTGTCAAAATCATTTTTTTGGATACCATGGGAATCATTGGCTTAAAAAAATGGAAAAGCACTCATTGGAAGTCAAACTACTATTGAAAACCTCCCCTCTTCACAACAAAATTCTGAGGATGAATAGTTTTGAGTACATAGAGTTCTACTTTTGATATACCATACGTGAAGGTCTAATTCAGCACTCAAGTGCCAAAATTGAATTTCCAAGTCAAATTCTTAGGGTCCACATCACCTTACACCATTCACAAGATGACATGTGGCACTTTTTTCCAAAAATGACTTTAATTTCTGCTAAATTTGACCTTCGCGTAGGGTATATATGATTGCATAAATACATCTTATTTTTATGAATTATATGGACATGCGGTCAATACTGGATTTACTTCATTGGTCAATGTTTTCAAACTATGTTGTAGCAATACAAGACTCCAAGCACTTCACCATAGCTAAATAACGCCATGTCTAATTTTCAATTGATCTACAAGCAATTTCCAATTTCATTAGTGAAAAGAAGATAAGGAAACTATAAAATAGTTTATTGATTTTCTAAAATGCTACAAAATATGGTAATATTGTTAGGATTTATCCGTACAGTATGCTTTCAATTCAAAAAATTCATAGGATTCAAAAAAATACAAAACAACTTAGCTTATTTTTTTAATGAAATCCATCATTTGGATTGTTAGCAACGATGTTAGTATGTGAGCCCAAGAATGTAAGCTTGTGAGCATTGAGCCTACAATATAAATACCTATAATATAGATACCACACACTGTAGAAGGGGTATGTATCATAAACACCTATAATATGGGTATTTGTAACATATAATTATACCCTATAATCATAGATGGTTTCCATAGTATTTACACCTACAATATAGGTGTGTAGTATTCTAAGCTCATAGGCTCACACTTCTATGCTCACATAGTAGCAACCCTCGACTACACCATAAGACAAATTTAAGAATCATGCTCCCAAATTCTATGGATACCAATGCATTTTCTTTTAGCTTTTTGCTCAACACAAATTGCAATCTCTAGCAGAGTAATGATGCTACTTACACTTAAATTTAAATGAATAAGTGTGGATGGAATGTCATTTACAAATTTACTAATCCAAAATTTCAATCCATTTCAAGAATTTATTAGCTAAATTACTAAAGAAGGGCAATATCACCAAATGTTCTTCAAAATTTTGTATTGAATTAGTTTTCTACCATACTTAGTGGTCAAGTTCAACATTCTTTGCCATATAATTAATTAAAGGGAAAAAAATTAATTCAATAGAAGCCTAAAAGTAAACTTTAAGATTTTCTTTTCTCTTCATAGAAATTAAAAAAAAAAAAAATTGTATCCTCAAAATTTAGATATCTATCTTTAAAATATTTTTTGCCGCTTCTAACTATTAAATGCGGTATTCTTTTTTCAATTTAATCTTGAAATTCTAAAAATCCTTATGCTAAATTCATTTAGCAAATTTTCTAGTTGACTTTTTGATAGCAAACAAAGATATAGTTACAATATCATAAAATTATTTTAGAATTTGTTTTTGCCAAACTTTTACTTCATTTATAATATTGTTCCCACTTTCTAGTAGTCAGGGTTGGCAAAAAATATTTCTAAAAAATAAATATTAGAATCTTAGGAATAGTATTTTTTGTTGATTATGAAAAAATAAATTATTCTTTTTTTAGGCATCTATTGATCAAATTTATCAACTTCAATTAATGATTTGGTATAGAATGTTGAATGTCCGGGTACGGTACGCCCTTGGATTCTTGGAAATAATATTTTGATTATAGTTTGTTTTTTGTTCTTAATTTTGACATTCAATATGTTCTTTTGCCTTTGACTAGAACAAATAAAATGAAGATTTCTAAATTTATATTCTAAATACTTGAATTTTTATTTATTTTTTAATAAATAGAAGAACCGTTGCATTAAAAAAAATGAACCAAAAACAACCAAGCCGCAAGGCTGGACAATGAAGACGGACCGAGCAGGAACCAAGGAGACAAGAAACTACTAAAACAAGCAAGGAGGAGGACCCTTTTTGCTCCAAATAATGTTAGAGCCAGACCTATGCGCTAGAGATGGAGAATGAATCTAAATGAGGTCAAACTTAGACCAAATTCTAGTAGCCTCAGTAGATTGTTGGTGAGCCCCGAGCTGGGCTTTAAGTTGCACCGCCCACCTAAAATCAAGTAATGCATTCCATAAGGCATTTTGGACAAATTCTAGGGTCCATCTAGACTGGGTGAAAACTCTATTATTTCTAGAGATCCACATCAATCATAGAGAAGATCCTCTAAGAAGGACTAGGAGGTTTGGCATAAGACTAGAGCTCAGAAAGACGCGGCCTTCATGTGGTCAGTGTGGCATAATGCTGTAGCGGTCCATTCATGGAGAGTACATATTGCCCCGGATATTGATATCAATTCTAACTGTTGCTCCTCAGGCTGTGAAGAAATTCTTTTTCACAAATTTTTCTCTTGCTTGCAAACTCAAGAGATTTGGAATGACACTTAGTCCATTCTTTACTATACTTTAGAGGACCCCCCTATTGCCAGACTTTACACTTGTTTCAATTTGACTCAATGTATATTTGGCATCCCGATCCCTACGAGATTCCAAGGCATTTATTCTATTTGGATACTTTGAAAACTTCAATAATTTCCTAGAAATGAATGTTCATTAGAATTTGAAGGTAAGAATATATGGACAAGTTTAAATATACAATGAGATAGAAACTCATTTACTTAAGTGTCATTGCACGAAACACTTGTACTATTTTCAATCACACGATGCATGTTGATTAGTTTTTTGGCTATAACTTTTGCGATCTCGCTCCAAATGATTCAAAATTTACAGACAAGATACTGATGACTATTACACACCTAGTATAATCTTTTGGAATTTCTTAAAAAAAATTATTATTTAAAAATAGGTCCCAATAATATGTCACACTTATCAATTTGGAGGTTTTTAGTACCATTTAGTACCCAAAAAATGAACTTTAATCTGAAATTTGGAGGGGATGGTCTTCTAATAGACTTATAGCTATTATCCACAAGAATTCTAAAAATATTTAATTGCATGTCGTGTGGAAGTCCGCAAAGTGAGCTTCTTTCTGCTTGCATTTTGAAACACATAAAACATTATTTTGGTATTTTTTTTGGTGAATGACCATCTCCATAGAGTTTTTACAAATGAACAATTTTTATTTTATTTATCTAATTCTATTTCCTATTTTTAACTAATTAAAACATCAAAGTATCTATTTTCTTGAGATTTGGCACTTTTCTAGTTCACCTACTTAGAGATTTTTCTATCCATTTCCTTTGGTGGTTACCTTCATCTTAAAGGTGTATATATTAGTCATATTTTAAAAATTTCTTAGAAATTATTTTTTTATTTTTAAAGTACTCTAGAAAAAAATCATGAATACTGTTCAAAACGCAACAAAATCGGCAGGTATTTTGTGCAATCACCCAGCTACTTAATTTGGCTTCATCGGATTTCATTGGACCTAATTTGTTTCAATTAAGCCAAATAAAGTGGCTATTGAAGCTAGTTGCCACTTTAATTTTGTGAGTTAGAAAATGAAAAGAAGAACTCATTATGAAAGTGAAGTAGTGGTAGTGTTAACAATCCATGTAGAATATGTATCTTCACTCATTTGTCGATGAGTGAACTATCTTCAAACTATCTTCAAACTATCCCATAGTCTTCATGGATTCATGATAGACAATCGATTTCTCTATAAAAGCAACCATTCATCCTTCATCCTTACCAAATGTTAATGACGTAAATCTTTCATATTGCCATCAAAAAAAATTTTAGTGGTAGATGGTCACTGGATTATTTTTGGACATTTTTTTTGCAAATAATTAAGGTTAAAGTGCATTAGAATACCTTAACCTTGATTTTTTAACACTTCTACTTGGATTTTGAGCCACTGCCGAGCATCTGACATCGCGACATAAGGTGAGCGGCTATAGGAAAAAAACTAATGCTTAAGCAAAAAAATAACATGATCAGTGGGGTCCTTGAAGAGTTGTGGAGCCGCCCTTCGGAAGCCTTGTTTTTTCTCTAATGACTATGATAATTTGAGCAAATGGTTCTAAAATTATTCTATAATTGCCATTTTTGTGCATTTATTGAAAATTTAAAAAAAAAGTCATTTTCAACCATATAATCATTTTCTATACTACTATGAAAATGTGTGTAAAAATCTTATCCCATTTGGCCTAATAGATTGTGAGATACAAATGTTCAAAGTTAATGGGAAAAAAATTCAAGGCTTGCTTGACTACTTGACTGACTGCTTACCTTCTCTATTAGCATGCTACCCAAGCTACCTCTAAACTTTCGAGTCCTATAACTTTTGATCCTAACATTTGATTGAAAATAAAAATAAAAATTCACAAAACTAATACAAGCCTGAATCTTTGGTAAAATTTTTACTTTCATCCTTTCAAAAGTGGCTTTATATGAACATGGCCAATTTCATTAAAATGACAATATTCCCTATGCCATTTTTTCAGACCACCCGCTCTGAACATCTAGAATAAGTATAGATTTCAAGCATCTAAGACTGTTGTAGATTTCACACATCTCGAACGTATATAGATTCCAGATTGACTGTTTTACAAAATCTAGGATTGATATAGATTTTAGATATTTAAGATAGATGTAGATTTCAAAAATGTAGGACAAATGTAGATTTCAGATCGACTATTCTGAACTATGGAAGTGCCAAAAGTCAAGGAATATTGCCATTTTAATGAAATTGGCCATAAACCTACCTGAGCCTTCAAAAAGCTCCACGAGAGCTTATTGTCCTTGAAGGATTAATCATGTGTGTTTTCTTCAAAAGAATTTAATCACAAGTTGTTTATTCTTATTTGAATTTTGTTTCTTATTCTGGTTTAAAATATGTTATTTTATTCTAATGTAGTATTATATATATATATATATATATATATATATATATATATTGAAATGGTTTCTTTTGCACATAATACTTTGAATTTCATAATATTGTGATTTGTTCAATTTTTTTTTTAAACAATTGTCCTAAAATAATACTTCGTTTGTCCCAAAATGATCTTGTTGGACAAGATGTTCCAAATTTAGGTTTAAAATAACATTTTAAAACCCGTTTTGCATTGTAAGTAGAGTTTGGTGCACTCCTCTCATTTGAAATTTTAGGTATTGGACTCCTTTTCAAAGTGAAATTTTGGAGTAAATGAAAAGTGGGATTTGGGGGACATTTTCAAGGAACACAAGTGGGCACTTAATTCAGTTAATTGTTCTGTATGAGGTCATCATTTTGTGGGTAGTTAATATGGGCCCAAGACCATGTGTGGACCTTTGTTTTGCCCCCAAGAGCTCCATCTCTTTTAATTAGGCAATATTCAAGGAAATGCAAAAATTAAAAACGATCAATGTAGATTGACCTTTTTGTCATTTCATTTGTTTTTTAATTGATGATTGCATGGATGAAGAGGGAACTACTACTTAGAGTTGTTTTGTTGGTTTCAAATAGCAATCAAAATCAAAATCTAACCAATTTGCAATGTCACAAAGGCCAACAAGAAGATCATTTTGGGATAGAGGGAGTAATTTTTTTCACCTATTAAGGTTGGAGGCTGTAAAACAGAGCGGGCATTAAGAATGGGCCCTATAAATGGCTGTGAAATGGATTTGAGTTGGTTTTGAAATTGACTAGTATAGTCAATGAATGAATCAAGGAAAAAAGTATTATTAATTGCAAGAGCCAATCATTCTCTTAGCTTTCCCCATTTTCATTTAGAATTGCAAGTGAACCGTTTATGAAAGACCTAGGGTCACATATAGGGACCTATGACCCAACTCATTTGAAAATTCATAAGTAATTCAAAATTGCGCGGAAAAATACGAAACCACTTGGGTTAGATTCCTCATCAATTTCTCTATGTCTGAAAAATGAGCTAAAAATATTCCTGTCCAAGGAAATACATGAAAAAGGCGGACCAGCCCTTAGATGCTCCATTTCTGAGCCTCCTACCTTATAAGTCTTCTCTCCGAGACGTCTCCAGTCCGCACCCAAAGCCCTCGACTACCCAGTCGTCGTCCTAAACAGCAGAGTGAAAGTCACCACCTTTACGTAAGCTTGCTACAGATCGATCGCGACACGCTACCATTACAGATCCAAGTTTCCCACGCCACATCAAATCGATCAAAGGGTCCAAGGCTGACGTATGGTGGGGATAGGAGCTGGAGTGTAATTGCAGCATTCGATCGATCACGGACTTACGCACACTGCACGCTCGTCGCTTGCTGTGCCGTGTGGAACGGAGCTAGTTTCTCATGTCGATCGATCCGATGGTTGCCATGGCTCAGGGGTGGCGTGGGAATTGCAATTGGCTTCCATTCAGCGCCGCGCTACCTGGCTGTGGTGCTGATCGATCGAGTGGGTCAAAATTAATTCCAGGGCGGCCGCACAGGAGATACAGTATATATTTCAAGATGTCCATCTAAAATTAAAGAATTCCTTAGCTAATGACAGAATAGGATCGGACACACTAGGAATGGAATTTGGACACAGAAGGACTTTGGCCCAATTTCCATAGAAAAGGACATTTGTGCAATTTCCTGTGCGCGCGGGTTCTCCTAGCTCGTGGAAATTGTTACTGGAGGTATCGACCGCAATTGTTATCTTCAGCTCAGCTCGCAGTGCATTGCGAGATCGATTCTTCTTCCAGTATCGGATCGGAGGATTTTGCGTTAGCAAGGAAGGGTACTCGTTTGTTTCTGATCATCGTCGTCCTCTTGCTCACATCTCTCTTTTGTTACTAAATTGCTGGAGTTGCCAGATGATGGTTGCGGGATGGATTGGCATGGAAACTTCAGTAACGCTAGTGCGTTCTTTTTGTTGTTGTTATCATCCTTTGTTCTCGTCGTTAAATGCTGTAATTGCAACTCTAATCTCAGATGGATAGTCCCATTTGGATGCCTTCAGCCAGTGATTTCTTTTGCGGATTGCAGCTATGGCACATTCGTCATGCGCTACGATGCGGTTTGTCGCTTGTCAGCCTCTGCAGGTGCGCCTTCTTGTTTCTTGATTTCAATCTTTAATTTCCGCATCTCTGAAGCAAGGACCTTTCATTTTCTGTAAAATTAATATTGAAACATTGCTACGCACATGTTCAAACATGTCTTGAAAGTGGCAGGTCTACGATTTAGGGAGTGAAATTCAGTCCATGGCGTGTCAATTTTTAAAATGGTTGACAATAACGTTGCCGTGGAGGTCATTTCAGACAACTGAAGTGCCAATTTTATGTAATACCTGTAGATCTCGAAATACTATACAAGTGCGAATTCTCAGTGGGCAAGCAATAGAATTGGAAATGTTCCTCGATCAATTGCTGCAACGCGGTTACCTGGTGTGAGGATATGGGAACGGGGAGGGCTGCGAGCACCTCTATTGCTAAAACCAGAGATGGTGTTTCCATTGTTGCTTGGAGAGAAACTCCCTCTGAAGCACGTAGTTTGTTCACGTAAGTATCGCGCTGCATTTTTTCTTGGATTATACGATCTCAGATATATGGATTGCCAAGCTCGTCAGAAATTAGGGTTACATGAAGATTATTTCCTGCTTTCTTTACACTCACCATTTCAGCTAATTCAAGGACTGGATGGGGAGTTTCGGACATGCACATTTGCCTCGCATACTGTAAACATTCTCTCGTGAATTAATGTATCGGATTTTTATCGAAACTCTCACTGGAGTTGCCATCTCAAGACTTGCCTGTGATGATATTCAGTGCCTGTGCAAGCTGCGGCCAGCAGTGTTCACATAGCAAGTGCAATTTTCACACTCGGAACGGTGTTTGTTCTCCCCGTCTATACTGCCATGGTATTTGCCCCAAAGTGGAAATGGGTACGTCCTCTTTGCTTTGAGCATTAACCTTGTGTTCGTTTCAATTTCAGAGCTCCAAAGGTTTTAGCCTGAATGATCATATTCATTGTATTCGTAAGTTTTAGAGTGCCAAATATGTGGTGTTTTCAGTAT
Organism: Pseudisothecium myosuroides; assembly: GCA_951799445.1. Lineage (NCBI taxonomy): Eukaryota > Viridiplantae > Streptophyta > Bryopsida > Hypnales > Lembophyllaceae > Pseudisothecium > Pseudisothecium myosuroides. Next base: position 15,640,588 of record OX637287.1, on the reverse strand, counting down.
TTCGCGTTTTTGAAACTATGGCAAGTATGAAATTAAGGTTTCAGTTGGGTGAAAACTGCTCCAGTTTTAGTTGGGCGACTCAAATCTGCGCCAGTTCCTAGTTGTTTGACTTTACCATGATAGATTGGGGTTTAGGGTTTAATTCCGCCCAATGTAACGAATATGACCATGCGTTGGTAATAACTTTATGAATTGGTAGGTTCATATTAATTGTTGCCACTTGGGCAACCTCCTGTTGAAACATGTTGAAAAAGCAACTTCGAAAACTCAACACTGGGATGTTGTTTCCATCTCCCGGCACTATCAAACGACATCCAGTGTTGTGTTTTTGTAATGTTAATTCAAAGGGGGGTTGCACTAGTTGCTGCTGCCCATCGGTTACTTACCTTACTTTTCTACACTTTTTTAAAACTCAACAGACGAAGAAGATTGTGGAAAGTGATCTGCCATTTATTGTGATGAGCGCGATGTATATCTACCTTCTTGCACTTTCATGGACTCCGGAGACTGCAGGTTGCATGTTTGCGAGCAAGTACTTACTGCCCGAGGCAAGTCGTTTTTATGCTTTCTTGTGCATTGGCATTAAGATCTGATGCCTAAATCTTTGAGAAGATTTACTTGTATACGCCTTTTTGTATGTGTACATGAAGTCGTTTTTAGGGTTTAGGGTTTTAGGGTATCAGTCTGCTTGTTAATTTCTTTGGGTTTGGGTTGATATGGGAAGCAGCTTCCAGGCATTACACGCATGTTTTCAAGCACTATTGCAGTTGCCTCGGCTTGGATCCACTTGCTGGCAGTTGACCTTTTCTGTGGCCGGTAAGTGTAGATGTATCAACTCAAACCAATCACGGTAGAATCTCTTTTGGCTATTTTTTAAACTCCTTGTGGTTGGAGTTGGAAGCTGGCTTGTCTTACAGAATTACACTTCTGTTGTCATGTAGAAGCGTATTTCTGGACGGTCTGCAACACGAAGTGGAGACACGCCACTCTCTTGTATTATGCCTCATGATGTGCCCTGTTGGTCTCATTTCTCACTTCGTCACCAAGGTGCACCTTCTTAGCCCAGCACTTCCATATTTCACAAAGTTAGTGTTGCTGATAATGGGCAACATATTAATTTTAAGCCGAAGATAATCACTAATGGTATCCATCTTGAATCACTAATTGTTTCAAGGGACTTGCTTGATCGAACCCTAGAATTGATGAATGACGACGAGACGTGCTCCATGCTGCTGTCTCATTTTTCATGTTTCGTTCAAACAAGAACAGAGCATTTGAATGCATGAGGCAGCTCACTTAAGCATAAATTATCCCTTGCAGCTGAGCGAGTAGTGGCTGTGGTTTTTCTACTAGAGTCTTTCAACATGCAGGAATTCACTAGAAGATTCCGAATTACAAACTCTCATTAATAGCTTGGATTAGCAACCCAATTTTATTACAATCAGGCTAAGGTATCGGAAAAGGTATCGATGTGCACCACACGGTATGAAGTACCAGATGATCAATGCATATACACTTCTAAGGTAATGAAGGTTAATGGTTAACAGCCGCAGAACAGTGAATCTTAAATTATAGACTCCTATGTATGAACCAAAAAGGCACACTAAAACTTAGATATATTGATTACAAGAGATGAACACAATCAAAACAATGCAATCTATGAGTCCAATGTTGGATTTTGGAACATTTAAGGGCGATACTTTGAAAATGCATAACTTGTTCAAATAAGCATGCTAAAGTGCAGTGGAATCCTCTTCCAGTTGCTAATAAGATCAAACAAAAATAACATATGTTTAAAAATAGTAACTATGCTCAATTGTAATTAGTGACAATTAAAGGTGCTCATACCTTATAGTCAAGATAAAATTGATGGTATAGATTCATTACTTTATACCTTCGGTAATACACAGTTCTTTATTACTGTTTGGCAAGAGCTCGAAACTTGTTCTACTGTAAATTATTTCAGGAGAAATGCCACTGAATTTCCCCTTCATTCTGTTGACTATTAGTCTAAGATGTTTCTAAGGCATTTGTTCCACCAGGCAATCGTGTGTTTTTCTCGGCGCTTTGACGGTGGTGACAGCACAACAGATATGGGAAAAGTCTTGGCGCAGTGAGTGCCTCTGCACCTTCTGGGGCTCACATCTTTAATTGTACGAAAATGAATATTTGATATCTGACCAAGAGATCCGAGACATAACCACATTTAGGTAACGTCGTCATGCCACGAAATATAAATTTTGAAGTGGATATTCATGGCTTCACAAGATGGAATAACACAACTTCATGGACTGTACAGACAACTAGATTGTGAATTTTGAGTTGCGTTATGACTTACGAAGACTCGGTGGTCACCTTTGCATCATAGCAATTCTAGATGTTTGACGATTCTTTGCTCACAGTACGATTATTTGAAAGATATTTACATGCAATAATGATATTTCATCTGTAGGCTCTGTTCTCGCCTCTGTTAGTGACTCAGATTTGACCGTTTCAGATATTTTCCTCTGTACCGTCATTTCAGTATGAAGGTCGATGAGACATTTTGAGGACTGACCTTCCAGTTGAGATATTTGTCAATAATATCTCTTTTGCATGACAAGAACGATGTAATTAGTCCTTGCAAGTGGGAGATGACGTACGTTACTCATCGTGCTGTCAGTAGCACGTCTGCCAAACGGCTGCATGTCATGCAAGACCTCGCTTCGAAATCACCAAACTAACTTACCAAAGTGTCAATGTCGAGTCTAATGCATTTCTGTTTTTACTGTCCACAATCACACCCTTTCAGCCACTTTCACACGACATTCGTTTCGAGACAGGGTTACTTTGTAATTGTGGCACTGAAACAGGAGGCATAAAAACCTTACTCACGTCACTTGAAACGGCAGCAAATTTCAATTGGTGGTTGTCATCTCAATTTTTCAAATTAGGAGGCGTGTAACAGATCATTAGAAGCACAATTTCCGAAGCTTTTTAACAAGATATTACTTGCACGATTTGACTCAGAAACGAGCAAGAAACTGCAGAAAAGGTACTACCTCTGTTTCTGCCTAATACCCGTGTTTCCTTTGTGTTAACAAAGGGGTATTATTCAGAAACAGAGCGAGTAATTGCTGAGTTGGCATATTTGTTGCACACTTTCAATTGCTTACTGCAATCTCATTACTTTGAATTAGGAGGTGCAAAATAAAAAGAAGTGCGTTTTTCAGTAGCTTTCCAAAAACATATCACTCATAAAAATTGGTTGAGAAATGAGGACAAGATTTGCCTAACTTTGAAAATTTGGGAGATTGACTACGTCGTCTCTCTTTGCCGGCCAGGGGGGGTATACCTGCCGGTGCGGTTACACCTCACATCTATCAGAGGCAAATATCTCTGAATGAAAGACGTGGTGAAATATCTCTGATGACTCACTACTTGTGGACAAAATATCTCCGCATGAACTGCAGTCGTTGATAAAATGTCTCTGATCTGAGTCAGTGACAGAAGTCTTGTCTCGGAGGTGTGAAAAGGGGTTAACTGTAGCGTAGCATGAATGCCAGGAGTCATGAATTCATGGCCATGCATTCTTGCTGACTAAGCGTAGGTGTTGCCGCCCTGAAGATAATGGATTTTATAATTGTAGCGAACTAGGGATAAAACTAACCTTTTTGAGTTCTACACTTTCATTAACCCCTTAATCTGAATGTCCGAGTGTGTGACAAGTGTCTTACAGTCAAAAGTGACAAATATGCAGAATACTCCAAAATATCGTTTAAGAGAAGGCCATATTATAGCCAATGATAGTGTGACAAGCTGCAGAATTTTACAGAATATTGTTTTCAGAGGCTTTGAATGTCCAGCTGTACATTGCAATGGATTCTGTAATTGATTGTGCTATGCATGTCAATTTAGATGAAAAAGTGTTTTTTTGTTTGTTCCTTGAGGTTTCACAAGTTATTACAAGTTATAGTCGATCTCTGCGAAGAGGGTCAGAGACTCAAAGTGGTGACAAGCCCCTCAAGTGGTAATTCTTGGAGCAAATCCCCAGCAGCTATTCCAGGCCTTAATTTTCCCACCGCCTTTGTTTTGTATCTTGGAGAGCTTTAGCGTCATCTTCACAGCTGTGAATGTACGTGAATTCCATGTTTTCACGTCTGAAGTACATTTCTTCGTTTTTCCATAGTAATTGGCACATGGGTTTCAAGTTGCAGAATCCATTTATTTATTGCTTTTTATTAAGTACGCAAAGAATTTGACGAAAAGTGAATCATTTTGTTAGATACTGGGGTCGCATTTTTACTGTCATTTCCGATCTAACAAGAGGAAGATGTAAACATTGGTCAGAATTCTACAGTTCATGGAAAGAAATGGACCTACCGAAGCTCGAAATAGAATGAGACATTCGTGTGTGAACCGCTACTGGAGATATTCAATGAGTTTCATGTCGTTGCATCCCATGATACTCATTGACATTCTCAGGTAGCTCGAGACATGAATGTCTCATATTCTGAAGTCAAATTTCCCGCTGTGTATCACATGGAACCTCTGCAAAGCGATTCACATTTGGCGATGCAGCTGGAGTGTACAGAAAGCAGATCTTTGAAGGAGCTCTAGCTTCACGTCTGCTTGTGTTCTTGCATGTGTTCACATAATGCCAAGTCCAAGGTTGACGGGCAATTGTATCACTCTCTGGTAGATTCGTCCGAGGAAGGCAATAACATATGGCAATAATATCTTCATCTGCTTAATTAGAGTCCTTTGATGAACCAAATGCACAGAATTTAGGCATTCGAGCACATACCCTCAGGACCCCCGAGGCACCAAACATATGTAGGTAAACATTCATTATTTATGTGCCTGTTACCATGGAACCGTGTGCCTCAGGGCTCCCTTTGATGATTCCATAAATGACTTGACGCTCCGTCTGATAACCTTCTCAAGCCTCCGAGGTTATCCAGTCCATAATTAGCTGAATACATTGTCCAAGGATACATTGTCCAAGCAGGGACAAATGTTAGCTGTGCCACTATCCCATTGCAATTAATTGAGAGATGATGAGATGATTGCAACTGAAGCCTACCCCCACCCCGCGCGCATAGTGTCCCATGCCAGGAGAGCTCGACATCCTCTGAACAGCTTCACATAAGAATTCCTCGTACTTGTTCATCTCAGGGTATATGTCTTCGCTATAAAACTGGTTTTTCTTCCACCTCGGAAGAATTAGTGGGTATGAGGATTTGTTTCACTCGCACTACTAGCAAGATCTGCCTATTCCTGAATCACGTTCTTAGTATCTGCAAAGAATAGTGCCACTCCTATGACGTTGAAACGCAGCGTCATATATACCGTTTGAGCTTGTCAGTCATCGCATTTTTCTTGCCATGTGCAAATATCTGACGAAGGATAGAGTGTCCATACTGACAGAAATACAGCCTCAAAGCTGTAAATCGCGCAGTTCATGAAAATTCTCCTTCTTCATGCCAGAATGCATATTCCTCGTGAAGATGACAAACCTTGAGATGCACCTGCCTTAAGGTAAGAGTATATCATATACAGGATAACCAGCCGGCCCTAGAAGTGACTCTCCCTCACCGGATAAAAATGGCTGTCTTTTCTTCTCATGTATGATATATGCATCTGATCTCGTGTTCAGGTGCTAACTACTGGAACAGCTTAGAACCGAAAGGTGTTCAGGAAAAGGTCAGGGGTAAGGCGACCATCCCAATTCTGTACCGAAGGAGAAGACGCCACACGCTAGAAAAGATCAGCAGTACTGTACCAACTACGCAACGATCCTGTTTAGGAAATGACCAACTTTTATTCCAGTATTGCCTGCAGAAAACGCCCTAGGAAGCCAGAGTTTGCACCCATTTTAAGTTTCCAGAATCACCCATACACATCATGCCCATCCTGCAAAACCTGATCAATCCTTCCTCCTACAAAGCCCTTCAGCCGACAACCCACCTGCTCCAAAATAAATCACGGATCGCCACATGCATGGTGCTAGCTCCGCTCAGAAAGAGCCCACCCACAAGAAGCGACTCTAAATCCTCAGGCATGGCTGGCTCACACCTGTCAGCTTCCGCAACCCCCACACTCTCCAAGTATACGCGTTTCGATCATGCAATATATTTATTAACACCAGCGTCCACCTGAAGTAGGTCTCTGCTCTAGAAAAATCAGAATGAGCCAAGTCTAAAAAAGATCAGTCACACACAATCGCCTGATATAAGATATATATTACAATACTCGATCTTCCACTCTCCCCTGATAAAAGATACAAATCTCCAGGGTCGTTCCGCAGGGTCTTTGCTCGAGCTAAGCCATCCAGATGCAGTATATACATGATAGTTCTCTGGCCGGCGCCCTGGAAACATCAGTGTGTGCCGCCATTGATGTACATGAGTTCAACAGTACCGCACCATTTCCCCTTGGTATATATCCAAACGCTTCTTAGAAACAAGGGTTGCCGAGAAAAATTTCTCCACACCATTCGGTTCCACGAACCACCTGATCGATTTCCAACAACAGATCGAGTGTCATTACTGACTGAAATCCATCCCTGTTAGAAACCAAACGCCGCCTGCATATGTAAATACCCCACAAAAAACTGTTTCTCAACCTTGAATGCGCGTCCGCAACATTGCACCCTTCACGTCGCCCGCAGCGAACCCATCGACAGGAAAGATCAGCAAGAAACAAGCTCCAGACTGATCAACCTCCCGCCGACTCCGCTTTTTAAGCCCCGCCTCCCATGCACGGCCGCTCCGCCGGCCCTCGCCCAGCCTCTCGTTCGCCCGACGCATTGCAGCCAAGAGATTCACTTTCATCCGTCGATGACGTTGCCGGAGGTTCTCATTCATTCACTCTGTCCATCCCCGTTGGGGGATGCGACGAACAGAAATGGATGGCATCAGTTCCACATCCAAAAGCTCCGCTGTCGAACGGGGAGCGAGCGAGTTCACTTGGAGTGCATGGCGCCACGGGGCGGCAGGGGAAGAGGCTCCGCCTATGCTGGGGCTAAGCACTTGGCCCAGATTGCAGCGGACGGGAGAGCCATCTGAGCCACATGAGAAGAAACGGCTGGGAATGGAGGGATGTTGGGAGACGTCGATTCAGGGGTCTGCGATCTGGGACGTCCGATAGCTAGGGCTTGGGGCTGGGCTTGGGCCGGGTCTTGCGCATATTCCCGGCCCGTTGGCGCTGGCTGCCCCGGCGATTGATCTTTTGGGGTGCTGGAGATATCTTGTAAAGGAGATATCGCGTTGTCTTTTACTGTTGCCGGCATTACCGCACTCACTCTTCGCTTTTCAGCTCGGCTGGAGCAACTGAAGGGTGGGGCCACTCCACATTTTTCCCTTGGCTGGAACCTCGGGAACTTATTGCTTCTTCTCTTTCTAAAGAATACTGGTGTTTTCTTTGTAAAAACACAAAGGAAAGGCACCACGGTCAGGGAAGATTTCTGAGTTTTATTGGTTATTTTCCATAACATTGTTAAGCAAGTCCTTTTTGCCTCCGCAGAAAGAAGGATCTCCCAAGTTCTAAAGGTTTCAAGAAATTAGCTTTGGCATTGCATTTGGAGGAAGGAGATGGGGCAATTGATGGACCAGCTCGGACTACCCAATCAAACTCTCAAAACGCAGCAAATACTCAACCAATCATGTGCTTCATATTATAATTGAACTTCCCCTATGTACCCAGGGGGAATTATACCTCCACCTGGGGGGAGGAAGTCTCTGGGTTTAACGATGTTATGTCCTTCAATTCCCAAATTGAACCAATTTTTCAAGTACGGAGTCCATTTATTTTCTTTACTTATTGCTCTTTAAAGAAATTTTATAGATTCTTTCATCGGATTTGTGCAGATGTTCTTAAATTGCAAACGTTTTTCCCCAATTCTACCAACTAACTTTGAACTAGCTAGTGGTTCTTCCCAAACATAGGAAAACACTTGTATTATTTAGAAATAGAGGGAGTATTTACAATAGAAGTATAAATTTGAATTTTTTGGAATTTAGACCCTATATTCGAGTCAGTTCCATAAATAATTATGGAAAAGTTGAAGCACGGCATGTCCAAACTATAGCCTTGCCTTTGTAACAAATGTCGGGGTGCAATACAAAGCTAGGAGATTACAGCTAGCATTTCAATATAATTTTTTGAAAACAATGATAAATTTGAAAAATAAAAAAACAATCAACCAAAGTGGATCATCTCAAAAAAATATAGATATGTAATGTATACAAGATGCACTACAGAGTATATGTTAGGGGAAATTTTGGAAAAAAAATGTCAAAACTGAATTTCTATGACGCATTTTTAAAGGTTTGTGTCACCCTAAACATTGCTTCATTTATACCAAACTTGACCTTCATATGAAATGTAAGGTAAATGAGCCTATTGCTTGACACTAATGGAAGCAAGCCCAATGTGGACAAACTTGTAATGGTTGGTGTACATTCAAAATTAATGTACATTTGGGGGATAAAAGTGAAAAAAAGTCCCCTATTTTTTGTTGTCTCTAGGGTATGTTATAGACCACTTCAAGCTAATTTGCAATCTCTGATCGAAAATAAGAATTCAGAATTTGCCAAAAATAAGTTTGTGGCAGATTAAAAATTCTTGTGTTTTCCCCCGGGGTAAATCCACCCAGCTGGGTCTACTTCGTGGGATGGGTTTACTAACGTCCCCCCAATTTCCTGTCCGGGTGAACTAGCCCCCTCGCTCGGCCTCCCAAATCATTCTAGGGGTGCATGTGAAAAAAAAGCCCCCTATTTTTGAGCCGTCTCTATAGCATGTTCTAGACCTTTCCTACCTAATTTGAAGCCTCTGATTGCAAATTTGAATTCAGAATTTGCAAATCTTATCATGCCTCGCAAATAAAAAATTTCAGGGTTTTCCGTCGAGGCCGAGCGAGGGGTCAGTTCGCCCCGGCCGAGATGGGCGTCATTCACGTGTTCTGTTCACTTCTGGCTGCTCCCAACTGAAATGAAGTGCCAAGTAACTGCCTATGCGAAAAGATCTTTCAGACTTTTTCTTTTTCTTTTTAATTTTTTAATCCATATTCACCTGCCCTGTGACTGGACTTGTTCGCGACTCGCTGATGGTGGAGGCATTTGTGGAAATTGTGGAAATGGGACATCTCAGGCCTTGGGATGGGGGATAAGGGTCTAGTCATATGGGAAAGCATGTTTTGGTAGATTCCAAGGAAGGAGGCCACGGGGGCGACGGAGCTTATAATTGTATGATGAGCCTCTTGCGGAGGCCGTTTAACCCCAGGGGAAACGTAGGAATGTTTTATTTTTCACGTATGAATTTTTTTGCAAATTTTGAGTTCATATTTGCAATTGAGAGGCCCCATTAGTGCACAGAGAGGTAAAGAGAAATAGATTGGACATGGCACAAAATAGGATGTATTTTTTTACATTCACCTTTGGTTGGACCTCCGCAAGAGGCTTGTCGTACAACTATAAGCTCGACCAAGCCACGATACTCTCATTAGGAGTGGGTGCATGCTCTTTTTCTTATTACGTACTATCATGAAACTAAGGAGGATACCCCAAAAATTGCCACTTTGTGCTCCTATGCCTAATTATTGTTATTAATTTTTGAGCGGTCAAATTTTCATTGATTTTCTTGTTGGCAAGTGAAAGGAGGTTCAAACTACTTTACCATGTGCTTCAAGAAAAAGAAAAAAAATGAGTTTCGAGCGCACCAAAAAAACATGGCATTTGGATACAGTATGCAAAATAATGAAGCATCAAAGTTTTTTTCAATAGATGTTTTGGAACTAGTTTTTCAGGTACATACATATTGATTTTGGAGATGTATACAATATGATGATGGCAGTTTTAGGCAGGTTGTGATTTTGGGTGTATCCACTTTATTTCTACTTCTTGATTGGACTTTTATTAGTAATAAAGTCTTTTTCGTCCATAAATATGTGGACTATGGATGTAATGCCATTTCCAAATGTGTATATATTCATCAAATTAGTGGTAATGTCATCATCCTTAGAAATGTTTTGGTGGACTCTTGGAATTGTACCCATTCAACAAATGAGAATAATTAATTTTAAGATTTTAATTTTTCCTCTTTGCTATGCATCATTCATCAGCATTAGAAAGAACTACATTAGTACTGAAATCTGAATAATTTTAAATTTATTCAAATGACAAGAAATGTGAATGATTTGGACGAATGAATGGAAAAAAAATGTCAGAAAGGCAAGTAATGAGCTAGAAATATACCGTTATTTCATATTGCCAAGCTTAGTCCTAACTTTCTAATTTATTTTTAAACAAATGGCCATTTCATTCCATTGCAGAAAAACAAATTGAACACCAAATTTAGGTGTTTGCACTCCACATAAAAGAATTAATTTCCCTCTCATTCTTCTATCTATCATGACATATCATTAAAAAAACATTAAAAAAATGGAGCGTGGGCAAGGCCGTTAAGATTTAAGATTGTATAATGGTCTATGATGTATCCACCATCTATCCTCTTCAAGTCAAGGAGCAAATCACCAAGAATCTCTTTTATTGATTGTAATTATTTTATTATAAATTTAATTTAATTTAAATAAATCAACATCAAAATAAATTTTAAAAAATTGGTCATTCCCTACACCAAGGTTCATTATACTATAACTTCACATGTATTATGGACTTTGTTAGCATTTTCATTTGTCAACCAACAATCATATATATCTAACATTGTTAAATAGTATTGTATGGTAGATTCCTATGGTTTTAGTCTTTGAATTTTTGGTACACTTTGAATCTAGGTTGAAGATCCTTTACTTGTTGTTTGAGATCAGACACATCATTTTTAAAGCCTTGTCATTTCTTAAATCTTAGTCTACAATCTGGCCTCTATTTCATGGATTTATAAAAATAATGCATTGTACCTAATATATTTGCAATTTTTCAATTTTGATTTTGAGTGCATCAATTGTTCTTCATCTCTATACCTCACAATCTCACATCCTCAATTTTGAAGGATCCTAGATTTGTCATCTCTAATTTGACGTTGATTAGGTGTGCTTATCATACCCTTCATGTGACAAGTGCTAACATATGTTGTGGAGAATACACACAAACGCAATGAAGTCTAGAGTGGCCCGCCTATGTGAATATGCCAAATAGAAATTAGAGTGCTCAATATAAACCATTTCAGAAGAAGCCATCTCCTTCTTCTACTATAGCGCGACTAGTGGCTATGGTGAGGAAGGAGTTTTGCCAAGATTTTTCTCAATTCTCTCAAAAATTTCTTTCCTAAGCTCTGAAGATTCTCTCCCCTAGAATCCTATTAGATAGTATACAACAACAAAAATCTGAGACAAAAATGCAAATCTTGAAAAGGAACAATGACTATCCGTTTTGTAGGCATGGCCAAGAGAATACTAGGCTTTGGACTTTTTTGTAGTTGGGAGTGAATGTAGAGAGCATGACTTCGAGCATGGCGTGGATTGTGCCACAATGGGGGGTCTTTGACAAGCATTTCCGACTATCTTGTCATACTAGGTGCCTTCACCATGGTAAAATGGTAATACTTCTATTCTAGCAGCTACAATACATATCTCATCGTAGAGCCAATTGCTAAGCGGGCTACTGGACATGTTCCGGTAGAGCATATACACTACAACACGTGCAAAATGACTTGCTAAGTCTCCGGTGGTAGATTCACCGTATGGATTTTATTGTGTGGCAATTGTTGTCTCCAACTAGGACATGCAAGAACGCCCCTCAAAAGGTAGTTCTCCATACTTCTATGGCAAGTTAATCTTGCAAACTCAATCTTCAAAGCAATGTAGCTTGACGACTCGGGGTTCCTAGGTCTCCTTCATTGACTCTCTTCATGTGGAAAGCTTACCATGTGTTTGAGTGCAACATGTTTTGCACAAGGAAAACTAAAACGCACATTAGGAGCACAATGAGGCCTGCAAGAGGCCGCGACTTCTGAACCAGCGTTCCTGCTGATTTATTTTTCTTCAAATTTTTATTTTCTTAAATAAATAAAAATAAAAAAACAGATGCGGATTTGAACTGAAATACCACATGCCACGAAGATCGAGTATAAATAAGCTATTTAAAAAAATTAAAAATTAAAAGAAATCCTAGGTGGCCGATGATCGGCCACATCGGACTACTGATTTAAATATAATTAGGCCACACCGGACTACTGATTTGAATATAATTAAATATTAATATTTTATTTTAAAAAATGAGTCTTTTTTTTAAATATTTTTTAAAAATTAAAAAAAAATTAATTTAATTTTAAAAAATTAAAAAAAAAATTAATTTTAAAAATTAAAAAATTAATTAATTTCGTTGATGCTGATTTCGGCAGATTCAGAAGCTGACTGTTGATTAAGGGGAAGCGGACTCTTTCAGGCCCCATTCTTCCCCTAATGAGTGTGTTAAAAGATTGGGCGTGGCCCTTGAACTTGGTATACAACCTATCTCTTTTGAAGACCTCTCTCAAAATTTATAACTTAGTGCGCGTATGGGCAATTTCATTAAAATGGTGGTGTTATTGCGCCATTTTGATGGTGTGACATTTTAACCATCTAGAACAGGTATAGATTTCAGAACGGCTATTCTGCACTGTAAAAGTGCCAAAGTTCAATAATACCGCCATTTTAATTAAATTGACCATGCGTACTATGGGGTCTTTTTGTGCCGCATGCATGCCATCTGTGGTCGAGGATACATTTGGTGTGTCTCTATGCAAATCCATACCTTGAGACAAGTTGTTTTGTTTTGTTTGTCACGGTGAGATCTCCTAGCCCGTGCGTCCCCCGGGTGCATGCTTGGTACCGTTGGAAATTTCTAGTTGGGGAGGGGTGCACGGGCTTGGTTCGTCGCGTTTGGAGTTACGGTGCGGAAGTTATTGAATTTCAAAGTATTTATGGATCAAAAAATTAGAAAATTGTTTTATTTTGATTTTGGTTACGTTCTTGGTATTGTCGGGAAGCTCTCGGCAAGGAGAGATGCATGGGCTTGGTTTCATGACGTTTGGACCTACCATGTGAAAGTCATGGATTTCTGAGTTATGGGCCAACGACACAGGGCTACACTAGTGCTATTAGAAAGAGAGAATACTGCGACCTATTGTCCTCCACCTTCTGGCAAAATATCTGCCTCCAAACAATACTAAGTGCAATACTATATCCATGGGAACTCCAATTTGCATCAACTATCTGCAATGCCAGATCAAGAAAGGGGGTCCCTACCAATTGGATAGACCACTAACTTATGGATAAGTGCATCTAGGTTTCTGTTGATGTTTTGAAGGAATTCAATCAGAACCCCGTCCAATGACCAACTGCGGGAGTGAGCCTCGTACGGGTTCCAGCCAGCCTGGGACTCTGGGAGCATAGCACTATAGGGACGTGCAGTCAAAATCTACACCGGGCATAGACTTGGACAGGCTCATCCCTGTCTACTTATTACTTCCAGCAACTACATAAAAAAAAGTTAAGAGCAAATCCCTTGTGTCCTCTCCACCAGTCCACGCTGACTGGATCGAATGCAGTCATTTATATCCTGGTTGTAATTTCATTCCTTGGACACTAATTTACAAAACACACTCATGCTATTTGTAATACATTCAAACTGATACACAGTACGTCTGAGATGACCCTAAACTACCGGATGATGGTGGAAAGGTTCCCAAATCAAATGGCGTGGTTGCAGGGTTCGATACCTGGCGGCAATAGGTTGTGTTTATCTGGCGTGAAATCAGTGACAGAACCCCTAGCAGTGGGTTATTCAACATACTTGTGTCAAAAAAGAAAAAATTGATACACAGTATGCTGAAATGTTACCTCTATTGTTTGGTTCATTTTTCACACACCCCAACTTTGGATTGACCCAGCCTTGTTTTTGCACCCACACTAATAGGATACTCAGTGTGCCTTCCTTCTTCAGAACCAAAATATCCATTTCCATGGAAACGGAGGACACCTTTTGTAAGCTTCGCACTACTCCTCTGTAGCCAACAGGCACCCCCCAGGGAGGCCAGGTCCGTTCCACCCCCCATGTGAAGGATGCCAGATTCATGGCAAATGCCGTGGCGGGGATGGCGGGGGCCATGCCATCCCGGATCCCCTTTGAATGCTGCTGCAGCTGCCTCTGCATGCCAAGGGCTTTGCTGCTTTTGACATTCAAGCCACATCTTCTGAAGAGCATGCAGAGGCCGGCCCAGGGCCACATGATCACCCTCCCCTCATGGCTCCTTTTGCCACATGGATACCACATATGATGAAATTTGAAAAACTGGATTTCACATCATTGATTAACTTTTAACCCTTAAACGTCGAGGCGGACGTTTAGCCGCCGATGAATGACAAGAGAATATCTTGCTTAGGACAGAAGTGCAACTATCCATCCTCCAAATTTTGTGTGGGAAGGGAAGAACATGAATACAGTAGAACCTCTCTTAGTGCATATTGTTTTAGTGATATTTGTGAACAGTAGTTGGAGGCCCCATAGTGAGAGGCCACGTTAGCCAAAGTTCTGACAGGACCTCTCCAACTGCATAAACCTCTCTTAGTGCATAGTCTCGACTCTATGCACTAAGACAGGTTCTATTGTAGTAGTTTGACCTCGAGTAAGCACTTTTGATTTTTTCAAAGAAAGTGATGTCATCTGATGCCAAAAAGGATGATTTCCACGGTCACTAGCTTGGTGTTCAAGGGTTAAAATTAGAGACCCTTGGTAAATTACTAATGGGAGGTTCAATTTTGGAATATATAATTGACCCCTAAATGTACAGAGCCTTTGCTAGAGTTGACACTTTGAGAAAAAACATTATGAAGTATTATTTGGAAGAATATGTTGCAATTGATATGCAAATAGAAGTTGTAGACTTTAAGTTTTAGATTCCATTTGTACGGTTAGATTTGCCAATGCTATCACCAATATTTTGTATAATTTTTGAAAGAGAAATTTCAAAATCCCTTCAAAATTCAATTACAAGCAAAAAAAAATTGAGATTTTTGCATATGACCTCATTTTTGCAAAACTCTCCAAAAATCCCGTTTTGAACTAGATTCAATGCAATTTTGGCTTAGTCAACCACTTGACATACTTCCACATTTGCAATTTTAGAAAAATATGTATTCCAGTGACACCAAATCCAAGTAATATAAGAAGACAAAGATGTGAGTTTCAATCTGTTCATTGTCCAGAAATTGGACGTCGAAGCGCGTAGGGGTTAAAAGGTTGTGGTACAAGAAATATTGCACACTTCACACTTCTATAATTTGAAGCATGAAATCAAGGTTCTACACTTATGAATTTCAAAGTTTGTACCTCCGCTTTTAGTTAGATGTGTTTTGAACCTCTTTCTCAATAGCAATGAATTAGCCACATTTGATACTTGAATCGGAATGGAATTCTAAGATTTCTGATTCAATCAAAAAAATTGAATTCCATTGACCCATCACATGAAACAAATAAAATAAAGCAAGTATTCTAATTTGAAGTGTCATTCTTTTCATGCACCTAGAATTGGGCAAAACTTGCTTAAAAGTCTAATGAAATTTTGGAATTCTACATAGAAGTATGCAATAGTTGCAAGAAGATGATCGGAATTGTTAACCTATTAAAATTTTCATGAGAGGCTTGTGAAAGCGGAGGACACAAGATTTGACTTCCGAAAAACTATTCTTTAACATTAGACTTGATTTGTTTCATTTGCATTTCGTTTGACAATGTAAAGTACCACCGCAAAAATTCTAATGGCTTTTCTAGACGTATTTTGTGACCTAATTAGATATATTTTGCATGTTCCACGATATTCCCGCATAATGAGGAGTTCCAAGTTCATCATCCAATTGTTTCATTTCATTCATTGCACCAACTCTTTATCATCCAATTTCTTGTCGACGCTTTACGTCTAGGAATAGCCTTGTTGTCAGTCACCGCCAAAAAAGCCCCTCCTCATTGGGTTGTGCCTTCTTCATCAAGACCTTTTTTTTGGTAGAATATCCACTTCGTTGTTGAGCATTTTCCTATACAAAGATACTTCTCAAATGTAGTTTCTCCCTACTCCCAAAACACTATCTAAAGGGAACTTCAATGCTATAAACTGAAAAATTATTTTTTGATTCCATCCAACACGGAATCCTTGGAATTGCTCTAAGATGTAACCAAGGAGTAGATGAAAAGAGGAAATTTGTCCATGCATCAACCATTTGGTCATTCAATCCAAGGCTAAGAAGTGAGAAGAAAAGGCTAACTACCTTTCCTTAACCTTTGAACGATAAGGAGGCCATTCTGTGGCCGATGGATGACAAAGAATCAAATTGTATAGGACAAAAGTGCAACTATTCATCCTTAAAATTTGTTGTGGAAAGGGGAGATCTTC